>JASDDO010000031.1:194651834-199451834 GCA_030015575.1 Agapanthus africanus | reverse complement strand
AGTCTTGCCCCCAGCTGGAGCACCAGAGAGTTGTTCAGACACCGTCTTAAGGTTCGGTTGTGGTGCCTTCGCAATCACAACATTCGGCCTCTTACCCCTTGAGACCGGCTTGGCCACCTGTTATTCCGGGATTTCTTCCAGATGAGCGCTTCCAGAAGGGTAGATGATGACGGAACCAAACTGGCAGGGAAGTTCCTCCAACTGTCGACTGAGGCTTGCGGGGAGAACCACACGAGCATTGATCTTGACCACGCACGGGATCGGGGTTGCGTTAGAAGCTGAATTCTTCTTAGAAGAAATCGTCTTTGAAAGTTGATTGTTGCATGAAAAAAACATTATTTCAGTACAAATATCGGTATATATGTTAAATGAGTTCGCATGAACACTTGACTCGAGATATGGGAGGAGAGAAAGGTCCCACCGGGCGTGCCGGAATCTTTAGGGTGTTTTTCGTCACCCCATTGAGATGGGAATACGCGCGCACTTGTCAGGCGCATTACATATTCCCTCTGCCTTGGGTAGGCTAGGGTTTGTTGATTGTGGGGATCCAAATCTCCGGCAGCCGCGGACTAAGATGCTGTTAATTACCCCTCACCTTTGGAGCGAGAGAACCTCTGATTGACGGGTCAAACAGGTCATGCGAAATCAATGTGCGGTGTACGTGTGTTGTGTTTTGAAAGGGGTTTTGGATATATCGGGGCCCCGCATAGTTTTTACCGGGGTCCCGCTGCCCGGATAGCGGGGTGGGGGTCAAAGGGGCTAGCAGGCCCCTTGCGGGGTGCGGGGCAGCGCCCCGTTAGAAATTGTTTCTAACGGGGGACAGTGTTATAGAGTATGTGCGTGTGTGTATACATACATACATACATACATACACACACACACACACACACACACACACACACAGATATATATATATAAAGGGGAAAGGGCCTATAAAGGATGCGTGGGAGAAAGCGCCATCGCCTCACTTGCATGGCACGCGGGCGCTGGCGCTATCTCTTTGGGCGCAAGTGCTATGGGCGCCAGGGCGCTAGCTCTTTGGGCGCCAGGGCGCTAGCTCCGCCTCACGTGCCAAGCTCGTGGGCCCTCGGGCGCTAGCGCTTTAGGTGCCAGCGCCTCACATGCCAAGCACGTGGGCGCTGGCACTTTGGGCGCGAGCGCCTCACGTGCTAAGCACGTGGGCGCTCGCGCTTTGGGCACTAGCACCTCACGTACCAGGCACGTGGGCGCTCAGGTGCTAGCGCTTTGGGCGCTAGCGCCTCACGTGCCAAGCACGTGGGCGCTCGGACGCTCGCGCTTTGGGCGCTTTTGCGCTAGCGCTTTGGGCTCTAGTGCCTCACGTGCCAAGCATGTGTGCGCTTGGGCGCTGGGCGGCAAAAGGGAGTTGGTCCCTGCGCTGGGAGTTGTACTCCCAGAAAGAAATACTTATTATTTTGTATATATATATATATATGTATATTTTTTGACGAGTTAAACTCCTAAGATATTTTTGGAGCTGATGAAGGTGCTTCTCCCTTGAGCCCTGGATCTTCCCCAAAGTGGGGTCTTTGGAGATGGGTATCCTTCTTCCTCCTCTGTTGGCCAGCTCTTGGATAACAAGAGGGGTGAGATTCTGAAAATCACTCATTTTTTAGATCCGATGGAAGATCCAATCTCCCCTTTATGGGTTTTGTGGTGAAAAACTATTTAGTTTTGGAAAAGGAAGAGTAAATCTCTTGATTTAATTCAAAAGAAAAAAGAAGGTTTTAGAACCTTGAAGAAAGAGAAAGAGCATAGATCTTGAGTTTTTTTTAGAGAGAGAAAAAGATCTTTAGATATTTTCATCATCTTGCCTTATATAGGCTTACACATTTACATATAGCCCCTTGGGCTTTACAAAATGACACTTTGCCCACCCCATGCCTCATGTGCTATTTCATTTTGCACATAAGCCATGTGCTTTTAAATTTTTGGCTTTATACCCATTTTTCTTACATTTATTCATTGTAACATTTCAGAAAAATAAAATATTATTTTTGGGAATTTTTATAATTTGATATTAATTTTAATGAATATTTTAATATTTCGGTATAATTAAATACCGATAAATGGGGAAAAATTTAGAAAATTATGGAATTTACTAAAAAGAGGGTACTTTATGATATTCATGCAAATTATGAGAATTTATGATTTATTTGACACTAATTTAGTGCTAATCGCGATTAAAAATCGCTAATCGGGTTTTAAGCGGGTTTTGTGCAAAACATGCACCATATCATTTTTACACTTGTGTGACATTTCCTAAATGGCTTTCTTTTAATTTTCATTTATTTTTTTGGGTTTACTATTGAGGAGAGAAGAAAACAAAGAAAAGAAAATAGGAAAAGAATAAAGAATTAGGTATGGGTGAGAGAGAGAAAGGTGGGGGTTACCTTTGACTTAGCCATTTCACTCATCTCACAATCTTCACCACATTTTCTCCCCACTCTCCCTCTTCTTGCTGCTGCTGCTGCTGCCGTCCTCCTCCACCATCTTCAACCCTCTCAAACTCCATGAAAAACACCTCAAAACTCAAACCCCATTTCAATAAAAACTTGCACAAGCTCACATTAAACACTTTGGACCAAGAAAGGAAGGGTTTTGGTGACTTAGGGCAACTCAAGAAAGTTCTTGAGTTGCCAAATGAGGTATTCTCTTAGACTTTAGCATAGTTTTACTATTACTTTTACATCTATTTTTTATTAGAACCGAATTAGTGTCGTTTATTGAAGGTTGGAAATTTTCTAGTTAGGGTTTAGGGTTTGATTTGATTCAAAAGGTGTAATTGAGGCTTAATATTGATCCTAAACCCTGTGGTGATTGATTGGAGACCTTAACCAGAGACTAGAACCCCGGAATATGGATTTAGAAAACCCGATTTCGGAATAATTTTGGATTCTATAGAGTTTAATGAAATCTGCTAACACCCGGAGCCTCTGAAAATTATTTTGCAAACACAGAGAGACCAGCAGGAAACCTAGACCATATACCCAAGACCCCAGCCCCTGGATCCACTCTTTGGCCGCAGATTTAATCTTTCTGGCTGCAATTTGCGGCCAGAGCAAGTTGGATATGGTTCGTTTTTTCCCAGGGCCTTATCTCCAGTAAACTTGACCCTTGGTATATGCAACTTTGGCTGATTTCATCTAGGGTAGAATCTGGGATCATTTTCTTGAGTTAGCGCATTGTTTTACGACTTGTTTTAACATGGATTTTGGTATTTGATTGTTCCCCTCCGAAGGACGGTGCGACAGACGTCTTGCCTGACATTCGTGGCGGATGCTAATTGGTGCTATCCGTCCACCTCTCCGAAGATGCCGAGTTGATTTATGGCACCGTGTATCGAAGGTTTAGACGGATGTGTCCGATGTAGCAGACTTCGTCAGATTCCCCTTCGTTTGAGGGGTTTTTGATTGTGGGGACGCTCTTCCCTGCAGGCGCAAGCCCTGCAGTTAATTAAGCTACAGTATTGCGGTAACAACTTTCTCCTTCTCCAGATGGTCACTTCGTGTCATGTGTGTTTGATTTGTGTTTGGTTGCTCGTGGAATGTATACGGAGACTGAGTTATGTCGTCGTCAGTAGGGCGTGGACTAGTCCATGTTTCCTGATTTATAATCAGAAAAAAACTTATGGGAAAAGCTTCAGAAGGAGGGGCCACGTGCTTACACGTGACCAGCAGTCACGTGTTGACACGTGACATATAAAAGCAGTGGAAAAGAGCTCATTGATTCCCTGATCAAGTCAGAGAAAAGGTTCCCTAATCAAGTCAAGAAAAAGGGCTTCAGACGAGGTCACGTGTTGGCACGTGACGCTCAAAGGAGAGGACTCGTGCTACAGTTGAGTCAAGGAAAGAGGCTCCTAACAGGGGGTCACGTGTTCACACGTGACCAATGGTCACGTGTTAACACGTGATGGCTAAAACAGCAACCAGAAGACAGCGCAGAAAGAAAGAGGATTCTTCATTCCAAAGAGGGTCACGTGTCTACACGTGACCATGGGTCACGTGGTCACACGTGACCGGCTTTCAAAGCCCATTTTTGACGACAGAATTAAGTTCTGAAGGAAATTTGAATCTTTCCAAAGGAAAGTGATTATCTGGGACCAATCAAATTAGAGATTCAGAGATAATTAAATATCATCTATCTATGGAAAAATCTCGGGTTTGGAAAGATTTCCCCTTTAAATCTAACCGAAATAACAAAGGAGAATCCCTGGATTTAAAATCCAATGGTGGATAAAATTCACCTAATAATTCAAAGGTCCAGAACGAATGAAGGATGCAAATCAAATCTCTCAATGAAGATTCATCGAAAACTGATTGATTCGGCTGCTTCTCCTATAAATAGGAGCCAAGAGACACAAATATACAGAGATATACGCAGAGGCAAGAAAAAGGAGAGAGCTCTGATACTTGGAGGAATTCGGATCTTCTGCAAAAGAGAACCCTAGGTAAGAAAGGGAAGGCTTTCTGAAAGAAGGAGAATTCAATTCTCAACAGAGTTCAACTCTGATATATGAAACAGAAGAACTTATTTCTTCTCTCTTTGATAGAGGATCTGCAAAGCGCACACCTCCCCTTTAGATTGAGAATTTAATTCTCACTGGGTTGAGATCCTGCCATGTAGATCCAAAACATAGAGAGGGAATGCAAGCATGAGAATTTAATTCTCGCAGAACTATAGGAATTCAATTCGTTTAAAATAAAATTAGGGCTTGACCCTGTATCATGGGAATTTAATTCCTTCAGAACAAAGAGAAACAGGGTTTAACCCTAATTAAGAACCTAGTTTTGTTGAAACAGCGGGAATTTAATTCCCTTAATCATAATTTATCAGAGAATGGCAGTTCAATTCCTCAAAAGCTTTTATTAGGGTTTAACCCTATTCATTTCTTCACATATATAAGGAATTTAATTCCTACAGAAAATTCAGAGTTCAACTCTTCAAAAGAAACTAGGAATTTAATTCCTTTGAAATCATTGTCAGGGTTCAACCCTACGAGGAATTTAAAGGGATTAACAGATCTTCTAACAACCACAGAAAAGAAGAGTCACGTGTCACCACGTGACCCCCCCCCAAAAAAAAATCTACAGAAAGCCCTTTGAGGCAGTGCCTCACGTGACCCACGTGACCCTCGGCAGAAGCGTTAACATATAAGCATTTGAATACCCGTCACGTGAGGGCAGGTGATACTCTGAAAAATGCGATAATCTCAACAGAATCAATGAAGGGAAGGCGCTCTCACGTGTTGCCACGTGACCCCTCTTGCCTTAGTGTTTAACACTAAATGGAAACTCCCGAATCCAGTGTTAAAACAACTGTTGGGCCTTAGTGTTCAACACTAATCAAAAAACTTTACTTCCAGTGTTCAACACTGACTACCTTAGTGTTTAACACTAATTTGAGGACTCAGTTGCCAGTGCTTGATACTGATCTGTTTTAGTGTTTAACACTAATTTGAAAGCCTTGTCGCTGGTGTTTAACACCAATTATCTTCTAGTGTTAAACACTAACTTGTCAACCTCATTCCCAGTGTTCAACACTGATTGCTCTGTAGTGTTTAACACTAGGCTTTGGCCCGATTGGCTAAAGGGATAGAGGCAAAGCCTCTCCCTCAATGGACCAACAAGAAGCCAATATTCCAGACCTGACTGGACTTAGCCCAAGCTGGCCATAAGTCCTCAATTCGTGATTAACTGGGTTAGTGGGCTCATAACATAATTAATCAGTCTTGACTCCAAATGGGGCCAGGGACTACTCAAGCCATTCCGGTTCTAGGGTACATCTCTTCAGTCCTTTGATACTTGGCATTGTAATCCCTCAATGTCTTCAAAGAGGTGACGGGTCCCGATGACCACTCATGATATGGACTGTGGGGTCCTTAAACCCATGTCTAATGCAAAATTCCTGGTTACGTGGAACGCGGATAACGTCACTCTTTGACCCCGTGGAAAACGTCCAGAGCGGATCCTGGTCCTCGCAGAGCACGGCAGTGAACCCGTGTGAAGCATCCAGAGCGGAGCCTAGTCCTCGCCTAACGCGGCAGTGAACCCGTGTGAAGCATCTAGTGCAAAATTCCTGGTTACGTGGAACACGGATAACGTCACTCCTTGACCCCGTGGAAAACGCCCAGAGCGGAGCCTGGTCCTCGCCAAGCACAGCAGTGAACCCGTGTGAAGCATCCAGAGCACATACCGGACTGTGGAGTCCTTAAACCCATGGACTACGACGTCCTTAACCTTGACCGAGATGTCTTAAAACTAACAATGGACCGCAATGTCCTTAAACTACCCATGGACCGCAATGTCCTTAAACTACCCATGGACCGTGATGTCCTTAAACTAGAACAATAGAGCACCTATATGCTCTTTTGGCGGATCTAAACGGTCCCGTTTAAGTTGATCTTAGCCTCAAAGATGGCTAACGAATCCTTAAACCTTCAAGCAGACTGGACTACGAATCCCCCCAATTAACACTGGCTCGAGGGTACATCTCTGAACCCCTCTGACACCCGTCGTTGTAATCCTTCAACGTCGTCAGAGAGGTGACGGGTCCCGACGGCCACACACATACGATGGACCACTATGTCCCTAATACTGGAACAATGGAGTCCAAACGCTCCTTTGTCGGATCTAAACGATCCCGTTAAGTTGATCTTAGTCTCAAACTAGACTAATGTATCCTTAACAAATGTTTGAGTAGATCTTAGCCTCAAGCGTGGCTAACGTATCCTCAAACCAAACCCCCAAACCCAAATCTAAGATAACTCGGATTTGGACTAGTCCACGACCTACGGGCGATGACATAACTCAGTCTCCGTAAACGATCCACGGGCAATAAAACATAAAACAAAAACACACGACACGAAGTGACCATCTGGAGAAGGAAAAAGTTGTTACCGCGATGCGGTAGCATAATTAACTGCAGGGGCTTGCGCCTGCAGGGAAGAGCGTCCCCACAATCAAAAACCCCTCAAACAAGGGGGAATCTGACGAAGTCTGCGACATCGGCCGCATCCGTTTAAACCTTCGAGACATGGTGCCATAAATCAACTTGGCATCTTCGGAGAGGTGGACGGATAGCACCTATTGGCATCTGCCCCGAACCTCAGGCGAGACGTCCCCACGTCCCGCGTGTCTTTCGGAGGGGAACAGATTCTGGCACGCCCGGTGGGACCTTTTCCTCTTTCCACTCCACACTTCGTGTGTCTTGATTCCCGAACCAATCGCGGTTCGCTAATAGTTGCCCTTGGGTTTCAAGATACTAAGAATTAGCGTCTTGCTTATTGCAGAAAGCAAAGGATCGATGGCTTCTACTTCTGCGAAATTCTCCAACTGCTCGAACTGCAATTACGACCAACGCTTTACCTCGCCAGGAGGTATAGCCTATGGACCCCAAGCTGCTTCGTTGTTCACAATGCCGGGGGACCAGGTGACTCAAGCCACTACCGGATTGTTCTTTGGGACTATGCTCCCACGATCAAGCTTCGCGGCGCCGGTGATGACAAAGGAAGCTCTCAAGAAGTCGGTCTTTGACCGTCTTGCCCCTGCCGCGGCTCCTCTCAACGAGTCGCCCAATGTCAACACCTCGGTCTTCTCTAGATTGGGCCAGAAATCCTGCGAACTCATCATGGGACCTATGATCTCAGAGAAGGCTGCTTCTAAGAAAGCGGCCGCTCCTGCCTCCGAAATCGCCAAGGCGGCTTCTCCAGCCAAGAAGTCGATCTTCACAAGATTAACGGCTTCAGCTCCCGCTCCTGCTGCACAAAGGACATCGGTCTTTGACAGGCTAACACCAGCAGCGACCCCCCACCTATACAGGGGGCAAGACGAAGCCATTCTCACCGCTGAACCAGCACCGTCCGCTCGACGCGCTCGACGTCGTCATTAGCGCCGAATAAGGAAGGCTGGGGGAAACTCCCCCTCCGGATTGACTCCACCAGCCCCGGTGGCAGAAGTTAATGCTGCTGTTCCAACTGGGAACAGCTTCGAGATGCTAAATAAGGTGCGAAGGAATTCCCCTACTGCAGTGCTAAAGAGGTCTCCTCCCTCATTAAAAAAGGTTGTGGAAATAGAATCAGAACATCCCCGATCTCCTCAACAGCTGTCTTCCAAAATCTATAAGGTTTGGCGGCAGGCCCGAGACTCGATCGTCGATCCAAACTTCTCCCGCCAGCACAAGAAGCTAAAAATCCAACCGGAGGCCGGTCATCAGGCTGGACCCCGAAAGGCTATCTGGACGCCCACCTCAACGGCCCCCTCAACCTCCATGGCTCATAAAAGGAGGAGGCCAGAGAAGACCCCCCAACGTGCAACGACGGCTAAAAGCACTGAGCCCAGACGCCCTAAGTCTGGGGGCATGATGGTCCACACCGTATACATGGCCTCTGGAAAGGAGGAGAGCCGCACTTCTACAGGCCACCGACCACTTACCCGATCCGTGACGAAAGCCTAGGAGCAACAGCAAAAGCTCCAAGAAATGATGAATGCTATGGCCGCACTTACCGGGCCAAAAGAAAGCCCAGAAACGTCCTCAGACGCACGCCAGGAGGAGGAAACCGACGCTGAATTCCTTCGCCGGATACTGGAGAAAAAGGACAAAGAGGCTGCTGAACAAGCAGCCAACATACAACGTATGGGCCTTCTCTTCCAAGATATGATAGGAATGATGATCCAGCAGGACTTTCCCGCCGAAGATCCCCCAATCGTTCTTTAAGACGACCGAGGAGAAACGTCGAATCCACTGCCGGCCCTCTCAACGGCCAAGGAGGAAGCAATCTCTAAGGCGGACTTGGCTGACTACATAGCCCAGCAAATCCGGGTCCATCATGCGACTGAGGCAGCTGGTCAAGTCGTGAAAACGGGGCGGCCGTATCCAAGCTGGTACGACCAAATCAAATACCCGCAAGGCTATACGATACCAAAATTCCACGTATACAAGGGTACCGGCAATCCACATCAACATGTCGCCCAGTTCCGGGCCCTCTGCGGTAACACCGGCGGGGATGATAAACTGTTACTCCGTCAGTTCGTTGGCAGCTTATCAGAAACAGCGTTCGAATGGTATTCGGAACTCCCGAACGATTCCATCAAAACGTTCGCTGAAATGGAGTTGTTATTCACTCAGCGATTCGCAAGTGCCAGCGAACGCACTCCAATAACTGCTTTGATCAACGCCAAGGTAAAACCAGGCGAAACCTGGGTCCAGTATGCTATACGCTGGCGGAATTTGTGGTCGAGATGCGAGCAACGCATTGAGGAGGCACCCGCAGTGGGCATGTTCGTGGGAACCCTAGACCCCCACGCAACTATTTCCCAGTTCATGATGTTCTTTAAGCCAACCACATTCCAGGCTTTAATCGACAAGTTGGCTCAGATGGACCAGATGGGTCATAGACCACCTCCCCCGAAGTCGGAACCTCGGAATGACAAGGGTAAAGGAAAGGCAACCTTCGTCGCGAATGCCCAACAGCAACCTAACGCCCCGAGACCGGCAGATCAATTGGAAGAAAGACGCCGGTATTATAATAAGAAGATGAAGCGTCCCTACTCGTTCCCACGAGACAAGACGAAATGGTTATTCGAGCTGGCAATATGCAACAGACTTATAAACCTACCAAATCCAAGGCGACCGCCACAACCCACCGAGGTGAATAACCCTAACTATTGCCCTTACCATCAAACGGTAAGTCATCCGATTGAAGATTGCTTCGTCTTCAAAGGATGGATTGAAGATCAATACCTCCAGGGGAAGTTTGTACTATCCGAAAAGTGGAAGGTGAACCCACCACAACCGCATACTCCTAAGAAAGCAGATACACCGGGGGCAACCTGCTCCTTTAGTGAAGAAGCTCCATGGGAGGTCGTACTATCAACTAAAACTAAAAGAATGCTGAGAGACCTTCACGCGTGCCCTGCGATCGAATGGAAGGACCCTCTTGAACCTCAAATTATCGAAGGGATGTTGAAGCCCCGCCCAACTACGAAGACTCGCGATGAGGGCCCAAATACTCACGCCCAGCCGTGAAAAGCTTCGAAGAAAAAGAAGAAGAAATCCAAGAAGCCCGCGAAGCTTGGAGACGAGCGCACGAAATTGCAAAAGCAGATCGACGTGCTGGAAGAATACAATCAAAAGGCGTGAACCCCTGTCACACTGCAAGAGTTCCTCAACCACATCTTTCAAGAGGAAGATGATGAAGAGAGCTCATCGGATGAATCCGAAGAGTATGTGGCGAGTTGTAACGTAATCTCCCACTCGTTTACCGATGATGAGAAAACTCCTGACACTAAGAAGCTAGAGGCAGAACCTGAACCAGAGCGTGCGTGGCTGACAAATGAAATGATCAATGCCTTTCTAGACGAGATTCGGCTAAAGAGTAAAGCGGATCAGGAGCGTGAGATGGCAGCGTCAGAAGGAACCAAATGCAGGCGACTGAACGGAAGAGTTGAACTACCCCCGCCAGAGCGAATGGCATCCGAAGTAGACAAGAAGATATTCAAGACGAGGAAAAGGTTTGCCAAAGCCATGTCAATGGGGATGAAGCTACCACCCTCGGAAAGAAACACACACGATGGGATGGAGAGGCATCCTGATTATTGCGCATATCATCGGAAAATCTCACACCCCACAGAGGAGTGCGACGCCTTTAAGATATGGTGGCAAGGATATGTTGCTCGTCGGCAACATTTTAAGTGCATGAAACGCAAGAGCCGCCGGGAACGAAGAAGCACTGTCGACAGGCGCAACAGAACTACTGGCAGCTGTGACATGGTTAACGTCGGGGGGTCACAAGTTCTCACCTTTGGGAGCGACTCTGATGAAGAAACGACTCTGGGCCCTCTCTTTAAAGAATCCGTGTTAGGGAAAGAGGAGGAATCGGAGGTCTGCGAGAACATTCAGCTGCGCAATCGCACACTCTCAGAAAAGAATCTCGGGCCCGTGAGCAGAAAAGATAAGGGAAAGGAAAAGGTTATTGAAGATATCACTTTAGATGACCAAGTCATGAAAGAACTAACTACCAGAGACCCTCCTAAGAAGGGTAAGGTGGACTATAACATCCTCGCGCACTTAAGGAAGCTACCTTCTCAGCTTAGCATCCTTGATGCCCTCCTATTGTCAAAAGAATCGCGAGACTCACTAATTAAGGCATTGCAAGAACCTGAACAATTCCAAGCCTTCCTCGCCACTGAAAGGATGAAGGATGAACTGGAGGAAGTGCATACGGCCGACGTCACTTTCGGTGATGAAGACCTCCTTCTCGGGACGTGCGACCACAACCGTCCCCTATATGTCTCGGGATACTGCCATGACATCAAGATAGGCAAGATCCTGGTGGATAATGGATCCTCCGTCAATCTCCTTAATGTTCGGGTGTTGAAGGAAATCTGCATGAGTGTGAAACACCTCGCTCGTGACAAAATTACTATCTCCGGTTTCGATTCACAATCGTCAGGGACTCTCGGATCTGTGATACTAACATTACGCTTTGGACTTCTCGTCACAGACATCAAATTTCATGTCATTGACGCCAAAACCTGCTACAACTCCTTGCTCGGTCGTCCTTGGCTACACGAATACAACATCGTCCTTTCTACACAACATCAGTGTATAAAGTACTTTAAGGATGGTTTCGAGTATACCGTAACAGGAGAGTTAAATCCATTCTCCGTGAACGAAGTCCGCAAATACGAAGATGCGAAATAATTTTTGCCAGACTTCGAAGATACAGAAAGGTGTCGCGACCCGGAGAACAAAGCCGCCGCCACCATCCCTGTTTTCGGAAGCGATACCGAAGAAGAGGAAGATATAGTTTATACAGCGCCATCTCAGCGTAACAACCTGGGGACGCCCGCCCCCATACTGGTCTTCGGAAGTGATTCAGAGGATGAAGTTAATGCTGTGTTCTCCAATCGGCTGTCAATACAAACACCTCCAGGCGATGACCATAGCTTGCAAATCACCATGGTACCGCAAGAACACTACAAGGATCTCGACACGCTGCAAGCTCATAATGTGCAGGACCTGCAAACATTCTACATCCCTCCCAGGCAAAGGGGTGAGAAGGTGATCCTATTCTACCGATCTTCAGAGCCGAAAATAGAGAAAGAGATCTGGCATGGCGCGGATGCTACATACGACAGACTCCAACCCATCCGTCTGCCCAGATACTATACAAATGGATTAAAGAAGCTATTGAAGCGCCAAGGAGTACCCTTAAAACAGACTGTTCGGTAAGCTCGGTTCTACAACAAGATTTGGGATGTCCCTGGAACCCAACGCAAATTGCCCAACGGGAAAATGGAAACACTTGGGCTTGGATACGCGAGAACCGGAAAACGGGAACGGGCTCACAGCACCTACGCTATATATACCTTTGATGAAGAAGAGGACGCCCTGTCAGGAGATGCCGACCCCTCATCAAAACTAGACCCCGCGATTGAAGCGCCAAGTCCGTCGTTTGAAGAACGAATGGGCAAGCCTATCAGGAAAGTGGGTCAGAAAGCTCGGGAAGACCACAGCCGCGAAATGGCCATCTACGAGAAGGCCAGGACGCAACGTCTATTTCAACAGACTACAAAAGACAAAGATGTTCATCCTTGTCAACCCATCATGCGAAAGGCCCGATGCGGAGACGGAAATAAGTCAAGGAGCGGAAAGAAGAGCCGACAACAACGACGTAGGATTAGAGGGTTACAGGTACTGCGCGGCTCGGATTCGTCCCTCATGGAAAAGACGAGTCGAGCGTACTCCTTCCCCCGAAACAAGACGGAGAAGTTACTCAAGCTCGCTTTAAAACATCAAATGATCGCGCTTCCAGAATCTAGACACCCTGAGCAAGCTAACAAGGCTTCTCGTCTGAGCTATTGCTCTTATCACCGAGCCATAGGACATCCTACCGAAGACTGCTTCACCTTCAAGAACTGGGTCGAGGACCAGTACCGACGTGGCAGATTCGCTTTATCCAACAGCTGGAGGGTAACGCCGCCACGAAAGCACGAGCCCAAGGCCGCAAGAGCAGAACCGGATCCATCTCAGTCTCGGGAGCGGATTCGCACCTGTCATTAGATTACGATATTAAAAGAAGAGCCCGAGGACATAGATGACCTTCCCCGATGCTTTGAAAACAGCGATGATGAGGTGATCTCAGAATTTCCGCCCGCTCCGAAAGAACTGGAAGACGGTATACATACTACTGCAGATAACCTCAGGAAGATTGAGTTGGGATCGGCAGAGGACCCGCGACCGACATTCGTCAGCGAGTTGCTCTCTGAAGAAAGGGTGGCTGCGTTAAAGAACGTGCTTCTACAGCATAAAGACTGCTTCGCGTGGAACTACTCCGAGATGCCAGGATTAGATCCGGAACTTGCTGTGCATAAATTAGCAATATCCCCAGATATCAAGCCAGTCAAACAGGCGCCAAGAAGGATGCGACACGAGCTAGAGATGAGCATCAACGCCGAAGTCAAGAAGCTGATTGATTCTGGATTTATTCAAGAAGTTCAATATCCCGACTGGATCGCCAATATCGTCCCGGTAATGAAGAAGAATGGGACGGTACGCATATGCGTGGATTTCAGGGATCTCAATAAAGCCTGTCCAAAGGATGATTTCCCAGTACCGATAACCGAGCTAATGATAGATAACACGTCCACTCACGAGGTTTTCTCCTTTATGGACGGTTCGTCAGGATACAATCAGATAAAGATGCATCCCGAAGACCAGAAGCACACCGCTTTCCGGACCTCTTTGGGTATATTCTGCTACAGGGTTATGCCCTTTGGTCTAAAGAACGCTGGCGCTACCTATCAAAGGGCCATGACAAAGATCTTCGATGACCTCATACATGACATCGTTGAGTGCTATATCGATGACCTCGTAGTAAAGAGCATGTCATACGAAGAGCATTTAAAGCACCTAGAGACTGTGTTTCAACGCCTCCGGCAATATAATTTGAAAATGAATCCCCTCAAATGCGCGTTTGGAGTCTCCTCGGGCAAATTCCTGGGATTCATCGTTCGACACCGAGGTATTGAAATAGATCCGTCAAAGATTAAAGCGATCATGGAAATGCCTCCGCCAAGAACCCTCAAACAGTTGCGGTCTCTCCAAGGGAAGCTCGCATACATCCGGCGATTTATCACAAATCTTTCAGGCAAATGCCGCCCCTACAGTCACCTGATGAAGAAGGGAACCCCATTCGTCTGGGATCAAAAATGCCAAGGTGCACTAGACGAGATCAAGCAGTACCTGCAGAACCCGCCGGTATTGGCTGCGCCGGTCAAGGGAAAGCCCCTCATTCTTTATACGACCGCCCTCGAAGGTTCCTTGGGCGCATTATGGGCGCAAGAGAACGATCAGGGGAAAGAGAGAGCACTCTACTACTTAAGTCGAGTTCTACTGGAGGCAGAAAGCAATTACTCTCCCATTGAAAAACATTGCTTGGCATTAATCTTCGCGATAACAAAGCTCAGGCACTATGCGTTGGCACACGAAGTCTGACTCATCTCGAAGGTGGACCCTCTTAAATACTTGATGTCAAAAGCCATATTGACGGGACGACTCGCTAAATGGGCCCTGCTCTTGATGGAGTTCTCGATAACGTATCAACCTCTCAAGGCAGTGAAAGGCCAGGCCATTGCCGATTTCCTCGCTGAGCACCCGATACCGGCCGATTCTCCTCTGAATTGTGATTTGCCGGACGAGCATGCATTTGATGCGATTAGCGGCGGAAGCACCCGATGGGAACTCTATTTCGATGGAGCGTCCTCCGTAAAGAAACAGAAACAAGGTATCCCAATGATCAAATCAGGGATAGGCCTCATCTTTGCAACTCCACAAGGAGGGATAATGCGCTTCGCCTTCTCCTTAACAGAGCCGAGGACAAACAATGAGGCTGAATATGAAGCTCTGATAGCAGGCCTCGAAATCGCCATCGACATGGGAATTGAAGACCTCCTTATATACGGGGATTCTCAGCTAGTTGTTAGTCAAGTAAATGGTGACTACCAAACGTGCAAGCCGGAGTTGGTAAAGTACGGCGAAAAGGTGCAACAACTGTTGGCCCAAATTCCCTCCTATATTTTAGAGAACATACCGCGCGCGGAGAACAGCAAGGCAGACGCGTTGGCCAAACTTGCTAAAGAACTGGCTGACGAGAACCTCGATGATGTCAGAATCGTGGTACAAAGCCGTCGAGTGCTCACCCCGGCAGAAATACCTCCGGAATTATATAAAGAGGGAGCGACTGAGCAGACGACCCTACAAATAAAAGACCAGGAGAAGGCCGAGGACTGGAGGGAAGTCTTCATAGACTACTTTAATTCTCGCCGAATGCCCAAAGAAGCGTCCTCAAGACATCAGCTCATGAAACGAGCCCTATCTTTCGCTCTCGTCAACAATACTCTATACAAGAGATCGTTTGATTCTCTATGGCTGAGATGCTTAGGATCTGACGAAGCAGAAAGAGTCATTCAGGAAGTTCATGACGGACTTTGCGGTTCTCACCAAGCAGGCCCGAAGATGAAGTTAAAGATTAAACGAATGGGCTACTACTGGCCCACGATGATCCAGGACTTCCTCGAGTATGCGAAGCAATGCCACTTATGCCAGATTCATGGAGACTTCATCCACCAACATCCGAATCCACTACACCCAACGGTGGCCAGCTGGCCATTCGAGATGTGGGGGACTGACATAGTCGGCCCCATTGAGCCAGCATCATCTCGGGGACATCGTTTTATCCTGGCGACAACTGATTACTTCTCCAAATGGGCAGAAGCAGTACCACTGAGGGAAGTGAAGACGGAGAATATCCTCCATTTCTTCAAGACGCACGTCATCTATCGGTTTGGAACCCCAGGCGGATTATCTCCGATAACGGGCCAGCCTACAGAAGCCATAAGATTAGCCGCTTCGCGCAGCAGCACAATATAGACTGGAGGTATTCTTCAGTTTACAACCCACGAGCTAACGGTCTGGCCGAGGCCTTCAATAAGACCTTGACGAAGATCATAAAAAAGTCCGTTTCCCGGAATAAGAGAGACTGGCATGAAAGGCTGCAGGAAGCCCTTTGGGCTTATCGAACTACATTCAAGACGGCCACGAACACAACGCCGTACGCATTGGTATTTGGGACGGAAGCAGTACTCCCCCTCGAGATAGAGTTACCCTCTCTACGAGTAGCGGTCCCCCACGAGCTGACGGACGAAGAAAATGCTCACCTTCGGCTTGAGGAGCTTGATGCCCTCGACGAAACCCGACTCATAGCGCAACAACATCTGGAAGCCTACAAAGCAAAGATGACGCACTCGTACGAAAGATTGACCAGGCCGAGGACATTCCGCCAAGGCGAACTCGTGCTAGTGGTCAAGAGACCTATGATCCCCAATCGTGCCAAACGGGGAAAATTTGAGCCAAACTACGAAGGCCCTTACATCATAGACAAGGTCTACCAGGGTGGAGCCTATCTACTCATGGACATGCACGGTGAAAGACCTTTCAGGCTAATAAACGGCCGTTTCTTAAAGAAATACTACGCTTAATAAGCTATAGCCTGGGTCAATGATGGATGACGACGACTATGTCCGCTCGCTATCTTCCCAGGCTCAGACCTTACAAGCAGCAGCCGGCCTTCCCGTAACGACGGACCGAAACGTCTTTAAACTAATGATGGACCGAAATGTCCTTAAACTAACGACGGACCGAAACGTCCTTAAAACTAGCAATGGACCGAAACGTCCTTAAACTAGCGACGGACCGAAACGTCCATAAACTACTACCACAGTATCATTAGGCTGACGAGATAAAAAAAAAGTATATAAAATAAAAAACGGTATGTCCATAAGCAAAGTGGGCACGGATGAAAACCCGAAAGGGCTCCGTGAGTAAAAACAGCTGGACTACCGGCGAGTGTTTGTGAAAACCCGAAAGGGCGCAACCTCGTTAAAAGACACTTATAGGGCCCTCTCGACCTTGTAAGGAGAAACCGCCTGCGTGAGATCCTTACGACTCACAAAGGAGCAACACACTTAGGGATCCTCACGATTCCTAAGGAGAAAATACACTTACGAGATCCTCACGACTTGTAAGGAGAATTCTCTTATGAGACCCTCACGGCTCATAAGACTTGAAAGTCTTAAGTTACAGAAACCTAAACCTGTTCTTAAGCAAATCCCCCACAACCTTCGATATTGCCCTACAAGAGGCTCAATACTGACCCTTGTATACAATCCACGGGCGCGAATAAACACTTCCCCAGCAAAGTCCCACCCGTGACTAGGGATATGTCCATATAATGAGCAGCCCTTGCAGGTCCTCTCGACCCATAAGGAGAAAGCCCTCTTGTAGGACCCTTACGACTTACAGAGGAACACGCACTTAGGAATCCTCACGATTCCTAAGGAGAAAATACATCTGCAAGATCCTCACGACTTGTAGGGAGAAATATCTTTGTGAGACCCTTACGGCTCATGAAGTCAGAAGCCTTGGTCAGCAGGACCCTTAACCCTGTTTACTAAGCCACCTTTGTTCAAGCATCGACAGAGGCAAATGATGATTCGCTCCTGGCAACATCCCAGTTGTAGCGGTGCTGATGCTGAAATCGGTATCTAAAATCCAAGCTTACAGCGAAAAAGCTAGCAAGCCACACATGCATACGAAATAGCCGAAATGATGGGGCAACTTGCAATAAAAAGCAGCAAGTAAAAATGTATGCATGACAAAATAGCCGAAATGATGGGGCAACTCGCAATAAAAAACAGCGAGTGAAAATGAAATAAATAGCCGAAATAATTGGGCACCGCGAAAAATAGCCGAAATGATGGGGCAATCGTGACCTTCGCGATATAAAAGCTGAAATGATAGAGCATCGCGGAAAAAGAAATGAAATAGAAGTGAAATCCTCGCCCTACAGGTGATGTTACATCTAACCCTGTATACAATCCAGGGGCGCAATCAAAGAAGGGATCATACTCCTCCCCCGGGTTTCATCATAAGGAGAAGCCAAATCTCGGCGGTTCACAGATAGCCTAGTGATCACCACCGCGGCATTCGTCTCGATACAGCAGACGCGATACCAGCAAACGAAGCGAAGGCAAAATTCCTAGCTTCAGGGTCTTGACGGATTCGGATGCGACAAAGCAAACGAAGCGAAGGCCAAATTCCTAGCTTCAACGTCTTGACGACGCAACATCACCGAAAGGAGTCACGGCAAAATCCCTGGTTCCAAACCTCGACGGTTCACCAGCAACCTAGAGACAACCACGACATTCGTCTCGATACAGAGGATGCAATGCCAGCAAACGAAGCGAAGGCCAAATTCCTAGCTTCAGGGTCTTGACAGCAAGTCATATAAAGCCTGAAAGACAATCGGAGATCATCCTACACCAGCACGGAGTGGTCACCACCCTGACGTTCGTTTCGATACAGCAGATGAAATGTCACCCCAGCGTTCTTCCCCCAGCAGGATTCAGACGTGACAAAGCAAACGAAGCGAAGGCCAAATTCCTAGCTTCAACGTCTTGACGGTAAGTCATATAAAACCGGAAAGACATTCAGAGATCGTCTCATACCAACATGGAGTGATCACCACCTTGACGTTCGTCTCGACACAGCATACACAACATCAAGCGAAACGGAACAGCGGCAACCCCAAGTTCCATGGCTCGGCGATACATATCACCAAGAGTCAAACCTCCATCCCGTGAAATGCGGATACAATCAACAAACTTCCTGGTTACGTGGAACGCGGATAACGTCACTCTTTGACCCTGGGGAAAACGTCCAGAGCGGATCCTGGTCCTTGCAGAGCACTGCAGTGAACCCGTGTGAAGCATCCAGAGCGGAGCCTAGTCCTCGCCGAGCACGGCAGTGAACCCGTGTGAAGCATCTAGTGCAAACTTCCTGGTTACGTGGAACGCGGATAACGTCACTCTTTGACCCCGTGGAAAACGTCCAGAGCGGATCCTGGTCCTCGCAGAACACGGCAGTGAACCCGCGTGAAGCATCCAGAGCGGAGCCTAGTCCTCGCAGAGCACGGCAGTGAACCCGTGTGAAGCATCTAGTGCGAACTTCCTGGTTACGTGGAACGCGGATAATGTCACTCTTTGACCCCGTGGAAAACGTCCAGAGCGGATCCTGGTCCTCGCAGAGCACGGCAGTGAACCCGTGTGAAGCATCCACAGCGGAGCCTAGTCCTCGCCGAGTACGGCAGTGAACCCGTGTGAAGCATCTAGTGCAAACTTCCTGGTTACGTGGAACGCGGATAATGTCACTCTTTGACCCCGCGGAAAACGTCCAGAGCGGATCCTGGTCCTCGCAGAGCACGGTAGTGAACCCGTGTGAAGCATCCAGAGCGGAGCCTAGTCCTCGCCGAGCACGACAGTGAACCCGTGTGAAGCATCTAGTGCAAAATTCCTGGTTACGTGGAACGTGGATAACGTCACTCTTTGACCCCGCGGAAAATGCCCAGAGCGGAGCCTGGTCCTCGCCAAGCACGGCAGTGAACCCGTGTGAAGCATCCAGAGCAAACACCAGACTGTGGAGTCCTTAAAATCCACAGACTATGACGTCCTTAACCTCGACCGCGATGTCTTAAAACTAACGATCAACTACCCCTATCCCTTACAGATTTTTGCCTCGGTTTAAGGGTACATCTCTTCACTCCTTTGATGCCTGGCGTTGTAATTCCTCAACGTCTTCAAAGAGGTGACGGGTCCCTGCAACCGAACATCGGACTGTGGAGTCCTTAAATCCACGGACTATGAGGTCCTTAACCTTGATCGTGATGTCTTAAAACTAACATCGGACTGTGGAGTCCCTAAATCCATAGACTATGAGGTCCTTAACCTTGACCGCGATGTCTTAAAACTAACAGCGGACTGTGGAGTCCTTAAATCCACGGACTATGAGGTCCTCAACCTTGACCGCGACGTCTTTAAACTACAATATCCGGAGAAACCCCTGACTCCGTAAAACACGGACAAGGGTAACCGCATCCAGCACTTACAAGTCCTCACGACCGGGAGGAAAACTCTTTATGAGACCCTCGTGGCTCGTAAAATGCAGAAGTCTTAGGAAGCAGATCTTAACCCTGAATCCTGAGCCATCGCTGTCCTGCAAGGAGATCAAGATAGAATATCCGTAGAATGCATTCAATAAAAAGGGGACACACCATTGAAAGGAAAATTGTATCTTTTATTCATAAGCCAAAATGGATACAAAGCGCGATTCATGAAAGAAACAAAAAGAAAGATACTCTCATTCATGAGCATGTACAAAAAGGGGAGAAAAGATACAAGTCCTTAAGCCGGCGGCCGGTGTAGTAATTTTACCAGCTCATCATTTTGTTGTTGAGCCACGGCTTCATGACGCAAGATCTCCAGAAGACGAGCCTCCGCCTGAGCTTGCTGAGCCTGATACGAAGCGAGCCGAGCTTCGAGCTCTTTCTCGGTGGCTTTATGAGCCTCGACCTTCTCACGAGTAAACGTGGCAGCTTTATCGAGAGCCACCACCTCTTTTATGGACTCCTGAAGCACCCGCCAGAGTTCATACGCTTTGTTGGCCTTGGCAGTAAGACTCTCCTGAAGCTCGCTCAGCGATCGAGCCCCTTTTTCTCGCACAACAATATGTTTACCACGTGTCGCCCTGTCAGGCCATGTAAGCTCACTTTCGTGACCACAACCTTGGAAAGAGGACATACACGCTTAAGATCGCATAAATGGGCTTCCGGTCGATAGCGATAATCGACCTGAAACGCGTTCACATCACCTGGTATGAAAAGCAATGAGAAAATTTCCAATGTTTATCCTATCGAGCATGTGTTCGCGATTATATGAGCATCCGAAAAAGAAATAAAATTCAAGGCATTAATTTGCATGCGACATGATGAAAATGTTGATAATTAGAGGAAGCTTTCATAAGAAGAACACAATGTTTATTCATGCAAGCGAAAACATGCATACGAGTACCCAGCCTACATGAGGGTTCAGCATAAAGCATACAAAAGAGAGGACTAATTTAAATACACTACGCTAACGGAAAAGGTCACCAAACACCGGATCAATGGCACGAGGGTTAACAAAGCAAAGAACAAAATTCTCCATCTCCCTCTCCGCTCTCTCCAGCACATCGAAGTGACGATTCTCGCGAGAAGTCGCTCCCCATCGGTTGGCGCCATGCTCGTCCGCGAAAGCAAACATAATGGCTCGCCGGGCCTTTATCTCGCTCAGCAGATGAATTGAGTAGTCCTTTAAGGCCTAAGTAATCAGGCACGCTTCATGAAAGCCCTCGAGCTTTTCTTCCGCCGCGTCGAGCATCGCCAGGGTCATCTCCGCCGGGTGAGGAGGGATGTCTGCAAGCACGGCCGCGAGAATCATCTGGAGCCAGAGGGAACCCATCGGGAGGGGAGACCCTCTACGGATCGAGAGCTCGTGCATGGCCGAGTCACATTCGTTGTCAGAAAGAAGGGGGTTCACCAACCGAGCGGCAAAGCGGGGGATCATCTCCTCAAGAGAAACTTCCCATGGCTGTCGACGGGCATGAGGACGATTACAAGCCATGACACTCGTTTCCCTCTCAAGAAAAAATATATATATGATATGAATCTCTCTGTGAAAGGAAAAGAAAGCTATAGCCTCATATATAATGAAGTGCATTAAGTGCTGAGCGCGGAAAATCTTGCATGGTGAATTTATTTCCAAGGCCTAAAAAGGGAAAGGCGTCGAAAATCAAGGAGATGGAACTATTTCCAAGGCCCTTTTTCAGCACCTAACATTGTGCACTGAAAATATGGCATAAAGAAAATCTTGTGAACAACCGCATCAAGAGATCCCACGTGTGGAACACGTGAGGCCTAAACCTGGTGTGCATTTAAAAGGAAAAACCTGGAGTAGTATCCTGCATATTAAAAAAGCACAAACAACAATAGTAGCAAAATAATAAAATCCCAGAGAAAAAGCATGCAAACATATAAAGACACAACAGAACTCGTCATCCAGACTTTAAGAAGGCCATACAAAATAAAAAGAAAACTTTTACAATGGCAATGCTTCAGACGCGGGGCATGGGTTGAGAAACTCGAAATTAACTTTATTCAAGATCTTCCAAGCATTGCGAACCTCCCGAGTATGCTTTCTCTCACGGTCACAGGCATCGGGGTCCTCGCGAATGTCCTCTGCCCTCCGGTAGGCAGCAAGTATGGCCGATTACTGAAAAATCTGATGCAGGAGATCAATGAGATTATCCCGCCTTCTCTTTGAAATCAAGTGCATCAGATACACCGAGTGTACTTTATCCTCGGCGGCGTCCAATGACCCAAGCGGCACACCAGCACAAAATAAAGGGAGAGCCTCCCTGATCGCCAGGACGATCAGCCTCAGAAGAGAAGAGCGACGGGGGAGTAGCCGATGGTTGTACTCGTCAAAGCGGCTCATGATATCGGCACACTGAGCATCGGTGAACTCCTGGTTCTGACTGCGGCCCAGCGCACGAATATTCCCATAGGAAATGATCTCGTCAAGACTATACAGATGGGCGTCCATGATACCTGAAATAAAATTCACGAGACATCATTACAAAGCCCCCGTTGCATTAATGGCAGGAAGAACAACCTAGGGCCAAGAGACCTCAGGAAGCCTCCATGCGAAGAGACTGAGTTCTTCATAGGAATTAAATTCCTTATTAAGAAAAGGGAATTAAATTCCCGGAAATATTTTTGATGGAATTAAATTCCATGGGTTGAAACGCCATCGTCATCTCCCCAAAGATCACCTAAACCCTAAGAGATCTACAGTTCGAAGGTCAGGTGGTTTCCTATTCTTATAGAAAAACTTGAAGAAAAATGGGTTCTTTGTGAAACCCTTAACGCGGATTTAAAATCCAAAGAGTTCTTTTAAAGACGAAGGCGCTTTGGCCGTTCAACATTATTACCTGAGGAGAAGGGATCCGTCAACAGAGTTAAACTCTGGGAAATGTTCAAGACAGAGAACTAAGCTCTGGAAGCGAAGAATTAAATTCTCAAAGAGGAAGTTCTCAGAAAAGAAGATGAGCAAAGTGAAGGCTCCTATGAAGAGACAGCGGTATTTATAGAAGACAATCGAAACGTTTCATCTCCCCGGATCCTTAGAGGAATCCAACGGTCGCAAGAGGTGACAGCGTTGCACTCACGTGCAGACACGTGAGAACAACGCTGTGGGGGCATTTGTTTCCTGATTTAAAATCAGGAAAGCTTCTGGGAAAAGCTTCAGAAGGAGGGGCCACGTGCTTACACGTGACCAGCAGTCACGTGTTGACACGTGACATATAAAAGCAGTGGAAAAGGGCTCATTGATTCCCTGATCAAGTCAGAGAAAAGGTTCCCTAATCAAGTCAAGAAAAAGGGCTTCAGACGAGGTCACGTGTTGGCACGTGACGCTCAAAGGAGAGGACTCGTGCTACAGTTGAGTCAAGGAAAGGGGCTCCTAACAGGGGGTCACGTGTTCACACGTGACCAGGGGTCACGTGTTAACACGTGATGGCTAAAACAGCAACCAGAAGACAGCGCAGAAAGAAAGAGGATTCTTCATTCCAAAGAGGGTCACGTGTCTACACGTGACCATGGGTCACGTGGTCACACGTGACAGGCTTTCAAAGCCCATTTTTGACGACAGAATTAAATTCTGAAGGAAATTTGAATCTTTCCAAAGGAAAGTGATTATCTGGGACCAATCAAATTAAAGATTCAGAGATGATTAAATATCATCTATCTATGGAAAATCTCGGGTTTGGAAAGATTTCCCCCTTAAATCTAACCAAAATAACAAAGGAGAATCTCTGGATTTAAAATCCAATGGTGAATAAAATTCACCTAATAATCCAAAGGTCCAGAACGAATGAAGGATGCAAATTAAATATCTCATGAAAGATTTACCAAAAAACTAATTGACTCAGCTGCTTCTCCTATAAATAGGAGCCAAGACACACAAAAAATAGAGATAGATACGCAGAGGCAAGAAAAAGGAGAGAGCTCTGATACTTGGAGGAATTCGGATCTTCTGCAAAAGAGAACCCTAGGTAAGAAAGGGAAGGCTTTCTGAAAGAAGGAGAATTCAATTCTCAACAGAGTTTAACTCTGATATATGAAACAGAAGAACTTATTTCTTCTCTCTTTGATAGAGGATCTGCAAAGCGCACATCTCCCCTTTAGATTGAGAATTTAATTCTCAATGGGTTGAGATCCTGCCATGTAGATCCAAAACATAGAGAGGGAATGCAAGCATGAGAATTTAATTCTCGCAGAACTATAGGAATTCAATTCCTTTAAAATAAAATTAGGGCTTGACCCTGTATCATGGGAATTTAATTCCTTCAGAACAAAGAGAAACAGGGTTTAACCCTAATTAAGAACCTAGTTCTGTTGAAACAGCGGGAATTTAATTCCCTTAATCATAATTTAACAGAGAATGGGAGTTCAATTCCTTAAAAGCTATTATTAGGGTTTAACCCTATTCAGTTCTTCACATATATAAGGAATTTAATTCCTACAGAAAATTCAGAGTTCAACTCTTCAAAAGAAACTAGGAATTTAATTCCTTTGAAATTATTGTCAGGGTTCAACCCTACGAGGAATTTAATTCCTGAAAGGGATTAACAGATCTGCTAACAACCACAGAAAAGAAGAGTCACGTGTCACCACGTGACCCCCCCCCCCCCCCAAAAAAAATCTACAGAAAGCCCTTTGAGGCAGTGCCTCACGTGACCCACGTGACCCTCGGCAGAAGCATTAACATATAAGCATTTGAATACCCGTCACATGAGGGCACGTGATACTCTGAAAAATGCGATAATCTCAACAGAATCAATGAAGGGAGGGCGCTCTCACGTATTGCCACGTGACCCCTCTTGCCTTAGTGTTTAACACTAAATCGAAACTCCTGAATCCAGTGTTAAAACAACTGTTGGGCCTTAGTGTTCAACACTAATCAAAAAACTTTACTTGCAGTGTTCAACACTGACTACCTTAGTGTTTAACACTCATTTGAGGGCTCAGTTGCCAGTGCTTGATAACGATTTGTTTTAGTGTTTAACACTAATTTGAAAGCCTTGTCGCTGGTGTTTAACACCAATTATCTTCTAGTGTTAAACACTAACTTGTCAACCTCATTCCCAGTGTTCAACACTGATTGCTCTATAGTGTTTAACACTAGGCTTTGGCCCGATTGGCTAAAGGGATAGAGGCAAAGCCTCTCCCTCAATGGACCAACAAGAAGCCAATATTCCAGACCTGACTGGACTTAGCCCAAGCTGGCCATAAGTCCTCAATTCGTGATTAACTGGGCCAGTGGGCTCATAACATAATTAATCAGTCTTGACCCCAAATTGGGCCAGGGACTACTCAAGCCATTCCGGTTCTAGGGTACATCTCTTCACTCCTTTGATACTTGGCATTGTAATCCCTCAATGTCTTCAAAGAGGTGACGGGTCCTGATGACCACTCATGATATGGACTGTGGGGTCCTTAAACCCATGTCTAATGCAAAATTCCTGGTTACGTGGAACGCGGATAACGTCACTCTTTGACCCCGTGGAAAACGTCCAGAGCGGATCCTGGTCCTCGCAGAGCACGGCAGTGAACCCGTGTGAAGCATCCAGAGCGGAGCCTAGTCCTCGCCTAACGCGGCAGTGAACCCTTGTGAAGCATCTAGTGCAAAATTCCTGGTTACGTGGAACGCGGATAACGTCACTCCTTGACCCCGTGGAAAACGCCCAGAGCGGAGCCTGGTCCTCGCCAAGCACGGCAGTGAACCCGTGTGAAGCATCCAGAGCACATACCGGACTGTGGAGTCCTTAAACCCATGGACTACGACGTCCTTAACCTTGACCGAGATGTCTTAAAACTAACAAATGACCGCAATGTCCTTAAACTACCCATGGACCGCAATGTCCTTAAACTACCCATGGACCGCAATGTCCTTAAACTAGAACAATAGAGCCCCTATATGCTCTTTTTGCGGATCTAAACGGTCCCGTTTAAGTTGATCTTAGCCTCAAAGATGGCTAACGAATCCTTAAACCTTCAAGCAGACTGGACTACGAATCCCCCCAATTAACTCTGGCTCGATGGTACATCTCTGAACCCCTCTGACACCCGTCGTTGTAATCCTTCAACATCGTCAGAGAGGTGACTGGTCCCGACGGCCACACACATACGATGGACCACTATGTCCCTAAAACTGGAACAATGGAGTCCAAACACTCCTTTGTCGGATCTAAACGATCCCGTTAAGTTGATCTTAGTCTCAAACTAGACTAATGTATCCTTAACAAATGTTTGAGTAGATCTTAGCCTCAAGCATGGCTAACGTATCCTCAAACCAAACCCCCAAACCCAAATCTAAGATAACTCGGATTTGGACTAGTCCACGCCCTACGGGCGACGACATAACTCAGTCTCCGTAAACGATCCACGGGCAATAAAACATAAAACAAAAACACACGACACGAAGTGACCATCTGGAGAAGGAGAAAGTTGTTACCGAGATGCGGTAGCGTAATTAACTGCAGGGGCTTGCGCCTGCAGGGAAGAGCGTCCCCACAATCAAAAACCCCTCAAACGAGGGGGAATCTGACGAAGTCTGCTACATCGGCCGCATCCGTTTAAACCTTCGAGACATGGTGCCATAAATCAACTTGGCATCTTCGGAGAGGTGGACGGATAGCACCTATTGGCATTTGCCCCGAACCTCAGGCGAGACGTCCCCACGTCCCGCGTGTCTTTCGGAGGGGAACAGTCCAAATCCATATCTTTCTTATATTTGGGTTTGGGGGTTGTGTTTAAGGATACGTTAGCCTCGTTTGAGACTAAGATCGACTTAAACGTTTGTTAAGGATATGTTAGTCTATTTTTAGACTATGATCGACTTAACGGGATCATTTAGATCCAACAAGAGAGTGATTGATGGGGTGGCCCTGTTGTTTAGTTTAGTGACATTGCGGTCAATAGGTAGTTTAAGGACATTGCAGTCCAGTGGTAGTTTTAAGACGTTGCGGTCAAGGTCAAGGACGTCGTAGTCAGTGGATTTAAGGACTCCACAGTCCGATGTTAGTTTTAAGACATCACGGTCAAGGTTAAGGACGTCATAGTCCGTTGTTAGTTTTAAGACATTCCGGTCAAGGTTAAGGACGTCGTAGTCCGAGGATTTAAGGACTCCACAGTACGATGTTAGTTTTAAGACATTACGGTCAAGGTTAAGGACGTCATTGTCCGTTGTTAGTTTTAAGACATTCCGGTCAAGGTTAAGGACCTCGTAGTCCATGGGTTTAAAGACCCCACAGTCCGGTGTTTAGTTTTAAGACATTACGGTCAAGGTTAAGGACCTCATAGTCCATGGGTTTAAGGACCCCACAGTCCGTATCAATTTGCGGTCATCGGGACCCGTCACCTCTTTGAAGACGTTGAGGAATTACAACGCCAAGTATCAAAGGAGTGAAGAGATGTACCCTTAAACCAAGGTAGATTAAGTGATCTGTTGTCCAATTTGGAAACTAAGATCAATTATTATATTATGAGCCCATTGGCCTAGTTTAATTTGAATTGAGGACTTACGGCCATCTTGGGCTAAGTCCAATTATGTTAGGGATATTGGCCCTCTGTTGATCCATTGAAGGAGAGGCTTTGCCTCTGCAAACTTAGCCAATTGGGCTAAAGCTAGTGTTAAACACTAGAGACCAACAGTGTTGAACACTGGGAATAAGGTTGACAAGTTAGTGTTAAACACTAAAAGATAATCAGTGTTGAACACTGGGAATCGGAGTTTTCAAATTAGTGTTAAACACTAAGCAAATCCAAATTGATGTTAAACACTAAGAAAATCAGTGTTAAACACCGCAGATAGAGTTTTCCAAATTAGTGTTAAACTCTAAGAAAAATCAGTGTTAAACACTGGATACAGAGGTTTCAATTTAGTGTTGAACACTAAGACGAGAGGGGTCACGTGGTCACACATGAGAGCGCCCTTCTTTCCCTTATTTTGTTCTATAGATAAGTGTTTAACACTTTTAGTTCTGAAAGCCATCACGTGCGGGCATGTGATTGGAGCTCATGCTCTGGTTTATTAGAATACCCATTAGGGGTCACGTGGTGACACGTGAGGCCGCCCCAGAGTCTCTGTTTATTTTTCTTTTTCTTTATGTGCTTCAGGGGTCACGTGGGGCACATGGGGCGTTGCCTCAAAGCTCTCTTTTATCTATCTTCGCAGGAGTCACGTGGTAACACGTGAGGTGCCCGCTTCAGAATTTTATTCTGTGGGTCTCTGCATGTTTTAAAGTTCTGTTCATAGGGTTAAACCCTAAACTTCTGAAGAATTATATTCTTAATAGGGTTAAACCCTAGATTCTTTTCTTAAAGGAATTAAATTCCTGTGAGTTTGAAAGAATTATATTCTCAGTTAGGGTTAAACCCTAGTTCTGTTCATTTTGAAGGAATTAAATTTCCATAACATAGGGTTAAACCCTAACTTTATCTCAAAGGAATTGAATTCCTATCATTTTGTGAGAATTAAATTCACTAAACTCAGTTCCTTCTCTGTGTTTTAGATCTGCATGGCAGGATCTCAACCCAATGAGAATAAAATTCTCAATTCATGGGGAGATGTGCACTTTGCAGATCCTCAACTAGAGAAAAAACTAAGTTCTTTTTTTTATATAAGAGTTAAACTCTTTTGAGAATTAAATTCTCCTTTGAAGCCTACCTTTTTCCTTTCTTACCTAAGGTTTTCCTTTTTGCAGAGAATCAAAGGCTCTCTCTCTCTCTCTATGTATCAAAAGAAAAAGATCCAAAGGTCTCAAGGTATCAGAAAAAAGTTTTAGAAAAAAGTTCTTCGAAAAGGGTCCCGCTCTCTTCATGTTTTGGCTTTATTTATAGGAGAAGGAAGAGAATCAATTTGCTTAGTAAATCTCTCATTGAGAGATTTGATTTGTATGTTGAGAGATTTTATCATTAATCTGGGCCTTTAGATTGTTAAGTGAATTTTATTCACCATTGGATTCTTAATCCAAAGATATTTCCTTGTTGTTTCGGTTAGATTTAGGGGAAACCTTTCCAAGTCCAAGATTTTTCCATAAATAGGTGATATTTAATCACCTTTAGATTTTTAATCCAACGGTTCCAAATAATCATTCTCTGTTTGGAAAGATTTGAATGATCTCTTCCCAGAATTTAATTATGTTAAATAATAAGGCTTTTAAAGCCGGTCACGTATGGCCACGTGACCTCTGGTCACGTATACGCACGTGACCCCTGGAAAGGGCCTTTCTTCTCCTGCGCTCTGTTCTCGGGCCGCTGCTCAGCCGTCACGTGCCAACACGTGACCTCTGGTCATGTGTGAGCACATGACCTTTTCTGGAGCTTTTTCTTGAATGCGCTTTGTGCCGCTGCTTTGAACTTCACGTGCCAACACGTGACCACTGGTCACGTATGAGCACGTGATGCCTCTTCTGAGTCCTTTCCTGATTTTTAATCAGGGAACAAATGCCCCCACAGCGTTGTTCTCACGTGTCTGCACGTGAGTGCAACGCTGTCTCTTTTGTGACCGTTGGATCCATTTAGGGAATCGGGGAGATGAAGCGTATCTATCACATCCTATAAATATAGTGGTCACTTCAGAAGCGCCTCCACTTTGCTCATCTTCCTCCTTGCATACTTTTCTTTCTGAGAATTTAATTCTCCTTTCCAGAGCTTAGTTCTCTGCTTCAAGCATTTTCCAGAGTTTAACTCTGTTGAAGGATTCTTTTTCCTCAGGTAATGATCTTTGGATGATCGAAGAACTTACATACAACTCTCTGGATTTTAAATCCATACCAAGGGTTTCACCCCTTTAAATATGAACCCATTTTTCCTTTAAGTTTTTTCAAACGAAATGTGAAACCATTTAATCTTCAGCAGTAAATCTCTTTTAGGGTTCATCCGATCCTTTAGGGAGATGATGATGACAGTTAAAATCCATGGAGTTTAACTCCGTTCACAGAAAAAATGTTTCTGGGAATTTAATTCCCCTTTTCAAAAGGAATTTAATTCCTGTGAGGAACTCAATTCTTCCTATGGGGGCTTCTTAGGGTCTTCTTGCCCTAGGTTGTCCTTCTGTGATAAAAAGAAAAGGGATTGTAATAGATTCTGATGATTTTTATCTCAGGTATCATGGACGCCCATATGAACGGTCTTGATGAAATCATTTCTTATGGGAATATTCGTGCGCTGGGCTGTAGCCAGAACCAGGTGTTCAACAACGCTCAATGTGCTGAGATCATGAGCCGCTTCGATGAGTACAACCATCGGCTACTCCCCCGTCGCTCTTCTCTTCTGAAACTCATCGTGTTGGCGATTTGGGAGACGCTTCCTCTCTTCTGCACCGGTGTACCTCTCGGGGCATTGGACGCTGCCGAGGATAAGATACATTCAGTGTATCTGATGAGCCCGATCTTGAAGAGAAGGCGAGACAGCCTCATTGATCTCTTGCACCAGGCTTTTCAGCAGTCGGCCATACTTGCTGCCAATCGGAGGGTAGAAGACATTCGTGAGGATCCCGACGCTTGTGATCGCGAAAGAAAACATACTCGAATGGTTCGAAATGCTTGGAGGATCCTGGACAAAGTCAAGTTTGAGTTTCTCAATCCGTGACCCGTGTCTGAGGTCTTGCCGTTGTAATCGTTTTCTTTTCATTTTGTATGAACCACTTAAATCATGAATGATAAGTTTTATCGTGCCTTTCTATGTTTGCATGCCTTTCTATGGGGTTTTATCATTTTGCTATTGCTATTGTTGCTGTTTTTAATGTGCATGGTACTATTCCATTTTTTTAGTGCAAGTCAAGGTTGGGGCCCACGTGCTCCGCACGTGGGGTCCTTTTCATGGGGCTGTTAAAAAAAATTTTTTATGCCACATTTTTAGTGCACAATATTAGATGCAGAAAAGGAGCCTTGGAAATAGTTCCATCTCCTTGATTTCCAATGCCTTCCCCTTTTTTCGCCTTGGAAACAGCTTCAACATGCAAGATTTTCCGTGCACAACACTTAATGCCCCTCTTTATACCGTGGGGCCATGGCCTTCTTTTCTCTTCACAGAGAAATTTATTCTCATTTTGGTGTGATTTGTCTTGAGAGATAACTGAGCGCCATGGCCTGCAATCGCCCTTATGCTCGTCGACAGCCATGGGAAGTTCCTATCGAGGAGATGATCCCCCGCTTTTCCGCCCGATTGGTCGATCCCCTCCTTACCGATGACGAATGCGACTCAGCGGCGTATGAACTCTCGATCCGCAGGGGATCTCCCCTCCCAATGGGCTCCCTCTGGCTCCGGATGATTCTTGCCGTCGTGCTCGCCGACGTCCCTCCTGACCCGGCGGAGATGACCCTGGCGATGCTTGACGCGGCCGAAGAAAAGCTCGAGGGCTTTCACGAACCTTTCCTAATTACTCAAGCTTTGAAAGATCGCTCGGTTCACCTTTTAAGCAAAATAAGAGCCCGTCGGGCTGTTATGTCTGCTTTTGCGGATGAACATGGCGCCAATCGGTGGGGAGCGACTCTTCGCGAGAACCGGCGCTTTGACGTGTTGGAGAGGGCGGAGAGGGAGATGGAGAATTTTTTCTTTTGTTTTGTTAACCCATGCGCTACCGATCCTATGTTTGGCGACCTTTTCCCGCTAGTGTAGTATATTCAAATTAGTTTTCGCATGCTTTATGTTGAACTTTCATGTATGCTGGGTATCCTTATGTATGTTTTTGCTTGCGTAAATGAACTTTGTGTTCTTCCTATGAGAACTTTCTTTAATTGCGAACCCTATCACTATGTTGCATGCACATCAGAGCTTCAAGTATTATTTCTTTTCGGATATTCATATAGTTGCGAATGCATGCTTGATAGGATATACATCGAGGATTTTTGTTGCTTCCTATACCAGATGATGCGCGCGCGTCTTAGATCGACTATTGCTATCGACTGGAGGCTTGTTTATATGGTCTTGAGCGTACATGTCCTGTTTTAAAGGTTGCGGTCACGAAAGCGGTCTTGCGTGGTCTGATAGAGCGACGCGTGGCGAACATATTATTGTGCGAGAAGAGGCTCGGCCACAAACTCTCGGAGAGGGAGTTGGCTTCCAAGGCATTGAGCGAGCTTCAGACCAGCCTTACAGCCAAAGCCAACAAAGCGTATGAGCTCTGGCGGGTGCTTCAAGAGTCTATCAAAGATGTGGTGTCTCTTGATAAAGCTGTCGTGTTCACTCGTGAAAGGGTCGAGGCTCGCAAGGCCACCGAGAAAGAGCTTGAAGGCCGGCTTGCTTCGTATCAGGCCCAACAGGCTCAGGCGGAGGCCTGTCTTCTGGAGATCTTAAATCATGAGGCCGTGGCCCAGCAAAAGCAAGATGAGCTAACCAAGCTGCTAAATCGCCCACCGGCCTGAAGAATTGTATCTTTTCTTTTTTCTTTTTGTACATACTCCTGAGCGAGAGTATTTTCTTTTTGTTCTTTCATGAATTGTACTTTGTACCCGTTTTGGTTTATGAATAAACACATATTTTTCTTCTCAGTGGTGTGTCCCCTTTTTATTGAATGTGTTATGCGGACAATTTATCTTGGCCTACTTGCAGGGTAGCGATGGCTTAGGATTCAGGGTTAAGATCCGCCTCCTAAGACTTTTGAGCTTTACGAGCCGTGAGGGTCTCATAAAGAGTTTTCCTCCCTACAGGTCGAGAGGATCCCGTAGGCGTAAGTTCTTCTTAAGAATCGTGAGGATTCTTAAGCGGGTTTTCCCTTAGGAGTCGTAAGGATCTCACAAGAGAGTTTTCTTCCTTGCAGGTCGTGAGGATCCACAAGCGCTGAGTACGGTCACCCTTATCCGTATTTCACGGGGTCAGGGGTTGCTTTGGGATGTTCTCCGAGGTACCGTAGTTTAAAGACATCCCGGTCAAGGTTAGGGACCTCATAGTCCGTGGGTTTAAGGACTCCACAGTCCAACGTTAGTTTTAAGACATCACGGTCAAGGTTAAGGACCTCATAGTCCGTGGAATTAAGGAATCCACAGTCCAATGTTAGTTTTAAGACATCACGGTCAAGGTTAAGAACGTTATAGTCCGTGGATTTAAGGACTCCACAATCCAATGTTAGTTTTAAGTCATCACGGTCAAGGTTATGGACCTCATAGTCCGTGGGTTTAAGGACTCCACAGTCCAATGTTAGTTTTAAGACATCACGGTCAAGGTTAAGGACCTCATAGTCCGTGGATTTAAGGACTCCGTGGATTTAAGGACTCCACAGTCCAATGTTAGTTTTAAGACATCACGGTCAAGGTTAAGGACCACATAGTCCGTGGGTTTAAGGACTCCACAGTCTGATGGGTGGTTACTGGGACCCGTCACCTCTTTGAAGATGTTGAGGAATTACAACGCCAGGTATCAAAAGAGTGAAGAGATGTACCCTCAAACCAAGGTAGATTCAGTAAAGAATCATGGTGGTTGATCGTTTAGTTTTAAGACATTACGGTCGAGGTTAAGGACATCATAGTCCATGGATTTTAAGGAATCCACAGTCCGATGTTTGCTCTGGATGCTTCACACCGGTTCACTACCGTGCTTGGCGAGGACCAGGCTCCGCTCTGGGCGTTTTCCGCGGGGTCAAAGAGTGACGTTATCCGCATTCCACGTAACGAGGAATTTTGCGCTAGATGCTTCACACGGGTTCACTGCCGTGCTCGGCGAGGACTAGGCTCCGCTCTGGGTGCTTCACACGGGTTCACTGCCGTGCTCGGCGAGGACCAGGATCCGCTCTGGTCGTTTTCCACGGGGTCAAAGAGTGACATTATCCGTGTTACACGTAACCAGGAATTTTGCGCTGGATGCTTCACACGGGTTCACTGCCGTGCTTGGCGAGGACTAGGCTCCGCTCTGGATGCTTCACACGGGTTCACTACCGTGCTCTACGAGGACCAGGATCCGCTCTGGACGTTTTCCATGGGGTCAAAGAGCGACGTTATCCGCGTTATACGTAACCAGGAATTTTGCACTAGATGCTTCACATGGGTTCACTGCCGTGCTTGGCGAGGACTAGGCTCCGCTCTGGATGCTTCACACGGGTTCACTGTCGTATTCTGCGAGGACCAGGATCCGCTCTGGATGCTTCACACGGGTTCACTTCCGTGCTCTGCGAGGACCAGGATCATCTCTGGACGTTTTCCACGGGGTCAAAGAGTGACGTTATTTGCGTTACACGTAACCAGGAATTTTGCACTATATGCTTCACACGGGTTCACTGCCGTGTTTGGCGAGGACTAGGCTCCGCTCTGGATGCTTCACACGGGTTCACTATGTAAGACCACGTTGCCAACCCCGGTGCTTGCGGAGAAGCGGAAACGGTATAAAAATCGAATTTTTAACGAACTAGGCAACATGGACTAACTAAAGGAGGATCTTGGCTAAACAAAAAATAACTACAAGCTAACTTGTTTTAGCTACATGGAAGAAAGGTTATACCTTGGGCTTTATGTCCTTCTCTCCTTTCTCCTTGGAGTGGAAGAAAGTGATCACCTTGTCGCCTTATCTAGTCGAAGAAGGATCCACCCGAGAGCCTCAACCTTCGGCTTCAACTTCAAGCTAGAAGTAACTAAGATGCTTGAAGTGCTAATCCTAGAACCTTAGAAGAGAGTAGAGATTATTTTAGAGAGGTTTATCTCAAGCTCATGTGTTTCTCAACTCATGAGAGGGGAGAGCTTGAGAGAGAGGAAGAGGAGGAGAGAGAATCTATATGATAGAATCAAGAGAATAATGAACCATTCTCACATATATGTGTGAATTATGTAAATTAGATAATTAGCTAGATAATTGTCATGGTTAATCAAGACTTGACCATTATCATTTCACATTAAATGCAAATTGCAAGGATCAAAGATCATCTTTTATATGGAATGATGATGGTCAACATGTCAACCTAAGTCAACAAGTCAAGATAGTCAAATGGTCAACAACCCTAACCATGCACAATTATATTTAATTAATATCAATTAATCATAAAACACACATAAGCATTAGGGTTAAGAAAATGACAATAGTCATCAATCCTAATCAAAGTCCTCTCCCTCTGTCTCAGTCAACTGTGCATACGCACCCGTATCCGTGATCCGAGGAACACGAATACAATGAGATAAAACCAATCCCAAATCATATACTAGGATCTGGCTTAAACCAAAGTCCGCTAGTATAAGTTGTCCGGACAGCAAACGTGCACAAGTGCGCGGATGTGAACGAACCCTGTCGCAAAACCATGCGACCTCTACTCATTTTGGTTAAAGACGAATAACTCTCTGTGTGGGACTCTAAAGACTCGACACTACGCTGGCAGTGGGTTTAACCACAGACCGCAAGCGGCACTAGCTGTACGTAACGGTCCCAAGGTAGATGCCGATAAGAAGACAGACGAGGTGAACCCATCTGAACTCCTACTAAGCCTGAATGTGACAGTCTTCGTACAGTCCGGTCTGTTCGTCCGATACATCGCATGGCGGGCCTAGGGGGCGGTAAACGTCAGTCCCCTAATAGCGGTACAAGTCGTGTCGGAGTGTAGCCCAGAACACCCAGAGATAATACTGGAAACCTACCAGTATATCTCGCTTGCCCTGGCCAGGGACTACTTGTGTAATAGCTCTCCTAAACACAGCGCGATGTCAACCCCCAATACCGGGAGAGACGAATCCTGTCTAACCATCACTTCCTCCAAGTGCTTCGGGACTGCACCCAACTACTACCTGTTTGCACGACTCCTTTGAGCCGTGGTAGGGTAGTAAACAAAGTACAGTGGGAACACACTCGAGGCGAAATGACAGTGTCAAGTCAGCGGACTAAGCTGTACTCATGTCACCTGGGAACTGATAACTGACGATAGGTATATACCAACCAACAGTTCCCGACGAGTCCTGTCCAGTGTACTCGTAGCCTAACGAGCACCCGCATACTATCTCAAGTACGATGTACTGACGGGTGTGGGACCGACCATCTCCCACGCTGGGATGAGAAGCGCATACGCTAGTCTACTCTGGAGTAACGATGCCCTGTCTCGATAGTCCTACGACTAGGGACCTGTATAAGGATGTGCTGATGGATTACCCAGCCCCCACGAGTGTGAGTGCCATCACAACACTGGTAATCAAGCAAAGATCCTAAGGGATCCACTAATGCGTATAGGTGATATAATAAAAGAAACACATGTACACATTAAAGCAGAGACAAACAAAGTAGCATACTACCATTTCGAGTAAGATTGTATATACAACTGTGAATATCCCAAGCTTCCATCAAGTAATATACATACTAGTATGATACAGTAATGGCCTCTAGGGCATATACACTAACAATCTCCCACTTGCTCTAAGGCCATGTACTAGCGTATCGAAGACCTATCATCTCGATTAGCCGCTCGAACTGAGTCTGGGGTAAGGCCTTCGTGAATGGATCTGCAGTGTTATCTTCTGAAGCAACCCTCCTAACCTCGATCACCTGGCGATCCACGATCTCCCTGATCAGGTGATACCGCCTCAAAATGTGTCTGGATTTCTGATGGGACCTGGGTTCCTTCGCTAACGCTATAGTCCCGTTGTTGTCGCAATACAGAGGTATTGGATCAACAATTGATGGAACCACCTGAAGTTCTTTCAAGAACTTCCTCATCCAGACAGCTTCTTTTGCGGCATCAGATGCAGCGATGTATTCTGCTTCCATAGTCGAGTCAGCAACGGTTTCCTGTTTGGAACTCTTCCAACACACCACCCCTCCATTGAGGGTAAAGACAAAACCCGACATGGACATAGAATCATCCTTGTCACTCTGGAAGCTGGAGTCAGCAAAGGCCTCAATCTGGAGGTCTTTTCCGCCATACACCAAGAACATCTCCTTAGTCCTTCTCAGGTACTTGAGAATGTTCTTTACCGCTATCCTATGTTTCTCCCCAGGGTTTGACTGATACCTGCTTACCACACTCAGTGCATAAGCCACATCTAGTCTGGTACACAATATCGTATACATTATAGAGCCTACCGCAGAAGCGTAGGGTATAATAGACATGCGATCCCTCTCCAAATCTGTCTTGGGATACATCTCTTTTGAGAGGGTGATCCCGTGACAAGCCGGTAGATTACCGTGCTTGGAATCTTCCATACTGAATCTTTTCAGTATGGTGTCGATGTACCTGGACTATGAAAGTCCTAAAATCCTCTTGGATCTGTCACGGTAGATCCGGATCCCCAGAATGTATGAGGCATCACCCAGGTCTTTCATGGAGAACCTGTGTGACAAGAACCCTTTGACAGATTGTAGCATAGGAATGTCATTTCCTATTAAGAGAATGCCATCCACGTATAAAACGAGGAATACTACAGTTCTCGCTACAAATCTACAATAGATGCATGGTTCATCTGGATTTTTGATAAAGCCAAATTCCTTGACCGTCTCATCAAAACAGATGTTCCAACTCAGCGATGCCTGCTTTAGTCCATAAATGGACTTAAGCAACTTGCACACCTTTCCGCTGCTCCCACTCTGAATGAAACCCTCTGGCTGGTCCATATAAACACACTCCTCTAAATTTCCATTTAGAAAAGAGATCTTTACATCCATCTGCCAAATCTCATAATCGTGGAAGGCAACAATGGCAAAAAGGACCCGAATGGATTTCAGCATAGCTACTGGAGAAAAGGTTTCGTCATAGTCCAAACCAGGCCGATGACGAAAACCCTTTGCAACCAGTCTAGCTTTATAGGTCTCAACCTGTCCATCTACACCAATCTTCCTTTTGAAGATCCACTTGCATCCTACGAGTTTTACCCTATCTGGAGCAATGTCCAACGTCCATACTTTGATGGTGTACATGGACTCCATTTCGGTCCGCATTGCATCCAGCCATTTTACCGAGTCAACGCTCTGAATGGCTTGCTGGAAGCTAGTAGGCTCATCACAATCTTTGATGCAATCTTCTCTATCTTCGTCTATGAGAAAACCGTAGTATCTCTCGGCCGGATGAGACTGCATACTACTCCCGCGAAGTGGCGTGGGAATGTCCTGATCTTTCGAACCCTCTGGTTCTACTAAGCTTTCAGTAATAGCTCGTGGTTCTGGAATTTCTTCCAGTTCTATTGCGCTCCCACTAATTTCCTTTTCCAAGAACTGGTGTTCTAGAAAGTGGGCATGGCGAGAAACAAAAACCTTTTGTTCCTCTTCGCAATAGAAGAAATATCCCTTGGAGTTCTTTGGATATCCCACAAACTTGCACTGTACTGAGCGTGCCTCGAGCTTGTCCGCATGCTGCTTTTTGACAAAAATTGGACATCCCCATGTCTTAATGTGATTAAGATAGGGTCTCTTCCCACACCACATCTGATATGGTGTAGTAGGCACAGTCTTAGTTGAAACTCGGTTCAAAAGGTATGCAGCTGATTCTAGCGCATATCCCCAGAACGATCGCGGCAACTCAGCGTTACTCATCATGTACCGTACCATATACAATAGGGTTCGGTTCCGTCTCTCCGATACACCGTTATGTTGCGGAGTGTATGGAGGAGTAAGCTGAGAGAGAATTCCATTCTCTTTTAAGTAACCCAGGAACTCGGCACTCAAGTATTCACTACCTCGATCAGATCTCAGTGTCTTGATACTTTTGCCTGTTTGTTTTTCTACATCATTCTTATATTCCTGGAATTTTTCAAAAGCCTCGAATTTATGTTTCATTAAGAAGACATATCCGTACCTTGAAAAGTCATCCGTAAAAGTAATGAAGTAAGAATAACCGCTTCGTGCATGTTTAGACATTGGACCGCACACGTCGCTGTGTACGAGTCCCAAGAGCTCGCTCGCTCTTACTCCGTGTCCAGTGAACGAAGTCTTTGTCATCTTTCCTTTGAGACAGGATTGACAAGTTGCATATGATTGATATTCGAACGGATCCAAATATCTTTCAGTATGTAACTTAGTCAACCTTCTTTCATTGATGTGACCCAGTCTACAATGCCATAATAAAGTTTTATTGATTTCTGGAGACTTTCTTTTGTGTGTATTCTGGACATTGAAAATCGGTGGTTGGTTTAATACGTATATACCGTTGTTTAATGTACCTGACCCAATCAAAACTTGATTAAGGTGAATGTTCACAACATTACTTACAAATGCAAATTCATAACCTTCTTTAGACAATAAAGATACATAAATGATATTACAGGTTGTATTTGATACAAAATAACAACTACGCAAAACCAAAAAGTGTCCATCTGACAATCCCAGGTGATAGTCCCCCACGGCCTCAGCATCCATGCTAGCTCCGTTTGCAACTCTGAGGGTCATATCACCTGCCTTCAAAACTCTACGCTTTCTCAACGCCTGCAAAGAATTACAGATATGAGATCCTGATCCGGTATCCAATACCCAGGAAGTAGAGTTTATTGATAGACAGTTTTCAATAACATACACACCTGAAGCTGAAGCCGCAACTCGCTTCAGATCCTGGGTTCTGGCCTTCCAAGCCTTGCAATCCTGTTTCCAGTGTCCACTTTTGTGACTGTAGAAGCATTCTTCCTTTCCTACCAGCTTTCCCGCTACCTTTGTTGCCTTTCCCTTTCCCTTCATATCCACTTTACTGACACCGCCTCTTGGTTTGGCGGGGGTTTTCTTCTTCTTTCCCTTGGCTTTCGCCCTGGACCTAGAAGAGGAAGATCCTCCTACAAACAAAGTGGATGTCTCCCTACCTTTCTGTAGGGTGCCCTCAGCACTCCTCAACATGTTCAGAAGTTCGGAAAATTCAACTTCCTTTCCATGCATGTTGAAGTTTAGGACAAACTGGGCGTAAGTGGAAGGAAGGGACTTGAGAATCAAGTCAGTGTAGAGTTCATTCTCCAACGTGGTCCCAAGGTCCGTGAGCTCCTCTATGTATCCAATCATCTTAAGCACGTGTTCCGCTACCGATGATCCGACGGCCAATCTTGCCGAAAATAGCTTCTTCGACACTTCGTATCTTGCGATACGAGACTGCTCTCCATACAGTTCTTTTGTATGAAGAAATATGGATTCTATGTCCATATTCTCGTGCCTCCTATGATGTTCGTTGTCCATAGAGGCAAGCACGAGGCATTTGGCCTTCGCGCAATCAATCTCCCATGTCTTACGGATTTCTACATCCGCGACGCTGGAGGTGGGACCTGGGACGGGGGGAGCTTTGGTGGTAAGGACATACCCCATCTTGTCGTAAGTGATTGCCATCTTGACATTCCTGAGCCAATCTTTGTAGTTTGGCCCTGTCAGTATGTTTTTATCTAGTAATAACTTATGTTTGGTCATGTTGAATGGTCACTGCAATTAGGAGAGAGAAAAGAAACACTTTTGCATGATGCTCTTGCAAGTTTAGAGTGGTTTTAAGTTTGTCTAAACTGGATGGCTCCCACTGTCTCTCGAATCCCTCCTCAAACCATAAAGGAAGAATTAGTCGGGATCAATCTCACCGTACAATACTTGCTTAACCGTTCAGCCAGGCCAGTGTCGGTACTTCGAGGGAGGTTTTCCAACGCTTTCGCGAAGTTTCTTAATTAAGTAACCTCTTTTCCCTGTAGGCGTAGCCCCGCTAACACCTTTCTAGACACCTACTAGGTTTATAGCATTCATCGTTAAGTGAGAGATTTCCCGAGGAGTAGCATATACGCACAGTAGGATCTGGATCCAAATATCATCGCGTGATAAAACCGAAGGAATCCTACCAGAATCATCACATTCCAAATGGTATGCAGCGCTAGCAAGTTTCAGTACTTATGAAACTCCCGATGTGGATTTTTTGCCCCTTGCTCTTATGACCTTGACTTTGGCCAAAATATCATAAGTCACATGTCAAGTTCTACCCGTCATTCTCCTGGTTAATTTGGACCCACCCGTACCTCCTACCCTTGACTTTGGCCAAAATGGCAGCACGACTGTCCCAAACCAACGCATCTACCTATGCTGCACATGAATACCCAATAGCTACCAATCACTATGCCTTGACTTTGGCCAACATACATAGCTTGAATACTTTTTGACCATTCATGTGGAATGACGGAGGGCTACGAATAGTTTTGGCAAAACCGTGAACGTAGTGAACTTGATATAATCGATGGAACGAGATAGCTTTTAAAAGGAGTGTTAAGTTCCGCATTTAAAAGTTTGGTTTTGAAAAGAACCGAGTGGTTTTCAAAGTGTTCCAATCGACTTTGACTTGGTTTATTTTCCTGCATTAATCTTAATGCGTCCCATCTTTTAATCCTACCATTGCAGAAAACAACCAAAATATGGTGTACGCATATGCAATCCGCATTCGCCACGGGGCCCCGTCATCACCCGTTAGGTTACTTAACTAACGACAGAGCGGGGGCTGGACTATCGCGGATGCAAAACATAAGCAACACCTAAATAGTTATCATATATAGATATATAGAAATGATAGTCAATCCAGATCACAGATGAACACTTTGGATATACTAGGAATCCGCGATTCGTTCGAGCCTGTAACGAAAAGCGGATTACACGGTCGCGATGAATAGCCAATACCCCACCCAAGACCCCTACGGGTGCGGCAAACTACCCGCCAAGTATCCGAAGCGAAGCAACCTCCCTCAACGACGTGAGTAGGCCACTCGGCACTTCGAGATACCCGGTAGTTTGTGCACCCCACCATGGGTCTATCCTATGAGCAAAAACAGTAAAAAGAAATTATACAATGACGGCTACAACCCCGACCCGGTTGTGCGGCCAAATAAATAATATTACATCAATTTACATATTACATGAATGAAAGAAAAAAGAAACTCTCATCTCACATCCACCCCGGCTATTCATCCGCGACAATCCATCGAGTTCATATACACAAACCAATCATCATTACAGATCACAGATATGTATAACCCCCACTAATCGACGTATAGCGATTAGCAGACGTTAAATACATATAAACATCACAGATATAACCAAAAGTCAAAGTATAGTGAAGTTCGATCAAAAATACGGATTTATAGCCACCCCAAGTACAAATTTCTATTCTGGAAAATCTGGGCAGAAATAAAATATCTTAAAAATCCCAAAACCATGAAATAAGAACACTGCAAGAGAAACGAGCCGCGGCAGAAGCAAGCTTATGTCGCGGAACCGAGGTCAGTTGGTCGGTTCGCTGGTTCATTTTTCTTGTGTGTACTGTAAAAACCCTGAGCCGATTTTTAAGGTGTGATTTATTATTTTTAAAGCAGATTTAAAATTCGGCAGAAACTAGGGTTTTTGGAATTTTAGTTTTGCGATTTTTTACCGATCGAACTTCTATACACTTTACTAACTAGCTAGTTTATGTTTAGTTAGGCTCTGATACAACTGTAAGTCCACGTTGCCACCCTAGTGCTTGCGGGGAGGCGGAAACGGTATAAAAATCGGATTTTTAACGAACTAGGCAACATGGACTAACTAAAGGAGGATCTTGGCTAAACAAAAACTAACTACAAGCTAACTAGTTTTAGCTACATGGAAGAAAGGTTATACCTTGGGCTTTATGTCCTTCTCTCCTTGCTCCTTGGATTGGAAGAAAGTGATCACCTTGTCGCCTTCTCTAGTCGAAGAAGGATCCACCCGAGAGCCTCAACCTTTGGCTTCAACTTCAAGCTAGAAGTAACTAAGATGCTAGAAGTGCTAACCCTAGAACCTTAGAAGAGAGTAGAAATTATTTTAGAGAGGTTTATCTCGAGCTCATGTGTTTCTCAACTCATGAGAGGGGAGAGCTTGAGAGAGAGGAAGAGGAGGAGAGGGGAGAGCTTGAGAGAGAGGAAGAGGAGGAGAGAGAATCTATATGATAGAATCAAGAGAATAATGAACCATTCTCACATATATCTGTGAATTATGTAAATTAGATAATTAGCTAGATAATTTTCATGGTTAATCAAGACTTGACCATTATCATTTCACATTAAATGCAAATTGCAAGGATCAAAGAGCATCTTTTATATGGAATGATGATGGTCAACATGTCAACCTAAGTCAACAAGTCAAGATAGTGAAATGGTCAACAACCCTAACCATGCACAATTATATTTAACTAATATCCATTAATCATAATACACACATAAGCATTAGGGTTAAGAAAATGACAATAGTCATCAACCCTAATCAAAGTCCTCTCCCTCTGTCTCAGTCAACCGTGCATACGCACCCTTATCCGTGATCCGAGGAACACGAATACAATGAGATAAAACCAATCCCAAATCATATACTAGGATCTGGCTTAAACCAAAGCCCACTAGTATAAGCTGTCCAGACAGCAAACGTGCACAAGTGCGCGGATGTGAACGAACCCTGTCGCAAAACCATGCGACCTCTACTCATTTTGCCTAAAGGAGAATAACTCTCTGTGTGGGACTCTAAAGACTCGACGCTAAACTGGCAGTGGGTTTAACCACAGACCGCAAGCGGCACTAGCTATACGTAACGGTCCCCAGGTAGATGCCGATAAGAAGACTGACGAGGTGAACCCATCTGAACTCCTACTGAGCCTGAAAGTGACAGTCTTCGTACAGTCCGGTCTGTTCGTCGGATACATCGCATGGCGGGCCTAGGGGGCGGTAAACGTCAGTCCCCTAATAGCGGTACAAGTCGTGTCGGAGTGTAGCCCAGAACACCCTCAAATAATACTGGAAACCTACCAGTATATCTCGCTTGCCCTGGCCAGGGACTACTTGTGTAATAGCTCTCCTAGACACAGCGCGATGTCAACCCCCAATACCAGGAGAGGCGAATCCTTTCTAACCGTCACTGCCTCCAAGTGCTTCGGGACTGCACCCAACTACTACCTGTTTGCACGACTCCTTTGAGCCGTGGTAGGGTAGTAATCAAAGTGACAGTGTCAAGTCAGCGGACTAAGCTATACTCATGTCACCTGGGAACTGATAACCGACGATAGGTATAATACCAACCAACAGTTCCCGACGAGTCCTGTCCAGTGTACTCGTAACTAACGAGCACCCGCATACTATCTCAAGTACGACGTACTGACGGCTGTGGGACAGACCGTCTCCCACGCTGGGATGAGAAGCGCATACGCTAGTCTACTCCGGAGTATCGATGCCCTGTCTCGATAGTCCTACGAATAGGGACCTGTATAAGGATGTGCTTATGGATTACCCAGCCCCCACGAGTGTGAGCGCCATCACAATGCTGGTAATCAAGCAAAGATCCTAAGGGCTCCACTAATGCGTATAGGTGATATAATAAAAGAAACACATGTACACATTAAAGAAGAGACAAACCAAGTAGCGTACTACCATTTCGAGCAAGATTGTATATACAACTGTGAATATCCCAAGCTTCCATCAAGTAATATACATACTAGTATGATACAGTGATGGCCTCTAGGGCATATACACTAACACACTACCGTGCTCTGCGAGGACCAGGATCCGCTCTGGACGTTTTCCACGGGGTCAAAGAGTGACGTTATCCGCGTTCCACGTAACCAGGAATTTTGTTGATTGTATTTCACGAAGTCGGTATTTGACTCTCGGCCAGCTGTATGCCGCCGAGTCATGGAACTGGGAGTTGCCACTGTTCCGCTTTGCTTGAGGTTATATATGCTGCAATGAGACGAACGTCGAGATGATCACTAAGCTACCTGTGACTCGTTCGAGATTTGGCTTCTTCTTCTGATGAAACCTGGGAGAGGAGGAGTGCGATTCCTTCATTGTTTGCACCCCTGGATTGTATACATGGATTGATGTAATATCACCTGTAAGGCGTAAATTTCATTTTTTTCTTCTATTTTATATTTTTATTTCTTTTTCCGCGATGCTCTATCATTTCAGCTTTTATATCGCGAAGGTTGCGATTGCCCAATCATTTCGGCTATTTCGCGGTGCCCCATCATTTCGGCTATTTATTTTATTTTTACTCGCTGATTTTTATTGCGCGTTGCCCAATCATTTCGGCTATTTCTCATGCATACATTTTTACTTGCTGCTTTTTATTACAAGTTGCCCCATCATTTCGGCTATTTCGTATGCATGTGTCGCTCGCTAGCCTTTTCGCTGCAAGCTTGGATTTTAGACACCGATTTCGGCATCAGCACCGCAACTACTGGGATGTTGCCAGGAGTGAATCATCATTTGCCTTTGTCGATGTTGAACAAAGGTGGTTTGGTAAACACGGTTAAGAGGCCTGTCGACTAAGGCTTTTGACTTCATGAGCCGTAAGGGTCTCACAAAGGTATTTCTCCCTACAAGTCGTGAGGATCTTGCAGGTGTGTTTTCTCCTTGGGAATCGTAAGGATTCCTAAGTGCATGTCCTCCCGTAAGTCGTAAGGATCATACAAAAGGGTTTTCTCCTTATAAGTCGAGAGGACTCACAAGGGTTGTTCACCGTATGACCATATCCCTAGTCACGGATGGGACTTGGTTAGGGAAATGTTTATTCGCGCTCGTGGATTGTATACAAGGGTCAGTATTGAGCCCCTTGTAGGGCATAAATTGAAGGTTGCTTAAGCACAGGTTCACGTCTCTGTGACTTATGGCTTTCAAATCTTATGAGCCGTGAGGGTCCCATAAGAGAGTTCTCCTTACGAGTCGTGAGGATCTCGCAAGTGTAATTTCTCCTTAGGAATCGTGAGGACTCTTAAGTGTGTTGCTCCCTTGTGAGTCGTAAGGATCTCACGCGGGTGGTTTCTCCTTACAAGGTCGTGAGGACCCCGTAAGTGTCTTTTAACGAGGTTGCGCCCTTTCGGGTTTTCACAAACACTCGCCGGTAACCCTGCTGTTTTTACTCACGGAGCCCTTTCGGGTTTTCATCCGTGCCCATTTTGCGTATGGACATACCGTCTTTCCCCTTTTTTTATTCTTTTTATTTTTCTAACGAGGTTGTGCCCATTCATGTTTTCACAAACACTCGCTGGTAGCCTGTTCATCACAGAATACTGCATTTTATACCGCCCATTCTTACGCTCGGTTGTTTATAGGTAGGTGCTTTTAATCCGTGTTTGTTACATATTTGCAGGATACAGGTTCTCGGTTCTAAAACGGTGAAATTCATGGAAAACACGACAAAATCCGGGTTCCTGCCAACCACTGAGAAAACACGGTCTCCGCTCGTCATCCGTATGTTGCCAGATACCAGTTTAGGAAGACAAAATGTCAAATCAATGTCACCTTCATGCACAAGGCTCAATGGCAACAACAAGTTCCAAGAAATCTACGCGGAGCTCGAGGCAATCATGACAAAAGCATCCACAAAAAGTCCACCTTTCCTCAACAGAAATTCTGGAAGATATGTAAAAGTATTTTCATAAAATATATATACCAGAATAAAGGGGACAGAGAACCAGGGTACCACCAAAAAGACCAGGGTCCAACTCGACCACAAGGCCGCGGATCCGCGGCCAAAGGGGGGTCTAGGCCGCGGATCCGCGGCCATTAGGGAGCCTCTCTATGTCGTATTTTGGGGGCTTTTTGGTAATCTTATTTGGGTGCAGATGGTTGCCCTAGGGTTTCATTTCCCAGCCTATAAATACAGCAGATCTGAGCCAAACCAAGGGAGCTTTTCTTTAGCCTCTTTTTTGTGTAGTTTTGTTTTTCTTCTTCTTCTTCTTCATTCTTTCTCCATTAAAATTGTAGTGAGAGCTTTTTGAGTGGAAGATTAATGAAGATGAGGGATTTTTATCTTTCTTGTTAGTTTCGCTCTCCCTTGAGATTTTTGCTTTCTCTTGATCATTCAACCTCTTCATTGAGCTTGAATGGTTAAGGGTTAGTTATTGATCTCAAGGGTCGTATTTTTTCACGGGACTAGTTCTTCACTTCACATGCCTTCTCTACCCTTCCCTTGATCTTGCAACCTCTTCATTGAGCTTGCAAGTTTAAGGGTTGGCTATTGATCACATTCTTGGCTTGAGTTCTACTTCCGTGTTCTTTTTATTTGCTTATTTATTACTTGCATTCTTCATTCTTGCTTTACTTACTTGCAATTTTATTCCATGTACTTTAATTACTTGTATCTTTTCTTTTCTTTGTTCTTTTCTTTTTGTTCTCTCTTTTTGGTTCTTTCTTGTGAATGAATTTAATTATTATTGTTAAGAAGAAATACGGTATTATAAGTTAACATTTCTTTGCCAATTCCTTTTCCCGTTATTTTCCATTTGAACTTCGCCCAAACCATACGCAAGCGCTCCGTTAGGCACCCTAACCTGACAAGGTAACGGTGATTCCTAACCGCGACCGGTTGCGTTCGGTTTGGCCGGAGGCGAAAGCAAGAGACAAGAACGGAAGGACAAGGGTAAATAAGCCGGATTCCACGAATACCGCGCTTAAATCCCCTAATCCACGTTGTTGCCAATTGTTTAGCTTCAATTGGTCAAGACTCGGCTCAAAGGTTTTGAGTACGGATTTCTTAGCTTACAACCCCGTATCTTTTCTTAACAACTTTATACTTGTAAATATTACACTTAGGATAGATCAAACAAACATACAGATTCTTTATTGACTCGTCTAAAACAAGAAAGGTAAGATACCACCATCTCCCTATGGACCGACCCGTGCTCAACCGGCTAGCTGCATAGCGACACCGTCCTGATCGCGGTTATACTTTAATTCTTTGAACATCCGACACGCCAAAAGCGTGCGATCATAGCCCTGCTGTTTTTAGTCACGGAGCCCTTTCGGGTTTTCATCCGTGCCCATTTTGCTTACGGACAAACCGTTTTTATTTTTTTATTTTTATTTATTTATATTTTTTATATATATCGGCTTTGAGATAATGCAATCCACCGTAGTTTATCGACATCTCGGTCAATAGCTAGTTTTAGGACATAGTGGTCCATCATTAGTTTAAGGACGTTTCGGTCCAATGTTAATTTAAGGACATTTCGGTCCGTTGTTAGTTTAAGGACGTTTCGGTCCGATGTTAGTTTAAGGACGTTTCGGTCCGTTGTTAGTTCAAGGACGTTTCGGTCCGTTGTTAGTTTAAGTACGTTTCGGTCCGCCGTTAAGGACGCTGGTTACTACCTAGAGTTCGGTCTTAGGAAGATAGCGAGCGGACATAGTCGTCGTCATCTATCATTGACCTAGGCCTTGACCCGTTAAGTGTAGTATTTCTTCAGGAAGCGACCGTTCACTGGCCTAAAAGGCCTTTCACCGTGCATGTCCATGAGTAGATACGCTCCACCCTGGTAGACCTTGTCTATGATGTACGGGCCTTCATAGTTTGGCTCGAATTTTCCCCGCTTGGCGCGATTGGGGATCATAGGTCTTTTGACAATTAGCACGAGTTCGCCTTGCCGGAACGTCCTCGGCCTAGTCAATCTTTCGTATGAGCGCGTCATCTTTGCTTTGTAAACCTCCAGATTTTGTTGCGCTATGAGCCGGGTTTCATCAAGGGCATCAAGCTCTTCAAGCCGAAGGTGGGCATTTTCTTCGTTCGTCAGTTCGTAATGGACCGCCACTCGTAGAGAGGGCAACTCTATCTCGAGGGGGAGTACCGCTTCTGTACCGAATACAAACGCATATGGCGTTGTGTTTATGGCTGTCTTGAACGTAGTTCGATACGCCCAGAGAGCTTCTTGTAGCCTCTCATGCCAGTCCTTCTTATTTCGGGACACCGTTTTCTTCATAATCTTCGTCAAGGTCTTTTTGAAAGCTTCGGCCAGACCGTTAGCTCGCGGATTATAAACCGAGGAATATCTCCAGTCTATGTTGTGTTGTTGCGCGAAGCGACTGATTTTGTGGCTTCTGTAAGCTGGTCCGTTATCGGAGATGATCCGTCGCGGAGTTCCAAATCGATAAATGACGTGCGTCTTGAAGAAGTGGAGGATGTTCTCCGTTTTCACTTCCCTCAACGGTACTGCTTCTGCCCATTTGGAGAAGTAGTCGGTGGTCGCTAGGATGAAACAATGTCCTCTGAATGATGCTGGTTCGATGGGGCCGACTATATCAGTCCCCCACATTTCGAATGGCCAGCTAGCCACCGTTGAATGGAGCGGATTTGGATGCTGGTGGATGAAGTCCCCATGAATTTGGCATGAGTGGCATTGCTTCGCATACTCGAGGCAGTCCTGGATCATCGTGGGCCAATAGTAACCCATCCGTTTGATCTTCAACTTCATGTTCGGGCCCGCTTGGTGAGAACCGTAGAGTCCGTCATGAACTTCCAGAACGACTCTTTTCGCTTCGATAGGTCCCAGGCATCTCAACCACAAAGAATCGAACGACCTCTTGTACAGAGTATCGTCGACGAAGGCGAAAGACAGAGCTCGTTTCATAAGCTGATGTCTTGAGGACGCATCTGCTGGCGTTCGACGGCATTTGAAGTAATCTATGAAGACTTCTCTCCAATCTTCATCCGTTTCTTGGTCTTTTATTTGCATGGCCTTCTGCTCGGTCGCTTCCTTTTCCTCGGACGATTCCGGAGATATTTTTGCCGGAGCAAGAACCCGACGGCTTTGTACCACGATTATTACATCATCGAGGTTCTCATCAGCTGGTTCTTTAGCTAGCTTGGCTAATGCATCCGCTTTGCTATTTTCGGCACGCGGTATGCTTTCCAAGGTGTAGGAGCGGATTTGGTTCAACAGTTGCTGCACCTTCTCGCCGTACTTCACCAGCTCTGGCTTGCATGTTTGGTAGTCGCTGTTTACTTGACAAACGACCAGTTAGGAGTCTCCGAATATGAGGAGGTTTTCAATTCCCATGTCGATGGAGATCTCGAGGCCTGCTATCAAAGCTTCGTACTCGGCTTCATTGTTCGTCCTCATCTCTGTTAAAGAGAAAGCGAAGCGCTTTATCCCTCCTTGCGGAGTTACGAAAATATGACCCACCCCTGATTTGATTATAGGGGTGCTTTGTTCGTGCTTCTTCACGGAAGATGCTCCATCGAAATAAAGCTCCCATCGGATATTACCTCTATCGATCGCATCAAACGTGTGTTCGTCTGGCAGTTCGCAATTCAAAGGAGAGTCGGCCGGTACCGGATACTCAGCAAGGATGTCGGCGATGGCCTGGCCTTTCACTGCCTTGAGAGGTTGATAAGTTATCGAGAATTCCATCAAGAGCAGGGCCCATTTAGCGAGTATCCCCGTTAATATGGCCTTCGACATCAAATATTTAAGGGGGTCCACTTTCGATATTAGACAGAATTCGTGCGCCAACGCATAGTGCCTGAGCTTGGTTATTGCAAAGATTAATGCCAGGCAATGTTTTTCAATAGGGGAGTAGTTGCTTTCTGCCCCCAGTAGGACTCGACTCAGATAGTAGAGCGCTCTCTTTTCCCTTGGTCGTTTTCCTGTGCCCACAATGCGCCCAAGGAACCTTCAAGGGCGTCTGTATAAAGAATAAGAGGCTTTCCCTTTACTGGAGCAGCTAACACCGGCGGGTTCTGCAGGTATTGCTTGATCTCGTCCAGCGTGCCTTGGAATTTGTGATCCCAGACGAACGGGGTTCCCTTCTTCATCAGGTGACTGTAAGGGTGGCATTTGCCCGAAAGGTTGGCTATAAATCGCCGGATGTACGCGAGCTTCCCCTGGAGAGACCGTAATTGTTTGAGAGTCCTTGACGGTGGCATTTCCATGATCGCCTTGATCTTCGACGGATCTATCTCTATGCCTCGGTTCCGGATAATGAATCTTAAGAATTTTCCTGAGGACACCCCGAACGCGCATTTGAGAGGGTTCATCTTCAAGTTGTATTGCCGAAGGCATTGAAATACGGTCTTCAGATGCTCGTGATGTTCCTCGTATGATTTGCTTTTCATGACGAGGTCGTCGATATAGCATTCTACGATTTCATGTATGAGGTCATCGAAGATCTTTTTCATGGCCCTTTGATAGGTGGCACCGGCGTTCTTTTGACCGAAGGGCATCACCTTGTAGCAGAATATTCCTAGAGGGGTCCGAAAAGCGGTATGCTTCTGGTCTTCGGGATGCATCTTTATCTGATTATACCCCGACGAGCCGTCCATGAAAGAGAAAACTTCGTGAGTGGACGTGTTATCTATCATCAGCTCGGTTACCGGCACTGGAAAATCGTCTTTCGGGCAAGCTTCATTGAGATCCCGGAAGTCCACGCATATGCGCACTGTCCCATTTTTCTTCATTACCGGGACGATGTTGGCGATCCATTCAGGATATTGAACTTCTTGGATAAACCCAGAATCGATCAGCTTCTTGACTTCGGTGTTGATGCTCATCTCAAGCTCGAGCCGCATTCTTCTCGGCCCCTGTTTAACTGGCTTAACGTCCGGGGATATCGCCAATTTATGGACAGCTATTTCTGGATCCAGTCCTGGCATTTCGGAATAGTTCCATGCGAAACAATCTCTATGCTGCATAAGCACGTCTTTTAACGCAGCCACCCTTTCTTCAGATAGCAGCTCGCTGACGAATGTCGGTCGTGGGTCACTTGCCATTCCCAAATCAATCTTCTTGAGGTTATCTGCAGTAGTGCGTCTTCCATCTTCCAGCTCTTTCGGCGCCGGTGGAAATTCTGAGATTACCTCGTCATCATCGTTTTCGAAGCACCAAGGGATCTCATCCTTATTCTTGGGCTCTTCTTTTGATATCGTTATCATATGACAGGTACGAGCTCGTTTCCAAGACCGATGTGGATCTGGTACTACTCTCGTAGCTTTGGGTTCATGCTTCTGTGGCGGCGTTACCCTCCAGCTGTCGGATAGAGCAAATCTGCCTTGCTGGTACTGATCATCGATCCAGTTCTTGAAGGTGAAGCAGTTTTCGATAGGGTGTCCTATGGCTCGGTGATAAGAGCAATAGCCCGGATGAGAGACCCCATTAGCTTGCTCATATTGTTTAGACTTCGGAAGTGTAATCATTCGAAGTTTTAAAGCGAGGTCAAGTATCTTCCGTGTCTTGTCTTGAGGGAAAGAATACGCTCGACTCATCTTCTTCATGAGAGACAAATCCGGACCGCACAATACCCGATCACATGACTCTCTGATCCTGCGTTGTCGACCTCCTTTTCTGCCTTTTGACTTACTTCTTCCCCTGCGTTGGGCTTTTTGCACAGCAGGTTGACAGGGAGGAGCGTTTTCTTCTTTCGCAGCCTGTTGAAAAAAGGCGTTGCGCCCTGGCTTTCTTGTAAATGGCCATTTCGCGATTATGATCGTTCCGATCCTTTTGACCCGCTTTCCTGATAAGCTTGTCTATTCTCTTTTCAAATGATGGACTCAGGACTTCAATCGTGGGATCTCGTTCCGATGAAGGGTTGGCATTTTCTGACAGGGCGTCCTCTTCTTCATCGAAGTTATATATGGCGTAGCTACCGTAGACCCGTTCCCGTTTTCCGGCTTTCACGTATCCAAGCCCAAGTGTTTCCATTCTCCTATTGGGCAATTTGCGCTGAGTCTCCGGGACATCCCAAATCCTATTATAGAATCGAGCTTGTCGAGTTGTCTGTTTTAAGGGTACCACTTGGCGCTTCAATAGCATTTTCAATCCATTTGTGTAATATCTGGGAAAACGGATGGGTTGAAGCTTGTCAAGTGTAGAATCCACGCCATGCCAGATCTCTTTCTCCACTCTTGTTTCCGAGGATCGATAGAATAGGATCGCCTTTTCACCTTTTCGCTTGGGAGGGACGTAAACATCTGCAGGTCTTGCACGTTGTGAGCTTCAAGCGCGTCAAGATCTTTGTTGTGCTCCCAAGGAATCATGGTGATTTGCAAACTCTGATCATCACCAGGGAATTCTTGTATTGGCGGCCGACTGGAGAACACAACATTAACCTCATCTTCCGAGTCGCTGCCGAAGATCAACATGGGGGCGGACGGTCCCGGGTGGTTGCGTCGAGATGGCCCAGCGTAGACTATCTCTTCTTCATCTTCGGTGTCACTACCGAAAACAGGAATGGTGGCGGCGGCTTTGTTCTTCGGTTTGCGGCACCACTCTGTATCCTCGAAATCTGGCAAAAAGAACTTTGCATCTTCGTATTTACGGACTTCGTTTACGGAGAACGGGTTTAGATCCCCTGTTACGGTGTACTCGAGACCATCCATGAAATACTTCATACACTGATGTTGCATGGAAGGGATGATGTTGTACTCGTGTAACCAAGGTCGACCGAGCAAGGAATTGTAGCAGGTCTTGGCGTCAATGACGTGAAACTTAATGTCGGTGACGAGCAGTCCGAAGCGCAATATCAGTATTACAGATCCAAGGGTCCGTGACGACTGGGAGTCGAAACCGGATATGGTAATTTTGTCACGAGCGAGGTGTTGCACGCTCATATTCCTTCAATACCCGAACATTAAGGAGATTGACGGAGGACCCATTATCAACCAAGATCTTACCTATCCTGATATCGTGGCAATATCCAGAGACGTATAGGGGACGGTTGTGGTCGCAAGTCCCAAGGAGCAGGTCATCGTCACCGAAAGTGATATCGGCCGTGTGCACTTCTTCTAGTTCATCCTTTCTTCGGTGAGGAAGGCCTGGAATTGCTCGGGCTCTTGTAGTGCCTTTATTAATGAATCTCTTGCTTCCTTTGATAACAAGAGGGCGTCGAGAATGCTGAGCAGAGAGGGTAGCTTCCTCAGGTGTGCCAGGATGTTGTAGTCCACCATACCCTTCCTGGGAGGACCCTTGGCAGTCAACCCTTTCGTCACTTGGTCATCTAAGGCGATACCCTCAGTGACTTTTTCCTTTCCCTTATCTTTTCTAGTTGTGGGTCCGAGATTCTTTTCCGGAAGTGTGCGATTGCGCAGCTGAATGTTTTCGCAGGCTTCTGGTTCTTTTTCTTTTCCCGAGGCGGGCTCTTTAAAGAGGGGGCTAAGAGCCATTTCCTCGTCAGAATCGCTCCCGAATGTGAGCACTTGCGATCCCCCGGCATTGACCGTGTAACAGTCATTGGTAGTTCTTTTGCATCCTTCGGTCGTACTTCTCTGCTCCCGAAGAGTTCTGCGCTTCATTCGTTTAAAATGTTGCCGATGAGCAACATATCCCTGCCACCATGTCTTAAAGGCATCGCACCCCTCCCTGGGGTGTGAAATCTTCCGATGATATGAGCAGTAATTGGGGTGCCTCTCCGCCCCCTCGAGCGTGTTTCCTTCTGAGGGTGGTAGTTTCATTCCCATTGACATGGCTTTGGCGAACCTTTTCCTCGTCTTGAATGCGTTTTTATCCGTGCCGGGTGCCTTTCGATCTGGCGGGAGTACCTCAACCCTTTCGTTTAATCGCCTGCGTTTGTCTCCTTCCGATGCGGCCATCTCACGCTCTTGGTCGGCTTTACTTTTCAAACGAATCTCGTCTAGAAAGGCGTCGATCATTTCGTCTGTTGGCCACACAAGCTCCGGATCAGGCTCTGCCCCCAGTTTCTAAGTGACAGGAGTTTTTTTATCGTCCATAAACGAGTGGGAGATCACATTACAACTCGCCACGTATTCCTTGGATTCATCCGACGAACTCTCCCCCTCATCTTCCTCTTGAAAGATGTGGTTGAGGAACTCTTAGAGTGTGACGGGAGTCCGTTCTTTCTGGTTATATTCCTCCAGCGCGTCAATCTGCTTCTGCAAGTCCGTACGCTCGTCGCCAGGCTTCACGGGCTTCTTAGATTTCTTCTTCTTTTTCTGTGAAGATTTCGACGGCTGGGTGTGAGCGCTTTGACTATCACCACCCGTTTTGGGAATTGGGCTCGGCTTCAGCATTCCCTCGATAATCTCGGTTCCAACGGGTTCTTCCATTCGATCGCCGGGCATTCATGAAGATCACTCAGCATTCTTTTGGTTTTTGCTGAAAACACGATTTCCCATGGAGCTTCTTCAATGAAAGAACAAGTTTCCCCCGGTGTGTCCGTCTTCTTAGCAGTGTGAGGTTGTGGCGGGTTCACCTTCCACTTCTCAGACAGCGCAAACTTGCCTTGTAGGTATTGATCTTCAATCCATCCTTTGAAGACGAAACAATCCTCGATCGGATGGCTTACCATTTGATGGTAAGGGCAGTAGTTGGGGTTATTCACCTCACTGGGTTGCGGCTGTCGCCTTGGGTTTGGCAAGTTGATAAGCCTGTTGCGTACCGCCAGCTCGAATAGCCTCTTCGTCTTATCCCGCGGGAATGAGTAGGGGCGCTTCATTTTCTCATTATAATACCATCGTCTTTCTTCCAGTTGATCCGCCAGCTTTGGGGCACTGGGTTGCTGCTGAGCGTTCGCAACGAAGGTTGCCTTCCCTTTACCATTGTCATTCCGAGGTTCTGGCTTTGGGGGAGGCGGTCTTTGACCCATCTGGTCCATCTGGGCTAACTTGTCGATCAGAGCCTAAAACGTGGTTGGTTTAAAGAACATCATGAACTGTGAGATGGTTGTATGAGGATCTAGTGTACCCACGAACATGCCCACCGCAGGCGCTTCCTCAATGCGTTGTTCGCATTTTGACCTCAAGTTTCGCCAACGTATAGCGTACTGGACCCACGTCTCACCTGGTTTCACCCTGGCATTAATCAATGCCGTTATCGAGGTACGTTCGCTGGCGCTTGCAAATCGCTGAGTGAAAAGCAACTCCATTTCAGCGAACGTCTTGATAGAATCATTCGGGAGCTCAGAATACCACTCGAACGCTGTTTCTAATAAGTTGCCGACGAATTGGCGAAGCAAGAGCTTATCGTCGCCACCAGTGTTGCCACAAAGCGCCTTGAACTGGGCCACATGCTGATGGGGATTGCCTGTCCCCTTATAGACATGGAATTTTGGTATTGTGTAGCCTGGCGGGTATTTGATCTGGTCATACCAGCTCGGATATGGTCTTCCTGTCCTGACAACTAGACCAGCTGCCTTAGTCTCCTGGTGAACTCGTATCTGTTGGTCTATGTATTCGTCCAGGTCAGCTTTGGAGATTGTCTCTTCCTTGGCTGTTAACAGAGCGGGCGGAGGATTTGACGTTTCTCCCCTGTCGTCTTCAAGAACGATTGGAGGGTCTTCGGCCGGAGGGTCTTGTTGGATAATCATCCCCACCATGTCTTGGAACAGGAGGCCCATACGATTTATGTTAGCTGCTTGTTCAGCAGCCTCTTTATCCTTCTTCTCCAGTATCCTACGAAGGAACTCAGCGTCAGTTTCTTTCTCCTGGCGTTGATCAGATGACGCTTCAGGGCTTTCTTTCGGCCCAGTAAGTGCGGCCATATCGGTCATCATTTCTTGGAGCTTCTGCTGTTGCTCCTGAACTTTGGTCACTGACCGTGTAAGCGGTCAATGACCCGTGGATGCATGGCTGTCCTCTTTTCCCAGCGCCATGTATACCGTATGCACCATCATGCCCCCATACTTAGGGCGTTTCAGCTTACTGTCCTTGATATTTGCTGCAGGAGCAGGGACTTTCTCCGGTCTTCTTCTCTTGTAGGCCGTCGAAGTTGAGGGGACCGTTGCTTTGGGCACCCAATTGGTCGTCGCCTTTCGTTGCTTAACCGGGGAATTTTCTTTTTGCCGACCTTTCGACTTCTTGTGTTGGCGAGAGTAATTAGGATCGATCACAGATTCTCGGACTCGTCGTCATGTCTTGTAGATCCTGGAGGACTGCGATTGAGAGACTGCTCCGGCTTTTCTCCTTCCACGGCAGTCTCTACCGGTGGAGGAGATCTTTTGAGTACGGTGGTAGGCGAGTTCCTGTGCACCTTGTTCAGCAGCTCAAAGCTGCTCACAGTTGGGATAGCAGCATTAACTTCCACCGTTGGAGCTGGTGGAGTTAGCCCGGTGGGGGAGTTGCCCCCAGCCTTTCTTATCCGGCGCCAGTGGCGACGTCGGGCGTGACGGGTTGTTGGGATTGGTTCAGTGACGGGTTTATCTTGCCCCCTGTTCCGGGGAAGGGCCGTTGCCGGTGTCAGCCTCTTAAAGTCTGACGTCCGTCGAGAAGCTACGTCCAACCGGTCAAAAACAGATTTCTGAGCGGGAGTGGGAATGGAGGTTGTCAGTCTCGCGAAGACAGACCCTCTAGGAGAAGAAGCCGCCTTGACGCCTTCAGGGGTAGCTGTCTTCTTCGGGAAGGCCACTTCAGGTGTTATGGGCTTCATTATAGGCCCTTTGGTGCTCGGGCCCAGCCTGGTGAAGACCGAAGAATTGGACGACCCGTTGAGATGGGCCGTAGGAGTAGCAAGTCGATCGAAGACCGACTTCTTCGAAGCTTCCGGTACGGGCATTGGGATATCAATGTTCGCCTGCGGGAGCATGGTACCAAAGAATAGACCGGTAGTAGCTTGGGTCACTTGCTCCACGAGCATGGTGAATAGGGATGCAGCCTGCTGTCCATATGCTACACCACCAGGTGAGGCGGAGCGTTGGTTGCATTTGCAGTTCGAGCAGTTGAAGGCCATTGATCCTTTGTTTTCTGCACCAAGCAAAACGCCAAATCTTAGTACCTCGCAGCCAAAGGGCAACCATTGACGAACTGCGATTGGTTCGCGAATCACGACGCACGAAGTGTGGAGTGGAAAGAGGAAAAGGTCCCACCGGGCTTGCCAGAATCCGTTCCCCTCCGAAAGACGGCGCGACTGACGTCTTGCCTGACATTCGGGGCAGATGCTAATTGGTGTTATCCATCCACCTCTCCGAAGATGTAAGTTGATTTATGGCACAGTGTATCGAAGGTTTAGACGGATGTGTCCGATGTAGCAGACTTCGTCAGATTCCCCCTCGTTTGAGGGGTTTTTGATTGTGGGGACGCTCTTCTCTGCAGGCGCAAGCCCCTGCAGTTAATTACGCTACCGCATTGCGGTAACAACTTTCTCCTTCTCCAGATGGTCACTTCGTGTCGTGTGTGTTTGGTTACCCGTGGATTGTATACGGAGACTGAGTTATGTCGTCGCCCGTAAGACGTCGACTATTCCAAATCCGTATCTTTCTTAGATTTGGGTTTGGAGGTTGTGTTTAAGGATACCTTAGCCTCGTTTGAGACTAAGATTGACTTAAACGTTTGTTAAGGATACGTTAGTCTATTTTTAGACTAAGATCGACTTAACGGGATCGTTTAGATCCAACAAGAGAGCGATTGAGGGGGTGGCCCTGTTGTTTAGTTTAGTGACATTGCGGTCAATAGGTAGTTTAAAGACATTGCGGTCCAGTGTTAGTTTTAAGACGTTGCGGTCAAGGTCAAGGACGTCGTAGTCCATGGATTTAAGGACTCCACAGTCCGATGTTAGTTTTAACACATCACGGTCATGGTTAAGGACGTCATAGTCCGTTGTTAGTTTTAAGACATTCCGGTCAAGGTTAAGGACGTCGTAGTCCGAGGATTTAAGGACTCCACAGTCCGATGTTAGTTTTAAGACATTACGGTCAAGGTTAAGGACGTCAAAGTCCGTTGTTAGTTTTAAAACATTCCGGTAAAGGTTAAGGACCTCGTAGTCCATGGGTTTAAGGACCCCACAGTCCGGCGTTTAGTTTTAAGACATTACGGTAAAGGTTAAGGACCTCATAGTCCATGGGTTTTAGGACCCCACAGTCCGTATCAATGTGTGGTCATCGGGACCCGTCACCTCTTTGAAGACGTTCAGGAATTACAACGCCAAGTCTCAAAGGAGTGAAGAGATGTACCCTTAAACCAAGGTAGATTAAGTGATTTGTAGTCCAATTTGGAAACTAAGATCAATTATTATATTATGCGCCCATTGGCCCAGTTGAATTTGAATTGAGGACTTACTGCCATCTTGGGCTAAGTCCATTTATGTTTGGGATATTGGCTCTCTGTTGATCCATTGAAGGAGAGGCCTTGCCTCTGGAAACTTAGCCAATTGGGCTAAAGCTAGTGTTAAACACTAGAGACAAACAGTGTTGAACACTGGGAATAAGGTTGACAATTTAGTGTTGAACACTAAAAGATAATCAGTGTTGAACACTGGGAATCGGAGTTTTCAAATTAGTGTTAAACACTAAGCAAACCCAATCAGTGTTAAACACCAAGAAAATCAGTGTTAAACACCGTAGATAGAGTTTTCCAAATTAGTGTTAAACACTAAGAAAAATCAGTGTTAAACACTGGATATAGAGGTTTCAATTTAGTGTTGAACATTAAGACGAGAGGGGTCACGTGGTCACACGTGAGAGCGCCCTTCTTTCCCTTATTTTGTTCTATAGATAAGTGTTTAACACTTTTAGTCCTGAAAGCCATCTCGTGCGGGCATGTGATGGGAGCTCATGCTCTGGTTTATTAGAATACCCATTAGGGGTCACGTGGTGACACGTGAGGGCGCCCCAGAGTCACTGTTTATTTTGCTTTTTCTTTATGTGCTTCAGGGGTCACGTGGGGCACGTGGGGCGTAGCCTCAAAGCTCTCTTTTATCTATCTTCGCAGGAGTCACGTGGTAACACGTGAGGTGCTCGCTTCAGAATTTTATTCTGTGGGTCTCTGCATGTTTTAAAGTTCTGTTCATAGGGTTAAACCCTAAACTTCTGAAGAATTATATTCTTAATAGGGTTAAACCCTGGATTCTTTTCTTAAAGGAATTAAATTCCTGTGAGTTTGAAAGAATTATATTCTCAGTTAGGGTTAAACCCTAGTTCTGTTCATTTTGAAGGAATTAAATTCCCATAACATAGGGTTAAACCCTAACTTTATCTCAAAGGAATTGAATTCCTATCATTTTGTGAGAATTAAATTCACTAAACTCAGTTCCTTCTCTGTGTTTTAGATCTGCATGGCAGGATCTCAACCCAATGAGAATTAAATTCTCAATTCATGGGGAGATGTGCACTTTGCAGATCCTCAACTAGAGAAAAAACTAAGTTCTTTTTTTTTATATAAGAGTTAAACTCTTTTGAGAATTAAATTCTCCTTTGAAGCCTACCTTTTCCTTTCTTACCTAAGGTTTTCCTTTTTTCAGAGAATCAAAGGCTCTATCTCTCTCTCTATGTATCAAAAGAAAAAGATCCAAAGGTCTCAAGGTTTCAGAAAAAAAATTTAGAAAAAAGATCTTCGAAAAGGGTCCCGCTCTCTTCTTGTTTTGGCTTTATTTATAGGAGAAGGAAGAAAATCAATTTGCTTAGTAAATCTCTCATTGAGAGATTTGATTGTATGTTGAGAGATTTTATCATTAATCTGGGCCTTTAGATTGTTAAGTGAATTTTATTCACCATTGGATTCTTAATCCAAAGATATTTCCTTGTTGTTTCGGTTAGATTTAGGGGAAACCTTTCCAAGTCCAAGATTTTTCCATAAATAGGTGATATTTAATCACCTTTAGATTTTTAATCCAACGGTTCCAAATAATTATTCTCTGTTTGGAACGATTTGAACGATCTCTTCCCAGAATTTAATTCTGTTAAATAATATGGCTTTTAAAGCCGGTCACGTGTGGCCACGTGACCTCTGCTCACGTGTAGGCACGTGACCCCCTGGAAAGGGCCTTTCTTCTCCTGCGCTCTGTTCTATGGCCGCTGCTCAGCCGTCACGTGCCAACACGTGACCTCTGGTCATGTGTGAGCACGTGACCTTTTCTGGAGCTTTTTCTTGAATGCGCTTTGTGTCGCTGCTTTGAACGTCACGTTCCAACACGTGACCACTGGTCACGTGTGAGCACGTGATGCCTCTTCTGAGTCCTTTCCTGATTTTTAATCTGGGAACATTGATTTTTCGTTTTCGTCGTGTGGCGTTTGACCGTCAACGACTAGGATTATTGGTCGTGTTTGCATGCGAGGCTATAGGTTTTTACCTATGAGCGTAGCGTGTATCGTTTTTGGTTTTCCGATGTGATTTTAATGCGCATTTGCGATTGTGTATATATGTAGGTACCCCACGTGATGTCGAGACGTTGAAGATGAAGATGGCGATATCGCCATCGGCACACAAGAAGCAATGTGAGTAGATTATATCTACGGGGGAAGTCGGGTGGATGGCGTATAGCACCCCCGCAGTTCGTTGTGATGTATACAAATACGTATACACACACACACACACACACACATATATATATATATATATATATATATATATATATTATATGTTGATTTGAGTTTATTGATGATAAAGATGGATTCTAGGTGTTCTTGGATTGGTTTAGTGTTAGTTGCGAAACCTTAGAGTAGTGGTTGCACCCACACACGCACACATATACTTGCATACATTCTTTCTTTTACCTGTGCGTATATGGGAATGGGTATATTTACACATGGGTATGGGAATATGTGTACATATACTGGATTATGAGGATAGTACTTGGGATTTGAGATGAGTCGATGAGATTGGATTTGAGGCTGTGAGATCGGTGATATGACAGGGTTCGTATTTGAGATACGGCATGATGTTTTAGCGGGTCCTTTAACGTAGTATTTCATACACACGCATGCATACATAGATGGTTTCGGTATTGTACTAGACGTAGGTCAGTACCCCGGATCTTGATGTTTGATAAAGAGGATACCAGATGAATAGTTTGATAGATGGGACAATTGACCCGTACCCAGATTTGGGAGGCCGTACGACGGATGTACCGTACGAGCTATATATATTGATGATAGATCCGAACTCTTGACTTGAGGATGTCATATTATATATATTGGATCGTATATGATACTATTGAGGCGGGATCACCGACTGTTATATTATATATATATGTATCGACTCAGATATTAGGCGGTTTTCCTACCTTTTGATCAGTCTGTATTGTTTGGCCCTGTAGTGTACTTGTAAATGATCGATTAGATTCGACTCGTACCTATTTCAAAAACTAACGAATCGTGTGTATTTTAAAGACGGGACAAGGGATTCTACGGATATTTCAAAGGAAGTATCATTTCTTAAAACCCGTAGCCCTTATTTTCAAAACACCACGATTCGTGTTATTTCAAATGGCACCATCGTATGACTCATATTTATATAAATGCAGTTTAGTTATCATAGGTGTTTATCTTTCAGCTCCCGCACATTATTGTGATTCGCTTCGCATAGCATGCTTATATTGTGTTTTCATATACCATTATTGATATCATGTTCTCAGGACACCAGCACCATTACCGATGATGCGTATGTTCCACATACACTTACTTGCCGGCTCACACACATCATCATCGATAATTGCCATGTCACGTACACTTTATAGAATATCATTTCATTGGCATAGCTTATTAACTGATAGTTTCGACATGATATAGTGTACTTGCTTTATATACTAGTTTAGACATTGCAGTTATTACTTGCTAGTTCATGCATATTATTATCCACTATTTACTTGCTATTGATGATTGGATTTCGGATTTTCATGAGATTTCCTGAATTTGGGGGAAAACCGCAATAATATGTATAAACTTCTTTCTCTTTCTAAAACGAAAAGCGCGATTTTCCCATGATGTATGAGTCGTCCACCATGTGTTTTCAAGATTGCTGTTGGATTTTGAGACCCGATTCGAGGAGTTTGATTAACAGTCTCGGATACATGGTGGGCCCGGTAAGGTACCCCGGGTCAAGAAGTTCGAGTTCTATTCGATGTGCCTGGAAGGGGAGCACTACCTACCGGTGATATTATTTCGACTCGTTGGCTATCCGGAGGATACCGACCGGAGTCATGAGATGGTTGTAGGATGATCCGTTCTGTCGGAGCCTGAGATATTGATATTTACGATTTGAGACACTGAGGTTTTGAGATTTGATGATACAGGTCAGTCCGGGCGGCCGGAGCCTGAGATATTGAGATATTGGGATTTATGTTTTATGTCGATGTTTGACACGGATTTCCCTGTTGATTTCATTGATTTTATTCGATTTATATACATGCAGATATCTCATTAAAAATAGAAAATAGTTGTCTCACTCATTTCATTACATTACATTCATATCTCATTACATGTGATATATTGCTACCTGAGGCACTGACACGAGCACTGGGATACACTTATGTATAGATGTCTACCCTTGCCACCTTTTCATGCTTCAGACTTTATCATTTGAGGATATTACTGATCGTATGACCTAGGATTGCGTCATACATACAATTTCTGCTCTGTGATGTTTTCTACTCACGAGTTGGCAACTCACCCCCGTTGTGCCATAGTTTCTAGCAGGTTTTGCCGTACAGCTTTCGTTACGGCTTTGCTGGCACACTGCTTCCATTCCGGGTGATTTGCTTGGTGGGTGGGTTCACTTGTATCGTGACCACCATTGTGCTGTATTTATATTCAGTTGTATCTAGAAACTCCATCAACCAAACTTGTATATTTTTGTCAGACTTAGAGACCAGTGATGTATATTCTTTCGACCTTAGAGTCGCGCGTTATAGTATATTGGATTTCATGCTGTTTTTGAGTTTCCTTTTGAGTTTTGAACCTCGCCTTTCGGCGTTGTATATTATATTGCTTACGTGGTTGTGTCCGTCGATTGACGAAGAGCTAGCTCCCGCTTGGGGATGCCTTTTATTATTACGTATACTATTCATGTTGTACCCCGTTCGGGGCCAGTTTTACAAAGGAAACTTGCCGAAATTTTCAGAAAGGATTCGTGACTTTAAAAAAATGCATATTCGGCTTATGCTATTAAAACCACTCGTTTTAAAATAAGTTTATTCTTACATAAAATAGTTTTAGATTTCTGGCTTTTGGTTTACTTGAATTAGATGTGGTCCTGTAGACTTCATATGATTCAAGTGCCAGTCACGGGCTATTTCGGGTCGTGACAAAGTTGGTATCAGAGCGCTAGGTTGACCTTGGTTGATGGAGTAGGTAGCTTGAGTATAGTGACATACCGTACGTATGTTCCGCGGCATATTTACGATACGATACTCCACTTTAGAAGCCTTAGGATATACATTTCTTTGCTCAGTATTATATCCATTCATGATCTATCCTCATCGATATTGGTTATGGTCTTGCTGGCACGATTACACAGGCAGAGAGAGCTACGGCTAAAGTTGCGGTCAGCACGAGCTCGTCACGAACGAGGACTGACCAGGGTGTGATTCCAGGGATACGATTGCATAGAGAGGCGTCGTTTTATTGTGTTTTTGCGCCATGAGCGTTTGATGGATCGCTGTTATGAGATTTCTCGGACGTGCAGATCTGCACCAGAGGATTGAGCCACTGATAGAGGCCAGCCAGAATAAGATGACCATTGTTTTATCACATATTCTTGATGATCGAGGAACTGTTTAGCGTGCAGACGAATAAGCCAGTTGTTACTGCTAATGAAGAGATATCGCCCCAGATGCTGGAGCTACTGCAGCACGAGTTGCACTTAGAGATATGATAGATGGTCGCTAGTCATCCGAGGATGAATGACTAGGACAGGTGGTTTGTTCGCTTACCCCGATGCGAGGTCATCAGATTAATTGATTGCGGCTTGAAGTGACTTCACACGGATACGTTGGGAGTCGATAGAGACCATCGAATGTCAGTAACCCATTTTCCAAGTTTAAAGTGTTTGAAGAAAACATGCAAGTAACTCTACGGACCCTCTAGAAGAATGAAACCCTAACTCGATGTAATGACCATGGAACGCCTTTGAACCTTAGGGTTTGCGGCAGTTTAGCGGTGCCATTTGTGAGGCTTGGGTTTTCCCTTCTACGGTGGACCATAGGTGCTGTGGCATGTACTCGATATTACTAAACTGTACCCAAGATGTTGATTTCTTGGGGGATTATGAGGTTTTGACGAGTCGATCGGATGGTTCGACATCTTTCGGATATAATGTGATGGGATGCATTGCTTGGGAGACTCCAGATACGAGTATAGCCGTTGGAGCACAGTCCATGCAGCCACGAAGAGACGAGTCCGAAACAGTCGACATTTGAGAAAAGTGGAGTAAGAGGTTCGTACGAGGTCTTGATGACATGACGTTCCACTCCGCCGACATCAGAGATGTGACACGTGTACAGAGGCGTTATTTATGGATATATCTTCCAGAAGGAGTCAAGATGAGTATGCAGCCGTTCCGGAGACAGAAACAGATTTAATAAAGGACGATGACTTCCGGGCAGTTCGGCAGAAACGAGATTTGAGAGAGACCTTGACAGGACCTTTCTGGAATAATATACGAGAAGACTTGGACTAGGAGCGGTCATATTGCGCACACCTAGCAGGCCAGAGTTCGTCACCGTCGACGAGACATGCTATAGGTGACCATGACGGTTGGCCAGAGATTCTTGGAGGATGCCCTTGAGCGGGACTATTTCCGTCGTCATTCTATATGGGGCCGTTGAGCCGAGGACCTATATAGCTAGCAACGCGCAGTGAGAGACAAGAGCCTAAAAGCATCAGGCGCCAAACCATGAACAGGAGGCAAGTAGATATCTTGCTCTGCTAGCATTGGATGCACCGGCACCTTCTCGAGTTTAAAGGAGGACATATCGATGGCGGTATTCATGATTTGTGATTTGGTGATTTTATTATCACGTATCCGTCACCTTGGATTTCGGTATTTTGGGCGATCTATTCGCATGATTTAGGCTTGATGATTGAGTTTCATGATAATTATTTTCGTGCACCATAGTTGCACCTACTGGGTATTGATTTGTGCACAGTTATCGCACGGGATATTGTTTTTATGCCTTGGCTGCACATGTTTATGATTTCATGGGTTTCATACAGTTGAGTTGATTTTGTGCTTAGGGTACCACAATTTGGTTTTTGCACTCAGTATAGTTCAGATATGCTTGCAGTACAGGATTACGTATTTTGTGCACTACAGTTGCACATGACTTCGATTTGATGTTATTTGGGGTATTGATTTTGACATCATGCCTAGGGCATGCATATGATTTGACTTATGCTTACAGCATAGTTTTCATGCACTTTTATTGTTTTAATTAGATTTTGTGCACGCTGATGCACATAGTTGTGAGATTTGATACCACGGTATACCTGATTTGGATTTGAGATGTGTTGTATACCGTCGATTTCGATAGTGATACTCGATATTTGTTTTGTGCGCCTGATTGGATTTCCGCGCATGATTTTGCGCTTGATATTGGATTTCGTGATTTCGTGCACGATGGATGCACTTGATTTGGATTTTCGCGCATGTTGGGCGCGTGATTGAGATGCGATTTTGGTGCACACCAGATGCACTAAATCGGATTCTTTGTGCATATCAGATGCACCTGATTTTGCTGTCAGGCACACCTGTTGCCCTTGACAGATGTTTCGTGCACACCCGATGCTCTTAGATGTTGTTTCCGTGCCCATATATGGCACATTCATGGATTTTGATTTCCGTGCGCACCAGACGCACGTAGCATTCATATGCACATTTTGGGATTGATTTCTTATGGAGTAGTACGTTTTTATGATATTTACTATTCGTTTTCGTACTGAGCAGAACTAGTCAGAGGACAGTACCTGGATATTTTTTGCATGTATTGATAGTTATCGAAGGGATTTCTAAAAAGGGAGTTATAATCTCAGTATTGACCTACGTGTCTGATATGACACGAAACATTTAAAACAAGGAAACCCTTCTAAATTGTTTTCAAAACGGCGGGACACAAATATTAAACAAAGGATATATATAGATATAGTTATTTTCTCATGATAGACGTCCGCCACAGTGCAATGACACGTACATCGCACTGCAACCTGAAAAATTTGGCATGCATTTTGTTCCGATGTTTTAATGATATTTGCATGTATAGTTTTGACATATATATCATGTTGATTTCGTTTTGGATTTGATATTGGTGTCTTCACCATGACTCTGATGATTGCGAGATGCTTGACGGAGTTTTGATTTGAGTTATCTGCTCATTCTTCATGCGCATGCATTGCGCTATGATGCGTTTCATGTATTGATGATTTCGGGACCCCGACGACGTGAACTTTTTACTGAAATGTTTTAGTATTTGAGGGGTTTAAATTTAAATTCGGGGACCGAATTTCTTTAAGAGGCGAAGATTGTAACATTTCAGAAAAATAAAATATTATTTTTTGGAATTTTTATAATTTAATATTAATTTTAATGAATATTTTAATATTTCGGTATAATTAAATACCGATAAATGGGGAAAAATTTGGAAAATTATGCAATTTACTAAAAAGAGGGTACTTTATGAGATTCATGCAAATTATGAGAATTTATGATTTATTTGACACTAATTTAGAGCTAATCGCGATTAAAATCGGTAATCGGGTTTTAAGCGGGTTTTGTGCAAAACATGCACCATATCAGTTTTACACTTGTGTGACATTTCCTACATGGCTTTCTTTTCATATTCATTTATTGTTTTGGGTTTACTATTTAGGAGAGAAGAAAACAGAGAAAAGAAAATAGGAAAAGAATAATGAATTAGGTACGGGTGAGAGAGAGAAAGGTGAGGGTTACCTTTGACTTAGCCATTTCACTCATCTCACAATCTTCACCACATTTTCTCCCCTCTCTCCCTCTTCTTGCTGCTGCTGGTGCTGCCCTCTCCTCCACCATCTTCAACCCTCTCAAACTCAATGAAAAACATCTCAAAACTCAAACCCCATTTCAATAAAAACTTGCACAAGCTCACATTAAACACTTTGGACCAAGAAAGGAAGGGTTTTGGAGACTTGGGGCAACTCAAGAAAGTTCTTGAGTTTCAAAATGAGGTATTCTCTTAACCTTTAGCACAGTTTTACTATTTCTTTTACACCTATTTTTTATTAGAAACGAATTAGTGTCATTTAGTGAAGGTTGGAAATTTTCTAGTTAGGGTTTGATTTGATTCCAAAGGTGTAATTGAGGCTTAATATTGATACTAAACCCCTGTGGTGATTGATTGGAGACCTTAACCAGAGACTAGAACCACAGAATATGGATTTAGAAAACCCGATATCGGAAGAATTTTGGATTCTGTAGAGTTTAATGAAATCTGCTAACACCCGGAGCCTCTGAAAATTATTTTCCAAACACAGAGAGACCAGCAGGAAACCTGGACCATATACCAAAGACCCCAACCCCTGGATCCACTCCTTGGCCGCAGATTTAATCTTTCTGGCCACAATTTTCGGCCAGAGCAGGTTGGATATGGTTCGTTTTTTGTTTCAGGGCCTTATCTCCAGTAAACTTGACCCTTGGCATATGCATCTTTGGCTGATTTCACCTAGGGTAGAATCTGGGATCATTTTCTTGTGTTGGCGCATAGTTTTATGACTTGTTTTAAAATGTATTTTGGTATTTGTTATTTCATTTCCGTCGTGGGGCGTTTGAACGTCAACGACTAGGATTATTGGTCGTGTTTGCATGCGAGGCTATAGGTTTTTACCTATGAGCGTAGCGTGTGCCGTTTTTGGTTTTCCGATGTGATTTTAATGCGCATTTGCGATTGTGTATATGTGTACGTACCCCATGTGATGTCGAGACATTGAAGATGAAGATGGCGACAACGGCATCGGCACACAAGAAGCAATGTGAGTAGATTATATCTACGGAGGAAGTCGGGTGGATGGCGTATAGCACCCCCGCAGTTCGTTGTGATGTATACGAATACGTATACACACATATATATATTATATGTTGATTTGAGTTTATTGATAATAAAGATGTATTCTAGGTGTTCTTGGATTGGTTTAGTGTTAGTTGTGAAACCCTAGAGTAGTGGTTGCACCCACACACGCACACACATACTTGCATACATTCTTTCTTTTACCTGTGCGTATATGGGGATGTGTATATTTACACATAGGTATGGGAATATGTGTACATATACTGGATTATGAGGATAGTACATGGGATTTGAGATAAGTCGATGAGATTGGATTCGAGGCCGTGAGATCGGTGATATGACAAGGTTCGTATTTGAGATACGACATGATATTTTAGCAGGAACTTTAACGTAGTATTTCATACACGCATGCATACATAGATGGTTTCAGAATTGTACTAGACGTAGGTCAGTACTCCGGATCTTGATGTTTGATAAAGAGGATACCAGATGAATAGTGTGACAGATGTGACAATTGACCCATACCCAGATTTGAGAGGCCGTACGACGGATGAACCGTACGAGCTATATATATTGATGATAGATCCGCACTCTTGACTTGAGGATGTCATATTATATATATTGGATCGTATATGATACTATTGAGGCGGGATCACCGATTATTATATTATATATATATATTTATCGACTCAGATGTTAGGCGGTTTTCCTACCTTTTCATCAGTCTGTATAGTTTGGCCCTGTAGTGTACTTGTAAATGATAGATTAGATTCGACTCATACCTATTTCAAAAACTAACGAATCGTGTGTATTTTAAAGACGGAACAAGGGATTCTACGGATATTTCAAAGGACAAATCTTTTCTTAAAACCCGTAGCCCTTATTTTCAAAACATCACGATTCGTGTTATTTCAAATGGCACCATCGTATAACTCATATTTATATAAATGCAGTTTAGTTATCATAGGTGTTTATCTTTCAGCTCCCGCACATTATTGCGATTCACTTCGCATAGCATGCTTATATTGTGTTTTCATATACCATTATTGATATCATGCTGTCAGGACACCAGCACCATTACCGATGATGCGTATGTTCCACATACACTTACTTGCCAGCTCACACACATCATCATCGGTAATTGCCATGTCATGTACACTTTAGAGAATATCATTTCATTGGCATGGCTTATTAACTGATAGTTTCGACATTATATAGTGTACTTGCTTTATATACTAGTTTAGACATTGCAGTTATTACTTGCTACTTCATGCATATTATTATCCACTGTTTACTTGCTATTGATGATTGGATTTCGGATTTTCATGAGATTTCCTTGATTTAGGAAATAATATGTATAAACTTCTTTCTCTTTCTAAAATGAAAAGTTGTCACATGATGTATGAGTCGTCCACCATGATTTTTCATGATTGCTGTTGGATTTCGAGACCCGATTCGAGGAGTTGGATGAACATTCTCAGGTACATGTTGGGCCCCGTAAGGTACCCCGGGGCAAGAAGTTCGAGTTGTATTCGATGTGCCTGGCAGGGGAGCACTACCGACCGGTCATATTATTTGGACTCGTCGGCTATCCGTAGGATACCGGCCGGAGTCATGAGATGGTTATAGGCTGATCCGTTCTGTCGGAGCCTGAGATATTGATATTTGAGATTTGAGACACTGAGGTTTTGAGATTTGATGATACTGGTCTGTCCGGGCGGCCGGAGCCTGAGATATTGGGATATTGGGATTTATGTTTTGTGTCGATGTTTGACACGGACTTCCCGGTTGATTTCATTGATGTTATTCGATTTATATACATGCAGATATCTCATTAAAAATAGAAAATAGTTGTCTCACTCATTTCATTACATTACATTCATATCTCATACATGCGATATATTGCTACCTGAGGCACTGACACGAGCACTATGATACACTTATGTATAGATGTTTACCATAGCCACCTTTTCATTCTTCAGACTTTATCATTTAAGGATATTACCGATCGTATGACCTAGGATTGCGTCATACATACGATTTCTGCTCTGTGATGTTTTCTACTAACGAGTTGGCAACTCACCCCCACAGTGCCACAGTTTCTTGCTGGTTTTGCCGTACAGGTTTTGTTACAGCTTTGCTGGCACACCGCTTCCATTCAGGGTGATTTGCTTGGTAGGTGGGTTCACTTGTATCCTGACCACAATTGTACTGTATTTATATTCAGTTTTATCTAGAAACTCCATCAACCAAAGTTGTATATTTTTTTCAGAGTGATGTATATTCTTTCGACCTTAAAGTCGAGCGTTGTAGTATATTGGATTTCATGCTGTTTTTCAGTTTTTTTTTGAGTTTTGAACCTCGCCCTTCGGCGTTGTATATTATATTGCTTGCGTGGTTGTGACCGTCGATTGACGAAGAGCTAGCTCCCACTTGGGGATTCCTTTTATTATTTCTTATACTATTCATGTTGTACCCCGTTCGGGGCCAGTTTTACAAAGGAAACTCTGACGAAATTTTCAGAAAGGATTCATGACTTTAAAAAAATGCTTATTCGGCTTATGCTATTAAAACCACTCGTTTTAAAATAAGTTTCTTCTTACCTAAAATGGTTTTAGATTTCTGGGCTTTTGTCTTACTTGAATTGGATGTGGTCATGTAGACGTCATATGATTCAAGTGCCAATCACGGCCTATTTCGGGTCATGAAATTCATAAAATAAAATAGAAGAAATACACCAAAATTATTTCTTACAAAATTTTTATCTTGGCATGGGGGAGCTGGCGGCTTCATATTCGGGCTCGACTTGGGCATTGACCCACTTGACCAGTGCTTGGGCCCACTTGGCTTGGGGTTAACTTTGATTTTGACTTGGTCAACCGGGGTGTAAATTCTTACCCCAACAACTGCACCCAACTACTACCAGTTTCCACGACTCTTTTGAGTCGTGGTAGGGTAGTAATCAAAGTACAGTGGGAACACACTCGAGGCGGAGTAGTAGTGTGAAGTCGACGGATTAAGCTGTACTCATGTCACCTTGGAACTGCTACCCGACGATAGGTATAATACCCACCAACAGTTCCTGATAAGTCCTGTCCAGTATACTCATAACCTAATGAGCACCTGCATACTATCTCTAGTACGACATACTAATGGTTGTGAAACAGACCATTTCCCCTGCTGGGATGAGAAGCGTATACACTAGTCTACTGTGGAGTATCGATGCCCCGTCTCGATAATCCTATGACTAGGGACCTGTATAGGATGTGCTTATAGATTACTTAGCCCCCACTAGTGTGACAGCCATCACAACGCTAGTAATCAAGCAAAGATCCTAAGGGCTCTACCAATATGTAAAATCGATATGATAAAAGAAACACATGCACATATTGAGGTAGAAACAAACCAGGTAGCATACTACAATTTCGAGAAAGACTGTTACTATATCCGTGTATATCTCAAGCTCTCATTAAGTAATATACAATCCGGTAGGATACAATAATAGGCTCTAGGGCATATATCTCTAACAGTTGAAACTACAAGCTAGCATGTTATACCAATGATGTAATGTTTTCTGAAGTGTATGTGACATGGAAATTACCGATGATGATGTGTGTGAGCCGGCAAGCAAGTGTACGTGGAACATACGCATCATCGGTATTGGTGTTGGTGTCCTAACAGACTGGATTCATAATAGCTAAAGAAACACATGTAATAAATATGCAACGCAATGAGAACAACATAAATATAACAGAAAAGTGAATAGTAAACATAACGTTATAAAATATACATATTAGTGTACGAGTCATACGGTTTTAGTGTTTTTAAATAGCACGAATCGTGGTTTTTAGAAAAGTAGTGGCTACGGTGTTTTTGAGAAAAGATATGTCTTTTGAAAAATCCGTAGCGTCCCTCGGGCTGTCTTTTGAAAATACTTGATTGATTCGAAAGAGTGTGTTCGTAGTTAACCGCAATCAGAGCGGTGTTGCGTGTAGCTAGACCGAGGTGAGCACGGGTCGTCCTCAGGGAAGCGTTGAATATTTTACTCTTACTTTAGATGTGTTGAAGAAGAGAGGAGGGATAATGAATTTTGAAGAATGGTTTTTAGATCTATGTTAAGCAAGAAAGCAAAAATATAGATCTAGATTATTTTAAGGATGTAGTTAATATAATAAGGGGGCTTGAAGGGTTCGTTAGGATTTAGTAGTTATGGATGATTAATTAAAAATTACTCTTTTTATCCTTTAATAGATTTAAAATTAGAACGACAGTAATGCGTGTAGATTAGGGTTTCTGGAGGGAAAAGGAATCCCATTCTTAATCCTTATCTCGACACGGAACTCCGTTCATATCTAGCCTTTACCAAAACAATCATTAATCTAATCTCTAATCGCGGTCGGGACTAACAATGAATTGTTAGCGCGCCCGATTAGGATGTTAATGATTGTCTTGATAAAGTTTATAAACTTTATAGGACGTAAAAAGGGTTTAGGAATTTTCATCATCCATTAGCCTACCCTAATCCTACGAACCCTAACAAGCGGAGAATTACTCGTGCATGTTGGGAGAAAAAAAGATGGAGAGAAAATGCATAATTAAACTACGAAGAAATAGAATAAGAAAAAGAAAGCAACCTTTATTAATCAACAATATTCATTACACTTTGATCCCTTAGAAAATGATTACAAATACTAGTTTGCTTCTCGATCTCTTCCAAGGAGGTAGACGAACAGTTGATGATCAGCCTGGATGCGTAAGCCATTTTGGACTTCGTGATCTCGTCGGCTTGATAATTTTTCCAAGAGGCTCTCGGTCTTTATTTATAGTCCCAAAGCCAGAAACTTAGCTTCTAAATTTGGAAGCAAGTATTAAAGATTCACCCTGAAGATCCTCAGCTTCTAACTCCCCATACCTGCGGCGGATCCGGGCCAACAGGGGGGTTTTGCCGCGGATCCTCGACTGAGGGTCTTGATCTTTTGATCAATTTCCTGAGGCTTGCTCCTTGTGACATGTGGCGATATTTAGGACCTTTAGATCTTTGAAATCTTCTCGTAGTTGCTGCCAGACTTGGTCTCCAAGTTTTGCTTTCTTAATTAGGCAAGTTTTCTTTAACAACTTGATTTCCTTGATTTTAGTCTTGGAAAAATTCTGCACAACAACTTGGAAAAATTCTGCACAACAACTCAAATAATATTTAGTAGACTTTGTTCTACTAGGATTTGGTCAATGATATTATTTGCATATATTTTCCTACCAAATACTAATTATAATATATCAACACATGGAAAATAGTATTTTTACACATAAACCCTCGTATGTATGATATATTATAATAAAGTCCTTTTTTAATATGGAAATGGTAGGAAAAATGTAATAACAAATGTGCAGTTTTATCAACTGAACAAATACCCCCAAACTTATCTTTGATCGTCCCGAGCAAACTAGTTTATTCAAGAGAAGAAGAAAAAAGAAAGGAGAAAACTAAGCACACTTTCGTAGGCAAACACGATTGCACTGAGCACGTGCAACAAGCCGTAAAACCTCTAGGTGTCCCTAGTAGGAGGAGTGTTGTCTCGTGAGGTTTTTCAGCGGATTACACCCACAAAATCCAATAACAAAAGAGAGATGGTGAAATTTACATTGAAAGATAAGAACCATAAAAGAAAGACTTTGAAAATAAGAGTTTCCAACTACACTAGCTTTTCAGTTGTCATGAGCCCTATCTTAATAGTCATGAAAAGATGTTAGAAATCACATTATCCCTCAATAAAACATCATCTTTATTCTTCATTCCTACCTTTCGTCCAAACATTGATCATATACCCCTACGTGTGTGAAATGGACATCCCTACACTCGGAGAATTCAATTCAAGCTATCATACTCTTGTCCATCTACCTCAGTACTTTTTAACTTGATGAATATTTAGATTTGCTCAAACATTTTCATGCGACCGTTAATACTTCTTAAGGTACTAACCGACCGATTACTCATGTGCTTGCTGATTAGGTGATAATATTTTCCTCGTCTTGCACCACCTAAGGCTTAACAGTGACTCCCAGACCAGTTGGCCTTAGGGCACTAGGTGATGAAGCACCCTCGTTATATTTTTTTTATTGCTGCCTTGGCGATACAAAACCGGTGTTCATTTTTTTCTTTTAACCATTTTTATATTTTCTTCAATTTTTTTTTTCATTTCCTTCATACTTTGTCTTTTAGACAAGAGCATTTCAAGGTATCCTCTACTATCCCGTGTTTCAAGACGTGTGTAAGTGCATATAGTAGGGTATCAACATTCAAATGTTTGGCTTCCAGAATAGAAACTATTTTTCACAATTATTTTTATCCTCAGATTAGTGACTTCCTTCATTTTACAAACCCTTGGGACAACAGCTCATAACTACTTATTACTAGTTCGTTTAAGAAAACTTCTAATTTTCTTGGTTTTCTTACACTATTCCTATCTTTTGGATGTAATTTTTTCACACTCTACTCTTTTGTTATAAAAAAAATTTTAATGCCCAGTGTCAAAAATAATTCAGTGAATACAAACATCCCCCCTAAACCTGTTTTCAGCAGTGTCCTCACTGATGTAGCCTTTTGAGAACATGGACCTGTATACTAGTGGAGTTATACAAGGGGTAAAATAATAGTTAAATGAAAACTACCCCCAAACATGTTCTTTGGCACGCACAGATATTCAAGTAAATCCATTTTCACTCACCTCCATTCTTAAAATGAGAAAAAGTTACAAAAACATGGAGGTGAGGCGGAGGAAATTTAGTTTTGATAAAGCGGCTCCTGTGAAAACAGGAGCTCCTCCGCAGGGTCTGCAAAAAAATACGGTTTTAATCTATGCCCATTTACTTTAAAAATTGAACCGTTTTTCATGTTTTCGATTTCAACTGCCCCGTGCGGGTGTACATACCACACCACAAAAGGTCCTTTCTAACAAGATGTAAGCTTACCCGGATGATGATGGAGACGGGAATCGTAAAGAAGGACTTGTTGCCCCGATGTGAAGGTTTTTCTAGAAAGATTTTTATCGTGAAACACTTTAGTCCTGTTCTTTACTATCACCGCATTATCGTAAGCTTCATCGCGGAGTTCGCTTAGCTCATTCAATTGCAGCTTCCGATATCTGCCTGCATGATCAAGATAAAAATTAAGCTCTTTAATAGCCCACATAACTTTATGTTCGATCTCGACGGGAAGGTGGCATGCCTTCCCAAACACAAGGCGGTATGGAGACATACCAAGATCGGTCTTATAAGCGGTGCGGAATGCCCAAAGAGCATCCGTCAATTTGGTTGACCAATCTTTACGGTTTTTTGAAACCGTCTTCTCCAATATCTGATTGATCTGCCTATTTGAGATCTCAGCCTGACCGCTTGTTTGGGGATGATAGGGCGTAGAAAGCTTGTGAGTGATTGAATATTTCCGCATCAAGGCCTCGAAAGACCGATTGCAGAAATGTGTCCCGTTGTCGCTAATTATAGCGCGAGGGTGTCCGAATCGCGAAAAGATATATTCTTTAAGGAACTTAATGACAACTTTGTTGTCATTAGTGTGACACGGTATAGCTTCCACCCATTTCGAGACATAATCAACCGCTAACAAGATATATAGATTCCCAAAGGAGTTGGGAAAAGGGCCCATAAAATCAATACCCCACACATCGAATATTTCCACAACCAATATAGGTTGGAGCGGCATCTCGTTCCTTCGTGAAATCCGACCCAAATGCTGACATCACGGACAAGTTTTGCAATGTTCATATGCATCTTTAAATAATGTTGGCCAATAAAAGCCACATTGCAAAACTTTCTCCGCCGTTTTTCGAGGACCAAAATGACCGCCGCATGCCTGATCATGACAAAATGATAACACGCTCTTGAATTCATCGTGAGGGACACACCTTCGAATGATTTGATCGAAACAATACTTGAATAGATAAGGTTCATCCCGGTAAAAATATTTTACTTGGGATAGAAATCGAAGTTTGTCTTGTTTCGACCAATCGCTAGGAATAAGTCTCGTTGCAAGATAGTTCACGATATCCACGAACCAAGGATCGTAGGATATAGTTAAGAGCTATTCGTCAGGAAATGAGTCATTTATCGGCACGGTCAAAGTTGGTGAAGAAGTGATGCGTGAAAGATGGTCGGCTATAACGTTTTCACATCCACTCTTGTCTCGGATGACAAGATCAAATTCTTGTAACAATAGGATCCAACGTATTAGCCTGGCCTTCGCATCCTTCTTCGATAAAAGATGTCGTAAGGCGGAGTGATCTGTGTAAACCACAATAGGCGAGCCAATCAAGTAGGGCCTGAATTTCTCTAATGCAAATACAACTGCCAAGAGTTCTTTCTCGATAGTTGTGTAATTTATTTATACATCATTAAAGGTCCTACTTGCATGGTAAATTACATGTGGCATCTTATCAATATGCTGTCCTAAGACAGCACCAATAGCAAAATCTAGTGCGTCACACATAAGCTCGAACGGGTGGTTCCAATCCGGAGATGATAGAACGAGGGCTGTAATGAGCGATCTTTTTAGTGATTCAAAAGCAGCCTCACATTCCGAATCGAAGTGAAAAGTAGTTTCCTTGGCCAATAGCAGGGTTAAGGGTCTAGCAATTTTGCTAAAGTCCTTAATAAATCTCCTATAAAATCCTGCATGGCCAAGGAAAGATCGTATATCTTTGACGTAGTTGGGACGAGGTAGGTTTTGAATGACATCTATTTTATCTTTGTCAACCTCAATGCCTTTTCGTGAAATTATATGTCCAAGTACAATACCTTCTTGGACCATAAAATGGCATTTTCCCCAATTCAAAGTCAAGTTCTTATCCTTACAGCGGGTAAGAACCGCGTCAAGATTACGAAGGCAGTCCTCAAAGGAGTCCCCAAAAATGGAGAAATCTTCCATAAAAATTTCTACAAAATTTTCCACCATATCTGAAAATATCCCCATCATGCACCGCTGAAATGTAGCGGGAGCGTTGTATACCCCAAAGGGCATGCGTCTATAAGCAAAAGTTCCGAAAGGACAAGTAAAAGTGGTTTTATCTTGATCCTTTTCGGCGATGGGGACCTGATTACTGCCAGAGTATCCATCCAAGAAACAGTAGTATTCGTGTCCAGCTAATCGTTCGAACATCTGGTCAATGAAAGGTAGAGGGAATTGATCTTTCCTCGTTGCGGCATTGAGTTTCCTGTAATAAATACATACACGCCACACAGTTTGGGTGCGTGTTTGGTTTAACTCATTAGCCTCTTTAGTGATGACCGTGATGCCAGACTTTTTAGGGACCACATGAATTGGACTTACCAATTGGCTATCAGATATGGGGTAAATTATTCCACTATCAAGACACTTGACGATTTCTTTCTTTACAGCCTCCTTCATAACGGGATTTAACCGTCTTTGTGGGTCTCGGGTTGGTTTGGCTTCATCCATCAGATGTATGTTATGTTCAACAATTTAGGGACGAATCCCTTTGATGTCGGCCATTGTCCAACCAAATGCTTGCTGATTCGATCTCAACACTGCCAAAAGTGCATTCTCTTGCTCTAAGGCTAAAGAAGCGGATATAATCACTGGCAAAGTCTCATTCTCTCCTAAATATGCATATTTAATGTAAGTCGATGTGCAACACCCCACGAGTTGCGGGGAGGCGGAAATATGAAAAACGATCTTTTTCTTGAAGCATACATCGACTAACCGAAGATCTTTGCTAAACGATAATTAACAACTACCATAGAAATTCTTAGCTACTATGTAAAGAGATTATAACTAATGAATCGTGTCCTTCTTCTTTACGATCTCTTCATCCTCCTCGGCCTCCTCTAAGTGATAGATGATCCACCCGAGAACCCTAATCCAAGCTTCACCTCAAAACTTGAGGTAACTAAGTTTCTCTAGTTGCTAATCAAAGGAACTTAGATCATATAGAGTTAGGTTATGGGATGTTTAGTCTTTTCTAATCCTTGTTCTCAACTCATGAGTGGTAGGATTAGAGCTTGAAGAAAGAGTGAGCTTGAGGAAAGAGAAGGTGAACTAGAATTATGAAAATGAAATTGTTTCTCACTTGATATATGAAGCATAATGAATAAATCAATAAATGAATCAATCAATAAATGAATAATAAGAGATTATTCACCATGCTACATAAATGTATTATGAGTGATTCACTATGTGAGTCATTAAGCATTTAATAATGCATTAATGACATAATGAATCACACATTATGAGTCACAATATCATTTAATGACAATGCCACCTTAACCCCTCAAGTCACCATGCTTCTAGAAGCTTCCCCAAAATTACGAGAACGCCCCTCCCATCCGTGAAAACACGGAAAAACTTTAGACTGTATAAATCCAATAACCTGATACTAGAATCTGGCTTAAACCAAAGCCGTCTAGAAAAAACTGTCCGAATGTCGTACGTGCGTTTAAACACGTATTCGTCCGAACCCATGTCGTAATACCGTACGACCTCTATATCGTTTCGCCTGGAGTTGGGAAAACTCTGTCTGGGACTCTAAAGACTCGACTACTACGCTGGCAGTGGGTTTAACCATAGACCGCAAGCGGCACTAGCTGTATGTAACGGTCCCCAGGTAGATGTCGATAAGAAGGCCGATGAGGATACCCATCCGAACTCCTACTGAGCCTGTCCGTGACAATATCCGTGCAGTCCGGTATGTTCATCTAAAGGTATCGCATGTATGGTTTAGGGAGGTGGTAAACGTTAGACCCCTAATAACCGTACAAGTCGTGTCGGCATGGCTCAATTACCATCCGAGAATCTACTGATCAGTCTATCAGTAATTCTCAATCAGCCCTGGCCAGGGACTTATGGTAATGACCAACCGATCACCGTGCGATATCAACTCCCTATACCGGGAGAGACGAATTCCCAACAGTCACTCACTACCTCCATGTGGCTCGGGACTGTGCCAAACTAAAACCTGTTTGCACGAATTCTTTGAACCGTGGTAGGGTAGTAATCAAAGCACAGTGGGAACTCACACGAGATAAATGACGAACTTAAGTCAACGGACTATCTGCACACATGTCACCTGAGAAATGCTATCTGACGTTAGGTATAAATACTATCCAGTCAGTTCTCGGCGAGTCCTGTCCAGTGTACTCACACCCAGTGAGCATCCGTATACAATCTTTAGGTGCACTCCACCAATGGCTGCGGGACCAATCCATCGCCCCTCCTCAGGGTCTAGATATGTATACACTAGTCTACTCCGGAGTATCGATGCTCAGTCTCGATACTCCTGCGGCCAGGGACATCTAAGGATGTGCCTATTGACTATCCAGCTCCCACAAGTATGACTGCCATAATAACGCCGGAGTCAGGCAAACACCCTATGGGCTTTATCAACATGTATATATATATATATGAATACTACGCAAAATATATCATATGTTAAGATAAAGACAAACCAAATAGCGTACTATCATATTAAGCAAGACTGTCATGTATATACATATCCCCAGCATCCTATACAATGAAGGCCTCTAGGGCATATATATCCAACAATCTCCCACTTGCACTAAGGCCTATAATTGGCGCAATGAGTACCTACTGTCTGCGCTAGATCTAGTTGTTGGCATACCGCATGCCCAACATCTCAAACAGCCTCTCGAACTGGACTTGAGGGATGGCCTTGGTGAATGGATCTGCCGTGTTTTCTTTTGTGTCCACCCTCCGTACCTCGATCTCCCGACGATCTACGATCTCCCTGATCAGGTGAAACCGCCTTAAGATATGCCTGGACTTTTGATGGGACCTCAGTTCCTTCGCTATTGCTACAGCCCCATTGTTATCACAATATAAAGGTATTGGATTGGCAATGGACGGAACCACCTGAAGTTCAGAGATGAACTTCCTCATCCAGACAGCCTCTTTTGCGGCTTCACTAGCAGCTATATACTCAGCCTCCATAGTTGAGTCTGCGACGGTTTCCTGTTTGGAACTCTTCCAACATACCGCCCCTCCATTGAGGGTAAACACAAAACCCGAAATGGATTTAGAAACATCTTTGTCACTTTGGAATCCGGAGTCGGTAAAAACCTCAACTTAGAGGTCCCCATTATCGTAAATCAAGAACAACTCCTTAGTCCTTCTCAGGTACTTGAGAATGTTCTTTACCGCTATCCAATGCTTCTCACCTGGGTCAGACTAATACCTGCTTACCATACCAAGTGCGTAAGCTACATCTAGTCTTGTACATAACATCGCATACATTATAGATCCTACTGCCGAAGCATAGGGTATAATGCCCATGCGTGCCCTCTCTTCATCAGTCTTTGGAGACATCTCTTTTGAGAGGGTGATCCCGTGACAAGCGGGCATATTACAGCACTTGGAATCTTCCATACTAAATCTCTTTAGTACAGTGTCAATATACCTGGACTGTGAAAGTCCCAACATTCTATTAGATTTATCACGATAGATTTTAATGCCCAAAATGTAGGTTGCATCACCCAAGTCTTTCATGGAGAATTTCTGTGACAAGGAGAGCTTTACTGATTGTAGCATAGGGACATCATTCCCTATCAGTAGTATGTCGTCGACGTACAAAACGAGCAAGACTACTGCTCCTTCTACAATCTTCCTATAAATACATGGTTCATCTACATTTTTGATAAAATCAAATTCTTTGACTGTCTCATCAAAGCAGATGTTCCAACTTCGCGATGCCTGCTTTAATCCATAAATGGATTTAAGCAACCTGCACACTCTTCCGCTGCTCCCACTGTCTAAGAAACCTTCTGGTTGATTCATGTAAACACTCTCTTCTAAATGTCCATTTAGAAAAGCTGTTTTTACATCCATTTGCCAGATTTCATAGTCATGGAAGGCAGCAATGGCAAGCAGGATCTGAATGGATTTAAGCATAGCTGCAGGTGAAAAGGTTTCATCATAGTTCAATCCTGGTCTTTGACGAAAACCTTTTGCAACGAGTCTAGCTTTGTAGGTTTCCACTTGTCCAAGTGCACCAATCTTCTTTTTGAAGATCCATTTGCATCCAACTGGTTTCACCCCAGGAGGAGAGACTTCTAAAGTCCATACTTTATTGGTGTACATGGATTCCATTTCGGATCTCATAGCATCCAGCCACTTCACCGAGTCAATATTCGTGATAGCCTGCTGAAAACTAGTTGGCTCATCATCATGGATGATTTAATCCTCTCAATCCCCATCTAGAAGAAAACCATAGTATCTCTCAGGAGGATGGGAAAGCCTACTAGATCTGCGGAGTGGCATTGGTTCGTCATGTTCTATTGAAATCTGAGGTTCTTCTAAGTCCTCGGTAGCAGTTTGAGGTTCTGGATTTTATTCCAGCTCTACCACGCTCCCACTAATTTCTTTTGCAAGAAATTCGCTTTCTAAGAAGACAATGTGGCGAGCGACAAACACCTTTTGTTCTTCAGTGTGGTAGACCATGTACCCCCTTGAATGTTTGGGGTATCCTACAAACTTGCACAAAACCGATCGTGCCTCGATCTTGTCCGGTCTATGCTTTTTAACATATGCCGGACACCCCCATATCTTGATATACTTGAGATATGGTCTCTTCCCGCTCCACATTTCATATGGAGTGGTAGGCACAGACTTAGTTGGAACTCTATTCAATAAGTATGCTGCTGATTCTAGACAAAATCCCCAAAAGGAAAGTGGCAACTCAGCATTACTCATCAATGAACGCACCATATCTAATAGCGTGTGATTCCTCCTTTCTGATACACCATTATGCTGAGGTGTATAAGGCGGAGTAAGCTGAGAGAGAATTCCATTCTCTTTTAAGCATTCAAGGAAACTGGTACTTAAGTATTCTCCACCTCGATCAGATCGAAGTGTCTTGATGCTTTCACCAGTTTGTTTCTCTACTTCATTTTTATACTTCTTAAACTTCTCAAAGGCCTCGGATTAATGTTTTATTAAGAACACATGTCCATACCTAGAGAAGTCATCAGTAAAAGTGATGAAGTAGGAGTGACCGCTTCTTGCATGTATAGACATTGGACCACATACATCACTGTGTATAAGTCCCAAGAGTTCTGTGGCTCTTGCTACGTGTCCGGTGAACGGAGATTTGGTCATTTTTCCTTTGATACATGATTGACAAGTTGCATATGATGAATATTCAAACGGATCTAGATATCCATATTTATGTAACTTAGTCAACCTTGTTTCGTTTATATGACCAAGTCTACAATATCATAGGAAGGCTTGATTTGAATCTGGAGCCTTTCTTTAAAGTGTGTTTTGAATATTGAAAATTCGAGGGTGATTAAGTATTTATATGCCGTTTTCCAGTGTGCCATACCCAATCAGTTCTTGATTTTGGAGAATGTTCATGACATTTCTTTCAAGCGCAAAATTATATCCTTCATTAGATAACAAAGATACTGATATAATATTACATAACATACTGAGAATACAAAAACAGCTGTATAACACCAAAATGTGCCCACTAGTCAACCCTAGGTGATATTCCCCCATTGCAATAGCATCTACATGCATTCCATTGCCCATCCGGAGAGTCATATCACCTGTCCCCAGTACTCTACTATTTCTCAGATCCTGCAATGAATTACAGATGTGAGAACCAGAACCGGTATCAAGTACCCATGATGTAGAGTTTACTGAAAGTCAATTTTCGATTACGAACACACCAGAAGCAGAAGCAACAGCTTGCTTCTTGTCCTTGTCTTTGAAGGCTATACAGTCCTTCTTCCAATGCCCATGCTTGTGATAATAAAAGCATTCGTTTATATCCGCTTTCACCCTTCCTGCCTTGTTCGTTCCCTGCACCTTTTTGACCCCACCCTTCAGTTTGGTGGCTTTCATCTTCTTCTTCCCTTTAGCTTTCGCTTTAGATTTAGAAGAGGATGATTGGCCAACATACAGAATGGGGGTCTTCTCCTTTTTCAAGGAGGTCTCTGCTACCCTCAACATGTTGAGGAGCTTTGGAAGATCTGTTAGTTATATGTATGCCCTAGAGGCCATTACTATACATAGGATGTATATTGTAGTGGATGCTTGGACATATATAGGGAGGACTTTCTTGCTCGACATGATAGTATGCTATCTGGTTGCTCTTTACCTTAACGTGTACACTGATTGTCTCTCTGTTACATGTTGGTAAACCCCTTAGGATGTGTACTTGACTACCTGGACTATGATGTGGATCATACTAGTGGGGACATGGTAGTCCATAAGTACATACTTCAAGGTCCCTAGTTGTGGATGTATCGAGACGGGGCATCGATATACCAGAGTAGACTAGCGTATACCTTCTCGACCCATACAGATGGCCGATGGATGACCCCATATCCATTGGTATTTGACATCAGAGATGATATACGGGTGCTCAGTGGAGACTGGGTACTCTGGACGGACTCGTCGAGAACTCCCAGTTGGTATTATACCTTACGTCAGATCGCAGTTCTCTGGTGACACTGGTACAGGATAGTCTGTAGACCCGAGATCGTCATAGAGTCTTGTGTGATTCCCACTGTGCTTTGATTTCCACCTTACCACGTCCAAGAGGGCGTGCAAAACGGTGGTTTTTGGGTACAGTCCCGAATCACATGGAGGTAATGAGAATTAGGAGGGGATTCGTCTCTCCCGGTATAGGGAGTTGATGTTATGCTGTGTTCGATTGGCTATAACCGGGACAGGGTTGCTGAGATTTATTGGTAAGTGTTACCAGTAGTTTCTCGAAATGTTATAGACCTCATATCGACACGACTTATCGAGCTACTAGGATATTACGTTTACCACCCCTAGGCAAGATATGCGACATATCAGACGATCAGACCGGACTGTACGGTAAGTGTTACTGGTTGGACTCACAAGAGTGTGAGCGGGCTTGCTCGTTGATCTTCTGTTCGCTGAATACCCGGGTGGCCGTTACGTTTAGCAGACCGCTTGCGGCTTGTGGGTGTTTGATATGATCATCACCTGCTGCCGGCGTATTGACGAGTCTTTAGAGTCCTACACAGTGGTTTCCTAGCTCAAGCGAAACGAAATAGGAGCGCATATGAGATATGTGCGGGACCGAGAATAATACCAGTATGTGATACTGTATTCTATTCTCGCGATTTGTGACATTGATCGGTTGTATGAGATATAGCCGTGTTATCGGATCAAGTATTGATTCGATAAGTTGTTACTATAGATATTAGTCGGTTATATGCGATATAACCGGATCATTAAATCAAGTGTTGATTTAATGATTTAATGTATAATTATATATTTGATATACTACTTTACATTAACTAGTATTGGTTCACTTAAGATTATTTTCTCACTTGATTGTGCACATTGTATATATGATATATGTTTGTGCACTAGTTTGTATCATGTTTGATGATACATGCAAACTTGGGTGTATGTTTGCTTTAAACCATCTTTAGGTTAATGGTTAGGTTTTAATTTGTTTTATTAATTTTCTTTATTCCTTTTGGCAAAAATAAAATGGAGGCTTGCTTTGTTTTATTCTTGAAGCTTTGAAAGTCTTTACCATTTTGTTTTTTCCTTACCTAACCATTATACCTAAACCCTAGTTTATTCTCTACATGTGTTAGCTTCACCCATGGTTGCATTATGATAAGATCACTTGATTTATTGTTATTCATTAATTCTTTTTTATTCTTTTCTTCTTCTTCTTCTTCTTCTTCTTGATGAGGAAAAAGAAAGCTTGCTTGAAACTTATCAAGTGATGAATCCAAGTGAGAAATCCAAATCCAAAGTGAACCCACTTCCTATTTCTTCATCCTCTACCACTTGCCATGTAGTAGAGTGTGTTATCTTCACAAGTTTCATGACCAAGTGAAGATGGAGCTTGAGTTAGAGTTGCCTCGACATAGATCATCTTCGGCATCGAAGTCAACGACCTAGCCCGCTCATTTCTCCGACGAAACCATCGCAAGAGTCCGGGATCCCGGTGATCACAGCGAAGGGACGTCATCATGGAGCTAAAGATGTGGAGGACCGGATCTACAAAGGTTGTAGTCACTTTCACTTTCTAGTAAAGTTGTTTACTTGTATGGTTTTCGCCTTACCTCTAGTTAACGATCTAGCATTAGGGTTTCTTGGTACAAGAAAAAATTGATTTTGGCATGGTTGATGCCTTGTAGAACCTCTTGAGTGTGCCTAGGAACCCTACAGTCATATTAGAGCCTAGCTAGAGCCTTAGGCGAAGTGTAGACGATGTTAGAAGTCCGATCGAACCCCGAAACCCTAAACGGAACCCTTCTCTGTACATTTTTTGAATTTGTGGATTTTTCTGAATTAAAAATACTCAAAAAATTCAGCAGGGTTTTATAAGAATTACTGTGCAAAACGTGGTCCTAACTTCATCAATGTGCCGCGGAACCGCGGCCGTACCCCACGTGGCGCGGCGGTTCCGCGGCCATACTGTTGCTTCGTTGACCACACTTTGCACAGTAATGTTTCTATTTGACTCCTGTGTTTTCTGGGTAATTTTAATATTTACTGAAGAGTTGAGTTTTCTGGGTTGTATTAGGGACTCGGTGTTTCGATCGAGAAGTTTAACTTCGTCTGTATGTTTTTCCGAGTATTTTAGAATATGTTAAAAAGTTCGACCGGATATAAATACCCAATTTTTCCCCTGCCAGGAAATTTCCAAGTGTTGGATTTTTCCGTAGTTTAAGAACGTCTAAGTAGTGCAAGTAACGCGATGGACCCTTTAGAAGACAATAAACCTTAACTCGATTATGTAACCGTCTTGAACTGCCCTTTGAACTTCGGGTTTGGGGCAGTACGGCGTGCCACATGTGACGCGTTGGCTTGACCCTTCTACGGCTGGACCGTTGGTACTGTGGCATGAAGTGGATGTTTTTAAACTTATTTCATGTGTAGAGCTGTTTCGGAAAAACTTGGGTGTTTGATTGTTCGATCGGAAAGTTTAACATTTTCTATTTATCTGGAATGTGATACAATATTTGGAATCCACAAGTGGTTATGAGATAACTGATTTGGATGTTATAAACATAGCAGTTTAGTCTCAATTGATCGGTTGCCACGGAATTTTGATGCGATCAAAAGTCCGTAGCAATCACGTAGCGTACGCGGATACTTGCCGGATAAATTTAATAGATAGCCACGCCCCATAGCCCTTACCAAGTGACTGTAGGAGAACCCCGTCGCCAAAAGCATCCGTTTGGGTGCTCGCGGCAACGGTGTTCCGCCTTAGTGCACTTCGTCGACGACATCTAGGGGTGTGTCCGTCTACTAAAGTTTGCGACGAGAATTCGATCAGTTTATCGGGAATCTTGTTGAATTGCCCGACTGGACATTTAAAAGTGTTTTCGATATAGAGAATAAAATGCGGGGTTTATAATTGTTAGGCATGCGATGTCTAAGTAATTCATATGATTAGGCATGTGATGTCTAAGCAGGTTGCGGATTCCAACTGTTGTAGTTTTACACTTTCTTTTCTGTGACCGTAAGTGTAATATGTGATATCGCCGGTTTCGCTGATATATGTCAACGACAATTGGGATGCGCATATTTACTTACATTGATGACATGTGATGTTATGTGTTGCTGGATATGTTATATTTGATCGTCGTGTTTGAATAGACGGGTTTTTTTAATGTGAGATGAGTGTTTTTTTATTTTCATTCATCTAAAAACCTGTATGTAATATTCTTTTATTGGGGCACTTCCAGGTTGCGGAAGATGTCACCTTTTGTATATTATTTACTTTTCCGCACTAGGATAGACCCAAGGAGGGGAGCACAAGGTACCGGGTTCTAGGGTCCAGTGGGAGACCATCTCGAGGAATCGAGTCAGGGTCTCCTAACCCTAGAATTAGTAGGGTTGCTTGCCGCTCTCGTAGGGGTCTAGGGGTATGGGTTTGGCTATTCATTGCGACCGTGGAATCCGTGTTTTATACTGGCTCGTATTGAAAACACGGATGTCCTAGTATATCCAATGTTTCATATGTTACTTCTGCTTCGATATCTATGATGTGATCATTTGATATGCTGTGATGGATACTGTATATAGTATATATGATATATTATATAGACTTTAAATATGTTTTACACCCGCGCTAGCCCTGCCCCGCTCTGCCGTTAGTCACCTAACCTAACGGTGCACGAGGGGACATCGAGGCGAACACGGATGGCATAAGTGTACGTCGTATTTATCTGTGATGTCTAGGTGGACTTAAATGATGGGACTTCATTAATGTGATTAATGAAAGAAAAGAAACCTAAGATGTTGTGGAATCGAATTTTCAAAAACAGGTAGCTACAGTTCTTGCTTTGCATCGCGGTGTTCCTTGTAGAACATCCTGCACCTTATTCGATAAGGAAAGGGCCGAGATCCCTTCACCGGGAGTGACCCCTTTAGCAATAACTGGCAGATGCTACACCCCTCGGTTTGTCTTTTGATTGCTTCTATAGCTTTTGCTTTGCACAGCGGTATATATGATATATCCGGCAACTTATTCGATGAGGAAAGGGCCGACGATCCCTTCACCGGGAGTGACCCCTTTAGCAAAACTAGAAAAGCCTCAAAAATACTCCATTTAAAAATCACTCGATTCTACAACGATATCAAGTTCATTACGCAATAGGTTTTCAGAAAAACCTGTCGTAGCCCTTCGTCATTTCAGACAAGTTGTATATAGTATTCATGCTACATTTGTTGGCTTTCGTCAAGGTGCAGTGTGTGGTAGCTATATGCTGCTTATCTGCTGCATATGATGCGATTGGATTAGGGTAGTCGTACGGCTTTGTTCACTTTTGTCAAGGGTCGTGCGAGTGGGTTTAATTGAATCAAGAAATGTACAGGTTGAACTTGACTAGCGGGCTATGATTTGTTGGCTTTCATCAAGGTCATAACACGTTAGGGACAAAATTATCAGGAATTTCAAGTGTTGAAATTTGCAATGAGATTGCATACCTTCTATGAGATAGTTGGATCCCGATAACCACTGCGAGTAATTGTTACTCTTGGGAGAGTTTTACACTTTACAATTAGCCGATCAAGTAGGTGTCTAGAAAGGTGTCAACGGGGTTACGCCTCTGGGAAAACGAGGTTTACTGTAATTAGGTCCGTGCGAAAGCACGGGGAACCTCCCTCAAAGTACCGACACTGGCCTGGCTGAAAGATTGGCGAACTTGTAGCGTGTAATTAATCCCGGCTAGTCTTTCCTTTTAAGGTTTGAAGGAAGATTTGATAAAAACAGTGGAAGCCATCCTGATTAGATAAAATAATAACCAATCTGATCTTGCAAGAGCGCACGCTGAGTGTTTTCTTCTCTCTCTCTCTCCAGGTAGCGACCATATCACGCCTTAATCAAGATAATAAAACGGATATATTGACCGAACCTGCTTGTTAAACTGAGCTGGCGAACGTTGGTCCCGTTCCAACTTATAATTGTTATAAGACAAAGCAGGAAATTGGGGAATACCAGATTTCCCGTGCCGCCCAAACGAAGAAAGTGCATGTTGATGCATCATCTTCGGGTGTGTTCGTTACACAGAACTGTTTCTCAGTATCCTCTGCGTCCTGGGTATCTGATACCGGATCAGGATCCCATATATGTAATATATTACATGGGCTACAGAAAGGTAGAGAACTGAGAACGGGTGATAAGTTTCATGAGGCAGAAAACGGTGCAAGTGTTGCAGCCAAGTTTGTTGGTCAATGTCACCCTGTATTCCAAATACATTGATTCTGAACAAATGGTATTAGATACCGAACAGGATATAAAAAATAATATCAGTCTCTTTATTTAGATAAAGAAGGATATAATTTTGTATTGTTGGATAATGTTTTGAACATTTCATAAATCAAGAGTTGATCGGTTCGGGAACGTTATCTAAAAGCATTAACGTTCTAAATCAAACTACAGTTCTTAGTATACGGAACACACACAAGAGGAAGAGTTCAGAAATAAACGAATCCTTCTTGAGGCTTTGTAGACTAGGTCATATCAATGCGACCCGACTAGCTTAAGTTACATTGAAGATGCATATTTAAATCAGTTTGAATTTACATGTTGTGAAACTTACCAGTCATGTCACAGAGATAAGATGACCATAGCTCTGTTTAATGGAAACAGAGAAAGAGTTAGTGAACTCTTGGGATGATACATGTTGATGTATGTAGGTCCCTGTCTACACATGCCAATTGTATTTCATTACATTCTCTGATAATCTCTCAAGATTCAGATATATGTTCCTGTTGAAACACAAGTCTGAACCTTTTGAGATATTCACAGAATATAAGTTAGAAGAAGAGAACCAAGACGGGTATAAGTATTATGTCCTTTGATGTGATCAAGGAGGAGAATACTTGAGCACGGAATTCTTGGACTTTTCTAAAGGAGAATGAGATTCTCTCTGAGCATTACTCCTCCGTATACACCACAGTACGTCGGTGTATCGGGGCAGAGCAATCACACCCTATATGATAAGGTGTGCTCTATGATGAGTACTACTGAGTTACCTATTTTCTTTTGGGAGTTATGCACTTGAGAAGCTGCATACCAATTGAATAGGGTTCAAATCAAATCAGTTGCCTACCACTTCATATGTGATATGGAAAGGGAAGAACCCATATCTTAAGTTAGTTAAGATTTGGGGTTGTCCGACCTATGTCTAAAAGCAAAATCCGGACAACCTCGAGGCAAGGTCTGTTATGTAGAACTGGAAATGTTCCAGCAATACAAACTACAGTTGATGATTTGGTAGAACCAAAGGATTCAATAGTAACCAACGAACCTCAGCCTCTCCGCCGATCTAGTAGGGTTCCTCACCCACCTGAGAGATACTTTGTTTTCTCTATGACAGTGGGAGCGAGGATTGCATCATGAGATGATGACCCAACTAGTTTCAAGCTGGCAATCAGGAGTGGGACTCTATAAGAATGGCTGGATGCTTAGCGATCTGAGATGGAATCCTTATACACCAACAAAGTATGGACTTTGATTGCTTTATCTGAAGGGTTAAATCCCCATCAGGAGCAATTATATCTTGAGAATATTACTTGGTGTACATGGAAAAGTTGAGACTTTCAAAGCTAGACTTGTTAAAGGTTTGCATCATTGACCAGGTATGGATTATGATGAAACCTTTTCTAAAGGAGCTATGTTTAAGTCCATCCAGATCCTACTTGCCACAGCTACATACCATGACTACGATATCTGGTGGTTGGCTGTCATGACTGCTTTTCTAAATGATGTTTTAGAAGAGAGCGTTTATAAGTACATAGCCAGAGAGCTTCGTAAACAGTGGGAGCAGCGGAAACATGAGCAAGATGTTTTATGTGATAAAGCAGGCATCGCGGAGTTGGAACATCTGTTTTGATGTGGTAGTCAAAGAGTTTGACTTCATCTAAATGGTAGATGAACCTTGTATATACAAAAAGGTAGTAGGGAGTATGGTGGTGATCCTCGTAGAGTACGTGGATGACATACTCTTGATAGGGAAGGAGTTTCCTATGCTACGCTCAGTCAATCTCCGCTTATCACAAGGATTCTCCATACAGGATCAAGATGATACCTCCTAAATCCTAAGTTATGGATCTATGAGATAGATCTAAATGGATGTTAGGATACTCACTAGTTGTAGTGAGATGGTATCAATCGATCCTGGGGAGAATCACTAGAAAGGTTCCATGGTGGTAAGGACGACTGAATCTCAGTCGCGGGCATTGTCTTTACCCTCAGTGTTGGGACGGTATGTTGGAAGAGTTCCAAGCTAGATACCGTGACAAACTAGACGATTAAAGGCAAGATACATCGTTACCTAAGATTCTACCAAAGAGGCAGTCTGGATATATATATATATATATATATATATATATATATATATAAGTTCATGAGATGAACTTCGTTCCTACCATTGTGAGACAATAGAGTTGTGGCTTATGCCTAGGAACGCCTATCCCATCAGTGATCCAGACATATTCTGAGGCAGCATCACCTGATCATGGAGATAGTTGATCTCCAGGGTGATCGAGGTTAGGAGAGTAGACTCAGAGGACAACACGGCGGATCCACTCTCAAAGGCCGTTTCCCAGAGAGAGACTTTTATGGGATGGTTGAGTATGAGATACCGCAACCACTGCTACAGATGGCCTTAGTGCAAGTAGGAGATTGTTAGTTATATGTATGCTCTAGAGGCCATTACTATACATAGGATGTATATTGTAGTGGATGCTTGGACATATATAGGGAGGACTTTCTTGCTCGACATGATAGTATGCTATCTGGTTGCTCTTTACCTTAACGTGTACACTGATTGTCTCTCTGTTACATGTTGGTAAACCCCTTAGGATGTGTACTTGACTACCTGGACTATGATGCGGATCATACTAGTGGGGACATGGTAGTCCATAAGTACATCCTTCAAGGTCCCGAGTCGTGGGTGTATCGAGACGGGGCATCGATATACTAGAGTAGACTAGCGTATACCTTCTCGACCCATACAGATGGGCGATGGATGATCCCATATCCATTGGTGTTTGACATCAGAGATGATATACGGGTGCTCAGTGGAGACCGGGTACACTGGACGGACTCACCGAGAACTCCCAGATGGTATTATACCTTACGTCAGATGGCAGTTCTCTGGTGACACTGGTATAGATTAGTCTGTAGACCCGAGATAGTCATAGAGTCTTGAGTGATTCCCACTGTGCTTTGATTTCCACCTTACCACGTCCAAGAGGGCGTGCAAAACGGTGGTTTTTGGTTACAGTCCCGAATCACATGGAGGCAATGAGCGATAGGAGGGGATTCGTCTCTCCCGGTATAGGAAGTTGATGTTGTGCTGTGTTCGATTGGCTATAACCAGAAATCCCTGGCCAGGGTTGCTGAGATTTACTTGTAAGTGTTACCAGTAGTTTCTCGAACTGTTATAGACCTCATATCGACACGACTTATCGAACTACTAGGGTCTGACGTTTACCACCCCTAGGCAAGATATGCGACATATCAGACGATCAGACCGGACTGTACGGTAAGTGTTACTGGTTGGATTCACAGGAGTGTGGGCGGGCTTGCTCGTTGATCTTCTGATCGCTCAATACCCGGGTGGCCGTTACGTTTAGCAGACCGCTTGCGGCTTGTGGGTGTTTGATATGATCATCACCTGCTGCCGGCGTATTGACGAGTCTTTAGAGTCCTACACAGAGGTTTCCTAGCTCAAGCGAAACGAAATAGAAGCGCATATGAGATATGTGCGGGACCGAGAATAATACCAGTATGTGATACTGTATTCTATTCTCGCGGTTTGTGACATTGATCGGTTGTATGAGATATAGTCGGGTTATCGGTTCAAGTATTGATTCGATAAGTTGTTAATATAGATAGTAGTCGGTTATATGCGATATGACCGGATCATTAAATCAAGTGTTGATTTAATGATTTAATGTATAATTATATATTTGATATATTACTTTACATTAACTAGTATTGGTTCACTTAAGATTATTTTCTCACTTGATTGTGCACATTGTATATATGATATATGTTTGTGCACTAGTTTGTATCATGTTTGATGATACATGCAAACTTGGGTGTATGTTTCCTTTAAACCATCTTTAGGTTAATGGTTAGGTTTTAATTTGTTTTATTAATTTTCTTTATTCTTTTTGGAAAAAATAAAATGGAGGCTTGCTTTGTTTTATTCTTGAAGCTTCATGAAGCTTTGAAAGTCTTTACCATTTTGTTTTTTCCTTAACCTAACCATTATACCTAAACCCTAGTTTATTCTCTACATGTGTTAGCTTCACCCATGGTTGCATTATGATAAGATCACTTGATTTATTGTTATTCATTAATTCTTTTTTTATTCTTTTCTTCTTCTTCTTCTTCTTGATGAAGAAAAACAAAGCTTGCTTGAAAATTATCAAGTGATGAATCCAAGTGAGAAATCCAAATCCAAAGTGAACTCACTTCCTATTTCTTCATCCTCTACCACTTGCCATGTAGTAGAGTGCGTTATCTTCACAAGTTTCATGACCAAGTGAAGATGGAGCTTGAGTTAGAGTTGCCTCGACGTAGATCATCTTCGGTATCGAAGTCAACGACCTAGCCCGCTCATTTCTTCGACGAAACCATCGCAACAGTCCGGGATCCCGGTGATCGCAGCGAAGGGACGTCATCACGGAGCTAAAGAAGTGGAGGACCGGATCTACAAAGGTTGTAGTCACTTTCACTTTCTAGTAAAGTTGTTTACTTGTACGGTTTTCGCCTTACCTTTAGTTAACGATCTAGCATTAGGGTTTCTTGGTACAAGAAAAATTTAATTTTGGCATGGTTGATGCCTTGTGGAACCTCTTGAGTGTGCCTAGGAACCCTACAAGATCAGCTTCCATTTCGTGCATGTTGAAGCTAAGCACGAACTGAGAGAAGGTGTGGGGAAGGGACTGCAAAATCAAGTCGATATACAAATCATTCTCTAGCACGCATCCCAGGTTTGCGAGTTCCACAATGAGGCTGATCATTTTGAGGACGTGCTCTCCTACAGGCGATCCTGGAGCTAACCTCATCTGGAAGAGTTTCTTTGAGGTCTCGTACCTTGCGATACGGGAGTGCTCTCCATATAATTCCTTGACATGGAGAAAGATGGATATAATATCCATACTCTCGTGCTGTTTCTGGAGTTCATTGTTCATGGATGCCAGCACGATACACTTAGCTCGCTCACAATCTAGATCCCAGGTCTTGCGAACTTCCTTGTCCACAACTGAGGAATCTGGTCCTGGGATAAGGGGAGGAACCGCGGTGGTAACATATGCTACTTTGTCATAAGTCAGTGCAATGTTGACGTTTCTTAGCCAATCTTTATAGTTCTTCCCGGTCAGTATATTTTTTTCAAGTAATAGTTTTAGTCCTGTCATGGTAGCTGCTAGAGAGAGAGAAAAGAAAACACTCAGCATATGCTTCTTGTATGTTTAGATTGGTTATTAGTTTATATAAACAGGATAGCTCCCACTGTTCCCTCAAATCCTTCTTCAAAACCTAAAAGAAGAACTAATCAGGATTTAATCACACGTCACAATACTTGCTTAACCTTTCAACCAGGCCGGTGTTGGTACTTCGAGGGAGGTTTTCCAACGCTTTCGCGAAGTTCCTTAATTAAATAACCTCTTTTCCCTGGAGGCGTAGCCCCTCTAACACCTTTCTGGACACCTGCTTGGTTTATAGCATTGATTGTTAAGTGAGAAAGTTTCCCGATAGTAATCCTACTCATCGGTGGGATCGGTATCCAACTAGCATTGCATGATGTACTAGATGAAAGCCACTCTAGTCACCACACTCCAGAAGGTATGCTAAATCTACAAGTTTCCTTTATGTTTGAAACTCCCGATGTGAGTTTTTACCCCAAGCTCTTATGACCTTGATGTAGGCCAACAAATCATAAGACGCAAGTCAAGTTCTACCTGTCGTTGTCCTGATTAATTTAGGTACATCGTACATGCCCTTGACGTAGGCCAACAAGGCTGCACGTCTATCCTATACTAATGCATCTATCTTTGCAACAAATAAGCAAACACACTGCTACCATCCACTATGCCTTGACGTAGGCCAACAAGCATAGCAAGAATACGATGTGTTGTCTATTTGAAACGACGGAGGGTTAGGCTGGTTTTTGACAAAAAACCGTTAGCGTAATGAACTTGATATGATCGAAGGAACCATGATAGCCTTTATTAAAAGGAGTGGATTAAGCTCCGCATTTAAAATTTTCTTTTTGAAGAAAACCGAGTGGTTTAGAAATTGTTCAAACGATTCAGTTTAGGTTTTATTTTTCTTTGCATTAAAAATAATGCGTCCCATCTTTAACCTATCATTACAGATAACAACGAAAATACAACGTCCTCTTATGCCATCCGCATTCGCCACGGCGTCCCGTCATCACCCGTTAGGTTACTTAACTAACGGCAGAGCGGGGGCTGGGCTAGCGCGGGTGTAAAACATAAGTGACGTCTAAATAGCTATCATATATAGATATTTTACATTCGTCAGACGCAATAATAGGCATTCCAGATCACAGATAAACTTTATTAGATATGCAAGCAATCCGCGTTTCTTTTGAGCCTGTAAGAAAAGACGGATTACACAGTTCTGATGAGTAGCCATTACCCCAACCCAGACCCCTACGGGTACGGCAAACTACCCGCCAAGTACCCGAAGTGAAGCGGTCTCCCTCAACAACGTGAGTAGGCCACTAAGCACTTCGAAATACCCGGTAGTTTGTGCACCCCGTCTTGGGTCTATCCTAGGAGCAAAAACAGTAAAAAGAAATAATACAACGGTGGCTACCACCGCAACCTGTGCCCCGCAAAATAATATTACAACTTATTACAATTACATCGAATGAATTAATACAATAACCCATCACAAAACCCCGGCTAATCATCACAACAGTCCAATAGAGTTCATAATCACAAACAGTTAAAACATAACAGATATATGCACCCCCCTGCCTACCGACATACTAGCAGTTAGGGGAGGTTTACGAACACATAATACTGTTCATAGATATAATAAAACAAGCAAACATCGTATAATTTCGATCGATCAATCCCATTAGATTCCGCTCCAAAACTTCTCTGTAAACCTGAGACCTGAGCAAAAAATAAACATTCCAGAAAAGACAAAACATTCACAGAAGAATTACTGGGGAGATTTGGGGTGAATCGGGCTCAACTCGGCAGCGGATTCGCGGCGGATCGGTGGGATCGGCCGCGGTTCCGCTGTGAGTTGGCCGATTCATGCACCCAAATTTCTCCAGTGTTCTTAGGTTTCCATGTAGGTTATTCTGGAGGTCCCTAAAAAAATTTTGGACCTCATTTTAAAATCGACAGAAACTATGTGAATACGATGTATTTCCCGGTTCGTTTTGCGTTCGAAATTCATACGACTTTGCAAGTGAGTTAATTATTGTTTAGTGAGGCTCTGATACCACTGTAAGTCGATGTGCAACACCCCACGAGTTGCGGGGAGGCGGAAATATGAAAAACGATCTTGTTCTTGAAGCATACATCAACTAACCGAAGTATTTTGCTAAACGATAATTAACAACTACCATAGAAGTTCTTAGCTACTATGTAAAGAGATTATACCTAATGAATCATGTCCTTCTTCTTTACGATCTCTTCGTCCTCCTCGGCCTCCTCTAAGTGATAGATGATCCACCCGAGAACCCTAATCCAAGCTTCACCTCAAAACTTGAAGTAACTAAGTTTCTCTAGTTGCTAATCAAAGGAACTTAGATCATATAGAGTTAGGTTATGGGATGTTTAGTCTTTTCTAATCCTTGTTCTCAACTCATGAGTGGTAGGATTAGAGCTTGAAGAAAGAGTGAGCTTGAGGAGAGAGAAGGTGAACTAGAATTATGAAAATGAAATTGTTTCTCACTTGATATATGAAGCATAATGAATAAATCAATAAATGAATAATGATAGATTATTCACCATGCAACATAAATGTATTATGAGTGATTCACTATGTGAGTCATTAAGCATTTAATAATGCATTAAGGACATAATGAATCACACATTATGAGTCACAATATCATTTAATGGCAATGCCACCTTAACCCCTCAAGTCACCATGCTTCTAGAAGCTTCCCGGAAATTACGAGAATGCCCCTCCCATCCGTGAAAACACGGAAAAACTTTAGACTGTATAAATCCAATAACCTGATACTAGAATCTGGCTTAAACCAAAGCCGTCTAGAAAAAACTGTCCGAATGTCGTACGTGCGTTTAAACACGTATTCGTCCGAACCCTTGTCGTAAAACCGTACGACCTCTATATCGTTTCGCCTGGAGTAGGGAAAACTCTGTGTGGGACTCTAAAGACTCGACTACTATGCTGGCAGTGGGTTTAACCACAGACCGCAAGCGGCACTAGCTGTACGTAATGGTCCCTAGGTAGATGTCGATAAGTAGGTCGATGAGGATACCCATCCGAACTCCTACTGAGCCTGTCCGTGGCAATATCCGTGCAGACTGGTCTGTTCGTCTAAGAGTATCGCATGTATGGTCTAGGGAGGTGGTAAACATCAGAACCCTAATAACCGTACAAGTCGTGTCGGCATGGCTCAATTACCATCCGAGAATCTACTGGTCAGTCTATCAGTAATTCTCAATCAGCCCTGGCCAGGGACTAATGGTAATGACCAACCGATCACCGTGCGATATCAACTCCCTATACCGAGAGAGACGAATCCCTAACAGTCACTCACTGGCTCCACGTGGCTCGGGACTGTGCCCAACTAAAACCTGTTTGCACGACTCATTTGAACCGTGGTAGGGTAGTAATCAAAGCACAGTGGGAACTCACACGAGACAAATGATGACCTTAAGTCAACGGACTATCTGCACACATGTCACCTGAGAACTGCTGTCACGTCCCGCAATTACGGAATATGACCGGCACTTAAACTACGAACGTCTCGAGGCGTACGTAATCTATGTAAGCCGAAAACAGAGAAATCCAAACCAAGAAAAGTAGTAGAGTGAAGGAAAACTAATTTAAATCAAGTAGTTTTAATAGCATAAGCCGAATTATGCCTTTTTTTAAAAACATTAAATATTTCCTGAAAATTTCGGCAGAGTCTCCTTTGCAAATACTGGTTCCCAAACGGGATACAACATGAATAGTATACGAAATCAAGAAAAAGGCTTCCCCAAGCGGTAACTAGCTCTTCGTCAATCGACGGTTACAACAACACAAGCAATATAATATACAACGCCAACGGCGAGGATCAAAATTCAAAAGGAAACTCAAAACCACAAGAAAACCACAGAAATATAACGCGCGACACTAAGGTCGAAGGAATAACATCACTGGTCTCTATCTCAAAATAAATACATGTTTGGTTGATGGAACTTCTAGATACAACAGAGTAATAATATACAAGTTATATAATGGGGGGTATGATACAAGTAAACCCACCTACTAGCAAATCACCCGAAGGAAACTATGCCCGCAAGCCGTAATGAAACCTGTACGAAAAACCTGCAAGAAACTGGGGCACAACGGGGGTGAGTTGCCAACTCGTGAATAGAAAAACATCTACGCACAGAATTCACATAAATAACGCAACTTAGGTCAATGATCATAATATATCCTCAAATATAAGAATAACATGCAACCTATTATAATGGCTAGGGTAATATCTAACACGATCTCATGTGCCCGTGTCAGTGCCTCAGGTAGCAATATATCATATGAATGAGGTATGAATGCATGGAACAGAATGCATGTACGGACGAAAACTGCTTTCATAAATCAATGAGATTTCTGTATTTTAAAAGTGAGGTACCATAAATGAAATCAGCATAAAACAGTGCCCAGCATCGACACAAAACTAGTGTCCAAATATCTTGATATCTCTGTATCACAATCTCTGTACCTCAATATCTCAAAATCTTAATATCTCAATCACAATATCAAGGGCGCCGTCAATCCAGACCGGCCCCTACCATCCATCTCAAGACCACGACGGTATCCTTCGGATATCCGACGCGTCGGGTTATATCACCGGTCAGTAGTGCTCCCCTGCCAGGCTCAACGTCAACAACACGATCCTCTTGCCCCGGGGTACCGCACCGGGCCCACCATGTACCCAAAACGGTTCCTCCACTCCTCGAATCGGGTCTCGAAATCCATCAGCAAACTCATGGTGGACGACTCATACATCATGGGAAAACCACACTTTTTATTTTAAAAGAAAGAAAAGGTTTAATTATGTTTTTGCGGTTTTCCTCCAAATCCAGAAAATCTCATGGAAATCCGAATCCAAAACCTCAATAACACGTAAAATAGTGAATATATGCATGAGAATCCATGAATGCTGCATAACAATGAATAACAGTATGCATGAAGTAGCAGGTAATAACTACAATGTCTAAACTAACATATAAGCCAAGTACGCTAATATCATGTCTAAACTATTAGCTAACAGGCTATGTCAAGCAATAATATTTTCTAAGGTGTACGTGACATGGCAATTACCGATGAAGATGTGTGTGAGCCGGCAAGTAAGTGTACGTGGTACATACGCATCATCGGTAATGGTGCTGGTGTCCTAACAGCATGATATCAATAATGGAGTATGAAACATAATATAAGCATGCGATGCGAAGCGAACCACAATAATGAGCGGGAGCTGAATACTAGACGCAACTATAACTAATCTGCATTAATCTAATATAAGTCCTACAAATGGTGCCTTTTGGAATAACACGAATCATGGGGTTTTGAAAATAGGGGCTACGGTGTTTTTATGAAAAGATACGTCTTTTGAAATATCCGTAGGATCCCTTGGGCTGTCTTTTAAAATACCCATGATTCGTTAGTTTTGAAATAGGTAAGAATCGAATCTAATTTAACAACTAAACTAAACTAAAGGGCTAAGCGGACAAGCTGGACTACAGGTAAGGAAACCGCCTAACATCTGAGTCGATCCATATACATACATGTATATATATTAGTCGGTGATCCCGCCTCAATAATATCATATCCGATACCATATCTATAATCAGACATCCCAAGTCAAGAGTGCGGATCAATCATCAAGATATTGCTCGTACGTAAATCCGTCGTACGGCATCCCCAAATCTGTGAACGGGTCAATATCATATTCCTCACACTATTCCTCTGGTATCCTCTTTATCCAAGATCATAGTCTAGGGTACTGATCTATGTCTAGTACAATACCGATATCATCAATATAGACATGATTTGGCTACTGATCGACAGTCTCGTACAAACTGATATCATCAGCACATATCATCATCAAGGGGTATACATCGCCCAATACAACCTAGGATCAATATCCTAGCATATCATATCTCATATCACGATCACATGTCGACCACTTTATTTATAATACTATTCACCCGTATCGTCGCCCCAAGATCCGCTATAACACCAGGACGTACCTCAAGTACGAATCCTGCCATATCACCGATATCACAATCTCAACACAAATATCATCGACTCATCTCAATCCGTATGTGAACACATCGTCCCATAGCCATGTGAACACATAACAATATATTCCCGTAAGCACAAATGAAAGAAGAAAGTATGCAAGTATGGGTGGGTGTGTGCAAGTGTGGTGCGACCGCTACTCTAGGGTTTCGCGACACTATAACATCCAAGAACACCAAATATCCATATTTATCATCAATAACTCAACAAAATAAACAATATATATGTGTGTGTATACGTATTCGTATACATCACCACGAACTGCGGAGGTGCTATACGCCATCCATCCGACTTCTCCCCGTAGATATAAATCTACTCACCTGGTCCTCGCTCGCCGGTGCCTACGTCGCCACATGCTTGCTTGTCGTCTCGAAGTCCACATGGGTACCTACATATCATAACGCACCGTATCGCATTAAAATTCGACTCATGATCAAAACGACACACGAATCCCACATAGGTCAATACCTATGGTTTCTTTCACAAATCAACACAAAAACCCCCGACGTCGGCGTACAAACGCCAAACCATCGAGAAAAAGCCCAAACACACTCATTTACACATTCACAAACACTAATTATAATATGAAATAGGTTGTAATTCACAAAAACCTCAAACTCACTTTAAAAGCTATTTTTCCGAAAATCTAGCAAGCATAATTAACCGTTTTAGTACAAAACTCGATGTTTAAATAAATCTAGCGGCCATAATACTTATTAAACATCTTAATTAAATCATCTAAACCATTTCTATAATTTATTCCCAATAAATTTCATTAACCCCAAAATTCTAGTTACAAAATACCTAAATTTTAACAATTTATAGCAAAAATACACAAACTACAATCTAGCTTGGATTTTCATGAACTAAAGTATTAAACTACACTTAAAAATGTTAATAATGCCATGAATACCCTAATTAGATTTTTATCTCCATTATTTAATCAAATTCCAAAAACCTAGTTTACAATTTATATAATTATCACAATTTAAATCAACAAATATGCAAACTAGCAACTTAAATTGGATTTAGCATAACCTAATATGTCAAATACATCACACAACCCTAAACTCACAACACAAAACCCAAATTTGAATTCAAATCCCACTCTTGAATTTCAAATCATGCACTTAGAACTAAAATAAAAACCTACTTAAACATATAATTAAGCTAACCTAAAGCAATTAACAACAATTTAAGAAAAAGGTTAGAATTATACCTCATGATCAAGAGATCAATTATGGAAATCAAAGCCTCTAAAATGCCAACGTGTTCCCTAGATCCATGTAAGTTTGGCTAATGAAAAATGGGTAGGAGTTGGATTTGGATTTTGGGATTTATTTGATGGATTTTGAGGCAATTTTTGAAGCAAAAGAGATGGAAAATGGGGGGAAAAGATGGGGGCTGTTGTAGCAGAATTTCGGCCTGTAGAGGGGCTGGAATGAGGTGAGGAAATTGGGGTGGAAATTCTAAGGTCAAATCCCCTCCCAATTACCATAATACCCCCACCTATTTTACTATATATAAAAACCTTATTTTAACCCATTTCTCACATGATTTAAGGTCAAAAAGAGAGAAATAAAATTCTTGGGCTGCTACAATAGTGTGGGGCCGGCCAAAGCGAGTGAGGGTGAGTGTGAGAGACTTTACAAAAAAATTCTATGCAAAAAGACCCCCCACAATACCATATTTGCAAGTTTTAGTTCAAAATAACTATATTTTTGTTTTCCATAAAATAAATCAATTAAAACTTGAAATAAAATACTAAAAAATTATATTACAACTAGATTTTAATTAACATGATTTTAAAGATTAAAATTAGCCCATTTAAATTTGTATTTATCGCTAATTTAATGTATTTTCTTTCCGGCTTAAAATAATATTAAAATAATTAATTTCGGAAAAATTTTCAGAAAATTTGAAATTTCAGGAGTGGCTCAATAAACACCAAATACTAGCAATTACATAGCTAGAATATCTATATTTAATTTTATAATAAAGATATTTGCATTTTGACTTTTTACAGAAACCCCCCTTATTTTACCGTTTTTTCGAAATTTCACCGAAACGATTTTCAAAACGTTACAATCTTCCCTCCTTAAAGAAATTCGGTCCCCGAATTTAAATTAAAACCCCCCCCAAATACTAAAACATCTAAGCAAAACCATCAAGTCGTCGGGGCTTCGAAATCGTAAATACGTAAAACAAATCGTAGCGCAGCGCATGCGCATGAAAAATGAGCATATAACTCAAATCAAAACTCCGTCAAGCATCCCGCAATCATCGGAGTCATGGGGAAGACATCAATGCCAAATCCAAAGCAAAACCAATATGATATAACTCGAAACTATACATGTAAATATCAAATCTATATATGTAAGTATCTGAAGGAAATGCATGCCAAATCTATTTAAGGCGCTGTGCAACGCGTATAACACTGCACAGTGGCGGACGTCTATCATAAGAAAATAACTATATACATATATACCTTTGTTTGAAATGTACGTTCCGCCGTTTTGGAAACAATTTAGAAGGGTCTCCTTGTTTTAAACATTTCGTGTAATATCAGACACGTGGGTAAATACTGAGGCTATAGCTCGCTTTTTGTAAATCCCTTCAATAACTATCAATGCATGCAAAATATATTCAGGTACTGTCCTCTGACTAGTCCTGCTTAGCACGAAAACACATCGCAATTATCAAAAAAAAACGTACTGCTCTGTAAGAAATCAATCCCAAAATACGCGTATGAATACTACGTGCCTCTGGTGCGCACGACAATCAAAATCCATATACGTGCCATATTAGTGCACAGAAACAAGATCTAAGTGCATCGTGTGTGCACAAAGCATCTGTCGTAGGCAACGTGTGTGCCTGACAGCAAAATCCGGTGCATCTGACATGCACGAAAAAAAATCTCGATTTAGTGCATCTGGTGTGCACCAAAATCGCATCTCAAGACATGCGCTCAAAATGCACGAAAACCCAAAACCAAGGGCATCCATCATGCACGAAATCATGAAATTCAATATCAAGCGCCGAACATGCGCAAAATCAAATCAGGTGCACAAGGTGCATAAAACAAATATCGAGTATCACAATCGAAATCGAAGTCCAGTTCATCTAAGTGCACAAAAGGCGTATCACTGCACTGCAAGCATATATAAACTATACAGAGTGCAGGAACCAAATCGTGTGCGTGCATACACACAAAATCAACTCAAATGTCTAAAACCGTAAAATCACAAACATGTGAAACCAAAGCACGAAAAAGATATCAAGTGCAACGACTGTGCGAAAATCGTAAATCCTCAATCATCAAAGCCAAATCATGCGAATAATTCACCCAAAACATCGAAATCTAGTATGGCGGAATAGTCCCGCTCAAGCACATACTTAAGAATCTCTGGCCAGCTGCCGTGGTCACTCATAGCATGCCTCGTCGACGATCCTAAACTCTGGCCTGCCGGTGTGCATAACATGACCACTACTGGGTCCAAGTCTTCTCGTAATTTATTCCAGAAAGGTCCTATCGAGATCTCTCCCAAATCTCGTCTCTGCCGAACTGTCCGGAAGTCATCATCCCTTACTAGATCTGTTCTCATTCTGGAACGGCTGCATACTCAACGCGACTCCTTCTGGAAGGTATATCCAAGTACAATGTCTCGGCATACGTATCGCATCTCTGATGTCGGCGGAGTGGAACGTCGTTTCATCTAGATATGGTACGAACCTCTTACTTCACCTTTCTCTAATGTCGACCGCTTCGGACTCGTCTTGTCGTGGCTGCATGGACTGAGCTCCAACGGCTATCCTCGTATCAGAAGTCTCCCAAGAAATGCATCTCGCCACCTAGCATCCGAATGAAGTCGAACCATTCGATCGATTCGTCAGAACCTCATAATCCCCCAAGAGCTCAACATCTTGGGTACAGTTTAATAGTATCGAATACATACCACAGCATCGGTGGTCCAGCCGTAGAAGGGCAAACCCAAGCCTCACTAATGGCGCCGCGGAACTGCCGCAAACCCTAAGGTTCAAAGGCTTTCACACGGTCATTAAGTCGAGTTAGGGTTTCATTCTTCTAGAGGGACCATAGAATTGCCTGCATGTCCTTCCGACTACTTTAAACTTGGAATAATAGATTTCTGACATTCGATCGCCTCTGTCGACTCCCAACGTCTCCGCGTGAAGTCGTCTCTAGCTGGAATCAATCTATCTGATGACCTCTCATCGGGTAAGCGAACAAACCACATGTCTCAGTCATTCATCCGTGGGTGACTAGCGACCTTCTATCATTGGCTCAATCCTCTAGTGTCGATCAGCACATCCGAGTAACCTCATAAAGGCGATCCGTCAAACGCTCGTGGCGCGGAAACACAGTAAAAAGACACATCTCCTCAATCGTGTGTCACCGGAATTTCGCCCTGGTCAGTCCTCGTTCGTGACGAGCTCGTGATGACCGCAACTCTAGCTGTAGCTCTCCCTGCCCGTTATCGTGGCAGCAAACCGCAACTGGTACCGATGAGGCTAGATCAGGAATGAATATGATACTGAGCAAAGAAACGTATATCCTAAGGCTCCTTAAGTGGAGTAGCGTATCGTAAGTATGCCGCGGAACATACCCACGGTACGTCACTCTACTTTAGTCACCTATTCCATCAACCAAGGGTCATCCTACGCTCCGAAGGTAAAACCTAACGCTCTGATACCAACTTTGTCACGTCCCGCAATTACGGAATATGACCGGCACTTAAACTACGAACGTCTCGAGGCGTACGTAATCTAAGTAAGCCGAAAACCCAGAAATCCAAACCAAGAAAAGTAGTAAAGTGAAGGAAAACTAATTTAAATCAAGTAGTTTTAATAGCATAAGCCGAATTATGGCTTTTTTTTAAAACATTAAATATTTCCTGAAAATTTCAGCAGAGTCTACTTTGTAAATACTGGCTCCCAAACGGGATACAACATGAATAGTATACGAAATCAAGAAAAAGGCTTCCCCAAGCGGAAGCTAGCTCTTCGTCAATCGACGGTCACAACCACACAAGCAATATAATCTACAACGCCAACGGCGAGGATCAAAATTCAAAAGGAAACTCAAAACCATAAGAAAACCACAGAAATATAACGCGCGACTCTAAAGTCGAAGGAATAACATCATTGGTCTCTATCTCAAAATAAATACATGTTTGGTTAATGGAACTTCTAGATACAACAGAGTAATAATATACAAGTTATATAATGGGGGGTACGATACAAGTAAACCCACCTATTAGCAAATCACCCGAAGGAAACTATGCACGCAAGCCGTAATGAAACCTGTACGGCAAACCTGCAAGAAAATGGGGCACAACGGTGGTGAGTTGCCAACTCGTGAATAGAAAAACATCTACGCACAGAAATTGCATAAATAACGCAACCTAGGTCAATGATCATAATATATCCTCAAATATATGAATAACATGCAGCCTATTACAATGGCTAGGGTAATATCTAACCCGAGTGTGATCTCATGTGCCCGTGTCAGTGCCTCAGGTAGCAATATATCATTTGAATGAGGTATGAATGCATGGAACAAAATGCATGTACTGACGAAAACTGCTTTCATAAATCAGTGAGATTTCTGTATTTTAAAAGTGAGTTACCATAAATGAAATCAGCATAAAACAGTGCCCAGCATCGACACAAAACAAGTGTCCAAATATCTCGATATCTCTGTATCACAATCTCTATACCTCAATATCTCAAAATCTCAATATCTCAATCACAATATTTAGGGCGCCGTCAATCCAGACCGGCCCTTACCATCCATCTCAATACCACGACGGTATCCTCCGGATATCCGACGCGTCGTGTAATATCACCGGTCGGTAGTGCTCCCCTGCCAGGCTCAACGTCAACAACACGATCCTCTTGCCCCGGGGTACCGCAACGGGCCCACCATGTACCCGAAACGGTTCCTCCACTCCTCGAATCGGGTCTCGAAATCCATCAGCAAACTCATGGTGGACGACTCATACATCATGGGAAAACCGCACTTTTTATTTTAAAAGAGAGAAAAGGTTTATTTATGTTTTTGCGGTTTTCCTCCAAATCCAGAAAATCTCATGGAAATCCGAATCCAAAACCTCAATAACACGTAAAATAGTGAATATATGCATGAGAATCCATGAATGCGGCATAACAATGAATAACAGTATGCATGAAGTAGCAGGTAATAACTACAATGTCTAAACTAACATATAAGGCAAGTACGCTAATATCATGTCTAAACTATTAGCTAACAGGCTATGTCAAGCAATAATATTTTCTAAGTTGTACGTGACATGGCAATTACCGATGAAGATGTGTGTGAGCCTGCAAGTAAGTGTACGTGGTACATACGCATCATCGGTAATGGTGCTGGTGTCCTAACAGCATGATATCAATAATGGAGTATGAAACATAATATAAGCATGCGATGCGAAGCGAACCACAATAATGAGCGGGAGCAGAATACTAGACGCAACTATAACTAATCTGCATTAATCTAATATAAGTCCTACAAATTGTGCCTTTTGAAATAACACGAATCATGGGGTTTTGAAAATAGGGGCTACGGTGTTTTTATGAAAAGATACGTCTTTTGAAATATCCGTAGGATCCCTTGGGCTGTCTTTTAAAATACCCACGATTCGTTAGTTTTGAAATAGGTAAGAATCGAATCTAATCTAACAACTAAACTAAACTAAAGGGCTAAGCTAACAAGCTGGAATACAGGTAAGGAAACCGCCTAACATCTGAGTCGATCTATATACATACCTGTATATATATTAGTCGGTGATCCCGTCTCAATAATATCATATCTATAATCAGACATCCCAAGTCATGAGTGCGGATCAATCATCAAGATATAGATCGTACGTAAATCCGTCGTACGGCATTCCCAAATCTGGGTACGGGTCAATATCATATTCCTCACACTATTCCTCTGGTATCCTCTTTATCCTAGATCATAGTCTAGGGTACTGACCTATGTCTAGTACAATACTGATATCATCAATATAGACATGATTTGGCTACTGATCGACAGTCTCGTACAAACTGATATCATCAGCACATATCATCATCAAGGGGTATACATCGCCCAATACAACCTAGGATCAATATCCTAGCATATCATATCTCATATCACGACCACATGTCGACCACTTTATTTATAATACTATTCACCCGTATCGTCGCCCCAAGATCCGCTATAACACCAGGACGTACCTCAAGTACGAATCCTGCCATATTACCGATATCACAATCTCAACACAAATCTCATCAACTCATCTCAATCCGTATGTGAACACATAGTCCCATACCCATGTGAACACATAACAATATATTCCTGTAAGCACAAATGAAAGAAGAAAGTATGCATGTATGGGTGGGTGTGTGCAAGTGTGGTGCGACCGCTACTCTAAGGTTTCGCGACACTATAACATCCAAGAACACCAAATATCCATATTTATCATCAATAACTCAACAAAATAAACAATATATATATGTGTGTGTATACGTATTCGTATACATCACCACGAACTGCGGGGGTGCTATACGCCATCCACCCGACTTCTCCCCGTAGATATAAATCTACTCACCTGGTCCTCGCTCGCCGGTGCCGGCGTCGCCACACGCTTGCTTGTCATCTCGAAGTCCACATGGGTACCTATATATCATAATGCACCGTATCGCATTAAAATCCGACTTATGATCAAAACGACACACGAATCCCACATAGGTCAATACCTATGGTTTCTTTCACAAATCAACTCAAAAACCCTCGACGTCGGCGTACAAACGCCAAACCATCGAGAAAAAGCCCAAACACACTCATTTACACATTCACAAATACTAATTATAATATGAAATAGGTTGCAATTCACAAAAACCTCAAACTCACTTTAAAAGCTATTTTTCCGAAAATCTAGCAAGCATAATTCACCGTTTTAGTACAAAACTCGATGTTTAAATAAATCTAGCGGCCATAATACTTATTAAACATCTTAATTAAATCATCTAAACCATTTCTATAATTTATTCCGAATAAATTTCATTAACCCCAAAATTCTAGTTACAAAATACCTAAATTTTAACAATTTTATAGCAAAAATGCACAAACTACAATCTAGCTTGGATTTTCATGAACTAAAGTATTAAACTACACTTAAAAATGTTAATAATGCCATGAATACCCTAATTAGATTTTTATCTCCATTATTTAATCAAATTCCATAAACCTAGTTTACAATTTATATAATTATCACAATTTAAATCAACAAATATGCAAACTAGCAACTTAATTTGGATTTAGCATAACCTAATATGTCAAATACATCACACAACCCTAAACTCACAACACAAAACCCCAATTTGAATTTAAATCCCACTCTTGAATTTCAAATCATGCACTAAGAACTAAAATAAAACCTACTTAAACATATAATTAAGCTAACCTAAAGCAATTAACAACAATTTACGAAAAAGGTTAGAATTATACCTCATGATCAAGAGATCAATTATGGAAATCAAAGCCTCTAAAATTCCAACTTGTTCCCTAGATCCATGTAAGTTTGGCTAATGAGAAATGGGTAGGAGTTGGATTTGGATTTTGGGATTTATTTAATGGATTTTGAGGCAATTTTTGAAGCAAAAGAGATGGAAAATGGGGGGAAAAGATGGGGGCTGTTGTAGTAGAATTTCGGCCAGTAGAGGGGCTGGAATGAGGTGAGGAAATTGGGGTGGAAATTCTAAGGTCAAAGCCCCTCCCAATTACCATAATACCCCCACCTACTTTACTATATATAAAAACCTTATTTTAACCCATTTCTCACATGATTTAAGGTCAAAAAGAGGGAAATAAAATTCTTGGGCTGCTACAATAGTGTGGGGCCGGCCAAAGGGAGTGAGGGTGAGTGTGAGAGACTTTACAAAAAAATTCTATGCAAAAAGACCCCCCACAATACCATATTTGCAAGTTTTAGTTCAAAATAACTATATTTTTGTTTTCCATAAAATAAATCAATTAAAACTTGAAATAAAATACTAAAAAATTATATTACAACCTGATTTTAATTAACATGATTTTAAAGATTAAAATGAGCCCATTTAAATTTGTATTTATCGCTAATTTAATGTATTTTCTTACCGGCTTAAATAATATTAAAATAATTAATTTCGGAAAAATTTTAAGAAAATTTGAAATTTCAGCAGTGGCTCAATAAACACCAAATACTAGCAATTACATAGCTAGAATATGTATATTTAATTCTATAATAATGATATTTGCATTTTGACTTTTTACAGAAACCCCCCTTAGTTTACCGTTTTTTCGAAATTTCACCGAAACGATTTTCAAAACGTTACAACTGCTATCTGACGTTAGGTATAAATACCATCCAGTCAGTTCTCGGCGAGTCCTGCCCGGTGTACTCATACCCAGTGAGCATCTGTATACAATCGTTAGGTGCACTCCACCAATGGCTGCGGGACCAATCCATCGCCCCTCCTCACGGTCTAGATATGTATACACTAGTCTACTCCGGAGTATCGATGCCCAGTCTCTATACTCCTGCGACCAGGGACATCTAAGGATGTGCCTATTGACTATCCAGCTCCCACAAGTATGACTGCCATCACAACGCCGGTAGTCAGGAAAACACCCTATGGGCTTTATCAACATGTATATATATATGAATACTACGCAAAATATATCATATGTTAAGATAAAGACAAACCAAATAGCGTACTATCATATTAAGCAAGACTGTCATGTACATACATATCCCCATCATCCTATACAATGAAGGCCTCTAGGGCATATATATCCAACATTTAAGATGAGAAGGTAGCGGTTTGAGATCAAGAATTGGCGGAGAGACAATAGAAGGTGGGGTAAGGGAATGATATTCGGACTCCCCAAGAGGTTCAAATCTTGCATAAGATATTGACTCGGAAAGTGCTGCTGAGTTTTGCAACGAGTCAACGGGTTCAATCTCAAGGTCGGACTCATTGAACATATCCTCACTATGAAGTGGTGCAAGATCAAACGATGTCTCATTAGTGTTGTCGAGAACATAAAGCCAATGTTCCTCATCAATGCAGCTTTCGGAAGCTATCTCGTGGATGGAACAAACATCCAGCAAATGAGCAGAAGGTTCTGATGGCTGACTTCCTAGCTTGTAAATATTAAGCTCAATTGTTATTTTCCCGAAGGATAAGTTCATAGAACCGTTACGACAATTAATTACAGCGTTAGAAGTTGCTAGGAAAGGTTGACCAAGTATCACCGGGATTTGATTGCGTGGGTTTGCCACAGGTTATGTATCTAAAACAATAAAGTCCACGGGAAATATGAATTCCCCGACTTTAATTAACGCATCCTCTAGTTCACCCCGAGGTTTGGTGATAGATCTGTATGCCATCTGGAGAGTACAATAGGAGGGTTTTAACTCTCCAATTCCTAACTGCTCGTATACTGAATAAGGAAGCAAGTTAACGCTAGCGCCAAGATCGAGTAAAGCACGATTAATATTTCTACCCCCAATAGAAATAGAGATTGTAGGACAGCCGGGGTCCTTATATTTCTTTAGTATTTGTTGGGTAAAAGCGGTGCTAACATTACTCGTCATGAAAACCTTCTTAGGCACTTGAGTTTTTCTCTTCCCAGTGCACAAGTCTTTATGGATTCTTCCATAAGATGGGACTTGTTGAATAGCATCTAGGAGAGGAATATTCACGCTAACTTGCTTAAACATTTCCACAATCTTCTCCATTTGCGGGTTAGGTCTGTTGGCCCTTAATTTATTTGGAAATGGAGCTCGATCAATAAGTTTTGGGTCCAACGTTTGTGGAGAAGACTGTGAGGACGGATTCGATCCCAGAGTTGGAGTGGGAATCGACTTAGATAGATTTGGCGAAATGTTCGAGCCTTGGGGAAAACGGAGAAAAGGTTCGGATGAAGGTGGGAGACTAGACGAATTAGGGGAAGAAGAAGAAGAAGCTGGGGTATCAATGGTGTCACTAACATCAAATTGCTCACCCACTCGGTTATTCAGCACTCTCCCCGATCTCAACGTAGTAACGACATTCACATTATGATTTTGTGAATGGCCAGGATTCGGTAGGGGTTGAGATGAGAGTTTCCCTTTTTCTCTCGCACTCATTGCGGCGTTAAACTGTGCAATTTGGTTTTCTATTGATTTAATACTCTCACCGTGGGAGGCAGAGTATTTCTGTATGGTATCAATAGAAGACTTCATCTCAGCCGATAATTGCATGGAATGTTTCATGAACAAATCCAAACTTTGTGCAAGTGAAGAGTTGTCAGTACCGACTACTTGTGGTGTAGAAATGTTGGCCGGATTTTGGAAATTTTGTGACTGAAAGAGGAGCTGACTTTGTTGTTGTGGTTGCTGTGGAGGAGGTCTTTGATAATTGCTTTGTTGGTTTTGGTTCCAAGCAAAGTTAGGATGATTCCTCCATCCTTGATTGTACGTGGAAGAATAAGGATCGTTTCTAGGTCGCTGCTGAAAAGCAGCATTAGTTTGCTCGTGACCTTGAAACGGTGCATTCATAGGACATTCTTCCGTTAAGTGTGAAGGATCTGAACAGCAACCACAGACAGTTTTGGGAAGCGTAACCTGATTTAGGGAGACTGATTAGAATCTGTTCTCAATAGCGTCGAGTTTCTTCTGCAACGCTGCCATTTCGGCTTTCACTGCGATGGAAACATCGAGCTGGAGAACACCTCCCCTAGATGAAGGTGGTCTTACGCTTTCCCACTGCAAAGTGTTTTCAGCTAGATCTTCTAGATATTTCCATGCTTCTCCGTCATCTTTAGACATGAAATTGCATTGACATATTGTTTCAATCATCTGCTTTTTCGCTGGATTAATGCCCTCATATATAATCCGACATAAATCCCATTTATTGATTCCATGATGAGGACATTGGACAAGCAGATCCTTGAAACGTTCAAAGCACTTCCAAAACGGTTCATTGGGAAGCTAGGTGAACTGGTTGATCTCGCTCCTAATACGGGCAATCTTATGGTTTGGGTAAAACTTCTTAAGAAATGCTATGACGAATTCATCCCAATTAGTGATAGAGTGTACGATATTATTATAAAGCCATTTTTCTGCCAAGTCGCACAGTATGAATGGGAGAAGACGCAAACGCATAGCATCGACAGTCAACTGTGAAGTACCCATCATTGCGCATACGTTTTCGAATTTTGTGATCAAAACGTACGCGTCTTCCGACTTAAGCCCGTGAAATTTGGGCAGAAGATTGATGTAGTTGGGTTTAATTTCGAAATTATCCCCGTTAGCTGGTGGAAGATATAGACAAGTGGGAAGAGGACCACGAATAGGATAGCATCTCTCTTGGAGAGAGATGCGCGGTGGATTCTGCGCACCTACGGGCGGTGGCAGCGTGGTGTTATATTCTGATGGAGTACCGTCCATCTCGGTTGATGTGGTGTGTGGTGGGGGAAAAGAAGATGATGAAGTACCGACTTCGGCGTCGATAACAGGAACGCGGACAAGACGGGCACTAGGATCCCGTGTCCAGCTAAGCATGCACTAAGCGGGTTTAGTGCAAGTGGCAGCGTGTGTGTGATTTAAAATTGGCTTGTTTTGAAAAAAGTGGGACTCAAGAAAAATCACTCTAAAATTCACAAGCAACCCTAGAACTAAGGTCACCTAGGTCCAGTCTCTAGACCGCTCCTAGACTTCCAAAGGACAAGCCGTTGGATCAATCCTCTACCACATCTTTACTACTCTTATGGCCAGGTAAGTTCCAGGTAAGTGGGAGGTATCCGCTATACGAATCACCGAAAATAGCGGGCCTAATTAAGTAAACCACTTGCCTTAGTCACACTTGCCTAGGCACCACAAAAGTAATGCGGATAAGCGATAGATTACCCACGACCTTCCTGTTCCCCTCCGAATGGCGGCCGACGACGCTGGGGACGTCTTGCCTGAGATTCGGGGCAGATGCTATTTGGTTTTATCTGTCTACCTATCCGAAGATGCCAAGTTGATTTATGGCACCGTGTATCGGAGGTTTAGATGGATGCGGCCGATATAGCAGACTTCGTCAGATTCCCCCTCGCTTGAGGGATTTTTGATTGTGGGGACGCTCTTCCCTGCAGGCGCAAGGCCCTGCAGTTAATTACGCTACCGCATCGCGGTAACAACTTTCTCCTTCTCCAGAATTTCACTTCGTGTCGTGTGTGTTTGTTTTGTTTGTGGTTGCCCATAGATTGTATACGGAGACTGAGTAATGCCGTCGCCCGTAGGACGTGGATTAGTCCAAATCCGTATTTACTTAGATTTGGGTTTGGTGTTTTTAGTTTAAGGATACATTAGCCGTCTTGAGGCTAAGATTAACTTAAACATTCGTTAAGGATACGTTAGTCTGACTTGAGACTAAGATCAACTTAACGGGATCGTTTAGATCCGACAAAAGAGCGTTTGGGGACTCTATTGTTCCAGTTTAGGGACGTGGTGGGCCATATTCCAGTTTAAATACGTAGTGGTCCGTCGTCAGTTTAGGGACGTAGTGGTCCATTTTCCAGTTTAGAGACGTGGTGGTCTATGTTCCAGTTTAAGGACGTGGTGGTCTATCGCCAGTTTAGGGACGTAGTGGTCCATATTCCAGTTTTGGGACGTAGGGGTCCATATTCCAGTTTACGGACGTGGTGGTCCATCATTAGTTTAAGGACATCTCGGTCCAATATTAGTTTAAGGACGTCTCGGTCCAATATTAGTTTAAGGTCGTCTCGGTCCACGAGTTTAAGGACCCCGCAGTCCATATTGACAGGTGTGGTCGTCGGGACCCGTCACCTCTCTCACGACGTTGAATGATTACAACGACATGTGTCAGAGGAGTTCGGAGATGTACCCTCGAACCGGATATAAATTGATTTGAGAGAGCAGCTGTGCTCAGTCAATTTAATTTGAGGACTTACGGCCAAAATTGGGCTAAGTCCAGTTGAAAATGTTCAACACTTTTATTTATTTTTGGTCTATTAGACCTGTGCTAGGGCTTTGCTCACACTTTAATAATGCATTGCATTACTTCTATTTTTTTTGTTTGGGCTCTGCCCATAAAAGATGCAGAGCATCAATTTATTCTGGCCTCTGCTCATTTATGAATGATGCAAGGCATCTACTTTGTTTGGGCTCTGCCCCTTTTAAAATGCGTAGCATTTTTATTATTTCATTTTGGCTCTGCCCATTTATAAATGATGCAGAGTATCAATTTAATTTGGCCTGCTTGGTCTTTTTGATTTGGGCTTGGCCCTTTAGGAAATGCCTTGCATTTATCAGGCGCTTTGCGCCAATCAGAGAGCGCAAGCGCTTGTAGTGCTGAAACGTGGCGCGCAAGCGCAGTGCGCTGCGCTAATGCGCTGTGCCTGTGCTGCTGACCCGTGGCATGCTCTGGTGGCTTGCGCCATTCCAAGAGCGCAACAGCACAGTTTGCAAGTGCAAGGCACTATGATTTGAGAATCTTTTAGATTCAAAAACCAATGGTTCATAAAAGAAGTGCAAAGCACTTATTCGTTTCCTTGATCTAATTTAGATCAAAGAAAAAAAACAAGTTTTTCTTTCTATTTCGAGAACCAAAGGTTCATAAAAGTGCAAAGCACTATTTTTTTATTTTTGTTTTTTTCTGTTTTAAAGAACCAGTGGTTCATAAGAAGTGCACAGCACTGTTTATTATATGAAGATCATTGATCTGGTTTTTAGATCAATGATCTATTAGAAGAAATTTCTTCTCCTGTGAAGGTTTTTACCTTCTTCTTGAAATTTTTCTCAGAGTTCTCTCTCTCTGTTTATAAGAAGTGCACAGCACTGTTTCTCAGAGTTCTCTCCTGGGTCCTTTTTATAGTGCCCATAAATTAGTTAAATTTGTTAAAGAGATCTTTCTCTGAGTGATTTGGGGAATTTTCCCCACCGTTGGATCTTTGATCTAAGGGCTTCTGTTTTACAGAAGAAAATCTTCTTGTTTTAACAAGAACAGAAAGATTTCTTTGAAATCTTAATTCTGTTTGGCGCAAACGCCCAGCGCGTGACACGTGTCAAGCAACGCACAGCGCAGCCCAACTGCGCTAGCGCATCTGCGCTGACACATGTCGCGCAGCGCAACTGCGCTAGCGCATCTGCGCTGACACGTGTGGCGCAGCGCTTGCGCCACTGAAGCGATGCTTCCTTTAATTTTTCTTTAAATAGAGCTTTGCTCTGATTGGGTGCGCTGCTTTGGGCGCTGCGCTGATGTGCCTGCGCCTGACATGCGGCGCGTTGCGCCCGGGATTTGAAGCGATGCTTCAAAATTTGAATTTTGAATTTCCAACAGAGCTTTTCTCTGATTGGGGGAAACAAATGCCCCCCCCACCGTTGCGCTCACGTGGCGCGCACGTGAATGCAGCGGTGGCAAGCTCTCGACCGTTGGATCAACAGGTGAGCTGAAGGGGCGCAAGCGCCTTATAAATAGGACCTCTGTCCCTTTAGAAAACTTCACCATTTTCCAAGATTTTTGATTTCAACAGAGCTTTGCTCTTGCCTAAGAACTTCAGAGCTTTGCTCATTTCCAAAGTAGAAACTTTTAGGTAAAATTAATTTAAATCAAATTAATCTTAACCAAAAGAGCTTTGCTCTCTTAGATCTTTTGATCTAATGAAATTCCTTTTGGGGTTTCACCAATAGAGCTTTGCTCTCATGAATCTATAGATCTACAGAGATCTTGTTCGTGGGTTTTAACCCATGAGCAGAGCTTTGCTCATGGATCCAAAAATAGATCTTTTTGATCTAAAAATGAAGAACTTCTAAGAGTCTTCAAAATGTTCTAATTTCTTTAGGAGTTTTAAATAAATTTTCCCATCATCACCACAGAGCTAAGCTCTTTTAAGGAATCTTATTTCCCTGAGACCAGAGTTTGACAAGTGCCACTTTGTGACAGAGCTTTGCTCTGAAAGATGAGATTTTCTCCTTGTCTCTAGGGATTTATTATTATTATTATTATTATTATTAATGGGAATGTCTTCCTTGGGACCAACTGACAATCTCATTCAATGATGAGGTTGTCTTATTAACTGACGTATTGTCATCCAGATTTTGTGGGTCCCCCCTCGGTCTCCTACCCACTGCACTGCTGTGTGGTGTAATTAATTAATTTTAATTTAATTAATTTTTAATTTAATTGATTAATCAATGCATTTTTTTCTTAAACGCTAAGTGTTGGGATTGCAACACTAACGGCTAATTTCTGTTCACTTGCAGCGATCATGTCACTCGACACCTCGTTTCCGTTCGTCCGCTTGGAGAAAGGGTTTCCCGAAGCGCCATTGGACCGTTGTGTCCTGGCCATGATTAAGGAATACGACCCGGAATACAAGAGTCTCCACCTTTGGGCGTCGTGGAATAATTAGATCATCATGGGCCGACGGAGCTTCACATGCGCGGTGCCGTCAGAACCCATAACAACGATTCATTATGCTACCCCCCCTCGGTGCAGTATGCCGTGGAGATGGTGGATTGGACCGCGAAGAGCTTTCTTCATCCCGCTATGGATGCGGTTCCGGTCCAGCGTCCTATGGTCTTGGATATCCTAGGACGCCATATCTGTCAGGGCGAGGCGAGACCCTGAGGGCAATCATATAACATTGGTCTGATCCCCCGCCACCCAATTGGCTATCTGCCATGGGCCCGATACATCTTGTCGACGAAGAAGTTGCAGTTGATAAGGATAGGATTGTACACCGCGGTTTACGTCTCTCTCTTCCAGTATCCCGCGCTCCCCACCTGGTGGTTCAAGGCTTTCTTGGAGCAGTGGAATATTCCGACCCACACTTTCCTTGCCATGGATCAGGAAGTGTCAATCTCTTTGGAGGAGTTCATAGAGGTATCCGGTTTACCAGTCATGGGAGAACATTATGAGGAGTTGCTCCCGATAGATGAGTACGTCTTTGGTGCTAAGCCGATGGTAAGGGGGCTCACGCCGGAGAATGCTGTTCGACACCAGTTCCCAAGCTTGATTAAAGTGTTGAACATATATGAGTCCCTTTTCGTCGAAAATGGGAGTCGAGGAGTTAACTTTGAGGATTTCATTGCTCGGTTTCTTCGTCCAAGCGTCCTCTCATCAGAGGCTGCCAAGTTCGCTACTCTGGATGACCCTTTCGGTCTAGGTTTGGATAACCTACCAGAGAAGGAAATAGATCAAAAGGGTTTTTTCCTTCCGGACTTCCCTACTATGTCTTTTGCAGAAATTGCGGCCCCTGGAATGGATGAGGAGGCCTTTTTCTTAGGATTTCTCGGGTTATGGTTGAGTTGGTTTGCAATTCCAATGCACTCTCACCGCATGCGGCCCTCTGTTTTTTACCCAGCCCACCGGATGACTATCGGGGTAAAGGAGGCCGTTGGGATCGCCGGCTTGGCGCATTTATATCATGGCCTCAGCCGAGCAGCGGATGCTAATGAGCCTGGGGTACTGCACGTGGTCTTCCCGATGCACTACTTTGTATCGTGGCTCGAGCTACATACGGTGGGTGACTTCGGCATGCAGAAAAGGCCCTCGTTCTTCGACAAGTGTGGTTTCCCTCGCATCATACAGCTGATTGGCGCATCAATTATGACCCTATCACTACGGAACGCCGGGGGTTTACTCCTCCGTCCTCACACCGTTGGAGCCGGGATGTCCTTTGTTGACAAGGTATTGACCATTGGAAAGGCGTCCACCATTGCGGTGCGACCATTACAAGACTCCTTTAAGGATGGAGCCTCAGTTTTGACGGCTCGGGAGACCCTCCACTTGTACTCTATTAGACTGGGCTTTCTAGTCTTCAGGCAGAACGGTGCGGCAATTTTTATGAGATATAACCCGCATCGTTTCGCCCAACAACTGGGCTACGATCAAGGGGTACCCTTGGAAGCATTCCTACTGGAACCTGTTGCCACTGAAGAAGGGATGGAGAACGCGCTGCATCATTTCATGCGCCTGAACACGGGCTCTCATTTTTTTATCAGTGTGCCAACTTGCGCTCCGCGACTCCTCAACGTATACAGAGACTGGTACAATCATGCAACAGGAGCCGTTATAAAGGAGGAAAGGCGACTGCTGGTTGATCGTAAGGGTACGCCTCCAGGCAGCGACCGTAACGCTCCTTTGGTTCCTAGGACTCCAGTAGTTGCTCCTCTAAAAGAGGTTAGAACCAGGCCATCGCGTGCGCAAAGTCCTCCACACGGATCGCCGCTCCCTGTTATTGCAGATGCACCTCTAGCACCCCGTGCCCCAGTGGAGATAGTGGTTGTGGCCTCGCCGGAGTCCGGTGTAGGTGCAAACATCGGGACCCGCCGTCCCAAGGTGGCTGCTAAACGTAAGTCGATCCCGCGTGCACCTAGGGTTGGCGGGCAGAAGAAAAAGAAGTCGCTCTTCGCCGCAGATGTCGCGTTTGGTCAGGAACCCCATGCTCCCTATGCCGAGGGCCTGATCGAATATGGGACTAACGAGGGATTAGTCATGCCGCCGCCGGATGATACAGACTTGGAGGCCGCTCTCGAAACTTCAACGTGGTTGGCAAGGCATGACGCATGGCTAGCTAAACTTGCGCAATCAGGTAACTACTAGTCGCATTTTCTTTATTGCAGCATATCCTCTTCATTGCCTTTGACTAACGTTTTTCTTTCTTTTCTTCCAACAGGCATCACTGATGAAGAAGCCATTGCAGCTTCCCTGAAGCCTTTCCAAGAGGAGGAACGTCTTAGAGCGTCCATAGGCCTTAGTAAGTTTCGATTCATCAAGTTTTCATTTCCCTTGTGTTATGGTCGATCTAACCTCTCCCTTTTTATCACAGGAACCTCAATGCCGCTCCCGCCAAGTGACGCAGATGTTCTACCAGCTGCCGATGTTCCTGCTTCCTCAGGGTTATTGCAGGAGGTTCGTCTTGAAGAGCCGATGAGAGACGCCTTAATGGCTCTGGAGGCTTCTTTAAATGAGGGCGACGACGCTTCGATGAAGGAAGCGTCAAAGAGGTCCGTCGTGACAGCCCGGGAGGAACGGAAGCGGTCGAGGCGAGAAGCAAAGGCACGTAGCGCTGCCTTGGCTTCGGGAGCGGGCCCCAGCACCGTCCCTTGTGTTGATACTCCATCCGAAGAGGCCCCGGTCGCCCTATCCCCTGTTCGCAGACAAGTGGCGCGTGCAGTTCGGAGCGCAAACGGTAAATCCACTTCAGGTAATATTCCTCTCAGAGTTTTTTTTGTAAGAATTTTAATGCCATCGGTTCTTATATATTTTATCTTGCACGGCCAAGTCCTACCGAGGGGGAGGCGGAGACCGTTGAACCCAAGGAAACAAAGGAGGCGACGCCTGCCGAACCCGAGCCGACGGTGGGTAACGTCGCTGAGGCTTCGGAGCTTGAGGTGGAGGTTAAGGGGCCTGCAGCAGAGAAGGTCATTGAGGTCGAACCTGAAGTGGTGGCAAATGAAATGATCATTATAATTGAGCCCAGGGTTGTGGCGGACGAGGCGCTTGAGGCCGGCGACCTTGTGGTGACGGTGGACGAGACAATCGCGACTACTGAACCCGAGGGAGTAGCGGGTGAGGTGGCCATGATTCCTGAGGACGAGCCAACCGCTCCTTCTCAGGAATCTGGCAATGCTCCAGTCATAGCCCTCCCCGTATATGGTCCTCCGCCGTCTCCAGGTCTCGCGAGCACAACAACGGTTCCCATTGAGTCAGGTGATGAGGCCACGGGTGGTGGCCTCATGTCAATAGAGGAGGGGATCGCCTCCGTTTCAGCCTGCAGCTCATCAGGTAAATCCCAATTTGCTGTCTTTCTTTACCTTACAGTCCTTTCTGACAAGTTCACCTCTTTTCATAACGCAGGTGCAACCAGCACCGATGCCCCACTGCTCGAGGGAGCGCCTTCAACGACTGCCTTGGCGGTGGTCACCTCTCAACCCTCTCTCATGTCGTCGAAGATGTTGGAAGGTATGGGTTTGCAATTTAATAATTTTACCTTCCAGACGTATAATTTGTGTACTAAAGTTGCATTGTTATGTCTTTTCAGGAGTGCTCTTCGATCATCTATATCAAGTGTTGCTCCCACACTTCTCCTTCCCATCTGAACTCACTTCTCCCTCTGGCGGCGCTGGTGAGTATAGTCCCCAACTGATACCTTTCTTTTTCGGTGATAGGATTATTTCTAACTCTCTGTTGTCCTGACTGTAGTGTTACAAATCGAAAGGGGAGAAGAAAGATCGGTCGCGCCACCGGTCCTTCCGGCCTTGCCGCCTGCTTCAACCGGTATAGTAAACTATCTTATCAATGACTTTTTCCATATCTATTAAATCATCATCTAATCTCCTTTTGTCTTTTCAGCTGTCGTTCCGATCTTCGCGCCTTTTGAGTCTCATATTACAATGCCGGTCGGCCCTTCCCAGAGACGTCCGTCCTCAGAAGGTGCGGCGAATAGTCTGCGCATGTTGAGCGACTACATCGAGGAACTCGACGTCGAGACTCCTACGTCTGCTGCGGACTTCGCTACGACGGTTAACCAGATTTTGGTGATATTTGCCAACTTCCATGACGAGGGCATCGTCGCCTCTTGGGTTAATCACTGTCAGGCGATTGAGGCTCGCCTTCATCAGCTGGAGTCGATGCGTTTCTCTTCCGAGAATTTATCCGCGAGCAATGAAAGAGCAGCATGGATCAAGGAAAGCGCTTCTTACGTCCGCCACTTGGAACAAGAAGCATCTTTAAAGCTACGGGAATGCCAAGAGACCTCGAGTGAGACGGTTCGTCTGCGTGCTGAGGTTGAGGTGAATGCTGCCCAAGTAAAGGCTATCTTTAAGGGTCTCCTAGAGCGCATCTCCCATGGGCTAAACTTGAAACGAAAGCTTGATGTAGCTGAGCGTGATACCCCAGGCCGCGAAGCTGCTCATCAAGCCGTCAGGGATCAGCTTGCATCTGTCTTGCAGCAACGGGCCCAAGTGGAGGCGGAGCTGGCAGTGGTGGCCGATCAGGAGAAAGTGGGGAAGGAAGTGCGCGAACAATTGCTAGAGCTATGCAAGACGCTTCCTTCTCAGTAACTCTCTTTGTATCGTTTGTACTTGTAAATAAAAAATGTATATACATATTTTTTATTCTTTAGCACAATGTATCATGTACTCTATCAAGTTTATGAATAAAAGATACACATTTTCTGTAATGTCTTGTGTCATTTCTCTGCATTTTCTTTCTTTTATTATCAGTATGCCACCTTAGTGCACATGGTCAACAGATAATAGAGTACGCATCTCGACTTTCTTAAGAGATAGTGATGGCTTAGGCCGTAGGTTCAGATCTACTTCCTAAGACTTTTCAACTCTATGAGCCGTGAGGGTCTCGTAGAGATTTTTCTCCCTACGGATCGAGAGGATCTCGTAGGTGGGTTTTTCTCCTTAGGAGTCGTGAGGATTCCTAAGTGTGTTTTCTCTTATAGGTCGTAAGGATCCTGTAAGAGAATTTTTCCCTCTTATGAGTCGAGAGGATTCGTAAGCGGTTGTTTCCCTTCTTGTCGAGATTCGACTTTGGAGAGTGAGACCCGTGAATAGTATGCAGGAAACCATTTTGGGCCAACTTGCAGGGTTCCAGTGCTTAGGAAACAGGTTTATTTTATGCCCACTGCCTAAGGCTTTATCTCACAAGTCGAGCCGCATCGAGAATTTCTCGCAAAAACATTAATTTCTTCACAAGTCGAGACGAATCGAGCATTTCTTGCAAGAATATCCTAACGTCACAGTTAACCTCTGCTCTTTTCGACAGAAGTCCGTTAGGGTCTGTGGTACTTAGGGTTTTGGCCGTCGTACCGTCGCATAAGCTGATATGTTCCTCGATAGGCAATCGTATTGTTCGAGTAGTCCTGCGACTGTCGTGTCTCTGATCCCTTCGGGGGCTGGACAAGACGTCTTCAAGCAATCTTCCTAGGCAGTTTGACCGTCGGAAGAGCAAGCGTTAGGAATTTGCCATGCCGCTTTTTACTTGAGGTTAGGCTCATTTTGGCGAGCCCCGATGAGTCATAACCACTCCGCGCTGGTGTGGGATGATCTCCGATAGTCTTTCAGGTTTTATGTGAGTTGCCGTCAAGACCCTGAAGCTAGGAATTTGGCCTTTTTTCGTTTGCTGGCATCGCGTCTGCTGTATCGAGACGAATGTCGCGGTGGGAACTAGGGATTTTGCCGTGGCTCTAATTGTTTGATTGTCGCGTCTGAACCCTACTGGAGGAAGAACGCTGGAGTGACATCTCGTCTGCTGTATCGAGATGAACGTCGTAGTTGTCTCTAGGTTGCTGGTGAACCGTCGAGGTTTGGAAGTAGGGATTTTGCCGTGGCTCCATTTGCTTGATGATGTTGCGTCTGCTATGTCGAGATGAACGTTGGAGTGACATCTCGTCTGCTGTATCTAGACGAACGTCGCGGTGGAGCTGGGATTTTGCCGTTACTCCATTTGTTTGATGATGTTGCGTGTGCTGTGTCGAGACGAACATCGTAGTTGTCTCTAGGTTTCTGGTGAACCGTCGAGGTTTGGAACTAGGGATTTTGCCGTGGCTCCATTTGCTTGATGATGTTGCGTCTGCTGTGTCGAGACGAACGTTGGGGTGAAGCTGGGATTTTGCCGTCGCTTCGCTTTGTTTCGACCGCAAGGTCTTTTTGTTGGCGTTGTATCTGCATCTTGATGGACTGCGGAGGAACGCCTTTATTGACATGTCATCCGCTGTAACGAGACGAATGCATAGATGGTCTCTAGGTTGTCTGTGAACCGTCGAGATTTGGCTTCGCCTTTTTATGGAGCCTGTTAGGAAGGTATGGTTCCCTCTTTGTTTGTGCCCCTGGATTGTATACAGGAATCGATGTGATCTAACCTGTAGGGCAGAAGTTTCATTCATTTTTTTTTATTTTCATTTATTATTATTATTATTATTTTATTTCTGTGATACTCTATCATTTCAGCTTTTATATCGCGAAGGTCGCGATTGCCCAATCATTTCGGCTATTTTTCGCGGTGCCCAATCATTTCGGCTATTTAGTTTATTTTCACTCGCTGTATTTTATTGCGAGTTGCCCAATCATTTTGGCTATTTATTTTATTTTTACTCGCTGCTTTTTATTGCGAGTTGCACAATCATTCCGGCTATTTTTGTATGCATACATTTTTACTCGCTGATTTTGTTGCAAGTTACCCTATCATTTCGGCTATTTTTGTATGCATACATTTTTACTCTCTTATTTTGTTGCAAGTTGCCCTATCATTTCGGCTATTTCGTATGCATGTGCGGCTTTCCGGCTTTTCACCGTAAACATGAAATTAGACACCGATTTCGGCATCAGCACCGCTACAACTGGGATATTGCCAGGAGCGAATCATCATTTGCCTCCGTCGATATTGATCAAAGGTGGCTTAGCGAACAGGGTTAAGGTCCTGTCGACTAAGGCTTTTAACTTCATGAGCCGTACAAGTCGTGAGGATCTTGTAGGTGTATTTTCTACTTAGGAATCTAGAGGATTCCTAAGTGTATGTTCCTCTATTAGTCGTGAGAATCCTACAAGAGGGTTTTCTCCTTGTATGTCGAGAGGGCTCATAAGGGTTGTTCATCATACGCACATATCCCCAATCACGGATGAAATTTGGTTAGGGAAATGTTTATTCGCGCCCGTGGATTGTATACAAGAGCCGGTATTGGACCACTTGTAGGGCAATATTGGAAGTTGTGGGGGTTGCTTAAGCATAGGTTTAGGTCTCTGTAACTTAAGACTTTCAAATCTTATGAGCCGTGAAGGTCCCATAAGAGAGTTCTCCTTACAAGTCGTGAGGATCTCGCAAGTGTATTTTCTCCTTAGGAATCGTGGGGATTCCTAAGTGTGCGGCTCCCTTGTGAGTCGTAAGGATCTGACGCGGGTGGTTTCTCCTTACAAGGTCGAGGGGACCCTGTAAGTGTCTTTTAACGAGGTTGCGCCCTTTCGGGTTTTCATAAACACTCGCCAGTAGTCCTGCTGTTTTTACTCACGGAGCTCTTTCGGGTTTTCATCCGTGCCCATTTTTCTTATGGACATACCGTTTTTTTTTCTTTTTATTTATATTTTTTTTTACGAGGACGCGCCCTTTCGGGTTTTCATGAACACTCGCCGGTAGCCCTGCTGTTTTTACTCACGGAGCCCTTTCAGGTTTTCATCCGTGCCCTTTTTTGCTTCTGGACATACCGTTTATATATATATATAGATATATATATATATTTATTTATTTATATTTTTTATTCTTCTCTTCAGCCTAAAGATGCTGTGGTAATAGTTTAAAGACGTTTCGGTCGTTTGCAAGTTTTAGGACATTATGGTCCATCATTAGTTTTAAGGACGTTTCGGTCCATTGTCGCCATATTTGAGGCGAATCTCTAGTTTACTGACTTTTCGGTCTATGAGGCTTTCTTTATGACTGAGCATGATGCCTCCGGCGTGTCCATTTTTCTCGGAGCGTGCGGTTGTGGCGGGCTCACCTTCCAGTTTTCAAACAGCGCTAACTCGCCCTGTTGGTATTGATCTTCAACCCAGTTTTTGAAGACGTAGCAGTCCTCGATCAGGTGACCTACTGTTTGGTGGTAAGGGCAATAATTAGAATTATTAACATCGCTTGGCCGCAACGGACGTTTTGGACTTGGCAAATTGATGAGTCTGTCGCACACTGCCAGCTCAAACAGTCTTCTTGTTTTATTTTGAGGAAACGAGTAAGGACGTTTCAACTTTTCCTGAAGGGGTTGCTGCTTGTTGTTTCGGCAAACCACCGGTTTAGGGCCACTCAATTGCTGTTGAGTATTGGCTACGAGGGCTATTTTTCCCTTCTCTTTATCCTTTTTGTTTGATCCTTCGTTTGCGGGGCCAAGATTTTTTACGAATAGCGTGCGATGGCACGGCTGAACGTTCTCGCAGCTCCTCAATTCCTTCATTTTTGAAATAGATTCCCTGAGGGAAAGGTTGAGGGTAGCTTCTTCGTCAGAGTCGCTTCCAAAGGTGACAATTTGCGATCCCTTGGAGTCGGTTATATGACAATCGTCGGCGGCTCTTTTGCGCTCATCTATCGCCATTTTTCGACGTCTACGAGATTCACATTTTGTCCTGTCGAAGTGTTGCTTTTGAGCGACATACCCTTGCCACCAACAGTTAAAGGATTCGCAGTCTTCGGTAGGATGTAAGATCTTCTGATGATACAAACAGAAGTTAGGGTGCATCTCTACCTCAGCGAGAGTATTCTCTTCAGAGGGCGGTAGCTTCATTCCTGCTGACAGGGCTTTAGCGAACCTTTTCCTCGTCTTCAATTTGTTTTTATCCACAGCGGATGGCTTTTGATTTGATAGAAGTGTTTCGACTCTTTGGTCTAGTAGTCGGCGTTTGGCTCCTTCCAGTATGGCCATCTCACGCTCTTGATCGGCTTTAACTTTCAGACGAATCTCATTCAGGAAGGCATCGATCAACTCGTCTGATGGCCGCGGAATTTCTGGTTCAGGGTCCGCCCTCGGTTTCTCGGCGCAAGGAGTCTTTTTATTATCCGCCAATGAGTGAGAGATCACGTGACAAGTTGCCCCCGGCGTGTTCGTCTTCTTTGGAGTATGCGGCTGTGGTGGGTTTACTTTCCATTTTTCAAACAGCGCAAACTTGCCTTGTAGGTACTGATCCTCGATCCATCCTTTGAAGACGAAACGATCCTCGATCGGGTGACTTACCGTTTGGTGGTAAGGGCAGTAATCGGGATTATTGAGATCGCTTGGCTGTGACAGACGCTTTGGACTCGGCAGATTGATGAGTCTGTTGCGCACTGCCAGCTCGAACAGTCTTCTCGTTTTATTTTGAGGAAACGAGTAAGGACGTCCTAGCCTTTCTTCGAGGGATGGGCGTGGACGCACATTGTTTTGGCGAACGACCGGCTTTGAGTTGCTCGGCTGTTGTTGAACATTGGCAACGACAGTCGCTTTCCCTTTTCCTTTCTCATTTCGAGAGTCTGGTTTTGGAGAAGACGGTCCGTGGCCCATCTGGTCCATTTGGGCTAATTTGTCGATCAATGCCTGGAAGGTGGTCGGCCTGAAGAACATCATGAATTACGAGATGGCCGCTTTCGGATTAAGAGTGCCCACGAACATGCCTACCGCAGGTGCCTCTTCTATGTGTTATTCGCATTTCGACCATAGGTTCCGCCATCGTGTTGCGTATTGGACCCACGTTTCGCCTGGCCTTATCCTGGCATTTATTAGTGCTGTTATCGGGGTGCGTTCACTAGCACTCGCGAATCTTTGTGTAAACAATAACTCTATCTCCGCAAATGTTTCGACAGTGTTGTTGGGTAGCTCCGAATACTATTCAAAGGCTGTTTCTGCTAAGCTGCCGATGAATTGGCGAAGCAACAGTTTGTCATCGCCTCCAGTGTTGCCGCACAATGCCCTGAATTGAGCGACATGCTGATGTGGATTTCCTGTCCCTTTATATACGTGGAACTTAAGGATCGTATATCCCGGCGGGTAACTGATTTGGTCATACCAACCCGGATAGGGTCGTCCAGTTCTAATAGTTTGCCTAGCCGCTTAACTCGCCTGATAAGCTAGTATTTGCTGAGCTATATAGTCATCTAGTGCGGCCTTGGAAATGGTTTCTTCCTTGGCTGCTGAAAGAGCCGGAGGAGGATCAGATGTTTCCCCTCCGTCATTCCCGACAATGACTGGAGGGTCTTCAGCTGGAGGGTCCGGCTGTAACATCATCCCTACCATGTCTTGGAAGAGGAGTGCCATTTGTTTTATGTTAGCCGCTTGTTCTGCGGCTTCTCTGCCCTTCTTCTCGAGGATTCTACGTAAGAAGTCAGCATCAGTTTCTTGTTCGTGACGCTGCTCTGATGATACTTCCGAACTTTCTTTCGGTTCGGTAAGTGCAGCCATCACAGTCATCATTTCCTGAAGCTTCTGTTGCTGCTCCTGGGCTTTCGTCATAGATCGGGTGAGTGGTCGGTGACCCGTCGAAGCACGGCTTTCCTCCTTTCCGGCAGCTATATAAACGGTGTGCACAACCATGCCCCCAGACTTGGGGCGTTTGTGTTCGGTGTCTTTGCGATTTGCCAAAGACACAGGGGCTTTTTGCGGCCTCCTTTTTTGAGTGAGGTGGCCGTTGTAGTGGGCACCCGAGTAGCTTTTGCTTTTTGTGGTTTGACAGACCAATCCTTCTCCTGTCGCACCTTCATCTTTTTCTGTCGGCGGAGATAGTTTTTATCAATCACCGACTCTTGGACATATCGCCAGACTTTGTAAAATTTAGAGGACAACCGTTGAGGGGGTTGCTCTAGCTTTTTCTCTGGAGCATTCTCCATAGGTGAAGGGTTCGTTTCAACACCGCAGTAGGAGAGTTTCTTCGCACCGTATTCAGAAATTCAAAGCTGTTCCCGGTTGGAACAGCAGCATCGATCCCCACTATCTGAGCTGGTGGCGTAAATCCAGAGGGGGAGTTTCCCCCAGCCTTTCTTACTCGACGCCAGTGGCGACGTCGATCGTGTCTTGCGGATGGAGTCACCTCCGTTGTTGGATAAGCTTCTTCATGCCCCCTGCTCTGGGTAGGGGAAGCAGCTTTGAGGACCTCGCCTGGAGCAGCAACCGGAGTGGCCAACCTTGTAAAAACTGATTTCTCGGAAGGAGGAGCCTTTCCAATGATTTTGTACGTTTGAGTCGGGATATCTATCCGCTTTGGGATGGCAGCTTCGGGTATCGCATGTTTGCGTACGTTCTGGCCCAGTCTGTTGGAAACTGAGGTATTGAAACTGGGCGACCCGTTGAGAGGGGTCGCGGCAGTGGTAAGTCGATCAAAGACCGGCTTCTTTGGGGCTTCTTGCAACGTCATTGTGGCATTGAAGCTCAACGGTGGGAGCATGGTCCCGAAGAATAATCCAGTGGTGGCCTGAGTTACCTGCTCCACTGGCATCTTGAAAAGAGAGGCGCTTGGGGCCCATAAGTCACTCCTCCAGCAGGGACGGGGCGAGAGTAGCAGTTGCGGGTAGTGCAGTTTGAAGCCATTGATCTTCTGTTTTCTGCACGGAGCAAGACACCAAATCTTAGTACCTCAAATCCACAGGCAACCACAACAAACCGCGATTTGTTCGCGAACACGACACATAAAGTGTGGAGTGGAAAGAGGAAAAGGTCCCACCGGGCGTGCCAGAATCTGTTCCCCTCTGAATGGCGGCCGACAACGCTGGGGACGTCTTGCCTGAGATTCAGGGCAGATGCTATTTGGTTTTATCCGTCTACCTCTCCGAAGATGCCAAGTTGATTTATGGCACCGTGTATCGGAGGTTTAGACGGATGCGGCTGATGTAGCAAACTTCATCAGATTCCCCCTCGCTTGAGGGGTTTTTGATTGTGGGGACGCTCTTCCCTGCAGGCGCAAGCCCCTGCAGTTAATTACACTACCGCATCGCGGTAACAACTTTCTCCTTCTCCAGAATTTCACTTCGTGTCGTGTGTGTTTGTTTTGTTTGTGGTTGCCCGTGGATTGTATACGAAGACTGAGTAATGCCGTCGCCCGTAGGACATGGATTAGTCCAAATCCGTATTTACTTAGATTTGGGTTTGGTGTTTTTACTTTAAGGATACATTAGCCGTCTTGAGGCTAAGATCAACTTAAACATTCGTTAAGGATACGTTAGTCTGACTTGAGACTAAGATCAACTTAACGGGATCGTTTAGATTCGACAAAAGAGCGTTTGGAGACTCTATTGTTCCAGTTTAGGGACGTGGTGGTCCATATTCCAGTTTAAGGACGTAGTGGTCCGTCGCCAGTTTAGGGACGTAGTGGTCCATTTTCCAGTTTAGAAACGTGGTGGTCAATGTTCCAGTTTAAGGACGTGGTGGTCTATCGCCAGTTTAGGGACGTGGTGGTCCATATTCCAGTTTAGGGATGTAGGCGTCCATATTCCAGTTTACGGACGTGGTGGTCCATCATTAGTTTAAGGACATCTCGGTCCAATATTAGTTTAAGGACGTCTCGGTCCAATATTGGTTTAAGGACGTCTCGGTCCAATATTGGTTTAAGGACGTCTCGGTCCAATATTGGTTTAAGGACGTCTCGGTCCAATATTAGTTTAAGGACGTCTCGGTCCACGAGTTTAAGGACCCCGCAGTCCATATTGACGGGTGTGGTCGTCGGGACCCGTCACCTCTCTGACGACGTTGAATGATTACAACGACATGTGTCAGAGGAGTTCGGAGATGTACCCTCGAACCGGATATAAATTGATTTGAGAGAGCAGTTGTGCTCAGTCAATTTAATTTGAGGACTTACGGCCAAAATTGGGCTAAGTCCAGTTGAAAATGTTCAACACTTTTATTTATTTTTGGTCTATTAGACCTGTGCTAGGGCTTTGCTCACACTTAAATAATGCCTTACATTACTTCTATTTTTTTGTTTGGGCTCTGCCCATAAAAGATGCAGAGCATCAATTTATTCTGGGCTCTGCTCATTTATGAATGATGCAAGGCATCTACTTTGTTTGGGCTCTGCCCCTTTTAAAATGCGTAGCATTTTTATTTTTTCGTTTGGGCTCTGCCCATTTATAAATGATGCAGAGTATCAATTTAATTAGGCCTGCATGGTCTTTTTGATTTGGGCTTGGCTCTTTAGGAAATGCCTTGCATTTATCAGGCGCTTTGCGCAAATCAGAGAGTGCAAGCGCTTGTAGTGCTGACACGTGGCGCGCAAGCGCAGTGCACTGCGCTAATGTGCTGCGCCTGTGCTGCTGACACGTGGCGCGCTCTGGTGGCTTGCGCCAATCCAAGAGCGCAACAGCGAAGTTTGCAAGTGCAAGGCACTATGATTTGAGAATCTTTTAGATTCAAAAACCAATAGTTCATAAAAGAAGTGCAAAGCACTTATTCGTTTCCTTGATCTAATTTAGATCAAAGAAAAAAAACAAGTTTTTCTTTCTATTTCGAGAACCAAAGGTTTATAAAAGTGCAAAGCACTATTTTTTTATTTTTGTTTTTTGCTGTTTTAAAGAACCAGTGGTTCATAAGAAGTGCAAAGCACTGTTTATTATATGAAGATCATTGATCTGGTTTTTAGATCAATGATCTATTAGAAGAAATTTCTTCTCTTTTGTGAAGGTTTTTACCTTCTTCTTAAAATTTTTCTCAAAGTTCTCTCTGTTTGAAACTCTTAATTTTTTTAAGAATCTTCCCCCCTTTGAATTGAGTTCTAGGGTCCTTTTTATAGTGCCCATAAATTAGTTAAATTTGTTAAAGAGATCTTTCTCTGAGTGATTTGGGGAATTTTCCCCACCGTTGGATCTTTGATCCAAGGGCTTCTGTTTTACAGAAGAAAATCTTCTTGTTTTAACAAGAACAGAAAGATTTCTTTGAAATCTTAATTCTGTTTGGCGCAAACGCCCCAGCGCGTGACACGTGTCAAGCAGCGCACAACGCAGCGCAACTGCGCTGACACGCGTCGCGCAGCGCAAAGCGCAGCGCATCCGCGCTGACACGTGTCGCGCAGCGCAGCGCTTGCGCAACTGAAGCGTTGCTTCCTTTAATTTTTCTTTAAATAGCGCTTTGCTCTGATTGGGTGCGCGGCGCTGATGTGCCTGCGCCTGACACGCGGCGCGTTGCGCCCGGGATTTGAAGCGTTGCTTCAAAATTTGAATTTTGAATTTCCAACAGAGCTTTACTCTGATTGGGGGAAACACTTCCTCTGTCCTTAATGAGCGCGACAGTCCTTAGAGTCTGGTCTAGATATTTTTTAAATTATTGTACGGTTGATGTGGATGCTCGGTTTGTGATTTGTGGGGCTTAGGAAGGATGATGAAATCCCCACCTAATCTTGATTTGGTCTTTGCCCCTTAAATTACGTATTAAAATATGCAAAACAAAACCAATCATAAAACTTTTGCAAAAAGATTTCTGAGCGGCGCTATTTTGCAAAGAATCCTGCAGAAAATAGATTTTATTGGATTTGAGAGGAGAGAGAAGGAATTAAGAGAGATACCAGAGAAGTTTAAACCCTAGATCCCTTAGTTAAGCCGCGTTTCCGCCGCCTAAAGTGCCTTCGTGCCGCGCTTTCGCCACGAAGTGGAGGGATCAGGCGATGAAAATTTTTCTTTGGCCTCCCGTACTCCTCTGGATCTCTAAGAATATCTCTGTCTTCTGTTTTCCTTAAGTCTGTGACTCCAGAACTCCTTGCAAAATTCACGCACAAATCGTTAAATATGAAATTTGCAGTTTCGTTTTAATATTTATATGAATCATCTAAGAATTCAACACAAATAGTAAGAATAAAAAATTACGCACGTATCCCCGGCAACGACGCCATTTGATCGATTCGAAAGAGTGTGTTTGTAGTTAACCGCAATCAGAACGGTGTCGCGTGTAGCTAGACCGAGGTGAGTACGGGTCTTCCTCAGGGAAACGTTGAATATTTTACTCTTACCTTAGATGTGTTGAAGAAAAGAGGAGGGATAAAGAATTTTGAAGAATGGTTTCTAGATCTACGTTAAGCAAGAATGCAAATATATAGATCTAGACTATTTTAAGGATGTAGTTAATATAATAAGGGGGCTTATAGGGTTCGTTAGGATTTAGTAGTTATGGATGATTGATTAAAAATTACTATTTTTATCCTTTAATAGATTTAAAACTAGAATGACGGTGACGCGTGTAGATTAGGGTTTCTGGAGAGAAAAGGAATCCCATTCTTAACCCTTATCTCGACACGGAACTCCGTTGATATCTAGCCTTTACCAAAACAATCATTAAACTAATCTCTAATCGCGGTCGGGACTAACAATGAATTGTTAGCGCGCCCGATTAGGATGTTGATGATTGTCTTGAAAAAGTTTATAAACTTTATAGGACGTAAAAAGGGTTTAGGAATTTTCATCATCCATTAGCCTACCCTAATCCTACGAACCCTAACAAGCAGAGAATTACTCGCGCATGTTAGGAGAAAAAGAGATGGAGAGAAAATGCATAATTAAACTACGAAGAAATAGAATAAGAAAAAGAAAGCTATCTTTATTAATCAACAATATTCATTACACTTTGATCCCTTAGAAAATGATTACAAATACTAGTTTGCTTCTCGATCTCTTCCAAGGAGGTAGACAAACAGTTGATGATCAGTCTTGATGCGTGAGCCGTCTTGGACTTCGTGATCTCGTCGGCTTGATAATTTTTCCAAGAGGCTCTCGGACTTTATTTATAGTCCCAAAGCCAGAAACTTAGCTTCTAAATTTGGAAGCAAGTATTAAAGATTCACCCTGAAAATCCTCAGCTTCTAACTCCCCATACCTGCGGCGGATCCGCGGCCAACAGGGGGGTTTGGCCGCGGATCCGCGGCCAAGGGTCTTGATCTTTTGATCAATTTCCTGAGGCTTGCTCCTTGTGACATGTGGCGATATCTGGGACCTTTAGATCTTTGAAATCTTCTCGTAGTTGCTGCCAGACTTGGTCTCCAAGTTTTGCTTCCTTAATTAGGCAAGTTTTCTTTAACAACTTGATTTTCCTTGATTTTAGTCTTGGAAAATTTCCGCACAACAACTTGGAAAAATTTTGCACAACAACTCAAATAATATTTAGTAGACTTTGTTCTACTAGGATTTGGTCAATGATATTATTTGCATACATTTTCCTACCAAATGCTAATTATAATATATCAACATATGGAAAATAGTATTTTTACACGTAAACCCTCGTATGTATGATATATTATAATAAAGACCTTTTTTAATATGGAAATGGTAGGAAAAATGTAATAATAAATGTGCAGTTTTATCAACTGAACAATACTCATAATTCGTTAGTTTTGAAAATAGGTATGACTCGAGTCTAGTCTAGTATTTACCTAAACAACTAAAAGACTAAACTAAGAACCTAGTCGGAAAGATAAGAAAATCTAAATATGTTCCGAGTCGATATACCTAGTAGTCGGCGATCCAGCCTCATAGCGTCACGTACTGTATAATACATCGTACGGCATCCTCGAGTCAAAAGTGCGGATCAATCATCTTATATATCTTGTACGGTAATATCCATCGTACGGCATCCTCAAAATCGAGGGTACCGGTCAAAATCATACACATTCGTACGGTATCATCATCGTACAATATCATGATCAGGGGTACGGATCTAAGGTCTCGCACAATCTATCTTTCATCAAGTCACAAGTTATCGCATGTTTGCATATATATATATATATATATATATATATATATATATATCGCCCAACGATCCTTTATTACATCATATCATATACAATATTATGACTCAATCACATATCAAAATCTCACGGCATCATGCCCGATCATATCGACTCATCTCCATATCATATACTATCCTCATCACACGTGTATATGTATGTATATATATATATATATATATATATATATATATATATATATATAACCTACACACAAACATATATATACACACACACACACACATATAGACACAAAATCAAGTGTGCGTGTGTGTGTTACAATATAAACTATGGGTCTCAACTAAGGAACTAAAGGCTGAGAGTAATCCATCTTACAAGTACACTTAACCAAACCTATAGTCTCTTAGAACCTTACTTGTCAAATTATCCATATCCTTCATATACATATAAAGATATAAAGTAAACCTAGACAACGGTTGCGGGGGTGCTATACGCCATCCACCCGACTTCCGCCGTAGATATACATCTACTCACCTTGATCCTCACTTGCCGAAGTCGATGACGCCTAGCTCTCCTTATCATCCCGAAGTCCATGCAGAGGTACCTACATTTCAAATATGTCGTATCGTAATCAATAATCAACACGAGAAAACCGAAACGGCATACGGAGTGCACATAGGTTAGAACCTACGGCCTATGCATGCAAGAACAGTCAAACAACTCTCGACGTTGTCGGGCAAATGTCTATCGACCGAGATAAACACAAATACCAAAATCCAAGTTAACAAAAACGCGCAAAACGAATTCATAATCTCAAGAAAATACTTCCAGATTCTCCTCAGGTGACAATTGGGACATTTAGCATATAGGATGGGTCTAAATATAGGATAAAGAAGCCATGGACCAAGCATGAGGCACTTCCCTCATACCCAGGCCGCAATTTGCGGCCAGAAAGGTGTAATTGGCAGCCAAGTAATGGAGTTTGGCTCTCAGGTATCTAGTGTAGATTTTAGGTTCCCTGCACGACTCTCTGTAATCGCTAAATAAATTTTAGGGTCCCCGAGTTAGAGGAGATCTCTAAAAGTCATCACAATTCCTACAAATTCCCGATATCGGCAAATTCAATGTTCAAGTCTTGGGGTTTTTTATGCTCAGTTGGTCCAGGGTTTTATCACTACAGGAGTTGGTGGCCTCTACTGAAACTCAATTACACTTTCACTGTCCAAAATTCTCCCAAATCCTCATCTTGGAATTTCCAAGATCACAAAACCTCAATAGATTAACTCCAAACTAGACTAGGAGGTAGGGAAACTAAAATACTAAGCTAAGGGTGTAGGATTTACCACATTTGGCAACTAAGGAAAAACCCTAGATGATCCCAAGTGCTCAAAGTCCAATCTTGATTCCACCATAGGGCTTAGGATGGCGGTTTGGTCACTTTTTGTAAAAGGGAGATGAGGTTTCGATGGAGTTATTGAGGTGATTGTGGGTGGTAGAAAGGAGGTGGAGGAAGTGGAGAATTGAGATGAAGAGGATGAAGAAGAGAAAATGAAGGAGAGAGATAAGATGAGCCATGGTGTTTGTGGGTGTGTGTAGAAGATTCTCCTTCTCTCTATCTCTCATGTCCCCACCTCACTTAAGAATTTCTTTTCCCTTTTTTTAAAAGAAACAAAACAAAACCAAGTTAAATGGAAATGAAGCATGGATCAAAACAATGAAATAAGTGTTTGCAACATACATTGTTGCATGCCATGCACAAAATCAAGATTAATGCATAATTAGTGAAACACTAATCGGGCTTAGTATCAAACTTGTATATAATAATTGTATAAATATTTATAAAATTTATTATTTTAATTATATAAATTCCCAAAAATAATATTTTATTTTTTTGAAATGTTACAATCTTCCCCCCTTACATAAATTCAGTCCCCGAATTTAAATGTAAACCCTCCAAATACATAAAACATTTCAGTTAATCAATCAAATCTACGGAGCTCCGAGTATCAAGAATACAAATAACATATCAAAGCGCAATGTATGCGCAAAGATAACTGTTGGCTATAGTGCCATCAAGTCAATTATTGGATCGCAGGCACGTGATTGCAATGACTGAGGCAGGACCCATACCGGTAGAACAATCTTACTCGAGATAATAGTATGCTATCTGATTTGTCTTTATCATCGTGTACATGCTTCAGGTAACATTACAGATCACTATTACATGTTGATAGAGCCCATAGGATTCTTTCTTCACTACCAGCAGTATGATGGCGATCATATACGTGGGAGTTGGGTGATCTATAAGCACATCCTTAAATTGTCCCTAGTCATGGGAGTTTCGAGACTGGGAAACGTTACTCCAAGAGTAGATAAGTGTATACTGATCGAGACCCCGACGAGGGGGGGTGGCCGGTCTCACAAGCCATTGATGTTAGTTTGTTCACCTAAGATGTATACAGGTGCTCATTGGGTTATAAGTACTCCGGACGGACTCGCCGGGAACATGTTAGTTGGTATTATACCTATTGTCAGATAGTTCCCTGGTGACATGTGTACGGGTGAGTCTATCAACCTGAGATCGTCATTTGTCTCATGTGAGTTCCCACTATGCTTTGATTACTACCCTACCACGGCTCAAAGGAGTCATGCAAACAGGTTTTACTTGGGTACAGTCCAGAGCCACATGGAGGCAGTGAGCGGATCGTAAGGGGATTCGTCCCTCCCGGTTTTGGGGGTTGATGTCGCGGTGTGCACTGGTGGCCATCACCAGAAATCCTTGGCCAAGATAGTCGAGAATTGCTGATTCGGATCAGTAGTTTCTTAGGTGGTGATAGGCTTCATACCGACACTAAATGTTGCGTTATTAGGGGTCTGACTTTATCCACCCCCTAGACTCGATATGCGATACTCAAAGACGAACAGACCGGACTGTACGGATATTGTCACTGTCAGGCTCAGTAAGGGTTTCAGGATGAGTTTGCTTGTCGGCCTCCCATTCGCTCAATACCTGGGTAGCCGTTATGTACATCTAGTGCCACTGACATGCTTGTGGTTTAACCTACTGCCAGCGCATTGACGAGTCTTTAGTGTCCCACATAGAGTGATTCCCTGCTTCGGGCAAAACGTTGTAAAGGTCGTATGGTTTTACGGAAGGGTTCGATCACATACGCGTACTTGTGCACGCATGATGTTCGGAAGGATAATACTAGTGGGCTTTGGTTCTGCTGGGTTTCACCGGCGCGCTGGTCATCTAAAGTGGCCGGTGCGGAATAAAAACGGCGTTCAAAAATTCTGGCGCTAACGAAACCATGCCCAATGTCGAAACCATAAATCCTATACTAGCAAATCTAAAAGAGCTAAACTACAAAGTTAGAAAGATTATACCAAAATAACCATGTCTTTCGGTCTTTATCTTTCTCCTTAGCTCCTTGAGGTGTGTCCGGTTGAACTTGGTCGCCGGTCTTCCTTCGTCGAAGACGATCCACCCGAGGGATGTAGTCATGGCTTTACCTCCATATAATGGATGCAAATGAAGAAACTAGGTTTCTAGGTTGCTATTCTAGAAATCCTAGGATGTAGTAAGTGAACTAAAGTGTTTGGCTATCTCATATCACCTTCTCTCATGATTCTCAACACATGAGAGGGTTGAGAGGAGGCGATAGATGAAGGTGGAGGAAACCATGAAAGTCAAGGGAGGAGTGAAGCACAAATGGTGAGGAGTGCTCAAAACTAAGGTGAAGAAAATAATGAACAATCCTTAGAGAGAGAAAATCGAATGGCTTGGTTTTGTAAAACAATATCATTCATTTTAAAATACCACCCATACTTTAATAGTATGCACAAATGAATTAATAATTCATTTGTGCACACTATGCAAGCATGGTCCTCACCATACTCCCATCAATCTAATTTCCACCTCATAATCCATTTAATATACATGGTTAAATCGATATGAGGTGTCCACCTTCTAGAATGTTTTCCAGATTACAATCTACTTTATATACATCCTTGTATTCCTACCGAAATATGAATATCCAATGAGATAGAATAACACAAAGAACATAATACTAGAATATACATATCGAAAATATATATATATAAATTATTAAATCAATAACTGATTTAATAATCCGACTCAAAACCGAACCGGCCAGTATCATCAACTGTTCGATCGAAAGTCTGGGTACATAGTACAATCAATCGATCGGAACCCTGCACATATCCAATACGGCTACTGCATCATTTCGCCAGAACCAGGGAAACCCACTGTGTGGGACTCTAAAGACTCGTCAATACGCTGACAGTGGGTTTAACCACAAGCACGTCAGCTGCACTAGCTGTACGTAACGGCTACCCAGGTATTGAGCAATAGAAGGCCGACGAGCAAACTCATCGAAACCCCTACTGAGCCTATCCGTGACAATCACCATACAGTCCGGTTTGTTCGTCTAAGAGTATCGCATATCGAGTCTACGGGGGTGGATAATGTCAGACCCCTAATAACGTGATATTTCGTGTCGGTATGAAGCCCATCACCACTGAGAAACTACTGATACATATCAGTAATTCTCGACTACCCCGGCCGAGGATTTCTGGTGATGGCCACCCATGCTCTGTGCGACATCAACCCCCTATACCGGAAGAGACGAATCCCCGACGATCCACTCATTGCCTCCATGTGGCTCGGGACTGTACCTAACTAAAACCTGTTTGCAGGACTTCTTTAAGACGTGGTAGGGTAGTAATCAAAGTACAGTGGGAACTCACATTAGACAAATGACAATCTCAGGTCGACAGACTAAGCTGTACTCATGTCACATGGGAACTGCTATTTTAAAATAGGTATAATACCAACTAGCATGTTCCCGGCGAGTCCTGTCCAGTGTACACATAACCCAATGAGCACCTGTATACTATCATAGGTGACGGACATACACCAATGTCTTCTGAGACCGGCTATCGCCCCTCGTCGAGGACTTGATAAGTACACTAGTCTACTCTAGAGAACTGATGCCCAGTCTCGATACTCCCACGACTAGGGACATTTTAAGGATGTGCTTATAGACCACCCAGCTCCCACTTATATGATCCCCATCATAATGCTGGTAGTCATGCAAGAATCCTATGGGCTCTATCAACATGTAATAGTGATCGGAAGTGCCACCTAATGCTTTACATGATGATAAAGACAAACGAGATAGTATATTTTCATCTTGAGTAAGATTGTTCTACCGGTATAGGTCCTCCCTCAATCATCGCAATCGCGTGCCTACGATTCAATAATTGACTTGATGGTACTATAGCCAACAATCTCCCACTTGCACTTAAGGCTAATTATTGCGATGTCGCATACTCACAACCCGTGTGATACTGAACACCTAACTTCTCTACTAATCAGTCTCACAAAGCCCATTTGTGAAACTATTGCGTTTGAGAAATAGACTCAGTGAGTGGATTCGCTCCAGTGTTTCTATCATTATCTCTCTATATATCAACTTCGCAGAGAAAGACCATCTCCCGGAATGAGCAATACCTTGTTATAGAATTTGTTTGGATATCTGATGGGACCCAGTTCATCAATGAACTCCAAATCCAACAAACTTCTTTAGACTGTATCATTCATTGAATTTAATCAGTATCCTACGCCATGCCTTCCTCAGTATTCTCTTGGACTACCTGTCCAACATACTGCCCCTCAAAAGAGAGAAAACTATAACTCTGACAACCACTCTGTCATCCAGGTCATCTTGGAAGCCTGAAATGATAACTGCCACCAGAAAGAGGCTTCCGTTATCATATACCAAGAACATTCACTTATGTTCATAACTGCTTCCTAATGTTTCTCCAGGATTGGACTAATATATGTTTCTTGCAGCCAGTGCAAAAACAATATCTGGTGTTGTACTTGACATGTCATGATTGACTCAATAGCCTAAGCAAGTGATATGCCAATCATGAAAATCCCTCTCCTCATAAGTCTAGAAGACATCTCTTTGGAGAGGGTGACTCCATCACCTGCGGGTACACCACCTCGTCAGGAGTCGTCCATTCTAAAACACTTTAGAATAGTGTCAAGTAACCAAATTGGGACACTTCCCAAATCTAAATCTAAAACCATAGATCTAGTCACCAGAATCCCTGATATTTTATCCAGATCCTATGTGGAGAAACTCCTTGTGACAACCACAGTATAACCGATCATAGTATAGAAATATCACTTCTTATCTAGAGCATGTCATCCAAATACCAGGACATCTCTCCCTACTACCTTCTCAAATATAGATCCATATGTTTTTCTGATGAAGTCAAACTCTATGACATTCACATTAAAACTAGATGATCTATATCCGCTATATCTACTATAGTCTATAAATATACATAAGCTACTTGTCCACTATGCTTCCGCTACTCCCACTGACTACAACAACCTTCTGGCAGAGTCATATACACGTGCGCTTCTAAATCTAGTTTAGAACGATGTTATACACATCCTCCTGCTGGGTCTCATAGTCTAAAACAGTAGTAGTGTCAAGTTTGGGTAAACAAGAACCTCCATGTCACCGTCTCTGAGAAGACCAAAGTACCTCTCGGATGCCTGAGGTTACCCACCAAATCTGCGGAGTGGCTAATAGATTGTCGAAACCAATTGAATCCTCAGGTTCTATTAAATTTTTAGTAATCGTTTGTGGTTGTGGAATCCCTTCCAGTTCTACCATACTCCCACTAATGTTTTCTTGAAAAAATTAATCCATTTTACTAAAACTGTGGCGAGTCAAGAACAATATAACTATTGATATTCCAGATGGTAGAAAGTTAACCCTCGTCAATAACCGGGATAACCCACAAACTGTAATTACTGAAACGTGCCTTGAGTTTGTCCATATTCTGTTTTTAAGCATCAGCCGGACTACTCCATATACATTAACATCGTTAAGATATGAATCCATTCTATAACCAATATAGAAACAAATGCATTAATTTAATTGGAACCAGATTCAAAATCATGCGGCCGTCTCCTGTGCATATCAACCAAATGGAAGGAGGCCAATCAACATTACTCATCTAGGAGTGCATCCACATATGAGTAACCTGAAAGAGAAGTAAGTTCTCAAAACTATTACTTATAACGGAATACCTCACACAAGTATCTACATTTTCGATCACCTTATAGAATCTTGATACTTGTAACATACGGTTCTCTACTTTATTCATATATCTATGACTTCTCAAAATTTGGACCTTGTATTTCTACGAAATACTTGCCTAAAACTAGAGAAGTCATGAGTAAACAGAATATAGTACGAGTACCAACCCCTTTGTCCTAATAGACATCGAACAACATACAATACTCTGTATAAGTCCATCGAGTTTAATAACTCAAACCATGGCGTCGTAAGATGAAAACTGTACCATGGTTAAGAAGAATTACACCGTTGTTGAATGCACCTTTCCTAACCATCAACTGATATAGGTAAATGTCATAGACATAATTTCAAAAGTTATATCTCACTTTATAAATAAACGTACAGATATATCGGTTTGAAATTGGTGCATAACGACGGATATTGAAAACCAAATATTTGCCGTCCGGGAAAACCCAGGTGATTTCCTCAAATATTACCAATTACAAAGAATTCTGATATATTGATGATATGATCACCCAATTCCCAATATTCTACTCCCACTCAGCATCTATAACGCCATACAGATGTGAGAATCAAGCTTGGTAAATACATACCCTGGAGTCAGAATTTAATTGCGAAAGCAGTTTTCAATTAACTTTGCACAGTGAAACTGAAACATGAAAATGTTTCAAAGGCATAACCTGGTATTCCTAGTATGCCTCTTCTACTATCCTGATTCATTACAGTAACCGTATACTTCCATGCCCTCACTCCAATCCCTTTACTATGTCTTTACCTATTACCTTCTGTACACTACTTGTAGGCTAATTCGTTTTCTTCCTTCCCTACCCTTCGGCACCAGCCTAAGGTTTAGAATAATACTATCCAATAAGCGTAATAGCTGTACTCTCTTTATACTAGGAGCCCTCGCAACCAGAGAGAAGGTAAAGAGAAAAGGCAACCGAATAATCCTACTCTATTTCTCCAGAACCGGAAACCATCCTCGAATCTGAAACAAGTTCCTTCGAGTTCGTATGTAACTATATGATGGCATATCCAATAAATATGGATCTTCGTAGTGATACGTAGTGTTTCGGAGAAATACAAAGTGGATGTAGGAGTGGCAGGGGTATACATGGTTTTGTCGTGAATAATAGCAGTCACAACTTCCTTTGCCGTCAATTTAATACCTTTATATATCTTTACTTATTACCTTCTGTACACCATACTCAGGCTAATTGGTTTTCTTCCTTCCCTACCTTTCGGCACCTGTCTTTGGTTTGGAAGAAAGCTATCTAATAAGAGCAATAGGTGTACTCTCCTAACACTAGGAGCTCTCGCAACCTGAGAGAAGGTAAAGGGAAAAGACATCCGAACAATCCTATACAATTTCTCCTGAACTAGAATCCATCCTCGAACTGGAACAAGTTCCTTCGAGTTTGTATGTAACTATACGATGGAATATCCAATGAATGTTGATCTTCGTAGTGATACGGGGTGTTCTGGAGAAATGCAAATGGGAAAGAATGAGCGGCAATGATATATGCGACTAAATGACAATCCAAAAGTCAAAGTGTCTTAAGAACGTTCGGTTAACTTGGTTCATGAGTTTTAGTTTAGGTCGGGTCATGGTCGCAGCCAAAGAGAGAGAAAAAAGAAACACTAAGCATGCACTGTAACCTAGATCAGAATGGTTAATCACTTTATCTAATCACGATGGCTCCCACTGTTTCCTCGAATTCTCCCTCAAACCCAAAAGGAGAATTTGTCGGGATCATCTAAAGTCACCCGAGGAGTAACACCTACTCATAAGTGAAAATCGGGATCCAGCTATCATCACATGATAACTTGATGAAAGCCACTCAAGTCACCACACTCCAGAAGGTATGCGCATGCCTGACAAGTTTCCTGTATGTTTGAAACTCCTGATGTAGTTTTTGCCCAAAGCGGCTTATGACCTTGACGAAGGCTAAAACATCATAAGTCGCAAGTCAAGTTCAACCCGTTATTATCCAGATTAATCTAGACCCATTCGTACAAGCCCTTCACGAAGGCCAAAACAGTTGTACGCATGTCCTAGACTAATGCATCTATCTATGCTACAGATAATCACCCACTAGCTACCAAACAATATGCCTTGGAGAAGGTCAAAACACATAGCATGAATACTAGTAGATACCTATCTGAAATGAAGGAGGGCCGCGGCTGGTTTTTGGCGAAAAACCATCAACGTAATGTACTTGATATCGTTGAAGGAACCGGATAGCTTTACAAATATATAGTGGCGCAAACTTTTGCTAAATAGGTCACTCCCTATGAAGGGATCTCGGCTCTTTCCTCGTCGAATAAGGTGCAGAATATTCCAAACTGAATACCACAATGCAAAGAAAAAGAAACGACTATAGTGAAGTTATTACGATGACGAAAACTTTTGCTCAAGAGGTCACTCCTAGTGAAGGGATCTCGGCTCTTGCCTCATCGAATGAGGTGCTGGATATTCATAACCGAATACCACTGTGGAATGCAAAAGAAAACGTCTCTAATATTAGTTTTCAAAATTGGTTCCAACAACATCAAATAGGTTTATTTCATCCTTGCATTGATCAGAATCAATGCAGTCCCATCAATTAATCCATATCACACCAGATAAAAGGAACGAAAATAAAATGTACGTATATGCCATCCGCATTCGCCACTGGGCCCCGTCTTCACCCGTTAGGTTACTTAACTAACGATAGAGCGGGGGCTGGACTTGCGTGGGTGCAAAACATATACAACATCTACTAGTATATATATAAATTTATACAATAATCGTCCCAGGCATGATATATGAAACATCACAGAATAGCGATAAGCATCACAGGACAAACGGATAATCTGGGAGCCCTAGGTTTCCTTTGTGCCATAAATGAAAAACCGGACGTTCCCCTGTCCTGTGGATAGCCTGTGCAATGAAAACCCTAGACCCTTACGAGTGCGGCAAGTTACCCGCCAATCCCAGAAGTGAGGAAACCCCTTCAACAAAGTGAATGGGCCACCCAACACTTCATGGAATCCGGTTAATCGAGCACTCCTCCGTGGGTCATCCTATACCCCCTACGAGTGTGGCGAATAGCCCGCCAATTCTAGAGTGAGGCCCCCTCTGTCTTAACGCCATGAGATGCGGGCCAGTTGCCCTCTAGAACCTGAATATTCGAGCACTCCACCGTGGGGTAATCCTAGTACTGAAATGAAAATATATACAATGGCGACATCGACCTCAACCCGGTCATGCCCCAATAAATGAATATAAAATCTGGCAGTGACGGCAGTCCACATATCGGATGCTCGCCCCGCAATTAAAATGTACAAAATGAATCTGAACTGTACTAAATATCATTGCACCCAAGCTATCCACCACGACGATCCAACCACGATATCAGCCCAATCAAAAAACATCAACGTGAATGTCACGTTTGCAAACTCGTCTAAAAGGACATATAGCAGTTAGACGGGTAATACCGATCGAGTGACATTCACGGTCGCAGATGCTAATCTAAGTACTTATAAACACACATTTAAAATTTCGATCGACTAAATTTATCCGCATAGGCCCCAAGTGCAAACCAGCACTCAAACAAATCTGGGCCAAAACTAAATATCACAAAAATCATATTTCCATTATTTAGAGTGCCAGAAGAAATTTGGAGACATGTGGCCACAAAAGCGCGGCGGAATCGCCGGCAAATGGCATGTTTTGCGGCAGTTCCGCGGCCAAAATATTGATTCAAGTGTCCAAATTTCTTGTGGTGCTCTACAAATGCCTGGATGGATTTTTAAGCTATACAGAAAGATTTTTTGAGCAAGTTTGAAAATCGACAGAAACCATGGCAATTTGGAAAAATGATTCGGAAAATTTGGTTGATCGATATTCTAACATCGTGCAAACTAGCTAGTATTGGTTTATGGGTGGCTCTGATACCACTCTGGGTTTCGACGGCGCCCTGGCCATCTAAAGTGGCCGGTGTGGAACAAAAACGGCGTTCAAAAATTCTGGCGCTAACGAAACCATGCCCAAGATGGAAACCATAAATCCTAAACTAGCAAATCTAAAAGAGATAAACTAGAAAGATCGAAAGATTATACCAAACGAACCAAGTCCTTCGGTCTCTATCTTTTTCCTTAACTCCCTGCGGTGTGTCCAGTTGAACTTGGTCGCCGGTCTTCCTTCGTCGAAAACGATCCACCCGAGGGATGTAGTCATGGCTTTAGCTCCACATAATGGATGCAAGTGAAGCAATTATGGTTTCTAGGTTGCTACTCTAGAAAGCCTAGGATGTAGTGAGTGAACTAAAGTGTTTGGCTATCTCATATCACCTCCTCTCATGATTCTCAACATATCAGAGGGTTGAGAGGAGGTGATAGATGAAGGTGGAGAAAACCATGAAACTCAAGAGATGAGTGAAGCACAAATGGTGAGGAGAGCTCAAAACTCAAGTGAAGAAAATAATGAACCATCCTTAGAGTGAGAAAATCAAATGGCTTGGTTTTGTAAAACAATATCATTCATTTTAAAATACCACCCATACTTGAATAGTATGCACAAATGAACTAATTATTCATTTGTCCACACTATGCAAGCATGGTCCTCACCATACTCCCATCAATCTAATTTCCACCTCATAATCCATTTAATATAAATGGTTAAATCAATATGAGGTGTCCACCTTCTAGAATGTTTTCCGGATTACATTCTACTATATATACATACATGTATTCCTACCGAAATACGAATATTCAATGAGATAAAATAACACAAAGAACATAATACTAGAATATACATATCGAAAATATATATATGTAAATTATTAAATCAATACCTGATTTAATAATCCGGCTCAAAACCGAGCCGGCCAGTATCATCAACTGTCCGATCGAAAGTCTGGCTACATAATACAATTAATCAATCGGAACCCTGCACGTATCTAATACGGCTACTACATCATTTCGCCAGAACCAGGAAACCCTCTATGTGGGACTCTAAAGACTCATCAATACGCTTGCAGTGGGTTTAACCACAAGCACGTCAGCGGCACTAGCTGTACGTAACGGCTACCCAGGTATTGAGCGAAAGGAAGGCCGAAGAGCAAACTCATCCAAACCACTACTGAGCATGTCCGTGACAATCTCCATACAGTACGATCTGTTCGTCTAAGAGTATCGCATACCGAGTCTAGGTGGTTGATAAAGTCATACCCCTAATAATGTGATATTTCGTGTCGGTATGAAGCCCATCACCACTGAGAAACTACTGATCCAAATTAATAATTCTCGACTACCCCGGCCTAGGATTTCTAGTGATGGCCACCGTGCACTGTGCGACATCAACCCCCTATACCAGGAAAGACGAATCCCCGACGATCCGCTCACTGCCTCCACGTAGCTCGGGACTGTACCCAACTAAAACCTGTTTGCACGACTTCTTTGTGCCATGGTAGGGTAGTAATCAAAGTACAGTAGGAAGTCGCATGAGACAAATGACGATCTCAGGTCGACAGACTAAGCTGTATTCATGTCACCTGGGAACTGCTATCTGACAATAGGTATAATACCAATGTCACGCCCCGAAATAGCACGTGACTGGCCCTTGAATCATATGAAGTCTATAAGACCTCATCTAATTCAAGTAAGCCAAAAGCCCAGAAATCTAAAACCATTTTAAATAATAAATGAAGGAAAAATAGTTTTAAGAAGTGAATAAAACATGTTTTAGAGACAAGGTTTTTAAATAAATAAGCCGAATATGCATTTTTAAAATCTATAGTCTTTTCTGAAAATTTCGGCAGAGTTTCCTTTGTAAATACTGGCCCCGAACGGGGTAAACATAATAAAAACATATATACAATGATAAAAGGCATCCCCAAGCGGGAGCTAGCTCTTCGTCAATCGGCGGTCACAACCACACAAGCAGTAATATACAACGTCGAAGAGCGAGGATCAAAACTCAAAAAGGAAGCTCAAAATCAGTATGAAAACCATAATACTACATCGCGCGACTCTAAGGTCGAAATAATACACAACTGGTTTTCTAAGTCTGAACAAATATACATGTTCGGTTGATGGAATTACAAGATACAACTGAATAATATATATACAATGGTGGTTCTGATGCAAAAGAACCCACCTACGACAGAAAATCACCCGTAAGGGAAGCAGTGTGCCTGAAAGCCGCAATGGAACCTGTACGGCAAAACCTGCAAGAACCGTGGCACAACGGGGGTGAGTTGCCAACTCGTGAATAGAAAACATCACAGAGAAGAAATCATATGTATGACACAATCCTAGGTCAATACGATCAGATATATATATATATATATATATATATATATATATATATATAAATCTCAAATGAAAAAGTCTGAAGCATGATTAGGTGGCAAGGGTAAACATCTATACATAAGTGTTATCCCATGTGCTCATGTCAGTGCCTCAAGTAATAACATATCATAAATATGAGGTATGATCAATGTAATCAACATGAATCAATGTCAACTATATCGTAAAGTCTATAAGTATGTGGATACCATCCAACTATGTAATCAATGCCTGTATGTACGTGGATCCCGTCCACGTGTCACCCAATGACAATAAGCATCATGCAAGTATATATATCATAAAGCATATGCATGGAAGTATGAGGATGTAAATCAACATGTGTCCCTCGCGACATATCTAAATCATGGAACCTGAGTCTCTAGCATCGACACTAGAAAACATCATGAAACCTGTGCCTAGCATCGGCGGTAAATCCTCATATACATATAGGGCTCCATCAGTCCGGATCGGCCCGTATCATCTCTCAACTCCGGTCGGTATCCTCCGAATATCATTCGAGCTCAAATACTATCACCGGTAGGTAGTAGTCCCTCTACCAGGCTCACCGTCTACTGCACAACGTTCCGTTCTCGCCCCGGGGTACCATACCGGGTCCACCATATACCCGCAATCGGCCTCATCCAGCTCCTTGATTCGGGTTCACATGTCACACGTCTAAGAACCAAGAAAACGCATGGTGGACGCACTAAAATATCATATCAAGGGAAACCGGATTTTTAAAACAATACATATTCTCTTTTGAAATAACCACGGTTCCCAAATCCAGAAATCTCATGAAAACAAATATCTCAATGCGTATAATCATAAGCATGATGTATGCGACATATAAAGGAAATGTAAGCATATCAGTATATCATGCAAGGGGGTCATATCCTGAATGCAACAGTCCTACAGTGTAGTGACATAGCAATTATCGATGATGAAGTGTGTGAGCCAGCAAGCAGGTGTACGTGGGACATACGCATCATCGATAATGGTGCTGGTGTCCTAACAGCATGGGTTTAATATAGAAATAAACACATTTACACCTCCAATGCGATGCGAATATTATGAATATGCGGAAATCGAATAATCAACGCAACAGTGAAGAATCTATATCAATATGTAAATGTCAGACTGTTTTGCCATTTGAAATAAGACGAATCGGGGTTTTTAGTAAGATAAGGGCTACGGTGTTTTTAAGATAAGGTCCGTCTTTTGAAAATATCCGTAGAATCCCTTTGCCTGTCTTTGAAATACTCCCGATTCGTTAGTTCTGAAAAAATGTATGACTCAGGTCTAGCCTAACATCTTCTAAGCAAACTACAGATCTAACTAACAAGCTAATTAGGAGAGGTATGGAAACCACCTAAATCTGAGTCGATATATATATATATATATATATAATAGTCGGAGATCCCGCCTCAATAGTACCGCGTACGGTACAATATATCATATGACATCCTCGAGTCATGAGTGCAGATCTATCATCAATATAAAGCTCGTACGGTACATCCATCGTACGGCATCCCAAATCTGGGTACGGGTCAATATCACATTCATCTCATCAATTATCTGGTATCCTTATCATCATATCTCATGATCTGGGGTACTAATCTAAGTCTAGTACAAACCGATACCATCTATATAGATATATGGGCGTGTATGAAAACACGCCTAAAGGCCCGCTAAATCTCACGTCGTATCCCATAATACGAACCACATCAATATCACCGATCTCACGGTACTATGCCCAATCTCATCGACTCATCTCCAAATATCATCCACTATCCTCATCATCCAGGTATAAGTATAACAAATAAGCATGTGTGTGCGTGTGGGTGTAAACCTATTCTAGGGTTCGCAACTAGGAAACTATACTAGTTTACTTCTAAACCCTAATCTAACCATAGTACACATAATCACATCTTGAATATCCATGTCACACATAACGCTATCATATGTATATATAGTATACTAAACATCGAACTGCGGGGGTGCTATACGCCATCCACCCGACTTCCCCCGTTGATATAATCTACTCACATGCATCCTGCGTGTCAGTGTCGATGTCGCCTTCATCTTTTTCGTCATATGAAGCCCTCAAGAAGGTACATACAAAGATAACACAATCGCAAATGCACATTAAAATCACGTCAGAAAACCAAAACGACACTCTAAGGTCTATAGGTTAAAACCTATGGACCACGCTTTCAAAACCACCAAATAACACTCGATTTCGACGTACAAACGTCAAGTGATCGAGGTAAAACACAAATACGAGAAACCAGAATTCAAAATATGCAAAACGAAACCCCGATTCAAAACAGCAACTTTGGAAAAAGGTCCCAGATTTCACCCTATGTCAAATTGGTAAATTTTGCATATGCCAAGGGTATATTTTACTGATTAGGGGACCGCAGAACTAAAACGAAGCACATTGGCCCAGGTCTGGCCGCAAATTGCGGCCAGAGGGAATAAATCTGTGGCCAAGTTAGGGAGTTAGGGGGTAGGGTTCTTAGGGTATGTTCTAAATCACCTACATGTATCACTGTCCTTGCAAAATAATTTTCACGTAGCCCGAGTGTTGGCAGATTTCATTTTACATCCACAGAATCCACAATTTTCCGATATCGGGTTTTCTAAATCCGTATTCCGTGGTTCTAGTCTTTGGTTTAGGCCTGAATTCTAGCACTAGGGGGTTTGTGTGGCTTCTACTGAGCTCAATTACTCATCACAACCCAAAGTTTCCATTAACCCTAACCAGAATTTTCAAAGTTCACCCAAACCACACAATATCGGTTCTAATCTAACATAGGGGTAAAAGTAATGGAAATTCTAAGCTAAAGGGTCAGAAAATATCTCATTTGGCAACTCAAGAATTTTCTTGAGTTGCCCTAAGTGTCCAAAATCCATGCTTTCTTGGTCTATGGGATAGCTAGTGAGCTCATGCATCTTTTTAATGAAATGGGATTTGGGTTTTGAGGTGTTTTTCATGATGTTTTGAGGAGGTAAAGAGGGGAGGGAGCTAGGGCAGCAACAGCATCAGCAAGAAGAGGGAAAAAGGGGGGAAATGTGGTGAAGATTGTGAGATGAGTGAATGGCTAAGTCAAAGGTAACCCCTACCTTTCTCTCTCTCACCCATACCTAATTCTTTATTATTTTCCTTTTCTATTTTCTTCTCTTCTCTCCTCAATAGTAACCCCAAAACAAAAGCCATGTACCCAAAAACATGTAGTAAAATACAAATAAGTGTTAATAAAAAGATATGGTGCATGTTTGCACAAAATACGCTTAAAGCGCGATTAACGATTTTTAATAGCGATTAGCACTAAATTAGCATATAATTAATCATAAAAACTTAAAATTTGCATAATTCACATAAAACACCATCTTTTTAGTAATTTCCAAAATTTTCAAAATTTTCCCCAAATTATAGGTATTTAATTATACCGCCTTATTTAAAATATTCAATATTTTATTATTAAATTATAAAATTTCCCAAAAAATATATTTTATTTTTTTGAAATGTTACAATCTTCCCCCCTTAAAGAAATTCGGTCCCCGAATTTAAATTTAAACCCCTCAATTAATAAAACATTTCAGTAAAGGTCCAAGTCGTCGGAACTCCGAAATCATCAATATATAAAACGCATCATATTGCAATGCATGCGCATGAACAATGAGCAGATAACTCGAAAACAAAACTCCGTCAGGCATCCCGCGGAGTCATGGTAAAGACACAAATGTCAAATCAAAAACAAAACCAATATGATATATATCAAAACCATACATGTAGACATCAAATCTATACATGTAAATATCTGAAAGAAATGCATGCCAAACCTTTTCATGTTGTTGTGCTATGCGCGTATCGCGGCACAGTGGCGGACGTCTATTGTAAGAAAATACCCATATATGTATACATCTTTTGTTTAATATGTACATTCCGCCGTTTTGAAATCAATTTAGAAGGGTTTTCTTGTTTTAAACGTTTCGTGTCATATCAGACACGTAGGTATATACTGAGACTATAGCTCGCTTTTTGGAAATCCCTTCGATAACTATCAATGCATGCAAAATATATCCAGGTACTGTCCTCTGACTAGTCCTACTCAGTACGAAAACAAATAGCAAAAATCATAAAAACGTACTCCTCCATAAGGAATCAATCTCAAAAGGTATATAAGAATACTCTGTGCGTCTGGTGCGCATGGAAATTAAATCCATATATGTGCCATACATGTGCACAGAAACAACATCTAGGTGCAACGTGTGTGCACGAAACATCTGTCATAGGCAACGTGTGTGCGTAACAGCAAAATCAGGTGCATCTGATATCCACGAAGAACCACGATTTAGTGCATCTGGAGTGCACCAAAATCGCATCTCATAACATGCGCTCAACACGCGCGAAAATCCAAATCGGGTGCATCCATCATGCACGAATAAAATCTAAATCATGTGCATCCAACATGCACGAAATCACGAAATCCAATATCAAGCGTCGATCATGCGCAAGAATCCAAAAGAAGTGCACAGAGTGTACGAAATCAACATCAATATCAAAATCAAAATCGACGGTATAAAATACGGCTCAATCCCAATTAGGTATACCGCGGTATATAATCTCACAACGATGTGCATCAGCGTGTACAAATCAAATCAAAACACTATAAGTGTATGAAAACTATGTCGAAAGCATAAGTCAAATCACATGCATAACATAGGCATGAAATCAAAATCAACATATCGAATGACATCAAACCGAAGTCAGGTGCAGCCGTGGTGCAAGAAATATAAATCCGGTGCAACAAAGGCACAAAATATAAATCTGGTGCGATAAACGCACGAAACATAAATCTGGTGCGACAAACGCACGAAATATAAAACTGGTGCATCCTGTGCAAGAAATACAAATACAGTGCATCCTGTGCACAAAACCTAAACAATAACTCAAATGTGTAAATAGCAACACCGAGTGTAACAAGGTGTAAAAATCATAAACGTGTGCAACTACGTGCACAAAACACATATCAATGGACTTCAAGCACATATAAGCTATACCGAGTGCAAAAAGCCAAATCGTGTGCATACCACGTGCACAAAATCAACACAGCGGTTTGAAATCCATGAAGTCATAAGCATGTGCAACCAAGGCACAAAAATGCTATCAGGTGGAAAAACTATGCACAAATATGAATACCAGTAGGTGCAACCATGGTGCACGCAAATAAATATCATGGAACTCATCTATCAAGACTAAATCATGCGAATAGATCGCCCAAAATACAGAAATCCAAGGCGACGGATACGTGATAATCGAATCACAAAATCACAAATCATAAATACCGTAGTCGATAGTCCCTCCTTTAAAGTCGAGATGGTGTCGGTGCATCCAATGCTAGCAGCGCGAGATATCTACTTGTCTCATGCTCACGGTCTGGTGTCCTCTATCTCTGGGCCCTTATCTTCTCTGTGGATTACCAATCTCGCAATCCATCGGCTCATCGTCCCTGTCAGGTGTGCTAACGGGGACGATTCCATCCTGGCACTTGTCTGGTCATCTCTCGGTCAATCCTCGCGACCACTCGTAGAGCAGCACGTCACTGGCGTCGGCCTCTGGTCCTCTGAATACACATCACACATCCGATCCTGGTGCAAATCTTATCGCAGCAGTGTCCTAGAAGGAATCCTGCTCAAGGTCTCTTCCGATCTCGCCTATGCCGAACTGTATGGAGGATAGTACTCTTGCATAATCTTTTCTCGCTCTCTGGACATCTGCTTCCTCACCACAACATTTCCTCGGAAACTGGTCGCATCCCAACGCCTCTGTAGATATATCCGACCTTTAACCTTAACGGGGAGTAACAACGGCTCGTCAGCATCTCGCATGAACCTCTTGTCCCACTTGTCTGTATCATCGTCCATTTTGACGTCACGTCTTTATCTGCGCACTGCAATTTTCTCGGCTACGGTTAATCCGAAGTCTCTCACATGGACTCGAAATCATGAACTCGGTATCTTCATCACTCTGTGGAAGATATCTAGCCGAACACGTCCTCAGGAACTCGTCCTAACCTGCGGAGATATATTCCATACCCGTCCGTTCTTGATCAATTCACAACGCATCAGGGTGAGGTCCTCTATCCGAACCTGGTCAACTATCTCGTCGACGATGCCGAACTCTGGCCTGCTAGGTGTGCGCAATATGGCCACTCCTGGGTCCATGTCTTCTTGTATAGTATCCCAGAAAGGTCTTGTCGAGTTTTCTCTCAAATCTCGTTTCTGCCGAATAGCTCGGAAGTCGTCGTCCTTTACTACATCCATCTCTTTTTACGGAACGACTGCATTCTCATCGCGACTCCTTCTGGAAGGTATATCCATATACAGCGCCTCTGCATGCGTATCGCATCTCTGATGTCAGTGGAGTGGAACGTCATCTTGTTGAAATCTCGTGCGAACTCTGTACTCCACTTGTTCCAATGTCGACTGATTCGGACTTGCCTTCTCGTGGCTGCATGGACTGCTCTCCAATGGCTATACTCGTGTCTGGAGTCTCCCAAGCAATGTATCCCATCATATGATATCTGAATGATGTCGAATCATTCGATCGATTTGTCAAAACCTCACAATCCCCCAAAAGATCAACATCTTGAGTATAGTTTAATAGTATTCCAGCACATACCACAGCACCTGTGGACCAACCGTAGAAAGGCAAACCCAATCCTCACAAATGGCACCGCTAAACTGCCGTAAACCCTAAGGTTCAAAGGCGTTCCATGGTCATTACGTCTAGTTAGGGTTTCATTCTTCTAGAGGGTCCATAAAATTACTTGCATTTTCTTCCGAATACTTTAAACTTGGAAATGGGTTCCTGACATTCGATCATCTCTATCGACTCTCAACGAATCTGCGTGAAGTCTTCTATAGCTGAAATCAATCCTTCTGATGACCTCGCATCGGGGTAAGTGAATGAACCACATGTCTTAGTCATTCCTCCTCGGGTGACTAGCGACCTTCCATCACATCTCAAGTATAAACTCGTGCTGCAACAGCTCCAAACATCTGGGGCGATATCTCGTCATTCGCAGCAACAACTGGCTCATTCGTCTGCACGCTGAACAGCGCCTCAATCATCATGAATAAGCGATATAGCAAAGGTTATCACATTCTGGCTGTCCTCTAGCAGTAGCCTGATCCTCTGGTGTTGATCTGCACGTTCGAGAAATCTCGTAAAAGCGATCTGTCAAACGCTTATGGCGCGAAAACACACTAAAACGACGCCTCTCTATGCAATCGTATGTCCCTGGAATCACGCCCTGGTCAGTACTCGCCCATGACGAGCTCGTGCTAACACAATTCTAGCCGTAGCTCTCTCTGCCCGTGTAATCGTGGCAGCCAAAATCAAAACCAATACCGATGAGGACAGATCATAGGAATGAATATAATATTGTGCAAGGAAGTGTACATCCTAAGGTTTCTTAAGAGGAATAGCGTATCGTAAGTATGCCGCGGAACATACGTACGGTACGTCACTCTACTCAAGCTACCAACTTCATCAACCAAGGGTCATCCTACGCGACGAAAGTTCGGGTATAATACCCCCTCGACTAAGTCTAAGTTCCGTAAGGTCAAGCCTAAGTTCCGTATATATATAAACGCTCTAAGCTCCGCATAGTCAAACTTAGACTCGAACCAAGGTTAACCTAGCGCTCTGATACCAACTTTGTCACGCCCCGAAATAGCATGTGACTGTCCCTTGAATCATATGACGTCTTTAGGACCTCATCTAATTCAAGTAAGCCAAAAGCCCAGAAATCTAAAACCATTTTAAATAATAAATGAAGGAAAAATAGTTTTTAAGAAGTGAAGAAAACATGTTTTAGAAACAAGGTTTTTAAATAAATAAGCCGAATATGCATTTTTAAAATCTATAGTCTTTTCTGAAAATTTCAGCAGAGTTTCCTTTGTAAATATTGGCCCCGAACGGGGTAGAACATGATAAAAACATATATACAATAATAAAAGGCATCCCCAAGCGGGAGTTGGCTCTTCGTCAATCGACGGTCACATCCACGCAAGCAGTAATATACAACGCCGAAGGGCGAGGATCAAAACTCAAAAAGGAAGCTCAAAATCAGCATGAAAACCATAATACTATATCGCGCGAATCTAAGGTCGAAATAATACACAACTGGTTTTCTAAGTCTGAACAAATATACATGTTTGGTTGATGGAATTACTAGATACAACTGAATAATATATATACAATGGTGGTTCTGATGCAAAAGAACCCACCTAACAAAGCAAATCGCCCGTAAGGAAAGCAGTGTGCCAGAAAGCCGCAATGGAACCTGTACGGCAAAACCTGCAAGAACTGTGGCACAACGGGGGTGAGTTGCCGACTCGTGAATAGAAAACATCACAGAGAAGAAATCGTATGTATGACACAATCCTAGGTCAATACGATGAGATATATATATATATATATATATAAACATCAAATGAATAAGTCTGAAGCAAGATAAGGTGGCAAGGGTAAACATCTATACATAAGTGTAATCCCATGTGCTCGTGTCAGTGCCTGAGGTAATAACATATCATAAATATGAGATATGATCAATGTAATCAACATCAATCAATGTCAACTATATCATGAAGTCTATAAGTATGTGGATATCATCCAACTGTGTAATCAATGCCTGTATGTACGCGGATCCTGTCCACGTGTCACCCAATGACAATAAGCATCTTGCATGTATATATATATCATAAAGCATATGCATGGAAGTATGAGGATGTAAATCAACATGTGTCCCTCGCTAAAAATCAAAATCATGGAACCTGAGTGTCTAGCATCGACACTCGAAAACATCATGAAACCTGTGCCTAGCATCGGCACGTAAATCCTCATATACATATAGGGCTCCGTCAGTCCGGATCGGCCCACGGGCTCCGTCAGTCCGGATCGGCCCACGGGCTCCGTCAGTACGGATCGGCCCGTATCATCTCTCAACTCCGGTCGGTATCCTCCGGATTTCCGCCGAGCTCAAATACAATCACCGGTAGGAAGTATTCCCTCTTCCAGGCTCATCGTCTACTGCACAGCGATCCGTTCTCTCCCTGGGGTACCATACCGGGTCCCCCATGTACCCGCAATCGGCCTCATCCAACTCCTCGATTCGGGTTCACATGTCACACGTCTTAGAACCGAGAAAACGCATGGTGGACGCACTGAAATATCATATCATGGGAAACCGGGTTTTTAAAACAATACATATTCTCTTTTGAAATAACCACGGTTCCCAAATCCAGAAATCTCATGAAAACAAATATCTCAATGCGTATAATCATAAGCATGATGTATGCGACATATAAAATAAATGTAAGCATATCAGTATATCATGCATGGGGGTCATATCCTGAATGCAACAACCCTACAGTGTAGTAACATGGAAATTATCGATGATGAAGTGTGAGCCGGAAAGCAGGTGTACGTGCAACATACGCATCATCGAAAATGGTGCTGGTGTCCTAATGGCTTCGGTTTAATATAGCAATAAACACATTTACACCTGCAATGCGATGCGAATAGCATGAATATGCGGAAATCGAATAATCAACGCAATAGTGAAGAATCTACATCAATATGTAAATGTCAGATAGTTTTGCCATTTGAAATAAGACAAATCAGGGTTTTTAGTAAGATAAAGGCTACGGTGTTTTTAAGAAAAGGTGCGTCTTTTGAAAATATCCATAGAATCACTTTGCCTGTCTTTGAAATACTCCTGATTCGTTAGTTTTGAAAAAAGTTATGACTCGGGTCTAGCCTAACATCTACTAAGAAAATTACAGATCTAACTAACAAGCTAATCGGGAGGGGTATGGAAACCACCTAAATCTGAGTCGATATATATATATATACATAATAGTCGATTACGGTACAATATATCATATGACATCCTCGAGTCATGAGTGCGGATCTAACATCAATATAAATCTCGTACGGTACATCCATCGTACGGCATCCTAAATCTGGGTACGGGTCAATATCACATTCATCTCATCAATTATCTGGTATCCTTATCATCATATCTCATGATCTGGGGTACTAATCTAAGTCTAGTACAAACCGATACCATCTATATAGATATATAGGCGTGTATGAAAACACGCCTAAAGGCCCGCTAAATCTCACGTTGTATCTTATAATACGAACCACATCAATATCCCCGATCTTACGGCACTATGCCCAATCTCATCGACTCATCTCCATATATCATCCACTATCCTCATCATCCAGGTATAAGTATAACAAATAAGCATGTGTGTGCGTATGGGTGTAAACCTATTCTAGGGTTCGCAACTAGGAAACTATACTAGTTTACTTCTAAACCCTAATCTAACCATAGTAAACCTAATCACATCTTGAATATCCATGTCACACATAACGCTATCATATATATATATATATATATATATATATATATATATATATATATATATATATATAGTATACTAAACATCGAACTGCGGGGGTGCTATACGCCATCCACCCGACATCCCCCATAGATATAATCTACTCACCTGCATCCTGCGTTTCGGTGTCGATGTCGCCTTCATGTTCTTCGTCATATGAAGCCCTCGTGATGGTCCCTACAAGGATCACACAATCGCAAATGCATATTAAAATCACGTCGGAAAACCAAAACGACACGCTGAGGCCTATAGGTTAAAACCTATGGATTACGCTTTCAAAACCACCAAATAACACTCGATTTCGACGTACAAACGTTAAGTGATCAAGATAAAACACAAATACGACAATCCAGAATTCAAAATACGCAAAACAAAACCCCGAATCAAAACAGCAACTTAGGAAAAAGTCCCAGATTTCACCCTAGGTCAAATTGGTAAATTTTGCATATGCCAAGGGTCTATTTTACTGATTAGGGGACCACAGAACCAAAACGAGGCACATTGGCCCAGGTCTGGCCGCAAATTGCGGCCAGAGGGAATAAATCTGTGGCCAAGTTGGGGAGTTAGGGGCTAGGGTTTTTAGGGTATGTTCTAAATCACCTGTATGTATCACTGTCCTTGCAGAATAATTTTCAGGTAGCCCGAGTGTTCGCAGATTTCATTTTACATCGAAAGAATCCACAATTTTCCGATATCGGGTTTTCTAAATCCGTATTCTGGAGTTCTAGTCTCTGGTTTATGCCTGAATTCTAGCACTAGGGGGTTTGTGTGGCTTCTACTGAGCTCAATTACTCATCACAACCCAAAGTTTCCATTAACCCTAACTAGAATTTTTAAAGTTCACCCAAACCACAAAATATCGGTTCTAATCTAACATGGGGGTAAAAATAATGAAAATACTAAGCTAAAGGTTCAGAAAATACCTCATTTGGCAACTCAAGAATTTTCTTGAGTTGCCCAAAGTGTCCAAAATCCTTGCTTTCTTGGTCGATGGGATAGCTAGTGAGCTCATGTATCTTTTTAATGAAATGGGATTTGGGTTTTGAGGTGTTTTTCATGATGTTTTGAGGAGGTGAAGAGGGGAGGGAGCTAGGGAAGCAGCAGCTGCAGCAAGAAGAGGGAGAGAGGGGAAAAATGTGGTGAAGATTGTGAGATGAGTGAATGGCTAAGTCAAAGGTAATCCCCACCTTTCTCTCTCTCACCCATACCTAATTCTTTATTCTTTTCCTTTTATATTTTCTTCTCTTCTCTCGTCAATAGTAACCCCAAAACAAAAGCCATGTACCCAAAAACATGTAGTAAATTGCAACAAGTGTTAATAAAAAGATATGGTGCATGTTTGCACAAAATACGCTTAAAGCGCGATTAGCGATTTTTAATCGCGATTAGCACTAAATTAGCATATAATTAATCATAAAAACTTAAAATTTGCATAATTCACATAAAACACTATCTTTTTAGTAATTTTCCAAATTTTCCCCAAATTATCGGTATTTAATTATACCGCCTTATTTAAAATATTCAATATTTTATTATTAATTTATAAAATTTCCCAAAAATAATATTTTATTTTTTTGAAATGTTATAACCAACTAGCATGTAACCGGCGAGTCATGTCCAGTGTACTCATAACCCAATGAGCACCTGTATACTATCATAAGCGACGGACATACACCAATGCCTTGTGAGACCGGCCATCGCCCCTCGTCAGGGTCTTGATAAGTATATGCTAGTCTACTCTTGAGTACTGATGCCCAGTCTTGATAGTCCTACGACTAGGGACATTTTAAGGATGTGCTTATAGATCACCCAGCTCCCACTTATATGATCGCCATCATAATGCTAGTAGTCAAGTAAGAATCTAATGGGCTCTATGAACATGTAATAGTGATCTGAAGTGCCAAATAATGCTTTACATGATGATAAAGACAAACCAGATAGCATACTATCATCTTGAGTAAGATTGTTCTACCGGTATAGGTCCTCCCTCAATCAACGCAATCGCGTGCCTGCGATTCAATAATTGACTTGAGGGCACTATAGCCAACATGTTTAAGCCGGATCTTAGTATTATATTGTTGGATTTTTTTCGTCTCTATGTATTCGAATTCTTCGGAGTACGGATGCGGGTATGTATATACGGATGACGTGTATTCTTGTAATTCATTACAAGATTACTTTTAGAAGATTACACTTCATCAAGGTTTAGACCATTTTTGATTAAAAGGTTATTGAGGTGTAGGTTGAGGAGTTTATTGCATTTTTGTGGCGGCTAATTAGTGACCCATGGTTATTATTCTAGCATGCTTAAGGATTTGTTTATTGTGAGATTATTGTTGACTTGAAATATTATGGTTGACTCTAGATATTTTTGTGGCATGGGATATTTTTATGGATGGCATCATTATTTATTAAATAATCTCACAACAAACAAAAGGTTAAGGCATTATTCATTTCTTTTTCTCTTTCTTGAGTTGCTCTAAACTCTCATCCTCATAGCATCTTCTTCTTCCTCTAGCTCCACCCAAACCCTCTCATGAGTTGAAAATCCTTGGGTGTCTTGAGACAAATTAATCATTCATCACTCTCTACTACATCTACGGTATCTAGTGTAGCGATCTAGGTACCCTATTTGCCTCGGATATAAGATTGGAGCTCGTTACATAGACTCTCGGGTGGATCATCTTCAATTGAGGGAGACCAGAGATCAAGCTAGATCAAGGAAGCCCTTAGGAGCATGGAATGATGGTTGAAGATCGAAGGACATTGATCTATTCGGTATAACCAATCTAAACTCCTAGTTTATAGATTTCTAGTTAAGGGTTAATGGTAGATCCGGGTAATTGGTTGTGGTAGCACCAAGTTTTATAAATTTTTGTTGAATATGTATGCCCTAGAGGCCATTATTGTATAGTACTAGTTTGTATAATACATTTTGGAGACTTGGGATATATATACGGGTTTACGATAGTCTTGCTCGATATAGTAGTATGCTACTTGGTTTGTTTCTATCTTAATATGTGTATATGTTTCTTTTAACATATCGCTAATACATATTGATGGAGCCCTTAGGATCTTTGCTTGACTACCGGCGTTGTGGTGGCGATCACACTAGTGGGGGCTGGGTAGTCTATAAGCACATCCTTATTTTGGTCCATAGTCCTAGGATTATCGAGACAGAGCATCGATACTCAAGAGTAGACTGGTGCATACTCTTCTCGTCCCAGCAGGGGAGATGGTCTGTCCCACATCCATCAGTACGTCGTACTGGAGATAGTATGCAGGTGCTCGTTAGGTTACGAGTACACTGGACAGGACTCGTCGGGAACTGTTGGTTGGTATTTTACCTATCGTCAGTTAACAGTTCCCAGGTGACATGAGTACAGCTTAGTCCGTTGACTTGACACTGTCACTTCGCCTCGAGTGTGTTCCCACTGTACTTAGATTACTACCCTACCACGGCTCTATTGAGTTGTGCAAACAGGTAGTAGTTGGGTGCAGTCCCGAAGAACTTGGAGGCAGTGACGGTTAGACAGGATTCGTCTCTCCCGGTATTGAGAGTTGATATCGCGCAATTACTTTTTCTTATCCATTAACTAATTGATGCTAGATCGATGACGATTTATCGAGGTTTAAAGATCTTGCGAAGAAACTAGGGTTTCCTCATCTCATCCTTTGTCCTTTCGATGAATCTCATTCACAAGCTAGCTTCTAGTAAATCAAATGATCGATCGTTGATCTCTAGTTCCGAGCTAAAATAATCAAGATAGCACTTCGCATCGAAACAAGATCATCGATCCATTGATTTTCAAGAATTTATAAACATTATAGGACTTATGAAATGTTTCAAGATTTGTCAACTTCATCATTTATTGATTCTTTCGACTCCTCCACGAGCGGAGGTTTACTCAAGCATCATCACAAAGAACACATTCAAGAATCTAGATTGAATCATTATGCTTGAATTGAAACGATAAGCAAGATAAAAGAATTTCACCTTTATTTATCGACAAATTCGTTACAAATCTCTCGAAATCTACAAGAGTAAGAAACTGGATCGTCGATTTTGGCGTCGCTCGGCTCCTTGAGTCGCGGATCGGCTTTGATCACTTGCTCCGATGAAGTCCGGCTTCACCTCTAAAGGCTTTGAAGGATTCTTTCTTTGATTGAACTCAATGATCTTGAACTTTTGGCTTTTTTGTTGGATTAGGGTTAGGGTTTTGAGGCACAAGTTGTGTCACTCAACTTGTGGGGAGAATTGTTGAACAACCCCTAGAAGTGAAGCCTAAGGTTCCTTTTATAGCCTTCACTAGTTTTAGATTCCTTTAGAAACTAGGTTTAGTTTAGCTTCCCTTATAAGCTAGGTAGTTAGGTAGAAGCTTCTAGAGAAAGTTAGTTAGGCTTAGCTTCATTTGTAAGCTTGGAGGTTAGGGAGAAGCTTCTAGGCTTAATTTGTTAAGTAGCTTGCTTTGGAAGCTTGGAGTGTTTAGCTTAACAAAGAGCCTTTACTGATCTGGCAGAAAGTTCTGGACTAATATAGAAATTGCAATGACATGAAGAGCTTCTGTCCTTGGGAGAAGAACACTGGAGAAAAGCATTGCTGATGACGTGTCAAGACTGCCGCGGATCCGCGGCGCCAAGTGGGTTTGGGCCGCGGAGCCGCGGTTCAATAATGCCCTCTCTGCATCAAATTCGCTGGTAATTCTTTTTCTGACTTTGGGGTTATTCTCTGATGTGCTGAATCTTGTAATACCCTTTAGTTTATTGCCAGATCTCTAGTATTGTAGTTGGCGTATTTTTATCAGCAATTTTTCGCTGATTTGGCCTTTCTCCTGGAATTTCCTGCACAAACTTCGAAACAAGTGTTGCGCTATACAAGAATGATGCGATGCCATGAAAAACACTCAATTTCCCTTAAAATGCCGGTTTTAGTATACAACACAGGTAATCTGGTATTTTACGACTGTTTTGCTAATATGTGCTATATTCAAACCGAACACTTCTAGATGAGTGTAAATGATAGGGAAATTGACGTGTTAAAAATACATTATTTTCGACGGATCAAATTCCCCCAAACTTATTTTCGGTCGTCTCGAGCGAACTGTTTTATTAAAAAGAGAAGGAGAAAATAAAGAAAGAGAAAAACTAACTAGCACACTTTCGTAGGCAACACGATTGCACTGAGCACGTGCAACAAGCCTTTAAACCTCTAGGTGTCCCTAGTAGGAGGAGCGTTGTCTCCTGAGGGTTTTCACCGGATTGCACCCACAAAATCCAATAATAAAAGGAAGACCGTGAATATTACATATAAAGATAAGTATTGTAAACGAAAGACTTTGAAAATTAGGGTTTCCAAATATGATAGCTTTTCGGTTGTCATGAGCCCTATCTTAATAGTCATGAAAAAATGTTAGAAATCACATAACCCCTCAATAAAACATCGTCTTATTCTTCATTCTTATCTTTCTTCCAAACATCGATCATATAACCCTACGTGTGTGTAAAGAACATCCCTACACCCGGAGAATTCAATTCAACCTATCATACTCTTGTCCATCTGCCTCAGTACTTTTTAATTAATGAATATTTAGATTTGCTCACACATTTTCATGCGACCGTTAATACTTCTTGAGGTACTAACCGACCGATTACTCATGTGCTTGCTTATACGGTGTTTTTTTCCTCGTCTTGCACCACCTAAGGCTTAGCAGTGACTCCCAGACCAGTTGGTCTAAGGCACTAGGTGAAGAGGCACCCTCGCTATATTTTTTTATTGCTGCCTTGGCGATAATAAAACCAGTGTTCATTTTTCTTCACCATTTTATATTTTTTATTCATTTTTTATTTCCTTCATACTTTGGATTTTAGACAAGAGCATTTCAAGGTATCCTCTACTATCTCGAGCTTCAAGACGTGTGTAAGTGTGTATAGTAGGGTATCAACGTTCAAAAATGTTTGGCTTCCAAAATAGGAACTATTTTTCAGACTTATTTTTATCCTCAGATTAGTGACTTTCTTTATCTAACTAACCCTTGGGACAACGGCTCATAACTGCTTATTACTAGTTCGTAATAAGAAAACTTCTAATTTTCTCGTTTTTCTTAAATTTTTCTAATCTTTTGGATGTAATTTTTCACAATCTAATATTTTATTATCTTATTTATATATAACAAAATTTATTTTTCGAAAATTTTTAAATTTTTCTAGGTTTTCAAAAATGTTTTGTGCTTATGCAAAGTGATATGCAAATGATGCGAAAATAAGCACAAACCTCCCCCAAACTTGTTTTCAACAGTGTCCTCACTGTTACCAACCGCTATATCTACAAAAATCTGTAAGCCTGGGAGGAATTTATTAGTGGGGGAAAAATATTTAAGTGAAGATCCTCCCACAAACTTATTCTTTTCACTCACCTCCATTCAAAAGAATGATGCAGTAATTTACAGGACATGGAGGTGAGACGAAGGAATTTTAATCAAGATAAAATGGCTCTTGTAAGAACAGGAGATCCTCCGTGGGGTCAGTGGAAAAATACGGTTTTAGTCTATGTGAAAACATTGTAGCCGACCATCTTTCACGCATCTCTTCTTCACCTGTGAGACGAAGGAATTTTTCTTCACCATTTTATGTTTTCACATCCTTTCTGTAAGTGCACGGCGGCGCCCCGGCCTCCATCCCGAGGCCAAAATGCGGAAGCGGTGATAAACTTTAATTTTGCGAACTTAGCAAACCGGCACCACCGCGCACTAAAACCCGGATCAAACCATTAACTAGTCCTAGCTAACTACAAGATAGGGAATAGAGATATACCGACGGATCCGAGTCCTCCGGTCTTCTCGTCATCGTCCCGATCTCCTGCGGAAACTCCGGTCGTCACCTCCTTGCCGGAAGGGCACCACATCGCCTACATCTTTTACGGGCTCCCACCTCTATGCCGAGGCAACTCGGGCACGAAGCTGGCTAGTCGACGTGCCCAAGATTTGCTGTAGAATGTGTAGTGAAGAACTTGTGTCTCATTTTGGGGTTTGTGGAATTGCCTTTTGTGGAGGTATGATACTTGGAGTTTTTCTTGGGAATTCTGGTGAAGAAAATGATATGATATCAACCAAAATCACCCACATCAAAATTGGGACAGCCCCCCATGTGCTTGGCCGGCCACACTCATTGTGGTGGAGAGAATGGAGTGAGTGGAAAAAAGAAAGAGGAAAGCCACAACCATAAGGCAAGGGAGAGAGAGAAAGGTCATGATATCAAGAGATGATTACTAACCCAAACCCACACTCCACCAACCTCATCATCTCAACAAAGTCAAGCCATCATGAAAACAAAGTCAAGGTATGGTCCACCCATCATGAACCATCATGAAGTCAAGAATATCCAAAGAACCCCTCCATAAATACTTATTTGCAACAATGCAAATAAGCCCTCCTCCACCAAACTTCGGCCAATGAACGATATAAAGGAAATCGGCCGAAACGGAAAGCAAACTGGCAACTCCTGAAAACTGGTCCCGTAATAAATTACAGGAAAACCCCGATACTGTGCATACACACCCGCATTTGTATTCCGACCGAAATACAAATGCAATGAGACAAAATCTACACTGTACTATACTAGGATCCGGCTTAAACCAAAGCCGGCTAGTAATATCCGTTCGATCCTGATCCGTGCAATACCGCACGTATCTGATCGAACCCTGCCATATATCCATACGGCTTGTAGTACAAACTGTCCGATCCTGATCCGTGCAATACCACACGCATCTGATCGGACCCTGCCATATCTCCATACAGCCTCTACAGCTTTTCGCCCGAAAGCTGAGTAACTGAATGTGGGGGACTCTAAAGACTCGTCAACACCTTGGTTGTGGATTTAACCACTAGCACGTCAGAGGTATAAGCCAATACGTAACGGGCTACCAGGTATTGACTAAAAGGGACGTCAGTGAGCGAACTCAGCCTGACAACCCTACTGAGCCTGTCAGTGACAATATCCATACAGTCCGGTCCGTTCGTCTATGAGCATCGCATGGCGAGCCTAGGGGGTTGGTAAAAGTCAGACCCCCAAAAGCGGTACAAGTCGTGTCGGAGTGTAGCCCAGAACACCCTGAGATACTACTGGAATACCTACCAGTAAATCTCCTTGCCTCGGCCGAGGGCTTCGTGTAATGGCTCTCCTAGACACAGCGTGATCTCACCCCCAATACCGGAAGAGACGAACCGCTGAAGATGCGCTCACTGCCTCCATGTGGCTCGGGACTGTACCCAACTAAAACCTGTTTGCACGACTCCTTTGAGCCTTGGTATGGTAGTAATCAAAGTACAGTGGGAACTCACACGAGACAAATGATGATCCCTAGGTCGATGAACTAACCTGTACACATGTCACCAGGGAACTGCCATCTGACGTCTGGTATATGACCAACTAGCATGTTCCCGGCGAGTCCTGTCCGGTGTACTCATAACCCAATGAGCACCTGTATACATCTTAGGTGAACGAACTGACACCAGTGGCTTGTGAGACCGGCCACCGCCCCTCGTCGGGGTCTCGAATGTACACACTAGTCTACTCTGGAGTATCGATGCCCTATCTCGAAACTCCCACGACTAGGGACCACTTAAGGATGTGCTTATAGACTACCAGCTCCCACGTATATGATCGCCCTCATACTGCTGGTGGTCAAGCAAGAATCCTAGGGGCTCTATCAACGTGTAATAGCGACTTGTCAGGTCACCTAAAGAAGTACACGAGGATAAAGGTAAACCAGATAGCATACTATCATCTCGAGTAAGACTGTCCTATCGGGATAGGTCCTCCATCAATCATTGTAATCACGTGCCTGTGATCCAATAATTGACTCTGAGGGCTCCATCTCCAACAATCTCCCACTTTCACTCAAGGCTAATTATTGTGATGTCGCATACTCACAGCACGTGTGATACCGAACACCCAACTCCTCTACTAGTCAGTCTCACAAATCTCGCTTGCGAAACTATTGCGTTCGAGGAATAGCCTTAGTGAGTGGATCCGCCTTGATGTCGCTTTCTATGTCTCTCTATATCTCTAGTTCGTGGAGAAACCTATCTCCCGAAATGAGTAATACCTGTCTTAGAATGTGTCTGGATGTCTGATGGGACCTAGCTCATAAATGAACTCCAAATCCAAACTTCTTAAGACTGTATCGTCAACTGAACTTAATCAGTATCCTGCGCTAAGCCACCCTCAGTATTGCCTTGGACCACCTGTCCAAAATACTGCCCCTCGTCAGAAGGAAAAACTATAACTCTGACAACCTCCTTGTCGTCCATGTCACCTTGGAAGCCTGGAATGATAACTGTCTCCCGAATGAGGCTGTCGTTATCATATCCCTAGAACATCCACTTATGTTCTAAAACTCCTTCCGAATGTTTCTCCAGGATTGGATCAATGTCAACTTATTGCATCTAGTGCTAGAACAATATCTGGTGTGGTACTTGACATCTCATGATTGACTTAATTGCCTAAGCAAGTGATCTGTCAATCATGCACATCCCTCTCTACTTTACTCTATAAGACACCTTTAGAGAGGGTGACTCCATCACCTGCAGGTACACTACCGTGCCAGGAATCGTCCATTCTAAATACTCTTAGAATGCTGTCTAAGTACCCTTAATTGGGAAACCACCCAAATCTAGATCTAAAACCATAGATCTAGTAACCAGTATGTCTGATATAATATCCAAGTCCTGTGTGGCGAAACCACTGTGTGACGACCAAAGTATAACCGATTGTAGTGTAGGAATATCACTTCCTACTATGTGTATGTCATCCAAATACCATGACATCACACCCTACTACCTTCTCAACAGATCCATCCCCTATTCTGATGAAGTCAAACCTATGACTGTCACATCAGAAATTGACGATCTATCTCCGCTATAACTGCTTTAGTCTATAAATAGACATAAGCTACCTGTCCACCAATGCTTCCGCTGCTCCCACTGACTACGACAACCCTCTGGCAGAGACATATACACGTACACTTCTGAAGCCAGTTCAGAACGACGCTATACTCATCCTCCTGCCGGGTCTCGCAGCCTGGAACAGCAGCAATGGCAATTGTGGGTAAACAAGAACCTCCCTGCCACCGTCCTTGAGGCTACCGGAGTACCTCTCGGGTGCCTGAGGGTACCCACCTTATCTGCGGAGTGGCCAATGGAATGTCAAACCAGATTGAATCTTAAGGTTCCTATCAAATCTTCAGTAATCGTTTGTGGTTCTGGAATCACTTCCAGTTCTACCATACTCCCACTTCTGTTTTCTGAAAAATCCATTTTTAATAAAACTGTGGCGAGTCTAGAACAATATCGCTATTGATCTTCCAGATGGTAGAAAGTCAACCCTCGTCATAGCCTGGGTCAACCCACAAACAGCCATTACAGAAACGTGCCTTGAGTTATCCAGAGTCTGGTTTTAAGCATAGGCCGGACAACTCCCCGTACCTTAACCTCGTTAAGATATGAACTGTACTATATCCAATATAGAACCAGAGGCACTGATTTAATTGAACCAGATTCAAATCTTGCAGCTGTCTCCAGTGCGTGTCAACTAAATGGAAGGAGGCCGATCAGCGTTACTCAACTTAGGAATGCTTCCAATTATGAGTAACCTGAAAGTGAAGCAAGTTCTCTTAATCATTACTATCATCTGAATACCATACTCAAGTATCTACATCTTCGATCACTTTGAAGAATCCCGATACTTGTAATACCTGGTTCTCTACTTTATTCAAATACCTATAACTTCTCAAAATTCGGACCCTGTGTTTCCAAGAAACACCTGTCTAAAAACTAGAGAAGTCATAAGTAAACCGAATATAGTACGAGGACCAACCCCTCTGTCCTGATGGACCCTGGACAACATACAATACTCTGTATAAGTCCCTTGAGTCTGATAACTCATTCACTGTGTGTCGTAGGTTGAAAATTGTACCTTTGATTATGAAGAATTACACCGCCGTTCAATGCTCCTTACCTAACCATCCACTGATATAGGTAAATGTCGTAGACATAATTTCAAAAGGGTATATCTCACTCTATGAAAATAGACGTACAGATGTATCGATTTGAAATTGGTGCATAACAACGGATATTCAAAACCAAATATTTGCCGACCGGCAAACAGCCCAGGTGATTTCCTCAAATATCACCGATTACAACGAATCCCGATATAATGAGGATGATCACCTAATTCCCAATAACTTAATCCCACTCATCATCTGTAAAACTATACAGATGTGAGAATCATACTTGGTAAATACATACCCTGGAGCAAGTGTCTAACTGGGAAATCAGTTTTCCTTTAACAGTACACAGTGAAACTGAAACATTGAAATGTTTCGATGGGGTATCCCGGTATTCCTAGTAATGCCTCTTCCAGATTCACGACTGTAACCGTATAATTCTTTGTCACCTCACCAAACCCCTTTATATGTCTTTAGTCATTACCTTCCGCACACCCCTTTAGGCCAAATGGTTTTCTTCCTTCCCTACCGTTCAGCACCAGCCTATGGTTTGGAAGAAGACTATCCAATAAGCATAATGGGTGTACTGTCCTAATCCTAGGAACACTCGCAATGCGAGAGAAGGTGAAGATAAAAGACACCTGAATAAACCTTATTCCTATTTCTCCTGAACCAGAATCCATCCCCGAACTGGAACAAGTTCCTTTCGAGTTCGTATATAACCATACGATGGAGTATCCAATAAACTGTGGATCTTCGTAGTGATACGGAGTGTCCTGGAGAAATACAAAGGTGATTTAGGATTGGCGAAGGAATACTTGGTTTGGTCGTGAATAGCAGTCGCAATTTACTTTGCCCTCTTACTAATCCCTTGTTTTGTCTTAACTCAATACCTTCTGTACACCATCGTTAGGCTAATTGGTTTTCTTCATTCCCTACCGGTCGGCACCATCCTAAGGTTTGGAAGAAGACTATCCAATTTGCGTAATAGGTGTACTACTCCTAAACCAAGGAGTACTCGCAACCTGAGAGAAGGTAAAAGGAAAAGACAACTGAATAGTCCTATCCGTTTTCTCCAAAACCGGAAACCATCCTCGAATAAATTCCTTCGAGTTCGTATCTAGCCATACGATGGTTTTGTCCAATGGAAGTGGAAGTTCGTAGTAAAACGGGGTGTCCTGGAGAAAAGGGTAAAAGTAGGAGTGGCAATGAGGTTTGGAACTCTGACAATCCATAAGCCAGTGTTAAGAAGGTTCGGTCAACTTGGTCACTGAGTCATTGTCTTAGGGTCGGGTCAATGGTCGCTGCCAAAGAGAGAGAGAAAAGAAACACTCAGCGTGCACTCTAACCTAGATCAGAATGGTTACCAATTTATCTAATCTGGAAACATCCTACTGTACCGTCAAATTCTCCTCCAAACCTGAAAGAAGAACTAGTCGGGGTCAGCCGAGGAGTATACCAACTCATCAGTGGGAATCGGGATCCAACTATCATCGCATGATAACATGACGGAATCCTCTCACGTCATCACACTCCAGAAGGTATGCGCATATCTGGCAAGTTTCAGTTTATTTAGAAACTCCCGATGTGATTTTTACCCCATGCTCTTATGACCTTGACGAAGGCCAACAAATCATAAGTCACATGTCAAGTTCTACCCGTCATTGTCCAGCTTAATTTGAACCCACCCGTACAGGCCCTTGAAGAAGGCCAACAAGGCTATACGACTGTCCCAAACCAACGCATCTATCTATGCAGCAGAAAGGTAACAAGCAGCTACCATACACTATGCCTTGACGAAGGCCAACAAACATAGCATGAATACTACGTGCTACCCGTCTGAAACGACGGAGGGCTACGAATTGTTTCTGGCGAAAACCTTTAACGTAGTGAACTTGATATCGTTGAAGGAACGGATAGCTTTTAAAAATATAGTGGCGAAAAACCTTTGCTAAAGAGGTCACTCCCGGTGAAGGGATCTCGGCTCTTTCCCCGTAGAATGAGGTGCAGGATATTCCAACTGAATACCACGGTGCAAAGCAAAAGTAATCGGCTATAGTGAAGTCATTGCCCTGACGCAAACTTTTTGTCCAAGGGGTCACTCCCGGTGAAGGGATCTCGGCCCTTGCCTCGTCGACTGAGGAGCAGGATATTCCAACTGAATACCACGATGCAAAACAAAAGTGAACGTCCTTGCAATAACTGCTTTTTGAAAAGTGTTCCAACAACATCAGATTAGGTTTGTTTTTAACTTGCATTGATCCGAATCAATGCAGTCCCATCAATAGATCACACCACAAAGAACGAAAATATACTGACGTACGTATACGCCATCCGCATTCGCCACTGGGTCCCGTCATTACCCGTTAGGTTAGCTAACTAACGACAGAGCGGGGACTGGACTAGCGCGGATGGAAAACATATACAACATCTACTAATATATATACCAATATATTATATTTCGCTCAAGGCGTGATAAGAAATGCAACATTACAGAAATGTACAGCATCACAGAACAATACAGATATCTGGGATCCCCGGGTTTCACAGAGCCACTACTGAAACCCGACGTTCCCGTGGTCATGTGGATAGCCTGTGCAATGAAATCCTAGACCCCTACGGGCGCGGCAAGTCACCCGCCAAAACCTGAAGCGAGGCAGCCCCATTCAGTACCGTGAATGGACCACCCAGCACTTCACGGAATCCGGTAACTTGGGCACCCCTCCTGGGTCAACCTGTACCCCCTACGAGTGCGGCGAATAGCCCGCCAATCCTAGAGTGAAGCCTCCTCCGTCTCAATGCCATGAGATGCAGGCCTGTTGCCCTCTAGAGCCCGGCTATCCGTGCACTCCTCCGCGGGGTAATCCTAGTACAGAAAGTAAAATATACATACAACGGGTACATCGACCGCAACCTGGTCGTGCCCCAAAATAATAATACAGTCAGGCAGTGACGGCAGTCCACATGTCGGACGCTCGCCCCGCAATATCAAATGTACATAATACAACCACAACTGTACTAGCATTGCATCCAGGCTATCCCCCACGACCGATCCGCAACATCACAGCATAACACAGAACATCATCGTGAAAGTCACGTTCGCAAATCTGTCTAACCGGGCTATAGCAGTTAGACTTGATTTACCGATCGTGTGACATTCACGGTCGCAGATATAATGTAAATACTGTGAAAAAATGTGTTTTACATTTCCGATCGACCAAAATTCCAAAATCCGCGTTTTTGTTCACATCAGTTTTCTGTTGAAATTTTTTGGAGTCTAAAAATTTTTCAGGTTGTAGACAACTGATGTACAAGAAGTTCTAAGAGTTCTGGGAGAATTCGAGACATTGATCGTTCAGGTAGAGCGCGGAACCACGGCCAAACCCATCAACCAAAATCACCCACATCAAAATTAGGACAGCCCCCCCCCATGAGCTTGGCCGGCCACACTCATTGTGTTGGAGAGAATGGAGTGAGTGGAAAAAAGAAAGAGGAAAGCCACAACCATAATGCAAGGGAGAGAGAGAAAGGTCATGATATCAAGAGATGATTACTAACCCAAACCCACACTCCACCAACTTCATCATCTCAACAAAGTCAAGCCATCATGAAAACAAAGTCAAGGTATGGTCCACCCATCATGAAGTCAAGAATATGCAAAGAACCCCTCCACAAATAATTATTTGCAACAATGCAAATAAGCCCTCCTCCACCAAACTTCGGCCAATGAACGATACAAAGAAAATCGGCCGAAACGGAAAGCAAACTGGCAACTCCTGAAAACTGGTCCCGTAATAAATTACAGGAAAACCCCGATACTGTGCATACACACCCGCATTTGTATTCCGACCGAAATACAAATGCAATGAGACAAAATCTACACTGTACTATACTAGGATCCGGCTTAAACCAAAGCCGGCTAGTAATATCCGTTCGATCCTGATCGGTGCAATACCGCACGTATCTGATCGAACCCTGCCATATATCCATACGGCCTGTAGTACAAACTGTCCGATCCTGATCCGTACAATACCACACGCATCTGATCGGACCCTGCCATATCTCCATACGGCCTCTACAACTTTTCGCCCGAAAGCTGAGTAACTGAATGTGGGGGACTCTAAAGACTCGTCAACACCTTGGTTGTGGATTTAACCACTAGCACGTCAGAGGTATAAGCCAATACGTAACGAGCTACCAGGTATTGACTAAAAGGGACGTCAGTGAGCGAACTCAGCCTGACAACCCTACTGAGCCTGTCAGTGACAATATCTATACAGTCCGGTCCGTTCGTCTATGAGCATCGCATGGCGGGCCTTGGGGGTTGGTAAAAGTCAGACCCCCAAAAGCGGTACAAGTCGTGTCGGAGTGTAGCCTAGAACACCCTGAGATACTACTGGAATACCTACCAGTAAATCTCCTTGCCTCGGCCGAGGGCTTCGTGTAATGGCTCTCCTAGACACAGCGCGATCTCACCCCCAATACCGGGAGAGACGAACCCCTGAAGATGCGCTCACTGCCTCCATGTGGCTCGGGACTGTACCCAACTAAAACCTGTTTGCACGACTCCTTTGAGCTGTGGTAGGGTAGTAATCAAAGTACAGTGGGAACTCACACGAGACAAATGACGATCCCCAGGTCGATGAACTAACCTGTACACATGTCACCAGGGAACTGCCATCTGACGTCTGGTATATGACCAACTAGCATGTTCCCGGCGAGTCCTGTCCGGTGTACTCATAACCCAATGAGCACCTGTATACATCTTAGGTGAACGAACTGACACCAGTGGCTTGTGAGACCGGCCACCGCCCCTCGTCGGGGTCTCGAATGTACACACTAGTCTACTCTGGAGTATCGATGCCCTATCTCGAAACTCCCACCACTAGGGACCACTTAAGGATGTGCTTATAGACTACCAGCTCCCACGTATATGATCGCCCTCATACTGCTGGTGGTCAAGCAAGAATCCTAGGGGCTCTATCAACGTGTAATAGCGAATTGTCAGGTCACCTAAAGCAGTACACGATGATAAAGGTAAACCAGATAGCATACTATCATCTCGAGTAAGACTGTCCTATCGGGATAGGTCCTCCATCAATCATTGTAATCACGTGCCTGTGATCCAATAATTGACTCTGAGGGCACCATCTCCAACACTTTCTTATCTTTAATAACAAGATCAAATTCTTGTAATCGAAGGATCCAACGTATTAGCCTACCTTTAGCATCCTTCTTAGCCAAAAGATGTTTCTAGGCGGAGTGGTCAGTGTACACAACTATTTGTGAGCCAATTAAGTAAGGCCTGAATTTTTCTAATGCAAATACAACCACCAAATGTTCTTTTTCGGTAGTTGCATAGTTCACTTGAGCATCATTCAGGGTCTTACTTGCGTAATAGATCTCGTGTGGCATCTTTTCAATGTGCTGTCCTAAGAATGCACCAACTGCAAAATCTGATGCATCACACATAAGCTCAAAAGGGTGGTCCAAATCTGGAGACGATAGAACGGAGGCTGCAGTGAGGGAGTGTTTGAGTAAGTCGAATGCTGCCTCACAATCCGAGTCAAAGTGGAAGGCCGTATCCTTGGCCAAGAGAAGAGTTAAGGGTCTAGCAATTTTGCTAAAATCCTTAATGAATCTCCTGTAAAAGCCTGCATGGCCAAGAAACGATCGGATATCCTTGACGCTTTTGGGATGAGGAAGGTTTTGAATGACATCTATCTTAGCTCTGTCAACCTCAATGCCTTTTCGTGAAATAACATGTCTAAGCACAATTCCCTCTTGGACCATGAAATGGCATTTTTCCCAATTCAAGGTTAAGTTCATCTCTCTGCAACGAGTAAGAACTGCGTCAAGATTCAATAGGCAGTCAGAAAAAGTGTCTTCGAAAATCGAGAAATCTTCCATGAAAATCTCCAAAAAATTCTCGACCATGTCCGAGAATATCCCCATCATACACCGCTGAAATGTAGCGGGAGCATTGCACAACCCAAAGGGCATGCGACTATAAGCAAAGGTACCAAAAGGACAAGTAAATGTGGTTTTATCTTGATCCTTTTTGGCAATGGGGACCTGATTATAGCCAGAGTATCCATACATAAAGCAATAATACTCACGTCCAGCTAAGCATTCCAGCATCTGATCAATGAAAGGTAGAGGAAAGTGGTCTTTCCTCGTACCGGCATTGAGTTTTCTGTAATCAATACATACACGCCACCCAGTTTGGGTACGTGTCTGAATTAACTCACTTGCCTCATTGGTAATAATAGTGATGCCAGATTTCTTAGGGACGACATGGATTGGGCTCACCCATTGGCTATCGGAGATTAGGTAAATAATACCATTGTCAAGGCATTTGACGATTTCTTTCTTCACCGCATCCTTCATGACAGGGCTCAACCGTCTCTGTGGTTCTCAGGTTGGTTTGGCATCATCCATCAAGTGCATATGATGTTCTACAATCAAGGGACTAATCCCTTTGATGTCCGCCATAGTCCAACCAAACGACTGCCTATTAGATCTCAATACCGTTAAAAGTGCATTCTCTTGCTCTGATGCTAGAGAAGCGGATATGATAACTGGTAAAGTCTCATTCTCACATAAATTTGCATATTTAAGATGAGAAGGTAAAAGTTTGAGATCTAATGCTGGCGGAGAAATAATAGAAGGTGGGATCATCGAATGATTTTCGGAGTCACAAAGAAGCTCATAGCCTGCAAAAGATACAGACTAGGATGGTGATGAGTCAGGAGTGTCGGACTCAAGCGTGGAAAATATGCCCTCACTAAGATGTGCTAGATCAAACATTGATGTGGTAGTGTCGTCGAGATCTTCAAAGCAAAGTTCTTCAACTCCGCAACTTTCGGGAGCAATCTCGTGGACAGAGCACATATCAAGTATATGATCAGAGGGTTCAGATGGCTGACTTCCAATTTTGTAGATGTTCAGTTCAATTGTCATATTTCCAAAGGATAAGTTCATTGAACCGTTTCTACAGTTAATGACAGCATTGGAAGTGGCAAGGAATGGGCAACCAAAAATCACCGGAATTTGACTCCGTGGATTTGCTACCGGTTGTGTATCGAGAACAATGAAGTCCACAGGGAATACAAATTCCCCGACTTTTATCAACACATCCTCTAGTTCACCCCTAGGTTTGGTGATTGAACGGTCTGCCATTTGGAGAGTGCAGTGAGCTGGTTTCAACTCTCCAATCCCTAGCTGCTCATAAACAGAGTATGGAAGCAGGTTAACACTTGCGCCAAGGTCTAAAAGAGCACGGTTGATGTTTTTACCCCCAATAGAAATCGATATAGTAGGACATCCTGGGTCCTTACGTTTCTTTGGTAGCTGTGGTATAAAAGCAGTGCTAATATTATTAGACATGAAGACCTTCTTTGGCACTTGAGTCTTCCTGTTCCTATTGCACAAGTCTTTAAGAATTTTCGCATAAGCGGGGACTTGTTGAATCGCATCTAGGAGAGGGATGTTGATGCTAACCTGTTTGAACATTTCCATAATCTTCTCCATATGTGGACTCGATTTGTTACCCCTTAACCGATTCAGATAAGGAGCTTTAGCAATAAGCGCTGGGTCCATCATAGGAGAAGGTGGTGTGTGTAGACGTGATCCCAGAATAGGAGTGGGGATCGTCTTTGGTGGACTAGAATAGGGTTGCTGAGGTAACGAGCCTTGTGGGAAAGGGAGAATAGGCTAATGAGAAGGCGGTGGGGTAGAAGAAAAATGATCAGAAGTAGAAGTGTGTGTGTGAGGAAAGGTCTCAGCCGGGGTGTTATTGATAGATTTTTCAGTATCATCAAACTCTTCCCCAACATGATTATTCAGCACTCTTCCTGATCTCGACGTTGTGATGGCATTTACACTGTAATGCCCAGGATTCGGTAGGGGTTCAGACGGAAGTTTTCCTTTTTCTCTCGCACTCATTTCTGCTTTAAGTCGTGCAATTTCTGCTTCCATCGTTCTGATACTCTCAGCTTGGGACGTTGAGTTTTTCTTTATCTCACTGAAGGAAGACCTAACTTCAGCCGATACTTCAATGAAATTTGACAAGAGTGACTTCATGGTTTGTGTGAATGCAGAGAACTCGTCAGAATCGGTCAACTGCAAAGGATTAGAAGGTGCAGGCGTGTTGACCAGATTTTGAGAATTTTGTGACTGGTAGGGGTGCTGAGTGAGTTGAAGTGGTTGCTGTTTTGGTGGAGAGCCCTTTGAAAATTATTTTGATTTGAAACCGTGTTTTGATTTTGTTGTTGGTTCCAAGCAATATTAGGGTGATTCCTCCAACCTTGATTATATGTGGAAGAATATGGATCGTTTCTAGGTCTTTGAAATGCGGCATTAGTATGCTCATGACTTTGAAACGGAGAATTTAGTGGACATTCTTCCGTCAAATGAGAAGGATCAGAACAACATCCACATACAGTTTTGGGGAGCGACATCGGATTTATGGAGGCTGCTAAAAATTTATGTTCCATAGCCTCAAGCTTCTTTTGCATTGCTGCCATCTCAGCTCGAACATATATGGACACATCAATTTGGTTTACGCCACCCCTAGACAATCACTGGGTTCCACTCTCCCTCTGTAAGGATTTTTCAGCGAACTCATCTAAGAATATCCAAGCTTCCCCATCATCCTTGGTCATAAAATTGCCTTGACATATAGCTTAAAGGTTCTGTTTAGTGGTAGGGTTAATGCCCTCATATATTATTCGACACAGATCCCATCTCGGGATACCGTGATGTGGACATTGAACCAAAAGATCCTTGAAGCGTTCAAAGCACTTCGAGAACGGTTCATTCGGACTCTGGGTGAATTGATTTAGTTCGCTACGGACTCGAGCTGTCTTTTGCATAGGGTAGAATTTCTTAAGGAATGCCGCAAAGAATTCTTCCCAATTCGTAATGGAATGTGCGGTAGTGTTATACAGCCACTTCTCGGCTATATCGCACAAAGTAAATGGAAGAAGACGTAGACGCATAGCATCCACAGAAAGTTGTGACGTACCTAACATTGCGCATACATTTTCAAATTTTGTAATAAAGACATATGCGTCTTCAGACTCGAGACCGTGCAATTTGGGTAGAAGGTTGATGTATTGGGGTTTAATCTCAAAATTATCCCCGTTGGCGGGTGGAATGGATAAGCAGGTCTAAAGAGGACCTCGCATAGGATAGCACCTCTCTTGGAGAGAAATGCGGGGTGGATTCTGTGCACCAGCGGACGGCGGCAGATTAGTGGTAAAGAAGTTCGATGGAGAAGGATCCATCGATGTGGGTGTGGTGGGGAGTAAAGAAGAAGTAAATGTAGAAATACCGACTTCGGAGTCGATCGGGGGAACGGGGACTAAACGGGCACTAGAATCCCGTGTCCAGCCTATCTTGCACTAAAAAGGGTTTAGTACAAGTGGCAGCATGAATATAATTAGGGGAAAGAATGAATGTGGTGTTTATTTTGAAAATTATACGGATTTTTTTTTTGAAAAAAATGATGCGATCACAACAAATGCAACAAGAAACCCTAAGTCTAATGGTCACCTAGGTCAAAGCTCTAGACCGCTCCTAACTGCCAAAAGACAAGTCGCAAGATCAATCCTCCACTGCCTCTTTGTCTCTCCTGTGGCCAGGTAAGTGCCAGGTAAGTGGGAGGTTCTCCACTACGTAAGTAGTGGGCCTAATTAAGTAACCACTAGCCTTCGACACACTTGCCTTAGACACCACAAAGAAACACGGATAAGCAATGAATTACCCACGGCCTTCTTCTGTTGTAAGTGAGCACGACGGTCCTTAGAGTCATCTCTAGATATCTTTTAGTTAATGAGGGTAATGTGGATTCAAGTTTGTGATTTTTGGGGCTTAGGAAGGTTAATGAACTCCCCACCTAATCTGGATTTGGCCGTGCCCCTTAATTTCCGTATTAATAAGCAAACAACCAAAAATCAAAACACGCACAATTTTTATTGCTTTTTGCGACGGTGCGAATTTTTGCAAAGAAACCTGCAGCAAATTTGTTAATGGAGCAGGTTGAGGAGGAGATAAGAAAGATAGGATTTCACCGAGAAATTTTTGTGCAGCGAAGCCTTAAGCCTGCCGCGGTTCCTCCGCAATGTACACCTTATGCCGCGCTTCCGCGGTGATGTGGATGAATCACTGCATAAAAAATTTTGGTGTTGCTTATTTTCAGTCCCTGAGTCCTCTGGAAAATTCCAAATATTTTTCCAATTGCACAGCAGACTCCAAATTTCCTTGCAACAAATCACAACGAATTGTTTAGTGTTTGTGCGAATTTTGATCTCAAAATTATGATGGAATAAACTTTTCAACTCAAATTTAAAAAAGGAACGAATTAGCACACGGTCCCCGGCAGCGGCGCCATTTGATTGATATTCAAATTCTCGGTGTGTAGTTAGAAAATTGTATAGAAATCACAACCAAAAATATTTTGACCGCAATCAATAACGTTGTCGAATTGTAGCGCGTTAGTAAGTGCGGATCGTCCACATGGATTATGTGATTTGTGCGTATTTGTTTTATTTTAATTGAAAATTAAAGAGAAAAGAAAAGAAAACGATTCAAGATTTATATCAATGAATTTCAAGAATTGTCTAGATCTAGTCTAAAATCAAGAAAGCATTAAAAATCAAGAATCAAGAATTGATAGAATTCCAATCGATTTAAGTTTCAAGAATTGAAGTGAAGCTCGTAGGAGTCGATTAAATCTATAGATGTGACGAAGACTAGCAATTACTTTTTCTTATCCATTAACGAATTGATGCTAGATCGATGACGATTTATCGAGATTTAAGGATCTTGCGAAGAAACTAGGGTTTCCTCATCTCATCCTTTTTCCTTTCGACGAATCTCATTCACAAGCTAGCTTCTAGTAAATCAAATGATCGATCGTTGATCTCTAGTTCCGAGCTAAAATAATCAAGAAAGCACTTCGCATCGAAACTAGATCATCGTTCAATTAGTTTTCAAGAATTCACAAACATTATAGGACTTAAGAAATGTTTCAAGATTTGTCAACTTCATCATCTATTGATTCTTTCGACTCCTCCACGAGCGGAGGTTTACTAAAGTATCATCACAAAGAACACATTCAAGAATCTAGATTGAATCATTATGCTTGAATTGAAAAGATAAGCAAGATAAAAGAATTTCACCTTTATTTATCGACAAATTCGTTACAAATCTCTTGAAATCTACAAGAGTAAGGAACTAGATCGTCGATTTTGGCGTCGCTCGGCTCCTTGAGTCGCGGATCGGCTTTGATCACTTGCTCCGATGAAGTCCGGCTTCGCTTCTAAAGGCTTTGAAGGATTCTTGCTTTGATTGAACTCAATGATCTTGAACTTTTGGCTTTTTGATTGGATTAGGGTTAGGGTTTTGAGGCACAAGTTGTGTCACTCAATTTGTGGGGAGAATTGTTGAACAAGCCCTAGAAGTGAAGCCTAGGGTTCCTTTTATAGCCTTCACTAGTTTTGGCTTCCTTTAGAAGATAGGTTTAGTTTAGCTTCCCTTATAAGCGAGGTAGTTAGGTAGAAGCTTCTAGAGGTAGTTAGTTAGGCTTAGCTTCCTTTGTAAGCTTGGAGGTTAGGGAGAAGCTTCTAGGCTTAATTTGTTAAGTAGCTTGCTTTGGAAGCTTGGAGTGTTTAGCTTAACAAAGAGCCTTTGCTGATCTGGCAGAAAGTTCTGGAGTAATATAGAAATTGCAGTGACTTGAAGAGCTTCTGGCCTTGAGAGAAGAACACTAGAGAAAAGCATTGCTGATGACGTGTCAAGACTGCCGCTGATCCGCGGCGCCAAGTGGGTTTGGGCCGCGGATCAGCGGTCCAATAATGCCCTCTCTGCATCAAATTCTCTGGTAATTCTTTTTCTAACTTTGGGGTTATTCTTTGATGTGCTGAATCTTGTAATACCCTTTAGTTTATTGCCAGATCTCTAGTATTGTAGTTGGCGTATTTTTATCAGCAATTTTTCACTAATTTGGCTTTTCTCCTGGAATTTCCTGCATAGACTTCGTAACAAGTGTTGCGCTATACAAGGATGATGCGATGCCATGAAAAACACTCAATTTCCCTTAAAATTCCGGTTTTAGTATAGAACACAGGTAATCTGGTATTTTACGACTGTTTTGCTAATATGTGCTATATGCAAACCAAACACTTCTAGATGAGTGCAAATGATAGAGAAATTGACGTGTTAAGAATACATTATTTTTGATGGATCACCAGGGCAAGGGAGATATATTGGTAGCGTTTCCAGTGTTATCTCAGGGGGTTCTGGGCTATACTCCGACATGACTTGTACTGCTATTAGGGGACCGACAATTACGGCCCCCTAGGCCCGCAATGCGATACTCTCAGACGAACAGACCGGACTGTATGGAATTGTCACATTCAGGCTCAGTAGGAGTTCGGATGGGTTCACCCCGTCGGTCTTCTTATCGGGATCTACCTGGGGACCATTACGTACAGCTAGTACCACTTGTGGCCTGTGGTTAAACCCACTGCCAGCATAGTGTCGAGCCTTTAGAGTCCCACACAGAGGGTTATTCGCCTTTGGACAAAACAGAGTAGAGGTCGCATGGTTTTGCGACTAGGTTCGTTCACATTCGCGCACTTGTGCATGTTTGGTGTCTGGGCAGTTATTACTAGCGGGCTTTAGTTTAAGCCAGATCCTAGTATTTGTTTTGGGATTTGTTTTGTCTCTTTATATTCGTGTTCCTCAGAACACGGATGCGGGTGTGTATGCACAGTTGACGGAGGCAGAGGAATCTCATCAGGGTTTTTTGATAGTTGACTTTTTCTAAACCCTAATGAGAATGAGGAATATGATTAATAATATTAATTAAGGATTATTGTGCCATGGTTAAGTTGACCATTTGACTTTGGTTGAAAATTTGACTTTGGTTGACCATTTGACCCTTGTTGACCTTTTGACCATCATCATTTCATTTGCAAGATGCTTCTTTATTCTTGCAAATTGCATTTATTATGAAATGATAATGGTCATTCCAAACTAAGCATCACATTTTCCCTTAATTATTATTATTATTATTTCTCTCATATGAGAGATGGTTGTTATTCTTTCTCTAATTCTATCATGCTCTTTCTCTCTCTTAAAAAAGCTCTCCCTCTTCCTCTCTCAAAGCTTTAATCTTTCATGTGTTGAAAATCAAAAGCTCTTGAGACAAAACCATCAAAACATCTCTCTACTCTTTCTAGGGTTCTTTTTCTAGCAAACCAAGCACTCTAGTTACCTCTTGGTTGAGGTAGGAGCTCAAGTTTGAGGCCCTCGGGTGGATCTATCTTCGGCAAAGAGAAGACGACGAAGAGGAGCCGTCTACGCCACTACAAGGAGCAAGCAAGAAGGAGAACCCCAACAAGAAGAGGAGTTCAACATCTAGGTATAACCATTATACATAGTAGCTAGAACTTGTAGTTAATATGTTAGTTTTTGTTTAGCAAAGATCATTCATAGATGGTCCATGTTACCTTGTGAGAAAAATTTGATTTTTACCTATTCCGCCTTCCCGAAAGAACCGGGGTGGGTAACGTGGACCTAACAGTGGTATCAGAGCCTAGCTAAACAACAACTAACTATTAGCAAAGTGTTTAGAACTTCAATCCGGAAAAAAATCTCACAACGCACCGAAATCATGTACTTTCTGCCGATTTTTAAAACAGCCCTAAAAATATTTCCACACACTTTAAAAATCCGTGCATGGAATTTTAGGAACAGGCAAGAAAAATGAGCCCACGACTCGGTCAACGCGCCGCGGAAGCGCGGCGAAACCAATCGTTTCGCCGTGGATCTGCGGCCGAGTTGACTCGGTCGCGACTCGTTTTTCATGCAGTATTCTCAGTTTGGTGTTCTGTGATTTTTTAGATATTTTGTTTCTGCCCTGATTAACCAGAGAACAATGTTCTGTTCGGGGTAGTTACAAATTGGTACTTTGATCGAAGTTCTACAAACTTTTGCTAAATGGTTATATCTGTAATGTGATATATGCACTGAACGTCGACTAATCGCTATACGTCGCTTAGTGGGGGTTGTCCATATCTGTGATCTATAATGTTTTTGGATTGTGTATATGAACTTGTTGGATTGTCGCGGATGAATAGCCGGGTTTTGTAAGATGAGAGTTTCTTTATCTTTCATTTGATGTAATATGTAAATTGATGTAATATTATTTTTATAGCCGCACATCCGGGATGAGGTTGTAGCCGCCATTGTATATTATTTCTTTTACTGTTTTTGCTCCTAGGATAGACCCAAGGAGGGGTGCACAAACTACCGGGTACTTTGTGTAGGGGTTCCACGGCACACCCATGATGTTCTACAACTGATCAAGCATGTCCAATTCAAAAATTTGTATGCCGAAGAACCCCTATACGGATCGTTGACTAGAGAATAGGCGAAAATAGCAACTAGTTATCAACATAACTAAAGAGTGAACCGAAAAACAACCTTTGTAGATCCGGTAGTCCACCTCCATTGCTCCATGACGATGTATCTTCGCTGCGATCATCTGATCCGGGACTCCGGCGATGGTTTCGTCGGAGAAAAGAACGGGCTAGGTCGAAGACTTCGATGCCAATGATGATCTACGTCGAGGCATCTCAAACTCGAGCTCCGCCTTCGCCAAGTGAAAGAACTTGTGAAGACAACACTCTCTACCACATGGCAAGTGATAGAGAATGAAGAAATAGGAACTGGGTTGGTCTTAAATTTTGATTTCTCACTCTTTTGACAAGGTTGCCATTAATGGAAGAGAGCTTTTCTTCTTCTTGATGAAGAAGAAGAAGAAGCATGAAGAATAATGAGTCTTATTTTTTAATAGAGAAAATATTATGATAAGTATGATAATGGCAACCATAGTTAGTTGTAGAGATGGAACCATGGTTGGGTTGAATGGTTGGGTCAAAGTCAAGAGACAAAATGGTGTAAGCTTCAAAGCTTCATCAATTTCATGAAGAATAAAAAGCTTGCCACCATTTTATTCTTGCCCCCCACTTAAGAATAACAAATGAAATAAATATAAGATAAAAAGAAAACCCTAACCATTTTACAACCATGGTTTGATCTTTACATCTAACTTAAGTTAACTTGTATCAACAAACATGATACATTCAAGTGCACATGAAAATATATCACATATACAATGTGCACATCAAGTGAGAAAATCCATCTTAAGTGAACCAATACTAGTTAGTGTAAAGTAATATATCAAATATATAATTATACATTAAATCATTAAATCAACACTTGATTTAACGATCCGGTCATATCACATATAACCGACTAATATGAATAGTAACAAATCACCGAATCAACACTTGATCCGATAACCTGGTTATATCACATATAGCTGATCAATGTTACATATCGCGAGAATGGAATACAGTGTCACATACACGTATTATTCTCGGTCCCGCACATATCTCATATGTGCTCCTATTTCGTTTTGCTCGAGCCAGGAAACCTCTGTGTAGGACTCTAAAGACTCGTCAATACGCCTGCAGTGGGTGATGATCATATCAAACACCCACAAGCCGCAAGCGTTCTGCTAAACGTAACGGCCACCCGGGTATTGAGCGATCAGAAGATCAACGAGCAAGCCCGCTCACACTCCTATGAATCCAACCAGTAACACTTACCATACAGTCCGGTCAGTTCGTCTGATATGTCGCATATCTCGCCTAGGGGTGGTAAACGTCAGACCCCAATACCTTGATAAGTCATGCCGATATCAGGTCCATAACAATCGTGAAACTACTGATAATTCTTACCAGTATATCACTGCAACCCTGGCCAGGGATTTCCTGTTATATCCAGTCGTGCATAGCGCAACATCAACCCCCAATACCGGGAGAGACGAATCCCCTCCTATCGCTCATTGCCTCCATGTGAATCGGGACTGTACCCAACAACCACCCGTTTGCACAACTCAGTAGAGCCATGGTAGGGTGGAAATTAAAGCACAGTGGGAGACACACAAGACTCTATGACGATCTCGGGTCAACAGACTAAGCTGTACCAGTGTCACCAGAGAACTGCCATCTGACGTGAGGTATAATACCATCTGGGAGTTCTCGGCGAGTCCGTTCAGTGTACCCAGTCCCCACTGAGCACCCGCATACCATCTCTGATGTCAAACACCAATGGATATGGGATCATCCATCGCCCATCACATGGGTCGAGAAGATATACGCTAGTCTACTCTGGAATATCGATGCCCCGTCTCGATATTCCAACGACTAGGAACATTGAAGGATGTACTCATTGACTACCCAGGCCCCACTAGTATGATCTGCATCATATTCCTGGAAGTCGAGTACACATCTTAAGGGCTTTATCAACATGTAATAGAGAGATAGAAAGTATACACGTTAAGATAAAGAGCAACCAGATAGTGTACTATCATGTCGAGCAAGAAATTCCTACCTATATATGTCCCAGCATCCACTACAATATACATCCAATATACAGTAATGGCCTCTAGGGCATACATATAACTAACAATCTCCCACTTGCACTAGGGCCATTTGTAGCAGTGGTTGCAGTATCACATACTCAACCATCCCCTAAAAGTCTCTCTTTGGGAAAAAGGCCTTCGTGAGTGGATCCGCCGTGCTGTTCTCTGAGTCCACTCTCCTAACCTCGATCACCCTGGAGATCAACTATCTCCATGATCAGGTGATGCTGCCTCAGAATATGTCTGGGTCACTGATGGGACCAGGGTTCCAGGGCTAAAGCCACACTTCCATTGTCATACAATGGCAGGAACCTAGTTCATCTTATGAACCAATATACACCCAAACTGCCTCTTTGGTAGTATCTTTAATAGAGATGTCACCAGCCTTTATCGTCTAGTCTGCCACGGTATCTAGCTTGGAACTCTTCCAACATACCGTCCCTTTACTGAGGGTAAAGACAATGCCTGCGACTGACATTCAGTCGTCTTTATCACCCTGGAACACTTCCAGTGATTCTCCCCAGGATCGATTGATACCATCTCACTACAAATAGTGAGTATCCTAACATCCAATTACATCTATCTCATAGATGAAAACTTAGGATTTAGGAGGTATCACTTTGATCCTATTTGGAGAATCCTAGTGATAAACGGAGATTGATCGATCGTAGCATAAGAAACTCCTTTCTTATCAAGAGTATGTCATCCACGTACTCTACGAGGATCACCACCATACTCCCTACTACCTTTTTGTATATACAAGGTTCGTCTACCATTTTTATGAAGTCAAACACTTTGACTATCATATCAAAACAGACGTTCCAACTCCGCGATGCCTGCTTCAATATGTAAAGCAACTTGCACACGTTTCCGCTGCTCCCACTGTTTACGAAGACCTCTGGCTGTGTTCTTACAGATGTTCTCTTCTAAATCAGTATTTAGAAAAGCAGTCAGGGCACCCAACCACCAGATATCGCAGTCATGGTATGTAGTCGTGGCAAGTAGAATCTGGATAGACTTAAGCATAGCTACTGGAAAAAGGTTTCATCATTATCCACGCCTGGTCGATGACGAAAACCTTTAACAAGTCTAGCTTTGAAAGACTCATCTTTTCCATCTACACCAAGTAATCTTCTCAAGATATACTTGCTCCTGATGGGGATTTAACCCTTCAGATATAGCAACCAAAGTCCATACTTTGTTGGTGTAAAAGGATTCCATCTCAGATTACTAAGCATCCAGCCATTCTTACAGAGTCCGTACTCTAGATGGCCTGCTCGACTCTAGTTGGGTCATCATCTCATGATACATTCCTTGCTCCCACTGTCATCGAGAAACCGATGTATCTCTCAGGCGGATGAGGAACACTACTAGATCGGCGGAGAGGCTGAGGTTCGTCGGGAACTATAGAATCCAATGGTTCTGTCAAATTATCTGCTGTAGTTTGTATAGCTGGAACCTTTCCAGTTCTACATTACAGACCTTGCCTCGAGCTTGTCCGTATTTTGCTTTTGACACAAGCCAGACAACCCCAAATCTTAACCAACTTAAGATATGGGCTCTTCCCTTTTCATATCTCATATGAAGCGGTAGGCAACTGATTTGATTAGAACCCTATTCAATAGGTATGCAACTTCTCAAGTGCATAACTCCCAAAAAGAAATAGGTGACTCAGTAGTACTCATCATAGAGCACACCATATCAAATAGGGTGTATGTGCTCCACCCCGATATACCATCGTACTATGGTGTATACGGAGGAGTAATGCTGAGAGAGAATCTCATTCTGCTTTAGAATAGTCCAGGAATTCCATGCTCAAGTATTCTCCTCCTTGATCTCATCAAAGGACATAATACTTATACCCGTATTTTGGTTCTCTACTTCCTACTTATATTCTGTGAATACCTCAAAAGGTTCAGACTTGTATTTCAACAGGAATATACGACTGAATCTTGAGAGATTATCAGAGAATATAATGAAGTATGAAGAACCAGTCCTGGCATGTGTAGACAGGAGACCTTACATACATCATCATGTATCAGTCCCAAGAGTTTACTAACTCTTTCTCTGTTTCTAATAAACAGAGCCATGGTCATCTAATCTTTATGACATGACTGGCAAGTTTCACAAGATGTAAATTCAAACTGATTTAAATATGCATCTAAAATGTAACTTTAGCCAGTCGGGTCGCATTGATGTGACCTAGTCTACAATGCCTCAAGAAGGATTCGTTCATTTCTGAACTCTTCCTCTTGTGTGTGTTCTGTATACAAGGAACTGTAGTTTGATTTAGAACGTCAATGCTTTTAGATAACGTGCCTGAACCGATCAACTTTTGATATAGGAAATGTTCAAAACATTATCCAACAATACAAAATTATAATTTTTCTTTATTAATAAAGAGACTGATATGATTTTATATATCAGGTTCGGTATCTAATAGCATTTGTTCAAAATCAATGTATTGATAATACAGGGTGACAGTGACCAACAGACTTGGCTGCAACACTTGCCCCGGTTTCTGTCTCATGAAACTTATCACCCGTTCTCAGTTTTTCTACCTTTTTGTAGCCCTATGTAACAGCTTACATATCTGGGATCCTGATCCGGTATCATATACCCAGGATTCAGAGGATACTGAGAAACAGTTCTTTGTAATGAGCATACCCGAAGGAGATGCATCATATGCACTTTCTTCGTTTGGGCGGCATAGGAAATCTGGTATTCCCCAATTTCCTGCTCTGTCTTATAACAATTATAAGTTGGAGCGGGACCAACGTTCCCCAGCTCAGTATAACAAGCGGGTTCGGTCAATACATCCGTATTATTATCTTGATTAAGGCGTGATATGGTCGCTACCTGGAGAGAGAGAGAAGAAAACACTCTGTGTGCGCTCTTGCAAGATCAGATTGGTTATATATTTTATCTAATCAGGATGGCTCCCACTGTTTTTATCAAATCTTCCTTCAAACCCTAAAAGGAAAGACTAGCCGGGATTAATTACACTCTACAAGTTCGCCAATCTTTCAGCCAGGCCAGTGTCGGTACTTTGAGGGAGGTTCCCCGTGCTTTCGCACGGACCTAATTACTGTAAACCTCGTTTTCCCAGAGGCGTAACCCCGTTGACACCTTTCTAGACACCTACTTGATCGGCTAATTGCAAAGTGCAAAACTCTCCCAGGAGTAACAATTACTCGCAGTGGGTATCGGGATCCAACTATCACATAGAAGGTATGCAATCTCATTGCAAATTCCAACACTTGAAATTCCCGATAATGGTTTTTACCCCTAGCACCTATGACCTTAACTATGGTCAACAAATCATAAGTACTAGTCAAGTTCTACCCGTCATTTCGTGATTAATTAGACCCACCCACATGACCCTTAACTAAGGTCAACAAAGTCATGCGACTGTCCTAACTAATCGCATCATATGCGGTGTAGGAAGACATCACTTAGCTACCGTACACTGTGCCTTGACTATGGTCAACAAACACAGCACGAATACTAAGTACTCTACTTCCTAAAATGACGGAGGGTTGCGGCTGGTTTTTGTGAAAACCTTTAACGCTTTGAACTTGATCTCGTTGCGGAATCAAATGGTTTTTAAATGGAATGTTTTTGAGGCTTTTCTAGTTTTGCTAAAGGGGTCACTCCCGGTGAATGGATCGTCGGCCCTTTCCTCGTCGAATGAGGTGCGGGATATATCATATATATCACTGTGCAAAGCGAAAACTATAGAAGCGATCAAAGACAAACCGAGGGTTATAGCATCTGCCATTTATTGCTAAAGGAGTCACTCCCGGCGAAGGGATCTCGGTCCTTTCCTCATCGAATAAGGTGCAGGACGTTCTACAAGGAACACCACGATGCAAAGCAAGAACTGTAGCTACCGGTTTTATTTTGAAATTCGATTCCACAACATCAATTAGGTTTATTTTCTTTCATTAATCTCATTAATGAATATCCCATCATTAAATTTACCTAAACATCACAGATAGATATGACGTACACTTATGCCATCCGCATTCGCCTCGATGTCCCCTCGTGCACCGTTAGGTTAGGTAACTAACGGCAAAGCGGGGCAGGGCTAGCGCGGGTGTAAAACATAAGCAACGTCTATATAATATATCATATATACTATATATAATATCTGCCACAGAACATCGCATGATCTCAGATAAAACACAGCAGAAGAAACATATGAAATATTGGATATACTAGGACGTCCGTGTTTTCAATACGAGCCAGTATAAAACACGGATTCCACGGTCGTGATGAATAGCCAATCCCACACCCCTAGACCCCTATGAGAGCGGCAAGCAACCCTACCAATTCTAGGGTTAGGAGACCCGGACTCGACTCCTCGAGTTGGTCTCCCACTGGACCCTAAAACCCGGTTACTAGTGCTCCCCTCCTTGGGTCTATCCTAGTGCAGAAAAGTGAATAATATACAAACGGTGACTACTTCCGCAACCTGGAAGTGCCCCAATAAAAAGAATATTACATATAAGTTTTTACATGAATGAAAATGAAAAAACACTCATCTCACATAAAAACCCCCGGCTATTCAAACACGACGATCCAATATAACATATCCAGCAACACATAACATCACATGTCATTAACGTAAGTAAATATGCGCATCCCAATTGTCGTTGGCATATAGCAACGAAACCGGCGATATCACATATTACACTTACGGTCACAGAAAAGAAAGTGTAAAACTACAACAGTTGGAATCCGCAATCTCTTTAGACATCACATACCTAATCAAATGAATTCCTTAGACATCGCATGCCTAACAATTATAAACGCCGCATTTTAGTCTCATTATCGAAAACACTTTTCAATATCAAGTCGGGCAATTCAACAAGATTTCCGAAAATCTGATCGAATGCTCGTCGCAAACTTTAGTAGGCGGCCGCACCCCCGATACCGTCGACAAAGTGCACCAAGGCGGAACACCGCTACCGTGAGCACCCGAACGGATGCTTTCGGCGGCGGGGTTCTCCTACAGTCACTTGGTCGGGGCTATGGAGTGAGGCTGTCTATTAAGTTTACCCGGCGAGTATCCGCGTACGTTACGTGATTGCGACGGACTTTTGATCACATCAAAATTCCGTGGCAACCGATCAACTGAGACTAAACTGCTATGTTTATAACATTCATTCGGTTATCTCATAACAACTTGTGAATTCCAATTATTGTATCCCATTCCAGATAAATAGAAAATGTCAAACTTTCCGATCGAACAATCGAACACCCAAGTTTTCCCGATACAGCTCAACACATGAAACAAGTCTAACAACATTCAGTTCGTGCCTCAGTACCAACGGTCCAGCCGTAGAAGGGTCAAGCCAACGTCTCACATGTGGCACGCCGTACTGCCCCAAACCCGAAGGTTCAAAGGGCAGTTCAAGACGGTCACATAATCGAGTTAAGGTTTGTTGTCTTCTAGAGGGTCCATCGCGTTACTTGCACTACTTAGAACGTCGTTAAACTACGGAAAAATCCAACACTTGGAAATTTCCCAACAGGGGAAAAATTGGGTATTTATATCCGGTAGAACTTTTCAACATGTTCAAAAATTATCCGGAAAACACATAGACAGAATTTAGACTTTCCGATCGAAACTACGAGTCCCCAAAACAACTCAGAAACACTCAACTCTTGAGTTCAGATCAAAATATTCCAGGAAAATCAGCACTGCATGTTAGGTGATACTGTGCAATTTGGCCACGTGGCATGAATAGTTGGCCGCGGAAGGGCCGCACAAACCCTACTTGTGCGGCGCTTCCGCCGCACTCTGGTGGAATCGTGTGCTCAAATTTCACAGTTATTCTCAGAAAAGCCTGCTTGTTTTTTTGGATATTTTTAATTGCCAAAAATCAACAGTTTTGAAAAAAGTACAGAGAGCGATTTTGCAATGGGATTTCGGTTCGATCGGGTTTCTAATTCCGTCCGCGGATCGCCTAAGGCTCTAGCTAGGCTCTAATACCACTGTAGGGGTTCCACGGCACACCCATGATGTTCTACAACTGATCAAGCATGTCCAATTCAAAAATTTGTATGCCGAAGAACCCCTATACGGATCGTTGACTAGAGAATAGGCGAAAATAGCAACTAGTTATCAACATAACTAAAGAGTGAACCGAAAAACAACCTTTGTAGATCCGGTAGTCCACCTCTATTGCTCCATGACGATGTATCTTCGCTGCGATCATCTGATCCGGGACTCCGGCGATGGTTTCGTCGGAGAAAAGAACGGGCTAGGTCGAAGACTTCGCTGCCAATGATGATCTACGTCGAGGCATCTCAAACTCGAGCTCCGCCTTCGCCAAGTGAAAGAACTTGTGAAGACAACACTCTCTACCACATGGCAAGTGATAGAGAATGAAGAAATAGGAAGTGGGTTGGTCTTAGATTTTGATTTCTCACTCTTTTGACAAGGTTGTCATTAATGGAAGAGAGCTTTTCTTCTTCTTGATGAAGAAGAAGAAGAAGCATGAAGAATAATGAGTCTTATTTTTTAATAGAGAAAATATTATGATAAGTATGATAATGGCAACCATAGTTAGTTGTAGAGATGGAACCATGGTTGGGTTGAATGGTTGGGTCAAAGTCAAGAGACAAAATGGTGTAAGCTTCAAAGCTTCATCAATTTCATGAAGAATAAAAAGCTTGCCACCATTTTATTCTTGCCCCCCACTTAAGAATAACAAATGAAATAAATATAAGATAAAAAGAAAACCCTAACCATTTTACAACCATGGTTTGATCTTTACATCTAACTTAAGTTAACTTGTATCAACAAACATGATACATTCAAGTGCACATGAAAATATATCACATATACAATGTGCACATCAAGTGAGAAAATCCATCTTAAGTGAACCAATACTTTTTAATGTAAAGTAATATATCAAATATATAATTATACATTAAATCATTAAATCAACACTTGATTTAACGATCCGGTCATATCACATATAACCGACTAATATGAATAGTAACAAATCACCGAATCAACACTTGATCCGATAACCTGTCTATATCACATATAGCCGATCAATGTTACATATCGCGAGAATGGAATACAGTATCACATACACGTATTATTCTCGGTCCCGCACATATCTCATATGTGCTCCTATTTCGTTTTGCTCGAGCCAGGAAACCTCTGTGTAGGACTCTAAAGACTCGTCAATACGCCGGCGGCGAGTGATGATCATATCAAACACCCACAAGCCGCAAGCGGTCTGCTAAACGTAACGGCCACCCGGGTATTGAGCGATCAGAAGATCAACGAGCAAGCCCGCTCACACTCCTATGAATCCAACCAGTAACACTTACCGTACAGTCCGGTCAGTTCGTCTGATATGTCGCATATCTCGCCTAGGGGTGGTAAACGTCAGACCCCAATAGCTTGATAAGTCATGCCGATATCAGGTCCATAACAATCGTGAAACTACTGATAACTCTTACCAGTATATCACTGCAACCCTAGCCAGGGATTTCCTGTTATGTCCAGTCGTGCATAGCGCAACATCAACCCCCAATACCGGGAGAGACGAATCCCCTCCTATCGCTCATTGCCTCCATGTGAATCGGGACTGTACCCAACAACCACCCGTTTGCACAACTCAGTAGAGCCATGGTAGGGTGGAAATCAAAGCACAGTGGGAGACACACAAGACTCTATGACGATCTCGGGTCAACAGACTAAGCTGTACCAGTGTCACCAGAGAACTGCCATCTGACGTGAGGTATAATACCATCTGGGAGTTCTCGGCGAGTCCGTTCAGTGTACCCAGTCCCCACTGAGCACCCGCATACCATCTCTGATGTCAAACACCAATGGATATGGGATCATCCATCGCCCATCACATGGGTCGAGAAGATATACGCTAGTCTACTCTGGAATATCGATGCCCCGTCTCGATATACCAACGACTAGGAACATTGAAGGATGTACTCATTGACTACCCAGGCCCCACTAGTATGATCTGCATCAAATTCCTGGAAGTCGAGTACACATCCTAAGGGCTTTATCAACATGTAATAGAGAGATAGAAAGTATACACGTTAAGATAAAGAGCAACCAGATAGTGTACTATCAGGTCGAGCAAGAAAGTCCTACCTATATATGTCCCAGCATCCACTACAATATACATCCAATGTACAGTAATGGCCTCTAGGGCATACATATAACTAACACTTTGAAGTGCTGAGTGGCCTACTCACGTTGTTGAGGGAGGTTGCTTCACTTCGGGTACTTGGCGGGTAGTTTGCCGCACCCGTAGGGGTCTAGGGTGGAGTGTGGCTATTCATCACGACCATGTAATCCGTCTTTCGTTGCAGGATCGAACGAAACGCAGATTCCTAGCATATCCAATGTGTTCATCTGTGATCTGGAATGTCTATCATTGCATCTGACGAATGTATATATCTATATATGATATCTAGTAGGCGTTGCTTATGTTTTGCACCCGCGCTAGTCCAGCCCCCGCTCTGTCGTTAGTTAAGTAACGTACGGGTGATGATGGGGCCCTGTGGCGAATGCGATGGCATAAGCGTACGTCATATTTTCGTTGTTTTTAGCGATGGTAGGAGTAATTGATGGGACACATTATATTAATGCAAAGAAAAACAAACCTAAAAGACGTTGTTGGAACAATTTTCAAAAATTTGTTATTGCAAGGACGTTCTCTTTTGTTTTGCACAGAGGTATTCGGTTATGAATACCCAACACCTCATTCGACGAGGCAAAGGCAGAGATCCCTTCATCGGGATTGACCCCTTAGACAGAAGTTTACGTCAGGGTAATAATTTCACTATAGTCGATTATTCTTGCTTTGCATCGAGGTATTCAGTTTGGAATATCATGCACCTCATTCGACGAGGAAAGAGCCGAGATCCCTTCATAGGGAGTGACCTCTTTAGCAAAAGTTTTTGTCACAATATTTTTAAAAAAGGGTTATCAGGTTCTTTCAACGATATCAAGTTCATTACGTTAACAGGTTTTTTCGCCAAAAACCCAGCCGTAGCCCTCCGTCATTTCCTACAAGTACTACTTAGTATTCGAGCTACGTATTTTGGCATTGTCAAGACGTAGTGATCGGTAGCTAAGTATTACTTGTTTGCAGCTTTATTTTCAGATTATTTAGGAAAGTCACATAGCTATGTTGGCATTGTCAAGAGATATGCGGGTGGGTCTAAGTTAATCAAGATAATGACGGGCCGAACTTGACTAGCGGTTTATGATATGTTGGCATTGTCAAGGTCATAAACCGTTAGGGGCAAAAATCCACATCGGGAGTTTCTAAAGAAACTGAAACTTGCTGATTTAGCATACCTTCTGGAGTGTGGTGACTAGAGTGGATTCCATCTAGGTCATCACACAATGATAGTTGGATCCCGATCCCACTGATGAGTTGGATTACTCTCGGGAGATTATTTCACTTAACAATCAATGCTATAAACCAAGTAGGTGTCTAGAATGGTGTTAGCGGGGCTACGCCTCCAGGGAAAAGAGGTTATATAATTAAGGAACTTCACGAAAGTGTTGGAAAACCTCCCGCGAAGTACCAACACTATCCTGGCTGAACGGTTAAGCAAGTATTGTGACGTGCGATTAATCCTGACTAGTTCTTCTTTTAGGGTTTGAAGAAGAATTTGAGGAAACAGTGGGAGCCATCCTGGTTAGATAAAATAATAAACCAATCTAATCTTGCAAGAGCGCACGCTGAGTGTTTCTTTTCTCTCTCTCCAGGTAGCAACCATTTCACGCCCTAATCAAGATAATAAAATGTATCGCATGACCGATCCGAATTCTTATTCGGGGCTGGGGAACGTCGGTTCGGCTCAAACTTGTGACAACAGTCATAAGTATAAGCAAGGGAAAGAGGATTGTATGGATTCCAAGGAGATCCGGTTGAAGAAGAAGCATAGTTTTGCATCTACTTCAGGTGTTCTTGTAATTGAGAACTGCTTTACGGTCAGCCCTACCTCCTGGGTACTTGATACCGGATCAGGATCCCATATCTATAATTTATTGCAGGGACTGAAAAAAAGTAGGAGAGTTGCACCTGGTGATATGTCACTCAGGGTAGCGAACGAAGCACAAGTTAATGTTGTAGTTGTCGGTGAATATCACCTAGTGTTGCCAAATGGCAATACTATGATTTTGAACGATTTCTACTATGTACCTTCCATGGTTTGCAACATCATATCTATTTCTTTACTCAATAAAGATGGATATAACTTTGTTCTTGATAGAAATATCATGAACATTTACCTTGATAAGGTACTGGTTGCAAAAGGTACACTGTGTAATGGTATCTATGTTCTAAATCAGAATACAGTTCTCAATGTACAAAATACACGCAAGAGGAAGAGTTCAGATACGAACGAATCCTACTTGTAGCATTGTAGACTTGGTTATATCGGAGAGAAAAGACTACGTAAGTTGCATAAAGATGGACTCTTGAATACGTTCGAATTTTCATCTTATGAAACTTGTTAGTCTTGCTCAGAGGTAAGATGACCAAATATCCGTTCACCGGAAATTGAAAAAGGGCAGCAGAGCTCTTGGGACTCATACACAGTGATGTATGTGGTCCAATGTCTATACAAGCAAGGGGTGGGTTCTCGTACTTCATCACATTCACTGACGATCTCTTTAGGTTCGGATATGTGTATCTGATGAAACACAATCTGAGGTTTTGAGAAATTCAAGGAATTCAGAAATGAAGTAGAAAACCAGACTGGAAAAATTATCAAGATCCTCCGATCGGATAGGGGAGGGGAGTACTTAAGCACGGAATTCCTAGATTACTTAAAAGAGAATGGTATTCTCTCTCAGCTTACTCCTCCTTATACACCACAGCACAATGGTGTATCAGAGCGGAGGAATCGTACCCTATTGGACATGGTTCGCTCCATGATGAGTAATGCTGAGTTACCTCTTTCATCCTGGAGACTTGCGCTTGAAACAGCAGAATACTTACTGAATCAGGTTTCGTCTAAATCTGTGCCTATGACTCCATATGAAATATGAAGTGGTAAAAGACCGAATCTTGAACGTATTAAGATATGGGGTTGTCTGGCCTATGTAAAGGCACAAAATCCGGACAAGCTTAAAGCACGATCAGTTTTGTGCAAGTTTGTGGGATATTCTAGAAATTCTCTGGGTATCTGTTCTACCACACTGAAGAACAGAAGGTGTTCGTTGCTCGTCGCGCCACCTTTTTAGACTGGCAATTTCTTGCAAAAGAAATAAGTGGGAGCACGGTAGAACTGGATGAAATATCTGATCCACAAACTCAAACTGAGGATTTAGTAGAACCAGAAAATTCAATAGTCCCAGATGAATCTCAGCCACTCCGCAGATATGGTAGGATTTCTCATCCGCCCGAGAGATACTACGGTTTTCTCATAGACGGGGATCGAGAGGATTCCATCTTGGAAGGAGATGACCCTACCAGTTTCAGGTAAGCCATTATCAGTAGGGACTCTGATAAGTGGCTGGATGCTATGCAATCCGAAATGGAGTCCATGTACAACAATAAAGTGTGGACCTTGGATATTGCTCCACCTAGGATAAAACCCATTGGATGCAAATGGATCTACAAAAGGAAACATGGTGTAGATGGGCAGGTGGAAACATATAAGGCTAGACTCATTGCAAAAGGTTTTCGTCAAAGACCTGGTGTGGACTATGACGAAACTTTTTCTCCAGTGGCTTTGCTCAAATCCATTCGGATCCTACTTGCCATTGCTGCCTTCCATGACTATGAAATCTGGCAGATGGACGTAAAAACGGCTTTTCTAAACGGTTGTTTGGAAGAGTGCATTTACATGGATCAGCCAGAAGGTTTCGTAGACAGTGGGAGCAGCGGGAAGGTGTGCAAGTTGATTAAATCCATTTATGGATTAAAGCAGACATCGCGGAGCTGGAACATCTGTTTTGATGAGGCAATCAAGGAATTCGATTTCATCAAGAACGAAGATGAACCTTGTGTCTATAAGAAGATTGTAGGATGAACTGTCGTGTTCCTAGTCTTTTACGTGGACGACATTCTTTTGATAGGAAATGACATTCCTAGGCTACAATTGTTGCGCCACGGCAGCGCCCCGGCCGTCTATCCGAGGCCAAAATGCGGAATCAAAATTTTTTCCTTACTTGGAAACCGGCGCTACCGCGGACAATGAAAACCCGAATCGTTAACCATTAACCTATACTAGCTATCAAGAGATGGGAAGAAAAGTATACCGAGTGATCCGAGTCCTCCGGTCTTCTCGTCATCGTCCCGATCTCCCGCGGAAAGTCTAGTCTCCATATCGTCGCCTCCTCGCCGGAAGGGCACCACATCGCCTGCGTCTTTTACGGGCTCCCGCCTCAATACCGAGGCAACTCGGGCATGAAGCCGGAAACTCGACATGCTCAAGATATGCTGTAGAATGTGTAGTGTAGAGGCTATGTCTCATTTGGGGTTTGTTGCCTTTGAAGATGATGGTGGAATCAAGATTAGAAAAATGGTGCTTGCATTTTTCTAGCATGAAAATGAGATCAAGAATGAAACTCTTAAGATGAAGCTCTCATCTTCTCTTTTTTTCTCTCAAATTATCTTCAACCATTTCATAATGAGAAAGGTGGAGGAAAGAATACACAAATGCAAGAGGGAGGTGAGTGTAGGATAAAGAGAATGGTGACCATATCCTTAACATCATCATCATAAACTCACATCAACTTTCATCTCATATCTAATCATAATAAAGCATGAAAAGATGAAGGAAAAGAATGGTATCTAAAGATGCTATCATAATAAATACATTCAAGAATCCCCCTCCACAAATGTAATTTGCAAAACTGCAAATTACCCCTCCATCGGAAATGTCCGGCTGGGAAAGAACAAAGGAAAACCGGCCGAAACGGAATGCAAACTGGCAACTCCAGAAAACTGGCCCCGTAATAAATTACAGGAAAACCCCGATACTGTGCATACACACCCGCATCTGTATTCCGACCGGATACAAATGCAATGAGACAAAATATACACTGTACTAAACTAGGATCCGGCTTAAACCAAAGCCGGCTAGTAATATACGTTCGATCCTGATCCGTGCAATACCGCACGTATCTGATCGAACCCTACCATATAACCATACGGCCACTAGAACAAACTGTCCGATCCTGATCCGTGAAATACCGCACGTATCTGATCGGACCCTGCCATATCTCCATACGGCCTCTACAGCGTTTCGCCCGAAAGCTTGAGTAACTGTAAGTGTGGTGGACTCTAAAGACTCGTCAATACTATGGCTATGGATTTAACCACTAGCACGTCAGAGGTATAAGCCAATACGTGACGGGCCACCAGCTATTGACCAAAAGGGACGTCGATGAGCGAACTCATCCTGACACCCTACTGAGCCTGTCAGTGACAATATCCGTACAGTCCGGTCCGTTCGTCTATGAGCATCGCATGTCGGGCCTAGGGGGTTGGTAAAAGTCAGACCCCCAAAAGCGGTACAAGTCGTGTCGGAGTGTAGCCCAGAATGCCCTGAGATACTACTGGAATACCTACCAGTAAATCTCCTGCCTCGGCCGAGGGCTTTGCGTAATGGCTCTCCTAGACACAGCGCGACCTCACCCCCAATACCGGGAGAGACGAACCCCTGAAGATCCGCTCACTGCCTCCATGTGTCTCGGGACTGTACCCAACTAAAACCTGTTTGCACGACTCCTTTGAGCCGTGGTAGGGTAGTAATCAAAGCACAGTGGGAACTCACACGAGACAAATGACGATCTCAGGTCGATGAACTAACCTGTACACATGTCACCAGGGAACTGCTATCTGACATCTGGTATAAGACCAACTAGCAGGTTCCCGGCGAGTCCTGTCCGGTGTACTCATAACCCAATGAGCACCTGTATACATCTTAGGTGAACCAACTGACACCAGTGGCTTGTGAGACCGGCCACCGCCCCTCGTCGGGGTCTCGACTGTATACACTAGTCTACTAATGGAGTATCGATGCCTTGTCTCGAAACTCCTACGACTAGGGACCTTTTAAGGATGTGCTTATAGACTACCAGCTCCCACGTATATGATCGCCATCATACTGTAGGTAGTCAAGCAAGAATCCTAGGGGCTCTATCAACGTGTAATAGCGACATGTCAGGTCACCTAAAGCAGTACACGATGATAAAGATAAACCAGATAGCATACTATCGTCTCGAGTAAGACTGTCCTACCGGGATAGGTCCTCCCTCAATCATTGCAATCACGTGCCTGTGATCCAATAATTGACTCTGAGGGCACTATCTCCAACAATCTCCCACTTGCACTCAAGGCTAATTATTGCGATGTCGCATACTCACAGCCCGTGTGATACCGAACACCCAACTCCTCTACTGGTCAGTCTCACAAAGCTCGTTTGCGAAACTATTGCGTTCGAGGAATAGCCTCAGTGAGTGGATCCGCTGTGATGTTTCTTTCTATGTCTCTATATATCTCAAGTTCGCGGAGAAAACCATCTCCCGAAATAAGCAATACATGTCTTAGAGTATGTCTGGATATTTGATGGGACCTAGCTCATAAATGAACTCCAAATCCAAACTTCTTAGACTGTATCGATAACAGAACTTAATCAGTAATCAGCGCCATGCCTCCCTCAGTATTGCCTTGGACCACCTGTCCAAAATATTGCCCCTTGTCAGAAGGAGAAACTATAACTCTGACAGCCACTCTGCCATCCATGTCACCTTGGAAGCCTGGAGCGATAACCGTCTCCTAAAAGAGGCTGTTGTTATCACATCCCTAGAACACGCACTTATGTCCTAAAACTGCTTCCGATTGTTTCTCCAGGATTGGATTAATATAAACTTATTGCATCTACTGCAAGAACAACATCTGGTGTGGTACTTGACATCTCATGATTGACTCAATTGCCTAAGCAAGTGATCTGTCAATCATGCGTATCCCTCTCCCCTTTAGTCTGTAAGACACCTTTAGAGAGGGTGACTCCATCACTTGCAGGTACACTACCGAGCCAGGAGTCGTCCATTCTAAATACTCTTAGAATGCTGTCTAAGTACCCTGATTGGGAAACCACCTAAATCTAGATCTAAAACCATAGATCTAGTAACCAGAATGTCTGATATAATATCCAAGTCCTGTGTGGCGAAACCACTGTGTGACAACCAAAGTATAACCGATCGTAGTATAGGAGTTTCCTTTCCTACTCTGTGTATGTCATCCAAAACCAGGACATCACACCCTACTACCTTCTCAACAGATCCATCCCCTATTCTGATGAAGTCAAACCTATGACTGTCACGTCAGAAATAGATGATCTATCTCCGCTACATCTGCTTTAGTCTATAAGTAGACATAAGCTACCTGTCCACCAATGCTTCCGCTGCTCCCACTGACTACGACAACCCTCTGGCAGAGTCATATACATGTACACTTCTGAAGCTAGTTCAGAACGACGCTATACTCATCCTCCTGCCGGGTCTCGCAGCCTGGAACAACAGCAATGGCAAGTGTGGGTAAACAAGAACTTCCCTGTCACCGTCCTTGAGGCTACCGGAGTACCTCTCGGGTGCCTGAAGTTACCCACCTTATCTGCGGAGTGGCCAATGGAATGTCAAGCCAGATTGAATCTTTAGGTTCCTTATCAAATCTTCAGTAATCGTTTGCGGTTCTGGAATCACTTCCAGTTCTACCATACTCCCACTACTGTTTTGAAAAAATCCATTTTTAATAAAACTGTGGCGAGTCTAGAACAATATTTCTATTGATCTGCCAGATGGAAGAAAATCAACCCTCGTCATAGCCTGGGTCAACCCACAAACAGCCATCACAGAAACGTGCCTTGAGTTGTCCAGTGTCTGGTTTTAATCATAAGCCGGACAACTCCCCGTACCTTAACATCGTTAAGATATGAACTTTTCTATATCCAATATAGAACCAGAGGCACTGATTCAATTGAACCAGATTCAAATCATGCAGCTATCTCCAGTGCATGTAAACTAAATGGAAGGAGGCCGATCAGCGTTACTCAACTTAGGAATGCTTCCAATTATGAGTAACCTGAAAGAAAAGCAATTTCTCTTTATCATTACTATCAACTGAATACCATACGCAAGTATCTACATCTTCGATCACTTTGAAGAATCCCGATACTTGCTATACCTGGTTCTCTACTGTATTCAAATACCTATAACTCCTCAAAACTTAGACCCTGTGTTTCCACGAAACACATGTCTAAGAACTAGAGAAGTTAAAAGTAAACAGAATATAGTATGACGACCAACCCCTCTGTCCTAATGGACACTGGACAACATACAATACTCTGTATATGTCCGCTGAGTCTAACAACTTTTTCACTGTGTGTCGTAGGTTGAAAACTGTACTTATGGTTAAGAAGAATTACACCGCTGTTTAATGCTCCTTACCTAACCATCCACTGATATAGGTAAATGTCATCGACATAATATCAAAAGGTATATCTCACTCTATGAAAATAGACGTACAGATATATCAATTTGAAATTGGTGCACAACAGCGGATATTCAAAACCAAATATTTGCCGACCGGCAAACAGGCCAGATGATCTCCTTAAATATCACCGATTACAACGAATCCCGATATAATGAGGATGATCACCCTATTCCCAATAACTTACTCCCACTCATCATCTGTAAAACCATACAGATGTGAGAATCATACCTGGTAAATACATACCCTGGAGCAAGTGTCTAACTGGGAAATCAGTTTTCCATTAACAGTACACAGTGAAACTGAAACATTGAAATGTTTCGTCGGGGTATCCTGGTATTCCTAGTAATGCCTCTTCCATTATCCAGATTCACAACTGTAACCGTATAATTCTTTGCCATCTTTCTAAATCCCTTTCTATGTCTTTAGTCATTACCTTCTGTACACCACTTTAGGCCAAATGGTTTTCTTCCTTCCCTACCGTTCGGCACCAGCCTATGGTTTGGAAGAAGACTATCCAAAAAGCATAAAGGGTGTACTGTCCTAATCCTAGGAGCACTCGCAATGCGAGAGAAGGTGAAGATAAAAGACACCTGAATGTACTTTATTCCTATTTCTCCTGAACCAGAATCCATCCCCGAACTGGAACAAGTTCCTTTCGAGTTCGTATATAACCATACGATAGAGTATCCAATAAACTGTGGATCTTCGTAGTGATACGGAGTGTCCTGGAGAAATACAAAGGTGATTTAGGATTGGCGAAGAAATACTTGGTTTGGTCGTGAATATCAGTCGCAATTTACTTTGCCCTCCTACTAATCCCTTGCTTTGTCTTAACTTAATACCTTCTGCACACCATCGTTATGCTAATTGGTTTTCTTCATTCCCCACCGTTCGGCACCAGCCTAAGGTTTGGAAGAAGACTATCCAATTTGCGTAATAGGTGTACTACTCCTAAACCAAGGAGTACTCGCAACCTGAGAGAAGGTGAAAAGAAAAAACAACTGAATAGTCCTATCCGTTTTTCTCCAGAACCAGAAACCATCCTCGAAGTCCTTCGAGTTCGTATATAACCATACGATGGTTTTGTCCAATGGAAGTGGACGTTCGTAGTCATACGGGGTGTCCTGGAGAAAAGGGTAAAAGTAGGAGTGGCAATGAGGTCTGCAACTCTGACAATCCAAAATCCAGTGTTAAGAAGGTTCGGTCAACTTGGTCACTGAGTCATAGTCAAGGGTCGGGTCAATGGTCGCTGCCAAAGAGAGAGAGAAAAGAAACACTCAGCGTGCACTCTAACCTAGATCAGAATGGTTATCACTTTTTCTAATCAGGAAACCTCCCACTGTACCTCAAATTCTCCTCCAAACCTGAAAGAAGAATTAGTCGGGGTCACCCGAGGAGTAAACTAACTCATCAGTGGGAATCGGGATCCAACTATCATCGCATGATAACTTGACGGAATCCAGTCAAGTCACCACACTCCAGAAGGTATGTGCATGCCTGGCAAGTTTCAGTTCTTTTGAAACTCCCGATGTGTGTTTTTACCCCAAGCGGTTTATGACCTTGACTAGGTCAACAAACCATAAACCGCCAGTCAAGTTCAACCCGTCATTATTCTGGATTGCATTAAACCCACCCGTACGTGCCCTTGACTAAGTCAACAAGGCCGCACGACTGTCTTAACCAATCCCACTTATGCAACAAACAAGTACCACTCAGCTACCGAACACTACGTCTTGACTAGGTCAACAAACGCAGCACGAATACTAAATAATACCTGTAGGAAATGACGGAGGGCTACGGATGGTTTTTGGCGAAAAACCTTTAACGTAATGAACATGATATCGTTGAAGGAACTGCATAGCCTTTTATAAAAATATAGTGACGAAAACCTTTACTAAAGAGGTCACTCCCAGTGAAGGGATCTCGGCTCTTTCCTCGTAGAATGAGGTGCAGGATATTCCAACTGAATACCATGATGCAAAGAAAAAGTAATCGGCTATAGTGAAGTTAATGCCCTGACGCAAACTTCTGTCCAAGGGGTCACTCCCGGTGAAGGTGTAACAGTTCGAAATAATAAAATATAAATTTTTGGGAATTTTTATTATTTAATATTATTTTATTGATTATTTTAATATTAAATGCAAATAAATAGGAAAAATTTGAGAAAAATTATGGAAAATTCTAAAATAGGGTAAATTAGTGAATTATGACATTTTTTATGTTGTTGTGATCATTTTGACACTAAATTAGTGCTAATTGCGATTAAAAATCGCTAATCGGGTTTTTACAATTTTGAGCAAAACATGCACACATTACTTTTCCTACACTTGTGCATTTTCTTCTATGATTTTTCATTTGGGTTTACTATTTAGGTGAGAAGGAATATGAGAGAAATGAAAAGGAAAAAGAAAAGAAAAGAATAAAGAATGAGGTTGGTGAGAGAAGTATGGGTTTCTTGTTGACTTAAACCTTAGCCATTTTTCCCCCTCTCATTTTCTCCCCCCTCTCCCAATGCTTGCTGCTGCTGCCTCTCCTCCTTCTTCCTCCCATCATCAAGCCCTCAAATCATCTCAAAAATCATCCCAAAACCCTAATTTGATTTCATTAAAAAGGTGCACAAACCCGAGATCTTCGCGATGAACCTAGAAAGCATGGATTTTGGCCACTAGGGGCAACTCAAGAATTTTCTTGAGTTGCCAATTGAGGTAATTTCTGAACCATTCTACTAGTTTTAGAAATTCCTATACCCCTATGCAAGTTTTGTATCGATATTATGTGATATAATGGACATGATGAAAACCTAGTTAGGGTTTGAGAGAATCTTGAGTTGTAATGTGAAATTGAGACCAGTAGAGGACTTGTAAACACCCTAGTGCATGAATTGGAACCCTAAACCTGAAGCTAGAACTAGAAATACGGATTTTAGAAACCGATATCGGGGAAAATGTGAAATCTGTGCATGTTAATTTGAATCTGCTATTACCCCGGGAACCCTAAAATAATTATTTACTGGAAATTGAGATGTGCAGGCACCATAGAGGCAACACCCCAAACCCCAGCCCCCAACTCATCCGTACGGCCGCCAATTTCCTCCTTTTGGCCGCCAATTGCGGCCTGGGTCCCACCTCCTTGGCTCGTATTGGTTCTGTAGCTCCTTCATTGTTAGTTTAGGCCCCTGGTATTCATAGATTTGTATAAATTGATCTCTGGAAAAATCTGGGACATGTTTCATGAGTTGCTGTTTTGGACTTTAGTTTCCGTATTCCGTATTTTCATTTCTGCATTGGTGTGTTTCGTTTTACCTCGACTATTTGTCGTTCATACGACGATATAGAGGATTTATTGATGGTTTTGAAGGCGTGCCATAGGTTTTCACCTATAGGCCCCTTATCGTGTCGTTTTGGACTTCGTGTGCCGTTTTAGCTTTGATTTGGTTTTGATGCGATGCGATACGTGTGTTATGTGTAGGTACACCGCGACGGTCCGAGACGATGCGGAGGATGACAGTGACGTCGACACCGACACGCAGGACACAGGTGAGTAGATTATATCTACAGGGGGAAGTCGGGTGGATGGCGTATAGCACCCCCGCAGTCCGTGGTGTGGTATACGAATACGTATACCCACGTATATTTTTTTTGTGTGTTGTTAGGATCATTGATATGAATAATGGTTTTATTGATGATGAGATATATGGTTTGGGTATAGTACGAACCCTAGGTAGCGATTGCACATACTTACACACATACTTGCATACCTACATTCACACCCTTGCATACTACTCATACCTGCATAGTGTTTGATGATTTGGGATGACTTTGGAGATGAGTCGTTGATGTGGACTTTGCGCCGCGAGATCGGCGAGTTGATATTGATTCATATTTGGGATATGATTTGTGTTCTTGCGGGCTTGGGATATGTGTTACCCCGCATGCTTACTTCATTGATGGTATCGATTGTACTAGGCATAGAGTAGTACCCCAGACTGTTTGATCTGATGATAGTGATACCTATTAGGTGACGAGATAGTGAGATGTTGACCCTACCCAGCTATTGGGGATGCCGTACGATGATTTACCGTACGAGCCGATATTGATGATAGATCCGCACTCATAACTCGAGGATACCTTACGATATGACATTGAGGCGGGATCACCGACTATATATATATATATATATATCGACTCAGATGTTAGGTGGTTTCCTTACCTGTAGTTCAGTAGTATAGTTAGTATAGTTGTTAGAGTAGATGAGACTTCTTACCTATTTCAAAAACTAACGAATCGTGGGTATTTTTAAAGACAGCTCAAGGGAATCTACGGATATTTCAAAAACGACGTATCTTTGCATAAAAACACCGTAGCCCCTATTTTCAAAACCCCATGATTCGTGTTATTTCAAAAGGCACCAATTGTAGGACTTATATTAGAGTAATGCAGATTAGTTTTAGCTACGTCTAGTTTCAGCTCTCACCCCCTTCTTGTGGTTCGCTTTGCATCGCATTTTTATACTATGTTTCATGCTCCAGTATTAATATCATGCTGCTAGGACACCAGCACCATTATCGATGATGCATCTGTTCCACGTGCACTTGTTGCCGGCTCACACACTCATCATCGATAATTGCCATGTCACTACACTGTAGTACCATTACATTCATTATATGATTCTTACATGACATGATGATGTACATACCTTCTTTACATGTAGCATACATCATGGATTGATTGCATAACACATCGCATTGGATTTATTTCTTGATGTTGGATGTTCATGTGATTTCTGGATTTGGGAACCGAGGATGTCTTTTAAGAGAATACATTATTGCTTTAAAAACCCGGTTACCCTTGATATGATATTTGGTACGTCCACCATGTGTTTTCTCGGTGCTGAGAGCGACATGTGAAACCCGAATCGAGGAGGCGGATGAGGCCGATTGCGGGTACATGGTGGACCCGGTAAGGTACCCCGGGGCAAGAAGACGTGGTGATGACGATGAGCCTGACAGGGGGAGATTGCCTACCGGTGATATTACCCGACGCGTCGGATATCCGGAGGATACCGTCGTGGTCTGAGATTTATGGTAGGGGCCGGTCTGGATTGACGGCGCCCTAGATATGATGGTTGAGACTTTGAGATATCAGGATATTGGGATTTCGTTTGTGCCGATGCTAGGCACAGTTTTATGCTGATTTCATTATGGTACCTCATCTTTTAAAATACAGGGAAATCTCACTAAAGTATGAAAACTGTTGCCTCATGTAGATGTATTCTGTTTTCTCGCATTCATATCTCATTCATATGCTATATTGTTATCTGAGGCACTGACACAGACACATGAGATTACACTCGGGTTAGATATTTTTACCCTAGCCTTGCTATAGGCTGCATGCTTTATATTGAGGATTTTTTATACTGATCGTTGACTTAGGATTATGTCTTGCATTCGGTTTATCCTTGTAGATGTTTCTATTCACGAGTTGGCAACTCACCCCCGTTGTGCCACAGTTCTTGCAGGTTCTGCCGTACAGGTTCCTTTGCGGTATTTCCGGCACACTACTTCTTGCGGGTGACTTGCTTTTGGTAGGTGGGTTCTTTTGCACCAGGAGCCACCATTGTGTTTATTTACTTCATTGTACCTAGAAATGTCCATCAACCAAAACTTGTATATTCTTTCAGACTTAGAGACAGTGTTGTTTTATTCGACCTTAGAGTCGCGCTTAGTAGTATTGCGGTTTTCTTGTTGCTTGAGCTTTCTTTTGGGTTTGATCCTCGCCACTTGGCGTTGTATATTATTGTTGCATATGTGGTTGTGACCGTCTTTTGACGAAGAGCTAGCTCCCGCTTGGGGATGCCTTTATCATTGTATATATTGTTATTCTTGTTTTACCCCATTCGGGGCCAGTTTTACAAAAGAAACTCTGCCGAAATTTCTAGAAAAGACTGTACTGTTTTAAATTGCATATTCGGCTTAGTTATTTAAAAACATTGATTTTAAACATGTAGTTCTTTACTTATTCTTAAAAAAGGGTTTTAGATTTCTGGGTTTTCGGCTCACTTAGTCGCGTTACGCCTGTAGGCGTTACGTGGTTAAGTGCCGGTCACGGGCCAAACTTTGGGTCGTGACAAAGTTGGTATCAGAGCGCTAGGTTGACCTTGGTTCGAGTCTAAGTTTGACTATGTGGAGCCTAGGGCGTTGTTTATATACGGAACTTAGGCTTGACCTTACGGAACTTAGACTTGGTCGAGGGGGTACTAAACCCGAACTTTCGTCGTATTAGGATGACCCTTGGTTAATGGAATAGGTGACTAAAGTAGAGTGACGTACCGTTGGTATGTTCCGCGGCATACTTACGACACGCCACTCCGCTTAAGGAACCTTAGGATGTGCATACTTTTCGAGATCAGTGATTCTCTTCATATCCAGGATTATACATCCATTTGAGATCCCCGATTCTATTAGTTCATGATCATATCTTCATTGACGCTGTTCCTTCCTATGATCATGTATCCACTTTGGATCTGTTGTTTCCTTCTTGTCATTGGGGTGCTCTTTTGATACTCGATTGAGGTTCCTGTCACCATGTTTGAGCGCAGTTTGGGCTGCTGCTAGGGTTACGGCCGGTATGAGCTCGTTTGGTACGAGGGCCGACCATTGTGTTTTCTGGTGACATGGGAATGTCTCGAGTTAGTATTGGTGATTGTGACCTCTAGTGGAGGCGAGTGCTTGGTTTTGCACCGGATGATCGGGCCATTGTTAGAGCTGCCAGTTGAGAGAGGACTGTTGATGTACAGCGTACCTCAGAGGTTGTGATGTCGCCTACCGTGCAGACAGATGGACCAGCTGTTGCTGAGATTGACAGGATATTGCCGGAGCTGTTAGGCAGATGAGACAGATGATAGCTAGTCTACCGGTATGAGAGACGAAGGTGATCCGTCCGATTTTGCGCCAGAGCGGGCCCAGTTGAGTTGAAGATTTCCAGTATGGAGAATCTTACTCAGATCGAGAGCAGACCGACGCAGAGATGACCGCTTATGTGTTGCCTTTCATGGAGGATTAAGACGCTGTTCGGCGTACAGGCGTATGAGCCAGTTGTTGCTGCGAATGATGAGATATCGCCCAGGTGATTGGAGCTACTGCAGCATGAGCATGTTCTTAGGGAGATGGTAGCGAGTCGCTAGTCACCGAGGATGAATGACTAGGACGTGTGGTGAGTTTGCGTACCCCGATGCGAGGGCACTAGATAGATTGTTTCCAGCTAGAGACGACTTCACGCAGGTTCGTTGAGAGTCGATAGCGACGATCGAATGTCAGGAACCCATTTTCCAAGTTTAAAGTATACGGAAAGACATGCAGGTGATTCTATGGACCCTCTAGAAGAATGAAACCCTAACTCGACTTAATGACCGTGTGACAGCCTTTGAACCTTAGGGTTTACGGCGGTTCCGCGGCGCCATTAGTGAGGCTTGGGTTTGCCCTTCTACGGCTGGACCACCGACGCTGTGGCATGTACTCGATACTATTAAACTGTACCCGAGATGTGAGCTCTTGGGGGATTATGAGGATCTGACGAGTCGATCGGATGGTTCGACATCTTTCGGATATCGTGATGGGATACTGCTTGGGAGACTCCAGATGCGAGCGTAGCCGTCGGAGCGCAGTTCGTGTAGCCACGATGAGTTATGTCCGAATCAGTCGACATTTGAGCAGAGTGAAGAAAAGAGTTCGTACGAGATTTCGACAAGATGACGTACCACTCCGCTGACATCCGAGATGTGATACGCACCCCGAGGCGTAGTATATGGATATATCTTCCAGGAAGAAGCGCGATGAGTATGCAGCCGTTACGGAATGAGCTTTAGCTTCAACATTGGATGATGACTTCCGGGCATTTCGGCAGGATTGAGATTTAAGAAAGGAACCTCGACAGGACTTTTCCGGAATACGACACGAGAAGACCTAGACCCAGGAGTGGTCATGATTGCGCACACCTAGCAGGCCAGAGTTCGGCATTGTCGACAAGGTAGTTGACCAGGATCGGATAAAGGAACTTACCCAGATGCGTTGCGAATTGAGCAAGGACAGTCGAGAGATGAGTATTCCTCCGATGGTTGAGACGTGTTCCCGAGGATCTGTTCGATCAGACAGCTTCTACAGGATGGTGAAGCTACAGAGTACGCGATTTCGAGTCCGTGCAAGAGATTTCAGATTGGCCGTGGCCGAGAACAGTGCAGTGCAAGGTAGCTTGGCGTGACGTCATAGTGGACGACGATGGAGACGAGTGGAACCAGAGGTTCGTGTGAGACGCTGACGAGCTGTCATTACTTCCCGTCGAGACTAGAGACCTGATATGCTTACAGAGACGTTGGAATGTGACCAATTTCCGAGAAAAGGTTGTGCTGAGAACACAGATGTCTATCAAGCGAGAAGAGGTAGTACAAGAAAGCCAGCCTCTGTACAGATCGGCATAGGCATGATTGGAAGAGACCTTGAGCTGGATTCCTTCCAGGACATTGCTGCAATGATGTTTGCACCCAGGATCAGATGTGTGACGTGCATTCAGAGAGTCAGAGGCCGACGCCAGTGATATGCTGCCTTACGAGTGGTCGTGAGGTTTGACCGAGAGGTGACCAGAGAAGAACCAGAACGGAATCGTCCCCGTTAGCACACCTGACAGGGCCGATGAGCCGATTGACCGCGAGATAGGAAATCCGCAAAGAAGATAAGGACCCAGAGTCAGAGGACGCCAGACCGTGAGTAAGAGGCAAGTAGATATCCTGCGCTGCTAGCAGTGGATGCACCGACTCCTTCTCGACCTTGAAGGATGAATTTACCGACGACGGTATTTATGATTTGTGATTTTGTGATTCGATTATCACGTATCCGTCATTTTGGATTTCGGTATTTTGGGCGTTCTGTTGCATGATTTAGTTTTGATGATTGAGTTTCATGATATTTGTTTCATGCACCCACTGGATATTTATATATTTCACGCATAGTTATTACATTGAGAAATTGATTGAGATTTCATGCCTATCGTATTCAGTGATTTGATTTGCACTTCCAGCGTAGCTTTCATGCACCTTTAGTGTTTTGACATACGATTCTAGTGCACACCAGATGCACTGAATCGGAATTCTTCGTGCATGTTATATGCACCTAATTTGGTTGCTGTCAGGCACGCACGTTGCCTACGGCAGATGTTTCGTGCACACCCGTTGCACATAGTTGTTGTTCTATACACCTGTTTTACACATATTTGGATTTCGATTCCTTGCGCACCAGACGCATAGGATATTCCTATATATGCTTTTTGAGGATGGATTTCTAGTAGGGCAGTACATTTTATGATATTCTCTCTGTATTGATATTTTCGGAGCCCCGACAAAATTGGATTTTTCTGGAAGGTTTTGGAAATTGGGGGGGGATTAAATTTAAATTCGGGGACCGAATTTCTTTAAGGGGGGTAGATTGTAACAGTTCGAAATAATAAAATATAAATTTTTGGGAATTTTTATTATTTAATATTATTTTATTGATTATTTTAATATTAAATGCAAATAAATAGGAAAAATTTGAGAAAAATTATGGAAAATTCTAAAATAGGGTAAATTAGTGAATTATGACATTTTTTATGTTGTTGTGATCATTTTGACACTAAATTAGTGCTAATTGCGATTAAAAATCGCTAATCGGGTTTTTACAATTTTGAGCAAAACATGCACACATTACTTTTCCTACACTTGTGCATTTTCTTCTATGGTTTTTCATTTGGGTTTACTATTTAGGTGAGAAGGAATATGAGAGAAATGAAAAGGAAAAAGAAAAGAAAAGAATAAAGAATGAGGTTGGTGAGAGAAGTATGGGTTTCTTGTTGACTTAAACCTTAGCCATTTTTCCCCCTCTCATTTTCTCCCCCCTCTCCCAATGCTTGCTGCTGCTGCCTCTCCTCCTTCTTCCTCCCATCATCAAGCCCTCAAATCATCTCAAAAATCATCCCAAAACCCTAATTTGATTTCATTAAAAAGGTGCACAAACCCGAGATCTTCGCGATGAACCTAGAAAGCATGGATTTTGGCCACTAGGGGCAACTCAAGAATTTTCTTGAGTTGCCAATTGAGGTAATTTCTGAACCATTCTACTAGTTTTAGAAATTCCTATACCCCTATGCAAGTTTTGTATCGATATTATGTGATATAATGGACATGATGAAAACCTAGTTATGGTTTGAGAGAATCTTGAGTTGTAATGTGAAATTGAGACCAGTAGAGGACTTGTAAACACCCTAGTGCATGAATTGGAACCCTAAACCTGAAGCTAGAACTAGAAATACGGATTTTAGAAACCGATATCGGGGAAAATGTGAAATCTGTGCATGTTAATTTGAATCTGCTATTACCCCGGGAACCCTAAAATAATTATTTACTGGAAATTGAGATGTGCAGGCACCATAGAGGCAACACCCCAAACCCCAGCCCCCAACTCATCCGTACGGCCGCCAATTTCCTCCTTTTGGCCGCCAATTGCGGCCTGGGTCCCACCTCCTTGGCTCGTATTGGTTCTGTAGCTCCTTCATTGTTAGTTTAGGCCCCTGGTATTCATAGATTTGTATAAATTGATCTCTGGAAAAATCTGGGACATGTTTCATGAGTTGCTGTTTTGGACTTTAGTTTCCGTATTCCGTATTTTCATTTCTGCATTGGTGTGTTTCGTTTTACCTCGACTATTTGTCGTTCATACGACGATATAGAGGATTTATTGATGGTTTTGAAGGCGTGCCATAGGTTTTCACCTATAGGCCCCTTATCGTGTCGTTTTGGACTTCGTGTGCCGTTTTAGCTTTGATTTGGTTTCGATGCGATGCGATACGTGTGTTATGTGTAGGTACACCGCGACGGTCCGAGACGATGCGGAGGATGACAGTGACGTCGACACCGACACGCAGGACACAGGTGAGTAGATTATATCTACAGGGGGAAGTCGGGTGGATGGCGTATAGCACCCCCGCAGTCCGTGGTGTGGTATACGAATACGTATACCCACGTATATTTTTTTTGTGTGTTGTTAGGATCATTGATATGAATAATGGTTTTATTGATGATGAGATATATGGTTTGGGTATAGTACGAACCCTAGGTAGCGATTGCACATACTTACACACATACTTGCATACCTACATTCACACCCTTGCATACTACTCATACCTGCATAGTGTTTGATGATTTGGGATGACTTTGGAGATGAGTCGTTGATGTGGACTTTGCGCCGCGAGATCGGCGAGTTGATATTGATTCATATTTGGGATATGATTTGTGTTCTTGCGGGCTTGGGATATGTGTTACCCCGCATGCTTACTTCATTGATGGTATCGATTGTACTAGGCATAGAGTAGTACCCCAGACTGTTTGATCTGATGATAGTGATACCTATTAGGTGACGAGATAGTGAGATGTTGACCCTACCCAGCTATTGGGGATGCCGTACGATGATTTACCGTACGAGCCGATATTGATGATAGATCCGCACTCATAACTCGAGGATACCTTACGATATGACATTGAGGCGGGATCACCGACTATATATATATATATATATATCGACTCAGATGTTAGGTGGTTTCCTTACCTGTAGTTCAGTAGTATAGTTAGTATAGTTGTTAGAGTAGATGAGACTTCTTACCTATTTCAAAAACTAACGAATCGTGGGTATTTTTAAAGACAGCTCAAGGGAATCTACGGATATTTCAAAAACGACGTATCTTTGCATAAAAACACCGTAGCCCCTATTTTCAAAACCCCATGATTCGTGTTATTTCAAAAGGCACCAATTGTAGGACTTATATTAGAGTAATGCAGATTAGTTTTAGCTACGTCTAGTTTCAGCTCTCACCCCCTTCTTGTGGTTCGCTTTGCATCGCATTTTTATACTATGTTTCATGCTCCAGTATTAATATCATGCTGCTAGGACACCAGCACCATTATCGATGATGCATCTGTTCCACGTGCACTTGTTGCCGGCTCACACACTCATCATCGATAATTGCCATGTCACTACACTGTAGTACCATTACATTCATTATATGATTCTTACATGACATGATGATGTACATACCTTCTTTACATGTAGCATACATCATGGATTGATTGCATAACACATCGCGTTGGATTTATTTCTTGATGTTGGATGTTCATGTGATTTCTGGATTTGGGAACCGAGGATGTCTTTTAAGAGAATACATTATTGCTTTAAAAACCCGGTTACCCTTGATATGATATTTGGTACGTCCACCATGTGTTTTCTCGGTGCTGAGAGCGACATGTGAAACCCGAATCGAGGAGGCGGATGAGGCCGATTGCGGGTACATGGTGGACCCGGTAAGGTACCCCGGGGCAAGAAGACGTGGTGATGACGATGAGCCTGACAGGGGGAGATTGCCTACCGGTGATATTACCCGACGCGTCGGATATCCGGAGGATACCGTCGTGGTCTGAGATTTATGGTAGGGGCCGGTCTGGATTGACGGCGCCCTAGATATGATGGTTGAGACTTTGAGATATCAGGATATTGGGATTTCGTTTGTGCCGATGCTAGGCACAGTTTTATGCTGATTTCATTATGGTACCTCATCTTTTAAAATACAGGGAAATCTCACTAAAGTATGAAAACTGTTGCCTCATGTAGATGTATTCTGTTTTCTCGCATTCATATCTCATTCATATGCTATATTGTTATCTGAGGCACTGACACAGACACATGAGATTACACTCGGGTTAGATATTTACCCTAGCCTTGCTATAGGCTGCATGCTTTATATTGAGGATTTTTTATACTGATCGTTGACTTAGGATTATGTCTTGCATTCGGTTTATCCTTGTAGATGTTTCTATTCACGAGTTGGCAACTCACCCCCGTTGTGCCACAGTTCTTGCAGGTTCTGCCGTACAGGTTCCTTTGCGGTATTTCCGGCACACTACTTCTTGCGGGTGACTTGCTTTTGGTAGGTGGGTTCTTTTGCACCAGGAGCCACCATTGTGTTTATTTACTTCATTGTACCTAGAAATGTCCATCAACCAAAACTTGTATATTCTTTCAGACTTAGAGACAGTGTTGTTTTATTCGACCTTAGAGTCGCGCTTAGTAGTATTGCGGTTTTCTTGTTGCTTGAGCTTTCTTTTGGGTTTGATCCTCGCCACTTGGCGTTGTATATTATTGTTGCATATGTGGTTGTGACCGTCTTTTGACGAAGAGCTAGCTCCCGCTTGGGGATGCCTTTATCATTGTATATATTGTTATTCTTGTTTTACCCCATTCGGGGCCAGTTTTACAAAAGAAACTCTGCCGAAATTTCTAGAAAAGACTGTACTGTTTTAAATTGCATATTCGGCTTAGTTATTTAAAAACATTGATTTTAAACATGTAGTTCTTTACTTATTCTTAAAAAAGGGTTTTAGATTTCTGGGTTTTCGGCTCACTTAGTCGCGTTACGCCTGTAGGCGTTACGTGGTTAAGTGCCGGTCACGGGCCAAACTTTGGGTCGTGACAGAAGGGATCTCGGCCCTTGCCTCGTCGACTGAGGAGCAGGATATTCCAAATGAATACCACGATGCAAAACAAAAGTGAACGTCCTTGCAATAACAGCTTTTTGAAAAATGTTCCAACAACATCAGATTAGGTTTGTTTATATTGCATTGATCCGAATCAACGCAGTCCCATCAATTGATCACGCCACAAAGAACGAAAATATACTGATGTACGTATATGCCATCCGCATTCGCCACTGGGTCCCGTCATCACCCGTTAGGTTACTTAACTAACGACAGAGCGGGGACTGGACTAGCGCGGATGCAAAACATATACAACATCTACTAATATATATACCAATATATAATTTTCGCTCAAGGCGTGATAAAATGCAACATCACAGAAATGTTCAGCATCACAGAACAATACAGATATCTGGGATCCCCGGGTTTCATAGAGCCCCTACTGAAACCCGACGTTCCCCTGGTCGTGTTGATAGCCTGTGCAATGAAATCCTAGACCCCTACGGGCGCGGCAAGTCACCCGCCAAAACCTGAAGCGAGGCAGCCCCCTCCAGCACCGTGAATGGACCACCCAGCACTTCATGGAATCCGGTAACTTGGGCACCCCTCCTGGGTCAACCTGTACCCCCTACGAGTGCGGCGAATAGCCCGCCAATCCTAGAGTGAAGCCCCCTCCGTCTCAATGCCATGAGATGCGGGCCCATTGCCCTCTAGAACCCGACTATCCGTGCACCCCTCCGCGGGGTAATCCTAGTACAGAAAGTAAAATATACATACAACGGGTACATCGACCGCAACCAGGTCGTGCCCCAAAAGAATAATACAAACAGGCAGTGACGGCAGTCCACATGTCGGACGCTCGCCCCGCAATATCAAATGTACATATAAAACAAAACAGTACTAGCATTGCATCCAGGCTATCCCCCACGACCGATCCGCAACAACACAGCATAAACATAGAACATCAACGTGAAAGTCACGTTCGCAAATCCGTCTAACCGGGCTATAGCAGTTAGACGGGATTTACCGATCAAGTGACATTCACGGTCGCAGATATAATGTAAATACTGTGAAATAATGTGTTTAAAATATCCGATCGATCAAATAATTAACAAGTGGGCCCCCCAAGCAAACTGTAGCAGTGACAGAAAAACTGGGCCCAATTTTAATATTCCAAAACCCCAAAAAACAGGCCAGAAGCCCACTGGAGAAATTGGACACAATGATCCACCAATACTGCGACGGAACCGCGGCAACAAGGGTGGTTATGCCGCGGTTCCGCGCTCTCCATGAGGGATCACTGTATCGAATTTCTCCACAATTCTTAGATATTCTTGTACATCAGTTTTATACAACCTGAAAAATTTTTAGAGCTCGGAAAAAATCAACAGAAAACTGATGCACACGAAATGTGGTTTTTGGGATTTTGTTCGATCGGAAATGTAAAACACACTAGAACAAGCTAGGAAAGGTTAATGGCGTGGCTCTGATACCATGTTGCGCCACGGCAGCGCCCCGGCCGTCTATCCGAGGCCAAAATGCGGAATCAAAATTTTTTCCTTACTTGGAAACCGGCGCTACCGCGGACAATGAAAACCCGGATCGTTAACCATTAACCTATACTAGCTATCAAGAGATGGGAAGAAAAGTATACCGAGTGATCCGAGTCCTCCGGTCTTCTCGTCATCGTCCCGATCTCCCGCGGAAAGTCTAGTCTCCATATCGTCGCCTCCTCGCCGGAAGGGCACCACATCGCCTGCGTCTTTTACGGGCTCCCACCTCAATACCGAGGCAACTCGGGCATGAAGCCGGCAACTCGACATGCTCAAGATATGTTGTAGAATGTGTAGTGTAGTGGCTATGTCTCATTTGGGGTTTGTTGCCTTTGAAGATGATGGAGGAATCAAGATTAGAAAAATGGTGCTTGCATTTTTCTAGCATGAAAATGAGATCAAGAATGAAACTCTCAAGATGAAGCTCTCATCTTCTCTTTTTTTTCTCTCAAAATGTCTTCAACCATTACATAATGAGAAAGGTGGAGGAAAGAATACACAAATGCAAGAGGGAGGTGAGTGTAGGATAATGAGAATGGTGACCATATCCTTAACATCATCATCATAAACTCACATCAACTTTCATCTAATATCTAATCATAATAAAGCATGAAAAGATGAAGGAAAAGAATGGTATCTAAAGATGCTATCATAATAAATACATATGCAAGAAACCCCCTCCTCAAATGTAATTTGCAAAACTGCAAATTACCTCTCCATCGGAAAAGTCCGGCCGGGAAAGAACAAAGGAAAACCGGCCGGAACGGAATGCAAACTGGCAACTCCAGAAAACTTGTCCCGTAATAAATTACAGGAAAACCCCGATACTGTGCATACACACCCGCATCTGTATTCCGACCGGATACAAATGCAATGAGACAAAATCTACACTGTACTAAACTAAGATCCGGCTTAAACCAAAGCCGGCTAGTAATATCCGTTCGATCCTGATCCGTGCAATACCGCACGTATCTGATCGAACCCTGCCATATAACCATATGGCCAATAGTACAAACTGTCCGATCCTGATCCGTGCAATACCGCACGTATCTGATCGGACCCTGCCATATCTCCATACGGCTTCTACAGCGTTTCGCCCGAAAGCTTGAGTAACTGTAAGTGTGGTGTACTCTAAAGACTCGTCAATACTATGGCTGTGGATTTAACCACTAGCACGTCAGAGGTATAAGCCAATACGTGACGGGCCACCAGCTATTGACAAAAAGGGACGTCGATGAGCGAACTCATCCTGACACCCTACTGAGCCTGTCAGTGACAATATCCGTACAGTCCGGTCCGTTCGTCTATGAGCATCGCATGTCGGGCCTAGGGGGTTGGTAAAAGTCAGACCCCCAAAAGCGGTACAAGTCGTGTCGGAGTGTAGCCCAGAACGCCCTGAGATACTACTGGAATACCTACCAGTAAATCTCCTGCCTCGGCCGAGGGCTTTGCGTAATGGCTCTCCTAGACACAGCGCGACCTCACCCCCAATACCGGGAGAGACGAACCCCTGAAGATCCGCTCACTGCCTCCATGTGGCTCGGGACTGTACCCAACTAAAACCTGTTTGCACGACTCCTTTGAGCCGTGGTAGGGTAGTAATCAAAGCACTGTGGGAACTCACACGAGACAAATGACGATCTCAGGTCGATGAACTAACCTGTACACATGTCACCAGGGAACTGCTATCTGACATCTGGTATAAGACCAACTAGCAGGTTCCCGGCGAGTCCTGTCCGGTGTACTCATAACCCAATGAGCACCTGTATACATCTTAGGTGAACCAACTGACACCAGTGGCTTGTGAGACCGGCCACCGCCCCTCGTCGGGGTCTCGACTGTATACACTAGTCTACTAATGGAGTATCGATGCCCTGTCTCGAAACTCCTACGACTAGGGACCTTTTAAGGATGTACTTATAGACTACCAGCTCCCACGTATATGATCGCCATCATACTGCAGGTAGTCAAGCAAGAATCCTAGGGGCTCTATCAACGTGTAATAGCGACATGTCAGGTCACCTAAAGCAGTACACGATGATAAAGATAAACCAGATAGCATACTATCGTCTCGAGTAAGACTGTCCTACCGGGATAGGTCCTCCCTCAATCATTGCAATCACGTGCCTGTGATCCAATAATTGACTCTGAGGGCACTATCTCCAACAACAATCGGTCAAGCTATTCTTGTCACAACGGTTCTCCATGAAGGACCTGGGTGATGTCTCATACATTCTGGGGATCAAGATCTACAGAGATAGATCCAAGAGACTACTAGGACTTTCGCAGTCCAGGTACATAGAGACCGTACTAAAGAGATTTAGTATGGAAGATTACAAGCGCGGTAATATACCCGCATTGCACGGAATCACCCTCTCCAAGAAGATGTCTCCAAAGACTGACGCGGAGAGGGTTCGCATGAGCATTATACCCTACGCTTCGGCGGTAGGATCTATAATGTATGCGATGCTATGTAAAAGACCAGATGTAGCTTATGCGCTGAGCGTGGTGAGCCGGTATCAGTCAGACCCAGGTGAGGACCACTGGACGGCAGTGAAGAACCTTCTCACCTGAGGAGGACTATGGAGATGTTCCTGGTTTACGGTAATAGAGATCTCAGGGTCGAGTCCTTTACTGATTCAAGCTTCCAGAGTGACAATGATGACAGCAAGTCTGTCTCGGATTTTGTGTTTACCCTCAATGGAGGGGCGGTGTGTTGGAGGAGTTCCAAACAGGATACCGTCGCAGACTCGACGATGAAGGCTGAATACATTGTTGCAAGCGATGCCGCAAAAGAGGCGGTCTGGATGAAGAAGTTCATTAGTGAACTTCAGGTGGTTCCGTCCATTGTTGACCCAATACCATTGTATTGTGATAACAATGGGGCTATAACTTTAGCGAAGGAGCCAAGGTCCCATCAGAAGTCCAGACATATCTTAAGGCGGTATCACCTGATCAGGGAGATCATTGATCGCCAGGAGATCGAGGTACGGAGAGTGGACACAAAAGACAACACGGCGGATCCATTCACAAAGGCCCTCCCTAAAACACGGTTCGAGTGACTTTTTGAGCTATTGGGTATGCGGTACGCCAGCAGCTGGCCTTAGTGCAGACGTTGGGTATGCGGTACACCAATTACTGGCCGTTAGTGAAAGTGGGAGATTATTGAATATGTATGCCCTAGAGGCCATTATTGTATAATACATTTTGGAGGCTTAGGATATATATACGGGTTTACGACAGTCTTTCTCGCTATAGTAGTATGCTACTTGGTTTGTTTCTATCTTAATATGTGTATATGTTTCTTTTAACATATCGCTAATACATATTGATGGAGACCTTAGGATCTTTGCTTGACTACCGGCGTTGTGGTGGCGATCACACTAGTGGGGGCTGTGTAGTCTATAAGCACATCCTTATTTTAGTCCCTAGTCGTATGATTATCGAGACAGGGCATCGATACTCCAGAGTAGACTGGTGCATACGCTTCTCGTCCCAGCAGGGGAGATGGTATGTCCCACAGCCATCAGTACGTCGTACTGGAGATAGTATGCAGGTGCTCGTTAGGTTACGAGTACACTGGACAGGACTCGTCGGGAACTGTTGGATGGTATTATACCTATCGTCAGTTAACAGTTCCCAGGTGACATGAGTACAGCTTAATCCGTTGACTTGACACTGTCACTTCGCCTCGAGTGTGTTCCCACTGTACTTAGATTACTAGCCTACCACAGCTCTATTGAGTGGTGCAAACAGGTAGTAGTTGGGTGCAGTCCCGAAGCACTTAGAGGCAATGACGGTTAGACATGATTCGTCTCTCCCGGTATTGGGAGTTGATATCGCGCTGTGTCTATGAGAGCCATTACACATAGTCGTCCCTGGCCAGGGCAAGCGAGATATACTGGTAGCGTTTCTAGTATTATCTCAGGGTGTTCTGGGCTACACTCCGACACAACTTGCACCGCTTTTAGGGGACTGACGTTTACCGCCCCCAAAGGCCCGCCATGCGATACTCTCAGACGAACAGACCGGACTGTACGGAGATTGTCACATTCAGGCTCAGTAGGAGTTCGGATAGGTTCACCTCGTCGGCCATCTTATCGGCATCTACCTAGGGACCGTTACGTACAGCTAGTGCCACTTGCGGCCTGTAGTTAAACCCACTACCAGCATAGTGTCGAGCCTTTAGAGTCCCACACAGAGGGTTATTCGCCTTTGGGCAAAACAGAGTAGGTCGCATGGTTTTGCGACGGAGTTCGTTCACATTCGCGCACTTGTGCACGTTTGGTGTCCGGGAAGTTATTACTAGCGGGCTTTGGTTTAAGCCAGATCCTAGTATTTGTTTTGGGATTGGTTTTGTCTCTTTGTATTCGTGTTCCTCGGAACACGGATGCGGGTGTGTATGCACAGTTGACGGAGGCAGAGGAATCTCATTATGGTTTTTTGACAGTTGACATTTTCTAAACCCTAATGAGAATGAGGAATATGATTAATAATATTAATTAAGGATTATTGTGCCATGGTTAGGTTGACCATTTGACTTTGGTTGACAATTTGATTTTGGTTGACCATTTGACCCTTGTTGACCTTTTGACCATCATCATTTCATTTGCAAGATGCTTCTTGATTCTTGCAAATTGCATTTATTATGAAATGATAATGGTCATTCCAAACTAACCATCACATTTTCTCTTAATTATTATTATTATTATTATTATTATTATTATTATTATTATTTTTCTCATATGAGAGATGGTTGTTATTCTTTCTCTCATTCTATCATGCTCTTTCTCTCTCTTGAAAAAGCTCTCCCTCTTCCTCTCTCAAAACTTTAATCTTTCATGTGTTGAAAATCAAAAGCTCTTGAGACAAAACCAACAAAACATCTCTCTACTCTTTCTCGGGTTCTTTGTCTAGCAAACCAAGCACTCTAGTTACCTCTTGGTTGAGGTAGGAGCTGAAGTTCGAGGCCCTCGGGTGGATCTATCTTCGGCAAAGAGAAGACGACGAAGAGGAGCCGTCTACGCCACTACAAGGAGTAAGCAAGAAGGGCAACCACAACAAGAAGAGAAGGAGTTCAAGATCTAGGTATAACCATTCTACATAGTAGCTAGAACTTGTAGTTAATATGTTAGTTTTTGTTTAGCAAAGATCCTTCATGGATGGTCCATGTTACCTTGTGAGAAAATTTTGATTTTTACCTAATCCGCCTCCCCGAAAGAACCGGGGCGGGTAACGTGGACCTAACAGTTTTTGTTCCGCATTTGGTCACGGATTGATGGCCGGGGCCCTGCCGTAACCCAACATGGTATCATAGCCAACCCGTTAACCCATTGTTAACTTGTTTAGACGATGTTAATGTGTCGAAACCGAAACAACTCCAAATCAATACCCTGCACATTCCAGTCCTTGTCGGTTTTATTCTAGTCTTCTAAAAATATTTAAGCAATTGCAGAAGACTACCTGTATGACTACTAGAACACACACAAAACACGAGCCCTAAATTCCACTACAGGACCGGCGAGATGGCAAGAAAATCCGGCCTGGCCGGTTTTGTTAAGGATTTGGAACTTGGATTATTGGGTGTGGTCTAGACTCTGGAATATTGGTTCCGTGGGTATTGCTTGTTTTGCTTAGTTTAGCAGTAGTGTTATAATAAGTTTAGGGGCAATTCGAGGTGTTTCAAAGTCGATATTTTAACACTGTTTAAATGTTTTATTGTACATACATTACTATGTATGACCGTGAATGTCATTAGAGCGGTACAACTTGTCTAATTGCTATAGTTCGTTTAGACGGGTTTGCGAACGTGACATTAAAGTTGATGTTCTGTGTTGTGCTGGGTTGTGGCTGGATCGTTGTGGTGGATAGCTTGGGTGCAATGTTAGTACAGTTTAGTTTCATTTATACATTTGATATCGCGGGGCGAGCATTCGAAATGTGGACTACTGTCACTGCCTGTTTGTATATTATTTGTTTGGTGCACGACCGGGTTAAGGTCGATGTCACCATTGTACATATTTTCTTTTCTGTACTAGGATTACCCCGCGGTAGAGTGCACGGATAGCCGGGTTCTAGAGGGAAACGGGCCCGCATCTCATGGAGTTGATACGGAGGGGGCCTTACTCTAGAATTGGCGGGCTATTCGCCGCACTCGTAAGGGTTACAGGTTGACCCAAGGAGAGGTGCTCAAGTTACCGGATTCTGTGAAGTGCTGGGTGGCCCATTCACTTTGGTGAAGGGGGTTGCCTCACTTCCGATTTTGGTGGCTAACTTGCTGCGCTCTTAGGGGTCTAGGTTTTAATTGCACAGGCTATCCACACGACCAGGGGAACGTCGGGTTTCACTTGCGGTTCAAAGGAAACACGAGACTCCCAGATTATCAGTATTGTTCTGTGTTGCTTATCGGTACTCTGTGATGTTGCATATATCATGGCTAGAACGATTATTATTTATTGTTATATATATACTAATAGATGTTGTATATGATTTACACCTGCGCTAGTCCAGCCCCCGCTCTGTCGTTTGTTAAGTAACTTAACGGGTGACGACGGGGCCCAGTGGCGAATGCGGATGACATATACGTACATCATATTTTTTTTCTTTTCTGGTGTGATTAATTGATGGGACTGCGTTGATTCTGATCAATACAAGAAAAACAAACATATTTGATGTTGTTGGAACCAAGTTTTAAAAAGAGACATTGCAGACGTTTGCTTTTGTTTAGCACAGTGATATTCGGCTATGAATATCCAGCACCTCATACCACGAGGCAAGGGCCGCGATCCTTTCATCAGGAGTGCCCCCTTGGGCAGAAGTTTGCATCAACGTAATAACTTTTCTATAGTCGATTCTTTTTCTTTGCATCATGGTATTCAGTTTGGTATATCCTGCACCTCATTCGACGAGGAAAGAGCCGAGATCCCTTCATCGGGAGTAACCTCTTTAGCAAAAGTTTTCGCCACTATATATATTTTTAAAACCACTTGGATTCCTTCAACGATATCAAGTTCATTACGTTAAAGGTTTTTCGCCAAAAACCAGTCGTAGCCCTTCGTAATTTCTTACAGCTATTACTTAGTATTCATGCTGTGTATGTTGACCTCTGTCAAGGCACAGTGCTTGGTAGCTGGGTAATGCTTATTTGTTGCATAGATATGCGATTATATAGGACATTCGCACGGTCATGTTGACCTCTGTCAAGGGCTCGTGCGGGGTCGGTCTAAGTTAATCCAGGACAATGACGGGTTGAACTTGACTTGCGACTTATGATATGTTGACCTCTGTCAAGGTCATAAGCCGCTTGGGGTAAAAATCACATTGGGAGTTTCAAACATACATGAAACTTGCCAGACATGCGCATACCTTCTCGAGTGTGGTGACTTGAGTGGATTTCTTCAAGTTATCATGCGATGATAGTTGGATCTCGATTTCCACTGATGAGTTGGTTTACTCCTCGGGTGATTTTAGATGATCCCGACTAATTCTTCTTTAGGGTTTGGAGGAGAATTTGAGGATACAGTGGGAGACATCCTGATTAGATAAAGTGATTAACCATTCTGATCTAGGTTAGAGTGCACGCTGAGTGTTTCTTTTCTCTCTTTCTCTTTGGCAGCGACCATGGTCCATCCCTAGACTAGAACTCATAAACAAAGTTAACCGAACCTTCTTAAAACACACTGTCTTTTGGATTGTCAAAGTTGGATACTTCATTGCCACTCCTATTTTTACCCTTTGCTTTTCTCCGGAACATTCCGTATCACTACGAAGATTCACATTTATTGGATATGACCATCATATAGTTACATACGAACTCGAAGAAACTCGTTTCAGATTCGAGAATGGTTTCCGGTTCTCGAGAAATTGAATAAGACTATTCAGTTGTCTTTTCCTTTTAGCTTCTCTTAACTTGTGAGGGCTCCTAGGATTAGTAGAGGGTACACCTATTGCGCTTATTGGATAGTCTTCTTCCAAATCATGGGTAGGTGCCGAAAGGTGGGGAAGGAAGTAAACCAATTAGCCTAAGTGAGGTGTACAGAAGATAATAAGTAAAGACAAATAAAGGGATTAAAAAGAGGGCAAAGAAAATTGCGACTGCTATCTTTCACGACGAAACTACGTATATCATCGCCACTCCTACTTCGCCTTTGAATTTGTCCAGAACACCCAGTATCACTACGAAGATCCATATTTATTGGATAATCCATCGTATAGTTACATACGAACTCGAAGGAACTTGTTCCAGTTCGAGAATGGATTCTGGTTCAGGAGAAATAGAATAAGGATTATTCAGTTGTCTTTTATCTTTACCTTCTCTCAGGTTGCGAGTACTCCTAGGATAAGGAAAGTGCACCTATTACGCTTATTGGATAGTCTTCTTTCAAACCATTGGCTGGTACCGAACGGTAGGGACGGAAGAAAACCATTTAGCGTAAGGATGGTATACAGAATGTAATGAGTAAAGACAAATAAAGGGATTTGGAGAGATGGCAAGGAAATATAAGGTTATAGTCATGAATCTGGTTAATGGAAGTGGCATTACTAGGAATTTCCGGCTACCCCTTCGAAACGTTTTCATGTTTCAGTTTCACCATGTGTTGTTAATTATAAACTGATTTCCCAATTAGATCCTTACTCCAGGGATGTATTTACAAGGTTTGATTCTCACATCTGTATGGTTTTAGAGATGATGAGTGGGAGTATGTTATTGGGAATTAGGTGATTATATACTCATTATATCGGAATCCATTGTAATTAGTGATATTTGAGAAAATCACCGGGGTTTTGCCAGACGGCAAATATTTGGTTTTGAATATCCTTAGTTATGCACCAATTTCAAACTGATATATATCTGTACGTTTATTTTATAAAGTGAGATATAACTTTTTGAAATTATGTCTATGACATTTACCTATATCACTTGATGGTTAGGTAAGGAGCATTCAACAACGGTGTAATTCTTCTTAACCATAGTACAGTTTTCAACCTACGACGTACAGGGTTTGAGTTATTCAACTCAGGGGACGTATACAAAGTATTGTATGTTGTCCAGTGTCCATTAGTACAAAGGGGTTGGTGCACATACTATATTCTGTTTACTTGTGACTTCTCCAGTTTTAGACAAGTGTTTCGTAGAAATACAAGGTCCAAGTTTTGAGAAGTTATAGGTATAAGAATAAACTAGAGAACCATGTGTTGCAAGTATCGGGATGTAGATACTTATGTTTGGTATTCAGCTGATAGTAATGGTTTTGAGAACTTGCTTCTCTTTCAGGTTACTCATATTTGGATGCACTCATAGTTGAGTAATGTTGATTGTCCTCTCTCCATTTAGTTGACATGCACTGGAGACAGCTGCATGATTTGAATCTGGTTCCAATTAAATCAGTGCCTATGTTTCTATATTGTATATAGAATGGTTCATATCTTAACGATGTTAAGGTGTATGGAGTTGTCCGGCTTATGCTTAAAACCAGACTCTGGATAACTCAAGGCACGTTTCTGTAATGGCAGTTTGTGGGTTATCCCGGGCTATGACGAGGGTTAACTTTCTACCATCTTGAAGATCAAAAGTGATATTGTTCTTGACTCGCCACAGTTTTATTAAAATGGACTTTTTTAGAAAACAGTAGTGGGAGTATGGTAGTGTTGGCTATTGTGCCCTTAAGGCAATTATCATAGTCGCGGGTAGGTGATTATGATGATTTAGTGAGGACCTATACCGGTAGAATAGTCTCACTCGAGATGATAGTATGCTATCTGGTTTGTCTTTATCATCACTATTACATATTGATAGAGCCCATAGGATTATTGCTTGACTACCAGCATTATGATGGAAATCATATACGTGGGAGTTGAGGGTCTATAAGCACATCCTGAAATGTCTCTAGTCGTGAGAGTATTGAGACTGGGCATCGTTATTCCAGTGTATACTAGTGTATACTGATCTAGACCCCGACGAAGGGCGGTGGCCAGGTCTCACAAGCCATTGGTGTTAGTTTGTTCACCTAAGATAGTATGCAGGTGCTCATTGCGTTATGAGTACACTGGACGGACTTGCCGGGAACGTGCTAGTTGGTATTATACCTATTGTCAGATAGCAGTTCCCAGATGACATGTGTACAGGTTAGTCTGTCGACCTGAGATCGTCATTTGTCTTGTGTGAGTTCCTATTGTGCTTTGATTACTACCCTACCACGGCTCAAAGGAGTCGTGCAAACAGGTTTTAGTTGGGTACAGTCTCGAGCCACAAGGAGGCAGTGATCGGATCGTCGGGGATTCGTCTCTCCCGGTATTAGGGGTTGATGTCGCGTTGTGCACGGGTGGCCATCACCAGAAATCCATGGCCATGGTGGATGAGAATTACTGATCCAGGATCAATAGTTTCTCAGGAGGTGATGGGTTTCATGCCACCACTAAATGTCGCTTTTTTAGGGGTCTGACTTTATCCACCACCCTAGACTCGATATGCGATACTCTTAGACGAACAGACCGGACTGTACGGATATTGTCACTGTCAGGCTCAGTAAGGGTTCAGGATGAGTTTGCTTATCGGCCTCCCTTTCGTTCAATACCTGGGTAGCCGTTACGTACAGCTAGTACCGCTGATGTGCTTATGGTTAAACCCACTGCCAGCGTATTGACGAGTCTTTACAGTCCCACAGAACGGGTTTTCACATTTCAGGCGATATGGTGTAGATGACGTATGTTGGTACATACAGGTGTCCAATTAAATATGTGCACATGCTGTACGGGGTTTAATCGGACGGTTGATAATACTAGCGGCTTAGGATTGAGCCGGATTATTAAATCTGGCTTTGATTTAATAATTTATATATGTATATATATATATATATGTATTCTAGTATTATTGTTCACTATTCATTTTCTCTCTTCACTATTCGTATTTTTTTACGAATACGCGTATATGCATTTTGATATATGTACCGGGTTGTATTCCGTATTTATACGGAATAGCTTCTAGAAGTGGACACCTCATTTGTATGGTTTTCCTTTTTTGGAAATTCATTTGTTTCACAAATGAGGTGGAGGAGGGAGGTGGCATGAGCATGGGCTTGGACATGTAGAAAGGCATGGGTCTTTATTGTTTAATGGAAAATTGTGGAGCTATTTTTGTGTGCATGATTGTGAGGAGAGAGGGGGCAGCCATCTCATGAGGAGGCTTGGCTCATTTGTTTTCTACACTTTCTTTTTCTCCAATTGTTCATTCTCACTAGAAAACACTTAGTCGTTTCTCCATGGTTGCTCATGCCACATGTTTCCTCACCTCCTTCATCTTCTTGAGTTGCTCATTGAGCATATGTGATGAGAGAAAATTATAGTGACACATTCCTACACATCCACTCTCTATTGCTAGCAACCTTGGAGCGTTGGTTGCCTTGCTTGACGAGGCTGAAGCATGCGTCGTTTCCCTCAGGTGGATCATCGTAGATGGAGGAAGACCGGCAACCAAATTCGATCAACGATCTTGGGGATGATGGTTGAAGACCGAAGGACATGGATCAACTAGGTATAACCATTCTAACTTCTTTATAAAGCTTGCTAGTGTAGGGTTTAGAGTAGATCCGGGCATCGAGTAATGGTAGCGCCAGTTTAGAAAAAAATTGTTCCGCATTTGGCCACGGTTTGATGGCCGGGGCGCTGCCGTAACCCAACAGGTAGAACTGGAAGTGATTCCAGAACCACAAACGATTGCTGAAAATTTAATAGAACCTAAAGATTCAATCGGGTTTGACATTCCATTAGCCACTCCGCAGATATGGTGGGTAACCTCAGGCACCCGAGAGGTACTTCGGTATCCTCAAAGACGGTGACAGGGAGGTTCTTGTTTACCTGACTTGCCATTGGCGTTGTTCTATACTATGAGACTCGGCAGGAGGATGAGTATATCATCGTTCTAAACTAGCTTTAGAAGTGCACGTGTATATGACTCTGCCAGAGGGTTGTTGTAGTCAGTGGGAGCATCGGAAGCATAGTGGACAAGTAGCTTGTGTCTATTTATAGACTAAAGCAGGTATAGCGGAGATAGATTATCTATTTTTGATGTGACAGTCATAGGCTTTGACTTCATCAGAATAGGAGATGGATCTGTTAAGAAGGTAGTGGGGTGAGATGTCCTGGTATTTGGCTAACATGCACTTTGTAGCAAGTGAAATTCCTATACTACGATCGGTTATGCTATGGTTGTCACACAGTGGTTTCTCCACATAGGATATAGATATTATATCAGGCATTCAGGTTACTGGATCTATGGTTTTAGATCTAGATTTGGGTAGTTTTCCAATCTGGGTACTTAGACAGTATTCTAAAGGTATTTTAGAATGGACGACTCCTGGCATGGTGGTGTACCGGTAGGTGATGGAGTCACCCTCTCTAAAGGTGTCTTACTGACTAAAGGGGAGAGGGATGTGCATGATTGGCATATCACTTGCTTATGAAATTGAGTGATTCCTGAGATGTCAAGTACCACACCAGAAATTGTTTTTGCACTAGAAGCAATAAGTTAATATATTAATCCAATCCTGGAGAAATGTTCGGAAGCAGTTTATGAACATAAGAGAATATTCTAGGGATTTGGTAATGGCAGCCTCCTTCGGGAGACTGTTATCATTCCAGGCTTCCAAGATGACCTGGATGACAGAGTGACTGTCAAAGTTATAGTTTTCCCTCTTGAGGAGGGGCAGTAGTTTGGACAGGTGGTCCAAGCGGATATTGAGGGAGGCATGGCGCAGGATACTGATTAAATTCAGTGGATGATACAGTCTATGAAGTTTGCTGGATTTGGAGTTTATTTGTGAACTGGGTCCCATAAGCCATCCAGAAATATTCTAAGACTGGTATTGCTCATTTCGGGAGATGGATTTCTCCACGAACTTGAGATGAATAGAGACATAGAAAGATAATTGGAGCGGATCCACTCACTGAGGCTATTTCTCAAACGCAATAGATTTACAAACGAGCTTTGTGAAACTGATTAGTAGAGAAGTTAGGTATTCGGTGTCACACGGGCTGTGAGTATGCGACACCACAATAATTATCCTTAAGTGCAAGTGAGAGATTTTTGGCTATAGTGCCCTCAAGTCAATTATTGGATCGCAGGCACGTGATTGCAATGATTGAGGGAGGACCTATACCGGTAGAACAGTCTTACTCGAGATGATAGTATGGTATATGGTTTGTCTTTATCATCGTGTACATGATTTAGGTGACATTACAGATCACTATTACATGTTGATAGTGTAGAGTTCCTAAGCACGACAGCAAGGTTTTGGGTGGCATCGTCCATGCCAAATTAAATTTTTTGTCATGCTAAAGAACTCTAACCTAGGATGTTTAACTATAGAATCATACGAAACGATTTGCAAACAACTTTACAACTAAGTGATTAGGGATTACAACCTTTGTAGTCTGTTCCTTCACTTCATTAGCTCCAAGTAGTGGTCCCTTCGCTGCGATAAAAGAACTCCCAGACTCTTGAGAAGCTACACAAAATGAATGATGCATGCTAGCCTGTAGTCTTCGAAATCCAAGATGATCTACTTCGAGAAAACACGAACTCAAGCAATCTCTTCACTAATATGAAATTAGTGTAGCCAACACACTAAACTATATGTCTAGTATAGAAGAGGATGATGATGTAGGAATTTTGCTCACTTTGGATTTTATTTTCTCACAATATTTTATCAATTCATCACAAGCAAAAGAGCTAGAAAAATGAGATGAAGAAGAAGATGATCAAGTGATGAATGAATAATTGAGATGAGCTTAGAAATGCAACCATCATGAGTTATGGCATCCTTAACCCATGTAGAGAATAAACCATGGCTAAGGGTTAAAGGTTAGGTTAATAAATATCTTAAGTAAAAACAAATCAAATGGACTACGTCAATATTCAACAAGCTTCATGCAAGCTCCAAGCCAGGAGAAAATCCAAATGATTTTTAATTACTTAATAATCAAAATTAACCAACATTAAACCTAGCATGGTTTGAGTCTCATACACCCTTGTTGCATGTGTAACCTAGCATGTCACAATATTATATATCACATATATAATTTTGTGAACAAAAGAAAACTATACAATAAACATATATCACATATATGTTAAATGTATAAGTGTAACATTTCAAAAAAAAATAAAATACTATTTTTGGGAATTTTAATGAATTTTTTAATATTTCGGTATAATTAATTACTCATAAAATTGGGAAAATTTTGGTAAAATTATGGAAAATTCTAAAATAGGGTATTTTAGGAAATTATGTCAATTTAAAGGTTTTTATGATTAATTATATGCTGATTTAGTGCTAATCGCGATTAAAAATCGCTAATCGGATTTTTAGCTTTTTTTTGCAAAACATGCACATATCATTTTTCCACACTTGCTACATTTTCTTACATGTTTTGGGTGCATGGTTGCTTAGGGCTTACTATTGTGAGGAGAAGGAAATAAAGGAAAAGAAAAGAAAGGAAAAAGGTACGGTATGATGAAGGGAGAGAAAGAGTGGGTGAGGGTTACTTTTGACTTGTTGAACCATGCTCCCCACCATTTCTTCTTCTCATCTTTTCTCTCCCCGCTAGTGAGCTGCTGCTGCTCCTGCTCCTCCCTCTTCTTCCTCCATCTTCCATCCCCCAAAACACCATGAAATTCACCCCAGAACCCTATTCCCATTTCATAAAAAATGTTCCCAAGCTCACTAGCTACACATTGGACCTAGAAAGAATGGATTTTGAGGACTTTAAGCAACTCAAGAAAATTCTTGATTTGTCAAAGGAGGTAATTTCTTCACCATTAGAGTATTATTTCGATTCCTTATGCATACATACTTGTTTCATGTCGATATTGTGTGTTTTGATGAACTTTGGGAATTTCAAGTTAGGGTTTAGGGTTTGATTTGAAATCAAAAGTGAATTGAGGTGTAATTAGAGACTACAACCCCTGTTGTGATGTTATATTGGACAAAACCAGAAACTAGAACCCGGAATACGAATTTATGAAAATGTTATCAGGAAAAACTGTAATTCTGTGAGGGTATTTGGAAATCTGCTTAAACCCGAGCAACCTGAAAATTATTTTGAATTGACAGTGAGATGTGCAGGCACCCAGGAACTATCACCCAAAGCCCAATACCCTAACCCTTCAACCTGGCCGCAGATTTAATCCTTCTGGACACAATTTGCGGCCAGAGCATGGGTTTTGGGATCCGTGTTGGTTCTGTAACTTTATCCTCTATACACCTGACCCTTGGCATATGCAATCTTGACTGATTCCATCTAGGGTAGAATCTATGGTAGTTTTCAAGTGTTGGTGCATGGTTTACGACTTGTTCTAGCATGGATTTTGGTATTTGATGATTCGTTTCTGTCGGGTGGCGTTTGAACGTCAACGGCAAAGGGTTATTGGTCGTGTTTGCATGCGAGAGTGTAGGTTTTTACCAATGAGAGTAGCGTGTGCTGTTTTAGTTTTCCAATGTGATTTTCATGTGCTGTTGCGATTGTGTTATCTTTGTAGGTACCCTACGTGATGTCGAGGCATTGAAGATGAAGATGGCGACATCGGCATCGGCACACAAGAAGCAAGGTGAGTAGATTTATATCTACGGGGAGAAGTCGGGTGGACGGCGTATAGCACCCCCGCCGTTCGTGGTGATGTATACGAATGCGTATACACATATATATTTATTATATGTTGTTTGAGTTGATTGGTGATAAAGATGGATTTTTGGTATTCTTGGATTGGTTTAGTGTACTTACGAAACCCTAGAGTAGGGGTTGCACCCATACACACACTCACGCACATACTTGCATACATTCTTTGCTTTACATGTGCGTATATGGGGTTATATATTTATGTGTTCACATTGGTATGGAACTATATGTTCATATACTGGATTTGAGGATAGTACTTGGGATCGAGATGAGTCGATGAGATTTGATTTGAGGCCGTGAGATCGGTTATTTGGCAGGGTTCTTATTTGAGATACGACATGACGTTGTAGCGGGTCCTTTGACGCAGTGTTTCACACACGTGCCTGCATACTTAGGTGGAGTATTGTATAATATGATGAATGTGATATTGACCCGCACCCTGATTTGGGATGACGTACGAAGGATTTACGTACGAGCTATATATTGATGATAGATCCGCACTCTTGACTTGGGAATATCTGATTATAGATATGGTATCGGATGTGATATTATCGAGGCGGGATCACCGACTAATATATATGTATATATGTATATATTTATTGACTCAGATGTTAGGCGGTTTCCTTACCTTCAGTTAGTCTGTTAGCTAAGCCCTATAGTTTAGTGTAGTTGTTAGAATAGATTTATATTAAATGCAGATTAGTTATCGTTGTGTCTAGTATTCAGCTCACGCACATTATTGTTGTTCGCTCCGCATCGCAAACTTATATTGTGATTTCATATTCCATTGTTGATATCATGCTGTTAGGATACCAACAACATTACCGATGATGCGTATGTTCCACGTACACTTACATGCCGGCTCACACACATCCTCATCGGTAATTGCCATGTCACGTACACTTAGAAAATACTATTGCATTGACATAGATTGTTAGCTAATAGTTTCAACATGATATTAGTGTACTTGCCTTACATGCCGGTTTAGACATTGTAGTTATTACTTGCTGTTTCATGCATATTGTTATTCACTGTTATGCCGCACTCATGGATTTTAGGCCTATATTCACTGTTTACATGCTATTGATGATTTGGATTCGGATTTTCATGAGATTTCTTCGATTTGGGGGAAAACCACAAAAACATTTATAAACTTCTTTTCTCTCTCTTTTTAAATGAAAAGTGTGGTTTTCCCATGATGTTTGAGTCGTCCACCAAGAGTTTGCTGATGGATTTCGAGACCCGATTCGAGGAGTTGGATGAACCGTTTCGGGTACATGGTGGGCCCGGTGCGGTAACCCGGGGCGAGAAGGTCGCAGAGGATGGCGTTGAGCCAGGCAGGGGAGCACTACCGACCGGTGATTTTACCCGACGCGTCGGATATCCGGAGGATACCGTCGTGGTCTTGAGATTGATTTAAGGGGCCGGTCTGGACTGACGGCGCCCTAGATAGTGAGATTGAGACATTGAGATTTTGAGATATTGAGGTACTGAGATTTGATGATCCAGGTCAGTACGGGTAGCCGGAGCCTGAGATATTGAGATATTTGTATTTATGTTTTGTGTCGATGCTAGACACGGTTTATACTGATTTCATTTATGATACCTCGTTTTGAAAATACAGAAATCTCACTAAATTATGAAAGCAGTTTCTTCGTTTACATGTACTCTGTTTTCATGCATTCATACCTCATCCATATGATATATTGCTACCTGAGGCACTGACACGAGCACTTGGTATTACAGTTGTTTTGAGGTATACCCTAGCCATTGTTATAGGCTACAGATTATATATTTGAGGATATATTATGATCGTATGACCTAGGATTGCGTTGTTCATGCGATTTTTGTTCGTAGATGTTTTCTACTCACGAGTTGGCAACTCACCCCCGTTGTGCCACAGTTCCTTGCAGGTTTTGCCGTACAGGTTTCATGACGGCTTTGCTGGCACTACTTCCATTTCCGGTTGATTTGCTAGGAGGTGGGTTCACTTGAATCGTGACCATCAGTATATTTTGTATATTATTATTCAGTTGTATCTAGAAGTTCCATCAACAAAACATGTATTTATTTTAGATAGAGACCAATGATGTTTATTTTTTCGACCTTAGAGTCGCGCGTTGTATTCCTATGGATTTCATGCTGTTTTGAGTTTCCTTTTCTGTTGTGATCTTCGCCCTTCGGCGTTGTATATTATATTTCTTGCGTGGTTGTGACCGTCGATTGACGAAGAGCTAGCTCCCGCTTGGGGATGCCTTTATTCATTATATATGCTTTATCAGGTTTTGTACCCGTTTGGGGTCAGTTTTTACAAAGGAAACTCTGCCGAAATTTTTAGAAAAGACTTGTGATTTTAAAAAAATGCATGTTTCGGCGTATGTTGCAAACTATTTGATTTAAAATGGTTTTCCTTCACTCCACTACTTTTCTTGGTTTGGATTTCTGGGTTTCGGCTTACTTAGATTACGTACGCCTCGAGACGTTTCGTAATTTAAGTGCCGGTCATGTTCCGTACTTTCGGGTCGTGACAAAGTTGGTATCAGAGCGTTAGGTTTTAAATTTAGAGAAAAGGATGACCCTTGGTTGATGGAGTAGGTAGCTTGAGTAGAGTGGCGTACCGTACGTATGTTCCGCGGCATATTTACGATACGCTACTCCACTTAAGAAGCCTTAGGATGTACCTTTCTTTGTTCAGTATTATATTCATTCATGATCTAGCCTCATCGGTACCAGTTATGGTTTTGCTGCCACGATTACGGGCAGGGAGAGCTACGGCTAGAGTTGCGGTCAGCTCGATCTCGTTACGAACGAGGACTGACCAGGGCGTAATTCCGGCGACACACGATTGCAGAGATGTGTCTTTTTATTGTGTTTATTTGCGCCACGAGCGTTGGATGGATCGTTATATGAGATTGCTCGGACGTGCAGATCAGCACTAGAGGATTGGGCCACTGATAGAGGCCAGCCAGATTTTGATGACCGTTGATGTATTGCTTATTCATGATGATTGAGGCACTGTTCAGCGTGCAGACGAGTGAGCCAGTTGTTGCTGCGAACGATGAGATATCGCCCTAGATGTTTGAGCTATTGCAGTACAAGTTGTACTAAGAGATGATAGAATGTCGCTAGTCACCGAGGATGAATAACTAGGACATGTAGTTCGTTCGCTACCCCGATGCGAGTTCATCAGATAGATTGATTCCGGCTAGAGACGACTTCACGCGGATACGTTGAGAGTCGATAGAGGCGATCGAATTTCAGAAACCTATTATTCCAAGTTTAAAGTATTCGGAAAGACATGCAGGCAATTCTATGGACCCTAAAGAAGAATGAAACCCTAACTCGACATAATGACCGTGTGAAAGCCTTTGAACCTTAGGGTTTGCGGCAGTTCCGCGGCGCCATTAGTGAGGCTTGGGTTTTCCCTTCTACGGCTGGACCGCCGATGCTGTGGTATGTACTCGATACTATTAAACTGTACCCAAGATGTTGAGCTCTTGGGGGATTATGAGGTTTTGACGAATCGATCGGATGGTTAGACTTCATTCGGATGCTTGGTGGTGAGATACACTTCTTAGGAGACTCCAGATACGAGGATAGATGTTGGAGCTCAGTCCATGCAGCCACGACTAGACGAGTCTGAAGCAGTCGATATTAGGGAAAAGTGGAGTAAGAGGTTCGTACAAGATCTGGATAAGATGACGTTCCACTCCGCCGACATCAGAGATGCGATACGCATGCCGAGGCATTGTACTTGGATATACCTTCCAGAATGAGTCGCGATGAGTATGCAGCCGTTCCGGAACAAGAAACAGATATAGTAAAGGAAGATGACTTCCGGACATTTCGGCAGAGACGAGATTTGGGAGAGACCTCGACATGACCTATCTGGAATAAATTACGAGAAGACTTGGACCCCGGAGTTGTCATGTTACGCACACAAGCAGGCCAGATTTCAGGATCGTCGACGAGACATGCTATGAGTGACCACGACAGTTGGCCCGAGATTCTTGGAGGATGTGCTTGAGCGGGGCTATTCCGCCATATTTGATTTCGGTATTTTTGGCAGTCTATTCGCATGATTAATTTTGATGATTGAGTTCCATGATATTTGTTTCATGCACCATGGTTGCACCTACTGAGTATTTATGATTTTTGCACAGTTGTTGCACTTGGTATCGTTTTCGTTCCTTGGTTTCACATGTTTATGATTTTATGGGCTTCATACAGTGGGTTGATTTTGTGCATATGTATGCACACGATTTGGTTTTTGCACTCGGTATAGTTCACATATGCTTGCAGTGCAGTGATACGTATTTTGTGCACCACAGTTGCACTGGACTTCGTTTTCGATTGTGATGTTCGATATTTGTTTTGTGCACCTTGTGCACCTGATTTAATTTTGCGCATGTTAGGCGCTTGATATAAGATTTCATGATTTTGTGCATGATGGATGCACCTGATTTGGGTTTTCGCGCATGTTGGGCGCATGTTTTGAGATGCGATTTTGCTGCACACAGATGCACTAAAACGATATTCTTCGTGCATGTCAGATGCACCTGTTTTTGCTGTCAGGCACACCGTTGCCCTTGACAGATGTTTCGTGCACACCCGATGCACTTAGATATTGTTTCTGTCCGCATGTATGGCACATATATGGATTTTGATTTCCGTGCGCACCAGACGCACATAGTATATATATGCATATTTTGGGATTGATTTCTTATGGAGCAGTACGTTTTTATGATGATTGCTATGAGTTTTGTACTGAGCAGGACTAGTCAGATGACAGTACCTGAATATATTTTGCATGCATTGATAGTTGTCGAAGGGATTTCCAAAAGCGAGCTATAGTCTCAGCATTTACCTACGTGTCCGATATGACACGAAACGTTTAAAATAAGGAAACCCTTCTAAATTGTTTTCAAAAAGACGGCGGGACGTTCATATTAAACAAAGGATATATATATATAGAGTTACTTTCTTACAATTGGCGTCCGCCACTGTGCAGTGTTATGCGCATTGCACATCGACTTTAAAGGATTTGGCGTGCATTTCCTTCAGATATTCACATGTATAGATTTGATATTTACATGTATAATTCTGATTTATATCATATTGGTTTTTCTTTGGATTTAGCATTCGTGTCTTTACCATGACTCCGATGATTGCGGGATGCTTGACGGAGTTTCGATTTTGAGTTATCTTCTCATTACTCATGCGCATGCATTGCGCTATGATGCGTTTTATGTATTGATGATTTCGGAGCCCCGGCGACTTGGACTTTCATTTGAAATGTTTTAGAATTTGGGGGTTTAAATTTAAATTCGGGGACCGAATTTCTTTAATGGGGGAATATTGTAACATTTCAAAAAAATATTATTTTTGGGAATTTTCATAATTTAATATTATTTTAATGAATATTTTAATATTTCGGTATAATTAAATACCGATAAAATGTGAAAAATTTTGGAAAAATTATGGAAAATTCTAAAATAGGGTATTTTAGGGAATTATGTCATTTTTAAGGTTTTTATGATTAATTATATGCTGATTTAGCGCTAATCGCGATTAAAAATCGTTAATCGGATTTTTAACTTTTTTGTGCAAAACATGCACATATCATTTTTCCACACTTGCTACATTTTCTTACAAGTTTTGGGTGCATGGATGCTTAGGGTTTACTATTGTGAGGAGAAGGAAATAAAGTGAAAGAAAAGAAAAGAAAAAGGTAAGGTATGATGAAGGGAGCGAAAGAGTGGGTGAGGGTTACTTTTGACTTGTTGAACCATGCTCCCCATAATTTCTTCTTCTCATCTTCTCTCTCCCCCCTAGTGAGCTGCTGCTGCTCCTGCTCCACCCTCTTCTTCCTCCATCTTCCATCCCCCAAAACACCATGAAATTCACCCAAAAACCCTATTCTCATTTCAAAAAAATTGTTCCCAAGCTCACTAGCTACACATTTGACCTAGAAATAATGGATTTTGTGCACTTTGAGCAACTCAAGAAAATTCTTGAGTTGCCAAAGGAGGTAATTTCTTCACCATTATAGTAGTACATCGATTCCTTATGCATCCATACTTGTTTCATGTCGATATTGTGTGTTTTAATGAACTTTGGGAATTTCAAGTTAGGGTTTAGGGTTTGATTTGAAAGGTGTAATTAGAGATTACAACCCCTGTTGTGATGTTATATTGGACAAAACCAGAAACTAGAACCCATAATACGGATTTATGAAAACGATATCAGGAAAAATTGTAATTCTGTGAGGGTATTTGGAAATCTGCTTACACCCGAGCTACCTGAAAATTATTTTGGATTGACAGTGAGATGTGCAGGCACCCAGGATCCATCACCCAAAGCCCTAGCACCTAACCCTTCAACCTGGCCGCAGATTTAATCCTTCTGGCCCAATTTGCGGCCAGACCATGGGTTCTGGGATCCGTGTTGGTTCTGTAGCTTTATCCCCTATACACTAGACCCTTAGCATATGCAATTTTGATTGATTCCATCTAGGGTAGAATCTGGGGTAGTTTTCATGTGTTGGCGCATGGTTTACGACTTGTTTTATCATGGATTTTTTTATTTGATGAATCGTTTCTGTCGGGTGGCGTTTGAACGCCAACGGCAAAGGGTTATTGGTCGTGTTTGCATTCGAGACTATAGGTTTTTACCTATGAGAGTAGCGTGTGTCATTTTAGTTTTCCGATATGATTTTCATGTGCTGTTGCGATTGTGTTATCTTTGTAGGTACCCTACGTGATGTCGAGGCGTTGAAGATGAAGATGGCGACATCGGCATCGGCACACAAGAGGCAAGGTGATTAGATTAATAGCTACGGGGAGAAGTCGGGTGGATGGCGTATAGCACCCCCGCAGTTCGTGATGATGTATACGAATGTGTATACACACACATATTTATTATATGTTGTTTGAGTTGATTGATGATAAAGATGGATTTTTGGTGTTCTTGGATTGGTTTAGTGTAATTGTGAAACCCTAGAGTAGGGGTTGCACCCATACACACACTCACGCACATAATTATATACATTCTTTCCTTTACATGTGCGTATATGGGGTTATATATTTATGTGTTGACATGGGTATGGAACTATATGTTCATATACTGGATTTGAGGATAGTACTTGGGATCGAGATTAGTCGATGAGATTTGATTTGAGGCCGTGAGATCGGTGATTTGGCAGGGTTCGTATTTGAGATACGACATGACGTTGTAGCGGGTCCTTTGACGTAGTGTTTCACACACGTGCATGCATACTTAGGTGGTATCAGTATTGTACTGGACGTAGGTCAATACCCCGGATTAAGATCTTTGAGAAAGAGGATACCAGATGAATAATATGATGAATATGATATTGACCCGTACCCTGATTTGGGATGCCGTACGAAGGATTTACGTACGAGCTATATATTGATGATAGATCCGCACTCTTGACTTGGGAATATCTGATTATAGACATAGTATCGGATGTGATATTATCGAGGCGGGATCACCGACTAATATATATGTATATATGTATCGACTCAGATGTTAGGCGGTTTCGTTACCTTCAGTTAGTCTGTTAGCTCAGCCCTATAGTTTAGTGTAGTTGTTAGAATAGATTTATATTAAATGAAGATCATTTATCGTTGTGTCTAGTATTCCGCTCCCGCACATTATTGTTGTTCGCTCCGCATTGCATACTTATATTCTGATTTCATATTCCATTGTTGATATCATGCTGTTAGGACACCAGCACCATTACCGATGATGCGTATGTTCCACGTACACTTACTTGTCGGCTCACACACATCCTCATCGGTAATTGCCATTTCACGTACACTTAGAAAATACTATTGCATTGACATAGCTTGTTAGCTAATAGTTTCGACATGATATTAGTGTACTTGCCTTACATGCCGGTTTAGACATTGTACTTATTACTTGTTGTTTCATGCATATTGTTATTCACTGTTATGTCGCATTCATGGATTTTAGGCCTATATTCACTGTTTACATGCTATTGATGATTTGGATTCGGATTTTCATGAGATTTCCTGGATTTGGGGGAAAACCGCAAAAACATTTATAAACTTCATTTCTCTCTCTTTTTAAATGAAAAGTGCAGTTTTCCCATGATGTATGGGTCTTCCACCATGAGTTTGCTGATGGATTTCGAGACCCGATTCGAGGAATTGGATGAACCGTTTCGGGTACATGGTGGGCCCGGTGCGGTACCCCGGGGCGAGAAGGTCGCAGAGGATGGCGTTGAGCCTGGCAGGGGAGCACTACCAACCGGTGATTTTACCCGACGCGTCGGATAACCGGAGGATACCGTCGTGGTCTTGAGATTGATGTTAGGGGTCGGTCTGGACAGACGGCGCCCTAGATAGTGAGATTGATACATTGCGATTTTGAGATATTGAGGTACTGAGATTTGATGATCCCGGTCAGTCCGGGTAGCCGGAGCCTGAGATATTGAGATATTTGGATTTATATTTTGTGTCGATGCTCGACACGGTTTATACTGATTTCATTTATGATACCTCGTTTTGAAAATACATAAATCTCACTAAATTATGAAAGCAGTTTCTTCGTTTACATGTTCTCTGTTTTCAAGCATTCATACCTCATCCATATGATATATTGCTACCTGAGGCACTGACACGAGCACTTGGTATTACAGTTGTTTTGAGGTATACGCTAGCCATTGTTATAGGCTGCAGATTATATATTTGAGGATATATTATGATCGTATGACCTAGGATTGCGTTGTTCATGCGATTTCTGTTCGTAGATGTTTTCTACTCACGAGTAGGCAACTCACCCCCGTTGTGCCACAATTCCTTGCAAGTTTTGTCGTACAGGTTTCATGACGGATTTGCTGGCACTACTTCCATTTCCGGGTGATTTTCTAGTAGTTGGGTTCACTTGTATCGTGACCATCAGTATATTTTGTATATTATTATTCAGTTGTATCTAGAAATTCCATCAAGCAAACATGTATTTATTTCAGATAGAGACCAGTGATGTTTATTCTTTCGACCTTAGAGTCGCGCGTTGTATTCCTATGGATTTCATGCTGTTTTGTGTTTCCTTTTCTGTTGTGATCCTCGCCCTTCGGCGTTGTATATTATATAGCTTGCGTGGTTGTGACCGTCGATTGATGAAGAGATAGCTCCCGCTTGGGGATGCCTTTATTCATTATATATGCTTTATCAGGTTTTGTACCCGGTTGGGGTAAGGTTTTACAAAGGAAACTCTGCCGAAATCTTTAGAAAAGGCTTGTGATTTCAAAAAAATGCATATTTCGGCGTATGTTGCAAACTATTTGATTTAAAATGGTTTTCCTTCACTCCACTACTTTTCTTGGTTTGGATTTCTGGTTTCGGCTTACATAGATTACGTACGCCTCGAAACGATTCTTAATTTAAGTGTCGATCATGTTCCGTACTTTCGGGTCGTGACAATAAGTGAGAAAAATAAATACTTACGTGTGCATATATTAGTTAGATTAATTTAATATATCAAATATATAACTATACATTAAATCATTAAATGAATACTTGATTTAATAATCCGGCTATATTACATATAACCGACTAATATAATATGTATCATTTTATCGAATCAACACTTGAGCCGATAACCCGGCTATATCACATATAACCGGCCGATATCACATATCGCGAGAATAGAATACGGTATCACATACACGTATTATTCTCGGTCCCGCACATATCACATATGTGCTCCTAATTCGTTTTTCTTGAGCCAGGAAACCTCTGTGTAAGACTCTAAAGACTCGTCAATACGCCGGCAGTAGGTGATGATCATATCAAACACCCACAAGCTGCAAGCGGTCAGTTAAACGTAACGGCCACCCGAGTATTGAGCGATTAGAAGATCAACAAGTAAGCCTGTACATAATCCTGTGAATCCAATCAGTAACACTACCGTACAGAACAGTCTTTTCGTCCGATATGTCACAAATCCAGTCTAGGGGTGGTAAACGTCAGACCCAAGTAACTGATAAGTCGTGCCGATGTGAGGCTCATAACAGGTCGCGAAACTACTGATAACACTTACCAGTAGATCTCCATATCAGCCCTGACAAGGGACTTTCTGTTATAGCCAATCGAGAACAGCACGACATCAACCCCCAATACCGGGAGAGACGAAACCCCTCCTATCGCTCATTGCCTCCATGTGATTCGGGACTGTACCCAAAAGCCACCATTTTGCATGTTCTCTTGAATGTGGTAAGATGGAAATCAAAGCATAGGGGGAATCACACAAGACTCTATGACGATCTCGGGTCTACAGACTAATCTGTACCAGTGTCACCAGAGAACTGCTATGTGACGATAGGTATGTTAGTTATATGTATGCCCTAGAGGCCATTACTGTACATTGGATGTATATTGTAGTGGATGCTGGGACATATATAGGGAGGACTTTCTTGCTCGACATGATAGTATGCTATCTGGTTGTACTTTACCTTAACGTGTATACTGATTGTCTCTCAATTACATGTTGGTAAAGCCCTTAGGATGTGTACTTGACTACCTGGACTATGATGCGGATCATACTAGTGGGGACATGGTAGTCCATAAGTACATCCTTCAAAGTCCCTAGTCGTGTGTCACGACCCGTAGTCTGGCCCGTGACCGGCACTTAACCACGTAACGTCTACAGGCGTAACGCGACTAAGTAAGCCGAAAACCTAGAAATCTAAAACCCTTTTTAAGAATAAGTAAAGAACTACATGTTTAAAAATCAAGGTTTTTAAATAACTAAGCCGAATGTGCATTTTAAAAACAGTACAATCTTTTCCAGAAATTTCGGCAGAGTTTCTTTTGTAAGAATGGCCCCGAATGGGGTAAAACAAGAATAACAATATATATGCAATGATAAAGGCATCCCCAAGCGGGAGCTAGCTCTTCGTCAATAGACGGTCACAACCACACATGCAACAATAATATACAACGCCAAGTGGCGAGGATCAAACCCAAAAGAAAGCTCAAGCAACAAGAAACCGCAATACTACTAAGCGCGACTCTAAGGTCGAATAATACATCACTAAAATCTAGGTCTGAAACAATATACAAGTTTTGGTTGATGGAAATTCTAGATACAATGAGTAAAATGAATACAAGGGTGGTTCTTGATGCGAAAGAATCCACCTACCAAAAGCAAGCCACCCGCAAGAAAGTAGTGTGCCAGAAATGCCGCAAAGAAACCTGTACGGCAAAACCTGCAAGAACTGTGGCACAACGGGGGTGAGTTGCCAACTCGTGAATAGATACATCTACAAACAGAAACCGAATGCAAGACATAAACCTAAGTCAACAATCAGTAATATAATCCACAAGAGTACATCTGAGTGTAATAAGGTGGAAAGGTAACATCTAAATAGGTATGTGGTGCCAAGTACTCAAGTAATAACATGTCATCAGTGTAAGGTATGTCTGCAAGAAGTAAATATGATGCAGTATCAAATGATATCAATACACATATATTAGCGTCCCATACCACTAATATTGGTGTAAGGGTATGTATAACAGCGCCCTCATACCCTGTTATATATACAAATGAAGTATGATAAGTGTAAATCCAGTCTGTATATGATCCATGTCTGTATATGATCCATATCTGTATATGATCTATGTCTGTATAGGATCTATGTCTGTATATACGAGGAACCCGTCCACCCGTCACCCAATGATAATAAGCATCATGTATGCAATATGAGGATATAAACAACATCATGGTAAAACATCATGAAACCCGTGCCAAGCATCGACACGTAAATCCTCATCCATATGGGGCTCCGTCTGCGGTATCGGCCCTCGGCCCCGGCAGTACGAGTCAACCCATGTCTATCTCTGGGCTCCGTCTGCGGTATCGGCCCTCGGCCCCGGCAGTACGGGTCAGCCCATATCCATCTCTGGGCTCCGGTCGGAATCCTCCAGATATCCGCCGAGCTCAAGTACAATCACCGGTAGGTAGTAGTCCCTCTGCCGGGCTCACCGTCTATCACACAGCGAAACCGTTCTCGCCCCGGGGTACCATACCGGGTCCACCATGTACCCGTAATCGGCCTCAACCGCCTCCTCGATTCGGGTTTTTATATATCACTCTAGCACCGAGAAAACACATGGTGGACGCACCGAAATATCATATCAAGGGAACCGGGTTTTTAAATGATTACATATTTGAAATAGCCACGGTTCCCAAATCCAGAAATCACATATAATCCAAACCAAAATGTAAGTCACTAATCTGATATGATATGTGTGTCAAACATAAATATCATGTCAAGTCACATATAGATGAGCTACGATACAATGATCAGGTGTGATATAAGCATCAAATGTGAGTATCAAGTCATGTCACATATAAATGAGCTACGATACAATGATCAGGTGTGATATAAGCATCAAATGTGAGTATCAAGTCATGTCACATATAAATGAGCTACGATACAATGATCAGGTGTGATATAAGCATCAAATGTGAGTATCAAGTCATGTCACATATAAATGAGCTACGATACAATGATCAGGTGTGACATATGTATCAGGTATGAATATCAAGTCATGTCACATATAAATGAACTATAATATAATGATCAGGTGTGACATATGTATCAGGTATGAATATCAAGTCATGTCACATATAAATGAACTATAATAAAATGATCAGGTGTGACATATGTATCAGGTATGAATATCAAGTCATGTCACATATAAATGAACTATAATATAATGATCAGGTGTGACATATGTATCAGGTATGAATATCAAGTCATGTCACATATAAATGAACTATAATAAAATGATCAGGTGTGACATATGTATCAGGTATGAATATCAAGTCATGTCACATATAAATGAACTATAATATAATGATCAGGTGTGACATATGTATCAGGTATGAATATCAAGTCATGTCACATATATATGAACTATAATAAAATGATCAGGTGTTACATATGTATCAGGTATGAATATCAAGTCATGTCACATATATTTGTGTACAGGTCTATGTGTACAATATGCTATGCGGGAATCATACCATGAATGCAGCAGTACTACAGTGTAGTGGCATAGCAATTATCGATGATGAAGTGTGTGAGCCGGCAATCAGTGTACGTGGAACATACGCATCATCGATAATGGTGCTGGTGTCCTAACAGCATGATGGCAATATAACAATAAGCACAAGTAATGCCATGCAAACAGTATAAACAGGTGCAATCGAAATAAGCAACGCAATAGTGAAGAATCTAACTCAAAAGCTATAACATGCAACCTTGCCTTTTGAAATAAGACGAATCGGGGTCTTTGGTAAAACAAGGGCTACGGTGTTTAGAAAATAGACACTACACATTTGAAAATATCCGTAGAATCCCCTTTTCCCTATCTTGCAATATTCCCGATTCGTTAGTTTGAAATAGGTATGACTCTGGTCTAATCTAACATCTACTATGCAACTACTGATCTAAGTATCATGCAAGTCTGGAGGGGTATGGAAACCGCCTAAATCTGAGTCGATACATATATAAAGGTATATAGTCGGTGATCTCGCCTCAATGTCATATCATAAGATATCCTCGAGTTATGAGTGCGGATCTATCATCAATATCGGCTCGTACGGAAATCATCGTACGGCATCCCAATAGCTGGGTACGGGTCAACATCTCACTATCTCATCACATAACAGGTATCACTATCATCAGATCACATACTCTGGGGTACTACTCTATGTCTAGCACCAAACGATACCATCAATGAAGTATGCATGCGGGGTAAACACATATCCCAAGCCCGCAAGAGATCACAAGTCATATCCCGCAATGAATCGTATGCAATCACCGATCTCACGTCATCAAGCCCACATCATCGACTCATCTCCAAAGTCAAACCATATCCTCGAACACCGTGTAAGTACAAGTAATATGCAAGGGTGTGTGCTTGTAGGTGTAATTCTATCCTAGGGTTCGCGACTATGAACTACACTAGTCACTTCTACCCTACACTATCCACAATACTTCTAACACAAAACTACAACACACTAAAACTATCACACATCTACTATATATATTATACTAACTACGGACTGCGGGGGTGCTATACGCCATCCACCCGACTTCCCCCTGTAGATATAATCTACTCACCTGAAACATCATTTGCGGACATCACCACGCAATTGCTTGTCATCCCGAAGTCTTCATGGGTACCTACACATCAAATATCGCATATGCGCATTAAAACCAAATCCAAGCTAAAACGGCGCATGAAATCCAAAACGATACGATAAGGGGGCTTATAGGTGAGAACCTATGGCACGCCTTCAAAACCACATATAAATCCTCTATATCGTCGTATAAACGCCAAATAGTCGAGGTAAAACGAAACACACCAATGCAGAAATGAAAATACAGAATACGGAAACACGAATCCAAACTAACAACTTAGGATATATGTCCCAGATTTCACCCTAGATAGAATCTATAAAAACTAGAAGTACCCTGGGTCAACACTAGAGGAACTGGGGCTGTGCACAGAAAACGAGGCGATTCCTCACTGGTCTGGCCGCAAATTGCGGCCAGAAAGGAGGTTTTGGCGGCCGGAAAATGGAGTGGGGAGCTAGGGTTTGGGGTGTTGGTTCAATTGTGCCTGCACATCTCACTGTCCACTCAATATTATTTTAGGGTTCTCGGGGTGATAGCAGATTCAAGTTAACCTGCACAGATTACACAATTTCCCCGATATCGGTTTCTAAAATCCGTATTTCTGGTTCTAGCTTCAGGTTTTGGGTTCCAATTCATGCACTAAGGTGTTTACAAGTTCTCTACTGAGCTCAATTTCACATTACAACTCAAGTTTCTCTCAAACCCTAACTAGGATTTCATCAAGTCCATAATATCACACAATATCGATATAATCTTAACATGGGGTTATAGGAAATGCTACAATTAAGCTAATGGTTCAGAAATTACCTCAATTGGCAACTCAAGAATTTTCTTGAGTTGCCCCTAGTGGCCAAAATCCATGCTTTCTTAGTCCATCTTGTAGATCTCGAGCTTGTGCATCTTTTTAATGAAACCGATATATGGTTTTGGGGTTGTTTTTGAGATGAAATGAGGGATTGAAGGTGGTGGAAGGGGGAGAAAGAGGCAGCAGCAGCAAGCAAAGGGAGAGGGAGAGAAATAAGGGGGAGAAATGGCTAAGGTTTTGGTCAATGGTTCACCCATACCTCTCTCTCACCAACCCCATTCTTTAATCCTTTTCTTTTCTTTTTCTTTTCTTTTAATCCCTAAACCAAACCTTCTCACCTCAATAGTAAACCCAAATGATAAATCATGGCAAGAAAAATGCATAAGTGTAGAAAATGTGATATGTGCAAGTTTTGCACCAAATTGCCAAAAAACCCGATTAGCGATTTTAATCGCGATTAGCACTAAATTAGTGTCAAATTAATCACAAAAACTTAAAAATGTCATAATTCACTAATTTACCCTATTTTATAATTTTCCAAAATTTTTCATAATTTTTCTAACATTTTTCCTATTTATTTGCATTTAATATTAAAATAATCAATAAAATAATATTAAATTATAAAAATTCCCAAAATTAATATTTTATACTTTTGAAAATGTTACATCGTGGGTGTATCGAGACGGGGCATCGATATACCAGAGTAGACTAGCGTATACCTTCTCGACCCATACAGATGGGCGATGGATGATCCCATATCCATTGGTGTTTGACATCAGAGATGATATACGGGTGCTCAGTAGAGACTGGGTACACTGGACGGACTCGCCGAGAACTCCCAGATGGTATTATACCTCACGTCAGATGGCAGTTCTCTGGTGACACTGGTACAGAGTAGTCTGTTGACTCGAGATCGTCATAGAGTCTTGTGTGGTTCCCACTGTGCTTTGATTTCCATCTTACCACGTCCAAGAGGGCGTGCAAAACGGTGGTTTTTGGGTACAGTCCCGAGTCACATGGAGGCAATGAGCGATAGGAGGGGATTCGTCTCTCCGGGTATAGGGAGTTGATGTTGCGCTGTGTTCGATTGGCTATAACAGGAAATCCCTTGCCAGGGTTGCTGAGATTTACTGGTAAGTGTTACCAGTAGTTTCTCGAATTGTTATAGACCTCATATCGACACGACTTATCGAGCTATTGGGGTCTGACGTTTACCACCCCTAGGCGAGATATGCGACATATCATACGATCAGACCGGACTGTACGGTAGTGTTACTGGTTGGATTCACTGGAGTGTGAGCGGGCTTGCTCGTCGATCTTCAGATCGCTCAATACCCCTGTGGCCGTTACGTTTAGCAGACCGCTTGCGGCTTGTGGATGCTTGATATGATCATCATCTGCTGCCGGCGTATTGACGAGTCTTTAGAGTCCTACACAGAGGTTTCCTGGCTCAAGCAAAACGAAATAGGAGCGCGTATGAGATATGTGCGGGACCGAGAATGATACCAGTATGTGATACTGTATTTGATTCTCGCCATGTGACATTGATCGGTTATATGCGATATTGCCGGGTTATCGGATCAAGTGTTGATTCGATAAGTTGTTACTAAAGATACTAGTCCGTTGTGTGCGACATGACCGGATCATTGAATCAAGTGTTGATTTAATGATTTAATGCATAATTATATATTTGATATATTACTTTGCATTAACTAGTATTGGTTCACTTAAGATGGATTTTCTCACTCGGATGTGCGCATTGTATATGCGATATATTTTTGTGCACTTGCTTGTATCATGTTTGATGATACATGTTTACTTGGTTAAGTGTAAAGAATTAAACCATGGTTAAACTTATGATTAGGGTTTGATTTCCTTTTCTCATTTATTTATCTATTTATTCATTTTGGAAAATAGATGGAAAATGGAGAAAAAGAATGGTGGCTTTTTTTGTTGTTTAGTGGAAGCTTCATGAAACCTTGACCCTAACCATTCATTTAACCTAAGTTAATTCTCTACACTTTACCATGGTTACTTTTATGATAAGAATGATTATTCTTTTCTTTTCTAATTAATCATTCTCATCATTTTCTTCTTCTTCTTCCTTGAACTCAAGAAGAAACCTTCACTTCATCAATGGTGGATTGATGAAATGAGTGTGAAATCCAAAACTAAAGTCTACCCACTTCCTATTTCTTCATCCTCTACCTCTTGCCAAGTAGTAGAATGTGTTTCCTTCACAAGTTTTCATGGCTTGGTGAAGGTGGAGCTCGATCTAGTGATGCTTCGACGTAGATCATCTTCGGCACGTCGTCGACGACCTAGCCCGTCCATTCTCCGATGAAGCCGACGCGAGAGCCCGGATTTGATTTGGACAGCGGAGAGGACCTCATCTCGGAGCCGTGAAGGTGGAGGACCGGATCTACAAAGGTTGTATTTCCGTATCTCTTAGTTAAGTGTTAACTAGTTTATTGTTTCGCCTAGACATCTAGCCATCGATCCGTAGTTTAGGGCTTCTCGGCACCGTATTTTTGAAACGGGCATGGTTGATGCCTTGTGAGACCTCACTAGGGTGCCTAGGAACCCTACAGTGGTATCAGAGCCAGGTTAGAGCCTTAGGCGAAGTCTATACGGAATTTGAAACCCGAACGAACCCGAAACCCGATCACAAAATTGCTCTCTGTCCTTTTTTCAAAATCTGGGATTTTTCGCAATTAAAAATATTCAGAAAATCAAGCAGGGTTTATTAAGAATTACTGTAAATTTCGTGGGCCCAATTCAACTTTTCCACCGCGGTTCCGCGGCATGAGCAAGGCTCATGCGGCGGTTCCGCGGCATGAGCAAGGCTCATGCGGCGGTTCCGCGGCATGAGCAAGGCTCATGCGGCGGTTCCGCGGCCGTACGGCCGACTTATTTTATGTTATTTGCACAGTAATTATTTATTTCCAGTGCTTCTTTTTCTGGGAATTTTTAATTGTTTTTCAAGAGTTGAATTTTTCTGAAGTTGTTTTCGGGATTCGGTGTTTCGATCGGGGTATCAAATTTTGTCTATTTGCCTTTCCGGATAAATTTTAGAATATGTTAAAAAAGTTCGACCGAATATATATACCCAATTTTTCCCCTGTCGGGAAATTTCCAAGTGTTGCACTTTTCCGTAGTTTAACGACGTTCTAAGTAGTGCAAGTAACTCGATGGACCCTCTAGAAGACAACAAACCTTAACTCGATTATGTGACCGTCTTGAACTGCCCTTTGAACCTTCGGGTTTGGGGCAGTACGGCGTGCCACATGTGAGGCGTTGGCTTGACCCTTCTACGGCTGGACCGTTGGTACTGAGGCATGAACTGAATGTTGTTAGACTTGTTTCATGTGTTGATCTGTATCGGGAAAACTTGGGTGTTCAATTGTTCGGTCGGAAAGTTTGACATCTTCTATTTATCCGGAATGGGATACAATAATTGGAATTCACAAGAAATTATGAGATAACTCAATGAATGTTATAAACATAGCAGTTTAGTCTCACTTGATCGGTTGCTACGGAATTTTGATATGATCAAAAGTCCGTCGCAATCACGTAGCGTACGAGGATACTCGCCGGGTAAACTTAATAGACAGCCTCACTCCATAGCCCCGACCAAGTGACTGTAGGAGAACCCCGTCGCCGAAAGCATCCGTCCGGGTGCTCGCGGTAGCGGTGTTCCACCTTGGTGCACTTCGTCGACGGTATCGGGGGTGCGACCGTCTACTAAAGTTTGCGACGAGCATTCGATCAGTATTTCGGGAATCTTGTTGAATTGCTCGACTTGATATTGAAAAGAGTTTTCGATAATGAGACTAAAATGTGGGGTTTATAATTGTTAGGCATGTGATGTCTAAGGAATTCATTTGGTCAGGCATGCGATGTCTGAGGAGGTTGCGGATTCCAACTGTTGTAGTTTTACACTTTCTTTTCTGTGACCGTAAGTGTAATATGTGATATCGCCGGTTTCGTTGCTATATGTCAACGACAATTGGGATGCGCATATTTACTTACGTTGATGACATGTGATGTTATGTGTTGCTGGATATGTTATATTGGATCGTCGTGTTTGAATAGCCGGGGGTTTTTATGTGAGATGAGTGTTTTTCATTTTCATTCATGTAAAAACTTGTATGTAATATTCTTTTATTGGGGCGCTTCCAGGTTGCGGAAGTTGTCACCGTTTGTATATTATTTACTTTTCCGCACTAGGATAGACCCAAGGAGGGGAGCACAAGTAACCGGGTTCTGGAGTCCAGTAGGAGACCAACTCGAGGAGTCGAGTCCGGGTCTCCTAACTCCAGAATTGGTAGGGTTGCTTGCCGCTCTCATAGGGGCTAGGGGTGTGGGTTTGGCTATTCATCACGACCGTGGAATCCGTGTTTTATACTGGCTCGTATTGAAAACACGGACGTCCTAGTATATCCAATATTTCATATGTTTCTTCTGCTGCGATATCTGTTATGCGATCATGTGATGTTCTGTGATAGATACAGTACATAGTATATATGATATATTATATAGACGTTACTTATATTTTACACCCGCGCTAGCCCTGCCCTGCTCTGTCGTTAGTTACCTAACCTAACGGTGCACAAGGGGACATCGAGGCGAATGCGGATGGCATAAGTGTGCGTCATATCTATCTGTGATGTTTAGGTACATAATTGATGGGACTTCATTAATATGATTAATGAAATAAAAGAAACCTAAGATGTTGTAGAATCGAATTTCAAAATAAAACAGGTAGCTACAGTTCTTGCTTTGCACAGCGGTGTATATGATATATCCTGCACCTTATTCGATAAGGAAAGGACCGAGATCCCTTCACCGGGAGTGACTCCTTTAGCAATAACTGGCAGATGCTACACACTCGGTTTTTCTTTTGATTTCTTTTAAGAGTTCTGCTTTGCATAGTGATATATGTGATATATCCCGCACCTCATTCGACGAGGAAAGGACCGACGATCCCTTCACCGGGAGTGACTCCTTTAGCAAAACTAGAAAAGCCTCAAAAGCACTCCATTTCAAAATCATTTGATTCTACAACGATATAAAGTTCATTACGCAAAGGGTTTTCTTAAAAACCCGACGTAGCCCTCCGTCATTTCAGATAAGTAATAGTTAGTATTTGTGCTGCGTTTGTTGACTCAGTCAAGGCGTAGTGTGCGGTAGCTGATTACTATTTATCTGCTTATGCATATGATGCAGATTGGATTAGGGTAGTCGTGCGACCTTGTTGACTCAGTCAAGGGTCGTGCGGGTGGGTTTAATTCAATCAGGAAATGACGGGTTGAACTTTACTTGCGTTCTATGGTTTGTTGACTCAGTCAAGGTCATAGATCGCCTGGGGCAAAATATTATCGGGAATTTCAAGTGTTGAGATTTGCAATGAGATTGCATACCTTCTATGAGATAGTTGGATCCCGATACCCGCTGCGAGTAAGAGTTACTCCTGGGAGAGTTTTATACATTACAATTAGCCGATCAAGTAGGTGTCTAGAAAGGTGTCAACGGGGTTACGCCTCTGGGAAAATGAGGTTTACATTAATTAGGTTCGTACGAAAGCACGGGGGACCTCCCTCAAAGTACCGACACTGGCCTGGCCGAAAGATTGGTGAACTTGTAGTGTGTAATTAATCCCGGCTAGTTTTTCCTTTTAGGGTTTGAAGGAAGACTTGATAAAAAGCAGTGGGAGCCATCCTGATTAGATAAAATAATAACCAATCTATTCTTGCAAGAGCGCACGCTGAGTGTTTTCTTCTCTCTCTCTCCTGGTAGTGACTATATCACGCCTTAATCAAGATAATAAAACGGATTTTTGACCGAACCCGCTTGTTATACTGAGCTGGGGAACGTTGGTTCCGCTCCAACTTATAATTGTTATAAGACAGAGCAAGAAATTGGGGAATACCAGATTTCCCGTGCCGCCCAAACGAAGAGAGTGCATGCTGATGCATCATCTTCGGGTGTGTTCATTATAAAGAACTGTTTCTCAGTATCCTCCGCATCCTTGGTATGTGATACCGGATCAGGATCCCAGATATGTAATCTGTTACATAGGGCTATAAAAGGGTAGAAAAACTGAGAACGGGTGATATGTTTCATGAGACAGAAAACGGGGCAAGTGTTGCAGCCAAGTCTGTCGGTCACTGTCACCCTGTATTGTAATACATTGATTCTGAGCGAATGTTATTAGATACCGAACCTGATATACCAAATCATATCACTCTCTTTGTTAGAAAAGAAAGGATATAATTTTGTATTGATGGATAATGTTTTGAACATTTCCTATATCAAAAGTTGATCGGTTCAGGCACGTTATCTAAAAGCATTAATGTTCTAAATCAAACTACAGTTCTTAGTATACGGAACACACACAAGAGGAATAGTTCAGAAATGAACGAATCCTTCTTGAGGTATTGTAGACTAGGTCAGATCAATATGACCCGACTAGCTAGAGTTACATAAAGATGCATATTTAAATTAGTTTGAATTTACATCTTGTGAAACTCGCCAGTCATGTCACAAAGATAAGATGACCATAGCTCTGTTTATTGGAAACAGAGAAAGAGTTAGTGAACTCTTGGGATAATACATGTTGATGTATGTAGGTCCCCTGTCTACACATGCCAAGACTGGTTCTTTATACTTCATTAGGTTCCCTGATGATCTCTCAAGATTCAGACATGTGTTCCTGTTGAAACACAAGTCCGAACCTTTTGAGATATTCACGGAATATAAGTTAGAAGTAGAGAACCAAAATACGGGTATAAGTATTATGTCCTTTGATGTGATCAAGGAGGAGAATACTTGAGCACGGAATTCCTGGATTATTCTAAAGGAGAATGAGATTCTCTCTCAGCATTACTCCTCCGCATACACCATTGCACGATGGTATATCGGGGCGGAGCAGATACACCCTATTTGATATGGTGTGCTCTATGATGAGTACTACTGAGTTACCTTTTTCCTTTTAGGGGGTTATGCTCTTATGAAGTTGCATACCTATTGAATAGGGTTCAAATCAAATTAGAAGCCTACCACTTCATTTGTGATATGGAAAGGGAAGAGCCCATCTCTTAAGCTAGTTAAGATTTGGGGTTGTCCGGCAAATGTCTAAAAGCAAAATCCGGACAAGCTCGAGGCAAAGTCTGTTCTGTAGAACAGGAAAGGTTCCAGCTATACAAACTGCAGCTGATGATTTGATAGAACCAAAGGATTCAGTAGAAACCAACGAACCTCAGCCTCTCCGCCGATCTAGTAAGGTTCCTCACCCACCTGAGAGATACTTCGGTTTCTCTATGACAGTGGGAGCGAGGATTGCATCATGGGATGATGACCCAACTAGTTTCGAGCTGGCCATCAGGAGTGAGACTCTGTAAGAATGGCTGGATGTTTAGTGATCTGAGATGGAATCCTTATACACCAACAAAGTATGGACTTTGGTTGCTATAACTGAAGGGTTAAATCCCCATCAGGAGCAAGTATATCTTGAGAAGATTACTTGGTGTAAATGGAAAAGTTGAGACTTTCAAAGCTAGACTTGTTAAAGGTTTTCGTCATTGACCAGGCATGGATAATGATGAAACCTTTTCCAGTAACTATGCTTAAGTCCATCCAGATCCTACTTGCCACGGCTACATACCATGACTACGATATCTGGTGGTTGGGTGTCATGACTGCTTTTCTAAATGATGTTTTAGAAGAGTGCGTCTATAAGTACACAGCCAGAGGGCCTCGTAGACAGTGGGAGCAGCGGAAACGTATGCAAGATGTTTTATGGGATAAAGCAGGCATCACGGAGTTGGAACATCTGTTTTGATGAATTAGTCAAAGAGTTTGACATCATCAAAATGGTAGATGAACCTTGTATAAACAAAAAGGTAGTAGGGAGTATGGTGGCGATCCTCGTAGAGTACGTGGATGACATACTCTTGATAAGAAAGGAGTTTCTTATGCTACGCTCGATCAATCTCCGTTTATCACAAAGATTCTCGAAATAGGATCAAAGTGATACCTCCTAAATCCTGTGTTTTGGATATATGAGATAGATTTAAATGGATGTTAGGATTCTCACTAGTTATAGTGAGATGGTATCAATCGATCCTGGGAAGAATCACTGGAAGTGTTCCAGGGTGATAAAGACGACTGAATGTCAGTCGCAGGCACTGTCTTTACCCTCAGTAAAGGGACGGTATGTTGGAAGAGTTCCAAGCTAGATACCGTGACATACTAGACGATGAAGGCAGGATACATCGCTACTTGAGATGCTACCAAAGAGGCTGTTTAGGTGTATATAGGTTCATGAGATGAACCAGGTTCCTACCATTGTGTGACAATGGAGTTGTGGCTTATGCCAGGAACCCTCGTCCCATCAGTGATCCAGACATATTCTAAGGCAGTGTCACCTGATCATGGAGATGGTTGATCTCCAGGGTGATCGAGATTAGGAGAGTAGACCAAGAAGACAACGCGGCGGATCCACTCACGAAGGCCTATTCCCAGAGAGAGACTTTTATGGGATGGTTGAGTATGAGATACTACAACCACTGCTACAGATGGCCCTAGTTCAAGTGGGAGATTGTTAGTTATAAGTATGCCCTAGAGGCCATTACTATACATTGGATGTATATTGTAGTGGATGCTGGGACATATATAGGGAGGACTTTCTTGCTCGACATGATAGTATGCTATCTGGTTGTACTTTACCTTAACTTGTATACTGATTGTCTCTCAATTACATGTTGGTAAAGCCCTTAGGATGTGTACTTGACTACCTGGACTATGATGCGGATCATACTAGTGGGGACATGGTAGTCCATAAGTACATCCTTCAAAGTCCCTAGTCGTGGGTGTATCGAGACGGGGCATCGATATACCAGAGTAAACTAGCGTATACCTTCTCGACCCATACAGATGGGCGATGGATGATCCCATATCCATTGGTGTTTGACATCAGAGATGATATACGGGTGCTCAGTAGAGACTGGGTACACTGGACGGACTCGCCGAGAACTCCTAGATGGTATTATACCTCACGTCAGATGGCAGTTCTCTGGTGACACTGGTACAGAGTAGTCTGTTGACCCGAGATCGTCAAAGAGTCTTGTATGGTTCCCACTGTGCTTTTATTTCCATCTTACCACGTCCAAGAGGGCGTGCAAAACGGTGGTTTTTGGGTACAGTCCCGAGTCACATGGAGGCAATGAGCGATAGGAGGGGATTCGTCTCTCCCGGTATAGGGAGTTGATGTTGCGCTGTGTTCGATTGGCTATAACAGGAAATCCCTGGCCAGGGTTGCTGAGATTTACTGGTAAGTGTTACCAGTAGTTTCTCGAATTGTTATAGACCACATATCGACACGACTTATCGAGCTATTGGGGTCTGATGTTTACCACCCCTAGGCGAGATATGCGACATATCAGACGATCAGACCGGACTGTACGGTAGTGTTACTGGTTGGATTCACTGGAGTGTGAGTGGGCTTGCTCGTCGATCTTCAGATCTCTCAATACCCGGGTGGCCGTTACGTTTAGCAGACCGCTTGCGGCTTGTGGATGCTTGATATGATCATCATCTGCTGCCGGCGTATTGACGAGTCTTTAGAGTCCTACACAGAGGTTTCCTGGCTCAAGCAAAACGAAATAGGAGCGCGTATGAGATATGTGCGGGACCGAGAATGATACCAGTATGTGATACTGTATTTGATTCTCGCCATGTGACATTGATCGGTTATATGCGATATTGCCGGGTTATCGGATCAAGTGTTGATTCGATAAGTTGTTACTAAAGATACTAGTCAGTTGTGTGCGACATGACCGGATCATTGAATCAAGTGTTGATTTAATGATTTAATGCATAATTATATATTTGATATATTACTTTGCATTAACTAGTATTGGTTCACTTACGATGGATTTTCTCACTCGGATGTGCGCATTGTATATGCGATATATTTTTGTGCACTTGCTTGTATCATGTTTGATGATACATGTTTACTTGGTTAAGTGTAAAGAATTAAACCATGGTTAAACTTATGATTAGGGTTTGATTTCCTTTTCTCATTTATTTATCTATTTATTCATTTTGGAAAATAGATGGAAAAAGGAGAAAAAGAATGGTGGCTTTTTTTGTTGTTTAGTGGAAGCTTCATGAAACCTTGACCCTAACCATTCATTTAACCTAAGTTAATTCTCTACACTTTACCATGGTTACTTTTATGATAAGAATGATTATTCTTTTCTTTTCTAATTAATCATTCTCATCATTTTCTTCTTCTTCTTCCTTGAACTCAAGAAGAAACCTTCACTTCATCAATGGTGGATTGATGAAATGAGTGAGAAATCCAAAACTAAAGTCTACCCACCTCCTATTTCTTCATCCTCTACCTCTTGCCAAGTAGTAGAGTGTGTTTCCTTCACAAGTTTTCATGGCTTGGTGAAGGTGGAGCTCGATCTAGTGATGCTTCGACGTAGATCATCTTGGGCACGTCGTCGACGACCTAGCCCGTCCATTCTCCGATGAAGCCGACGCTAGAGCCCGGATTTGATTTGGACAGCGGAGAGGACCTCATCTCGGAGCCGTGAAGGTGGAGGACCGGATCTACAAAGGTTGTATTTCCGTATCTCTTAGTTAAGTGTTAACTAGTTTATTGTTTCGCATAGACATCTAGCCATCGATCCGTAGTTTAGGGCTTCTCGGCACCGTATTTTTGAAACGGGCATGGTTGATGCCTTGTGAGACCTCACTAGGGTGCCTAGGAACCCTACAAGGTATAATACCAACTATGAGTTCTCGTCGAGTCCGTTCAGTGTACCCAGTCTCCACTGAGCACCCGTATACCATCTCTGATGTCAAACACCAATGGATGAGAGATCATCCATCGCCCATTATATAGGTCAAGAAGCGTATATGCTAGTATACTCTGAAGTATCGAATCCCTGTCTCGATACACCCTCGACTAGGAACAATTATAGTATGTACTTATGGACTACCCTGGCCCACTAGTATGATCTCCATCATAGTCCTAGTAGTCAAGTACACATCCTTAGGGCTTTATCAACTTGTGAGAGCAGGACAATAACACAATACAAGTCAACATGTTAAGACAAAGTGAAACCAGATAGCATACTATCATGTCGAGCAACAAAGTCCTCTCTGTTCCCCTCCGAAAGACGCGCAAGACAGACGTCTTGCCTGAAATTCGGGGCAGATGCTAATTTGTGCTATCCGTCCACCTCTCCAAAGAACCCAAGTTGATTTATGGCACCATGTATCGAAGGTTTAAACGGATGCGGCCGATGTAGCAGACTCCATAAGATTCCCCCTCGCTTGAGGGGTTTTTGATTGTCGGGACGCTTTTCCCTGCAGGCGTAAGCCCCTGCAGTTAATTACGCTACCGCATCGCGGTAACCACTTTCTCCTTCTCCAGATGGTCACTTCGTGTCGTGGGTGTTTGTTTTGTTAGTGGTTGCCCGTGGATTGTATACGGAGACTAATTTATGTTGTCGCCCGTAGGGCGTGGACTAGTCCAAATCCGTATCTTTATTAGATTTGGGTTTGGGGGTTGGGTTTAAGGATAGGTTAGCCTTATTTGAGACTAAGATCAACTTAAACGTTAGTTAAGGATACGTTAGTCTAATTTTAGACTAAGATCAACATAACGGGATCATTTAGATCCAACAAAAGAGCAAGTGGACTCTAATGTTTAGTTTAGGGACATTGCGGTCGATTAGTTTAAGGACATTGCGGTCCATTATTAGTTTAAGGACATCTCGGTCCAATGTTAGTTTAAAGACATCGCGGTCGAGGTTAAGGACATCATAGTCCGTGAGTTTTATGACCTCACAGTCAAGGTTAAGGACATCATAGTCCGTGAGTTTTAAGACCTCACCGTCAAGGTTAAGTAAATCATAGTCCATGAGTTTTAAGACTGTGAGTCCGTGAGTTTTAAGACCTCACAGTCAAGGTTAAGGACATCATAGTCCGTGAGTTTTAAGACCTCACAGTCAATGTTAAGGACATCATAGTCCGTGAGTTTTAAGACCTCACAGTCAAGGTTAAGGACATCATAGTCCATAGAATGTATGGTTGGCGGGACCCATCACCTCTCTGAAGACGTTAAAGGATTACAACGACATATATCATAGGGGGTCATAGATGTACCCTTGAACAAAAGTTGGTTGAGAAATCTGTAGTCCAATTTCGGACTAAGATCTGGGATTTATGAGCATATGGGCTCAATTAATCTGAATTGAGGACTTATGGCTAATTTGGGCTAAGTCCAGTCAATTAAAATGTTTAACATTTCTTTCTGGGCTGTTGAGCCTTTATTTGGGCTCGGCCCTTTTAATAATGCTGAGCATTAGATCTTGACATTTTTTTGTCTTGTATTGAATGCATAGCATTCATCAGAACAATGTGTGTTCTGACAGCGCGCCACATGGCGCGCCAAGCGCTTTGCGCCAATTAGACAGCGCATTGCGCTTCTGCCAAGTAGCGCACACGAAAAGGACACGCGTCGCGCTTAGCGCTAAGCGACAGATGATGGGCGCATTGCGCCAGTGTATGAGCGCCGAGCGCTGATATATGAGCGCATTGCGCTATCAATTTAGAGGCGCACACGTGAGTGACACGTGGCATACCTGGCGCTGAGCGCCAGCCCATGAGCGCAGTGCGCTGTTTCAGAAGCGCAAAGCACAAGCTGCATACGTGGTTGACACGAGGTGCATTTTGGCGCTGAGCGCCAGTCCAAGGAGCGCAGAAGCGCAGTTCATGAGTGCAAGGCACTTTTCAGTAGCGCAAAGCGCATTTGATCAAATTTATGATCAGAGAACAAATTTATTTTCTTTTAAAGGAGGCTTTGTCTCAAGATTCAAGAACGACAGTTCTTATTTTTATTTTTTTTGAAAGGGCTTTGCCTTTGTAGATCAATGATCTATGAATGAAGTAAATACTTCTTTGTTTTTATGATGAGATCTTTTGATCTCTTTATAAAAGACCTTGGTCTTTGTGGATCTATGATCTTTTAAGAAGATTATTCTTCTGTTTATGAGATGATTTCATCTCTGTGTTCATCGTTCATGATCTTTACCTTAAAGAGATAATCTTCTTTTTGCATAGAGCTTGCTCTTCTTTCTTTGAATTTCCCAAAGTTTATACCGGGGTCTCTCTCTCTCTCAGACTTGAAGTCTTGGGGCCTTTATATAGGGCGAATTGATTTGTTAAATCAGTTAAAGAGATCTTTCTCTGATTGATTTGGGGATGTTTCCCTACCGTTGGATCTCTGATCCTAGGGCTTCTGTTTTAAAGAAGGCAGTCTTCTTGTTTTTTTTAACAAGATTGGAAAGATCTTTCCATAACAGAATTTTAATTCTGATTAATTAATGATTTATCATTATTATTAGATCTTTTGATCTAACGGTGGGGAATTTTAATTCCAGCGTTGGCGCACCTACGTTTGACACGTGGCGCGAAGTGCAGAGCGCAGCGCACCTACGTTTGACACGTGGCGCGCAGCGCAGAGCGCAGCGCAACTGCTCTAGCGTGCTTACGTTTGACATATGGCGCGCATCGCGGAGCACTGGATCTAAAGCGTTGCTTCAACTTTTGATTTTTGAATTTTAAAACAGAGCTTTGCTCTGATTGGGGGTGCGCTGCCTAGGGCGCAGCGCACCTGGCGCCAGCGTATCCGTGTTTTACACGTGGCGCGTAGCGCCCTTAGCGCTGGATCTGAAGCGTTGCTTCAATTTTTAAATTTTGAATTTTAAAACATAGATTTTCTTTGATTAGGGGAAGTAGAAGTGTCGCTTCATTAAAAATCTTGGAATTTGAACCGAGCTTTGCTCAGATTGGGGAACAAATGCCCCCCCACCGTTGCGCTTACGTGGCCCATACGTGAGTGCGGTGGGGGTAGCATCTTAGCCGTTGGATCAACTTTTTTGGAAGTTGAAACGGCTCCCAATGCCTATAAATAGGGCCATTGGCCCTCTGAGATGACCATTGTTCATCTCCTTATGGTTTTCTTAGAATTTTATTTTCCCACAGAGCATAGCTCTCTTGTTTAACAACTTCTTAAGAGTAAGACTCTATCAAAACATAGGTAAAGTTAAGAATTTTTTTAATCAATTAGTGGTTTACCCATTTAACAGAGCCTTGCTCTTTGGATTTCTTAATCCTTGATGAAGAACTCTTAAGGGTTTTTTTTCATGGATCTTGAAGATCCCAGAATTTTTATTCATAAAAATTAATTGATTTTAATTTTCTTCTGTGATGGGGTTTTCCATCATCATTAGAGAGCCAGGATCTTGACCTTCTCGGGTAATCTCTTTAAATTCCTTTCATAATTGATTTTGACAGGTGTCATTCCTGTTTATTTCCCTCGAGGAGTTTTAACTCTTTGACCCGAAGGGTCGCTTATTAAATGAGATTCCTTTTTTAGGCTTTCTCACAAATTCGAATTTATTAGGTGTCGTAATTCGTTTTTTCCATGGGGATATCGAGAGCCGTTTAAATCCATGTGCCTGCTTTTCCTCATTACTAATCTTTTAATGATGTTTCTTTTCAGGCACTATGGATGTTCATTTATATAAACTGAACTAGTTCATTACTTATGAGGATATCAGCGTACAGGGCCGTCGCCAAAACCAAGAATTTACAGATGCCTAGTGTGCGGAGATTATGGGTCGTCTGTATGCACGCGTAGGTTGGCTGCTTCCTCGCCGTTCTGCTCTCTTGAAATTCGTATTGGGAGCAATTTGGAGAGAATTTCCGGGGTTTCACGAAGCCATGCCGCTTAATGCGCTGGATGATGCCGAAGACAAGGTGCATTCAGTGTACCTGTCGGGGCTGATCTCGAAGAAACGACGAGATAGCCTTATTGATATTCTGCATCAAATTTTTCAATAGACGACGATAATCGCTTCTTATCAAAGGGTGGGGGACATCGCCGAGGATATTGACACTAGTGAGCGCGAGAGGATGCACACGAGAATGGTCAGAAAGACCAGAAAGATTCTAGACGGCCTTACTTTCGAATTCCTCAATCCATGCCCTGGATCCGAGGTTTTGCCATTGTAACCATCTTGATGATGTTTTTGTTTATTGTTTTCATGATTGTAAGAACTTTTTTGAAGTATGAATGGTAAATTTCTCATTTCAGCGTGTTTTATTTTATGGACTAAATCTTTTGCACATGCATGGACTGGAATGCCTCGAACGCTTAATCAAATGCAAATCAAATGTTTTCCTTGTTGTGGCTTTCTTTTTCTTTCTTTGTTGAGGACATGTTACCTTAGTAAGCGTAGCCTGTAGATGATAGAGAGTGTTCTATTTTGAGTTCTTCGAGAGGTAATGATGGCTTAGGAAGCAGGTTCAGAGCTGCTGTCTAAGACTTTTCAACTTCATGAGCCGTGAGGGTCTCATAAAGATTTTTCTCCTAACGAGTCGAGAGGATCTCTTAGGTGTATTTTCTCCTTAAGAATCGTGAGGATTCCCAAGTGTGTTTTCTCTTGCAAGTCGTAAGGATCTCACAAGAGAATTTGCTCCCTTACGAGTCATGAGGACCCGCAAGTGATTGGTGAGTTTATCCTTATCCGCATTTCACGAAATCAGGAGTTGCTCTGGATGCTTCTAACGGGGTCATAGCCGTGTTCTGCGAGGACCAGGCTCCGCTTTGGATACTTCCAACGGGTTCATTGCCATTTTCTGCGAAGACCAGGATCCGCTCTGGACGTTTCCCACAGGGTCAGGATTGACATAAGCCGCGTTCCACGTAACCAGGAATTTGCTCTGGATGCTTCCCACGGGGTCATTTCCGTATTTTGCGAAGACCAGGCTCCGCTCAGGATGCCTCATACGGGGTCATTGCCGTGCTCTGCGAGGACCAGGATCCGCTATTGACGTTTCCCACGGGGTCAGGATTGACATAAGCCGCATTTCACGTAACCAGGAATTTGCTCTAGATGCTTCCCACGGGGTCATTGCCGTGTTCTGCGACGACCAGGCGCCACTCTGGATGCTTCACACAGGGTCACTGCCGTGCTCTGCGAGGACCAGGATCCGCTTTGGACGTTTCCCACGGGGTCAGGATTGACATAAGCCGCGTTCCACGTAACCAGGAATTTGCTCTGGATGCTTCCCACGGGGTGATAGCCATATTCTGCAAGGACCAGGCTCCGCTCTGGATGCTTTACACGGGGTCATTGCCGTGTTCTGCGAGGACCAGGATCCGCTCTGGACGTTTCCCACGGGGTCAGGATTGACATAAGCCGCGTTCCACGTAACCAGGAATTTGCTCTGGAAGCTTCCCACGGGGTCATTGTCGTGTTCTGCGAGGACCAGGCTCCGCTCTGGATGCTTCACACGGGGTCATTGCCGTGCTCTGCGAGGACCAGGATCCACTGTGGACGTTTCCCACGGGGTCAGGATTGACATAAGCCGCGTTCCACGTAACCAGGAATTTTCTCTGGATGCTTCCCTCGGGGTCATAGCCGTGTTCTGCGAGGACCAGGATCTGCTCTGGATGCTTCACACGGGGTCATTTCCGTGCTCTGCAAGGACCAGGATCCGCTCTGGACGTTTCCCACGGGGTCAGGATTGACATAAGCCGCGTTCCACGTAACCAGTAATTTTCTCTGGATGCTACCTACGGGTTCATAGCCGTGTTCTGCGAGGACTAGGCTCCACTCTGGATGTTTCACACGGGGTCATTGCCGTGCTCTGCGAGGACCAGGATCCACTCTGGAATTTTCCCACGGGGTCAGGATTGACATAAGCCGCGTTCCACGTAACCAGGAAGGGTTGACATTATCCGCATTTCGTTGAGTCGGGGTTTGACTCTCGGTCATCTATGCACCGCCGAGTCATGGAACTGGGAGTTGCCGCGGTTCCGCTTTGCTTAATGTTGCATCTGTTGAAATGAGACGAATGTTGAAATGAGACGAACTGGGAGTCGTGAAGACTCTTAAGTGCATGGCTTCTCGTAAGTCGTAAGGATCTTACAAGAGTATTTTCTCCTTCTAAGTCGAGAGGACTTACAAAGGGGGTTCACTGTGTAGACATACCCCTAGTCACGGATGGGACTTTGTTAGGGAAATGTTTATTCGCGCCCGTGGATTGTATTCAAGGGTCATCATTGAGCCGCTTGTAGGGCAGTACCGGTGGTTGTGGTGGCCGCCTAAGAACAGGTTCAGATCCCTGTAGCTTAAGACTTTTGAATCTTATGAGCCGTGAGGGTCTCATAAGTGGTTTCTCCTTACGAGTCGTGAGGATCTCACAAGTGTAATTTCTCTTTAGGAATCGTAGAAATCCGTAAGTGTGTTGCTCCCTCGTGAGTCGTAAGGATCTCACGCGGGCGGTTTCTCCTCACAAGTTCGAGAGGACCCTGCAAGTGTCTTTTAACGAGGTTGCGCCCTTTCGGGTTTTCACAAAACTCGCCGGTAGCCCTGCTGTTTTAACTCATGGAGCCCTTTCGGGTTTTCATCCGTGCCCATTTTGCTTGTGGACATACCGTTTTCATTATTTTTTTTATCAGCTTTTGGATGCTGTAATCCATTGTAGTTTATCAATGTCTCGGTCAACAGCTAGTTTTAGGACATAGTGGTCCATCGTTAGTTTAAGGACGTTTCGGTCCGTCGTTAGTTTATGGACGTTTCGGTCTGTCGTTAGTTTAAGGACGTTTCGGTCCGTTGTTAGTTTAAGGATGTTTCGGTCCGTTGTTAGTTTAAGGACGTTTCAGTCCGAGAAAAGAAAGCCGGCTACTACTTATAGAGTTTGGGCTTAGGAAGATAGCGAGCGGACATAGTCGTCGTCGTCTATCATTGACCTAGGCCGCGACGCGTCAAGCTTAGTACTTCTTCAGGAAGCGACCGTTTATTGGCCTGAAAGATCTTTCACCATGCATGTCCATGAGCAGATAGGCTCTACCCTGGTAGACTTTGTCTATGATGTACATGCCTTCATAGTTTGGCTAGAATTTCCCCCTTTTAGCACGATTGGGAATCATATGTATTTTGACCACTAGCACGAGTTCGCCTTGGCGGAATGTTCTCGGCATAGTCAATCTCTCATATGAACGTGTCATCTTTGCTTTATAAGCCTCCAGATTTTGTTGCACCATGAGCCGGGTTTCATCAAGGGCGTCGAGCTCTTCAAGCCGAAGGTGAGCATTCTCTTCGTCCGTTAGCTCGTAATGAACTGCCACTGGTAGAGAGGGTAGCTCTATTTCGAGGGGGAGCACTGCCTCTGTACCGAATACCAATACGTACGACGTTGTGTTCGTGGCCGTTTTGAACGTAGTCCGATATGCCCAGGGAGATTCATGCAGTCTCTCATGCTAGTCCTTCTTATTTCGAGAAACCGTCTTTTTCATGATCTTCGTCAAGGACTTGTTGAAAGCCTCAGCTAGACCGTTAGCCCAGGGACTGTAGACCGATGAATATTTCCAGTCTATGTTATGTTGTTGTGCGAAGCGGCTGATCTTGTGGCTTCTGTAGGCTGGCCCGTTATCGGAGATGAACCGTCTCGGAGTTCCAAACCGATAAATGATGTGCGTCATGAAGAAATGGAGGATATTCTTCGTCTTCACTTCCCTCAGCGGTACTGCTTCTGCCCATTTGGAGAAGTAATCAGTTGTCCCCAAAATGAATCGATGTCCTCTGGACGATGCTGGCTCGATGGGGCAGATTATGTCAGTCCCCCATATTTCAAACGGCCAGCCAGCCACCGTCGGATGTAGTGGATTCGAATGCTGATGGATAAAATCCCCGTGGATCTAGCATGAGTGGCATTGCTTCGCATATTTGAGGCAGTCCTGAATCATCGTGGGCCAATATTAACCCATCTGTTTGATCTTCATCTTCGGGTCGGCTTGGTGAGAACCACAGAGTCCGTCATGAGTTTCTTAGACGACTCTTTTTGCTTCCTCAGGTCTTAGGCATCTTAGCCACAGAGAATCAAATGACCTCTCGTACAGAGTATCATTGACGAAGGTAAAAGATAGAACTCGCTTCATAAGCTGATGTCTTGAGGACGCATTTTCAAGCATTCGACGAGATTTGAATTAATCTATAAAGACTTCCCTCCAATCCTCAACCTTTTCTTGGTCGTTTACTTGTAGAGCCATTTGCTCGGTCGCTCCCTTATACTCGGATGACTCCGGAGATATTTTTGCCGGTGCAAGAACTCGACGGCTTTGTACAATAATCCTCATGTCATCGAGGTTCTCGTCAGCCAGTTCCTTAGCGAACTTGGCTAAAGCATCCGCTTTGCTATTTTCCGCACGCGGTATGTTTTCCAAGGTGTGGGAAGGAATTTGGGTCAACAGCTACTGTACATTCTCGCCGTACTTTACCAACTCTGGCTTGCACGTTTGATAGTCTCCGTTTACCTGATTAACGACCAGTTGGGAGTCTCTGTATATAAGCAGGTTTTCAATTCCCATGTCGATGGCAATCTCGAGACTTGCTATCAAAGCTTCGTATTCGGCTTCATTGTGTTGGGTTATGGGAGTGCCCCGGCCATCGCCTTCGGGTCTTCAACCATTTCCAAGCTCCTAGTGATGCGGATCGACTTTGGTCGCCGGTCTTCCTTCATCTCCGATGATCCACCCGAGGGAAATGGCGCAAGCTTCAGGCTCGCCAAGCGAACCAACCGACTCTCCAAGATCGCTATTAGTGGAGAGTGAGGGTGTAGGATAATCTCACCATAATTTTCTCTCATACTCTAATGCTCATAGAGCAACCATGGAAGATTTGGAGGTGATCAAGACAAGAAGGGCATGAGCTAAATATGCTAAGTGTTTTTGGGTGTATGAATTAATGTGAGCAAAAGAGAGAGAGCTTCAAGTGTATATGAAAATGAGCAAGCCTCTCCCACCACCCATGTGGTCGGCCCCTCTCTCTTCCCCTCAAAATAATGCACACCAAAAAACACTTATTTCATTTAACAATAAAGAAATCAACCCATACCAATCAGTACATGCTTAAGCCCATACCATGCCTTGTCACCTTTCCACCTCATTATAAAACAAATGATTTTTCTAAAATGAAAAATCAATAATGAGGTGGCAAATCTTCCAGAATCCATTCCGTATAAATACGGAATACTTCCCGGTATATGTATCGAAATACACATACGCGTATTCGTACGAAAATACGAATAGCCAAAGAGAGAAAATAAATAGTGGGCAAAAATACTAGAATACATATATATATAAATATATATGTAAATTATTAAATCAAAACTTGATTTAACAATCTGGCTTAATCCTAAGCCGCTAGTATTATCAACCGTCCGATTAAAGTCTGTGCAGTCCGTGCACATATTTAATCGGACACCTGTATGTATCAACATACGTCGCCTACACCATATCGCCTGAACCATGAAAACCCTCTGTGTGGGACTCTAAAGACTCGTCAATACGCTGGCAGTGGGTTTAACCACAAGCACGTCAGCGGCACTAGCTGTACGTAACGGCTACCCAGGTATTGAGCGAAAGGAAGGCCGACGAGCAAACTCATCCGGACCCCTACTGAGCCTGTCAGCGACAATATCCGTACAGTCCGGTCTGTTCATCTAAGAGTATCTCATATCAAGTCTAGGGGGTGGATAAAGTCGGACCCCTAACAACGCGACAATTCGTGTCGGTATGAAACCCATCACTACCCGAGAAAAAATCGATCCTGGATCGGTAATTCTCATATACCCCAGCGCCGAGGATTTCTAGTGATGGCCACCCATGCACTGCGCGACATCAACCCCCAATACCGGGAGAGACGAATCCGCGACGATCCGCTCACTGCCTCCATGTGGCTCAGGACTGTACCCAACTAAAACCTGTTTGCACGACTCCTTTGAGCCGTGGTAGGGTAGTAATCAAAGCACAGTGGGAACTCACACGAGACAAATGACGATCTCAGGTCAACAAACTAACCTGTACACATGACACGAGGGAACTGCTATCTGACTATAGGTATAATACCAACTAGCATGTTCCTGGCGAGTCCGTCTAGTGTACTCATAACCCAATGAGCACCTGTATACTATCTTAGGTGAACTACTGACACCGATGGCTTGTGAGACCGGCCACCTCCCCTCATAAGGGTCTACATAAGTATACACTGGAGTATCGATGCCCAGTTTCGATACTCCCACGACTAGGGACATTTAAGGATGTGCTTATAGACTCCCAGCTCCCACGTATGTGATCGCCATCACAATGTTGGTAGTCAAGAAAGAATCCTAAGGGCTCTATCAACATGTACATGATGATAAACACAAACCAGATAGCATACTATCATCTCGAGTAAGACTGTTTTATCGGTATAGGTCCTCCCTCAATCGTGATGATCAGCAGTCCGCGACTATGATAATTGCCTTGAGGGCACTATAGCCAACAATCTCCCACTTGCACTTAAGGCTAATTATTGCGATGTCGCATACTCACAGTCCATGTGATACCGAACACCCAACTCCTCTACTAATCAGTTTCACAAACCTAATTTGTAAAACCATTGCATTCGAGAAATAGCCTCAGTGAGTGGATCCGCTCTAGTGTTTCTTTCTATGTCTCTCTTTATCTCAACATCGCGGAGAAAACTATCTCCCGAAATGAGCAATACCTGTCATAGAAAATTTCTAGATATCTGATGGGACCAAGTTCACAAATGAACTCCAAATCCAGCAAACTTCTTAGACTGTATTGTTTACTGAACTTAATCAGTATACTGCATCATTCCTTCCTCAGTATCCTCTTGGACCACCTGTCCAAACTACTGCCCCTCGTCAGAGAGAAAAACTATAACTCTGACAGTCACTCTGTCATCCAGGTCACCTTGGAAGCCTGAAAAGATAACCGTCTCCAGAAGGAGGCTGCCGTTATCAAATCCCTGGAACATCCACATATGTTCATAAACTGCTTCCAATCATTTTCTCCAGGATTGGATTAATATATCAAATTATTGCAACTAATGCAAAAACAACATCTGGTGTGGTACTTAACATGTCATGATTGACTCAATTGCCTAAGCAAGTGATATGCCAATCATGCACATCCCTCTCCCCTTTAGTCTGTAATACACCATTAGAGAGGGTGACTCCATCACGTGCAGGTACACCACCATGCCATGAGTCGTCCATTCTAAAACACATTTAGAATAATGTCTAAGTACCCAGATTGGGACACTTCCCAAATCTAGATCTAAAAACCATAGATCTAGTAACTGTTGGAGATAGTGCCATCAGAGTCAATTATTGGATCACAGGCACGTGATTGCAATGAATGAGGGAGGACCTATACCGGTAGGACTGTCTTACTCAAGATGATAGTATGCTATCTGGTTTATCTTTATCATCGTGTACTGCTTCAGGTGACCTTACAGGTAACTATTGCACGTTGATAGAGCCCTTAGGATTCTTGCTTGACGGCCAGCAGTATGATGGCGATCATATACATGGGAGCTGCGGTCTATAAGCACATCCTTAAAAGGTCCCTAGTCGTGGGAGTTTTCGAGACAGGGCATCGATACTCCAGAGTAGACTAGTGTATACAGTCGAGACCCCGACGAGGGGCGGTGGCCGGTCTCATAAGCCACTGGTGTCAGTTGGTTCACCTAAGATGTATACAGGTGCTCATTGGGTTATGAGTACACCGGACAGGACTCGCCGGGAACATGCTAGTTGGGATTATACCAGACGTCAGATAGCAGTTCCCTGGTGACATGTGTACAGGTTAGTTCATCGACCTGAGATCGTCATTTTTCTCGTGTGAGTTCCCACTGTGCTTTGATTACTACCCTACCACGGCTCAAAGGAGTCGTGCAAACAGGTTTTAGTTAGGTACAGTCCCGAGCCACATGGAGGCAGTGAGCGGATCGGCAGGGGTTTCGTCTCTCCCGGTATTGGCGGTGAGATCGCGCTGTGTCTAGGAGAGCTATTACACAAAGCCCTCGGCCGAGGCAGGAGATTTAATGGTAGGTATTCTAGTAGTATCTCAGGGTGTTCTGGGCTACACTCCGACACGACTTGTACCGCTTATGGGGGTCTGACTTTTACCAATCCCCTAGGCCCGCCATGCGATACTCATAGACGATCGGACCGGACTGTACGGATATTGTCACTGATAGGCTCAGTAGGGCGTCAAGATGAGTTTGCTCATCGACGTCCCTTTTAGTCAATACTTGGTAGCCCGTTACGTACGGCTAATACCTCTGACGTGCTAGTGGTTAAATCCACAGCCAAAGTATTGACGTGTCTTTAGAGTCCCTGTTCAGTTGATAAAACTGCACATTTGTTTTTACATTTTTCCTACCATTTCCATATTTAAAAAGGTCTTTATTATAATATATCATACATACGAGGGTTTATTTGTAAAAATACTATTTTCTATGTGTTGATATATTATAATTAGCATTTGGTAGGAAAATGTATATAATAATATTTACCTAATCCTAGTAGACTTAGTCTATTAAATATTATTGTTGTGCAGAATTTTCAGGTCTTAAATCAAGGAAATCAAGTTGTTAAAGCTAAACCTGCCTAATTAAGAAATCAATTCTGGCAGAAGAAAAGAAAGATTTCCAAATTATGAAGGTTCCAGAGATTCATACATGGCATGAGAAGAATAACCAAGGAAAGCAGATCAAAGGACCTGATCATCAGGCCGCGGATCCGCGGCCCTAGCCCCCTTGTGCCGCGGATCCGCCGCGTTATAATGGAGTTAAGTGATGGAAATTTTCTGGTGGGATTGTAACCTCTATTCCCCAATTTAGGCATCTAACTTTCTAGCTTTTGGACTATAAATAGAGACCGAGAGCCTCTTGGAAAAATCATCAAGCCGACGAGATCACGAAGTCCCAAACGCTCACGCATCCAGGCTGATCATCAACTGTTCGTCTACCTCCTTAGGAAAGATCAAGAAGAAAATCAAGTTTTGTAATCATTTTCTATGGAATAAAGTGTGGATTGTTCAAGTTGATTAATAAAGGTAGTTATTTTGCATTTTACATTATGTTTTCCCTCTCTGTCTTTTCATCTTCTTCTCCCAACATGCGCGAGTAATTCTCCGCTTGTTAGGGTTCGTAGGATTAGGGTAGGCTAATGGATGATGAACATACCTAAACCCTTTTTAAGTCCTATAAAGTTTATAAACTTTATCAAAAGAATCATTAATATCCTAATCTGGTGCGCTAACAATTCTTTGTTAGTTCCGACCGTGATTAGAGATTAGATTAATGATTGTTTTGGTAAAGGCTAGATATGAACGGAGTTCTGTGTCGAGATAAGGGTTAAGAGTGGGATTCCTTTTCCCTCCAGAAACCCTAATCTACACGCATCACCGTCGTTCTAGTTTTAAATCTATTAAAGGATAAAAATGGTAACTTTTAATTAATCGTCCATGACTACTAAACCCTAACGAACCCTACAAGCCCTCTTATTATATTAACTATATTCCTAAAATAATCTAGATCTATAAATTTTCACTCTTTCTTAAAGTAGATCTAGAAACTTTTCACAAAATTCTTTATTCCTCCTCTCCTTCTCAACACATCTAAAGTAAGAGTAAAACATTCAACGTTTCCTTGAGGACGACCCGTACTCACCTCGGTCTAGCTACACGCGACACCGTTCTGATTGCGGTTAACTACAAACACACTCTTTCGAACCAATCAAATGGCGTCGTTGCCGGTATACGTGCGTAATTTTTTATTTTTACTATTTGTGTTGAATTCTTAGACGATTTATATCATTATTAACACAAAACTGCAAATTGCACATTTAACGATTTGTGCGTGAATTTTGCAAGGAGATATGGAGTCACAGAATTAAGGAAAACAGAAGACAGAGACATTCTTAGAGATCCAGAGGAGCAAAAAAGGGCACAGAAAAATATTTCATCACCCGATCCTTCCCTCCTGCGGCGGAACCACGGCATTAGGGAGCATCTGCGGCGGAAACGCGGCTTGACAAGAGGATCTAGGGTTCACAATTCTCTGGTATCTTTTTCAACTCATTCTCTCTTCCCTCAAATCCAATAAAATCTATTTTCTGCAGGATTCTTTGCAAAATAGCGCCGCTAAAAAAAACTTTTTGCAAAAGTTTTGTGATTGGTTTTGTTTTGCATATTTTAATACGGGCTTTAAGGGGCAAAGACCAAATCAAGATTAGGTGGGGATTTCATCACCCTTCCTAAGCCCCACAAATCACAAACCGAGCATCTGCATCAACCCTACAATAATTTAAAAAACGTCTAGACCAGACTCTAAGGACTGTCGCGCTCATTAAGAACAGAGGAAGGTCGTGGGTAATCTATCGTTTATCCGCATTACTTTTGTAGTGCCTAGGCAAGTGTGTCAAAGGCTAGTGGTTTTTAATTAGGCCCATTACTGTGGTTTCTTCCCACTTACCTGGCACTTATCTGGCTACAAGGGTAGTACGGAGGCGGTAGAGGATTGATCCTGCGGCTTGTCCTTTGGAAGTCTAGGAGCGGTCTAGAGACTGGACCTAGGTGACCTTAGTTCTAGGGTTGCTTGTGCATCTTAGGGAGATTTGTCTTGAGTCCCACTTTTTCAAAACAAGCCAATTTTAAATCACACACACGATGCCACTTGCACTAAACCCGCTTAGTGCATGCTCGGCTGGACACGGGATCATAGTGCCCGTCTTGTCCGCGTTCCTGCTATCGACGCCGAAGTCGGTGCTTCTTCATCTTCTTTTCCCCCACCACACACCATAACCGAGATGGACGACACTCCATCAAATTATAACACCACGCTGCCACCGCCCGAAGGTGCGCAGAATCCACCGCGCATCTCTCTCCAAGAGAGATGCTATCCTATCCGTGGTCTTCTTCCCACTTGTCTATCTCTTCCACCACCTAACGGGGATAATTTCGAAATTAAACACCACTACATCAATCTGCTGCCCAAATTTCATGGGCTTGAGTCGGAAGATGCGTACGTTTTCATCACCAAATTCGAAAACGTATGCCATAAGACTGCACGTGTTAGGAGCGAGATCAACCAGTTCACCTAGCTTCCCAATGAACCATTTTGGATGTGCTTTGAACGTTTCAAAGATCTGCTTGTCCAATGTCCTCATCATGGAATCAATAGATGGGATTTATGTCGGATTATATATGAAGGCATTAATCCAGCGACAAAGCAGATGCTTGAAACAATGTATCAATGCAATTTCATGTCTAAAGATGACGGTGAAGCTTGGAAGTATCTGGAAGACCTCGCTGAACACACTTTGCAGTGGGAAAGCGTAAGACCACCTTCATCTAGGGGAGGTGTTCACCAGCTCGATGTTTCTATCGCAGTGAAAGCCGAAATGGCAGCGATGCAGAAGAAACTCGACGCTATTGAGAACAGATTCTCATCAGTCTCCCTAAATCAGGTTACGCTTCCTAAGACCGTCTGTGGTTGCTGTTCGGATCCTTCACACTTAACGGAAGAATGTCCTATGAATGCATCGTTTCAAGCTAATGCTGCTTTTCAGCAGCGACCTAGAAACGACCCTTATTCTTCCACGTACAATCAAGGATGGAGGAATCATCCTAAATTTGCTTGGAATCAAAACCAACAAAGCAATTATCAAAGACCTCCTCCACAGCAACCACATCCACAGAATCAGCCCCGCTTTCAGTCACAGAATTTCCAAAATCCGGCCAACATTTCTACACCACAAGTGGCCAGTACTGACAACTCACTTGCACAAACTTTGGATATGTTCATGAAACAATCTATGCAATTGTCGGCTGAGATGACGTCTTCTATTGATACCATAACGAAAAACTCCGCCTCCCATGGTGAGAGTATTAAATCATTAGAAAACCAAATCGCACAGTTAAACGCCGCAATGAGTGCGAGAGAGAAAGGGTAACTTCCATCTCAACCCGTACCGAATCCTGGCCATTCACAAAATTATAATGTGAATGCCATTACTACGTTGAGATCGGGGAGAGTGCTGAATAACCGAGTGGGTGAGCAATTTGATGTTAGTGACACATTTGATACCCCAGCTTCTTCTTCTTCTTCCCCTAATTCGTCTAGTCCCCCACCTTCATCGGAGCCTATTCTCCGTTTTCCCCAAGGCTCGAATATTTCGCCAAATCTATCTAAGTCGACTCCCACTCCAATTTTAGGTTCGAATCCGTCGCCACAGTCTTCTCCATAAACGTTGGACCCAAAACTTATTGATCGAGCTCCATTTCCAAACCGATTAAGGGCCAACAGACCTAACCCGCAAATGGAGAAGATTGTGGAAATGTTTAAGCAAGTTAGCGTGAATATTCCTCTCCTAGATGCTATTCAACAAGTCCCATCTTATGCAAGAATCCTTAAAGACTTGTGCACTAGGAAGAGAAAAACTCAAGTGCCTAAGAAGGTTTTCATGACGAGTAATGTTAGCACTGCTTTTACCCAACAAATACCAAAGAAACGTAGGGACCCCGGCTGTCCTACAATCTCTATTTCTATTGGGGGTAAAAATATTAATCGTGCTTTACTCGATCTATGCGCTAGCGTTAACTTGCTTCTTTATTCAGTATACGAGCAGTTAGGAATTGGAGAGTTAAAACCCGCCCATTGTACTCTCCAGATGGCAGACCGATCTATCACCAAACCTCGGGGCGAACTAGAGGATGTGTTAATTAAAGACGGGGAATTCATATTTCCCGTGGACTTTATTGTTTTAGATACACAACCTGTGGCAAACCCACGCAATCAAATCCCGGTGATACTTGGTCGACCCTTCCTAGCAACTTCTAACGCTGTAATTAATTGTCGTAACGGTTCTATGAACTTATCCTTTGGGAAAATGACAATTGAGCTTAATATTTACAAGCTAGGAAGTCAGCCATCAGAACCTTCTGCTCATTTGCTGGATGTTTGTTCCATCCACGAGATAGCTTCCGAAAGCTGCATGGATGAGGAACTTTGCTTTGATGTTCTCGACAACACTAATGAGACATCGTTTGATCTTGCACCACTTCATAGTGAGGATATGTTCAATAAGTCCAACCTTGAGATTGAACCCGTTGACTCGTTGCAAAAGTCAGCAGCACTTTCCGAGAATATCATTCCGTTACCCCACCTTCTATTGTCTCTCCGCCAATTCTTGATCTCAAACTGCTACCTTCTCATCTTAAATATGCATATTTAAGAGAGAATGAGACTTTGCCAGTGATTATATCCACTTCTCTAGCCTTAGAGCAAGAGAACGCACTTTTGGCAGTGTTGAGATCGAATCGGCAAGCATTTGGTTGGACAATGGCCGACATCAAAGGGATTAGTCCCTTAATTGTTGAACATAACATACATCTGATGAATGAAGCCAAACCAACCCGAGACCCACAAAGACGGTTAAATCCCGTTATGAAGGAGGCGGTAAAGAAAGAAATCGTCAAGTGCCTTGATAGTAGAATAATTTACCCTATATCTGATAGCCAATGGGCAAGTCCAATTCGTGTGGTCCCTAAAAAGTCTGGCATCATGGTCATCACTAATGAGGCTAATGAGTTAATCCAAACACGCACCCAAACTGGGTGGCGCGTATGTATTGATTACAGGAAACTCAATGCCGCAACGAGGAAAGATCACTTCCCTCTACCTTTCATTGACCAGATGTTAGAGCGATTAGCTGGACACGATTACTACTGTTTCTTGGACGGATACTCTGGCTATAACCAGGTCCCCATCGCCGAAAAGGATAAAGATAAAACCACTATTACTTGTCCTTTCGGAACTTTTGCTTATAGAAGCATGCCCTTTGGGTTATGCAACGCTCCCGCTACATTTCAGCGGTGCATGATGGGGATATTTTCAGATATGGTAGAAAATTTTCTAGAAATTTTTAAGGACGATTTCACCATTTTTGGGGACTCCTGTCACGACCCGAAAGTACGGAACGTAACCGGCACTTAGATTACGAAGCGTCTAGAGGCGCCACGTAACCTAAGTAAGCCGAAGCCCAGAAATCTAAACCATGAAAAAGAAGAAGAAGCAGTAAAAGAAAACATGAAGGAATAAGTTTAAAACATCAGCAAATTTTCCCAAAAATTTCGGCAGAGTCACCTCTATAAAAACTGGCCCCCAAACGGGTACAACAAATATAATATACATAAACAACAATAAAAAAAACATCCCCAAACGGGAGCTAACCCAACGCCAACAGGAGGAAACAACCACAACAAGCACAATAGTATACAACGCCCAAGGGCGAGGCTCAAAACTCAAAAGAAAACAAAACCACCAGATCAGAATAATACACGCGCGACTCTAAGGTCGAAATAAAAGACTGGTCCAATAAACTTATCAAGTAATACAAATATGGTTGATGGAGCTTACTAGATACAAATGAATGAATAAAAGTACAATGGTGGTTCGGGTATAAGTGAACCAACCTACCGTGCAAATCACCCTGAAGAAAAGATGTGCCAACAAGCTGCCACGGAAACCTGTACATCGAACCTGTAATAAAATTTGGCACAACGGGGGTGAGTTGCCAACTCGTGTGTAGAAGACATCTACGAAAAGAAATCGAATGCACGATGCTATCCTAGGTCATAATAATACACTACTATATCTCAACCATCTAGTAATAGCTGGGTAATACTACGTGTAAGTGCAAATACTCCGTGTCGTGTCAGTGCCTCATATAGTACTATGTCATATGAATGGATATGCGTGCACCATGAATGCAAAATAAACAAATCCTGAAATCCAGGTATATCTGTATAAGAAATCTTTAGCTGTTATCATAGTAAAACGGGTATAGAAACTGGAAATATCAACAATGAAATGTATGGAAATCCGTGTCAAGCATCGACACAAACATGTAAATCTCAAGTCTCATAGTCTCAATATCTTGGGCACGTCAGTCCAGATCGGCCCATATCATCAAATCTCACGACAACTGTCGGTATCCTCCGGATATCCGCCGCGCCAGACATCACCGGTAGGTAGCCTTCCCCTGCCAGGCTCATCGTCTACAACTCGATCTTCTTGCCCCGGGGTACCATACCGGGCCCACCATGTACCCAAGACGGTTCATCCACTCCTCGAATCGGGTCTCGAAATCCATCAGAAAACATGAAATCTCATGGTGGATGACACATACATCACGAGAAAACCGCATCTTATTTTGAAAAGAGAAGAGGAGAGAGAGAGAAGTTTTTATATATTTTTGCGGTTTTCCCCAAAAATCCAGAAATCTCATAGAAATCCAAATCTCAAAATCATGAGTAAGTATATGATAAGTGTCGGCATATGCCCATAATACTGCGCGATAACATGAAAATATGAATGCATGAATGTCTAAGTAATAACTATCATGTCTTATACTAACATAAGAGAGAAATCACAATATTTTATCGGTTTAGTGGTTAACTGATTCTATCAATAAAAGATAATATGATCTAAAGTGTACGTGACATAGCAATTACCGATGATAATGTGTGTGAGCCGGCAAATAAGTATGCGTGGAATATGCGCATCATCGGTAATGGTGCTGGTGTCCTAACAGGTAAGGTTTATACTAATTATAGCAACATATGTAAGAACATGCACCATGATGATTACAGTATGAATGTAATACAGGTGTGCATTATCCACTCCTCCGCGATATACGAGTACAACTACCACTATGTGAGTCGAACCTAAACTAGTGTCCATCTAATATCCTAAGGAACTAACCTAAGAAACTAGTCAATAAGAAACAAGCATCTACCTAAGGTCTGAACCAATATCTCTAATAGTCGGCGATCCCACCTCAATAGCGTCATGTACGTAGTACGGCTTCCTCGAATCAAGAGTGCGGATCAATCATCATATCTAAGCCTCGTACGGTAAAATCCATCGTACGGCATCCCAATATCGGGGTACGGGTCAAGTATCTCCTAGGTGTCTCATTATTCGTAATGTGTCATCATCAACACATCTCATGATCAAGGTGCTAAACTATAATCGCATACATAAATCATATGTCATTGCCATCATGGAATAATCATTAGTTTATCCCCAGAAATATCATGTCACATGTATCATATTGTGATTAAGTCATACCGATATCTTATCGTCATCAAGTCACAAGCTACAGCCCAGGTACTATTTTAGCGTCCCATGTACCTCAATATCACCACCACCCTTCATAATTTATATATTCATGTTCATTATCTCATTCTCTAATGATCCGCTAACACTTTAATACGACTGTATAGTCAAGAATCACGGCATAAAGCCCAGTTATACTGTTTCATCATACCTCAGATATCATATCACATCAATGAATCCCATATACGTGTTGTATATATATATACACTTATACGTAGTTTTATATATATACACACATATACGTATACTCCATGTCGAGTTTCAGTGTGTGCGTGTGTGTTTCTACCTGAAACCTAAGAACTTTTCCAAGGTACTCATCCCCTGATAAGGTTTTCCTGAATCAGTCTAGTTCAGCCTAGGGTTATAACTAGGGTCCTACGCGTTAAGTATCTAGGGTCACATATGGTTTCCTACTGACAATAAATACTATTCCTATTCTACGTTGCGGGGGTGCTAAACGCCATCCACCCGACTTCTCCCCGTAGATATGCATCTACTCACCTGGTCCATGTCTGCCGACGACGGTGTCGCCATCCTCCTCTTCATCGCCCGCAGTCCATTTGAAGGGTACCTAAACGCAAACATATAAATAGCATCGTAAAACGAATCACATACAAAAGTCAAACTATACAAGGAACAAGCATAGGTTAAAACCTATGCCCCGTCCACGCAAAAGAACCAAATATCGCTCGATATCGGCGTACAAACTCCGATGGATCGAGATAAACATCAACAGAAAACTCGTAGTTTTAAAACACATTACTTATATTGTAAAACATGATCAAATTCATCGAAACACTAAAATCGATCAAATCGTCCGTTTTCGAAAAAACCCGAAAATGCCAATTTACCGTTTTTCATCAAAACTTGACATTTAAATGAAACCAAAGGTCGTAAAACTCATTAAATAGCATAACTAGACTATACAAACTATTAATATATTTTTATTACACATATTTGTAGTAATTTGAAATTTCTAATTTGCACCCTTTAACAATTTTCAACATTTTCCAAGCAAAATACCACAATTCCACCTCAAAACATGATTTTGCATAAATTAATGACTTAATCCACAATTTATGATGATAATGATATAATGAAACCATAATTATATTTTTAATCTCATTTATATAGGAATTTCTAAAATCTAGTTTACAAAATTAGCAATTTTTTTATCACAATTTATCAATTATCCATTGAAACTAGCAATCAAACTAAGTTTTTCTTTCCATTAACATGCTAACATTTCCACTAAAACTATAATCCAATGATAACAACCCAAATTAGAATTTTATATTAACCACAAACACATTTTGCAAAAACCTAGTTAACTAAATTCCTAATTTAAAACAATTTTAAATGAAAATTTTACAATTCAACAACCATGCAATATTTTCCAATTCTAAAAGTGTTAAACTAACTATTATAACCCTAAATAATTAACAAAAATCATAACTTGAATTTGCAAACCATAACTTGAATTTTAAAAAAAAACATAGAATTAATTCATTAAATCTAATTAAGCTTAAATGAACATCTAAAACAATAAATCAAAAGAAAGAAATTATACCTCCCAAAATATGAAATCCAAACAAGCAATGAGCCTCCAAAATGCATGCCTTCCATCTCCAAATTTCATATAAAAATGAGCAAGGAATAAAGAGTATGAAATAAATAGGATTTTGTGGAATTTTAATGGAATTTTTGATGTATTTTTAATGAATTTTGAATAAAAATGAGGTGGTAAAAGGGCGGGCTGCCATGGGTGGTTTGTGGCCGGCCCTAGAGAGGTGAGGGAGAGAAAGAAGAGAGTGGGAAAAGTGTGTAGAAGTTTCAAGAGAAAAAACAACACTTAAGTCTTTTCATGGTTTATTTAATTATTTATTTATTTATTAACTATAGCAACTCAAGAAAGCTCTGGAAAATAGGAAAAATTTGCAAATAAATTTTTCATGATACACACTAATTTCTAATATGCCATGGTTCATTTTTACAAATTAAAACCATTTAAATTTATAATTTACACTAATTTAGTGTAAAAATAAAGCTTATGTTAATATTTAAAATAATTAATTTAGGAAAAATATTTTATTAAACTAAAAATTTATAAGTGGCTAAATAAACACCATTTACTAGTAATTTCATAATTAAAATAAATATTTTAAAAATTATAATGAAAACAATCACGGTTTGGTTTTACGAAAAATACATTTTACTTTACCGAAAATCCTAAAATTCACTTAAACACTTTTATTCATTTAATTATTTATTTAATAATTTTTAACACGTTACAATCTTCCCCCCTTTTAGAAATTCGGTCCCCGAATTTAAATTAAAACTTCCCCTCCAAATACTAAAACGTTTAGCAAAACATTCAAATTGTCGGGGCTCCGAAATCACCAATACATAACAAAAATCAACTCCGTCAAGCATAACGCAATCATCGGAGTTATGGCGAGAATAAAATATCAAAACTCAATATGAAAACCATCATAATATACATCAATCTATAACTTATATATAGTTCGCATCGTAGTAAAATCGCCGAATCATCATAATAAAGAAGCATACAAAAACCCCTCTTGAAAATCGCCGTGCAATGCACGTGTCACGGCATAAGTAACAGACGTTTAATTTAAAAAAAATAACTATATATTTATATATCGTTTATTTAACATACACGTCCCGCCTGGTTACTAAATCAATAATAATAATTAGGAAAACATAGTGCTCAAACTAAAATCAATCCCAATCACATCAATAGAATGTCATGTGCGTCCGGTGCACACTGAAATTGAAACCAATTACAGATACCATGAATACCCACAAAACAAAACTAAGTGCAACAGGTGTGCACCAAAAACATCTGTCAAGTGCAACGGGCGTGGACGACACAATATCAGGTGCATCTAATCTGCACAAAACCCCGATTTAGTGCATCTGGTGTGCACAAAATCGCATCAAGTGCGCCAAGTATGCGCAAGAATCCTAATCAGGTGCACATGGTGCACGAAAACATACATTGAATATCAAAATCGAAATCACAGTAAAAAAATGCATGAAAACTAGGTCGAAACATATGTAAAAAAATCATGTGTAACCCCTAAGCACGAAATCAATCAAAAATCCCAAAATATATATAAAACCAAATCAAGTGTACTGGGTGTGTACTAAACAACATCAATACAACTGATATATGAAACACAAATAGAATGAAGGTACACACATGAAATACCAATCGTAGAACAAAATCCTCAAAATACAAAAATCCAATCAATGAAAATATGAAATTCAAATCACTAAATCACAATTGTAAACACTATCGTCAATGTGCGCCTCTTTCCTCTGATGTCGACTGCTTCGAACTCGTTCTTTCATAGGTGTGCTGACTGCGCTACCAACGGCAATACTCATGTCTAGAGTCTCCCACATAGTCGATCCCTTCACTTGATATCCGGACTACATTAAACTTTTCGATCGATCCATCAAAATCCCATAATTCCCCGAGAGCTCAACACTCAAGTACAGTTTAAAAATATCCGGTACATACCCCAGCATCGATGATCCAGCTGTAGAAGGGCAAACCCAGGCCTCACTAATGGCACTGCGAAACTGCCGTAAACCCTAAGGTTCAAGGGCGTTCTCGTGGTCATTATGTCGAGTTAGGGTTTCATTCTTCTAGAAGGTCCATCGAAATACCTGCATGTTCTTCCGAATACTTTAAACTTGGGAAAATGGTTTTCTGATAATCGTTCGAACCCTTTAACTTCATCCGGACGGCATGTGAATACCCTTCATCCGCACGCTAAACAATGCTTCAATCCTCAATAATAACCAATACTCTAATGGTTATCGCATTCGAGCCGCAGCTCCCTCTGCCCGTGGTAACAGAAACCACCATCCGACATCGACGAAGAGAGATCAAAGGAACGAATGAAATACGGTGCAAACAATGTACATCCTAAGGCTCCTTAAGCAGAGTAGCGTATCGTAAGTATGCCGCGGACCATACCCACGGTACGTTACTCTACCTAAATCGCCTACTCCATCAACCAAGGGTCACCTAGACTTATACAAGGTTAAACTTAGCGCTCTGATACCAACTTTGTCACGACCCGAAAGAACGGAACGTGACCGGCACTTAGATTACGAAGCGTCTAGAGGCGCCACGTAACCTAAGTAAGCCGAAGCCCAGAAATCTAAACCATGAAAAAGAAGAAGAAGCAGTAAAAGAAAACATGAAGGAATAAGTTTAAAACATCAGCAAATTTTCCCAAAAATTTCGGCAGAGTCACCTCTATAAAAACTGGCCCCCAAACGGGTACAACAAATATAATATACATAAACAACAATAAAAAAACATCCCCAAACGGGAGCTAACCCAACGCCAACAGGCGGAAACAACCACAACAAGCACAATAGTATACAACGCCCAAGGGCGAGGCTCAAAACTCAAAAGAAAACAAAACCACCAGATCAGAATAATACACGCGCGACTCTAAGGTCGAAATAAAAGACTGGTCCAATAAACTTATCAAGTAATACAAATATGGTTGATGGAGCTTACTAGATACAAGTGAATGAATAAAAGTACAATGGTGGTTCGGATACAAGTGAACCAACCTACCGTGCAAATCACCCAGAAGAAAAGATGTGCCAACAAGCTGCCACGGAAACCTGTACATCGAACCTGTAATAAAATTTGACACAATGGGGGTGAGTTGCCAACTCGTGAGTAGAAGACATCTACGAAAAGAAATCGAATGCACGACGCTATCCTAGGTCATAATAATACACTACTATATCTCAATCATCTAGTAATAGAAGGGTAATACTACGTGTAAGTGCAAATACTCCGTGTCGTGTCAGTGCCTCATATAGTACTATGTCATATGAATGGATATGCATGCACCATGAATGTAAAATAAATAAATCCTGAAATCCAGGTATATCTGTATAAGAAATCTTTAGCTGTTATCATAGTAAAACGGGTATAGGAACCGGAAATATCAACAATGAAATCCATGGAAATCCATGTCAAGCATCGACACAAACATGTAAATCTCAAGTCTCATAGTCTCAATATCTCGGGCTCCGTCAGTCCGGATCGGCCCATATCATCAAATCTCACGACAACGGTCGGTATCCTCCGGATATCCGCCGCGCCAGACATCACCGGTAGATAGCCTTCCCCTGCCAGGCTCATCGTCTACAACTCGATCTTCTTGCCCCGGGGTACCATACCGGGCCCACCATGTACCCGAGACGGTTCATCCACTCCTCGAATCGGGTCTCGAAATCCATCAGAAAACATGAAATCTCATGGTGGACGACACATACATCACGAGAAAACCGCATCTTATTTTGAAAAGAGAAGAGGAGAGAGAGAGAGAGAAGTTTTTATATCTTTTTGCGGTTTTCCCCAAAAATCCAGAAATCTCATAGAAATCCAAATCTCAAAATCATGAGTAAGTATATGATAAGTGTCGGCATATGCCCATAATACTGCGCGATAACATGAAAATATGAATGCATGAATGTCTAAGTAATAACTATCATGTCTTATACTAACATAAGAGAGAAATCACAATATTTTATCGGTTTAGTGGTTAACTGATTCTATCAATAAAAGATAATATGATCTAAAGTGTACGTGACATAGCAATTACCGATGATGATGTGTGTGAGCCGGCAAATAAGTTTGCGTGGAATATGCGCATCATCGGAAATGGTGCTGGTGTCCTAACAGGTAAGGTTTATACAGATTATAGCAACATATGTAAGAACATGCACCATGATGATTACAGTATGAATGTAATACATGTGTGCATTATCCACTCCTCCGCGATATACGAGTACAACTACCACTATGTGAGTCGAACATAAACTAGTGTCCATCTAATATCCTAAGGAACTAACCTAAGAAACTAGTCAATAAGAAACAAGCATCTACCTAAGGTCTGAACCAATATCTCTAATAGTCGGCGATCCCGCCTCAATAGCGTCACGTAAGTAGTACGGCTTCCTCGAATCAAGAGAGCGGATCAATCATCATATCTAAGCCTCGTACGGTAAAATCCATCGTACGGCATCCCAATATCGGGGTACGGGTCAAGTATCTCCTAGGTGTCTCATTATTCGTAATGTGTCATCATCAACACATCTCATGATCAAGGTGCTAAACTATAATCGCATACATAAATCATATGTCATTGCCATCATGGAATAATCATTAGTTTATCCTCAGAAATATCATGTCACATGTATCATATTGTGATTAAATCATACCGATATATTATCGTCATCAAGTCACAAGCTACAGCCCAGGTACTATTTTAGCGTCCCATGTACCTCAATATCACCACCACCCTTCATAATTTATATATTCATGTTCATTATCTCATTCTCTAATGATTCGCTAACACTTTAATACGACTGTATAGTCAAGAATCACGGCATCAAGCCCAGTTATACTGTTTCATCATACCTCAGATATCATATCACATCAATGAATCCCATATACGTGTTGTATATATATATACACCTATACCTAGTTTTATATATATACACACATATACGTATACTCCATGTCGAGTTTCAGTGTGTGCGTGTGTGTTTCTACCTGAAACCTAAGAACTTTTCCAAGGTACTCATTCCCTGATAAGGTTTTCCTGAATCAGTCTAGTTCAGCCTAGGGTTATTACTAGGGTCCTACGCGTTAAGTATCTTGGGTCACATCTGGTTTCCTACTGACAATAAATATTATTCCTATTCTACCTTGCGGGGGTGCTAAACGCCATCCACCCGACTTCCCCCCGTAGATATGCATCTACTCACCTGGTCCATGTCTGCCGACGACGGTGTCGCCATCCTCCTCTTCATCGCCCGCAGTCCACTTGAAGGGTACCTAAACGCAAATATATAAATAGCATCGTAAACCGAATCACATACAAAAGTCAAACGATACAAGGAACAAGCATAGGTTAAAACCTATGTCCCGTCCACGCAAAAGAACCAAATATCGCTCGATATCGGCGTACAAACTCCGATGGATCGAGATAAACATTAACAGATAACTCGTAGTTTTAAAACACATTACTTATATTGTAAAACATGATCAAATTCATCGAAACACTAAAATCGATCAAATCGTCCGTTTTCGAAAACCCTAAAATGCCAATTTACCGTTTTTCATCAAAACTTGACATTTAAATGAAACCAAAGGTCATAAAACTCATTAAATAGCATAACTAGACTGTAAAAACTATTACTATATTTTTATTACACATATTTGTAATAATTTGAAATTTCTAGTTTGCACCCTTTAACAATTTTCAACATTTTCCAAGCAAAATACCACAATTCCACCTCAAAACATGATTTTGCATAAATTAATGACTTAAACCACAATTTTTGATGATAATGATACAATGAAACCATAATTATATATTTAATCTCATTTATATAGGAATTTCTAAAATCTAGTTTACAAAATTAGCAATTTTTTTATCACAATTTATCAATTATCCATTGAAACTAGCAATCAAAATAAGTTTTTCTTTCCATTAACATGCTAACATTTCCACTAAAACTATAATCCAATGATAACAACCCAAATTAGAATTTTATATTAACCACAAACACATTTTGCAAAAACCTAGTTAACTAAATTCCTAATTTAAAACAATTTTAAATGAAAATTTTACAATTCAACAACCATGCAATATTTTCCAATTCTAAAAGTGTTAAACTAACTATTATAACCCTAAATAATTAACAAAAATCATAACTTGAATTTACAAACCCTAACTTGAATTTTAAAAAAAAACATAGAATTAATTCATTAAATCTAATTAAGCTTAAATGAACATCTAAAACAATAAATCAAAAGAAAGAAATTATACCTCCCAAAATATGAAATCCAAACAAGAAATGAGCCTCCAAAATGCATGCCTTCCATCTCCAAATTTCATATAAAAATGAGCAAGGAATAAAGAGTATGAAATAAATAGGATTTTGTGGAATTTTAATGGAATTTTTGATGTATTTTTAATGAATTTTGAATAAAAATGAGGTGGTAAAAGGGGGGGGGGGGCTGCCATGGGGGGTTTGTGGCCGGCCCTAGAGAGGTGAGGGAGAGAAAGAAGAGAGTGGGAAAAGTGTGTAGAAGTTTCAAGAGAAAGAACAACACTTAAGTCTTTTCATGGTTTATTTAATTATTTATTTATTTATTTACTATAGCAATTCAAGAAAGCTCTAGAAAATAGGAAAAATTTGCAAATAAATTTTGCATGATACACACTAATTTCTAATATGCCATGGTTCATTTTTACAAATTAAAACCATTTAAATTTGTAATTTACACTAATTTAGTGTAAAAATAAAGCTTATGTTAATATTTAAAATAATTAATTTAGGAAAAATATTTTATTAAACTAAAAATTTATAAGTGGATAAATAAACACCATTTACTAGTAATTTCATAATTAAAATAGATATTTTAAAAATTATAATGAAAACAATCACGGTTTGGTTTTACGAAAAATACATTTTACTTTACCGAAAATCCTAAAATTCACTTAAACACTTTTATTCATTTAATTATTTATTTAATAATTTTTAACACGTTACAATCTTCCCCCCTTCTAGAAATTCGGTCCCCGAATTTAAATTAAAACTCCCCCTCCAAATACTAAAACGTTTAGCAAAACATTCAAATTGTCGGGGCTCCGAAATCATCAATACATAACAAAAATCAACTCCGTCAAGCATAACGCAATCATCGGAGTTATGGCGAGAATAAAATATCAAAACTCAATATGAAAACCATCATAATATACATCAATCTATAACTTATATATAGTTTGTATCCTAGTAAAATCGCCGAATCATCATAATAAAGAAGCATACAAAAACCCCTCTTGAAAATCGCCGTGCAATGCACGTGTCTCGGCATAAGTAACGGACGTTCTATTGGACAAGGACACTACTTTTCACTTCGATTCGGATTGTGAGGCTGCTTTTGAATCGCTTAAAGAATCACTCACTACAGCTCCCGTTCTATCATCTCCGGATTGGAACCACCCGTTCAATCTTATGTGTGACGCATCAGATTTTGCTATTGGTGCTGTCTTAGGACAACATATTGATAAGATGCCACATGTAATTTACTATGCGAGTAGGACCTTGAATGATGCACAAATAAATTACACAACTACCGAGAAAGAACTCTTAGCAGTTGTATTTGCATTAGAGAAATTCAGGCCCTACTTGATTGGCTCGCCAATTGTGGTTTACACAGATCACTCCGACCTACGACATCTTTTATCGAAGAAGGATGCGAAGGCCAGGCTAATACGTTGGATCCTATTGTTACAATAATTTGATCTTGTCATCCGAGATAAGAGTGGAAGTGAAAATGTTGTAGCCGACCATATTTCACGCATCACTTCTTCACCAACTTTGATCGTGCCGATAAATGACTCATTTCCTGACGAACAGCTCTTGACTTTATCCTAAGAACCTTGGTTCGTAGATATCGTGAACTATCTTGCGACGGGACTTATTCCTAGCGATTGGTCGAAACAAGACAAACTTCGATTTCTATTCCAAGTAAAATATTTTTAATAGGATGAACCTTATCTATTCAAGTATTGTTCCGATCAAATTATTCGCAGGTGTGTCCCTAACGATGAATTCAAGAGCATGTTATCATTTTGTCATGATCAGGCATGCGGCGGTCATTTTGGTCCTCGCAAAACGGCGGAGAAAGTTTTGCAATGTGGCTTTTATTGGCCAACATTATTTAAAGATGCATTTGAACATTGCAAAACTTGTCCGCGATGTCAGCATTTGGGTCGTATTTCACGAAGGAACGAGATGTCGCTCCAACCTATATTGGTTGTGGAAATATTTGATGTTTGGGATATTGATTTTATGGGCCCTTTTCCCAACTCCTTTGGGAATCTATATATCTTGTTAGCGGTTGATTATATCTCGAAATGGGTGGAAGCTATACCGTGTCTCATTAATGACAACAAAGTTGTCTTTAAGTTCCTTAAAGAAAATATCTTTTCGCGATTCGGACACCCTCGCGCTATAATTAGCGACAACGGGACACATTTCTGCAATCGGTCTTTCGAGGCCTTGATGCGAAAATATTCAATCACTCACAAGATTTCTACGCCCTATCATCCCCAAACAAGCGGGCATGCTGAGATCTCAAATAGGCAGATTAAACAGATATTGGAGAAGACGGTTCCGAAAAACCATAAAGATTGGTCAACCAAATTCACGGATGCTCTTTAGGCATTCCGCACCGCTTATAAGACCGATCTTGGTATGTCTCTATACCGGCTTGTGTTTGGGAAGGCATGACACCTTCCTGTCGAGATCGAACATAAAGCAATGTGGGCTATTAAAGAGCTTAATTTTGATCTTGATCATGCAGGCAGCTATCGGAAGCTGCAATTGAATGAGCTAAGCGAACTCCACGATGAAGCTTACGATAATGCGGTGATAGTAAAGAACAGGACTAAAGTGTTCCACGATAAAAATCTTTTTAGAAAAACCTTCAAATCGGGGCAACAAGTCCTTCTTTACGATTCCCGTCTCCATCTTCATCCGGGTAAGCTTAAATCTCGTTGGAAAGGACCTTTTGTGGTGCGGTATGTACACCCGCACGGGGCAGTTGAAGTTGAAAATTTGAAAAACGGTTCAATTTTTAAAGTAAATGGGCATAGATTAAAACCGTATTTTTCTGCTGACCCCGCGGAGGAGCTCCTGTTTTTACAAGAGCCGCTTTATCAGAACTAAAATTCCTCCGCCTCGCCTCCATGTTTTTGTAACATTTTCTCATTTTAAGAATGGACGTGAGTAAAAATGGATTTGATTGAATATCTGTGCATGTCAAAGATCAAGTTTGGGGGTAGTTTTCATTTAACTATTATTTTACCCCTTGTATCTCTCTCCTAGTCTACAGGTCCTTATTCTCAAAAGGCTACATCAGTGAGGACACTGCTGAAAACAGTGTTTGGGGGGAGGTTTTTATTCACTGAATTATCTTTGACACTGGGCATTAAAATTTTTTTATAACAAAAGAGTAGAGTGTGAAAAATTACATCCAAAAGATATGAATAGTTTAAGAAAACCAAGATAACTAGAAGTTTTCTTAAACGAACTGGTAATAAGTAGTTATGAGCTGTTGTCCCAAGGGTTAGTAAGATGAAGGAAGTCACTAATCTGAGGATAAAAATAAGTTTGAAAAATAGTTTCTATTCTCGAAGCCAAACATTTGAATGTTGATACCCAACTATATGCACTTGCACACGTCTTGAAACTCGGGATAGTAGAGGATACCTTGAAATGCTCTTGTCTAAAAGCCAAAGTATGAAGGAAATAAAAAAATGAAGAAAATATAAAAATGGTGAAAAGAGAAAAATGAACACTAGTTTTGTTATCGCCAAGGCAGCAATTAAAAAAATATAGCGAGGGTGCCTCTTCACCTAGTGCCCTAAGACCAACTGGTCTGGAAGTCACTGCTAAGCCTTTGGTGGTGCAAGACGAGGAAAATATTATCACCTAATCAGCAAGCACGTGAGTAATCGGTCGGTTAGTACCTCAAGAAGTATTAACGGTCGCATGAAAAGGTGTGAGCAAACCTAAGTATTCATCAAATTAAAAAGTACTAAGGTAGATGGACAAGAATATGATAGCTTGAATTGAATTCTCCGAGTGTAGGGATGTTTTATACACATACGTAGGGGTATATGATCAATGTTTGGAAGAAAGATAGGAATGAAGAATAAAGACGATGTTTTATTGAGGGATAATGTGATTTCTAATATTTTTTCATGACTATTAAGATAGGGCTCATGACAACTGAAAAGCTAGTGTAGTTGGAAACTTATTTTCAAAGTCTTTCTTTTATGGTTCTTATTTTTATATGTAAATTTCACCATCTCTCTTTTGTTATTGGATTTTGTGGGTGTAATCCGCTGAAAACCCTCAGGAGACAACACTCCTCCTACTAGGGACACCTATAGGTTTAACGGCTTGTTGCACGTGCTCAGTGCAATCGTGTTTGCCTACGAAAGTGTGCTTAGTTTTCTCCTTTCTTTTTTTTCCTTCTTTTGAATAAACTAGTTTGCTCGGGACGATCAAAGATAAGTTTGGGGGTATTTGTTCAGTTGATAAAACTGCACATTTGTTATTACATTTTTCCTACCATTTCCATATTTAAAAAAGTCTTTATTATAATATATCATACATATGAGGGTTTATTTGTAAAAATACTATTTTCCATGATTATCATTTGGTAGGAAAATGTATATAATAATATTTACCTAATCCTAATAGACTTAGTCTACTAAATTTTATTGTTGTGCAGAATTTTCAGGTCTTAAATCAAGGAAATCAAGTTGTTAAAGCTAAACCTGCCTAATTAAGAAATCAATTCTGGCAGAAGAAAAGAAAGATTTCCAAATTATGAAGGTTCCAGAGATTCATACGTGGCATGAGAAGAATAACCAAGGAAACCATATCAAAGGACCTGATCATCAGGCCGCGGATCCGCGGCCCTAGCCCCCTTGTGCCGCGGATCCGCCGCGTTATAATGGAGTTAAGCAATGGAAATTTTCTGGTGGGATTGTAACCTCTATTCCCCAATTTAGGCATCTAACTTTCTGGCTTTTGGACTATAAATAAAGACCGAGAGCCTCTTGGAAAAATCATCAAGCCGAAGAGATCACGAAGTCCCAAATGCTCACGCATCCAGGCTGATCATCAACTGTTCGTCTACCTTCTTAGAAAAGATCGAGAAGAAAATCAAGTTTTGTAATCATTTTCTACGGAATAAAGTGTAGATTGTTCAAGTTGATTAATAAAGGTAGTTATTTTGCATTTTACATTATGTTTTCCCTCTTTGTCTTTTCATCTTCTTCTCCTAACATGCGCGAGTAATTCTCCGCTTGTTAGGGTTCGTAGGATTAGGGTAGGCTAATGGATGATGAACATCCCTAAACCCTTTTTCAGTCCTATAGAGTTTATAAACTTTATCAAAAGAATCATTAACATCCTAATCGGGCGCGCTAACAATTCTTTGTTAGTTCCGACCACGATTAGAGATTAGATTAATGATTGTTTTGGTAAAGGCTAGATATGAGATAAGGGTTAAGACTGGGATTCCTTTTCCCTCCAGAAACCCTAATCTACACGCATCACCGTCGTTCTAGTTTGAAATCAATTAAAGGATAAAAAGGGTTACTTTTAATTAATCGTCCATGACTACTAAATCCTAACGAACCCTACAAGCCCTCTTATTATATTAACTAGATTCCTAAAATAATCTAGATCTATAAATTTGCACTCTTTCTTAAAGTAGATCTAGAAACTTTTCACAAAATTCTTTATTCCTCCTCTCATTCTCAACACATCGAAAGTAAGAGTAAAACATTCAACGTTTCCCTGAGGACGACCCGTACTCACCTCGGTCTAGCTACACGCGACACCGTTATGATTGCGGTTAACTACAAACACACTCTTTCAAACCAATCAATCCCCCAGAGACAGTTTCTCAAGTTTCGGGCGAAACGTTGTAGAGGCCGTATGATATATGGCAGGGTTCGATCTTATACGTGCGGTATTGCATGGATCATGATCGGACGGATCATACTAGTGGGCGTTGGTTTAAGCCGGATCCTAGTATTAGATTTGTTGGATTACTTTAGTCTCAACGCATTCGCATTCAGTCGGAATGCGGGTGCAGGTATGTATATACAGTTGAGGCGTATCCTTGTGATCCGTCACGAGTTTACTTTAGATGTTGCCGGATTTTCTTTGTTATGGCAAACATTTGGATTATTGTTTGCTTTAGGAAATAATGAGCTAGAAATCATCATGACAATGCATTAATGTGACATGGACTTGTATCATGAGTCATGGTCTCTTTTTTAGCAAATGTGTCACATTAATGAATTGTTTTATGTGTTGAAATGAGATGGAGAGAGAGGGGGGCTGCCATGGTTGGTATTATTGGTCTGGTATTTTGATAATCTCTCAGTTTCACTCTCATTCAAACAAAAGAAAAGAAAAAGAAAAAGAAAAGCTCGTGTTCTTGTTTTTCTTCCTCTAGCTTATTGCTTCCATCAATGGCAACACTTTAACCTCCATCCAAAGCCATGGATGCAAAGACAAAGTGATCACAACATTCTCTACTACACCTTGGACGCGTCGGCTAGCACACTTCGCACCCGAGTTGCTTCGGATGAAGCGGGAGCCCGTAAAAAGAACCGATGATGTGGTGCCCTTTCCGATGAGGAGATGAAGACCGGAGTTGCCGCGAGAAGATCCGGATGGTGGCCAAAGACCGAAGGACATGGATCGATCGGTATAGCCTTCTATCTCTTCTCTAGATAGCTAGTTATAGGTTAATGGTTACAATCCGGATTTTTAGGATGCGGTGGTACCGGTTTAAAGTCAAGAAAAAATTTCGTTTCCGCATTTTGTCCTCGGATAAACGGCCGGGGCGCTACCGTAGTCCTACATGGTATCAGACCCACGCCATTAACCTTTACTAGCTTGCTCTAACGTGTTTAGAACTTCGACCGAACGAAAAATTCCGAAACCGCGTTTTCAAATTCTGTGTTTCTGTCGATTTTCTTTTGTTGTCAAAAATTATTTGGTACGTTGCAGAAAATCAGGCAGGGTTTTTGGAGACCACTGAAGAAAAATGGTTGCATGATGTCACTGTAGCACCGCGGAACCGCGGCCGTAACCCCCTTTTGGCCTCGATTCCGCCGCCGAATAGTGACATCACTGGACCATTTTTCCTACAGTGGTTCCTGACTTGAAAAAGTGGTTTCTGGTTATTTTATTTTGGGTCCAGATTTATTTGAGTACTGGGTATTGTCTTGGGGCCCACTTCGGGAATTTTTGTCGATCGAAAATTTTAAACATGTTAGTTCACAGTATTTACATTATATCTGCGACCGTGAATGTCATTTGATCGGTAAATCCTGTCTAACTGCTATAGCCTTTTTAGACGGATTTGCGAATGTGACATTCACGTTGATGTTCTGTGTTGTGCTGTGATGTTGCGGATTTGTCGTGGTGGATAGCCTGGATGCAATGGTTGTACAGTTTGGTTGTTTATGTAAATTAGATATTGCGGGGCGAGCGTCCGACATGTGGACTGACGTCACTGCCTGTTTGTATATTATTCTTTTAGGGCACGACCGGGCTGAGGTCGATGTACCTATTGTATATTTTACTTTCTGTACTAAGATTACCCCGCGGAGGGATGCACGGATAGCCGGGTTCTAGAGGGCAACGGGACCGCATCTCATGGCATTGAGACGGTAGGGGGCTTCGCTCTAGAATTGGCCGGCTATTCGCCGCACTCGTAGGGGGTACAGGTTGACCCAAGGAGGGGTGCCTAAGTTACCGGATTCCGTGAAGTGCTGGGCGGTCCATTTCACGTCGTTGAATGGGGCTGCCTCGCTTCAGGTTTTGGCGGGTAACTTGCCATGCCCGTAGGGGTCTAGGATTTCATTGCACAGGCTATCCACACGACCAGGGGAACGTCGGGTTTCAGCAGCGGCTCTGTGAAACCCGGGGCTTCCAGATTATCTGTATTGTTCTGTGATGCTTATTACATTTCTGTGATGTTGCATTTTATCACGCCTTGAGCGAGTATTATATATTGATATATATACTAGTAGATGTTGTATATGTTTTACACCCGCGCTAGTCCAGTTCCCGCTCTGTCGTTAGTTAAGTAACCTAACGGGTGATGACAGGACCCAGTGGCGAATGCGGATGGCATATACGTACATCATTATTTTCATTCTTTGTGGTGTGATCAATTGATGGGACAGCGTTGATTCGGATCAATGCAAGCTAAACAAACCTATTCTTATGTTGTTAGAACATTTTTTCAAAAATGCTGTTATTGCAAGGACGTTCTCTTTTGTTTTGCACGGTGGTATTCGGTTATGAATATCCAGCACCTTAGTCGACGAGGCAAGGGCCGAGATCCCTTCACCGGGAGTGACCCCTTGGACAGAAGTTTGCGTCAGGGTAATAACATCACTATAGCCGATTACTTTTTGCTTTGCATCGTGGTATTCAGTTGGAATATCCTGCACCTCATTCTACGGGGAAAGAGCCGAGATTCCTTCACCGGGAGTGACCTCTTTAGCAAAGATTTTCGTTACTATATTTTATAAAAAGCTTTGCAGTTCTTTCAACGATATCAAGTTCATTACGTTAAAAGTTTTTCGCCAAAAACTAGACGTAGCCCTCCGTCATTTCTTACAAACATTACTTAGTATTCGTGCTGCGCTTGTTGACTGTGTCAAGACGTAGTGTACGGTAGCTAAGTAGTGTTCGTTTGTGGCATATTAATGAGATTGGTTAGGACAGTCGTGCGGCCTTGTTGACTGTGTCAAGGGCTTGTACGGGTGGGTTTAATGTAATCCAAGATAATGACGGGTTGAACTTGACTAGGACTCTTCGATTTGTTGACTGTGTCAAGGTCACTTGGGTCCTAGAGGTAAAAATCACATCGGGAGTTTCTAAAGAAATTGAAACTTTCCAGGCATGCGCATACCTTCTGGAGTGTGATAACGTTAGTGGATTCCGTCACGTTATCATACGATGATAGTTGGATCCCGATTCCCATTGATGAGTTGGTTTACTCCTCGGGTGATCCCGACTAATTCTTCTTTCAGGTTTGTTGGAGAATTTGACGTTACAGTAGGAGGTTTCCAGATTAGATAAAGTGGTAACCATTCTGATCTAGGTTAGAGTGCACGCTAAGTGTTTCTTTTCTCTCTCTCTTTGGCAACGACCATGACCCGACCTTTGACTATGACTCAGTGACCAAAATTAACCGAACCTTCTTAATCACTGGCTTTTGGATTGTCAGAGTTGCATACCTCATTGCCACTCCTACTTTTACCCTTTTCTCCAGGACACCCCGTATTACTACGAACGTCCACTTCCATTGGACAAAACCATCGTATGGTTATATACGAACTCGAAGGAATTTATTCAAGGATGGTTTCCGGTTCTGGAGAAAACGAATAGGACTATTCAGTTGTCTTTTCCTTTTACCTTCTCTCAGGTTGCGAGTACTCCTTGGTTTAGGAGATAGTACACCTATTACGCAAATTGGATAGTCTTATTCCAAACCTTAGGCTGGTGCCGAACGGTGGGAAATGAAGAAAACCAATTAGCATAACGATGGTGTACATAAGGTACTAAATAAAGACATATCAAGGGATTAGTAAGAGGGAAAAGTAAACTGCGACTGCTATTCACGACCAAACCAAGTATTTCATTACCACTCCCACTTCACCTTTGTATTTCTCCAGGACACTCTGTATCACTACGAAGATCCACAGTTTATTGGATACTCCATCGTATGGTTATATACGAAATCGAAAGGAACTTGTTCCAGTTCGGGAATGGATTCTGGTTCAGGAGAAATAGGAATAAGGTTTATTCGGTCGTCATTTATCTTTACCTTCTCTTGCATTGCGAGAGCTCCTAGGATTAGGACAGTACACCCATTATGCTTATTGGATAGTCTTCTTCCAAACCATAGGCTGGTGCCGAACGGTAGGGAAGGAAGAAAACCATTTAGCCTAAGAGGGTGTACAGAAGGTAATGACTAAAGACATATAAAGGGATTTAGAGAGATGGCAAAGAATTATACGGTTAAAGTTGTGAATCTGGATAATAGAAGAGGATTACTAGGAATACCGGGATACCCCATCGAAACATTTCAATGTTTCAGTTTCACTGTGTACTGTTAAAAGAAAACTGATTTCCAAATTAGACACTTGCTCCAGGGTATGTATTTACCAGGTTTGATTCTCACATCTGTATGGTTTTACAGATGATGAGTAGGAGTAAGTTATTGGGAATTAGGTGATCATCCTCATTATATCGGAATTCGTTGTAATTGGTGATATTTGAGGAAGTCACCTGGGTTGTTTGCCGGACGGCAAATATTTGGTTTTGAATATCCGTTGTTATGCACCAATTTCAAATTGATATATCTGTACGTCCATTTTTATAGAGTGAGATATACCTTTTTGAAATTATGTCTATGACATTTACCTATATCAGTGGATGGTTATGTAAGGAGCATTGAACAGCGGTGTAATTCTTCTTAACCATAAGTACAGTTTTCAACCTACGACACACAGTGAATGAGTCACTAAACTCAGGGGACTTATACAGAGTATTGTATATTGTCCAGTGTCTATTAGGACAGAGGGGTTGGTCCTCGTACTATATTCGGTTTACTTATGACTTCTCTAGTCTTTAGACAAGTATTTCGTAGAAACACAGGGTCCAAGTTTTGAGAAGTTATAGGTATAAGAGTAATGTAGAGAACCAGGTATTGCAAGTATCGGGATTCTTCAAGGTGATCGAAGATGTTGATACTTGTGCGTGGTATTCAGTTAATAGTAATAGAACTTGCTTCTCTTTCAGGTTACTCATAATTGGAAGCATTCCTAAGTTGAGTAACGCTGATCGGCCTCCTTCCATTTAGTTGACATGCGCTAGAGACAGCTGCAAGATTTGAATCTGGTTCAATTAAATCAGTGCCTCTGATTCTATATTGGATATAGAACAGTTCATATCTTAACGATGTTAAGGTACGGGAAGTTGTCTGTCTTATTCTTAAAACCAGACTTTGGATAATTCAAGGCACGTTTCTGTAATGGATGTTTGTGGGTTGACCCAGGCTATGACGAGGGTTGACTTTCTACCATCAGGAAGATCAATAGTGATATTGTTCTTGACTCCCCACAGTTTTAACAAAATTGATTTTTTTTTTCAGAAAACATTTGTGGGAGTATGGTAGAACTGGAAGTGATTCCAGAACCGCTGACGATTACTGAAAATTTGATAAGAACCTAAAGATTCATTTTGATTTGACATTCCATTAGCCACTCCGCAGATATGGTGGGTAACCTCAGGCGCTCGAGAGGTACTTTGGTATGCTCAAGGACGGTGGCAGGGAGGTTCTTGTTTACCCAGACTTGCCATTGCTGTTATTCCAGACTGTGAGATCCGGTAGGAGGATGAGTATAGCGTCGTTCTAAACTTGCTTTAGAAGTGTACGTGTATATGACTCTGCCAGAGGGTTGTCGTAGTCAGTGGGAGTATGCGACATCGCAATAATTAGCCTTGAGTGAAAGTGGGAGATTGTTGGAGATAGTGCCCTCAGTGTCAATTATTGGATCACAGGCACGTGATTGCAATGATTGAGGGAGGACCTATACCGGTAGGACAGTCTTACTCAAGATGATAGTATGCTATCTGGTTTATTTTTATCATCGTGTACTGCTTCAGGTGACCTTACTGGTCACTATTGCACGTTGATAGAGCCCTTAGGATTCTTGCTTGACGGCCAGCAGTATGATGGCGATCATATACATGGGAGCTGGGGGTCTATAAGCACATCCTTAAAAGGTCCCTAGTCGTGGGAGTTTTCGAGACAGGGCATCGATACTCCAGAGTAGACTAGTGTATACAGTCGAGACCCCGACGAGGGGTGGTGGCCGGTCTCACAAGCTACTGGTGTCAGTTGGTTCACCTAAGATGTATACAGGTGCTCATTGGGTTATGAGTACACCGGACAGGACTCGCCGGGAACAAGCAAGTTAGGATTATACCAGACGTCAGATAGCAGTTCCCTGGTGACATGTGTACAAGTTAGTTCATCGAACTGAGATCATCATTTGTCTCGTGTGAGTTCCCACTGTGCTTTGATTACTACCCTACCACGGCTCAAAGGAGTCGTGCAAACAGGTTTTAGTTGGGTACAGTCCCAAGCCATATGGAGGCAGTGAGCTAATCGGCAGGGGTTTCGTCTCTCCGGGTATTGGGGGTGAGATCGCGCTGTTTCTAGGAGAGCCATTAAACAAAGCCCTCCGCCGAGGCAGAAGATTTACTGGTAGGTATTCCAGTTGTATCTCAGGGTGTTCTGGGCTGCACTCCGACACGACTTGTACCGCTTATGGGGGTCTGACTTTTACCAACCCCCTAGGCCCGCCATGCGATACTCATAGACGAACGGACCGGACTGTACGGATATTGTCACTGACAGGCTCAGTAGGGTGTCAGTGTAGGGTTCCTAGGCACTCAAAGGAGGTCTCACAAGGCATCAACCATGCCAATTTAAAAATTTACGGTGCCGAGAAACTCTAGACTAGATCGTTAACTAGAATTTTAGGCGATGCGATGCAAGTAAACAACTTTAACTTAAAGGAAAAAAGCTACAACCTTTGTAGATCCGGTCCTCCACCTCCTAAGCTCCGTGATGATGTCTCCTCGCTGCGATCATCGGATCCCGGGCTCTAGCGTCGGCTTCATCGGAGAAAGGGCGGGCTAGGTCATCGACTTCGATGCCGAAGATGATCTACGTCGAGGCAACACAAGAGCAAGCTCCAACTTCACCAAGTCAAGAAACTTGTGAAGAAAACACCCTATACTACTTGGCAAGTGGTAGAGGATGAATAAATAGGAAGTGGGTTCACTTTAGAATTGGATTTCTCACTCTTTTTCACTAGTTGCCATTGATGGAGGCAAGCTTTCTTCATGTTGAAGAAGGAGAAGAAGAAGAAGATAATATGATAAGTTCTTTTAAAAAAGGGAAATAATATGATACTTATCATATTCGCAACCATTGTCAAGTGTAGAGAATTAACTAAGGTTAGCTAAATGGTTAGGTTTAGGAAAAGAACAAGAATGGTCAAAGCTTCTTGAAACATCTAAGAAAAGAACAAAAGAAGCAACCATATCATATTCTTTTCCTAAAATAAAGAATAAATAAATATACTAAATAATCAAGAGAAGATGATAAAACCCTAACCATTTACTTAACCAAGGTTTAAGTCTTACACAAACCCAAGTTAGCATGTATCATCAAACATGATACAAACTTGTGCACAAAAGTATATCACATATACAACTTGTGTACTCCAAGTGAGAAAATCCATTTAAAGTGAACAAATACTAGTTAATGCAAAGTAATATATCAAATATATAATTATACATTAAATCATTAAATCAACACTTGATTTAACGATCCGGTCATATCGCATATAACCGACTAATATTCAATGTATCGGTTTATCGAATCAATCCTTGATTCGATAACTAGGTTATATCGCATACAACCAATTGATACATTCATCGTGAGAATGGAATACGATATCACATACACGCATTATTCTCGGTCCCGCACATATCTTATATGCGCTCCTATTTCGTTTCGCTTGAGCCAGGAAACCTCTGTGTAGGACTCTAAAGACTCGTCAATACGCCGGCAGCAGGTGATGATCATATCAAACACCCACAAGCCGCAAGAGGTCTGCTAAACGTAACGGCCACCCGGGTATTGAGCGATCAGAAGATCGACAAGCAAGCCCGCTCACACTCCCGTGAATCCAACCAGTAACACTTACCGTACAGTCCGGTCTCGTCGTCTGATATGTCGCATATCTTGCCTAGGGTTGGTAAACGTCAGACCCCAATAGCTTGATAAGTCATGTCGATATGAGGTCTATAACAGTTCAAGATACTACTGATAACACTTACCAGTAAATCTCAGCAACCCTGGCCAGGGATTTCCAGTTATAGCCAATCGAACACAGCGCAACATCAACTCGCTATACCGGGAGAGACGAATCCCCTCCTATCGCTCATTGCCTCCATGTGATTCGGGACTGTACCCAAAAACCACCGTTTTGCACGCTCTCTCGGACGTGGTAAGGTGGTAATCAAAGCACAGTGGGAATCACACAAGACTCTATGACGATCTCGGGTCTACAGACTAACCTGTACCAGTGTCACCAGAGAACTGCCATCTGACGTAAGGTATAATACCATCTGGGAGTTCTCGGCGAGTCCGTCCAGTGTACCCAGTCTCCACTGAGCACCCGTATATCATCTCTGATGTCAAACACCAATGGATATGGGATCATCCATCGCCCATCTGTATGGGTCGAGAAGGTATACGCTAGTCTACTCTGGTATATCGATGCCCCGTCTCGATACACCCACGACTAGGGACCTTGAAGGATGTACTTATGGACTACCATGTCCCCACTAGTATGATCCGCATCATAGTCCAGGTAGTCAAGTACACATCCTAAGGGCTTTACCAACGTGTAACAGAGAGACAATCAGTATACACGTTAAAGTAAGGAGTAACCAGATAGCACACTATCATGTCGAGCAAGAAAGTCCTTCCTATATATGTCCCAGCATCCACTACAATATACATCCTATGTACAGTAATGGCCTCTAGGGCATCCATATAACTAACAATCTCCCACTTGCACTAGGGCCATCTGTAACAGTGGTTGTAGTATCTCATACTCAACCATCCCATAAAAGTCTTTCTCTGGGAATAGGCCTTCGTGAGTGGATCCGTCGTGTTATCCTCTAAGTCTACTCTCCTAACCTCGATCACCCTGGAGATCAACTATCTCCATGATCAAGTGATACTGCCTAAGAATATGTCTGGATCACTGATGGGACGGACGTTCCTGGCGTAAGCCACAACACCATTGTCTCACAATGGTAGGAACGAAGTTCATCTCATGAACCAATATACACCCAGACTTCCTCTTTGGTAGCAACTTAAGTAGCAATGTATCCAGCCTTTATCGTCTAGTATGCCACGGTATCTAGCTTGGAACTCTTCCAACATACCGTCCCTTTACTGAGGGTAAACAGAATGCCTGTGACTGACATTCAGTCGTCTTTATCACCCTGGAACCCTTCCAGTGATTCTCCCCAGGATCAATTAATACCATCTCACTACAGCTAGTGAGTGTCCTAATATCCAATTAGATCTATCTCATAGATCCAAAATCCAGGATTTAGTAGGTATCACTTTGATCTTTTATGGAGAATCATTGTGATAAGCGGAGATTGACCGAGCGTAGCATAGGAAACTCCTTTCTTATCAAGAGTATGTCATCCACGTACTCTACGAGGATCACTACCATACTCCCTACTACCTTTTTGTATATACTAGGTTCATCTACCATTTTGATGAAGTCAAACTCTGTGACTACTACATCAAAACAGATGTTCCAACTCCGCAATGCCTGCTTCATCACATAAAACATCTTGCACACGTTTCCGCTACTCCCACTGTCTACGAAGCCCTCTGGCTGTGTACTTATAGACGCTCTCTTCCAAAACATCATTTTAGAAGAGCTGTCATGACACCCAACCACCAGATATCGTAGTCATGGTATGTAGCCGTGGCAAGTAGGATCTGGATAGACTTAAGCATAGATCCTTAGAAAAGGTTTCAACATAATCCATACCTGGTCAATGATGCAAACCTTTAACAAGTCTAGCTTTGAAAGTCTCAACTTTTCCATGTACACCAAGTAATCTTCTCAAGATATACTTGCTCCTGATGGGGATTTAACCCTTCAGATATAGCAACTAAAGTCCATACTTTGTTGGTGTATAAGGATTCCATCTCAGATCGCTAAGCATCCAGCCATTCTTACAGAGTCCCACTCTTGATGGCCAGCTTGAAACTAGTTTGGTCATCATCTCATGATGCATTCCTCGCTCCCACTGTCATAGAGAAACCGAAGTATCTCTCAGGTGGGTGAGGAACCCTACTAGATCGGCGGAGAGGCTGAGGTTCGTTGGATTCTATTGAATGCTTTGGTTCTACCAAATCATCAGCTTTAGATTGTATAGCTGGAACCTTTCCAGTTCTACATAACTGACCTTGCCTCGAGCTTGTCCAGATTTTGCTTTTTAGACATAGGCTGGACAACCCCAAATCTTAACTAACTTAAGATATGGGCTCTTCCCTTTCCATATCACATATGAAGTGGTAGGCAACTGATTTGATTTGAACCCTATTCAATAGGTATACAACTTCATAAGTGCATAACTCCCAAAAGGAAATAGGTAACTCAGTAGTACTCATCATAGAGCACACCTTATCATATAGGGTGTAATTGCTCCGCCCCGATATACCATCGTGCTATGGTGTATACGGAGGAGTAATGCTGAGAGAGAATCTCATTCTCCATTAGAATAGTCCAGGAATTCCATGCACAAGTACTCTCCTTCCTGATCTCATCATAGGACATAATACTTATACCCGTATTTTGGTTCTCTACTTCTAACTTATATTCTGTGAATATCTCAAAAGGTTCGGACTTGTGTTTCAACAGGAACATATATCTGAATCTTGAGAGATTATCAGAGAATGTAATGAAGTACAAAGAACCGGTTTTGGTATGTGTAGACAGGGGACCTACATACATCAACATGTATCATCCCAAGAGTTCACTAACTCTTTCTCTGTTTCCAGTAAACGGAGCTATGGTCATCTTATCTCTGTGACATGACTGGCAAGTTTCACAAGATGTAAATTCAAACTGATTTAAATATGCATCTAAATGCAACTTAGCTAGTCGGGTCACATTGATATGACCTAGTCTACAATACCTCAAGAAGGATCCGTTCATATCTGAACTCTTCCTCTTGTGTGTGTTCTGTATACTAAAGAACTGTAGTTTGATTTAGAACATCAATGCTTTTAGATAACGTGCCTGAACTAATCAACTTTTGATATAGGAAATGTTCAAAACATTATCCAACAATACAAAATTTTATCATTTCTTTACTAATAAAGAGACTTATATGATTTTGTATATCAGGTACGGTATCTAATAGCATTTGTTCAGACTCAATGTACTGGTAATATAGGGTGACAGTGACCAACAGACTTGGCTGCAACACTTGCCCCATTTTCTGTCTCATGAAACTTATCATCCGTTCTCAGTTTTTCTACCCTTTTGTAGCCCTATGTAACAGATTACATATCTAGGATCCTGATCGGGTAACATATACCCAGGACGTAAAGGACACTGAGAAACAGTTCTATGTAACGAACACACCCGAAGATGATGCATCATATGCACTTTCTTCGTTTGGGCGGCACGGGAATTCTGGTAATCCCCAATTTCCTGCTCTGTCTTATAACAATTATAAGTTGGAGCGGGACCAACGTTCCCCATCTCAGTATAAAAAGCGGGTTCGGTCAATATATCCGTATTATTATCTTGATTAAGGCGTGACATGGTCGCTACCAGAAGAGAGAGAGAAGAAAACACTTAGCGTATGCTCTTGCAAGATCAGATTGGTTATTATTTTATCTAATCAGGATGGCTCCCACTGTTTTTTATCAAATCTTCCTTCAAACCCTAAAAGGAAAGACTAGCCGGGATTAATTACACGCAACAAGTTCGCCAATCTTTCAGCCAGGCCAGTGTCGGTACTTTGAGGGAGGTGCCCCGTGCTTTCGCACGAACCTAATTATAGTAAACCTCGTTTTCCCAGAGGCGTAACTTCGTTAACACCTTTCTAGACACCTACTTGATCGGCTAATTGTAATGTGTAAAACTCTCCCAGGAGTAACAATTACTCGCAGTAGGTATCGGGATCCGACTATCTCATAGAAGGTATGCAATCTCATTGCAAATTTCAACACTTGAAATTCCCGATAATTTTACCCCTAGCACCCTATGACCTTGACGGAGGTCAACAAACCATAGGCTACTAGTCAAGTTCAACCCGTCATTTCTTGATTGAATCAAACCCACCCGCACGACCCTTGACGGAGGTCAACAAGGCCGTACGACTACCCTAACCCAATCTGCATCATATGCATAAGCAGATAAATACTAGTTAGCTACCGCACAGTACGCCTTGACGGAGGCCAACAAACGTAGCACGAATACTAAGTAGGACTTATCTGAAATGACGGAGGGCTACGACAGGTTTTTCTGAAAACCTATTGCGTAATGAACCTGATATCGTTGTAGGATTGAATGAATTTTTAAAAAATGGAGTGTTTTTAGGCTTTTCTAGTTTTGCTAAAGGGGTCACTCCCGGTAAAGGGATCGTCGGCCCTTTCCTCGTCGAATGAGGTGCGGGATATATCATATATATCACTGTGCAAAGCAGAAACTATAGAAGAAATCAAAAGACAAACCGAGAGTTGTAGCATCTGCCAGTTATTGCTAAAGGAGTCACTCCCGGTGAAGGGATCTCGGTCCTTTCCTTATCGAATAAGGTGCAGGATGTTCTACAAGGAACACCGCGATGCAAAGCAAGAACTGTAGCTACCTGTTTTAATTTGAAATTCGATTCCACAACATCTTTAGGTTTCTTTTCTTTCATTAATCACATTAATGAAGTCCCATCATTTAAGCTACCTAAACATCACAGATAAATACGACGTACACTTATACCATCCGCATTCGCCTCGATGTCCCCTCGTGCACCGTTAGGTTAGGTAACTAACGGCAGAGCAGGGCAGGGCTAGCGCGGGTGTAAAACATAAGTAACGTCTATATAATATATCATATATACTATATACTGTATCTATCACAGAACATCACATGATCACATCACAGATATCGCAGCAGAAGAAACATATAAAACATTGGATATACTAGGGCGTCCGTGTTTTTAATACGAGCCAGTATAAAACACGGATTCCACGGTCATGATGAATAGACAAACCCACACCCCTAGACCCCTATGAGAGCGGCAAGCAACCCTACCAATTCTAGAGTTAGGAGACCCGGACTCGACTCCTCGAGTTGGTCTCCCACTGGACTCCAGAACCCGGTTACTTGTGCCCTCCTCCTTGGGTCTATCCTAGTGCGGAAAAGTAAATAATATACAAAAGGTGACATCTTCCGCAACCTGGAAGTGCCCCAATAAAACAATATTACATACAAGCTTTTACATGAATGAAAATGAAAAACACTCATCTCACATAAAAACCCCCGGCTATTCAAACACGAAGATCCAATATAACATATCCAGCAACACATAACATCACATGTCATCAACGTAAGTAAACATGCGTATCCCAATTGTCGTTGACATATAGCAACGAAACCGGCGATATCACATATTACACTTACGGTCGCAGAAAAGAAAGTGTAAAACTACAACAGTTGGAATCCGCAACCTGCATACACATCGCATGCCTAATCAAATGAATTCCTTAGACATCGCATGCCTAACAATTATAAACCCCGCATTTTAGTCTCATTATCGAAAACTCTTTTCAATATCAAGTCGGGCAATTCAGCAAGATTTCCGACATCCTGATCGAATGCTCGTCGCAAACTTTAGTAGGCGGCCGCACCCCCGATACCGTCGACGAAGTGCACCAAGGCGGAACACCGCTGCCGCGAGCACCCAAACGGATGCTTTCGGCGACGGGGTTCTCCTACAGTCACTAGGTCGGGGCTATGGGGTGTAGCTTTCTATTAAGTTTATCCAGCGAGTATCCGCGTACGCTACGAGATTGCGACGGACTTTTGATCGCATCAAAATTCCGTGGCAACCGATCAATTGAGACTAAACCGCTAGATTTATAACATTCATTCAGTTATCTCATAACTACTTGTGAATTCCAATTATTGTATCCCATTCCAGATAAGTAGAAAATGTTAAACTTTCCGATCGAACATTCAAACACCCAAGTTTTCCCGAAACAGCTCAACACATGAAACAAGTCTAAAAACATTCAGTTCAAGCCTCAGTACCAACGGTCCAGCCGTAGAAGGGTCAAGCCAACGCCTCACATGTGGCACGCCGTACTGCCCCAAACCCGAAGGTTCAAAGGGCAGTTCAAGACGGTCACATAATTGAGTTAAGGTTTGTTGTCTTCTAGAGGAACCATCGCGTTACTTGCACTACTCAGAACGTCCTTAAACCACAGAAAAATCCATCAAATGGAAATTTTCCGGCAGGGGAAAGATTGGGTATTTACATCCGGTCGAACTTTTTAACATATTCTAAAATATCCGGAAAGCCACATAGGCAAAATCTGAAAATCCGATCGAATCATCTACGCCCCCAAAACATCCCAGAAAACTCAACTCTTGAGTGCAAATTAAAAATTCCCAGAAAACTCAGCACCTGAAAACATGAATTACTGTGCAAACTTTGGAGGCAAATCCCATCAATTGGCCGCGGAACCGCCGCAGAAGCCAGGCTTCTGCCGCGGTTCCGCCGCGCTTTAGATGCATCATGAGGTAATTTTTGCACCGTAATTCTTAGAATTACCTGCTGAATTTTTTAAGCATTTTTAATCTGGAAAAACCCAGTTTTTGAAAAATGTCCAGAGAGCATGAATGATTAGGGTTTCGATGTTCGTTCGGATTTCAAACGTCGTCTAGACTTCGCCTAAGGCTCTAGCTAGGCTATGATACCACTGTAGGGTTCCTAGGCACTCAAAGGAGGTCTCACAAGGCATCAACCATGCCAATTTAAAAATTTACGGTGCCGAGAAACCCTAGACTAGATCGTTAACTAGAATTTTAGGCGATGCGATGCAAGTAAACAATTTTAACTTAAAGGAAAGAAGCTACAACCTTTGTAGATCCGGTCCTCCACCTCCTAGGCTCCGTGATGATGTCTCCTCGCTGCAATCATCGGATCCCGGGCTCTAGCGTCGGCTTCATCGGAGAAAGGGCGGGCTAGGTCATCGACTTCGATGCCGAAGATGATCTACGTCGAGGCAACACAAGATCAAGCTCCAACTTCACCAAGTCAAGAAACTTGTGAAGAAAACACCCTATACTACTTGGCAAGTGGTAGAGGATGAAGAAATATGAAGTGGGTTCACTTTAGAATTGGATTTCTCATTCTTTTTCACTAGTTGCCATTGATGGAGGCAAGCTTTCTTCATATTGAAGAAGGAGAAGAAGAAGAAGATAATATGATAAGTTCTTTTAAAAAAGGGAAATAATATGATACTTATCATATTCACAACCATGGTCAAGTGTAGAGAATTAACTAAGGTTTGCTAAATGGTTAGGTTTAGGAAAAGAACAAGAATGGTCAAAGCTTCTTGAAACATCTAAGAAAAGAACAAAAGAAGCAACCATATCATTTTCTTTTCCTAAAATAAAGAATAAATAAATAAACTAAATAATCAAGAGAAGATGATAAAACCCTAACCATTTACTTAACCAAGGTTTAAGTCTTACACAAACCCAAGTTAGCATGTACCATCAAACATGATACAAACTTGTGCACAAAAGTATATCACATATACAACTTGTGTACTCCAAGTGAGAAAATCCATTTAAAGTGAACAAATACTAGTTAATGCAAAGTAATATATCAAATATATAATTATACATTAAATTATTAAATCAACACTTGATTTAACGATTCGGTCATATCGCATATAACCGACTAATATTCAATGTATCGGTTTATCGAATCAATCCTTGATTCGATAACTAGGTTATATCGCATACAACCAATTGATACATTCATCGCGAGAATGGAATACAGTATCACATACACGCATTATTCTCGATCCCGCACATATCTCATATGCGCTCCTATTTCATTTCGCTTGAGCCAGGAAACCTCTGTGTAGGACTCTAAAGACTCGTCAATACGCCGGCAGCAGGTGATGATCATATCAAACACCCACAAGCCGCAAGCGGTCTGCTAAACGTAATGGCCACCCGGGTATTGAGCGATCAGAAGATCGACGAGCAAGCCCGCTCACACTCTTGTGAATCCAACCAGTAACACTTACCGTACAGTCCGGTCTCGTCATCTGATATGTCGCATATCTTGCCTAGGGGTGGTAAACGTCAGACCCCAATAGCTTGATAAGTCGTGTCGATATGAGGTCTATAACAGTTCAAGATACTACTGATAACACTTACCACTAAATCTCAGCAACACTGGCCAGGGATTTCCGGTTATAGCCAATCGAACACAGCGCGACATCAACTCCCTATACCGGGAGAGACGAATCCCCTCCTATCGCTCATTGCCTCCATGTGATTCGGGACTGTACCCAAAAACCACCGTTTTGCACGCCCTCTTGGACGTGGTAAGGTGGAAATCAAAGCACTGGGGGAATCACACAAGACTCTATGACGATCTCGGGTCTACAGACTAACCTGTACCAGTGTCACCAGAGAACTGCCATCTGACGTAAGGTATAATACCATCTGGGAGTTCTCGGCGAGTCCGTCCAGTGTACCCAGTCTCCACTGAGCCCCCGTATATCATCTCTGATGTCAAACACCATTGGATATAGGATCATCCATCGCCCATCTGTATGGGTCGAGAAGGTATACGCTAGTCTACTCTGGTATATCGATGCCCCGTCTCGATACACCCACGACTAGGGACCTTGAAGGATGTACTTATGGACTACCATGTCCCCACTAGTATGATCCGCATCATAGTCCCGGTAGTCAAGTACACATCCTAAGGGCTTTACCAACATGTAACAGAGAGACAATCAGTATACACGTTAAGGTAAGGAGTAACCAGATAGCATACTATCATGTCGAGCAAGAAAGTCCTTTCTATATATGTTCCAGCATCCACTACAATATATATCCTATGTACAGTAATGGCCTCTAGGGCATACATATAACTAATAGTCAGGATGAGTTCGCTCATCGACGTCCCTTTTAGTCAATAATTGGTAGCCCGTTACGTATGGCTAATACCTCTGACGTGCTAGTGGTTAAATCCACAGCCAAAGTATTGATGAGTCTTTAGAGTCCCCCACAGACAGTTTCTCAAGTTTCGGGCGAAACGTTGTAGAGGCCGTATGATATATTGCAGGGTTCGATCTTATACGTGCGGTATTGCACGGATCATGATCAGACGGATCATACTAGTGGGCTTTGGATTAAGCCGGATCCTAGTATTAGATTTGTTGGATTACTTTAGTCTCATCGCATTCGCATTCAGTCGGAATGCGGGTGCAGGTATGTATATACTGGTGAGGCGTATCCTTGTGATCCGTCACGAGTTTACTTTAGATGTTGCCGGATTTTCTTTGTTATGGAAAACATTTGGATTAATGTTTGCTTAAGGAAATAATGAGCTAGAAATCATCATGACAATGCATTAATGTGACTTGGACTTGTATCATGAGTCATGGTCTCTTTTTTAGCAAATGTGTCACATTAATGAATTGTTTTATGTGTTGAAATGAGATGGAGAGAGAGAGGGGCTGCCATGGTTGGTATTATTCGTCTTTTATTTTGATAATCTCTCACTCTCATTCTCATTCCAATAAAAGAAAAGAAAAGAAAAAGAAAAGCTCTTGTTCTTCTTCTTCTTCCTCTAGCTCATTGCTTCCATCAATGGAAACACTTTAACCTCCATCCAAAGCCATGGATGCAAGAAACAAAATGATCACAACATTCTCTACTACACCTTGGACGCGTCGGCTAGCACACTTCACGCCCGAGTTGCTTCGGATGAAGCGGGAGCCCGTAAAAAGAACCGATGATGTGGTGCCCTTTCCGATGAGGAGATGAAGACCGGAGTTGCCGCGAGGAGATCAGGATGGTGGCCAAAGACCGAAGGACACGGATCGATCGGTATAGCCTTCTATCCCTTCTCTAGATAGCTAGTTATAGGTTAGTGGTTACGATCCGGGTATTTAGGATGCAGTGGTGCCAGTTTAAAGTCAAGAAAAAATTTCGTTTCCGCATTTTGTCCTCGGATAGACGGCCGGGGCACTACCGTAGTCCTACAGTAACCAGAATGTCTGATATAATATCCATAACCTATATGGAGAAACTACTGTGTGACAACCAAAGTATAACAGATCATAGTGTAGGAATTTCACTTCCTACAAAGAAAATGTCATCTTTAATACCAGGACATCACACCCTACTATCTTATTAACAGATCCATCCCCTATTCGGATGAAGTCAAAGCCCATGACTGTCAAATCAAAAATAGATGATCTATCTCCGGTATATCCGCTTTAGTCTATAAATAGACCCAAGCTACTTTCCACTACGCTTCTGATGCTCCTACTGATCACGACAACACTCTGGCAGAGTCATTGTCACGACCCAAAGTTTGGCCCGTGACCGGCACTTAACCACGTAACGTCTACAGGCGTAACGCGACTAAGTAAGCCGAAACCCAGAAATCAAAACCATTAAAAGTATTGAGTGTTTAAAACATTTAATAGAAACATTTGTTAAAACGTTTAGAAGACCTTAAGTAATCTAATAAAATTCTTTAAAGTTCAAGTTATTATATTAAAAATTTTGGCAGCATTTCCTTTGTAAAAACTAGCCCCGAAATCGGGTACAAGACAAGATACAAGTAAAAGTGACATATAGAATGAATAAAGCATCCCAAACGGGAGAATCACGCCCAACAGCAGAAACAATAACCACGATAAAAAAATTATACGACGTCGTAGCGAAGAGATGAGCAGTATAAGTGAAAACAAATATCATGAAAGATAAAGCTGCATAAATAAAGTCGGCTCACAACGAGCTCGACACCAGAGTACAAAATAATATACATCGTCCTCACAACTGGTCTCTAAGTCAATACATGAAAGTAGATGGAGAGTACTAGATACAACAGTGTATATAACTGGAAAATAAATAGATACCGCAAAAACCACCTATCAGCAAAAGGGCTAACATGCTAACTGCGGTGGTATCTGTATCAAAAGATGCAAGAAAGCAGCATGCCGCGACTAAGCTGAGGGGCAACCTGCAAACACTGTGGCACAACGAAGGTGAGTTTCCAACTCGTGAATAGTAGATAACATATAAAAGTAATCGTGAGTATGCACGTGCTGCGATACTCTAACCTATGCCAACAGATAACATCTATATGATGAGCTATATGATAAGCAGGGTATGCAATAATCGTGCATAGCAATTGCAATCTAATAACATCTATATATGATAAGCAGGGTATGCAATAATCGTGCATAGCAAATGCAATCTAATAATATCTATATAGGGTGAGCAGGGTATGCAATAATCATGCAAAAGTACTCTATCAGGTACTATAGCTACAGGATGAGATGCAAAATAATGAATGCTGAGCATGGGAATAAATATCATCTACACGGAATGTCAACGTGGAAGAATAACCGGTGTTTATCAATGCACCTAAATCCCAGTAAAACTCAGGCGCCGTCACTCTGATCGGCCCTCAAATCCCGTACAACTCATGGAATCGTGAATGCCTAGCATCGGCACTCGAAAATATCATAAAATCATCGTGTCAAGCATCGACACGCAAATCCTCAAGCATCGGGCTCCGTCTGCGGAATCGGCCTTCGGCCTCGACAGTACGTGTCGTCCCGTATCCATCTCTCAACTCTGGTCAGTATCCTCCTGATAACCGCCATATCTAACCAATCACCGGTAGGTAGTGGTCCCTCTGCCAGGCTCACCGTCTACTGCACAGCGATCCATTCTCGCCCCGGGGTACCATACCGGGTACACCATGTACCCGCAATCGTCCTCGTCCAGCTCCTCGATTCGGGTTCACATGTCACACGTCTCAGAACCGAGAAAACGCATGGTGGACGCACTGAAATATCATATCAAGGGAAACCGGGTTTTTAAAACAGTGCATATTTTCTTAAAATAATACCCCTGGTCCCAAATCCAGAAATCGCAAAAATCCAAAGTAAAAGCGTAAATCCATGCAATGTGTCGTATGACATTAAGAGTAAAAAGGGAAAACCGCTCTTTTAAAAAGATCCAATTTTTAAAATATCTCGTGCGGTCCCTTAATTTTTAAATCATGTCAATATCACCCTTATATGTAACATATGTTTGTATATAGGGATGGATGTGCAAATGGATATATATACGCGAATATGAGGGAGCACTACTATGGAAATACAGTGTGTAGGTGCGCAAGTATGAAGATATCAATATATGTGTGCACTGGTATGAATATACAGTATGCATGTGCGCAGGTATGAAGATATCAATATATGTGTTCACAGGTATGAATATACAGTGTGCATGTGCGCAGGTATGAAGATATCAATATATGTGTGCACCGGTATGAATATACAGTGTGCATGTGCGCAGGTATGAAGATATCAATATATGTGTGCACCGGTATGAATATACAGTGTGCATGTGCGCAGGTATGAAGATATCAATAAATGTGTGTACTGGTATGAATATACAGTGTGCATGTGCGCAGGTATGAAGGTATCAATGAAGGTATGCACTAATGTAAATATACAGTGTACATGTGCGCAATCAAACGATATGAAATTCATAGCAATCCTATAGTGCAAGTGTCATGGCAATCACTAACGTTATGAGTGTATCATACAAATTGTGCTCGTGCAGCTTTAACCGTTAGTGACAGTGCCGTGTTACATACTACCAATTCTATATGCAACAAGAAGGTATGCTAAAATAGTCCATATGAACGTCTACGACTAAATATCCTATCACGCCCTGACGCATAACGCCATACGGGCGATTTCCCCGTAGATGTTAAATCTACTCACCTGGTCGCGTGCTACACGTAGCTGACCACCTGCTTCCCTTTCTTTGCTGCGTCCGACGTACCCCCCTGCAAACCTAGAATTTGCACATAGAAATCCACATAAGCAAATATCTCGCAAAACACGATATCGAAATCAAACGAGAACTCGCGTTGCGAACTAAGCGCGCCTGTGTCGGATACACTAGATCGTGTGTAAACGGGTCTAAAACTACCCCGACACGCCGCGATACGCTGGATCAAAGAACCCACTCACGTATCGCGCGTATCGCGCAAACAAAACATACTAGAAAAACGATATATCATCCTAGATTTTGATACAGGTGAGAACTTACAAAATTGTACATACCACTGGCCCTAAAAATACTGTAGACTCCTACCCATGCAAACCCAACCCAAAAACTCCCTCATCTGGCCGCAAATTACGGCCAGAAAGAATAAATCGGCGGCCTGGGTGTGGGGTCAGGGGTTCGTGCTTGGTGTGTGTAGTCTAGACCTAGTATACATGCTCCAGTTAACTCAATTTTTCCGTGAAGGAGCCTGGTCAAAAGCAGATCACAGAAAGCTAAGAATTCACTTAAAAACGTTAATTTTAGCACTAATTGAAACCCTATGGTATTTTAGTGAAATCTTTGGTTTAACTAGGTTTAAGTGGCCCTAATAACACTTAACTAAGTTATTCTAACTATCACTAACATCACTTAACCAAAAGTCCACACAATGCACTATATTAAGCACAAAAACTCACTTCTATCACTAACCGAAGCTAATTCTACACATAAGCTTAGCAAGCAAGGAATTGAGTTTAAGAATATAACCTAATAGACCCTAAGAAGCAGGAGAAGCAGTGGAAGAAGAAGATGAGTTTTTTCTTCTGCTGCTGATGTATGCTGCTGCTGCTTGAGGCTGCTGCTGTTGTCGTTTGTGCTGATGTTGCTGCTTCTGGAGCTGCTGCTAATGCCTCTGCTGCTTCTGGTGTGTGTGTGTGTGTGAGAGAGAGAGAGAGTGAGAGATAGAAGTGAGATTGAGAATGAGAAATAAGAGCACACAAGTCAAACCCCCCCTCTCTCTCTTCATTTAATGAACATGGCTCAAGCCATGTTGCCCACATCCTTTCTCTCTCTCTTTCTCCTTCCAAGTCAACACAAGAAATTCAACCATTTCCTTTTTTTTAAAAAAAATGAAAAACAACCATACTAAATAAAAAACCCAAATAACTTAATTCAAATTTTAAACTAGCTTAACAAAATGGTTAGTTCACCATGGTTGCTAATCATTGTCTAACCTCAATTAAGCCCTAGTTGACATGCACATGTGTGTTCAAGCCTAGGAAAAATCTAATAAAATATTCATTAAATTTGATAAAATATTTGAAATTCAATTTGGTAAACTTTTTATTAAAAACCATATTTTAAAGTGTAATTAGCCACTAAACACATCCTAAGGTGTTATAGTCATATACGCGTGCACTTCTAAAGCTAGTTAAGAATGACGCTATACCCATCCTCCTGCCGGTTCTCATAGTATGGAACAACAGTAGTGTCAAGTCTGGGTAAACAAGAACCTCCCTGTCACCGTTCTTGAGGCTACCAAAGTACCTCTCGGGTGCCTGAGGTAACCCACCATATCTGCGGAATGGCCAATGGAATGTCAAACCTGATTGAATCCTTAGGTTCTTATTAAATTTTCAGTAATCGTTTGTGGTTCTGGAATCACTTCCAGTTCTACCAAACACCTACTACTCCATTTTGAAAAAGTTCATTTTGGTAAACCTGTGGCGAGTCAAGAACAATATCACTATTGATCTTCCAGATGGTAGAAAATTAACCCTCACCAAATCCCAGGTTAACCCACAAACTGCCATTACAGAAACGTGCATTGAGTTATCCAGAGTCTGGTTTAAAGCATAAGCTGGACAACTCCCTGTACCTTAACATCGTTAAGATATGAACCATTCTATATATAAAATAAAAACGGAGGCACTGATTTAATTGGAACCAGATTCAAATCATGCGGCTGTCTCCAGTGCATGTCAACTAAATGGAGAGAGGACGATCAACATTACTCAACTTAGGAGTGTATCCAATTATGAGTAACCTGAAAGAGAAACAAGTTTCTCAAAATCATTACCATCAACTGAATACCATACACAAGTATCTGCATCTTCAATCACCTTGAAGTATCCCGATACTTGCAACACATGGTTCTTTACTTTATTCTTGTACCTATAAGTTCTCAAAACTTAGACTTTGTATTTCTACGAAACACGTGTCTAAATCTGGAGAAGTCATAAGTAGACAGAATATAGTACGATTACCAACACCTTTGTCCTACTGGACACTGGACAACAAACAATACATTGTATAATTCCCTTTGAGTTGAATAACTCAAACCCTTTGCGTTGTAGGTTGAAAACGGTACCCAGGTGATTTCCTCAAATATCACCAATTACAATGAATTCCGATATAATAAGGATGATCACCTAATTCCCAATAACTTACTCCCACTCATCATCTGTAAAACCATACAGATGTGAGAATCAAGCCTGGTAAATACATACCCTGGAGAAAGGACCTAAATGGGAAATCAGTTTTCAATTAACAACGCATAGTGAAACGGAAACATTAAAATGTTTTGTAGGGATATCCTCGTATTCCTAGCAATGCCTCTTCAATTATCCAGATTCATGACTGAAACCATATATTTCCTTGCCATCTCTCCAAATCACTTTATTTTGTCTTAGTCGTTACCTTCTGTACACCTTCGTTAGGCTTAAATGGTTTTATTCCTTCTCTACCGTTCGGCACCAGCCTATTGTTTGGAAGAAGACTATCCAATAAGCGTAATAGGCGTACTCTCCTAATCCTAGGAGAACTCGCAACCTGTGAGAAGGAAAAGATAAAAGACAACCGAATAAACCTTATTCCTATTTCTCCTGAACCAGAATCCATCCTCGAAAAAGGTTCCTTCGAGTTCGTATATAACCATATGATGGATTTATCCAATAGAATTGGATGTTCGTAGTGATACAGAGTGTTCTGGATAAATACAAAGGTGAAGTAGGAGTGGCGTTGAAAGACTTGGTTTTGTCGTGAATAGCAGTCGCAATTTACTTTGCCCTCTTTCTAATCCTTTTATTTTGTCTTTACTTATTACCTTCTGTACACCGCACTTAAGCTAATTGGTTTTCTACATTCCCTACCGTTCGGCACCTGCCTATGGTTTGGAAGAAGACTATCCAACAAGCGTAACAGGTGTACCGTCTCCTAATCCTAGGAGCCCTCACAACCTGAGAGAAGGTAAAAGGAAAAGACAACTGAATAATCCTATTCATTTTCTCCAGAACCAGAAACCATCCTCGAAAAAGTTCCTTCGAGTTCGTATATAACCATACGATGGTTTTATCCAATGGAAGTGGATATACGTACTGATATGGGGTGTTCTGGAGAAAAGCAAAGGGTAAATGAAGGAGTGGCAATGATGTATGCAACTTGGACAATCCAAAAGCCAGTGTTTTTAAGAAAGTTCGGTTTAACTTGGTCACCGAGACAAATTTTAGGGTCGGGACATGGTCATTGTCAAAGAGAGAGAGAGAAAAGAAACACTCAGCGTGCACTCTAACCTAGATCAGAATGGATAATCATTTTATCTAATCTGGATGGCTCCCACTGTTTCCTCGAATTCTCCTCCAAACCTAAAAGGAGAATTAGTCGGAATCACCCGAGGAGTAATCCTACTCATCAGTGGGAATCAGGATCCAATTATCATCGCATGATAACTTGATGGAAGCCACTCAAGTCACCACACTCCAGAAGGTATGCGCAAGCCTGGCAAGTTTCCTCTATGTTTGAAACTCCCGATATGATTTTTACCCCAAGCGGTTTATGATCTTGACTAGGTCAACAAACCATAAACCGCTAGTCAAGTTCAACCCGTCATTATCCTAGATTGCATTAAACCCACCCGCACGTGCCCCTGACTAGGTCAACAAGGCCACACGACTGTCCTAACCAATCACATTTGAAATGCAACAAACGGGCACTACTTAGCTACCGAACACTACGTCTTGACTACGTCAACAAACACAGCACGAATACTATGCAATACTTGTATGAAATGACGGAGGGCAACGACTGGTTTTTGGCGAAAAACCTTTAAGGTAATGAAATTGATATCGTTGAAGGAATCCAAGAGGTTTTTCATAAATATATAGTGGCGAAAACTTTTGCTAAAGGGGTCACTCCCGGTGAAGGGATCTCGGCTCTTTCCTCGTCGAATGAGGTGCAGGATATTCCAAACTGAATACCACAATGTAAAGCAAAAAGTAAACAACTATAATGAAGTTATTACGTTGACGCAAAACTTTTACTCAAGGGGTCACTCCCGATGAAGGGATCTCGGCCCTTGCCCCGTCGAATGAGGTGCAAGATATTCCAAATTGAATACCATGATGCAAAGAAAAAGCGTACTTCTGTAATGTCAGTTTTTTTAAAAAAAATCTTGGTTCCAACAACATCATATAAACAGGTTTGTTTTCCTTGCATTGATAAGAACCAACACAGTCTCATAAATTAATCACACCAGAAAAGAACGAAAATAAAATGTACGTATATGCCATCCGCATTCGCCACTGGGTCCCGTCATCGCCCGTTAGGTTACTTAACTGACGACAGAGCGGGGACTGGACTAGCACGGGTGCAAAACATATACAACATCTACTAGTATATATAAATATATATAACAATCATCCCAGGCATGATAAATGCAACATCACTGAAAAGTAATAAGCATCACAGAACAATAAAGATAACTGGAAGCCCCGGGTTTCCTTCGAGCCACAACTGAAAACCCGACATTCCCATGGTCGTGTGGATAGTCTGTGCAATGAACTCCTAGACCCCTACGGGCGCGGCAAGTTACCCGCCAAAACCAGAAGCGAGGCAGCCCCCTTCAGCAAAGTGAATGGACCACCCAACACTTCACAGAATCTGGTAACTTGAGCACCCCTCCTTAGGTCAATCTATACCCCCTATGAGTGCGGTGAATAGCACACCAATTCTAGAGTAAGGTCCCCTCCGTCTCAACGCCATGAGATGCAGATCTGTTGCCCTCTAGAACCTGGCTATCCATGCCCTCCTCCGCGGGGTAATCCTAGTACAGAAAAGAAAATAATATACAAGGGTGACATCGACCTCATCCCGGCCGTCACTACTAAAATAGGGGATTACCCCTACGGATAACAACATCCGTAGGGGAAGATTTAGTTTGGCCCTACGGATTAATCCGTAGTGCCAAACGGTTGCCCCTACGGTCCTTACATATTTATTTAAAAATTATTAAATCTTAAATTGTTGTTTGCCCCTATGGAGCCGCAAACCAAAAACCTACGGGCTTATCCGTAGGGCATCTAAATAGAGATTTAAGTGATCGATCCCTACGCTGATTATCTCTTATTCTCTCATCACTTGCGCGCGAACCCAAATACCCAAACCCTCGTTCCCGCCGATTGCCATTCTCGTCGTCACCGTTCTCGTCGTCGCCAGCGCCGGCTGATTCGTCGTCTCCACCGCCTGCTTCTTCCTCATCTCCGTTCGTCGTCACCACCGCCTGCTTCTTCCTCATCTCCGTTTGTCTCCGCCGCTGATTCGTCGTCACCACCGCCGGCACGGGTTAAGAAATCTTCAATGAAACAAATTTTTGATTATTTTAGGTCTATGGTTCATGGTTTGGGTAAGCATCGGTTGGGGTTAGCGTTAGGGTTAGGGGTGGGGCTGGGGGGCTAGTGTTGCGGTTGGGGTTGGGGTTCGGCAGGGGGTAGCGGTTGGGGTTGGGGTTGTGGTTGTGTGTCCCTGAGCACTTCTTGATTGAGGCAGGGGCTGAGGCTGCGGGATGGGGCTGGGGCTCGGGCTCGGGTTGGGGCTGGGGCTCGGGCTGCAGCTAGGGCTGTGGTTAGGGTTGGGGCTCGGGCTCGGGCTGCGGTTAGCGCTAGGTCTAGGGTTGGGGCTGGGGCTGGGGCTGCGGTTGGGGTTGGGGTTCGGCAGGGGGTTGCTGTTGGGGTTGGGGTTGGGGTTAGGGTTGGGGTTGGGGTTTTGGATTTCATGGTCTAAGTTAATTTGCATTCTATTTAGCATTAAGCTCGTTAATTGAAATGTTGATGATGATCATAAGAGGAAAATGTGTCTAGTTTGAGAAGGTGTTGGAAACTGGACTAATAATGTGGGTAAAGCCCAGTTTAATTAATAATTTTATTTTTCATTCTCAAATTTTCTTGGAAACGGAGACTGTTTTGTGGAACTTTTAGCCGTTGGGCATGTTGGGTTGAATATGTTTGCTAATTGCATAAGATTCTCATAAGATTCTGGATTTTGAGGATGGGCCGTTGTAATTGGAAATGCTTATAATTGTAGGACCATCTTTGTTTTAGCTATATATAATTGGGAAAAAAAAGAAACATTTCTGATTTGAAGAAAAGGAAGGGCGAGATAGGGATTTAGTTGTGGATTTTACTTGGGCGTCTACTTTTTTAATACATGTCTATCTTTACAAGAATATCGTGTCACATATTCGGTTTTAGCATCTGTACGCAACTGCTTTGATTATCATCATGTTATTAACATCTTTAACTTCTATCCTTTTTCTAATATGTTTCATAGTTAATATAATAATCCTTTGTCTATATTTGTTGACAGTGGCTTTTCTATTGGATGAACATGTTTTTTGATGCATGTTTCAGTCATGTGAATTCATATGTTGCGTAAAACGCTTTATGATATCAGTATCCTACATTTGTAGTTTTAATTGTTGATTGTTATAGACGAATGCCATTGCAATAATAGTTTTTGGTAGATGAATGCCATTGTAATGTAGGATGATCAGTTCTATCAATCTTGATCTCAATGGTTTAAAATTATGTTACACATACAACACGAATGCACAACAAAGGCATCATTAGAGAGTGGTTCGAGATGTTCAAGTTAAAACCAATATATGATACTCGATTATAATATGAAACCTTCATATTCTCATCGATACTCATATATGAAACTAAAAGCGCCACTTACCCCCGTCTATCGGTTAACATACGTGCGATGTTCGTCGTGACAAAGAACTATACGAAGGTTGTTAAATATCGGACGATATAGCTCGATACTAACAACCGTCGTATAGTCTATGCGACGAGAAAATTCAATCATATGGTAACCGATAGAATTGTCCCGTGTGGACAAGTTAAGAATGTATAAAGCAAACACCATCATTCACTTGTGTTTTCATCCGTTTCGAGATATTTCGTCGGTACCTTTCCGCTGGTTCTCCGTGTACAAAGATAGATTAGATGTTCATTTCAACGTTGTTTCAGAGCTTTGAAATGATTATCTATTTTATTAGAGTGTACTCGGAGAACAGCGGGGAGGTGCTGCCGAAATTTACTTGAAACGGTTGAAAGCACTAGTGATGGGTGTTCGCTCTATACATTCTTCATGGGATAGAAGCCTTACCCCCGACAGCCGGAAGACACACATACAACAAGAATACACAACAAACGCATCATTAGAGAGTGATTCTAGATGTTCAAGTTAAAACCAATATATGATACTCGATGATAATATGAAACCTTCATATTCTCATCGATACTCATATATGAAACTAAAAGCGCCACTTAGTCCCCGTCTATCGGTTAACATACGTGCGATGTTCGTCGTGACATAGAACTATACGAAGGTTGTTAAATATCGGACGATATAGCTCGATACTAACAACCGTCGTATAATCTATGCGAGGAGAAAATTCAATCGTATGGTAACCGATAGATTTGTCCCGTGTGAACAAGTTAAGAATGTATAAAGCAAACACCTTCATTCAGTTGTGTTTTCATCCGTTTAGAGATATTTCGTCGGTACCTTTCCGCTGGTTCTCCGTGTACAAAGATAGATTAGATGTTCATTTCAACATTGTTTCACAGCTTTGAAATGATTATCTATTCAATTACAGTGTACTCGGAGAACAGCGGGGAGGTGCTGCCGAAATTTACACGAAACGGTTGAAAGCACAAGTGACGGGTGTTCACTCTATACATTCTTAATGGGATGAAGCCTTACCCACGACAGCCGGAACACACACATACAACAAGAATACACAACAAACTCATCATTAGAGAGTGATTCTAGATGGTCAAGTTAAAACCAATATATGATACTCGATGATAATATGAAACCTTCATATTCTCATCGATACTCATATATGAAACTAAAAGCGCCACTTAGTACCCGTCTATCGGTTAACATACGTACGATGTTCGTCGTGACATAGAACTGTACGAAGGTTGTTAAATATCGGACGATATAGCTCGATACTAACAACCGTCGTATAGTCTATGCGACGAGAAAATTAAATCGTATGGTAACCGATAGATTTGTCCCGTGTGGACAAGTTAAGAATGTATAAAGCAAAAACCTTCATTCGCTTATGTTTTCATCCGTTTCTAGATATTTCGTCGGTACCTTTCCGCTGGTTCTCCGTGTAAAAAGATAGATTAGATTTTCATTTCAACGTTGTTTCACGGCTTTGAAATGATTATCTATTCTATTACAGTGTACTCGGAGAACAGTGGGTAGGTGCTGCCGAAATTTACACGAAACGGTTGAAAGCACAAGTGATGGGTGTTCGCTCTATACATTCTTAATGGGATAGAAGCCTTACCCCCGACAGCCGGAACACACACATAAAAAAAGAATACACAACAAATGCATCATTAGAGAGTGATTCGAGATGTTCAAGTTAAAACCAATATATGATACTCGATGATAATATGAAACCTTCATATTCTCATCGATACTCATATATGAAACTAAAAGCGCCACTTAGTCCCCGTCTATCGGTTAACATACGTGCGATGTTCGTCGTGACATAGAACTGTACGAATGTTGTTAAATATCGGACGATATAGCTCGATACTAACAACAGTCGTATAATCTTTGCGACGAGAAAATTAAATCCTATGGTAACCGATAGATTTGTCCCGTGTGGACAAGTTAAGAATGTATAAAGCAAAAACCTTCATTCACTTGTGTTTTCATCCGTTTCGAGATATTTCGTCGGTACCTTTCCGCTGGTTCTCCGTGTACAAAGATATATTAGTTGTTCATTTCAACGTTGTTTCACAGCTTTGAAATGATTATCTATTCTATTACAGTGTACTCGGAGAATAGCGGGGAGGTGCTGCCGAAATTTACACGAAACGGTTGAAAGCACAAGTGATGGGTGTTCGCTCTATACATTCTTAATGGGATAGAAGCCTTACCCCCGACAGCCAGAACACACACATACAACAAGAATATACAACAAACCCATCATTAGAGAGTGATTCGAGATGTTCAAGTTAAAACCAATATATGATACTCGATGATAATATGAAACCTTCATATTCTCATCGATACTCATATATGAAACTAAAAGTGCCACTTTGTCCCCGTCTATCGGTTAAAATACGTGCGATGTTCGTCGTGACATAGAACTATACGAAGGTTGTTAAATATTGGACGATATAGCTCGGTACTAACAACAATCGTATTGTCAATGCGACGAGAAAATTCAATCGTATGGTAACCGATAGATTTGTCCCGTGTGGACAAGTTAAGAATGTATAAAGCAAACACCTTCATTTAATTGTGTTTTAATCCGTTTCGAGATATTTCTTTGGTACCTTTCCGCTGGTTCTCCGTGTACAAAGATAGATTAGATGTTCATTTCAACGTTGTTTTACAGCTTTGAAATGATTATCTATTCTATTACAGTGTACTCGGAGAACAGCGGGGAGGTGCTGCCGAAATTTACTCGGTTCAAAGCACAAGTGATGGGTGTTCGCTCTATACATTCTTAATGGTATAGAAGCCTTACCCCCGACAGCCGGAACACACACATACAACAAGAATACACACAAACGCATAATTAGAGAGTGATTCGAGATGTTCAAGTTAAAACCAATATATGATACTCGATGATAATATGAAACCTTCATATTCTCATCGATACTCATATATGAAACTAAAAGCGCCACTTTGTCCCTGTCTATCGGTTAACATACGTGCGATAATTTATTCTTTTCAACGACAAACGCACACACAAAGCATATACACGGATTTTCTCCTTTGTCAGTAACTATCCCGTTCTTATATTTCTCAATATAGTTACCATAACCTACAATTTATATGTTATACAGTCTAACATGGCCCATGAGTACGTCAGAGTTAAGGACTGGATGTATGTGGATTGGCAATAACGTATGCAACCTAAGTTTGTCGCAGCAGTTGCTGCTTTCATTGAATTTGCACGCGCACATAATAAGATCATAATAGAGAAGATTCTCTGTCCGTGCGATAGATGTGGCAATAAGTACTGGCAGAAGGTAGAATTGGCAGAGCTTCATATTGTAAAATATGGGTTTACTAGACTTTATACAACTTGGAAATATCACGGGGAAGGAGAAGAATGCAGTACTGCGGCAGAAGAAGAAGGAGAACACGATAATGCGGCAGGAGAAGAAGAAGAATTCGGTAATGCGGCAGAAGGAGAAGATAATTTATTTCCATTAGAAGAAATGGAGGATTTGGTAGAAGCTGCCCTAGGTGAATCTATTCGTACCGAAGATGACATTCCTTCCGGTCAAGGACCGCGTGCGGATAAATATGAAAATTTCATGAATGATGCTAGAAAACCAATTTATGATAATGCGAAGTATTCCACCCTCTCATGGTTCGTCCAACTTTTCCAGATTAAGTGTCTAAATGGATGGAGCAACAAGTCATTCACAATGCTTCTTTCGTTCTTGAAAGATTCTATGCCTCCGGGAAATAACGTGCCCGACAGCTGGTACGGAGCCCAGAAGATGATGTCTGATTTGGGTCTAAAGTGCGAGAAGATTCAAGCATGTCCTAAAAATTGCGTGTTGTACCGGAAAGAGAATTCAGATTTGAAAGAGTGTCCAACATGCGGAGAGGCCAGGTATAAGCCCGAAAGATTCTAATAAGAAGCCTGATATACCTGTCAAGATAGCACGATACTTTCCTATAACAGAGAGGCTACAGAGGCTATTCAGGTGCAAGAAAACAGCCGAGGCAATGATTTGGCATCACCGTGCTTCTCCAAGTGAAGATGGAAAAATGATCCATCCAAGAGATTCACCAGCATGGAAGGATTTCGATAGGAGGCACGCAATATTCAGTAGGGATCCTCGCAATGTCCGGCTCGGACTGGCTACTGATGGCTTCTGCCCGTTCAACTATGTGGCTGGAAGTCACAGCACATGGCCCGTTGTAATGATAGTTTATAATCTGTCGCCTTGGTTGGCTATGGACCAATCATACTTTATGATGCCTCTTCTTATCGACGGACCGAACTCACCGGGGAACAATATTGTCGTATATCTTCTTCCTCTGATCGAGGAGTTGAAATCTTTGTTCATTGATGGTGTAGAGACATATGATGCAAACACAAATACAACCTTCATACTGCGTGCGGCTTTAATGTGGACAATTAATGAATTTCCTGCGTATGGAATGCTATCAGGTTGGTCCGTACATGGTCACAAAGCATGTCCTCATTGCCATGAACAGACAACATCGAAATTCTTGAATTTTAGCAGGAAGGTTTGTTATTGCGTCCATCGACGTTTCCTGCCTCCAGACCACCCCTATAGGTTAGACACGGTTCACTTTGATGGTCATCAGGAGCTTCTTGGACCTCCATCCCCATTGTCTATAGAGGACGTGACTACTAAATGGGATGGTTACAATAATGTGACCTTCGGGATGGATCCGACGAAACAGGTCAAACCACCATTTTGGAACAAGTTAAGCATTTTCTTTGAACTTCCGTACTGGTCTACAAATTTAGTGCGTCATTGTCTAGACGTCAAGCATATAGAGAAGGGAGTATCAGAGCACATACTTAACTTGCTTCTTTGTAAAGATGGGAAATCGAAAGACAACATGAATGCTCGGATGGATCTACAAGAGTGGGGAATAAGAAGTGAATTTCACCCTAGACCTGTAGAGGGTAAACCGGGAAAGTTTGTACTTCGCAATGCCGCTTATCATATGTCACAACCGGAGAAGAAAATATTCCTGCAGGTGTTGCATAATTTGAAAGTTCCCACAGGTTTCTCAGGATCATTCAGCAAGAAAATAAAAATTGTGAAGGGCAAGATCGATGGGCTGAAAAGTCATGATCACCATGTTATCGTGGAGCACCTTCTTCCAGTAGCCCTCAGGACTTCTCTCCCCGAATCGGTTGGTCTAGTAATCAACGACCTATGTTGTTTTTTCAGGGAGTGGTGTGCTAAAACACTGGAGGTTTTGACGCTGGATAAACTAGAAAATTCTATTGTGTTGATACTTTGCACGTTCGAGCGTATTTTCCTACCGTCATTCATCGATATTATAATAAACTTGACGGTTCATTTTGCAACTGAGGCTAAATTAGCCGGACTGGTACAATATCGATGGATGTATCCCGTCAAGAGGTACGTGTAATTTTTCGTTTCGCGCAATTTATAAATTTATTGTTGTCCTGTATGCCCATATTTATTTATTCAACATCTTTTCATTAGGTACCTCTACACTCTTAAGAAGTATATACGCAATAAAAATCGACCAGAGGGTTCTATCATGCAAGGTTATCTTCTTGATGAAGCAACCACATTTTGTTCCCGCTATCTGGACGAGAACATTGAGACAAGACTTAACCGGCCACAAAGAATTCAAGACGGGCCATATGGTAAAGCCGAGTATAAGAGGGTAGACACTATGTTTATCAACAAGATATACCGGTTTATCTTGCTTAATTGAGCATGTCTTGAACAAATTAGAGAGTAAATTTTTTTGGATTAATTGTTATATCTGTGTTTGTGTGTGTATGAAATGATATAATATTAATGTCACCATTATTTGTCGAAAACAGAATTCATTTTAATGATGTACGTGAGGGGAATCCTGATTGGAACGAAGAACGATTGGAAAAATATCATCAGGATAATTTTTGTGATTGGGTCATATATCATATAGTTATTCGAATAACATTTTATTGCTATCGGTTTTTTTCACGACCCGAAAGTTCGGAACATGACCGGCACTTAGGCTACGAACGTCTCAAGGCGTACGCTCTCTAAGTAAGCCAAGCCCAGAAATCCAAACCAAGAAAAGTAATAGAGTGTAGGAAAACCACTATAAGTCAACCAGCTAGAAATATAATATACAACGCCTAAAGGCGAGGATCATGACAGAGAAGGAACTCAAACAGCACGAAATCCATAGAAATATAACGCGCGACTCTAAGGTCGAAAGAATAAACAACACTGGTCTCTATCTCAAATAAGTACATGTTTGGTTGATGGAACTTCTAGATACAACTGAAATATAATATACAATGTATAATGATGGGTACGATACAAATAACCCACCTAATAGCAAGTCACCCGAAAGAAGTAGTGCCCGCAAAGCCGTAATGAAACCTGTACGGCAACACCTGCAAGAAACTGGGGCACAACGGGGGTGAGTTGCCAACTCGTAAGTAGAAAAAGATCTACGAACATAAAATCACATGTATGACGCAATCCTAGGTCATACGATCAAAATATATAATCCTCAAATATATAACCAGCAGTCTATAACAATGGCTAGGGTAAATATCTAACCCAAGTATAATCCCATGTGCCCGTATCAGTGCATCAGGTGGCAATGCATCATATGAATGATGTATGAATGCATGAAACCGAATGCATGTACAGAAGAAAACTGCTTTCATAAATTTGTGAGATTTCTGTATTTTTAAAATGAGGTATCATAATTGAAATCAGCATAAACAGTGCCTAGCATCGGCACATAAATCCCAATATCTCGATATCTCTGTGTCATAACCTTTGTACCTCAATATCTCAGAATCTCAATGTCTAAATCACAATATCTAGGGCGTCGTCAGTCCAAACCGGCCCCTACCATCCATCTCGTGACCACGACGGTATCCTCCGGATATCCGACGCGTCGGGTAATATCACCGGTCGGTCATGCTCTCCTGCCAGGATCAACGCCATCTCCTGCGATCTTCTTGCCCCGGGGTACCGCACCGGGCCCACCATGTACCCGAAACGGTTCATCCTCCTTCTCGAATTGGGTCGCGAAATCCATCAGCAAACTCATGGTGGACGACTCATACATCATGGGAAAACCGCACTTTTTATTTAAGAAGAGAGAAAGCAGTTTATATAAGTTTTGCGGTTTTTCCCCCAAATCCAGAAAATATCATGGAGATCCGAATCATCAATATCATGTAAAATCATGAATGCAAGCATGAGAATCCATGAATGCAGCATATAATGAATAACAGTGTGCATGAAGTGACAAGTAATAACAACAATGTCAAGCTGGCATATATGGCAAGTACACTAATATCATGTCATTACTAGCTAAAAAGCTAAATCAAGCAATAATATTCTCTAAGTGTACGTGACATGGCAATTATCGATGAAGATGTGTGTGAGCCGGCAAATAAGTGTATGTGGTACATACGCATCATCGGTAATGGTGCTGGTGTCCTAACAGCATGATATCAATAATGGAATATGAATCACAACAGTATGCGATGTAGAGCAACAATAATAATGTGCGGGGGCTGAATACTAAACACAATAGTAGCTAGACTGTATCTGATGTCATAAGAGTCATACAGCTACACCGCCTATAGGGCTGATCTAATAGGCTAACTGCAAGTAAGGGAAACCGCCTAACATCTGAGTCGATACATATAAATATATATAGTCGGTGATCCCGCCTCGATAATATCTCATCCGGTACCATATTCCAATAATCGGTTATTCCCAAGTCAAGAGTGCGGATCAAACATCAAAATATAGCTCGTACGTAAATCCGTCGTACGGCATCCCAAATCTGGGTACGGGTCAATATCACATTCATCATATCATTCATCTGGTATTCTCTATATCAGTTATCATAATCTGGGTACTGACCTACGTCTAGTACAAAGCTAATATCATCACTATCATCATGATCTGACTACTGATCAACAGTCTCGTATGAATCGATATCATCAGCAAATATCATCTCAAGGAGTATACCTCGCCCAAGGCGGCCTATCATACTAATCTTGTCATGTCATATCTCGTAACGTTATCACATGTCGACCATTTTATATATATATCACTATTCCTATGACATCATCATCCCAAAAACTGCTAAAGCATCAAGACGTATCTTAAACATGAATTTTACCATATCACCGATATCATAATCTCGGATCAAAAATCATCGACTCATCTCAAACCCAAGTATCATCCTCAAATCCGTATGTTAACACATAGTCCCATACCCACGTGAACACATATCTATATAGAATCCTATAACCACATATGAAATAAGGATGTATGCAAGTATGCATGTGTGTGTATGTATGTGTAGTGCACCCACTACCCTAGGGTTTCATAACCTTTCACCAATCCAACACACCAATATCCATCATAACATTATCATTAATCCCAAATAACATATAATAATTGTAGGTGTGTATACGCATCCGTATACATCACTATGAACTGCGGGGGTGCTATACGCCATCCACCCGACTTCTCCCCGTAGATATAAATCCACTCACCTTGCTTATGCGTGCCGGTGCTGATGTCGCCATTTGCATCTCCAACGCTTCGACACCACGTGGGGTACCCACAAGGATATCACACGCTAAAACACATGAAAACCATGTCGGAAACCAAAATGGTGCATGCTACGCCCATTGGTAAAAACCTGTGGCCTCACGTGCAAACACAGCCAATAACCCTCTGCCGTTGGCGTTCAAACGCCTCCTGACAGAAATGAATCATCGAATACCAAAATCCATACGAAAACAAGTCGTAAATAATGCGCCAACTCAAGAAAATCAACCCAGATTCTACCCTGTTTGGAATCAGACAAAATTGGACATTCCAGGGGTCAAGTTTATAGGTAAAAGGGCTATGCTCCAAAAACGAGGTGGGTTTCCCCTGCTCTGGCCGCAAATTGCGGCCAGGGGGAATATATCTGCGGCCAGAAAATGGAGGTTGGGGCTTGGGTTTGGGGTGGTGGTTCCAGAGTGCCTACACAGCCTACTGCCAAGTTAATATTATTTTAGGAGGTCCGGGTTGATAGCAGTTTCCAGAAAGTCGACAAAATCGATAAAATACGCCAAGTCGAAACATTCAGGTAACTAACTGGGAATCTGGGGTAATCTTTGTTAAAATGGTCTCAAATACACTTAATAGGGCTATACCAACCATCACAACCTTCCCGTGGCCAAATCTCACTCAGATTTACCTAAACCAGCACTAAACCACATAATAACACTAAATTTCAGCTAACTAACCAAAACTGAGCAAGAAAAGAGTTTGGTTATGAGATTATACCTCAAGGGGTCCTAGGATGAAGGAGAAGAGAAGATCAAGAAGAAGAGGAGTGTGTGGTTGCTGGTGGGGTGCTGTTTCTCCAGCTGATCTGCTCCTGGTGGCTCGGTTTCTTTTTGCTGTTGCTGCTCAGGCTGCTTTTGATGCTGATGTTTTTCTCTTTTGTTTTCTTTGTGTGTGTGTGTGCTGCAGCTGCTACTGCTGAGCTGAAGTGTTGAGGCTGATGTTGTTGTTGGATGATGATGGTGTGGTGTTGTTTTGAATGATGTTGTTGCTGTTGCAGGTCCAGCTATTGCTGTTGTAAAGGTGGTGGTGATGTTGTAGTGAAGTGTGGGAGTGAAGGATGTGAGTGAGAGGGAGAGATGTGAGAGAGATAAAGAAAAAGATTTGATGTGAAGTGAGGTGAACTCCTATCATCTTCACTCAACATTAAATGAAAGTCATGGCACATCCATCATGCCTCCTCTCTCTCTCTCTCTCCACAAGTCAACCCCAACCTAATTAAACCAAACTACACCCTTAGTTAAAACTAATTAACCTAACCAAATGGGTTAGACCACCATGGTCATCTAAGCATGGTTCAACCCTAGGCTACCTTGAATCCAAAACATGAAACAAGTGTGACATGTGTAGAAAATGTTATGTGCACATTTTTGCACAAAAAGCCAAAAATCCAATTAGCGATTTTTTTATTGCGATTAACACTAAACAGCATATACTTGACCATAAAAACTTATAAATGGCATATTTCCCCAAAATACCCTATTTTAGAATTTCCATAATTTTTCTTCAGAATTTCCCCATTTATCGGTATTTAATTATACCGAAATATTAAAATATTCATTAAAAATTAATATTAAATTATGAAAATTCCCAAAAATAATATTTTATTTTTTTGAAATGTTATAGTCTTTCCCCCTTAAAGAAATTCGGTCCCCGAATTTAAATTTAAACACCCAAATTCTAAAACATTTCAATAAAATGTCCAGGTCAACGGGGCTCCGAAATCATCAATACATAAAACGCATCGTAGCGCAATACATGCGCATGCGTAACGAGCAGATAACTCGAAAACAAAACTCCATCAAGCATCTCGCAGTCATCGGAGTCAAGGTGAAAACACGAATGCCAAATCCAAGGCAAAACCAATATGCTAGAAATCGGAACTATACATGTAAATATATGAAGGAAATGCATGCCAAAATTCTTTAAAGTCGATGTACAATGCGCATAACACTGCACAGTGGCAGACGTCTCTATAAGAAAATAGCCATATACGCATGTATTTTTTTTGTTTAGTATGCATGATCAGCCGTTTTGAAAACAATTTAGAAGGGTTCCCTGTTTTTAAACGTTTCGTGTCATATCGGACACGTATGTAAATAATGAGACTATAGCTCGCTTTTGGAAATCCCTGGAAATCTATCAATGCATGCAAAACACAATCAGGTACTGTCATCTGACTAGTCCCGCTCAGTACGAAAACAATGATGAAACCTCACAAAAACGTACTGCTCCACAAGAAATCAATCCAAAAATGTGCATATGAATACTACGTGCGTCTGGTGCGCACGGAAATCAAAATCCATGAATGTGCCATATATACGCACAGAAACAACATCAAGGTGCAACGGGTGTGCACGAAGCATCTATCAAGGGCAACGTGTGTGCCGGACAGCAAAAATAGATGCATCTGACATGCACGAAGAATCTTGATTTAGTGCATCTGGTGTGCACCAAAATCGTAGCACATAACATGCGCCCAACATGCACGAAAATCGAAATCAGGTGCATCCATCATGCACGAAATCATGAATTCCAATATCAAGCGCCGAACGTGCGCAAACCCAATCAGGTGCACAAGGTGCATAAAACAATACCGAACATCACAATCGAAATCAAAGTCCAGTGCAACTAAGTGCACAAAATGCGAATCACTGCGTTGCAAGCACATGTAAACTACACAGAGTGCAAAAACCAAATCATGTGCGTTCATACGCACAAAATCAACTCAACTGTCTAAAACCCATGAAATCATAAACATGTGAAACCAAGGCATGAAAACGATACCAAGTGCAACAACTGTGCAAAAATCTTAAAACCTCAATCATCAAAATCAAATCATGGGAATAAATTGCCCAACAATACCGAAATCAAGTATGGCGGAATAGTTCCGCCCAAGCGCATCCTCCACGAATCTCTGGCCAACTGTCGTGATTACTCATAGCATATCTCGTTGACGATCCTGAACTCTGGCCTACTGGTGTGCGTAACATGACCACTCCTGGGTCCAAGTCTTCTCTGTGGATTGCCAATCTCACGATCCATCGGCTCATCGGCCCTGTCAAGTATGCTAACGGGGACAATTCCGTTTTGGCACTTCTTTGGTCATCTCTTGGTCAATCATCGCGACCACTCATAAAGCAGCATGTCAGTGGCGTCGGCCTCTGGCTCTCTGAATGCACGTGATACATCTGATCTTGGGTGCAAGTATCATTGCAGCAGTATCCTAGAAGGAATCTTGCTCAAGGTTTCTTCCAAGTCTCATCTCTGGTGTCGGCGGAGTGGAACGTCATCATATCCAGATCTTGTACGAATCTCTTACTCCACTTTTCTCCAATGTCGACTGCTTCGGACTCGTCTCGTCGTGGCTGCATGGACTGAGCTCCAACGGCTATCCTCGTATCTGGAGTCTCCCAAAAAGTGCATCTCACCACCTAGCATCCGAATTAAGTCGAGCCATCCGATCGATTTTTCACGTCCTCATAATCCCTCAAGAGCTCAACATCTTGGGTACAGTTTAATAGTATCGAGTACATACCACAGCATCGGTGGTCCAGCCGTAAAAGGGAAAACCCAAGCCTCACTAATAGCGCCGTAGAACTGCCGCAAACCCTAAAGTTCAAAGGCTTTCACACGGTTATTAAGTCGAGTTAGGGTTTCATTCTTCTAGAGGGACCATAGAATTTCATGCATGTCTTTCCGAACACTTTAAACTTGGAGTACTATGTTACTGATAATCGATCGTCTCTGTCGACTCTCAACGTCTCCGCGTGAAGTCGTCTCTAGCTGGAATCAATCTATCTGATGACCTCGCATCGGGGTACCGAACGATCCACATGTCCTAGTCATTCATCCTTGGTGACTAGCGACCTTCTATCATCCCTTAGTACCACTCGTACCGCAATAGCTCCAACATCTGAGGCACGGTTCAGCGTGCAGACGAGTGAGCCAGTTGTTGCTGCGAATATTTGTTATGACCCACCCCTAAACACAGATGGTATTGTCCGCTCTGGTCGAAACCGCACGGTTTTGTCCCTTTGAATGAACCGGACTCAAGAATGGTGCTACTTCCCAGTAGGTCACCCATCCCAGAATTTCTCTGGCTCAAGCACGCTTAACTACGGAGTTCTTCAAACTCCGGAGTTCCGATTCATCCAAAAGGCGCCTCCATGTTATAGGAGTGGTATCATTCCATTTATAGTTCAGATCGTGCCCTCTTTCGGAATGGAATTCGATACTCCCTATTGTTCTACAGTGGGTCCCCGTGTGTATCCGTATCGGTTACATCCCCACCTCTATACCGATAACATCTCACTTCTCACGGGGTAGCTGGTATTCGTCCGCAACTCCACCTGGGGTATTACATTCCTCCCCCATTTAGAAGAATGGTTCGTCCTCGAACGACAGACCTACTTTTGAGGGACCGGGTCTGATACCATACTTTGTCACGACCCGAAAGTACGGAACATGACCGGCACTTAGGCTACGAACGTCTCAAGGCGTACGTGCTCTAAGTAAGACGATCCCAGAAATCCAAACCAAGAAAAGTAGTAGAGTGTAGGAAAACCACTATAAGTCAAGCAGCTAGCAATATAATATACAACGCCTAAAGGCGAGGATCACAACAGAGAAGGAACTCAAACAACACGAAATCCATAGAAATATAACGCGCGACTCTAAGGTCGAAAGAATAAACAATACTGGTCTCTATCTCAAATAAGTATATGTTTGGTTGATGGAACTTCTAAATAGAACTGAAATATAATATATAATGTATAATGATGGGTACGATACAAATAACCCACCTACTAGCAAGTCACCAGAAAGAAGTAGTGCCCGCAAAGCCGTAATGAAACCTGTACGGCAACACCTGCAAGAAACTGGGGCACAACGGGGGTGAGTTGCCAACTCGTGAGTAGAAAAGGATCTACGAACAGAAAATCGCATGTATGACGTAATCCTAGGTCATACGATCAAAATATATAATCCTCAAATATATAACCAATAGCCTATAACAATGGCTAGGCTAAATATCTAACCCAAGTATAATCCCATGTGCCCGTGTCAGTGCATCAGGTGGAAATGTATCATATGGATGATGTATGAATGCATGAAACCGAATGCATGTACAGAAGAAAACTGCTTTCATAAATTTGTGTGATTTCTGTATTTTTAAAATGAGCTATCATAATTAAAATCAGCATAAACGGCACAAAACATAAATCCCAATATCTCGATATCTCTGTGTCATAACCTTTGTACCTTAATATCTCAGAATCTCAATGTCTAAATCACAATATCTAGGGCATCGTCAGTCCAAACCGGCCCCTACCATCCATCTCGTGACCACGACGGTATCCTCCGGATATCCGACGCGTCAGGTAATATCACCGGTCGGCCATGCTCTCCAGCCAGGCTCAACGCCATCTCCTGCGATCTTCTTGCCCCGGGGTACCGCACCGGGCCCACCATGTACCCGAAACGGTTCATCCTCCTTCTCGAATCGGGTCGCGAAATTCATCAGCAAACTCATGGTGGACGACTCATACATCATGGGAAAACCGCACTTTTTATTTAAGAAGAGAGAAAGCAGTTTATATAAGTTTTGCGGTTTTTCCCCCAAATCCAGAAAATATCATGGAGATCCGAATCATCAATAGCATGTAAAATCATGAATGCAAGCATGAGAATCCATGAATGCAGCATATAATGAATAACAGTGTGCATGAAGTGACAGGTAATAACAACAATGTCAAGCTGGCATATATGGCAAGTACACTAATATCATGTCACTACTAGCTAAAAAGCTAAATCAAGCAATAATATTCTCTAAGTGTACGTGACATGGCAATTATCGATGAAGATGTGTGTGAGCCGGCAAATAAGTGTACCTGGTACATACGCATCATCGGTAATGGTGCTGGTGTCCTAACAGCATGATATCAATAATGGAATATGAATCACAACAGTATGCGATGCAGAGCAACAATAATAATGTGCGGGGGCTAAATACTAAACACAATGGTAGCTAGACTGTATCTGATGTCATAAGAGTCATACATCTACACCGCCTATAGGGCTGATCTAATAGGCTAACTGCAGGTAAGGGAAACCGCCTAACCTCTGAGTCAATACATATAAATATATATAGTCGGTGATCCCGCCTCGATAATATCACATCGGGTACCATATCCCAATAATCGGTTATTCCCAAGTCAAGGGTGCGGATCAAACATAAAAATATAGATCGTACGTAAATCCGTCGTACGACATCCAAAATCTGGGTACGGGTCAATATCACATTCGTCATATCATTCATCTGGTATTCTCTATATCAATTATCATAATCTGGACACTGACCTACGTCTAGTACAAAGCTAACATCATCACTATCATCATGATCTGACTACTGATCAAAAGTCTCGTATGAATCGATATCATCAGCACATATCATCTCAACGAGTATACCTCGTCCAAGGAGGCCTATCATACTAATCTTGTCATATCATATCATGTCATATCTCGTAACGTAATCACATGTCGACCATTTTATATATATATCACTATTCCTATGACATCATCATCCCAAAATCTGCTAAAGCATCAAGACGTATCTCAAACATGAATTTTACCATATCACCGATATCATAATCTCGGATAAAAAATCATCGACTCATCTCAAACCCAAGTATCATCCTCAAATCCGTATGTGAACACATAGTCCCATACCCACGTGAACAAATATCTATATAGAATCCCATAACCACATATGAAATAAGGATGTATGCAAGTATGTATGTGTGTGTATGTATGTGTAGTGCACCCACTACCCTAGGGTTTCGTAACCTTTCACCAATCCAACACACCAATATCCATCATAACATTATCATTAATCCCAAATAACATATAATAATTGTAGGTGTGTATACACATCCGTATACATCACCACGAACTGCGGGGGTGCTATACGCCATCCACCCGACTTCTCCCCGTAGATATAAATCTACTCACCTTGCTTATGCGTGCCGGTGTTGATGTTGCCATTTGCATCTCCAACGCTTTCACGCCACGTGGGTTACCTACAAGGATATCACACGCTAAAACACATGAAAACCATGTCGGAAACCAAAATGGTGCATGCTACGCCCATAGGTAAAAACCTGTGGCCTCACGTACAAACACAACCAATAACCCTCTGTCGTAGGCGTTCAAACGCCACCCGACAGAAATGAATCATCGAATACCAAAATCCATACGAAAACAAGTCGTAAATCATGCGCCAACTCAAGAAAATCAACCCAGATTCTACCATGTTTGGAATCAGACAAAATTGGACATTCCAGGGGTCAAGTTTACAGGTAAAAGGGCTAGGCACCAAAAAAGAGGGGGGTTTCCCCAGCTCTGGCCGCAAATTGCGGCCTGGGGGAATATATCTGCGGCCAGAAAATGGAGGTTGGGGCTTGGGTTTTGGGTGGTGGTTCCAGGGTGCATGCACAGCCTACTGCCAAGTCAATATTATTTTAGGAGTTCCGGGTTGATAGCAGTTTCCAGAAAGGCCACAAAGTCGAAAAAATCGATAAAATACGCCAAGTCGAAACATTCAGGTAACTAACTGGGAATCTGGGGTAATCCTGGTTAAAATGGTCTCAAATACACCTAATAGGGCTATACCAACCATCACAATCTTCCCTTGGCCAAATCTCACTCAAATTTACCTAAACCAGCACTAAACCACATAATAACACTAAATTTCAGCTAACTAACCCAAACTGAGCATGAAAAGAGTTGGGTTATGAGATTATACCTCAAGGGGTCCTAGGATGAAGGTGAAGAGAAGATCAAGAAGAAGAGGAGTGTGTGGTTGCTGGTGGGGTGCTGTTTCTCCAGCTGATCTGCTCCTGGTGGCTCGGTTTCTTTTTGATGTTGCTGCTCAGGCTGCTGTTGCTGCTGATGTTTTTCTCTTTTGTTTTCTTTTTGTGTGTGTGCTGCAGCTGCTACTGCTGAGCTGAAGTGTTGGGGATGTTGTTGTTGTTGGATTATGATGGCGTGGTGTTGTTTTGAATGATGTTGTTCCTGTTGCAGGTTCAGCTGCTGTTGTTGTAAAGGTGGTGGTGATGTTGTACTGAAGTGTGGGAGTGAAGGATGTGAGTGAGAGGGAGAGATGTGAGAGAGATAAAGAAAAAGATTTGAAGTGAAGTGAGGTTAACTCCTATCATCTCCACTCAAGTTTAAATGCAAGTTATGGCACATCCATCATGCCTCCTCTCTCTCTCTCTCTAGCCACAAGTCAACCCCAACCTAATTAAACCAAACTACACCCTTAGTTAAAACTAATTAACCTAACCAAATGGGTTAGACCACCATGGTCATCTAAGCATGGTTCAACCCTAGGCTACCATGAATCCAAAACATGAAACAAGTGTGACAAGTGTGGAAAATGTTATGTGCACATTTTTGCACAAAAAGCCAAAAATCCAAATAGCGAATTTTTTTTATTGCGTTTAACACTAAATAGCATATACTTGACCATAAAAACTTATAAATGGCATATTTCCACAAAATACCCTATTTTAGAATTTCCATAATTTTTCTTTAGAATTTCCCCATTTATTGGTATTTAATTATACCGAAATATTAAAATATTCATTAAAAATTAATATTAAATTATGAAAATTCCCAAAAATAATATTTTATTTTTTTGAAATGTTACAGTTTTAATGTAAATTTGTATCGTTATGTATTTTTCGTAAAATTTGTTTCGTTAGATCCACGATCCGAACTTGTCTGCATCATTTGAGAGTGATTCAAGATGTTTAGCTCAATTTCCTAGTATGGAAGTTGCATATTACAAAGGATTTGGTGTCATTGGATACAAATTCGAAGTTAAGGATATAAAAATATCTAGAACCACTCAGAATAGTGGGATTGCGACGGTAGGATCGGACGATGTGATTTATTATGGGTACTTAAATTTTATACTCGGTATCCACTATCCCGGACGATCAGAACCCTTTTATATATTCCAGTGTACTTGGTACGATACGCGAATCGATACGGACAAGTGGAGAAGCAATCTTGGGACTTGGAAAGATGAATATGGATTGACCAGTATGAACACACTTCGATTTTACGGTCAGGAAGATCCATTTATCTTTCCGAACCAAGCGTTCCAAGTATACTACTCACAGTGTTTGAAGCATCCGGGATGGAGTGTTGTATGACGATGGAAACCCAGAGATGTCTACGATGTCCCAGAATTCGAGGACAGCAATGAGGACGAAGAAGAGAGACGGCTTAGAGTGCTCCGACCGTCTGTTTCGAAGGACGGGTTGTCTTCGACCGATCATGATGTTACGTGGGTTAGAAATGACATCGACGATGAAATCCAAGTAGATATGTATATTGCACCCACGAAACGAAAAAGGTTATCAGTAATGTTATATTATTACTTCACATTACGATCTATACATATATATTCAATACTTTTAATATTTGTCTAATGCGTCCACGAACCGTTTATCTAGATTTGATGACGATGTCGGGAGCAGCGAGGGGCGGCAGGAGCTCCAGCCGCGGCAGAGGCAGAGCGGTTCTGCCGCTCGGAGAGCTCCGTAGGGAGCTTCAGAGGGCCGGTCTTGCACCCAGATCGGAGACCCCTTCGGATGCCTCTTTCCGTGTGGATTTTGCCACACCTCCAGGTATACTGCACGCATATCCATTTTGAATGTAATATTACAGATATTCATGCCTGTTTATGTCAAAATTACTTATATTGGCAATGTTTGGTTGTCTAGTTGTTGGTGATGCGTCCACATCTGGGACAGAGGCCACTCCCGCTCTTCCAGGTATGTTTATATATCATATAGTGCATGTATATTGATTTAGAATGCTATATCATAAATATACACACATTCCTTTTGCTCTTACTTAGCAATTTTTATTATTGTCTAGTTGTAGGTGGTGACACCACCGCACCTGCGGGTATTTTTATATATCCTATAGTGCATGCATATTGATTTAGAACGTTATATTATTGATCTACACATTTTTTTTGCAATTACTTATATAATTTATTTTTAATTGTCTAATTATAGACGGTGCGTCCACATCTTCCGCAGGGGCCACTCCTGCCGCTTCCATACCCTCCGCATCGTCTGCAAGTTAGTATGAATAAATATAAAATATTTATTCATTTTACATATGCTCTATAGAATAAATATTAACATCATGGAAATTTAGCGTCAATGTTTATTTTCTAGTTGGAGGGGATGCGTCCGCATCCGGGACCCCGGCTGTTCCTCACCGGAGGAAATATCGTCCCGCTCGTGCTGCTGCCCGGGCCCAGGCTCATGCGTTAGTCACCGGAGGTATATATGACATTTCAATTTTCGTTTAAGCTTGATTTCTTAATACAACTTTGTCTTAATATTGATTGTCTTGATATTTCGTGCAGACGCAGGGCCTCCCCATCCCTAGAGGGGGACTCGAGGCCCGAATCAGTCCGATAGGCTGAGGCCTGACAGAGCTAGGGGGGAGGCAGCATTCCCCCTCTTTTTTACCCTTGACTATCGCTATACCGGTCCTCTTGCCGAGAGGTTCGGCCGGTATATGGGGGACGAGAGCCGGCTCGTGAAGAACTATCCACTTCACGTTGAGTGGGGCGAGCAGCACCGGGGCTCATTCGCCCTCTTCTTTGATCAGGCTCGGGTACGTATTAATATATATTTTCATTTGATTTATCCAATATATTTATTATTAACACTTGCAATATAATAACAATATTTTTTTTGTATTTTCAGTTGGATTACGATTTTCATCCTGTACCCGACCCTGATCTCCCTGGGAGGGTGCTCGACCTTCATGCTCTGTACAATGGCCTGATGAAGAACATGCAGACCAAGGTCCGATACAACAGGAATGAGCTGAATGCCGACTGCTACTCCTGTGGATGGCGACCCCCGAGGCAGAGAGAGCGGCCCTCCTATCTACTCCGGCGTTTGCGAGAGTCGACGTAGATACATGGCCTCTATTGTGCGAATATTTCGACTCCCAATGCAAACAGGTATGTATTTGAAATGTAATTCATTGTTTAGGATATAATTTATTTTTTTGTGTTCCTTCATTAGAAAACTAAATGTTAATGCGTTGTGCAAAACAGGCCGCTCATAATACAGAGAATAGGAAGTCGGCGAAGAGGGGTCTCCCCACTTACACAGGTGGCTCGAGGAATATTACTCGAGCCAGGGAGTTATCGGTAAATTACAATAGACCGACCTTTGTGATATTCTGCAATATTAAGAGTTATTTTCTAATATTTCTAATATTAAGAGTTATTTTCTAATATTGCAGACAGCTCAGACCGTGGCGCAAGGTGGTACACCGAGCGTGTTGTCCGCATATCTTGCCTTCCACGGCACCTCGACAGATCCCGCCACGGGCGAGCTTCGATGTCCCAAGGTCGCTACCCAGGAGTATTGCGTAAGTGTTAATATTTATTCTACCCATATTTGAAATTTTAGTTTTGGAAGGTTCAAATTTAAATTTTATACTTATACTTTACTGCTTAATATGGGTGTAGGAGCGGGTGGTTGAGCAGGCCGAGGCCTCGGGGATCGATTTTACCGGACAGAGCAATCCGAGGCTGCTGACCCCAGTCCTGGACACCGCACATGGAGGGCACCATGGAGGTTGGGAGAAAGGCCGGGGACTGGGCCCTAGCAGGGCCCATATGAGGTTACACTCCCCCCCGGCGGTTACTTCCTTCGTCTCTAGTGAGCGACGTGTCCAGCAGGAACTGGAAAGCTTGAGGGCCACCGTTCAGGAGTTGAAGGAGATGCTGGTATGTATAATACTTTATAGTAAAATATCATGTCATATTATAGATATTAACATATCCATAATTAGTACGTAGCCTGAGCTTATTTGGTTGTAGACTTAGGTTTGATTAATCATACATACATATTTAATTAAAATAAACAACGGTTTTCCAAACTAGATATCCAAATGGGGTTTCGAAATAATTTGATAATGATACGAATTCGAATAATACACAGTTCTTACACGCTTATTACACACGTTAGGTCCAGACGCGACTGGGTACATCGGCCGAGCCTCCACATGCATCTCCTTAGGCTGCGGCTCCGCAAGCCACTATATCGGCTGCGGTTCCGCAGACAGCTCCTATAGCTCCACCGCCCGCTCAGACTCCCGCAGCCGCAGCTCCGCAAGCTACTACCTCGACGGCGGCTGCACAGACTACATCGCCAGCTCCACAGGCTCCTCAGACTCCCGCACGCGCCGAATTGCATGGTTTATTGACCGAGGAGCAGGCGCGCCAGATTCTATCATTTATCAGAGGTTGAGCTGGACCGAGCTAGGGTAGCTTTTTGATTCTTATTTTTTGAAACATGTATTTATTTATATGATACATATTGTACTACATTTTGAAACGATATTGATATTGATATTGGTTTATATTTATATCATATTCAGTTTTTTGGTTTCTTTTGTATATTATATGCGTGAGATGTGATTATGAATACTGCGATATATGTTGTGTGATGATTAATTTTATATTTGATTGATGTAGATATTATTGTGCCCAGGGCGAGAAAAAATCAGGCAGCCCTTTTTTAAAAAAAAACAGATAATATGTACATACGGATTAATCCGTAGGTACATATGTTGCCCCTACGGATTAAACCGTAGGGGTAAAATATCAGCATTAACTGATATTTTCCCCCTGATGTCAGTATCAGGGGGTTGGGAGTGCCCCTATGGATATATCCGTAGGGGCACACAAAAGCCCCTACGGGGTTATCCGTAGGGGCAAAATATCAGGATTTCTGATATTTTGCCCCTACGGATAGTACCTACGCATGTATCCGTAGGTACAAGTAATATATTAAAAAAACCGTAAATAAAATAATTTTTTTCCCCTACGGCCTATTCCGTCGGGGATAAGGGACCTACGGGTTTGCTCCTACGGGTAGGGGCAGTGGTTTGCTCCTACGGGTTAATCCGTAGGGGAAGTGGTTTGCCCCTACGGGTTAATCCGTATGGGCAAACCCTATTTGTAGTAGTGCGTCCCCAAAAGAATAATATACAAACAGGCAGTGACGACAGTCCACATGTCGGACGCTCGCCCCGCAATATCATTTGTACAAATAAATCCAAACTGCACTACCATTGCACGCAAGCTATCCACCACGACAATCCGCAACATCACAGCACAACACAGAACATCAACGTGAATGTCACGTTTGCAAACCCGTCTAAAAGGACTATAGCGATTAGACAAGGTTTACCAATCAAATGACATTCACGGTCGTAGATGCAAAACTAAGTACTGATAATTACACAGTTAAAATTTCGATCGATTAAAATTTTCGTCCAGCCTCAAGTACAAACCAGTGCTCAAGAGAATCTGGGCTAAAACTAAACATCACAAAAATCATTTTTCCTTATCAGAGAGTGCTAGAAAAAATTTGGAGGCATTTGGCCACAAACGCACGGCGGAACCGCCGCCAAATGTCATGTTGTGCGGCGGTTACGGGGCCAAAAAATCAATTCATGCTTCCAAATTTCTTGTGGTGCTCTACAATTTCCTGCATGGATTTTTAAGCTATATAGAAATATTTTTCGAGCAAGTTTTAAAAACGACAGAAACTTGGCAAAAAGGAAAAAAGATTTGTAAATTTTGATCGATCGATGTTCTAACTTCGTGCAACAAAGCTAGTAAGGTTTAATAGGTGGCTCTGATACCATTGTTGGGTTATGGGAGCTCCCCGGCCATCGAACCGTGGCCAAATACGGAACAAAATTTTTATAAAACCCGGCGCTACCATTACCCGATAAAAAAGATCGAAACCATTAACCCTAAAACTAGAAAAATAACAGAAGGAGATAGAATGGTTATATCTAATGAACCAAGTTCTTCGGGTATTCAACCATTTCCAAGCTCCTAGTGATGCGGATCGACTTTGGTCGCCGGTCTTCCTTCATCTCCGATGATCCACCCGAGGGAAACGGTGCAAGCTTCAGGTTCGCCAAGCGAACCAACCGACTCTCCAGGATCTCTAGTAATGGATAGTGAGGGTGTAGGATAATCTCACCATAATTTTATCTCATACTCTAATGCTCATAGGGCAACCATGGAAGATTTAGAGGTGATCAAGACAAGAAGGGCATGAGCTAAATATGCTAAGTGTTTTTGGGTGTATGAATTAATGTGAGCAAGAGAGAGAGAGAGAGAGCTTCAAGTGTATATGAAAATGAGCAAGCCTCTCCCACCACCCATATGGCCGCCCCCTCTCTCTTCCCTTCAAAATAATGCACACCAAAAAACACTTATTTCATTTAACAATAAGGAAATCAACCCATACCAATCACTACATGCTTAAGCCCATCCCATGCCTTCTCACCTTTCCACCTCATTATAAAACAAATAATTTTTCTAAAATGGAAAATCAATAATGAGGTGGCAAATCTTCTACAAGCCATTCCGTATAAATACGGAACGCTTCCCGGTACATGTATCGAAATACACATATGCGTATTCGTACGAAAATACGAATAGCCAAAGAGAGAAAACAAATAGTGAGCAATAATACAAGAATACATACATACATATATATATATATATATATATAAATACATATGTAAATTATTAAACCAAAGCTTGATATAACAATCTGGCTTAATCCTAAGCCGCTAGTATTATTAACTGTCCGATTAAAGTCTGTGCAGTCCGTGCACATATTTAATCGGACACCTGTATGTATCAACATACATCGCCTACACCATATTTCCTGAACCGTGAAAACCCTCTGTGTGGGACTCTAAAGACTCGTCAATACGCTGGCAGTGTGTTTAACCACAAGCACGTCAGCGGCACTAGCTGTATATAACGGCTACCCAGGTATTGAGCAAAAGGAAGGCCGATGAGCAAACTCATCCGAACCCCTACTGAGCCTGTCAGCGACAATATCCGTACAGTCCGGTCTGTTCGTCTAAGAGTATCGCATATCGAGTCTAGGGGGTGGATAAAGTCAGACCCCTAACAACGCGATAATTCGTGTCGGTATGAAACCCATCACCACCTGAGAAAATATCGATCATTGATCGGTAATTATCACATACCCCAGCGCCGTGGATTTCTAGTAATGGCCACCCGTGCACTGCACGACATCAACACCCAATACCGGGAGAGACGAATCCCCGATGATCCGCTCACTGCCTCCATGTGGCTCGGGACTGTACCCAACTAAAACCTGTTTGCACGACTCCTTTAAGCCGTGGTAGGGTAGTAATCAAAGCACAGTGGGAACTCACACGAGACAAATGATGATCTCAGGTCTACAGACTAACCTGTACACATGTCACCAGGGAACTGCTATCTGACTATATGTATAATACCAACTAGCATGTTCACGGCGAGTCTGTCCAGTGTACTCATAACCTAATGAGCACCTGTATACTATCATAGGTGAACTACTGACACCAATGGATTATGAGACCGGCCACCACCCCTCATCATGGTTAAGATAAGTATACACCAGTCTACACTGGAGTATCGATGCCCAGTCTCGATACTCCCACGACTAGGGACATTTAAGGATGTGCTTGTAGACTCCCAGCTCCCACGTATGTGATCGCCATCACAATGCTGGTAGTCAAGCAAGAATCCTAAGGGCTCTATCAACATGTACATAATGATAAAGACAAACCAGATAGCATACTATCATTTTGAGTAAGACTGTTTTATCGGTATAGGTCCTCCCTCAATCATCATGATCAGCTGTCCGCGACTATGATAATTGCCTTGAGGGCACTATAGTCAACACATTGTTCGTCCTCGGCTCTGTCAAGGAGAAGGCGAAGTGCATTATTCCTCGTTGTGGAGTCACGAAGATGAGGCCTACCCCCGATTTGATTATAGGGGTGTTTTGTTTACGCTTCTTCAAGGAAGATGCCCCATCAAAATAGAGTTCCCACCGGGTGTCATCCTCGTCGATCGTGTCAAACGCATGTTCGTCTGGCAGTTCACAATTCAAAGGAGAATTGGCAGGTATCGGATGCTCAGTGAGGAAGTCGGCGATGGCCTGGCCTTTCACTGCCTTAAGGGGACGATAAGTTATCGAGAATTCCATTAAGAGCAGGGCCCATTTAGTGAGTCGCCCCGTCAATATGGCTTTCGACATCAAATATTTGAGGGGATCCACCTTCGATACGAGATGGACCTCATGTGCCAACGCATAGTGTCTAAGCTTCGTTATCGTGAAGATCAATGCCAGGCAGTTCTTTTCGATGGGAGAATAATTGCTTTCTACCCCCAGTAGAACTCGACTCAAGTAGTAGAGAGCTCTTTCTTTTCCTTGGTCGTTCTCTTGTGCCCACGGTGCACCTAAAGAACCTTCAAGGGTTGTTGTGTACAAGACGAGTGGCTTTCATTTAACGGGACCGGCCAGTACTGGCGGATTTTGCAGGTATTGCTTGATTTCGTCTAGTGCACCTTGGCATTTGTGATCCCAGATGAACGGGGTTCCCTTTTTCATCAGGTGACTGTAAGGACGGCACATGCCTGAGAGATTGGCTATAAATCGCCGGATGTACGCGAGCTTTCCTTGGAGAGACCACAATTTCTTGAGAGTCCTCGGCGGAGGCATTTCCATAATCGCCTTGATATTTGACGGATCTATCTCGATGCCTCGGTGTCGGACGATGAATCCTAGGAATTTGCCCGAGGAAACTCCAAACGCACATTTGAGAGGGTTCATCATCAAGTTGTATTGCTGGAGGCGTTGAAATACGACCTTCAGATGCTCTGGATGTTCCCCGTATGATTTGCTTTTAACTATGAGGTCGTCGATATAGCATTCGACGATTTCATGTATGAGGTCATCGAAAATCTTTGTCATGGCCCTCTGATAGGTGGCACCGGCGTTCTTTAGACCGAAGAGCATCACCTTATAGCAGAATATACCCAGAGGGGTCCGGAAAGCAGTGTGCTTCTGGTCCTCGGGATGCATCTTTATCTGATTGTATCCTGATGGGCCGTCCATGAAGGAGAAAACTTCGTGAGTGGACATATTATCTATCATCGGCTCAGTGACTGGTACTGGGAAGTCGTCCTTCGGGCAGGTTTTATTGAGATCCCGAAAGTCTACGCAGATGCGCACCGTCCCATTTTTCTTCATCACTGGGACAATGTTAGCGATCCAGTCAGGATATTGAACCTCTTGGATGAAGCCGGAGTCGATTAGCTTCTTGACCTCGGCGTTGATGCTCATCTCAAGCTCAAGCCGCATTCTCCTCGGTGCTTGCTTGATTGGCTTAACGTTAGGGGATATTGCCAATTTGTGGACAGCAATCTCTGGATCTAGTCCTGTCATCTCGGAATAATTCTATGCAAAGTAATCTCTATGCTGCATAAGCACGTCTTTTAGTGCAGCCACCCTTTCTTCAGACAATAGCTCACTGACGAATGTCGGTCGCGGGTCACTTGTCGTCCCTAAAACAATTTTCTTGAGGTTATCTGTAGTAGTATGTATTCTATCTTCCAGCTCTTTCGACACCGGTGGAAACTCTGAGATCACCTCATCATCATCATTTTCGAGGCACCAGGGGAGGTCATCCATATTCTCGGGCTCTTTTTCTGATAGCGCTATCACGTGAAAGGTACGAGCTCGCTTCCAAGACCGATGTTGATCGGTTCTACTCTCGCGGCTTTGTGTTCATGCATCTGCGGCGGGATTACCCTCCAACTGCTGGATAGAGCAAACCTGCCTTGTTGATATTGGTCTTCGACCCAGTTCTTGAAGGTGAAGTAGTCTTCGAGGGGATGCCCTATTACTTGGTGATAGGAGCAATAGTCAGGGTGAGAGATCTCATTCGCTTGCTCGGGATGTTTGGATTCCGGAAGTGTCATCATCTGATGCTTTATGATGAGATCGAATATCTTCCTTGTCTTGTCCTGGGGAAAAGAATATTCCCGACCCATCTTCTTTAAAAGGGTTGGATTACAGTTGCTCGAGTCTTGCTCGCGTGGCTTCTTAGACCCGCTTGGCTGCTGTTGAATACCTTTCCCGCTCTTTGATTTATTTTTGCCTCTGTGTCGGCCCTTTCGTATGACGAGTTGATGAGGAAAAGCATTGTTATTATCCGCAGCCTGTTGAAGGAGGCGCTACGTCCTGGCTTTCTCGTAGATAGCCATTTCGCGATTATGGTCGTCTCGAACCTTTTGACCTACTTCCCTTATAAGCTTGTCCATTTGTTCTTCGAATGACGGATTGGGCATTTTTACGGCGGGAGCTTTTTCTGGTTCAGGGTTCTCATCTTCCCACAGAGCATCTCCTTCTTCATCAAAGTCATGTATGACGTAGCAGTCACGGAGTAGCTCCCGTTTCTTTGATCGAACATATCAAATCCCGATCATTTCCATTCTCCTATTGGGCAACTTTTGTTGAGTTCCGGGAACGTTCGAGATCCTGTTATAGAACCGCGCTTGTCGAGCAGTCTGCTTAAAGGGTACGCCTTGGCGCCTCAACAGTCTTTTTAATCCGTCTGTGTAGCATCTGGGCAAACGGAAGGGCTGGATCCTGTCAAATGTAGAATCCGCACCATGCCAGATATCCTTCTCCACTTTGGTTTCCCCAGATCGGTAGAATAGGATCTCCTTTTCGCCTGGGTGGGACGTAGAATGTCTGCAGTTCTTCCACACTGTAGGTATTAAGCGCGTCTAGCTCTTTATGATGCTTTGGCGAAACTATGGCAACTTGCAAGCTTTGATCTTCATCAGCGAAGGTTTGTATTGATCGCCGAGCGGAGAATATGGCGTTAACTTCATCTTCTGAGTCACTGCCGAAGATCAATATAAGGGCGGATGGTCGCGGGTTGTTGCGTTGGGGCGGCCCTGAATAAACTATCTCTTCTTCTTCCTCGGTATCACTCCCAAAGACCGGAATAGTGGTAATAACTTTGTTCTTGTCCTCCAGTTTGCGACATCTTTCTGTGTCTTCAAAATCTGGCAGGATGTACTTGGCATCCTCGTATTTGCGGACTTCATTCACGGAGAATGGGTTCAGTCCCCCTATCACAGTGTACTCAAAACCCTCTTTGAAATACTTCATACACTGATGTTGTGTAGAAGGGATAATGTTGTACTCGTGTAACCAAGGCCGGCCGAGCAAAGCGTTATAGCAGGTTTTAGCATCAATGACGTGAAATTAAATATCCGTAACGAGTAGCCCGAAGCGCAGCGTCAATATCAAAGACCCGAGAGTCCGTGATAACTGAGTGTCGAAACCGGAGATAGTGATTTTATCACGAGCGAGGTGCTGAACGCTCATGCAGATTTCCTTCAACACTTTCATGTTGAGGAGATTGACGGAAGACCCATTGTCAACCAGGATTTTGCTTATCTTGATATCATGACAGTATCCGGAGACATAAAGGGGACGGTTATGCTCGCACGTCCCGAGGAGGAGGTCTTCTTTGCCAAAGGTGATATCGGCTGTGTGCACTTCTTCCAGCTCGTCTTTCATCTTTTCTTCGGCGAGGAAAGCTTGGAATTGTTCGGGCTCCTGTAATGCCTTGATCAGCGAATCTCTTGCCTCTTTGGTTAGCAGAAGGGCGTCGAGAATGCTTAGCTGTGATGGGATCTTTCTCAGATGTGCCGGAACATTATGGTCCACTTTATTTTTCTTGGGCTGGTCTTTGGTTGCAAGATCTTTGACGACTTGATCATCAAGGGCGATATCTTCAGGGAATTTTTCATTCCCCTTATCTTTTCTACTCGGTCCACTATTAGCAGGTCCAAGATTCTTTTCAGGAAGCGTACGATTGCGCATCTGAATGTTCCCCCAGTTTTTTGGTTCTTCCTCCCTCCCTGAGGTGGATTCTTTGAAGAGAGGGCCTAGAGTCATTTCTTCATCAGAATCGCTCCCGAATGTGAGACTTGAGATCCCCCAGTGTAAACCATGTGACAGCTGCTGGTCGTTCTTTTGCGCTCTTCGGTCGTATTCTTTCGCTCCCGACGAGTTTTGCGTTTCATCCGCTTGAACTGTTGTCGGTGAGCAACATATCCTTGCCACCAGCTTTTAAAAGCGTTGCACTCTTCAGTGGGGTGCGCACTCTTTCGATGATATAAGCAGTAACTAGGACGCATATCCGCTTCATCAGGAGTGTTTCCATCGGAGGGTGGCAGCTTCATTCCCATTGATATGGCTTTGGCGAACCTTTTTCTCGTCTTGAACCTGCTTTTATTTGCGGCAGCTGTACTCTGACCTGGTGGAAGTGTTTCAACCCTTTCGTCCAGTCGCCGGTGTTTGGCCTTCTCAAATATGGCCATCTCCCGCTCTCGATCAGCTTTGCTTTTCAAAAGAGCTTCATTTAAGAATACATCAATTGCTTCGTCCGATGGTCCTAGAAGTTCAGGCTCAGGATTTGCCCCCGGTTTTTCTATGTAAAGAGCTTCTCCATCGTTTATCGACAAGTGAGAGATCATATGGCAGCTTGCTACGTAATCTTCAGATTTACCTGACGAGTCTTCTCCATCGTCTCCGTCTTCAAGGACGTTGCCGAGGAACTCTTAGAGTGTGATTGGAGTCCGCTCCATCTGGTTATACTTTTCCAGCGCGTCAATCTGCTTTTGCTGGTCCGTGCGCTTGTCACCAGGCATCACGGGCTTCTTGGATTTTTTCTTCTTCTTCGAAGATTTTGATGGCCGGGTGTGAGTGTTTTGAATATCACCACCAATCTTTGGAGTTGGGCGCGGTTTCAGCATCCCTTCGATGATCTCAGATTCCAACGGATTCTTCTACCTGATTGCTGGGCATGTCTGGAGATCATTCAGCATTCTTTTAGTTTTGGCTGAAAGAGCGACCTCCCATGGAGTTTCTTCAACAAAAGATCATGATGCCCCTGGTGTGCCCGTCTTTTTAGGAGTGTGGGGTTCTGGTGGGCTTACTTTCTACTTTTCAGACAGCGCAAACTTGCCTTGTTGGTATTGATCCTCGATCCAACCCTTAAAGCCGAATCAATCTTCGATTGGATGGCTTACCAATTGGTGGTAAGGGCAGTGATTGGGGCTATTAGCTTCGCCGGGTTGTAACGGTCATTTTGGACTTGGCAGATTGATGAGCCTGCTGCGCACCGCTAGTTCGAACAGTCTCTTCGTTTTGTCTCGAGGGAACGAGTAAGGATGCTTCATTTTTTCGTTATAGTAGCGCCGTCTCTCTTCCAGTTGATCCGTTAGTTTTGGGGCACTGGGCTGCTGTTGGGTGTTCGCAACGAAGGTCACATTCCCTTTACCCTTTTCGTTCCGCGGCTCTGGCTTCGGAGGAGACGGTCTATGACCCATCTGGTCCATTTGGGCCAGCTTGTCGATCAAGGCTTGGAACGTGGTCGTTTTGAATAACATCATGAATTGTGAAATAGTTGCATGAGGGTCTAGGGTGCCCACGAACATGCCCACCGCTGGTGCTTCTTCGTTGCGTTGTTAGCATTTTGACCACAGATTCCGTCATCGGATTGCGTATTGGACCCAAGTTTCGCACGGCTTCACCCTCGCATTGATCGATGCCGTTATTGGGGTGCGTTCACTAGCACTCGCGAATCGCTTGGTGAATAACAGCTGCATTTGTGCGAAAGTCTTGACGGAGTCATTTGGAAGTTCGGAGTACCACTCAAATGCCGTTTCCGACAAGCTGCCGACGAATTGGCGGAGCAAAAGCTTGTCATCACCCCCGGTATTACCACATAGGGCCTTGAACTGGGCAACATGCTGGTGTGGATTTCCTGTCCCTTTATATACATGAAACTTAGGGATGGTATATCTCGGCGGGTACTTTATCTGGTCATACCAGCCTGGATATGGTCGCCCAGTTTTAACAACTTGGTCGGACGCTTCATTCGCCTGGTGAGCTCGTATTTGCTGAGCAATGTAGTCGTCCAGAGCGGCCTTAGAAATGGTTTCCTCTTTGGCTGCTGAATGAGCCGGAGGATGATTCGATGTTTCCCCTTTGTCGTCTTCGATGATGATCGGGGGATCTTCAGTTGGAGGTTCTGGTTGTAACATCATGCCAGCCATGTCTTGGAACAAGAGAGCCATTCGTTTGATGCTGGCCATCTGTTCTGCAGCCTCTTTTTCTTTCCTCTAGAGCATTCTTCGAAGGAACTCGGTGTCAGTCTCTTGTTCCCGACGCTGCTCCGAGGTCTCTGGATTTTCTTTTGGCCCAGTGAGTGCGGCCATTGCAATCAGCATCTCCTGAAGCTTCTGCTGCTGTTGTTCCTGAGCCCTTGTTATTGATCGGGTGAGCGGTCGGTGACCCGTCGAAGCGCGACTTTCTTCTTTTCCAGAAGCCATGTAGACAGTATGTACCTTCATGCTCCCAGACCTGGGGCATTTAGGCTCAACCCCTTTGCGGTTTGACGCAGTCACATGAGCTTTCTCTGGCCTCCTTTTCTTTTGCGTAGTTGAATTCAAAGGGGGCGTCGCAGCGGGCACCCAGATAGCTTTTTGTGTCTTGGCAGGATGGTTCTCTTCTTGTTGAACCTTCGCCCTTTTCTGACGGCGAGGGTAATCTTAATCAGTTACTGAGTCCCGAACCTGACTCCAGACTTTGTAGATTTTGGAGGATAGCCGCTGAGGGGACTGCTCCGACTTTGTTTCTGCAACATTCTCCACTGATGGAGGAGATCTTTTCAGTACGATTGTAGGAGAGTTCCTGCACACCTTGTTCAACAATTCAAAGTTGTTCCCAGTTGGAACAGCAGCATTGACTTCCACCGTTGGGGCTGGTGGAGTTAGCCCAGAGGGGGAGTTGCCCCCAGCCTTCCTTACACGGCGCCAGTGGCGTCGTCGAGCGTGTCGAGCTGATTGTGTTGGTTCGGTGATGGGGATGACTTTGTCATGCCCCCTGTTCTGATGAGGCGCTGCTGGCATCGGCCTCTTAAAAACTGATGTCCGTTGAGTAGCAGTATTTAATCTGTCAAAGACAGACTTTAGAGTGGAAACGAGAGCCGGAGTGGGAGCCGGTCAGTCTTGTAAAGACAGGCCCTTTGGTAGGATAAGCCGCCTTGACGACTTCGGGAGAAGGGATGGTTACTCTCTTCGGAACAACATTTTCTTGAGTTGCAGGCTTCATCATGGGCCCACATTAACTTTGGCCCAATCTGGTGAAGACTGAGGCGCTGGAGCTGAACTACCCATTGAAGGGGGCCGCTGTAGTGGTAAGTCGATCGAAGACCAACTTCTTGGGAGCTTCTTGAGTTGGTATAGGAGCGTCGAAGCTCATCGGTGGGAGCATGGTCCCGAAAAACAATCCAGTGGTGGCCTAAGTCACCTGATCCACCGGCATTGTGAACAGAGAAGCCGCTTGGGGCCCATAAGCTATGCCTCCAGATGAGGCGGAGCGTAAATTGCAGTTGCAGTTGGAACACTTCGTGCAAGTAGACGCCATTGATCCTTCGCTTTCTGCACCAAGCAAGACGCCAAATCTTAGTATCTCAAACCCAAGGGCAACCATTTGCAAACCGCGATTCGTTCGCGAACACGACACACGAACTGTGGAGTGGAAAGAGGAAAAGGTCCCACTGGGCGTGCCAGAATCTGTTCCCCTCCGAAAGACGCGTAAGACAGACGTCTTGCCTGAAATTCGGGGCAGATGCTAATTGGTGCTATCTGTCCACCTCTCCGAAGATGCCAAGTTGATTTATGGCACCATGTATCGAAGGTTTAAACGGATGCGGCCGATGTAGCAGACTTCGTCAGATTCTCCCTCGCTTGAGAGGTTTTTGATTGTGGAGGCGCTCTTCCCTACAGGCGCAAGCCCCAGCAGTTAATTACGCTACCGCATCGCGGTAGCCACTTTCTCCTTCTCATGATGGTCATTTCGTGTCATGGGTGTTTGTTTTGTTTGTGGTTGCCCACGGATTGTATACGGAGACTAATTTATGTTGTCGCCCGTAGGGCGTGGACTAGTCCAAATCCGTATCCTTCTTAGATTTGGGTTTGGGGGTTGGGTTTAAAGATACGTTAGCCTTATTTGAGACTACGATCAACTTAAACATTAGTTAAGGATACGTTAGTATAATTTTAGACTAAGATCAACTTAACGGGATCATTTAGATCCAACAAAAGAGCAATTGGACTCTAATGTTTAGTTTACAAACATTGCGGTCGATTAGTTTAAGGACATTGCGGTCCATTATTAGTTTAAGGACATCTCAGTCTAATGTTAGTTTAAAGACATCGCGGTCGAGGTTAAGGACATCATAGTCCGTGAGTTTTAAGACCTCACGGTCAAGGTTAAGGAAATCATAGTCCGTGAGTTTCAAGACCTCACAGTCATGGTTAAGGACATCATAGTCCGTGATTTTGAAGACCTCACAGTCAAGGTTAAGGACATCATAGTCCGTGAGTTTCAAGACCTCACGGTCAAGGTTAAGGACATCATAGTCCGTGAGTTTTAAGACCTCCCGGTCAAGGTTAAGGACATCATAGTCCGTGAGTTTGAAGACCTCACGGTCAAGGTTAAGGACATCATAGTCCGTGAGTTTGAAGACCTCACGGTCAAAGTTAAGGACATCATAGTCCGTGAGTTTTAAGACCTCCCGGTCAAGGTTAAGGACATCATAGTCCGTGAGTTTTAAGACCTCACGGTCAAGGTTAAGGACATCATAGTCCGTGAGTTTTAAGACCTCACGGTCAAGGTTAAGGACATCAAAGTCAGTCCGTGAGTTTTAAGACCTCACGGTCAAGGTTAAGGACATCAAAGTCCGTGAGTTTTAAGACCTCACGGTCAAAGTTAAGGACATCATAGTCCGTGAGTTTTAAGACCTCACAGTCAAGGTTAAGGACATCATAGTCCATAAGTTTTAAGACCTCACAGTCAAGCTTAAGGACATCATAATCCGTGAGTTTTAAGACCTCACAGTCAAGGTTAAGGACATTATAGTCCGTGAGTTTTAAGACCTCACAGTCAAGGTTAAGGACATCATAGTCCATGGAATGTATGGTTGCCGGGACCCGTCACCTCTCTGAAGTCGTTGAAGGATTACAACGACATATATGAGAGGGGGTCAGAGATGTACCCTTGAACCAAAGTTGGTTGAGAAATCTGTAGTCCAATTTGGGACTAAGATCTGGGATTTATGAGCATATGGGCTCAATTAATCTGAACTGAGGACTTATGGCCAATTTGGGCTATGTCCAGTCAATAAAAATGTTTAAGATTTCTTTCTGGGCTGTTGAGCCTTTATTTGGGCTCGGCTCTTTTAATAATGCTGAGCATTAGATCTTGACATTTTTTTTTTATCTTGTATTGAAAGCATAGCGTTCATCAGAACAATGTGTATTCTGACAGCGCGCCACGTGGCGCGCCAGGCGCTTTGCGCCAATTAAAGAGCGTATTGTGCTTCTGCCAAATAGCGCACACGAAAAGAAGACGTGCCGCGCTTAGCGCTAGGCGCCAGATGATGGGCGCAATGCGCCAGTGTATGAGCGCCGAGCGCTGATTTATGAGCGCATTGCGCTATCAATTTTGAGGCGCACACGTGAGTGACACGTGGCGCGCTTGCCGCTGAGCGCCAGCCCATGAGCGCAGTGCACTGTTTCAGAAGCGCAAAGAGCAAGCTGCATACGTGGTTGACACGTGGCGTATTTTGGCGCTGAGCGCCAGTCTAAGGAGCGCATAAGCGCATTTCATGAGTGCAAGGCACTTTTCAGTAGCGCAAAGCGCATTTGATCAAATTTATGATCAGTGAACAAATTTAAGTTCTTTTAAAGGAGGCTTTGCCTCAAGATTCAAGAACGACAGTTCTTATTTTTTATTTTTTTTTAAAGGGCTTTGCCTTTGTAGATCAATGATCTGTGAATGAAGTAAATATTTCTTTGTTTTTATGATGAGATCTTTTGATCTCTTTATAAACGACCTTGGTCTTTATGGATCTATGATCTTTTAAGAAGATAATTCTTCTGTTTATGAGATGATTTCATCTCTGTGTTCATCGTTCATGGTCTTTACCTTAAAGAGATAATCTTCTTTTTGCTAAGAGCTTGCCCTTCTTTCTTTGATTTTCCCAAAGTTTATAGGGGGTCTCTCTCTCTCAGACTTGAAGTCTTGGGGCCTTTATATAGGGCGAATTGATTTGTTAAATCAGTTAAAGAGATCTTTCTCTGATTGATTTGGGGATGTTTCCCTACCGTTGGATCTTTGATCCTAGGGCTTCTGTTTTACAGAAGACAATCTTCTTGTTTTTTTTAACAAGATTTGAAAGATCTTTCCATAACAGAATTTTAATTCTGATTAATTAATGATTTATCATTATTATTAGATCTTTTGATCTAACGGTGGCGAATTTTAATTCCAGCGCTGGCGCACCTTACGTTGGCGCACCTACGTTTGACACGTGGCGCGCAGCCCAGAGCGCAGCGCAAATGCGCTAGTGCACCTACGTTTCACACGTGGCCCGCAGCGCAGAGCGCAGCGTAACTGCGCTAGCGTGCCTACGTTTGACACATGGCGCGCAGCGCGGAGCACTGGATCTGAAGCGTTGCTTCAACTTTTGAATTTTGAATTTTAAAACAGGGCTTTGCTCTGATTGAGGTGCGCTGCCTAGGGCGCAGCACACCTGGCGCCAGCGTATCCGTGTTTGACACGTGGCGCGCTGCGCCCCTAGCGCTGGATCTGAAGCGTTGCTTCAATTCTTAAGTATTGAATTTTAATACAGAGCTTTGCTTTGATTGGGGGAAGTAGAAGCGTCGCTTCATTTCAAATATTGGAATTTGAACAGAGCTTTGCTCTGATTGGGGGAAACACACTCTATATATATCCAAGCATCCACTACAATATACATCATATGTACAATAATAGCCTCTAGGCATATACATAATTAGCAATCTCCCACTTGCACTAAGGCCAGCTGTTGTAGTATCTCATACCCAACATCCTGAAAAGTCTCTCAAATTGTATCTGTGGTTTGGCCTTCGTAAGTGGATCAGCAGTGTTGTCCTTCGTATCAACTCTCCTGACCTCGATCTCTCGGCGATCTATTATCTCCCGGATCAGGTGATACCGCCTCAGAATATTCTTAGATCTTTGATGTGACCTGGGTTCCTTGGCCAAAGCCACAGCTTCATTGTTATCACAATACAAAGGTATTAGATGCTCAATGGACGGAACCACTCCAAGTTCGTTTATGAACTTCTTCATCCAGACAGCCTCTTTGGCAGCATCGTTGGCAGTGATGTATTCAGCCTCCATCGTCGAGTCTGCCACGGTTTCCTGTTTGGAAGTCTTCCAACGAACCGCCCCTCCATTGAGAGTAAAGACAAAACCCGAGTGCGACTTAGAGTCGTCCTTATCACTTTGGAAACTCGAATCGGTAAAGGACTCCACTTGGAGTTCACCGTTACCATACACCAAGAACATCTCTTTAGTCCTTCTCAAGTACATGAGAATGTTCTTCACAGCTGTTCAGTGACTCTCTCCTGGATCTGCTTGATACCTACTCACTACACTTAGTGAGTATGCTATATCGGGTCTGGTACATAACATCGCGTACATAATTGAGGCTACTGCCGAAGCATAGGGTATCCCTTGCATTCGAGCTCTCTCCAAATCAGTCTTAGGAGACATCTCTTTAGAGAGAGTGATTCCAGAGATCGTGGGTAAATTCCCACGCTTGGATTCTTCCATACTAAACCTCTTTAGTATGGTGTCAATGTACCTGGATTGGGACAATCCCAGTATCCTTTTAGATCTATCTCTATAGATCTTAATCCCCCAGATGTAGGAGGCAACACCTAGATCTTTCATTGAGAATCTTTGTGATAAGAAAAGCTTGACCGAGTGCAGCATAGGAACATCATTTCCTATCAAGAGTATGTCATCCACGAACAATACGAGAAAGACAACCTTACTCTCAGCCACCATCATGTATATACATGGTTCATCAACGTTTTTTATGAAGTCAAACTCTTTGACTACCACGTCAAAACAGATGTTCGAACTCCGCGATGCCTGCTTTAACCCGTAGATGGATTTAAGCAGCTTGCACACATTTCCGCTGCTCCCACTGTCTATGAAGCCCTCTGGCTGAGTTATGTATACGCACTCTTCTAAATCACCATTTAGAAAGGCGGTCTTAACATCCATTTGCCGGATTTCGTAGTCATGGTATGCAGCAATGGCCAGTAAGATCTGGATGGACTTAAGCATAACCACTGGAGAAAAGGTTTCATCATAATCCACACCTGGTCATTGACGAAAACCTTTTGCAACAAGTCTAGCTTTGAAAGTCTCAACTTTTCCATCTACACCAGGTTTCTTCTTAAAGATCCATTTGCTCCCAATGGGTTTTACCCTTTCAGGAGCAACTTCCAAAGTCCATACTTTGTTGGTGTACATGGATTCCATCTCAGATCGCATTTCATCCATCCCTTTCACAGAGTCACCACTCGTGATGGCCTGCTCGAAGCTAATTGGGTCATCATCTTCCATGATGCAATCCTCGCTCCTACCATCAATGAGAAAACCGTAGTATCTCTCAAGTGGATGAGGAACCCTACTAGATCGGCGGAGCGGCTGAGGTTCATCGGGAACTACTGAATCCTCTGGTTCTACCAAATCTTCTGTCGTAGTTTGTATAGCTGGAACCTCTTCCAGTTCTACCTGCTTTCCAATAATTTCTTTTTTAAGAAATTCCTTTTCTAAAAAGGTGGCATGTCAAGAAACAAACACCTTTTGTTCCTCGGTGTGGTAGAAGATATACCCTCATGAATGTTTGGGATATCCAATAAACTTATAGAGAAAAGACCTTGCCTTGAGCTTGTCCGGATTTTGTGTTTTCACATATGCCGGACAACCCCATATCATAACAAAATTAAGATATGGTCTCTTTCCTTTCCATATCTCATATGGAGTGGTTGACACAGATTTGGTGGGAACCATATTCAATAGGTCTGCAGCTGTCTCCAGTTCTTATCCCCAAAAGGAAATAGGCAACTCAGCGGTGCTCATCATAGAGCGCACCATATCCAATAGGGTGCGATTCCTCTGCTCCTATACACCGTTGTGCTGTGGTGTATACGGAGGAGTAAGCTGAGAGAGAATCCCATTCTCTTTTAGATAGTCCAGGAACTCATTGCTCAAGTATTCTCCTCCTCGATTAGATCGAAGAATTTTAATACTTTTACCCGTCTGGTTCTCGACTTCATTCTTATATTCTTTGAATTTCTCAAAATCTTCAGACTTGTGTTTCAACATGAACACATGTCTGTATCTTGAGAGATCGTCAGTGAATTTAATGAAGTACGAGGAACCATTCTTGGCATATGTAGAAATAGGACCACATACATCACCATGTATCATTACCAAGAGTTCCGTAACTCTTTCTCCGTGTCCACTAAACGGAGTTTTGGTCATCTTGCCTTTGAGACATGACTGGCAAGTGTCATAAGATGAAAATTCGATTGGATTCAAATATCCATCCTTATGTAACTTAGCTAGTCGTGTCGTATTAATATGACCTAGTCTACAATGCCACAAGAAGGATTCGTTCATTTCTGAATTCTTCCTCTTGTGTGTGTTTTGTACATTAAGAACCGTGGTTTGATATAGAACGTATATGCCATTATTTAACAAGCTTGATCCAATCAACTTTTGATTAAGGAAGATGTTCATAACATTATCTTGTGCTACAAAATTATATCCTTCTTTACTTAATAAAGAAACTGATATAAGATTGTATATCAGGGTCGGTATGTAATAGCATTTGTTCAGAATCAATGTATTACCATTTGGTAACACAAGGTGATATTCGCCAACTACTTTGGCTGCAACATTTGCACCATATCCTACTCTTACGGAATGATCACCCTCTCCCAGTTCTCTACCTTTCCGTAGCCCATGTAACATATTGCATATGTGGGATCCCGATCCGGTATCTAATACCCAGGACGTAGAGTGTACTGAGAAACAATTCTCGATAACAACCACACCCGAAGAAGATGCATCAATATGCCTGTTCTTAGTTTGGGAGGCGTGGGAATCCAGATATTCCCCTATTTCCTGCTCTGTCTTATAACAATTATAAGAAAGAACGGAACCAACGTTCCCCTGCTCAGTATAACAAGCGGGTTCGGTCAATATATCTATATTATTATCTTGATTAAGGCCTGACATAGTCGCTACCTGGAGAGAGAGAGAAGGAAACACTTTAGCGTATGCTCTTGCAAGATTAGATTGGTTTTTATCTTATCTAATCAGGATGGCTCCCACTATTTTTGTCAAATCTTCCTTCAAACCTTAAAAGGTAAGACTAGCCGGGATTAATTACACCTTACAAGTTCGCCAATCTTTCAGCCAGGCCAGTGTTGGTACTTAGAGGGAGGTAGCCCGTGCTTTCGCACGGACCTAATTAAAATAAACATCGTTTTCCCAGGGGCGTAACCCCATTAACACCTTTCTAGACACCTACATGATCCGCTAATTATTGTTGGATATAGTCCCCTCTAAGTCAATTATTGGATCGCAGGTACGTGATTGCAATGATTGAGGGAGGACTATACCGATAAACAGTCTTACTCGAGATAATAGTATGCTATCTGGTTTGTATTTATCATCATGTAGATATTGATAGAGCCCATAGGATTCTTGATTGACTACCAGCAGTATGATGGCGATCATATAATTGGGAGCTGGGGTCTATAAGCATATCCTTAAAGTGTCCCTAGTCGTAGGGAGTTTCGAGACAGGGCATCGATACTCCGGAGTAGACTAGTATATACATTCGAGACCCCGACGAGGGGCTGTGGCCGGTCTCACAAGCCACTGGTGTCTGTTGGATCACCTAAGATGTATACAGGTGCTCATTGGGTTATGAGTACACCGGACAAGACTCGCCGGGAACATGCTAGTTGGTATTATACATATCGTCAGATAGCAGTTCCCTGGTGACATGTGTACAGGTTGTTGGAGATAATGCCTTCAGAGTCAATTATTGGATCACAGGCACGTGATTGCGGTGATTGAGGGAGGACCTATCCCGGTAGGACAGTCTTACTTGAGATGATAGTATGCTATCTGGTTTACCTTTATCATCGTGTACTGTTTTAGGTGACCTGGCAAGTCGCTATCACACGTTGATAGAGCCCCTAGGATTCTTGCTTGACCACCAGCAGTATGAGGGCGATCATATAAGTGGGAGCTGGGGTCTATAAGCATATCCTGAAATGGTCCCTAGTCGTGTGAGTTTCGAGACAGGGCATCGATACTCCAGAGTAGACTAGTGTATACAGTCGAGACCCCGACGAGGGGCGGTGGCCGGTCTCACAAGCCACTGGTGTCAGTTGGATCACCTAAGATGTATACAGGTGCTCATTGGGTTATGAGTACACCGGACAGGACTCGCCGGGAACATGCCAGTTGGTCATATACCAGACGTCAGATGACAGTTCCCTGGTGACATGTGTGCAGGTTAGTTCATCGACCTGGGGATCGTCATTTGCCTTGTGTGAGTTTCCACTGTACTTTGATTACTACCCTACCACGGCTCAAAGGAGTCGTGCAAACAGTATTTAGTTGGGTACAGTCCCGAGCCACATGGAGGCAGTGAGCGTATCTTCAGGGGTTCGTCTCTCCCGGTATTGGGGGTGAGGTCGTGCTGTGTCTAGGAGAGCCATTACACGAAGCCCTCGGCCGAGTCAAGGAGATTTACTGGTAGGTATTCCAGTAGTATCTCAGGGTGTTCTGGGCTACACTCCGACACGACTTGAACCGCTTTTGGGGGTCTGACTTTTACCAACCCCCTAGGCCCGCCATGCGATGCTCATAGACGAACGGACCGGACTGTACGGATATTGTCACTGACAGGCTCAGTAGGGTTGTCAGGCTGAGTTCACTCACAGACATCCCTTTTAGTCAATACCTGGTAGCCCGTTACGTATTGGCTTATACCTCTGACATGCTAGTGGTTAAATCCACAACCAAGGTGTTGACGAGTCTTTAGAGTCCCCCACATTCAGTTACTCAGCTTTCGGGCGAAAGGTTGTAGAGGCCGTATGGAGATATGGCATGGTCCGATCAGATACGTGCGGTATTGCACGGATTAGGATCGGACAGTTTGTACTATAGGCCGTATGGGTATATGGCAGGGTTCGATCAGACACGTGCGGTATTGCACGGATCAGGATCGAACAGATATTGCTAGCCGGTTTTGGTATAAGCCGGATTCTAGTATAGTACAGTGGAGATTTTGTCTCATTGCATTTGTATTTCGGTCGAAATACAAATGCGGGTGTGTATGCACAGTATTGGGGTTTTCCTGTAATTTATTACGGGACCAGTTTTTTTTTTTTGGAGTTGGCAGTTTGCTTTCCGTTTCGGCCAATTTCCTTTGTTCCGTTCATTGGCCGAAGATTGGTGGAGGAGGGTTTATTTGCATTGTTGCAAATAGGCATTAGTGGAGGGGGTTCTTTGCATCTTGTTGCATCATGATGGCTTTCATGATTAGCACCATCCCTTGACTTCTTCTTCTCATGATGGCTTGACTTTTTGAAGCCATCATGCATGAGATGATGGTTGCCTTGGAGTGTTGGATTTGTTGTGATCATTCACTTTTGCATGATATCCTTTGACTTTCTCTCTCTTGCATGATATGAGTAAGGCTCCCATTATTTTTGAGACTCTCTCCATTCTCACTCTCCTCTCTCTTGATGGCCGGCCAAGCATGGAGGAAGGGTTGCCCATTTTTGTAGTGGGGATTTTTGCTCTCTAGTTGCTAGAAAAATCCCCAAGTTCCTCCACATAATTCTTGTATCATCCCTCCACCAAAATGGCACCTCCATGAACCCCAAATGAGACACAAGTTCTATTATACATTCTACAGCAAATCTTGGGCACGTCGAGTAGCCGGCTTCGTGCCCGAGTTGCCTCGGCATTGAGGTGGGAGCCCGTAAAAGAAGTAGGCGATGTGGTGCACTTCCGGCGATGAGGAGGAGACGGGACATTCCGCAGGAGATCGGGACGATGACGAGAAGACCGGAGGACTCGGATCTGTCGGTATACTTCTCTTCCCTTTCTTGTAGATTGCTAGGACTAGTTAATGGTTACGATCCAGATGTTTAGTGCGCGGTGGTGCCGGTTTGCTAAGTCCGCAAAATTAAAGTTTATCACCGCTTCCGCATTCCGGCGTCGGATTGACGGCCGGGGCGCCGCCGTGCACTTACAGTGGTAGCAGAGCCTCTCCATTAACTTCGTCTAGCTTGGTGTAATGTGTTTTTCTGTTTCAATCGATCGAATGTTCCAAAACTGCATTTTAGTTCGCATCAGTTTCTGTTGAAAATTTTTGGTCTTGAAAATTTTTTCAGGTTGTAAAATATTGATGTACTGGAAAATCTAAGAGCTCTGTAAAAATTCGATGAAGTGACTCCACAGTTGGAGCGCGGAACCGCCGCGAAAACCCCCTTCCCGCCGCTGTTCCGCCGCGCACTGTGGAGATCACTGCACCAGTTTTTTACAGAGGCTTTCTGGGGTGAAAAGTGGGGTTTTGGAATATTAATTTTGGGCCCAGGATTTCTTGATCTGCTACAGTATTGTTTGGGGGCCCACTTGTTAAAATTTGATTGATCGGATATTTTAAACACATTTTTCACAGTATTTACATTATATCTGCGACCGTGAATGTCACTCGATCGGTAAATCCGGTCTAACTGCTATAGCCCGGTTAGACGGATTTGCGAACGTGACTTTCACATTGATGTTCTGTTTTTGCTGTGATGTTGCGGATCGGTCGTGGGGGATAGCCTGGATGCAATGCTAGTACAGTTGTGGTTGTATTATGTACTTTTGATATTGCGGGGCGAGCGTCCGACATGTGGACTGCCGTCCCTGCCTGATTGTATTTTTATTTTGGGGCACGGCCAGGTTGCGGTCGTTGTACCCGGTGTATGTATATTTTACTTTCTGTACTAGGATTACCCCATGAGGGGTGCATGGATAGCCGGGTTCTAGAGGGCAACAAGCCCGCATCTCATGGCATTGGGACGGAGGGGGCTTTACTCTAGGATTGGCGGGCTATTCGCCGCACTCGTAGGGGGTACAGGTTGACCCAGGAGGGGTGCCCAAGTTGCCGGATTCCGTGAAGTGCTGGGTGGTCCATTCACGGCACTGAAGGGGGCTGCCTCGCTTCAGGTTTTGGCGGGTAACTTGCCGCGCCCGTAGGGGTCTAGGATTTCATTGCACAGGCTATCAACACGACCAGGGGAATGTCGGGTTTCAGTAGTGGCTCTGTGAAACCCGGGGATCCCAGATATCTGTATTGTTTCTGTGATGCTGTTCATTCTCTGTGATGTTGCATTTCTTTCACGCCTTGAGCGAAATATAATATATTGGTATATATATTAGTAGATGTTGTATATGTTTTTCATCCGCGCTAGTCCAGTCCCCGCTCTGTCGTTAGTTAGCTAACCTAACGGGTAATGACGGGACCCAGTGGCGAATGCGGATGGCATATATGTACATCAGTATATTTTCGTTCTTTTTGGTGTGATCAATTGATGGGACTGCATTGATTCGGATCAATGCAAGTTTAAAAACAAACCTAATCTGATGTTGTTGGAACACTTTTCAAAAAGCTGTTATTGCAAGGACGTTCACTTTTGTTTTTCATCGTGGTATTCAGTTGGAATATCCTGCTCCTCAGTCGACGAGGCAAGGGCCGAGATCCCTTCACCGGGAGTGACCCCTTGGACAAAAAGTTTGCGTCAGGGCATTAACTTCACTATAGCCGATTACTTTTGCTTTGCACCGTGGTATTCAGTTGGAATATCCTGCACCCCATTCTACGGGGAAAGAGCCGAGATCCCTTCACCGGGAGTGACCTCTTTAGCAACGGTTTTCGTCACTATATTTTCAAAAAGCTATTCGTTCCTTCAACGATAACAAGTTCATTACGTTAAAGGTTTTCGCCAGAAACCATTCGTAGCCCTCCGTCGTTTCAGACGGGTAGCACGTAGTATTCATGCTATGTTTGTTGACCTTCGTCAAGGCATAGTGTATGGTAGCTGCTTGTTACCTTTCTGCTGCATAGATATATGCGTTGGTTTGGGACAGTCGTATAGCCTTGTTGACCTTCGTCAAGGGCTTGTACGGGTGGATTCAGATTAACCCTGGATAATGATGGGTAGAACTTGACATGTGACTTATGATTTGTTGACCTTCGCCAAGGTCATAAGAGCATGGGGCAGAAATCACGTCGGGAGATTCAAAAGAACTGAAACTTGCCAGATATGCGCATACCTTCTGGAGTGTGACACCGTGAGCGGATTCCGTCACGTTATCATGCGATGATAGTTGGATCCTGATTCCCACTGATGAGTTAGTTTACTCCTCGGGTGACCCCGACTAATTCTTCTTTCAGGTTTGGAGGAGAATTTGAGGTACAGTGGGAGGATTCCAGATTAGATAAATTGGTAACCATTCTGATCTAGGATAGAGTGCACGCTGAGTGTTTCTTTTCTCTCTCTCTTTGGCAGCGACCTTTGACCTGACCCTAAGACTATGACTCAGTGACCAAGATTAACCGAACCTTCTTAAACACTGGCTTTTGGATTGTCAGAGTTGCAAACCTCATTGCCACTCCTACTTTTAACCTTTTCTCCAGGACACCCCGTATTACTACGAACGTCCACTTCCATTGGACAAAACCATCGTATGGTTAGATACGAACTCGAAAGAATTTATTCGAGGATGGTTTCCGGTTCTGGAGGAAACGGATAAGATTATTCAGTTGTCTTTTCCTTCTACCTTCTCTCAGGTTGCGAGTGCTCCTTGGTTTAGGAGATAGTACACCTATTACGAAAATTAGATAGTCTTCTTCCAAACTTTAGGCTGGTGCCGACCGGTAGGGATGAAGAAAACCAATTAGCATAACGATGGTGTGCAGAAGGTATTAAGTTAAGACAAAGCAAGGGATTAGTAAGAGGGCAAAGTAAATTGCAACAGATATTCACGACCAAACCAAGTATTCCTTCGCTAATCCTAAATCACCTTTGTATTTCTCCAGGACACTCCGTATCACTACGAAGATCCACAGTTTATTGGATACTCCATCGTATGGTTATATACGAACTCGAAAGGAACTTGTTCCAGTTCGGGGATGGATTCTGGTCCAGGAGAAATAGGAATAAGGTTTATTCAGGTGTCTTTTATCCTCACCTTCTCTCTCATTGCGAGTGTTCCTAGGATTGGGACAGTACACCTATTATGCTTATTGGATAGTCTTCTTCCAAACCATAGGCTGGTGCCGAACGGTAAGGAAGGAAGAAAACCATTTGGCCTAAAGGGGTGTGCAGAAGGTAAAGACTAAAGACATATGAAGGGATTTGGAGAAGTGGCAAAGAATTATACGGTTACAGTCATGAATCTGGAAGGGGCATTACTAGGAATACCAGGATACCCCATCGAAACATTTCAATGTTTCAGTCTCACTGTGTACTGTTAATGGAAAACTGATTTCCCGATTAGATACTTACTCCAGGGTATGTATTTACCAGGTATGATTCTCACATCTGTATGGTTTTACAGATGATGAGTGCGAGTAAGTTGTTGGGAATTGGGTGACTATCCTCATTATATCGGGATTCGTTGCAATCGGTGATATTTGAGGAAATCACCTGGGTTGTTTGCCGGTCGGCAAATATTTGGTTTTGAATATCCGCTGTTATGCACCAATTTCAAATCGATATATATGTACGTCTATTTTCATAGAGTGAGATATACTTTTTGAAATTATGTCGATGACATTTACTTATACCAGTGGATGGTTAGGTAAGGAGCATTAAACGGCGATGTAATTCTTCTTAACCATAAGTACAGTTTTCAACCTACGACACACAGTGAATGAGTTATCAAACTCAAGGGACTTATACAGAGTATTGTATGTTGTCTAGGGTCCATCAGGACAGAGGGGTTGGTCCTCGTACTATATTCGGTTTACTTATGACTTCTCTAGTTTTTAGACAAGTGTTTCATGGAAACACAGGGTCCGAATTTTGAGAAGTTATAGGTATTTGAATAGAGTAGAGAACCAGGTATAGCAAGTATCGGGATTCTTCAAAGTGATCGAAGATGTAGATACTTGTGTATGGTATTCAGTTGATAGTAATGATAAAGAGATCTTGCTTCTCTTTCAGGTTATTCATAATTGGAAGCATTCCTAAGTTGAGTAACGCTGATCGGCCTCCTTCCTTTTTGTTGACATGCACTGGAGACAGCTGCATGATTTGAATCTGGTTCAATTAAATCAGTGCCTCTGGTTATATATTGGATATAGTACAGTTCATATCTTAACATTGTTAAGGTACGGGGAGTTGTCCGGTTTATGCTTAAAACCAGACATTGGACAACTCTAGGCATGTTTCTGTAATGGCTGTTTGTGGGTTGACCCAGGCTATGACGAGGGTTGACTTTCTACCATCTGGATGAACAATAGCGATATTGTTCTAGACTCGCCACAGTTTTATTAAAAATGGATTTTTTTTTTCAGAAAACAGAAGTGGGAGTATGGTAGAACTGGAAGTGATTCCAGAACCACAAACGATTACTGAAGATTTGATAAGGAACCTAAAGATTCAATCCGGATTGACATTCCATTGGCCACTCCGCAGATAAGGTGGGTAACTTCAGGCACCCGAGAGGTACTACGGTAGCCTCAAGGACGGTGACAGGGAAGTTCTTGTTTACCCACAATTACCATTGCTGTTGTTCCAGACTGTGAGACCCGGCAGGAGGATGAGTATAGCGTCGTTCTGAACTCGCTTCAGAAGTGTACGTATATATGACTCTGCCAGAGGGTTGTCGTAGTCAGTGGGAGCAGCGGAAGCATTGGTGGACAGGTAGCTTATGTCTATTTATAGACTAAAGCAGATGTAGCGGAGATAGATCATCTATTTCTGACGTGACAGTCATGGGTTTGACTTCATCAGAATAGGGGATGGATCTGTTGAGGAGGTACTAGGGTGTGATGTCATGGTATTTGGATGACATACGCAGAGTAGGAAGTAATATTCCTACACTACAATCGGTTATACTTTGGTCGTCAAACAGTGTTTTCTCCACAAAAGAAATGGATTTTATGTCAGACATACTGGTTACTAGATCTATGGTTTTAGATCTTGATTTGGGTGGTTTCCCAATCAGGGTACTTAGACAGCATTCTAAGAGTATTTAGAATGGACGACTCCTGGCATGGTAGTGTACCTGCAGGTGATGGAGTCACCCTCTCCAAAGGTGTCTTACAGACTGAAGGGGAGAGGGATGTGCATGATTGGCAGATCACTTGCTCAGGCAATTGAGTCAATCATGAGATGTCAAGTACCACACCAGATGTTGTTTTTGCACTAGATGCAATAAGTTGACATTAATCCAATCCTGAAGAAACAGTCGGAAGCAGTTTTAGAACATAAGTGGATGTTCTAAGGATATGATAGCGACAGCCTTATTCGGGAGACAGTTATCATTCCAGGCTTCCAAGGTGACATGGACGACAAGGAGGTTGTCAGAGTTATAGTTTTCCCTCTGACGAGGGGAAGTATTTTGGACAGGTGGTCCAAGGCAATACTGAGGGAGGCATGGCGCAGGATACTGATTATGTTCAGTTGACGATACAGTCTAAGAAGTTTGGATTTGGAGTTCATTTATGAGCTATGTCCCATCAGACATCCAGACACATTCTAAGACAGGTATTGCTCATTTCGGGAGATGGGTTTCTCCGTGAACTTGAGATATAGAGAGACATAGAAAGAGACATCAAGGCGGATCCACTCACTAAGGCTATTCCTCGAACGCAATAGTTTCGCAAGCGAGCTTTGTGAGACTGACTAGTAGAGGAGTTGGGTGTTCGGTATCACACGGGCTGTGAGTATGCGACATCGCAATAATTTGCCTTGAGTGCAAGTGGGAGATTGTTGGAGATAATGCCCTCAGAGTCAATTATTGGATCACAGGCACGTGATTGCGGTGATTGAGGGAGGACCTATCCCGGTAGGACAGTCTTACTCGAGATGATAGTATGCTATCTGGTTTACCTTTATCATCGTGTACTGTTTTAGGTGACCTGACAAGTCGCTATTACACGTTGATAGAGCCCCTAGGATTCTTGCTTGACCACCAGCAGTATGAGGGCGATCATATAAGTGGGAGCTGGGGTCTATAAGCATATCCTGAAATGGTCCCTAGTCGTGTGAGTTTCGAGACAGGGCATCGATACTCTAGAGTAGACTAGTGTATACAGTCGAGACCCCGATGAGGGGCGGTGGCCGGTCTCACAAGCCACTGGTGTCAGTTGGATCACCTAAGATGTATACAGGTGCTCATTGGGTTATGAGTACACCGGACAGGACTCGTCGGGAACATGCCAGTTGGTCATATACCAGACGTCAGATGGCAGTTCCCTGGTGACATGTGTGCAGGTTAGTTCATCGACCTGGGGATCGTCATTTGTCTTGTGTGAGTTCCCACTGTACTTTGATTACTACCCTACCACGGCTCAAAGGAGTCGTGCAAACAGGTTTTAGTTGGGTACAGTCCCGAGCCACATGGAGGCAGTGAGCGTATCTTCAGGGGTTCGTCTCTCCCGGTATTGGGGGTGAGGTCGTGCTGTGTCTAGGAGAGCCATTACACGAAGCCCTCGGCCGAGGCAAGGAGATTTACTGGTAGGTATTCCAGTAGTATCTCAGGGTGTTCTGGGCTACACTCCGACACGACTTGTACCGCTTTTGGGGGTCTGACTTTTACCAACCCCCTAGGCCCGCCATGCGATGCTCATAGACGAACGGACCGGACTGTACAGATATTGTCACTGACAGGCTCAGTAGGGTTGTCAGGCTGAGTTCACTCACAGACATCCCTTTTAGTCAATACCTGGTAGCCCGTTACGTATTGACTTATACCTCTGACATGCTAGTGGTTAAATCCACAACCAAGGTGTTGACGAGTCTTTAGAGTCCCCCACATTCAGTTACTCAGCTTTCGGGCGAAAGGTTGTAGAGGCCGTATGGAGATATGGAATGGTCCGATCAGATACGTGCGGTATTGCACGGATCAGGATCGGACAGTTTGTACTATAGGCCGTATGGGTATATGGCAGGGTTCGATCAGATACGTGCGGTATTGCACGGATCAGGATCGAACAGATATTGCTAGCCGGTTTTGGTATAAGCCGGATTCTAGTATAGTACAGTGGAGATTTTGTCTCAATGCATTTGTATTTCGGTCGAAATACAGATGCGGGTGTGTATGCACAGTATTGGGGTTTTCCTGTAATTTATTACGGGACCAGTTTTTTTTTTTGGAGTTGCCAGTTTGCTTTCCGTTTCGGCCAATTTCCTTTGTTCCGTTCATTGGCCGAAGATTGGTGGAGGAGGGTTTATTTGCATTGTTGCAAATAGGCATTAGTGGAGGGGGTTCTTTGCATCTTGTTGCATCATGATGGCTTTCATGATTAGCACCATCCCTTGACTTCTTCTTCTCATGATGGCTTGACTTTTTGAAGCCATCATGCATGAGATGATGGTTGCCTTGGAGTGTTGGATTTGTTGTGATCATTCACTTTTGCATGATATCCTTTGACTTTCTCTCTCTTGCATGATATGAGTAAGGCTCCCATTATTTTTGAGACTCTCTCCATTCTCACTCTCCTTTCTCTTGATGGCTGGCCAAGCATGGAGGAAGGGTTGCCCATTTTTGTAGAGGGGATTTTTGCTCTCTAGTTGCTAGAAAAATCCCCAAGTTCCTCAACATAATTCTTGTAAGTCGATGTACTTCACCCCAGTACTTGTGGGGAGGCGGAATTTTCAAAAACGATCAAGTTTAAACAACGAACATCGACTAACCGCTTAAATCGAAGCTAAACAAATAATAACCAAACACATAGCTATACTAAACTATAGTGTTAAGGGATTATACCGATCGAAACTAGTCCTTCGTCTTTGTGTCCTCCTTAGTTCTCCTCGACCTTCTCTAGGTAGTAGACGATCCACCCGAGAGCGAAACTCCAAGCTAAACCTCTCACTTGAGGTAACTAATCAACTTTGATTGCTAATCAAAGATGAAAGGATGATGTAGAGTGAAGGTTATGGATTGTTTAGTCTAACTAATCCTTTGATCTCAACACATGAGGATTAAGGATTAGGGTTTGAAGATGAGAGCTTGAGGAGAGAGAATGTGAGATAAGATAATGAGAAGAGAGAGAGTGTATCATAATATATTATGAAGCATTCTTTTTTAAGAATAATGAATAAAGGAAATGAATAAGCATGCTTCATAAAATATCTAGTGGTGATTCATTAGCATGAGTCATTAAGCAATAAATGTGCATTAATGAAATGAATGAATCACCACCATGACTCACTTTCTTTCCAAAAGAAACCTCCTTAGTCACATCTTCTAGAAGCTTCTCGTACAATTACGAGAACGCCCCTCCAATCCGCAAAAATACGGAAAAACTTTAGACTGTAAAAATCCAATAACCGGATACCGGTAACTGGCTTAAACCAAAGCCGACTGGTAAAAACTGTCCGAAAGTCGTACGCGCGTAAACGCACGTATGCGTCCGAACCCTTTGTCGCAAAACCATGCAACCTCTATATCGTTTCGCCTGGAGTAGGAAACTCTCTGTGTGGGACTCTAGAGACTCGACTACTACGCTGGCAGTGGGTTTAACCACAGACCGCAAGCGGCACTAGCTGTACGTAACGGTCCCCAGGAAGTTGTCGATAAGAAGGCCGATGAGTAAACCCATCCGAACTCCTACTGAGTCTGATGTGACAATCTCCATACAGTCCGGTCCGTTCGTCCAAGACTATCGCATATCGGGCCTAGGGGGGCGGCAAGCGTCAGTCCCCTAATAGCGGTATAAGTCGTGTCGGAGTGAAGCCCATTACACCCTGAGAAACTACTGGAACCTACCAGCAAATCTCGCTTGCCCTGGCCAGGGACTTTGCGTAATGGCTCTCTGACACAGCACGATATCTACTCCCAATACCGGGAGGGACGAATCTTGTCTAACCGCCACAGCCTCCAAGTGCTCGAGACTGCACCCAACTGCTACCTGTTTGCACGACTCCTTTGAGCCGCGGTAGGGTAGCAATCTAAGAACAGTGGGACACACTCGAGGCGAAGTAGCAGTGTCAAGTCTGCGGACTACGCTGTACTCATGTCACCTGGGAACTGTTCACTGACGACTGGTATCAAACCAACCAACAGTTCCCTGTGAGTCCTGTCCGGTGTACCCGTAACCTAACGAGCACCTGTATACTATCTCCAGTACGACGTACTGACGGCTGTGGGACAGACCATCTCCCCAACTGGGATGAGAAGCGTACACACCAGTCTACTCCGGAGTATCGATGCTCTGTCTCGATAATCCAACGACCAGGGACCTGAATAAGGATGTGCTTGTTGACTACCCAGCCCCCACTAGTGTGACTGCCATCACAACGCTGGTAGACAAGCAAGATCCTAAGAGCTCTATCAATACGTACACTCACATATTAAGATAGAAAAACCAAGTAGCATACTACCATGTTTAGCAAGACTGTTATATACATGTGAATATCCCAAGCTTCCATTAAGTAATATACAAGCTAGTATGATACAGTAATGGCCTTCTAGGGCATAAACACTAACAATCTCCCACTTGCACTAGGGCCATGTACTGGCATATCGTAGACCAATGATCTCGAGCAGCCTCTCGAACTGAATCTGAGGAAGGGCCTTCGTGAATGGATCAGCAATGTTCTCTTCTGAAGCAACTCTCCGAACCTCGATCTCCTGACGATCAATGATCTCCCTGATCAGGTGATACCGCCTCAAGATGTGTCTGGACTTCTGATGGGACCTTGGTTCCTTCGCTAAAGCTATAGCTCCGTTGTTGTCGCAATACAGAGGTATTGGATCAACTATGGTAGGAACCACCTGAAGTTCTGTTAGGAACTTCTTCATCCAGACTGCTTCTTTTGCGGCATCGCAAGCAGCTATATACTCCGCTTCCATCGTCGAGTCAGCAACGGTGTCCTGCTTGGAGCTCTTCCAGCACACCGCCCCTCCATTGAGAGTAAAGACATAACCCGACATGGACTTGGAATCGTCCTTATCACTCTGGAAGCCGGAATCAGCAAAGGCCTCCAACCTGAGGTCTTTTCCGCCGTAAACCAAGAACATCTCCTTAGTCCTCCTCAGGTACTTGAGAATGTTCTTTACTGCTATCCAGTGTTTCTCCCCTGGGTCTGACTGATACCGGCTTACCACGCTCAGTGCGTAAGCTACATCTGGTCTGGTACACAACATCGCATACATTATAGAGCCTACCGCAGAAGCGTAGGGTATAATAGACATGCGTTCCCTTTCCAAATCAGTCTTGGGAGACATCTCTTTGGAGAGGGTGATTCCGTGACAAGCCGGTAGATTACCGCGCTTAGAATCTTCCATACTGAATCTTTTCAGTACAGTGTCGATATACCTGGACTGCGAAAGTCCCAACATCCTCTTGGATCTATCACGATAGATCCGGATCCACAGAATGTAAGAGGCATCACCCAGGTCTTTCATGGAGAACCTGTGTGACAAGAATCCTTTGACAGATTGTAGCATAGGAATGTCATTTCCTATCAATAGAATGTCATCCACGTACAAGACGAGGAATACGACACTTCTGGCCACAACTTTACTATATATACACGGTTCATCTGGATTTTTGATAAAGTCATATTCTTTGACTGTCTCATCAAAACAGATGTTCCAACTCCGCGATGCCTACTTTAGTCCGTAAATGGACTTAAGCAGCTTGCAAACTTTCCCGCTGCTCCCACTCTGATTGAAACCCTCTGGCTGATCCATATAGACGCTCTCTTCTAAATTGCTATTCAGAAAAGCCGTCTTTACGTCCATCTGCCAGATTTCATAATCATGGAAGGCAGCAATAGCAAGAAGGACCCGAATGGATTTGAGCATAGCCACTGGAGAAAAAGTTTCGTCATAGTCCAAACCAGGTCTTTGACGAAAACCCTTTGCAACAAGTCTAGACTTATAGGTTTCCACCTGTCCATCTACACCAATCTTTCTCTTGAAGATCCATTTGCATCCTATGGGTTTTACCCCATCTGGAGCAAAGTCCAAAGTCCATACTTTGTTGGTGTACATGGACTCCATTTCGGTCCGCATTGCATCTAGCCATCGTACCGAGTCGCCGCTCTGGATGGCTTGCTGGAAGTCAGTAGGTTCATCATCATCTATGATGCAATCCTCTCTATCCCCGTCTATGAGAAAACCGTAGTATCTCTCAGGCGGACGAGACGGCCTACTACTCCTGCGGAGGGGTGCAGGAATGTTCTGTTTTTCTTGAACCTCTGGTTCTACCAAACTTTCAGTAGTAGTTTGTGGTTCTGGAATTTCTTCCAGTTCTATTTCGCTCCCACTTGACTCCTTTTCTAAAAACTGATGTTCTAGAAAATGGGCATTACGAGAAACAAATACCTTCTGTTCCTCTGCGTAATAGAATAGATATCCCCTGGAGTTCTTTGGATATCCCACAAACAAACACTTTACTGATCGTGCCTCGAGCTTGTCCACATGCTGCTTTTTAACAAAAGCTGGACATCCCCAAATCTTTATATACTGTAGATGGGGTTTCTTCCCACTCCACATCTGATATGGAGTGGTAGGCACAGTCTTGGTAGGTACCATGTTCAAAAGATATGCCGCTGATTCTAGCGCATGTCCCCAGAAAGATCGCGGTAACTCAGCATTACTCATCATGGATCGTACCATATCCAATAGGGTTCGATTCCGTCTCTCCGATACACCATTATGCTGTGGAGTGTACGGAGGAGTAAGCTGAGAGAGAATTCCTTTCTCTTTTAGGTAACCTAGGAACTCGGCACTCAAGTATTCTCCACCTCGATCAGATCTAAGTGTCTTTATACTTTTGCCGGTTTGGTTTTCTACTTCATTCTTATACTCTAGGAAAAAGCCTCGGATTTATGTTTCATCAGATAAATGAATCCGTATCTTGAGTAATCATCCGTTAAAGTAATGAAACAGGAAAAACCACCTCTCGCATGTGTAGACATTGGACCGCATACATCACTGTGTATGAGTCCTAAAAGCTCGCTCGCTCTTACTCCTTGTCCAGTGAATGGAGTCTTTGTCATCTTTCCTTTGAGACAAGATTGACAAGTGTCATAAGTTTGATATTCGAACGTGTCCAAATATCCTTCTCTATGCAACTTAGTCAACCTTCTCTCATTGATGTGACCCAGTCTACAATGTCATAAGAAAGCTTTATTTAAATCTGGAGACTTTCTTTTTAGTGTGTTTTGGACATTGAAAATTTGGAGTTGGTTTAAAACATATACGCCGTTATTTAGAGTACCGGACCCAATCAAACCATGATTAAGGTGGATGTTGACAACATCTCTTACAAACGTGAAATCATAACCTTTATTTGATAACAAGGAAACTGATATGATATTACACGTTAAGCTGGGTACAAAATAACAGTTATGTAAAACCAAAATGTGTCCACTCGTCAATCCTAGGTGATAATCCCCGACGGACGCAGCTCCCACGCTAGCTCCGTTAGCAACCCTGAGGATCATATCACCTTCCTTCAGCACTCTACGGTTTCTCAGTGCCTGCAATGAATTGCAAATATGAGATCCTGACCCGGTATCCAATACCCAGGAAGTAGAGTTGATCGACAGACAATTCTCAATTACAAACACACCTGAAGTCGAAGCCACAGCCTGCTTCGGTTCCTGGTTCTTGGCGTTCCACGCCTTGCAATCCTTCTTCCAGTGCCCTTTCCTGTGACAATGGAAGCACTCATCCAGTCCAACTACCGGTGCTGTAAACTTTTTCTTTCCCTTCTTTCCCACCTTACTAACACCTCCTCTAGGTCTGGGTGCGGCCTTCTTCTTCCTTCCTTTGGCCCTAGCCTTGGACCCGGAAGAAGATGAACCGCCAACAAACATAGCGGGTGTTTCCCTTGCCTTCTGCAAGGTGCCCTCTGCACTCCTTAACATGTTCAGGAGTTCCGCAAGTTCAACTTCTTTTCCTTGAAGATTGAAGTTGAGGATAAACTGGGCGTAGGTGGGAGGAAGGGACTGGAGAACAAGGTCTTTATAGAGCTCATTATCCAAAGTCGTCCCAAGGTCCGCGAGCTCTTCAATATAGCCGATCATCTGTAGGACATGTTCACCTACCGATGACCCGACAGCCAACCTCGCTCGAAACAATTTCTTAGAGGTCTCGTATCTTGCTATACGAGATTGCTCTCCATAAAGTTCCTTTGTATGGAGAAATATGCCATCTAGGGACATATCCTCGTGCCTCCTCTGATGTTCATTGTTCATCGAGGCAAGCACGATGCACTTGGCTCTCGCGCAATCTAAATCCCAGGTTTTGCGGATTTCCTTATCCGCATTGCTGGATTTGGGACCAAGGACAGCAGGTGCTGTAGCGGTGAGGACGTACCCCAGTTTGTCATAGGTCAAAGCCATCTTGACATTCCGCAGCCAATCTTTATAGTTTGGCCCTGTCAGTATATTTTTCTCTAAAAGTAACTTAAGTCCAGTCATTTTCAGGGTCGCTGCAATTAGGAGAGAGAGAAGAAAACTCTTTAGCATGATGCTCTTGCAAGTTTAGAATGGTTTTTAGTTTATCTAAACTGGATGGCTCCCACTGTTTCTCGAATCCTTCCTCAAACCATAAAAGAAGAATTAGCCAAGACTATTCTCACCGTACAATACTTGCTTAACCGTTCAGCCAGGCCGGTGTCGATACTTCGAGGGAGGTTTTCCAACGCTTTCGCGAAGTTCCTTAATTAAATAACCTCTTTTCTCTGGGGGCGTAACCCCGCTGACACTTTTCTGGACACCTACTAGGTTTATAGCATTGATCGTTAAGCGACGAATATCCTGATAAGTAGCATATACTCACAGTAGGATCGGGATCCAAATATCATCGTATGATAATGTTGAAGGAATCCTACCAACATTCATCAAACTCCAAATGGTATGCATCTCTTTGCAAATTTCAGTTTCTTTAGAAATTCCCAATATAAGTTTTTGCCCCATGCTCTTATGACCTTGGCGTTAGGTCAAAATGTCATAAGTCACATGTCAAGCTCTACCCATCATTATCTTGTCAATTTGAACCCATCCGTATATATCCTTGACGTTCGGCCAAAATTATAATACGACTGTCCCAAACTAACTCATCTATCTATGCAACAAATGAATATCCAGCAGCTACCAAACACTATGCCTTGGCGTTAGGTCAAAATGCATAGCTTGAATACTACTGAATACCCAGATGAAATGACGGAGGGCTACGAATGGTTTTGGCGAAACCGTGAACGTAGTGAACTTGATATAACCGAAGGAACCTGATAGCTTTTAAAAGGAGTGGTTAAGACTCCGCATTTAAAAATATCTGTTTTAAAAATAACCGAGTGGTTTCTTTTAAATTGTTCCAACGATTAAAACTTTGGTTTGTTTTACTTTGCATTACAGATAATGCCTCCCATCATTAACCTATCATTGCAGAAAACAACGAAAATACAACGTCCTCTTATGCCATCCGCATTCGCCACGGGGTCCCGTCATCACCCGTTAGGTTACATAACTAACGACAGAGCGGGGGCTGGGCTAGCGCGGGTGTAAAACATAAGTGGCGTCTAAATAGCTATCATAAATATAGATATTTTACATTCGTCTGACGCAATGATATTCATTCCAGAACACAGATAAACAATATTGGATTTGCAAGCAATCTGTATTTCTTTTGAGCCTGCAAGAAAAGATAGATTACACAGTTGTGATGAATAGCCGTTACCCCACCCTCGACCCCTACGGGTACGGCAAACTACCCACCCGGCAGTCTGTGTACCCCACCTTGGGTCAGTCCTAGGAGCAAAAACAGTAAAATGAAATAATACAACGGTGGCTACAACCGCAACCTGGAAGTGCCCCGCGAAAATAATATTACAACAAATTACATTTACAACAAATGAATTAATCAATAACCCATTGCTAACCCCGGCTATACACCACAACAGTCCAATACAGTTTATATGCACAAACAGATATAACCATTTCAGAAATGTGCAACCCCCTGCCAACCGACATACTAGCAGTTAGAGGAGGTTTACGAACACATTAAACAATCACAGATATAATCCAATACGCAAATACTGTACAATTCGATCGAATAAACAACATCAATATTGCTCCAAAATCTGCTCTGTTAAACAGTAACCTGAGCAATAATTAAATATTCCAGAAAACCCCAAACACCAGAGAGGACCCACCCATGAAAGATGAGCCCATGACTCGGCAACTCGGCCGCGGAAGCGCGGCGGATCGTTGGGATCCGCCGCCCTTCCGCGGCACTTTAGTCGAATCATGTGCTCGAATTTCTTGGGTGTTCTCCTGTGGTCATGTCAAGCTCTCTGAACACACCAGAAAAATTTTAGGACTTCATTTTAACTTCGACAGAAACTTGGCAGAATTAGGGTTTTGCGGCTTTGTTTTTCCGTTCGAAATTCGTATAAATTTGCAATTAAGTTATTTATTGTTTAGCGAGGCTCTGATACCACTGTAAGTCGATGTACTTCACCCCAGTACTTGTGGGGAGGCGGAATTTTCAAAAACGATCAAGTTTAAACAACGAACATCGACTAACCGGTTAAATCGAAGCTAAACAAATAATAACCAAACACATAGCTATACTAAACTATAGTGTTAAGGGATTATACCGATCGAAACTAGTCCTTCCTCTTTGTGTCCTCCTTAGTTCTCCTCGACCTTCTCTAGGTAGTAGACGATCCACCCGAGAGCGAAACTCCAAGCTAAACCTCTCACTTGAGGTAACTAATCAACTTTGATTGCTAATCAAAGATGAAAGGATGATGTAGAGTGAAGGTTATGGATTGTTTAGTCTAACTAATCCTTTGATCTCAACACATGAGGATTAAGGATTAGGGATTGAAGATGAGAGCTTGAGGAGAGAGAATGTGAGATAAGATAATGAGAAGAGAGAGAGTGTATCATAATATATTATGAAGCATTCTTTTTTAAGAATAATGAATAAAGGAAATGAATAAGCATGCTTCATAAAATATCTAGTGGTGATTCATTAGCATGAGTCATTAAGCAATAAATGTGCATTAATGAAATGAATGAATCACCACCATGACTCACTTTCTTTCCAAAAGAAACCTCCTTAGTCACATCTTCTAGAAGCTTCTCGTACAATTACGAGAACGCCCCTCCAATCCGCAAAAATACGGAAAAACTTTAGACTGTAAAAATCCAATAACCGGATACCAGTAACTGGCTTAAACCAAAGCCGACTGGTAAAAACTGTCCGAAAGTCGTACGCGCGTAAACGCACGTATGCGTCCGAACCCTTTGTCGCAAAACCATGCAACCTCTATATCGTTTCGCCTGGAGTAGGAAACTCTCTGTGTGGGACTCAAGAGACTCGACTACTACGCTGGCAGTGGGTTTAACCACAGACCGCAAGCGGCACTAGCTGTACGTAACGGTCCCCAGGTAGTTGTCGATAAGAAGGCCGATGAGTAAACCCATCCGAACTCCTACTGAGTCTGATGTGACAATCTCCATACAGTCCGGTCCGTTCGTCCAAGACTATCGCATATCGGGCCTAGGGGGGCGGCAAGCATCAGTCCCCTAATAGCGGTATAAGTCGTGTCGGAGTGAAGCCCATTACACCCTGAGAAACTACTGGAACCTACCAGCAAATCTCGCTTGCCCTGGCCAGGGACTTTGCGTAATGGCTCTCTGACACAGCACGATATCTACTCCCAATACCGGGAGGGACGAATCCTGTCTAACCGCCACTGCCTCCAAGTGCTCGGGACTGCACCCAACTGCTACCTGTTTGCACGACTCCTTTGAGCCGCGGTAGGGTAGCAATCTAAGAACAGTGGGACACACTCGAGGCGAAGTAGCAGTGTCAAGTCTGCGGACTACGCTGTACTCATGTCACCTGGGAACTGTTCACTGACGACTGGTATCAAACCAACCAACAGTTCCCTGTGAGTCCTGTCCGGTGTACCCGTAACCTAACGAGCACCTGTATACTATCTCCAGTACGACGTACTGACAGCTGTGGGACAGACCATCTCCCCAACTGGGATGAGAAGCGTACACACCAGTCTACTCCGGAGTATCGATGCTCTGTCTCGATAATCCAACGACCAGGGACCTGAATAAGGATATGCTTGTAGACTACCCAGCCCCCACTAGTGTGACTGCCATCACAACGCTGGTAGACAAGCAAGATCCTAAGAGCTCTATCAATACGTACACTCACATATTAAGATAGAAAAACCAAGTAGCATACTACCATGTTTAGCAAGACTGTTATATACATGTGAATATCCCAAGCTTCCATTAAGTAATATACAAGCTAGTATGATACAGTAATGGCCTTCTAGGGCATAAACACTAACAATCTCCCACTTGTACTAGGGCCATGTACTGGCATATCGTAGACCAATGATCTCGAGCAGCCTCTCGAACTGAATCTGAGGAAGGGCCTTCGTGAATGGATCAGCAATGTTCTCTTCTGAAGCAACTCTCCGAACCTCGATCTCCTGACGATCAATGATCTCCCTGATCAGGTGATACCGCCTCAAGATGTTTCTGGACTTCTGATGGGACCTTGGTTCCTTCGCTAAAGCTATAGCTCCGTTGTTGTCGCAATACAGAGGTATTGGATCAACTATGGTAGGAACCACCTGAAGTTCTGTTAGGAACTTCTTCATCCAGACTGCTTCTTTTGCGGCATCACAAGCAGCTATATACTCCGCTTCCATCGTCGAGTCAGCAACGGTGTCCTGCTTGGAGCTCTTCCAGCACACCGCCCCTCCATTGAGGGTAAAGACATAACCCGACATGGACTTGGAATCGTCCTTATCACTCTGGAAGCCGGAATCAGCAAAGGCCTCCAACCTGAGGTCTTTTCCGCCGTAAACCAAGAACATCTCCTTAGTCCTCCTCAGGTACTTGAGAATGTTCTTTACTGCTATCCAGTGTTTCTCCCCTGGGTCTGACTGATACCGGCTTACCACGCTCAGTGTGTAAGCTACATCTGGTCTGGTACACAACATCGCATACATTATAGAGCCTACCGCAGAAGCGTAGGGTATAATAGACATGCGTTCCCTTTCCAAATCAGTCTTGGGAGACATCTCTTTGGAGAGGGTGATTCCGTGACAAGCCGGTAGATTACCGCGCTTAGAATCTTCCATACTGAATCTTTTCAGTACAGTGTCGATATACCTGGACTGCGAAAGCCCCAACATCCTCTTGGATCTATCACGATAGATCCGGATCCCCAGAATGTAAGAGGCATCACCCAGGTCTTTCATGGAGAACCTGTGTGACAAGAATCCTTTGACAGATTGTAGCATAGGAATGTCATTTCCTATCAATAGAATGTCATCCACGTACAAGACGAGGAATACGAAACTTCTGGCCACAACTTTACTATATATGCACGGTTCATCTGGATTTTTGATAAAGTCATATTCTTTGACTGTCTCATCAAAACAGATGTTCCAACTCCGCGATGCCAGCTTTAGTCCGTAAATGGACTTAAGCAGCTTGCAAACTTTCCCGCTGCTCCCACTCTGATTGAAACCCTCTGGCTGATCCATATAGACGCTCTCTTCTAAATTGCCATTCAGAAAAGCCGTCTTTACGTCCATCTGCCAGATTTCATAATTATGGAAGGCAGCAATAGCAAGAAGGACCCGAATGGATTTGAGCATAGCCACTGGAGAAAAAGTTTCGTCATAGTCCAAACCAGGTCTTTGACGAAAACCCTTTGCAACAAGTCTAGCCTTATAGGTTTCCACCTGTCCATCTACACCAATCTTTTTCTTGAAGATCCATTTGCATCCTATGGGTTTTACCCCATCTGGAGCAAAGTCCAAAGTCCATACTTTGTTGGTATACATGGACTCCATTTCGGTCCGCATTGCATCTAGCCATCGTACCGAGTCGCCGCTCTGGATGGCTTGCTGGAAGTCAGTAGGTTCATCATCATCTATGATGCAATCCTCTCTATCCCCGTCTATGAGAAAACCGTAGTATCTCTCAGGCGGACGAGACGGCCTACTACTCCTGCGGAGGGGTGCGGGAATGTTCTGTTCTTCTTGAACCTCTGGTTCTACCAAACTTTCAGTAGTAGTTTGTGGTTCTGGAATTTCTTCCAGTTCTATTTCGCTCCCACTTGATTCCTTTTCTAAAAACTGATGTTCTAGAAAATGGGCATTACGAGAAACAAATACCTTCTGTTCCTCTGCGCAATAGAATAGATATCCCCTGGAGTGCTTTGGATATCCCACAAACAAACACTTTACTGATCGTGCCTCGAGCTTGTCCACATGCTGCTTTTTAACAAAAGCTGGACATCCCCAAATCTTTATATACTGTAGATGGGGTTTCTTCCCACTCCACATCTGATATGGAGTGGTAGGCACAGTCTTGGTAGGTACCATGTTCGACAGAAACTAGGGTTTTAAATCGGGTGTTTCGGAGTTGTATCGGTTTCGTAATCCTACAAAATCCATCTAATTCTCTACAAGGATGACATAACTCACCATGGTTGCATTTCTAACCTCATCTCAATTATTCATTCATCACTTGATCAACTATAGCTAAGGGTTAAAGGTTAGGTTAATAAATATCTTTAGTAAAAACAAATCAAGTGGACTAAGTCAATGTTCTACAAGCTTCATGCAAGCTCCAAGCCATAAGAAAATCCAAATAATTTTTAATTACTTAATAAAAAATATTAACCAACATTAAACCTAGCATGGTTTGAGTCTCATACACCCTTGTTGCATGTGTAACCTAGCAAGTCACAATATTATATATCGCATATATAATTTTGTGAACAAAAGAAAACTATACAATAAACATATATCACATATATGTTAAATATATAAGTGGGAAAAATAAATACTTAAGTGGGCATATATTAGTTAATATAATTTAATATATCAAATATATAATTATACATTAAATCATTAAATCAATACTTGATTTAATAATCCGGCTATGTTACATATAACCGACTAATATAATATGTATCATTTTATCGTATCAACACTTGATCCGATAACCCGGCTATATCACATATAACCGGTCGATATCACATATCGCGAGAATAGAATACGGTATCACATACACGTATTATTCTCAGTCCCGCACATATCACATATGTGCTCTTACTTCGTTTTTCCTGAGCCAGGAAACCTCTGTGTAGGACTCTAAAGACTCGTCAATACGCCGGTAGTAGATGATGACCATATCAAATACCCACAAGCCGCAAGTGGTCAGATAAACGTAACGACCATCTGGGTATTCAGCTATCAGAAGATCAACAAGCAAGCCTGTGCATACTCCTGCGAATCCAATCAGTAACACTACCGTATAGTCCGGTCTCTTCGTCTGATATGTCGCATATCCAGTCTAGGGGTGGTAAATGTCAGACCCTAATAACCGATAAGTCATGCCGATGTGAGGCTCATAACGGGTCGAGAATCTACTCATAACACTTACCAGTAGATCTCCATACCAGCCCAGGCCAGGTACTTCCTGTAAGTCTACGGTAGCGCCCAGGCCGTCAATCAGACGCCAAAATGCGGAACAAAAACTTTTATAACTGGCGCTATCGCATACTATAACCCGGATCAGCCATTAACGCTAAACTAACAATCTACAAAGAGGGAAGAAAGGTTATACCGAACGATCCGAGTCCTTCGTTCTTTAACCATCATCCCACGCTCCGTTGCGGCTGCTCCGATCTCGTCGATCTCCGATCTCCTCGTCCAGGTGGAACCACATCGTCGGATCTTTAAACAGGCTCCCGCCTCTGACTCGAGGCAACTCGGTCATCAAGTTTTCTAGAAGAGATGACCAAGAGTGATGTAGAGAATAAGTGGAATACTTTGTCTCGCTTCATCCAAAGCCATGGACGAACGGTTAATGAAGTTGCCGTGGGAATCATGTGATGGAATGAAATGAGCTGTCAAATTCCATACACCGAAAACTATCATAATCATTTAACCAACAACCATTTGTTTTTCTTCCAAGTGTGTGTGAGTGGGGAGGGGGCCGGCCACATATATAGAGGTGGGGGGGGTGAGTGTAGGAGAGGGGGAGGTAACAATAAGAAAATATCTCTAGTGTGAACACAAAGTGTGAACACACTAAATGAAATGATGAATCATTAACCTAGTCATCAAGCATTAATGGAATCATTAAATGCAACCATGACTCACTAAACACCTCACCACTTCTAGAACCATCTAGAAGCTTCCACACTCATCTCAAGAAAAGATAAATACGTATTTAACCAAATGTTAAATACGGCTGATAGAAAACTGGAAACTGGCAACTTCCAAAAGTGATCGCGAAACGAATTTCAGGATAACCCGTAACTGTATAAATATACCCGCAACTGAGACAAAGATATTATATCTACTCTGTATAATACTCGGATCCGGCTTAAACCAAAGCCCACCAGTATTATCTGCCCGAAATATGACACGTGCGTAAACGCACGTGCATTTTCCGAACCCTGCTATAAAACCATACGGCCTCTGCAACGTTTCGCCCGAACTTGGGAAACTATCTGTGGGGGACTCTAATGACTCGTCAGTACCCTGGTAGTGGGTTTAACCACAAGCCGTCAGCGGCACTAGCTATGCGTAACGGTTGCCCATGTACTGACCTCAAGGGAGGCCGAAGAGCGAACTCTTCCGGAAACCCTACTGAGCCTAACAGTGACAATGTATATACAGTCCAGTCCGTTCGTCTATGAGTATCGCATATCCGGCCTAGGGGGCTAGTAACGTCAGACCCCCAATAGCTGTATAAGTCGTGTCGGAGACAAGCCCTGAACACCCTGAGATACTACTGGAGTACCTACCAGTAAATCTCACCTGCCTTGGCCAAGGACTTGGTGTAATGGCTTTCCTAGACACAGCGCGACCTCCACCCCCAATACCGGGAGAGACGAATCCCCTGCCGATCCGCTCACGTGCTTCCATGTGGATCGGGACTGTACCCAAAAACTACCAGTTTGCACGACTTCTTTGAGCCGTGGTAGGGTAGAAATCAAAGCACAGTGGGAACTCACACGAGACAAATGACGACCTCAGGTCGATGAACTAACCTGTACACATGTCACCAGGGAACTGCTATCTGACGATATGTATAATACCAACTAGCAGGTTCCCGGCGAGTCCTGTCCGGTGTACTCATAACCCAATGAGCACATGTATACATCTTAGGTGATCCAACTGACACCAGTGGCTTGTTAGACCGGCCACTGCACCTCGTCGGGGTCTCGACTGTATACACTAGTCTACTCCGGAGTATCGATGCCCTGTCTCGAAACTCCCACGACTAGGGACCACTATTAAGGATTTGCTTATAGACCACCCAACTCTCACTTATATGATCGCCCTCATACTGTTGGTAGTCAAGCAAGATCCTAAGGGCTCTATCAAAGTGTAATCATGATCAGTCACCTGAACCTATACACGACTGATAAAGGCAAACCAGATAGCATACTATCATTTCGAGTAAGACTGTCTTACCGATATAGGTCCTCCGCAATCATTGCAATCACGTACCTGCGATCCAATAATTGACTTTGAGGGCACTATATCCAACAATCTCCCGCTTGCACTTAAGGCTAATTATTGCGATGTTGCGTACTCGCAGCCCGTGTGAAACCAACACCCAACTCCCCAACTAATCTGTTTCACAAATCCCGTTTGTAAAACTATTGTGTTCGAGAAGTAGCCTCAGTGAGTGGATCCGCCCTGATGTTTCTTTCTATGTCTCTCTTAATCTCAAGTTCGCGGAGAAAGCCATCTCCCGAATTGAGTAATACATGTCTTAGAATATGTCTGGATATCTGATGGGACCTAGCTCGTAAATGAACTCCAAATCCAAACTTCTTAAACTGTATCGATAACTGAACCTAATCAGTATCCGGCACCATGCCTCCCACAGTATCCTCTTGGACCACCTGTCAACAATACTGTCCCTCTTCGTCAGAGGCAAAACTATAACTCTGACAATCACTCTGTCAACCATGTCACCTTTGAAGCCTGGAATGATGACCGTCTCCCGTCATCAAATCCGTAGAACATTCACTTATGTTCTAAAACTGCTTCCTTATGTTTCTCCAGGATTGGATTAATACAAACTTATTGTATCTAGTGCAAAAGCAACATCTGGTGTGGTACTTGACATCTCACGATTGACTCAATTGCCTAAGCAAGTGATATGCCAATCATGCACATCCTTCTCCCCTTTAGTCTGTAAGACACCTTTAGAGAGGGTGACTCCATCACCTGCAGGTACACCACCATGCCAGGAGTCCTCTATTCTAAAAACCATTAGAATACTGTCAAAGTACCCACATTGGGAAACTACCCAAATCCAGATCTAAAACCATAGATCTAGAACCAAAATGTCAGATATTATATCCATATCCTGTCCGGAGAAACAACTGTGTGACGACCAAAGTACAACCGATCGTACTATAGGAATTTTACTTCCTACTCTGTGTATGTCATCCAAATACCAGGACATCACACCCTACTACCTTCTTAACAGATCCATCCCCTATTCTGATGAAGTCAAACCCATGACTGTTACATCAAAATTAGATGATCAATCTCCGCTATAACTGCTCTAGTCTATAAATAGACATAAGCTACTTGCCCACTATGCTTCCGCTGCTCCCACTGACCACAACAACCCTCCTACCGGGTCTCATAGCCTGGAACAACAGTAGTGTCAAGTCTGGGTAGATAAAACCTCCCTGTCACCGTCCTTGAGGCTACCGGAGTACCTCTCGGGTGTCTGAGGTTACCCACCAAATCTGCGGAGTGGCTAATGGAATGTCAAACCTGATTGAATCTATAGGTCCTATTAAATTTTCCGTAATCGTTTGCGGTTCTGGAATCACTTCCAGTTCTACCATACTCCCACTACTGTTTTCTGAAAAAATCCATTTTACTAAAACTGTGGCGAGTTTAGAACAATATCATTATTGATCTTCCAGATGGTAGAATGTCAACCCTTGTCAGAGCCTGGGCCAACCCACAAACTTCCATTACAGAAACGTGCCCTGAGTTATCCAGAGTCTGGTTTTAAGCAAAAGCCGGACAACTCCCCGTACCTTAACATCGTTAAGATACGAACCATTCTATATCCAATATAGAAACTTTGACACTTATTTAATTGGAACCAGATTCTAATCATGCAGCTGTCTCCAGTGCATATCATCTTTTAATGGAGAGAGGCAAATCAGCATTACTCAACTTTGGAGTCTATCCAATTATGAGTAACCCGAAAGAGAAACAAGTTTCTCAAAACTTTTACTATCATCTGAATACCAATCACAAGTATCTACATCTTCGATCTCTTTAAAGAATCTCGATACTTGCGATATCTGGTTCTCTACTTTATTCTTATACCCACAACTTCTCAAAACTTAGACCTTTTATTTCTACGAAACACTTGTCTAAAAACTAGAGAAGTCTAAGTAAACAGAACATAGTACGAGGACCTACCCCTTTGTCCTGATGGACATTGGACAACATACAATACTCTGTATAAGTCCGCTGAGATGAATAACTCAAAACATGTGCGTCGTACGTTGAAAACTGTACCCAGGCGATTTCCTCAAATATCACCAATTACAACGAATTCCGGTATAACGAGGATGATCACCTAATTCCCAATAACTTCCTCCCACTCATCATCTGTAAAACCATACAGATATGAGAATGAAACCTGGTGAATAGACACCGTGGAGTAAGTATCTAATCGGGAAAACAGTTTTCCATTAACAATGCACTGAAACATGAAAATGTTTCGTAGGGGTATCCTGGTATTCATAGTAATGCCTCTTCCATAATCCAATTCATGACTCTAACCGTATATTTCTTTGCCATCTCTCCAAATCCCTTTATTTGTCTTTAGTCGTTACCTTCTGTACACCATCGTTAGGCTAAATGGTTTTCTTCCTTCCCTACCTTTCGGCACCAGCCTATGGTTTGGAAGAAGACTATCTAGTAAGCATAATAGGTGTACCCTCCTAAACCAAGGACTACTCGCAACAGAGAGAAGGTGATGATAAAAGACAACTGAATAATACCTTATTCTTTTAAAGGTGAAATAGGAGTGGCGATGAAGTACGCGGTTTGGTCATGAATGATAACAGTCGCAACTTACTTTTCCCTCTTTCTAATCCCTTTATTTTGTCTTTACATATTACCTTCTGTACACCCTACTTAGGCTAATTGGTTTTCTTCATTCCCTACCTTTCGGCACCTGCTTATGGTTTGGAATAAGACTATCCAATAAGCGTAATAGGTGTACTCTCCTAAACCAAGGAGCCCTCGCAACCTGAGAGAAGGTGATAATAAAAGACAATTGAATAAACCAATTCTATTTCTCCTGAACCTTGATCCATCCTCGAAGGAGTCCTTTCGAGTTCGTATATAACCATACGATGGATCTATCCAATGGAAGTGGATGTCCGTAGTAATACGGGTGTTCTGAGAAATTCAAAGGGTAAAAGAAGGAGTGGCAATGAATTATGCAACATAGACAATCCAAAAGCCAGTATTTTAAGAAGGTTCGGTCAACTTGGTCACTGAGTCATAGTCTATGGTCGGTCAAAGGTCGCTGCCAAAGAGAGAGAGAAAAGAAACACTCTGCTTGCACTCTAACCTAGATCAGAATGGTTATCATTTTATCTAATCCGGAAACCTCGCACTGTACTGTCAAATTCTCCTCCAAACCTGAAAGAAGAATCAATCGGGATTACCCGAAGAGTAAACCAACTCATCAGTGGGAATCGGGATCCAACTCTCATCGCATGATAACGTGACGGAATCCACTCACGTTATCACACTCCAGAAGGTATGCGCATGCCTGGCAAGTTTCAGTTTCTTTAGAAACTCCCGATATGATTTTTACCCCATGTTCTCATGACCTTGACGAAAACCAACAAATCATAAGTCACATGTCAAGTTCTGCCCGTCATTATCTTGTTAATTCGAACCCACCCGTACATACCCTTGACGAAAGCTAACAAGGTAATACGACTGTCCTAAACCAACTCATCTATCTATGCAACAAATGAATACCCCAGCAACTACCAAACACTATGCCTTGACGAAAGCCAACAAACATAGCTTGAATATTACTGACCATCCATAAGAAATGACGGAGGGCTACGGCTGGTTTTTGGCGAAAAACCTTTAACGTAATGAACTTGATCTCGTTGAAGGAACCTGATAGCTTTTTATAAAATATAGTGGCGAAAACCTTTGCTAAAGAGGTCACTCCCGGTGAAGGGATCTCGGCTCTTTCCTCGTGGAATGAGGTGCAGGATATTCCACTGAATACCGCGATGCAAAGCAACATGTAATCGACTATAGTGAAGTTATTACCCTGATGCAAACTTCTGCCCAAAGGGTCAGTCCCGGTGAAGGGATATCGGCCCTTGCCCCGTCGAATGAGGTGCAGGATATTCCAACAGAATACCACTGTGCAAAATAAAAGGAAACATCTTTGTAATAACACTTTTTAAAATGTTCCAACAACATCCAAACAGGCTTGTTTTACTTTGCATTGATCAGAATCAACGCAGTACCATCAATAAATCACACCAGAAAAGAACGAAAATAAAATGTACGTATATGCCATCCGCATTCGTCACTGGGTCCTGTCTATAGGGTTCCTAGGCACTCTAGTGAGGTCTCACAAGGCATCGAACATGCCAATTTCAAAAATTAACGGTGCCGAGAGACCCGACTACGGATCGTTTGCTAGATTTATAGGCGAAAGATAAACTAGTTAACAACTTAACTATAAAGATACGGAAATACAACCTTTGTAGATCCGGTGCTCCACCTCCATAGCTCCGCAACGAAGTCCCCTCGCTGTTCAAATGAGTTCCCGGGCTCTAGCGTCGGCTTCGTCGGAGAATGGGCAAGCTAGGTCGTCGATGTCCATGCCGAAGATGATCTACGTCGAAGCATCGCAAGATCAAGCTCTCACTTCACTAAGTCATGAAACTTGTGAAGGAAACACACTCTACTACTTGGCAAGAGGTAGAGGATGAAAAAATAGGAAGTGGGTAGACTTTAGATTTGGATTTCTCACTTGTTTGCTCAATTCACCATTGATGAAGAAAGCTTTTTCTTCTTGAGTTCAAGGAAGAAGAAGAAGAAAATGTTATGATAAGTTATTATAAAAAGAATAATACATTTATTCTTATCATAATATTAACCTAAGTTAAGTGTAGAGATTTGACCAAGGTTAAAGAATGGTTAGGGTTAAGGAGATGAGACAAAAAATGGTCACTTCATGAATGCTTCATGAAGCTTCATGTTGCAAACAAAATAAGCCACCATTTTTCTCTCATTTCATTTCCTTTTTCCAAAAATAAAAGGATAAATAAATGAATAAGTAAAACCCTAATTATCCACTTAACCATGGTTTAAATCTTTACACTTAACCAAAAAGATATGTATCATCAAACATGATACAATTAAGTGCACAAAATCATATCGCATATGTAATGCGCACATCCGAGCGAGAAAATCCATTTAAAGTGAACCGATACCAGTTAATGCAAAGTAATATATCAAATATATAATTATGCATCAAATCATTAAATCAACACTTGATTTAACGATCCGGTCATATCGTATATAACCGACTAGTATGCAATGCATTGGTTTATCGAATCAACCCTTGATTCGATAACTAGGGTATATCGCATATAACCTAATCGATACATTCATCGCGAGAATGAAATACGGTATCACATACATGCATTATTCTCGGTCCCGCACATATCTCATATGCGCTCCTATTTCGTTTCGCATGAGCCAGGAAACCTCTGTGTAGGACTCTAAAGACTCGTCAATACGCCGGCAGCAGATGATGATCATATCAAGCATCCACAAGCCGCAAGCGGTCTGCTAAACGTAACGGCCACCCGGGTATTGAGCGATCAAAAGATCGACGAGCAAGCCCGCTCACACTCCAGTGAATCCAACCAGTAACACTACCGTACAGTCCGGTCTGATCGTCTGATATGTCGCATATCTTGCCTAGGGGTGGTAAACGTCAGACCCCAATAGCTCGATAAGTCGTGTCGATATGAGGCTCATAACGGGTCGAGAAACTACCGGTAACACTTACCAGCAATTCTCTGAGCTGCCCTGGCCAGGGACTTCCTGTTATAGCCAATCGAACACAGTGCAACATCAACTCCCTATACCGGGAGAGACGAATCCCCTCCTATCGCTCATAGCCTCCATGTGACTCGGGACTGTACCCAAAAACCACCGTTTTGCAGGCCCTCTTGGACATGGTAAGATGGAAATCAAAGCACAGTGGGAACCACATAAGACTCTATGACGATCTCGGGTTAACAGACTACTCTGTACCAGTGTCACCAGAGAACTGCCATCTGACGTGAGGTATAATACCATCTGGGAGTTCTCGGCGAGTCCGTCCAGTGTACCCAGTCTCTACTGAGCACCCGTATATCATCTCCGATGTCAAACACCAATGGATATGGGATCATCCATCGCCCATCTGTATTGGTCGAGAAGCTACACGCTAGTCTACTCTGGTATATCGATGCCCCGTCTCGATACACCCACGACTAGGGACTTTGAAGGATGTACTTATGGACTACCATGTCCCCACTAGTATGATCCGCATCATAGTCCAGATAGTCAAGTACACATCCTAAGGGCTTTACCAACATGTAACAGAGAGACAATCAGTGTACACGTTAAGGTAAAGATCAACCAGATAGCATACTATCATGTCGAGCAAGAAAGTCCTCCCTATATATGTCCCAGCATCCACTACAATATACATCCAATGTACAGTAATGGCCTCTTGGGCATACATATAACTAACAATCTCCTACTTTCACTAGGGCCATCTGTAGCAGTGGTCGAAGTATCTCATACTCAACCATCCCATGAAAGTCTCTCTCTAGGAATAGGCCTTCGTGAGTGGATCCGCCGTGTTATCCTCTGAGTCTGCTCTCATTGCCTCGATCACCTTGGAGATCAAACATCTCCATGATCAGGTGATACTGCCTTAAAATAAGTCTGGATCACTGATGGGACCGGCGTTCCTTGTCATAAGCCACAACTCCATTGTCTCACAATGGTAGGAACGTAGTTCATCTCATGAACTAATATACACCCAAACATCCTCTTTGGTAGCATCTTAAGTAGCGATGTATCCTGCCTTTATCGTCTAGTATGCCACGGTATCTAGCTTGGAAGTCTTCCAACATACCGTCCCTTTACTTAGGGTAAAGACAATGCCTGCGACTTACATTCAGTCGTCTTTATCACCCTGGAACCCTTCCAGCGATTCTCCCCAGGATCTATTGATATCATCTCACTACAACTAGTGAGAATCCTAACATCCAATTAAATCTATCTCATAGATCTAAAACTCAGGATTTAGGAGGTATCATTTTGATCCTACACGGAGAATCTTTGTGATAAACGGAGATTGATCGAGCGTAGCATAAGAAACTCCTTTCTTATCAAGAGTATGTCATCCACGTACTCTACGAGGATCACCACCATACTCCCTACTACCTTTTTGTTTATACAAGGTACATCTACCATTTTGATGATGCCAAACACTTTGACTAATCCATCAAAACAGATGTTCCATCTCCGCGATGCCTGCTTTAATCCTATAAAGCATCTTGCACACGTTTCCGCTGCTCCCACTGTCTACGAAGCCCTCTGGCTGTGTACTTATAGACGCACTCTTCTAAAACATCATTTAGAAAAGCAGTCATGACACCCAACCACCAGATATCGTAGTCATGGTATGTAGCCGCGGAAAGTAGGATCTGGATAGACTTAAGCATAGCTACTTGAAAAGGTTTCATCATTATCCACGCCTGGTCAATGACGAGAACCTTTAACAAGTCTAGCTTTAAAAGTCTCAACTTTTCGATATACACCAAGTAATCTTCTCAAGATATACTTGCTCCTGATGGGGATTTAACCCTTCAGATATAGCAACCAAAGTCCATAATTTGTTGGTGTATAAGGATTCCATCTCAGATCGCTAAACATCCAGCCATTCTTACAGAGTCTCTCTCCTGATGGCCAGCTGGAAACTAGTTGGGTCATCATACCATGATGCCATCCTCGCTCCCACTGTCATAGAGAAACCGAAGTATCTCTCAGGTGGGTGAGGAACCCTACTAGATCGGCGGAGAGGCTGAGGTTTGTTGGAATCTACTGAATCCTTTGGTTCTATCAAATCATCAGCTGCAGTCTGAATAGCTGGAACATTTCCAGTTGTACATAACAGATGTTGCCTCGAGCTTGTCCGGATTTTGTATTTTAGGAATAGGCCGGACAACCCCAAATTTTAACTAACTTAAGATATGGGCTCTTCCCTTTCCATATCACATATGAAGTGGTAGGCAACTGATTTGATCGGAACCCTATTCAATAGGTATGCAACTTCATAGGTGCATAACTCCCAAAAGGAAAAAGGTAACTCAGTAGTACTCATCATAGAGCACACCATATCAAATAGGGTGTATCTGCTCCGCCCCGACATACCATCGTGCTATGGTGTATACGGAGGAGTAATGCTGAGAGAGAATCTCATTCTCCTTTAAAATAGTCCAGGATTTCCGTGCTCAAGTATTCTCCTCCTTGATCACATCAAAGGACAAAATACTTTTACCCGTACTTTGGTTCTCTACTTCTAACTTATATTCTGTGAATATCTCAAAAGGTTCGGACTTGTGTTTCAGCAGGAACATATATCTGAATCTAAAGAGATCATCAGAGAATGTAATGAAGTACAAAGAACCGGTCTTGGCATGTGTAGACTGGGGACCTACATACATCAACATGTATCATCCCAAGAGTTTACTAACTCTTTCTCTGTTTCCAGTAAACGGAGCTATGGTCATCTTATCTTTGTGACATGACTGGCGAGTTTCACAAGATGTAAATTCAAACTAATTTAAATATGCATCTTTATGTAACTCTAGCTAGTCGGGTCACCTTGATCTGACCTAGTCTACAATACCTCAAGAAGGAACCGTTCATTTCTGAACTCTTTCTCTTGTGTGTGTTCCATATACTAAGAACTGTAGTTTGATTTAGAACAATAATGTTTTTAGATAACGTGCCTGAACCGATCAACTTTTGATATAGGAAATGTTCAAAACATTATCCAACAATACAAAATTATATCATTTCTTTACTAATAAAGAGACTGATATGATTTTGTATATCAGGTTCGGTATCTAATAACATTCGTTCAGGATTAATGTATTGGTAATACAGGGTGACAGTGACCGACAGACTTGGCTGCAACACTTGCCCCGTTTTCTGCCTCATGAAACTTATCACCCGTTCTCAGTTTTTCTACCCTTTTGTAGCCCTATGTAACATCTTACATATCTGGGATCCTGATCCGGTATCAAATACCCTGTATACGGAGGATACTGAGAAACAGTTCTTTGTAATGAACACACCCGAAGATGATGCATCATATGCACTTTCTTCGTTTGGGCGGCACGGGAATTCTGGTAATCCCCAATTTCCTGCTCTGTCTTATAACAATTATAAGTTGGAGCGGGACCAACTTTCCCCAGCTCAGTATAACAAGCGGGTTCGGTCAATAATCCGTTTTATTATCTTGATTAAGGCGTGATATGGTCGCTACCAGGAGAGAGAGAGAAGAAAACACTCAGCGTGCGCTCTTGCAAGAATCGATTGGTTATTATTTTATCTAATCAGGATGGCTCCCACTGCTTTTTATCAAATCTTCCGTCAAACCCTAAAAGGAAAGACTAGCCGGGATTAATTACACACTACAAGTTCGCCAATCATTCAGCCAGGCCAGTGTCGGTACTTTGAGGGAGGTCCCCCGTGCTTTCGCACGAACCTAATTAATGTAAACCTCGTTTTCCCAGAGGCGTAACCCCGTTGACACCTTTCTAGACACCTACTTGATCGGCTAATTGTAATGTATAAAACTCTCCCAGGAGTAACTCTTACTCGCAGCGGGTATCGGGATCCAACTATCTCATAGAAGGTATGCAATCTCATTGCAAATTTCAACACTTGAAATTCCCGATAATATTTTGCCCCTAACGTGCTATGACCTTGACGAAAGCCAACAAACCATAGCCCGCTAGTCAAGTTCAACCCGTCATTTCCTGATTGAATTAAACCCACCCGCACGACCCTTGACGAAAGCCAACAAAGCCGCACGACTACCCTAATCCAATCGCATCGTATGCTAGCAGATAAGCAGCATATAGCTACCGCACACTGCACCTTGACGAAAGCCAACAAATGCAGCACGAATACTATATACAACTTATCTGAAATGACGGAGGGCTACGACAGGTTTTTCTGAAAACCTATTGCGTAATGAACTTGATATCGTTGTAGGATCGAATGAATTTTGAAATGGAGTGTTTTTTAGGCTTTTCTAGTTTTGCTAAAGGAGTCACTCCCGGTGAAGGGATCGTCGGTCCTTTCCTTGTCGAATGAGGTGCGGGATTTATCATATATATCACTGTGCAAAGCAAAAACACTTAAAAGCAATCAAAAGACAAACCGAGTGTGTAGCATCTACCAGTTATTTCTAAAGGAGTCACTCCCGGTGAAGGGATCTCGGTCCTTTCCTTATCGAATAAGGTGCAGGATATATCATATATACCGCTGTGCAAAGCAAGAACTGTAGCAACCTGTTTATTTTGAAATTCGATTCTACAACATCTTAGGTTTCTTTTATTTCATTAATCACATTAATGAAGTCCTATCATTTAAATACCTAAACATCACAGATAAATACGACATACACTTATGCCATCCGCATTCGACTCGATGTCCCCTCGTGCACCGTTAGGTTAGGTAACTAACGACAGGGCGGGGCAGGGCTAGCGCGGGTGTAAAACATAAGTAACGCCTATATAATATATCATATATACTATATACTGTATCTATCATAGAACATCACATGATCACATCACAGATATCGCAGCAGAAGAATCATATGAAATATTGGATATACTAGGACGTCCGTGTTTTCAATACGAACCAGTATAAAACACGGATTCCACGGTCGTGATGAATAGCCAAACCCACACCCCTAGACCCCTACGAGAGCGGCAAGCAACCCTACCAATTCTAGAGTTAGGAGACCCGGCCTCGACTCCTCGAGTTGGTCTCCCACTGGACTCCAGAACCCGGTTACTTGTGCCCTCCTCCTTGGGTCTATCCTAGTGCGGAAAAGTAAATAATATACAACGGGTGACAACTTCCGCTACCTGGAAGTGCCCCAATAAAAGAATATTACATACAAGTTTTTACATGAATGAAAATGAAAAACACTCATCTCACATAAAAACCCCCGGCTATTCGAACACGACGATCCAATATAACATATCCAGCAACACATAACATCACATGTCATCAACGTAAGTAAATATGCGCATCCCAATTGTCGTTGACATATAGCAACGAAACCGGCGATATCACATATTACACTTACGGTCACAGAAAAGAAAGTGTAAAACTACAACAGTTGGAATCCGCAACCACCTCAGACATCGCATGCCTGACCAAATGAATTACTTAGACATCACATGCCTAACAATTATAAACCCCGCATTTTAGTCTCATTATCGAAAACACTTTTCAATATCAAGTCGGGTAATTCAACAAGATTCCCGACATCCTGATCGAATGCTCGTCGCAAACTTTAGTAGGCGGCCGCACCCCCGATACTGTCGACGAAGTGCACCAAGGCGGAACACCGCTGCCGCAAGCACCCGAATGGATGCTTTCGGCGACGGGGTTCTCCTACAGTCACTTGGTCGGGGCTATGGGATGAGGCTGTCTATTAAGTTTACCCGGCGAGTATCCGCGTACGCTACGTGATTGCGACGGACTTTTGATCACATCAAAATTCCGTGGCAACCGATCAAGTGAGACTAAACTGCTATGTTTATAACATTCATTCAATTATCACAAAACTTTTGTGAATTCCAATTATTGTATCCCATTCCAGATAAACAAAAAATATTAAACTTTTCGATCGAACAATCGAATACCCAAGTTTTCCCGATACAGATCAACACATGAAACAAGTCTAACAACATTCAGTTCGTGCCTCAGTACCAACGGTCCAGCCGTAGAAGGGTCAAGCCAACGCCTCACATGTAGCACGCCGTACTGCCCCAAACCCAAAGGTTCAAAGGGCAGTTCAAGACGGTTACATAATCGAGTTAAGGTTTGTTTTCTTCTAGAGGGACCATCGCGTTACTTGCACTACTTAGAACGTCGTTAAACTATGAAAAAATCCAACACTTGGAAATTTCCCGACAGGGGAAAAATTGGGTATTTATATCCGGTCGAACCTTTTAAAATATTCTAAAATTTATCCGGAAAGCCACACAGACAAAATTTGAAACCCCGATCGAATCTTTGATTCCCAATACAACCCAAAAATGCTCAACTGTTTACTGCATATTAAAAATTCCCAGAAAACTCAGCATATTAAAATAGGAATTACTGTGCAAACAGGAGTCAACGAGTCAACAAAACGGCCGCGGAACCGCCGCCCCAAGTGGGCATAGGCCGCGGTTCCGCGGCGTTATGACGGAGTTAAGTCTCCGTTTTTCACAGTATTTCATAAAACACCCTGCTTGATTTTATGGATATTTTTAATCTTGAAAAATCCACATTTTTAAAATCTGGACAGAGAGCATTTTTGAATATGAGTTTCGGGTTCGTTCGGATTTCAAACTCCGTCGGGACTTCGCCTAAGTCTCTAGATAGGCTCTGATACCACTGTAGGGTTCCTAGGCACTCTAGTGAGGTCTCATAAGGTATCGAACATGCCAATTTCAAAAATTAACGGTGCCGAGAGACCCGACTACGGATCGTTTGCTAGATTTATAGGCGAAAGATAAACTAGTTAACAACTTAACTATAAAGATACGGAAATACAACCTTTGTAGATCCGGTGCTCCACCTCCATAGCTCCGCAACGAAGTCCCCTCGCTGTTCAAATGAGTTCCCGGGCTCTAGCGTCGGCTTCGTCGGAGAATGGGCAAGCTAGGTCGTCGATGTCCATACCGAAGATGATCTACGTCGAAGCATCGCAAGATCAAGCTCTCACTTCACCAAGTCATGAAACTTGTGAAGGAAACACACTCTACTACTTGGCAAGAGGTTGAGGATGAAGAAATAGGAAGTGGGTAGACTTTAGATTTGGATTTCTCACTTGTTTGCTCAATTCACCATTGATGAAGAAAGCTTTTTCGTCTTGAGTTCAAGGAAGAAGAAGAAGAAAATGTTATGATAAGTTATTATAAAAAGAATAATACATTTATTCTTTTCATAATATTAAACGAAGTTAAGTGTAGAGATTTGACCAAGGTTAAAGAATGGTTAGGGTTAAGGAGATGAGACAAAAAATGGTCACTTCATGAATGCTTCATGAAGCTTCATGTTGCAAACAAAATAAGCCACCATTTTTCTCTCATTTCATTTCCTTTTTCCAAAAATAAAAGGATAAATAAATGAATAAGTAAAACCCTAATTATCCACTTAACCATGGTTTAAATCTTTACACTTAACCAAAAAGATATGTATCATCAAACATTATACAATCAAGTGCACAAAATCATATCGCATATGTAATGCGCACATCCAAGCGAGAAAATCCATTTAAAGTGAACCGATACCAGTTAATGCAAAGTAATATATCAAATATATAATTATGCATCAAATCATTAAATCAACACTTGATTTAACGATCCGGTCATATCGTATATAACCGACTAGTATGCAATGCATCGGTTTATCGAATCAACCCTTGATTCGATAACTAGGGTATATCGCATATAACCTAATCGATACATTCATCGCGAGAATGAAATACGGTATCACATACACGCATTATTCTCGGTCCCGCACATATCTCATATGCGCTCCTATTTCGTTTCGCTTGTGCCAGGAAACCTCCGTGTAGGACTCTAAAGACTCGTCAATACGCCGGCAGCAGATGATGATCATATCAAGCATCCACAAACCGCAAGCGGTCTGCTAAACGTAACGGCCACCCGGGTATTGAGCGATCAAAAGATCGACGAGCAAGCCCGCTCACACTCCAGTGAATCCAACCAGTAACACTACCGTACAGTCCGGTCTGATCGTCTGATATGTCGCATATCTTGCCTAGGGGTGGTAAACGTCAGACCCCAATAGCTCGATAAGTCGTGTCGATATGAGGCTCATAACGGGTCGAGAAACTACTGGTAACACTTACCAGCAATTCTCTGAACAGCCCTGGCCACGGACTTCCTGTTATAGCTAATCGAACACAGTGCAACATCAACTCCCTATACCGGGAGAGACGAATCCCCTCCTATCGCTCATTGCCTCCATGTGACTCGGGACTGTACCCAAAAACCACCGCTTTGCACGCCCTCTTGGACATGGTAAGATGGAAATCAAAGCACAGTGGGAACCACACAAGACTCTATGACGATCTCGGGTCAACAGACTACTCTGTACCAATGTCACCAGAGAACTGCCATCTGACGTGAGGTATAATACCATCTGGGAGTTCTCGGCGAGTCCGTCCAGTGTACCCAGTCTCTACTGAGCACCCGTAAATCATCTTCGATGTCAAACACCAATGGATATGGGATCATCCATCGCCCATCTGTATGGGTCGAGAAGCTACACGCTAGTCTACTCTGGTATATCGATGCCCCGTCTCGATACACCCACGACTAGGGACTTTGAAGGATGTACTTATGGACTACCATGTCCCCACTAGTATGATCCGCATCATAGTCCAGATAGTCAAGTACACATCCTAAGGGCTTTACCAACATGTAACAGAGAGACAATCAGTGTACACGTTAAGGTAAAGATCAACCAGATAGCATACTATCATGTCGAGCAAGAAAGTCCTCCCTATATATGTCCCATCATCCACTACAATATACATCCAATGTACAGTAATGGCCTCTAGGGCATACATATAACTAACACTGTCATCACCCGTTAGGTTACTTAACTAACGACAGAGCGGGGATTGGACTAGCGCGGGTGTAAAACATATACAACATCTAATAGTATATAAACCATTATACAATAATCGTTCCAGGTGTGATAATATGCAACATTACAGAAAAGTAATAAGCATCACAGAACAATACAGATAATCTGGGTTCCCCGGGTTTCGTAGAGCCGCTACTGAAACCCGATGTTCCTCTGTCGTGTGGATAGCCTTTGCAATGAAACCTAGACCCCTATGGGTGCGGCAAGTTACCCGCCAAAACCTGAAGCGAGGCAGCCTCTTACAGCAAAGAGAATGGACTACCCAGCACTTCATGGAATCCGGTAATCTTGAGCACCCCTCCTTGGGTCAACCTGTACCCCCTACGAATGCGGCAAATAGTCCGCCAATTCTAGAGTGAGGCCCCTATGCCTCTCAAAGCCATGAGATGCGGACCCGTTGCCCCCCAAAACCCGGCTATCTGTGCACTCCGTCGCGGGGTAAAACCTAGTACAGAAATGAAAAATAGTACAACAGGTACATCGACCGCAACCTGGTCGTGCCCCAAAAGAATATTATACAACAGGCAGTGACGGCAGTCCACAAGTTGGACGTGTAGGGTTCCTAGGCACTCTAGTGAGTTCTCACAAGGCATCAATCATGCCAATTTCAAAAATTCTAGGTGCCGAGAGACCCGACTACGGATCGTTGGCTAGATTTCTAGGCGATAAATGAACTAGTTAACAATTAACTACAAGAACGGAAATACAACCTTTGTAGATCCGGTCCTCCACCTCCACGGCTCCGTAATGAGGTCATCTCCGCTGTCCAAAACGAAAACCCGGGCTCAAGCGTCGGCTTCATCGGAGAAGAAGCGGGCTAGGTCATCGACGACATGCCGAAGATGATCTACGTCGAGGCATCACTAGATCAAGCTCCACCTTCACAAGGCCATGAAAACTTGTGAAGGAAACACACTCTACTACTTGGCAAGAGGTAGAGGATGAAGAAATAGGTAGTGGGTAAACTTTAGAATTGGATTTCTCACTCTAATTCATCACTTGCCATTGATGGAGGCAAGCTTTCTTCACTTGAAGAAATGAAGAAGAAGAAGAAGAATGTTATGATAAGTTATTTAGAAAATACAAAATAAAAGAATACTTATCATAATGAACCATGGTCAAGTGTAGAGAATTAACTAAGGTTAGATTAATGGTTAGGGTTAAAGATAAAGACAAAGTGGTCACTTTGGTCAAAGCTTCATGAAGCTTCAAAAAGCTTCATGAAAGAAAATGAAATAAAGAAACCATTTTGCTTTTCTTTTTTGCTTATATCAATATCCAAAATGAATAAACAAATAATTAAAAGAAAAAGCAAAACTCTAATCATTAAGTTAACCATGGTTTAATTCTATACACTTAACCAAAAGGCATGTATCATCAAACATGATACAAGCTAGTGCACAAAATCATATCGCATATGCAATGCGCACATCCGAGTGAGAAAATCCATCTTAAGTAAACCGATACTAGTTGATACAAAGTAATATATCAAATATATAAATATTCATTAAATCATTAAATCAACACTTGATTCAATGATCCGGTCATGTCGCACACAACCGACTAGTATAAAATGTATCGGCTTATCGAATCAACGTTTGAATCGATAACTAGGTTATATCGCATACAACCATTCGACACATTGATCGCGAGAATAAAATACAGTATCACATACACGCATTATTCTCGGTCCCGCACATATCTCATATGCGCTCCTATTTCGTTTCGCTTGAGCCAGGAAACCTCTGTGTAGGACTCTAAAGACTCGTCAATACGCCGGCAACAGATGATGATCATATCAAACATCCACAAGCCGCAAGCGGTCTGCTAAACGTAACGGCCACCCGGGTATTGAGCGATCAGAAGATCGACGAGCAAGCCCGCTCACACTCCAGTGAATCCAACCAGTAACACTACCGTACAGTCCGGTCTGATCGTCTGATATGTCGCATATCTCGCCTAGGGGTGGTAAACGTCAGACCCCAATAGCTCGATAAGGCGTGTCGATATGAGGTCTATAACAATTCGAGAAACTACTGGTAACACTTACCAGTAAATCTCAGCAACCCTGGCCAGGGATTTCCTGTTATAGCCAATCGAACACAGCGCAACATCAACCCCCTATACCGGGAGAGACGAATCCCCTCCTATCGCTCATTGCCTCCATGTGACTCGGGACTGTACCCAAAAACCACCGTTTTGCACGCCCTCTTGGACGTGGTAAGATGAAAATCAAAGCACAGTGGGAACCACACAAGACACTATGACGATCTCGGGTCAACAGACTACTCTGTACCAGTGTCACCAGAGAACTGCCATCTGACGTGAGGTATAATACCATCTGGGAGTTCTCGGTGAGTCCGTCCAGTGTACCCAGTCTCCACTGAGCACCCGTATATCATCTCTGATGTCAAACACCGATGGATATGGGATCATCCATCGCCCATCTGTATGGGTCGAGAAGGTACACGCTAGTCTACTCTGGTATATCGATGCCCCATCTCGATATACCCACGACTAGGGACTTTCAAGGATGTACTTATGGACAACCATGTCCCCACTAGTATGATCTGCATCATAGTCCAGGTAGTCAAGTACTCATCCTAAGGGCTTTACCAACATGTAACAGAGAGACAATCAGTAAACACGTTAAGGTAAAGAGTAACCAGATAGCATACTATCATGTCGAGCAAGAAAGTCCTCCCTATATATGTCCCAGCATCCACTACAATATACATCCTATGTACAGTAATGGCCTCTAGGGCATACATATAACTAACAATCTCCCACTTGCACTAGGGCCATCTGTAGCAGTGGTTGTAGTATCTCATACTCAACCATCCCATAAAGTCTCTTTCTGGGAATTGGCCTTCGTGAGTGGATCCGCCGTGTTGTCCTCTGAGTCTACTCTCCTAACCTCGATCACCCTGGAGATCAACCATCTCCATGATCAGGTGATACTGCCTTAGAATATGTCTGGATCATTGATGGGACCGGCGTTCCTTGGCATAAGCAACAACTCCATTGTCTCACAATGGTAGGAACGTAGTTCATCTCATGAACTAATATACACCCAAACATCCTCTTTGGTAGCATCTTAAGTAGCGATGTATCCAGCCTTTATCGTCTAGTATGTCACGGTATCTAGCTTGGAACTCTTCCAACATACCGTCCCTTTACTTAGGGTAAAGACAATGCCTGTGACTGACATTCAGTCGTCTTTATCACTCTGGAACCCTTCCAGTGATTCTCCCCAGGATCGATTGATATCATCTCACTACAACTAGTGAGAATCCTAACATCCATTTAAATCTATCTCATAGATCCAAAACTCAGGATTTAGGAGGTATCATTTTGATCCTACACGGAGAATCTTTGTGATAAACGGAGATTGATCGAGCGTAGCATAAGAAACTCCTTTCTTATCAAGAGTATGTCATCCACGTACTCTACGAGGATCACCAGCATACTCCCTACTACCCTTTTGTTTATACAAGGTTCATCTACCATTTTGATGATGTCAAACTCTTTGACTAACTCATCAAAACAGATGTTCCAACTCCGCGATGCCTGCTTTATTACATAAAACATCATGCACACGTTGCCGCTGCTCCCACTGTCTACGAAGCCCTCTGGCTGTGTACTTATAGACGCACTCTTCTAAAACATCATTTAGAAAAGTAGCCATGACACCCAACCACCAGATATCGTAGTCATGGTATGTAGCCGTGGCAAGTAGGATCTGGATGGACTTAAGCATAGCTACTTGAAAAGGTTTTATCATTATCCACACCTGGTCAATGATGCAAACTTTTAACAAGTCTAGCTTTGAAAGTCTCAACCTTTCCATCTACACCAAGTAATCTTCTCAAGATATACTTGCTCCTGATGGGGATTTAACCCTTCAGATATAGCAACCAAAGTCCATACTTTGTTGGTGTATAAGGATTCCATCTCAGATCACTAAGCATCCAGCCATTCTGACAGAGTCTTACTCCTGATGGCCAGCTCGAAGCTAGTTGGGTCATCATCTCATGATGCATTCCTCGCTCCCACTATCATAGAGAAACCTAAGTATCTCTCAGGTGGGTGAGGAACCCTACTATATCGGCAGAGAGGCTGAGGTTCGTTGGAATCTACTGAATCCTTCGGTTCTACCAAATCATCTGCTGTAGTTTGTATAGCTGGAACCTTTCCAGTTCTACATAACAGACCTTGCCTCGAGCTTGTCCGGATTTTGCTTTTAGATATAGGCCGGACAACCCCAAATCTTAACCAGATTTAAGATATGGGCTCTTCCCATTCCATATCTTATATGGAGTGGTAGCCAACTGATTTGATTTGAACCCTATTTAGTAGGTATGCAACTTCTCTAGTGCATAACTCCCAAAAGGAAAAAGGTAACTCAGTAGTACTCATCATAGAGCACACCATATGAAATAGGGTGTATCTGCTCCGCCCCGATATACCATCGTGCAATGGTGTATACGGAGGAGTAATGCTGAGAGAGAATCTCATTCTCCTTTAGAATAGTCCAGGATTTCCGTGCTCAAGTATTCTCCTCCTTGATCTCCTCAAAGGACATAATACTTATACCCATATTTTGGTTCTCTACTTCTAACTTATATTCTGTGAATATCATAAAAGGTTTGGACTTGTATTTCAACAGGAACATAGGTCTGAATCTCGAAAGATTATCAGAGAATGTAATGAAGTAAAAAGAACCGGTCTTAGTATGTGTAGACAGGGGACCTAACACACATCAACATGTATCATCCCAAGAGTTCACTAACTCTTTCTCTGTTTCCAATAAACAGAGCTATGGTCATCTTATCTTTGTGACATTAATGGCGAGTTTCACAAGATGTAAATCCAAACTGATTTAAATATGCATCTATATGTAACTCTAGCTAGTCGGGTCGCATTGATATGACCTAGTCTACAATACCTCAAGAAGAATTCGTTCATTTCTGAACTCTTCCTCTTTTGTGTGTTTCGAATACTAAGAACTGTAGTTTGATTTAGAACATCAACGCTTTTAGATAACGTGCCTGAACCGATCAACTTTTGATATAGGAAATGTTCAAAACATTATCCAACAATACAAAATTTTATCGTTTCTTTACTAATAAAGAGACAGATATGATTTTGTATATCAGGTTCGGTATCTAATAACATTCGTTCAGAATCAATGTATTATAATACAGGGTAACAGTGACCAACAGACTTGGCTGCAACACTTGCCCCGTTTTCTGTCTCATGAAACTTATCACCCGTTCTCAGTTTTTCTACCCTTTTGTAGCCCTATGTAACAGATTACATATCTGGGATCCTGATCCGGTATCATATACCAAGGATGCGGAGGATACTGAGAAACAGTTCTTTGTAATGAACACACCCGAAGATGATGCATCAGGATGCACTCTCTTCGTTTGGGCGGCACGGGAAATCTGGTATTCCCCAATTTCCTGCTCTGTCTTATAACAATTATAAGTTGGAGCGGGACCAACGTTCCCCAGCTCAGTATAACAAGCGGGTTCGGTCAATTATCCGTATTATTATCTTGATTAAGGCGTGACATGGTCGCTACCAGGAGAGAGAGAGAAGAAAACACTCATCGTGCGCTCTTGCAAGAATAGATTGGTTATTATTTTATCTAATCAGGATGGCTCCCACTGCTTTTTATCAAATCTTCCTTCAAACCCTAAAAGGAAAGACTAGCCGGGATTAATTACACACTACAAGTTCGCCAATCTTTCAGCCAGGCCAGTGTCGGTACTTTGAGGGATGTCCCCCGTGCTTTCGCACGAACCTAATTAATGTAAACCTCGTTTTCCCAGAGGCGTAACCTGTTCATCATAGAATACTGCATTTTATACCGCCCATTCTTACGCTCGGTTGTTTATAGGTAGGTGCTTTTAATCCGTGTTTGTTACATGTTTACAGAGTACAGATTTTCAGTCCAAATATTGCAAATCAAGACAAAATCTCCACAGTTACACCAAATACAGAACATCTGTCACAGCAGATAAAAGCAGGGTTCCGGTCATCCATATCCGTCCAGTGCCGAGTACCAGTTCCAGGGACAAGACATATGACAGCGGTCATTCATGTCTCGTACAAGCACAGAGCACGAGGGGGGCAGCACAAGAATCAATGGGTGCGCGGAGCTCAAGAGAGATAAAGTCAAAAGTGAAGAAAAGATGCAATCTTGGACTAAGAATCTGAAGATATTCTGGAAGAATTATCAGAAAATACATGTACCAGACAACAGGGGACAGCAGACCAGGGCCGTACTGAAAAGCCTATGCCCTAACTCCATTTTAGGGGCGCGGATCCGCGGCCAATAGGGGGTATTGGCGGCGGATCCGCGGCCGTACTGGCGCCGCACCTTGTCAACTTTTGTGGGTATTTTGGTCTTTTTATGTGTGTTCTGGTGGTTGCCCTAGATCTTCAACTCCCTGCCTATAAATACAGCAGTTTTGAGCTAAACCAAGGGTCATTCTTTTGTTCCTCTTTTGTAATCTTTTGTATAGTTTTTCTTCTTCTTCTTCATTCTTTTTCCATGAAAATTGTAGTGAGAGATTTGTGAGTGGAGATCAATGAAGATGAGGGCTTTTTTGTATCATTCTCTCTTGTTTCTTCTTCCCCTTGAGATTCTTGCTTTCTCTTGATCATTCAACCTCTTCATTGAGCTTGAATGGTTAAGGGTTAGTTATCGATCTCAAGGGTCGTATTTTCTTGCGGAATTAGCGCTTCATTTCACATGCGTTCTCTACCCTTCCCTTGATCTTGCAACCTCTTGATTGAGCTTGCAAGTTTAAGGGTTGGCTATTGATCACATGCTTGTCTTGAGTCCTACTTTCTTGTTCTTTTTACTCGCTTTTTATTACTTGCAATTTATTTCATGCACTTATATTCTTGTAATCTTTTCTTTTCTTTGTTCTTTTCTTTTTGTTCTCTCTTTTTGGTTCTCTTTTGTGAATGAATGTAATTATTATTGTTAAGAAGAAATACGATATTATAAGTTAAAGATTTTCTTTTCTCTTTTCCTTTTCCCGTTATTTTCCATTGAACTCCGCCCAAACCATACGCAAGCGCTTCGTTAGGCACCGTACCCTGACAAGGTAACGGTGATTCCTAACCGCGACCGGTTGCGTTCGGTTTGGCTGGAGGCGAAAGCAAGAGACAAGAACGGAAGGATAAGGGTAAATAAGCCGGATTCCACGAATACCGCGCTTAAATCCCCTAATCCACGTTGTTTTCGATTGCTCTAGCTTCAATTGGTCAAGACTCGGCTCAAAGGTTTCGAGTACGGATTTCTTTAGCTTATAATCTCGTATCTTTTCTTAACAACTTTATACTTGCAAATAAACACATAGGTTAGAATCAAACTCATACTCATTCTTTATTGACTCGTCTAAGACAAAGAAGGTAAAATACAACCATCTCCCTGTGGACCGACCCGTGCTCAACCGGCTAGCTGCAAAGCGACACCGTCCTGATCGCGGTTATACTTTAATTCTTTGAACATCCGACACGCCAAAAGCGTGCGATCATAACCCCGTTGACACCTTTCTAGACACCTACATGATCGGCTAATTGTAATGTATAAAACACTCCCAGGAGTAACTCTTACTCGCAGCGGGTATCGGGATCCAACTATCTCATAGAAGGTATGCAATCTCATTGCAAATTTCAACACTTGAAATTCCCGATAATATTTTGCCCCTAACGTGCTATGACCTTGACGAAAGCCAACAAACCATAGCCCGCTAGTCAAGTTCAACCCGTCATTTCCTGATTGAATTAAACCCACCCACACGACCCTTGACGAAAGCCAACAAAGCCGCACGACTACCCTAATCCAATCGCATCGTATGCTAGCAGATAAGCAGCATATAGCTACCGCACACTGCACCTTGACGAAAGCCAACAAATGCAGCACGAATACTATATACAACTTATCTGAAATGACGGAGGGCTACGACAGGTTTTTCTGAAAACCTATTGCGTAATGAACTTGATATCGTTGTAGGATCGAATGAATTTTGAAATGGAGTGTTTTTTAGGCTTTTCTAGTTTTGCTAAAGGAGTCACTCCCGGTGAAGGGATCGTCGGTCCTTTCCTTGTCGAATGAGGTGCGGGATTTATCATATATATCACTGTGCAAAGCAAAAACACTTAAAAGCAATCAAAAGACAAACCGAGTGTGTAGCATCTACCAGTTATTTCTAAAGGAGTCACTCCCGGTGAAGGGATCTCGGTCCTTTCCTTATCGAATAAGGTGCAGGATATATCATATATACCGCTGTGCAAAGCAAGAACTGTAGCAACCTGTTTATTTTGAAATTCGATTCTACAACATCTTAGGTTTCTTTTATTTCATTAATCACATTAATGAAGTCCTATCATTTAAATACCTAAACATCACAGATAAATACGACATACACTTATGCCATCCGCATTCGACTCGATGTCCCCTCGTGCACCGTTAGGTTAGGTAACTAACGACTGAGCGGGGCAGGGCTAGCGCGGGTGTAAAACATAAGTAACGCCTATATAATATATCATATATACTATATACTGTATCTATCATAGAACATCACATGATCACATCACAGATATCGCAGCAGAAGAATCATATGAAATATTGGATATACTAGGACGTCCGTGTTTTCAATACGAACCAGTATAAAACACGGATTCCACGGTCGTGATGAATAGCCAAACCCACACCCCTAGACCCCTACGAGAGCGGCAAGCAACCCTACCAATTCTAGAGATAGGAGACCCGGCCTCGACTCCTCGAGTTGGTCTCCCACTGGACTCCAGAACCCGGTTACTTATGCCCTACTCCTTGGGTCTATCCTACTGCGGAAAAGTAAATAATATACAACGGGTGAAAACTTCAGCAACCTGGAAGTGCCCCAATAAAAGAATATTACATACAAGTTTTTTACATGAATGAAAATGAAAAAACACTCATCTCACATAAAAACCCCGGGCTATTCATACACGACGATCCAATATAACATATCCAGCAACACATAACATCACATGTCATCAACGTAAGTAAATATGCGCATCCCAATTGTCGTTGACATATAGCAACGAAACCGGCAATATCACATATTACACTTACGGTCACAGAAAAGAATGTGTAAAACTACAACAGTTGGAATCCGCAACCTGCATAGACATCGCATGCCTAATCAAATGAATTACTTAGACATCGCATGCCTAACAATTATAAACCCCGCATTTTAGTCTCATTATCGAAAACTCTTTTCAATATCAAGTCGGGCAATTCAACAAGATTCCCGACAACCTGATCGAATGCTCGTCGCAAACTTTAGTAGACGGCTGCACCCCCGATACCGTCGACGAAGTGCACCAAGGCGGAACACCGCTACCGGGAGCACCCGAACGGATGTTTTCGGCGACGGGGTTCTCCTACAGTCACTTGGTCGGGGCTATGGGGTGAGGCTGTCTATTAAGTTTATCCGGCGAGTATCCGCGTACGCTACGTGATTGCGACGGACTTTTGATCACATCAAAATTCCGTGGCAACCGATCAAGTGAGACTAAACTGCTATGTTTATAACATTCATTCAGTTATCTCATAACTTTTATGAATTCCAATTGTTGTATCACATTCCGGATAAACAGAAAATGTTAAACTTTCCGATCGAACAATCGAACACCCAAGTTTTCCCGATACAGATCAACACATGAAACAAGTCTAACAACATTCCGTTCGTGCCTCAGTACCAACGGTCCAGCCGTAGAAGGGTCAAGCCAACACCTCACATGTGGCACGCCGTACTGCCCCAAACCCGAAGGTTCAAAGGGCAGTTCAAGACGGTCACATAATCGAGTTAAGGTTTGTTGTCTTCTAGAGGGACCATCGCGTTACTTGCACTACTTAGAACGTCGTTAAACAACGGAAAAGTCCAACACTTGGAAATTTCCCGACAGGGGAAAAATTGGGTATTTATATCCGGTCGAACTTTTTAACATATTCTAAAATTTATCCGGAAAGCCAAATAGACAAAATTTGATACCCCGATCGAAACACCGAATCCCCAAAACAACCCCAGAAAAATTCAACTCTTGAATAATATTTAAAAATACCCAGGAAAACCAGCAATATCAATTAGGAGTTACTGTGTAACATTGACTGAAGAATGAGTCCGTACGGCCGCGGATCCGCCGCACGAGCCATGCTCGTGCCGCGGAACCGCGGCTGTTTGATGGAATTACGCACTCGTATTTCAAAGTTACTCTTAAAATAACCTGCTGTTATTTCTGCATATTTTTAATACTGAAAAATCCCTGTTTTTGAAAATTGGACAGAGAGCATGGGTGTGTTAGGATTTCGGGTTCGTTCGGAGTTCAAAATCCGTCTAGAGTTCGCTTAAGGCTCTAGCTAGGCTCTGATACCACTGTAGGGTTCCTAGGCACTCTAGTGAGTTCTCACAAGGCATCAATCATGCCAATTTCAAAAATTCTAGGTGCCGAGAGACCCGACTACGGATCGTTGGCTAGATTTCTAGGCGATAAATGAACTAGTTAACAATTAACTACAAGAACGGAAATACAACCTTTGTAGATCCGGTCCTCCACCTCCACGGCTCCGTAATGAGGTCCTCTCCGCTGTCCAAAACGAAAACCCGGGCTCAAGCGTCGGCTTCATCGGAGAAGAAGCGGGCTAGGTCATCGACGACATGCCGAAGATGATCTACGTCGAGGCATCACTAGATCAAGCTCCACCTTCACAAGGCCATGAAAACTTGTGAAGGAAACACACTCTACTACTTGGCAAGAGGTAGAGGATGAAGAAATAGGAAGTGGGTAAACTTTAGAATTGGATTTCTCACTCTAATTCATCACTTGCCATTGATGGAGGCAAGCTTTCTTCACATGAAGAAATGAAGAAGAAGAAGAATAATGTTATGATAAGTTATTTAGAAAATACAAAATAAAAGAATACTTATCATAATCAACCATGGTCAAGTGTAGAGAATTAACTAAGGTTAGATTAACGGTTAGGGTTAAAGATAAAGACAAAGTGGTCACTTTGGTCAAAGCTTCATGAAGCTTCAAAAAGCTTCATGAAAGAAAATGAAATAAAGAAACCATTTTGCTTTTCTTTTATGCTTATATCAATATCCAAAATGAACAAACAAATAATTAAAAGAAAAAGCAAAACCCTAATCATTAAGTTAACCATGGTTTAATTCTATACACTTAACCAAAAGGCATGTATCATCAAACATGATACAAGCAAGTGCACAAAATCATATCGCATATGCAATGCGCACATCCGAGTGAGAAAATCCATCTTAAGTAAACCGATACTAGTTGATGCAAAGTAATATATCAAATATATAAATATGCATTAAATCATTAAATCAACACTTGATTCAATGATCCGGTCATGTCGCACACAACCGACTAGTATACAATGTATCGGCTTATCGAATCAACGCTTGAATCGATAACTAGGTTATATCGCATACAACCATTCGACACATTGATCGCGAGAATAAAATACGGTATCACATACACGCATTATTCTCGGTCCCGCACATATCTCATATGCGCTCCTATTTCGTTTCGCTTGAGCCAGGAAACCTCTGTGTAGGACTCTAATGACTCGTCAATACGCCGGCAGCAGATGATGATCATATCAAACATCCACAAGCCGCAAGCGGTCTGCTAAACGTAACGGCCACCCGGGTATTGAGCGATCAGAAGATCGACGAGCAAGCCCACTCACACTCCAGTGAATCCAACCAGTAACACTACCGTACAGTCCGGTCTGATTGTCTGATATGTCGCATATCTCGCCTAGGGGTGGTAAACGTCAGACCCCAATAACTCGATAAGTCGTGTCGATATAAGGTCTATAACAATTCGAGAAACTACTGGTAACACTTACCAGTAAATCTCAGCAACCCTGGCCAGGGATTTCCTGTTATAGCCAATCGAACACAGCGCAACATCAACCCCCTATACCGGGAGAGACGAATGTCCTCCTATCGCTCATTGCCTCCATGTGACTCGGGACTGTACCCAAAATCCACCGTTTTACACGCCCTCTTGGACGTGGTAAGATGGAAATCAAAGCACAGTGGGAACCACACAAGACTCTATTGTAAGTCCATATTGCGACCCCCGGTGCTTACGGGGAGGCGGAAACGGTATAAAAAACGAATTTTTATTGCAAGAGGCAACATGGACTAAACATGGTCGGGATCGATGTCTAAACTAAAACTAGTATTCTAGCTAAAGAGAGTTAGCTACTATGGAAGATGGTTATACCTATACTTGAACTCCTTCTTCTTCAAACCTTGTAGAGGTTGATGGTTCTCTTTACGTCGCCTTCTCCTGTCGAAGATGGATCCACCTCGAAGGTTCGACTTTGGGCTCTTCCTCGATCTTTGAGTGAACTAGGGTTTCCGGTTTGCTAAACCTTCATCCTAGAATGAGTAGAGAGAGATTAGGGTTTGCTTTTCTATCAAAAGAGAATGATTCTCAACACATGAGAAGGTTTCTCTTTTCAAGAGGAAGAAGAAGATGAAAATGAGGAGAGAGAGAGGTTATGATAGAATGAGCTCAATTATTTCTTTCTTGCAACCATATTGCAAAAGAAATGAATTATCTAAATGATAATAATTGAAATAAGAATAGTTGATGGTAATTTTTGAATGACCACAACCATGCTTCATTTAATAAAAAGTAAGCATGAATCAAGGAAGACTTTCAAGGCATGAAAGTGGTCAATGGTCAACAAGTCAACCAAGGTCAACAAGTCAACAAAAACAACCATAACATAATTCTCATTTAATTATTATTATTAATAGATAATATATAAATCCATTAGGGTTTGGAAAATGAAGACTGTCAATTGTGCATACGCACCCGTTCCGAAACCCAAATGAAAAACCTCATTCTCCGCCTCAAGCAACTGTGCATACACACCTGCATTCTCGTTCCGAGGAACAAGAATACCAAGATATAAAAGCAACCCCAAAAACATATACCAGTATCTGGCTCAAACCAGAGCCTGCCAGTATAATCCGTCCGGACTCCAAACGTGCACAAGTGCGCGGATGAGAACGAACCCTGTCGCAAAACCATGCGACCTCTACTCTGTTTTGCCCAGAGGCGAATACCCTCTGTGTGGGACTCTAAAGACTCGACACTACGCTGGCAGTGGGTTTAACCACAGACCGCAAGCGGCACTAGCTGTGCGTAACGGTCCCCAGGTAGATGCCGACAAGAAGGCTGACGAGGTGAAACCCCATCTGAACTCCTACTGAGTCTGAATGTGACATTCTCCGTACAGTCCGGTCTGTTCGTCTGATACATCGCATGGCGGGCCTAGGGGGCGGTAAACGTCAGTCCCCCAATAGCGGTACAAGTCGTGCCGGAGCGAAGCCCAAAACACCCTGAGACAACACTGGAAACCTACCAGTATATCTCGTTTGCCCTGGCCAGGGACTACTCGTGTAATGGCTCTCCTAGACACAGCGCGATGTCAACTCCCAATACCGGGAGAGACGAATCCTGTCTAACCGTCACTGCCTCCAAGTGCTTCGGGACTGCACCCAACCACCACCTGTTTGCACGACTCCTTTGAGCCGTGGTAGGGTAGTGATCAAAGTGCAGTGGGAACACACTCGAGGCGAAGTGCCAGTGTCAAGTCAGCGGACTAAGCTGTACTCATGTCACCTGGGAACTGATGACTGACGATAGGTATAATACCAACCTGTCAGTTCCCGACGAGTCCTGTCCAGTGTACTCGTAACCCAACGAGCACCCGTATACTATCTCCAGTACGACGTACTGATGGCTGTGGGACAGACCATCTCCCACACTGGGATGAGAAGCGCATACGCTAGTCTACTCCGGAGTATCGATGCCCTATCTCGATAGTCCTGCGACTAGGGACCTGTATAAGGATGTGCTTATAGATTACCCAGCCCCCACTAGTGTGACTGCCATCACAACGCTGGTAATCAAGCAAAGATCCTAAGGGCTCCACTAATGCGTATAAGTGATATAGTAAAATAAACACAAGTACACATTGAAGTAGAGACAAACCAAGTAGCATACTACTATTTTGAGCAAGATTGTATATACAAGGTGAATATCCCAAGCATCCATTAAGTAATATACAAACTAGTATGATATAGTAATGGCCTCTAGGGCATATACACTAACAATCTCCCACTTGCACTAAGGCCATGTACTGGCGTATCGAAGACCTATCATCTCGATCAGCCGCTCGAACTGAGTCTGGGGCAGGGCCTTGGTGAATGGATCTGCAGTGTTGTCTTCTGAAGAAACTCTCCGAACCTCGATCTCCTTGCGATCCACGATCTCCCTGATCAGGTGATACCGCCTCAAGATGTGCCTGGATCTCTGATGGGACCTGGGTTCCTTCGCTAAAGCTATAGCCCCATTGTTATCGCAATACAGAGGTATTGGATCAACAATGGACGGAACCACCTGAAGTTCTTTCAAGAACTTCCTCATCCAGACAGCTTCTTTTGCGGCATCAGATGCAGCGATGTATTCCGCTTCCATCGTCGAGTCTGCAACGGTTTCCTGTTTGGAACTCTTCCAACACACCGCCCCTCCATTGAGGGTAAAGACAAAGCCCGACATGGACTTGGAATCATCCTTGTCACTCTGGAAGCTGGAGTCAGCAAAGGCCTCGATCTGGAGGTCTTTTCCGCCATACACCAAGAACATCTCCTTAGTCCTTCTCAGGTACTTGAGAATGTTCTTTACCGCTATCCAGTGTTTCTCCCCAGGGTTTGACTGATACCGGCTTACCACACTCAGTGCATAAGCTACATCCGGTCTGGTACATAACATCGCATACATTATAGAGCCTACCGCAGAAGCGTAGGGTATAATAGACATGCGATCCCTCTCCAAATCTGTCTTGGGAGACATCTCTTTAGAGAGGGTGATCCCGTGACAAGCCGGTAGGTTACCGCGCTTGGAATCTTCCATACTGAATCTCTTCACTATGGTGTCGATGTACCTGGACTGAGAAAGTCCCAATATCCTCTTGGATCTATCACGATGGATCCGGATCCCCAGGATGTATGAGGCATCACCCAGGTCTTTCATGGAGAACCTTTGTGACAAGAACCCCTTGACAGATTGTAGCATAGGAATGTCATTTCCTATTAAGAGAATGTCATCCACGTATAAAACGAGGAATACTACAGTTCTCGCTACAAATCTACTATAGATGCATGGTTCATCTGGATTTTTGATAAAGCCAAATTCTTTGACCGTCTCATCAAAGAAGATGTTCCAACTCCGCGATGCCTGCTTTAGTCCATAGATGGACTTAAGCAACTTGCACACCTTTCCGCTGCTCCCACTCTGAATGAAGCCCTCTGGCTGGTCCATATAGAGACACTCCTCTAAATTTCCATTTAGAAAAGCTGTCTTTACGTCCATTTGCCAGATCTCATAATCGTGGAAAGCAGCGATGGCAAGAAGGATCCGAATGGATTTCAGCATGGCTACTGGAGAAAAGGTTTCGTCATAGTCCAAGCCAGGTCTTTGACGGAAACCCTTTGCTACCAGCCTAGCTTTATAGGTCTCAACCTGTCCATCTACACCAATCTTCCTTTTGAAGATCCACTTGCATCCTACGGGTTTTACCCCGTCTGGAGCAATGTCCAACGTCCATACCTTGTTGGTGTACATGGACTCCATTTCGGTCCGCATTGCATCCAGCCACTTCACTGAGTCAACGCTCTGAACGGCCTGCTGGAAGCTAGTAGGCTAATCATAATCTATGATGCAATCCTCTCTATCCCCGTCTATGAGAAAACCGTAGTATCTCTCGGGCGGATGAGACTTCCTACTACTTCTGCGGAGTGGCGTAGGAATGTCCTGTTCTTCCGAACCCTCTGGTTCCACTAAACTTTCAGTAATAGTCCGTGGTTCTGGAATCTCTTCCAGTTCTACTGCGCTCCTACTTATTTCCTTTTCTATGAACTGGTGTTCTAGAAAGTGGGCATGACGAGAAACAAGAACTTTTTGTTCCTCTTCGCAGTAGAAGAAATATCCCTTGGAATTCTTTGGATATCCCACAAACTTGCACAGTACTGAGCGTGCCTCGAGTTTGTCCGCATGCTGCTTTTTGACAAAAGCCGGACTTCCCCATATCTTAATGTGATTAAGATGGGGTCTCTTCCCACACCACATCTCAAATGGCGTAGTAGGCACAGTCTTAGTGGGAACTCGGTTCAAAAGGTATGCGGCTGATTCTAGCGCATATCCCCAGAATGATCGCGGCAACTCAGCGTTACTCATCATGGACCGAACCATATCCAATAGGGTTCGGTTCCGTCTCTCCGATACACCGTTATGTTGCGGAGTGTATGGAGGAGTAAGCTGAGAGAGAATACCATTCTCTTTTAAGTAATTCAGGAATTCGGCACTTAAGTATTCTCCACCTCGATCCGATCTTAGAATCTTAATACTTTTGCCGGTCTGTTTCTCTACTTCATTCTTATACTCCTGGAATTTTTCAAAAGCCTCGGACTTATGTTTCATTAAGAAAACATAACCGTACCTTGAGAAGTCATCCGTAAAAGTAATGAAGTAAGAATGTCCGCTTCGGGCATGTGTAGACATTGGACCGCACACGTCACTGTGTACGAGTCCCAAGAGCTCGCTCGCTCTTTCTCCATGTCCAGTAAACGGAGTCTTTGTCATCTTTCCCTTGAGACAGGATTGACAAGTGGCATACGACTGATATTCAAACGCATTCAAATACCCTTCTGTATGTAACTTCGTCAACCTTCTCTCATTGATGTGACCCAATCTACAATGCCATAAGAAAGTCTGGTTTATTTCTGGAGACTTTCTTTTGTGTGTATTCTGGACATTAAAAATCTGTGGTTGGTTCAATACGTATATACCATTACTCAAAGTACCTGACCCAATCAAAACTTGATTAAGGCGAATGTTTACAACATTACTTACAAACGCAAATTCATAACCTTCTTTAGAAACTAAAGATACAGAAATGATATTACAAGTTGCGTTGGGTACAAAAAAGCAATTACGCAAAACCAAAACATGTCCATCTGACATTCCCAGGTGATAGTCCCCCACGGCTTTAGCATCCATGCTCGCTCCGTTTGCAACTCTGAGGGTCATGTCACCTGCTTTCAAAACACTACGGTTTCTCAACGCCTGCAAAGAATTACAGATATGAGATCCTGATCCGGTATCCAATACCCAGGAAGTAGAGTTTATAGAAAGACAGTTTTCAATAACATACACACCTGAAGCTGAAGCTGCAACCTGCTTCAATTCCTGTGTTCTGGCCTTCCAGGCCCTGCAATCATTCTTCCAGTGTCCTTTCTTATGACAAAAGAAGCATTCTTCCTTATCCACAAGCTTCCCCGCTATCTTTGTTGCTTTTCCTTTTCCCTTCGTATCCACTTTACTAACACCGCCCCTTGGTTTGGCGGGGGCTTTCTTCTTCTTTCCCTTGGCTTTCGCCTTGGACCTAGAAGAAGATGATCCTCCTACAAACAAAGTGGATGTTTCCCTACCTTTCTGTAGGGTGCCCTCTGCGCTCCTCAGCAGGTTGAGGAGTTCTGAAAGTTCAACCTCCTTTTCGTGTAGGTTGAAATTCATTATAAACTGGGCGTAAGTGGAAGGAAGGGACTGGAGAACTATATCCGTATATAGCTCACTCTCCAATGTGATCCCTAGGTCAGCGAGCTCCTCAATGTAACCGATCATCTTTAGCACGTGCTCGGCTACCGATGATCCGACGGCCATTCTTGTCGAAAACAACTTTTTCGACGCTTCGTATCTTGCGATCCGTGATTGCTCTCCATACAGTTCTTTTGTATGAAGCAATATGGACTCCATGTCCATATTCTCATGCCTCCTCTGATGTTCGTTGTCCATCGAGGCAAGCAAGAGGCACTTGGCCTTCGCGCTATCAATCTCCCAAGTCTTGCGGATTTCCTTATCCGCGACGCTGGAAGTTGGACCAGGGACAGGGGGAGCTTTGGTGGTAAGAAGATACCCCAGCTTGTCATAAGTGATTGCTATCTTGACATTCCTGAGCCAATCTTTGTAGTTTGGCCCTGTCAGCTTGTTTTTATCTAGGAGTAACTTAAGTCCAGTCATGTTGATAGGTCGCTGCAATTAGGAGAGAGAAGAAGAAACACTCAGCATGATGCTCTTGCAAGTTTAGAGTGGTTTTTAGTTTGTCTAAACAGGATGGTTCCCACTGTTTCTCAAATCCCTCCTCAAACCATAAAGGAAGAATTAGTCAGGATCAATCCCACCGTACAATACTTGCTTAACCGTTCAGCCAGGCTGGTGTCGGTACTTCGAGGGAGGTTTTCCAACGCTTTCGCGAAGTTCCTTAATTAAAGAACCTCTTTTCCCTGGGGGCGTAGCCCCGCTAACACCTTTCTAGGCACCTACTAGGTTTATAGCATTGATCGTTAAGTGAGAAATTTCCCGAGGAGTAGCATATACTCACAGTAGGATCGGGATCCAAATATCATCGCGTGACGAAACTGAAGGAATCCTACCAGAATCACCACACTCCAAATGGTATGCAAATCTAGCAAGTTTCAGTACTTATGAAACTCCCGATGTGGATTTTTGCCCCATGCTCTTATGACCTTGACTTTGGCCAAAATATCATAAGTCACATGTCAAGTTCTACCCGTCATTATCCAGGTTAATTTGGATCCATCCGCATCTACCCTTGACTTTGGCCAAAATGGCAGTACGACTGTCCCAAACCAACGCATCTATCTATGCTACACATGAACACCCAACAGCTACCAATCACTGTGCCTTGACTTTGGCCAACATACACAGCTTGAATACTATTGACTATTCATGCGAAACGACGGAGGGCTACGGATGGTTTTGGCAAAACCGTGAACGTAGTGAACTTGATTTGGTCGATGGAACGAGATAGCTTTTAAATGGAGTGGCTCAAACTCCGCATTTAAAAAGTTAGTTTTGAAAAGAACCGAGTGGTTTTTCGAAAGTGTTCCAACGACTTTAACCTGGTTTATTATCTTGCATTAGTTCTTTTAATGCGTGATATTCTTGCATTAGTTCTTTTAATGCGTCCCATCATTTAAATCCTACCATTGCAGAAAACAACCAAAATATGACGTACGCTTATGCCATATGCATTCGCCACGGGGCCCCGTCATCACCCGTTAGGTTACTTAACTAACGACAGAGCGGGGGCTGGGCTAGCGCGGCTGTAAAATATAAGCAACGCCTAAATAGAAAGCAATGATAGACATTACAGATCACAGATGAATACATTGGATATACTAGCAATCCGCATTTCTTTCGAGCCTGAAACGAAAAGCGGATAACACGGTCGCGGTGAATAGCAAATACCCCACCCAAGACCCCTACGGGTGCGGCAAACTACCCGCCAAGTTCCCGGTAGTTTGTGCACCCCACCATGGGTCTATCCTAGGAGCAAAAACAGTAAAAAAAGAATTATACAATGACGGCTACAACCCCGACCCGGTTGTGCGGCCAAACAAATAATATAATTACATCAATTTACATTTACAATGAATGAAAGAAAAACAAAAGCTCATCTCACATCCAACCCCGGCTATTCACCCGCGACAGTCCAACACATTCATATACACATTCCAGCACATTACAGATCATGTATAACCCCGACTAATCGACTTATAGCGATTAGCCGACGTTCAATACATGCAAACATCACAGATATAACCAATATAGCCAAAGTGTAGTGAAGTTCGGAAAAATACGGAATTATAGGACCCCAAAAGGAAATTTCTTTTCTGGAAAATCTGGGTACATATAATATATTTTAAAAATCCCAAAATCCCACCACAAGAACACTGCACGAAAAACGACGCGCAGAAGAAGACAAAGCGCGGCGGTTCCGCGGCACGAGCCTACCTCGTGCCGCGGATGCGCGGCGCTTTGAGCTCAACACTGGATCGTATTTCATGGGTGTTTTTAGAAAACCCTGAGATGATTTTACAAATATAAATCTTTTCATTTTGAGCCCAAAAAATTTCAACAGAAACTCAGGTTTTTGAAAAATACGGTTTTTGGGTTTTTTACGGTTCCGAACTTCGTTACACTTCACTACCAAGCTAGTTTAAGTTTAGTTAGGCTCTGATACCACTGTAAGTCCATATTGCGACCCCCGGTGCTTACGGGGAGGCGGAAACGGTATAAAAAACGAATTTTTATTGCAAGAGGCAACATGGACTAAACATGGTCGGGATCGATGTCTAAACTAAAACTAGTATTCTAGCTAAAGAGAGTTAGCTACTATGGAAGATGGTTATACCTATACTTGAACTCCTTCTTCTTCAAACCTTGTAGAGGTTGATGGTTCTCTTTACGTCGCCTTCTCCTGTCGAAGATGGATCCACCTCGAAGGTTCGACTTTGGGCTCTTCCTCGATCTTTGAGTGAACTAGGGTTTCCGGTTTGCTAAACCTTCATCCTAGAATGAGTAGAGAGAGATTAGGGTTTGCTTTTCTATCAAAAGAGAATGATTCTCAACACATGAGAAGGTTTCTCTTTTCAAGAGGAAGAAGAAGATGAAAATGAGGAGAGAGAGAGGTTATGATAGAATGAGCTCAATTATTTCTTTCTTGCAACCATATTGCAAAAGAAATGAATTATCTAAATGATAATAATTGAAATAAGAATAGTTGATGGTAATTTTTGAATGACCACAACCATGCTTCATTTAATAAAAAGTAAGCATGAATCAAGGAAGACTTTCAAGGCATGAAAGTGGTCAATGGTCAACAAGTCAACCAAGGTCAACAAGTCAACAAAAACAACCATAACATAATTCTCATTTAATTATTATTATTAATAGATAATATATAAATCCATTAGGGTTTGGAAAATGAAGACTGTCAATTGTGCATACGCACCCGTTCCGAAACCCAAATGAAAAACCTCATTCTCCGCCTCAAGCAACTGTGCATACACACCTGCATTCTCGTTCCGAGGAACAAGAATACCAAGATATAAAAGCAACCCCAAAAACATATACCAGTATCTGGCTCAAACCAGAGCCTGCCAGTATAATCCGTCCGGACTCCAAACGTGCACAAGTGCGCGGATGAGAACGAACCCTGTCGCAAAACCATGCGACCTCTACTCTGTTTTGCCCAGAGGCGAATACCCTCTGTGTGGGACTCTAAAGACTCGACACTACGCTGGCAGTGGGTTTAACCACAGACCGCAAGCGGCACTAGCTGTGCGTAACGGTCCCCAGGTAGATGCCGACAAGAAGGCTGACGAGGTGAAACCCCATCTGAACTCCTACTGAGTCTGAATGTGACATTCTCCGTACAGTCCGGTCTGTTCGTCTGATACATCGCATGGCGGGCCTAGGGGGCGGTAAACGTCAGTCCCCCAATAGCGGTACAAGTCGTGCCGGAGCGAAGCCCAAAACACCCTGAGACAACACTGGAAACCTACCAGTATATCTCGTTTGCCCTGGCCAGGGACTACTCGTGTAATGGCTCTCCTAGACACAGCGCGATGTCAACCCCCAATACCGGGAGAGACGAATCCTGTCTAACCGTCACTGCCTCCAAGTGCTTCGGGACTGCACCCAACCACCACCTGTTTGCACGACTCCTTTGAGCCGTGGTAGGGTAGTGATCAAAGTGCAGTGGGAACACACTCGAGGCGAAGTGCCAGTGTCAAGTCAGCGGACTAAGCTGTACTCATGTCACCTGGGAACTGATGACTGACGATAGGTATAATACCAACCTGTCAGTTCCCGACGAGTCCTGTCCAGTGTACTCGTAACCCAACGAGCACCCGTATACTATCTCCAGTACGACGTACTGATGGCTGTGGGACAGACCATCTCCCACACTGGGATGAGAAGCGCATACGCTAGTCTACTCCGGAGTATCGATGCCCTATCTCGATAGTCCTGCGACTAGGGACCTGTATAAGGATGTGCTTATAGATTACCCAGCCCCCACTAGTGTGACTGCCATCACAACGCTGGTAATCAAGCAAAGATCCTAAGGGCTCCACTAATGCGTATAAGTGATATAGTAAAATAAACACAAGTACACATTGAAGTAGAGACAAACCAAGTAGCATACTACTATTTTGAGCAAGATTGTATATACAAGGTGAATATCCCAAGCATCCATTAAGTAATATACAAACTAGTATGATACAGTAATGGCCTCTAGGGCATATACACTAACATCTATGACGATCTCGGGTCAACAGACAACTCTGTACCAGTGTCACCAGAGAACTGCCATCTAACGTGAGGTATAATACCATCTGGGAGTTCTCGACGAGTCCGTCCAGTGTACCCAGTCTCTACTGAGCACCCGTATATCATCTCTGATGTCAAACACCGATGGATATGGGATCATCCATCGCCCATCTGTATGGGTCGAGAAGGTACACGCTAGTCTACTCTGGTATATCGATGCCCCATCTCGATATACCCACGACTAGGGACTTTCAAGGATGTACTTATGGACTACCATGTCCCCACTAGTATGATCCGCATCATAGTCTAGGTAGTCAAGTACTCATCCTAAGGGCTTTACCAACATGTAACAGAGAGACAATCAGTATACACGTTAAGGTAAAGAGTAACCAGATAGCATACTATCATGTCGAGCAAGAAAGTCCTCCCTATATATGTCCCAGCATCCACTACAATATACATCCTATGTACAGTAATGGCCTCTAGGGCATACATATAACTAACTGGACGCTCGCCCCGCAATATCAAATGTACAAATAAATCCAAACTGCACTACCATTGCACAATGCTATCCACCACGACAAATCCGCAACATCACAACACAACACAGAACATCAACGTGAATGTCACGTTCGCAAACCCGTCTAAAAGAACTATAGCAATCAGACGCGGTTTACCGATCAAATTAAATTCCCGGTCGGAGATATAATGTAAGCACCGTAAACTAACACGTTAAAATTTCGATCGACTAAATTTCCCGAAGTGGGCCCCCCGCAAATCTGCTGTACAGTAAAAAACACTGAGCCCAAATGAACAGTTCCAGAAACCACAATTTCCCAAGTAGAATCCACAGAAGAAAGATGGTCCACTGATTCACCTAGACGGCCGCGGTTCCGCGGCCAAAGCATGGCTTTGGCGGCGGTTCTGCGGCCGTACGGTCGGATCAGTGGGTCGAATTTCTTCTGTGTTCTTTAAAAAGCCTGCTTGATTTTCTGAGATGCTCAAAATAATTTTTAGACCAGATTTAAATTCAACAGAAACATTAGACTTGAAAATTGTAGTTTTTGAAAATCCGTTCGATCGATCTTTTAAACGCGTTAGCACAAGTTAGTAAAGCTTAATGGCGTGGCTCTGATACCATGTAAGTTTACGGTAGCGCCCCGGCCGTCAATCAGACGCCAAAATGCGGAACAAAAACTTTTATAACTGGCGCTGTCGCATACTATAACCCGGATCTGCCATTAACGCTAAACTAACAATCTACAAAGAGGGAAGAAAGGTTATACCGAACGATCCGAGTCCTTTGTTCTTTAACCATCATCCCACGCTCCGTTGCGGCTGCTCCGATCTCCTCGTCCAGGTGGCACCACATCGTCGGATCTTTAAACGGGCTCCCGCCTCTGACTCGAGGCAACTCGGTCATCAAGTTTGCTATAAGAGATGACCAAGAGTGATGTAGAGAATAAGTGGAATACTTTGTCTCGCTTCGTCCAAAGCCATGGACGAACGGTTAATGAAGTTGCCGTGGGAATCGGGTGATGGAATGAAATGAGCTGTGAAATTCCATACACCGAAAACTATCATAATCTTTTAACCAACAACCATTTCTTTTTCTTCCAAGTGTGTGTGAGTGGGGAGGGGGCCGGCCACATATATAGAGGTGGGGGTGAGTGTAGGAGAGGGGGAGGTAACAATAAGAAAATATCTCTAGTGTGAACACAAAGTGTGAACACACTAAATGAAATGATGAATCATTAACCTAGTCATCAAGCATTAATGGAATCATTAAATTCAACCATGACTCACTAAACACCTCACCACTTCTAGAACCATCTAGAAGCTTCCACACTCATCTCAAGAAAAGATAAATCCGTATTTAACCAAATGTTAAATACGGCTGATAGAAAACTGAAAACTGGCAACTTCCAAAAGTGATCCCGAAACGAATTTCAGGATAACCCCGTAACTGTATAAATATACCCGCAACTGAGACAAAGATATTATATCTACTCTGTATAATACTCGGATCCGGCTTAAACCAAAGCCCACCAGTATTATCTGCCCGAAATATGACACGTACGTAAATGCACGTGCATTTTCCGAACACTGACATAAAACCATACGGCCTCTACAACGTTTCGCCCGAACTTGGGAAACTATCTGTGGGGGACTCTAATGACTCGTCAGTACCCTGGTAGTGGGTTTAACCACAAGCCGTCAGCGGCACTAGCTATGCGTAACGGCTGCCCATGTACTGACCTCAAGGGAGGCCGATGAGCGAACTCATCCGGAAACCCTACTGAGCCTAACAGTGACAATGTGTATACAGTCCGGTCCGTTCGTCTATGAGTATCGCATATCCGGCCTAGGGGGCTAGTAACGTCAGACCCCCAATAGCTGTATAAGTCGTGTCGGAGACAAGCCCTGAACACCCTGAGATACTACCGGAGTACCTACCAGTAATTCTCACCTGCCTTGGCCGAGGACTTGGTGTAATGGCTTTCTTAGACACAGCGCGACCTCCACCCCCAATACCGGGAGAGACGAATCCCCCGCCGATCCGCTCACGTGCCTCCATGTGGATCGGGACTGTACCCAAAAACTACCTGTTTGCACGACTCCTTTGAGCCGTAGTAGGGTAGAAATCAAAGCACAGTGGGAACTCACACGAGACAAATGACGACCTCAGGTCGATGAACTAACCTGTACATATGTCACCAGGGAACTGCTATCTGACGATATGTATAATACCAACTAGCACGTTCCCCGCGAGTCCTGTCCGGTGTACTCATAACCCAATGAGCACCTGTATACATCTTTGGTGATCCAACTGACACCAGTGGCTTGTGAGACCGGCTGTCACACCCCACTTCCCAAAATACGGAATACGAGGGGTAGACAAGGCCAGCCATGCTCCTACGGTCAAGGAATAGTCCTGCCGTAGTCACACTTCGGCTTCTAGTTTATCATGGTAAACAGTAAACGATGCACAGGTAATGAGAAATGCAGTAACTGAAAGATACAATAATATAAACTGACCTGAAGTGGTACCAACGAAGGTAACTCGGAATGGCAAGTCAAGAAGTCTGTGATGCACTGATCCAGCCTAAATCTTCTCCTCATACTGAGCATGCATACTCAGGTCGTCAGAGCGACACAATAGCAGTATAATATATATATAATCAAGCAACAGTTCTAACAGTGTAGTAGATATGAATAACAGTAAATCAACGACAGCATGAATATGAATGTGCAGTAATCAATGCAGCGGAACAGTAAATCAGTATAACAATATGTCACGTATGCCACACAGTATATAAGGAATAAAATGCCAGTATCTCTATCAGTCTCTAAGTCTCACTGTACAGGTCACTAAGCCTATCGTCAGTCCAAGTGTGAGAGTCAACCACTCGCGAGTGTCCTCCACGCAAGGGTAGAACCCAATGGCAAGGGACCACGGGCCCAATATGTAACAAGAATATCACGGTGTATATATCACGTACCCTGTAAATCTCCATATAACTCCCTAAATATATAAGCCGGCATGGGACTCCCGAGATTCTGTTGAACTCACACTTAAACTACCCCACACCCCGTGGTCTACATCAAACGCTAACCATAACCCTAAATACTAATCGATCCGTGACATGTCTGCGCGAGAACTGGAGGCAGGACCTCCATCAAGCACGTCCCGACTAATACCTAAGATAAATGGCAGTGTCGGATGCCTTATCTGTGACATCCGTGCAAGCGCTTCCATAAGTGTCCCATACCACTTATAGTCACACGTATACGCATCCCACAGACGTCGACAATGCAATAGAATAAAAGGGACACTGATTGTGCACGTATCACTTTCACTTAATCACGGATACACGAACACTGACGTACTTGCCACAATCACCACTAAAATCTAACACTGGGTAAATGCACGATGCAACTAGGTTATCAATACGATGATATGGGTATGATATGATGCGTGAACAAGTATATAAACGTGATGAGGATGTTATGAAATAGCATTCTTTCACTTGCACGATTTATCATGAAACCTACGTATATAATTTGGCGAAATGATAAACAGGTTGTAATTAGTATGTTCAGTTTTCCATCCATAGAATTTAGTTTCAAGACAATCGGGTTCAAGGATCATTAGTTATATCCATTTCATTTTAAACGCTCGCGGCTGGAAATCCAATTTCAGAATCAGAAGTCCATTTCGCAACGCATTTTGATCCCAGTTGGGATCGGATTTTAGCGACGCTACAGTTGGATGAATTCTAGGTTTTTCAGTAAAGTTTTCAACGCAATAAATAGATCTTCAATCGCATCTGTGCGTTAGGAGTTATAATCTGTTTAATATTAACATGTCAATTCTGATTCTGCTGGGACTGTTATGTGTCCCGATCTACTAAATTACAGATTAAATATCAAACGGTAACGGAACAGAATGAAACCAATTGTGTTGTCTAGATAACAGAGTTACCTATACTAAGCAACAGAGTTCCGCAACATATGAGTTAAGGAAATCCTATGGTATCCATTACGGAACAGCAAGCACGACTGGAGTCGCTCTGGACTGCAGTCCAGAGTCGCACTCCAGTACAATTATCATCACGATTTTAGTACAGGAATGTCTGGAAACTAGCATAAGGTTAAAGTTCGTCGAGTTAGCTTCGATTTGAGCTCTCGAACGCACCATTCTAATATGTATATGATTTATGGTGGATTTAACGATTTTCAGGTACAATGGAAATTCAGTTTTACGGTTAGACTTGGGGGGTAGTCGTTTTAATCTTTAACGATCAAATTTTTCAACGAAACTTGCACAAGGTACTCATCATAGCAAGGGCCAATGAGGGCACTCCAGTTCCGTCAATTCAGACAAATAATTTCATAGGGATCATACATCAAACGGTTTCATAGGGTAATATATCGAATATGTTTAGTATGGAATTTATACGATTATAGTTGTAACAAATACTAAATAGCATGTAGCAAGTATAAAACTTTCCTGGGAACGCCTCGGGGTCGCACGGTAGCAGCGGCGTCACGAACGCGCGACGAACGTCGATTGGGATGGATGCAAGTGCTCGGCCACGGTAACGTCTCGGAGTGAGCTCGGTCTGTACTGGCCAGCGGAGAGCGACGTTGGCTGTCCGGAGCAGGGGAGAGACGCTGAGGATACGGAGAGAGATTTGTAGCGGGGGAGAAAGAGAGAGACAGAGTTAGAGAGAGAAAGAGAGTTAGAGGGAAAGAGTGAGAGAGAGATATGAGAGAGAGAGAGAGTAGGCAGAGAGAGAGGGAGAGGGGGAAGCAGGGGAGAGAGAATGAGAGATGCAGTGAGTGAGAGGGGGAAATAGAGAGAGATCCAGAGAGAGAGAAACACAGAGAGGGAGTGGGGTGAGATACAGAGAAAGAGAGAAGTAGAGAGGGATGAGAGGGTAGGCACAGAGAGGGAGAGAGAGACGATGGCGATGGAGATGATGTTGATGAGGAGGGTGAAGGGTGTCGACGAGATGATGGTGCGTCGACGACGAGACGAGGAGCTCGCCGGCGTCGGGGCAGGGGGCACCGAGCTCGAGCGAACGGGTTGGGTGTGCAGGGGAGTCGGGTACGGTGCAGGCGCTCGGGGCAGTGGAAGAAGAGGGGAGGAGGAGTGAGCGAGGTCGACGGTGCCGTTGTCGTGGGTCGCGAGGGATGCAGTGGGTGAGATGGCTGTCGTCGTCGTCGAAGATGGTTGCAGAGAATTTTTAGTAGGAACAATGAGAAATGAGGGGGATCGAGCGTGGAAGAGGGAGTATTGTGTAGAGGAGAGAGAGTCGTGAGGGAAAACGCGCGCGTCGTGGGGAGTAACGGCGCGCGAGCAAGGGCGGAGGAGGCGGCGTGGGCTACGGCGAGGAGAGCGGATCTCGCGCGGGTGAAAAGGGAAAGAGCCGTTGGAATTTAAAGAAGACGAACAATAAAGGGTCGGGTGAGGGAGTGAAGCGGGTGAGGAGGAAATTGAGTGGGCCGGGCCGGCGCTGAAAATAATAAGATTTGAATTTGAATTAGTGAAGTGGGCTGTGGAATATGGGGCTGGGCTCGGGCCAGAATAAAAAGAATTGAAGATTAAATAGAAAAAGGAAATGGGGCCGGGCTTAGAATTTAAATGGGAAAAATTTTAATGGGAGAATGTAGAGAGAGAGCCGAAAATATGGGCTAAAAATAATAGGAATATCAATAAGGGAAAAGATAAGGAATGGCTTGGGGTTTATAAAAAGAAAATCGATTTGGGCTGAAAAATATAGATTTTGGGTTTAAATTAAATAACTGAACTAATGGGAAAATTGAAAGAGCTGGGCTGACGGAATAATGCTGAGGGTCATTATGTGGGAATTTTCCGATTTTAGAAAGGGAAAGGAGGAGAACTAAAATAGATTGGGGAATTTTAGAATGAAAGATAATTATAAATAAAATCTTATAGGTGAAAATAAAATTACGGATATAGACGTACCAAAGGGTGCTGGGTATTACATCATACCCCCTTACAAAAATTTCGTCCTCGAAATTTAAAGAAACAATAAGTTATAGAACATAAGCGAAAGCCATCATAGTTACAAACTAATATATAAGGATTTACTAAAAAAAAATCCGCGGACGAAAAAACTTGAAAATATATATATAAGTAAGAACAACATACGGAAGGGTAGGTCTAATAGATACAATGCAGGAACAACTATAAGGGTAAATACATGTATACGAGAATTTAAGTAACAATAACGAATAATAATACTCAAGGCTTGTTCGATGAAATCGAACCCAAATATGTGTACATATAAGCATATCAAAAGTAGTAAGGTAGAAATAATAAGTATAAGACACAATCGTTTATAATAGCAAACATAGACACAACTTCCGAAAATATAGTAACGACAATGAGATAGTGAAAGCTTAGACGATAGGTTAAAACATTTTAAGGTAATTTATCGATCGATTTGTTTAAATCAACTTAGAAAACTCACATAACGGAAAAAGGGAACATGGAACAATATATGCGCAGTGTAAGTTTGCGCTACTGAAAACGAGATTAATAATAGCGTACTTAAAATGTGAAATAGAGTAATCAATAACACACTCTCATTAATAGGTTCAAAGTACTGAAAACTAAATTTTTGAATAACAGTGTCCCTAAATATGATTAGGGTAAAAGGAAGAACACAAATAGATATAGGGCTAGATAGGTTATAATTATAAGGGAGTGTGGCTCAAACAGATGGTTGAAGTGTGTCGGCTTTAGGCTAAAGATCAAGGAGACTGGGATCGGGTCAGCACAGAAAGTAATGGTGAGCAACGAAAGGACTACAAGGTAAAAATATGGGAGAGACTAAAGATCGGTAAATCCTATGAATCAAGAATTTGAAATTTTTTTTTTTTGAACTCGGTTATTCGTAAGGAAGGTCCTCCTCCCAGAAGGATCCCAAACAGGGTACAGGAGAAGGATGAATGGTGGCTCATTCCAAGGGTCAGGGTGCGGTACTTTCTAGTCGAAACGAGGGTGAAAACTATACAATGAGTAGGGGTGGACAGTCAGGAATCTCAGCAGAAAAATAAATGGATATGGCAATAAACAAGTACCGAGCGAACCAATAATCAAATGGTCTAACGAATTCAGAAGATTTATTTCATTCAAGAAAATTTGAAACAAGACATTCTCAAAGGCGAAAGTGGCCCTAAACTATACACATTTTATTTGGCCAAAAGAAAATATCTAAAAATTCCGTCAGTCGCGGTTGTGGAGATTCTGTAGGTTGTGGTAGGCTCGCGCACTCAGGTAGGGACGTCCATTTCCATATCTCCTCGCAGGTATCTCTATTGGAAGTCCTTCTACCACAGGATCTTGATCTTCTGGTTCTTCTTCCTCGGATGGAGCTTCTTTATCGAGGTCCGATTCCATGTGATTATCTCCTTCTGGATTTTCTACCACGGGGTTTTCCCAACTGGATTTTCTTCTACCGGGTCCTCATCGGGATCTTCTTCTGTCTGGTCTTCCTTTACAGGGTTCTCTTCGGGATCTTCTTCCTCTTCATCAGAATCAGCTATCTTGTCGAACTCTGGGGCGGATGCTCCTTCGTCCTCTGAATCATTGTTTTCGAAGTTGACCTGGGGACCATTGACCTCATCATCGGAACTCGTCAGTGTGTGGTCTAAGGAAACGCATGACTGTGCATCCTCGTCTAGATGCGGCGCTGCCCTAGGATGGGCCATGGCCTGAAAAGAGAAGTCATGATAGTGGAATACATCAAGGAAAGCTCAGGGTACGAAATATAGGAAAAATATGCGGTTGCAGGAACTGAAAGATCAGAATGAAAATACTGTGATAAGGAATAGAATTTGACATAGAGAAAGCATGAGAATGATACATGTATTATGATTCAAATTTTATTTCATTCAACTAAAAGTTCGACGGATACAAAGGTTCAAATGGAAGGAAATTTTTATAAGAGTATGACAACATAATATTGAAATTGGAAAACATGAAATTCTTCTTTGACTGCCAGAACGCTGCATCACCGTTACGCGAGTTGAATCCTGTGTTGGGTCCTCTTTATCCTCGAAATTCGAACTAGGTGGAAATCCTCACTTGGCAGCAGTGGAGAGTGTGGACAAGTTTCCTCCTTGTAGTTCTTTCCTTTCTGGACAACCGTTGATGAGATGTTTGTCGGAACCGCATATCAGACATTTCCCTTGGGCACGGCGACAATCCTTCTGAAGATGTCCTGGCCTCTTACAATATCCACAGCAAGGGTTCTTCTGATGCTTCTGTTGACGCTTCATCTTCTTCTGTTTTCCTCGTCCAATAGAGATCCCTTTATGATAGGAGGCTCCCGCTGGGGTCTGACTCACCTGTCTTCTCAGCCCTTCAGCTAATAGGTCGTTTGTTCTCTCCTGGGCTTCCTTTAGACCTTGCAGTATGCTCAGAATCTCAACAGTCTGATTCTGAGGAGTGGAGATAGAAGAAGAGTCGTTGGAAGACATGATCCTGAAACAATGATTTCGAGAATGATATAAGTCACACGCTAAATGATTCAAAATATGATATGGATATGACAAGGATTCAAGAATATCAGAGATGATGAATTTATTACAAGTGGAGACTCAACTGTATGACTTTAAGTCACCTAAACAGAATATGGTAGTGCAATTGCAACCACGTAATCTTGCCAGGTCACCCGAAACCATAGCGAATGGATAGCTGAACACACGATGTGAATATGGATCAAGAGTGACAAGTTTACAACCTAGACCGAGGGATGTCTTAGATTGCCAAACCTTACCCGGAAAACTGCAATCCCAATCGATGCAAAACCTGGCTCTGATACCAACTAAACCATGTCACGCCCTACTTCCCAAAATACGGAATACTAGGGGTAGACAAGGCCAGCCATGCTCCTACGGTCAAGGAATAGTCCTGTCGTAGTCACACTTCGGCTTCTAGTTTATCATGGTAAACAGTAAACGATGCGTAGGTAATGAGAAATGCAGTAACTGAAAGATACAATAATATAAACTGACCTGAAGTGGTACCAACGAAGGTAACTCGGAATGGCAAGTCAAGAAGTCTGTGATGCACAGATCCAGGCTAAATCTTCTCCTCACACTGAGCATGCATACTCAGGTCGTCAGAGCGACACAATACCAATATAATATATATATAATCAAGCAACAGTTCTAACAGAGTAGTAGATATGAATAACAGTAAATCAACGAGAGCATGAATATGAATGTGCAGTAATCAATGCAGCGGAATAGTAAATCAGTATAACAATATGTCACGTATGCCACACAGTATATAAGGAATAAAATGCAAGTATCTCTATCAGTCTCTAAGTCTCATTGTACAGGTCACTAAGCCTATCGTCAGTCCAAGTGTGAGAGTCAACCACTCGCGAGTGTCCTTCACCCATGGGTAGAACCCAAGGGCAAGGGACCACGGGCCCAACATGTAATAAGAATATCACGGTGTATATATCACGTACCCTGTAAATCTCCATATAACTCCCTAAATATATAAGCCGGCATGGGACTCCCGAGATTCTGTTGAACTCACACTTAAACTACCCCACACCCCGTGGTCTACATCAAACGCTAACCATAACCCTAAATACTAATCGATCCGTGACAAGTCTGCGCGAGAACTGGAGGCAGGACCTCCATCAAGCACGTCCCGACTAATACCTAAGATAAATGGCAGTGTCGGATTCCTTATCTGTGACATCCGTGCAAGCGCTTCCATAAGTGTCCCATACCACTTATAGTCACACGTGCACGCATCCCACAGACGTCGACAATGCAATAGAATAAAAGGGACACTGATTGTGCACAAGTACGTATCACTTTCACTTAATCACGGATACACGAACACTGACGTACTTGCCACAATCACCACTAAAATCTAACACTGGGTAAATGCACGATGCCACTAGGTTATCAATACGATGATATGGGTATGATATGATGCGTGAACAAGTATATAAACTTGATGAGGATGTTATGAAATAGCATTCTTTCACTTGCACGATTTATCATGAAACCTACGTATATAATTTGGCAAAATGATAAACAGGTTGTAATTAGTATGTTCAGTTGTCCATCCATAGAATTTAGTTTCAAGCCAATCGGGTTCCAGGATCTTTAGTTATATCCATTTCATTTTAAACGCTCGCGGCTGGAAATCCAATTTCAGAATCAGAAGTCCATTTCGCAACGCATTTTGATCCCAGTTGGAATCGGATTTAGCGACGCTACAGTTGGATGAATTCTAGGGTTTTCAGTAAAGTTTTCAACGCAACAAAAGGATCTTCAATCGCGTCTGTGCGTTAGGAGTTATAATCTGTTTAATATTAACATGTCAATTCTGATTCTGCTGGGACTGTTATGTGTCCCGATCTACTAAATTACAGATTAAATATCAAACGGTAACGGAACAGAATAAAACCAATTGTGTTGTCTAGATAACAGAGTTACCTATACTAAGCAACAGAGTTCCGCAACCTCCGAGTTAAGGAAATCCTATGGTATCCATTACGGAACAGCAAGCACGACTGGAGTCGCTCTGGACTGCAGTCCAGAGTCGCACTCCAGTACAATTATCATCACGATTTTAGTACAGGAATGTCTGGAAACTAGCATAAGGTTAAAGTTCGTCGAGTTAGCTTTGATTTGAGCCCTCGAACGCACCATTCTAATATGTATATGATTTATGGTGGATTTAACGATTTTCAGGTACAATGGAAATTCAGTTTTACGGTTAGACTTGGGGGGTAGTCGTTTTAATCTTTAACGATCAAATTTTTCAACGAAACTTGCACAAGGTACTCAGCATAGCAAGGACCAATGAGGGCACTCCAGTTCCGTCAATTCAGACAAATAATTTCATAGGGATCATACATCAAACGGTTGCATAGGGTAATATATCGAATATGTTTAGTATGGAATTTATACGATTATAGTTGTAACAAATACTAAATAGCATGTAGCAAGTATAAAACTTTCCTGGGAACGCCTCGGGGTCGCACGGTAGCAGCGGCGTCACGAACGCGCGACGAACGTCGATTGGGATGGATGCAAGTGCTCGGCCACGGTAACGTCTCGGAGTGAGCTCGGTCTGTACTGGCCAGCGGAGAGCGACGTTGGCTGTCCGGAGCAGGGAAGAGACGCTGAGGATACGGAGAGAGAGTTGTAGCGGGGGAGAGAGAGAGAGAGACAGAGTTAGAGAGAGAAAAAGAGTTAGAGGGAAAGAGTGAGAGAGAGATATGAGAGAGAGAGAGAGTAGGCAGAGAGAAAGGGAGAGGGGGAAGCAGGGGAGAGAGAATGAGAGATGCAGTGAGTGAGAGGGGGAAATAGGGAGAGATCCAGAGAGAGAGAAACACAGAGAGGGAGTGGGGTGAGATACAGAGAAAGAGAGCAGTAGAGAGGGATGAGAGGGTAGGCACAGAGAGGGAGAGAGAGACGATGGCGATGGAGATGATGTTGATGAGGAGGGTGAAGGGTGTCGACGAGATGATGGTGCGTCGACGACGAGACGAGGAGCTCGCCGGCGTCGGGGCAGGGGGCACCGAGCTCGAGCGAGCGGGTTGGGTGTGCAGGGGAGTCGGGTACGGTGCAGGCGCTCGGGGCAGTGGAGGAAGAGGGGAGGAGGAGTGAGCGAGGTCGACGGTGCCGTTGTCGTGGGTCGCGAGGGATGCAGTGGGTGAGATGGCTGCCGTCGTCGTCGAAGATGGTTGCAAAGAATTTTTAGTAAGAAAAATGAGAAATGAGGGGGATCGAGCCTGGAAGAGGGAGTATTGTGTAGAGGAGAGAGAGTCGTGAGGGAAAACGCGCGCGTCGTGGGGAGTAACGGCGCGCGAGCAAGGGCGGAGGAGGCGGCGTGGGCTACGGCGAGGAGAGCGGATCTCACGCGGGTGAAAAGGGAATGTGCCGTTGGAATTTAAAGAAGACGAACAGTAAAGGGTCAGGTGAGGGAGTGAAGCGGGTGAGGAGGAAATTGAGTGGGCCGGGCCGGCGCTGAAAATAATAAGATTTGAATTTGAATTAGTGAAGTGGGCTTTGGAATATGGAGCTGGGCTCGGGCCAGAATAAAAAAAATTGAAGATTAAATAGAAAAAGGAAATGGGGCCGGGCTTAGAATTTAAATGGGAAAAATTTTAATGGGGGAATGTAGAGAGAGGGCCGAAAAGATGGGCTAAGAATAATAGGAATATCAATAAGGGAAAAGAAAAGGAATGGCTTGGGGTTTATAAAAAGAAAATCGATTTGGGCTGAAAAATATAGATTTTGGGTTTAAATTAAATAACTGAACTAATGGGAAAATTGAAAGAGCTGGGCTGACGGAATAATGCTGAGGGTCATTATGTGGGAATTTTCAGATTTTAGAAAGGGAAAGGAGGAGAACTAAAATAGATTGGGGAATTTTAAAATGAAAGATAATTATAAATAAAATCTTATAGGTGAAAATAAAATTACGGATATAGACGTACCAAAGGGTGCTGGGTATAACACCGGCCACTGCCCCTCGTCGGGGTCTCGACTGTATACACTAGTCTACTCCGGAGTATCGATGCCCTGTCTCGAAACTCCCACGACTAGGGACCACTATTAAGGATATGCTAAAAGACCACCCAACTCTCACTTATATGATCGCCCTCATACTGTTGGTAGTCAAGCAAGATCCTAAGGGCTCTATCAAAGTGTAATCATGATCAGTCACCTGAACCTATACACGACTGAAAAAAGAAAACCAGATAGCATACTATAATTTCGAGTAAGACTGTCCTACCGGTATAGGTCACCCACAATCATTGCAATCACGTACCTGCGATCCAATAATTGACTTTGAGGGCACTATATTCAACACTTCCTGTTATAGCCAATCGAGCACAGCGCAACATCAACCCCCAATACCGGGAGAGAGGAAACGCCTTCTATCGCTTATTTCCTCCATATGATTCAGTACTGTACCCAAAAGCCACCGTTTAAGGTGGAAATCAAAGCACAGTGGAAATCACACAAGACTCCATGACGATCTCGGGTTTACAGACTAACCTGTACCAGTGTCACCAGAGAACTGCTATCTGACGATAGGTATAATACCAACTAGGAGTTCTCGGCGAGTCCGTTCAGTGTACCCAGTCTCCACTGAGCACCAGTAAACCATCTTTGATGTCAAACACAAATGGATGTGGGATCATCCATCGCCCATCATATGGGTCAAGAAGTGTATACGCTAGTCTACTCTGGAGTATCGATGCCCTGTCTCGATACACCCACGACTAGGAAAAATTATAGGATGTACTTGTGGACTACCCTGGCCCTACTAGTATGATCACAATCATAGTCCTAGTAGTCAATTACACATCCTAAGGGCTTTATCAACATGTGAGAGCAAGACAGTAACACAATACAAGTCAACTTATTAAGACAAAGCGAAACCAGATAGCATACTATCATGTCGAGCAAGAAAGTCCTCTCTATATATATCCAAGCATCCACTATAATATACATAATATGTACAATAATGGGCTCTAGGGCATATACATAACTAACAGATAGAGCCCATAGGATTCTTGCTTGAGTACCAGCAGTATGATGGTGATCATATACGTGGGAGTTGGGTGGTCTATAAGCACATCCTTATATTTTCCCTTGTCGTGGGAGTTTCGAGACTGGGCATCGATACTCCAAGAGTAAACTAGTGTATACTGATCGAGACACCGACGAAGGGCGGTGGCCGGTCTCACAATCCATTGGTGTTAGTTTGTTCACCTAAGATGTTTACAGGTGCTTATTGGGTTGAATACACCAGACGGGCTCGCCGGAACATGCTAGTTGGTATTATACCTATTTTCATATAGCAGTTCCCTGGTGACATGTGTACAGGTCAGTCTATCGATCTGATATCGTCATTTGACTCGTGTGAGTTCCCACCGTGCTTTGATTACTACCCTACAACGGCTCAAAGGTGTCATGCAAACAGGTTTTAGTTGTGTACAGTCCCGAGCCACATGGAGGCAGTGAGCGGATCATCAGGGGATTCGTCTCTCCCGGTATTGGGGATAGATGTCGCGGTGTGCACGCGTGGCCATCACCAGAAATCCTTGGCCAAGGTAGTCGAGAATTACTGATTCGGATCAGTAGTTTCTCAGGTGGTGATAGACTTCATACCGACACTAAATGTCGCGTTATTAGTGGTCTGACTTTATCCACCCCGTAGACTCGATATGCGAAACTTATAGACGAACGGACCAGACTGTACAGATATTGTCACTGTCATGCTCAGTAAGGACTTCTGGATGAATTTGCTCGTCGGCCTCCCTTTCGCTCAATACCTGGGTAGCCGTTACGTATAGCTAGTGTCATTGACGTTCTTGTGGTTGTTGCGCCACGGCAGCGCCCCGGCCTCGTACTCGAGGCCAAAATGCGGAATCAAAATTTTCTTAACTTCTAAACTGACGCTACCGCGGACAATTAACCCGGATCGTAACCATTAACCTAATGCTAGCTAACAAGAGATGGGAAGAGAAGTATACCGAGTGATCCGAGTCCTCCGATCTTCTCGTCATCGTCCCGATCTCCCGCGGAAAGTCTAGTCTCCATATCGTCGCCTCCTCGCCGGAAGGGCACCACATCGCCTGCGTCTTTTACGGGCTCCCGCCTCAATACCGAGGCAACTCGGGCATGAAGCCGGCAAGTCGACATGCCCAAGAAATGCTGTAGAATGTAGTGTAGAAACTTTATCTCTTGGAGTTTATGTAGTTGCCATTGATGGATGGAGGAAGAGGTAAAGAAAATTGGTGCTTTCAATTTTCTTAGCAAGAAGAAGATGAGATCAAGAATTCCTCACATAACAAAGATGAACTCTCTCATTCTTTTCTTTCTCTCAAGTGAAGCTTTCTTTCATCTAGTGAGAATTATCATGGTGGAGGAATGAGAATACCAACCATAACAAGAAGGGAGGTGAGGGTAGTAAAAGCAAGTGGTAACCATATCCTAAACCTCATCATAACAATCTCACATCATCTTTCATCTCATTTCTAATCATAATTAAGCATGAAAAGATGAAGGAAAAGAATGGTATCTAAAGATGCTATCATAATAAATACATATGCAAAAAAACCCCTCCTCAAATGTAATTTGCAAAACTGCAAATTACCCCTCCATCGGAAAAGTCCGGCCGGGAAAGAACAAAGGAAAACCAGCCGGAACGGAATGCAAACTGGCAACTCCAGAAAACTGGTCCCGTAATAAATTACAGGAAAACCCCGATACTGTGCATACACACCCGCATCTGTATTCCGACCGGATAAAAATGCAATGAGACAAAATCTACACTGTACTAAACTAGGACCGGCTTAAACCAAAGCCGGCTAGTAATATCCGTCCGATCCTGATCCGTGCAATACCGCACGTATCAGATCGAACCCTGCCATATAACTATACGGCCACTAGTACAAAACTGTCCGATCCTGATGCGTGCAATACCGCATGTATCTGATCGGACCCTGCCATATCTCCATACGGCCTCTACAGCGTTTCGCCCAAAAGCTTGAGTAACTGAAAGTGTGGTGGACTCTAAAGACTCGTCAATACTATGGCTGTGGATTTAACCACTAGCACGTCAGAGGTATTAGCCAATACATGACGGGCCACCAGCTATTGACCAAAAGGGACGTCGATGAGCGAACTCATCCTGACACCCTACTGAGCCTGTCAGTGACAATATCCGTACAGTCCGGTCCGTTCGTCTATGAGCATCGCATGTCGGGCCTAGGGGGTTGGTAAAAGTCAGACCCCCAAAAGCGGTACAAGTCGTGTCGGAGTGTAGCCCAGAACGCCCTGAGATACTACAGGAATACCTACCAGTAAACCTCCTGCCTCGGCCGAGGGCTTTGCGTAATGGCTCTCCTAGACACAGCGCGACCTCACCCCCAATACCGGGAGAGACGAACCCCTGAAGATCCGCTCACTGCCTCCAAGTGGCCCGGGACTGTACCCAACTAAAACCTGTTTGCACGACTCCTTTGAGCCGTGGTAGGGTAGTAATCAAAGTACAGTGGGAACTCACACGAGACAAATGACGATCCCCAGGTCAATGAACTAACCTGTACACATGTCACCAGGGAACTGCTATCTAACTTCTGGTATAATCCCAACTGGAAGGTTCCCGGCGAGTCCTGTCTGGTGTACTCATAACCCAATGAGCACCTGTATACATCTTAGGTGAACCAACTGACACCAGTGGCTTGTGAGACCGGCCACCGCCCCTCGTCGGGGTCTCGACTGTATACACTAGTCTACTCTGGAGAATCGATGCCCTGTCTCGAAACTCCCACGACTAGGGACCTTTTAAGGATGTGCTTATGGACCACCAGCTCTCACGTATATGATCGCCATCATACTGCCGGCAGTCAAGCAAGAATCCTAGGGGCTCTATCAACGTGTAATAGCAACATGTCAGGTCACCTAAAGCAATACACGATGATAAAGGTAAACCAGATAGCACACTATCATCTCGAGTAAGACTGTCCTACCGGGATAGGTCCTCCCTCAATCATTGCAATCACGTGCCTGTGATCCAATAATTGACTCTGAGGGCACTATCTCCAACAATCTCCCACTTGCACTCAAGGCTAATTATTGCGATGTCGCATACTCACAGCCCGTGTGATACCGAACACTCAACTCCTCTACAAGTCAGTCTCACAAAACTCGTTTGCGAAAATATTGCGTTCGAGGAATAGCCTCAGTGAGTGGATCCGCTGTGAAGTTTCTTTCTATGTCTCTCTATATCTCAAGTTCGCGGAGAAAGCCATCTCCCGAAATGAGCAATACCTGTCTTAGAACGTCTGGATGTCTGATGGGACCTAGCTCATAAATGAACTCCAAATCCAGACTTCTTAGACTGTATCGTCAACTGAACTTAATCAGTATCCTGCGCCATGCCTTCCCTCAGTATCCACCTGGACCATATGTCCAATATACTGCCCCTCGTCAGAGGGAAAACTATAACTCTGACAGCCACTCTGCCATCCATGTCACCTTGGAAGCCTGGAATGATAACCGTCTCTTAAAAGAGGCTGTCGTTATCACATCCCTAGAACATCAACTTATGTTCTAAAACTGCTTCCGACTGTTTCTCCAGGATTGGATTAATATCAACTTATTGCACCTACTGCAAGAACAACATCTGGTGTGGTACTTGACATCTCATGATTGACTCAATTGCCGAAGCAAGTGATCTGCCAATCATGCACATCCCTCTCTACTTTAGTCTATAAGACACCTTTAGAGATGGTGACTCCATCACCTGCAGGTACACTACCGTGCCAGGAGTCGTCCATTCCAAATACTCTTAGAATGTTGTCAAAGTACCCTGATTGGGAAACCACCCAAATCTAGATCTAAAACCATAGATCTAGTAACCAGTATGTCTGATATAATGTCCAAGTCCTTTGTGGAGAAACCACTGTGTGACGACCAAAGTATAACCGATCGTAGTATACGAGTTTCTTTTCCTACTCTGTGTATGTCATCCAAATACCAGGATATCACACCCTACTACCTTCTCAACAGATCCATCCCTTATTCTGATGACGTCAAACCTATGACTGTCATGTCAGAAATAGATGATCTATCTCCGCTATATCTGCTTTAGTCTATAAATAGACATAAGCCTGATTTCCACCAATGCTTCCGCTGCTCCCACTGACTACGACAACCCTCCTGCAGAGTCATATAGACGTGCACTTCTAAAGCTAGTTCAGAACGACGCTATACTCATACTCCTGCCGGGTCTCGCAGCCTGGAAAAACAGCAAAGGCAAGTGTGGGTAAACAAGAACTTCCCTGTCACCGTCCTTGAGGCTACCGGAGTACCTCTCGGGTGCCTGAAGTTACCCACCTTATCTGCGGAGTGGCCAATGGAATGTCAAACCAGATTGAATCTTTAGGTTCCTTATCAAATCTTCAGTAATCGTTTGCGGTTCTGGAATCACTTCCAGTTCTACCATACTCCCACTACTGTTTTCTAAAAATCAATTTCTTTTAAAAATGTGGCGAGTCAAGAACAATATCTCTATTGATCTTCCAGATGGTAGAAAATCAACCCTCGTCATAGCCTGGGTCAACCCGCAAACAGCCATTACAGAAACGTGCCTTGAGTTGTCCAGTGTCTGGTTTTAAGCATAAGCCGGACAACTCCCCGTACCTTAACATCGTTAAGATATGAACTGTTCTATATCCAATATGGAACCAGCGGCACTGATTCAATTGAACCAGATTCAAATCATGCAGCTATTTCCAGTGCATGTAAACTAAATGGAAGGAGGCCGATCAGCGTTACTCAACTTAGGAATGCTTCCAATTATGAGTAACCTGAAAGAGAAGCAATTTCTCTTTATTATTACTATCAACTGAATACCATACGCAAGTATCTACATCTTCGATCACTTTGAAGAATCCCGATACTTGCTATACCTGGTTCTCTACTCTATTCAAATACCTATAACTCCTCAAAACTTAGACCCTGTGTTTCCACGAAACACATGTCTAAGAACTAGAGAAGTTAAAAGTAAACAGAATATAGTATGAGGACCAACCCCTCTGTCCTAATGGACACTGGACAACATACAATACTCTGTATAAGTCCGCTGAGTGTAACAACTCTTTCACTGTGTGTCGTAGGTTGAAAACTGTACTTATGGTTAAGAAGAATTACACCGCTGTTTAATGCTCCTTACCTAACCATCCACTGATATAGGTAAATGTCATCGACATAATATCAAAAGGTATATCTCACTCTATGAAAATAGACGTACAGATATATCAATTTGAAATTAGTGCATAACAGCGGATATTCAAAACCAAATATTTGCCGACCGGCAAACAACCCAGATGATCATCTCAAATATCACCGATTACAACGAATCCTGATATAATGAGGATGATCACCCTATTCCCAATAACTTACTCCCACTCATCATCTGTAAAACCATACAGATGTGAGAATCATACATGGTAAATACATACCCTGGAGCAAGTGTCTAACTGGGAAATCAGTTTTCCATTAACAGTACACAGTGAAACTGAAACATTGAAATGTTTCGTCGGGGTATCCTGGTATTCCTAGTAATGCCTCTTCCATTATCCAGATTCACAACTGTAACCGTATAATTCTTTGCCATCTTTCTAAATCCCTTTCTATGTCTTTAGTCATTACCTTCTGTACACCACTTTAGGCCAAATGGTTTTCTTCATTCCCTACCGTGCGGCACCAGCCTATGGTTTGGAAGAAGACTATCCAAAAAGCATAAAGGGTGTACTGTCCTAATCCTAGGAGCACTCGCAATGCGAGAGAAGGTGAAGATAAAAGACACCTGAATGTACTTTATTCCTATTTCTCCTGAACCAGAATCCATCCCCGAACTGGAACAAGTTCCTTTCGAGTTCGTATATAACCATACGATGGAGTATCCAATAAACTGTGGATCTTCGTAGTGATACGGAGTGTCTTGGAGAAATACAAAGGTGATTTAGGATTGGCGAAGAAATACTTGGTTTGGTCGTGAATATCAGTCGCAATTTACTTTGCCCTCCTACTAATCCCTTGCTTTGTCTTAACTTAATACCTTCTGCACACCATCGTTATGCTAATTGGTTTTCTTCATTCCCCACCGTTCGGCACCAGCCTAAGGTTTGGAAGAAGACTATCCAATTTGCGTAATAGGTGTACTACTCCAAAACCAAGGAGTACTCGCAACCTGAGAGAAGGTGAAAAGAAAAGACAACTGAATAGTCCTATCCGTTTTTCTCCAGAACCAGAAACCATCCTCGAAGTCCTTCGAGTTCGTATATAACCATACGATGGTTTTGTCCAATGGAAGTGGACGTTCGTAGTCATATGGGGTGTCCTGGAGAAAAGGGTAAAAGTAGGAGTGGCAATGAGGTCTGCAACTCTGACAATCCAAAAGCCAGTGTTAAGAAGGTTCGGTCAACTTGGTCACTGAGTCATAGTCAAGGGTCGGGTCAATGGTCGCTGCCAAAGAGAGAGAGAAAAGAAACACTCAGCGTGCACTCTAACCTAGATCAGAATTGTTGTCACTTTGTCTAATCAGGAAACCTCCCACTGTACCTCAAATTCTCCTCCAAACCTGAAAGAAGAATTAGTCGGGATCACCCGAGGAGTAAACCAACTCATCAGTGGAAATCGGGATCCAACTATCATCGCATGATAACTTGACGGAATCCACTCAAGTCACCACACTCCAGAAGGTATGCGCATGCCTGGCAAGTTTCAGTTCTTTTGAAACTCCCGATGTGAATTTTTACCCCTAGGACCCAAGTGACCTTGACTGAGCCAACATATCAAAGGATCCTAGTCAAGTTCAACCCATCATTATCTTGATTGCATTAGACCCACCCGCACGAGTCCTTGACTGAGCCAAAATGACCGTACGACTGTCCTAACCAATCACATATCCATAAGACAGAAAAGCATTACAGAGCTACCGCACACTACGCCTCGGCTGAGCACGACATACGTAGCACGAATACTAAGCAAAACTAATCTGAAATGACGGAGGGCTACGGCTGGTTTTTGGCGAAAAACCTTTAACGTAATGAACTTGATATCGTTGAAGGAACTGGATAACTTTTTAGAAAAATATAGTGACGAAAACCTTTGCTAAAGAGGTCACTCCCGGTGAAGGGATCTCGGCTCTTTCCCCGTAGAATGAGGTGCAGGATATTCCAACTGAATACCACGATGCAAAGCAAAAGTAATCGGCTATAGTGAAGTTAATGCCCTGACGCAAACTTCTGTCCAAGGGGTCACTCCCGGTGAAGGGATCTCGGCCCTTGCCTCGTCGACTGAGGAGCAGGATATTACAAATGAATACCACTATGCAAAACAAAAGTGAATGTCCTTGCAACAACAGCTTTTTGAAAAATGTTCCAACAACATCAGAATAGGTTTGTTTATGTTGCATTGATCCGAATCAACGCAGTCCCATCAATTGATCACACCACAAAGAACGAAAATATACTGATGTACGTATATGCTATCCGCATTCGCCACTGGGTCCCATCATCACCCGTTAGGTTACTTAACTAACGACAAAGTGTAGGGTTACTAGGCACGCGCACAAGGGTCTACGAGGCATCAACCTTGCCCGAATAAAAATTTAGCCGTGCCGAACAACCCGAATACGGAACATTAAACTAGAGATTAGGCGAAAAACAACATGCTAAACAATTTAACACTAAGTGAGAGGGATCACAACCTTTGTAGATCCGGTACTTCACTTCATATGCTCCGTGTTGTGGTCCCTTCGCTGCGATCATCGGGTTCCGGACTCTCGAGAGGTTCCACGAAGAGAAAAACGCAACCTTTGCTTCCGATCTTCGATACTAAGATGATCTACCTCGAAGTTTCTTTAACACAAGCTAACACTCATGAAATGATGTGAACACCCTCATCTAAATGGCAAGGGAAGATGAGGATGATGAAGTAGGAATTTTGCTCTATTTATTTATCTTTTTCTCATAATTATCCATCACAAAAATCAAAGCAAGAAACCATTTCAAACTTGGAAGAAAAAGGAAGAAGATGATGAATAATGTAATAATCCTTTTGTGATGAATAGGAAAATAATCATATGATAGAATTATGCAACCATGGTCAAGTGAACCTTTGTAGAGAATTAACTAGGGTTAGGGTTTGGGTTTGGTTAAAGCATGACTCACTTCAAAATATCTTTCACAAAACAAAATGAAAACCTTCTAGAAGCATCTAGAAAGTTTAACCCTAATCCAAACCCTAATCATGTTTAAACTCCACTAAATAAGTTGCATTATTTATCATATCATGTTACAATATTATATATCACACATACAATATTTATCGTAACAAAATAAAATAATACATTTAACATATATCGCATATATATCAATGTATTACCCGAGTGAGAAAAAGAATCTTTTAGTGAGCAAATATTAGTTAATGAAATTTAATATATCACATATATTATTATACATTAAATTATCGAATCAACACTTGATCCGACAATCCGGCTATATCGCATATAACCGGCTAATATTTATCCGTACCGATTCATCGAATCAACACTTGATCCGACGACCCGGCTGATATCAAATATCGCGAGAGTATAATACGGTATCATATATCGCATTATCCTCGATCCCGCACATATCATATATGCGCTCCTACTTCGTTTTGCCTGAGTCAAGAAACCTCTATGTAGGACTCTAAAGAATCGTCAATACGCCGGCAGTAGGTGATGATCATATCAAACACCCACAAGCTGCAAGGGGTCAGCTAAACGTAACAGCTACCCAGGTATTGAGCGCTCAGAAGATCAACAAGCAAGCCTGTAACTTCACATGTGAATCCAAACAGTAACACTCACGTACAGTCCGGTCTCGTCGTCTGATATGTCGCATATCTCGCCTAGGGGTGGTAAACGTCAGACCCCAGTAGCTCGATAAGTCGTGTCGATATGAGGTCTATAACGGTTCGAGAAACTACTGATAACACTTACCAGTAAATCTCAGCAACCATGGCCAGGGATTTCCGGTTATAGCCAATCGAACACAGCACAACATCAACTCCCTATACCGGGAGAGACGAATCCCCTCCTATCGCTCATTGCCTCCATGTGATTCGGGACTGTACCCAAAAGCCACCTTTTTGCACGCCCTCTTGGACGTGGTATGATGGAAATCAAAGCACAGTGGGAATCACACAAGACTCTATGACGATCTCGGGTCAACATACTACTCTGTACCAGTGTCACCGGAGAACTGCCATCTGACGTATGGTATAATATCATCTGGGAGTTCTCGGCGAGCCCGTCCAGTGTACCCTGTCTCCACTGAGCACCCGTACACCATCCTTGATGTCAAACACCTATGGATATGGGATCATCCATCGCCCATCATATGGGTCAAGATGCGTATATGCTAGTCTACTCTGGTGCATCGATGCCCTGTCTCGATACACCCTCGACTAGGAACAGTTATAGGATGTACTCGTCGACTACCGTGGCCCCACTAGTATGATCTCATCATAGTCCTAGTAGTCGAGTACAGATCCTAAGGGCTTTATCAACATGTAATATATAGACTATCAGAGTACATGTTAAGATAAAGTACAACCAGATAGCATACTATCATGTCGAGCAAGAAAGTCCTCCCTATATATGTCCTAGCATCCACTACTATATACATCGTATGTACAGTAATGGCCTCTAGGGCATACATATAACTAACAATCTCCCACTTGCACTAGGGCCATCTGTTATGGAATCGCATACCCAACAATTAGCTGCGGTTGAAGTATCTCATACTCAACCATCCCGTAAAAGTCTCTACTGGGAAAAAGGCCTTTGTGAGTGGATCCGCGCTGTTGTCTTCTATGTCTGTTCTCCTAACCTCGATCTCCCTAGAGATCAACCATCTCCATGATCAGGTGATACTGCCTAAGAATTATATCCGGATTTCTTATGGGACGGTAGTTCCTTGGCTAAAGCCACAACTCCATTGTCACACAATGGTAGGAACGAAGTTCATCTTATGAACTTATATATATCCAGACTGCCTCTTTGGTAGCATCCTTGGTAACGATGTCTCTTGCCTTTAATCGTCTAGTATGTCACGGTATCTAGCTTGGAACTCTTCCAACATACCATCCCTCCACTGAGGGCATAGACAAGCCTGCGACTGACATTCAGTCGTCCTTATCACCCTGGAACCCTTCCAGTGATTCTCCCCAGGATCGATTGATATCATCTCACTACAACTAGTGAGTATCCTAACATCTAATTAGATCTATCTCATAGATCCAAAACCCAGGATTTAGGAGGTATCACTTTGATCCAATATGGAGAATCCTTGTGATAAGCGAAGATTAACCGAGCGTAGCATAGGAAACTCCTTCCCTATCAAGAGTATGTCATCCACGTACTCTATGAGGATCACCACCATACTCCCTACTACCTTTTTGTATATACAAGGTTCATCTACTCTTTTGATGAAGTCAAACTCTTTGACTACCACATCAAAACAGATGTTCCAACTCCGCGATGCCTGTTTTATCATATAAAACATCTTGCACACGTTTCCGCTGCTCCCACTGTCTACGAAGCCCTCTGGCTGTGTACTTATAGACGCTCTTTTCTAAAACATCACTTAGAAAAGCAGTCATGACACCCAACCACCAGATATCGTAGTCATGGTATGTAGCCGTGGCAAGTAGGATCTGGATGGACTTAAGCATAAATCCTTAGAAAAGGTTTCAACATAATCCATACTTGGTCTATGATGCAAACCTTTACTTCCTCTAGCTTTGAAAGTCTCAACTTTTCGATGTACACCAAGTAATCTTCTCAAGATATACTTGCTCCTGATGGGGATTTAACCCTTCAAATAAAGCAACCAAAGTCCATACTTTGTCGGTGTATAAGGATTCCATCTCAGATGGCTAAGCATCCAGCCATTCTTACAGAGTCCCACTCCTGATGGCCAACTCGAAACTAGTTGGGTTATCATCTCATGATGCAATCCTCGCTCCCACTGTCATAGAGAAACTGAAATATCTCTCAGGTGGGTAAGGAACCCTACTAGATCGGCGGAGAGGCTGAGGTTCGTTGGAAACTATTGAATCCTTTGGTTCTACCAAATCATTTGCTGCAGTTTGTATAGCTGGAACATTTCCAGTTCTACATTACAGACCTTTCCTCGAGCTTGTCCGGATTTTGCTTTTAGACATAGGCCGGACAACCCCAAATCTTAACAAACTTAAGATATGGGCTCTTCCCTTTCCATATCACATATGAAGTGGTAGGCAGCTGATTTGATTTGAACCCTATTCAATAGGTATGCGGCTTCTCAAGTGCATAACTCCCAAAAGGAAATAGGAAACTCAGTAGTACTCATCATAGAGCACACCATATCACATATGGTGCTATTGCTCCGCCCCGATATACCATCGTGCTATGGTGTATACGGAGGAGTAATGCTGAGAGAGAATCTCATTCTTCTTTAGAACAGTCCAGGAATTCCGTGCTCAAGTATTCTCCTCCTTGATCTCATCAAAGGACATAATACTTTTAACCGTATTTTGGTTCTCTACTTCTAACTTATATTCTGTGAATATCTCAAAAGGTTCGGACTTGTGTTTCAACAGGAACATATGTCTGAATCTTGAGAGATTATCAGAGAATGTAATGAAGTACAAAGAACCGATCTTGGCATATGTAGACAGGGGACTTTCATACATCAGCATGTATCAATCCCAAAAGTTCACTAACTCTTTCTCTGTTTCCAACAAACAGAGCTGTGGTCATCTTATCATTGTGACATGACCGGAAAGTTTCACAAGATGTAAATTCAAACTAATTTAAATATGCATCTATATGTAACTTCAGCCAGTCTGGTCGCATTGGTATGACCTAGTCTACAATACCTCAAGTAGGATTCGTTCATTTCTGAACTCTTCCTCTTGTGTATGTTGTATATACTAAGAACTGTAGTTTGATTTAGAACGTCAATGCTTTTAGATAACGTGCCTGAACCGATCAACTCTTGATATAGGAAATGTTCAAAACATTATCCAACAATACAAAATTATATCCTTTCTTTACTAATAAAGAGACTGATATGATTTTGTATATCAGGTTCGGTATCTAATAACATTTGTTCAGAATCAATGTATTCTAGTAATACAGGGTGACAGTGACCAACAGACTTGGCTGCAACACTTGCACCGTTTTCTGTCTCATGAAACTTATCACCCGTTCTCAGTTCTTTACCTATCTATAGCCCATGTAACAGATTACATATACGGGATCCTGATTCGGTATCACATACCCAGGACGTAAAGGATACTGAGAAACAGTTCTATGTAATGAACACTCCCGAAGATGATGCATCAACATGCACTTTCTTCGTTTGGGCAGCATGAGAAATCTGGTATTCCCCAATTTCCTGCTCTGTCTTATAACAATTATAAGTTGGAGCGGGACCAACGTTCCCCAGCTCAGTATAACAAGCGGGTTCGGTCAATATATCCGTTTTATTATCTTGATTAAGGCGTGATATGGTCTCTACCTGGAGAGAGAGAGAAGAAAACACTCAGCGTATGCTCTTGCAAGATTAGATTGGTTATATAATATATCTAATCAGGATGTCTCCCACTGTTTTAGTCAAATCTTCCTTCAAACCCTAAAAGGAAAGACAAGCCGGGATTAATCACACGCTACAAGTTCGCCAATCTTTCAGCCAGGCCAGTGTCGGTACTTTGAGGGAGGTCCCCCGTGCTTTCGCACGAACCTAATTACAGTAAACCTCGTTTTCCCAGAGGCATAACCCCGTTAACACCTTTCTAGACACCTACTTGATCGGCTAATTGTAATGTGTAAAACTCTCCCAGGAGTAACTATTACTCGCAGCGGGTATCGGGATCCAACTATCTCATAGAAGGTATGCAATCTCATTGCAAATTTCAACACTTGAAATTCCCGATAATATTTTGCCCCAAGCGTCCTATGACCTTGACAAAGGCCAACAAACCATAGGCTTCTAGTCAAGTTCAACCCGTCATTTCTTGATTGTATTAAACCCACCCGCACGGCCCTTGACAAAGGCCAACAAGGTCGCACGACTACCCTAATCCAATCTGCATCATATGCATAAGCAGATAAGTACTATTCAGCTACCGTACACTACGCCTTGACAAAGGCCAACAAACGCAGCACGAATACTAAACAGTCCTTATCTGAAATGACGGAGGGCTACGACAGGTTTTTCTGAAAACCTATTGCGTAATGAACTTGATATCGTTGTAGAATCGAGTGATTTTAAATGGAGTGTTTTTGAGGCTTTTCTAGTTTTGCTAAAGGAGTCATTCCCGGTGAAGGGATCGTCGGTCCTTTCCTCATCGAATAAGGTGCAGGATATATCATATATACCGCTTTGCAAAGCAGAAACTATAGAAGCAATCGAAAGAAAAACCGAGTTTGTAGCATCTGCCAGTTATTGCTAAAGGAGTCACTCCCGGTGAAGGGATCTCGGTCCTTTCCTTATCGAATAAGGTGCTGGATGTTCTACAAGGAACACCGCTATGCAAAGCAAGAACTGTAGCTACCAGTTTTTATAAACAAGTTTCTACAACATCTTAGGTTTCTTTTATTTCATTAATCTTATTAATGAAGTCCCATTTTAATATGCTTCATAAGCATCTCTTTTGAAACGAAATCTTTGTAATATAACATATATCTCATATATATAATATATAAACATTCGTCTCAAGCAGTAATATGATCTCATCACAGAACATTGCAGCAGAAGAACATATATGAAATATTGGATATACTAGGACGTCCGTGTTTTCAATACGAGCCTGTATAAAAAACGGATTCCACGGTCGCGATGAATAGCCAAACCCACATCCCTAGACCCCTACGAGAGCGGCAAGTAACACTGCCAATTCTAGGGTTAGGAGACCCGGTCTCGACTCCTCGAGATGGTCTCCCACTGGACCCTAGAACCCGGTTACTTGTGCTCCCCGCCTTGGGTCTACCTAATGCGGAAAAGTAAATAATATACAACGGTGACATCTTCCGCTACCTGGAAGTGCCCCAATAATAGAATATTACATACAAATGAATTTTTACATGAAAGAAAAAGAAAAACTCTCATCTCACATAAAACCCCCGGCTATTTAAACACGACGATCCAATATAACATATCACAACAACACATAATATCTCATATCATCAACGTAAGCAAGTATGCGTATCCCGATTGTCGTTGATGTATAGCAACGAAGCCGGCGATACACCACATACTACGTTTACGGTCACAGAAAAGAAAGTGTAAAACTACAACAGTTGGAATCCGCAAACTCTTTAGACATCGCATGTCTAACCAAATGAATACCTTTAGACATCGCATGCCTAACAATTATAAACCCCGCATTTTAGTCTCATTTATCGAAAACTCTTTTCAATACCAAGTCGGCCAATTCAACAAGATTCCCGACGTCTTGATCGAATGCTCGTCGCAAACTTTAGTAGACGGCCGCACCCCCGATACCGTCAACGAAGTGCACCAAGGCGGAACACCGCTACCGGGAGCACCCGAACGGATGCTTTCGTTGACGGGGTTCTCCTACAGTCACTTGGTCGGGGCTATGGAGTGAGGCTGTCTATTAAGTTTACCCGGCGAGTATCCGCGTACGCTACGTGATTGCGACGGACTTTTGATCACATCAAAATTCCGTGGCAACCGATCATCTGAGACTAAACTGCTATGTTTATAATATTCAAATCAGTTATCTCATAACTACCTGTGGATTCCAATTATTGTATCACATTCCAGATAAATAGAAAAAGTTAAACTTTCCAATCGAATCATCAATCACCCAGGATTTCCCTAATATATTTCAACACTTGAAAACAGTTTAAAAACGTCCATCACAAGCCACAGTACCAATGGTCCAGCCGTAAAAGGGTCAAGCCAACGCCTCACATGTGGAACGCCGTACACCCTAAGGTTCGAAGGGCAGTTCAAGACGGTCACATAATCGAGTTAAGGTTTGTTGTCTTCTAGAGGGTCCACCGAGTTACTTGCATGACTTAGAACATTCTTAAACAGTAGAAAAAATCCAACTTTTGAAAAATTTTCCGACAGGGGAAAAAGTGAGTTATTGATATCCGTTCGAACTTTTTAACAGTTTCTAAAATTATCCGGACAAAACTAAACAAAGTTATAATATCCGATCAAAAATTTAAGTCCCCAATACAACCTGGATAATTCAACAGTTGAATAAAAAAAAATATTTCCAGAAAATAAAAAATTAAAAATTAGTAGTTACTGTGAAAAGCACGTGCGCAGAATCGATCACGTGGCTGCGGAACCGCCGCACAAGCGGGGGTGGGGCCGCGGTTCCGCGGCTCTTTGGTCGAATTACGCTCACGTGCTTCACAGTAATTCTTGTAATTACCTGCTGTAATTTTTGGATATTTTTAATCTGGAAAAATCCCAATTTTTAGAAAATTTCCAGAGAGCATGTTTTATCGGGGTTTCGGGTTTCGATCGGACTTTAAACTTCGTTCAGACTTCGCCTAAAGCTCTAGCTTGGCTCTGATACCACTGTAGGGTTACTAGGCACGCGCACAAGGGTCTACGAGGCATCAACCATGCCCGAATAAAAATTTAACCGTGCCGAACAACCCGAATACGGAACTTTAAACTAGAGATTAGGCGAAAAACAACATGCTAAACAATTTAACACTAAGTGAGAGGGATCACAACCTTTGTAGATCCGGTCCTTCACTTCATATGCTCCGTGTTGTGGTCCCTTCGCTGCGATCATCGGGTTCCGGACTCTCGAGAGGTTCCACGAAGAGAAAAACGCAACCTTTGCTTCCGATCTTCGATACTAAGATGATCTACCTCGAAGTTTCTTTAACACAAGCTAACACTCATGAAATGATGTGAACACCCTCATCTAAATGGCAAGGGAAGATGAGGATGATGAAGTAGGAATTTTGCTCTATTTATTTATCTTTTTCTCATAATTATCCATCACAAAAATCAAAGCAAGAAACCATTTCAATCTTGGAAGAAAAAGGAAGAAGATGATGAATAATGTAATAATCCTTTTGTGATGAATAGGAAAATAATCATATGATAGAATTATGCAACCATGGTCAAGTGAACCTTTGTAGAGAATTAACTAGGGTTAGGGTTTGGGTTTGGTTAAAGCATGACTCACTTCAAAATATCTTTCACAAAACAAAATGAAAACCTTCTAGAAGCATCTAGAAAGTTTAACCCTAATCCAAACCCTAATCATGTTTAAACTCCACTAAATAAGTTGCATTATTTATCATATCATGTTACAATATTATATATCACATATACAATATTTTTCGTAACAAAATAAAATAATACATTTAACATATATCGCATATATATCAATGTATTACCCGAGTGAGAAAAAGAATCTTTTAGTGAGCAAATATTAGTTAATGCAATTTAATATATCACATATATTATTATACATTAAATTATCGAATCAACACTTGATCCGACAATCCGGCTATATCGCATATAACCGGCTAATATTTATCCGTACCGATTCATCGAATCAACACTTGATCCGACGACCCGGCTGATATCAAATATCGCGAGAGTATAATATGGTATCATATATCGCATTATCCTCGATCCCGCACATATCACATATGCGCTCCTACTTCGTTTTGCCTGAGCCAAGAAACCTCTGTTTAGGACTCTAAAGAATCGTCAATACGCCGGCAGTAGGTGATGATCATATCAAACACCCACAAGCTGCAAGCGGTCAGCTAAACGTAACAGCTACCCAGGTATTGAGCGCTCAGAAGATCAACAAGCAAGCCAGTAACTTCTCCTGTGAATCCAAACAGTAACACTCCCGTACAGTCCGGTCTCGTCGTCTGATATGTCGCATATCTCGCCTAGGGGTGGTAAACGTCAGACCCCAGTAGCTCGATAAGTCGTGTCGATATGAGGTCTATAACGGTTCGAGAAACTACTGATAACACTTACCAGTAAATCTCAGCAACCCTGGCCAGGGATTTCCGGTTATAGCCAATCGAACACAGCACAACATCAACTCCCTATACCGGGAGAGACGAATCCCCTCCTATCGCTCATTGCCTCCATGTGATTCGGGACTGTACCCAAAAGCCACCTTTTTGCACGCCCTCTTGGAAGTGGTATGATGGAAATCAAAGCACAGTGGGAATCACACAAGACTCTATGACAATCTCGGGAAAACAGACTACTCTGTACCAGTGTCACCGGAGAACTGCCATCTGACGTATGGTATAATACCATCTGGGAGTTCTCGGCGAGTCCGTACAGTGTACCCAGTCTCCACTGAGCACCCGTACACCATCCTTGATGTCAAACACCGATGGATATGGGATCATCCATCGCCCATCATATGGGTCAAGATGCGTATACGCTAGTCTACTATGGTGCATCGATGCCCTGTCTCGATACACCCTCGACTAGGAACAGTTATAGGATGTACTCGTCGACTACCGTGGCCCCACTAGTATGATCTCATCGTAGTCCCGGTAATCGAGTACAGATCCTAAGGGCTTTATCAACATGTAATATAGAGACTATCAGAGTACATGTTAAGATAAAGTACAACCAGATAGCATACTATCATGTCGAGCAAGAAAGTCCTCCCTATATATGTCCTAGCATCCACTACTATATACATCGTATGTACAGTAATGGCCTCTAGGGCATACATATAACTAACACAGAGCGGGGACTGGACTAGCGCGGATGCAAAACATATACAACATCTATTAATATATATACCAATATATTATATTCGCTCAATGCAACATCACAGAAATTTACAGCATCACAGAACAATACAGATATCTGGGATCCCCGGGTTTCACAGAGCCGCTGCTGAAACCCGACGTTCCCCTGGTCGTGTGGATAGCCTGTGCAATGAAAACCTAGACCCCTACGGGCGCGGCAAGTCACCCGCCAAAACCTGAAGTGAGGCAGCCCCCTTCAGTACCGTGAATGGACCACCCAGCACTTCACGGAATCCGGTACTTGGGCACCCCTCCTGGGTCAACCTGTACCCCCTACGAGTGCGGAGAATAGCCCGCCAATCCTAGAGTGAAGCCCCCTCCTTCTCAATGCCATGAGATGCGGGCCCGTTGCCCTCTAGAACCCGGCTATCCGTGCACCTCTCCGCGGGGTAATCCTAGTACAGAAAGTAAAATATACATACAACGGGTACATCGACCGCAACCAGGTCGTGCCCCAAAAGAATAATACAAACAGGCAGTGACGGCAGTCCACATGTCGGACGCTCGCCCCGCAATATCAAATGTACATAAAACAAAAAAACTGTACTAGCATTGCATCCAGGCTATCCCCCACGACCGATCCGCAACAACACAGCATAAACATAGAACATCAACGTGAAAGTCACGTTCGCAAATCCGTCTAACCTGGCTATAGCAGTTAGACCGGATTTACCGATCGAGTGACATTCACGGTCGCAGATATAATGTAAATACTGTGAAATAATGTGTTTAAAATATCCAATCGATCAAAAATTAACAAGTGGGCCCCCAAGTAATACTGTAGCAGTCACAGCAGATCTGGGCCCAAATTTAATATCCCCAAACCACCAAAAGCAGCCCACAAGTCCACTGTACAAATTGGACACAGTGAAGAGACCAATGTGCGGCGGAACCGCGGCCCAAGGGGGGGTTTGGTCGCGGTTCCGCGCTACAGTCATCGACTGAATGTGTCGAATTTTTACAGATGTCTTAGAATTTCATGTACATCAGTTTTCTACAACCTGAAAAATTTTTTGAGCAAGGAAAAATTCAACAGAAAATTGATGCATGCAAAAACGCGGTTTTTGGAATTTTGGTCGATCGGATAAGTAAAACGCATTAGAACAACCTAGGCAAGGTTAATGGCGTGGCTCTGATACCATGTTGCGCCACGGCAGCGCCCCGGCCTCGTACTCGAGGCCAAAATGCGGAATCAAAATTTTCTTAACTTTTAAACTGGCGCTACCACGGACAATTAACCCGGATCGTAACCATTAACCTAATGCTAGCTAACAAGAGATGGGAAGAGAAGTATACCGAGTGATCCGAGTCCTCCGATCTTCTCGTCATCGTCCCGATCTCCCGCGGAAAGTCTAGTCTCCATATCGTTGCCTCCTCGCCGGAAGGGCACCACATCGCCTGCGTCTTTTACGGGCTCCCGCCTCAATACCGAGGCAACTCGGGCATGAAACCGGCAAGTCGACATGCCCAAGAAATGCTGTAGAATGTAGTGTAGAAACTTTATCTCTTGGAGTTTATGTAGTTGCCATTGATGGATGGAGGAAGAGGTAAAGAAAATTGGTGCTTTCAATTTTCTTAGAAAGAAGAAGATGAGATCAAGAATTCCTCACATAACAAAGATGAACTCTCTCATTCTTTTCTTTCTCTCAAGTGAAGCTTTCTTTCATCTAGTGAGAATTATCATGGTGGAGGAATGAGAATACCAACCATAACAAGAAGGGAGGTGAGGGTAGTAAAAGCAAGTGGTAACCATATCCTAAACCTCATCATAACAATCTCACATCATCTTTCATCTCATTTCTAATCATAATAAAGCATGAAAAGATGAATGAAAAGAATGGTATCTAAAGATGCTATCATAATAAATACATATGCAAGAAACCCCCTCCTCAAATGTAATTTGCAAAACTGCAAATTACCCCTCCATCGGAAAAGTCCGGCCGGGAAAGAACAAAGGAAAACCGGCCGGAACGGAATGCAAACTGGCAACTCCAGAAAACTGGTCCAGTAATAAATTACAGGAAAACCCCGATACTGTGCATACACATCCGCATCTGTATTCCGACCGGATACAAATGCAATGAGACAAAATCTACACTGTACTAAACTAGGACCGGCTTAAACCAAAGCCGGCTAGTAATATCCGTCCGATCCTGATCCGTGCAATACCGCACGTATCAGATCGAACCCTGCCGTATAACTATACGACCACTATTACAAAACTGTCCGATCCTGATGCGTGCAATACCGCACGTATCTGATCGGACCCTGCCATATCTCCATACGGCCTCTACAGCGTTTCGCCCGAAAGCTTGAGTAACTGAAAGTGTGGTAGACTCTAAAGACTCGTCAATACTATGGCTGTGGATTTAACCACTAGCACGTCAGAGGTATTAGCCAATACGTGACGGGCCACCAGCTATTGACCAAAAGGGACGTCGATGAGCGAACTCATGCTGACACCCTACTGAGCCTGTCAGTGACAATATCCGTACAGTCCGGTCCATTCGTCTATGAGCATCGCATGTCGGGCCTAGGGGATTGGTAAAAGTAAGACCCCCAAAAGCGGTACAAGTCGTGTCGGAGTGTAGCCCAGAACGCCCTGAGATACTACAGGAATACCTACCAGTAAACCTCCTGCTTCGGCCGAGGGCTTTGTGTAATGGCTCTCCTAGACACAGCGCGACCACACCCCCAATACCGGGAGAGACGAACCCCTGAAGATCCGCTCACTGCCTCCATGTGGCTCGGGACTGTACCCAACTAAAACCTGTTTGCACGACTCCTTTGAGCCGTGGTAGGGTAGTAATCAAAGTACTGTGGGAACTCACACGAGACAAATGACGATCCCCAGGTCGATGAACTAACCTGTACACATGTCACTAGGGAACTGCTATCTGACGTCTGGTATAATCCCAACTGGCAGGTTCCCGGCGAGTCCTGTCCGGTGTACTCATTGAAAGGTTCCTAGGCACTCTAGTAAGGTCTCACAAGGCATCGGACATGCCAAATTAAAATTTTTGTGCCGAGAAACCCTAGACTACGGATCTTTAGAATATATGTTTAGGCGAAACCAAAAACTAGTTAACTATTTAACTAAAGGTTAGATGCTACAACCATTGTAGATCCGGATTTCCACCTCCTTAGCTCCACGTGATCATGCCCTCGCTGTCCATCACGAACCCTCGACTCATTCGTCGGCTTCATCGGAAAAGTGAGCGGAATAGTTCGTCGGCTTTGTGTCAAAGACGATCTACGTCGAGGTTGCACTAGTTCAAGCTCCGACTTCACAAACTTGTAAAACTTGTGAAGAAAACACCCAAAACCACTTGGCAAGAGGTAGAGGATGAAGAAATAGGAGATGGGTTCACTTTAGATTTGGATTTCTCACTCTAGATCACAAGTTGCCATTAATGACATCAAGGTTTCTCACTTTGAGAAGAAGAAGAAGATGATAGAAAACTTATGATAAGTTATTTCTAAAATGAATAATAAAGGAATTCTTATCGTCTTCTAACCATGGTCAAGTGTAGAGAATTGACCATGGTTATTGGGAGTGGTTAGGTTTAAGCAAGGAGACAAAATGGCATCATTACAAAAAGCTTCATGAAGCATCACCACACTTCATGATAAAATGAAACCTTTTTGTTTCCATAAATCTATTTAATAAATAATAAATGGATTTAATAATAAGAGAATAAATCTTAAACCCTAACCACTCTCATAACCATGGTTGCATTCTTTACACAAAGCCAAAACTACATGCATCATCAAACATGATACATATATTTGCACAAAAGTATATCACATATACAATGTGCAATCCAAGTGAGAAAAATCCGTTTAAAGTGAACCAATACTAGCTAATGCAAAGTAATATATCAAATATATAATTATACATTAAATCATTAAATCAACATTTGATTCAATGATCCGGTCATGTCGCACATAACCGACTAGCATTCAATGTATCGATTTATCGAACCGATCTTCGATTCGATAACTAGGTTATATCGCATACAACCATACGAAACATTAATCGCGAGAATTAAATACGGTATCACATACACGCATTATTCTCGGTCCCGCACATATCTCATATGCGCTCCTATTTCGTTTTGCTTGAACCAGCAAACCTCTGTGTAGGACTCTAAAGACTCGTCAATACGCCGGTAGCAGACGATGATCATATCAAGCATCCACAAGCCGCAAGCGGTCTGCTAAACGTAACGGCCACCCGGGTATTGAGCGATTAGAAGATCGACGAGCTAGCCCGCTCAAACTCCTGCGAATCCGACCAGTAACACTTACCGTACAGTCCGGTCTCTTCGTCTGATATGTCGCATATCAAGTCTAGGGGTGGTAAACGTCAGACCCCAATAACCCGATAAGTCGTGCCGATGTGAAGCTCGTAACGGGTCGAAAACTACTGTTAACACTTACCAGCAAATCTCTGATCAGCCCTGGCCAGGGACTTCCCTGTTACGGCCAATCGAGCACAGTGCAACATCAACCCCCAATACCGGGAGAGACGAAACCCCTCCTATCGCTCATTGCCTCCATGTGACTCGGGACTGTGCCCAAAGACCACCGTTTTGCACGCCCTCATGGACGTGGTAAGGTGGAGATCAAAGCACAGTGGGAATCACACAAGACTCTATGACGATCTCGGGTCTACAGACTAACCTGTACAAGTGTCACCTGAGAACTGCCATCTGACGTGAGGTATAATACCATCTGGGAGTTCTCGGCGAGTCCGTCCAGTGTACCCAGTCTCCACTGAGCACCCGTATACCATCTCTGATGTCAAACACCAATGGATATGTGTAACATTTTCAAAAGTATAAAATATTAATTTTGGGAATTTTTATAATTTAATATTATTTTATTGATTATTTTAATATTAAATGCAAATAAATAGGAAAAATGTTAGAAAAATTATGAAAAATTTTGGAAAATTATAAAATAGGGTAATTTAGTGAATTATGACATTTTTAAGTTTTTGTGATTAATTTGACACTAATTTAGTGCTAATAGCGAATAAAATCGCTAATCGGGTTTTTTGGCAATTTGGTGCAAAACTTGCACATATCACATTTTCTACACTTGTGCATTTTTCTTGCCATGATTTATCATTTGGGTTTACTATTGAGGTGAGAAGGTTTGGTTTAGGGATTAAAAGAAAAGAAAAAGAAAAGAAAAGGATTAAAGAATGGTGTTGGTGAGAGAGAGGTATGGGTGAACCATTGACCAAAACCTTAGCCATTTCTCCCCCTCATTTCTCTCCCTCTCCCTTTGCTTGCTGCTGCTGCCTCTTTCTCCCCCTTCCTCCACCTTCAATCCCTCATTTCATCTCAAAAACAACCCCGAAACCATATATCGGTTTCATTAAAAAGATGCACAAGCTCGAGATCTACAAGATGGACTAAGAAAGCATGGATTTTGGCCACTAGGGGCAACTCAAGAAAATTCTTGAGTTGCCAATTGAGGTAATTTCTGAACCATTAGCTTAATTGTAGCATTTCCTATAACCCCATGTTAAGATTATATCGATATTGTGTGATATTATGGACTTGATGAAATCCTAGTTAGGGTTTGAGAGAAACTTGAGTTGTAATGTGAAATTGAGCTCAGTAGAGGACTTGTAAACACCTTAGTGCATGAATTGGAACCCAAAACCTGAAGCTAGAACCAGAAATACGGATTTTAGAAACCGATATCGGGGAAATTGTGTAATCTGTGCAGGTTAACTTGAATCTGCTATCACCCCGAGAACCCTAAAATAATATTGAGTGGACAGTGAGATGTGCAGGCACAATTGAACCAACACCCCAAACCCTAGCTCCCCACTCCATTTCCCGGCCGCCAAAACCTCCTTTCTGGCCGCAATTTGCGGCCAGACCAGTGAGGAATCGCCTCGTTTTCTGTGCACAGCCCCAGTTCCTCTAGTGTTGACCCAGGGTACTTCTAGTTTTTACAGATTCTATCTAGGGTGAAATCTGGGACATATATCCTAAGTTGTTAGTTTGGATTCGTGTTTCCGTATTCTGTATTTTCATTTCTGCATTGGTGTGTTTCGTTTTACCTCGACTATTTGGCGTTTATACGATGATATAGAGGATTTATATGTGGTTTTGAAGGCGTGCCATAGGTTCTCACCTATAGGCCCCCTTATCGTATCGTTTTGGATTTCATGCGCCGTTTTAGCTTGGATTTGGTTTTAATGCGCATATGCGATATTTGATGTGTAGGTACCCATGAAGACTTCGGGACGACAAGCAATTGCGTGGTGATGTCCGCAAATGATGTTTCAGGTGAGTAGATTATATCTACAGGGGGAAGTCGGGTGGATGGCGTATAGCACCCCCACAGTCCGTAGTTAGTATAATATATATAGTAGATGTGTGATAGTTTTAGTGTGTTGTAGCTTTGTGTTAGAAGTATTGTGGATAGTGTTGGGTAGAAGTGACTAGTGTAGTTCATAGTCGCGAACCCTAGGATAGAATTACACCTACATGCACACACCCTTGCATATTACTTGTACTTACACGGTGTTCGAGGATATGGTTTCACTTTGGAGATGAGTCGATGATGTGGGCTTGATGACGTGAGATCGGTGATTGCATACGATTCATTGCGGGATATGACTTGTGATCTCTTGCGGGCTTGGGATATGTGTTTACCCCGCATGCATACTTCATTGATGGTATCGTTTGGTGCTAGACATAGAGTAGTACCCCAGAGTATGTGATCTGATGATAGTGATACCTGTTATGTGATGAGATAGTGAGATGTTGACCCGTACCCAGCTATTGGGATGCCGTACGATGATTTCCGTACGAGCCGATATTGATGATAGATCCGCACTCATAACTCGAGGATATCTTATGATATGACATTGAGGCGAGATCACCGACTATATACCTTTATATATGTATCGACTCAGATTTAGGCGGTTTCCACACCCCTCCAGACTTGCTTGATACTTAGATCAGTAGTTGCATAGTAGATGTTAGATTAGACCAGAGTCATACCTATTTCAAACTAACGAATCGGGAATATTGCAAGATAGGGAAAAGGGGATTCTACGGATATTTTCAAATGTGTAGTGTCAATTTTCTAAACACCGTAGCCCTTGTTTTACCAAAGACCCCGATTCGTCTTATTTCAAAAGGCAAGGTTGCATGTTATAGCTTTTGAGTTAGATTCTTCACTATTGCGTTGCTTATTTCGATTGCACCTGTTTATACTGTTTGCATGGCATTACTTGTGCTTATTGTTATATTGCCATCATGCTGTTAGGACACCAGCACCATTATCGATGATGCGTATGTTCCACGTACACTGATTGCCGGCTCACACACTTCATCATCGATAATTGCTATGCCACTACACTGTAGTAATGCTGCATTCATGGTATGATTCCCGCATAGCATATTGTACACATAGACCTGTACACAAATATATGTGACATGACTTGATATTCATACCTGATACATATGTAACACCTGATCATTTTATTATAGTTCATATATATGTGACATGACTTGATATTCATACCTGATACATATGTCACACCTGATCATTATATTATAGTTCATTTATATGTGACATGACTTGATATTCATACCTGATACATATGTCACACCTGATCATTTTATTATAGTTCATTTATATGTGACATGACTTGATATTCATACCTGATACATATGTCACACCTGATCATTATATTATAGTTCATTTATATGTGACATGACTTGATATTCATACCTGATACATATGTCACACCTGATCATTGTATCGTAGCTCATTTATATGTGACATGACTTGATACTCACATTTGATGCTTATATCACACCTGATCATTGTATCGTAGCTCATTTATATGTGACATGACTTGATACTCACATTTGATGCTTATATCACACCTGATCATTGTATCGTAGCTCATCTATATGTGACTTGACATGATATTTATGTTTGACGCACATATCATATCAGATTAGTGACTTACATTTTGGTTTGGATTATATGTGATTTCTGGATTTGGGAACCGTGGCTATTTCAAATATGTAATCATTTAAAAACCCGGTTCCCTTGATATGATATTTCGGTGCGTCCACCATGTGTTTTCTCGGTGCTAGAGTGATATATAAAAACCCGAATCGAGGAGGCGGTTGAGGCCGATTACGGGTACATGGTGGACCCGGTATGGTACCCCGGGGCGAGAACGGTTTCGCTGTGTGATAGACGGTGAGCCCGGCAGAGGGACTACTACCTACCGGTGATTGTACTTGAGCTCGGCGGATATCTGGAGGATTCCGACCGGAGCCCAGAGATGGATATGGGCTGACCCGTACTGCCGGGGCCGAGGGCCGATACCGCAGACGGAGCCCAGAGATAGACATGGGTTGACTCGTACTGCCGGGGCCGAGGGCCGATACCGCAGACGGAGCCCCATATGGATGAGGATTTATGTGTCGATGCTTGGCACGGGTTTCATGATGTTTTACCATGATGTTGTTTATATCCTCATATTGCATACATGATGCTTATTGTCATTGGGTGACGGGTGGACGGGTTCCACGTATATACAGACATAGATCCTATACAGACATAGATCATATACAGATATGGATCATATACGGACATGGATCATATACAGACTGGATTTACACTTATCATACTTCATTTGTATATATAACAGGGTATGAGGGCGCTGTTATATATACCCTTACACCAATATTAGTGGTATGGGACGCTAATATATGTGTATTGATATCATTTGATACTGCATCATATTTACTTCTTGCAGACATACCTTACACTGATGACATGTTATTACTTGAGTACTTGGCACCACATACCTATTTAGATGTTACCTTGCCACCTTATTACACTCAGATGTACTCTTGTGGATTATATTACTGATTGTTGACTTAGGTTTATGTCTTGCATTCGGTTTCTGTTTGTAGATGTATCTATTCACGAGTTGGCAACTCACCCCCGTTGTGCCACAGTTCTTGCAGGTTTTGCCGTACAGGTTTCTTTGCGGCATTTCTGGCACACTACTTTCTTGCGGGTGGCTTGCTTTTGGTAGGTGGATTCTTTCGCATCAAGAACCACCCTTGTATTCATTTTACTCATTGTATCTAGAATTTCCATCAACCAAAACTTGTATATTTTTTCAGACCTAGATTTTAGTGATGTATTATTCGACCTTAGAGTCGCGCTTAGTAGTATTGCGGTTTCTTGTTGCTTGAGCTTTCTTTTGGGTTTGATCCTCGCCACTTGGCGTTGTATATTATTGTTGCATGTGTGGTTGTGATCGTCTATTGACGAAGAGCTAGCTCCCGCTTGGGGATGCCTTTATCATTGCATATATATTGTTATTCTTGTTTTACCCCATTCGGGGCCATTCTTACAAAAGAAACTCTGCCGAAATTTCTGGAAAAGATTGTACTGTTTTTAAAATGCACATTCGGCTTAGTTATTTAAAAACCTTGATTTTTAAACATGTAGTTCTTTACTTATTCTTAAAAAGGGTTTTAGATTTCTGGGTTTTCGGCTTACTTAGTCGCGTTACGCCTGTAGACGTTACGTGGTTAAGTGCCGGTCACGGGCCAGACTACGGGTCGTGACAATATGGGATCATCCATCGCCCATCATATGGGTCGAAAAGCATATACGCTAGTCTACTCTGGTATATCGATGCCCCGTCTCGATACACCCACGACTAGGGACCTTGAAGGATGTACTTATGGACTACCATGTCCCCACTAGTATGATCTGCATCATAGTCCAGGTAGTCAAGTACATATCCTAATGGCTTTACCAACATGTAACTACAATACAGTATAAAGAGACTAGTGTACATGTTAAGTTAAAGAGTAACCAGATAGCATACTATCATATCGAGCAAGAAAGTCATCTCTATATATGTCCAAGCATCCAATATAATATACATCATCTGTACAATACTGGCCTGTAGGGCATACATACAACTAACAATCATAACCCAATAAGCACCTGTATACATCTTAGGTGAACCAACTGACACCAGTGGCTTGTGAGACCGGCCACCGCCCCTCGTCGGGGTCTCGACTGTATACACTAGTCTACTCTGGAGAATCGATGCCCTGTCTCGAAACTCCCACGACTAGGGACCTTTTAAGGATGTGCTTATGGACCACCAGCTCTCACGTATATGATCGCCATCATACTGCCGGCAGTCAAGCAAGAATCCTAGGGGCTCTATCAACGTGTAATAGCGACATGTCAGGTCACCTAAAGCAGTACACGATGATAAAGGTAAACCAGATAACACACTATCATCTTGAGTAAGACTGTCCTACCGGGATAGGTCCTCCCTCAATCATTGCAATCACGTGCCTGTGATCCAATAATTGACTCTGAGGGCACTATCTCCAACAGTGGTTAAACCCACTGCCGGCACATTGACGAGTCTTTAGAGTCCCACACAGAGTGTAAGTCCATGTTACCTCTCCCGGTTCTTCCGGGCTTGCGGAAATGGGGAAAACCAATTTTTAGGGTTTAGGTAACTGTAGGGTTCCTGGGCACCCTAATGAGGTCTCACAAGGTATTGAACATGCCAATATAAATTTTACGGGTGCTAGATTTCTAGGCGAAAACTATAAACTAGTTAACACTTAACTAATAGAATACGGAAATACAACCTTTGTAGATCCGGTGCTCCACCTCCACAGCTCCGCAATGAAGTCTCCTCGCTGTCCAAGACAGATCCCGGGCTCTAGCGTCGGCTTCATCGGAGAATGGACGGGCTAGGTCGTCGATGACGTGCCGAAGATGATCTACGTCGAAGCATCACTAGATCAATCTCCACCTTCACCGAGCCTTGAAAACTTGTGAAGGAAACACACTCTACTACTTGGTAAGAGGTAGAGGATGAAGAAATAGGAAGTGGGTAAACTTTAGATTTGGATTTCTCACTCATTTCATCAATCCACCATTGATGAAGTGAAGGTTTCTTCTTGAGTTCAAGGAAGAAGAAGAAGAAAATGATGAGAATGATTAATTAGAAAAGAAAAGAATAATCATTCTTATCATAATAGTAACTATGGTTATGTGTAGAGAATTGACCAAGGTTAAAGGAATGGTTAGGGTTAAGGTTTCATGAAGCTTCCACTAAACAACAAAAAAAACCACCATCCTTTTTCTCCTTTTTCCATCTATTTTCCAAAATGAATAAATAGATAAATAAATGAGAAAAGGAAATCAAACCCTAATCATAAGTTTAACCATGGTTTAATTCTTTACACTTAACCAAGTAAACATGTATCATCAAACATGATACAAGCAAGTGCACAAAAATATATCGCATATACAATGCGCACATCCGAGTGAGAAAATCCATCTTAAGTGAACCGATACTAGTTAATGCAAAGTAATATATCAAATATATAATTATGCATTAAATCATTAAATCAACACTTGATTTAACGATCCGGTCATATCTCATATAACCGACTAGTATCATTAGTAACAACTTATCGAATCAACACTTGATCCGATAACCCGGCTATATCGCATATAATCGATCAATGTCACATCGCGAGAATTGAATACAGTATCACATACTGGTATCATTCTCGGTCCCGCACATATCTCATATGCGCTCCTATTTCGTTTCGCTTGAGCCAGGAAACCTCTGTGTAGGACTCTAAAGACTCGTCAATACGCCGGCAGCGGATGATGATCATATCAAACATCCACAAGCCGCAAGCGGTCTGCTAAACGTAACGGCCACCCGGGTATTGAGCGATCAGAAGATCGACGAGTAAGCCCGCTCATACTCCTGTGAATCCAACCAGTAACACAACCGTACAGTCCGGTCTGATCGTCTGATATGTCGCATACCTTGCCTAGGGGTGGTAAACGTCAGACCCCAATAGCTCGATAAGTCGTGTCGATATGAGGCTCATAACGGGTCGAGAAACTACTGGTAACACTTACCAGCAATTCTCAGATCAGCCCTGGCCAGGGACTTCCTGTTATAGCCAATCGAACACAGCGCAACATCAACTCCCTATACCGGGAGAGACGAATCCCCTCCTATCACTCATTGCCTCCATGTGACTCGGGACTGTACCCAAAAACCACCGTTTTGCACGCCCTCTTGGACGTGGTAAGATGGAAATCAAAGCACAGTGGGAACAACACAAGACTCTATGACGATCTCGGGTCAACAGACTACTCTGTACCAGTGTCACCAGAGAACTGCCATCTGACGTAAGGTATAATACCATTTCGGAGTTCTCGGCGAGTCCGTCCAGTGTACCCAGTCTTTACTGAGCACCCGTATATCATCTCTGATGTCAAACACCAATGGATATGGGATCATCCATCGCCCATCTGTATGGGTCGAGAAGGTACACGCTAGTCTACTCTGGTATATCGATGCCCCGTCTCGATACACCCACGACTAGGGACTTTGAAGGATGTACCTATGGACTACAATGTCCCCACTAGTATGATCCGCATCATAGTCCAGGTAGTCAAGTACACATCCTAAGGGCTTTACCAACATGTAATGGAGAGGCAATCAGTATACACGTTAAGGTAAAGTGTAACCAGATAGCATACTATCATGTCGAGCAAGAAAGTCCTCCTTATATATGTCCCAGCATCCACTACAATATACATCCTATGTACAGTAATGGCCTCTAGGGCATACATATAACTAACAATCTCCCACTTGCACTAGGGCCATCTGTAGCATTGGTCGAAGTATCTCATACTCAACCATCCCATAAAAGTCTCTCTCTGGGAATAGGCCTTCGTGAGTGGATCCGCTGCGTTATCCTCTAAGTCTGCTCTCCTTACCTCGATCACCCTGGAGATCAACCATCTCCATGATCAGGTGATACTGCCTTAGAATAAGTCTGGATCACTGATGGGACCGGCGTTCCTTGGCATAAGCCACAACTCCATTGTCTCACAATGGTAGGAACGTAGTTCATCTCATGAACCATTATACATCCAAACAGCCTCTTTGGTAGCATCTTAAGTAGCGATGTATCATGCCTTTATCGTCTAGTATGTCACGGTATCTAGCTTGGAACTCTTCCAACATACCGTCCCTTTACTGAGGGTAAAGACAATGCCTGCGACTGACATTCAATCGTCTTTATCACTCTGGAACACTTCCAGTGATTCTCCCCAGGATCAATTGATACCATCTCACTACAACTAGTGAGTTTTCTAACATCCAATTAGATCTATCTCATAGATCTAAAACCCAGGATTTAGTAGGTATCACTTCGATCCTATGTGGAGAATATTTGTGATAAGCGGAGATTGATCGAGCGTAGCATAGGAAACTCCTTCGCTATCAAGAGTATGTCATCCACGTACTCTACGAGGATCACCACCATACTCCCTACTACCTTTTTGTTTATACAAGGTTCATCTACCATTTTGATGATGTCAACTTCTTTGACTACTTATCAAAACAAATGTTCCAACTCTGTGATGCCTGCTTTATCAAATAAAACATCTTGCACACGTTTCCGCTGCTCCCACTGTCTACGAGGCCCTCTGGCTGTGTACTTATAGACTCACTCTTCTAAAACATCATTTAGAAAAGCAGTCATGACACCCAACCACCAGATATCGTAGTGATGGTATGTAGCCGTGGCAAGTAGGATCTGGATGGACTTAAGCATAGCTCCTTAGAAAAAGTTTCATCATTATCCATGCCTGGTCAATGACGAAAACCTTTAACAAGTCTAGCTTTGAAAGTCTCAACCTCTCCATTTACACCAAGTAATCTTCTCAAGATATACTTGCTCCTGATGGGGATTTAACCCTTCAGATATAGCAACCAAAGTCCATACTTTGTTGGTGTACATGGATTCCATCTCAGATCACTAAGCATCCAGCCATTCTTACAGAGTCTTACTCCTGATGGCCAGCTCGAAGCTAGTTGGGTCATCATCTCATGATGCAATCCTCGCTCCCACTGTCATAGAGAAACAGATGTATCTCTCAGGTGGGTGAGGAACCCTACTAGATCGGCGGAGAGGCTGAGGTTCGTTGGAATCTACTGAATCCTTTGGTTCTATCAAATCATCAGCTGCAATTTGTATGGCTGGAACATTTCCAGTTGTACATAACAGACGTTGCCTCGAGCGTGTCCGGATTTTGCTTTTAGAAATAGGCCGGACAACTCCAAATCTTAACTAACTTAAGACATGGGCTCTTCCCTTTCCATATCACATATGAAGTGGCAGGCAGTTGATTTGATTGGAACCCTATTCAATAGGTATGCAGCTTCTCAAGTGCATAACTCCTAATAGGAAAAAGGTAACTCAGTAGTACTCATCATAGAGCACACCATATCATATAGGGTGTGATTGCTCCGCCCCAATATACCATCGTGTTATGGTGTATTCGGAGGAGTAATGCCGAGAGAGAATCTCATTCTCCTTTAGAATAGTCCAGGAATTCCGTGCTCAAGTATTCTCCTCCTTGATCTCATCAAAGGACATAATACTTATACCCGTATTTTGGTTCTCTACTTTTAACTTATATTCTGTGAATATCTCAAAAGGTTCGGACTTGTGTTTCAACAGGAACATATGTCTGAATCTAAAGAGATCATCAGAGAACGTAAAGAAGTATAAAGAACCGGTCTTGGTATGTGTAGACAGGGGACCTTCATACATCAACATGTATTATCCCAAAAGTTTACCAACTCTTTCTCTGTTTCCAATAAACAGAGCTATGGTCATCTTTACTTTGTGACATGACTGGCGAGTTTCATATGATGTAAGTTCAAACTAATTTAAATTTGCATCTTTATGTAACTCTAGCTAGTCGGGTCGCATTGATATGACCTAGTCTACAATACCTCAAGAAGGATCCGTTCATTTCTGAACTCTTCCTCTTGTGTGTGTTCTGTATACTAAGAACTGTAGTTTGATTTAGAACATCAACGCTTTTAGATAACGTGCCTGAACCGATCAACTTTTGATATAGGAAATGTTCAAAACATTATCCAACAATACAAAATTTTATCGTTTCTTTACTAATAAAGAGACAGATATGATTTTGTATATCAGGTTCGGTATCTAATAACATTCGTTCAGAATCAATGTATTACAATCAGGGTGACAGTGACCAACAGACTTGGCTGCAACACTTGCCCCGTTTTCTGCCTCATGAAACTTATCACCCGTTCTCAGTTTTTCTACCTTTTTGTAGACCTATGTAACAGATTACATATCTGGGATCCTGTTCTGGTATCATATACCAAGGATGCGGAGGATACTGAGAAACAGTTCTGTATAATGAACACACCCGAAGATGATGCATTAGCATGCACTCTCTTCGTTTGGGCGGCACGGGATTCTTGGTATTCCCCAATTTCCTGCTCTGTCTTATAACAATTATAAGTTGGAGCGGGACCAACGTTCCCCAGCTCAGTATAACAAGCGGGTTCGGTCAATAATCTTTTTTATTATCTTGATTAAGGCGTGATATGGTCGCTACCAGGAGAGAGAGAAGAAAACACTCAGCGTGCGCTCTTGCAAGAATAGATTGGTTTTTATTTTATCTAATCAGGATGGCTCCCACTGCTTTTTATCAAATCTTCCTTCAAACCCTAAAAGGAAAGACTAGCCGGGATTAATTACACACTACAGGTTCGCCAGTCTTTCAGCCAGGCCAGTGTCGGTACTTTGAGGGAGGTCCCCCGTGCTTTCGCACGAACCTAATTAATGTAAACCTCATTTTCCCAGAGGCGTAACCTCGTTAACACCTTTCTAGACACCTACTTGATCGGCTAATTGTAATGTATAAAACTCTCCCAGGAGTAACAATTACTCGCAGCGGGTATCGGGATCCAACTATCTCATAGAAGGTATGCAATCTCATTGCAAATTTCAACACTTGAAATTCCCGATAATATTTTGCCCCTAGCGTGCTATGACCTTGACGGAGGCCAAACAACCCATAGTCCGCTAGTTAAGTTCAACCCGTCATTTCCTGATTGAATTAAACCCACCCGCACGACCCTTGACGGAGGCCAAACAACGTCGTACGAATACCCTAATCCAATCGCATCATATGCAAGCAGATAAGCACTAGTTAGCTACCGTACACTACGCCTTGACGGAGGCCAAACAACCGCAGCACGAATACTAACTAGTACGTATCTGAAATGACGGAGGGCTACGACAGGTTTTTCTGAAAACCTATTGCATAATGAACTTGATATCGTAGTAGAATCAAATGATTTTAAAATGGAGTGTTTTTGAGGCTTTTCTAGTTTTGCTAAAGGAGTCACTCCCGGTGAAGGGATCGTCGGTCCTTTCCTCGTCGAATGAGGTGCGGGATATATCATATATATCACTGTGCAAAGCAAAAACAGTTAAAAGCAATCAAAAGACAAACCGAGGGTGTAGCATCTGCCAGTTATTGCTAAAGGAGTCACTCCCGGTGAAGGGATCTCGGTCCTTTCCTTATCGAATAAGGTGCAGGATATATCATATATACCGCTGTGCAAAGCAAGAACTGTAGCTACCAGTTTTATTTTGAAATTCGATTCTACAACATCTTAGGTTTCTTTTATTTCATTAATCTCATTAATGAAGACCCATCATTTAATTACCTAATCATCACAGATAAATACGATGTACACTTATGCCATCCGCATTCCCCTCGTGCACCGTTAGGTTAGGTAACTAACGGCAGAGCGGGGCAGGGCTAGCGCGGGTGTAAAACATAAGTAACGTCTATATAATATATCATATATACTATATACTGTATCTATCATAGAACATCACATGATCACATCACAGATATCGCAGCAGAAGAATCATATGAAATATTGGATATACTAGGACGTCCGTGTTTTTAATACGAGCCAGTACAAAACACGGATTCCACGGTCGGGATGAATAGCCAAACCCACACCCCTAGACCCCTACGAGAGCGGCAAGCAACCCTACCAATTCTGGAGTTAGGAGACCCGGACTCGACTCCTCGAGTTGGTCTCCCACTGGACTCCAGAACCCGGTTACTTGTGCTCCCCTCCTTGGGTCTATCCTAGTGCGGAAAAGTAAATAATATACAAAAGGTGACTACTTCCGCAACCTGGAAGCGCCCCAATAAAAGAATATTACATACAAGTTTTTACATGAATGAAAATGAAAAACACTCATCTCACATAAAAACCCCCGGCTATTCGAACACGACGATCCAATATAACATATCAAGCAACACATAACATCACATGTCATCAACGTAAGTAAATATGCGCATCCCAATTTTCGTTGACATATAGCAACGAAACCGGCGATATCACATATTACACTTACGGTCACAGAAAAGAAAGTGTAAAACTACAACAGTTGGAATCCGCAACCTCTTTAGACATCACATGCCTAATCAAATGAATCCTTAGACATCACATGCCTAACAATTATAAACCCCGCATTTTAGTCTCTTTATCGAAAACACTTTTCAATATCAAGTCGGGCAATTCAACAGGATGTTGGAGATAATGCCCTCAGAGTCAATTATTGGATCACAGGTACGTGATTACGGTGATTGAGGGAGGACCTATCCCGGTATGACAGTCTTACTCGAGATGATAGTATGCTATCTGGTTTACCTTTATCATCGTGTACTGGTTTAGGTGACCTGACACGTCGCTATTACACGTTGATAGAGCCCCTAGGATTCTTGCTTGACCACCAGCAGTATGAGGACGATCATATAAGTGGGAGCTGGGGTCTATAAGCATATCCTGAAATGGTCCCTAGTCGTGTGAGTTTCGAGACAGGGCATCGATACTCCATAGTAGACTAGTGTATACAGTCGAGACCCCGACGAGAGGCGGTGGCCGGTCTCACAAGCCACTGGTGTCAGTTGGATCACCTAAAATGTATACAGGTGCTCATTGGGTTATGAGTACACCGGACAGGACTCGCCGGGAACATGCTAGTTGGTCATATACCAGACGTCAGATGGCAGTTCCCTGGTGACATGTGTGCAGGTTAGTTCATCGACCTGGAGATCGTCATTTGTCTCGTGTGAGTTCCCACTGTACTTTGATTACTACCCTACCACGGCTCAAAGGAGTCGTGCAAACAGGTTTTAGTTGGGTACAGTCCCGAGCCACATGGAGGCAGTGAGCGTATCTTCAGGGGTTCGTCTCTCCCGGTATTGGGGGTGAGGTCCTGCTGTGTCTAGGAGAGCCATTACACGAAGCCCTCGGCCGAGGCAAGGAGATTTACTGGTAGGTATTCCAGTAGTATCTCAGGGTGTTCTGGGCTACACTCCGACACGACTTGTACCGCTTTTAGGGGTCTGACTTTCACCAACCCCCTAGGCCCGCCATGCGATACTCATAGACGAACGGACCGGACTGCACGGATATTGTCACTGACAGGCTCAGTTGGGTGTCGGGGTGAGCTTCCTCATCGACGTCCCTTTTGGTCAATAGCTGGTGGCCCGTCACGTATTGGCTTATACCTCTGACGTGCTAGTGGTTAAATCCACAGCCATAGTATTGACGAGTCTTTAGAGTCCGCCACACTTACAGTTACACAGCTTTCGGGCGAAAGGTTGTAGAGGCCGTATGGAGATATGGCAAGGTCCGATCAGATACGTGCGGTATTGCACGGATCAGGATCGGACAGTTTGTACTATAGGCCGTATGGTTATATGGCAGGGTTCGATCAGATACGTGCGGTATTGCACGGATCAGGATCGAACAGATATTACTAGCCGGCTTTGGTTTAAGCCGGATTCTAGTATAGTACAGTGTAGATTTTGTCTCATTGCATTTGTATTTCGGTCGGAATACAGATGCGGGTGTGTATGCACAGTATCGGGGTTTTCCTGTAATTTATTACGGGACCAGTTTTCTGGAGTTGCCAGTTTGCTTTCCATTTCGGCCGATTTCCATTGTTCCGTTCATTGGCCGAAGTTTGGTGGAGGAGGGTTTATTTGCATTGTTGCAAATAGGCATTAGTGGAGGGGGTTCTTTGCATCTTGTTGCATCATGATGGCTTTCATGATGTGCACCATCCTTTGACTTGATTTCTTCATGATGGCATGACTTTTTGAGTCATCATGGTTCATGATGGTTGGACTTTGTGAGGTGATGATGGTGGTGTTGAGTGTTGAGTTTACCTTGTGATCATTCCCTTTTGCATGATAGACTTTCCTCTCTCTCTCTCTTGTTGGAGAAATGAGAATGACTCTCTCATTGTGAGCTATCTCATTCTCTCCCTCCCTCACTTGAGCATGGCCGGCCTCCCCCTTGAATGGGCTGTCCAAATATTGAGGTGGGAAAATGTTGTTCATTTCATGCACCAAAATTCTCCAAGCTCCTCTATAGACTTCTTGTTTCATCCCTCCACCAAAATGGCATCTTGATGAACCCCAAAGTGAGACTTGAGTCCTACACAATATTCTACAGCGAATCTTGGGCACGTCGAGTAGCCGGCTTCGTGCCCAAGTTGCCTCGGCATTGAGGTGGGAGCCCGTAAACGATGTAGGCGACGTGGTGCACTTCCGGCGACGAGGAGGAGACGGGACATTCCGAGGGAGATCGGGACGACGACGAGAAGACCGGAGGACTTGGATCGTCGGTATACTTCTCTTCCCTATCTTGTTAGTAGCTTAGACTTGTTAATGGTTACGATCCGGATGTTTAGTGCGCGGTGGTGCCGGTTTGCTAAGTCCGCAAAATCAAAGTTTTTCACCGCTTCCGCATTCCGGCGTCGGATTGACGGCCGGGGCGCCGCCGTGCACTTACAGTGGTATCAGAGCCTCGCCATTAACTTAGTCTAGCTTTGTGTAATGTGTTTGCATTTCCGATCGATCAAAAAGTCCAAAAACCCGTATTTTGTCGCATCAGTTTTCTGTTGGAATTTTTTAGTGTCGAAAATTTTTTCAGGTTGTAAAATATTGATGTACTGGAAAATCTAAGAGCTCTGTAAAAATTCGATGAGGTGACTCCACAGTGGGAGCGCGGAACCGCCGCGAAAACCCCCTTCCCGCCGCCCTTCCGCCGCACACTGTGGGGATCACTGCGCCAATTTTTTACAGAGGCTTTCTGGGTTTAAAATTGGGGTTTTGGAATGTTAAAATTGGGCCCAGGTTTTCTGTGAGTGCTACAGTTTTTCTTTGGGGCCCACTTGTTAGTTTTTGGTCAATCGGAAAATCTTAAACACATTTTTCGTAGTATTTACATTATATCTGCGACCGTGAATGTCACTTGATCGGTAAATCCGGTCTAACTGCTATAGCCCGGTTAGACGGATTTGCGAACGTGACTTTCACGTTGATGTTCTATGTTTATGCTGTGATGTTGCGGATCGGTCATGGGGGATAGCCTGGATGCAATGCTAGTACAGTTGTGGTTGTATTATGTACATTTGATATTGCGGGGCGAGCGTCCGACATGTGGACTGCCGTCACTGCTAGTTTGTATTATTATTTTGGGGCACGGCCAGGTTGCGGTCGTTGTACCCGGTGTTTGTATATTTTACTTTCTGTACTAGGATTACCCCGCGGAGGGGTGCACGGATAGCCGGGTTCTGGAGGGCAACAAGCCCGCATCTTATGGCATTGAGACGGAGGGGGCTTCACTCTAGGATTGGCAGGCTATTCGCCGCACTCGTAGGGGGTACAGGTTGACCCAGGAGGGGTGCCCAAGTTACCGGATTCCGTGAAGTGCTGGGTAGTCCATTCACGGCGCTGAAGGGGGCTGCCTCGCTTCAGGTTTTGGCGGGTGACTTGCCGCGCCCGTAGGGGTCTAGGATTTCATTGCGCAGGCTATCCACACGACCAGGGGAACGTCGGGTTTCAGTAGTGGCTCTGTGAAACCCGGGGATCCCAGATATCTGTATTGTTTCTGTGATGCTGTACATTTTCTGTGATGTTGCATTTCTTTTCACGCCATGAGCGAAATATAATATATTGGTATATATATTAGTAGATGTTGTATATGTTTTACATCCGCGCTAGTCCAGTCCCCGCTCTGTCGTTAGTTAGCTAACCTAACGGGTAATGACGGGACCCAGTGGCGAATGCGGATGGCATATACGTACATCAGTATATTTTCGTTCTTTTTGGTGTGATCAATTGATGGGACTGCATTGATTCGGATCAATGCAAGTTAAAAACAAACCTTATCTGATGTTGTTGGAACACTTTTCAAAAAGCTGTTATTGTAAGGACGTTCACTTTTGTTTTGCATCGTGATATTCAGTTGGAATATCCTGCTCCTCAGTCGATGAGGCAAGGGCCGAGATCCCTTCACCGGGAGTGACCCCTTGGACAAAAAGTTTGCGTCAGGGCATTAACTTCACTATAGCCGATTACTTTTGCTTTGCACCGTGGTATTCAGTTGGAATATCCTGCACCCCATTCTACGGGGAAAGTGCCGAGATCCCTTCACCGGGAGTGACCTTTTTAGCAACGGTTTTCGTCACTATATTTTCAAAAAAGCTATCCGTTCCTTCAACGATATCAAGTTCATTACGTTAAAGGTTTTCGCCAGAAACCATTCGTAGCCCTCCGTCGTTTCAGACGGGTAGCACGTAGTATTCATGCTATGTTTGTTGACCTTCGTCAAGGCATAGTGTATGGTAGCTGCTTGTTACCTTTCTGCTGCATAGGTAGATGCGTTGGTTTGGGACAGTCGTATAGCCTTGTTGACCTTCGTCAAGGGCTTGTACGGGTGGATTCAAATTAACCTGGATAATGACGGGTAGAACTTGATATGTGACTTATGATTTGTTGACCTTCGCCAAGGTCATAAGAGCATGGGGCAGAAATCACATCGGGAGTTTCAAAAGAACTGAAACTTGCCAGATATGCGCATACCTTCTGGAGTGTGATACCGTGAGCGGATTCCGTCACGTTATCATGCGATGATAGTTGGATCCCGATTCCCACTGATGAGTTGGTATACTCCTCGGGTGACCCCGACTAATTCTTCTTTGAGGTTTGGAGGAGAATTTGAGGAACAGTGGGAGGTTTCCAGATTAGATAAATTGGTAATCATTCTGATCTAGGTTAGAGTGCACGCTGAGTGTTTCTTCTCTCTCTCTCTTTGGCAGCGACCATTGACCCGACCCTAAGACTTTGACTCAGAGACCAAGTTGACCGAACCTTCTTAAACACTGGCTTTTGGATTTTCAGAGTTGCAAACCTCATTGCCACTCCTACTTTAACCCTTTTCTCCAGGACACCCCGTACTATTACGAACGTCCACTTCCATTGGACAAAACCATCGTATGGTTAGATACGAACTCGAAAGAATTTATTCGAGGATGGTTTCAGGTTCTGGAGAAAACGGATAGGACTATTCAGTTGTCTTTTCTTTTCACCCTCTCTCAGGTTGCGAGTACTCCTTGGTTTAGGAGTAGTACACCTATTACGCAAATTGGATTGTCTTCTTCCAAACCATAGGTAGGTGCCGACCGGTAGGGAATGAAGAAAACCAATTAGCATAACGATGGTGTGCAGAAGGTATTAAGTTAAGACAAAGCAAAGGATTAGTAAGAGGGCAAAGTAAATTGCAACTGATATTCATGACCAAACCAGGTATTTCTTTGCCAATCCTAAAATCACCTTTGTATTTCTCCAGGACACTCCGTATCACTACGAAGATCCACAGTTTATTGGATACTCCATCGTATGGTTATATACGAACTCGAAAGGAACTTGTTCCAGTTCGGGGATGGATTCTGGTTCAGGAGAAATAGGAATAAGAGTTATTCAGGTGTCTTTTATCTTCACCTTCTCTCACATTGCGAGTGTTCCTAGGATTGGGACAGTACACCCATTATGCTTATTGGATAGTCTTCTTCCAAACCATAGGCTGGTGCCGAACGGTAGGGAAGGAAGAAAACCATTTGGCCTAAAGGGGTGTGCAGAAGGTAAAGACTAAAGACAAATGAAGGGATTTGGAGAGGTGGCAAAGAATTACACGGTTACAGTTGTGAATCTGGATACTGGAAGAGGCATTACTAGGAATACCAGGATACACTATCGAAACATTTCGATGTTTCAGTTTCACTGTATAATGTTAAAAGAAAACTGATTTCCCGATTAGATACTTACTCCAGGGTATGTATTTACCAAGTATGATTCTCACATCTGTATGGTTTTACAGATGATGAGTGGGAGTAGGTTATTGGGAATTGGGTGATCATCCTCATTATATCAGGATTCGTTGTAATCGGTGATATTTGAGGAAATCACCTGGGTTGTTTGCCGGTCGGCAAATATTTGGTTTTGAATATCCGCTTTTATGCACCAATTTCAAATTGATATATCTGTACGTCTATTTTCATAGAGTGAGATATACCTTTCTGAAATTATGTCTACGACATTTACCTATATCAGTGGATGGTTAGGTAAGGAGCATTAAACAGCGGTGTAATTCTTCTTAACCATAAGTACAGTTTTTAACCTACGACACACAGTGAATGAGTTATCAGACTCAAGGGACTTATACAGAGTATTGTATGTTGTCCAGGGTCCATCAGGACAGAGGGGTTGGTCCTCGTACTATATTCGGTTTACTTATGACTTCTCTAGTTTTTAGACAAGTGTTTCGCGGAAACACATGGTCCGAATTTTGAGAAGTTATAGGTATTTGAATAGAGTAGAGAACCAGGTGTAGCAAATATCGGGATCCTTCAAAGAGATCGAAGATGTAGATACTTGTGTATGGTATTCAGTTGATAGTAATGATTAAGAGAACTTGCTTCTCTTTCAGGTTACTCATAATTGGAAATGCTTCCTAAGTTGAGTAACGCTGATCAGCCTACTTCCATTTAGTTGACATGCACTGGAGACAGCTGCATGATTTGAATCTGGTTCAATTAAATTAGTGCCTCTGGTCCTATATTGGATATAGAACAGTTCGTATCTTAACGTTGTTAAGGTACGGGGAGTTGTCCGGTTTATGCTTAAAACCAGACACTGGACAACTCAAGGCACGTTTCTGTAATGGCTGTTTGTGGGTTGACCCAGGCTATGACGCGGGTTGATTTTCTACCATCTGGATGAACAATAGCAATATTGTTCTAGACTCGCCACAGTTTTATTAAAAATGGTTTTTTTCAGAAAACAGTAGTGGGAGTATGGTAGAACTGGAAGTGATTCCAAAACCACAAACGATTACTGAAGATTTGATAAGGAACCTAAAGATTCAATCTGGATTGACATTCCATTGGCCACTCCGCAGATAAGGTGGGTAACTTCAGGCACCCGAGAGGTACTCCGGTAGCCTCAAGGACGGTGACAGGGAAGTTCCTGTTTACCCACAATTACCATTGCTGTTGTTCCAGGCTGCGAGACCCGGCGGGAGGATGAGTATAGCGTCGTTCTAAACTAGTTTTAGAAGTGCACGTGTATATGACTCTGCCAGAGGGTTGTCGTAGTCAGTGGGAGCAGCGGAAGCATTGGTGGACAGGTAGCTTATGTCTATTTATAGACTAGAGCAGATGTAGCGGAGATAGATCATCTATTTCTGACGTGACAGTCATGGGTTTGACTTCATCAGAATAGGGGATGGATCTGTTGAGAAGGTAGTAGGGTGTGATATCCTGGTATTTGGATGACATACACTACACAGAGTAGGAAAAGAAAATCCAACACTATAATCGGTTATACTTTGGTCGTCACACAGTGTTTTCTCCACAAAGGAAATGGATTTTATATCAGACATACTGGTTACTAGATCTATGGTTTTAGATCTAGATTTGGGTGGTTTCCCAATCAGGGTACTTAGACAGCATTCTAAGAGTATTTAGAATGGACGACTCCTGGCACGGTAGTGTACCTGCAGGTAATGGAGTCACCCTCTCTAAAGGTGTCTTACAGACTAAAGGGGAGAGGGACGTGCATGATTGGCAGATCACTTGCTCAGGCAATTGAGTCAATCATGAGAGGTCAAGTACCACACCAGATATTGTTCTTGCACTAGATGCAATAAGCTGACATTAATCCAATCCTGGAGAAACGGTCGGAAGCAGTTTTAGAACATAAGTGGATGTTCTAGGGACATGATAACAATAGCCTCATGTGAGAGACAGTTATCATTCCAGGCTTCCAAGGTGACCTGGACGACAAGGAGGTTGTCAGAGTTATAATTTTCCCTCTGACGAGGGGCAGTATTTTGGACAGGTGGTCCAAGGCAATACTGAGGGTGGCATGGCGCAGGATACTGATTAAGTTCAGTTGACGATACAGTCTAAGAAGTTTGGATTTGGAGTTCATTTATGAGCTATGTCCCATCAGACATCCAGATACATTCTAAGACAGGTATTGTTCATTTCGGGAGATAGGTTTCACCGCGAACTTGAGATATAGAGAGACATAGAAAGAGACATCAAGGCGGATCCACTCACTGAGGCTATTCCTCGAATGCAATAGTTTCGCAAACGAGCTTTGTGAGACTCACTAGTAGAGGAGTTGGGTGTTCGGTATCACGCGGGCTGTGAGTATGCGACATCGCAATAATTAGCTTTGAGTGCAAGTGGGAGATTGTTGGAGATAATGCCCTCAGAGTCAATTATTGGATCACAGGTACGTGATTACGGTGATTGAGGGAGGACCTATCCCGGTATGACAGGCTTACTCGAGATGATAGTATGCTATCTGGTTTACCTTTATCATCGTGTACTGGTTTAGGTGACCTGACACGTCGCTATTACACGTTGATAGAGCCCCTAGGATTCTTGCTTGACCACCAGCAGTATGAGGGCGATCATATAAGTGGGAGCTGGGGTCTATAAGCATATCCTGAAATGGTCCCTAGTCGTGTGAGTTTCGAGACAGGGCTTCGATACTCCATAGTAGACTAGTGTATACAGTCGAGACCCCGACGAGGGGCGGTGGCCGGTCTCATAAGCCACTGGTGTCAGTTGGATCACCTAAGATGTATACAGGTGCTCATTGGGTTATGAGTACACCGGACAGGACTCGCCGGGAACATGCTAGTTGGTCATATACCAGACGTCAGATGGCAGTTCCCTGGTGACATGTGTGCATGTTAGTTCATCGACCTGGAGATCGTCATTTGTCTCGTGTGAGTTCCCACTGTACTTTGATTACTACCCTACCACGGCTCAAAGGAGTCGTGCAAACAGGTTTTAGTTGGGTACAGTCCCGAGCCACATGGAGGCAGTGAGCGTATCTTCAGGGGTTCGTCTCTCCCGGTATTGGGGGTGAGGTCGTGCTGTGTCTAGGAGAGCCATTACACGAAGCCCTCGGCCGAGGCAAGGAGATTTACTGGTAGGTATTCCAGTAGTATCTCAGGGTGTTCTGGGATACACTCCGACACGACTTGTACCGCTTTTGGGGGTCTGACTTTCACCAACCCCCTAGGCCCGCCATGCGATACTCATAGACGAACGGACCGGACTGCACGGATATTGTCACTGACAGGCTCAGTTGGGTGTCGGGGTGAGCTTCCTCATCGACGTCCCTTTTGGTCAATAGCTGGTGGCCCGTCACGTATTGGCTTATACCTCTGACGTGCTAGTGGTTAAATCCACAGCCATAGTATTGACGAGTCTTTAGAGTCCGCCACACTTACAGTTACTCAGCTTTCGGGCGAAAGGTTGTAGAGGCCGTATGGAGATATGGCAAGGTCCGATCAGATACGTGCGGTATTGCACGGATCAGGATCGGACAGTTTGTACTATAGGCCGTATGGTTATATGGCAGGGTTCGATCAGATACGTGCGGTATTGCACGGATCAGGATCGAACAGATATTACTAGCCGGCTTTGGTTTAAGCCGGATTCTAGTATAGTACAGTGTAGATTTTGTCTCATTGCATTTGTATTTCGGTCGGAATACAGATGCGGGTGTGTATGCACAGTATCGGGGTTTTCCTGTAATTTATTACGGGACCAGTTTTCTGGAGTTGCCAGTTTGCTTTCCATTTCGGCCGATTTCCATTGTTCCGTTCATTGGCCGAAGTTTGGTGGAGGAGGGTTTATTTGCATTGTTGCAAATAGGCATTAGTGGAGGGGGTTCTTTGCATCTTGTTGCATCATGATGGCTTTCATGATGTGCACCATCCTTTGACTTGATTTCTTCATGATGGCATGACTTTTTGAGTCATCATGGTTCATGATGGTTGGACTTTGTGAGGTGATGATGGTGGTGTTGAGTGTTGAGTTTACCTTGTGATCATTCCCTTTTGCATGATAGACTTTCCTCTCTCTCTCTCTTGTTGGAGAAATGAGAATGACTCTCTCATTGTGAGCTATCTCATTCTCTCCCTCCCTCACTTGAGCATGGCCGGCCTCCCCCTTGAATGGGCTGTCCAAATATTGAGGTGGGAAAATGTTGTTCATTTCATGCACCAAAATTCTCCAAGCTCCTCTATAGACTTCTTGTTTCATCCCTCCACCAAAATGGCATCTTGATGAACCCCAAAGTGAGACTTGAGTCCTACACAATATTCTACAGCGAATCTTGGGCATGTCGAGTAGCCGGCTTCGTGCCCGAGTTGCCTCGGCATTGAGGTGGGAGCCCGTAAACGATGTAGGCGACGTGGTGCACTTCCGGCGACGAGGAGGAGACGGGACATTCCGAGGGAGATCGGGACGACGACGAGAAGACCGGAGGACTTGGATCGTCGGTATACTTCTCTTCCCTATCTTGTTAGTAGCTTAGACTTGTTAATGGTTACGATCCGGATGTTTAGTGCGTGGTGGTGCCGGTTTGCTAAGTCCGCAAAATCAAAGTTTTTCACCGCTTCCGCATTCCGGCGTCGGATTGACGGCCGGGGCGCCGCCGTGCACTTACACAGGATTCCCGAAAAACTGATCGAATGCTCGTCGCAAACTTTAGTAGGCGGCCGCACCCCCGATACCGTCGACGAAGTGCACCAAGGCGGAACACCGCTGCAGCGAGCACCCGAACGGATGCTTTCGGCGACGGGGTTCTCCTACAGTCACTTGGTCGGGGTTATGGAGTGAGGCTGTCTATTAAGTTTACCCGGCGAGTATCCGCGTACGCTACGTGATTGCGACGGACTTTTGATCACATCAAAATTCCGTAGCAACCGATCAAGTGAGACTAAAGTGCTATGTTTATAACATTCATTCAGTTATCACATAACTTTTGTGAATTCCAATTATTGTATCCCATTCCAGCTAAACAGAAAATGTTAAACTTTTCGATCGAACAATCGAACACCCAAGTTTTCCCGATACAGATCAACACATGAAACAAGTCTAACAACATTCCGTTCGTGCCTCAGTACCAACGGTCCAGCCGTAGACGGGTCAAGCCAACGCCTCACATGTGGCACACCGTACTGCACCAAACCCGAAGGTTCAAAGGGCAGTTCAAGACGGTCACATAATCGAGTTAAGGTTTGTTGTCTTCTAGAGGGTCCATCGCGTTACTTGCACTACTTAGAACGTCGTTAAACTTCGGAAAAATCCAACACTTGGAATTTTCCCGACAGGGGAAAAATTGGGTATTTATATCCGGTCGAACTTTTTAACATATTCTAAAATTTATCCGGAAAGCCAAACAGACAAAATTTGAAACTTCGATCGAAACACCGAATCCCCAAAACAACTCCAGAAAATTCAACTCTTGAATAAATTTTAAAAATACCCAGAAAATCCAGCATAAAATAATATGAGTTACTGTGCAGAAACCATTAAATAAACGAACTGTACTGCCGCGGAAGAGCCGCACCATGCATAGCACGTGCCGAGCTTCCGCGGTGGAAAAATCGAATCAGACCCTCGAATTTCACAGTAATTCATAAAAAACCCTGCTTGATTTTCTGCATATTTTTAATCTGGAAAAATGCACAGTTTTGGAAAAAGGACAGAGAGCATGGGTGTGTTGGGATTTCGGGTTCGTTCGGAGTTCAAAATCCGTCTAGACTTCGCCTAAGGCTCTAGCTAGTCTCTGATACCACTGTAGGGTTCCTGGGCACCCTAATGAGGTCTCACAAGGTATCGAACATGCCAATATAAATTTTACGGGTGCAGAGAGACCCGACTACGGATCGTTTGCTAGATTTCTAGGCGAAACTATAAACTAGTTAACACTTAACTAATAGAATACGGAAATACAACCTTTGTAGATCCGGTGCTCCACCTCCACAGCTCCGCAATGAAGTCTCCTCGCTGTCCAAGACGGATCCCGGGCTCTAGCGTCGGCTTCATCGGAGAATGGACGGGCTAGGTCGTCGACGACGTGCCGAAGATGATCTACGTCGAAGCATCACTAGATCAAGCTCCACCTTCACCGAGCCTTGAAAACTTGTGAAGAAACACACTCTACTACTTGGCAAGAGGTAGAGGATGAAGAAATAGGAAGTGGGTAGACTTTAGATTTGGATTTCTCACTCATTTCATCAATCCACCATTGATGAAGTGAAGGTTTCTTCTTGAGTTCAAGGAAGAAGAAGAAGAAAATGATGAGAATGATTAATTAGAAAAGAAAAGAATAATCATTCTTATCATAATAGTAACTATGGTTATGTGTAGAGAATTGACCAAGGTTAAAGGAATGGTTAGGGTTAAGGTTTCATGAAGCTTCCACTAAACAACAAAAAAAACCACCATCCTTTTTCTCCTTTTTCCATCTATTTTCCAAAATGAATAAATAGATAAATAAATGAGAAAAGGAAATCAAACCCTAATCATAAGTTTAACCATGGTTTAATTCTTTACACTTAACCAAGTAAACATGTATCATCAAACATGATACAAGCAAGTGCACAAAAATATATCGCATATACAATGCGCACATCCGAGTGAGAAAATCCATCTTAAGTGAACCGATACTAGTTAATGCAAAGTAATATATCAAATATATAATTATGCATTAAATCATTAAATCAACACTTGATTTAACGATCCGGTCATATCGCATATAACCGACTAGTATCATTAGTAACAACTTATCGAATCAACACTTGATCCGATAACCCGGCTATATAGCATATAACCGATCAATGTCACATCGCGAGAATTGAATACAGTATCACATACTGGTATCATTCTCGGTCCCGCACATATCTCATATGCGCTTCTATTTCGTTTCGCTTGAGCCAGGAAACCTCTGTGTAGGACTCTAAAGACTCGTCAATACGCCGGCAGCGGATGATGATCATATCAAACATCCACAAGCCGCAAGCGGTCTGCTAAACGTAACGGCCACCCGGGTATTGAGCGATCAGAAGATCGACAAGCAAGCCCGCTCATACTCCTGTGAATCCAACCAGTAACACTACCGTACAGTCCGGTCTGATCGTCTGATATGTCGCATATATTGCCTAGGGGTGGTAAACGTCAGACCCCAATAGCTCGATAAGTCGTGTCGATATGAGGCTCATAACGGGTCGAGAAACTACCGGTAACACTTACCAGCAATTCTCAGATCAGCCCTGGCCAGGGACTTCCTGTTATAGCCAATCGAACACAGCGCAACATCAACTCCCTATACCGGGAGAGACGAATCCCCTCCTATCGCTCATTGCCTCCATGTGACTCGGGACTGTACCCAAAAACCACCATTTTGCACGCCCTCTTGGACGTGGTAAGATGGAAATCAAAGCACAGTGGGAACCACACAAGACTCTATGACGATCTCGGGTCAACAGACTACTCTGTACCAGTGTCACCAGAGAACTGCATCTGACGTAAGGTATAATACCATCTGGGAGTTCTCGGCGATTCCGTCCAGTGTACCCAGTCTTTACTGAGCACCAGTATATCATCTCTGATGTCAAACACCAATGGATATGGGATCATCCATCGCCTATCTGTATGGGTCGAGAAGGTACACGCTAGTCTACTCTGGTATATCGATGCCCCGTCTCGATACACCCACGACTAGGGAGTTTGAAGGATGTACTTATGGACTACCATGTCCACACTAGTATGATCCGCATCATAGTCCAGGTAGTCAAGTACACATCCTAAGGGCTTTACCAACATGTAATAGAGAGGCAATCAGTATACACGTTAAGGTAAAGTGTAACCAGATAGCATACTATCATGTCGAGCAAGAAAGTCCTCCCTATATATGTCCCAGCATCCACTACAATATACATCCTATGTACAGTAATGGCCTCTAGGGCATACATATAACTAACAGTAACTTGGACTACAAAAACGGATCTAGGCTAAACTACACACAAGCAACCTAACTAGAGATTTATCTACTCGGTTAGGGGTTATACATCACTTGAACTCCTTCTTCTTGAACTCTTTGTAGTGGTTGGATGGTGCTTTCCTCGTCGCCTACTCTTGTCAATGATGGATCCACATGAGGGTATCTTCCTTGAGCTTCTTTCTCGAACTTTGAGAGAACTAAAATCTTTGGCTTGCTAGACCTTCAACCTTAGAGAGAGTAGAGAGCAGCTTTGGGTGTTTTATCTTCAAGGAGATGTTTCTCAACACATGAGAATTGTTCTCCTTGAACTAGAGGAGGAAGAAGAAGCATAGAGGAGAGAGAATGGTTATGATAGAATGAGACGGTTTTTTACAACCATAACATAATAAGTGAATTATCTAATAATAATATTAATCCAAAAATGAAAAAGGTGATGGATGGTTTGATGAGACTATTATCATATCACATTAAATGGATTTTGCTAGAATCAAAGAACATCTTTGATGTGTAATGATGATAGTCAATGTTTCAACCATGGTCAACTAGTCAACCTTGGGCAACAAGTAAACAAACCCAACCATGACACAATTTCATTTAATTAATATTATTAATTGATATATCACAAATTCATTAGGGTTTGGAACAAGACGACTGTCAACTGTGCATACGCACCCGTTCCAAAACCCTACTGAAAAACCTCTTCCTCCGCCTCAATCAACTGTGCATACACACCCGCATTCGTGTTCCAAGGAACATGAATACTATGAGATAAAACTAACCCCAAAACATATACTAGGATCTGGCTCAAACCAGAGCCCGCTAGTAATATCCGTCCGAACGCCAAACGTGCACAAGTGCACGGATGAGAACGAACCCTGTCGCAAAACCATGCGACCTCTACTCTGTTTTGCCCAGAGGCGAATAACCCTCTGTGTGGGACTAAAAAGACTCGACACTACGCTGGCAGTGGGTTTGACCACAGACCGCAAGTGGCACTAGCTGTGCGTAATGGTCCCCAGGTAGATGCCGATAAGAAAACGGACAAGTTGAAACCCATCTGAACTCCTACTGAGTCTGTATGTGACAATCTCCGTACAATCCGGTCTGTTCGTCTGATAACATCGCATGGTGGGCCTAGGGGGCGGTAAACGTCAGTCCTCTAGCAGCGGTACAAGTCGTGTCGGAGTGTAGCCCAGAACACCCTGAGATAACACTGGAAACCTACCAGTATATCTCCCTTGACCTGGCCAGGGACTACTTGTGTAATGGCTCTCTTAGACACAGCGCGATGCCAACCCCCAATACCGGGAGAGACCAATCCTGTCTAACCGTTACTGCCTCCAAGTGCTTCGGGACTGCACCCAACTACTACCTGTTTGCACGACTCCTTTGAGCCGTAGTAGGGTAGTAATCAAAGTACAGTGGGAACACACTTGAGGAGAAGTGACAGTGTCAAGTCAGCGGACTAAGCTGTACTCATGTCACCTGGGAACTGATAACTGACGATAGGTATAATACCAACCAACAGTTCCCGACGAGTCCTGTCCTGTGTACTCGTAACCTAACGAGCACCCGCATACTATCTCAAGCACGACGTACCGACGACTGTGGGACAGACTGCCTCCCGCACTGGAATGAGAAGCGCATACGCTAGTCTACTCCGGATTATCGATGCCCTGTCTCGATAATCCCACGACTAGGGACGTGTGTATAAGGATGTGCTTGTTGATTACCCAGCTCCTACGAGTGTGACCGCCATCACAACGCTGGTAATCAAGCAAAGATCCTAAGGGCTCCACTAATGCGTATAGATGATACAATAAAGAAACACATATACACATTAAAGCAGAGACAAACCAAGTAGCATACTACCATTTCGAGCAAGATTTTCTATACAATTGTGAATATCCCAAGCTTCTATCAAGTAATATACATACTAGTATGATACAGTAATGGCCTCTAGGGCATATACACTAACAATCTCCCACTTGCACTAAGGCCATGTACTGGCGTATCGAAGACCTATCATCTCGATCAGCCACTCGAACTGAGTCTGGGGTAAGGCCTTTGTGAATGGATCTGCAGTGTTATCTTCTGAAGCAACCCTCCGAACCTCGATCTCCCTGATCAGGTGATACTGGCTTAAGATGTGTCTGGATTTCTGATGGGACCTGGGTTCCTTTTCTAAAGCTATAGCCCCGTTGTTGTCACAATACAGAGGTATTGGGTCAACAATGGACGGAACCACCTGAAGTTCTTTCAAGAACTTCCTTATCCAGACGGCTTCTTTTGCGGCATCGGATGCAGCGATATATTCCGCTTCCATAGTCGAGTCAGCAACGGTTTCCTGTTTGGAACTCTTCCAACACACCGCCCCTCCGTTGAGGGTAAAGACAAAACCCGACATGGACTTGGAATCATCCATGTCACTCTGGAAGCTGGAGTCAACAAAGGCCTCAATCTGGAGGTCTTTTCCACCATACACCAAGAACACTTTCTTACTCCTTCTTAAGTACTTGAGAATATTCTTTACCGCTATCCAGTGTTTCTCCCCAGGGTTTGACTGATACCTACTTACCACACTCAGTGCATAAGCCGCATCTGGTCTGGTACACAACATCGCATACATTATAGAGCCTACCTCAGAAGCATAGGGTATAATAGACATGCGATCCCTTTCCAAATCAGTCTTGGGAGACATCTCTTTGGAGAGGGTGATCCCGTGACAAGCCGGTAGATTACCGCGCTTGGAATCTTCCATACTGAATCTTTTCAGTATGGTGTCGATGTACCTGGACTGCGAAAGTCCTAGTATCCTCTTGGATCTATCACGATAGATCCGGATTCCTAGAATGTAGGAGGCATCACCCAGGTCTTTCCTGGAGAACCTGTGTGACAAGAACCCTTTGACAGATTGTAGCATAGGAATGTCATTTCCTATCAAGAGAATGTCATCCACGTATAAAACGAGGAATACAACAGTTCTTGCTACAAATCTACTATAGATGCATGGTTCATCTGGATTTTTGATAAACCAATTTCCTTGACCGTCTCATCAAAACAGATGTTCCAACTCCGCGATGCCTGCTTTAGTCTATAGATGGACTTAAGCAACTTGCACACCTGTCCGCTGCTCCCACTCTGAATGAAACCCCTCTGGCTGGTCCATATAGACACACTCCTCTAAATTTCCATTTAGAAAATCGGTCTTTACGTCCATCTGCCAAATCTCATAATCGTGGAAGGCGGCAGTGGCAAGAAGGATCCGAATGGATTTCAGCATAGCAACTGGAGAAAAGGTTTCGTCATAGTCCAAATCAGGTCTTTGACGAAAACCCTTTGCAAGAAGTCTATCTTTATAGGTCTCGACCTGTCCATCTACACCAATCTTCCTTTTGAAGATCCACTTGCATCCTATGGGTTTTACCCCATCTGGAGCAACGTCCAAAGTCCATACTTTGTTGGTGTACATGGAATCCATTTCGGTCCGCATTGCATCCAGCCATTTTACCGAGTCAACGCTCTGAATGGCCTGCTGGAAGCTAGTCGGCTCATCACTATCAATGATGCAATCTTCTCTATCCCCGTCTATGAGAAAACCGTAGTATCTCTCGGGCAGATGAGACTGCCTACTACTCCTGCGGAGCGGCATAGGAATGTCCTGATCTTTTGAACCCTCTGGTTCTACTAAGCTTTCAGTAATAGCTTGTGGTACTGGAATTTCTTCCAGTTCTATTGCGCTCCCACTTATTTCCTTTTCTAAGAACTGGTGTTCCAGAAAGTGGGCATTACGAGAAACAATGATCTTTTGTTCCTCTGCGTAATAGAAAAGATACCCCCTGGAGTTCTTTGGGTATCCCACAAACTTTCACAGTACTGAGCGTGCCTCGAGTTTGTCCGCATGCTGCTTTTTGACAAAAGATGGACATCCCCAAATCTTCAGGTATTGAAGATAGGGTTTCTTCCCACTCCATAACTCATATGGTGTGGTAGGCACAGTCTTAGTGGGAACTCGGTTCAAAAGGTATGCGGCTGATTCTAGCGCATATCCCCAGAATGATCGCGGTAACTCAGCGTTACTCTTCATGGACCGTACCATATCCAATAGGGTTCGGTTCCGTCTCTCCGATACACCGTTATGTTGCGGGGTGTAGGGAGGAGTAAGCTGAGAGAGAATTCCATTCTCTTTTAAGTAGTCCAGGGACTCGGCACTCAAGTATTCACCACCTCGATCAGATCTTAGTGTCTTGATACTTTTTCCTGTTTGTTTTTCTACTTCATTCTTATATTCCTGGAATTTTCCAAATGCTTCGGATTTATGCTTCATTAAGAAGACATGTCCGAACCTTGAAAAATCATCCGTAAAAGTAATGAAGTAAGAATAACCGCTTCGCGCATGTGTAGACATTGGACCGCACAGGTCGCTATGTACGAGTCCCAAGAGCTCGCTCTCTCTTACTCCGTGTCCAGTGAACGGAGTTTTTGTCATCTTCCCTTTGAGACAGGATTGACAAGTTGCATACTATTGATATTCGAACGGATCCAAATATCCTTCTGTATGTAACTTCGTCAACCTTCTCTCATTGATATGACCGAGTCTACAATGCCATAAGAATGCCTGATTGTTTTCTGGAGACTTTCTTTTGTTTATATTTTGGACATTGAAAATCTGTGGTTGGTTTAATACGTATATACCATTGCTCAATGTACCTGACCCAATCAGAACTTGATTAAGGTGAATGTTTACAACATTACTTACAAACGCAAATTCATAACCTTCTTTAGAAACTAAAGATACAGAAATGATGTTACAAGTTGCATTGGGTACAAAAAAGCAATTACGTAAAACCAAAACATGTCCATCTAACATTCCCAGGTGATAGTCCCCCACGGCCTCAGCATCCATGCTAGCTCCGTTTGCAACTTTGAGGGTCATGTCACCTGCCTTCAAAAACCTACGCTTTCTCAACCCCTGCAAAGAATTACAGATATGAGATCCTGATTCGGTATCCAATACCCAGGAAGTAGAGTTTATTGATAGACAATTTTCAATAACATACACACCTGAAGCTGAAGCCGTAACTTTCTTCAGATCCTGTGTTCTGGCCTTCCAGGCCCTGCAATCTTTCTTCCAGTGTCCACTATTGTGACAATAAAAGCATTCTTCCTTATCCACAAGTTTTCCCGCTACCTTTATTGCTTTTGCCTTTCCCTTCGTATCCACTTTACTAACACCGCCCCTTGGTTTGGCGGGGGCTTTCTTCTTCTTTCCCTTGTCTTTCTCTCTGGACTTAGAAGAGGAAGATCCTCCTACAAACAAAGTGGATGTTTCCCTACCTTTCTGTAGGGTGCCCTCTGCACTCCTCAGCATGTTGAGGAGTTCTGAAAGTTCAAGTTCCTTTTCTTGTAAGTTGAAATTCAGGATGAACTGGGCGTAAGTGGAAGGAAGGGACTGAAGAATCAAGTCCGTATAGAGCTCATTCTCCAGCGTGGTCCCAAGTTCCGCGAGCTCCTCTATGTAGCCAATCATCTTAAGCACGTGTTCCGCTACCAATGATCCGACGGCCAATCTTGCCGAAAACAACTTCTTCGACACTTCGTATCTGGCGATACGAGATTACTCTCCATACAGTTCTTTTGTATGGAGAAATATGGATTCGAAGTCTATATTCTCATGCCTCCTCTGATGTTCGTTGTCCATAGAGGCAAGCATGAGGCACTTGGCCTTCGCGCAATCGATCTCCCATGTCTTACGGATTTCTATATCCGCAACGCTGGAGGTGGGACCTGGGACAGGGGGGAGCTTTGGTGGTAAGGAAATACCCCAACTTGTCGTAAGTGATTGCCATTTTGACATTCCTGAGCCAATCTTTATAGTTTGGCCCAGTCAGTATGTTTTTATCTAGTAGTAACTTAAGTCCAGTCATGATGAATGGTTGCTGCAATTAGGAGAGAGAGAAGAAACACTTTAGCATGATGCTCTTGCAAGTTTAGAGTGGTTTTTAATTTGTCTAAACAGGATGGCTCCCACTGTCTCTCGAATCCCTCCTCAAACCAAAAAGGAAGAATTAGTCAGGATCAATCTCTCCGTACAATACTTGCTTAACCGTTCAGCCAGGATAGTATCGGTACTTCGAGGGAGGTTTTCCAACGCTTTTGCGAAGTTCCTTAATTAAATAACCTCTTTTCCCTGGGGGCGCAGCCCCGCTAACACCTTTCTCGACACCTACTAGGTTTATAGCATTGATCGTTAAGCGAGAATTTTCCCGAAGAGTAGCATATACTCACTGTAGGATCGGGATCCAAATATCATTGCATGACAAAACTGAAGGAATCCTACCAGAATCATCACACTCCAAATGGTATGCAGCGCTAGCAAGTTTCAGTTCTTTTGAAACTCCCGATGTGGATTTTTGCCCCATGCTCTTATGACCTTGGCGTGAGGTCAAAATGTCATAAGTCACATGTCAAGTTCTACCCATCATTATCCAGGTTAATTTGAACCCACCCGTACCTACCCTTGACGTAGGCTAAAATGGCAGTACGACCGTCTCAAATCAACCCATTCTATCTATGCAACAGATAAATATCCGGTAGCTACCATTCACTATGCCTTGGCGTGAGGTCAAAATACATAGCTTGAATACTACCGAATATTTAACTAAAATGATGGAGGGCTACGAATGGTTTTGGCGAAAACCGTGAACGTAGTGAACTTGATATAATCGATGGAATGAGATAGCTTTTAAAAAGAGTGGTTCAAGCACCGCATTTAAAAGTTGGTTTTGAAAAGAACCGAGTTGTTTTCAAAGTGTTCCAACGACTTTAACTTGGTTTATTTTTATCTTGCATTAATTCCAATGCGTCCCATCAATTAAACCTACCATTGCAGAAAACAACCAAAATATGCCGTACGCTTATGCCATCCGCATTCGCCACGGGGCCCCGTCATCACATGTTAGGTTACTTAACTAACGACAGAGCGGGGGCTGGACTAGCGCGGATGCAAAACATAAGCAACACCTAAATAGATATATAGCAATGACAGACATTACAGATCACAGATGAATACATTGGATATACTAGGAATCCGCAATCCGTTCGAGCCTGTAACGAAAAGCTGATTACACGGTCGCGATGAATAGCCACAACCCACCCTAAACCCCTACGGGTGCGGCAAACTACCCGCCAAGTACCCGAAGCGAAGCAACCTCCCTCAACTCGTGAGTAGGCCACTCGGCACTTCGAGATACCCGGTAGTTTGTGCACCCCACCATGGGTCTATCCTAGGAGCAAAAACAGTAAAAAGAAATTATACAATGACGGCTACAACCCCGACCCGGTTGTGCGGCCATACAAATAATATTACATCAATTTACATATTACAAGAATTGAAAGATAAACAAATCACACATCTCACAATCCCCCGGCTATTCATCCGCAACAATCCAACGAATTCATATACACAAACCATCAACATCACAGATCACAGATATGTTTAACCCCCACTAATCGACGTATAGCGATTATTAGACGTTCAATACATATATAACATTACAGATATAACCTTTAGCCAAAGTCTACAGAAAATCGACCAAAAAATACGGATTTGTAACCACCCTAAAAACCAACTTGTTCTCTGGAAAATCTGGGCAGAAACAAACCATCCCAAAAATCACAAAATACCCCCAGAAACAAACTGCAGGAGAAACGATCCACGGCCGAGTCAACTCGGCCGCGGATCCACGGCAGAAGCAAGCTTCTGCAGCGCAACCGCGGCGAGTTGGTCGGTTCATGCTATCATTTTTCTTGCCTGTTTATAGAAAAGCCAGAGCCGATTTTTAAGACATGATTTTTTATTTTTAGAGCAGAAAAAAAAATCGGCAGCAACTTGGTTTTTCCGGGGTGTTTCGCGGTTTTTTGTTCGGTCGAAATTCTAAATACTTTGCAAACATGCTAGGGTGTGTTTAGTTAGGCTCTGATACCACTGTAAGTCCATGTTACCTCTCCCGGTTCTTTCGGGCTTGCGGAAATGGTGAAAAACAATGTTTAGGGTTTAGGTAACTTGGACTACAAAAACGGATCTAGGCTAAACTACATACTAGCAACCTAACTAGGGATTTATCTACTCGGTTAGGGGTTATACCTCACTTTAACACCTTCTTCTTGAACTCTTTGTAGTGGTTGGATGGTGCTTTTCTCGTCGCCTACTCTTGTCAAAGATGGATCCACCTGAGGGTATCTTCCTTGAGCTTCTTTCTCGAACTTTGAGAGAACTAAGATCTTTGGCTTGCTAGACCTTCAACTTTAGAGAGAGTAGAGAGTAGCTTTGGGTGTTTTATCTTCAAGGAGATGTTTCTCAACACATGAGAATTGTTCTCTTTGAACTAGAGGAGGAAGAAGAAGAATAGAGGAGAGAGAATGGTTATGATAGAATAAGATGGTTTTTTACAACCAAAACATAATATGTGAATTATCTAATAAGAATATTAATCCAAAAATGAAAAAGGTGATGGATGGTTTGATGAGACTATTATCATATCACATTAAATGGTTTTTGCTAGAATCAAAAAGCATCTTTGATGTGTAATGATGATAGTCAATGTTTCAACCATAGTCAACTAGTCAACCTTGATCAACAAGTCCACAAACCCAACCATGACACAATTTCATTTAATTAATATTATTGATTTATATAACACAAATTCATTAGGGTTTGGAAAAAGGCGACTGTCAACTGTGCATACGCACCCGTTCTAAAACCCTAATGAAAAACCTCTTCTTCCGCCTCAATCAACTGTGCAAACACACCCGCATTCGTGTTCCGAGGAACATGAATACTATGAGATAAAGCTAACCCAAAACATATACTAGGGTCTGGCTCAAACCAGAGCCCGCTAGTAATATCCGTCCGGACGCCAAACGTGCACAAGTGCGCAGATGAGAACGAACCCTGTCGCAAAACCATGCGACCTCTACTCTGTTTTGCCTAAAGGCGAATAACCCTCTGTGTGGGACTCTAAAGACTCGACACTACGCTGGCAGTGGGTTTTACCATAGACCGCAAGCGGCATTAGCTGTGTGTAACGGTCCCCAGGTAGATGCCGATAAGAAGACGGACGAGGTGAAACCCATCTGAACTCCTACTGAGTCTCTATGTGACAATCTCCGTACAGTCCGGTCTTCTCGTCTGATTACATCGCATGGCGGGCCTAGGGGGTGGTAAACGTCAGTCCCCTAACAGCGGTACAAGTCATGTCGGAGTGTAGCCCAGAACACCCTGAGATAACACTGGAAACCTACCAGTATATCTCGCTTGCCCTGGCCAGGGACTACTTGTGTAATGGCTCTCTTAGACACAGCGTGATGCCAGCCCCCAATACCGGAAGAGACGAATCATGTTTAACCGTCATTGCCTCCAAGTGCTTCGGGACTGCACCCAACTACTACCTGCTTGCACGACTCATTTGAGCCGTGGTAGGGTAGTAATCAAAGTACAGTGGGAACACACTTGAGGCGAAGTGACAGTGTCAAGTCAGCGCACTATGCTGTACTCATGTCACCTGGGAACTGATAACTGACGATAGGTATAATACCAACCAACAGTTCCTGACGATTCCTGTCCCGTTTACTCGTAACCTAACGATCACCCGCATACTATCTCAAGCACGACGTACTGATGACTGTGGGACAGACCGCCTCCCGCACTGGGATGAGAAGCGCATACGCTAGTCTACTCCGGATTATCGATGCCCTGCCTCGATAATCCCATGACTAGGGACGTGTGTATAAGGATGTGCTTATAGATTACCCAGCTCCCACGAGTGTGACTGCCATCACAACGCTGGTAATCATGAAAAGATCCTAAGGGCTCTACTAATGCATATAGATGATACAATAAAGAAACACATGTACATATTAAAGCAGAGACAAACCAAGTAGCATACTACCATTTCGAGCAAAATTTTCTATACAGCTGTGAATATCCCAAACTTCCATCAAGTAATATACATACTAGTATGATACAGTAATGGCCTCTAGGGCATATACACTAACACAGAGGGTTTCCCTGCTTCGGGCGAAACGTTGTAGAGGTCGTATGGTTTTACGGCACGGTTCGTTTTGGAGATAGTGCCCTCAAAGTCAATTATTGGATCGCAGGTACGTGATTGCAATGATTGAGGCAGGACCTATATCGATATGACAGTCTTGCTCAAGATGATAGTATGCTATCTGGTTTGTCTTTATCATCGTATACATGCTTTAGTTCGCTATTGCATGTTAATAGAGCCCATACGATTCTTGCATGACTGCCAGCAGTATCATGGGGATCATATACATGGGAGCTGGGGTCTGTAAGCACATCCTTAAAGTGTCCCTAGTAATGGGAGTTTCAAGACAGGGCATCGATACTCTAGAGTAGACTAGTGTATACAATCGAGACCCCGACGAGGGGTGATGGCCGGTCTCGTAAGCTATTGGTGTCAGTAGGATCACCTAAGATGTATACAGGTGCTTATTAGGTTATGAGTACACCGGACAAGACTCGCCGGGAACATGCTAGTTGGTATTATACATATCGTCAGATAGCAGTTCCCTGGTGACATGTGTACAGGTTAGTTCATCGACCTGAGGTCGTCATTTGTCTCGTGTGAGTTCCCACTGTGCTTTGATTTCTACCCTACCACGGCTCAAAGGAGTCGTGCAAACAGGTCCTTTTTGGGTACAGTCCCGAGCCACATGGAAGCAAGTGAGCGGATCGGCAGGGGATTCGTCTCTCCTGGTATTGGGGGTGAGATCGCGCTGTGTCTAGGAGAGCCATTACACAAAGCCCTCGGCCGAGGCAGGAGATTTACTGGTAGGTACTCCAGTAGTATCTCAGGGTGTTCTGGGCCACTCTCTGACACGACTTATACTGCTATTGGGGATCTGACGTTACCAGCCCCTAGGCCGATATGCGATACTCATAAACGAACGGACTGGACTGTATGTATATTGTCACTGTTAGGCTCAGTAGAGTTTATAGATGAGTTCGCTCGTCAGCTTCCCTTCCAATCAATATATAGGCAGCCGTTACGTACAGCCAGTACCTCTGACGTACTAGTGGTTATACCCAGTGCCAGTGTGTTGATGAGTCATTAGAGTCCCCCACAGACACTTTCCCAAGTTCGGGCGAAACGTTGTAGAAGCCGTATGGTTTTATGGCAGGGTTCGAAAAATGCACGTGCCTTTTCGCAAGTGTCATTTTTCGGGCAGATAATACTGGTAGGCTTTGGGTTATGTCGGAACCCAGTATAATACTATTTAGATATAATATCTTTGTCTCAGTTGCATTTGTATTCGGTCGTATTACAAATGAGGGTATGTTTATACTGTTACGGGGTTATCCTGAAATTTGTTTCAGGATCACTTTTGGAACTTGCCAGTTTCCAGTTTTTTATCGCCCAAATTTAACATTCGGTTAAATGCGGATTTATCTTTTCTTCTTGAGGGTGAGTCATGAGGTGAGTCATGAGTGTGGATGCTTCTTGGATGATGACTAGGTTAGTGAGTCATTCATTTACATTAATGGTTGATGAGGTGTTATTAGTGAGTCACCTTTTCATTAATGTCTTTTGTTCTTGCTATGATATTTGAGTGAGATCTTTTGTGTTATGATAAGCTTAGATTAAGGTCACCCCCTTGCTCCTACACTTACCCCCTCCTCTATATATGGCCGGCCCCCTCTCTTGATAGAATTATGGTTATTGATTGGAAAAAAGATATAAGTTTTGGTGCATAGAAATTTGATGTGATCGGTTTCTCTTTTCACCCGATCCAAAAGGCAACTTCATTAACCGTTCGTCCATAGCTTTGGATGTAACGAGACAAAGTGTTCTGCTCATTCTCTACATCAATCTTGGTCATATCTTTTAGAAAACTTGATGATCGAGTTGCCTCGGTTCAGAGGCGGGAGCCCGTTTAAAGATCCGTCGACGTGGTGCCACCTGGACGAGAAGACTGGAGATTCTGGAGATCGGAGCAGCCGCAACAAAGCGTGGGATGATGGTTGAAGATCGAAGGACTCGGATCGTTCGGTATAACTCTTCTACCCACTTTGTAGTTTGTTAGTTTAGCTTTAATGGCAGATCCGGTTTATAGTTCGCGATAGCGCCAGTTGTAAAAAGTTTTTGTTCCGCATTTGGCATCTGTTAGACGGCCGGGGCGCTACCGTGGACTTACAGTGGTATCAGAGCCTCACCATTAAGCTTTACTAACTTGTGCTAACGTGTTTAAAACATTGATCGAACGGATTTTCGAAAACCGCAAATTCCAGGGTTAAAGTTTCTGTCGATTTTAAACAGTGTCTAAAAATTATTTTACATATCGCAGAAAACTAAGCAGGCTTTTCTAAGAATTCTGGAAAATTTGGGCACGTGATCCCATAAGACCACCGCGGAACCGCGGCGAGTTTGTGGGAACAGTGCTCCAACTTTTTCCAGAGAGCTTCATTTTGGAAATTATGGTTTTTGGTATATATCTTTTGGGCCCAGATTTTGTTACTATACAGCAGATGTTTGTGGGGCCCACTATGGGATATTTGGTCGATCGAAATTTAAACATGTTAGTATTCAGTACTTACTTTATATCTCCGACCGGGAATGTCATTTGAGCGGTAAATTGCGTCTAATTGCTATAGCTCTTTTAGACGGGTTTGCGAACGTGACATTCGCGTTGATGTTCTGTGTTGTGCTGTAATGTTGCGGATTTGTCGTGGTGGATAGCACGGTGCAATGATAGTGCAGTTTGGATTTATATGTACATTTGATATTGCGGGGCGAGCGTCCAACATGTGGACTGCTGTCACTGCCAGTTTGTATAATATTCTTTTGGGGCACGACCGGGATGAGGTCGATGTACCCGTTGTATATTTTTATTTCTATACTAGGTTTATCCCTCGAAGGAGTGCACGGATAGCCGGGTTCTGGAGGGCAACGGGTCCGTATCTCTTGGCTTTGAGAGGCAGAGGGGCCTCACTCTAGAATTGGCAGACTATTCGCCGCACTCGTAGGGGGTACAGGTTGACCCAAGGAGGGGTGCTCAAGTTACCGGATTCCGTGAAGTGCCGGGTGGACCATTCATTTTGCTGTAGGGGGCTGCCTCGCTTCAGGTTTTGGCGGGTAACTTGCCGCACCCGTAGGGGTCTAGGTTTCATTGCACAGGCTATCCACACGACCAGGGGAACGTCGGGTTTCAATAGCGGCTCTGTGAAACCCAGGGATCCCAGATTATCTGTATTTTTCTGTGATGCTTATTACTTTTCTGTAATGTTACATATTATCACACCTAGAGCGATTATTGTATATTGGTATATATACTATTAGATGTTGTATATGTTTTACACCCGCGCTAGTCCAGCCCCCGCTCTATCGTTAGTTAAGTAACCTAACGGGTGATGACGAGACCCAGTGACGAATGCGGATGGCATATACGTACATTTTATTTTCGTTCTTTTCTGGTGTGATTTGTTGATGGGACTGCATTGATTCTTATCAATGCAAGGATAAAACAAACCTATATTAGATGTTGTTGGAACAAATTTTAAAAGGTGTTATTACAAAGATGTTTCCTTTTGTTTTGCATAGCGGTATTCAGTTGGAATATCCTGCACCTCATTCGACGAGGCAAGGGCCGAGATCCCTTCACCGGGAGTGACCCCTTGGGCAGAAGTTTACGTCAGGGTAATAACTTCGGTATAGTCGATTACAAGTTGCTTTGCATCGCGGTATTCAGTTAGAATATCATGCGCCTCATTCCACGAGGAAAGAGCCAAGATCCCTTCACCGGGAGTGACCTCTTTAGCAAAAGGTTTTCGCCACTATATTTTTATAAAAAGCTATCAGGTTCCTTCAACAAAATCAAGTTCATTACGTTAATGGTTTTTCGCCAAAAACCAGCAGTAGCCCTCCGTCATTTCTTATGGATAGTCAGTAGTATTCAAGCTATGTTTGTTGGCCAAAGTCAAGGCATAGTGCTTGGTAGCTGCTGAATATTCATCTGTCGCATAGATAGATGCGTTGGTTTGGGACAGTCGTTCTGCCTTGTTGGCCAAATTCAAGGGCATGTGCGGGTGGGTTCAAATTAACCTGGATAATGACGGGTAGAACTTGACACGTGACTTATGATTTGTTGGCCAAAGTCAAGGTTATAAGAGCATGAGGCAAAAATCATATCGGGAGTTTCAAACATACAGGAAACATGCCAGGCATGCGTATACCTTCTCGAGTGTGATAACTTGAGTGGCTTCCATTAAGTTATCATGCAATTATAGTTGGATCCCGATTCTCACTGATGAGTTGGTTTACTCTTCGGGTGATCCTGACTAATTCTTCTTTCAGGTTTGGAGGAGAATTTGAGAAAACAGTGGGAGGTTTCCTGATTAGATAAAATGATAACCATTCTGATCTAGGTGAGAGTGCACGCAGAGTGTTTCTTTTCTCTCTCTCTTTTTGGCAGCGACCTTTGACCGACCCTAGACTATGACTCAGTGACCAAGTTGACCGAACCTTCTTAATATACTGGCCTTTGGATTGTCTTAGTTGCATAAGTCATTGCCGCTCCTTCTTTTACCCTTTGTATTTCTCAGAGAAGCTTCCACACTCGCGTTGTCTTTTATTATCACCTTCTCTCAGGTTGCGAGGGCTCCTTAGTCTAGGAGAGTACACCTATTACGTTTATTGGATAGTCTTATTCCAAACCATAGGCAGGTGCCGAAAGGTAGGGAATGAAGAAAACCAATTAGCCTAAGTAGGGTGTGCAGAAGGTAATATGCAAAGACAAATAAAAGGATTAGAAAGAGGGCAAAGTAAATTGCGACTGTCATCATTCACGACCAAACCATATACATCATCGCCACTCCTATTTCACCTTTGCTTTTTTCCCCAGTTCGGGAGAAATAGAATAAGGTATTATTCAGTTGTCTTTTATCATTACCTTCTCTCAAGTTGTGAGTACTCCTTGGTTTAGGAGGGTACACCTATTATGCTTACTGGATAGTCTTCTTCCAAACCATAGGCTGGTGCCGAACGGTAGGTAAGGAAGAAAAACCATTTAGCCTAACGATGGTGTACAGAAGAAAATGAATAAAGACAGATCAAGGGATTTGGAGAGATGGCAAAGAGATATACGGTTATAGTCATGAATTAAATTATGGAAGAGGTATTACTAAGAATAACAGGATACCCCTACGAAACATTTTCATGTTTCAGAGCATTGTTAATGGAAAACTGATTTCCCAATTAGATACTTACTCCAGGGTATGTATTAACCAGGTTTCATTCTCATATCTATATGGTTTTACAGATAATGAGTTGGAGTAAGTTATTGGGAATTAGGTGATCATCCTCAATATATCAGAATTCATTGGAATTGGTGATATTTGAGGAAATCTCCTGGGTACAGTTTTCAACCTACGATGCACAGGTTATGAGTTATTCAACTCAGCGGACTTATACAGAGTATTGTATGTTGTCCAGTGTCTGTCAGGACAAAGGGGTAGGTCCTCATACTATGTTCTGTTTACTTATGACTTCTCTAGTTTTTAGACAAGTGTTTCGTAGAAATACAATGTCTAAGTTTTGAGAAGTTGTGGGTATAAGAATAAAGTAGAGAAGCAGGTATCACAAGTATCGGGATTCTTCAAAGAGATCGAAGATGTAGATTCTTGTGATTGGTATTCAGTTGATAGTAATGGTTTTGAGAAACTCGTTTCTCTTTCAGCTTACTCATAATTGGATGGATTCCTAAGTTGAGTAATGCTGAGTAGCCACTTTCCATTAAGTTGATATGCACTGGAGACAGCTGCATGATTTGAATCTGGTTCCAATTAAATTAGTTCCTCTATTTCTATATTGTATATAGAATGGTTCATATCTTAACGATATTAAGATACGGGGAGTTGTCCAGCTTATGCTTAAAACTAGACACTAGATAACTCAAGGCACATTTCTGTAATGGCAGTTTGTGGGTTGACCCTGGCTTTGACGAGGGTTGATTTTCTACCATCTGGAAGATCAATAGTGATATTGTTCTTGACTCGCCACAGTTTTAGTAAAAATGGATTTTTTCAGAAAACAGTAGTGGGAGTATGGTAGAACTGGAAGTGATTCCAGAACCGCAAACGATTACGGAAAATTTAATAGGACCTATATATTCAATCAGGTTTCACATTCCAATAGCCACTCCGCCGACATGGTGGGTAACCTCAGACACCCGAGAGGTACTCCGGTAGCCTCAAGGACGGTGACAGGGAGGTTCTTGTTTACCCAGACTTGACACTACGGTTGTTCCAGGCTATGAGACCCGGCACGAGGTTATGTATAGCGTCGTTCTAAACTAGCTTTAGAAGTGTATGTATATATTATTCTGCCAGAGGGTTGTCATAGTCAGTGGGAGCAGCGAAAGCATAGTGGACAAGTAGCTTATGTCTATTTATAGGCTTGAGCAGATATAGCGGAGATAAGATCATCTAATTTTGATGTGACGGTCATGGCTTAAACTTCATCAGAATAGGGGATGGATCTGTTAAGAAGGTAGTAGGGTGTGATGTCCTGGTATTTGGATGACATACACAGAGTAGGAAGTAAAATTCCTATACTACGATCGGTTGTACTGTGATTGTCACACAGTTGTTTCTTCACAAAGGACATGGATATAATATCTGACATTCTGGTTACTAGATCTATGGTTTTAGATCTGGATTTGGGCAGTTTCCCAATATGGGTATTTTGCAGTATTCTAATGGTATTTTAGAATAGGTGACTACTGGCATGGTGGTGTACCTGCAGGTGATGGAGTCACCCTCTCTAAAGGTGTCTTACAGACTAAAGGAGAGAGGGAAGTGCATGATTGGCAGATCACTTGCTTAGGCAATTGAGACAATCATGAGATGTCAAGTACCACACCAGATGTTGTTTTTGCACTTGATGCGATAAGTTTATATTAATCCAATCCTGAAGAAACATAAGGAAGCAGTTTTAGAACATAAGTGCATGTTCTACGGATTTGATGGCGGCAGCCTCCTTCGGGAGACAGTTATCATTCTAGGCATCCAAGGTGACATGGATGACAGAGTGATTGTCAGAGTTATAGTTTTCCCTCTAACGAGGGACAATATTATAGACAGGTGGTCCAAGAGAATACTGTGGGAGGCATGGTGCTGGATACTGATTATGTTCAGTTATCAATAAAATCTAAAATGTTTGGATTTGGAGTTCATTTATGAACTAGGTCCCATCAGATATTCAGACATATTCTAAGACAGGAATTACTCGATTCGGGAGATGGGTTTCTCCGCGAACCTGAGATTAAGAGAGACATAGAAAGAAACATCAGGGCGGATCCACTCACTGAGGCTATTTCTCGAACATAAGAGTTTTACAAATTAGCTTTGTGAAACTGATTAGTAGAGGAGTTGGATGTTCGGTATCACACAGGCTGTGAGTATGCGACATCGCAATAATTAACCTTAAGTGCAAATGGGAGATTGTTGGAGATAGTGCCCTCAAAGTCAATTATTGGATCGCAGGTACGTGATTGCAATGATTGAGGCAGGTCCTATACCGATATGACAATCTTGCTCGAGATGATAGTATGCTATCTGGTTTGTCTTTATCATTGTATACATGCTTTAGTTCACTATTGCATGTTGATATAGCCCATAGGATTCTTGCTTGACTGCCAGCAGTATGATGGCGATCATATAAGTGGGAGCTGGGGTCTGTAAGCACATCCTTAAAGTGTCCCTAGTCGTGGGAGTTTCGAGACAGGGCATCGATACTCCAGAGTAGACTAGTGTATACAGTCGAGACCCCGACGAGGGGAGATGGCCGGTCTCACAAGCCATTGGTGTTAGTAGGATCACCTAAGATGTATACAGGTGCTCATTAGGTTATGAGGACACCGGACAGGACTCGCCGGGAACATGCTAATTGGTATTATACATATCGTCAGATAGCAGTTCCCTGGTGACATGTGTACAGGTTAGTTCATCGAACTGAGGTCGTCATTTGTCTCGTGTGAGTTCCCACTGTGCTTTGATTTCTACCCTACCACGGCTCAAAGGAGTCGTGCAAACAGGTCCTTTTTGGGTACAATCCCGAGCCACATGGAGGCAAGTGAGCGGATCGGCAGGGGATTCGTCTCTCCCAGTATTGGGGGTGAGATCGCGCTAGGAGAGCCATTACACAAAGCCCTCGGCCGAGGCAGGAGATTTACTGGTAGGTACTCCAGTAGTATCTCAGGGTGTTCTGGGCCACTCTCTGACACGACTTATACTGCTATTGGGGGTCTGACGTTACCAGCCCCTAGGCCGATATGCGATACTCATAGACGAATGGACCAGACTGTATGTATATTGTTACTGTTAGGCTCAGTAGGGTTTATAGATGATTTGGCTCGTCTGCCTCCCTTCCAATCAATACATAGGCAACCGTTACGTACAGCGAGTACCTCTGACGTACTAGTGGTTATACCCAGTGCCAGTGTGTTGATGAGTCATTAGAGTCCCCCACAGACACTTTCCCAAGTTCGGGCGAAATTTTGTAGAGGCCGTATGGTTTTATGGCCGGGTTCGGAAAATGCACGTGCGTTTTCGCACGTGTCATTTTTCGGGCAGATAATACTGGTAGGCTTTGGTTTAAGCCGGAACCCAGTATAATACTGTGTAGATATAATATCTTTGTCTCAGTTGCATTTGTATTCGGTCGTAATACAAATGCGGGTATGTTTATACTGTTACGGGGTTATCCTGAAATTCGTTTCAGAATCACTTTTGGAAGTTGCCTGTTTCCAGTTTTCTATCGCCCGTATTTAACATTCGGTTAAATACGGATTTATCTTTTCTTCTTGAGGGTGAGTCATGAGGTGAGTCATGAGTTTGGATGCTTCTTGGATGATGACTAGGTTACTGAGTCATTCATTTGCATTAATGGTTGATGAGGTGTTATTAGTGAGTCACCTTTTCATTAATGTCTTTTGTTCTTGCTGTGATATTTGAGTGAGATCTTTTATGTTATGATAAGCTTAGATTAAGGTCACCCCCGTTGCTCCTACACTTACCCCCTCCTCTATATATGGCCGGCCCCCTCTCTTGATAGAATTATGGTTATTGATTGGAAAAAAGATATAAGTTTTGGTGCATAGAAATTAGATGTGATCGGTTTGTCTTTTCACCCGATCGAAAAGGCAACTTCATTAACCGTTCGTCCATAGCTTTGGACGTAACGAGACAAAGTGTTCTACTCATTCTCTACATCAATCTTGGTCATCTCTTTTAGCAAACTTGATGATCGAGTTGCCTCGGTTCAGAGGCGGGAGCCCGTTTAATGATCCGTCGACGTGGTGCCACCTGGACGAGAAGACTGGAGATTCTGGAGATCGGAACAGCCGCAACAAAGCGTGGGAAGATGGTTGAAGACCGAAGGACTAAGATCGTTCGGTATAACTCTTCTACCCACTTTGTAGTTTGTTTGTTTAGCTTTAATGGCGGATCCGGGTTATAGTACGCGATAGCGCTAATTGTAAAAAGTTTTTGTTCCGCATTTGGTGTCTGTTAAACGGCCGGGGCACTACCGTGGACTTACAGTTCGATCATATACGTGTACTTGTGCACGCATGATGTTCGGACGGATAATACTAGTGGGATTTTATTTAAGCCGGATCCTAGTATTATATTGTTAGATTATTTTCGTCTCTATGTATTCGTATTCTTCGAAGTACGGATGCGGGTATGTATATACGGATGAGGGGTATTCTTGTAATTCATTACAAGATTACTTTTAGAAGATTACACCTCATCATAGTTTAGACCTTTTTGGATTAAAATGTTATTAAGGTGTAGGATGAGGAGTTTATTGCATTTTTGTGACATGGCTAATTAGTGACCCAGGGTTACTATTCTAGCATGCATAAGGACTTGTTTATTAAGAGATTATTGTTGACTTGAGATATTATGGTTGACTCTAGATATTTTGGTGGCATGGGATATTTTTATGGATGGCATCATTATTTATTAAATAATCTCACAACAAACAAAAGGTTATGCCATTATTCATTTCTTTTTCTCTTTCTTGAGTTGCTCTAAACTCTCATCCTCATGGCAACTTCTTCTTCCTCTAGCTCCACCCAAACCCTCTCATGAGTTGAGAATCCTTGGGTGTCTTGAGACAAATTAATCCTTCATCACTCTCTACTACATCTACGGTATCTAGTGTAGCGATCTAGGTACCCTAGTTGCCTAGGATATTGTCATGACCCATGTTTGGATGTGACCGGCACATAGATTGTATAATATCTAAAAATATTTACACAATCTGAGTAAGTCAAAAACCAAGATCAAAAACCCTTTTTGCTGAACTTTTTAGGAAAAATTTAGTTTTTAAGTAAAAATCGCAGTTTTAGGAATTTAGATTTTTAACCGTAACATCCTATTGAAATAATAATAAAACAATTATAAAGTGTTCAAATAGGTTGCATCCCTAATTGGGATCAACAATGTCAACAACGGAAATAAATATACAACTTTATATGACAGCAATACGAATTTCAGACATCAGTAAAAGAAATACCATTTGATATAACCAAACTATCTCATCTGCCAAATAACATACATATAACCACCTCTAGTTCTAAGTCAAAATACAAGGTATGATGGAGAGTTTCTAGATTCAATATACAATACAAAAAAGGGAAGGTTACTACCTATGTAACCCACCTAGCAAAAGATGCGATCAAAACTGATATGTGGACCTGCACTGCTGCTAACCGTCCACTCTATTCCTGAAAGGAACTGTGGCACAACGGGGGTGAGTTGCCAACTTAGTGAATATAACTAACATATAACGGCTGATAATGTAAATATGACGAACTAGAATTTATTCCAACAATAGTAAATGCGATACATGATAGCAAGTGGAAGAATGAATATGTAATACTCCATATATGAATCAAGACTGAAATCTCATCAATTATTTTCCAAATCATATTCATTTTTCTCCGTTCCTAACATCGACAAAAATCTTCGGTATTTCGTCAGGCATCATTCCTCGAACGATCCTGTAATCAATAACACCGGTCAGTATCATCTAGATATCCGCCGTGTTTCATAACTGTATCCGGTATCGAGTCACCTCGTTAGGCTCCCCGCCTAAAGTGCGGCTATCCTACCCCTCGGTCTCGACCGGGTCCACCATGTATCCAACTGTATCCACACCGACTCAGTCGGGATAAAATTGTAAATCCGTAACCGTATACCCACCGACTCGGTCAGGAATGAAACCAAATCATAAAAACGACATATCATGGTCGACGTGACCCATAATCATAAAAATCACTGATTTTTCGTAATAGTATAGAAAAACTTAAAATCATAAATCCTCAATAATACAAAAGCCTCTTATATCAAGTACTAATACTGGAATACGAAATATAATGTCATATATGCTAATCACTACAACTATTGACCTCTTAAGTTATGATACAAATCATTTTTGACCGAATAATTTCTAAGTGTGAAGTGACATGTTAATACCGACAAGCTGTAGTGTAACATGTAGATATGTGCATGTGTAGCATAACTCGTCGATGATGGTGCAGTGTTCTAAGAAATATTAATCCTGGAGATATATATATATATATATATATATTAGAATGCATATGATAAGGTTAACATACAAAAGCAAAACTTGAATTTAAATCTAACTACGGGCTTAGCAAGCCATCTTTACAAGATCCTCCGGTACATGTTTTGTCTAGTCACTGAAATACGTCATAACTACTCAGGAATCGCCAATCCTTTTCCTTTCCTTGCGGCCTCCGAAGTTCCCGTATTGGATCTAACATCGAAATTTAGTTATATAAGGAAACGACTAACTCCGATACGACAAAATCATGAAAACACAAGTTGTACGTTCTAGTTATACCACATACTACTATTGCATACTATTTAACACTCATTTTATTTGGAATTTAACCCAACGCTGTTTCGTAACAGAAACAGAACGCGTTACGAATTACCCGTGTCGTATTTTAGATTGTTGATGCCTTTTCCGATATTAGTCCCCAGATTTTATATACAGTTAAACTAACTTGATTAAACAACACCAAAGTAACCAAACACCTACACAAAGACCTACCCAAAAACCCAATTCACCATACCTCCCTACAAATCCGGTAACGCCGGAATTTTCCTATATGTCGCCGGACCAAAACCGAGCCCCTTGGTTCGTGCTTCTAGGGTTTGTTCTAGGTCTAACATACAATATTTTGGCATTGTTTGGTTAAGTTGATTGTTTTCTGACTAATAGCATATTACTACAGAGTTCAGTTTTGCCTAAAATACGACATTATAGACATTGGATTTCTAATTTAAACTAACTACAGAACTAATTTATACAGTGATCCAAGATTTTACCGACAAGGGATTGCTCGAAGAACTTCCTCCAAGAAGCACATGCTCCTAGTCCTTAGCTTGATGGTGAACCCTTAGCTTAGTTCTTCTTCTTCACTTCTCTTTTCTTTTCTTTTCTTTTTTTGTCTAAGTGTTTTCCCTTCTTTTCATTCGGATTTTCAGAACTTTAATTTGTTAATTTGTTCTGAACACATGATATATGTGTGATAAAGGGAAGGGTGAGGTGTAGGAGGAGGTGTCAATGATCAAGGTGTGGTTGTTTCATGCAAGGAGGAGGTGTTGTGTGTGTGTTGTGCATGAAAGGAGGTGGTGTCAACACAATATGTTTTATTTTTATGATAATATCTGAACTAAAACATTATCTACCCTTTTTCACTTACACCCTCCACATTTCCTAGTTTGCACAACTTTCCTAACTTTTTACACCAAGACCCCTCACTAACTATGTTATTATATAGCACTATTTTAATTAAAATGAAGCTAAATTTTACATTAAAACCCTTATAATTTATTTATGTTTCATACTAAAATCTTAATTTAATTTGTTTTACATACTACTTATGAAATTGTTTTATTTGGTTTTTGATAACTTTTTAATTTCACATTTTATTATTTAATTAATTAATTTTATTTATTTCTAAATTTTCAAAATGTTACAATATTCCCCCCTTAAGAAAATTCGGTCCCCGAATTTAATACTTAACAAGACGAACCTTCAAAAAGATGTGGAAATTTCTTTCGCATCGCATCCTCGGTCTCCCAAGTGATCTCTTCGCGATTCTTTTCTCGCCAAAGAATCTTTACAGATGGAAGTACCCTTGATCTCAGTTTCTTTTCATGCCGGTCTAGAATAACTACAGGCTGCACTGTGTAAGATAAATCTGGCTCAAGTTGTAAGGTCTGATGCTGGATTGCGTAAGAATGATCTTGAAAATACTTGTGAAGCATAAATACGTGAAACATCGGGAAAACTCTATGGAAGTGCTAAACGATAAGCTACAACACCCACTCTCTCGAGAATCCCGTAGGGTCCGACATATCTGGGGCTGAGCTTTCCCTTTTTCCCGAAACGCATCACACCTTTCATCGGAGATACATGAAGGAACACATGATCTCCCACATCAACCTCGAGTCTACGACGTCGTCGATCTACATATGATTTCTGTCTGCACTGGGCCGCCTTCATTCTGTCCCCTATCAACTGAATCTTTTCCGTAGTCTCCTATACTATCTACGGTCCCAAAAATGCTACTCTCACTCAGTTCCGTCCAGCAAACGGGTGATCGACATTTCCTCCTATAAAAAGCTTCAATGGGTGCCATCTGGATCGTCTCCTGAAAACTGTTGTTGTACGAAAATTCCATCAAAGGTAGTTGACGATCCCAACGACCACTGAAATTAAGGATGCAAGCTCGAAGCATATCCTCTAAAGTCTGAATGGTCCGCTCAGACTGACCATCCGTCTGTGGGTGAAAAGTTGTACTAAAACTCAGTCGTGTACCAATAGCTTCTTGAAGTTTCTGTCATAGCCTACTAGTAAACTGGGTAACCCTATCTGACACTATGCTCGTCGGAATTCCATGCAATCGGACAATCTCGTTGATATAAATCTGAGCATACTGTGCAAACCCATACATCGTTTTCACCCGAAGAAAGTGAGCCGCCTTTGTCAATCTATCAACAATCACCCAGATGTAATCATACCCTCTGCTAGTCCTGGGTAGACCCACAACGAAATCCATGGAAATCTGTTCCCACTTCCACTCTGGAATGGGCAAGGGCTGCAATTCTCCCGTCGGCCTCTGTTGCTCTGCCTTGACTTTCTGACAAGTCAAGCATCTTGAAACAAACTCTGCAACATCCCTCTTCATTCCTTCCCACCAATAAACATCCCTCAAGTCATGATACGTCTTGGTGAAATCAGGATGAATACTGTATGCAGATCGATGGGCCTCTTCTAAGATCTCACGTCTCAATCCATCAGAATCTGGCACACAAAGACGAGTCCCAAAACGTAATACTCTACTGCCATCTATCACGAATTCCGACTCTCTGCCCTACCTAACCTGATCCATAATCTCCGATATACGATCGTCTGCGGGCTGTGTCTCTCGGATACGATCCAATAACTGAGGACGGGTACGAACACGTGCTAACTGTCCTCCTGTAGATGTGAAATCAAAATGTACACGACTATCACATAAAATCTGGCAGTCCGTTAAAGACTGTCTCTGCAAGGTGCGCACATGAGATAAGCTACCTCCAGGCCTCTTACTCAAAGCATCTGCTACAACATTTGCTTTGCCTGGATGATACAATATCTCACAATCGTAATGCTTCACGAGTTCCATCCATCTACGTTGTCTTAAATTCAGATCCCTCTGCTTAAATATACTTCAAGCTCTTAGGATTTGTAAAAATCTGGCATGACTCTCCATACAAGTAATGCCTCCAAATCTTTAGTGCGAAAACTACAGCAGCCATCTCCAATTCATGAGTGGGGCAATTCTGCTCGTGCCTCTTCAACTATCGAGAAGCATAAGCCACAACCCTGCTGTGCTGCACCAATACACAGACTAAACCCACTCGAGATGCATCACAATACACAACAAAACCACCTGACCTAGAAGGTAAGGATAAGACAGGTGCAGTCGTCAAGCGCGTTTTCAACTGCTGAAAACTCTGTTCACCTGCATCTGTTCAAAGAAAGGGAACCTCCTTCTTAGTCAATTCGGTCCACGGTGCAGCGATCCGAGAAAATCCTGCACATAACGTTGATAAAAACCGGCCAGACCCAAGAAATCTACACTACCCATCCAGAAAGCACACTTGGAGAATTTAACGAAAAGTTGATGCTCCTTCAAGGTCTATAACGTGATACGCAAATGCTGCTCGTGCTCCTCTCAACTCCGGGAAAAACAATAATATCATCAATGAATACTAAAATGAACTGATCAAGGAATGTCCTGAAGGTATTCTTCATCATATCCATGAAAGCTACTGGGGCGTTGGTGAGTCTAAACGACATCACCAGAAATTCATAATGCCCATATCGGGTGCGAAAAGCAGTCTTCGGAATATCATCCTTCCGAACTCTCAACTAGTGATACCCTGACCTCAAATCAAAATTTGAAAAGTAGCCAGCTCCCTGCAGCTGATCTAACAAGTCATTGATAGAAGGTAGTGGATGCCTATTTCGCACAGTAACTCGATTCAGCTGTCCGTAGTCTACGCACAGTCTCATGCTACCGTCTTTCTTCTTAACAACAAGACAGGAGCTCCCCACGGCGATACACTTGGACGAACAAGCCCTCTATCTACTAACTCTTGCAACTGACTTTTGAGTTTCCTTCAACTCTGTCGGGCTATCCATTAAGGTAGTATAGAAATAGGCCCCGCACCCGGAATCAAATCGATACAAAACTCAATATCGTGCTCTGGCTGAAATCTAGGTAATTCAGCAGTAAACACATCCGGAAATTCTCGTGCAATCGAAACCTGGTCCAACAGAACTTCAGCGACTCCTAAGTCCTGAACAAAAGCTAAGAACCCATGACAACCCTTCTTCAAGATTCGTCCTGCAAAAAAAGCAGAATCATGTTGGCAGGAGTTATATTACAGTTCCCCTGCACAACAGAGATCGGTTCACCTTGAAAACAAAATCTAACCGCTTTCCTCCGACGATTTACATAGGCATGACAAGCGGCCAACCAATCCATACTAAGAAGTAAATAAAACTAACTTATATAAAAGAATTGAATCCACTAATAAATCCCTATCACCAACACGTACTAAACATGACCTGAATATGAATCGAAGTACAAAAGAATCTCCTACCGGAGTAATAACTACTAACGGTGACTCTAACAGCGACGATTTTCTCTCCAGAGAAAGTACAAAGCGTGAAGATACACAAAAATGTGTAGAACCGGGATCAAATAAAATAAGCGCGCTTAAGGAACATACTGAAAGAATACCTGTTTCGACTTTATTGAATGTCTGGACATCCTGTGGAGTCAAGTAAAGACCCGAGCCCGGTCCCTACTAGTATCCTGACGTCCTCTACCTCTATCTCCTCGACCTCTCTTAAAGCGTCCTACAAAGCCTCGACCTCGTAGTGCAACTTCCTGGCGTATAGGGCCAACTGGGGGAGGAGGTAAAGCCATCGACGTAGAAGGTGGAGGGGGTAAAGCAACTTGCGGAGTAACAGTCCCGCCATGGCGTGTACACCCTCTAGCCATATACCCTGGAAGTCCGCAATTATAACATGTAAGTGGTGTCCTCTGATAATCAGGGTATGAACTGAACATCTGTCCCTGGGTCCAACCTCGTCCCAAACTGCGTCCTGGGGTGTGCCTGCCTCTACCTCTGCTAAATTGTCTAGTCATGACTCAATCGGTCTAATCCTCTTTGGCTCCAGAACAATCACTGCCTCGTTCAAACGTTCCTCTACTCGCATAGCTGCATCCATGGCCTGCGCATAAGTATCAAAATGTTGGGATCCTATAGCTAGATACAACTGTGTATCCAAACACCTTATGAACCTCTTCACCCGAAGCTCTTCCGTAGGAACTAAGTATGGAGCATAGCGCGATAACTAGGTGAATCGTAAATCATAATCTGCCACCGACATACTCGCAGATTTCCGCAACGCTTCAAATCTACTAGCTCTTGCATCCCTCACACTCTGTGGAAGAAATCTGGTAAGAAAGACCTCGGAGAACTCGGTCCACGACATTTGAGGAAGACCAGCAGCTCACCCTTTCTCCATCGACTCACACCACTCCTGTGCAAGTCCTTCCAATTGAAAGCCAGTCAGCTCTACTGACCTCGCATAAGAACATATCAATGATTTACCAATCCTTGCCATCCTATCAAGAAATGACCGAGGATCCTCCGCTACATCGGTCCTTGTAAAAAACTGGAGGTCTCAACCTTATAAACTCTAAAAGCAACACCTCCATCACTCTCGTCTCTACCAGCGCGACCGTCCGCGTGGGCTGTACATCGGACTCTGCCATGGTCGGTGCCGGATCCTGTCTCTGTACTCGAGTGGCCTCAGCCAGCTGCCCGACCACTCGCTGTAATCCTAACATGCCCTCCTCTATCCTAGTCATGCGATATGGAGGAGGAAGATCAACATGCTCATGCACCGTCGGAACGTCCGGTGTACCAGTTTCCATCACAGGTGGGCTCACCCTAGCTGCATCTCTGGCTGCGGCTCTCCTAGCTCGCGTAGCCATAGCAACTAGAACAAGAAACGAGAGTTGATAATTTTTACGAGTAGGGATAATCAATGTCAGAGTGTCAAAGGAAGAATAGATCAAGATATACATCCTAAGGTTAGTTAGTCTGAGTATGGTAACGTAAATATGCCGCGGAACATACGTACGGTACTGCACTCATCCTAATTCACCTACTCCATCAAACCAAGGGTCATCCTACGTAACGACTCAAGTCGACTTACTTTAACTCAGTACTCGATTCCGTAAGGTTAATCCTAAGCTCTGATACCATCTTTGTCACGACCAAAGTTTGGATGTGACCGAAACTTAGAATGTATAATATCTAAAGATATTTACACAATCTGAGTAAGCCAAAAACCAAGATCAAAAACCCTTTTTGCAGAACATTTTAGGAAAAATTTAGTTTTTAAGTAAAAATCGCAGCTTTAGGAAATTTAGATTTTTAACCGTAACATCCTATTGAAATAATAATAAAACGGTTATAAAGTGTTCAAATAGGTTGCATCCCTAGTTGGGATCAACAATGTCAACAGCGGAAATAAATATACAACTTTATATGACAGCAATACGAATTTTAGACATCAGTAAAAGAAATACCATTTGATATAACCAAACTATCTCATCTGCCAAATAATATACATATAACCACCTCTCGTTCTAAGTCATAATACAGGGTCTGATGGAGAGTTTGTAGATTCAATATACAATACCAAAAAGGGAAGGTTACAACCTATGTAACCCACCTAGCAAAAGATGCGATCAAAACTGATACGTGGACCTGCACTGCTGTTAACCATCCACTCTATTCCTGCAAGGAACAGTGGCACAACGGGGGTGAGTTTCTAACTCAGTGAATATAACTAACATATAACGGCTGATAATGTAAATATGACGAACTAGAATTTATTCCAACAATAGTAAATGCGATACATGATAGAAAGTGGAAGAATGAATATGTAATACTCCATATATGAATCAAAACTGAAATCTCATCAATTATTTTCCAAATCATATTCATTTTTCTCCGTGCCTAACATCGACACAAATCTTCGGTATTTCGTCAGGCATCATTCCTCGAACGATCCTGTAATCAATATCACCGGTCGGTATCATTTAGATATCCGTCGTGTTTCATAACTGTATCCAGTATCGAGTCACCTCGTTAGGCTCCCCGCCTAAAGTGCATCTGTCCTGCCCCTCGGTCTCGACCGGGTCCACCATGTATCCAACTGTATCCCCACCGACTCAGTCTGAATAAAATTGTAAATCCGTAACCGTATACCCACCGACTCAGTCCTGAATGAAACCAAATCACAAAAAAGACATATCATGGTGGACGTGACCCATAATCCTAAAAATCACTGATTTTTCGTAATAGTATAGGAAAACTTAAAATCATAAATCCTCAATAATACAAATGCCTCTTTTATCAACTATTAATACCGGAATACGAAATATAATGTCATATATGCTAATATCTACAACTATTGACTTCTTAAGGTATGATACGAATCATTTTTGACCGAATAATTTCTAAGTGTGATGTGACATGTTAATACCGACGAGGTGTAGTGTGACATGTAGATATGTGCATGTGTAGCATAACTCGTCGATGATGGTGCAGTGTTCTAACAAATATTAATCCTGGAGATATATATATATATATATATTAGAATGCATATGATAAGGTTAACATACAAAAGAAAAACTTGAATTTAAATCTAACTACGGGCGTAGCATGCCATCTTTACAAGATCCTCCGGTACATGTTTTGTCTACTCACCGAAATACGTCGTAACTACTCAGGAATCGCCAATCCTTTTCCTTTCCTTGCGGCCTCCGAAGTTCCCGTATTGGATCTAACATCGAAATTTACTTATATAAGGAAACGACTAACTCCGATATGACAAAATCATGAAAACACAAGTTGTACGTTCTAGTTATACCACATACTACTATTGCATACGATCTAACACTCATTTCATTTGGAATTTAACCCAACGCTGTTTCGTAACAGAAACAGAACGCGTTACGAATTACCCGTGTTGTATTTTAGATTGTTGATGCCTTTTCCGATATTAGTCCCCAGATTTTATATACAGTTAAACTAACTTGATTAAACAACACCAAAGTAACCAAACACCTACACAGAGACCTACCCAAAAACCCAATTCACCATACCTCCCTACAAATCCGGTAATGCCGGAATTTTCCCATATGTCGCCGGCCCAAAACCGAGCCCCTTGGTTCGTGCTTCTAGGGTTTGTTCTAGGTCTAACATACAATATTTTAGCATTGTTTGGTTAAGTTGATTGTTTTCTGACTAATAGCATATTACTATAGAGTTCATTTTTGCCTAAAATACGACATTATAGACATTGGATTTCTAATTTAAACTAACTACAGAACTAATTTATACAGTGATCCAAGATTTTACCGACAAGGGATTGCTGGAAGAACTTCCTCCAAGATGCACAAGCTCCTAGTCCTTAGCTTGATGGTGAACCCTTAGCTTAGTTCTTCTTCTTCACTTCTCTTTTCTTTTTTTGTCTAAGTGTTTTCCCTTCTTTTCATTCGGATTTTCAGAACTTTAATTTGTTAATATGATCTGAACACATGATATATGTGTGATAAAGGGAAGGGTGAGGTGTAGGAGGAGGTGTCAATGATCAAGGTGTGGCTATTTCACGCAAGGAGGAGGTGTTGTGTGTGTGTTGTGCATGAAAGGAGGTGGTGTCAACACAATATGTTTTATTTTTATGATAATATCTGAACTAAAACATTATCTACCCTTTTTCACTTACACCCTCCACATTTTCTAGTTTGCACAACTTTCCTAACTTTTTACACCAAGACCCCTCACTAACTATGTTATTATATAACACTATTTTAATTAAAATGAAGCTAAATTTTACATTAAAACCCTTATAATTTATTTATGTTTCATACTAAAATCTTAATTTTATTTATTTTACATACTACTTATGAAATTGTTTTATTTGGTTTCTGATAGCTTTTTAATTTCATATTTTATTATTTTATTATTTAATTATTAATTTTATTTATTTCTAAATTTTCAAAATATTACAGATATGAGGTTGGAGCTCGTTGCATAGACTCTCGGGTGTATCATCTTCGATGGAGGGAGACCGGAGATCAAGCTTGATCAAAGAATCCCTTAGGAGCTTGGGATGATGGTTGAAGACCGAAGGACACGGATCTATTCGGTATAATCATTCTAAACTCCTAGTTTATAGATTGCTAGTTAAGGGTTAATTGTAGATCTTGGTAATTGGTTGTGGTAGCGCTAAGTTTTATAAATTTTTGTTCCGCATTTGGTCACGGATATATGGCCGGGGCGCTGCCGTAACATAACAATAATGAGTGCAAAACTCAGAATCAAAACTCCGTCAAGCATCACGCAATCATCGGAGTTTGTGCTAAAATACAATGTCGAAATCCATTACGAAAACCAACATGATATGCTGAAAACAATAATACGTATATAGTACGCATCGTTGTAAAATCGTCAAAACATCCAAATAGAAATGCATGCAATACCTTTTTCAAATCGCCGTGCGATGCGCGTATTATGGCACAAGTAGCGGACGTTCATTATGAGGAAAATAGCTATATATATGTATATATATACTTATCTTTTGTTTAACATATACGTCCCGCCTTTTGAAAATAATTTAGATGGGTTTTCTTTATAAAATTTTGTGTTATCATCAACACGTAGGAAAATATTATGACTATAGCTCTTTTTGAAAATCCCTTCCGTAAATATCGATGCATGCAAAATACTTAGGTACTGTCCTCAGACCAGTCTTGTTCGGTTACTAAACCATTTAGTATATGAGCCATGAAAAACGTGATGCTCAAAAGGAATCCAACTCAACAGCGTATACAAAAATGGCACATGCGTCTCGTGCGCACGAAAATCGAAACCAAATACATATGTCATAAATGTGTACAGAAACAGAACTAAGTGCAAAGGGCGTGCACAAAAACATGTGTCCAATGCAACAAGTGTGCACGACAACAATATCAGGTGCATCTGGTGTGCACAAAATTGCATCTAGCGCGCCATGTGTGCGCAAGAATCTCAATCAAGTGCACATCGTGCACAAAAACATAAATCCAGCCCACTAGAGTGCATGAAAACAAATATCGAGTATCAAGGTCGAAATCGACGGTATACGAAACAAACCAATTCAAAATCATGTATACCGCGGTATATAAACTCATAAACGTGTGCATCTGCGTGCACAAAATCATATCAAATTATTGAAATCTCACGGAAACTACCCGAATGCATAAATCAAATCATGTGCATACCATATGCATGAAATCAAATCAATTAAATCAAGGTGTACGAAATAAAAATCAAATACCTCATAATGTGTAAGGATCAAAATCAAGTGTAATGGGTACGCACAAAAACGATCATCGGTACGACTGATACATGAAAATATGAATTTAGTGCAACTATGGTGCACATAAGAAATACCAATCATAAAACGAATCGTCAAAATATCAAAATCAAAACAACAAAAACACGTTACCGAATCATCCGGACGCACATTATAAATAACTATCGTCGATGTAACCTTCCATTTGTGTCGAAAGGTGCCGGTGCACCGAAGGCTGGAAGAGCAAGATATCTACCTGCCTCTTGCCCACGGTCTGGCTCCTTCTTCCCTTAGGTTCTCATCTCTCTCTTTGGATCACCATTTATATGCCCTCTTGGCTTGACAACCTGATTCGGGGTACTGACAGAAACAGTCCCATTCTGGCGCTTCTCTGAAGATCTCCTGACTAATTACATAGCCACTCGTAACGTATCTCCTCAATGATGGCAAACTTTGGCCCACTGAGTGCGCGTAATACGACCGATCCTGGGTCCAAGTCTCCTTGTATTGTATTCTAGAAGGATCCTGTCGGGGTTTCTCCCACATCTCATCTCTGAAGGACTGCTCGGAAGTTGGCATTTTATGCTAAATCCATTTTATTGTTCCGGGACAGTCGCATTATTTTCATGACTTTTCTCTGGAATTATAGCTGTATTTTATACCTTTGCATGCGTATCAATCTTTAATGTCAATGGAGTATAACGCCATCTCGTCAAGATTGCATTCGAACCTTTTACTCCGCTTCCCTTCGGTATGGACCAATTTGGAATCATCCTTTCGTAGATGTATGGACGGCGCTCCATTTGGCTGTAATCGTATCTAGAGTCTCTTTTTCCGAAGCTACGAACATGGTGTCTCCAATATCCTGTTTAGAAGGAATCTGGTCAACTCACAATGCATCTTGGTGAGGTCTTTCTATCCAAAGCTGGCCAACTAACCGATCTTATATCGGATTATCCAACGAATAATGCCTTTTCTTGATCGATTCACATCACGTCTGTGTTAGGGCCTCTTGTATCATATGTAAATCAATTGATGACTTCACATCGAAGTATCCAAACAAACAAAAGATCATAGTCTTATCCAAGGGTGACAAGCGACCTTCAATCACATTCCTGAGTATAACCTCATGTTACAATAGCTTCCAAACGTCTTGGGGCGATATCTTGTCAGTCGCAGCCATAGCTGGCTTATCCGTCCACACGATAGGCAATGCCTCAATCATCAAGAATAGACGGTACATTAACAGTCTTCACATTCTGGCTGGCCTCTAGCAGTGGCCCGATCATCTGGTGTAGATATGCTTTTGCATCAACAAGAAATCTTAGCAAAACAACTCATCGAAACGCTCACGTCAATGGAAAACATAGTAAAACTATATATCAATGCAATCGCGTGCCACCGGAATACACCCTAGTCAGTCCTCGTTCATGATGAGCTCGTGCTGACCACACCTCTAACCGTAGCTCACTCTCTGCTCGTTTAACCGTGGTAACAGAAACCACAATCCGACATCGATGAGGATAGATCATAGGAACGAATAGAAATATAGAGCCTAAGAAATGTACATCCTAAGGCTTCTTAAGCGGAGTAGCGTATCGTAAGTATGCCTCGAAACATACACACGGTACGCCACTCTACTTAAGTCACCTACTCCAACAATCAAGGTCAACCTACACAACGAAAGTTCGGGTCTAATACCACCTCGGCCAAGTCTAAGTACCGTAAGGTCAAGCCTAGGTTCCGAAATATATATACGCCCTAGACTCCGCATTGTCAAACCTATACTCGAACCAAGGTTAAACCTAACACTCTGAAACCAACTTTGTCACGACCCGGAAAAGGCACGTGACTGGCACTTGAATCATGTGAAGTCTATAAGACCCCACCTAATTCATGTAAGCCAAAAGCCCAGAAATCTAAACCTTTTTAGGGAAAATACTGGATGTGAAGTTTTAAAATAATAAAAATCAAGTTCTTTCTTTAAAAGACAAGTAATATTATACGAAGACACAATGTTTATAGCTATCTTGAAAACATGTTTCATTATTGAAAATTTCGGCAGCACCTCCTTCGTATATTATAACCTGAAAAACGGTACAAGCAATAAATATAGGCATCCCCAAGAGGGAGCTAGCTATTCACTAATTGGCAGAAACAACCACGCAATAATATGAATATACAACGCCGAAGGGCGAGGATCAAAACTCAGAAAGAAAGCGAGAAAACTAAGCATTATTAAGAAAATCCCAACAATAAAGAATACAAGTGCGCGACTCTAAAGTCGATAGAATAAACAAACCGTGGTTATCTAAGTCTACTAAATATACAAGTCTGGTTGATGGAGCCTTTAACTAGATACAAACGAAATAAATAACAATACAACTGAAATAAAAAGTACATGTGCAACGGTGGTCACAATGCAAGTGAAACCACCAACCAAGAAATCAACTGAAAGAAATGATGTGCCAGCAAGCCACAACGGAACCTGTATGGCCGAACCTGCAAAGAAACTGTGGCACAACGGGGGTGAGTTGCCAACTCGTGAGTAGAAGACATCACTGAATAGAAATCGCATGTATGACGATCACCTAGGTCATACAGTAATATAGTAATAATATAACACTGAAACAACTAGTAGTGGCAAAAGCAATAATATTAGCATAAGTGTAATACAAAGTACTCGTGTCTGTGTCATAAGGTAACTATTTGTCATGAGTATCATGTATAAATGATTAACATGACATCGGGATATATCTGTATGAGAAAGCTGTGTTCTTATCTTAGTAAAATTTGAGTATAAGAACTGAAGTATCATCAATGAAATCGACAGAAATCCGTGTCAAACATCAACAAAAAAATCCTCAAATCCTAGGCTCCGTCAGTCCGGATCGGCCCATATCGTCTAATCTCAAAACAACGGTCGGTATCCTCCGGATATCCGCCGAGCAAAATATCACCGGTAGGTAGTCCTCCCCTGCCAGGCTCATCGTCTACAACTCGAGCTTCTTTCCCAGGGTACCTTACCGGGTCCACCATGTACCCGCGACGGTTCATCCTACTCCTCAAATCGGGTCTCGAAAACCAACTCAATCAGGAAAACTCATGGTGGACGCCATATACATCATATCACGAGAAAACCGCAACTTGCATTTTTTAGAATGATAATAAGTTTATAAAATTCTTGCGGTTTCCCGCCAAATCCAAAAATCTCATGGAAAATCCAAATCTCAAAATCATGAGTTAATAAATAGTGAATATCGGCATAAAGCCCCACAATTTTGTATAACAGAATGGATATATAATTGCATGGGGTATCTAATTAAGGAATGCAATATCTAAACTAGCATATGAGAGCAAGTATACTAATAATGTGTTGAAACTACTAGCAAGCAGGTTATACCAATGAAGTAACGTTTTCTAAAGTGTACGTGACATGGCAATTACCGATGATAATGTGTGTGAGCCGGCAAGAAAGTTTACGTGGAACATACGCATCATCAGTAATGGTGCTGGTGTCGTAACAGATGGGATTCATAATAGCTAAAGAAACACATGTAATAAATATGCAATGCAATGAGAACAACATAAATATAACAGAAAAGTGAATAGTAAACGTAACATTATAAAATATATATATCAGTGTACGAGTCATACGGTTTTATTGTTTTGAAACAGCACGAATCATGGTTTTTAGAAAAGTAGGGGCTATGGTGTTTTTGAGAAAAGACATGTCCTTTGAAAAATCTGTAGCATCTCTCGGGTTGTCTTTCGAAAATACTCACGATTCGTTAGTTTTGAAAATAGGTATGACTCGATTCTAGTCTAGTATTTACCTAAATAACTAAAAGACTAAACTAAGAACCTAGTCGGAATGATAAGAAAATCTAAATGTGTTCTGAGTCGATATACCTAGTAGTCGGCGATCCAGCCTCATAGCGTCACGTACTGTATAATTCATCGTAGGGCATCCTCGAGTCAAGAGTGCAGATCAATCATCTTGTATATCTCGTATAGTAATATCCATCGTACGACATCCTTAAAATCGAGGGTACGGGTCAAAATCATACATAATATCCTCATTCGTACGGTATCATCATCGTACAATATCATGATCAAGGGTACGGATCTAAGGTCTCGCACAAGCTATCTTTCATCAAGTCACATGCTACCGCATGATTGCATATATATATCACCCAACGATCCTTTATTACATCATATCTTATACAATATTACGACTCAATCAAATATCAAAATCTCACGGCATCATGCCCGATCATATCGACTCATCTCCATATCATATACTATCCTCATCACACGTGTATATGTATGTGTGTGTGTGTATAAGCCTACACACACACACACACACACACACACACACACACACAAAATCAAGTGTGCGTGTGTGTGACAATATAAACTACGGGTCTCAACTAAGGAACTAAAGGCTAAGAGTAATCCGTCCTACAAGTACGCTTAACCTAACATATAGTCTCTTATAACCTTACTTGCCAAATTATCCATATCCTTCATATACATATAAAGATATAAAGTAAACCTAGACTACGGTTGTGGGGGTGTTATACGCCATCCATCTGACTTCCCCTGTAGATATACATTTACTGACCTGGAACCTCGCTTGCCGAAGTCGACGACGCCTAGCTCACTTTGTCATCCCGAAGTCCACGCGGAGGTACCTACATTTCAAATTCGTCGTATCGTAATCAAGAATCAACACAAGAAAACCGATAAGGCATAAGAAGTGCACATATGTTAGAACCTTCGGCCTACGCATGCAAGAACAGTCAAACAACTCTCGACGTTGTCGTGCAAACGTCAATCGACGGAGATAAACACAAATACCAAAATCTAAGTTAACAAAAACTCGCAAAACGAATTCAGAATCTCAAGAAAATACTTCCAAATTTTCCTCAGGTGACAATTGGGACATTTAGCATATAGGATATGTCTAAATATAGGATAAAGAAGCCATGGACCAAGCACGATGCACTTCCCTCGTACCCAGGCCGCAATTTGCGGACAGAAAGAGGTAATTAGCGGCCAAGTAATGGAGTTTAGGTCTCAGGTCTCTAGGGTAGCTTCTAGGTTCCCTGCACGACTCTTTATAATCGCTAAATAATTTTTAGGGTCCCCGGGTTATAGCGGATCTCTAAAAGTCATCACAATTCCTTCAAAATCCACATATCGACAGATTCAAAGTTCAAGTCTTAGGGTTTTTGATGCTCAGTTAGTCCAGTGTTTTATCACTACAGGGGTTGGTGGCCTCTACTTAACCTCAATTACACTTTCACTATCCAAAATTCTCCCAAATCCTCATCTTAGAATTTCCAAGATCACAAAACATCAATAGATTAACTCCAAATTACACTAGGAGGTAGGGAAACTAAAATACTAAGCTAAGGGTGTAGGATTTACCTCATTTGGCAACTAAGGAAAAACCCTAGATGATCCCAAGTGCTAAAAGTCAAATCTTGATTCAACCATGGGGCTTGGGATGGGGTTTTGTTCACTTTTTATGAAGGGAAGTGTTCATATCAGAATTTTGCATTATTATATCGCCCATTCTTAATCATATTACAAATAAATAGGTGCTTTTGATCCATGTCTGCTAAATAGTTGCAGCTACAGGTTCTCAAATCATTACAGTGAAATTCATGAAAAGACGCTACAAATGTGAGACTACGACCAACAATAGATGAATCCGTATGATGCCGCCTAACAGTTGAAGGAACAAATGAAGATCAGTAAACAGTTCAAATGCACAAAGTACAAAGACAGCATAAGATTCAAGACTTCAACGCGAATCTTACGGTAAAAGTCCACATAATTCTTCACAGTTGGAACTCTGGAAGAAAATAAAAGAGACTCTGAGGAACCAAGTGAAGAAAACAGAAGTAAAAAAGAACATGAAGAAAACCTGAGAAAACGAGCCATAGATCCCTCAAGATGGCCGCGGAACTGCGGCCAAACAAGGCTTCCTGCCGCGGTTCCGCGGCCGTGCAGAGCACGTGCGGTGCAAATTGTCGGTGGTGTCTGTGCTTTGACGCGGCTTTCTTACGGTAGTATTGTAAATTCAGATGTGGATCAGATGTAAACCATAGGGTTATTTCTATCTATAAATAGGAGGGCTCAAAACCAAATAAAGTGTGCCTCTTTTTGGGTGCCTCTTTTAAGATGCCTCTTTTTATTTTCTAGTTTTAAAATTTTAATTCCTTTGTAATCGTTGAAGAGTGCATCAATAAAGAAAGGTATTTTTATTTTTATCTCGCATTCCTTTTCTGAATTTAATTCTAGCTTTTTTTTATCTGTTCTTTTAATATTTGCAATTTAGTATTCTAATATAAAAATTTATAAAAAAATGAATTCGATTGTAAATACCCTAATGAGTGAGTAATTCCTCACTTGTTAGGGTTAGGAGATGGAAGGTTTGAGAGAAGGAAATCTCTCTCCCTCCTTTTCTTGTCCCCATAATTTTTAATTAGGACTCTGTTTGAATCAAACACACACCGCTCACTACGGCACCCTATCCCACGAGATAGCAGTGATTCCCTAGTTAAGACCGGTTGTGGTTGATATACATAGAGGTTAGGGCTAAGAGTTAAGAAAGGACGGACAAGGACCAAAAGAAAGAAACTAAGTTTCTTCCGAGTTGTGCTAATCCCCTTTGTTGACTATTACCCTAACACCTAAAATCCTAACTAGGGCATTAAAAGCAGTGAGAAGAATCCATATTTTGAACTGACCTAACCCTAGCCCTAGCAAGCCATTTTATCAACTTATTCTCATTCTTAGATCTAAAACAAAACCTGATTTGATCGGATTAACTCTTTAAAACATAAAGAAAAGGAATCCATCTCCCTGTGGACCGACCCGTACTCAACCGGCTAGCTACCAAGCGACACCGTCTTGATTGCGGTATATTCTTAATTTTTGATTCAAAACGCATACGCAAAAACTCTACCAATCAGGGAGATGATGTTTTGATGGAGTTTTTTAGGTGATTGTGGGTGGTAGAAATGAGGCGGAGGAAGTTGAGAAATAAGAAGAAGAGGATGAATATGAGGAAATGAGGGATGGTGATACGATAAGCCATGGTGTGTGTGGGTATGTGTAGAAGATTCTCCGTCTCTCTCTCTCTCTCTCATATCCCCACCTCACTTAAGAATTTCTTTTCCCTTTTTTTAAAAAGAAACAAAACAAAACCAAGTTAAATGGAAATAAAGCATGGTTCAAAAGAATGAAATAAGTGTTTGCAACATACTTTGTTTCATTCCATGCACATAATCAAGATTAATTCATAATTAGTGAAACACAAATCGGGTTTAGTTTCAAACTTGTATATAATAATTGTATAAATATTTATAAAATTTATTATTTTAATTATTTAATTTCCCAAAAATAATATTTTATTTTTGAAATGTTACATGGAGAGAGCCTATGATATGAACCTACAGATATGATTAAAAGATATGATATGAGGATGTGAAGTGTGATATATATATGGAATTGAAAGAGGACAAGTATGGGTTGCTAGTGGTATGAGATGAGATCGATATCGGTACGTTATGAGATCGATATCGATACGACAAGAGTTTGAGATAGATGTGTTGTGAGATCAATAAGATATGATGTATGAGACCTAGATCTGTACCCTTATTGATGTATAAGATGATAGAGTACTTATTCTGTTTGATGACACCGTACACGATGACATATACCAGATGATTGATCCGCCCTCGTGATTTGAGGATGATGATCGAGGATATTGCCACACCTGATGCTATGAGGCGGGATCTCCGACGTAAAGATGCCACCTGAACTATACTTATTTCCAATACTGACGAATCGTATGGATCTTTTAATCGGAAATCTCAAGAGACGCTACTGATTTTCAAATGGTGTCTTTTCCTTAAAAACACCGTAGCCCCCACTTTCAAAACTACGATTCGTATCTTTTAAAACTGACCGTATGGTTCATGTGTGGATATATATACACCCGTTGATTATTCATGTTTGAGCGGGATTATCCCTCGTGACATATGTATCATGTTTCTGTTATTTATTGTTATATGATATCAGCTGCTAATACACCCGCACAATTACCGATGATGCGCATGTTACACTTACACAGATTTGTCGGCTCACACGCATTCATCATCGGTAATTGCCATGCTACTTGCATAGTAGAACTGCCATACCACGATATTAATCTTAACCGTAAAAGTACATTTATTGTTCAACACTATCATTGGACATGCTTGCATGATATACTTTACATTCTCATATTTCTGTTCTATGTTTGCATACATCGTACTTTATGGTTATATGCATCGAGGTGCTTTTTTTTTGAGATCTCTGGATTTGAGAACCGTGGTTATATTTCAAATGAAATTGTGTATTGTTTTAAAAACACAGCTTCTCTTGATATGATATTTCGTGTCCGCCATGAGTTTTCACGGTTTCGAGTTATGAGCATACCTGACTCGAAGAGTGAGGAGGCACCGTTTGCGGGTACATGGTGGACCTGGTAAGGTACCCCGAGGCAAGAAGCTCAAGATGTAGACGATGAGCCTAGCAGGAAGGAACACTACCTACCGGTGATAGTTTGGACCCGGCGGTTATCCGGAGGATACCGGCCGGAGTCGTGATATGGATACGAGGGCCGATCAGAGGATGCGGCTCTAGAGATATGATGATTTACGTGTCGATGCTGGACACGGGTTTCATAATGTTTCGAGTGTCGTTGTTGGACACTTAGGTTCCATGATTTGATGTGTCATTGATGGACACACTTTGGTTGATTCTCATATACATAAAGGAATATGATTCAGATGTTTGGTTTTTACATGTGTCATTGGTATTGATTATATTGTTGACACATATGCCTACATGGTCACCCTAGATATCATAGTATTACCTTCATGTTATAGTATGATCTAGGAATCGTTGTTTTTTCGATTTCTACCTGCTAATGTTTTCTACTCACGATTTGGAAACTCACCCCTGTTGTGCCACAGTTTTCTTGCAAGTTTGACCGCTTGGATGAGTAGCGATATCGCTGGCACACAGTTTCTTTCTGGGGGTTTGATATGGTAGGTGTGAAACATTGTATCGTGCCCACTCTTGTATTTATTTCTATTGTATCTAGTTAAACTCCATCAATCAGAAACTATACTTTGTATATTGGTAGACCTAGACAGACTTGTGTTTCGAGACTTAGAGCGATGGGTGTATGTTCGCTATTTGAGGTTTTTGATGTCTTGCTTTATTATTATTCTTTCTGTGTTTGATCTTCATCGTTGGGCATCGTATATATATACTGCCTTATTTCGTGGTTGTGATTCCACCAATTGGTGAAGAGCTAGCTCCCGCTAGGGGATGCCGATATATATTGCTTGTATGTGGTTTTTGGATCAAAATATACAAGGGGGTGCTGCCCAACTTCTTAAAGATGAAAAATATTTTCAACTATAGTATAATCCACTTTCATTTTCATATATCATTATTTATGCATTAAAGAAAAACTTAATTTCAGTATAACTTTATTTCAAAACAGCACCTCCACTATTTTCCGCAAAATGGTTTAGATTTCTGGTTCGGCTTACTTGAATTACGTTACGCCTTTAGACGTTGCGTGATTCTCGTGCCGGTCACATACCAAATTTCTGGGTCATGACAAAGTTGGTATCAGAGCGTTAGGTTTAACCTTGGTTCAAGTATAGGCTTGACCTTACGGAACTTAGACTTGACCGAGAGGGTATTAGACCCGAACTTTCGTCGCGTAGGTTGACCTTGGTTGATGGAGTAGGTGATTTAAGTAGAGTGACGTACCATGTGTATTTTCCACGGCATACTTATGACACGCTGCTCCGCTTAAGTGACCTTAGGATGTAGATGTCTTGAGATTCTTGATTTTATTCGTTCCTATGCTCATACTTCCATTTATTTCATTCCTTCTTATGATCATATATCCATTTCGGACATGTTGATTCCTTTCATTTCTTTGATTTATCTTCATCGATACCTTCTTGAGGTTCCTGTCACCAGGTTTTGGGTGCAGAGAGAGCTTCTGCTAGAGTTGCGGTCAGAGCGAGCTCGTCATGGACGAGGGCTGACCATGATGTTTTCTGGTGACATAGGGACATATCGGTATGGTGCTTGTGTTGTGATCTCTCATTTGAGGCAAGTGTTCGGATTTGTACTGGATGATCGGGCCATTGATAGAGGCTGCTAGATTGTGAGGACTGTTAATGTACAGTCTACCCAGAGGTCGCGATGTTGTCTACCACGCAGGCAGATGACCCAGCTATTGCTGAAATTGACGGGATGTCACCCCTAGAGTTTTTAAAGTTGAAATCACTGGAGCTTTCAGACAGGGATGTGACAAAAGATCGCTAGTCCATCCTGATAGAGTGGATGAGATGATTCTCTTAAATGGATGCCGACACAGGCTGAGTTGAGTCGGAGAATTCCAGCTTAGAGTAGTTACTCAGATCTAGTGTAAATCGATCAAGTGAGGACATTGTTCGTTGGATGCTCCGATGCGAGATCAGTAAGTTGACCCAATTCAGATAGTAGGACCTCACCCTTGTTAGTTATATGTATTCCCTAGAGGCCATTACTGTACATGTTAGGGTACCCCACACCTGAGGCCACCACGAAGTGGCCAGGGGGTGAGGCAGACCCGAAACTGCCTAAGGTGGGGCAGATTCGGGTCCCCACCGCCAAGACCACCTTGTGGTGGTCTTGGGGAGTGGGCCCAGCCGTTCGGTCCCCCCCCGAGTGTCCCCGGGGTGCGCACGCTCCACCCCGCGGATTCTCGGTTCAAACCGTGAGCCTACGGGGTGTCCAAACAACTCAAAACATCGATTTCGAAACTGTTTTTATCGGCAGTTTTTGCGCGACAAAAACAGTGAATTTCTAACGTTGCTAAAAGTTACCTTAATGTTCTAGCTTGGCTCTGATACCATGAAAGTCAGGCAGCCACCCCATCCAATGAGGTCGCCGTGGCACCTACAGGTCCCTCAGTAGCTTCTTTTTACGCATGCCCCCTTGCGAGGACTACAACCCGCCGGAACACCTTCCGATCTCTGGACACCCTGGGGGTAAGGGCCTATGCTTCGCCACACCATCACACAGTGAGAACCCCCCATAGGTCAACATCCAATGACAAGTAGCTCTGATACTATGAAAGTCGACCTTAGCACCACCATGAGGTTCTAGAGGCATCAAGCATGCCAAATTCAAATTTTTATTCGGTGCTAAGTTAGACTAACAAGATATTTACTAGATTATTTAGGGGTTTTCCTTTGTGATGTGATGAACTAAAGAGAAGATAAGAGCATACAACCTTTGTAGTTTAAGTCCTTCTCTTCAATAGCTCCGGGTTGAAGTCCACGCGACTCTACTAGGCTCCTCTTCGAGTTGAACGAACCTCCTTCGTGTTCTTCACGCCCAAGACGATCCACCCGAAGTCCACAAGCTCAAGCTAACCCTTCACTAATCTCATTAGTGAAGGCAACACTCCACATCAAATTGCTAATCTGATGTGTGATGGTGAAGTAGGGTTTAATTTGCTCACTAGTTTGTGTTCAAGCTTCATGGTTCATATCGCATATGAGGGTTGAAGCTTGAATCATGGGATTAAGGAAGAAGAAGAAGATAGAGAGCAACCCTGGGAGCAAAGCAAGAAAAATGGCTAAGTGTTGAGAATGAGCAAAGAATGAATGGCAACTCTTGACCTCCAGTCATTCAAGCATGGAATTTTTCAATATAAAATTGCAACCATGCTAGATTAGTGAGTCAAGATGAATAAACAAAAATAAATCATATGCTTGTAACCATGCTCTCATTTTCCACCTCATTTCAATTTTTCTAAAAAATAGAAAATCAAGCCATGCTTCATTATTATTATTATATATATATATATATATATATCATCTATATTAATATATTTATATATAATGAACAATAATTAGTGAGCTAATGATATTAGTTAAGATATAATTATATCATATATAATGTATATCACATTATTAAATCAACACTCGATTTAATAATCCAGTTATATCACATATGACCGACTAATATCATTTATCTGTATATCACATTATCAAATCAACATTTGATTCGCCAATCTGGTTATATCACATATAATCGAACCGATAACAGATAACTGCCTAATTACAATACGGTATCACATACACGTATTTAATCAGGCCCACACACATATCACATATGTGTCCTACTTCGTTTCGCTGGAACCAGGAAACTTCTGTGTGGGACTCTAAAGACTCGTCAATACGCCAACAGTAGGTGATGATCACATCAATCACCTACAAGCCGTCAGCGTTACTAGCTGGACATAACGGCTACCCGGGTATTGAGCGATATGAAGATCAACAAGCAAGCTCGTCCATACTCTCCATGAATCCTATCAGTAACACTACCGTACGGTCCGGTCTCTTCGTCTAATATGTCGCATAACATGTCTAGGGGTGGTAAACAATAGTCCCCAGGAACGTGATAAGTCATGCCGATGTATGGCCTATAACGGTTCGAGAAACTACTGATAACACTTATCAGTGTATCTCGGCAGCAGCCTTGTCCAGGGACTTCCATTTATAGCCAATCGAGCATAGCGCAACATCAACCCCCAATACCGGGAGAGGCAAAACCCCTCCTATCGCTCATTGCCTCCATGTGACTCGGGACTGTACCCAAAATCCATTTATTTGCACGACTCCTTTGAGCCGTGGTAGAGAGGAAATTAAAGCACAGTGGGAGCCACACAAGACTCTATGACGATCTCGGGTCTACAGACTAACCTGTACCAGTGTCATTAGTGGACTGCTATCTGACGATAGGTATACTACCACATAGGAGTCCTCAACAAGTCCAGTTTGGTGTACCCATTCTCCAATGATCACCTGTGTACAATCTTCGATGTCACAAACCAATGTTTGTGAGATCAACCATCGCCCTTTAATGGACAAGAAACGTACATACTAGTCTACTCTGGAATATCGATGCCCTAGTCTCGATATTCCCTCGACTAGGAACTGATTAAAGGATGAACTTTTGGACCACCCTGGTGTAACGTTTTGAAAATCGTTCAGGTGAAATTTCGGTTAATCGGTAAAATAACGGGTGTTTTCCGGAAAAATCAGGATATAAATATCTTTTAATATAAAATTAAATATACATATTCTAGCTATGTAATTGCTAGTATTTGATGTTTTTTGAGCCACTTGTAAAATTTCTAATTTACTGAAAAAATTCCTGAAACTGATTATTTTAATATTATTTTAAGCCTTCACTAATACATTTAATTAGGGAAAATTACAAATTGGAATGGGTTAATACAAATTTTGTGTATCATGACACACTAAACTATCATGTAAAATATTGATTTTGAAATGAAATGAAATTTGTCAAGATGGTTTAGAAAATGTAAAAGGAAAAGGCAAAAATTATGAATTTAATTAAAGTAATTGAGATATGGGGGTATTTCCTTCACTTGGAACTTGCCACACATACCCTCACACTCCCACCCCCACATTTCTCCTCCTCATTTCTGCAGAAATCAGCAGCCCTCCCCAAACATTTCCCCACTTCTTTTGGTAAAAGAAAAGAAAAAGAAGAAAAGAAATATTAAACAAGAGGGGTATGGTGTTAGATAATGGATACTTAGACTTTTCTTTGACCATACCAACACCCCCACACCCTCTCTCCTTGACTTCCTCATGCTGGCCGAAAATGCAGCAGCCCCCTTCCCCCAAAATCCCACTCTTTTTCCATCAAAAATCCATCAAATTTCCATCAAAAATCAAGCAAAAATTCAAATCCAAGCCCTACCCATTTTTCCTTAGCCCTTTCTAACTTGAATCTTAGAAAAAAGTTTTCATTTTGGGGACAAGTTTCATGTTGATCACAAGATGGTTGTCAGGTATAAATCCTAAACAAGTTACTAATTTGTTCCTATTATACTTCAATTGAAGCTAATTAGGTGTTTAATTATGTTTAGTTGTTAATTTGGAAATTCAAGATTTAGGGTTTTTAAATCAAAGGGGTTTTTATAAAATGTTTATGATTACATGGTGTAGTTAGCATGCTAAGACACAAAAAACTTAATCTTTTTGCTTATTTGTAAATTGCTACATTTAAAATTGTCCAATTTGCATAATATTGCAAACTAGAGTATTTTTTAAATAATATAAATAGGAGAGATAAAAATTCAAGTGAAGGTTTTATGAATTCAAGATTTGGGTTTGATCACTTGGTGCTAGTTATGATGTCTAGTTTAACATCTTAATTCATGCAAAACCTAGTTTAGTTGTTAAATAGCGTATTATTACATTAAAATGGTTAAAATTGGATAAATTTGCAAACTAAATTTATCGATTAATACAAAATGGTGTGATAAAAATCTAGTAAAAGTATTTGTGGCATAATTAAGATAATTAGTGAATAGTGTGACCACTAGTTTTGCCAAAACATCATGTTTTGAAGTGAAACGGTTAATGACCGCTTGCTAGGTTTTTGGGAAATAAAACGACTTGATTAATTTTAATTGTTTTGATGAATTAAACCTTATTTCTTATATAATTAGTGATTGTGAAAACACGATTGGGGTTTTTGGGTTTTCCTCGATGGTTAGACGTTTGTACATCGACATCGAGGGTTGGTTTGGCTATTCTTGCATGCGTAGACGATAGGTTTTGACCTATGCGTGATACGCGTGCCGATTTGATTTTCGTATGCCGTTTCGATTTCGAATTAGGTTTTTAAGCGATACGATACGTTGTGACATGTAGGTACCCCCATGTGGACTTTGAGACGACAAGCAAGCGCGTGGCGACGTCGGCACCGGTGAGCGAAGATCGGGTGAGTAGATTATATCTACGGTGGATGTCGGGTGGATGGCGTATAGCACCCCCGCTGTCCGTAATATAGTCTATTATATATATGTTTATATAGGTGTTTTATAATACGAGGATGATTATCAAGATATGATTGTGTGGTTATGGTTTAGTTTAGATAGTTAGAAGTAGCTTAGTTTAGCTTCTTAGTCGCGAACCCTAGAACAGGTTTTTACCCACACATGCCTACATTTATTTTACTTGTGCGTATATGGAGATATGTATAGGTATACATATACAAGGATTTTGAGGATAAGTACTTGGACTTGGAGATGAGTCGATGAGATTGGGCTTGGGGCCATGAGATCGGTGATATGATATGGTTCGTATTTGAGATACGACATGATATTTTAGCGGGTTCTTTAGGCATGGTGTTTTCATACACACGCATGCATTACATAGATGGTATGCCCTAGGGGCCATTATTGTATCATACTAGTTTGTATATTACTTAATGGAAGCTTGGGATATTCACATGTATATAACACTCTTGCTAAACATGGTAGTATGCTACTTGGTTTTTTCTATCTTAATATGTGAGTATACGTATTGATAGAGCTCTTAGGATCTTGCTTGACTACCAGCGTTGTGATGGCAGTCACACTAGTGGGGGCTGGGTAGTCTACAAGCACATCCTTATTCAGGTCCCTAGTCGTTGGATTATCGAGACAGGGCATCGATACGCCAGAGTAGACTAGTGTGTACGCATCTCATCCCAGTTGGGGAGACGGTCTGTCCCACAGCCATCAGTACGTCGTACTGGAGATTGTATGCAGGTGCTCGTTAGGTTACGGGTACACCGGACAGGACTCACAGGGAACTGTTGGTTGGTTTTATACCAGTCGTCAGTGAACAGTTCCCAGGTGACATGAGTACAGCATAGTCTGCAGACTTGACACTGCTACTTCTCCTCGAGTGTGTCCCACTGTTCTTAGATTGCTACCCTACCACGGCTCAAAGGAGTCGTGCAAACAGGTAGTAGTTGGGTGCAGTCCCGAGCACTTGGAGGCAGTGGCGGTTAGATAGGATTCGGCTCTCCCGGTATTGGGGGTTGATATCGCGCTGTGTCAGAGAGCCATTACGCAAAGTCCCTGGCTAGGGCAAGCGAGATTTGCTGGTAGGTTCCAGTAGTTTCTCAGGGTGTAATGGGCTTCGCTCCGACACGACTTATACCGCTATTAGGGGACTGACGCTTGCCGCCCCCCTAGGCCCAATATGCGATAGTCTTAGACGAACGGACCGGACTGTATGGAGATTGTCACATCAGACTCAGTAGGAGTTCGGATGGGTTTCCTCATCGGCCTTCTTATCGACATCTACCTGGGGACCGTTACGTACAGCTAGTGCCGCTTCGGTCTGTGGTTAACCCACTGCCAGCGTAGTAGTCGAGTCTCTAGAGTCCCACACAGAGTGTTTCCCTACTCCAGGTGAAACGATATAGAGGTTGTATGGTTTTACGACAAGGGTTCGGACGCATACATGTGTTTACGCACGTACGACTTTCGGACAGTTTTTACTAGTCGACTTTGGTTTAAGCCAGATACCCGTATCCGGTTATTGGATTTATATAGTCTAAAGTTTTTCCGTGTTATCACGGATAGGAGGGGCGTTCTCGTAATTGCGCGAGAAGCTTCTAGAAGATGGTGACTAAGGGGGTTAAGGTGGCATATACATTAAATGAGATTAGTGAGTCATATGGATGATCCATCCATGTCATTAATGCATCATAAATGCTTAATGACTCATGGAGATGAATCACCATTAGATATTTATCAAGCATGGTTGTAAATCATTTTCTTTTCTTTTCTTGAAAAACAATAATGCTTGATATATATTATGATAACTCATTTTCTTATTTCATTATTATTCTCACCTTCTCTCTCCTCAAGCTTCCTCTCTTCAAACCCTAATCCTCCCCTCTCATGTGTTGAGTACAAGGATTAGTTAGACTACTTAATCCATAACCCTCACTCTATATCATTTAGGTACTTTGATTAGCACTTAAAGAAACCTAGTTGCCTCAAGTTTAGAGGCAAAGCTTGGAGTAAAGGTCTCGTAGTGGATCGTCTACTACTTGGAGAAGGCCGAGGAGGAGGTGGAGTTCGTAAAGTCGAAGGACACGGTTCTTTATGTATAATCACTTCACATAATAGTTTAGAACTTCTATGATAGTTGTTAGTTATCGTTTAGCTTCGATTCATGTGGTTAGTCGATGTTTAAGCAAAGAACAAGATCGTTTTTCATATTTCCGCCTCCCCGCAAGTCGTGGGGTGTTGTACATCGACTTACAGTCTAGTTTAACATCTTAATTCATGCAAAACCTAGTTTAGTTGTTAAATAGCGTATTATTACATTAAAATGGTTAAAATTGGATAAATTCGCAAACAAAATTTATCGATTAATACAAAATGGTGTGATAAAAATCTAGTAAAAGTATTTGTGGCCTAATTAAGATAATTAGTGAATAGTGTGACCACTAGTTTTGCCAAAACATCATGTTTTGAAGTGAAACGGTTAATGACCGCTTGCTAGGTTTTTGGGAAATAAAACGACTTGATTAATTTTAATGGTTTTGATGAATTAAACCTTATTTCTTATATAATTAGTGATTGTGAAAACACGATTGGGGTGTTTGGGTTTTTCTCGATGGTTAGACGTTTGTACATCGACATCGAGGGTTGGTTTGCCTATTCTTGCATGCGTAGACGATAGGTTTTGACCTATGCGTGATACGCGTGCCGATTTGGTTTTCGTATGCCGTTTCGATTTCGAATTGGGTTTTTATGCAATACGATACGTTGTGACATGTAGGTACCCCCATATGGACTTTGAGACGAAAAGCAAGCGCGTGGCGACGTCGGCACCGGTGAGCGAAGATCGGGTGAGTAGATTATATCTACGGGGGATGTCGGGTGGATGGCGTATAGCACCCCCGCGGTCTATAGTCTATTATATATATGTTTATATAGGTGTTTTATAATACGAGGATGATTATTAAGATATGATTGTGTGGTTATGGTTTAGTTTAGATAGTTAGAAGTAGCTTAGTTTATCTTCTTAGTCGCGAACCCTAGAACAGGTTTTTACCCACACATACACACACATGCCTACATTTATTTTACTTGTGCGTATATGGGGATATGTATAGGTATACATATACATGGATTTTGAGGATAAGTACTTGGACTTGGAGATGAGTCGATGAGATTGGGCTTGGGGCCATGAGATCGGTGATATGATATGGTTCGTATTTGAGATACGACATGATATTTTAGCGGGTTCTTTAGGCATGGTGTTTTCATACACACGCATGCATTACATAAATGGTATCAGTATTGTACCAGACTTAGATAAGTACCCCGATCATGATATTTGATAAAGAGGATACCAGATGAATAATGTGACAGATGCGGCATTTGACCCGTACCCAGATTTGGGAGGCCGTACGACGGATTTACCGTATGAGCTATATATTGATGATAGATCCGCACTCTTGACTCGAGGATGTCATATTATATAGAGTATCGTATAGGATACTATTAAGGCGGGATCACCGACTATTACACACACACACACATACATACATATATATATATATATATATATATATATCGGCTCAGATTTAGGTATTGTCTATACCCCTTCCGATTGGTTGTTAGTTAGATCTGTAGCTACCTTGTAGATGTTAGACTGAACCCGAGTCATGCTTATTTTCAAAACTAAGGAATCGTGATGATTTTAAAGACATGTCAAGGGATATTAAAGATATTTCAAAAGACGTACCTTTTCTTAAAAACACCGTAGCCTTATTTTCAAAACACCACGAATCGTACTATATCAAACGGCAAAACAGTATAACACAGGTGTAGCGATGTAGATTCTTATGGTTACGTTATCATTCATATTCCGCATATTATTGTTGCAATTACTATTCATTGTCATTTATCATGTTGTTATCGTCTCATTGCATGTTTATTGTGTACTTAGTGATTATGAACCATGCTGTCAGGACACCAGCACCATTACCGATGATGCGTATGTTCCACATACACATACTTGCCGGCTCACACACATCATCATCGGTAATTGCCATGTCACGTACACTTTAGAAAATACCTTTTCATTGACATAGCTTGATAACTGATAGTCGCAATATGTAATAGCTTCCATATGCTAGTTTAAATATTGCATTAATTTCATGATATTAGGTGCATTCATATATTCATTGGTTATGCAGTATTATGGAAATTTATGCCAGTATTCACTGTTTATGGTATCATGATTTTGATGATTTCGGATTTACATGAGATTTCTGGATTTGGGGGAAAACCGCAAGAATTTAATAAAAGCTTAGTATCATCATTTTAAAATGCAAATTGCAGTTTTATCATGATTTTTAAGTATTCCACCATGAGTTTTCATGATTGCTGTTGGATTTCGAGACCCGATTCGAGGAGTTGGATGAACCGTCTCGGGTACATGGTAGGCCCGGTATGGTACCCCGAGGCAAGAAGCTCGAGTTGTATTCGATGAGCCTGGCAGGGGAGAACTACCTACTGGTGATATTATTTGGACTCGTCGGTTATCCGGAGGATACCGGCCGGAGTCATGAGATGGATACAGGCTGATCCGTCCTGCCGGCGCCCGCGGGCCGATCCCACAGATGATACGGATGCCTGAGATATTGATATTTGAAATCTGAGATTTGAGATATTGAGATTTGCTATTGAGATACTGAGACTTATGTTTTCTGTCGATGCTGACGCCGATTTCTCTGTTGCTTTCATTGATGATACTTGATTGATATACATATAGAAATCTCATTGATTAAAGAAAACAGTTGTCTCACTCATGGTATATTCTGTTTCCATTCGTAATGCATTCATACATCATATATATCTGATATGTTGCTATCTGAGGCACTGACACGAGCACGTGGTATTGCACTTATATGTAGATGGGTCAGGATATTATTTGAGGATATTACCTGTTATGACCTACGATAGCGTTATGCATGCGATTTATACTCTTAGATGTTTTCTACTCACGAGTTGGCAACTCACCCCCGTTGTGCAACAGTTCCTTGCAGGTTTTGCCGTACAGGTTTCGCTGCGGCTTTGCTGGCACACTGTTCCTTCCGGGTGGTTGCTTTGGTTGGTGGGTTCTTTTGCATCAGGACCACCATTGTTTATTTATTATTTCAGTTGTATCTAGAAACTCCATCAACCAGATTGTATATTTGATAGAGATAGAAGACCAGACTTGTTATTATTTCGACCTTAGAGTCGCGCGTTGTATTATTATGGTTTTCATGCTGATTTTGAGTTTCTTTTGAGTTTTGATCTCGCCCTTCGGCGTTTTATATTATATTGCTTGCGTGGTTGTGACCGTCGATTGACGAAGAGCTAGCTCCCGCTTGGGGATGCCTTTTTATTTATTTCGTATACTATTCATTTTGTATCCCGTTTGGGGCCTGTATTTACAAAGGAGACTCTGCCGAAATTTTCAGAAAATACTTGAGATTTTTAAAAATACATACTTCGGCCTATGTTGTTAAAACCACTTTCTTTAAATTGGTTTTTCCTTCACTCTACTGCTTTTTGGTTTTGATTTCTGGGTTTTGGCTTACTTAGATTACGTACGCCTCGAGATGTTTCGTAATTTAATTGCCGGTCATGTTCTGTACCTTTCAGGTCGTGACAAGTTGGTATCAGAGTGTTAGGTTTTACCTTCGGAGTGTAGGATGACCCTTGGTTGATGGAGTAGGTGACTTTAGTAGAGTGGCGTACCGTGTGTATGTTCCACGGCATACTTACGATACGATACTCATCTTAAGAAACCTTAGGATGTACATTTCTTTGCACAATATTATATTCATTCTTATGTTCTATCCTCATCAGTACCAGTTTATGGTTTTGTTATCACGGTTGTACGGACGTGGAGAGCTACGGCTAGAGTTGCGGTCAGCACGAGTTCGTCACGGACGAGAACTGACCAGGGCGTGATTCCAGGGACATACGTTTGCATAGAGGCGCCATTTTATTGTGTTTTCATGCCATGAGAGTTTGATGAATCTCTTTTATGAGATTCCTCGGACGTGCAGATCAGCACCGGAGGATTGAGCCACCGATAGAGGACAACCAGATTGTGATGACCGTCAGAGCACAGATTTTTGATGATGGAGGCACTGTTCAGCGTGCAGATGAATGAGCCAGTGATTTTGGCGAAAGAAAATATATCGCCCCAGATGTTTGAAGCTAACGCCGCACAAGTTATACTTAGAGATATGATAGAAGGTCGCTAGTCACCAAGGATAAATGACTAGGGCATGTGATTCATTGCCTACCCCGATGCGAGGTCATCAGATAGATTGATTCCAGCTAGAGACGACTTCACGCGGATACGTTGAGTGTCGATAGAGGCGATCGAATGTCAGAAACCCATATTCCAATTTTAAAGTATTCGGAAAGACATGCAAACAATTTTATGGACCCTCTAGAAGAATGAAACCCTAACTCGACATAATGACCGTGTGAAAGCCTTTGAACCTTAGGGTTTGCGGCCGTTCCGCGGTGCCATTAGTGAGGCTTGGGTTTGCTTTTCTACGGCTGGTCCACCGATGCTGTGGTATGTACTCGATACTATTAAACCATACCCAAGATGTTCAGCTCTTGGGGGATTATGAGCTTTTGATGAATCGATCGAATGGTTCGACATTATTCGGATATCATATGATGGAATACATTACTTGGGAGACTCCAGATACGAGTATAGCCGTTGAAGCGTAGTCTACGCAGCCACGAGGAGACGAGTCCGATTTAGTCGACACTAGAGAAAAGTGGAGTAAGAGGTTCATACGAGATCTTGATGAGATGACGTTCCACTCCGCCGACATCAGAGATATGATACGAATGCAGAGGCGTTGTATATGGATATATCTTCCAGAAGGAGTCGCGATGAATATGCAACCGTTCCGGAACAAGAAACAGATCTAGTGAAGGCTGATAGCTTCCGAACAGTTCGGCAGAGACGAGACTTGGGAGAGACTTCGACAGAACCTTTCTGGAAATACTAAACGAGAAAACGTGGACCCAGGAGCGGTCATATGACGTACACCCAGTAATCCATAGTTCGGCATCGTCGACGAGACATGTTATGAGTAACCATGATAGTTGGCCAGAGATATTTAGAGGATGTGTCAGAGCGGACTGCTTCCGTTATCGTTTCTATATTGGACCTTTGAGCCGAGGAGCTATGTACTTAGCAATCTGCAGAGAGAGACGATAGCCTAAGGGCACTAGGCGACAGGCCATGATCAGAAGGCAAGTAGATAACTTGCTCTTCTAGCATTGGATGCACCGACACCTTCTTGACTTTGAAGGACGGACATATCGACGACAGTATTTATGATTTGTGATTTTGTGATTGACTATCACGTATCCGTCACTTTGGATTTTCAGTATCTTTGGGTGATTTATTTCATGATTGACTTTTGATGACCGAGTTTCATGATATTTGATTTCATACCTAGGGCAAGCATATGATTTGACTTATACTTTCGGCATAGTTTTCATGCACTTTTAGTATTTGATTTGCTTTTATGCACGCCGATGCACAGGATGGTGAGATTTTATACCACGGTATACCTGATTGGGATTTTGATTGAAATGTGTTGTATACCGTCGATTTCGATTGTGATATTCGATATTCGTTTTCGTGCACATTGTGCACTTGATTTGGATTTTGCGCATACTTAAGGCTCTTGATGCGATTTAGGTGCACACTAGATGCACTAAATCAAGATTCTTCGTGCATATCAGATGCACCTGGTTTTGCTGTCAGGCATACACGTTGCCCTTGACAGGTGTTTTCGTGCACACCCGTTGCACTCAGATTTTGTTTATGTGCACACGTATGGCACATTTATGGATTTCGATTTCCGTGCGCACCAGACGCACGTGGCATTCATTTATTTTTGGGATTGATTTCTTTTGGGAGCAGTATATTTTATGATACCTCTTATTTGGTTTAGTACTGAGCAGGACTAGTCAGAGGACAGTACCTGAGTATATTTTTGCATGCATTGATAGTTATCGAAGGGATTTCCAAAGAGGAGTTATAGTCTCAGTATTTACCCATGTGTCCGAGATGACACAAAACATTTTAAAAAGGAAACCCTTCTAAAATTGCATTCAAAACGACGGGATGTGCATATAAAACATAGGATATATATATATATATGTGTGTGTGTGTGTGTGTGTGTGTGTGTGTGTGTGTGTGTGTACATGTGTGTATATATATATGTGTGTGTATATATATATATACAGTTATTTTCTTACAATAGACGTCCGCCACTATGCAGTGTTGCGAACATCGCACGGCGAATTGAAAAAGTTTTGGCATGCATTGCTTCCATATGTTTTAATGATGTATATCATGTTGGTTTTCGTATTGGATCTTGACATTGATGTCTTCCCTATAACTCCGATGATTGTGGGATACTCGACGGAGTTTTGATTTTGGTTTATATATCTGTTTTTCATGCGCATGCATTGCGCTATGATGTGTTTTATATATTTATGATTTCGGAGCCCCGAAGACTTGATGGTTTTTCTGAAATGTTTTAGTATTTGGGGGGGGGGGTTAATTTAAATTCGGGGACCGAATTTATTTAAGGTGGGAAGATTGTAACGTTTTGAAAATCGTTCAGGTGAAATTTCGGTTATTCGGTAAAATAACGGGTGTTTTCCGTAAAAATCAGGATATAAATATCTTTTAATATACAAATTCTAGCTATGTAATTGCTAGTATTTGGTGTTTTTTGAGCCACTTGTAAAATTTCTAATTTACTGAAATTTTTTCCGAAATTAATTATTTTAATATTATTTTTAGCCATCACTAATACATTTAATTAGGGAAAATTACATATTGGAATGGGTTGATACAAATTTTGTGTATCATGACACACTAAACTAACATGTAAAATATTATTTTTGAAATGAAATGAAATTTGTCAAGATGGTTTAGAAAATGTAAAAGGAAAAGGCTAAAATTGTGAATTTAATTAAAGTAATTGAGATATGGGGGTATTTCCTTCACTTGGAACATGCCACACACACCCCCACACTCACCCCCCCCCCCCCACATTTCTCCTCCTCATTTCTGTAGAAATCAGCAGCCCTCCCCAAACATTTCCTCACTTCTTTTGGTTAAAGAAAAGATAAAGAAGAAAAGAAATATTAAACAAAAAGGGTATGGTGTTAGATAATAGAGACTTTGACTTTTCTTTGACCTTACCAAAACGCCCACACACTCTCTCCTTGCCTTCTTCATGCTGGCCGAAAATGCAGCAGCCCCCTTCCCCCAAAATCCCATTCTTTTTCCATCAAAAATTCATCAAATTTCCATCAAAAATCAAGAAAAAATTCAAATCCAAGCCCTATCCATTTTTCCTTAGCCCTTTCTAACTTGAATCTTGGAGAAAAGTTTGCATTTTGGGGACAAGTTTCATGTTGATCTTAAGATGGTTGTGAGGTATAAATCCTAACCAAGTTACTAATTTGTTGCTATTATACTTCAATTGAAGCTAATTAGGTTTAGTTGTTAATTTGGAAATTCAAGATTTAGGGTTTTTAAATCAATTAGGGTTTTTAAATCAATTAGGGTTTTTATAAAATGTTTATGATTACATGGTGTAGTTAGCATGCTAAGACACAAAAAATATAATCTTGTTGCTTATTTGTAAATCGCTACATTTAAAATTGTCCAATTTGCATAATATTGCAAACTAGGGTTTTTTTAAATAATATAAATAGGAGTGATAAAAATTCAAGTGAGGGTTTTATGAATTCAAGAATTAGGTTTGATCACTTGGTGCTAGTTATGATGTCTAGTTTAACATCTTAATTGATGCAAAACTTAATTTAGTTGTTAAATAGTGTATTATTACATTAAAATGGTTAAAATTGGATAAATTCGCAAACTAAATTTATCGATTAATACAAAATGGTGTGATAAAAATCTAGTCAATGTTTTTGTGGCCTAATTAAGACAATTAGTGAATAGTGTGACCACTAGTTTTGCCAAAACAACATGTTTTGAAGTGAAACGGTTAATGACCGCTTACTAGGTTGTGGGGAAATAAAACGACTTGATTAATTTTAAAGGTTTTGATGAATTAAACCCTATTTCTTATATAATTAGTGATTGTGAAAACACGATTAGGGTGTTTGGGGTTTCCTCGATGGTTTGACGTTTGTACATCGACATCGAGAATTGGTTTGGCTATTCTTGCATGCATATGCGATAAGTTTTGCATATGCGTGATACGCGTGCCGATTTGGTTTTCGTATGCCATTTCGATTTCGAATTGGGTTTTTATACGAAATGATACGTTGTGACATGTAGGTACACCCATGTGGACTTTGAGATGACAAGCAAGCGCGTGGCGACTTCGGCACCGGCGAGCGAAGATCAGGTGAGTAGATTATATCTACGAGGGAAGTCGGGTGGATGGCGTATAGTACCCCCGCAGTCCGTAGTATAGTCTATTATATATATGTTTATATAGGTGTTTTATGATACGAGGATGATTATCAAGATATGATTGTGTGGTTATGGTTTAGTTTAGGATAGTTAGAAGTAGCTTAGTTTAGCTTCTTAGTCGCGAACCCAAGAACAGGTTTTTACCCACACATACACACACCTGCCTACATTTATTTTACTTGTGCGTATATGGGAATATGTATGTATGTATATATATATATATATATATATATATATATATATATATATATGGATTTTGAGGATAAGTACTTGGACTTGGAGATGAGTCGATGAGATTGGGCTTGGGGCCATGAGATTGGTGATATGATATGGTTCGTATTTGAGATACGACATGATATTTTAGCGGGTTCTTTAGGCATGGTGTTTTCATACATATGCATGCATTACATAGATGGTATCAGTATTGTACTAGACTTAGATCGGTACCTCGATCATGATATTTGATAAAGAGGATACCAGATGAGTAATGTGATAGATGTGACATTTGACCCGTACCCAGATTTGGGAGGCCGTACGACGGATTTACCGTACGTGCTATATATTGATGATAGATCCGCACTCTTGACTTGAGAATGTCATATTATATAGGGTATCGTATGGGATACTATTGAAGCGGGATCACCGACTATTATACATACATACATACATACAAACATACATATATATATATATATATATATATATATATATATATATCGGCTCAGATTTAGGTAGTGTCCATACCCCTTCCGATTGGTTGTTAGTTAGATCTGTAGTTACCTAGTAGATGTTAGACTTGACCCGAGTCATACCTATTTTCAAAACTAACGAATCGGGAGGATTTTAAAGACATGTCAAGGGATACTACGGATATTTTAAAAGACGTACCTTTTCTTAAAATCACCGTAGCCTTATTTTCAAAACACCACGATTCGTACTATTTCAAACGGCAAAATAGTATAACACAGGTGTAGCGATGTAGATTCTTATGGTTATGTTATCATTCATGTTCCGCATATTATTGTTGCAATTACTATTCATTGCCATTTATCATGTTGTTATCTTCTCGTTGCATGTTTATTGTGTACTTAGTGATTATGAACCATGTTGTCAGGATACCAGCACCATTACCGATGATGCGTATGTTCCACATACACATACTTGCCGGCTCACACACATCATCATCGGTAATTGCCATGTCACGTACACTTTAGAAAATACCTTTTCATTGACATAGCTTGACAACTGATAGTCGCAATATGTTATAGCTTCCATATACTAGTTTAAATATTGCATTCATTGCATGATATTAGGTGCATTCATATATTCATTGGTTATGCAGTATAATGGAGATTTATGCCGGTATTCACTGTTTATTGGTATCATGATTTTGATGATTTCGGATTTACATGAGATTTCTGGATTTGGGGGAAAACTGCAAGAATTTAATAAAAGCTTAGTATCATCATTTTAAAACGCAAATTGCGGTTTTCTCATGATATATGAGTCATCCCCCATGAGTTTTCATGATTGCTGTTGGATTTCGAGACCCGATTCGAGGAGTTGGATGAACTGTCTCGGTTACATGGTAGGCCCGGTATGGTACCCCGGGGAAAGTGGCTCGAGTTGTATTCGATGAGCCTGGCCGGGGAGCACTACCTACCGGTGATATTATTTGGACTCGTCGGTTATCCGGTGGATACCGGCCGCAGTCATGAGATGGATACAGGCTGATCCGTCCTGTCGGCGCCCGCGGGCCGATCCCGCAGATGATACAGATGCCTGAGATATTGATATTTGAGATCTGAGATATGAGATATTGAGATTTGCTATTGAGATACCGAGACTTATGTTTTCTGTCGATGCTGACACTGATTTTTCTGTTGCTTTCATTGATGATACTTGATTGATATACATATAGAAATCTCATTGATTGAACAAAACAGTTGTCTCACTCATGGTATATTCTGTTTCCATTCGTAATGCATTCATACATCATATATATCCGATATGTTGCTATCTGAGGCACTGACACGAGCACGTGGTATTGCACTTATATATAGATGGATCAGGATATTATTTGAGGATATTACCTGATATGACCTAGGATAGCTTTATGCAAGCGATTTCTACTCGTAGATGTTTTCTACTCACGAGTTGGCAACTCACCCCCGTTGTGCCACAGTTCCTTGCAGGTTTTGCTGTACAGGTTTCGTTGCGGCTTTGTTGGCACACTGTTCCTTTCGGGTGGTTGCTTTGTTAGGTGGGTTCTTTTGCATCAGGACCACCATTGTTTATTTGTTATTTCAGTTGTATCTAGAAACTCCATCAACCAGATTGTATATTTGATAGAGATAGAAGACCAGACTTGTTATTATTTCGACCTTAGTGTCGCGCGTTGTATTATTATGGTTTTCATGCTGATTTTGAGTTTCTTTTGAGTTTTGATCCTCGTCCTTCGGCGTTGTATATTATATTGCTTGCATGGTTGTGACCGTCGATTGACGAAGAGATAGCTCCCGCTTGGGGATGATTTTTTATTTATTTCGTATACTATTCATGTTGTATCCCGTTTGGGGCCTGTATTTACAAAGGAGACTCTGCCGAAATTTTCGGAAAATACTTGAGATTTTTAAAAATACATACTTCGGCCTATGTTGTTAAAACTACTTTCTTTAAATTGGTTTTTCCTTCACTCTACTGCTTCTTGATTTTGATTTCTGGGTTTTGTCTTACTTAGATTACGTACGCCTCGAGACGTTTCGTAATTTAAGTGTCGGTCATGTTCTGTACCTTTCGGGTCGTGACAGGCCTGGCCCCACTAGTATGATCTCATCATAATCCTGGTAGTCAGGTACATATCCTTAGGACTTTATCAACATGTAACAGAAAGACAGTATAAATACTAGTCTACATGTTAAGATAATGGTAACCTGATAGCATACTATTATGTCGAGCAAGAAAGTCCTCTATATATATGTCCAAGCATCCACTATATCATCAATAATGACCTCTAGGGCATACATATTACTAACAATATCCAATCGAGCATAGTGCAACATCAACCCCCAATACCAGGAGAGACGAAACCCCTCCTATCGCTCATTTCCTCTATGCGACTCTGGATTGTACCAAAAATCCACCTGTTTGCACATCTCCTTTGAGCATGGTAGGGAGGAAATCAAAGTACATGGGAGCCGCACAAGACTCTATGACGATCTCGGGTCTACAGACTAACCTGTACCAGTGTCACCAGAGGACTGCTATCTGACGATAGGTATACTACCACATAGGAGTCCTCGGCGATTCCTGTTCAGTATACCCATTCTCCACTGAGCACCCGTATACCATCTTTGATGTTAAATACCAATGGATGTGGGATCATCCATCACCCATCATATGGGTCAAGAAGCGTATACGCAAGTCTACTCTGGAATATCGATGCCCCGTCTCGATACACCCATGACTAGGAACAATTGAAGGATGAACTTATGGACTACCATGGGCCCACTAGTATAATCTTTATCATAGTCCTCACAGTCAAGTACACATCCTAAGGGCTTTATCAACATGTGAGAGCAAGACAGTATCACAATACAAGTCTGCATATTAAGAAAAAGAGCAACCAGATAGCATACTATCATGTCGAGCAAGAAAGCCCTCTCTATATATGTCCAAGCATCCACTAAAATATACATCATGTGTACAATAATGGCCTCTAGGGCATACATATAACAAACAATCTCCTACTTGCACTAAGGCCAGTTGTTGTAGTATCTCATACCCAACATCCCGAAAAGTCTTTCAAATTGTATATGGGGTATGTCCTTTGTGAGTGGATCCGCCGTGTTGTTCTTCGTATCAACTCTCCTTACCTGGATGTCCCGGCGATCAACTATCTCTCGGATCAGGTGATACCGCCTCAGAATATGCCTGGATCGCTAATGGGACCAGTGTTCCTTGGCCAAAGCTGCTGATCCATTTTTATCACAATACAAAGGTATTGGATGTTCGATGGATGGAACCACTCCAAGTTAAGTTAAGAACTTCTTCATCCAGACAGCCTCTTTGGCAGCATCGTTGGCAGTGATGCATTGAGCCTCCATCGTCGAGTCTGCCACGGTTTCTTGCTTAGAACTCTTCCAACAAACTGTCCCTCCATTGAGGGTAAAGAAAAATCCGGAGACCGACGTAGAGTCGTCCTTATCACTCTGGAAGCTTAAATCGGTAAAGGACTCCACTTGGAGTTCACCATTACCATACACCAAGAACATCTCTTTAGTCCTTCTCAAGTACTTGAGAATGTTCTTCACAGCTGTCCAGTGATTCTCTCCTGGATCTGCTTGATACCTACTCACTAGACTTAGTGAGTATGATACATGGGGTATGGTACATAACACCACGTACATGATAGAGCCTACTGCCGAAGCATAGAATATCCCTTGTGTTAGATATATGTATGCCCTAGAGGCCATTACTGTACATGGGATGTATATTGTAGTGGATGCTTGGACATATATAGGGATGTCTTTCTTTCTCGATATGATAGTATGCTATCTAGTTGCTCTTTGTCTTAACATGTTGACTTGTATAAGTGATGCTTTCTTGTTCTCATATGTTGATAAAGCCCTTAGGATGTGTACTTGACTACCACGACTATGATGAAGATCACACTAGTGGGACCAAGGGTAGTCCACAAGTACACCCTATAATTGTTCCTAGTCGTGGGAGTATCGAGACAGGGCATCGATACTCCAGAGTAGACTAGCGTAGACACTTCTCCACCCTTGTGATTGGCGATGGATGATCCCATATCTATTGGTGTTTGACATCAGAGAAGGTATACGGGTGCTCAGTGTAGACTGGTTACACTGAACGGACTCGCCGAGAACTCCTAGAGGGTATTATACCTATCGTCGGATAGCAGTTATCTGGTGACACTGGTACAGGTTAGTCTGTAGACCCGAGATCGTCATAGAGTCTTGTGTGATTCCCACTATGCTTTGATATCCACCATACCACGGTCAAGCGATCACGCAAAAAGGTAATTTTTGGGTACAGTCCCGAGTCACATGGAAGCAATGAGCGATAGGAGGGGTTTCGTCTCTCCCGGTATTGGGAGTTGATGTTGCGCTATGTTCGATTGGCCATAACAGGAAATCCTTAGTCAGGGTTGCTGAAATCTACTGGTAAGTGTTATCAGTAATTTCTCGAACCGTTATGGACCTTGCATTAGCATGACTTATCAGGCTATTGGGGTCTGACGTTATACCACCCCCAGGCTGTGATATGCGACATATCAGATGAAGAGACCGGACTGTACGGTAGTGTTACTGATTGGATTCGCAGAGATATGAGCAGGCTTGCTTGTTTATCTTCTGATCGCTCAATAACCGGATGGCCTTTACGTTTAGCATACCGCTTGCGGCTTGTGGGTGTTTGATATGATCATCACCTACTGCCGGCGTATTGACGAGTCTTTAAAGTTCTACACAGAGGTTTCCTGGTTCATGCGAAATTGAGTTGGAGCATATATGTGATATGTGCGGAACTGAGATTAATGCATGTATGTGATACCGCATTCTATTCTCGCGACTTATGATATTGGTCAGTTATATCTGATATAGCCGGGTTATCGGATCAAGTGTTGATTCGATAAGTTGTTGCATTTGATATTAGTCGGTTATACAGCATATAGCCGGATTATTAAATCAAGTGTTGATTTAATAATTTAATGTATAATTATATATTTGATATATTACATTACATTAACTAATATTTTCTCACTTATGATTTCTTTTCTCACTTGATTTGTGCATGTGTATATATGTGATATATATTAGTGTACGAAGTTTTGTGTCATGCTTGATGATACATGATTCATGGGTGTGTGTGTGACTTACACCATGCTAAGTGAAAATCTAGGGTTTTTAATTTCTTAAGTAATTCAAAATTTGTTTCCATTTGGTCATGGCTAGAATCTTGGAGAAGTTTTCCTAACCATTGACTAAGTCCACAAGTTTTGTTTTACTAAAGATATTTATAAACCCAACCATTATAGCTAGCCATGGTTAACTCTCTACAAGGGTTACCATATGATGTTAACTCACCCATGGTTATCCATCTCCACTTGATTTTGATCATGAGAGATTTCTTCATCTTCTTCCTAAAAGCTCACTAGCTTTTGGAAAATGGAGAAAATATTGTGAGAAAAAGAAAACTAAAGAGAGCCCATTTCCTACTTCATCATCCTCTACTATTAGCCATTTAGTTTAGGGTGTTTTCTTCACTAATTTCACCATTAGTAAAAAGGTACCATGAGCTCAAGTCTCCTCGACGTAGATCATCTTCGGCCTCGAAGACATTGAGCAAGGTTGTTCTTTTCTTCAAGTGAACCCTCTTTAGTGTCCGGGAGTTCACCATTCGCAGTGAAGGGACTACAACAAGGAGCTTTAAAAGTGAAGGACCGCTCTATAATGGTTGCATTCCGCATTCACTTTGTATGTAATGTAGTTTACATGTTTATTCGTCGGATTTTCTAGTAACGATTCTAGGGTTAAGGTTAGCTAATACGGAAAAAATTTAAAATTGGCATGGACAATGCCTCCTGAAACCTTGCTGCCGTGCTAGGCAACCCAACAGCGGTATCAGAGCCATGCTAGAAAATTAGACGATGTTTGCTAGGATTACGAAACTGCTACTCCGAAACTTGAAACCCTAGAATCCAGGTTCTGTCGAATTTTTAAAGGGCTCTAAAAATTTTTTAAACAACTACAGAATGTTGTATGAGATATGACATGAACACAGAGAAAATTTGATGGGGTTTGCTCGGATTTTGGCCGAGAAGATGACCACAAAAACCGAGCAGGCCGGCCAAGTGGTTGTTTCTGGGATTCAAATTTTTTCAGTGTTCCAAGGTCTGGGTTTTGGTGTTTCAGGTGTTATTTGTTTTTGCTAAATTTTCATGTGATGTAAACTTTCTGCAAAGGAAACACGGAGTGTTTCGTCGTTGTAATTCTAACATGTATTCGGGTAATTTAGACGATATTAAAAAGTTCGAATGGATATCAATAACCCGTATTTTCCCTCGCTGGAAATTTTCAAAAGTTGGATTTTTTCGAGGTTTAAAATTTTCAGAAAATCATGCAAGCGATTCTGTGGACCCTCTAGGAGAACAAAACCCGAACTTGATTCTTTGACCGTCAGAACCGCCATCAAACCCTATGGTTTGTGGTAGTTCAGCGGTGCAACAGGTGAGGCATTGGTTGGCCCTTCTACGGCAGGTTCATAGGTGTTGTGGCATGTTCTGAGTGCTTTTTTGACTCCGCTCAAGTGTTGAGCTTGTTGGGAAATTTTGTATGTTTGTTTATTCGATCGAAAAGTTTAACTTCGTCTAGCTATCTGTGATTGTGATATAATATTTGGAATCCACATAATTAGTTATGTGATAACTTGTTTGAATTTTATAAATCTAGCTGTTTAGTCTCAGTTAATCGATTGCCCCGGAATTTTGATGTGGATCAAAAGTATATCGCAATTACGTAGTGTACGTGAATACTCGCCGAGTAACCTTACTAGATAGCCACACCCCATAGCCCCGACCAAGTGACTGTAGGAGAACCCTGCCGCAAAAAGCACCCGTTCGGGTGCTCGCGGCCGCGGTGTTCCATCTTAGTGCACTTCGTCGACGGCATCGGGGGTGCGGCTGTCTTCTAAAGTTTCCGAAGAGCATTCGATCAGGTTATCGGGAATCTTGTTGAATTACCTGACAGGTTATTGGAAAGTGTTTTCAATATCGAGACTAAAATGAGGGGTTTATAATTGTTAGGCATGTGATGTCTAAGGAATTCATTTGGTTGGGCATGAAATCCAAAGTATGTGATACATTTGGTTTATGATGTCTAAGGTGCTTGCGGATTCCAATTGTTGTAGTTTTTCACTTTCTTTTCTGCGACTGTAAGTGTAATAATTGGTGTATCGCCGGTTTCGTTGCTATATGTCAACGACATTTGGGATACGTATATTTACTTACGTTGATGACATGTGATGTTATGTGTTGCTGTGATATGTTATATTGGATCGTCGTGTTTTGAATAGCCGGGCTTTTTTATGTGAGATGGGAGTTTTTCATTTTCATTCATGTAAAAGCTTGTATGTAATATTCTTTTATTGGGGCACTTCCGGGTTGAGGATGATGTCACCATTGTTGTATATTGTTGACTTTTCCGCATTAGGATAGACCCAAGGCGAGGAGCACAAGTAACCGGGTTCTAGGGTCCAGTGGGAGACCATTCGAGGAGTCGAGACCGGGTCTCCTAACTCTAGAATTGGTAGGGTTGCTTGCCGCACTCGTAGGGGTCTATGGGATGTGGGTTTGGCTATTCATCGCGACCGTGGAATCCGTGTTTTTTTACAGTCTTAATATAAAACACGGAATTCCTAGTATATCCAATATTTCATATGTGTTCTTCTGCTGCTGATTTTTTGATGTGATCACTTGATATGTTCTGAGACGAATGCCTATATTATATATATGCAATATAATTAATATTACTGCTTTCGTTTCATATGTGATGCTTAGGAAGCATAATTTGATGGGACTTCATTAATGAGATTAATGAAATAAAAGAAACCTAAAGATGTTGTAGAAACTTGTTTAAAAACTGGTAGCTCTAGTTCTTGTATTGCATAGTGGTATTTGTGAAATATCCTGCACCTTATTCGATAAGCAAAGAGCCGAGATCCCTTCACCGGGAGTGACCTCTTTAGCAAAACTAGTAAAAGCCTCAAAAACACTCCTTTGAAAATTCACTCGATTCTACAACGATATCAAGTTCATTACGCAAAAGGTTTTCTTAAAAACCTGTCGTAGCCCTCCGTCATTTCAGATAAGTAATTTTTAGTATTCGTGCTGTGTTTGTTGACCTTAGCCAAGGCGTAGTGTGCCGTAGCTAATTAGTGCTTATCTGCAGCATATGATGCGATTGTGTTAGCATAGTCGTGAGGCTTTGTTGACCATAGCCAAAGGTCGTGCGGGTGGGTTTAATTCAATCAAGAAATGACGGGTTGAACTTGGCTAGCGCTTATGATTTCTTGACTTTAACCAAGTTCATAAGTTGCTAGGGGCAAAATATTATTGAGAATTTCAAGTGTTGAAATTTGCAATGAGATTGCATACCTTCTATGAGATAGTTGGATCCCGATACCCACTGCGAGTAAGAGTTGCTCCTGGGAGAGTTTTACACATTACAATTAGCCGATCAAGTAGGTATCTAGAAAGGTATTAACGGGGTTACGCCCCTGGGAAAACGAGGTTTATTATAATTAGGTCCGTGCGAAAGCATGGGGAACCTCCCTCAAAGTACCGACACTGGCCTGACCGAAAGATTGGCGAACTTGTAGGGTGTAATTAATCCCGGCTAGTCTTACATTTTAGGGTTTCGTAACGTTTTAAAAATAAATAATTAAATAATTAAATAAATAAAATCCTTTAAGTGAATTTTCTGATTTTCGGTAAAGTAAAACGTATTTTTCATAAAACTAAACCGTAATTATTTTTCATTATAAATTTTAAAAAGACGTATTTTAATTATTTAATTACTTGTAAATGGTGTTTATTTAGTCACTTATAAATTTTTAGTTTAATTAAATATTTTTCCTAAATTAATTATTTTAAATATTAACATAAGCTTTATTTATACATTAAATTAGTGTAAATTATAAATTGCAATGGGTTTATTTTCCAAAAGTGAACCATTGCATATTAAGTGTGTATCATGCAAAATTTATTTCCAAATATTTCCATGTTTCTAGAATTTTCTTTAGTTTTATTAGAATAGAAGTGAATAAAATTAAATAAATGATGAAAAGACATAATTATATGTAAATTATGGTGAATCTTCTACACAATTCCTCACTCCTTCTTTCTTTACATCTCTCCCATGTTGTGGCCGGCCCTTACCCTCCCCCCATGGCAGCCCCCCATTTTCCAAGTACTCTTTTCCTTCAAAAATCCTCCAAATTTCATCAAAAATTCAAATAAAAATCCAAAAATTCCTAATTTAAATCCTACCCATTATTCTTTGTTCATTTAGCATGGATCTTGGAGTAGAAAACCAATATTTTGGAGGCATATTTTCATGTTGGATCTCATATGTGAGGTATAATTCTAAGCCCTTGGTTTGAATGTTAGTAAATTTCTTAATTTAGCTTAATTAACTGTTTAATTAGTTTGTAAATTGGTTCTATTGCTAAATAAAAAAATTCAAGAGAGGGTTTAAAATGAAGTTTGGGCTTTTATTAATTGAGTAGGGTTATAATAAGTAGCTTAACATTTTCATAAGGGAAAATTCTAGCATGGTTGATGTATTATAATTTGTTCATTCAAAATGGTTTAAATTAAGCAATTTTGCTAACTAGGTTTCTATAAAAGATATATATTGGTGATATAAAATTCTCATTAAGATTTTTATCATTATATTTTAGTTTTAATGAGAATATTAACATGTTAAAGGAATGAAAAACCTAGTTTGGTTACTAGTTTCAAATGGATAATGGAAATTGTGACAAATATGTTATTTTTGTGCTAACTAGGTTTTAGATATTTCGTAAATAATTGAGATTTAAAATATAATTATGGTTTCATCACATTATTAACATCTTGAATTGTAGTTTAATAAGTTAATTTATGCAAAATCAAGTTTAGTAGTGGAATTGTGAAATTTTTCTTGCAATGTGTAGAAATTTGATAAAATTGCAAACTAGAATTTCCAATTTAATACAAATTAGTGTGATAAAAATATGGTAATGGTTTCTATAATTTAGTTATGTTATTTAATGAATATTATTACCATTAGTTTTTTTTAAACAACAAGTTTTGAAGTAAAACGGTAAATTGACATTTTCAAGGTTTTGCGGAATTGGACGATTTGATCGATTTTAGGGTTTCGATGATTTAAATCATGTTTTATATTATAAATAACGAGTTTTGAAACTACGAGTTGTTGGTTGGTGTTTTATCTCGATCAGTCGGTGTTTGTACGCCGATATCGAGCGATATTTGGTTCTTTTGCATGAGCGGGTCATAGGTTTTAACCTATGCGCGTTTCGTGCGTCGTTTTGATTTTGTCCGTGATTCAGTTTACGATATTATATATGTTTGCGTATAGGTACCCCTCACGTGGACTTCGAACGAGGAAGAAGAGGAGGGTGACATCGTCTTCGGCAGACAAGGACCAGGTGAGTAGATGTATATCTACGGGGGAAGTCGGGTGGATGGCGTTTAGCACCCCCGCAACATAGAATAGGAATACAACTTGTTGCCATTAGGATGTCGGACGTGACTTTAGATTCTTAGCGAGGAGGGACCTATAAAAGACCTTAAGTTGGACTAGACTGATCTAGATAGACTTTACCAGAGGATGAATGTCTTGGAGGAAATTCGTAGGTTTCAGGTAGACACACACACACAGAAACTTGACTTGGGGTATATGTGTAGGTGTGTATATATAGATATATATATATAGGAATGTGTGTAGGTATATATATATGCATAACATGTATATGTTATATAAGGATTATATATGATACATAGGGAGGAGACGATATAACTGAGCTTGATGTCGTGATCTCTTGGCTATAAAGTCGTATTATGATGTTAGCGGATCGTTGGAAAATGAGAGAATGGATATGTATACATAAACGATAATAGGTGATGATGACATTGAGATATACGAGACTCTATAATAGAACCCGGACTGTAATGTGTGACTTGATTACGACATGATATAGGTGACTTAATCACGACATGATATATGCGCCTTAATCACGACGTGAAATATGTGAATTAATCAGGATATGATATATGTGATATGATATTTCTGAGGACAAATTGACGATGTATATTTATGCTGACAACGATAAATAATTGAGGATATTAGAATGTATGCGATTACTGTACAGTACCATTGATCGTGACATTATTTGATGATGACATTATACGAATGATGATGTGCATATGTGATAGTTGGCCCGTACCCCGATGTCGGGATGCCGTACGATGGATTTTACCGTATGTGGTATAGATGTGATGAGTGATCCGCACTCTTGACTCGAGGAAGTCTTACTATGTACGTGACGCTATTGAGGCTGGATCGCCGACTATTTGAGATATCAACTCGGACTGTAGGTGGATTCTTATTTTCCTATCGACTAGTTCCTTTAGTTTCGTTCCTCAGTAGGTTAGATAGATACTAGTTTAGACTCAAGTCAGATACTAGTAGTTAGACATACACTTTCATCTTTACATTCAGATTGTAATCAGCAAGTTGCATGCTCATACATATGTTTCCTTAGTCAGTATGAAACTCTGTCTGTTAGGACACCAGCACCATTACCGATGATGCGCATATTCCACGTACACTTATTTGCCGGCTCACACACATCATCATCGGTAATTGCTATGTCACGTACACTTTAGAACATATTATCTTTTATTGATAAAATCAGCTAAAGGCTAGATCAATATAATATTGTGATTACTCTCAGGTGTTAGTCTAGACATTGCATTTATTACTTTGACATTTCATGCATTCACATTTTTCATGTTATCGTGCAGTATTGTAGGGCTTATGCCGACACTTATCATTTACTTACTCATGATTTTGGGATTTTGGATTTCAATGAGATTTCTGGATTTTGGGGAAAACCGCAAGAATATATATAAAAACTTTTCTCTCTCCTCCTCTCTTTTTAAAATATAAGTTGCGGTTTTCTCGTGATGTATGTGTCGTCCACCATGAGATTCCATGTTTTCTGTTGGATTTCGAGACCCGATGCGAGGAGTGGATGAACCGTCTCGGGTATATGGTGGGCCCGGTATGGTACCCCGGGGCAAAAAGATCGAGTTGTAGATGATGAGCCTGGCAGGGGAAGACTACCTACCGGTGATGTCTGGCGCGGTAGATATCCGGAAGATACCGACCGTTGTCGTGAGATTTGATGATATGGGCCGATCCGGACTGACGGAGCCCGAGATATTGAGACTATGAGATATTGAGACTATGAGGTATTGAGACTTGAGATTTACATGTTTTGTGTCATTGCTTGACATGGATTTCCATGGATTTCATCGATGATATTTCAGATTTCTATACAAATTTTACCAGGATAAAAGTTAAAGATTTCTTATACAGATATATCCAGAATTCAGGATTGATTGTTTTACATTCATGGTGCATGCATACTCATTCACATGACATATTACTATTTGAGGCACTGACACGAGCACAGAGCATTTGCACTTACACGTAGTTTATTACCCTGCCATTACTAGATGACTAGTAATATATTAGTATATTATTATGACCTAGGACAACGTCGTGCATTCGATTTCTTTTCGTAGATGTCTTCTACTCACGAGTTGGCAACTCGCCCCCGTTGTGCCAAATTTTATTACAGGTTCGATGTACAGAATTCCTTGGCAGCTTGCTGGCACATCATTTCATTCAGGATGATTTGCTCGGTAGGTTGGTTCACTTGTATCAGGACCGCCGTTGTACTTTTATTATTTCATTGATATCTAGTAAGCTCCATCAACCAAACTTGTATTACTTGATAAGTTTAAAGGATCAGTTATTTATTTCGACCTTAGAGTCGCGCTTGTATTATTATGGTATCTGGTGGATTTGTTTTCTTTTGAGTTTTGAGCCTCGCCCTTTGGCGTTGTATATTATTGTGCTTGGTGTGGTTGTTTCCACCTGTTGGCGTAGAGCTTGCTCCCGCTTGGCGATGCCTTTTTATTGTTTGTATATATTTTATTCTTGTTTGTACCCGTTTGGGGCCAGTTTTTACAAAGGAGGCTCTGCCGAAATTTTTGAGAAAATTGGATGTTGCTGTTTGTAACGCCTTGAAAAGTCGTTTTGGTGTTTTCCTGAAAATCGGTGAAAATTCGGTATTTTTCCGTAAACCGTCTTTTTTGTTATTTTACAGTTTAGGACTAATTATACCTAATTTGGATAGGTAATTGTTAGTTTTTAGTAGCTAATGAGTTACTTATTAATTTGTGGTCATTTAAAAAATTTTCCCTATTTTTTTCAATTTTTAATATTATTTTAAGCCGGTAAGAAAATACATTAAATTAGTGATAAATACAAATTTAAATGGGCTAATTTTAAGCTTTAAAATCATGTTAATTAAAATCTAGTTGTAATATATTTTCTTAGTATTTTATTTCAAGTTTTAATTGGTTTTTATTTTGGAAAACGAAATTAATTAATTTAAGCTTTAAACTTGCAAATATAAACTTGTGGGGGGCCTTTTTGCTTGGTTTTTTTTTTCAACCTCTCACAATTTCCTCACTCTCACTTGGGCCGAGCCCACCAGCAGGAATTCCCCCCTCCATTTACTCCTTCATTTCATTTCATTTGAAGAAGTTATGAGATGAATATTATATATTAATTTAGGTATGGGTTATATTGAAGCATGGATGGGTTTGACTTTGAAAACAATCCACAACACTACACCATTCCTCTCTATTTTCCCCTCACTGCCGAACTGATCAGCAGCCCCCCTCCTTTGATTCCATCTCTTTTTCAAAAAAAAATTCCCCAAAATGCTTCAAAAACCCAAATAAAACCTCACAAATTCAAGCCAAGTCTTCATCCTTTCTCCTTAGCCAAATCTTGCAAGAATCTTGGAGCAAGGAGACCTTTTTGAGGAGGCAAATTTACATGCTAGATCTCTATAATTTGAGGTAGAATCTTCACCAAATTAATCTTCACCCAATTAATACTTATGGCAAATTTTCAAGTGTGGAATTGGATTTAAATTGATAGTTATAAAAATCAAGAAAGGGGTTTGTGTATGGAAATAGATTTTGAAGCATTGTTATTGTGTTGTAAATATGTGATTGTGGCTAACTAGTTGTTTGTTGGAGATAGTGCCCTCAGATTCAATTATTCGATCACAGGCACGTGATTACAATGATTGATGGAGGACCTATCCCGATAGGACAGTCTTACTCATGATGATAGTATGCTATCTGGTTTACCTTTATCTTCGTGTACTGCTTTAGGTGACCTGACAAGTCGCTATTACATGTTGATAGAGCCCCTAGGATTCTTGCTTGACCACCAGCAGTATGAGGGCGATCATATACGTAGGAGCTGGTAGTCTATAAGCACATCCTTAAATGGTCCCTAGTCCTGTGAGTTTCGAGATAGGGCATCGATACTCCAGAGTAGACTAGTGTATACAGTCGAGACCCCGACGAGGGGCGGTGGCCTGTCTCACAAGCCACTGGTGTCAGTTGGATCACCTAAGATGTATACAGGTGCTCATTGGGTTATGAGTACACCGGACAGGATTCGCTGGGAACATGCTAGTTGGTCATATACCAGACGTCAGATGGCAGTTCCCTGGTGACATGTGTACAGGTTAGTTCATCGACCTGGGGATCGTCATTTGTCTTGTGTGAGTTCCCACTGTACTTTGATTACTACCCTACCACGGCTCAAAGGAGTCGTGCAAACAGGTTTTAGTTGGGTACAGTCCCGAGCCATATGGAGGCAGTGAGCGTATCTTCAGGGGTTCGTCTCTCCCGATATTGGGGGTGAGGTCGCGCTGTGTCTAGGAGAGCCATTACACGAAGCCCTCGGCCGAGGCAAGGAGATTTACTGGTAGGTATTCCAGTAGTATCTCAGGGTGTTCTGGGCTACACTCCGACACGACTTGTACCGCTTTTGGGGGTCTGACTTTTACCAACCCCCTAGGCCCGCCATGCGATACTCATAGATGAACGGACCGGACTGTACGGATATTGTCACTTACAGGCTCAGTAGGGTTGTCTGGCTGGGTTCGCTCACAGACGTCCCTTTTAGTCAATACCTGGTAGTCCGTTACGTATTGGCCTATACCTCTGACGTGCTAGTGGTTAAATCCACAACCTAGGTGTTGACGAGTCTTTAGAGACCCCACATTCAGTTACTCAGCTTTCGGGCGAAAAGCTGTAGAGGCCGTATGGAGATATGGCAAGGTCCGATCAGATACGTGCGGTATTGCACGGATCAGGATCAGACAGTTTGTACTACAGGCCGTATGGATATATGGCAGGGTTCGATCAGATACGTGCGGTATTGCACGGATCAGGATCGAACGGATAATACTAGCCGGCTTTGGTATAAGCCTGATCCTAGTATAGTACAGTGTAGATTTTGTCTCATTGCATTTGTATTTCGGTCGGAATACAAATGCGGGTGTGTATGCACAGTTTCGGGATTTTCCTGTAATTTATTACGGGACCAGTTTTCTGGAGTTGCCAGTTTGCTTTCCGTTTCGGCCGATTTCCTTTGTATCGTTCATTGGCCGAAGATTGGTGGAGGAGGGCTTATTTGCATTGTTGCAAATAAGTGGTTGTGGAGGGGGTCTTTGCATTTTTGTTGCATCATGATTATAGCACCATACCTTGACTTTCTTTAGTTGATCATGGCTTGACTTTTGGCTCATCATGGTTGTTGATGATGAGGTTGGTGGTAGGTGGTTGAGTGTGGGTTTTGTTTTGGTGATCATTGTTTATCATTGCAACCCTCTCTCTCTCTTGGATGGTGGTGGGCTTATTTTCTTTGATTGATACACCCACTCCCTCATGCTCTCCTCCCCATTGTAGTGGCCGGCCATTCCTCTTTAGGGGCTGTCCCATTTTTTACATGAGGGGATTACACTCATTTGGCTTTGGAAAATTCCTCCAAGTTCCATCTCCAAACTCCATAGTTCATCCCTCCACCAAAAGGCAATTCCTACAACCCCAAAAATGAGACTTCTTCACTACACATTCTACAGCGAATCTTGGGCACGTCGACTAGCCAGCTTCGTGCCCGAGTCGCCTCGGCATTGAGGTGGGAGCCCGTAAAAGATGTAGGCGATGTGGTGCACTTCCGGCGACGAGGTGGAGACAGGACATTCCGCGGGAGATCGGGACGACGACGAGAAGACCGGAGGACTCGGATCAGTCGGTATATCTCTCTTCCCCATCTTGTAGTTAGCTAGGACTAGATAATGGTTCGATCCGGGTTTTAGTGCGCGGTGGTGCCAGTTTGCTAAGTTCGCAAAATTAAAGTTTATCACCGTTTCCGCATTTTGGCCTCGGGATGGAGGCCGGGGCGCCGCCGTGCACTTACAGTGGTATCAGAGCCTCGCCATTAACTTAGTCTAGCTTGGTTTAATGTGTTTTACAATTCTGATCGAAAAAAAATCCCAAAACCGCATTTTTGCTTGCATCAGTTTTCTGTTGAAAATTTTTGGTGTCGAAATTTTTTTCAGGTTACAGAAAAGTGATCTACTAGAAAAAATAAGAATTCTGTAAAAATTCGATGCAACAACTCCACAGTAGGAGCGCGGAACCGCGGCCAAACCCCCCTTTGGGCCGCGGTTCCGCCACACACTGTTGGGTTCCCTGCACCAAATTTCTACAGTATCTTTCTGGGGTTAAAATTGGGGTTTTGGAATAATAACATTGGGCCCAGAATTTCCTGATGTGCTACAGTAATGCTTGGGGGCCCACTTGTTAATATTTGATCGATCAGATATTTTAAACACATTATTTCACAGTATTTACATTATATCTGCGACCGTGAATGTCACTTGATCGGTAAATCCAGTCTAACTGCTATAGCCCGGTTAGACGGATTTGCGAACGTGACTTTCACGTTGATGTTCTGTATATTGCTGTGATGTTGCGGATCGGTCGTGGGGGATAGCCTGGATGCAATGCTAGTACAGTTGTGGTTGTATGATGTACATTTGATATTGCGGGGCGAGCGTCCGTGGACTGCCGTCACTGCCTGTTTGTATTATTATTTTGGGGCACGGCCAGGTTGCGGTCGATGTACCCATTGTATGTATATTTTACTTTCTGTACTAGGATTACCCCGCGGAGGGGTGCACGGATAGCCGGGTTCTGGAGGGCAACAAGCCCACATCTCATGGCATTGAGACGGAGGGGGCTTCACTCTAGGATTGGCGGGCTATTCGCCGCACTCGTAGGGGGTACAGGTTGACCCAGGAGGGGTGCCCAAGTTACCGGATTCCGTGAAGTGCCGGGTGGTCCATTCACGGTGCTGAAGGGGGCTGCCTCGCTTCAGGTTTCGGCGGGTAACTTGCCGCGCCCGTAGGGGTCTAGGATTTCATTGCACAGGCTATCCACACGACCAGGGGAACGTCGGGTTTCAGTAGTGGCTCTGTGAAACCCGGGGATCCCAGATATCTGTATTGTTCTGTGATGATGTACATTTTCTATGATGTTGCATTTTATCACGCCTTGAGCGAATATAATATATTGGTATATATATTAGTAGATGTTGTATATGTTTTGCATCCGCGCTAGTCCAGTCCCCGCTCTGTCGTTAGTTAGCTAACCTAACGGGTAATGACGGGACCCAGTGGCGAATGCGGATGGCATATACGTACATCAGTATATTTTCGTTCTTTGTGGTGTGATCAATTGATGGGACTGCGTTGATTCGGATCAATGCAAGTTAAAAACAAACCTAATATGATGTTGTTGGAACACTTTTCAAAAAGCTGTTATTGCAAGGACGTTCACTTTTGTTTTGCATCGTGGTATTCAGTTGGAATATCCTGCTCCTCAGTCGACGAGGCAAGGGCCGAGATCCCTTCACCGGGAGTGACCCCTTAGACAGAATTTTGCGTCAGGGCATTAACTTCACTATAGCCGATTACTTTTGCTTAGCACCGTGGTATTCAGTTGGAATATCCTGCACCTCATTCTACGGGGAAAGAGCCAAGATCCCTTCACCGGGAGTGACCTCTTTAGCAATGGTTTTCGTCACTATATTTTTAAAAGCTATCCGTTCTTTCAACGATATCAAGTTCGTTACGTTAAAGGTTTTCGCCAGAAACCATTCGTAGCCGTCCGTCGTTTCATATGGGTAGTCAATAGTATTCAAGCTGTGTTTGTTGGCCGAAGTCAAGGCACAGTGTTTGGTAGCTGTTGGTTATTCATATGCAGCATAGATAGATGCGTTGGTTTGGGACAGTCGTACTGCCATGTTGGCCAAAGTCAAGGGTATGTACGGGTGGGTTCAAATTAACCTGGAGAATGACGGGTAGAACTTGACATGTGACTTATGATATGTTGGCCAAAGTCAAGGTCATAAGAGCATGGGGCAGAAATCACATCGGGAGTTTCAAAAGAACTGAAACTTGCCAGATATGCGCATACCTTCTGGAGTGTGATGACGTGAGCGGATTCCGTCACGTTATCATGCGATGATAGTTGGATCCCGATTCCCACTGATGAGTTAGTTTACTCCTCGGGTGACCCCGACTAATTCTTCTTTCAGGTTTGGAGGAGAATTTGACGGAACAGTGGGAGGTTTCCAGATTAGATAAATTGGTAACCATTCTGATCTAGGTTAGAGTGCACGCTGAGTGATTCTTTTCTCTCTCTCTTTGGCAGCGACCATTGACCCGACCCTAAGACTATGACTCAGTGACCAAGTTGACCGAACCTTCTAAAACACTGGCTTTTAGATTGTCAGAGTTGCGAACCTCATTGCCACTCCTACTTTTACCCTTTTCTCCAGGACACCCTGTACTACCACGAACGTCCACTTCCATTGGACAAAACCATCGTATGGTTAGATACGAACTCGAAAGATTTTATTCGAGGATGGTTTCCGGTTCTGGAGGAAATGAATAAGACTATTCAGTTGTCTTTTCCTTTTATCTTCTCTCAGGTTGCGAGTACTCCTTGGTTTAGGAGTAGTACACCTATTACGCAAATTGGATAGTCTTCTTCCAAACTTTAGGCTGGAGCCGACCGGTAGGGAATGAAGAAAACCAATTAGCATAACGCTGGTGTGCAGAAGGTATTAAGTTAAGACAAAGCAAGGGATTAGTAAGAGGGCAAAGTAAATTGCGACTGCTATTCACGAACAAACCAAGTATTTCTTCGCCAATCCTAAATCACCTTTGTATTTCTCCAGAACGCTCCGTATCACTACGAAGTTCCACAGTTTATTGGATACTCCATCGTATGGTTATATACGAACTCGAAAGGAACTTGTTCCAGTTCGGGGATGGATTCTGGTTCGGGAGAAATAGGAATAAGGTTTATTCGGTTGTCTTTTATCTTCACCTTCTCTCGCTTTGCGAGTGCTCCTAGGATTAGGACAGTACACCCATTATGCTTATTGGATAGTCTTCTTCCAAACCATAGGCTGGTGCCGAACGGTAGGGAAGGAAGAAAACCATTTGGCCTAAAGGGGTGTGCAGAAGGTAATGACTAAAGACATATAAAGGGATTTGAAGAGGTGGCAAAGAATTGCACGGTTACAGTTGTGGATCTGGATAATGGAAGAGGCATTACTAGGAATACCAGGATACCCCAACGAAACATTTCAATGTTTCAGTTTCGCTGTGTACTGTTAATAGAAAACTGATTTCCCACTTAGACACTTGCTCCAGGGTATGTATTTACCAAGTATGATTCTCACATCTGTATAGTTTTACAGATGATGAGTGGGAGTAAGTTATTGGGAATTAGGTGATCATCCTCATTATATCGGGATTCGATGTAATCGGTGATATTTGAGGAAATCACCTGGGCTGTTTGCCGGTCGGCAAATATTTGGTTTTGAATATCCGTTGTTATGCACCAATTTCAAATCGATATATCTGTACGTCTATTTTCATAGAGTGAGATATACCCTTTTGAAATTATGTCTACGACATTTACCTATATCAGTGGATGGTTAGGTAAGGAGCATTGAACAGCGGTGTAATTCTTCATAACCAAAGGTACAGTTTTCAACCTACGACACACAGTGAATGAGTTATCAGACTCAAGGGACTTATACAGAGTATTGTATGTTGTCCAGGGTCCATCAGGACAGAGGGGTTGGTCCTCATACTATATTCGGTTTACTTATGACTTCTCTAGTTTTTAGACAAGTGTTTCTTGGAAACACAGGGTCCGAATTTTGAGAAGTTATAGGTATTTGAATAGAGTAGAGAACCAGGTGTAGCAAGTATCGGGATTCTTCAAAGTGATCGAAGATGTAGATACTTGTGTATGGTATTCAGTTGATAGTAATGGTTAAGAGAACTTGCTTCTCTTTCAGGTTACTCATAATTGGAAGCATTCCTAAGTTGAGTAACGCTGATCGGCCTCCTTCCATTTAGTTGACATGCACTGGAGACAGCTGCATGATTTGAATCTGGTTCAATTAAATCAGTGCCTCTGGTTCTATATTGGATATAGAACAGTTCATATCTTAACGTTGTTAAGGTACGGGGAGTTGTCCGGCTTATGATTAAAACCAGACTCTGGATAACTCTAGGTACGTTTCTGTAATGGCTGTTTGTGGGTTGACCCAGGCTATGACGAGGGTTAACTTTCTACCATCTGGATGAACAATAGCAATATTGTTGTAAACTCGCCACAGTTTTATTAAAAATGGATTTTTTCAGAAAAAGGTAGTGGGAGTATGGTAGAACTGGAAGTGATTCCAGAACCACAAACGATTACTGAAGATTTGATAGGAACCTAAAGATTCAATCTGGCTTGACATTCCATTGACTACTCCGCAGATAAGGTGGGTAACTTCAGGCACCCGAGAGGTACTCCGGTAGCCTCAAGGACGGTGCCAGGGAAGTTCTTGTTTACCCAGAATTACCACTGCTGTTGTTCCAGGCTGCGAGACCCGGCGGGAGGATGAGTATAGCGTCGTTCTAAACTAGTTTTAGAAGTGTACGTCTATATGACTCTGCCAGAGGGTTGTCATAGTCAGTGGGAGCAGCGGAAGCATTGGTGGACAGGTGGCTTATGTCTATTTATAGACTAAAGCAGATATAGCGGAGATAGATCATCTATTTCTGACGCGACAGTCATAGGTTTGACTTCATCAGAATAGGGGATGGATCTGTTGAGAAGGTAGTAGGGTGTGATATCCTGGTATTTGGATGACATACACAGAGTAGGAAAAGAAACTCCTATACGACAATCGGTTATACTTTGGTCGTCACACAGTGGTTCCTCCACATGGGACTTGGAAATTATATCAGACATACTGGTTACTAGATCTATGGTTTTAGATCTAGATTTAGGTAGTTTCCCAATCTGGGTACTTAGACAGCATTCTAAGAGTATTTAGAATGGACGACTCCTGGCACGGTAGTGTACCTGCAGGTGATGAAGTCACCCTCTCTAAAGGTGTCTTACAGACTAAAGTAAAGAGGGATGTGCATGATTGGCAGATCACTTGCTCAGGAAATTGAGTCAATCATGAGATGTCAGGTACCACACCAGATGCTGTTCTTGCACTAGATGCAATAAGTTGACATTGATCCAATCCTGGAGAAACAGTTGGAAGCAGTTTTAGAACATAAGTGGATGTTCTAGGGATATGATAACGACAGCCTCATTCGGGAGACAGTTATCATTCCAGGCTTCCAAGGTGACATGGACGACAAGGAGGTTGTCAGAGTTATAGTTTTCCTTCTGACGAGGGGCAGTATTTTGGACAGGTGATCCAAGGCAATACTGAGGGAGGCATGGCGCAGGATACTGATTAAGTTCAGTTGACGATACAGTCTAAGAAGTTTGGATTTGGAGTTCATTTTTGAGCTAGGTCCCATCAAACATCCAGACACATTCTAAGACAGGTATTGCTCATTTCGGGAGATGGTTTTCTCCGCGAACTTGAGATATAGAGAGACATAGAAAGAGACATCAAGGCGGATCCACTCACTAAGGCTATTCCTCGAACGCAGTAGTTTCGCAAGCGAGCTTTGTGAGACTGACTAGTAGAGGAGTTGGGTGTTCGGTATCACACGTGCTGTGAGTATGCGACATCGCAATAATTAGCCTTGAGTGCAAGTGGGAGATTGTTGGAGATAGTGCCCACAGATTCAATTTTTCGATCACAGGCACGTGATTACAATGATTGATGGAGGACCTATCCCGATAGGACAGTCTTACTCATGATGATAGTATGCTATCTGGTTTACCTTTAACATCGTGTACTGCTTTAGGTGACCTGACAAGTCGCTATTACACGTTGATAGAGCCCCTAGGATTCTTGCTTGACCACCAGCAGTATGAGGGCGATCATATACGTGGGAGCTGGTAGTCTATAAGCACATCCTTAAATGGTCCCTAGTCGTGTGAGTTTCGAGATAGGGCATCGATACTCCAGAGTAGACTAGTGTATACAGTTGAGACCCCGACGAGGGGCGATGGCCGGTCTCACAAGCCACTGGTGTCAGTTGGATCACCTAAGATGTATACAGGTGCTCATTGGGTTATGAGTACACCAGACAGGACTCGCCGGGAACATGCTAGTTGGTCATATACCAGACGTCAGATGGCAGTTCCCTGGTGACATGTGTACAGGTTAGTTCATCGACCTGGGCATCGTCATTTGTCTTATGTGAGTTCCCACTGTACTTTGATTACTACCCTACCACGGCTCAAAGGAGTCGTGTAAACAGGTTTTAGTTGGGTACAGTCCCAAGCCACATGGAGGCAGTGAGCGTATCTTCAGGGGTTCGTCTCTCCCGGTATTGGGGGTGAGGTCGCGCTGTGTCTAGGAGAGCCATTACACGAAGCCCTCGGCCGAGGCAAGGAGATTTACTGGTAGGTATTCCAGTAGTATCTCAGGGTGTTCTGGGCTACACTCCGACACGACTTGTACCGCTTTTGGGGGTCTGACTTTTACCAACCCCCTAGTCCCGCCATGCGATACTCATAGACGAACGGACCGGACTGTACGGATATTGTCACTGACAGGCTCAGTAGGGTTGTCTGGCTGGGTTCGCTCACAGACGTCCCTTTTAGTCAATACCTGGTAGCTCGTTACGTATTGGCTTATACCTCTGACATGCTTGTGGTTAAATCCACAACCAAGGTGTTGACGAGTCTTTAGAGTCCCCCACATTCAGTTACTCAGCTTTCGAGCGAAAAGCTGTAGAGGCCGTATGGAGATATGGCAAGGTCTGATCAGATACGTGCGGTATTGCACGGATCAGGATCGGACAGTTTGTACTACAGGCCGTATGGATATATGGCAGCGTTCGATCAGATACGTGCGGTATTGCACGGATCAGGATCGAACGGATAATACTAGCCGGCTTTGGTATAAGCCGGATCCTAGTATAGTACCGTGTATATTTTGTCTCATTGCATTTGTATTTCGGTCGGAATACAAATGCGGGTGTGTATGCACAGTATCGGGGTTTTCCTGTAATTTATTACGGGACCAGTTTTCTGGAGTTGCTAGTTTGCTTTCCGTTTCAGCCGATTTCCTTTGTATCGTTCATTGGCCGAAGATTGGTGGAGGAGGGCTTATTTGCATTGTTGCAAATAAGTGGTTGTGGAGGCGGTCTTTGCATTTTTGTTGCATCATGATTATAGCACCATACCTTGACTTTCTTTAGTTGATCAGGGCTTGACTTTTGGCTCATCATGGTTGTTGATGATGAGGTTGGTGGTAGGTGGTTGAGTGTGGGTTTTGTTTTGGTGATCATTGTTTATCATTGCAACCCTCTCTCTCTCTTGGATGGTGGTGGGCTTATTTTCTTTGATTGATACACCCACTCCCTCATGCTCTCCTCCCCATTGTAGTGGCCGGCCATTCCACTCTAGGGGATGTCCCATTTTTTTCATGAGGGGATTACACTCATTTGGATTTGGAAAATTCCTACAAGTTCCATCTCCAAACTCCTTTGTTCATCCCTCCACCAAAAGGCAATTCCTACAACCCCAAAAATGAGACTTCTTCGCTACACATTCTACAGCGAATCTTGGGCACGTCGACTAGCCAGCTTCGTGCCCGAGTTGCCTCGGTATTGAGGTGGGAGCCCGTAAAAGATGTAGGCAATGTGGCGCACTTCCGGCGACGAGGTGGAGACAGGACATTCCGCGGGAGATCGGGACGACGATGAGAAGACCGGAGGACTCGGATCAGTCGGTATATCTCTTTTCCCCATCTTGTAGTAAGCTAGGACTAGTTAATGGTTCGATCTTGGTTTTAGTGCGCGGTGGTGCCGGTTTGCTAAGTTCGCAAAATTAAAGTTTATCACCGTTTCCGCATTTTGGCCTCGGGATGGAGGCCGGGGCGCCGCCGTTATTGTTAATTTTCGATGTTGCACCAAATTAGCAAGTTTTGTATTTACTGGTTTTTTATAAAATTATGTGATGAATTAATTGTGATAACTCGATTATATTTTTAACATATCCTACGACATTTAGGATGTGTGCGTGCGGAATTTTGTGTGATCGGGTTTTAGTTTTGTCGGGCGTCCCAAAACGACGGTTATAGTTAGTTTTTGTGATTTTCGTATGTGTTCCATGCACCTTATGCACGTTGTACCTAACTCGTGAGCGTTGGTGTTTCCTTTAGGATTTGCGTCGTTTCATGATATATAACCTTATGTTTGGTATTGATGCAAATTCCAGGTTCGGTCGCGGAGACTTCGGACGCGGCACGAAAAGGGAAAGCGGTGATTGGACGTAACTAGCTGAAGATTCCAGTGAGTAGATGTAACATCTACGGGGGACTATCGTTTTGATGGCGCAAGTCGCCCGATAGTTTAAGTAGTTTAAAGATTTCTAGTGATATTAGTAATTAGGAGTAAATGCTTGCGTAACATCTTGCTACATCCATGCTTTATATTGTCAGACATATGCGAACCCATTCTATAGGACACCTGCACCATTGCCAAGGTTTTTATATGCAGCACGAGCACTATTCATGCGAACACACACGCCCTGGTAATTGCCATGCCACGACACTAGATAACTTATAATCTAGAATGTTGTCACCATATTTGATATTTAAACCTGTACTATTGCAATAAATCCTTAAAATAACATTGTAGAATTGCTATTCATGTGCATGTATACCATTACATCAATTGTTCATGCCTAGTTTATTAATTATACATTGCAACTTGGTTATTGATACCATATGCATTCATTATCATTGACATATGCACTTATGATAATTTATTGAGATTTATGATATTTCTGGATTTCGGGGAAAGCCGCAAAATTTACAACTTATAATCTTTTAAAATATAAAAAGTTGCGGTTTTCTAGTGATGTAAAGTGTCGTCCACCATGAGTTTGCTGTGGTTTTCGAGATCTGTGCCGAGGAGTGGAGGAACCGTCACGGGTACATGGTGGGCCCGGAAAGGTACCCCGGGGCAAGAGGTTCGTGTTGTTGACGTTGAGCCTGGTAGGGGATGGATTACCTACCGGTGACTGTTTTGGCACAACGGATATCCAGAGGATACCGACCGTGGCCGCGAGATGATGAGATATTGATATTTGAGATGGGTCAGCCGGACGGCTGAGGCCAGTGATACTACGATATGGATATATGAGATTTGAGACAGTTTTGAGGTGTTGTTGCTGGACACGGATTCTTGTTGATTCTATTGGTATTGTGCTGATATTTCAAAAGAGATGCCTAAAGGAAAAAGATGATTTCTTATATTTACACATGCAGTTCACGAGTATATTCATATTGCATACATACCTGCTAGCATATTCATATTGCATACATACCTGCTATTATATCCTGTCATACCTGTATTATAGATGCTAGGATACTTGTGTGCATACTTGCGATAGCCTCTATAGATGTTATTTATTACTCACGAGTTGACAACTCACCCCCGTTGTGCCACAGTCTCTTGCAGGTCCGCTCCGTCAGCACAGTAGCGGCGGGCGCACTTTCTTCTTTTGCCAGGACTCGAGGCTTTTGCTCGTAGGTGGGTTGTATTATTATTTTGTATCATCTTGTGTATTCTTTGTATCTAGAGTACTCCATCTACTGTATCTACCAGTATTGTTGTATATTGACCTAGAGATGAGACTGTGAGATTTGTGAACTTTTTATGCTGTATTTTGGGGTCGAGCTCACTTGAGTCGACATACGGTTTTTCTTATGCTTGTTTATGATTATTTTGCATGTTGTTGTTTTATATTGCGTGGGATTTGTGACCGCCTTGTGGCGAAGAGCTAGCTCCCGCTTGGGGATGCCTTAATTGTTGTATTTATATATATTCTTGTTGTATCCATTTTGGGGGCCAGTATTTACAAAGGAGACTCTGCCGAAATTTTCGGAAAAATTGATATTGTTTTTAAAAAGGCTTAATATGACTTTTGTGATAAATTCGCTTTCAATTTATTGGTTTTTCCTTCACTCTACTGCTTATTTGGTTTTGATTTCTGGGCTTTGGCTTACTTATTTTACGGACGCCTTGAGATGTTTCGTAACTTATGTGCCAGTCACATTCCGTACCCTACGGGTCGTGACAAAGTTGGTATCAGAGCGATAGGTTTTACCTTTCTGAGTGTAGGATGACCCTTAGTAGATGGAGTAAGTGACCTATGTAGGGTAACGTAGCGTACGTATGTCCGCGGCATACTTGCGATGCGGTACTCCGCCTAGGTGACTTTAGGATATACTTGCTTGAATTATTCCTTCTTCAATTCCGTGTATCCTATGATTCTATTGCACTGTTCTTATTATCCTGTTTCCTGTACAAGCCACTATGCCGCCGATGGCTACGAGAGCGCAGAGGGCTGCCGCCCGAGACTAGATCAGAGTAGGCTCGCCCGAGACGAGGACCGAGCAGGGTGTCGTACCTACGCCTCAGGGACAGACTGATCCGCATTCCCAGGCCGCATGGACAGGCTAGAGTCTGGTATGGAGGAGCTACGACAGATGATGGGAGGTATGAGGAGTTACGACAGATGGTAGGATCCTTAGTAGCGGCCAGTAGTGCACCGAGATCGGAGGATGTACCTACCACATCACAGACTACCATGGTTCCTGTTGACCAGACAGTTGCTCCTACTACTACTACCGTGGCTATCCCAGTATCGCTACAGGATTTCATGAGGCTGAGACCTCCAGTATTCACCGGCACCGAGGCAGCGGAGGACCCACAGACGTTCCTTGACAGTTTAACCAGGATCTGCCGTTCACTGAGATGTTCGAATGATCGATGGGTAGAGCTTGCGAGTTTCCGTCTAGAGGGCCTCGCGCAGACATGGTGGGAGTTAGTTCTGAGAGGTCGAGCTACAGGTCTACCGCCCATGACCTGGACCGAGTTCACAGCAGTTTTCCTTGCCCGTTTCCTCCCGAAGAGTGTTCGTGACGCCAGAGCTGTTAGTTTCGAGGCCTTGGTCAATACCCCAGGGATGACGGTGTCTGAGCATGACGTCCAGTTCACGCAGCTATCCCGATATGCTCTGTATTTGGTGGATACCGAAGAGAAGATAGTGAAGAGGTTCGTGCAGGGACTTGACACCCAGCTATTTCTTGCTATTAGCACCCAGCACTTCGACACTTATTCAGCTGCTATGGATACAGCATTACGGATGGAGGCACGCATATCACAGACTTCGGCCGTTTCTGGGCCGAAGAGGATTCGCACCGATGTGCTGTCGCAGAGGCAGCGCGCCAGATTCTTTCCGAGAGATGGGCCTGGCAGAGAGTTCGGACGAGGTCAGCTGTACGGATCGTATACGCAGGGAAAACAGTCGTCGCCAGGGTGCTTTAGGTGCGGGAGTCTGCACCATCGTATTAGAGATTGTCCAGTGAGACGACAGGGAGCGGCGACAGTTCCGCATGTGACTCTAGCTCCATCACCGCCCCCTCCTCAGAGAGCTCTACTTCCTGCTACAGGCGATGCTCCATGCCAGTTAGGTGCACCCAGAGGCCGTGGGCATGGCCCACCGATCCAGAGAGGACGAGGAGGCAGAGGCCGAGGCCGAGGTCAGCCCGCTATTGGAGGAGGTCAGGCCCGAGTTTTTGCATTGACACCCCAGGATGCGCAGGCATCCAATGCCGTCGTTACAGGTACCCTGTCAGTATGCTCTGTTGATGCACACGTGTTGTTTGATCCCGGATCCACGCACTCTTACGTTTCCACCCACTTCGTGCCGAGTTTAGGTAGAGAGTCCGGTTTGCTTGATCAGCCGCTCGTTGTGACCACTCCTGTGGGAGAGTCTTTTGTTGCTAGGCACGTGTTCCGATCCTGTACCGTTCGTATTGGCGAGCGAGAGCTGCCTGTCGACTTGATCCTTCTGGAGATGTTGGACTTCGACTTTCTTTTCGGCATGGATTGGTTAGCCACATGCTTTGCGTCGGTGGACTGCCGTGAGAAGACAGTTAGATTTTGTTTTCCCGGCGAGTCGGCTTTTGTTGTGCAGGGGGACCGTGGTGCCGCCCCTTACATTTTGATTTCTTCCCTTCGCGCTAGTCAGCTGTTGAGGAAGGGATGTCGGGGATTTCTAGCCTACGTATGTGATACTAGAGCTACGGATGTTCCATTGGACCAGGTTCCGATTGCATGCGAGTTCCCCGATGTTTTCCCTGACGAGCTGCCAGGACTGCTACCTGAGCGCGATGTCGAGTTCTGTATTGATTTGATTCCCGAATCGGGGCCTATTTCTATACCGCCTTATCGGATGGCCCTGGCGGAGCTTAGAGAGTTGAAGGATCAGCTGCAAGATTTGCTAGATAAGGGACTTATTCGACCCAGTGTTTCTCTATGGGGTGCTCCGCTCCTGTTTGTCAAGAAGAAAGACGGAAGTTTGCGCTTATGTATTGACTACCGCCAGCTGAACAAAGTGACCATTCGGAACAGATATCCGTTGCCACGCATTGATGATTTGTTCGACCAGCTCCAGGGTGCGGGTTATTTTTCGAGGATCGACTTACGATCAGGATACCACCAGCTGCGAGTCCGACAGGAGGATATACCGAAGACAGCCTTCCGTACACGCTATGGACACTATGAGTTTCTGGTGATGTCGTTCGGACTCACCAACGCCCCCGCAGCATTTATGGATTTGATGAACCGTACCTTCAGGCTGTATCTTGACTTGTTCATCATCGTGTTCATCGACGATATTTTGGTGTACTCACGGAGCCGAGAGGAGCACGAGCAACACCTGCGGATTACGTTACAGACTCTGAGGGAGCACCAGCTGTTCGCGAAGTTCTCCAAGTGTGCATTCTGGCTGGACAGCGTCGGATTCTTGGGTCACGTGATTACGAGAGACGGCATATGTGTGGACCCGAAGAAGATTGAGGCTGTTCAGCAGTCGCCCCGACCTATATCGGTAACTGAGATCCGTAGTTTTCTAGGCCTGGCAGGCTACTACAGGCGTTTTGTTCAGGATTTCTCCCTTATAGCTACACCTTTGACCGGTTTGACCCGGAATGGAGTTCCTTTCGTTTGGACGGAGGAGTGCGAGCATAGTTTTCAGCAGCTGCGGACGTGTTTGACTACGGCGCCGGTATTATCTTTGCCTTCGGGATCAGGCGGATTTGTGGTCTATTGTGACGCTTCACGAGTAGGGTTAGGATGGGTATTGATGCAGCATGGCCGGGTGATCGCGTATGCTTATCGGTAGTTGAAGAAACATGAACAGAACTACCCTACTCACGATTTGGAGATGGCTGCAGTGGTCTTTGCACTGAAGATATGGCGACATTACCTATATGGTGAGTCGTGCCAAATATTCACAGACCACAAGAACTTAAAATACATATTTCAGCAGCGAGACCTGAACCTTAGACAGCGTCGTTGGATGGAGTTGGTGAAAGACTACGACTGCGAGATCTTATATTACCCAGGCAAGGCGAATGTAGTGGCAAATGCTTTGAGCAGGAGGCCCGGGGGTAGTCTATCCTATTTGCGCGCAGTGTAGAGGCAGTCGTCAGCAGATTGGCATATTTTATGCAACAGCCGAGTTGAGTTCGAGTTCACTCAGACAAGGGGACAGCTCGAGCATGTTCGTGCACGCCCACAGTTGCTTGACCGTATATATGAGGCACAGCGCAGCGATGACCGTTGTTCAGAGATCATAGCACAGATGGGACAGGGCAGATTTTTCGAGTTCGTGATTGATCATCAGGGGATATTACGATTTGGATCTAGACTGTGCGTACCAGATGTTGATGGATTGCGACGCGACATTCTTGAGGAGGCACACCGATCAGTATATAGTGTCCACCCCGGTTCCACCAAAATGTACCATGATATGAGAGAGACCTACTGGTGGGACGGGATGAAGAGGGACATTGCGGAGTTTGTATCGAGATGCCTGACTTGTCAGCAAGTCAAGGCCGAGCACCAGAGGCCCGCAGGAGAGCTACAGCCGTTACCCATTCCGGAGTGGAAATGGGAGCAGAGTTCGATGGATTTCGTTGTGGGTCTACCCAGGACCAGTCGAGGGCACGACTCCATCTGGGTGATCGTAGATCGATTGACCAAAGAGGCTCACTTCCTGCCAGTGAAGACCACTTTCAGCTTCGCTCAGTATGCCCAGCTTTACATCGACGAGATAGTATGGTTGCATGGCGTACCGACTTGTATCGTGTCAGACCGAGGCACCCAGTTTACTAGCCGACTTTGGCAGAGACTTCAGGAGGCTTTGGGCACTCGTTTGAGCTTCAGCACAGCATTTCATCCGCAGACCGACGAATAGTCAGAGCGGACCATTCAGACTCTCGAGGACATGCTCAGAGCGTGCGTTTTAGACTTCGGCGGTAGCTGGGATCGTCATTTACCGTTAGTGGAGTTCTCCTACAACAATAGCTTCCAGGATACTATCCAGATGGCACCTTTCGAGGCGTTGTATGGGAGGAGATGTAGATCGCCCATTTGTTGGACCGAGCTGAGCGAGAGCAGTATCTTCGGACCACAGATCGTGCAGGAGACGACCGAAAAAGTACAGTTGATTCGAGACCGGATGAGAGCAGCTCAGAGCAGACAGAAATCCTATCCAGACAGGCGCCGTCGCAGATTAGAGTTCGCAGTTGGCGACCATGTTTTTCTGGGAGTCTCTCCGATGAAGGGCGTGATGCGTTTTGGGCGAAAGGGGAAGCTTAGCCCTAGATTCGTAGGTCCCTTCGAGATCCTTGAGCGTGTCGGCGCTGTTGCATATCGTTTTGCTCTTCCACCCAGCCTTCCCGATGTTCACCCCGTCTTCCATGTTTCGATGCTCTGCAAGTACCTTAACGACCCTTCGCATGCGATTCAGCACCCGACAGTCCAGCTAGAGCGCGACCTTTCTTTTGCAGAGTAGCCGGTGGCCATCCTGGATCGGCAGGTGAAGAAATTGAGATCGAAAGTTATACCGACCGTCAAGGTCCTTTGGCGTGGCCCGAGCAGCGAGGAGGTCACGTGGGAGACCGAGGGCGAGATGAGGAAGAAATATCCCCATCTCTTTGAAGGTACGCGTAGCTATATTTTTAAATTCGGGGACCGAATTTCTTTAAGAGGGGAAGATTGTAACGCCTTGAAAAGTCGTTTTGGTGTTTTCCTGAAAATCGGTGAAAATTCGGTATTTTTCCGTAAACCGTCTTTTTTGTTATTTTGCAGTTTAGGACTAATTATACGTAATTTGGATAGGTAATTGCTAGTTTTTAGTAGCTAATGAGTTACTTATTAATTTGTGGTCATTTAAAAAAAATCCCTATTTTTTTCAATTTTTAATATTATTTTAAGCCGGTAAGAAAATACATTAAATTAGCGATAAATACAAATTTAAATGGGCTAATTTTAAGCTTTAAAATCATGTTAATTAAAATCTAGTTGTAATATATTTTCTTAGTATTTTATTTCAAGTTTTAATTGGTTTTTATTTTGGAAAACGAAATTAATTAATTTAAGCTTTAAACATGCAAATATGAACTTGTGGGGGGCCTTTTTGCTTGGTTTCTTTTTTTTCAACCTCTCACAATTTCCTCACTCTCACTTGGGCCGAGCCCACCAGCAGGAATTCCCCCCTCCATTTACTCCTTCATTTCATTTCATTTGAAGAAGTTATGAGATGAATATTATATATTAATTTAGGTATGGGTTATATTGAAGCATGGATGGGTTTGACTTTGAAAACAATCCACAACACCACACCATTCCTCCCCATTTTCCCCTCACCGCCGAAATGATCAGCAGCCCCCCCTCATTTGATTTCATCTCTTTTTCAAAAAAAAAAATCCCCAAAATGCTTCAAAAATCCAAATAAAACCTCACAAATTCAAGCCAAGTCTTCATCCTTTCTCCTTAGCCAAATCTTGCAAGAATCTTGGAGCAAGGAGACCTTTTTGAGGAGGCAAATTTACATGCTAGATCTCTATAATTTGAGGTAGAATCTTCACCCAATTAATACTTATGGTTAAATTTCTTTAATTAAATTGTTTTAGTGTTAAATTTTAGTGCTAATTTCATTTTAGGTTTGTCATGATAATGGCTTGAGTTGAACTAGGGTTTAGAAACACCATTATGAGATTAATTAAATTATTTTGTTATCTAGTTTTATCCAAATCTAATTTAAGAGATTACTTTGTTTAAGTGGGCTTCGATTTGTGTTAATTTAGGTTTTTCAAGTGTGGAATTGGATTTAAATTGATAGTTATAAAAATCAAGAAAGGGGTTTGTGTATGGAAATAGATTTTGAAGCATGGTTATTGTGTTGTAATTATGTGATTGTGGCTAACTAGTTGTGTAGTTGGATGTTTGTGTTGGATTGTGATAACTTTATTGTTAATTTTCGATGTTGCACCAAATTAGCAAGTTTTGTATTTACTAGTTTTTTTTAATAAAATTATGTGATGAATTAATTGTGACAACTTGATTATATTTTTAACATATCCTACGACATTTAGGATGTGTGAGTGCGGAATTTTGTGTGATCGGGTTTTAGTTTTGCCGGGCGTCCCAAAACGACGGTTATAGTTAGTTTTTGTGATTTTCGTGTGTGTTCCGCGCACCTTATGCACGTTGTACCTAACTCGTGAGCGTTGCTGTTTCGTTTGGGATTTGCATCGTGTCATGATATATAACCTTATGTTTCGTATTGATGCAAATTCCAGGTTCGGTCGCGGAGGCTTCGGACGCGGTACGAAAAGGGAAAGCGATGATTGGACGTAACTAGCTGAGGATTCCAGTGAGTAGATGTAACATCTACGGGGGACTATCGTTTGGATGGCGCAAGTCGCCCCATAGTTTAAGTAGTATAAAGATTTCTAGTGATATTAGTAATTAGGAGTAAATGCTTGCGTAACATCTTGCTGCATCCATGCTTTATAATGTCAAACATATGCGAACCCATTCTATAGGACACCTGCACCATTGCCAGGGTTTTTATATGCAGCACGAGCACTATTCATGCGAACACACACGCCCTGGTAATTGCCATGCCACGACACTAGATAACTTATAATCTAGAATGTTGTCACCATATTTGATATTTAAACCTGTACTATTGAAATAAATCCTTAAAATAACATTGTAGAATTGCTATTCATGTGCAGGTATACCATTACATCAATTGTTCATGCTTAGTTTATTAATCATACATTGCAACTTGGTTAATGATACCATATGCATTCATTATCATTGACATATGCACTTATGATGATTTATTGAGATTTATGATATTTCTGGATTTCGGGGAAAGCCGCAAAATTTACAACTTATGATGTTTTAAAATATAAAAAGTTGCGGTTTTCTAGTGATGTAAAGTGTCGTCCACCATGAGTTTGCTGTGGTTTTCGAGATCCGTGTCGAGGAGTGGAGGAACCGTCATGGGTATATGGTGGGCCCGGTAAGGTACCACGAGGCAAGAGGATCGTGTTGTTGACGTTGAGCCTGGCAGGGGATGGATTACCTACCGGTGACTGTTTTGGCACGGCGGATATCCAGAGGATACCGACCGTGGCCGCGAGATGATGAGATATTGATATTTGAGATGGGTCAGCCGGACGGCTGAGGCCAGTGATACTACGATATGGATATATGAGATTTGAGACAGTTTTGAGGTGTCGTTGCTGTACACGGATTCTTGTTGATTCTATTGGTATTGTGCTGATATTTCAAAAGAGATGCCTAAAGGAAAAAGATGATTTCTTATATTTACTCATGCAGATCACGGGTATATTCATATTGCATACATACCTGCTAGCATATTCATATTGCATACATACCTGCTATTATATCCTGTCATACCTGTATTATAGATGCTAGGATGCTTGTGTGCATACTTGCGATAGCCTCTATAGATGTTATTTATTACTCACGAGTTGGCAACTCACCCCCGTTGTGCCACAGTCTCTTGCAGGTCCGCTCCGTCAGCAAAGTAGCGGCGGGCGCACTTTCTTCTTTTGCCAGGACTCGAGGCTTTTGCTCGTAGGTGGGTTGTATTATTATTTTGTATCATCTTGTATATTCTTTGTATCTAGAGTACTCCATCTACTGTATCTACCAGTATTGTTGTATATTGACCTAGAGATGAGACTGTGAGATTTGTGAACTTTTTATGCTGTATTTTGGGGTCGAACTCACTTGAGTCGACATGCGGTTTTTCTTATGCTTCTTTATGATTATTTTGCATGTTGTTGTTTTATATTGCGTGGGATTTGTGAACGCCTTGTGGCGAAGAGCTAGCTCCCGCTTGGGGATGCCTTAATTGTTATATTTATATATATTCTTGTTGTACCCATTTTGGGGGCCAGTATTTACAAAGGAGACTCTGCCGAAATTTTCGGAAAAATTGATATTGTTTTTAAAAAGGCTTGATATGACTTATGTGATAAATTCGCTTTCAATTTATTGGTTTTTCCTTCACTCTAATGCTTATTTGGTTTTGATTTCTGGGCTTTGGCTTACTTATTTTACGGACGCCTTGAGACGTTTCGTAACTTAAGTGCCAGTCACGTTCCGTACCCTGCGGGTCGTGACACTTTTAAACTTGTTTTTCTACATGTTTTCCTTTACTTCTTCTTTTATATGGTTTAGATTTCTGGGCTTCGGCTTACTTAGATTACGTTGCGCCTCTAAACGCTTCGTAATTTAAGTGTCGGTCACGTTCCGTACTTTGGGGTCGTGACAAAGTTGGTTTCAGAGAGCTAGGTTTAACCTTGTATAAGTCTAGGGTGACCCTTGGTTGATGGAGTATGTGACTTAGGTTGAGTGACGTACCGTGGGTACGATCCGTGGCATACTTACGATACGCTACTCTGCTTAAGAATCCTTAGGATGTACATTTCTTTGCACCGTATTCTATTCGTTCCTTCGATCTATCTTCGTCGATATCAGATTGTGGTTTCTGTTACCACGGTCGCACTGGCAGAGGGAGCTGCGACTCGTATGTGATGACCAGTATGGTATCGTTTATTCTTGAGGATTGAAGCATTGTTTCGCGTGCGGACGAAGGGTATTCACATGCCATCCAGGCGATGTTAAAGGGTTCGAACGATTGTCAGAAACCTATTTTCCCAAGTTTAAGGTATTCTGAAGAACATGCATGTATTTCTATGGACCCTCTAGAAGAATGAAACCCTAACTCGACATAATGACAACGAGAACGCCTTTGAACCTTATGGTTTACGGCAGCTCCACGGTGCCATTAGTGAGGCTTGGGTTTGCCCTTCTATGGCTGGTTCGCAGATGCTGGGGCATGTACTAGATATTTTTAAACTGTAATTGAGTGTTGAGCTATCAGGGAATTTTTGGATTTTGATAAATCGATCGAAAAGTTTAACGTAGTCCGGATATCAGGTGAATGGATAGATTACGTGGGAGACTCTCGATATGAGCATAGCCATTTGTAGCGCAGTCAGCACAGCGAAGAGGAGACGAGTCCGAATCAGTCCACATTAGAAAAGGGCGCACATTGACGATAGTGTTTACGATTGTGATTTGGTGATTTGAATTTCATATTTCCGTTGTTTGGATTTTGGTATTTAGAGGATTTTGTGCTACGATTGGTATTTCCTATGTGTACCTTCATTACACTTTTTTCGTGTTTCATATATAAGTTGTATTGAAGTTGTTTTGTACATACCCAGTGCACTCGATTTGGTTTTGTACATTTTGAGATATTGATTTAATTTCGTGCATATGGGTTGCACATGATTTTGACGTATGCTTCGACATAGTTTTCATGCATTTTTTCGTACCGTGACTTCGATTTTTATATTCGGTGTATGTTTTTCGTACACCATGTGCACTTGACTGAGATTCTCGCGCACACTTGGCGCACTTGATGCGATTTTGTGCACACCAGATGCACTAAATCGGGGTTTGTGCAGATTAGATGCACCTGATATTAGTGTCGTGCACGCCCGTTGCACTTGACAGATATTTTTGGTGCACACCCGTTCCGCTCAGTTTTGTTTCTGTGCATATTCGTGGCATCTGTATTTGGTTTCGATTTCAGTGCGCACCGGACGCACATGATATTTTTATGATGTGATTGGGATTGATTTTAGTTTGAGCAGTATGTTTTTATAATCATTACTATTTGATTTAGTAACCAGGCGGGACGTGTATGTTAAATAAAAGATATATATGTATAGCAATTTTTTTTTAAAAAATAAACGTCCGCTACTTATGCCATTACACGTGCATCGCACGGCAATTTTCAAAAGGGGTTTTTGCATGCTTCTTTTTTCAGATGTTTGGACGAATTTACTACGATGCGCACTATATATAAGTATAGTTTTGATGTATATTATGTTGGTTTTCGTATTGGGCTTTGATATTCTATTTTTACTATAACTCCGATGATTGCGTTATGCTTGACGGAGTTGATTTTTGTTATGTATTGATGATTTCGGAGCCCCGACGATTTGAGTATTTAGGCTGAACGTTTTAGTAATTGGGGGGATTTTTAATTTAAATTCGGGGACCGATTTTCTTAAAGGGGGAAGATTGTAACGTTTTAAAAATAAATAATTAATTAAATAAATAAATAAAATCCTTTAAGTGAATTTTCTGATTTTCGGTAAAGTAAAACGTATTTTTCGTAAAACTATACCGTAATTATTTTTCATTATAAATTTTAAAAAGACCTATTTTAATTATGTAATTACTAGTAAATGGTGTTTATTTAGTCACTTATAAATTTTTAGTTTAATTAAATATTTTTCCTAAATTAATTATTTTAAATATTAACATAAGCATTATTTATACAATAAATTAGTGTAAATTGTAAATTGCAATGGGTTTATTTTCCAAAAGTGAACCATTGCATATTAGAATCTAGTGTGTATCATGCAAAATTTATTTCCAAATTTATCCATGTTTCTAGAATTTTCTTTAGTTTTATTAGAATAGAAGTGAATAAAATTAAATAAATGATGAAAAGACATAATTATATGTAAATTATTGGTGAATCTTCTACACAATTCCTCACTCCTTCTTTCTCTCCCTCTCTCCCATGTTGTGGCTGGCCCTCAGCCTCCCATGGCAGCCCCCCATTTTCCAAGTTCTCTTTTCCTTCAAAAATCCTCCAAATTTCATCAAAAATTCAGATAAAAATCCACAAATTCCTAATTTAAATCCTACCCATTATTCTTTGTTCATTTGGCAAGGATCTTGGAGTAGAAAACCAATCTTTTGGAGGCATATTTTCATGTTGGGTCTCATATGTGAGGTATAATTCTAAGGCCTTGGTTTGAATGTTAGTAAATTGCTTAATTTAGCTTAATTAAGTGTTTAATTAGTTTGTAAATTGGTTCTATTGCTAAATAAAAAAAATTCAAGAGAGGGTTTAAAATGAAGTTTTGGTTTTTATTAATTGAGTAGGGTAATAATAAGTAGCTTAACATTTTTAGAAGGGAAAAATCTAGCATGGTTGATGTATTATAATTTGTTCATTCAAAATGGTTTAAATTAAGCAATTTTGCTAACTAAGTTTCTATAAAACATATATATTGGTGATATAAAATTCTAATTAAGGTTTTTATCATTAGATTGTAGTTTTAATGAGAATATTAACATGTTAAAGGAATGAAAAACCTAGTTTGGTTACTAGTTTCAAATTGATAATGGAAATTGTGACAAATATGTTATTTTTGTGCTAACTAGGTTTTAGATATTTCGTAAATAATTGAGATTTAAAATCTAATTATGGTTTCATCACATTATTAACATCATGAATTTTAGTTTAGTAAGTTAATTTATGCAAAATCAAGTTTAGTAGTGGAATTGTGAAATTTTGCTTGTAAGGTGTTGAAATTTGATAAAATTGCAAACTAGAATTTCCAATTTAATACAAATTAGTGTGATAAAAATATGGTAATGGTTTAAATAATTTAGTTATGTTATTTAATGAATATTATGACCATTAGTTTCATTTAAACAACAAGTTTTGAAGTAAAACGGTAAATTGACATTTTCAAGGTTTTGCGGAATTGGACGATTTGATCGATTTTAGGGTTTCGATGATTTAAATCATGTTTTATATTATAAATAATGAGTTTTGAAACTACGAGTTGTTGGTTGGTGTTTTATCTCGATAAGTCGGTGTTTGTACGCCGATATCGAGCGATATTTGGTTCTTTTGCATGAGCGGGTCATAGGTTTTAACCTATGCGCGTTTCGTGCGTCGTTTTGATTTTGTCCGTGATTCAGTTTACGATATTATATATGTTTGTGTATAGGTACCCCTCACGTGGACTTCGGACGAGGTAGAAGAGGAGGGCGACATCGTCTTCGGCAGACAAGGACCAGGTGAGTAGATGTATATCTACGGGGGAAGTCGGGTGGATGGTGTTTAGCACCCCCGTAACGTAGAATAGGAATACTACTTGTTGCCATTAGGAAGTCGGACATGACCTTAGATTCTTGGAGAGGAGGGCCCTATTAAAGACCTTAGGTTGGACTAGACTGATCTAGATAGACTTTACCAGAGGATGAATGTCTTGGAGGAAATTCGTAGGTTTCAGGTAGACACACACACACGCACACACAGAAACTTGACTTGGGGTATATGTGTAGGTGTGTATATATATATATATATATATATATATATATATAGGAATGTTTGTATCTATATATATATACATAACATGTGTATGCGATATAAGGATTATATATGATACATAGGGAGGAGACGATATAACTGGGCTTGATGCCGTGATCTCTTGGTTATACAGTCGTATTATGATGTTAGCGGATCGTTGGAAAATGATATAATGGATATGTATACATAAAAGATAATAGGTGATGATGACATTGAGATATACGAGACTCTATAATAGAACCCGGACTGTAATGTGTGACTTGATCACGACATGATATATGCGCCTTAATCACGACATGATATATGCGCCTTAATCATGACGTGAAATATGTGAATTGATCAAGATATGATATATGTGATATGATATTTCTGAGGACAAATTGACGATGCATATTTATGCTGACAATGATAAATAATTGAGGAAATTAGAATGTATGCGATTACAGTACAGTACCCTTGATCGTGACATTATTTGATGATGACATTATACAAATGATGATGTACATATGTGATAGTTGGCCCGTACCCCGATGTCGGGATGCCGTACGATGGATTCTACCGTACGTGGTATAGATGTGATGATTGATCCGCACTCTTGACTCGAGGAAGTCGTACTATGTACGTGACGCTATTGAGGCTGGATCGCCGACTATTTGAGATATCAACTCGGACTGTAGGTGGATTCTTATTTTCCTACCGACTAGTTCCTTTAGTTTCGTTCCTCAGTAGGTTAGATAGATACTAGTTTAGACTCGAGTCAGATAGTAGTAGTTTGACGTACACTTTCATCTTTACAATCAGATTGTAATCAGCAAGTTGCATGTTCATACATATGTTTCCTAAGTTAGTATGAAACTCTGTCTGTTAGGACACCAGCACCTTTACCGATGATGCACATATTCCACGTACACTTATTTGTCGGCTCACACACATCATCATCGGTAATTGCTATGTCACGTACACTTTAGAACATATTATCTTTTATTGATAGAATCAGCTAAAGGCTAGATCAATATAATATTGTGATTACTCTCAGCTGTTAGTCTAGACATTGCATTTATTACTTAGACATTTCATGCATTCACAGTTTTCATGTTATCATGCAGTATTGTGGGGCTTATGCCGACACTTATCATTTACTTACTCATGATTTTGGGATTTTGGATTTCTATGAGATTTCTGGATTTTGGGGAAAACCGCAAGAATATATATAAAAACTTTTCTCTCTCTTCCTCTCTTTTTAAAATATAAGTTGCGGTTTTCTCATGATGTATGTGTCGTCCACCATGAGATTTCATGTTTTCTGTTGGATTTCGAGACCCGATGCGAGGAGTGGATGAACCGTCACGGGTACATGGTGGGCCCGGTATGGTACCCCGGGGAAAGAAGATCGAGTTGTAGACGATGAGCCTGGCAGGGGAAGACTACCTACTGGTGATGTCTGGCGCGGTGGATATCCGGAGGATTCCGACCGTTGTCGTGAGATTCGATGATATGGGCCGATCCGGACTGACGGAGCCTGAGATATTGAGACTATGAGATATTGAGACTATGAGGTATTGAGACTTGAGATTTACATTTTTTGTGTCGATGCTTGACACGGATTTCCATGGATTTCATCGATGATATTTCAGATTTCTACACAAATTTTACCAGGATGAAAGTTAAAGATTTCTTATACAGATATATCCAGAATTCAGGATTGATTGTTTTACATTCATGGTGCATGCATACTCATTCACATGACATATTACTATTTGAGGCACTGACACGAGCACGGAGCATTTACACTTACACGTAGTTTAAAACTCTGCCATTACTAGATGACTAGTAATATATTAGTATATTATTATGACCTAGGACATCGTCGTGCATTTGATTTCTTTTCGTAGATGTCTTCTACTCATGAGTTGGCAACTCACCCCCGTTGTGCCAAATTTTATTACCGGATCGATGTACAGATTTCCTTGGCAGCTTGCTGGCACATCATTTCATTTAGGGTGATTCGCACGGTAGGTTGGTTCACTTGTATCAGGACCGCCATTGTACTTTTATTATTTCATTGATATCTAGTAAGCTCCATCAACCAAATTTGTATTACTTGATAAGTTTAAAGGACCAGTTATTTATTTCAACCTTAGAGTCGCGCTTGTATTATTATGGTATCTGGTGGATTTGTTTTCTTTTGAGTTTTGAGCCTCGCCCTTTGGCGTTGTATATTATTGTGCTTGGTGCGGTTGTTTCCGCCTGTTGGCGTAGAGCTAGCTCCAGCTTGGGGATTCCTTTTTATTGTTTGTGTATATATTATTCTTGTTTGTACTCGTTTGGGGCCAGTTTTTACAAAGGAGACTCTGCCGAAATTTTTGAGAAAATTGGATGTTGCTTTTAAACTTGTTTTTCTACATGTTTTCCATTACTTCATCTTTTATATGGTTTAGATTTCTGGGCTTCGGCTTACTTAGATTACGTTGCGCCTCTAGACGCTTCGTAATTTATGTGTCGGTCACGTTCCGTTCCTTCGGGTCGTGACAAGTTTGAAGGAAGATTTGACTAAAACAGTGGGAGCCATCCTGATTAGATTAAATAATAACCAATCTGATCTTGTAAGAGCGCACACAGAGTGTTTTCTTCTCTTTCTCTCATGGTAGCGACCATATCACGCCTTAATCAAGATAATAATATGGATGCATTGACCGAACCTGCTTATTATACTATAGTAGGGAACATTTGTTCCGCTCTATCTTATAATTGTTATACGTCCGAGCAGGAAATAGTGGAATTTCCGTATTCCCATGCCACCCAACTGAGGAATAAGCATGTTTATGCATATTCTTCGGGTGTGTTCATTACTAAGAACTGTTTCTCAGTATCCTCTACGTCCTGGGTATGTGATACCGGATAAGGATCCCACATATGTAAAAGTTACATGGGCTATAGAAAGGTAGAGAACTGGGAAAGGGTGATATGTCTCTAAGTGTTAGATAATGGTGCAATTGTTGCAGCCAAGTCAGTTGGCAAATATCACCTTGTATTAATACATTGATTCTGAACAAATGTTATTAGATACCGAACCTGATATACAACATTACATCAGTTTCTTTATTAAGTTAAAGAAGGATATAATTTTGTATTGGAGGATAATGTTGTGAACATTTTCCTGAATTAAGAGTTGATTGGATCAGGCACGTTATATAATAGCATATACGTTCTAAATCAAACTACAGTTCAAAGTATAGAGAACACACACAAGAGGAGTAGTTCAGAAATGAACGAATCCTTCTTGAGGCATTGTAGACTAGGTCATATCAACGCGACACGACCAGCTAAATTACATAAGGATGAATATGAGAATCTGTTCGAATTTTCATCTTATGATAATCGCCAGTCTTGTCTCAAAAGTAAAATGACCAATACTACGTTTACTGGAAACAGAGAAAGAGTTAGTGAACACTTGGGAAGGATACACGATGATGTATTCGGTCCTATGTCTACAAATACCAAAGTTGGTTTTTCGTACTTCATTATATTCACTGATCTTCTCCCAGGATTCGGACATATGTTCCTGTTGAAACATAAGTCTATAAGTTTGAAGTTGAGAACCTATTTGGTAGAAGTATTAAGTCTTTCGATGTGATCGAGGAGGAGAATACTTCCACATGGAGTTCCTGGAGTTTCTAAAAGGAGAATGTGATTCTCTCTCAGCTTACTCCTTTGAGTACACAACAACACAACGGTGTATCGGGGCGGAGGTATCGCACCCTATGAGATATGGCGCGCTCTATGATGAGTACTACTGAGTTACCTGTTTGGTGTTATGCACTTGAGAAGCTGCATACCTATTGAATGGGGTTCTATCCAAATCAGTGCCTACCACTCCATATAGGATATGGTACGGGAAGGGACCATGTCTTAAACGAGTTAAGATATGGGGTTGTCCGGCCTATGTTGAAAAGCAAAATCTGGAAAAGCTCGAGGAAAGGTCAGTTCTGTACAAGTTTGTTAGGATATCCCGAACATTCGCAAGGGAATATCTTCTACCACTCTGAGAAGCAAAAGGTGCTTTGTTTCTCAGCATGCCACCTTTTTAGAAAAGGAATTTCTTATGAAGAAATTTGTGGTCATGAGGTAGAACTGGAAGGAGTTCCAGCTAGACAAACTAACAGCTGATGATTTGGTGAAACCAAAGGATTCAATAGTCTCCGACGAACCTCAGCCTCTCCGTGAATCTGGTAGGGTTCCTCATCCACTTGAGTGATACTACGGTCTTCTCGGTGACAGTGGGAGAGAGGAATGCATCATGGTAGATGATGGCCTAACTAGGTTCTGGCCGGCCATCACGTGTGGCGGCTCTGTGAAAAGGCTGGATGCTATGCGATCAAAGATGGAATCCATGTACACCAACAAAGTGTGACTTTGTATGTTGCACCTGAAGGGGTAAAACCTATTGGGAGCAAATGGATCTTGAGAAGATTATTAGTGTAAATAGAAAAGTTGAGACTTTCAAAGCTATGCTTAAGTCCATCAGGATTAGAGCAGGCATCGCGGAATTGGAACATCTGTTTTTATGTGGCAGTCAAAGAGTTTGACTTCATCAAAATGGTAGATGAACCTTGTATATACAAGAAGGTTGTAGAGAGTACGGTTGTCTTCCACGTATTGTACGTAGATGACATACTCTTGATAGGAAATGGTTTACTATGCTACACTCGGTCAAGTTCCTCTTATCACGAGGATTCTCAATAGAAGATCTGGATGATACCTACTACATCTTATGGAATGATCTATGGTGATAGATCTAAGTGGATGTTGGGAGTGTTCCAAATCCAGGTACATTAACACCATACTAAATGGGTTTAGTACGGAGGATTCTAAGTGTGGTGGTTCGCCCACTTACTCAGGATTCACTCTCTCCAAAAAGAAGTCTTCCGAGACTGATTTGGAGAGAGCTCGCGTCCAAGGGATACCCTATGCTTCGGCAGTAGGCTCTATCATGTGTGCGATGTTATGAACCAGACCAGATGTAGCTAACTCACTAGGTGTAGTGATTAGAAATCAATCGGATCTTGGTAGAATCACTGGACAACTGTGGAGGACATTCTTAAGTACTTGAGAAGCACTAAAAGAAAGTTCTTGGTTCCATCTTCCAGAGTGATAAGTTCAACTGAAAGTCAGTCACATGCATTGTCTTTACTCTCAGTGGAGGGACAGTATGTTGGAAGAGTTCCAAGCTAGATACCGTGACATACTAGACGATAAAGGCTGAATACATTGCTACCAAAGATGCTACCAAAGTGGATGTATGGGCATTTCTTGTTCATGAGATGAACATGGTTCCTACCATTGAGCGTCCAATAAGTGTTATTGAGACAACAATAGAGTTGTGGCTTTGGCCTAGGAACGCCCGTCCCATCAGTGATCCAGACACATTCTGAGGCAAGTATCACCTGATCAGGGAGATGGTTGATCTCCAAGGGATCGAGGTAAGGAGAGTAGATTTTGAGGTTAACACGGCGGATCCACTCACCAAGGCCTGCTTCCCCAAATACCATTTGAGAGATTTTGGTATGGTTGAGTATGAGATACTACAACCACTGCTATATTGTTGGGTATTGGATACTACAACAGATGGTCCTAGTGAAAGTGGGAGATTGTTAGTTATATGTATGCCCTAGATGCCATTACTGTACATGGGATGTATATTGTAGTGGATGCTTGGACATATATAGGGAGGACTTTCTTGCTCGATATGATTGTATGCTATCTGGTTGCTCTTTGTCTTAACATGTTGACTTGTATAAGCGATGCTGTCTTGCTCTCACATGTTGATAAAGCCCTTAGGATGTGTACTTGACCACCAGGACTATGATGAAGATCATACTAGTGGGTCCAAGGGTAGTCCACAAGTACACCCTATAATTGTTCGTAGTCATGGGAGTATCGAGACAGGGCATCGATACTCTATAGTAGACTAGCGTATATGCTTCTCAACCCATGTGATGGGCAATGGATGATCCCATATCCATTGGTATTTGACATCAGAGAAGGTATACGGGTTCTTAGAGGAGACTGGGTACACTGAACGGACTCGCCGAGAACTTCTAGATGGTGTTATACCCAACGTCGGATAGTAGTTCTCTGGTGACACTGGTACAAGTTAGTCTGCAGATCCGAGATTATCATAGAGTCTTGTGTGATTCCCACTGTGCTTTGATATCCACCATACCACGGTCAAGAGATCGTGCAAAAAGGTGGTTTTTGGGTACAGTCCCGAGTCACATGGAGGCAATAAGCGATAGGAAGGGTTTCGTCTCTCCCGGTATTGGGAGTTGATGTTGCGCTATGCTCGATTGGCCATAACAGAAAATTCCTGGACAGGGTTGCTGATATCTACTGGTAAGTGTTACCAGTAGTTTCTCGAACTTTTATGGACCTTGCATCGGCATGACTTATCAGGCTATTCGGGTCTGACGTTATACCACCCCCAGGCTGTGATATGTGACATATCAGACGAAGAGACCGGACTGTACGGTAGTGTTACTGATTGGATTCGCAGAGATATGAGCAGTCTTGCTTGTTGATCTTCTGATCGCTCAATACCCGGGTGGCCGTTACGTTTAGCAGACCGCTTGCGGCTTGTGGGTGTTTCATATGATCATCACCTACTGCCGGCGTATTGACAAGTCTTTAGAGTCCTACATAGAGGTTTCATGGTTCATGCGAAATGGAGTAGGAGCACATATGTGATATGTGCGGGACCGAGATTAATGCATGTATGTGATACCGCATTCTATTCTCGCGACTTGTGACATTGGTCGGTTTTATCTGATATAGCCGGGTTATCGGATCAAGTGTTGATTCGATAAGTTGTTGCATTTGATATTAATCGGTTATACAGCATATAGCCGGATTATTAAATCAAGTGTTTATTTAATAATTTAATGTATAATTATATATTTGATATATTACATTACATTAACTAATATTTGCTCATTTATGATTTCTTTTCTCAGTTGATTTGTGCATGTGTATATATGTGATATATATTAGTGTACAAAGTTTTGCATCATGCTTGGTGATACAGGATTCATGGGTGTGTGTGTGTGTGAATTACACCATGCTAAGTGATAATCTAAGGTTTTTAATTTCTTATGTAATTCAAAAATTGTTTGCATTTGGTCATGGCTAGATACTTAGAGAAGCTTTCCTAACCATTGACAAAGTCCACAAGTTTTCTTTTACTAAAGATATTTATAAACCCAACCATTATAGCTAGCCATGGTTAACTCTCTACAAGGGTTAGCATATGATGTTAACTCACCCATGGTTGTCCTTCTCCACTTGATTTTGATAATGAGATATTTCTTCATCTTCTTCCTATAAAACATCACTAGCTTTTGGAAAATGGAGAAAATATTGTGAGAAAAAGAAAACTAAAGAGAGTCCATTTCCAACTTCATCATCCTCTACTATTAGCAATTTAGTTTAGGGTGTTTGCTTCACTAATTTCACCATTAGTGAACATGTAGCATGAGCTCAAGTCTCCTCAACGTAGATCATCTTCGGCCTCGAAGACATTGAGCAAGGTTGTTTTTTCATCAAGTGAACCCTATCTAGAGCCCTGGAGTTCACCATTCGCAGCGAAGGGACTGCAACATGGATCTTTAGAAGTGAGGGACCGGTCTACAAAGGTTGTATTCCGCATTCACTTTGTATGTAAAGTAGTTTGCATGTTTATTCGTCGGATTTTCTAGTAACGATTCTAGTGTTAGGGTTAGCTAATACGACAAAAATTTAAAATTGGCATGGACGATGCCTCCCGAAATCTTGCTGCCGTGCCAGGAAACCCAACACCTTGCATGCGAGCTTTCTCCAAATCAGTCTTGGGAGACATCTCTTTGGAGAGAGCGAGCCCTGAGATCGTGGGTAAGTTCCCACGCTTGAAATATTCCATACTAAACCTCTTTAGTATGCTGTCTATGTACCTGGATTGGGACAATCCCAACATCCGTTTAGATCTCTCTTTATAGATCTTAATCCCTAAGATGTAGGAGGCATCACCTAGATCTTTCATTAAGAATCTTTGTGATATGAAGAGATTGACCGAGTGCCGCATAGGAACATCATTTCCTATCAAGTGTATATCATCCACTTATAATACGAGGAAAACGGCCTTACTCTCTGCCACCTTCTTGTATATACAAGGTTCATCTACGTTTTTGATGAAGTCAAACTCTTTGACTACCACATCAAAGCAGATGTTCCAACTCCATGATGCCTGCTTCAACCCGTAGATTGATTTAAGCAGCTTGCACACCTTTCTGCTGCTCCCACTGTCCACGAAGCCCTCTGGCTGAGTCATGTACACGATTTCTTCTAAATCACCATTTAGAAAGGCGGTCTTAATATCCATCTGCCAGATTTCGTAGTCATGGTATACAGCGATGGCAAGTAGGATCCGGATGGACTTAAGCATAGCCACTGGAGAAAAGGTTTCATCATAATCCACACTTGGACGTTGATGAAAACCTTTTGCAACAAGTCTAGCTTTGAAAGTCTCAACATTTCAATCTACACCATGTTTTTTCTTGAAGATCCACTTGCTTCCGATGGGTTTTACCCCTTCAGGAGCATCTTCCAAAGTCCATACTTTGTTGGTGTGCAAGGATTCCATCTAAGATCGCATTGCATCCAGCCATTTCACAGAGTCCCTACTTGTGATGGCCTGCTCGAAGCTAGTTGGGTCATCATCTTCTATGATGCAATCCTCGCTCCCACCATCAATGAGAAAACTGTAGTATTTCAAAGGTGGATGAGGAACCCTACTAGATCGGCGGAGTGGCTGAGGTTCGTTGGGAACTATTGAATCCTCTGGTTCCATTAAATCTTCTATTGCAATTTGTGTAGCCGGAATTTCATCCAGTTCTACCTCTTTGCCACTAATTTCCTTTGCAAGAAATTCCTTTTCTAAAAATGTGGCATGTCGAGAAACAAATACCTTTTGTTCCTCGCTATGGTAGAAAAGATGTCCATGATAATGTTTGGGATATCCCACAAACTTATAAAGAACAGACCGTGCCTCTAGTTTGTCCGGATTTTGCCTTTTGACAAAGGCCGAAAAACCCCATATCTTAACTCGTTTAAGACATGGTCTCTTCCCACTCCATATCTCATATAGTGTGGTAGGTACAGATTTAGATGGAACTTGATTCAATAGGTATGCAGCTGTCTCAAGCGCATAACTCCAAAGGGAAATAGGTAACTCAGCGGTGCTCATCATAGAGTGCACCATATCCAATAGTGTGCGATTCCTCAGTTCCGATACACCGTTGTGTTGTGGTGTTTACAGAGGAGTAAGCTGAGAGTGAATCCCATTCTCTTTTAGATAGTCACGGAATTCCGTGCTTAAGTATTCTCCTCTTCGATCAGATCGTAGGATTTTAATACTTCTATCCGTCTGGTTCTCGACTTCATGCTTATATTCTTTGAATTTCTCAAAAACATCAGACTTGTGTTTCAACAGGAACACATGACCGAATCTTGAGAGATCGTCAGTGAATGTAATGAAGTATGAGGAACCATTCCTGGCATTTGTAGACATGGGACCGCATACATCACTATGTATCAGTCCTAAGAGTTCCGTAACTCTCTCTCCGTGTCCAGTAAACGGAGTTTTGGTCATCTTTCCTTTGAGACATGACTGGCAAGTTTCATAAGATGATATTTCAAACAAATTCAAATATCCATCCTTATGTAACTTAGCTAGTCGTGTCGCATTGATATGACCTAGTCTATAATACCACAAGAAGGATTCGTTCATTTCTAAAATCTTCCTCTTGTGTGTGTTTTATACATTAAGAACTGAGTATTGATTCAGAACATATAAATCGTTACATAACGTACCAAACCCAATCAACACCTGATTTAGGTAAATGTTCATAACATTATTCTCTACTACAAAATTATATCCTTCTTTATCTAATTAAGAAATTGATATTAAATTGCATATCATAGAGGGTACGTAATAACATTCATTCCAGGTCAATGTATTCCCAGTTGGCAATATAAGTTGATATTCACCAACTGCTTTGGCTGCAACACTTGCACCATTCCCTACTTTTAAAGAATGATCACCCTTTCCTAGTTTTCTACCTTTCTTTAGCCCATGTAACATATTACATATGTGGAATCCTGATCCGGTATCTAATACCCAGGACGTATAGTGTACTGATAAACAGTTCTCGGTAACTAACACACCCGAAGAAGATGCATCAACATGCTTATTCTTCGTTTGGATGGCGTGGGAATCCGGATATTCCCCTATTTCCAGCTCGGACTTATAACAATTATAAGTTGGAGCGGAACCAACGTTCCCCAGCTCAGTATAACAAGCGGGTTCGGTCAATACGTCCATATTATTATCTTGATTAAGGCCGGACATGTTCGCTACCTGGAGTGAGAGAGAGAAGTAAACACTTAGCGTATCCTCTTACAAGATTAGATTGGTTATTATCTTATCTAATCAGGATGGCTCCCACTGTTTTTATCAAATCTTCCTTCAAATCCTAAAAGGTAAGACTAGTCGTGATTAATTACAACTCACAAGTTCGCCAATCTTTCAGCCAGGCTAGTGTCGGTACTTTGAGGGTGGTTCCCCGTGCTTTCGCACGGACCTAATTAAAATAAACCTCATTTTTCTAGGTGCATAACCCCGTTAACAACTTTCTAGACACCTACTTGATCGGCTAATTGTGATGTGTAAAACTCTCCCAGGAGTAACTCTTACTCGCAGTGGGTATCAGGATCCAACTATCTCATAGAAGGTATGCAATCTCATTGCAAATTTCAACACTTGAAATTCCCGATAATACTTTTGCCCCTAACCTCCTATGACCTTGACAAAGGCCAACAAACTATAGGATGTTAGTCAAGTTCAACCCGTCATTTCATGATTGAATTAAACCCACCCGCATGACCCTTGACAAAGTCCAACAAGGTCGCACGATTACCCTAATCCAATCGCATCACATGGATAAGCATATAAGCACTAGTCAGCTACCGCAAACTTCGCTTTGACAAAGGCCAACAAATTTAGCACGAATACTAAATAGTCCTTATATGAAATGATGGACGACTACGACAGGTATTTAAGAAAACCTTTTGCGTAATGAACTTGATATCGTTGTAGAATCGAGTGACTTTGAAAATGAGTGTTTTTGAGGCTTTACTAGTCTCGCTAAAGAGGTCACTCTCGGTGAAGGATCTCGGCTCTTTCCTCATCGAATGAGTTGCTGGATATTCATGAATACCACTATGCAAAGCAAGAACTAAAAAAGCAATCAAAAACATAACAGAGTGGTTTGTAGAATCTGTTAGCTTCTGCTAAAGAGGTCACTCCCGGTGAAGGGATCTCGGCTCTTTCCTCATCGAATGAGGTGATGGATATTATATAAGGAATACCGCAATGCAAAGCAAAAACTAGAGCTACCCTTTTTGAAAAATTGATTCTACAACATATTTAGGTTTCATTCCTTTCATTAATCTCATTAATGAAGTCCCATCATTTATGCTTCCAAAGCATCACATAAGAAACGAAAATACAACGTACGCTTATGCCTTCCACATTCTCCACAGTGTCCCGTTATGCACCGTTAGGTTACTTTACTAACGGCATAGCGGGGCGGGACTAGGGTGAGTGCAAAACATAAGCAACGTTTATTATATATCATATATATAATAATAAAGCATTCTTCTCAAGCATATAAAGTGATCACATCACAGAATATCAGCAGCAGAAGTCAACATATGAAATATTGGATATACTAGGAAGTCCGTGTTTTATATTAAGCCAGTAAAAAAACACGGATTCCACGGTCGCGGTGAATAGCCAAACCCACATCCCTAAACCCCTACGAGAGCGGCAAGCAACCCTACCAATTCTAGAGTTAGGAGACCCGGACTCGACTCCTCGAGATAGTCTCCTACTGGACTCTAGAACCCGGTTACTTGTGCTCCCCGCCTTGGGTCTATCCTAATGCGGAAAAGTAAATAATATACAACAAGGGTGACAACATCCTCAACCCGGAAGTGCCCCAATAAAAGAATATTACATACAAGTTTTTACATGAATGAAAATGAAAAACTCTCATCTCACTCATACCCAACATCCCGAAAAGTCTCTCAAATTGTATCTAGGATATGGCCTTCATGAGTGGATCCGCCGTGTTATTCTGCGTGTCAACTCTCCTGACCTCGATCTCCCGGCGATCAACTATCTCCCGGCTCAGGTGATACTGCCTCAGAATATGCCTGGATCACTGATTGGACCTGGGTTGCTTGGCCAAAGCCACATCTCCATTGTTATCACAATACAAAGGTATTGGATGCTCGATGGACGGAACCAAAACAAGTTCGTTTATGAACTTCTTCATCCAGACAGCCTCTTTGGCAGCATCGTTGGCAGCGGTGTATTCAGCCTCCATCGTCGAGTCTGCCACTGTTTCCTCCTTGGTACTCTTCCAACAATCCGCCCCTCCATTGAGAGTAAAGACAAATCCCGAGACCCACTTAGAGTCGTCCTTATCACTCTGGAAGCTCGAATCGGTAATGGACTCCACTTGGAGTTCACTGTTACCATACACTAAGAACATCTCTTTATTCCTTCTCAAGTACTTGAGAATGTTCTTCACAGGTGTCCAGTGATTCTCTCCTGGATCTGCTTGATACCTACTCACTACACTTAGTGAGTATACTACATCGGGTCTGGTACATAACATCGCTTACATGATAGAGCCTACTGCCGAAGCATAGGGTATCTCTTGCATATGAGCTCTCACCAAATCAGTCTTGGGAGACATCTCTTTGAAAAGAGTGAGTCCTGAGATCGTGGGTAAATTCCCACGCTTGGAATCTTCCATACTAAACCTTTTTAGTATGGTGTCAATGTTGGAGGCATCACCTAGATCTTTCATTGAGAATCTTTGTGATAAGAAGAGCTTGACCAACTGCAGCATAGGAACATCATTTCCTATCAGGAGTATGTCATCCACGTACAATACGAGGAAGACCACCTTATTCTCTGCCACCTTCTTGTATATACAACGTTCATCTATGTTTTTTATGAAGTCAAACTCTTTGACTACCACATCAAAACAGATGTTCCAACTCCGCGATGCCTGCTTCAACCCGTAAATGGATTTAAGCAGCTTTAAGTTGCTCCCACTGTCCACAAAGCCCTCTGGCTGAGTCATGTACACGCTCTCTTCTAAATCAACATTTAGAAAGGCGGTCTTAACATCCATCTGCCAGATTTCGTAGTCATGGTATGCAGCGATGGCAAGTAGTATCCAGATGGTCTTAAGCATAGCCACTGGAGAAAAGGTTTCATCATAATCCATACCTGGTAGTTGACGAAAACCTTTTGCAACAAGTCTAGCTTTGAAAGTCTCAACTTTTCCATCTACACCAAGTTTCTTCTTAAAGATCCATTTGCTCCCGATGGGTTTTACAACTTCGGGAGCAGCTTCCAAAGTCCATACTTTGTTGGTGTACATGGATTCCATCAAAGATCGCATTGCATCCAGTCATTTCACAGAGTCCCCACTCGTGATGGCCTGCTCGAAGCTAGTTGGGTCATCATCTTCGATGATGCAATCCTCTCTCCCACCATCAATGAGAAAACCATAGTATCTCTCAGGTGCATAAGGAACCCTACTAGATCAGTGGAGAGGCTGGGGTTCATTGGAGACTACTGAATCCTGTGGTTTCAATAAATCATCAGTTGTAGTTTGTGCCGTTGGAACTTCTTCCTGCTCTACCTCTTCGCCACTAATTTCTTTTACAAGAAATTCCTTTTCAAAAAAGGTGGCATATTGAGAAACAAACACTTTTTATTCCTCACTGTGGTAGAAGATATATCCATAGGAATCCTTTGGATATCCCACAAACTTACACAGAGCTGATCTTGCCTCGAGCTTGTCCGGATTTTGCTTTTTAACATAAGCCGGACAACCCCATATCTTAACTCGTTTAAGAGATGGTCTCTTCCCATTCCATATCTCATATAGAGTGGTAAGCACCGATTTGGTTGGAACTTTATTCAATAGGTATGCGGCCGTCTCCAGCGCATTACCACAAAAGGAAATAGGTAACTCTGCGGTGCTCATCATAGAGCGCAACATATCCAATAGGGTGTGATTCCTCCGCTCTGATACACCGTTGTGCTGTGGTGTATACGGAGGAGTAAGCTGAGAGGGAATCCCATTCTCTTATAGATAGTCACGGAATTCCGTGCTCAAGTATTCTCCCTCCTGATCGGATCGAGGGATTTTAATACTTTTACCCATCTTCTTCTCGACTTCATGCATATATTCTTTGAATTTCTCAAAAGCTTCAGACTTGTGTTTCAACAGGAACACATGTCCGTATCTTGAGAGATCGTCAGTGAATGTAATGAAGTACGAGGAACCATTCCTGGCATGTGTAGACATAGGACCGCATACATCACTATGTATCAGTCCCAAGAGTTCCGTAACTCTTTTTCCGTGTCCAGTAAACGGAATTTTGGTCATCTTGCCTTTGAGACATGACTGGCAAGTTTCATAAGATGATAATTCAAATGGATTCAAATATCCTTCCTTATGTAACTTAGCAAGTCATGTCGCATTAATATGACCTAGTCTATAATGCGACAAAAAGGATTCGTTCATTTCTGAACTCTTTCTCTTGTGTGTGTTTTGTACGTTAAGAACTGTGGTTTGATTTAGAACGTATATGCCATTATTCGAGCCTGATCCAATCAACTTTTGATTCAGAAAAATGTTCATAACATTATCATGTACTACAAAATTATATCCTTCTTTACTTAAGAAAGAAACTGATATAAGATTTCATATCAGGTTCGGTATATAATAGCATTCGTTCAGAATCAATGGATTACCATTTGGTAATACAAGGTGATATTCGCCAACTGCTTTGGCTGCAACATTTGCACCATTCCCTACTCTTACAGAATGTTCACCCATTCCCAGTTCTCTACCTTTCCTTAGCCCATGCAACATATTACATATGTGTGATCCCGATCCGGTATTTAATACCCAGGACGTAGAGTATACTGAGAAACAGTTCTAGGTAACTAACACACCCGAAGAGGATGTATCAACATACTTATTCTTCGTTTGGGTGGCGTGGGAATCCGGATATTCTCCAATTTCCTGCTCAATCTTATAACAATTATAAGTAAGAACGGAACCAACGTCCCCCTGCTCAGTGTAACAAGCGGGTTCGGTCAATACATCCATATCATTATCTTGATTAAGGCCTGACATGGTCGCTAACTAGAGAGAGAGAGAAGAAAACATTTAGAGTATGCTCTTGCAAGATTAGATTGGTTATTATCTTATCTAATCAGGATGGCTCCCACTGTTTTTATCAAATTTTCGTTCAAACCGTAAAAGGTAAGACTTGCCGGGATTAATTACACTTTACAAGTTCGCCAAGCTTCCAGCCAGGCCAGTGTCGGTACTTTGAGGGAGGTTCCCCGTGCTTTCGCACGGACCTAATTAAAATAAACCTCGTTTTCCCAGGGGAACACCTTTCTAGACACCTACTTGATCGGCTAATTGTGATGTCTAAAACTCTCCCAGGAGTAACTCTTACTCGCAGTGGGTATCGGGATCCAACTATCTCATAAAAGGTATGCAATCTCATTGCAAATTTCAACTCTTGAAATTCCCGATGTGGTTATTACCCCTAGTGACTTATGACCTTAACTAGGCTCAACAAATCATAAGCACTGGTCAAGTTCTACCCGTCATTTCGTGATAAATTAGACCCACACACATGACCCACACACATGACCCACACACATGACCCTTAACTATGGTCAACAACGTCACACGACTATCCTAATTAATCGCATCATATGCTATGTATGAAGACATCACTTAGCTACCGTACACTGCGCCATAACTATGGTCAACAAACGCAGCATGAATACTAACTACTCTTCTTCCTAAAATGACGGAGGGTTGTAGATGGTTTGTAAGAAAACCTTTAACGCTTTGAACTTGATATGGTTGTAGAATCGAGTGTTTTTGAAAAGGAGAGTTTTTGAGGATTTTACTGGTTTCGCTAAAGAGGTCACTGCCGGTGAAGGGATTTAGGCTCTTTCCTCGTCGAATGAGGTGCTGGATATTCATGAATTTCACTATGCAAAACAAGAATTAGAGAAGCAATCAAAAACAAAACCGAGTGGGTTGTAGCATCTGCTAGCTTTTGCTAAAGAGGTCACTCCCGGTGAAGGAATCTCGGCTCTTTCCTCATCGAATGAGGTGCTGGATATTCTACAAGGAATACCTCTATGCAAAGAAAAAACTAGAGCTACCCTTTTTGAAAATTTAATTGTACAACATGTTTAGGTTTCTTTTCTTTCATTAATCTCATTAATGAAGTCTTATCAAATATTCTTCCTAAGCATCACAGAAGAACGAAAATACAACGTACGCTTATGCCATCCGCATTCGCCACAGTGTCCCGTTATGCACCGTTAGGTTACTTAACTAACGACATAGCGGGACAGGACTAGCGCGGGTGCAAAACATAAGTAATGTTTATTATATATCATATATATAATAATAAACCCTTCGTCTCAAACATATAAAGTGATCACATCACAGAATATCATCAGCAGAAAACAACATATGAAATATTGGATATTCTAGGAGGTCCGTGTTTTATATTAAGCCAGTAAAAAACACGGATTCCACGGTCGCGATGAATAGCCAAACCCACATCCCTAGACCCCTACGAGAGCGGAAAGCAACCCTTCCAATTCTAGAGTTAAGAGACCCGGACTCGACACCTCGAGATGGTCTCCCACTGGACTCTAGAACCCGGTTACTTGTGCTCCCCACCTTGGGTCTATCCTAATGCGGAAAAGTAAATAATATACATCAATGGTGACATCATCCTCAACCCGGAAGTGCCCCAATAAAAGAATATTACATACAAATTTTTACATGAATGAAAATGAAAAACTCTCATGTCACGCAAAAAAAACCCGGCTATTCAAAACACGATGATCCAATATAACATATCCCAGCAACACATAACATCACATGTCATCAACGTAATTAAATATGCGTATCCCAATTGTCATTGACATATAGCAACGAAACCGGCGATACACCACATATTACACTTACGGTCGCAGAAAAGAAAATGTCAAACTACAACATTTGGAATTGACACAGCCCTTAGACATCATAAACCCGGAATATTACATACTTCGGATTTCATGCCTAATATTTGGGTCTAACTCATGAAAACACCTTTTCAAAAGAAATCCGGTAATTCAACAAGATTCCCGATTCCCCCCGAGACCGAAATGTTAAATTTACAGGTAACTAATCAATTTTCACAAAACTAATTAGTGTAGATTCCAAATATTGTATCACATTCTAAAGATACCTAGACGATGTTAAACATTCTGATCGAATCAACAAATACCCATAATTTCCCAAAGAGCTCAACACTTGAGCACAGTTTAAAAATACTCAGAACATGCCACAATGCCTATGGACCAACTGTAGAAGGGACAACCCTTGCCTCACCTATGGCGCCGCAGAACTACCGCAAATCCTAGGGTTTGGCGACGGTTCCGACAGTCATAGAATCGGGTTAGGGTTTCATTCTTCTAGAGAGTCCATAGAATTACTTGCATGATTTTTTAATGTTCTTTAACTTGGAAAAATCCAACTTTTGGAAAATTTCCAGCGAGGGAGAGAATTGAGTATTTGATATTCGTTCGAACTTTTTAACTCCATCTAAAAAACCCGAAACGATGTTAGAATTACGACTACGAAACACTCCAAATTTCCTTTACAGAAAGTTAACATCACATGCAATTTCAGTAAAAACAAGCAACACCTGAAACACAAAAACCCAGAGACTGGAACACCACGAAAAATTCAACCCAGAACAAGCTAATATGGCCGGCCAGGCCCGATATTTTCCTCATGTCGCCGGGTCAATTCTGGCGAAAGGGGGTTCAATTTTCTGTGGTGTTCATGTCACATCTCATGTGACATTCTGAATTGCTTGAAAAAAATTTTGAAGACTTTTAAAATTCGACAGAAACTAGATTTTTAATTTCGATGTTTCGGAGTTGTTTCGGTTTCGTAATTCAACAAATATCGTCTAATTCTCTAGCTTCGCTCTAAGACCACTGTAGGAATGCTTAGCACGACAGCAAGGTTTCGGGAGGTATCGTCCATGCCATTTTCAAAAATTTGCCATGCTAAACAACCCTAACCCTAGAATCTTAACTAGAGAATTAGACAATACAATCTTGTAAACAACTTTACATCTAAGTGAACATGGAATACAACCTTTGTAGACCGGTCCTTCACTTCAATAGCTCCGTGTGGTGGTCCCTTCGCTCCAAGTAGTGATCTTCTGGACTCTAGAATGGCTCTACAAGATGAAAGGAACAAGCTTGCACGAAGTCTTCGAGGCCGAAGATGATCTACGTCGAGGAGACCCCAACCAAAGCTACCTCTTCACTAATTAGGGATTAGTGAAGCTAACACCCTAAACTAAATGGCTAACCTAGTAGAGGATGATGAAGTTGGATTTTTGCTCACTTTAGAATTAATTTTCTCACTAATTTTCTTCACCTTTCCAAAACATAGAGAGCTCTCTTGATGAAGAAGAAGATGAAGAGAATAATAGAATGAGTGAGAATTGAAACCATGGGTGAGAAAATATCTCATATAACTCTTGTAGAGACTTAACCATGGCTAATGCCAATTTTGGAGTGTGATAATTTTTCTAGTGTTGCATACTATTTGGAGTGTGATAATTTTGGTAGGATTCCTTGAGGATTATCACACAATGATATTTGGATCCCGATCCTACTATGAGTATATGCTACACCTCGGAAGATTTTTTCACTTAACGATCAATACTATAAACCAAGTAGGTGTCTAGAACAGTTTTAGCGGGGCTACGCCTCCAGGGAAAAGTGGTTATTTAATTAAGGAACTTCGCGAAAGCGTTGTAAAACCTCCCTCGAAGTACCGACACTAGCCTGGTCGAAAGGTTAAGCAAGAATTGTACGGTGAGATTAATTTTGACTAATTCTTCTTTTATGGTTTGAGGAAAGATTCGAGAAATAGTGGGAGCCATCCTGTTTAGATAAACTAAAAAACAATCTAAACTTGCAAGACCATCATGCTGAAGTGTTTCTTCTCTCTCTCCTAATTGCAGCGACCAAGATGACCGGCCTTAAGTTACTTTTAGATAAAAACATATTGACGGGGCCAAACTATAAAGATTGGCTCAGGAATGTCCAGATGGTCATCACATATGACAAACAGGGCTATCTTCTTACTACTATAGCCCCCGCCATCCCAGGTCCAGATTACAGTGTCGCGGATAAGGAAATCCATAAGCCATAGGAAATTGACAGTGCGAAAGCCAAGTTCCTCGTGCTGGTCTCTATGGATAATGAACACCAGAGGCGGCACGAGAAGATGGATCTTGAATCCATCTTCCTCCATACCAAGAAATTATATGGAGAGCAATCTCGTATCACAAGATACGAGACCCCGAAGAAACTATTTCAAGCGAGGTTGGCTATCGGGTCATCTGTAGTGGACCACGTCCTTAACATGATCAGCTTGATTGAAGAGATCGTGGACCTGGATACCACATTGGAGAACGAGTTGTATACAGACTTGATTCTACAGTCCCTCCCCTCTACCTATGCTCAGTTTATCTTGAATTTTAACATTCAAGGGAAGGAAGTTACACTTCCAGAACTCCTCAACATGTTGAGGAGCGCTGAGGGCACCCTACAAAAGTCCAGGGAGACACCCGCTCTGCTTGATGGTGGAACTTCCTCATCTAGATCCAAGGAAAAAGCCAAGGGAAAGAAGTAGAAGGCCCCCACCAAGCCGAAAGGCGGTGTTAATAAAGTAGAAGAAAAGGGCAAGGCAAAAGTTGGGGGGCCAACGGTAAGGAAGAAAGAATGCTTCTACTGTCACAAGAAGGGTCAATGGAAGAAGGATTGCAGGGCCTGGAAAGCCCAGAACCAGGGTGCGATGCAGGTTGTGGCTTCAACTTCAGGTGTGTTTGTGATTGAAAACTTTCTGTCAATCAACTCTACTTCCTGGATATTGGATACCGGATCAAGATCTCCTATTTGTATTTCTTTGAAGGCACTGAGTCCGAGTTGCCTCGGTACAGAGTCGGGAGCCCGTATAAAGATCCGTTCACGTGGTGCCACATGGAAGTCTACGAAAGCGCCCCGGCCAAGAATCTGAGGCCAAACGCGGAACAAAAACTTTTACAACCGGCGCTATCGCATACTATAACCCGGATCTTGCCATTAACGCTAAACTAGCAAACTGTAAAGAGGTACAAAGGCTATACCGATCGATCCGTGTCCTTTGGGCTTTAGCCATCATTCCACGCTCCTCACGGCATCTCCGATCTCATGTCTCCTCGTCGAGGTGGCACCACATCAACGGATCTTTATACGGGCTCCCGCCTCTATACCGAGGCAACTCGGACATCAAGTCTGCTAAAAGAGATGACCAAGACGAAGTAGAAATGAGTAGAATAGTTTGTCTCAAACACCCTAGGGTTCTCATCACATGAGAGTGTTAGGGTGGAGGTTGAAGAAAATGCTAAGAGATGGAAATTGTGAGCTCAAGAAACTATCAAGAGAGCAAAGACCCAAGCATAGTAACTTGTGATGATTTTTTCTTTTGTGAGTAGATATAAATAAGGTTGTGTAAAGAAAATATCTCATGAAAAAATATCTCCACAAAACCTAAAATATCTACACACAAAACAAACTACCATTAATTCTATCATGACTCACTTAGTGACTCATTAGCATGAGTCACTAATGAACATGCTAGAAGAAATGTGTCATCCATATGAGTCACACTTTCCAAATCCAATAATCATTTAAACCAAAATGATTAACCGAAAAAGAAATGCATCTTCTAAAGTAATCTCATAACGGATTACGAAAATTGTTCGTGTATATGCCCTAGAGGCCATTACTGTATCATACTAGTATGTATATTACTTGATGGAAGCTTGGGATATTCACAGTTGTATATACAATCTTGCTCGAAATGGTAGTATGCTACTTGGTTTGTCTCTACTTCAATATGTGCATGTGTTTCTTTTAGCATATCGCTTATATACATATTAGTAGAGCCCTTAGGATGTTTGCTTGATTACTAGCGTTGTGATGGCGCTCACACTCATGGGGACTGGGTAATCCATAAGCACATCCTTATACAGGTCCCTAGTCGTTGGACTATCGAGACAGGGCATCGATACTCCGGAGTAGACTAGCGTATGCGCTTCTAATCCCAGCGTGGGAGACGGTCTGTCCCACAGCCGTCAGTACGTCGTACTTGAGATAGTATGCGGGTGCTCGTTAGGTTACGAGTACACTGTACATGACTCGTCGGGAACTGTTAGTTGGTATTGTACCTATCGTCAGTTATCAGTTCCCAGGTGACATGAGTACAGCTTAGTCCGCTGACTTGACACTGTCACTTCGCCTCGAGTGTGTTCCCACTGCACTTTGAGTACTCCCCTACCACGGCTCAAAGGAGTCGTGCAAACAGGTAGTTTTTGGGTGCAGTCCCGAAGCACTTGGAGGCAGTGACGGTTAGACAGGATTCCTCTCTCCCGGTATTGGGGGTTGACGTCGCGCTGTGTCCAGGAGAGCCATTACACAAGTAGTCCCTGGCCAGGGCAAGCGAGATATACCGGTAGGTTTCCGTTGTTATCTGATGGTGTTCTGGGCTACACTCCGACACGTCTTGTACCGCTATTAGGGGACTGACGTTCACCGCCCCTCTAGGCCCGCCATGCGATGTATCAGACGAACAGACCGGACTGTACGGAGACTGTCACATACAGTCTCAGTAGGAGTTCAGATGGGGTCACCTCGTCAGTCTTCTTATCGGTATCTACCTGGGGACCGTTACGTACAGCTAGTGCCGCTTGCGGTCTATGGTTAAACCTACTGCCAGCGTAGTGTCGAGTCTTTAGAGTCCCACACAGAGAGCTATTCGCCTTTAGGCAAAATGAGTAGAGGTCGCATGGTTTTGCGACATGGTTCGTTCACATCCGCGCACTTGTGCACGTTTGCTGTCCGGACAGCTTATACTAGCGGGCTTTGGTTTAAGCCAGATCCTAGTATATGATTTGGGATTGGTTTTATCTCATTGTATTCGTGTTCCTCCGATCACGAATACGGGTGCATATGCACAGTTGATTGAGACAGAGGGAGAGGACTTTGATTAGGGTTAATGACTATTGTCTTTTTATTAACCCTAATGCTTATGTGTGTATTATGATTAATTGATATTAGTTAAATATAATTGTGCATGGTTAGGGTTGTTGACCATTTGACTATCTTGACTTGTTGACCTAAGTTGACACTTTGACCATCATCATTCCATATAAAAGATGCTCTTTAATCCTTCCAATTAGCATTAAATATGAAATGATAATGGTCATGTCTTGATTAAGCCATGACAATTAACTTTCTAATTATCAATTTACTTAACACACACATATATGTGAGAATGGTTCTATTCTTCTCTCATTCTATCATATGCTTTCTCTCTCTTGCTCTTCCTCTCCCTCAAGCTCTCCCCTCTCATGTGTTGAGAAACACTTGAGCTTGAGCTAAACCTTTCCAAAGTAATCTCTACTCTCATCTAAGGTTCTAGGATTAGCACTTCTAGCACCTTAGTTACTTCTAGTTTGGAGTTGAAGCCAAAGGTTGAGGCTCTCGGGTGGATCCTTCTTCGACTAGAGAAGGCGACAAGGTGATCTCTTTCTTCCACTCCAAGGAGAAAGGAGAGAAGGACATAAAGCCCAAGGTATAACCTTTCTACCCTATAGCTAAATCTAGTTAGCTTTTAGTTAGTTTTTGTTTAGCAAAGAACCTTCTTTAGTTAGTCCATGTTGCCTAGCATGATAAAAATCCGATTTTTATTCCGTTTTCCGCCTCCCCGCAAGCACCGGGATGGGCAACGTGGACTTACAGTGGTATCAGAGCCTAACTAAACATAAACTAGCTAGGTAGTAAAGTGTATGGAAGTTCGATCGGAAAAATCGCAAAACCAAAACATCAAAACCCTAACTTTCTGTTGTATTTTTCTCTACTCAAAAAATAAAAAATCATACTTGAAAAATCGTCTCAGGGTTTTGTGAAGAAGCACACCAAAAACGGTCAAGTGAACAGTTCAAAGGGCGGCGGTTCCGCGGCAAAAGCATGCCTATTGCCACGGAACCGCGGCCGTTTTGAGTCTGTTCTGGACCGGGTTTGGTGCAGTATTCTTATGGTAAGGTTTTGGGATTTTTAAGATGGTTTATTTGTGCCCAGATTTTCCAGAAAAGAAATTTGTATTTGGGGGCCTATAAATCCGTATTTTTGGTCGAACTTCACTACACTTTGACTAATGGGTTATATCTGTGATGTTTATATGTATTTAACGTCTGCTAATCGCTATACGTTGATTAGTGGGGGTTATACATATCTGTGATCAGTGTTTGTTGATGGTATGTGTATATGAATGCGTTGGATTGTCGCGGGTGAATAGCCGGGGTGGATGTGAGATGAGTGTTTCTTTTTCTTTCATTCATGTAATATGTAAATTGATGTAATATTATTTTTTTGGCCGCACAACCGGGTCGGGGTTGTAGCCGTCATTGTATAATTCTTTTTACTGTTTTTTCTCCTAGGATATACCCATGGAGGGGGTGCACAAACTACCGGGTATCTCGAAGTACCGAGTAGCCTACTCACGGAGTTGAGGGAGGTTGCTTCGCTTCGGGTACTTGGCGGGTAGTTTGCCGCACCCGTAGGGGTCTTTGGTGGGGTATTGGCTATTCACCGCGACCGTGTAATCCGCTTTTCGTTGCAGGCTCGAACGTATTGCGGATTCCTAGTATATCCAATGTATTCATCTGTGATCTGTAATGTCTATCATTGCTATATATCTATATACTATAACTATTTAGGCGTTGCTTATGTTTTACAGCCGCGCTAGCCCAGCCCCCGCTCTGTCGTTAGTTCAGTAACCTAACGGGTGATGACGGGGCCCCGTGGCGAATGCGAATGGCATAAGCGTACGTCATATTTTTGGCTGTTTTCTGCAATGGTAGGATTAAATGATGGGACGCATTAAAAGAACTAATGCAAGAAAATAAACCAAGTAAAATTCGATTGTAACACTTTGAAAACCACTTGGTTCTTTTCAAAACAAAACTTTTAAACGCGGAGCTTGAACGACTCCTTTTAAAAGCTATCTCGTTCCATCGATTATATCAAGTTCACTACGTTCACGGTTTCGCCAAAACCATTCGTAGCCCTCCATCATTTCAGTTAAATGTTCGGTAGTATTCAAGCTATGTATTTTGACCTCACGCCAAGGCATAGTGATTGGTAGCTGCCGGATATTTATCTATTGCGTAGATAGAATGCGTTGGTTTGAGACAGTCGTACTGCCATTTTGGCCTACGTCAAGGGTAGGTACGGGTGGGTTCAAATTAACCAGGATAATGATGGGAAGAACTTGACATGTGACTTATGACATTTTGACCTCATGCCAAGGTCATAAGAGCATGGGGAAAAAATCCACATCGGGAGTTTCATAAGTACTGAAACTTGCTAGCGCTGCATACCATTTGGAGTGTGATGATTCTTGTAGGATTCCTTCGGTTTTATCACGCGATGATATTTGGATCCCGATCCTACTGTGAGTATATGCTACTCCTCGGGAAAGTTCTCACTTAACGATCAATGCTATAAATCTAGTAGGTGTCTAGAAAGGTGTTAGCGGGGCTACGCCCACAGGGAAAAGAGGTTACTTAATTAAGGAACTTCGCGAAAGCATTGGAAAACCTCCCTCGAAGTACCGACACTGGCCTGGCTGAAAGGTTAAGCAAGTATTGTACGGTGAGATTGATCCCGACTAATTCTTTCTTTACGGTTTGAGAAGGGATTCGAGAGACAGTGGGAGCCATCCTGTTTAGCCAAACTAAAAACCACTCTAAACTTGCAAGAGCATCATGCTAAAGTGTTTCTTTTCTCTCTCCTAATTGCAGCGACCATTCAACATGACCGGACTTAAGTTATTACTAGATAAAAACATACTGACAGGGCCAAACTACAAAGGTTGGCTCAGGAATGTCAAGATGGCAATCACTTACGACAAGTTGGGGTATATCCTTACCACCAAAGCTCCCCCTGTCCCAGGTCCCACCTCCAGCGTCGCGGATGTAGAAATCCGTAAGACATGGGAGATAGATTGCGCGAAGGACAAATGCCTCGTACTTGCCTTGATGGACAACGAACATCAGAGGAGGCACGAGAATATGGACCTAGAGTCCATATTTCTTCATACAAAAGAACGGTATGGAGAGCAGTCTCGTATCGCAAGATACGAAGTGTCGAAGAAGCTATTTTCGGCAAGATTGGCCATCGGATCATCGGTAGCGGAACACGTACTTAAGATGATTGGCTACATAGAGGAGCTCGCGGACCTCGGGACCACGTTGGAGAATGAACTCTATACTGATTTGATTCTCCAGTCCCTTCCTTCCACTTACGCCCAGTTTATCCTAAACTTCAACATGCAAGGAAAGGAGGTTGAACTTTCCGAACTTCTGAACATGTTGAGGAGTGCTGAGGGTACCCTACAGAAAGGTAGGGAGACATCCACTTTGTTTGTAGGAGGATCTTCCTCTTCTAGGTCCAGGGCGAAAACCAAGGGTAAGAAGAAGAAAGCCCCCGCCAAACCAAGAGGCGGTGTCAGTAAAGTGGATACGAAGGGAAAGGGAAAGGCAATAAAGGTAGCGGGAAAGCTTGTGGGGAAGGAAGAATGCTTCTACTGTCACAGAAGTGGACACTGGAAACAGGATTGCAAGGCTTGGAAGGCCAGAACCCAGGATCTGAAGCGAGTTGCGGCTTCAGCTTCAGGTGTGTATGTTATTGAAAACTGTCTATCGATAAACTCTACATCCTGGGTATTGGATACCGGATCAAGATGTCATATCTGTAATTCTTTGCAGGCGTTAAGAAAGCGTAGAGTTTTGAAGGCAGGTGACATGACCCTCAGAGTTGCAAACGGAGCTAGCATGGATACTGAGGCCGTGGGGGACTATCACCTGGGATTGTCGGATGGACACTTTTTGGTTTTACGTAGTTGTTATTTTGTACCAAATGCAACATGTAATAACATTTCTGTATCTTTATTATCTAAAGAAGGTTATGAATTTTCATTTGTAAGTAATGTATTGAACATTCACCTTAATCAAGTTTTGATTAGGTCAGGTACATTAAACAACGGTATATACGTATTAAACCAACCACAGATTTGCAATGTCCAGAATACACACAAAAGAAAGTCTCCAGAAATCAATGAAACTTTCTTATGGCATTGTAGACTGGGTCACATCAATGAGAGAAGGTTGACTAAGTTACATGTAGAAGGATATTTGGATCCGTTCGAATATCAATCGTATGCAACTTGTCAATCCTTTCTCAAAGGAAAGATGACAAAGACTCCGTTCACTGGAAACGGAGTAAGAGCGAGCGAGCTCTTGGGACTCGTACACAGCGACGTGTGCGGTCCAATGTCTACATATGCACGAAGAGGTTATTCTTACTTCATTACTTTTACGGATGATTTTTCAAGGTTCGGACATGTCTTCTTAATGAAGCATAAATCCGAAGCTTTTGAAAAATACCAGGAATACAAGAATGAAGTAGAAAAACAAACAGGCAAAAATATCAAGACACTAAGATCTGATCGAGGTGGAGAATACTTGAGTGCCGAGTTCCTGGGTTACTTAAAAGAGAATGGAATTCTCTCTCAGCTTACTCCTCCATACACTCCACAACATAACGGTGTATCGGAGAGATGGAACCGAACCCTATTGGATATGGTACGGTCCATGATGAGTAACGCTGAGTTACCGCGATCGTTCTGGGGATATGCGCTAGAATCAGCTGCATACCTTATGAACCGAGTTCCCACTAAGACTATGCCAACCACACCATATGAGTTATGGAGTTGGAAGAAACCCTATCTTCAATACCTGAAGATTTGGGGATGTCCAGCTTATGTCAAAAAGCAGCATGCGGACAAACTAGAGGCACGCTCAGTACTGTGCAAGTTTGTGGGATACCCAAAGAACTCCAGGGGGTATCTTTTTTATTACGCAGAGGAACAAAAAGTCCTTGTTTCTCGTAATGCCCATTTTCTGGAACATCAGTTCTTAGAAAAGGAAATAAGTGGGAGCGCTAAAGAACTGGAAGAAATTCCAGAACCACGAGCTATTACTGAAAGCTTAGTAGAACCAGAGGGTTCGAAAAATCAGGACATTCCTACGCCACTCCGCAGGAGTAGTAGGCAGTCTCATCCGCCCGAGAGATACTACGGTTTTCTCATTGACGGGGATAGAGAGGATTGCATCATAGATTGTGATGAGCCTACTAGCTTCCAGCAAGCCATTCAGAGCGTTGACTCGGTAAAATGGCTGGATGCAATGCGGACCGAAATGGAGTCCATGTACACCAACAAAGTATGGACGTTGGACATTGCTCCAGATGGGGTAAAACCCGTAGGATGCAAGTGGATCTTCAAAAGGAAGATTGGTATAGATGGACAGGTTGAGACCTATAAAGCAAGACTGGTTGCAAAGGGTTTTCGTCAGCGACCTGGTTTGGAATATGACGAAACCTTTTCTCCAGTAGCTATGCTGAAATCCATTCGGATCCTTCTTGCCATTGCTGCCTTCCATGATTATGAAATTTGGCAGATGGACGTAAAGACTGCTTTTCTAAATGGACATTTAGAGGAGTGTGTCTATATGGACCAGCCAGAGGGTTTCATTCAGAGTGGGAGCAGCGGAAAGGTGTGCATGTTGCTTAAGTCCATTTATGGACTAAAGCAGGCATCGCGGAGTTGGAACATCTGTTTTGATGAGACGGTCAAGGAATTTGGCTTTATCAAAAATCCAGATGAACCATTCATCTATTGTAGATTTGTAGCGAGAACTGTAGTATTCCTCGTTTTATACGTGGATGACATTCTCTTAATAGGAAATGACATTCCTATGCTACAATCTGTCAAGGGGTTCTTGTCACACAGGTTCTCCATGAAAGACATGGGTGATGCCTCATACATTCTGGGGATCCGGATCTACCGTGACAGATCCAAGAGGATTTTAGGACTCTCACAGTCCAGGTACATCGACACCATACTGAAAAGATTCAGTATGGAAGATTCCAAGGGCGGTAATCTACCGGCTTGTCACGGGATCACCCTCTCCAAAGAGATGTCTCCCAAGACTGATTTGGAGAGGGATCGCATGTCTATTATACCCTACACATCGGCGGTAGGCTCTATAATGTATGCGATGTTGTGTACCAGACCAGATATGGCTTATGCACTGAGTGTGGTAAGCAGGTATCAGTCAAACCCTGGGGAGAAACATTGGATAGCGGTAAAGAACATTCTCAAGTACCTAAGAAGGACTAAGGAGATATTCTTGGTGTATGGCGGAAAAGACCTCCAGATTGAGGCCTTTGCTGACTCCAGCTTCCAGAGTGACAAGGATGATTCCATGTCCATGTCGGGTTTTTTCTTTACCCTCAATGGAGGGGCGGTGTGTTGGAAGAGCTCCAAACAGGAAACCGTTGCTGACTCGACTATGGAAGCGGAATACATCGCTGCATCTGATGCCGCAAAAGAAGCTGTCTGGATGAGGAAGTTCTTGAAAGAACTTCAGGTGGTTCCGTCCATTGTTGACACAATACCTCTGTATTGCGACAACAACGGGGCTATAGCTTTAGCGAAGGAACCCAGGTACCATCAGAAATTAAGACACATCTTGAGGTGGTATCACCTGATCAGGGAGATCGTGGATCGCCATGAGATCGAGGTTCGGAGGGTTTCTTCAGAAGATAACACTGCATATATATTCACGAAGGCCTTACCCCAGACTCAGTTCGAGCGGCTGATCAGGATGATAGGTCTTCGATACGCTAGTACATGGCCTTAGTGCAAGTGGGAGATTGTTAGTGTATATGCCCTAGTGGCCATTAATGTATCATACTAGTATGTATATTACTTGACGGAAGCTTGGGATATTCACAGTTGTATATACAATCTTGCTCGAAATGGTAGTATGCTACTTGGTTTGTCACTACTTCAATATGCGCATGTGTTTCTTTTAGCATATCGCTTATATACATATTAGTAGAGCCTTTAGGATCTTTACTTGATTACTAGCGTTGTGATGGCGCTCACACTCGTGGGGGCTGGGTAATCCATAAGCACATCCTTATACAGGTCCCTAGTCGTTGGACTATCGAGACAAGGCATCGTTACTCCGGAGTAGACTAGCGTATGCGCTTCTCATCCCAGCGTGGGAGACGGTCTGTCCCACAGCCGTCAGTACGTCGTACTTAAGATAGTATGCGGGTGCTCGTTAGGTTACGAGTACACTGGACAGGACTCGTCGGGAACTGTTGGTTGGTATTATACCTATCATCAGTTATCACTTCCCAGGTGACATGAGTACAGCTTAGTCCGCTGACTTGACACTGTCACTTGGCCTCGAGTGTGTTCCCACTGCACTTTGATTACTACCCTACCACGGCTCAAAGGAGCCGTGGAAACAGGTAGTTTTTGGGTGCAGTCCCGAAGCACATGGAGGCAGTAACGGTTAGAAAGGATTCGTCTCTCCCGGTATTGGTGGTTGACATCGCGCTGTGTCCAGGAGAGCCATTACACAAGTAGTCCCTGGCCAGGGCAAGCGAGATATACTGGTAGGTTTCCAGTTTTATCTCAGGGTGTTCTGGGCTACACTCCGACACGACTTGTACCGCTATTAAGGGACTGACGTTCATCGCCCCCTAGGCCCGCCATGCGATGTATCAGACGAACAGAACGGACTGTACGGAGACTGTCACATACAGGCTCAGTAGGAGTTCAGATGGGGTCACCTCGTCAGTCTTCTTATCGGCATCTACCTAGGGACCGTTACATACAGCTAGTGCCGCTTGCGGTCTGTGGTTAAACCCTCTGGCAGCGTAGTGTTGAGTCTTTAGAGTCCCACACAGAAAGCTATTCGCCTTTAGGCAAAATGAGTAGAGGTCGCATGGTTTTGCGACAGGGTTCGTTCACATCCGCGCACTTGTGTACGTTTGCTGTCCGGACAGCTTTTACTAGCGGGCTTTGGTTTAAGCCAAATCTTAGTATATGATTTGGGATTGGTTTTATCTCATTGTATTCGTGTTCCTCGGATCACGAATACGGGTGCGTATGCACAGTTGATTGAGACAGAGGGAGAGGACTTTGATTAGGGTTAATGGCTATTTTCTTTTTATTAACCCTAATGCTTATGTGTGTATTATGATTAATTGATATTAGTTAAATATAATTGTGCATGGTTAGGGTTGTTGACCATTTCACTATCTTGACTTGTTGACCTAGGTTGACACTTTGACCATCATCATTCCATATAAAAGTTGCTCTTTGATCCTTGCAATTAGCATTAAATATGAAATGATAATGGTCTTGTCTTGATTAAGCCATAACAATTATCTTTCTAATTATCAATTTACTTAATTCACACAAATATGTGAGAATGGTTCTATTATTCCCTCATTCTATCATATGCTTTCTCTCTCTTGCTCTTCCTCTCCCTCAAGCTCTCCCCTCTCATGTGTTGAGAAACTCTTGAGCTTGAGCTAAACATTTCCAAAGTAATCTCTACTCTCATCTAAGGTTCTAGGATTAGCACTTCTAGCACCTTAGTTACTTCTAGCTTGGAGTTGAAGCCAAAGGTTGAGGCTCTCGGGTGGATCCTTCTTCGACTAGAGAAGGCGACAAGGTGATCTCTTTCTTCCACTCCAAGGGGCAAGGAGAGAAGGACATAAAGCCCAAGGTATAACCTTTCTACCCTATAGCTAAATCTAGTTAGCTTTTAGTTAGTTTTTGTTTAGAAAACATCATTCTTTAGTTAGTCCATGTTGCCTAGCATGATAAAAATCCGATTTTTATTCCGTTTTCCGCCTCCCCGCAAGCACCGGGGTGGGCAACGTAGACTTACAGTGGTATCAATACCCCTCATGTTAGTTATATGTATGCCCTAGAATCCATTACTATACATACGATGTATATTGTAATGGATTCTTGGACATATATAGGGAGGACTTTCTTGCTCGACATGATAGTATGCTATCTGGTTGTACTTTATCTTAACATGTACTCTGATTGTCTCTATGTTACATGTTGATAAAGCCCATAGGATATGTACTCGACTACTGGGACTATGATGAGATCATACTAGTGGGGCCATGGTAGTCGACGAGTACATCCTATAACTGTTCCTAGTCGAGGGTGTATCGAGACAGGGCATCGATACACCAGAGTAGACTAGCGTATACGCATCTTGACCCATATGATGGGCGATGGATGATCCTATATCCATCGGTGTTTGACATCAAGGAAGATGTACGGGTGCTCAGTAGAGACTGGGTACACTGGACGGACTTGCCGAGAACTCCCAGATGGTATTATACCTCACGTTAGATGGCAGTTCTCCGGTGACACTGGTACAGATTAGTCTGTTGACCCGAGATCGTCATAGTGTCTTGTGTGATTCCCACTGTGCTTTGATTTCCATCATACCACGTCCAAGAGGGCGTGCAAAAAGGTGGCTTTTGGGTTCAGTACCGAATCACATGGAGGCAATGAGCGATAGGAGGGGATTTGTCTCTCCCGGTATAGGGAGTTGATGTTGTGCTGTGTTCGATTGGCTATAACCGGAAATCCCTGGCCAGGGTTGCTGAGATTTACTGGTATGTGTTATCAGTAGTTTCTCGAACTGTTATAGACCTCATATCGACACGACTTATCGAGCTACTGGGGTCTGACTTTTACCACCCCTAGGCGAGATATGCGACATATCAGACGACGAGACCGGACTGTACGGGAGTGTTACTGATTGGATTCACAGGAGAATGTACAGGCTTGCTTGTTGATCTTCTGAGCACTCAATACTTAGGTGGCTGTTACGTTTAGCTGACCGCTTGCAGCTTGTGGGTGTTTTATATGATCATCACCTATTGCCGGCGTATTGACGATTCTTTAGAGTCCTACACAGAGGTTTCTTGACTCAGGAAAAACGGAGTAGGAGAACATATGTGATATGTGCGGGGACCAAGGATAATACGGTATGTGATATTGTAGGGTTCTTAGGCACTCTTGTGAAGGTTCATAAGGCATCAAACATGACCGGATAAAAATTTAGACGTGCCGAACAACCCAAAGCCGGAATCTTTGCTAGATTATTAGGGTTTAACATGCAAGTAAACATCTTTACTACTATGTATGAGGGATTACAACCTTTGTAGTCCTCTCCTTCGCTTCATAAGCTACGAGTAGAAGTCCCTTCGCCATGATCCACGATCTCCAAGACTCAAGAGAGGCTCCACGACTCGAACGATCCATGCTAGCTTGTGGTATTCCTTTTCTCCGACGATCTACGTCGAAGTTGCAATAAATCAAGCTCTCTCACTCTAATGAGGTGAACACCCTAATCTAATGGGCTAGATTAGATGAGGATGATGGAGTAGTATTTATATTATCTTTTTAAATCATAATCTCACATGAAAACAACACAAAAGGAAAATCAAGTAAGCTTTCTCAAAGCTCAAGAGAGAAGAAGATGATGAATAATGAGATTAATTCCTTTTGTGATGAATAATGAAATGAGTATATCAATAATAATGCCACCATGGTTAATGATGAAAAGGATAACCCTTGTAGAGAGTTAACTAAGGCTAGGGTTTTGTTGGGTTAAGAAATGAGTCATAAGAAAATATGTATCATAATATCTTCTTCATGACAAAAGGAATGCTTCTAGAAGGTGCAAGAAGAAGCTAACCCTAATCAAACCCTAATCTCTTTTTATCATCACTAAACATGTTTCATTATTAATCATATCATGTTACTATAATATATATCACATATATATTATATTTGTAACAAAAGAAATAATACCTTTAATATATATCGCATATATATCAATGTATTATCCGGTGAGAAAATGAAATAATAATAAAGCGAGCCAATATTAGATAATGTAATACAATATATCATATATATTATTATACATTAAATCATCGAATCAACACTTGATTCAACAATCCGGCTATATCGAATATAACCGACTAATGTATCATGTACCGATTCATCGAATCAACACTTGATCCGATGATCCGGTTCATATCTAAATATCGCGAGAATATAATACGGTATCTTATATCGCATTATCCTCGGTCCTTTACATATCACATATGTGCCTCTACTCCATTTTGCCTGAGCCAAGAAACCTCTGTGTAGGACTCTAAAGAATCGTCAATACGCCGGTAGCAGGTGATGAGCATATCAAACACCCACAAGCTGCAAGCGGTCAGCTAAACGTAATAGCCACCCAGGTATTGAGCGATCAGAAGATCAACAAGCTAGCCTGTACGTTCTCTTGTGAATCCAATCAGTAACAATCTCGTACAGTCCGGTCTCTTCGTCTGATATGTCGCATATCAAGTCTAGGGGTGGTATACGTCAGACCCCAGTAACCGATAAGTCGTGTCGATATGTGGCTCATAACGGGTCGAGAAACTACTGGTAACACTTATCAGTAAATTTCTATATCAGCCCTGGCCAGGGACTTCCAGTTATAGGCAATCGAACACAGCACAACATCAACTCCCCATACCGGGAGAGACGAATCCCCTCCTATCGCTCATTGCCTCCATGTGATTCGGGACTGTACCCAAAAGCCACCGTTTTTCACTCCCACTTGGACGTGGTAAGGTAGAAATCAAAGCACAGTAGGAATCACACAAGACTCTATGACGATCTCGGGTCTACAGACTACCCTGTACCAGTGTCACCGGAGAACTGCTATCTGACGTGTGGTATATCACCATCTGGGAGTTCTCGGCGAGTCCGTCCAGTGTACCCAGTCTCCACTGAGCACCCGCATACCATCCTTGATGTCCAACACCGATGGATATGGGATCATCCATCACCCATCACATGGGTCAAGATGCGTATACGCTAGTCTACTCTGGTGTATCGATGCCCTGTCTCGATATACCCTCGACTAGGAACAGTTATAGGATGTACTCATCGACTACCATGGCCCCACTAGTGAATCCAATCAGTAACACGTTCTCCTGTGAATCCAATCAGTAACACTCTCGTACAGTCCGGTCTCTTCGTCTGATATGTCGCATATCAAGTCTAGGGGTGGAATACGTCAGACCCCAGTAACCGATAAGTCGTGTCGATGTGTGGCTCATAACGGGTCGAGAAACTACGGGTAACACTTACCAGTAAATCTCTATATCATCCCTGGCCAGGGACTTCCAGTTATAGCCAATCGAACACAGCACAACATCAACTCCCCATACCGGGAGAGACGAATCCCCTCCTATCGCTCATTGCCTCCATGTGATTCGGCACTGTACCCAAAAGCCACCGTTCTGCACGCCCTCTTAGACGTGGTAAGGTGGAAATCAAAGCACAGTGGGAATCACACAAGACGCTATGACGATCTCGGGTCTACAGACTACCCTGTACCAGTGTCACCGGAGAACTGCTATCTTACGTGTGGTATATCACCATCTGGGAGTTCTCGGCGAGTCCGTCCAGTGTACCCAGTCTCCACTGAGCACCCGCATACCATCCTTGATGTCCAACACCGATGGATATGGGATCATCCATCGCCCATCACATGGGTCAAGATGCGTATACGCTAGTCTACTCGTATGTATCGATGCCCTGTCTCGATATACCCTCGACTAGGAACAATTATATGATGTACTCATCGACTACCATGGTCCCACTAATATGATCTTATCATAGTCCCAGTAGTCGAGTACATATCCTACGGGCTTTATCAACATGTGAGAGTAAGACAGTAAACCAGTACAAGTTAACATATTAAGATAAAGTGAAAACAAATAGCATACTATCATGACGAGCAAGAGAGTCCTCTCTATATATATTCAAGCATCCATTATAATATACATCATATGTACAACAATGGCCTCTAGGGCATATACATAACTAACAATCTCCCACTTGCACTAAGGCCAGCTGCTGTAGTATCTCATGCCTAGCATCCCGAATAATCTCTCAAACTGTATCTGGGGAATGGCCTTTGTGAATGGATCCGCAGTGTTGTCCTTCGTATCTACTTTCCTGACCTCGATCTCCCGGCGATCAACTATCTCCCTGATCAGGTGATACCGCCTCAGAATATGTCTGAACTTCTTTATCCAGACATCCTCTTTGGCAGCATCATTGGCAGCGATGTATTCAACCTCCATCGTCGAGTCTGCAACGGTATCCTGTTTGGAACTCTTCCAACATACCGCCCCTCCATTGAGGGTAAAGACAAATCCCGAGTGCGACTTAGAGTCGTCCTTATCACTTTGGAATATTGAATCGGTAAAGGACTCCACCCGGAGTTCTCCGTTACCATACACCAAGAACATCTCTTTAGTCCTTCGCAAGTACTTGAGAATGTTCTTCATAGCTATCCAGTGACTCTCTCCAGGATCCGCTTGATACCGACTCACTACACTTAGTGAGTATGCTACATCGGGTCTCGTACATAGCATCGCATACATGATAGAGCCTACTGCCGAAGCATAGGGTATCCCTTGCATGCGAGCTCTCTCCAAATCAGTCTTGGGAGACATCTCTTTGGAGAGAGTGAGTCCAGATATCGTGGGTTGGTTCCCACACTTGGATTCTTCTGATTGTCTCGAAAGAGTGTGTTTGTAGTTTAACCGCAATAAGAACGGTGTCGCGTGTAGCTAGACCAAGGTGAGTACGGGTCGTCCTCTGGGAAACGTTGAATATTTTACTCTTACTTTAGATGTGTTGAAAAGAGAGGAGGGATAAAGAATTTTGAAGAATGGTTTCTAGATCTATGTTAAGCAAGAATGCAAAAATATAGATATAGATTATTTTAGGGATGTAGTTAATATAATAAGGGGTTTGTAGGGTTCGTTAGGATTTAGTAGTCATGGACGATTAATTAAAAGTTACCCTTTTTATCCTTTAATAGATTTAAAACTAGAACGACGGTGATGCGTGTAGATTAGGGTTTCTGGATGGAAAAGGAATAACACCCTTAACCCCTATCTCGATACGGAACTCCGTTCATATCTAGCCTTCACCAAAACAATCATTAATCTAATCTCTAATCGCGGTCGGAACTAACAAAGAATTGTTAGCGCCCCCGATTAGGATGTAAATTATTCTTTTGATAAAGTTCATAAACTTTATAGGACTTAAAAAGGGTTTAGGGATGTTCATCATCCATTAGCCTACCCTAATCCTACGAACCCTAACAAGCGGAGAATTACTCGCGCGTGTTGGGAGAAAAAGAGATGGAGAGAAAATGCATAATTAAACTACGAAGAAATAGAATACGAAAAAGAACTACCTTTATTAATCAACAATATTCATTACACTTTGATCCTTAGAAAATGATTACAAAGACTATCTTGCTTCTCGATCTCTTCCAAGGAGGTATACGAACAGTTGATGATCAGTCTGGATGCGTGAGCCGTCTTGGACTTCGTGATCGCGTCGACTTGATGAATTTTCCAAGAGGCTCTCGGTGCCTTTTTATCGTGTAAAGCCAGAATCATTTGCTTCCATATTAGGTAAAATGTAGAAAAGATTTTCCCCAAAAATCCTCAACTCCTAACTCACTATATCTGCGGCGGATCCGCGGCATAAAGGGGCTATTGCCGCGGATCCGCGGCTTGATGATCATGGCCGTCCATCATTTTTCAGGAGCTGTCTCTATGTGACATTTGGCGATCCTTGGCACCTTTAGAATTTGGAAATCTTTTCGCGGTTGCTTCCAAACTTGGTCTCCAAGTTTTGCTTCTTTAATTAGGCAAGTCTTCTTCGACAACTTGATTTGCTTGATTCTAGTCTTTGAAAAATTCTGCACACTTGGAAATCTTTTGCACAACTACTCAAATAATCTTTAGTAGACTTTGTTCTACTAGGATTTGGTCAATGAATTTATTTGCATACATTTTTCTACCAAATGCTAATTTTAATATATCAACACATGGAAAATAGTATTTTTACACATAAACCCTCATATGTATGATATATTATAATAAAGTCCTTCTTTAATATGAAAATGGTAGGGAAAATGTAATACAAATATGCAGTTCTATCAACTGAACAAATACCCCCAAACTTATTTTTGATCGTCCCGAGCAAATTAGTTTATTCAAGAGGAGAAAAAGAAAGGAGAAAACTAAGCACACTTTCGTAGGCAGACACGATTGCACTGAGCACGTGCAACAAGCCGTTAAACCTCTAGGTGTCCCTAGTAGGATGAGTGTTGTCTCTTGAGGGTTTTCAGCGGATTACACCCACAAAATCCAATAATAAAAGAGAGATGGTGAAATTTACATATAAAGATAAGAACCATAAAAGAAAGACTTTGAAAATAAGAGTTTCCAACTACACTAGCTTTTCGGTTGTCAGGAGCCCTATCTTAATAGTCATGAAAAATGTTAGAAATCACATTATCCCTCAATAAAACATCGTCTTTATTCTTCATTTCTACCTTTCATCCAAACATAGATAATATACCCCTACGTGTGTGAAATGGACATCCCTATACTCGGAGAATTCAATTCAAGCTATCATACTCTTGTCCATCTACCTTAGTACTTTTTAATTTGATGAATACTTAGGTTTGCGCACACTTTTTCATGCGACCGTTAATACTTCTTGAGATACTAACTGACCGATTACTCATGTGCTTGCTGATTAGGTGATAATATTTTCCTCGTCTTGCACCACCTAAGGCTTAGCAGTGACTCCCAGACCAGTTGGCCTTAGGGCACTAGGTGAAGTGGCACCCTTGCTATATTTTTTTTATTGCTGCCTTGGCGATACAAACCAGTGTTCATTATTTCTTTTCACCATTTTTATATTTTCTTCATTTTTTTCATTTCCTTCATACTTTGGCTTTTAGACAAGAGCATTTCAAGGTATCCTCTACTATCCCGAGTTTCAAGACGTGTGTAAGTGTATATAGTAGGGTATCAACATTCAAATATTGGGCTTCCAGAAAAGAAATAATTTTTCAGACTTATTTTTATCCTCAGATTAGTGACTTCCTTCATCTTACTAACCCTTGGGACAACAGCTCATAACTACTTATTTCTAGTTCGTTTAAGAAAACTTCTAATTTTCTTGGTTTTCTTAAACTATTCCTATCTTTTGGATGTAATTTTTCACTTTCTACTCTTTTGTTATCAAAATTTTTTTTTAATATTTTTTTTAAAAGTTGTGCTTATGCAAAATAGGATGCAAATTGATGTGTAAATAAGCACAAACCACCCCCAAACCTGTTTTTAGCAGTGTCCTCTCTGATGTCATCCGTTAAGCTTAAAAACCTGTAGACTTGGGAGGAAATTATTAATGGGGGCAAGAATATATGAAAGTGAAAATCCTCCCCCAAACTTATTTTAGGCTCATAATTTTATAAAAATCATTTTCTTTCAAGAGCCAAAATATCCCCCCCCCCAAACTTGAGTTAAATAATGTTAAGCAATTAAAATCATTGGGGGGGTAAAGTTATTGGTCAAAGTAAAGCCTTACAAAGATCAAAAGTCAACACCAACCATTCAAAAATTTTATCGATGAAGCATCAAGGTTGGTGGAAGAACATATCACCTTTCGACGTGAAGAAGTGAGGAGGTGATAAGAGGTGTAATGGAGAAGGATTGCGTCTCAATTTAGAGAGACGACACCGTGATAGTAATGATGGATTACTCGCATTATCATGATTGTCCAAAAGAAGGGGTGGAGGTCCAATTTCTTTATCTTGGAGTTGATTTATCTCAACACCCGTATCTTTTAAAAATGCGAGTTCATCAGCGAAAATTTCCTCAAAGCTTTCATCGACACCCCGAAGAATAATGTCATCAGAAAAAATGGGGTGAACGTCAGACTCTATAAAAAGTTCCTCATCAGCGTTAGATGTTGATTCGGACAACTCGGTGGAAGAGTACATGGTTGGGTCAAACAACAACATATGAAAAGAGTCAGTATCATGAGGTTGATCAAATTCGCTGCTGTCGACATCCATTAATTCGACAGAACACACATGAGCATAGGGTTCGGAGGGTTCACTTCCCAACTTGTAAATGTTAAGCTCAATTGACTTCTTTCCAAAGGATAGGGTCATAGAGCCGTTTCTACAATTGATTACTGCGTTGGAAGTGGCCAAAAAGGGTCGACCGAGTATCACCGGGATTTGATTGCGTGGGTTTGCCACAGGTTGTGTATCAATAACGATAAAGTCCACAGGAAATATGAATTCCCCGACTTTGATTAACACATAGCCTAGCTCACCCCTAGGTTGTGTGATAGATCGATCGGCCATCTGAAGAGTGCAATGTGCCGGCTTTAACTCTCCGATCCCTAATTGCTCATAAACAGAATACGGAAGCAAGTTAACACTAGCACCTAAATCGAGTAGAGCACGATTGATATTTTTACCCCCAATAGAAATTGAAATTGTAGGACTTCCGGGGTCCTTTCGTTTCTTGGGAAGTTGTTGTGTAAAAGCTGTGCTCACATTACTCGCAAGGAAAACTTTTTTAGGTACTTGAACTTTTCTCTTCCTAGTGCACAAGTCCTTTAGGATTTTCGCATATGACGGAACTTGTTGAATAGCATCTAGGAGAGGAATGTTTATGTTAACTTGCTTAAAAATTTCCACAATCTTCTCCATTTGTGGACTTGGTCTGTTGCCCCTTAACCTGTTTGGATAAGGTGCTTGATCAATAAGTTTTGGGTCCAACGTTTGTGGAGAAGACTGTGGGGATGGATTCGATCCCAAAATTGGAGTGGGAATCGACTTAGATAGATTCGGCGAAATGTTCGAGGGGTTCGAGCCATGGGGAAAACGGAGAAAAGGCTCGGGTGAAGGTGGGAGACTAGACGAATTAGGGGAAGAAGAAGAAGTTGGGGTATCATTGGTGTCACTATCATCACATTGCTCACCCACTCGGTTATTCAGCACTTTTCCCGATCTCAACGTGGTAACAGCACTCACATTATAACTTTGTGAGTGGCCAGGATTCGGTATGGGTTGAGATGGGAGTTTCCCTTTTTCTCTCGCACTCATTGCGGCGTTTAACTGTGCGATTTGGTTTTCTAATGATTTAATACTCTCACCATGGGAAGCGGAGTTTTTCGTTATGGTATCAATAGAAGACCTCATCTCAGCCGAAATTTGCATGGATTGTTTCATGAACATATCCAAAGTTTGTGCAAGTGAGTTGTCAGTACCGGCCACTTGTGGTGTAGAAATATTGGCCGGATTTTGGAAATTCTGTGACTGAAAGGGGGGCTGATTCTGTGGTTGTGGTTGCTGTGGAGGAGGTCTTCGATAATTGCTTTGTTGGTTTTGATTCCAAGCAAAGTTAGGATGATTCCTCCATCTTTGATTGTACGTGGAAGAATAAGAGTCGTTTCTAGGTTGTTGCTGAAAAGCAGCAATAGCTTGAAACGATGTATTCATAGGACATTCTTCCGTTATGTGTGAAAGATCCGAACAGCAACCACAGACGGTCTTAAGAAGCGTGACCTGATTTAGGGACACAGATGAAAGTTTGTTCTCAATAGCATCGAGTTTCTTCTGCATCGCTGCCATTTCGGCTTTCACTGCGATGGAAACATCGATCTGGTGAATACCTCCCCTAGATGAAGGTGGTCTTACGCTTTCACACTGCAAAGTGTGTTCAGCGAGGTCTTCCAGATACTTCCAAGCTTCACCGTCGTCTTTAGACATGAAATTGCATTGACACATTGTTTCAAGCATCTGCTTTGTCGCTGAATTAATGCCCTCATATATAATTTGACATAAATCCCATCTATTGATTCCATAATGAGGACATTAGACAAGCAGATCTTTGAAACGTTCAAAGCACTTCCAAAATGGTTCATTGGGAAGCTGGGTGAACTGGTTGATCTCGCTCCTAACACGTGCAGTCTTATGTTTTAGGTAAAACTTCTTAAGAAATGCTATGACGAATTCATCCCAATTAGTGATAGAGTCTGCGGCAGTATTGTAAAGCCATTTTTCTGCCAAGTTGCACAGTGTGAATGGGAGAAGACGTAAGCGCATAGCATCTAAAGTCAATTGTGAAGTACCCATCATTACGCATACGTTTTCGAATTTGGTGATGAAAACGTACGCGTCTTCCGACTCAAGCCCATGAAATTTGGGAAGCAGATTGATGTAGTGGGGTTTAATTTCGAAATTATCCTCGTTAGGTGGTGGAAGAGATAAACAAGTGGGAAGAGGACCACGGATAGGATAGCATCTCTCTTGGAGAGAGATGCGTGGTGGATTCTGCGCACCTACGGGCGGTGGCAGCGTGGTGTTATAATCTGATGGAGTACTGTCCATCTCTGTAGTGGTGTGTGCTGGGGGAAAAGAAGATGAAGAAGTACCGACTTCGGCGTCGATAGCAGGAACGCGAACAAGACGGGCACTAGGATCCCGTGTCCAGCCGAGCATGCACTAAGCAGGTTTAGTGCAAGTGGCAGCGTGTGTGTGATTTAAAATTGGCTTGTTTTGAAAAGGTGGGACTCAAGACAAATCTCCCTAAAATGCACAAGGAACCCTAGAACTAAGTTCACCTAGGTCCAGTCTCTAGACAGCTCCTAGACTTCCAAAAGACAAGCCGCAGGATCAATCCTCTACCGCCTCCGTACTACCCTTGTAGCCAGGTAAGTGCCAGGTAAGTGGGAAGGAACTACGGTAGTGGGCCTAATTAAAAACCACTAGCCTTTGACACACTTTCCTAGGCACTACAAAATTAATGCGGATAAACGATAGATTACCCACGACCTTCCTCTGTCCTTATTGAGCGCGACAGTCCTTAGAGTCTGGTCTAGATATTTTTTAAATTAATGAAGGGTTGATCTATATGCTCGGTTTGTGATTTGTAGGGCTTAGGAAGGGTGATGAAATCCCCACCTAATTTTGATTTGGTCTTTGCCCCTTAAAGTCCGTATTAAAAATATTCAAAACAAAACCAATCACAAAACTTTTGCAAAAAGATTTTTGAGCGGCGCTATTTTGCAAAGAATCCTGCAGAAAATAAATTTTATTGGATTTTAGAGGAGAGAGAAAGAGTTAAGAAAGATACCAGAGAAGTGTGAAACCCTATATCTCCTGTTTCCTCAAGTCTGTGACTCCAGATTCCCTCGCAAAGTTCACAAACAAATCGTTAAATATGCAATTTGCAGTTTTGTTTTAATAATGATATTAATCGTCTAAGAATTCAACACAAATAGTAACAATAAAAAATTACGCACGTATCCCCGGCAACGGCGCCATTTGATTGTCTCGAAAGAGTGTGTTTGTAGTTTAACCGCAATCAGAACGGTGTTGCATGTAGCTAGACCGAGGTGAGTAAGGGTCATCCTCAGGGAAACGTTGAATATTTTACTCTTACTTTAGATGTGTTGAAAAGAGAGGAGGGATAAAGAATTTTGAATAATGGTTTCTAGATCTACGTTAAGCAAGAATGCAAAAATATAGATCAAGATTATTTTAGGGATGTAGTTAATATAATAAGGGGCTTGTAGGGTTCGTTAGGATTTAGTAGTCATGGACGATTAATTAAAAGTTACCCTTTTTATCCTTTAATAGATTTAAAACTAGAACGACGGTGATGCGTGTAGATTTGGGTTTCTGGAGGGAAAAAGGAATCCCACGCTTAACCCCTATCTCGACACGGAACTCCGTTCATATCTAGCCTTTACCAAAACAATCATTAATCTAATCTCTAATCGCGGTCGGAACTAACAAAGAATTGTTAGCGCGCCCGATTAGGATGTTAATAATTCTTTTGATAAAGTTCATAAACTTTATAGGACTTAAAAAGGGTTTAGGGATGTTCATCATCCATTAGCCTACCCTAATCCTTCGAACCCTAACAAGCGGAGAATTACTCGCGCATGTTGGGAGAAAAAGAGATGGAGAGAAAATGCATAATTAATCTACGAAGAAATAGAATAAGAAAAAGAACTATCTTTATTAATCAACAATATTCATTACACTTTGATCCTTAGAAAATGATTACAAAGACTAGCTTGCTTCTCGATCTCTTCCAAGGAGGTAGACGAACAGTTGATGATCAGTCTGGATGCGTGAGCCGTCTTGGACTTCGTGATCGTGTCGACTTGATGAATTTTCCAAGAGGCTCTCGGTGCCTTTTTATAGTGTAAAGCCAGAATCATTTGCTTTCATATTAGGTAAAATGTAGAAAAGATTTTCCCCATAAATCCTCAACTCCCAACTCACTATATCTGCGGCGGATCCACGGCATAAAGGGGCTATTGCCGCGGATCCGCGGCTTGATGATCATGGCCGTCCATCATTTTTCAGGAGCTGTCTCTATGTGACATTTGGCGATCCTTGGCACCTTTAGAATTTGGAAATCTTTTCGCGGTTGCTTCCAAACTTGGTCTCCAAGTTTTGCTTCTTTAATTAGGCAAGTCTTCTTCAACAACTTGATTTGCTTGATTCTAGTCTTTGAAAAATTCTGCACACTTGGAAATCTTTTGCACAAGAACTCAAATAATCTTTAGTAGACTTTGTTCTACTTGGATTTGGTCAATGAATTTATTTGCATACATTTTTCTACCAAATGCTAATTATAATATATCAACACATGGAAAATAGTATTTTTACACATAAACCCTCATATGTATGATATATTATAATAAAGGCCTTCTTTAATATGAAAATGGTAGGGAAAATGTAATACAAATGTGCAGTTTTATCAACTGAACATCTTCCATACTAAACCTCTTCAGTATGGTGTCAATGTACCTGGATTGGGACAATCCCAGTATCCGTTTAGATCTATCTCTATAGATCATGATTCCCAATATGGAGGAGGCATCACCTAGATCTTTCATTGAGAATCTTTGTGATAAGAAGAGCTTGACTGATTGCAGCATAGGAATATCATTTCCTATCAAGAGTATGTCATCCACGTACAATACGAGGAAGACAACCATACTTTCTGCTACCTTCTTATAGATACAAGGTTCATCTACATTTTTGATGAAGTCAAACTCTTTGACTACTACATCAAAACAGATGTTCTAACTCCGCGATGCTTGCTTTAACCCATAAATGGATTTAAGCAGCTTGCGCACCTTTCCGCTGCTCCCACTATCTACGAAGCCCTCTGGCTGAGTCATGTACACGCACTCTTCTAAATCACCGTTTAGAAAGGCAGTCTTAGCATCCATTTGCCAGATTTCGTAGTCATGGTATGCAGCAATGTCAAGTATGATCCGGATGGACTTAAGTATAGCCACTGGAGAAAAGGTTTCGTCATAATCCACACCCGGTCGTTGACGAAAACCCTTTGCTACAAGTCTAGCTTTGAAAGTCTCAACTTTTCCATCTACACCAAATTTCTTTTTAAAGATCCACTTGCTCCCAATGGGTTTTACCCCTTCAGGAGCATTTTCCAAAGTCCATACTTTGTTGGTGTACATGGATTCCATCTCAGATCGCATTGCATCCAGCCAATTCACAGAGTCACCACTCTTGATGGCATGCTCGAAACTAGTCGGGTCATCATCTTCCATGATGCAATCCTCGCTTCCACCATCAATGAGAAAACCGTAGTATCTCTCAGGTGGATGAGAAATCCTATTAGATCGGCGGAGAGGCTGGGGTTCTTCGGGTACTACTGAATCCTCTGGTTCTACCAAGTCTTCTGCTATACTTTGTGTCGCTGGAACCTCTTCCAGTTCTATCTCCTTGCCACAAATTTCTTTTTCAAGAAATTCCTTTTCTAAAAAGATGGCATGTCGAGAAATAAACATCTTTTGTTCCTCAGTATGGTAGAAGATATACCCTTGTGAGTTCTTGGGATATCCTACAAACTTACATAAGACAGATCTTGCCTCGAGTTTGTCCGGATTTTGTCTTTTGACATAGGCTGGACAACCCCATATCTTAACATACTTAAGAGATGGTCTCTTTCCTTTCTATATCTCATATGGAGTGGTAGGCACTGATTTGGTAGGAACCATATTCAATAGGTGTATGGCTGTCTCAAGCGCATACCCCCAGAAGGAAATAGGTAACTCAGCCTCGCTCATCATAGAGCGCACCATATCTAATAGGGTGCGATTCCTCCATTCCGATACACCGTTGTGCTGTGGTGTATAAGGAGGAGTAAGCTGAGAGAGAATCCCATTCTCTTTTAGATAATCTAAAAAATCATTGCTGAAGTATTCTCCCCCTCGATCAGATCGAAGGATCTTAATACTTTTGCCCGTTTGGTTCTCTACTTCATGCTTATATTCTCTGAATTTCTCAAAAGCTTCAGACTTGTGTTTTATCAAGAACACATGTCCGTATCTAGAGAGATCGTCAGTGAATGTAATGAAGTATGAAGAATCGTTCCTGGCATGCGTAGACATAGGGCCGCATACATCACTATGTACCAGTCCTAAGAGTTCTGTAACTCTTTCTCCGTGTCCACTGAACGGAGCTTTGGTCATTTTACCTTTGAGACATGAATGGCAAGTATCATAAGATGAATATTCGAATGGATTCAAATATCCATCCTTATGTAACTTAGCCAGTCGTGTCGCATTGATATGACCAAGTCTACAATGCCACAAGAAGGATTCGTTAATTTCTGAACTTTTCCTTTTGTGTGTGTTTTGTATATTGAGGACTGTATTTTGATTTAGAATGAATATTCCATTATATAGCGAGCCTGATGCAATCAACTTTTGATCTAGGAATATGTTCATAACATTATCCTTTACTACAAAATTATATCCTTCATTACTTAATAAAGAAACTGATATAATATTGCACATCAAGTTCGGTATATAATAGCACTCATTCAGAATCAGTGTAACACCACCTGGTAATACTAGGTTATATTCGCCAACTGCTTTGGCTGCAACATTTGCCCCATTCCCTACTTGAACGGAATGATCACCTTTTCGCAATTCTCTACCTTTCTTCAGCCCATGTAACAATTTACATATGTGGGATCCTGATCCGGTATCTAATACCCAGGACGTAGGGTGAACTGAGAAACAGTTCTCAATAACTAACACACCTGAAGAAGATGCATCAACATGCATGCTCTTTTGTGCGGCTTGAGAATCCAGATATTCTCCTATTCCCTGTTCCGTCTTATAACTCTTATAAGAAAGAACGGGTCCAACGTTCCCCTGCTCAGTATAATAAGCGGGTTCAGTCAATACATCCATATTATTATCTTGATTATGGCCTGACATGGTCGCTACCTGGAGAGAGAGAGAAGAAAACTCTTTAGCGTATGCTCTTGCAAGATTAGATTGGTTATTATCTTGTCTAATCAGGATGTCTCCCACTATTTTTATCAAATCTTCTTTTAAACCCTAAAAGGTAAGATTAGCCGGGATTAATTACACCCTACAATTTCGTCAATCTTTCAGCCAGATCAGCGTCGGTACTTGAGGGAGGTTCCCCGTGCTTTCGCACGGACCTAATTAAAGTAAACCTCAATTTCCCAGAGACGTAACCCTGTTAACACTTTTCTAGACACCTACTTGATTGGCTAATTGTCCTGTGTAAAACTCTCCCAGAAGTAACTCTTACTCGCTATGGGTATCGGGATCCAACTATCTCATAGGAGGTATGCAATCTCATTGCAAATTTCAATACTTGAAATTCTCGATAATATTTTTACCCCTAACGTGCTATGACCTTGACGAATGCCAACAAACCATAGTCCGCTAGTCAAGTTCAACCCGAACATTTCTTGATTGAATTAAACCCAGCCGTACGTCCCTTGACGAAAGCCAACAAAGCCGCACGACTACCCTAACCCAATCTCATCATATGTAGCAGATAAGTAATAGTCAGCAACCGCACACTACGCCTTGACGAAAGCCAACAAACGCAGCACGAATACTAAGTATTACCTATATGAAATGTCGGAGGGCTACGCAGGTTTTTCAGAAACCCTTGAGCGTATTGAACTTGATATCGTCGTAGAATCGAGTGTTTTTTAAAAGGAGTGTTTTTGAGGCTTCTAGTTTCGCTAAAGAGGTCACTCCCGGTGAAGGGATCTCGGCTCTTTCCCCATCGAATAAGGTGCAGGATATAACGTATATACCGTTGTGCAAAGCAAGACTATATAAGTTATCGAAAACTAAACCACGAGTTTGTAGCATCTGCCAGTTCCGCTAAAGAGGTCACTCCCAGTGAAGGGATCTCTGCTCTTTCCTCATCGAATAAGGTGCAGGGCATATCATATATACCGCTATGCAAAGAAAAACTGTAGCTACCCTTTTTATAAAGTTTTGATTTTACAACATCTTTTAGATTTCTTTTCTTTTTATTAATCTTATTAATAAAAATCCCATCAGCTTATGCTTCCTAAGCATCACAGAAGAAACGAAAGCAGTAATATTTATATATCAGCATATATATATTTAGTATGAGCATTCGTCTCAGGCAGTAATATGATCTCATCACAGAACATTGCAGCAGAAGAAAATATATGAAATATTGGATATACTAGGACGTCCGTGTTTTCAATACGATCCTGTATAAAACACGGATTCCACGGTCACGATAATAGCCAAACCCACATCCCTAGACCCCTACGAGAGCGGCAAGTAACACTGCCAATTCTAGGGTTAGGAGACCCGGTCTCGACTCCTCGAGATGGCCTCCCACTGGACCCTAGAACCCGGTTACTTGTGCTCCCCTCCTTGGGTCTACCTAATGCGGAAAAATAAATAATATACAATGGTGACATCAACCTCATCCCGGAAGTGCCCCAATAAAAGAATATTACATACAAATGAATTTTACATGAATGAAAATAAAAACCCTCATCTCACATAAAACCCCCGGCTATTCAGAACACGACGATCCAATATAACATATCACAGTAACACATAATATCACATATCATCAACGTAAGTAAGTATGCATACACCGATCGTCGTAGATGTATAGCAACGAAGACCGGCAATATAACTACATAATACACTTACGGTCACAGAAAAGAAATTGTAAAACTACAATATTTGGAATCCACAATCACTTTAGACATCGTAAATCCGAAATATCACATACTTCGCATTTCATGCCTAACTATATGAATTCCACATATTGTATCACATTCCAGATAAATAGACAGTATTAAACTTTCCGAACAGATAATCAAATACCCAAAATTTCCTAAATAGCTCAACACTTGAGCGGAGTTGAAATAATACCAGAAACTGTCACAGTACCGATGATCCAGCCGTAGAAGGGTCAAGCCAACGCCTCACATGTGGCACGCCGTACTGCCCCAAACCCTAAGGTTTAGAGGCAGTTCAAGACGGTCACACAATCGAGTTAAGGTTTTTTGTCTTCTAGAGGGTCCACCGCGTTACTTGCACATTTTTCCGAAAGATTTAAACCCGATAAAAATTCAACACTTGAAAGTTTTACGTGCCGGGAAAAAATGAGTTAATGATACCCGTTCGAACATTTTAACAGTTTCTAAATATCCGGAAAGAAAAATGAATTTAAATATTCCGATCGAATCTACGATTACAAAATAAACCCCAGAATAATCAACACTTGAGTCAGAATAAAAATACCCTGAAAGTATAAAAGCAGTAAAAGGAATTACTGTGAAAACAGAAAAGTCCAATCAAACTGTAGTGCCGCGGATCCGCGGCCCAAGCAAGGTACGGCCGCGGTTCCGCGGCGCTCTGTAGGGATGACGTCATCGTTTTTCACCATAATTCTTGAATTTACATGCTGATTTTTTTAGGTATTTTTAATTCAGAAAAAATCGCATTTTTGAAAAATATCCAGAGAGGGATTCATTTTCGTCGTATCGGGTTCGATCGGAGTTTTAACTTCATATACATGTCGCCTAATGCTCTAGCTAGGCTCTGATACCACTGTAGGGTTCCTAGTCACTCTTGTGAAGGTTCATAAGGCATCAAACATGCCTGGATAAAAATTTAGACATGCCGAACAACCCAAAGCCGGGATCTTTGCTAGATTATTATGGTTTAACATGCAAGTAAACATCTTTACTACTAAGTGTGAGGGATTACAACCTTTGAAGTCCGCTCCTTCGCTTCATAAACTCCGAGTAGAAGTCCCTTCGCCGTGATCCACGATCTCCCGGACTCAAGAGAGGCTCCACGACTCGAACGATCCATGCTAGCTTGTGGTATTCCTTTTCTCCGATGATCTACGTCGAAGTTGCAATAACTCAAGATCTCTCACACTAATGAGGTGAACACCCTAATCTAATGGGCTAGATTAGACGAGGATGATGGAGTAGTATTTATGCTATCTTTTTATATCATAATCACACATGAAAACATCACAAAAGAAAAATCAAGTAAGCTTTCTCAAAGCTCAAGAGAGAAGAAGATGATGAATAATGAGATTAATTCCTATTGTGATGAATAATGAAATGAGTATATCAATAATAATGCAACCATGGTTAATGATGACAAGGATAACCCTTGTAGAGAGTTAACTAAGGCTAGGGTTTGGTTGGGTTAAGAAATGAGTCATAAGAAAATATCTATCATAATATCTTCTTCATGACAAAAGGAATGCTTCTAGAAGGTGCAAGAAGAAGCTAACCCTAATCAAACCCTAATCTCTTTTTATAATCACTAAACATGTTTCATTATTAATCATATCATGTTACTATAATATGTTGGAGATAGTGCCCTCAGAGTCAATTAATGGATCACAGGCACGTGATTGCAATGATTGAGGGGAGGACCTGTCCCAGTAGGACAGTCTTACTCGAGATGATAGTATGCTATCTGGTTTATCTTTATCATCGTGTACTGCTTTAGGTGACCGTACGAGTCACTATTACACGTTGATAGAGCCCCTAGGATTCTTGCTTGACTACCGGCAGTATGAGGGCGATCATATACGTGGGAGCTGGTAGTCTATAAGCACATCCATAAATGGTCCATAGTCGTGGGAGTTTCGAGACAGGGCATCGATTCTCCAGAGTAGACTAGTGTATACAGTCGAGACCCCGACGAGGGACGGTGGCCGGTCTCACAAGCCACTGATGTCAGTTGGTTCACCTAAGATGTATACAGGTGCTCATTGGGTTATGAGTACACCGGACAGGACTCGCCGGGAACCTGCTAGTTGGGTTTTATACCAAACGTCAGATAGCAGTTCCCTGGTGACATGTGTACAGGTTAGTTCATCGACCTGGGATCGTCATTTGTCTCGTGTGAGTTCTCACTGTGCTTTGATTACTACCCTACCACGGCTCAAAGGAGTCGTGCAAACAGGTTTTAGTTGGGTACAGTCCCGAGCCACATGGAGGCAGTGAGCGGATCTGCAGGGGTTCGTCTCTCCCGGTATTGGGGGTGAGGTCGCGCTGTGTCTAGGAGAGCCATTACACAAAGCCCTCGGCCGAGGCAGGAGATTTGCTGGTAGGTATTCCAGTAGTATCTCAGGGTGTTCTGGGCTACACTCCGACACGACTTGTACCGCTTTTGGGGGTCTGACTTTTACCAACCCCTTAGGCCCGCCATGCGATGCTCATAGACGAACGGATCGGACTGTACGGAATGGAATAGACTAGAAAGGCATCTCATGATGAAACAAGTCTCATCATAATGCACAAAGGCAAGAAAACCCCTCACAAATAAGTTAATTGCAAACTTGCAATTAACCCCCTCCAACGAAAAGTCCGGCCGTGAGGGAATAAAAGAAAACCGGCCGGAACGGAATGCAAACAGGGAACTTCAGAAAACCGATCCCGTAATAAATTACAGGAAAACCCCACTACTACAAATACATGCCCGCATTTGTATTCCCACTGAAACCAAATGCAAAGAGACAAAACTACACTATCTAATACTAGGATCCGGCTTAAGCCAAAGCCGACTAGTAAAAACCGTTCGATTACGATCCGTGCAATACCGCACGTATCTAATCGAACCCTGCCATATCTCCATACGGCCACTACAGCGTTTCGCCCGAAACCTGAGTAACTGAGTGTGGTGGACTCTAAAGACTCGTCAAAACCTTGGCTGTGGATTTAACCACTAGCACGTCAGAGGTATAAGCCAATACGTGACGGACCACCGGTTATTGACCAAAAGGGACGTCGATAAGCGAACTCATCCTGACACCCTACTGAGCCTGTCAGTGACAATATCCATACAGTCCGGTCCGTTCGTCTATGAGCATCGCATGGCGGGCCTAGGGGTTGGTAAAAGTCAGACCCCCAAAGCGGTACAAGTCGTGTCGGAGTGTAGCCCAGAATACCCTGAGATACTACTGGAATACCTACCAGCAAATCTCCTGCCTCGGCCGAGGGCTTTGTGTAATGGCTCTCCTAGACACAGCGCGACCTCACCCCCAATACCGGGAGAGACGAACCCCTGCAGATCCGCTCACTACCTCCATGTGGCTCGGGATTGTACCCAACTAAAACCTGTTTGCACGACTCCTTTGAGCCGTGGTAGGGTAGTAATCAAAGCACAGTGGGAACTCACACGAGACAAATGACGATCCCAGGTCGATGAACTTACCTGTACACATGTCACCAGGGAACTGCTATCTGACGTCTGGTATAAAACCCAACTAGCAGGTTCCCGGCGAGTCCTGTCCGGTGTACTCATAACCCAATGAGCACCTGTATACATCTTAGGTGAACCAACTGACACCAGTGGCTTGTGAGACTGGCCACCGCCCCTCGTCGGGGTCTCGACTGTATACACTAGTCTACTCTGGAGAATCGATGCCCTGTCTCGAAACTCCTACGACTAGGGACCATTTAAGGATGTGCTTATAGACTACCAGCTCCCACGTATATGATCGCCCTCATATTGCCGGTAGTCAAGCAAGAATCCTGTAAGTCCACGTTGCGACCCCCGGTTCTTACGGGGAGGCGGAAACGGTATAAAAATCAAATTTTTAGCGCAAGGGGCAACATGGACTAAACAAAGTCAGGATCTTTTCCTAAACTAAAACTAGCAAACTAGCTAAAGAGAGTTAGCTACTCGGATGAAGATGGTTATACCTAGCTTGTCTTGAACTCCTTCGTCTTCAAGCTCCGGTGGTGGTCCGATGGCTCCTTCTCGTCGTCTCCGTACGCCGAAGATAGATCCACTTGAAAGATCCAACATTTATCTCCTTCTTCGTTCTTTGAAGAAACTAGTTCACTTGGTTTGCCAAACCTAGTGAACTAGAATGAGTAGAGAAGATTTAGAATGGGATTTTATCTATGGTTCTTGATTCTCAACACATGAGAGATATGAACCATAGATTAAAGAGAGGGAGCAAGAGCAAGAGGGTGAGAGCAAAATGGAGAGCTCAAGAACAAGAGAGAGAATGAGCAAGAAAGAATGAGGCTCTCTTTTGTCTCTCACCCTCTCATAATCCAAAGTAATCATAACTCATCATATCAATAAAAGTCTTATGTGATGGTTGAAGCAACCATAACCTTATCATGTCATGCACTCATTTTACTCAAAATGAACAAGCAAGTAAAAGTCTTTGGCATGAAATGATAGTCATGGTTATCATGATGGTCAACTAGTCAAGCCTAGTCAACCGGTCAACAAAGTCAACAAGTCAACAAAAGTCAACAAGTCAACAAAGTAAACAAAAGTCAACAATAAAGTCACCATAATTCTTAATTAATATAATAGTTAATCACATATCATATTCTCATTAGGGTTGAGCAAAAAGTCAAAAAGTCAACGGTCAACTGTCAACAACCCTAATGAGAATCCGCTGTCTGTGCCTCCCTGTCAACTGTGCATACACACCCGCATCCGCGTTCCGAGGAACACGTATGCAAACTGGATAAATCCAATCCCATAAGGTACACTAGGATCTGGCTTAAACCAAAGCCCACTAGTGTAAACTGTCCGGACACTGTACGTGCACAAGTGCACGGATGTGACCGAACCCTGTCGCAAAACCATGCGACCTGTCGCAATACCATGCGACCTCTACTCTTTTTCCTAAAGGCGAAAAGCTTTCTGTGTGGGACTCTAAAGACTCGACACTACGCTGGCAGTGGGTTTAACCACAGACCGCAAGCGGCACTAGCTGTGCGTAACTGTCCCCAGGTAATGCCGACAAGAAGACCGACGAGGCGAAACCCATCTGAACTCCTACTGAGCCTGAGTGTGACATTCTCCGTACAGTCCGGTATGTTCGTCTGATACATCGCATGCGGGCCTAGGGGGCGGTAAACGTCAGTCCCCCAATAGCGGTACAAGTCGTGCCGGAGCGAAGCCCAAAACACCCTGAAATAACACTGGAAACCTACCAGTATATCTCGTTTGCCCTGGCCAGGGACTACTCGTGTAATGGCTCTCCTAGACACAGCGCGATGTCAACCCCCAATACCGGGAGAGACGAATCCTGTCTAACCGTCACTGCCTCCAAGTGCTTCGGGACTGCACCCAACCACCACCTGTTTGCACGACTCCTTTGAGCCGTGGTAGGGTAGTGATCAAAGTACAGTGGGAACACACCCGAGGCGAAGTGACAGTGTCAAGTCAGCGGACTAAGCTGTACTCATGTCACCTGGGAACTGATAACTGACGATAGGTATAATACCAACTATTCAGTTCCCGACGAGTCCTGTCTAGTGTACCCGTAACCTAACGGGCACCCGCATACTATCTCAAGTACGACGTACTGACGGCTGTGGGACAGACCGTCTCCCACACTGGGATGAGAAGCGCATGCGCTGGTCTACTCCGGAGTATCGATGCCCTGTCTCGATAGTCCTGCGACCAGGGACCTGCATAAGGATGTGCTTATAGATTACCCAGCCCCACTAGTGTGACGGCCATCACATCGCTGGTAATCAAGCAAAGATCCTAAGGGCTCCACTAATGTGTTCAGGCGATATACAAAAATAAACACATGTACACATTGAAGTAGAAATAAACCAAGTAGCATTCTACTATTTTGAGCAAGATTGTATATACAAGGTGAATATCCCAAGCATCCATTAAGTAATATACATACTAGTATGATACAGTAATGGCCTCTAGGGCATATACACTAACAATCTCCCACTTGCACTAAGGCCATGTACTGGCGTATCGAAGACCTATCATCTCGATCAGCCGCTCGAACTGAGTCTGGGGCAAGGCCTTGGTGAATGGATCTGCAGTGTTGTCTTCTGAAGTGACCCTCCGTACCTCGATCTCCTGGCGATCTACGATCTCCCTGATCAGGTGATACCGCCACAAGATGTGCCTGGATCTCTGATGGGACCTGGGTTCCTTCGCTAAAGCTATAGCCCCGTTGTTGTCGCAATACAGAGGTATTGGATCAACAATGGACGGAACCACCTGAAGTTCTTTCAAGAACTTCCTCATCCAGACAGCTTCTTTTGCGGTATCAGATGCAGCGATGTATTCCGCTTCCTTCGTCGAGTCTGCAACGGTTTCCTGTTTGGAACTCTTCCAACACACCGCCCCTCCATTGAGGGTAAAGACAAAACCCGACATGGACTTGGAATCATCCTTGTCACTCTGGAAGCTGGAGTCAGCAAAGGCCTCGATCTGGAGGTCCTTTCCGCCATACACCAAGAACATCTCCTAGTCCTTCTCAGGTACTTGAGAATGTTCTTTACTGCTATCCAATGTTTCTCCCCAGGGTTTGACTGATACCGGCTTACCACACTCAGTGCATAAGCTACATCCGGTCTGGTACACAACATCGCATACATTATAGAGCCTACCGCAGAAGCGTAGGGTATAATAGACATGCGATCCCTCTCCAAATCAGTCTTGGGAGACATCTCTTTAGAGAGGGTGATCCCGTGGCAAGCCGGCAGGTTACCGCGCTTGGAATCTTCCATACTGAATCTTTTCAGTATGGTGTCGATGTACCTGGACTGTGAAAGTCCTAATATCCTCTTGGATCTGTCACGGTAGATCCGGATACCCAGAATGTATGAGGCATCACCTAGGTCTTTCATGGAGAACCTGTGTGACAAGAACCCCTTGACAGATTGTAGCATAGGAATTTCATTTCCTATTAAGAGAATGTCATCCACGTATAAAACGAGGAATACTGCAGTTCTCGCTACAAATCTACTATAGATGCATGGTTCATCTGGATTTTTGATAAAGCCAAATTCTTTGACCGTCTCATCAAAGCAGATGTTCCAACTCCGTGATGCCTGCTTTAGTCCATAGATGGACTTAAGCAACTTGCACACCTTTCCGCTGCTCCCACTCTGAATGAAACCCTCTGGCTGGTCCATATAGACACACTCCTCTAAATTTCCATTTAGAAAAGCTGTCTTTACGTCCATTTGCCAAATCTCATAATCGTGGAAGGCAGCAATGGCAAGAATGATCCGAATGGATTTCAGCATGGCTACTGGAGAAAAGGTTTCGTCATAGTCCAAGCCAGGTCTTTGACGAAAACCCTTTGCTACCAGCCTAGCTTTATAGGTCTCAACCTGTCCATCTACACCAATCTTCCTTTTGAAGATCCACTTGCATCCTACGGGTTTTACCCCATCTGGAGCAATGTCCAACGTCCATACCTTGTTGGTGTACATGGACTCCATTTCGGTCCGCATTGCATCCAGCCATTTCACTGAGTCAACGCTCTGAACGGCCTGCTGGAAGCTAGTAGGCTCATCATAATCTATGATGCAATCCTCTCTATCCCCGTCTATGAGAAAACCGTAGTATCTCTCGGGCGGATGAGACTGCCTACTACTTCTGCGGAGCGGCGTAGGAATGTCCTGTTCTGTTGAACCCTCTGGTTCCACCAAACTTTCAGTAACAATCTGTGGTTCTGGAACTTCTTCCAGTTCTATTGTGCTCCCACTTATCTGGGTTTCCAAAAACTCAGTTTCCAAGAAGCGGGGATGCTGAGAAACAAAAACCTTTTGTTCCTCAGCGGAATAGAAAAGATACCCCCTGGAGTTCCTTGGGTATCCCACAAACTTACACTGTACTGAACGTGCCTCAAGCTTGTCCGCATGCTGCTTTTTTACAAAAGTTGGACATCCCCATACCTTAAGATACTTAAGACAGGGTTTCTTCCCAGTCCACATCTCATATGGGGTGGTAGGCACAGTCTTGGTGGGAGCCTTGTTCAAGAGATACGCAGCTGCTTCTATTGCATATCCCCAGAATGATCGCGGTAACTCAGCGTTACTCATCATGGACCGAACCATATCCAATAGGGTTCGGTTCCGTCTCTCCGATACACCGTTATGTTGCGGAGTGTATGGAGGAGTAAGCTGAGAGAGAATACCATTCTCTTTTAAGTAATTCAGGAATTCGGCACTTAAGTATTCTCCACCTCGATCCTATCTTAGAATCTTAATACTTTTGCCGGTCTGTTTCTCTACTTCATTCTTATACTCCTGGAATTTTCCAAAGGCCTCGGACTTATGTTTCATTAAGAAGACATAACCGTACATTGAGAAGTCATCCGTAAAAGTAATGAAGTAAGAATGTCCGCTTCGGGCATGTGTAGACATTGGACCGCACACGTCACTGTGTACGAGTCCCAAGAGCTCGCTCGCTCTTACTCCATGTCCAGTAAACGGAGTCTTTGTCATCTTTCCTTTGAGACAGGATTGACAAGTGGCATACGACTGATATTCGAACGCATTCAAATACCCTTCTGTATGTAACTTCGTCAACCTTCTCTCATTGATGTGACCCAATCTACAATGCCATAAGAAAGTCTGATTTATTTCTGGAGACTTTCTTTTGTGTGTATTCTGGACATTAAAAATCTGTGGTTGGTTCAATACGTATATACCATTACTCAATGTACCTGACCCAATCAGAACTTGATTAAGGTGAATGTTTACAACATTACTTACAAACGCAAATTCATAACCTTCTTTAGAAACTAAAGATACAGAAATGATATTACAAGTTGCGTTGGGTACAAAAAAGCAATTACGCAAAACCAAAAGTTGTCCATCTGACATTCCCAGGTGATAGTCCCCCACGGCTTTAGCATCCATGCTAGCTCCGTTCGCAACTCTGAGGGTCATGTCACCTTCCTTCAAAACCCTACGGTTTCTCAACGCCTGCAAAGAATTACAGATATGAGATCCTGATCCGGTATCCAATACCCAGGAAGTAGAGTTTATTGAAAGACAGTTTTCAATAACATACACACCTGAAGCTGAAGCTGCAACCTGCTTCAATTCCTGTGTTCTGGCCTTCCAGGCCCTGCAATCATTCTTCCAGTGTCCTTTCTTATGACAATAGAAGCATTCTTCCTTATCCACAAGCTTCCCCGCTATCTTTGTTGCTTTACCTTTTCCCTTCGTATCCACTTTACTTACACCGCCCCTTGGTTTGGTGGGGGCCTTCTTCTTCTTTCCCTTGGCTTTCGCCTTGGACCTAGAAGAAGATGATCCTCCTACAAACAAAGTGGATGTATCCCTACCTTTCTGTAGGGTGCCCTCTGCGCTCCTCAGCATGTTGAGGAGCTCTGAAAGTTCAACCTCTTTTTCTTGTAGGTTGAAGTTCAGTATAAACTGGGCATAAGTGGAAGGAAGGGACTGGAGAACTATATCCGTATATAGCTCACTCTCCAATGTGATCCCTAGGTCAGCGAGCTCCTCAATGTAGCCGATCATCTTTAGCACGTGCTCGGCTACTGATGATCCGACGGCCATTCTTGTCGAGAATAACTTTTTCGACGCTTCGGATCTTGCGATACGAGATTGCTCTCCATACAGTTCTTTTGTATGGAGCAATATGGATTCCATGTCCATATTCTCATGCCTCCTCTGATGTTCGTTGTCCATCGAGGCAAGCAGGAGTCACTTGGCCTTCGCGCTATCAATCTCCCAAGTGTTTCGGATTTCCTTATCCGCGACACTGGAAGTTGGACCAGGGACAGGGGGAGCTTTGGTGGTAAGAAGATACCCCAGCTTGTCATAAGTGATTGCTATCTTGACATTCCTGAGCCAATCTTTGTAGTTTGGCCCTGTCAGTTTGTTTTTATCTAGGAGTAACTTAAGTCCAGTCATGTTGATTGGTCGCTGCAATTTGGAGAGAAGAAGAAACACTCAGCATGATGCTCTTGCAAGTTTAGAGTGGTTTTTAGTTTGTCTAAACAGGATGGCTCCCACTGTTTCTCGAATCCCTCCTCAAACCATAAAGGAAGAATTAGTCAGGATCAATCCCACCGTACAATACTTGCTTAACCGTTCGGCCAGGCTGGTGTCGGTACTTCGAGGGAGGTTTTCCAACGCTTTCGCGAAGTTCCTTAATTAGAGAACCTCTTTTTCCTGGGGGCGTAGCCCCGCTAACACCTTTCTAGGCACCTACTAGGTTTATAGCATTGATCGTTTAGGGAGAAATTTCCCGAGGAGTAGCATATACTCACAGTAGGATCGGGATCCAAATATCATCGCGTGACGAAACTGAAGGAATCCTACCAGAATCACCACACTCCAAATGTTATGCAAATCTAGCAAGTTTCAGTACTTATGAAACTCCCGATGTGGATTTTTGCCCCATGCTCTTATGACCTTGACGAAGGTCAACAAATCATAAGTCACATGTCAAGTTCTTCCCGTCATTATCCAGGTTAATTTGAATCCACCCGTATATACCCTTGACGAAGGTCAACAAGGTAATGCGAATGTCCCAAACCAACGCATCTATCTATGCTACATATGAATACCCAACAGCTACCAATCACTATGCCTTGACGAAGGTCAACAAACACAGCTTGAATACTATTGAATATTCATACGAAACGACGGAGGGCTACGAATGGTTTTGGCAAAACCGTGAACGTAGTGAACTTGATTTGGTCGATGGAACGAGATAGCTTTTAAAAGGAGCGGCTCAAGCTCCGTATTTAAAAGTTGGTTTTGAAAAGAACCGAGTGGTTTTTCGAAAGTGTTCCAACGACTTTAACTTGGTTTATTATCTTGCATTAGTTCTTTTAATGCGTGATATTCTTGCATTAGTTCTTTTAATGTGTCCCATCATTTAATCCTACTATTGCAGAAAACAACCAAAATATGACGTACGCTTATGCCATTCGCATTCGCCACTGGGCCCCGTCATTACCCGTTAGGTTACTTAACTAACGACAGAGCGGGGGCTGGGCTAGCGCGTCTGTAAAACATAAGCAAACGCCTAAATAATATCATATATAGATATACTGCAATGATAAACATTTCAGATCACAGATAAATACATTGGATATACTAGGAATCTGTAATTTGTACGAGCCTGTAACAAAAACAGATTACACGGTCGCGGTGAATAGCCAATACCCCACCCAAGACCCCTACGGGTGCGGCAAACTACCCGCCAAGTACCCGAAGCGTAGTAACCTCCCTCATCACTATGAGTAGGCCACTCGACACTTCGGCATACCCAGTAGTTTGTGTACCCCCTCCATGGGTCTATCCTAGGAGCAAAAACAGTAAAAAGAAATTATACAATGACGGCTACAACCCCGACCCGGTTGTGCGGCCATACAAATAATTATTACATCAATTTACAAATTTACATGAAATTGCAAGAAAAGAAAACTCTCGTCTCACAACCCCCGGCTATTCACCCGCGACAATCCAACATATTTATATACACATTCCATCACATTACAGATCACAGATCATGTATAACCCCGACTAATCGACTTATAGTGATTAGCCGACGTTCAATACATGCAAACATCACAGATATAACCATCATAGTCAAAGTGTAGTGAAGTTCGGAAAAAATACGAAATTATAGGACCCCAAAAGTAAATTTCTGTTCTGGAGAATCTGGGCACATATAACATATTTTAAAAATGCCAAAACCAATACAGAGACACACTGCACGAAAGACGATCACCAGAAGACTCTAAACGGCGGCGGTTCCGCGGCTTAATGAATAGGTGATGCCGCGGATCCGCGGCGGTTTGAACGAATTAGGGGATCGTTTTTCTTGGGTGTTCACACAAAACCCTGAGCCGAATTTAGGTGTATAACAAATCTTGTTTTGACCAGAAAAAATTTTAACAGAAACTAGGATTTTGAAAAAGTTTGGTTTTTTGGATTTTTCCGGTTCCGAACTTCGTTACACTTCACTACCAAGCTAGTTTAAGTTTAGTTAGGCTCTGATATCACTGTAAGTCCACGTTGCGACCCCCGGTTCTTACGGGGAGGCGGAAACGGTATAAAAATCAAATTTTTAGCCCAAGGGGCAACATGGACTAAACAAAGTCGGGATCTTTTCCTAAACTAAAACTAGCAAACTAGCTAAAGAGAGTTAGCTACTCGGATGAAGATGGTTATACCTAGCTTGTCTTGAACTCCTTCGTCTTCAAGCTCCGGTGGTGGTCCGATGGCTCCTTCTCGTCGTCTCCGTACGCCGAAGATAGATCCACTAGAAAGCTCCAACCTTTAGCTCCTTCTTCGTTCTTTGAAGAAACTAGTTCACTTGGTTTGCCAAACCTAGTGAACTAGAATGAGTAGAGAAGATTTAGAATGGGATTTTATCTATGGTTCTTGATTCTCAACACATGAGAGATATGAACCATAGATTAAAGAGAGGGAGCAAGAGTAAGAGGGTGAGAGCAAAATGGAGAGCTCAAGAACAAGAGAGAGACTTAGCAAGAAAGAATGAGGCTCTCTTTTGTCTCTCACCCTCTCATAATCCAAAGTAATCATAACTCATCATATCAATAAAAGTCTTATGTGATGGTTGAAGCAACCATAACCTTATCATGTCATGCACTCATTTTACTCAAATGAACAAGCAAGTAAAAGTCTTTGGCATAAAATGATAGTCATGGTTATCATGATGGTCAACTAGTCAAGCCTAGTCAACCGGTCAACAAAGTCAACAAGTCAACAAAAGTCAACAAGTCAACAAAAGTCAACAACCAAGTCACCATAATACTTAATTAATATAATAGTTAATCACATATCATATTCTCATTAGGGTTGAGCAAAAAGTCAAAAAGTCAACGGTCAACTGTCAACAACCCTAATGAGAATCCGCTGTCTGTGCCTCCCTGTCAACTGTGCATACACACCCGCATCCGCGTTCCGAGGAACACGAATGCAAACTGGATAAATCCAATCCCATAAGGTACACTAGGATCTGGCTTAAACCAAAGCCCGCTAGTGTAAACTGTCCGGACAATGTACGTGCACAAGTGCACGGATGTGACCGAACCCTGTCGCAAAACCATGCGACCTGTCGCAATACCATACGACCTCTACTCTTTTGCCTAAAGGCGAAAAGCTTTCTGTGTGGGACTCTAAAGACTCGACACTACGCTGGCAGTGGGTTTAACCACAGACCGCAAGCGGCACTAGCTGTGCGTAACGGTCCCCAGGTAATGCCGACAAGAAGACCGACGAGGTGAAACCCATCTGAACTCCTACTGAGCCTGAGTGTGACATTCTCCGTACAGTCCGGTCTGTTCGTCTGATACATCGCATGGCGGGCCTAGGGGACGGTAAACGTCAGTCCCCCAATAGCGGTACAAGTCGTGCCGGAGCGAAGCCCAAAACACCCTGAGATAACACTGGAAACCTACCAGTATATCTCGTTTGCCCTGGCCAGGGACTACTCGTGTAATGGCTCTCCTAGACACAGCGCGATGTCAACCCCCAATACCGGGAGAGACGAATCCTGTCTAACCGTCACTGCCTCGAAGTGCTTCAGGACTGCACCCAACCACCACCTGTTTGCACGACTCCTTTAAGCCGTGGTAGGGTAGTGATCAAAGTACAGTGGGAACACACCCGAGGCGAAGTGACAGTGTTAAGTCAGCGGACTAAGCTGTACTCAAGTCACCTGGGAAATGATAACTGACGATAGGTATAATACCAACTAGTCAGTTCCCGACGAGTCCTGTCCAGTGTACCCGTAACCTAACGGGCACCCGCATACTATCTCAAGTACGACGTACTGACGGCTGTGGGACAGACCGTCTCCCATACTGGGATGAGAAGCGCATGCGCTGGTCTACTCCGGAGTATCGATGCCCTGTCTCGATAGTCCTGCGACCAGGGACCTGCATAAGGATGTGCTTATAGATTACCCAGCCCCACTAGTGTGACGGCCATCACATCGCTGGTAATCAAGCAAAGATCCTAAGGGCTCCACTAATGTGTTCAGGCGATATACAAAAATAAACACATGTACACATTGAAGTAGAAATAAACCAAGTAGCATACTACTATTTTGAGCAAGATTGTATATACAAGGTGAATATCCCAAGCATCCATTAAGTAATATACATACTAGTATGATACAGTAATGGCCTCTAGGGCATATACACTAACAAATCCTAGGGGCTCTATCAACGTGTAATAGTGACTCGTACGGTCACCTAAAGCAGTACACGATGATAAAGATAAATCATATAGCATACTATCATCTCGAGTAAGAATGTCCTACTGGGACAGGTCCTCCCCTCAATCATTGCAATCACGTGCCTGTGATCCAATAATTGACTCTAAGGGCTCTATCTCCAACAATCTCCCACTTGCACTCAAGGCTAATTATTGCGATGTCGGCATACTCACAGCCCGTGTGATACCGAACACCCAACTCCTCTACTAGGCAGTCTCACAAAGCTCGTTTGCGAAACTATTGCGTTCGAGGAATAGCCTCAGTGAGTGGATCCGCTCTGGTGTTTCTTTCTATGTCTCTCTATATCTCAAGTTCGCAGAGAAAGCCATCTCTCGAAATGAGCAATACCTGTCTTAGAATGTCTGGATGTCTGATGGGACCTAGCTCATAAATGAACTCCAAATCCAAACTTCTTAGACTGTATCGTCAACTGAACTTAATCAGTATCCCTGCGCCATGCCTTCCCTCAGTATCCACCTGGACCATCTGTCCAAAATACTGCCCCTCGTCAGAGGGAAAACTATAACTCTGACAGCCACTCTGCCATCCAGGTCACCTTGGAAGCCTGGAATGATAACCGTCTCCTAAAGGAGGCTGCCGTTATCATATCCTAGAACATTAACTTATGTTCTATAACTGCCTCCGACTGTTTCTCCAGGATTGGATTAATATCAACTTATTGCATCTACTGCAAGAACATCATCTGGTGTGGTACTTGACATCTCATGATTGACTCAATTGCCTAAGCAAGTGATCTTCCAATCATGCGTATCCCTCTCCTTTTTAGTCTGTAAGACACCTTTAGAGAGGGTGACTCCATCACCTGCAGGTACACTACCGTGCCAGAAGTCGTCCATTCTAAATACTGATAGAATGCTGTCAAGATACCCAGATTGGGAAACCACCCAAATCTAGATCTAAAACCATAGATCTAGTTACCAGAATGTCTGATGTATGATCCAAGTCCTATGAGGAGAAACTTTTGTGTGACGACCATAGTATAACCGATCGTAGTATAGGAATATCACTTCCTACTCTGTGTATGTCATCAAATACCAGGACATCACACCCTACTACCTTCTCAACAGATCCACCCCTTATTCTGATGAAGTCAAACCTATGACTGTCATATCAGAAATAGATGATCTATCTCCGCTATATCTGCTTTAGTCTATAAATAGACATAAGCCTGATGTCCACCAATGCTTCCGCTGCTCCCACTGATTACGACAACCCTCTGGCAGAGTCATATACACGTACGCTTCTAAAACCAGTTTAGAACGACGCTATACTCATCCTCCTGCCGGGTCTCATAGTCTGGAACAACAGCAATGGCAAGTCTGGGTAAACAAGAACCTCTCTGCCACCGTCCTTGAGTATACCGAAGTATCTCTCGGGTGCCTGAGGTTACCCACCTTATCTGCGGAGTGGCCAATGGAATGTCAAACCAGATTGAATCTTTAGGTTCATATCAAATCTTCAGTAATCGTTTGCGGTTCTGGAATCACTTCCAGTTCTACCATACTCCCACTACTGTTTTTCTGAAAAAATCCATTTTTAATAAAACTGTGGCGAGTCAAGAACAATATTACTATTGATCTTCCAGATGGTAGAAAGTCAACCCTCGTCATAGCCTGGGTCAACCCACAAACTGCCATTACAGAAACGTGCCTTGAGTTATCCAGAGTCTGGTTTTAATCATAAGCCAGACAACTCCCCGTATCTTAACATCGTTAAGATATGAACTGTTCTATATCCAAGAAACAGAGGCACCGATTTAATTGAACCAGATTCAAATCATGCAGCTGTCTCCAATGCATGTCTACTAAATGGAAGGAGGCCGATCAACGTTACTCAACTTAGGAATGTTTCCAATTATGAGTAACCTGAAAAAGAATCAAGTTCTCTTAACCACTACTATCAACTGAATACCATGTACAAGTATCTACATCTTCGATCACTTTGAAGAATCCCGATACTTGCAACACCTGGTCCTCTACTTTTTTCTTATACCTATAACTTCTCAAAACTTCGACCTTGTGTTTCTACGAAACAATTGTCTAAGAACTAGATAAGTCATAAGTAAACAGAATACAGTACGAAGACCAACCCCTCTGTCCTAGTGGACACTGGACAATATACAATACTCTGTATCAGTCCCCTGAGTCTTGCGACTCAATCACTGTATGTCGTAGGTTGAAAACTGTACTTTTGGTTAAGAAGAATTACACCGTTGTTCAATGCTCCTTACCTAACCATTCACTGGTATAGGTAAATGTCATAGACATAATTTCAAAAAGGTATGTCTCACTCCATAAAAATAGACGTACAGATATATCAATTAGAAATTGGTGCACAACAACGGATATTCAAAATCAAATATTTGCCGACCGGCAAACAACCCAGTTGGCTTCCTCAAATATCACCAATTCCAACGAATCCTGATATAATGAGGATGGTCACCTAATTCCCAATAACTTACTCCCACTCATCATCTGTAAAACCATACAGATGTGAGAATCATTCCTGGTAAATACATACCCTGGAGCAAGTGTCTAATCGGGAAATCAGTTTTCTTCTAACAGTACACAGTGAACCTGAAACATTGAAATGTTTCAATGGGGTATTCTGGTATTCCTAGTAATGCCTCTTCCATTATCCAGATTCACAACTATAACCGTATAATTCTTTGCCATCTCTCCAAATCCCTTTATATGTCTTTAGTCATTACCTTCTGTACACCCCTTTAGGCCAAATGGTTTTCTTCATTCCCTACCGTTCGGCACCAGCCTATGGTTTGGAAGAAGACTATCCAATAAGCATAAAGGGTGTACTGTCCTAATCCCAGGAGCACACGCAACGCGAGAGAAGGTGAAGATAAAAGACACCTGAATGTACTTTATTCCTATTTCTCCTGAACCAGGATCCATCCCCGAACTGGAACAAGTTCCTTTCGAGTTCGTATATAACCATACGATGGATTATCCAATAAAATGGGATCTTCGTAGTGATACGGAGTGTCCTGGAGAAATACAAAGGTGATTTAGGATTGGCGAAGAAATACTTGGTTTGGTCGTGAATAGCAGTCGCAATTTACTTTGCCCTCTTACTAATCCCTAGCTTTGTCTGAACTTAATACCTTCTGTACACCGTTTAGGCTAATTGGCTCTCTTCATTCCCTACCGGTCGGCACCAGCCTATGGTTTGGAAGAAGACTATCCAATTTGCGTAATAGGTGTACTACTCCTAAACCAAGGAGTACTCGCAACCTGAGAGAAGGTGAAAAGAAAAGACAACTGAATAGTCCTATCCGTTTTCTCCAGAACCAGAAACCATCCTCGAAGTCCTTCGAGTTCGTATATAACCATACGATGGTTTTGTCCAATGGAAGTGGACGGTCGTAGTAATACGGGGTGTCCTGGAGAAAAGGGTAAAAGTAGGAGTGGCAAAGAAGTTTGCAACTCTGACAATCCAAAAGCCTGTGTTAAGTAGGTTCGGTCAACTTGGTCACTCAGTCATAGTCTAGGGTCGGGTCAATGGTCGCTGCCAAAGAGAGAGAGAAAAGAAACACTCAGCGTGCACTCTAACCTAGATCAGAATGGTTGTCACTTTATCTAATCAGGAAACCTCCCACTGTAACTCAAATTCTTCTCCAAACCTCAAAGAAGAATTAGCCGGGATCACCCGAGGAGTAAACCAACTCATCAGTGGGAATCGGGATCCAACCATCATCGCATGATAACGTGACGGAATCCGCTCACGCTATCACACTCCAGAAGGTATGCGCATATCTGGCAAGTTTCAGTTCTTTTGAAACTCCCGATGTGGATTTCTGCCCCATGCTCTTATGACCTTGACGAAGGTCAACAAATCATAAGTCACATGTCAAGTTCCACCCGTCATTGTCCAGGTTAATTTGAACCCACCCGTATAAGCCCTTGACGAAGGTCAACAAGGCTATACGACTGTCCCAAACCAACACATCTATCTATGCAGCAGAAAGGTAACAAGCAGCTACCATGCACTATGCCTTGACGAAGGTCAACAAACATAGCATGAATACTACGTGCTACCTGTCTGAAACGACGGAGGGCTACGAATGGTTTCTGGCGAAAACCTTTAACGTAATGAACTTGATATCGTTGAAGGAACGGATAGCTTTTTAGAAAATATAGTGACGAAAACCGTTACCAAAGAGGTCACTCCCGGTGAAGGGATCTCGGCTCTTTCCCCGTAGAATGGGGTGCAGGATATTCCAAATGAATACCACGATGCAAAGCAAAAGTAATCGGTTATAGTGAAGTTAATGCCCTGACGCAAACTTCTGTCCAAGGGGTCACTCCAGGTGAAGGGATCTCGGCCCTTGCCTCGTGGACTGAGGAGCAGGATATTCCAAATGAATACCACGATGCTAAACAAAAGTGAACGTCCTTGCAATAACAGCTTTTTGAAAAGTGTTCCAACAACATCAGAATAGGTTTGTTTATCATGCATTGATCCGAATCAACGCAGTCCCATCAATTGATCACACCAATAAAGAACGAAAATATACTGACGTACGTATATGCCATCCGCATTCGCCACTAGGTCCCGTCTTCACTCGTTAGGTTAGCTAACTAACGACAGAGCGGGGACTGGACTAGCGCGGATGAAAAACATATACAATATCTACTAATATATATACAATATATAATTTTCGCTCAAGGCGTGATAAAAATGCAGCAACACAGAAATGTATAGCAACACAGATCAATACAGATATCTGGGATCCCCGGGTTTCACAGAGCCGCTGCTGAAACCCGACGTTCCCCTGGTCGTGTGGATAGCCTGTGCAATGAAAACCTAGACCCCTACAGGCGCGGCAAGTTACCCGCCAAAACCTGAAGCGAGGAAGCCCTCTTCAGCAACGTGAATGGACCACCCAGCACTTCACGGAATCCGGTAACTTGGGCACCCCTCCTGGGTCAACCTGTACCCCCTACGAGTGCGGCGAATAGCCCGCCAATCCTAGAGTAAAGCCCCCTTCAGCTCAAAACCATGAGATGCGGGCTCGTTGCCTTCTAGAACCCGGCTATCCGTGCACCCCTCCGTGGGGTAATCCTAGTACAGAAAGTAAAATATACATACAACGGGTACATCGACCGCAACCTGGTCGTGCCCCAAAAGAATAATACAATCAGGCAGTGACGGCAGTCCACATGTCGGACGCTCGCCCCGCAAAATCAAATGTACATATAAAACAGAACTGTACTAACATTGCATCCAGGCTATCCCCCACAACCGATCCGCAACAACACAGTACATGCAATCACAGAACATCAACGTGAATGTCACGTTCGCAAATCCGTCTAACCGGGCTATAGCAGTTAGACAGGATTTACCGATCAAGTGACATTCACGGTCGCAGACATAAAGTAAATACTGTGAACTGGCATGTTTAAAATATCCGATCGAACAAATTTATCAAAGTGGGCCCCAAGGAGTACTGTAGCACTTACAGAAAAACTGGGCCCAAAACAAATATCCCAAAACCCCTATTTCCTAATCAGAAGCCTTCTGGAAAAATTTTCCACGATGAACAGTTAAAATAGCGGCGGAACCGCGGCCCAAGCATGGGTTTGGCCGCGGTTCCGTGTCGGTATAGTCCGATCTCGAGACAAAATTTTTACCAGAATTCATATTTTTTCATGCACAGTGTTCTGCAACAACCTGAAAAAATTTTCGAGCAGAAAAAATTTCGACAGAAAACACGATGCATAGAAAATACGGTTTTTGGGGATTTTTGTTCGATCGAGTTCTAAACGCGCTAGAGCAAGCTAGGCAAGGTTAATGGCGTGGCTCTGATACCAATGTAAGCCCGCGGGGGCGCCCCGGCCGTCGATCCGACGCCGGAAACGCGGAAAACAAAAACTTTGCGAACTTTGCAACCGGCACCACCGCGCACTTTTCACCCGGATCGGGCCATTAACCTAGCTAGCTAGCAAGAAGGAAAGGAGTAGAGATGCAATACCAAGCGATCCGTGTCCTTCGGTCTTCGTCTCCACTCCGATCTTTCGCGGAATCTCCATCCATCATCGTCTCGTCGGAAAGGGGCACCACGTGGCCGGCCCCTCTCAAGTAAACAGAAGATTGGAGAGAGAAAAGAAAACCTCTCTCATATAAGAAAAAAGAATGAATAATAATTTATCAAAAAGGTCACTCTCATTTCTCCTTCACAAACCATCAAATGAAAGGAATGGAATAGACTAGAAAGGCATCTCATGATGAAACAAGTCTCATCATAATGCACAAAGGCAAGAAAACCCCTCACAAATAAGTTAATTGCAAACTTGCAATTAACCCCCTCCAACGAAAAGTCCGGCCGTGAGGGAATAAAAGAAAACTGGCCGAAACGGAATGCAAACTGGCAAAGTTTTTGTTTTCTGCGTTTCCGGCGTCGGATCGACGGCCGGGGCGCCCCCGCGGGCTTACAAAATATAGATCACATATATATTATATTTGTAACAAAAGAAATAATACCTTTAATATATATCGCATATATATCAATGTATTATCCGGTGAGAAAATGAAATAATAAAGCGAGCCAATATTAGATAATGTAATACAATATATCATATATATTATTATACATTAAATCATCGAATCAACACTTGATTCGACAATCCGGCTATATCGAATATAACCGACTAATGTATCATGTACCGATTCATCGAATCAACACTTGATCTGATGATCCGGTTCATATCTAAATATCGCGAGAATATAATACGGTATCTCATATCGCATTATCCTCGGTCCTGCACATATCACATATGTGCCTCTACTCCATTTTGCCTGAGCCAAGAAACCTCTGTGTAGGACTCTAAAGAATCGTCAATACGCCGGTAGCAGGTGATGATCATATCATACACCCACAAGCTGCAAGCGGTCAGCTAAACGTAACAACCACCCAGGTATTGAGCGATCAGAAGATCAACAATCTAGCCTGTACGTTCTCTTGTGAATCCAATCAGTAACACTCCCGTACAGTCCGGTCTCTTCGTCTGATATTTCGCATATCAAGTCTAGCGGTGGTATACGTCAGACCCCATTAACCGATAAGTCGTGTCGATGTGTGGCTCATAACAGGTCAAGAAACTACTGGTAACACTTACCAGTAAATCTCTATATCAGCCCTGGCCAGGGACTTCCAGTTATAGCCAATCGAACACAGCACAACATCAACTCCCCATACCGGGAGAGACGAATCCCCTCCTATCGCTCATTACCTCCATGTGATTCTGGACTGTACCCAAAAGCCACCGTTTTGCACGCCCTCTTGGACGTGGTAAGGTGGAAATCAAAGCACAGCGGGAATCACACAAGACTCTATGACGATCTCGGGTCTACAGACTACCCTGTACCAGTGTCACCGGAGAATTGCCATCTGACGTGTGGTATATCACCATCTGGGAGTTCTCGGAGAGTCCGTCCAGTGTACCCAGTCTCCACTGAGCACCCGCATACCATCCTTGATGTCCAACACCGATGGATATGGGATCATCCATCGCCCATCACATAGGTCAAGATGCGTATACGCTAATCTACTCTGGTGTATCGATGCCCTGTCTCGATATTCCCTCGACTAGGAACAGTTATAGGATGTACTCATCGACTACCATGTCCCCACTAGTATGATCTCATCATAGTCACAGTAGTCGAGTACATATCCTAAGGGCTTTATCAACATGTGAGAGTAAGACAATAAACCAGTACAAGTCAACATGTTAAGATAAAGTTTAAACAAATAGCATACTATCATGACGAGCAAGAAAGTCCTCTCTATATATCCAAGCATCCATTATAATATACATCATATGTACAACAATGGCCTCTATGGAATATACATAACTAACAATCTCTCATTGCAGATACCGTATTTGATTCTCGCGATATGAGATATCGGCCGGGTATATGTGATATAGCCGGGTCATCGTATTAGTCGGTTATATGCGATATAGCCGGATTGTCGGATCAAGTGTTAATTCGATAATTTAATGTATAATAATATATATGATATATTAAATTACATTAACTAATATTAGCTCACTGAAAGATTCTTTTTCTCACTCGGGTAATACATTGATATATATGCGATATATGTTAATTGTATTATTTTATTTTGTTACGATAAATTTATATATGTGATGTATAATATTGTAACATGATATGATAACTAATGCAACATGATTAGTGGAGATTAAACAAGATTATGGTTTGTTTTGGGTTAGTTCCTTCTTGATGATTCTAGAAAGTTTCTTTTTGTTTTGTGCAAGATATTTTCCAATGACTCATGCTTTAACACAACCCAAACCCTAGCCCTTGGTTAATTCTCTACAAAGGTTTATTTACCATGGTTTCATTATACATCATATATATCTTTTCATTATTCATCACAAAAGGATTCTAATGATTATTCATCTTCTTCTTCCTTTTTTCTTTCATGGAAAAAGCTTTCTAGCTTTTTCCAAGTGATGAAAAATGAGTGAGAATAAGAAAACAAATGATAGCGAAAATCCTACTTCATCATTCTCATTTATCCTTGCCCTTTAGATGAGAGTGTTCACTTCATTTAGTAAGTGTTAGCTTGTGTTAATGAAACTTCAAGGTAGATCATCTTTGTTATCGAAGATCGGAAGCAAGACTGCATCTTTCTCTTCGTGAATCCTCTCGAGAGTCCGGAACACGATGATCGCAGCGAAGGGACCGCAACACGGAGCTTAAGAAGTGAAGGACCGGATCTATAAAGCTTGTAATCCCTCTAACATAGTGTTAAATTGTTTAACATGTTAGTTTTCACCAAAACTCTAGTTTAAATATCCGGCTTTGGGTTGTTCGGCACGGCTAAAATTTTAATCGGGAATGGTTGATACCTCGTAGAACCTTGTGAGCTTGCCTAGAAACCCTACAGTGGTATCAGAGCCAAGCTAGAGCTTTAGGCGAAGTCTAGACGAAGTTTAAAGTCCGATCGAACATCGAAACCCTAATTTGAACCCCTCTCTGGATATTTTTCAAAAATGTGATTTTTTATGAATTAAAAATGCTCAGAAAATTAAGCAGGAAAAACTAAGAATTACTGTGAAGTACGGACCTGTAATGCCCTGATTTGACCGCGGAACCGCGGCTAAACCAAGGGTTTGGAGGCGGTTCCGCGACCAAAATTTTGAATTAGTCCCTGGAACTTCATATATTTATTCTTAGGTCCTTTCTTGTCATTTTTTTCTGGGAAATTTTTAATTCCACTCAAGTGTTGAGTTTTCTAGGGTTGTATTGGGGACTCGTTGATTCGATCGGATAATTTAACTTTGTTTAGTTTGTCCGGGTAATTTTTTAGATCGTGTTAAAAAGTTCGACCGGATATCAATAACTCACTTTTTCCCCTGCCGGAAAATTTCCAAGCGTTGGATTTTTCCATAGTTTAAGAACGTTCTTAGTCGTGCACGTAACGCGGTGGACCCTCTATAAGATAACAAACCTTAACTCGATTAAGTGACCGTCTTGAACTGCCTCTAAACCTTAGGGTTTGTGGCAGTACGGCGTGCCACATGTGAGGCGTTGGCTTGACCCTTCTACGGCTGGACCATCGGTACTGTGGCATGTGATGGATATTTTTAAACTCCGCTCAAGTGTTGAGAACAATTTGGGAAAACTTGGGTGTTTGATTATTCGATCAGAAAGTTTAACATTGTCTATTTATCTGGAATGTGATATAATATTTGGAATCCACAAGATAGTTATGAGATAACTAATTTGAATGTTATAAATCTAGCAGTTCAGTCTCAGATGATCGGTTGCCACGAAATTTTGATGTGATCAAAAGTCCGTCGCAATCACGTAGCGTACGCGGATACTCGCCGGGTAAACTTAACATACAGCCACGCCCCATAGCCCCGACCAAGTGACTGTAGGAGAACCCCGTCGCCAAAAGCATCCGTTCGGGTGCTCGCGGCAGCGGTGTTCCGCCTTAGTGCACTTCGTCGACGGCATCTGGGGGTGCGGCCGTCTACTAAAGTTTGCGACGAGCATGCGATCAGGATGTCAGGAATCTTGTTTAATTGCCCGACTTGATATTGAAAAGAGTTTTCGATAATGAGACTAAAATGCGGGGTTTATAATTGTTAGGCATGAGATGTCTAAGGAATTCATTTGGTTAGGCATGCGATGTCTAAAGAGGTTGCGGATTCCAACTGTTGTAGTTTTACACTTTCTTTTCTGTGACCGTAAGCGTAGTATGTGGTGTATCGCCAGTTTCGTTCTATAAATCAACGACAATCGGGATATGCATACTTGCTTACGTTGATGATATGAGATATTATGTGTTGCTGTGATATATTGTTTTGGATCGTCGCATTTGAATAGCCGGGGGTTTTATGTGAGATGAGAGTTTTTCTTTTTCATTCATGTAAATTCATTTGTATGTAATATTCTTTTATTGGGGCACTTCCGGGCTGAGGATGATGTCACCATTGTATATTATTTACTTTTCCGCATTAGGTAGACCCAAGGAAGGGAGCACAAGTAACCTTTTAGGGTCCAGTGGGAGACCATCTCGAGGAGTCGAGAGCGGGTCTCCTAACCCTAGAATTGGCAGTGTTGCTTGCCGCTCTCGTAAGGGTCTAAGGATGTGGGTTTGGCTATTCATCGCGACCGTGGAATCCGTGTTTTATACAGGCTCGTATTAAAACATGGACGTCCTAGTATATCCAATTTTTCATATATGTTCTTCTGCTGCAATGTTCTGTGATGAGATCATATTACTGCCTGAGACGAATGTTTATATTATATATATGAGATATATGTTATATTGCAGATTTCGTTTCAAATGTGAAGCTTGTGAAGCATAATTAAAAATGGGACTTCATTAATGAGATTAATGAAACTAAAAGAAACCTAAGATGTTGTAGAAACTTGTTTAAAAACTGGTAGCTCTAGTTCTTGCTTTGCATAGCGGTGTTCCTTGTAGAACATCCAGCACCTTATTCGATAAGGAAAGAGCCGAGATCCCTTCACCGGGAGTGACCTCTTTAGTGAAACTAGCATATGCTACAAACTCGGTTTGTCTTTTGATTGTTTCTATAGTTTTTGCTTTGCACAGCGATTTTTGTGAAATATCCTGCACCTTATTCGATGGGGAAAGAGCCGACGAACCCTTCACCGAGAGTGACCTCTTTAGCAAAACTAGAAAAGGCCTAAAAAACATTCCATTTAAAATCACTCGATTCTACAACGAGATCAAGTTCATTACGCAAAGGGTTTTCTTAAAAACCTGTCGTAGCCCTCCGTCATTTCAGATAAGTGCTAGTTAGTATTCGTGCTACGTTTGTTGACTATGTTAAGGCGTAGTGTGCGGTAGCTGATTAGTGCCTATCTGTATAAGCATATAATGCGATTAGATTAGGGTAGTCGTGCGAATTTGTTGACTATATTAAGGGTCATGCGGGTGGGTTTATTTCAATCGGGAAATGACGGGTTGAACTTGACTAGCACTTATGATTTGTTGACTATGTTAAGGTCATATAGCTGCTAGGGGTAAAATATTATTGGGAGTTTCAAGTGATGAAATTTGCAATTAGATTGCATACCTTCTATGAGATAGTTGGATCCCGATACCCGCTGCGAGTAAGAGTTACTCCTGGGAGAGTTTTACACATTACAATTAGCCGATCAAGTAGGTGTCTAGAAAGGTGTTAACGGGGTTACGCCCCTGGGAAAATAAGGTAAACTTTAATTAGGTTCGTGCGAAAGCACGGGGGGCCTCCCTCAAAGTACCGGCACTGGCCTGGCTGAAAGATTGGCGAACTTGTAGCGTGTAATTAATCCCGGCTAGTCTTTCCTTTTAGGGTTTGAAGGAAGATTTGATTAAAACAGTGGAAGACATCCTGATTAGATATATTAGATAACCAATCTAATCTTGCAAGAGCATACGCTGAGTGTTTTCTTCTCTCTCTCTAGGTACCGACCATATCACGCCTTAATCAAGATAATAATACGGATATATTGACCGAACCCGCTTGTTATACTGAGCTGTGGAATGTTGGTCCCGCTCCAACTTATAATTGTTATAAGACAGAGCAGGAAATTGGGGATTACCAGAAATCCCGTGCCGCCCAAACGAAGAATGTGCATGTTGATGCATCATCTTCGGGTGTGTTCATTACATAGAACTGTTTCTCAGTATCCTTTACGTCCTGGGTATGAGATACCGGATCAGGATCCCGCATATGTAATCTATTACATAGGGTACAGAAAGGTAGAGAACTGAGAACGGGTGATAAGTTGATAATAAAAGACAAAATGCCATAAGTCACATGTCAAGTTCTACCCATCATTATCTTGTCAATTTGAACCCACCCGTATATACCCCTGACGTTGGCCAAATGCCAGAATGACCGTCCCAAACCAACTCATCTATCTATGCAACAGATGAATACCCAGCAACTACCAAACACTATGCCTTGGCGTTGGTCAAAATACATAGCTTGAATACTACTGAATACCCAACTGAAATGACGGAGGGCTACGGCTGGTTTTTGGCGAAAAACCTTTAACGTAACGAACTTGATATCGCTGACTGAACCTGACAGCTTTTTACAAAAATATAGTGGCGAAAACATTTGCTAAAGAGGTCACTCCCGGCGAAGGGATCTCGGCTCTTTCCCCGTAGAATGAGGTGCAGGATATTCCAACCGAATACCGCGATGCAAAGCAAGAAGTAATCGACTATAGTGAAGTTATTACCCTGACGCAAACTTCTGCCCAAGGGGTCACTCCCGGTGAAGGGGTCTCAGCCCTTGCCTCGTCGAATGAGGTGCAGGATATTCCAACTGAATACCACTGTGCAAAACAAAAGAAAACGTCCTTGTAATAACACTTTTTGATAATTGTTCCAACAACGTCAAACAAATTTGTTTTGCTTTTCATTGATCAGAATCAACGCAGTCCATCAATTAATCACACCAGAAAAGAACAAAAATAAAATGTACGTATATGCTATATGCATTCGTCACTGGGTCCCGTCATCACCCGTTAGGTTACTTAACTAACGACAGAGCGGGGACTGGACTAGCTCGGGTGTAAAATATATACAACATCTACTAGTATATATACCAATATACAATAATCGCTCCAGGTGTGATAAATGCAACATTACAGAAAAGTAATAAGCATCACAGAACAATACAGATAATCTGGGATCCCCGGATTTCACAGAGCCGCTACTTAAACCCGACGTTCCCCTGATCGTGTGGATAGCCTGTGCAATGAAACCTAGAACCCTATGGGTGTGGCAAGTTACCCGCCAAAACCCGAAGTGAGGCAGCCCCTACCGCAAAGTGAATAGACCACCCAGCCCTTCACGGAATCCGGTAACTTGAGCACCCCTCCTTGGGTCAACCTGTACCCTCTACGAGTGAGGCGAATAGTCTTCCAATTCTAGAGTGAGGCCCCTTGCCTCTCAAAGCCATGAGATGGGGACCCGTTGCCCTCTAGAACCCGGCTATTCGTGCACTCCGTCGCGGGGTAACCCTAGTACACAAATGAAAAATATGTACAACGGGAACATCGACCTCATCCCGGTCGTGCCCCAAAAGAATAATATACAAACAGGCAGTGACGACAGTCTACATGTTGGACGCTCGCCCCGCAATATCAAATGTACAAATAAATCCAAACTGTACTACCATTGCACACAGCTATCCACCACGACAAATCCGCAACATCACAGCACAACACAGAACATCAACGCGAATGTCACGTTCGCAAACCCGTCTAAAAGAGATATAGCAATTAGACACGATTTACCGCTCGAATGACATTCACGGTCGGAGATATAATGTAAGTACTGTAAACTAACACGTTTAAAATTCCGATCGACAAAACTTCCCGAAGTGGGCCCCAAGTACAACTCCAGTACTCAAACAAAATCTTGGCCCAAACAAAATATTCCAGAAACCACAATTCCACATGAAAGACACCCAGAAGAAAAGTGGTATACCGTTGCTCCAAAACGGCGGCGGAACCACGACCAATACAAGGCTTGTGCAGCGGTTCCGCGGCGGTCTTGAGGGAACAGTCGACCAAATTTCTTCCAGAGTCTTCAAAAAGCCTGCTCGATTTTCTGAGATACTCAAAATAATTTTTAGACCAGTTTAAAAATTCGACAGAAACTTTGATATGAAAAGTGCGGTTTTGGAAATTTCGTTCGATCGATGTTTTAAACACGTTAGAACAAGCTAGTAAAATTTAATGGCGTGGCTCTGATACCATGTAAGTCTACGGTAGCACCCCGACCAATAATCTGAGGCCAAACGCAGAAAAAAAACTTTTACAACTGGCGCTATCGCATACTATAACTCGGATCTTGCCATTAACGCTAAACTAGCAAACTGTAAAGAGGTAGAAAGGCTATAACGATCGATCTGTGTCCTTCGGTCTTTAGCCATCATCCCACGCTCCTCGCGGCATCTTCATTCTCCTGTCTCCTCGTCGAGGTGGAACCACATCAATGGATCTTTATACGGGCTCCCGCCTCTATACCGAGGCAACTCGGACATCAAGTCCGCTAGAAGAGATGACCAAGATGATGTCGAGAATGAGTAGAATACTTTGTCTCAAACACCCTAGGGTTCTCATCACATGAGAGGGTTAGGGTGGAGGTTGAAGAAGATGCTAAGAGATGGAAATTGTGAGCTCAAGAAACTATCAAGAGAGCAAAGACCCAAGCATAATAACTTGTGATGATTTTTTCTTTTGTGAGTAGATATATATAAGGTTGTGTAAAGAAAATATCTCATGAAAAAATATCTCCCAAAAATATCTCAACAAACCTTAAAATATCTACACCCAAAACAATCTACCATTAATTCTATCATGACTCACTTAGTGACTCATTAGCATGAGTCACTAATGAACATGCTAGAAGAAAAGTGTCATCCATATGAGTCACACTTTCCAAATTTAATAATCATTTAAAAAAAAATGATTAACCCAAAAAGAAATGCATCTTCTAAAGTAATCTCGTAACGGATTACGAGAATACCCCTCACCTGTAAATACATACTTGTATCTGTATTCCGACTGAATACGAATACGATGAGACTAAAATATTCCAACTCAATATAATGCTTGGATCCGGCGTAAACCAAAGCCCACCAGTATTATCTGTCCGAAACACGACACGTGCACAAGTGCACGTGCATGTTCGAACCCTGCCATAAAACCATACGTCCTCTACAACGATTCGCCCAAACTTTAGAAACTATCTGTGGGGGACTCTGAAGACTCGTCAGTACCCTGGCAGTGGGTTTAACCACAAGCACGTCAGCGGTACTAGCTGTGCGTAACGGCTGCCCATGTACTGACCGAAAGGGAAGACGATGAGCGAACTCATCCTGGAACCCTACTTAGCCTATCAGTGACAATATTTGTACAGTCCGGTCCATTCGTCTATGAGCATCGCATATCTGGCCTAGGGGGCTGGTAACGTCAGACCCCCAATAGCGGTATAAGTCGTGTCGGATGGTAGCCCTGAACACCCTGAGAAACTACTGGAATACCTACCATTAATTCTCAGCTTCTTTGGCCAAGGACTTAGTGTAATGGCTCTCCTAGACACAGCGCGATCTCACCCCCAATACCAAGAGAGACGATTCCCCTTCCGATCCGCTCACTGCCCCTATGTGGCTCGGGACTGTACCCAACTAAAACCTGTTTGCATGACTCCTTTGAGCCGTGGTAGGGTACTAATCAAAGTACAGTGGGAACTCAAACGAGACAAATGACGATTTCAGGTCGATAAACTAACCTGTACACATGTCACCAGGGAACTGCTATCTGTCACTAGGTATAATACCAACCAGAAGGTTCCCGGTGAGTCCTGTCCGGTGCACTCATAACCCAATGAGCACCTGTATACATCTTAGGTGATCCAACTGACACCAATGGCTTGTGAGACCGGCCACCGCCCCACGTCGGGGTCTCGACTGTATACACTAGTCTACTCCGGAGTATCGATGCCCTATCTCGAAACTCCTACGACTAGGGACCATTTTTAAGGATGTGCTTATGGACTACCCAACTCTCACGTATATGATCGCTATCATACTGTTGGTAGTCAAGCAGGATCCTAAGGGCTCTATCTGTTGGAGATAGTGCCCTCATAGTCAATTATTGAATCGCAGGTACGTGATTGCAATGATTGCGGAGGACCTATCCCGGTAGGACAGTCTTACTCGAGATGATAGTATGCTATCTGGTTTGCCTTTATCAGTCATGTACATGCTCAGGTGACTGATTACATGTTACACTTTGATAGAGCCCTTAGGATCTTGCTTTACTACCAACAGTATGATGGCGATCATATACGTGAGAGTTGGGTAGTTTATATGCATATCCTTAATTGTGGTCCCTAGTCGTGGGAGTTTCGAGACAGGGCATCGATACTCCGGAGTAGACTAGTGTGTACAGTCGAGACCCCGACGAGGGGCGGTGGCCGGTCTCACAAGCCACTGGTGTCAGTTGGATCACCTAAGATGTATACAGGTGCTCATTGGGTTATGAGTACACCGGACAGGACTCGCCGGGAATCTGCTAGTTAGTATTATATCTACCGTCAGATAGCAGTTCCCTGGTGACATGTGTACAGGTTAGTTCATCGACCTGAGGTCGTCATTTGTCTCGTGTGAGTTCCCACTGTGCTTTGATTTCTACCCTACCACGGCTCAAAGGAGTCGTGCAAACAGGTAGCTTTTGGGTACAGTCCCGAGCCATATGGAGGCACGTGAGCGGATCGGCAGGGGATTCGTCTCTCCCGGTATTAGGGGCGAGATCGTGCTGTGTCTTGGAGAGCCATTACACAAAGCCCACGGCCGTGGCAGGAGATTTACTCGTAGGTACTCCAGTAGTATCTCAGGGTGTTATTGGGCTTCACTCCGACACGACTTATACTGCTATTGGGGGTCTGACGTTACTATCCCCCTAGGCGGATATGCGATACTCATTGACGAATGGACCGGACTGTATATACATTGTCACTGTTAGGCTCAGTAGGGTTTTCCGGATGAGTGCGCTCATCGGCATCCCTTGAGGTCAGTCCATGGGCAGCCGTTACGCATTGCTAGTGCCGCTGACGGTTTGTGGTTAAACCCACTGCCAGGGTGCTGACGAGTCATTAGAGTCCCCCACAGACAGTTTCCCAAGTTCGGGCGAAACGTTGTAGAGGCCGTATGGTTTTATGGCAGGGTTCGGAAAATGCACGTGCGTTTACGCACGTGTTGTTTTTCGGGCAGATAATACTGGTCGGCTTTGGTTTAAGCCGGATCCGAGTATTATATTGAGTAGGTATAATATCTTTGTCTCAGTTGCATTTGTATTCGGTCGTAATACAAATGCGGGTATATTTATACAGTTTCGGGGTTATCCTGAAAGTCGTTTCAGGATCACTTTTGGAAGTTGCCAGTTTCCAGTTTTCTATCAGCCGTCTTTTAACATTCGGTTAAAAACGGATTTATCTTTTTTTCAGATATGGTGAGTCAGTGCTTCTAGAAGTTTCTAGAAGGTTCTAGATGATGACTAGGCTTCATGACTCATTAGTGCATTAATGGTTTTTTGATGACTAGCCTAATGACTCATGCTTTGTGATTAATTCCTTTTGGATTGCTTAAGATATTTTGAAGTGAGAAGCTTTTAGCTTATGGTCACCACTTGCTCCTACGGTCACCTCCCTCCATCATATAAAAGTGGCCGGCCTCCTCTCTCTCCTCACTCTCACTTGATGTTTCATTTCGGTTAGAAAAGATTATGATAGTATTCAGGGTGTATGGAATTTTACAGTTCATTTCATTCCATCACCCGATTTCCACGGCAACTTCATTAACCGATCGTCCACGGACTTGGACGAAGTGAGACAAAGTCATCTACTCATTCTCTATATCAATCTTGGTCGTCTTTTTTAGCAAACTTGACGATCGAGTTGCCTCGAGTCAGAGGCGGGAGCCCGTTTAAAGAACCGATCTTGTGGTGCCACCTCGACGAGGAGATCGGAGATCGACGAGATCGGAGCAGCCGCAACGGAGCGTGGGATGATGGTTGAAGAATGAAGGACTCGGATCGTTCGGTATAACCATTTTACACTCTTTACAGTTTGTTAGTTTAGCAATAATGGCAGATCCGGGTTAAAGTATACGATAGCGCCAGTTAAAAGTTTTTGTTCCGCATTTTGGCATCTGTAGACTGCCGGGGCGCTAACGTAGACTTACAGTGGTATCAGAGCCTCACCATTTTGCTATGCTAACTTGTGCTAACGCGTTTAAAACATCGATCCGACTGAAAATCAAAAATCCCAATTTCTTCACTTGACAGTTTCTGTCGATTTTAAACAGTGTCAAAATTGATTTCTACATGTCTTAAAAATCCGTGCAGACTTTTCTAAGAATCACGACAAAATTTGGGCTCATGATCTCTCCATGGAGGCGCGGAAGCGCGACCAACCCTATTGTATTGGCCGCGCATCCGCGGCCACGTGAGGAGCACGTGCTCCCAAATTTTGTCTGTGGGTTCTTGGTTGGATTTTGGGGTTTTTGGTAAATACAATTTGGGCCCAGGTTTTATTACTGTTCTACAGATTTGCGTGGGGCCCACTACTTGATATTTGGTCGATCGAAATTTAAACATGTTAGTTTACAGTGCTTACATTATATCTCCGACCGGGAATGTCATTTGATCGGTAAACCGCGTTTAATTGCTATAGTTCTTTTAGACGGGTTTGCAAACGTGACATTCGCGTTGATGTTCTGTGTTGTGCTGTGATGTTGCGGATTTGTCGTGGTGGATAGCAGTGTGCAATGGTAGTACAGTTTGTGTTTATTTGTACATTTGATATTGCGGGGCGAGCGTCCAACTTGTGGACTGCCGTCACTACCTAGGTTGCGGTCGATATACCTATTGTACTATTTTTCATTACTGTACTAGGTTTTGCCCCGAGACGGAGTGCACGGATAGCCGGGTTCGGGAGGGCAACGGGTCCGCATCTCATGGCTTTGAGAGGCAGAGGAGTCCCACTTCAGAATTGGCAGACTATTCGCCGCACTCGTAGGGGGTACAGGTTGACCCAAGGAGGGGTGCTCAATTTACCGGATTCCGTGAAGTGCCGGGTGTTCCATTCACTATGCTGTGGGGGACTGCCTCGCTTCAGGTTTTGGCGGGTAACTTGCCGCACCCGTAGGGGTCTAGGTTTCATTGCACAGGCTGTCCACACGACAGGGGAACGTCGGGTTTCAGCAGCGGCTCTGTGAAACCCGGGGATCCCAGATTATCTGTATTGTTCTGTGATGCTTATTACTTTTCTGTAATGTTGCATATTATCACGCCTGGAGCGATTATGTATATTGGTTTATATACTATTAGATGTTGTATATGTTTTACACCCGCGCTAGTCCAGTCCCCGCTCTGTCGTTAGTTAAGTAACCTAACGGGTAATGACGGGACCCAGTGACGAATGCGGATGGCATATACGTACATTTTATTTTCGTTCTTTTCTGGTGTGATCGATTGATGGGACTGCGTTGATTCTGATCAACGCAAAGTAAAAACAAACCAGTATACAATTGTTGGAACAATTTAAAAAGTGTTGTTACAAAGACGTTTCCTTTTGTTATGCATAGCGGTATTCAGTGGAATATCCTGCACCTCATTCGACGGGGCAAGGGCTGATATCCCTTCACCGGGACTGACCCCTTGGGCAGAAGTTTGCGTCAGCGTAATAACTGCACTATAGTCGATTACAAGTTGCTTTGCATAGCGGTATTCAGTGGAATATCCTGCACCTCATTCCACGAGGAAAGAGCCGAGATCCCTTTACCGGGAGTGACCTCTTTAGCAAAAGGTTTTCGCCACTATATTTTAAAAAGCTGTCAGGTTCCTTCAGCGATATCAAGTTCACTACGCTAAAGGTTTTTTCGCCAAAAACCAGCCGTAGCCCTCCGTCATTTCATATGGATGGTCAGTAGTATTCAAGCTATGTTGGTCTAGCCCTTAGCTAGGACATAGTGATTGGTAGCTGCTGGGGTGTTCACATGTTGCATAGATAGATGAGTTGATTTGGGACAGTCGTACAGCCTTGTTGGCCCTTAGTCAAGGGCGAGTACGGGTGGGTTCAAATTATCAAGATAATGATGGGAAGAACTTGACATGTGACTTATGGTGGGCTGGCCCTTAGTCACGATCATAAGAGCATGGGGCAAAATCTATATCGGGAGTTTCTAAAGAAACTGAAACTTGCCAGGCATGCGCATACCATCTGGAGTATGAGTAACGTGGATGCATTCCATCACGTTATCATGCGATGAGAGTTGGATCCCGATTCCCACTGATGAGTTGGTTTACTCTTCGGGTGATCCCGATTGATTCTTCTTTCAGGTTTGGAGGAGAATTTGACAGGACAGTGGGAGGTTTCCGGATTAGATAAAGTGATGACCATTCTGATCTAGGTTAGAGTGCACGCAGAGTGTTTCTTTTCTCTCTCTCTCTTTGGCAGCGACCTTTGACCGACCCTAGACTATGACTCAGTGACCAGGTTGACCGAACCTTCTTAAAATACTGGCTTTTGGATTGTCTGAGTTGCATAAGCCATTGCCACTCCTTCTTTTACCCTTTGAATTTCTCAGAACACCTGTATTACTACGGATATCCACTTCCATTGGATAGATCCATCGTATGGTTATATACGAACTCGAAGGGACTTCTTCGAGGATGGGTCCAGGTTCAGGAGAAATAGAATTGGTTTATTCAGTTGTCTTTTATTATCACCTTCTCTCAGGTTGCGAGAGCTCCTTGGTTTAGGAGAGTACACCTATTACGCTTATTGGATAGTCTTATTCCAAACCATAGGCTGGTGCCGAAAGGTAGGGAATGAAGAAAACCAATTAGCCTAAGTAGGGTGTGCAGAAGGCAATATGTAAAGACAAAATAAAGGGATTAGAAAGAGGGAAAAGTAAATTGCGACTGATATCATTCACGACCAAAACCGCGTACTTCATCGCCACTCCTATTTCACCTTTAAAAGAATAAGGTATTATTCAGTTGTCTTTTATCGTCACCTTCTCTCGAGATGCGAGTACTCCTTAGTTTAGGAGGGACACCTATTATGCTTACTGGATAGTCTTCTTCCAAACCATAGGCTGGTTCCGAACGGTAGGGAAGGAAGAAAACCATTTAGCCTAACGATGGTGTACAGAAGGTAACGACTAAAGACAAATAAAGGGATTTGGAGAGATGGCAATAAAATATACGGTTGAAGTCATGAATTGGATTATGGAAGAGGCATTGCTATGAATACCAGGATATCCCTATGAAACATTTTCATGTTTCAGTGCATTGTTAAAGGAAAAACTGTTTTCCTGATTAGACACTTACTCCAAGGGTATGTATTTACCAGGTTTCATTCTCATATCTGTATGGTTTTACAGATGATGAGTGGGAGTAAGATATTGGGAATTAGGTGATCATCCTCATTATATCGGAATTCGTTGTAATTGGTGATATTTGAGGAAATCGCCAGGGTACAGTTTTCCACCTACAACGCACAGGTTTTGAGTTGTTTAACTCAGCGGACTTATACAGAGTATTGTATGTTGTCCAGTGTCCATCAGGACAAAGGGGTAGGTCCTCGTACTATGTTCTGTTTACTTATAACTTTTCTATTATTTAGACAAGTGTTTCGTAGAAATACAAGGTCTATGTTTTGAGAAGTTATGGGTATAAGAATAAAGTAGAGAACCAGGTATCACAAGTATCGGGATTCTTCAAAGAGATCGAAGATGTAGATTCTTGTGATTGGTATTCAGATGATAGTGATGGTTTTGAGAAACGTGTTTCTTTTTCAGGTTACTCATAATTGGATGGATTCCTAAGTTGAGTAATGCTGATTAGCCTCTTTCCATTAAGTTGATATGCACTGGAGACAGATGCATGGGTTGAATATGGTTCCAATTAAATAAGTGCCAAAGTTTCTATATTGGATATAGAATAGTTCGTACCTTAAAAGATATTAAGGTACGGGGAGTTGTCCAGCTTATGATTAAAACCAGATTCTGGATAACTCAGGGCACGTTTCTGTAATGGCTGTTTTGTGGGTTGACCCTGGCTATGACGAGGGTTGATATTCTACCATTTGGATAATCAATAGTGATATTGTTCTTGACTCGCCACAGTTTTAGTAAAAATGGATCTTTTTCAGAAAACAGTAGTGGGAGTATGGTAGAACTGGAAAAGTGATTCCAGAACCATGAACGATTACGGAAAATTTAATAGGACCTATATATTCGATCAGGTTTGACATTCCAATAGCCACTCCGCAGGTATGGTAGGTAACCTCAGACACCCGAGAGGTACTTCGGTTGCCTCAAGGACGGTGACAGGGAGGTTCTTATCTACCAAGACTTGACACTACTGTTGTTCCAGGTTATGAGACCCGGTAGGAGGGTTGTCGTAGTCAGTGGGAGCATCGGAAGCATAGTGGGCAAGTAGCTTATAGACTTGAGCAGTTATAGCAGAGATAGATCATCTAATTTTGATGTGACAGTCATGGGTTTGACTTCAATCAGAATAGGGGATGGATCAGTTAAGAAGGTAGTAGGGTGTGATGTCATGGTATCTGGATGACATACACAGAGTGGGAAGTAAAATTCCTATACTACGATCGGTTGTACTGTGGTCGTCACACAGTTGTTTCTCCAGACAGGATATGGATATAATATTTGACATTCTGGTTTCTAGATCTGTGGTTTTAGATCTGGATTTGGGTAGTTTCCCAATGTGGGTACTTTGACAGATATTCTAATGGTTTTTGGAATAGTTGACTCCTAGCATGGTGGTGTACCTGCAGGTGATGGAGTCACCCTCTCTAAAGGTGTCGTATAGACTAAAGGGGAGAGGGATGTGCATGATTGGCAGATCACTTGCTTAGGCAATTGAGTCAATCATGAGATGTCAAGTACCACACCAGATGTTGTTTTTGCACTAGATGCAATAAGTTTGTATTAATCCAATCCTGGAGAAACATAAGGAAGCAGTTTTAGAACATTGGTACATATTCTACGGATTTGATAACGGCAGCCTCTTTCGGGAGACGGTTATCATTCCAGGCTTCAAAGGTGACATGGATGACAGAGTGATTATCAGAGTTTTTAGTTTTCCCTCTGACGAGGGACAGTATTATGGACAGGTGGTCCAAGAGGATACTGTGGGAAGCAAGGTGCCCGATACTGATTAGGTTCAGTGATCGATTCAGTCTAAGAAGTTTGGATATGGAGTTCATTTATGAACTAAGGTCCCATCAGATATCCAAACATATTCTAAGACAGGTACTACTCAATTCGGGAGATGGCTTTCTCCGCGAACTTGAGATTAAGAGAGATACAGAAAGAAACTTCTAGGCAGATCCACTCACCGAGGCTATTTCTCGAACACAATAGTTTTTACAAACGAGCTTTGTGAAACTGATTAGTAGAGGAGTTGGATGTTCGGTTTCACACGGGCTGTGAGTAGTCGACATCGCAATATTAGCCTTGAGTGCAAGTGGGAGGTTGTTGGAGATAGTGCCCTCATAGTCAATTATTGGATCGCAGGTACGTGATTGCAATGATTGCGGAGGACCTATCCCGGTAGGACAGTCTTACTCGAGATGATAGTATGCTATCTGGTTTGCCTTTATCAGTCGTGTACATGCTCAGGTGACTGATTACATGTTACACTTTGATAGAGCCCTTAGGATCTTGCTTTACTACCAACAGTATGATGGCGATCATATACATGAGAGTTGGGTAGTTTATATGCATATCCTTAATTGTGGTCCCTAGTCGTGGGAGTTTCGAGACAGGGCAACGATACTCCAGAGTAGACTAGTATGTACAGTCGAGACCCCGACGAGGGGCGGTGGCCGGTCTCACAAGCCACTGGTGTCAGTTGGATCACCTAAGATGTATACAGGTGGTCATTGGGTTATGAGTACACCGGACAGGACTCGCCGGGAATCTGCTAGTTAGTATTATATCTACCGTCAGATAGCAGTTCCCTGGTGACATGTGTACAGGTTAGTTCATCGACCTGAGGTCGTCATTTGTCTCGTGTGAGTTCCCACTGTGCTTTGATTTCTACCCTACCACGGCTCAAAGGAGTCGTGCAAACAGGTAGCTTTTGGGTACAGTCCTGAGCCATATGGAGGCACGTGAGCGGATCGGCAGGGGTTCGTCTCTCCCGGTATTGGGGGCGAGATCGTGCTGTGTCTAGGAGAGCCATTACACAAAGCCCACGGCCGTGGCAGGAGATTTACTGGTAGGTACTCCAGTAGTATCTCAGGGTGTTATTGGGCTTCACTCCGACACGACTTATACTGCTATTGGGGGTCTGACGTTACTAGCCCCCTAGGCGGATATGCGATACTCATTGACGAACGGGTCGGACTGTATATACATTGTCACTGTTAGGCTCAGTAGGGTTTTCCGGATGAGTGCGCTCATCGGTATCCCTTGAGGTCAGTCCATGGGCAGCCGTTACGCATTGCTAGTGCCGCTGACGGTTTGTGGTTAAACCCACTGCCAGGGTGCTGATGAGTCATTAGAGTCCCCCACAGACAGTTTCCCAAGTTCGGGCGAAACGTTGTAGAGGCCGTATGGTTTTATGGCAGGGTTCGGAAAATGCACGTGCGTTTACGCACGTGTTATTTTTCGGGCAGATAATACTGGTCGGCTTTGGTTTAAGCCGGATCCGAGTATTATATTGAGTAGGTATAATATCTTTGTCTCAGTTGCATTTGTATTCGGTCGTAATACAAATGCGGGTATATTTATACAGTTTCGGGGTTATCCTGAAAGTCGTTTCAGGATCACTTTTGGAAGTTGCCAGTTTCCAGTTTTCTATCAGCCGTCTTTTAACATTCGGTTAAAAAAGGATTTATCTTTTCTTCAGATATGGTGAGTCAGTGCTTCTAGAAGTTTTAGAAGGTTCTAGATCATGACTAGGCTTCATGACTCATTAGTGCATTAATGGTTTTTTGATGACTAGCCTAATGACTCATGCTTTGTGATTAATTCCTTTTGGATTGCTTAAGATATTTTGAAGTGAGAAGCTTTTAGCTTATGGTCACCACTTGCTCCTACGGTCACCTCCCTCCATCATATAAAAGGGGCCGGCCTCCTCTCTCTCCCACTCTCACTTGATGTTTCATTTCGGTTAGAAAAGATTATGATAGTATTCAGGGTGTATGGAATTTTACAGTTCATTTCATTCCATCACCCGATTTCCACGGCAACTTCATTAACCGATCGTCCACGGACTTGGACGAAGTGAGACAAAGTCATCTACTCATTCTCTATATCAATCTTGGTCGTCTCTTTTAGCAAACTTGACGATCGAGTTGCCTCGAGTCAAAGGCGGGAGCCCGTTTAAAGAACCGATCTTGTGGTGCCACCTCGACGAGGAGATCGGAGATCGACGAGATCGGAGCAGCCGCAACGGAGCGTGGGATGATGGTTGAAGAACGAAGGACTCGGATCTTTCGGTATAACCATTCTACACTCTTTACAGTTTGTTAGTTTAGCAATAATGGCAGATCCGGGTTAAAGTATACGATAGCGCCATTTAAAAGTTTTTGTTCCGCATTTTGGCGTCTGTAGACTGCCGGGGCGCTAACGTAGACTTACACTATCAACGTGTAATAGTGAACAGTAATGTCACCTAAAGCTGTACACGACAGATAAAGGCAAACCAGATAGCATACTATCATCTCGAGTAAGACTGTCCTACCGGTATAGGTCCTCCCTCAATCATTGCAATCACGTACCTGCGGTCCAATAATTGACTTTGAGGGCACTATATCCAACACTGAGAAACCGTAGAGTTTTGAAGGCGGGTGATATGACCCTCAGGGTTGCTAACGGAGCGAGCATGGATGCTTTGTCCGTAGAGGAATATCACTTAGGATTGACAGGTGGAGATATTTTGGTTTTGCGCAACTGTTTTTGTGTACCTAGTTTCACTTGTAATATCATTTCTGTATCTTTTTTTTTATCTAAAGAAGGTTATGATTTTACATTTGTAGGCGATGTCGTAAACATCCACCTTAATCATGGTTTGATTGGGTCGGGTACACTAAACAACGGTATATACGTATTAAACCAACTACAAGTTTTCAACGTCCAGAACACACACAAAAGAAAGTCTCCAGAATTAAATCAAGCTTTCTTATGGCATTATAGACTAGGTCACATCAATGAAACACAGTTGACCAAGTTACATAAAGAGGGATATTTGGATCCGTTCGAATATCAGTCTTATGCAACTTGTCAATCATGTCTCAAAGGAAAGATGACAAAGACTCCATTCACTGGACACGGAGTAAGAGCAAGCGACACAGCGACATGTGTGGTCCAATGTCTATACATGCAAGAAGTGGTTATTCCTATTTCATTACTTTTACGGATGATTTTTCTAGTTATGGATATGTCTTTTTGATGAATCATAAATCCGAGGCATTTGAGAAATTCCGAGAATATAAGAATGAAGTGGAAAAACAAACCGGCAAAAGTATCAAGGCACTGAGATCTTATCGAGGTGGTGAATACTTGAGTGCCGAGTTCCTGGATTACCAAAAAGATAATGGAATTCTCTCTCAGCTTACTCCTCCATACACGCCACAATACAACGGTGTATCGGAGAGACGGAACCGAACCTTATTGGATATGTTACGTTCCATGATGAGTAACGCTGAGTTACCGCGATCATTCTGGGGCTATGCACGAGAATCAGCTGCATATCTTTTGAACAAGGTTCCTACCAAGACTGTGCCTACCACACCATATCAGATGTGGAGTGGGAAGAAACTCTATCTTCAGTATCTGAAGATATGGGGATGTCCAACTTTTGTTAAAAAGCACCATGTGGACAAGCTCGAGGCACGCTCGGTACTGTGTAAGTTTGTGGGATACCCAAAGAACTCCAGGGGGTATCTTTTCTATTACGCAGAGGAACAAAAGGTTTTTGTTTCTCGTCATGCCCACTTCTTGGAAACTCAATTTTTAAAAAAAGAGATGAGTGGGAGCGCAATAGAGCAGGAAGAAATTCCAGAACCACAAGCTATTACTGAAAGCATGGTGGAACAAGATGTTTCAAAAGAACAGGACATCCCCGCGCCACTCCGCAGGAGTAGTAGGCAGTCTCATCCGCTCGAGAGATAATGCGGTTTTCTTATAGATGGGGATAGAGAGGATTGCATCATTGACAATGATGATCCAACTAGCTCCAGCAAGTCATTCAGAGAAGAGACTCGGTAAAATGGCACGATGCAATGCGGACTAAGATCGAGTCCATGTACAACAACAAAGTATGGACTTTGGACATTGCTCCGGAAGGGGTAAAATGTTAGTTGTATGTATGCCCTAGAGGCCAGTATTGTACAGATGATGTATATTATATTGGATGCTTGGACATATATAGAGAGGACTTTCTTGCTCGACATGATAGTATGTTATCTGGTTGCTCTTTATGTTAACATGTATACTTGTCTCTTGATACAGTCTTATGGTTACATGTTGGTAAAGCCCTTAGGATTTGTACTTAACAACCAGGACTATGATGTAGATCATACTAGTGGGGCCAAGGTAGTCCATATGTTCATCCTTTAATGTTCCTAGTCGTGGGTGTATCGAGACCGGGCATCGATATACCAGAGTAGACCAGCGTATACGCTTCTCGACCCATGAAATAAGCGATGGATGATCCCATATCCATTGGTGTTTGACATTACAGATGGTATACGGGTGCTCAGTGGAGACTGGGTATACTGGACGGACTCACCGAGAACTTCCAGATGGTATTATACCTCACGTAAGATGGCAGTTCTTTGGTGACACTTGTACAGGTTAGTCTGTAGACCCGAGATCGTCATAGAGTCTTATGTGATTCCCACTATGCTTTGATTTCCACCTTACCACGTCCAAGAGGGTGTGCAAAACGGTGGTTTTTGGGTACAGTCCCGAGTCACATGGAGGCAATGAGCGATAGGAAGGGTTTCGTCTCTCCCGGTATTGGGAGTTGATGTTGCACTGCGCTCGATTGGCCATAACAGGGAAGTCCCTGGTCAAGGCTGATTTAGAGATTTACTGGTAAGAGTTACGAGTAGTTTCTCGACCCGTTATGAGCCTCACATCGGCATGACTTATCGGTTATTGGGGTCTAACGTTTACCACCCCTAGACTTGATATGCGACATATCAGACGAGGACACCGGACTGTACGACAAGTGTTACCGTCAGGCTTTTGCAGGAGTTGGAGCGGGCTTGCTTGCTGATCTTATGATCTCTCAATACCCGGGTAGCCGTTACGTCTAGCTAGTACCGCAGACGGCTTGTCGGTGCTTGATATGATCATCACCTTCTGCCGGCGTATTGACGAGTCTTTAGAGTCCTACATAGAGGTTTTACTGGCTCAGGCAAAACGAAATAGGAGCACATATGTGATATGTGCAGGACCGAGAATAATGCGTGTATGAGATACCGTATTCTATTCTCGTGACTTTTTGTATCGGTCGGTTATATGAGATATAGTCGGGTTATCGGATCAAGGGTTGATTCGATAAGTCGATACATTGGATGTTAGTCAGTTATATGAGATATAGCCGGATTATTAAGTCAAGTGTTGATTTGATAATTTAGTTTATAATTGTATATATGATATATTAATTTATATTAACTAACATTGGTTGACTTAAGCATTTGTTTTTCTCACATGTGCACAACTTTAATATATATGTGATATATATTAAATTGTGTTTTCTTTTTGTATCATAGTTGTTGATACTTAATACATGGGTGTATGAGACACACACCATTCTATTTATAATGGTGGGTTATAATTATTTAAGGTAATTACAAAATTAGTGGATATTTGAAAAGAGCATGAAGCTTGTTTTGCTTTGACAAAGTCCACTAACTTTGTTTTTACCTTAGATATTTATTAACCTAACCATTTGGATTAGCCATGGTTATGTCTCTACATGTGTTAGTATATGATACTCACTCACCATGGTTCACTCTCTCACTTGATCATTATGATTATTCTCATTTTCATTTGTTCATCTTCTTCTTTCTTGAGCAAAAGAAAAGCTTGCTGGGGTTTTCAAAAGAGAGTGAAATATTATGAGAAAAGAAATTCTAAAGTGAGCCTACTTCCTATTTTTCCATCCTCTACTAGATTAGCACTTTAGTATAGGGTGTTTGCTTCACTAATCCTTTAGTTAGTGAATAAGTATCTTGAGTTTGCATCCCCTCGACGTAGATCATCTTCGGCCTCGAAGACTTCAAGCAAGGACGCTCCTTTAGCCTTGGGAAGCCATGCAAGTGTAACGTTTTGAAAATCGTTTCGGTGAAATTTCGAAAAAATGGTAAAATAAGGAGGTTTTCTGTAAAAAGTCAAAATACAGATATCTTTATTATAAAATTAAATATTCATGATCTAGCTATGAATTTGCTAGTATTTGGTGTTTATTGAGCCACTGGTGAAATTTCAAATTTTCTGAAAATTTTTCTGAAATTAATTATTTTAATATTATTTTAAGGCGTCCCTAATACATTTAATTAGGGAAAAATTACAAATTGGAATGAGTTGAAACAAATTTTGTGCATCATAACACATTAAACAAAATTTTATCATGTGGTTTTTGAAATGAAATGGTTTGCCAAAACGGTTTAGAAAATGTCGAAGAAAAATGGCTTAAATAGTGAAAGTTGTGTTAATGGGAATTGGGGTAATACATTTATCTTTTTTTCTAACCCACACACCCACACCACACCCTCACCCTCTCCCCAAGTATGGCTGAATTCAGCAGCCCTAGCAGCCCCAAATAATTCCCACTTCAAAGGTCAATAAAAAGAAAAAGAAAGGAAAATGATATTAAACATTGGGGTATGGGTCAATATACTTGATGTATGGGTCTTATTTTCTTCCTTTGACTTCCCCAAACTCACCCACACCTCTCACTTTCCCCCCCCCACCCATGCTGCTGCTGGCCGAGCTTGCTGCCCCAAACCCTCCACTTTCCCCACTTGATCTCCACCTCAAAATTCAACCAAAAACCCATCAAAAACCACAAATTATCTCACAATCTCAAAGCTTATTCCATACCCTTTATTCCTTGGCCAATTCATGCTTGAATCCTTGGAGCAAGATGGTGTTTTGGAGGCTAATCTCCAAGCTAGATCTCAAAAAAATTGGGAGGTATAAACCTTAACCCTATATAGAATTTGTTGTTTAAATTGTTTTAATCTAGCATAATTAAGTGTTAGTTTTGTTCTTGTTGCTAATTTGAAAATTCAAGAATATGGTTTGAATTTAATTAGGGTTTAACCTTCACTACTAGGATAATCAAGTGTAGATTTTCATCTTGAGGAAATGAAAAACCTAATCCAGTTGCTAGTTGCATTTTTGTTAATTTTAATTTATGATAATTATATAAATTGCAAACTAGGTTTTAAAAATATATATATTTTGGTGAGATAAAATTCTAATTAGGGTTTCATGGTATTATTAGTGTTATAATAAGCGGTTTAATGCCTTTGGACCATGCAAAACCAAGCTTATTTGTAAAATTGTGAATTTTACTCTAAAAAGAGTTAAAGTCGGTATTTTTGCAAACTAGTTTTTCTGAACGTATGTGGTTTGGTGAAATTAAATCGTGGGAATGGTTATTATGGATTATTTAAGTTATTTAATAAGTATTATAGCCGCTAGAATTGTTTAAACGTCGAGTTTTGTACTAAAACGGGTAATTTTGCTTGCTAGTTTTTCGGAAAAACGGCTTTTAAAGTGAATTTGGGGTTTTCGTGAGTTTTAACCTATTTTATATTAAAATTAGTGTTCGTGAATGTGCAAATGAGTGTATTTGGGTTTTTCTCGATGGTCTGGTGTTTGTACGCCGACGTCGAGGGTTTTTGGGTTGATTCGTGAAAGCAACCATATGTTTTTACCTATGTGGGATTCGTGTATCGTTTTAGTCATGAGTCGGATTTTAATGCGATACGGTGCGTTATGATATGTAGGTACCCCCATGTGGACTTCGAGACGACAAGCAAGCGCGTGGCGACGTCGGCACCGGCTAGCGAGGACCAGGTGAGTAGATTTATATCTACGGGGAGAAGTCGGGTGGATGGCGTATAGCACCCCCGCAATTCGTAGTGATGTATACGAATACGTATACACACATATATTTAGTATATGTTGAATTGAGATTATTGATGATAAAGATGGACTTTTGGTGTTCTGTGATTGGTTTAGTGTAGTTGCGAAACCCTAGAGTAGGGGTTTCACCAATACACACACACGCACATACTTGCATACATCCTTTCTTTTACATGTGCGTTGATTGGTAGAGATTCTGCATGTTCAAGTTTAGTTAATTACTGCAATCAAGACGGTTTTGCTTGTAGCTAGCCGGTTGAGTACGGGTCGTCCGCAGGGAGATGGGAATCTTTTTCTAAGTGTTTTAACGAGTTAAGTCCAGTTTTCCAGATTTTGTTGTGATTAATTAAGTGTTAAAATGATATGTAAAGAGAGCTTGTTAGGGTTAGGATTAGGTTAGTTTGAGTTAGGAGTCGCTCACCTCTTTCGTTGTCACTCTTAATATCGGTGTTACGGTTATCGGCAACAACGGGGATTAGCACGACTAGGAAGGAACTTGCGAGTATAAGCTAGGCTTTCCAACGCATAAGTTCTTCCTTTTGGTGCTTGTCCGTCCGTTCTTGGCTCTTAGCCATAACCTCCGGTTAATTCAACCACAACCGGTCTCACTACGGAATCATCGCTATTATGTAGGATAGGGTGCCGTAAGGAGCGGATTGTGGTTCAATTAATGGGAGTCGATTTAAGATGTTGGGCAAGGAAAGTGTGAGAAAGATTTCCTTCTCTCAAACTTTCCTTATCCTACCCTAACAAGTATGAAACTACTCACACATCATAATGAAAAGAAAACAAAACAAAAGAGGAAGATAGAAAGAAGGAGATTAGAAGATAACAACTAGTTATTTGCGACCTCACCTTGGCAAGGATCAAGCGTAAGCATCTTGGTTGTTTTAAGGATAAAGGAAAAGAGAAAAGAAAGAAACAACAAGAAATAACAACAACTAAGTTAACAAATGAAAATTACAAGCAATAATAAAAGAACAAGACAAGTTATAATAACAAAAGGAACTTCTTTATTCATCATTCTTCACTCACAAAAGCTCACTACAAGTTTTTCAATGGAGAAGAGATGAGAAGAGGAAGAAAAAACAAGTATTCTAAACCTAGAAAAATACAAGATTATGCACCCTTGGCTTCACAAGGTTCTGGGCTATTTATAAGCAGGGAAATGGAAATCTAGGGCAAAATTCTGCCTGTACATAGAAAGACTAAAATACCCCTGAAGTATCTTCAGCCGACAAGTCCGTACGGCCGCGGTTCCGCGGCCTAAGCCTGCTATTGCCGCGGAACCGCGGCACTTTAGGGGAATTGATTCATCGTATTTGGTGGTTTTTCCTGTTTTGCTGTCCCCTTTTGTCTGGTACATGTTTTTTCTGATAATCTTTCAACATTTCTTCCAGAATTCTAGTGGATCAAAAGGTGATTGGACATGGATCTTTTGTCATGATTTTCTTGAGCTCCGCGTAGATTTCTTGGATCTTGTGTTGCCATTGAGCCTTGTGCATGAAGGTGACAATCGATTTGCCATTTTGTCTCCTAAACTGGTGTGTGGCAATAGACGGATAAAGAGCGGAGACCCGTGTTTTATCTGTGGTTGGCAGGAACCCGGATTTTGTCGTGTTTTCCATGAATTTCACCGTTTAGAGCCGAGAACCTGTATCCTGCAATTGACTAGCAAACACGGCTCAAGAGCACCTACTGATAAGCAATGTGATAAAAATTGGACGGTATAAAAATGCAAAAATCTGATATGAACAAATACCCCCAAACTTATCATTTGCTCGTCCCGAGCAAAGCCAATTTATTCACAAAAAATTTCCTAACCTCACTTTCGCAGGGAACGCGATTGCACTGAGCATGTGCAACAAGCCGTTAAACCTCTAGGTGTCCCTAGTAGGAGGAGTGTTGTCTCCTGAGGGTTTTCAGCGGATACTACCCACAAAATCCGGTCAAGCTAATTTTGTAAAATAACTAAGATCCAAACCCTAAAGTTTTGTTTCAGAAAATAACAATTCTATTATCTTAAGTCTAGACTATTGAACCTTTATTTTTCACATCTCGCTTCTTATTTAACTACAGATTTTATATGTCTTTACGTGCAGTGCAAATAGTGTCGTTAAGTTTCCAGAAGGATCGATTTACGTCATCATGTCACATAATAAAGCCCAGATAAAATTTTTGAAAGGATCATATAAGTTTTATAAAGAGTTAAGCATTTTTCAAGTTTCGTTTTCCAGTAAAGTTTCAACTTCAGAATTTCTATCTTCCTTAACAGGAAACTAGGACTTATTCTTCAATCCTCCTTTTTCTTGTTTTTATTTCATACACACCTCTTGTGAACGTGCAATAGTCTTTATCAAAGAGTAAAACCTTCATATCTCCGCTAAATTTTTTTATAAAAGCCTGTCTTTTATCAAGATTATTCTCACACAAAGAACCGTTAGGAATTTTAACTCGGAGAGAACACTTACTTGACTTTGTTTTAATCTGGACTTTCTAGGCTTCTTAGCGAGCTTTGGGCCAATGCTCCCAAACCAGTTGGTTTTAGGGCCTTAGGTATAGAAAACACCCCAGCGGACTTAATTACTCAAGTTACCTAGGTCCAAATACAAAAGACAGTTTGGCGTGAAAATCAAGATGATTCAATACGAACGGAGATATAACCAGTAGTTCAATTATTTTTTGGATAAAAGACGTGTTTAGTGGGTTCGGTGTGTAATCATTCCAATCAAGTTTCAGATGGGTTATTTTTCAGACATAGTTCCAATTAAGGCATCAATAACATTCCTTCATATTCACTCAGTTCATAAACTATTCTTGATATTACTTATTTCAGAACAAACCTATTTGATCCTCAGAAAATCATTGATCCATTTAAAAGTTTTTCGACATAAAAGACTTGTCATCTAATTTCCAAAAACTCACGACACGTGGAGTGTGATGTAAAGACGTATATCAGCTATAGTTAACTTCAAAGGAGAGTTATCTTTCAGGTTTTCAAAATCTAATCATAAGATATAGTTATTCTTATTTTATCAAACAAAACCGTCGAAATGTTGAATCAGAGTCCTCCCGCTAGCTAACTTGACAGAAAAGTTTTTATGTTTTTAGAAAATTTTCAGATTTTTATGGATTTTATGGATTTTAATATGCAGATGCAAAATATACATATGAATGCGAAGGTAAAAAATGCGTACCGAGCGTACCCCCAAACTTAAACTGGACAGTGACCTCACTGTCATTGCATGAAGAGATCATTTGAAGGGTCAAAATTGTCGGTTAGATAAACAAATTTTTTTTTATTTATGTTTTTAAAGAAAAGAAAAAGAAAAAGAATGGAAAAGAATATCCAAAAATATATACAAAATGGTTTATACATACCCCCAAACTTATTTGGAACAGTGTCCACTGTTCTTGGCTGGGTAACCGAAGTTTGGTGGTAGGCAGAGGAAGATTATGCAGGGTAAACCGGCTCCTGTAAGAACAGGTGCTCCTCTGTTGGTTCGGCGCTAAGGTACGGTTTTAGTCGGTGTCCTTTCACTTTGAAAAATGAACCGTCCTTTGGATTTTCCAAATCCACAGCGCACTGCGGATATACATTCCGCACAAAATACGGCCCTTTCCAGCGAGATCTGAGCTTTCCTGGATGGAAGTGAAGTCGGGTGTCGTAAAGCAGTACCTGTTGACCAGGTACGACGGTTTCGCGCAAAAGGTGTTTATCGTGAAACACCTTCGTTCGATTCTTAACGACAACCGCGTTATCGTAAGCCTCATCCCTAAGCTCGCTCAGTTCGTTCAACTGCAGCTTCCGATGGCTGCCCGCATCCTCGAGAGACAGATTCAGCTCCTTTATCGCCCAAAATGCGCGATGCTCTATTTCGACAGGTAGGTGGCAGGCTTTTCCATACACAAGCCGATAGGGAGACATGCCAAGGTCGGTCTTATAAGCGGTTCGAAATGCCCAAAGGTCATCAGTGAGTTTCAGCGACCAATCCTTACGGTTCTTGGAAACCGTCTTCTCCAGTATCTGCTTGATTTGCCGATTTGAAACTTCGGCCTGCCCGCAGGTTTGGTGGTGGTATGGCGTGGATAGCTTGTGATTAATGGAGTATTTCCGCATCAAGGCTTCGAAAGTTTTGTTGCAGAAATGACTTCCATTGTCGCTAATGATCGCTCGGGGATGCCCAAACCGGGAGAAAATGTTTTCTTTAAGGAACCTAACGACAACCTTGTTGTCGTTAGTCCGGCTGGGCACAGCCTCGACCCATTTAGAGACGTAATCAACAGCGAGAAGGATGTACAAGTTCCCAAAAGAGCTGGGAAACGGCCCCATGAAATCTATCCCCCAAACATCGAAAATCTCCACAACCAAGATTGGTTGGAGCGGCATCTCGTTCTTCCGGGATATCCGGCCCATGTGTTGGCACCGGGAGCAAGTCTTGCAATAGTCATGAGCGTCTTTGAAGAGTTGTGGCCAGTAGAAACCACATTGCAAGATCATCTCAGCTGTCTTTCTAGGGCCAAAATGCCCGCCACATGCTTGATCGTGGAAAAACGACAGCACACTCTTCAATTCCTCGTCAGGGACACACCGACGAATAATCTGGTCGGGACAGTACTTAAACAGATAGGGTTCGTCCCAGTAAAAGTGTTTTACTTGGGATAAGAAGAGAAGTCTGTCCAGACTTAACCATTCAGCTGGTAGTAATCCCGTGGCCAAATAGTTCACAATATCTGCGAACCAGGGTTCGCAAGATACTGTCAAGAGCTGTTCATCCGGGAAAACGTCGTTGATCGGAATTGGAAGCGAAGGCGAAGAAGGAAGTCGTGAGAGATGGTCGGCAACTACGTTTTCACATCCTCGTTTGTCCTTAATGACAAGGTCAAACTCTTGAAGCAAGAGGATCCAATGTATTAACCGAGATTTTGCATCTTTCTTCGCAAAAAGATGGCGCAGAGCAGAATGGTCTGTGTAGACAATGACTGGAGAGCCGATGAGGTAGGGCCTGAACTTTTCTAAAGCAAATACAACAGCCAAGAATTCCTTCTCAGTTGTTGTATAATTGAGTTGAACGTCGTTTAGGGTTCGGCTCGTATAATAGATTACGTGCGGCATCTTGTTGATGTGTTGTCCCAGGACAGCACCAATGGCAAAGTCGGATGCATCGCACATAATCTCAAATGGGTGCGTCCAGTCAGGTGAAGAAAGAACGGGAGCAGAAGTGAGTGAGCGTTTCAATGACTCAAATGCAGTCACACAGCTCGAGTTGAAGTCGAATGGCGTATCCTTGGCCAGCAAAAGAGTCAAGGGCCTAGCAATCTTGCTAAAGTCCTTGATGAACCGTCTATAAAAATCGGCATGGCCAAGGAAGGCTCGGATATCTCTGACGCATCTGGGAGGAAGGAGATTGGAAATGACCTCAATCTTCGCTTTGTCAACCTCTATGCCATTTTGCGAGATGATATGTCCTAAGACAATACCTTCGCGCACCATGAAGTGGCACTTCTCCCAATTCAAAGTGAGATTCTTGTCCTTACATCGGGTAAGGACAGCGTCAAGATGCAGCAAACACTCGTTGAAGAAATCGCCGAAGATGGAGAAATCATCCATGAAAATCTCCAGAAATTTTTCCACCATGTCTGAGAAGATTCCCATCATACACCGCTGGAAGGTAGAGGGCGCATTGCATAATCCAAAGGGCATGCGACGATATGCAAATGTGCCGAAGGGACAAGTGAATGTGGTCTTGTCCTGGTCTTTTTCGGTGATGGGAATCTGATTATAGCCGGAGTAGCCATCAAGAAAGCAGTAGTACTCGTGTCCGGCTAATCGTTCAAGCATTTGGTCAATGAAAGGTAGCGGAAAGTAGTCTTTCCGCGTTGCGGCGTTGAGTTTTCTGTAATCAATGCACACTCGCCACCCAGTTTGGGTGCGAGTAGGGATTAAATCGTTCGCCTCATTAGTGATGACCGTTATACCTGATTTCTTAGGGACAACGTGGATGGGGCTAACCCACTGGCTATCAGAGATAGGGTAAATGATACCACTATCTAGACATTTTACGATCTCCTTCTTCACAGCCTCTTTCATGACTGGATTGAGACGTCTTTGTGGATCCCGTGCTGGTTTTGCATCATCCATCAGATGAATGTGATGCTCAACGATCAGGGGAATAATCCCCTTGATGTCCGCCATGGACCAGCCAAAAGCTTGCCTGTTGCTGTGCAAGACCGCAAGAAGGGCTTTCTCTTGCTCTGGAGCTAGAGTAGCCGAAATGATGACAGGGAGGGTCTCGTTCTCACCTAAGTAAGCGTACTTAAGGTGAGACAGCAAAGGCTTGAGTTCGAGCGCTGGAGGTGAAACGATTGAAGGCAAGATTGGTGCAGAGGTCTCGAACTTAAAGGACTCCAGCAAAGGTTCAAAACGAGTGTAGGCGACCTAGCTGGATGGTTCAGGTAACTCATCCGGAAATTCGAAAGATTCAAACTCGGGTTGTGCGCGGCTAAGATCGTTCGAGAACGTGAAACACTCGTAGTCGTTGTCGGGCGCAGAAACAGCAGCAGGTTCGAGGAGGAACGCACTAGTGGCGTTAAGATTATCGTGATCAAATAGAAACTCCTCGAATTCACATTCTTCTGGGGTGATCTCTTGGATCGAGCAGACGTCCAGTATATGAGCATTAGGTTCGGCGGGCTGATTCCCCAACCTAAAAATGTTGAGTTCAATCGTCATATTTCCAAAAGAGAGGTTCATCGAACCATTGCGACAATTGATCAGAGCATTTGAGGTTGCAAGGAATGGGCGACCGAGTATCACCGGAATTTGATTCCGGGGGTTAACTACAAGCTGTGTGTCTAATACAATGAAGTCAACGGGGAATATGAAGTCCCCGACTTTTATTAACACATCCTCTAGCTCAACCCTAGGATGGGTGATCGATCGGTCGGCCATTTGGAGAGTGCAGTGTGTGGGTTTCAGCTCTCCGACGCCTAATTGCTCGTATACTGAGTACAGAAGCAGGTTAACACTGGCACCAAGATCTAATAGTGCGCGGTTGATGTTCTTATCCCCAATAGTAATAGAAATCGTAGGACAGCCAAGGTCCTTCCATTTTTGTGGTAAAGATTGGGTAAGGGCATCACTCACAGCACTAGCCAAGAAAACTTTCTTGGGTACCTGAGACTTCCTCTTTTTCATGCACAAGTCCTTTAAGATTTTCGCGTAGGACGGGACTTGTTGGACAACATCTAAAAGTGGAATGTTAATGTTAACTTGCTTAAATAACTCCAGAATCTTCTCCATCTGAGGATTTTGTTTATTAGACCTCAACCGGTTTGGAAATGGAACATTTTTAAAATTGGTTGAGTCTATTGTTGGAGGAGGAGATTATGGAGTTGGAACGGATCCCAGAACAGGTGTTTTCGTGGAGTGAGAAGTGGGTCCGTTCAGAGCAGAAGAAGAGGAAGGAGAGCCTTGTGAAGAACGGAGAATAGGCTCAGAAGACGAAGAAGCAGGAGAAGAAGAAGAAGTAGAAGAAGAAGCGGCCGGGGTGTCATCGTTGATCCGTGTGCCAATGTTGTTTTGCAGCATCCTTCCCGATCTCAATGTGGTCACGGCACTCACATTATGATTTTGTTGTTCAAGAGCAACATGTACATTATGTGGGTGACCGGGATTTGGGAGTGGTTCGGACGGGAGCTTCCCCTTTTCTCGCTCGCTTAAGGCCGCATTCAGCTGTGCAATCTGGGCCTCGATGGTCTTGATGCTTTGCCCGTGAGCGGCAGTGTGTTGCACTAAGGACTGAATGGAAGACTGGATGTTGGCGGTGGACTGAGTCGATTGTTTAACGAACGCCTCCGGACTTCGTTCGAGCGAGGAAACCTTATCGTTGTTTGACGGAACAAAGTTGTTTGGTGGAAACGAATTGTTGGGTGCAAAGTTGTTCGACTGAATTTGGAAAGGTTGGGGTTGGAAGGGCTGCTGAAACTGAGTTTGTTGTTGCGCTTGTTGTTGCGGCGGAGGCGCCCTTTGGAAATTGTTGCCTTGGAATTGATTCTGATTCTGATTCCAGGCGAAATTTGGGTGGTTCCTCCAACCGGGATTGTAGGTGGAAGAGTATGGATCATTCCTCGGTCTTTGCTGGAATGCAGCATTAACCTGATCCTGTCCTTGCGATGGCGGATTGTAAGGACACTCTTCGGTTAAATGAGAAGGATAGGAACAACAAGCACAGATGGTACGAAGGGGAAGAACAGGAGCAGGAGCAGGAGAAGAAAATTTGCTCTCTATTGCTTCAAGCTTTCTCGTTATTGCAGCCATTTCAGATTTCATCGCAATAGAGACATCAAGTTGGTGAATTCCTATCCTAGACTGACCGGTAGAAGTGGAGGTAGAAGAAGAAGAAGTCGGTCTGGTGCTCTCCCTTTGTAGCGTTTGCTCCGCAAAGTCGTCAAAGAACTGCCACGCTTCCTCGTCAGATTTCGATAGGAAGTGGCCCTGACAGATGGTTTCCAACAACGGCTTCGTTGCTGGGTTCAGGCCCTCGTATAAGGTTTGGCAAAGTTGCCATTTCTCTATACCGTGGTGAGGACACTGAACAAGAAGGTCTTTGTACCGGTCAAAGCACTTCCAGAAGGATTCAGAAGGAAGCTGAGAGAATTGGTTGATTTCATTTCGAATCCTTGCGGTTTTATGATTCGGATAGAATTTTTTTAGAAACACTTTAACAAACTCGTCACAGCTGGTTATTGAGTGGGAAGCGGTGCTATACAGCCATTTTTCAGCAAGATCGCATAAAGTGAACGGAATGACACGTAGACGTATAGCATCGTCCGACAGCTGGGTGGTTTTCATCATGGCACAAACATTTTGAAATTTATTGATGAAGATATAGGCATCTTCAGATTCAAGCTCATGAAATCGTGGAAGCATGTTGATGAAGTGGGGATTAATTTCAAAATTATCCCCATTGGCCGGCGGAAGAGAAAGGCAGGTGGGAAGTGCAGAACGGGTGGGATAGAAACGATCCTAGAGCGCGATTCGCTGCGGCACTACAACAGGCGGTGGTGGTGGGTTATTGGTCTCCGTAGGAGGTGGAGCCAATCCAGGGGTAGTTAAAGAGATGTTCGTATTAAATCCTGACATCGAGGAAGAAGAGATTGGTGAAGGTGAAGGTGAAGATGTATGAATAGAATTCCGGTCAACGTCGGAGTTGGCCGGCAAAGGAAGGGGTGAAAGAGGAGTGGACGGAGTTTCGACGTCTGAGTCGATCGCGTAGTCGGTAGCGACTAACGTAACGCGGACTAGGCGGGCGCTAGTGTCCCGAGTCCAAGCGGACATACACTAAACGAGTTTAGTATAGTCAAAGCGGAGAAGGTGAGGGTAAGAAAACGTCAATGGAAAAAAAAACAATGGGTAGAGGGTGAAAAATGGATTTGGCGACAAAGGGCAAGTTTTTATAAAAGTTTTTTTTTGATTTTCTTCTTTTTTCTTTTTAGAAAGAGCTTTACAGGAATATGTACGGACTTACGGCTTTTAAGCAATCACAAATAAGATATGCACAATCTCACCTAGATCTAGGGTCACCTAGGTCTGCTAGACAGCTCCTAACTGTTCCAGAGGGCTAGAAATAGGACCTCAAACCGCCTCTTCTCCGTCTAATGCGGCCAGATAAGTGCCAGGTAAGTGGGAGGTTGTCCAACGCTTTCGCGAAGTTCCTTAATTAAATAACTACTTGCCTTCGTCACACTTGCCTAGGCACCGCAAAAGTCAGATAGGATAAACGGCCGATGCCTGTAACTAGTCTTCTGTCCTATTGAGCGCGAAGTCCTTAGGGCTGAGTCAAGTATTTTTTAATTTAACAATGGTTAATGCATATGCTTTTTGTGATTTTTGGGGTCCTGGGAAGGGTGATGAAATCCCCACCCAATCTGAATTGGTTTCAAGCCCCTTAAGTCCGTATTAATGAATGCAAAGCGATAACAAATCAACTGCAAACAATTTTTATTTTTAGCGCGGCGCAAAGAATCCTACACAAAAACAGTTTATTGGAAGAGGGAAGAGAGTTTGCGCAAAGAATGCTGCAGAAAACATAGTTTATTGGAGTCCAGAGGAGTGGGAGAGAGGAGAGAGACACTTACAGGGAATTTGGAACCCTGAGGCCACCAAACGGCCGCGGTTCCGCGGCAATAGGGCTCTAATGCCGCGGTTCCGCGGCTATCTTGTGGAATTGGGGATCCAGTTTTGTTGGCTGGGTTCTGTTGGGTGTCCTCTTCTGTTCTAAAGCCCCTAAATCTGGAATTTCTTACTGTAACTGCTCCAGAATCTCACAGTAGACCGTTTGCTTCGTTTTAGGTTCGTCGCGGTGTAGCCGCGAGATGTGCGTCTTTCTTCCCACGTCTTTGGCACTGAACTTGAACTCCGTATTATCCTGCACACTTGCCCAAAAACTAATCAAAAATAACAAAATGATTTTTACAAAGTATTTTTTTTGTTTTGTTTTTCGGTTATATTCACAAGTTAACCCGAAATTACACAAAGAAATAAACTACCGTCTCCCCGGCAACGGCGCCATTTGATTGGTAGAGGTTCTGCGTGTTCAAGTTTAGTTAATTACCGCAATCAAGACGGTTTCGCTTGTAGCTAGCCGGTTGAGTACGGGTTGTCCGCAGGGAGATGGGAATCTTTTTATAAGTGTTTTAAAGAGTTAAGTCCAGTTTTCCAGATTTTGTTGTGATTAATTAAGTGTTAAAATGATATGTAAAGAGAGCTTATTAGGATTAGGATTAGGTTAGTTTGAGTTAGGAGTCGCTCACCTCTTTCGTTGCCACTCTTAATATCGGTGTTACGGTAATCGGCAACAACGGGGATTAGCACGACTAGGAAGGAACTTGCGAGTATAAGCTAGGCTTTCCAACGCATAAGTTCTTCCTTTTGATGCTTGTCCGTCTGTTCTTGGCTCTTAGCCATAAACTCCGGTTAATTCAACCACAACCGGAATCACCGATATCATGTAGGATAGGGTGCCATAAGGAGCGGATTGTGGTTCAATTAATGGGAGTCGATTTAACATGTTGGGCAAGGAAAGAGTGAGAGAGATTTCCTTCTCTCAAACTTCATTTATCCTACCCTAACAAGTATGAAACTACTCACACATCATAATGAAAAGAAAACAAAACAAAAGAGGAAGATAGAAAGAAGGAGATTAGAAGATAACAACTAGCTATTTGCGACCTCACCTTGGCAAGGATCAAGCGTAAGCATCATGGTTGTTTTAAGGATAAAGGAAAAGAGAAAAGAAAGAAACAACAAGAAATAACAACAACTAAGTTAACAAATGAAAATTACAAGCAATAATAAAAGAACAAGACAAGTTATAATAACAAAAGGAACTTCTTTATTCATCATTCTTCACTCACAAAAGCTCACTACAAGTTTTTCAATGGAGAAGAGATGAGAAGAGGAAGAAGAAACAAGTATTCTAAACCTAGAAAAATACAAGATTATGCACCCTTGGCTTCACAAATTTTTGGGCTATTTATAGGCAGGGAAATGGAAATCTAGGGCAAAATTCTGCCTGTACATAGAAAGACCAAAATACCCCTGAAGTATCTTCAACCGACAAGTCCGTACGGCCGCGGTTCCGCGGCCTAAGCCTGCTATTGCCGTGGAACCGCGGCACTTTAGGGGAATTGATTCATCGTATTTGGTGGTTTTTCCTATTTTGCTGTCCCCTTTTGTCTGGTACATGTTTTTTCTGATAATCTTTCCACATTTGTTCCAGAATTCTAGTGGATCAAAAGGTGATTGGACATGGATCTTTTGTCATGATTTTCTTGAGCTCCGCGTAGATTTCTTGGATCTTGTGTTGCCATTGAGCCTTGTACATGAAGGTGACAATCGATTTGCCATTTTGTCTCCTAAACTGGTGTGTGGCAACAGACGGATAAAGAGCGGAGACCCGTGTTTTATCTCTGGTTGGCAGGAACCCGGATTTTGTCGTGTTTTCCATGAATTTCACCGTTTAGAGCCGAGAACCTGTATCCTGCAATTGGCTAGCAAACACGGCTCAAGAGCACCTACCGATAAGCAATGTGATAAAAATTGGGCGGTATAAAAATGCAAAAATCTGATATGAACATGCGTTTATGGGATTATATATTTATATGTTCACATTGGTATGGGACTATGTGTTCATATACTGGATTTGAGGATAGTACTTGGGATTTAAGATGAGTCAATGAGATTTGATTTGAGGCCGTGAGATCGGTGATATAGCAGGGTTCGTATTTGAGATACGACATGACGTTGTAGCGGGTCCTTGACATAGTGTTTCACACACGTGCATGCATACTTAGGCGGTATCAGTATTGTACTAGACGTAGATCAGTACTCCGATCATGATATTTGATAAAGAGGATACCAGATGAATAGTATGATGAATGTGATATTGACCCGTACCCCGATTTGGGATGCCGTACGACGGATTTACATACGAGCTATATATTGATGATTGATCCGTACTCTTGACTTGTGAATATCTGATTATAGATATGGTATCGGATTGATAGTATCGAGGCAGGATCACCGACTAATATATATTCATATATGTGTCGACTCAGATGCAAGGCGGTTTCCTTACCTTTAGTTCAGCCGTATAGTTTAGTGTAGTTGTCAGACTAGATTAGATTTCTACCTATTTCAAAACTAACGGATCGTGGGTATTTTAAAAGAAAGGTCAAGGGATCTACGGATATTTCAAAAGACGTATCCTTTCTTAAAACCACCGTAGCCCTTATTTTCAAAACCCCACGATTCGTGTTATTTCAAATGGCACCATTGTTTAGTATTTAGCTCCCACTCATTATTGTTGTTCGCTCCGCATCGCGTGCTTATATTATGATTCATATCCTATTATTAATATCATGCTGTTAGGACACCAACACCATTACCGATGACGCGTATGTACCACGTACACTTACTTGCCGGCTCACACACATCTTCATCGGTAATTGCCATGTCACGAACACTTTAGAAAATACTATTTCATTTGACATAGGTTGTTAGCTAATAGTTTAGACATGATATTAGTGTACTTGCCTTATACGCTAGTTAGACATTGTAGTTATTGCATGCTACTTCATGCATGTTATTATTCACTGTTGTGTCGCATTCATGGATTCCCATGCCTATATTCACTGTTTACATGCTATTGATGACTTGGATTCGGATTTCATGAGATTTCTTGGATTTGGAGGAAAACCGCAAAAACATAAATAAACCTTTTCTCTCTTTTAAAATAAAAAGTGCAGTTTTCCCATGATGTATGAGTCGTCCACCATGAGTTTGCTGATGGATTTCGAGACCCGATTCAAGGAGTGGAGGAACCGTTTCGGGTACATGGTGGGCCCGGTGCGGTACCCCGGGGCAAGAGGATCGTGTTGTTGACGTTTAGCCTGGCAGGGGAGCACTACCGACCGGTGATATTACCCGACGCGTCGGATATCCGGAGGATACCGTCGTGGTCTTGAGATGGATGGTAGGGGCCGGTCTGGACTGACGGCGCCCTAGATATTGTGATTGAGACATTGAGATTTCGAGATATTGAGGTACAGAGACTGTGATACAGAGATATCAAGATATTGGGATTACGTTTTGTGCCGATGCTAGGCACTGTTTTATACTGATTTCATTTATGATATCTCATTTTAAAAATACAAAGGAAATCTCACTAAATTATGAAAACAATTTCTTCATTTACATGTATTCTGTTTTCAAGCATTCATACTTCATATGATATATTGCTACCTGAGGCACTGACACGGGCACATGAGATTACACTCGGGTTAGATTTCACCCTAGCCATTGTTATACATATATTTGAGGATATATTATGATCATTGACCTAGGTTGCGTTATTTATGCGATTTCTATTCGTAGATATTTTTTCTATTCTCGAGTCGGCAACTCACCCCCGTTGTGCCCCAGTTTCTTGCAGGTTTGGCGTACAGGGTTCTTTACGGCTTTGTGGGCTTAGTTTCGTTCGGGTGATTTGCTAGTAGGTGGGTTTACTTGTATCGTACACCCATTATATATCTTGTATATCATTATTCTGTTGTATCTAGATGTTCCATCACCCAAACATGTATTTATTTGGAGATAGAGACCAGTGATGTTATTCCTTCGACCTTAGAGTCGCGCGTTATATTTCTGTGGTTTTCTTGTGGTTTTGAGTTTCCTTTTGAATTTTAATTCTCGCCGTTGGCGTTGTATATTATATTGCTTGTGTGGTTGTAATCGTCGATTGACGAAAAGCTAGCTCCCGCTTGGGGATGCCTTTTGTTGATTTCGTATACTATTCATGTTGTATCCCGTTTGGGGGCCAGTATTTACAAAGGAGACTCTGCCGAAATTTTTCAGGAAATACTTGATGTTTTTAAAATCGCATAACTCGGCTTATGCTATTAAAACTACTTGATTTTAAATTGGTTTTCTTTCACTCTACCACTTTTCTTGGTTTGGATTTCTGGGTTTTTCGGCTTACTTAGATTACGTACGCATTAAGACATTTCGTAGTCTAAGTGCCGGTCATGTTCTGTACTTTCGGGTCGTGACAAAGTTGGTATCAGGGCGTTAGGTTTTACCTTCGGAGCGTAGGATGACCCTTGGTTTATGGAATAGGTGACTAAAGTAGAGTGACGTACCGTGGGTATGTTCCGCGGCATACTTACGATACGCTACTCCACTTAAGAAGCCTTAAGATGTACATTTCTTTGCTCAGTATTATATTCATTCCGATCTAGCCTCATCAGTACCAGTTATGATTTTGCTGCCACGATTACGGGCAGGGAGAGCTACAGCTAGAGTTGTGGTCAGCACGAGCTCGTCACGAACGAGGACTGACCAGGGCAAAATTCAGGCGACACACGATTGCGGAGATGTGTCTTTTTACTGTGTTTCCGCGCCACGAGCGTTTGGCGGATCGCCTTTATGAGGTTACTCGGATGTGCGGATCGACACTAGAGGATTGAGCCAATGATAGAGGCAAGCCAGATTTTGATGACCGTTGGTGTATTGCTTACTCATGATGATTGAGGCACTGTTCAGCGTGCAGAAGAGTGAGCCAATTGTTGCTCAGAGCGACGAGATATCGCCCCATATGTTGGAGCTATTGCGGGATGAGTTGTACTAATAGATGATAGAAGGTCGCTAGTCACCCGATGATGTATGACTAGGACATGTGGTTCGTTCGCCTACCCGATGAGAGGTCATCAGATAGATTGATTCCAGCTAGAGACGACTTCGCGCGGAGATGTTGGGAGTCGACAGAGACGATCGAATGTCAGAAACCTATTATTCCAAGTTTAAAGTATTCGGAAGGGCATGTAGGCAATTCTATGGACCCTCTAGAAGAATGAAACCCTAACTCGACTTAATGACCGTGTGAAAGCCTTTGAACCTTCGGGTTTGCGGCAGTTCTACGGCGCCATTAGTGAGGTTTGGGTTTGCCCTTCTACGGCTGGACCACCGATGCTATGGTATGTACTCGATACTATTAAACTATGCCCAAGATGTTGAGCCCTTGGGGGATTATGAGGTTTTGACAATCGATTGGATGGTTCGACTTAATTCCGATGCTAGGTGGTGAGATACATTTCTTGGGAGACTCCCGATACAAGGATAGCCGTTGGAGCTCAGTCCATGCAGCCGCGACGAGACGAGTCCAAAGCAGACGACATTAGAGAAAAGTGAAGTAAGAGGTTCGTACCAGATCTAGATGAGATGACGTTCCACTCCGCCGACATCAGAGATGCGATGCGCATGCCGAGGCATGGTACTTGGATTTACCTTCAAGAAGGAGTCGCGATGAGTATGCAGTCGTTACAGAGCAAGATGCAGATATAGGAAAGGACGATGACTTCCGGACAGTTTGCAGAGACGAGACATGGAAGAGACCGTAAGCAGGATTCCTTCCAGGACACTGCTGCAATGATACTTACACCCAGGATCGGATGTGTCACGTACATTCAGAGAGCCAGAGGCTGACGCCAGTGATATGCTGTCTTACGAGTGGTCGCGATGATTGACCGAGAGATGACCAAAGAAGTGCCAGAACGGGATCATCCCCGTTAGCACACCTGACAGGGCCGATGAGCCGATGGACCGAGAGATTGGTAATTCACAGTAAAGACCTTGACCCAGGAGTTGTCATTGTTACGCACACCAGCAGGCCAGAGTTCATGATCATCGACGAGACGTCCCACTAGTGACCGCGACAGTTGGCCCGAGATTCTTAGAGGATGCACTTGAGCAGTACTATTCCGCCATTATTGATTTCGATGTTTTGGGTGATTTATTCGCATGATTTGATTTTGATGATTGAGGATTTACGATCTTTGCACAGTGTTGCACTTGATATCGTTTTCGTGCTTTGGTTTCACATGTTTGTGATTTTACGGTTTTAGACATTTGAGTTGATTTTGTGCGTATGCACGCACACGATTTGGTTCCTGCACTCTGTATAGTTTATATATGCTTGCTGTACAGTGATTCGCCTTTTGTGCACTTAGATGCACTGGACTTCGATTTCGATTGTGATACTCGATATTTGTTTTGTGCACCTTGTGCACCTGATTTGATTTTGCGCATGTTCGGCGCTTGATATTGGATTTCATGATTTCGTGCATGATGGATGCCCCTGGTTTTGGGTTTTCGCGCATGTCTTGAGATGCGATTTTGGTGCACACCAGATGCACTAAATCGAGATTTTTTTTCGTGCATGTCAGATGCACCTGATTTTGCTGTCAGGCATACACGTTGCCTACGACAGATGCTTTGTGCACACCCAATGCACTTAGATCTTGTTTCTGTGCACTTATATGGCACGCATATGGATTTTGATTGTCGTGCGCACCAGATGCACGTAGTATTCATACGCGTATTTTGGGATTGATTTCTTATAGAGCAGTACGTTTTTTTTATTTTTTTTATGATAACTGCGATGTGTTTTCGTACTAAGCAGGACTAGACAGAGGACAGTACCTGAATGTATTTTGCATGCATTGATAGCTATTGAAGGTAATTCCAAAAAGCGAACTATAGTCTCAGTATTTACCTACGTGTCTGATATGACGCGAAACGTTTAAAACAAGGAAAACCCTTCTAAATTGTTTCCCAAAACGGCGGAACGTACATTTCAAACAAAGGTATATATGTATATAGTTATTTTCTTATGATAGACGTCCGCCACTGTGCAGTGTTATGTGCATTGCACAGCAACTTAAAGGATTTGGCATGCATTTCCTCCTGATATTTGCATGTATAGTTCCGATTTATAGCATATCGGTCTTGCTTGAGATTTGGCATTCGTGTCTTCACCTTTACTCCGATGATTGCGGGATGCTTGACGGAGTTTTGATTTCGAGTTATCTACTCATTACTCATGCGCTTGCATTGCGCTATGATGTGTTTATGTATTTATGATTTCGGAGCCCCGGCGATTTGATGGTTTTGGCTGAAATATTTTAGTATTTGGGGGGGAGTTTTAATTTAAATTCGAAGACCGAATTTCTTTAAGGGGGAAAGATTGTAACGTTTTGAAAATCGTTTCGGTGAAATTTCGAAAAAACGGTAAAATAAGGGGGTTTTCTGTAAAAAGTCAAAATACAGATATCTTTATTATAAAATTAAATATTCATATTCTAGATATGAAATTGCTAGTACTTGGTGTTTATTGCGCCACTGGTGAAATTTAAAATTTTCTGAAAAATTTTCCGAAATTAATTATTTTAATATTATTTTAAGGCGTCCCTAATACATTTAATTAGGGAAAAATTACAAATTGGAATGAGTTGAAACAAATTTTGTGCATCATAACACATTAAACAAAATTTTATCATGTGGTTTTTGAAATGAAATGGTTTGCTAAAACGGTTTAGAAAATATCGAAGAAAAATGGCTTAAATAGTGAAAGTTGTGTTAATGGGAATTGGGGTAATACATTTATCTTTTTTTCTAACCCACACACCCACACCACACCCTCACCCTCTCCCCAAGTATGGCTGAATTCAGCAGCCCTAGCAGCCCCAAATAATTCCCACTTCAAAGGTCAATAAAAAGAAAAAGAAAGGAAAATGATATTAAACATTGGGGTATGGGTTATTATACTTGATGTATGGGTCTTATTTTCTTTCTTTGACTTCCCCAAACTCACCCACACCTCTCACTTTCCCCCCCTGCTGCTGCTGGCCGAGCTTGCTGCCCCAAACCCTCCACTTTCCCCACTTGATCTCCACCTCAAAATTCAACCAAAAACCCATCAAAAATCCACAAATTATCTCACAATCTCAAAGCTTATTCCATACCCTTTATTCCTTGGCCAATTCATGCTTGAATCCTTAGAGCAAGATGGTGTTTTGGAGGCAAATCTCCAAGCTAGATCTCAAAAAAATTGGGAGGTATAAACCTTAACCCTATATAGAATTTGTTGTTTAAATTGTTTTAATCTAGCATAATTAAGTGTTAGTTTTGTTCTTGTTGCTAATTTGAAAATTCAAGAATATGGTTTGAATTTAATTAGGGTTTAACCTTCACTACTTGGATAATCAAGTGTAGATTTTCATCTTGAGGAAATGAAAAACCTAATCTACTTGCTAGTTGCATTTTTGTTAATTTTAATTTGTGATAATTATATAAATTGCAAACTAGGTTTTAAAAATATATATATTTTGGTGAGATAAAATTCTAATTAGGGTTTCATGGTATTATTAGTATTATAATAAACGGTTTAATGCCTTTGGACCATGCAAAACCAAGCTGATTTGTAAAATTATGAATTTTACTTTAAAAAGAGTTAAAGTCGGTATTTTTGCAAACTAGTTTTTCTGAACGTATGTGGTTTGGTGAAATTAAATCGTGGGAATGGTTTGTATGGATTATTTAAGTTATTTAATAAGTATTATGGCCGATAGAATTGTTTAAACGTCGAGTTTTGTACTAAAACGGGTAATTTTGCTTGCTAGTTTTTCGGAAAAACGGCTTTTAAAGTGAATTTGGGGTTTTTGTGAGTTTTAACCTATTTTATATTAAAATTAGTGTTCGTGAATGTGCAAATGAGTTTATTTGGGTTTTTCTCGATGGTCTGGCGTTTGTACGCCGACGTCGAGGGTTTTTGGGTTGATTCGTGAAAGCAACCATATGTTTTGACTTATGTGGGATTCGTGTATCGTTTTAGTCATGAGTCGGATTTTAATGCGATACGGTGCGTTATGATATGTAGGTACCCCCATGTGGACTTCGAGACGACAAGCAAGCGCGTGGCGACGTCGGCACCGGCTAGCGAGGACCAGGTGAGTAGATTTATATCTACGGGGAGAAGTCGGGTGGATGGCGTATAGCACCCCCGTAATTCGTAATGATGTATACGAATACGTATACACACATATATTTCGTATATGTTGAATTGAGATTATTGATGATAAAGATGGACTTTTGGTGTTCTGTGATTGGTTTAGTGTAGTTGCGAAACCCTAGAGTAGGGGTTTCACCTATACACACACACACGCACATACTTGCATACATCCTTTCTTTTACATGTGCGTTTATGGGATTATATATTTATATGTTCACATGGGTATGGGACTATGTGTTCATATACTGTATTTGAGGATAGTACTTGGGATTTAAGATGAGTCGATGAGATTTGATTTGAGGCCGTGAGATCGGTGATATAGCAGGGTTCGTATTTGAGATACGACATGACGTTGTAGCGGGTCCTTGACATAGTGTTTCACACACGTGCATGCATACTTAGGCGGTATCAGTATTGTACTAGACGTAGATCAGTACCCCGATCATGATATTTGATAAAGAGGATACCAGTTGAATAGTATGATGAATGTGATATTGACCTGTACCCCGATTTGGGATGCCGTACGACGGATTTACGTACGAGCTATATATTGATGATTGATCCGCACTCTTGACTTGGGAATATCTGATTATAGATATGGTATCGGATTGATAGTACCGAGGCGGGATAACCGACTAATATATATTCATATATGTATCGACTCAGATGTTAGGCGGTTTCCTTACCTTTAGTTCAGCCGTATAGTTTAGTGTAGTTGTCAGACTAGATTAGATTTCTCCCTATTTCAAAACTAACGGATCGTGGGTATTTTAAAGGAAAGGTCAAGGGATCTACGGATATTTCAAAAGACGTATCCTTTCTTAAAACCACCGTAGCCCTTATTTTCAAAACCCCACGATTCGTGTTATTTCAAATGGCACCATTGTTTAGTATTTAGCTCCCGCTCATTATTGTTGTTCGCTCCGCATCGCGTGGTTATATTCTGATTCATATCCTATTATTAATATCATGCTGTTAGGACACCAGCACCATTACCGATGACGCGTATGTACCACGTACACTTACTTGCCGGCTCACACACATCTTCATCGGTAATTGCCATGTCATGAACACTTTAGAAAATACTATTTCATTTGACATAGGTTGTTAGCTAATAGTTTAGACATGATATTAGTGTACTTGCTTTATACGCTAGTTAGACATTGTAGTTATTGCCTGCTACTTCATGCATGTTATTATTCACTGTTGTGTCGCATTCATGGATTCTCATGCCTATATTCACTGTTTACATGCTATTGATGACTTGGATTCGGATTTCATGAGATTTCTTGGATTTGGAGGAAAACCGCAAAAACATAAATAAACATTTTCTCTCTTTTAAAATAAAAAGTGTTGTTTTCCCATGATGTATGAGTCGTCCACCATGAGTTTGCTAATGGATTTCGAGACCCGATTCGAGGAGTGGAGGAACCGTTTCGGGTACATGGTAGGCCCGGTGCGGTACCCCGGGGCAAGAGGATCGTGTTGTTGACGTTGAGCCTGGCAGGGGAGCACTACCGACCGGTGATATTACCCGACGCGTCGGATATCCGGAGGATACCGTCGTGGTCTTGAGATGGATGGTAGGGGCCGGTCTGGACTGACGGCGCCCTAGATATTGTGATTGAGACATTGAGATTTCGAGATATTGAGGTACAGAGACTGTGATACAGAGATATCGAGATATTGGGATTACGTTTTGTGCCGATGCTAGGCACTGTTTTATGCTGATTTCAATTATGATATCTCATTTTAAAAATACAAAGGAAATCTCACTAAATTATGAAACCAGTTTCTTCATTTACATGTATTCTGTTTTCAAGCATTCATACTTCATATGATATATTACTACCTGAGGCACTGATACGAGCACATGAGATTACACTCGGGTTAGATATCACCCTAGCCATTGTTATAGGCTGCATGTTATACATATATTTGAGGATATATTATGATCATTGACCTAGGTTGCGTTATTTATGCAATTTCTATTCGTAGATGTTTTTTCTATTCACGAGTTGGCAACTCACCCCGTTGTGCCCCAGTTTCTTGCAGGTTTGCCGTACAGGGTTCTTTACGGCTTTGCGGGCATAGTTTCGTTCGGGTGATTTGCTAGTAGGTGGGTTTACCTGTATCGTACCCCCATTATATATCTTGTATATCATTATTCTGTTGTATCTAGAAGTTCCATCAACCAAACATGTATTTATTTTGAGATAGAGACCAGTGATGTTATTCCTTCGACCTTAGAGTCGCGCGTTATATTTCTGTGGTTTTCTTGTGGTTTTGAGTTTCCTTTTGAATTTTAATCCTCGCCGTTGGCGTTGTATATTATATTGCTTGTGTGGTTGTGACCGTCGATTGACGAAGAGCTAGCTCCAGCTTGGGGATGCCTTTTGTTGATTTCGTATACTATTCATGTTGTATCCCGTTTGGGAGCCAGTCTTTACAAAGGAGACTCTGCCGAAATTTTTCAGGAAATACTTGATGTTTTTAAAACCGCATAACTCGGCTTATGCTATTAAAACTACTTGATTTTAAATTGGTTTTCTTTCACTCTACTACTTTTCTTGGTTTGGATTTCTGGGTTTTTCGGCTTACTTAGATTACGTACGCCTCGAGACGTTTCGTAGTCTAAGTGCTGGTCATGTTCCGTACTTTCGGGTCGTGACACCAAGAGTCCGGGAGAACCACGATCGCAGCGAAGGGACTACAACAAAGAGCTATTGAAGTGAAGGACCGATCTACAAAGGTTGTATTTTCTTCTTCACTTAGATAGTAAATGGTTTGCTATATGTTTTCCGTATTGTATTCTAGTTAACGATCATGTTTAGAGTTTCTTTTAATGGAAAATTTTATAAATTGGTATGGACGATGCGTCCCGAAACCTTGCTGCCGTCGATAGGAACCCAATAGTGGTATCAGAGCCTAGCTAGGAAATAATACGGATAATGTTAGATTACGAACACGAAAAAAACTCCGAACTTGAAACCCTAAAAATCATGTTTCTGTCGAATTTAAAACGAGCCCTAAATTTTTTTTAAACATGTACAAAATCATAATTGTGTGATAACATGAACACTGATGAAATTTGGAGGCATTCTGTGCAGATTGGGCCGGCGACACCCCCCCTCACCGGCCAATTCCGAGCCCCCCTCCAGATTTTACAGTGTTCTATTACATGAGTTTTGGTGCTTCAGGTGTTGTTTATTCTTGCTAAATTGTCATGTGATGTTAATTTACTATATTGAAAAATCGGAGTGTTTTGTAGTCGTAATTTTAACTGTTTTCGGGTAATTTTAGACGTTGTTAAAAAGTTCAATCGGATGTCAAATACCCACTTTAACCCTTGCCGGGAAAATTTCCAAGTGTTGGATTTTTTCCCGTAGTTAAAAAGCTTTCAAAGATCATGCAAGTTATGTGATGGACCCTCTAGAAGAACAAAACCTTAACTCGATTATGTGACCGTCAGAATCGCCACCGAACCCTCGGGTTTGTGGTGGTTCAGCGGTGCCACATGTGAGGCGTTGGTTTGGCCCTTCTACGGCTGGTTCATTGGTGTTGTGGCGTGTGCTGAATTACTTTAAACTACGCTCAAGTGTTGAGTTTTCTGGGTAATCTTGGGTGTTCGATGATTCGATTGGAATGTTTAACATCGTCTAGTTTTTCTGTGCTGTGATGACATGTGATGTTATGTACTGCTGGATATATTATATTGGATCGTCGCATTTTGAATAGCCGGGTTTTTTTATGTGAGATGAGAGTATTTATTTTCATTCATGTAAAATTAAATGTATGTAATAGTCTTTTATTGGGGCACTTCCGGGTTGAGGTTGATGTCACCATTGATGTATATTATTTACTTTTCCGCATTAGGATAAACCCAAAGAGGAGAGCACAAGTAACCGGGTTCTAGAGTCCAGTGGGAGACCAACTCGAGGAGTTGAGTCCGGGTCACCGAACTCTAGAATTGGTAGGGTTGCTTGCCGCTCTCGTAGGGGTCTAGGGGTGTGGGTTTGGCTATTCATCGCGACCGTGGAATCCATGTTTTATAGAGGCTCAAAATAAAACACGGACCTCCTAGTATATCGAATATTTCATATGTTTCTTCTGCTGCGATATCTGTGATGTGATCATTTGATATGTTGAGATAAATACTGTATATAGTATACATGATATATTATATAGACGTTACTTATGTTTTACACCCACGCTAGCCCCGCCCCGCTCTGCCATTAGTCACCTAACCTAACGGAGCATGAGGGGGCATCGAGGCGAATGCGGATGGCAAAAGTGTTCGTCGTATTTATCTGTGATGTTTAGGTGACTTAATTGATGGGACTTCATTAATATGATTAATGAAAGAAAAGAAACCTAACAGATATTGTAGAATCAAATTTTCAAAAAGGGTAGCTACAGTTTTTGCTTTGCATTGTGATATATATGATATATCCCGCACCTTATTCGATGAGGAAAGAGCCGAGTTTCCTTCACCGGGAGTGACCTCTTTAGCAAAACTGGCAGATGCTACAACACTCAGTTTGTCTTTTTATTGCTTTTGGAGTTTTCTCTTTGCATAGTGATATATGTGATATATCCCGCACCTTATTCGATGACGAAAGAGCCAAGATCCCTTCACCGAGAGTGACCTCTTTAGCGAAACTAGGAAAAGCCTAAAAAATACTCCTTTTCAAAATTCACTTGTTTCTACAACGATATCAAGTTCATTACGCAATAGGTTTTCAGAAAAACCTGTCTTAGCCCTCCGTCATTTCAGATAAAGTATATAGTATCGTGCTACATTTGTTTGCTTTCGTCAAGGTGTAGTGTGCGGTAGCTATATGCTGCTTATTTGCTGCATATGATGCGATTGGATAAGGGTAGTCGTACGGCTTTGTTGGCTTTCGTCAAGGGTCGTGTGGGTGGGTTTAATTCAGTCAAGAAATTTATGGGTTGAACTTGACTAGTAGGCTATGGTTTGTTAGCTTTCGTCATGGTCATAGCACGTTAGGGGAAAAATGTTATCTGGAATTTCAAATGTTGAAATTTGCAATGAGATTGCATACCTTCTATATGATAGTTGGATCCCGATACCCACTGCGAGTAATTGTTACTCCTGGGAGTGTTTTACACAGGACAATTAGCCAATCAAGTAGGTGTCTAGAAAGGTGTCATCGGGGTTATGCCTATGGGAAAATGAGATTTATTTTAATTAGGTTTGTGCGAAAGCACGGGGAACCTCCCTCAGAGTACCGACACTGGCCTGGCTGAATGATTGGCGAAATTGTAGGGTGTAATTAATCCTGGCTAGTCTTCCCTTTTACGGTTTTGAAGGAAGATTTGATAAAAACAGTGGGAGCCATTCTGATTAGATAAAATAATAACCTGACTAATCTTGCAAGAGCATACGCTAAAGTGTTTTCTTCTCTCTCTCTCCAGGTAGCGACCATATCATGCCTTAATCAAGATAATAATATGGATGTATTGACCGAACCCGCATGTTATACTGTGCTGGGGAACGTTGGTTTCGTTCTTTCTTATAAGAGTTATAAGACTGAACATGATATAGGGCAATACCAGGATTCCCATGCCACCCGAATGAAGAAAGTACATGTTGATGCATTTTCTTCGGGTGTGTTCGTTACAGAGAACTGTTTCACCATTTGCTCTACGTCCTGGGTATTAGATACCGGGTCAGGATCCCATATATGTAATCAGTTACATGGGATTAGAAAAGGTAGAGAACTTGGAGAAGGTGATAAAGACATAAGGGTTGGAAATGGTGCAATTGTTGTAGCTAAAACCGTCGGGGAATATTGTTAGTGTATATGCCCTAGAGGCCATTACTGTATCATACTAGCTTGTATATTACTTGATGGAAGCTTGGGATATTCACAGTTGTATAAACAATCTTGCTCAAAATGGTAGTATGCTACTTGGTTTGTCTCTATTTCAATATGTGCATGTGTTTCATTTAGCATATCGCTTATATACATATTAGTAGAGCCCTTGGGATCTTTTCTTGATTACCAGCGTTGTGATGGCGCTCACGCTCGTGGGGGCTGGGTACTCCATAAGCACATCCTTATACTGGTCCCTAGTCGTAGGACTATCGAGACAGGGTATCGATACTCCAGAGTAGACTAGCGTATGCACTTTTCATCCCAGCGGGGGAGACGGTCTGTCCCACAGCCGTCAGTACGTCGTACTTGAGATAGTATGCGGGTGCTCGTTAGGTTACGAGTACACTGGACATGACTCGTCGGGAACTGTTGGTTGGTATTATACCTATCGTCAGTTATCAGTTCCCAGGTGACATGAGTACAGCTTAGTCCGCAGACTTGACACAGTCACTTCGCCTCGAGTGTGTTCCCACTGTACTTAGATTACTACCCTACCACGGCTCAAAGGAGTCGTGCAAACAGGTAGTAGTTGGGTGCAGTCCCGAAGCACTTGGAGACTGTGACGGTTATACAAGATTCGTCTCTCCCGGTATTGGGGGTTGATATCGTGCTGTGTCTAGGAGAGCCATTACACAAGTAGTCCATGGCAAGGGCAAGCGAGATATACTGGTAGGTTTCCAGTGTTGTCTCAGGGTGTTCTGGGCTTCACTCCGACACGACTTGTACCACTATTAAGGGACTGACGTTTACCACCTCCCTAGGCCCGCCATGCGATGTATCAGACGAACAGACCGGACTGTACGTAGATTGTCACATACAGGCTCAGTAGGAGTTCGGATGGGTTTACCTCATCGGCCTTCTTATCGACATCTACCTAGGGACCATTACGTACAGCTAGTGCCGCTTGCGGTCTGTGGTTAAACCCACTGCCAGCGTAGTGTCGAGTCTTTAGAGTCCTACACAGAGAGTTTCCCTGCACTGGGAGAAATGTGTAGAGGCCGTATGGTTTTACGGCAGGGTTACGATCACTTACGTGCACTTGTGTGTGTATGCTGTTCGGGCAGGCAATACTAGTGGGCTTTGGTTTAAGAAAGATCCTAGTATTGCACAGATGGATTTTATTTTTCTTCTGTGCATTCGAATTCTATGGAATGCGGATGCGGGTGTGTATACACAGTTTTGGGGAGCGATGAAGGAGGAGGTGCCCCATTAGGGTCTTGGCAGATGGTTCGGCCAAAACCGTAATGTGGCACACTCGTTAGGGTTTTTGACAATTCGTTTGGTCAAAACCGTTATGAGCCGGAGATATTATTTACTAATCCTTTTATTGATAATTATGTTATGGCTAATTACATTGACCATTTGACCATCTTGACTTTGTTGACTGTTTGACCAAAGTTGACTAGGATCTTCTTGAAAGGTCTAAAATATTCTTTGGTTTTCTTTTTCATTTTGTTATGATAATGGTCATGTCATTTGTAGCCATCAACTTTATCTTGATGGGATTAGTAATGATAATGTTTTCGCATTATTGCAACCATGGTTGGGTTTTTCTCTTGGTTAAGCTTTTCATTTGTTCATTCTCATTCTCTCTCATAGAAAAGAAATGAGAAACATTTCCATGGTTGCTCCTCCTTCTTCCTCCTCTTGATTCTTCCTTTGATCTCATGTGTTGAGAGAAAAAGGATTCCACTTGACAAACACATCCATACATCTCCTCTACACATCTTAGGGCTTCTAGACTAGCAATCTCTTGGCCCTAGTTGCCTCGGCTCGAGGTGGAGCTCGGTTTACATCTCTCGGGTGGATCGTCTTCGACTCAAGAAGGCCGCGGAGGTGCCCAAGGTCCGGATCGACACTTGGAGCTTGGATGGACGAGCGGGACAGCAGAATGAAGACCCGAAGGACCGGTTTCGTGAGGTATACTTTCTACAGCATAGTAGTTATAGCCTCTTGTAGTTTACTAGTTTCTAGTTTAGCAAAGATCCGTGCTCTATGTCCATGTTGCCTTGCGCCAAATTATTGTTTTTCGTCGTTTCCGCCTCCCCGTAAGAACTGGGATGAGCAACGTGGACTTACAGTGGTATCAGAGCCTAGCTAAACATAAACTAGTAAGTTAGCAAAGTGTTAAGAATATCGATTGGAAAAAAGTCGCAAAACACATCCACAAAACCTCAAGTTTCTGTCGATTTTTATACTGCTCAAAAAGTGTTTTAAAATATATGAAAAATCGTCTCAGGGTTTTGTAGAAACACTGCAGAAAAATGATCCAGTGATTCGATCAAACGACCGCGGTTCCGCGGCAATGACATGCTCATTGCCGCGGTTCCGCCGCCGTTTTGACTCGGCACTGGATCAGGTTTTTTGCAGTGTTTTAGTTTGGATGTTTTGGGATTTTTAATACATGTTTTTTCTACCCAGATTTTCCAGAGAGCAAATTGACTTTTGGGGTGCTTAAAAATCCGTATTTTGATCGATATTCCGTAGACTTTGGCTAATGCATATTTTCTGTGATGTGATATGTGTATTGAACGTCCGCTAATCGCTATACATCGATTAGTGGGGGTTATACATATCTGTAATCTATAATGTTGATGGTTTGTGTATATGAACTCGGTGGATTTTCGCGGATGAATAGCCGGGAATGGGTGTGAGATGAGAGTTTCTTTATCGTTCATTCATTGTAAAATTTGTAAATTGATGTAATATTATTTGTTTGGCCGCACAACCGGGTCGGGGTTGTAGCCATCATTGTATTATTTCTTTTTATTGTTTTTGCTCCTAGGATAGACCCAAGGTGGGGTGCACAAACTACCGGGTATCTCGAAGTGCCGAGTGGCCTACTCACGGTGTTGAGGGAGGTTGCTTCGCTTCGGGTACTTGGCGGGTAGTTTGCCGCACCCGTAGGGGTCTACAGTGGGGTTTGGCTATTCATCGCGACCGTTTAATCCATTTTTCGTTGCAGGCTCGAACGAATCGCGGATTCCTAGTATATCCAAAGTGTTCATCTGTGATCTGTAATGTCTATCATTGCTATATATATTAACTATTTAGGTGTTGCTTATGTTTTGCATCCGCGCTAGCCCAGCTCCCGCTCTGTCGTTAGTTAAGTAACCTAACGGGTGATGACGGGGCCCCGTGGCGAATGCGGATGGCATAAGCGTACACCATATTTTGGTTGTTTTCTGCAATGGTAGGTTTAAATGATGGGATGCATTAAAAGACCTAATGCAAGAAAATAAACCAAGTAAAAGTCGTTGGAACACTTTGAAAACCACTCAGTTCTTTTCAAAAACCAGCATTTTAAACGCGGAGCTTGAACCACTCCTTTTAAAAGCTATCTCGTTCCATCGACTATATCAAGTTCACTACGTTCACGGTTTCGCCAAAACCATTCGTAGCCCTCCGTCATTTTGGTAAAATATTCAGTAGTATTCAAGCTATGTATTTTGACCTTCGCCAAGGCATAGTGATTGGTAGCTGCTGAATATTTATCTGTAGCATAGATAGATGCGTTGGTTTGGGACAGTCGTACTACTATTTTGGCCTTCGTCAAGGGTATGTACGGGTGGGTTCAAACTAACCTGGATAATGACGGGTAGAACTTGACATGTGACTTATGATATGTTGGCCTTCGTCAAGGTCATAAGAGTATGGGGCAAAAATCCACATCGGGAGTTTCATAAGTACTGAAACTTGCTAGCGGTGCATACCATTTGGAGTGTGATGATTCTGGTAGGATTCCTTCGGTTTTATCACGCGATGATATTTGGATCCCGATCCTACTGTGAGTATATGCTACTCCTCGGGAAGTTTCTCACTTAACGATCAATGCTATAAACCAAGTAGGTGTCTAGAAAGGTGTTAGCGGGGCTACGCCCACAGGGAAAAGAGGTTACTTAATTAAGGAACTTCGTGAAAGCGTTGGAAAACCTCACTCGAAGTACCGACCCTGGCCTGGCTGAACGGTTAAGCAAGTATTGTACGGTGAGATTGATCCTGACTAATTCTTCCTTTATGGTTTGAGGAGGGATTCGAGAGACAGTGGGAGCCATCCAGTTTAGATAAATTAAAAACCAATCTAAACTTGCAAGAGCATCATGCTGAGTGTTTTCTTCTCTCTCTCTTAATTGCAGCGACCCAGTGACCGCACCTAGGTTACATCTAGATAATATAATGACTGAATCTGACTGTTATGACTGGCAAAGGTCTGTCCAGATGTCCATTGCCCATGACAAGCTGGGACACCTCTTTACTGATCCAACCCCTGCCGTCTCAGGTCCAGTTTCCCCTGTCACGGATATTCATATACGCGAGACATCGGAAAGGAACTCTGCGAAAGCCAAGTGCCTCGTGTTAGCCTCAGTTGATGGTTTATACCAGAGGCAGCACGAGAAGATGGACTCAGCTTCTATCTTCCTCCATAACAAAGTTTTATATGGAGAGCAATCTCGTATCGCAAGATATGAGACCTCGAACGAATTGCTTTCAGCGAGGTTGGCTATTGGGTCATCTGTAGGGGGCAACGTCCTTACAGAGACCAGCTCTTTTGAGCTCTCGGACCTGAAGACCACGTTGAAGAACGAGTCAGATGCTGACTTAGTTCAACAGTCTCTACCTACTACCCTGAAGGAAACCAGGGAAGTAGAAAGAAAGAGAAGGGCAGAAGTTTTAGGAATGGATGCAGTAAAAGAGGGATGTTCCCATTGTTACGGGAATGAACATGGGTAGAAGGATTGCACGGCTTGCAAAGCCAGTAGCCAGAATTCGAAACATGTTGTGGCTTCGGCTTCGGGTGTGTTTGTAATAGAGAACTGTATGTCAGTTAACCCTACTTCCTGGGTATTGGATACCGGATCAGGATCTCATATCTGTAATTCGTTACAGGCTCTGAGAAACCGTAGGGTTATCAAGAAAGGTGATATGACTCTCAGGGTTGCTAATGGAATGAGCATGTATGCTGTATCCGTAGGGGAATATCATCTAGGACTGACAACTGGGCAGATATTGATTATGCGTGACTGTTTTTATGTACCAGGTGCGACTTGTAACATCATATCTGTATCCTTACTTTCTAAGGAAGGATATGATTTTACTTTTGTAAGCGATGTAGTAAACATCCACCTAAATCAAGTACTGATTGGGTCAGGTACATTAAAATACGGTATATATGTTTTGAATCATGCTCAGGTCTTCAGTGTCCAGAACACACTTAAAAGAAAGTCTCCGGAATTAAATCAGGCTTTCTTATGGCATTGTAGACTGGGTAGACACGGTTGACAAAGTTACATAAAGAAGGATACTTGGATTCGTTCGAGTACCAGTCATATGCCACATGTGAATCTTGTCTCATGGGAAAGATGACAAAGACTCCGTTCACTGGACACGGAGAAAGAGCGAGCGAGCTCTTGGGATTCATACACAGTGATGTGTGTGGTCCAATGTCTACACATGCACGAAGTGGTTATTCATACTTCATTACTTTCACAGACGATTTCTCTAGACATGGATATGTCTTCTTGATGAAGCACAAATCCGAGGCCTTTGAGAAATTTCAGGAATATAAGAATGAAGTTGAAAAACAAACAGGCAAAAGTATCAAGACACTGAGATCTGATCGAGGTGGTGAATACTTGAGTGCCGAGTTTCTGGGATACCTAAAAGAGAATGGAATTCTCTCTTAGCTTACTCCTCCATACACACCACAACACAACGGTGTATCGGAAAGGCGGAAGCGAACCCTATTGGATATGGTTCGTTCCATGATGAGTAAGGCTGAGTTACCGCGATCCTTCACGGGATATGCACTAGAATCAGCTGCATATCTTTTGAACATGGTTCCCTCCAAGACTGTGCCTACCACACCATATCAGATGTAGTGTGGGAAGAAACCCTGTCTTAAGTATCCGAAGATATGGGGATGTCCAGCTTTTGTAAAAAAGCAGCATGCGGACAAGCTCGAGGCACGCTCAGTACTGTGTAAGTTCGTGGGATACCTAAAGAACTCCAGGGGGTATTTTTTCTATTGCGCAGAGGAACAAAAGGTTTTTCTTTCTCGTCATGCCCACTTTCTGGAACATCAGTTTTTAGAAAAAGAAGCAAGTGGGAGCGTAGTAGAACTGGAAGAAATTCCAGAACCACAAGCTATTACTGAAAGCTTGGAAGAACCAGAAGTTTCAAGAGAACCGGACATCCCAGCGCCACTCCGCAGGAGTAGTAGGCCGTCTCATTCGCCCGAGAGATACTACGGTTTTCTCATAGACGGGGATAAAGAAGATTGCACCATGGATTATGGTGAGCCTACCAGCTTCCAGCAAGCTATTCAGAGCGGTGACTCGGTAAAATGGCTGGATGCAATGCGGGCCGAGATGGAGTCTATATACACCCACAAAGTTTAGACTTTGGACTTTGCTCCAGAAGGGGTAAAACCCGTAGGCCGCAAATGGATCTTCAGAAAGAAGATTGGTGTAGATGGGCATGTTGAGACCTATAAAGCTAGACTTGTTGCAAAGGGTTTTCGTCAAAGACCTGGTTTGGACTATGACGAGACCTTTTCTCCAGTGGCTATGCTGAAATCCATTCGGATCCTTCTTGCCATTGCTGCCTTCCACGATTATGAAATCTGGCAGATGGACGTAAAGACGGCTTTCCTAAATGGAAATTTGGAAGTGTGCGTCTATATGGATTAGCCCGAGGGATTCATTCAGAGTGGGAGCAGCGGTAGAGTGTGCAAGTTGCCAAAGTCCATCTATGGACTTAAGCAGGCATCGCGGAGTTGGAACATCTTCTTTGATGATACTGTCAAAGAATTCAACTTTATCAAAAACCCAGATGAACCATGCATTTACAGTAAGATTGTAGGGAGAACTGTAGTATTGCTCGTCTTGTACATGGATGATATTCTCCTAATAGGAAATGATATTCCTATGCTACAGTCAGTCAAAGGATTCTTGTCGCAGAGGATCTCCATGAAGGAACTGGGCGATGCCAACTATATTCTGGGGATCCAGATCTATCGTGATAGATCTAAGAGGATGTTGGGACTTTCACAGTCAAGGTACATTGACACCATACTGAAAAGATTCAGTATGGAAGATTCCAAGCGCGGTAATTTACCGGCTTGTCACGGGATCACCCTCTCCAAAGAGATGTCTCCCAAGACTGATTTGGAAAGGGATCACATGTCTATTATACCCTACGATTCTGTGGTAGGCTCTATAATGTATGCGATGTTATGTACCAGACCAGATGTAGCATACGCATTGAGCGTTGTAAGCCGGTATCAGTCGAACCCAGGGGAGAAACACTGGATAGCGGTAAAGAACATTCTCAAGTACCTGAGAAGGACTAAGGAGATGTTCTTGGTGTATGGCGGAAAAGACCTCCAGCTCGAGGCCTTTGCTGACTCCAGCTTCCAGAGTGACAAGGATGACTCCAAGTCCTTGTCGGGTTATGTCTTTACCCTCAATGGAGGGGCGGTTTGCTGGAAGAGTTCCAAGCAGGAGACCGTTGCAGACTCAACTATGGAAGCGGAGTATATAGCTGCTTGCGATGCCGCAAAGGAAGCTGTCTGGATGAAGAAGTTCCTCACGGAGCTTCAGGTGGTTCCTACCATTGTTGATCCAATAACGCTGTATTGCGACAACAACGGCGCTATAGCTTTAGCGAAGGAACCCAGGTCCCATCAGAAGTCCAGGCACATTTTGAGGCGGTACCACCTGATCAGGGAGATCGTTGATCGCCGAGAGATCGAGGTGAAGAGAGTAAATACGGAGAACAACACTATAGATCCAATCACGAAGGCCCTACCCCAGACTCAGTTCGAGCGGCTGATCGAGATGATAGGTCTTCGATACGCCAGTACATGGCCTTAGAGCAAGTGTGAGATTGTTAGTGTATATGCCCTTGAGGCCATTACTGTATCATACTAGCTTGTATATTACTTGATGGAAGCTTGGGATATTCACAGTAGTATAAACAATCTTGCTCAAAATGGTAGTATGCTACTTAGTTTGTCTCTACTTCAATATGTGCAAGTGTTTCGTTTAGCATATCGCTTATATACATATTAGTAGAGCCCTTGGGATCTTTGCTTGATTACCAGCGTTGTGATGGCGCTCACACTCGTGGGGGCTGGGTAATCCATAAGCACATCCTTATACTGGTCCCTAGTCGTAGGACTATCGAGACAGGGAATCGATACTCCAGAGTAGACTAGCGTATGCGCTTCTCATCCCAGCGGGGGAGACGTTCTGTCCCACAGCCGTCAGTACGTCGTACTTGAGATAGTATGCGGGTGCTCGTTAGGTTACGAGTACACGGGACAGGACTCGTCGGGAACTGTTGGTTAGTATTATACCTATCGTCAGTTATCAGTTCCCAGGTGACATGAATACAGCTTAGTCCGCAGACTTGACACTGTCACTTCGCCTCGAGTGTGTTCCCACTGTACTTAGATTACTACCCTACCACGGCTCAAAGGAGTCGTGCAAACAGGTAGTAGTTGGGTGAAGTCCCGAAGCACTTGGAGACAGTGACGGTTAGACAGGATTCGTCTCTTCCGGTATTAGGGGTTGACATCGCGCCGTGTCTAGGAGAGCCATTACACAAGTAGTCCCTGGCCAGGGCAAGCGAGATATACTGGTAGGTTTCCAGTGTTGTCTCACGGTGTTCTGGGCTTCACTCCGACACGACTTGTACCGCTATTAGGGGACTGACGTTTACCGCCCCCCTAGGCCCGCCATGCGATGTATCAGACGAACAGACCGGACTGTACGGAGATTGTCACATACAGGCTCAGTAGGAGTTCGGATGGGTTTAGCTCATCGGCCTTCTTATCGACATCTACCTGGGGACCGTTACGTACAGCTAGTGCCGCTTGCGGTCTGTGGTTAAACCCACTGCCAGCGTATTGTTAAGTCTTTAGAGTCCCACACAGAGAGTTTCCCTGCACTGGGCAAAATGTGTAGAGGCCGTATGGTTTTACGGCAGGGCTACGATCACTTACGTGCACTTGTGTGCGTATGCTGTTCGGGCAGGCAATACTAATGGGCTTTGGTTTAAGCCAGATCCTAGTATTGCACAGATGGATTTGATTTGTCTTCTGTGCATTCGCATTCTACGGAATGCGGATGCGGGTGTGTATACACAGTTTTGGGGAGCGATGAAGGAGGAGGTGCCCCATTAGGGTCTTGGCAGATGGTTCGGCCAAAACCGTAATGTGGCACACTCGTTAGGGTTTTTGACAATTCGTTTGGTCAAAACCGTTATGAGCCGGAGACATTATTTACTAATCCTTTTATTGATAATTATGTTATGGCTAATTACATTGACCATTTGACCATCTTGACTTTGTTGACCGTTTGACCAAAGTTGACTAGGATCTTCTTGAAAGGTCTAAAGTATTCTTTGGTTTTCTTTTTCATTTTGTTATGATAATGGTCATGTCATTTGTAGCCATCAACTTTATCTTGATGGGATTAGTAATGATAATGTTTTTGCATTATTGCAACAATGGCTGGGTTTTTCTCTTGCTTAAGCTTTTCATTTGTTCATTCTCATTCTCTCTTATAGAAAAGAAATGAGAAACATTTCCATGGTTGCTCCTCTTCTTCCTCCTCTTGATTCTTCCTTTGATCTCATGTGTTGAGAGAAAAAGGATTCCACTTGACAAACACATCCATACATCTCCTCTACACATCCTAGGGCTTCTAGACTAGCAATCTCTTTGCCCTAGTTGCCTCGGCTCGAGGTGGAGCTCGGTGTACATCTCTCGGGTGGATCGTCTTCGACTCAAGAAGGCCGCGGAGGTGCCCAAGGTCCGGATCGACACTTGGAGCTTGGATGGACGAGCGGGACAGCAGAATGAAGACCCGAAGGACCGGTTTCGTGAGGTATACTTTCTACAGCATAGTAGTTATAGCCTCTTATAGTTTACTAGTTTCTAGTTTAGCAAAGATCCGTGCTCTAAGTCCATGTCGCCTTGCGCCAAATTATTGTTTTTCGTCGTTTCCGCCTCCCCGTAAGAACCGGGATGAGCAACGTGGACTTACAAATATCACCTTGTATTACCAACTGGTAATACATTGAATCTGAACGAATGCTATTACATGCTGAACCTGATATGCAACATTATATCGGTTTCTTTATTAAGTAAAGAGGGATATAATTTTGTTTTACAGGATAATGTTATGAACATTTTCCTGAACCAAAAGTTGGTTGGATCAGGCACGTTGTGCAATGGCATTTATGTTCTAAATCAATCAACAGTTCTGAGAATAACAAACACACACAAGAGGAAGAGTTCAGAACTGAACGAATCCTTCTTATGGCATTATAGTCTAGGTCACATCAATGCGACATAGCAAGCTAAGTTTCATAAAGATGTATATTTGGAACCGTTCGAATTTTCATCTTATGACACTTGCCAGTCATGTCTCAAAGGCAAGATGACAAAAACTCCATTTACGGGATACGGACAAAGAGTTACTGAACTCTTGGGACTCATACATAGCGATGTATGCGGTCCCATGTCTATACATGCCAGGGATGGTTCTTCGTACTTCATTACATTCACTGACGATCTCTCAGGATACGGACATGTGTTCTTGATAAAACACAAGTCTGAAGCTTTTGAGAATTTTACAGAATATAAAAAAGAAGTCGAGAACCAAACCGGGAAAAGTATTAAAATCCTTCGATCTGATCGAGGAGGTGAATACTTGAGCAATGAATTCCTGGACTTCCTAAAAGAGAATGGGATTCTCTCTCAGCTGACTCCTATATATACACCACAGCACAACGTTGTATCGGAACGGAGGAACCACACCTTATTAGATATGGTGCGCTCTATGATGAGCACAGCAGAGTTACATATTTCCTTCTGGTGGTATACGCTAAAGACAGCCATACATCTATTGAATATGGCCCCCATCAAATCCTTGCCTACCACTCCATATGAGATATGGAAAGGGAAGAGACCATGTCTTAATTATGTTAAGATATGGGGTTGTCCAGCCTATGTCAAACGAAAAAATACGGACAAACTTGAGGCACGGTCTGTTCTATGCAAATTAGTATGATATCCCATGAATTCACAAGGGTATATCTTCTACCACACCGACGAACAAACGGTGTTTGTTTCTCGGCATGCCACCTTTTTAGAAGAGGAATTTCTTGCCAAAGAGATTAGTGGTCATGAGGTAGAACTGGAAGAGGTTCCAGCTACAACAGCTGCAACTGAGAATTTGGTGGAACCAAAGTATTCAGTAGTTCCCAATGAACCCCAGCCTCTCCGCCGATCTAGTAGGGTTCCTTACCCACCTGAGAGATACTACGGTTTTCTCATGGATGGTGGGATCGAGGATTGCATCATGGAGGAGGATGACCCAACTAGCTTCGAGCAGGCTATCAAGGGCGGAGACTCAGTGAAATGGCTGGATGTAATGCGGTCCGAGATGGAATCCATGTACACCAACAAAGTATGGACTTCGGAAGATGCTCCTTAAGGGGTAGTACCCATTGGGACTAAGTGGATCTTCAAGAAAAAACTTGGTGTAGATGGGAAAGAGGAGACTTTCAAAGCTAGACTTGTTGCAAATGGTTTTCGTCAAAGACCAGGAGTGGACTATGACGAAACCTTTTTTCTAGTGGCGATGCTTAAATCCATTCGGATCATGCTTGCCATCGCTTCATATCATGACTACGAAATCTGGCAAATGGATGTTAAGACTGCCTTTCTAAATGGTGATTTAGAAGAGAGCGTGTACATGACTCAGCTAGAGGACTTCGTAGCTAGTGGGAGCAGCGGGAATGTGTGCAAGTTGCTTAAATCCATTTATGGATTAAAACAAGCATCACGGAGTTGGAACATCTGCTTTGACGTCGTTATCAAAGTGTTTGATTTCGTCAAAAACGTAGATGAACCTTGTTTATACAAAAAGGTGGCAGAGAGTAAGGTTGTCTTCCTCGTATTGTACTTGGATGACATACTCTTGATAGGAAATGACATTCCTATGCTGCAATCGGTCAAGCTCTTCTTATCACAAAGATTCTCAATGAAAGATCTACGGGATGCCTCCTACAACTTGGGGATTAAGATCTATAGAGAAAGATCTAAACGGATACTGGGATTGTCCCAATCTAGGTATATTGACACCATACTAAAGTGGTTTAGTATGGATGAATCCAAGCGTGGGTTTTTACCTACGATCTCTAGGCTCACTCTCTCCAAAGAGAAGTCTCCCAAGAATGATTTGGAGAGAGTTCGCATGCAAGTGATACCCTATGCCTCGGCAGTAGGCTCTATGATGTACGCGATGCTATGTACCAGACCCGATGTAGCACACTCACTAAGTGTAGTGGGTAGGTATCAAGCAGATCCTGGAGAGAGTCACTGGACAGCTGTGAAGAGAATTCTCAAGTACTTACAAAGGACTACAGAGATGCTCTTGGTGTATGGTAACGGAGAACGGCAAGTGGAGTCCTTTACCGATTTGAGCTTCCAGAGTGATAAGGACGATACTAAGTTGCACTCGGGATTTGTCTTTACCCTCTACGGAGGGGCGGTATGCTGGAAGAGTTCCAAGCAGGAAACTGTGGCAGACTCGACGATGGAGGCTGAATACATCGCTGCCAACGATGCTGCCAAAGAGGCTGTCTGGATCAAGAAGTTCATAACTGAACTTGGAGTGGTTCCATCCATTAAGGATCCAATACCTTTCTATTGTGATAACAATGGAGTGGTGAATTTGGCCAAGGAACCCAGGTCCCATCAGCGATCCAGGCACATTCTGAGGCGGTATCACCTGATCCGGAAGATAGTTGATCGCCGGGAGATCGAGGTCAGGAGAGTTAACATGAAGAACAACACAGCGGATCAAATCACGAAGGCCATTCAACAGATACAGTTTGAGAGGCTCTTCGAGATGCTTGGTATGCGAAACTACAACAGCTGGCCCTTGTGCACGTAGGAGATTGTTAGTTGTATGTATGCCCTAGAGGTCAGTATTGTACAGATGATGTATATTATATTGGATACTTGGACATATATAGAGAGGACTTTCTTTCTCGACATGATAGTATGATATCTGGTTGCTCTTTATCTTAACATGTATACTTGTCTCTTGATACTGTCTTATGGTTACATGTTGGTAAAGCCCTTAGGATGTGTACTTGACTACTCGGATTATGATGTAGATCATACTAGTGGAGCCATGGTAGTCCATAAGTTCATCCTTTAATGTTCCACGCCGTGGATGTATCGAGACAGGGCATCGATATACCAGAGTAGACTAGCGTATACGCTTCTCGACCAATGAGATAGGTGATGGATGATCCCATGTCCATTGGTGTTTGACATCAGAGATGGTATACGGGTGCTCAGTGGAGACTGGGTACACTGGACAGATTCGCTGAGAACTCCCAGATGGTATTATACTTCACGTAAGATGGCAGTTCTCTGGTGACACTTGTACAGGTTAGTCTGTAGACCCAAGATCGTCATAGAGTCTTGTGTGATTCCCAATGTGCTTTGATTTCCACCTTACCACGTCCAAGAAGGCGGGCAAAATTGTGGTTTTTGGGTACAGTCCCGAGTCACATGGAGGAAATGAGCGATAGGAGGGGTTTCGTCTCTCCCGGTATTAGGAGTTGATGTTGCGCTGTGCTCGATTGGCCATAACAGGGAAGTCCTTGGCCAGGGCTGATTTAGAGATTTACTGGTAAAAATTACCAGTAGTTTCTCGACCCGTTATGAGCCTCACATCGACATGAATTATTGGTTATTGTGGTCTAACGTTTACCATCCCTAGACTTGATATGCGACATATCAGACGAGGAGACCGGACTGTACGGTAAGTGTTACCATCAGGCTTTTGAAGTAGTTAGAATGGGCTTGCTTGCTGATCTTCTGAACGCTTAATACCCGGGTAGCCGTTACGTCCAGCTATTACCGCTAACGGCTTGTGGGTGCTCGATATGATCATCACCTTCAGCCGGTGTATTGACGAGTCTTTAGAGTCCTACTTAGAGGTTTTACTTGCTCAGGAAAAATAAAATAGGAGCACATATGTGATATGTGCAGGACCGAGAATAATGCGTGTATGAGATACCGTATTCTATTCTCGCGACTTTTTGTATCGGTCGGTTATATGAGATATAGCCGGGTTATCGAATCAAGGGTTGATTCGATAAGTCAATACATTGGATGTTAGTCGGTTATATGAGATATAGCCGGATTATTAAGTGAAGTGTTGATTTGATAATTTAGTGTATAATTGTATATATGATATACTAATTTACATTAACTAACATTGGTTCACTTAAGCATTTGTTTTTCTCACATGTGCACAACTTTAATATATATGTGATATATATTAAATTGTGTTTTCTTTTTGTATCATGGTTGTTGATACATAATACATGGGTGTATGAGACACACACCATTCTATTTATAATGGTGGGTTATAATTATTTACGCAAATTACAAAATTAGTGGATATTTGAAAAGAGCATGAAGCTTGTTTTGCTTTGACAAAATCAACTAACTTTGTTTTTACCTTAGATATCTGTTAACCTAACCATTTGGATTAGCCATGGTTATGTCTCTACATGAGTTAGTATATGATACTCACTCACCATGGTTCACTCTCTCACTTGAGTATTATTATTATTTTCATTTTCATTTGTTCATCTTTTTCTCCCTTGAGCAAAAGAAAAGCTTGGTAGGGTTTTCAAAAGAGAGTAAAATATTGTGAGAAAAGAAATTCTAAGGTGAGCCCACTTCCTATTTCTCCATACTCTACTAGATTAGCACTTTAGTATAGGGTGTTTTCTTCACTAATTCTTTAGTTAGTGATGTTGGTGAGTGCTGCATGCTCCCACAACTCTTGTGGTGCGGCGGAAGCGGTGAACGAAAATTTTCTTTGCATACAACACGCACTTAACCGAAGATCTTGTCTAAACCAGAACTAGTAAACCCCAACTAGAGATCTTATCTATTATGTTAGGGATTATACCTTGATGATACGGTCCTTCGGGTCTTCTCTTGGATGCAACTCCTTTGCTCCTTTCTCCTCCTTAGGTGAACTCCTTGGCTCCTTTAGATATTGCCGATGTTTTCGATCTCCGGCCACCGAAGACCTAGATGATCCACCCGAGAGTTTTCGTGTAAGCTAGAAACTCTTCTCAAGAGTTTAACCGAGAGACCAAATTTTCTAGAAGAGGTCACTAGGATGATGTAGAGCTAATTGTATTGGATTAACTTGAAATCCTAAGGTTTGGATTCACATCTCATGTGAGGGTTAAAGCTAGGAAGAAAGATCACCATCATTTTCTTTCTCTCTTCTTATACACTTGTTATGATACACTTATCATAATTTTGTGTAGGATTTGAATGCCTTGATTTCACATCTCATATGAAGGTATTTATAAGAAGAAGGAGGAGGAAAGAATAAGTGCATTTCACGATTAAAAAGTTTAAGCATGATAAAAAGAAAATAGCACTAACTAAAGCATGTATTATGAAAGAAGTATCATGCTTTAATAGTACATCCACTTCAACAACCACATTATCATGCTTATACCTTTTAATTTACACCTCACTAATTTATTTTCACAAAATAAATGATGTCATAATTATGTCATTATGAGGTGGCACCTTCTAGAAGGTATTCTTGTAACAATTACAAAAATACCCCTCCTCCGTATACCGTATACAGTATACTGTATACATGCATCCGAATTCCGAAAAATACGAATACAATTAATCCAATAATATAATACCGGTATCCGACCAGTATTATTCTTCCGATTATTATTCCTGTAACAATTACACGAACATAATCGAATACCTGCCGCAACACCTTACGGCTGCCGTAACAACTTACGGTCTCTACATCTTTTGCCTGAACGAGGGAACCCTCTATGTGGGACTCTAAAGACTCGTCAGTAAGCTGGCAATGGGTTTAACTACAAGCACGTCAGCGGCACTAGCTGTACGTAACGGCTACCCAGGTACATGACGAAAAGGTGGCCGACGAGCGAACTCATCACAACCCTTACGAGCCTGTAAGCAACACTTACCGTACAGTCCGGTCTCTTCGTCTGATACGTCGGATATGAAGTCCAAGGGTGGTAAATGTCAGACCCCGGTAACTTTATAAGTCATGTTGATTTATGGCTAATAATAGGTCGAGGAACTACTGATAACACTTATCAGTAAACCTCGAGAACCCTGGCCAGGGATTTAGGTTTTATAGCCGATCAAACATAGCGCGACATCAACTCCCTATACCGGGAGAGACGAAACCCCTCCTATCGCTCACTGTCTCCATATGATTCGGGACTGTACCCAAAATCCACCTGTTTGCACAACTCAGTAGAGCCGTGGTAGGGAGGAAATCAAAGTACAGTGGGAATCACACAAGACTCTATGACGATCTCGGGTCTACAGAGTAACCTGTACAAGTGTCACCAGAGAACTGCTATCTGAAAATAGGTATATATACCATCTAGGAGTTCTCGGCGAGTCCGTCCAGTGTACCCAGTCTCCACTGAGCACCCGTACACCATCCTTGATGTCAAACACCGGTGGATATGGGATCATCCATCGCCCATCATATGGGTCAAGATGCGTATACGCTAGTCTACTCTGGTGTATCGATGCCCTGTCTCGACACACCCTCGACTAGGAACAGTTATAGGATGTACTCATAGACTACCGTGGCCCCACTAGTATGATCTCATCATAGTCCCAGTAGTCGAGTACAAATCCTAAGGGCTTTATCAACATGTAACAAAAGAGACAATCAGAGTACATGTTAAGATAAAGTACAACCAGATAGCATACTATCATGTCGAGCAAGAAAGTCCTCCCTGTATATGTCCAAGCATCCACTACAATATACATCGTATGTACAGTAATGGCCTCTAGGGCACACATATAACTAACAATCTCCCACTTGCACTAGGGCCATCTGTTGTGGTATCATATACCAAACAATCAGCTGTGGTTGAAGTATCTCATACTCAACCATCCCATAAAAGTCTCTACTGGGAAAAAGCCTTAGTGAGTGGATCCGCTCTGTTGTCCTCTGTATCTACTCTCCAAACCACGATCTCCCTGGAGATCAACCATCTCTATGATCAGGTGATGCTGTCTAAGAATTATATCTGGATTTCTGATGGGACGGTAGTTCCTTGGCTAAAACCACAACCTTATTGTCACACAATGGTAGGAACGAAGTTCATCTCGTGAACTTATATATATCCAGACTATATCTTTGGTAGCATCCTTAGTAATGACGTATCTTGCCTTTCTAGTATGTCACGGTATCTAGCTTGGAACTCTTCCAACATACCGTCCCTCTACTAAGGGTAAAGACAATACCTGCGACTGACATTCAGTCGTCTTTAATCACCCTGGAACCTTTCCAGTGATTCTCCCTAGGATCGATTGATACTATCTCACTACAACTAGTGAGTATCCTAGCATCCATCTAGATCTATCTCATAGATCCAAAATGCAGGATTTAGGAGGTATCACCTTGATCTTATATGGAGAATCTTATGAGATAAGCAGAGATTGACCGAGTGTATCATAGGAAATTCCTTCCCTATCAAGAGTATGTCATCCACGTACTCTACGAGGATCGCCACCATACTCCGTACCACGAGGTTCTACCATTTTTATGAAGTCAAACTCTTTGACTATCAAAACAAATGTTCCAACTCTGCTGTGATTCTCCCCAGGATCAATTGATACTATCTCACTACAACTAGTAAGTATCCTAATATCCATTTAGATCTATCTCATAGATCCAAAACCCCGGATTTAGGAGGTATCACCTTTGATCCTATATGGAGAATCTTTATAATAAGAGGAGAATGACTGAGCGTAGCATAGGAAACTCCTTCCCTATCAAGAGTATGCCATCCACGTACTCTACGAGGATCACCACCATACTCCCTACCATCCTTTTATGTATATACAAGGTTCATCTAATATTTTGATGAAGTCAAACTCTTTGATTACCACATCAAAACAGATGTTCCAACTCCGCGATGCCTGTTTTATCACATAAAACATCTTGCACACTTTTCCGCTGCTCCCACAGTCTACGAAGCCCTCTGGCTGTATACTTATAGACGCTCTCTTCTAAAACTTCATTTAGAAAAGCTGTCATGACACCCAACCACCAGATATCGTAGTCAAGGTATGTAGCAGTGGCAAGTAGGATCTGGATGGACTTAAGCATAGCTTTGAAAGTCTCAATGTTTTCCATGTACACCAAGTAATCTTCTCAAGATACACTTGCTCCTGATGGGGATTTAACCCTTCAGACAAAGCAACCAAAGTCCATACTTTGTTGGTGTATAAGGATTCCATCTCAGATCGCTAAGCGTCCATCCATTCTCACAGAGTCCCACTCCTGATGGCCTGCTCGAAACTAGTTAGGTCATACCACTTTGGTCAGGCAACAACCCCATCCCATAGGGTCGCCGCGGCACCAAAAGGTCCCTCAGCAGCTACTTTCTACGCATGACCCCTTGCGAGGACTACAACCCGTCGGAACACCTTCCGGTCTCGGGAAACGCTGGGGTAATATGAAATCCTCGCTCCCACTGTCATAGAGAAACCGAAGTATCTCTTACGTGGGTGAGAAAACTTACTAGATCGGCGGAGAGGCTGAGGTTCGTTAGAGTCTATTGAATCCTTTTGTTCTACCAGATCATCTGCTGTAGCTGGAACTCCTTCCAGTTCTACCTCATGACCACTAATTTCTTCACAAGAAATTCCCTTTCACAAAGGTGGCATGCTGAGAAACTAAACAACTTTTGTTCCTCGGTTAGGTCATCTGTTGTAGTTTGTATAGCTGGAACGCCTTCCAGTTCTACCTTATGACCACTAATTTCTTCACAAGAAATTCCCTTTCACAAAGGTGGCATGCTGAGAAACAAAATAACTTTTGTTCCTCGGTTAGGTCATCTGTTGTAGTTTGTATAGCTGGAACGCCTTCCAGTTCTACCTTATGACCACTAATTTCCTCACAAGAAATTCCCTTTCACAAAGGTGGCATGCTGAGAAACAAAATAACTTTTGTTCCTCGGTTAGGTAGAAGATATTCCCTTGCTAATGCTTGGGATATCCAACAAACTTCCACAATTTTGACTTTGCCTCGAGCTTGTCCGGATTTTGGTTTTTAGATATAGGCCTGACAACCCCAAATCTTAACTTCTTTAAGAGATGGGCTCTTCCCATACCATATCATATATGGAGCAGTAGGCACCTGATTCGATTGGAACCTTATTCAATAGGTATGCAGCTTCGCAAGTGCATAACTCGCAAAAGGAAAATAGGAAACTCAGTAGTACTCATCATGGAGCACACCATATCACATAGGGTGCAATTGCTCCACCCCGATATACCATCATGCTATGGTGTATACGGAGGAGTAATGCTGAGAGAGAATCTCATTCTCCTTTAGAATAGTCCAGGATTTCCATGCTCAAGTATTCTCCTCCTTGATCTCATCAAAAGACATAATACTTATACCCGTTTTTGGTTCTCTACTTCTAACTTATATTCTGTGAATATCTCAAAAGTTTCGGACTTGTGTTTCAACAGGAACATATGTCTGAATCTTGAGAGATCATCAGAGAAAGTAATGAAGTACAAAGAACCAGTCCTGGCATATGTAGACAGGGGACCTTTCATACATCATCATGTATCAATCCCAAGAGTTCACTAACACTTTCTCTGTTTCCAATAAACAGAGCTACGGTCATCTTATCTATGTGACATGACCGGCAAGTTTCACAAGATGTAAATTTAAACTAATTTAAATATGCATCTAGATGTAACTTCAGCTAGTCGGGTCACATTGATATGACCTAGTCTACAATTCCTCAAGAAGAATTCGTTCATTTCTGAAACTTATCCTCTTGTGTGTGTTCGGTATACTGAGAACTGTAGTTTGATTTAGAACGTCTATGCTTTTAGATAACGTGCCTGAACCGATCAACACTTGATATAGGAAATGTTCAAAACATTATCCATCAATACAAAATCATATCCTTCTTTACTAATAAAGAGACTGATATGATGTTGTATATCAGGTTCGGTATCTAATAACATTCGTTCAGAAGCAATATGTTTGTTAATATAGTGTGATAACTGCCAACTTGTTGGCTTGCAACAATTGCACCATTTCCAACTCTTGAAACTTATCACCCGTTCTCAGTCATTTACCTTTCTGTAGCCCATGTAACAGATTACATTTGTGGGATCCTGATCCGGTATCATTATACCCAGGACGTAAAAGATACTGAGAGACAGTTCTTTGTAATAGACACACCCGAAGATCATGCATCAACATGTACTATCTTCGTTTGGGTAGCATGGGATTCTGGTAATCCCCAATTTCCTGCTCTGTCTTTATAACAATTATAGGTTGGAGCGGGACCAACGTTCCCCGGCTCGGTATAACAAGCGGGTTCAGTCAAAATATCCGTATTTATTATCTTGATTAAGACATCATATGGTCACTATCTGGAGAGAGAGAGAGGAAAACACTTTTGCGTATGCTCTTGCAAGATTAGATTGGTTATTATCTAATCCGGATGTCTCCCACTGTTTTTATCAAATCTTCCTTCAAACCCTAAAAGGTAAGATTAGCCGGGAATAATTACACCCCATAATTTCATCAAATTGTCTTGTGTAAAACTTTCCCAGGAGTAACTCTTACTTGCAGCGAGATCGGGATCCAACTATCATATAGAAGGTATGCAATCTCATTGCAAATTTCAACTCTTGAAATTCCCTATATGGTTTCTACCCCTAGTCACTTATGACCTTGGCTATGGTCAACATATCATAAGTACTAGTCAAGTTCTACCCGTCATTTCGTGATTAGCCAGACCCACCCATATGACCCTTGACTATGATCAACATAATCACATGAATGTCCTAACTAATCGCATCATATGCTTTGTAGGAATACATCACTTAGCTACCGTACACTACGCCTCGGCTATGGTCGACATACGTAGCACGAATACTAAGTACTCTGCTTCCTAAAATGACGGAGGGCAACGGATGGTTTTTATGAAAACCTTTAACGTTTTGAACGTGATATCGTTGTAGGATCAAGTGGGAAGGAGTGGTTTAAGCTCCAGTTTTAAAAATCGAATGGTTTTGTAGTATCTTTCTAATTTTGCTAAAGAGGTCACTCCCGGTGAAGGGATCTCGGCTCTTTCCTCATCGAATGAGGTGCAGGATATTCAAGAATACCACTATGCAAAGCAAAGTTAGATCAACTATAAAATCAATTCGAGTTCTTTGTAACATTTTCCAGTTTCGCTAAAGGGGTCACTCCCGGTGAAGGGATCTCAGCCCTTTCCTCATCGAATGAGGTGCAGGATATTCAAGAATACCACTATGCAAAACAAAAGCTAGAGTTACCCTTTTTCAAAAAGTTTGATTCTACAACATCTTTAGGTTTCTTTCTCTTAACATTAATCACATTAATGTGGTCCCATCATTTACGTTTCTTAAACATCACAGAAAAGAAACGCAAATAGAACGTACGCTTATGCCATCCGCATTTGCCACTGGGCCCCGTCATGCACCGTTAGGTTACTTAACTAACGGCAGAGCGGGAGCTGGAATAGTGCGGGTGCAAAACATAAGCAACGTTTATTATATATATCTCATATATAAATATAATCATTTCAGATCACAGATGAATGCATTGGATATGCAAGGAATTCCGTATTTCATTCAAGCCCTTAATGAAAAATGGGTTCCACGGTCGTGATGAATAGCCAAAACCCCCCTAGACCCCTATGGGTGCGGCAAACTACCCGCCAAATTCCCGAAGTGTAGCAACCTCCCTCAACAATTGAGTAGGCCACTCGGCACTTGGAGAACCCGGTAGTTTGTGCACCCCACCTTGGGTCTATCCTTGGAGCAAAAACAGAAAAAAGAAATTATACAATATAAGATTGCTTTTTACAAATTACATGGAATGATAGAAAAGGAAAAAACACTCTTCTCACACCCCCCGGCCATTCATCACAACGATCCAACACATTCATATACACATACCATCCCATGATATCCATATGTGCAACCCCCACTAATCGTCATATAGCAATTAGCGGACGTTTCAAACACATATAACAAAAATGAAAACCCGATTAGCCAAGCACTTTAGAATTTCGATCGATAATTTTTAAAACCATGCCAACACTTGACATGTCCCAGTACAAACACCTTTGTAAAATTCTACAGATCCCAGAAACCCTAATTCTTCAATATAAGATCACTGTAGAAAACTGAGTTGACGCGGCCTCAACTCGGCGGCGGATCCGCGGCAAAACCATGGGTTTGGCCGCGGATCCGCGGCGCTTTAGTCGAGTTAGGACTCCGGATTTCTACAGTGTTCTTAGAAAACCCTGCTTGTATTTTTAAGACATGTCAAATTAATTTTGGAACACTTTCAAAAACTGACAGCAGCAAGGGCAGAATACGAGTTTTCGGGAGAAAAAACTGTCGATCGAGCTTCTAACTTTTGGCTAACATCTAATTGTGGTTTAGTTAGGCTCTGATACCATGTTGGTGAGTGCTGCATGCTCCCACAACTCTTGTGGCGCGGCGGAAGCGGTGAACGAAAATTTTCTTTGCATACAACACGCACTTAACCGAAGATCTTGTCTAAACCACAACTAGTAAACCCCAACTAGAGATCTTATCTACTATGTTAGGGATTATACCTTAATGATACGGTCCTTCGGGTCTTCTCTTGGATGCAACTCCTTTGCTCCTTTCTCCTCCTTAGGTGAACTCCTTGGCTCCTTTAGATGTTGCCGATGTTTTCGATCTCCGGCCACCGAAGACCTAGATGATCCACCCGAGAGTTTTCGTGCAAGCTAGAAACTCTTCTCAAGAGTTTAACCGAGAGACCAAATTTGCTAGAAGAGGTCACTAGGATGATGTAGAGATAATTGTATTGGATTAACTTGAAATCCTAAGCTTTGCATTCACATCTCATGTGAGGGTTAAAGCTAGGAAGAATGATCACCATCATTTTCTTTCTCTCTTCTTATACACTTGTTATGATACACTTATCATAATTTTGTGTAGGATTTGAATGCCTTGATTTCACATCTCATACGAAGGTATTTATGAGAAGAAGGAGGAGGAAATAATAAGTGCATTTCATGATTAAAAAGTTTAAGCATGATAAAAAGAAAATAGCACTAACTAAAGCATGTATTATGAAAGAAGTATCATGCTTTAATAGTACATCCACTTCAACAACCACATTATCATTCTTATACCTTTTAATTTACACCTCACTAATTTATTTTCACAAAATAAATGATGTCATAATTATGTCATTATGAGGTGGCACCTTCTAGAAGGTATTCTTGTAACAATTACAAAAATACCCCTCCTCCGTATACCGTATACAGTATACTGTATACATGCATCCGAATTCCGAAAAATACGAATACAATTAATCCAATAATATAATACCGGTATCCGACCAGTATTATTCTTCCGATTATTATTCCTGTAACAATTACACGAACATAATCGAATACCAGCCGCAACACCTTACGGCTGCCGTAACAACTTACGGTCTCTGCATCTTTTGCCTGAACGAGGGAACCCTCTGTGTAGGACTCTAAAGACTCGTCAGTAAGCTGGCAATGGGTTTAACTACAAGCACGTCAGCGGCACTAGCTGTACGTAACGGCTACCCAGGTACATGACGAAAAGGTGGCCGACGAGCGAACTCATCACAACCCTTACGAGCCTGTAAGCAGCACTTACCGTACAGTCCGGTCTCTTCGTCTGATACGTCGTATATGAAGTCCAAGGGTGGTAAATGTCAGACCCCGGTAGCTTTATAAGTCATGTTGATTTATGGCTAATAACAGGTCGAGGAACTACTGATAACACTTATCACTAAACCTCGAGAACCCTGGCCAGGGATTTAGGTGTTATAGCCGATCAAACATAGCGCGACATCAACTCCCTATAACGGGAGAGACGAAACCCCTCCTATCGCTCACTGTCTCCATATGATTCGGGACTGTACCCAAAATCCACCTGTTTGCACAACTCAGTAGAGCCGTGGTAGGGAGGAAATCAAAGTACAGTGGGAATCACACAAGACTCTATGACGATCTCGGGTCTACAGACTAACCTGTACAAGTGTCACCAGAGAACTGCTATCTGACAATAGGTATATATACCATCTAGGAGTTCTCGGCGAGTTCGTCCAGTGTACCCAGTCTCCATTGAGCACCCGTACACCATCCTTGATGTCAAACACCGATGGATATGGGATCATCCATCGCCCATCATATGGGTCAAGATGCGTATACGCTAGTCTACTCTGGTGTATCGATGCCCTGTCTCGACACACCCTCGACTAGGAACAGTTATAGGATGTACTCATAGACTACCGTGGCCCCACTAGTATGATCTCATCATAGTCCCAGTAGTCGAGTACAAATCCTAAGGGCTTTATCAACATGTAACAAAAGAGACAATCAGAGTATTTGTTAAGATAAAGTACAACCAGATAGCGTACTATCATGTCGAGCAAGAAAGTCATCCCAGTATATGTCCAAGCATCCACTAGAATATACATCGTATGTACAGTAATGGCCTCTAGGGCACACATATAACTAACAAGTGAAGAAGTAGCTTGAGTCGGCATCCCCTCGACATAGATCATCTTCGTCCTCGAAGACTTCATGCAAGGACGCTCCTTTGGCCTCGTGAAGCCACGCAAGAGTCCGGGAGAACCACGATCCCAGCGAAGGGACTACAACAAGGAGCTATTGAAGTGAAGGACCGATCTACAAAGGTTGTATTTTCTTCTTCGTTTAGATAGTAAATAGTTTGCTATATGTTTTTCGTATTGTATTCTAGTTAACGATCATGTTTAGAGTTTCTTTTAACGACAAATTTTTTAAAATGGCATGGACGATGCCTCCCGAAACCAAGCTGTCGTCGATAGGAGCCCTACAGAAAACCCGTTGGCTGCAAATGGATCTTCAGAAAGAAGATTGGTGTAGATGGACAGGTTGAAACCTATAAGGCTAGACTTATTGCAAAAGGTTTTCGTCAAAGACCAGGTTTGGACTATGATGAAACCTTTTCTCCAGTGGCTATGCTCTAATCCATTCGGATCCTTCTTTCTATTGCTTCCTTCCACAATTATAAGATTTGGCAGATGGACGTAAAGATTGCTTTTCTAAATGGGAATTTGGAAGAGTGCGTCTATATGGATCAGCCGGAGGGTTTCATTCAGAGTGGGAGCAGTGAGAATTATGCAATTTTCTTAAATCCATTTATGGATTAAAGCAGGCATCGCGGAGTTGGAACATCTGTTTCGATGAGACGGTCAAAGAATTTGACTTTATCAAAAATCCAGATAAACCATGCATTTATAATAAGATTGTAGCAAGAACTTTTGTATTCCTCGTCTTGTACGTGGATGACATTCTCTTGATAGGAAATGAATTTCCTATGCTATAATCTTTCAAAGGATTCTTGTCACAAAGGTTCTCCATGAAAGACCTGGGTGATGCCTCTCACATTCTGGGGATCCAGATTTATCGTGATAGATCTAAGAGGATGTTGGTTCTTTCACAGTCCATATACATCGACACCATACTGAAAAGATTCAGTATGGAAGATTCGAAGTGCGGTAATCTACCGGCTTGTCAAGGAATCACCCTCTCCAAAGAGATGTCTCCCAAGACGTATTTGTAAAGGGATTGCATGCCAACTATACCCTACGCTTCTGCGGTAGGCTCTATAATGTATGCGATATTGTTTACCAGACCAGATGCTGCTTACGCACTAAGCGTGGTAAGCCGGTATCAGTCAAACCTGGGGAGAAGTACTGGATAGTAGTAAAGAACATTCTTAAGTACCTGAGAAGGACTAAGGGGATGTTCTTGGTGTACGGTGGAAAAGACCTCCAGATCGAGGCATTTGCTGACTCCATCTTTTAGAGTGATGAGGATGACTCCAAGTCCATGTCAGGTTATGTCTTTACCTTCAATAGAGGGGCGGTCTGTTGGAAGAGCTCCAAACTGGACACCGTTACTGACTCGGCGATGGAAGCGGAGTATATCGCCACATATGATTCCGCAAAAGAAGCAGTCTGGATGAGAAAGTTCTTAAGAGAACTTCAGGTGGTTCTGTCCATTGTTGATCCAATACCTCTGTATTGTGACAACAACGGGGCTATAGCTTTAGCGAAGGAACCCAAGTCCCAACATAGGTCCAGAAATATCTTGAGCCGGTATCACCTGATCAGGGAGATCGTGGATTGCCGGGAGATCGAGGTGCGGGGAGTTTCTACGAAGAACAACACTGCAGATTCACTCACAAAGGTCATCCCACAGACCCAGTTCAAGATGCTATTCGAGATGACATGTCTGTGATACGCCGACACATGGCCTTAGTGCAAGTGGGAGATTGTTAGTGTTATATGTCCTAGAGGCCATTATTCTATAGTACTAGTTTGTATATTACATTTTGAAAGATTAGGATATACACAGATTTTATGACAGTCTTGCTCAATATGGAAGTATGCTACTTGGTTTATTTCTATCTTAATATGTGTATACGTTTCTTTTAACGTATCGCTAATACATATTGGTAGAGCCCTTAGGATCTTTGCTTGATTACCATCGTTGTGATGGCAGTCACACTAGTAGGGGCTGGGTAATTTATAAGCATATCCTTATACAGGTCCTTTGTCGTAGGATTATCTAGACAGGGCATCGATACTCCAGAGTAGACTAGTGTATACGCTTCTCATCCCAACAAGGGAAATGGTCTGTCCCACAGCCATTAGTACGTCGTATTGGAGATAGTATGCAGGTGCTCATTGGGTTATGAGGTACACTGGACGGACTCATGGGTAACTGTTGGTTGGTACTATACCTATCATCAGGTAGCAGTTCCCAGGTGACATGAGTACAGCATAGTCCGTTGACATGACACTGCTACTTCGCCTCTAGTGCGTTCCCACTGTTCTTTATTACTACCCTCCCACGGCTCTGATGAGTCGTGCAAACAGGTAGTAGTTGGGTGCAGTCCCGAAGCACTTGGTGGCAGTGGCGGTTAGATAGGATTCGTCTCTCCTGATGTTGGGGGTTGATGTCGTGCTGTGATTCGGAAAGCCATTACACAAAGTCCCTGTCCAAGGCAAGAGAGATTTACTGTAGGTACTCCAGTAGTTTCTCTGGGTGTTTTGGGCTACACTTTGACATGAATTATTGCGCTATTAGGGGTCTGACGTTTACCGCCCCCTAAGCTCGATATGCGATACTCTTAGAAGAACAGACCAGACTGTACAAAGATTGTCACTGATAGGCTCAATAGGAGTTCGGAAGAGTTTTCTCATCGGCCTTCTAATCGACATATACCTGGGTAGCCATTACGTGCAGCTAGTACCGCTGACGGCTTGTGGTTAAACTCACTGCCAGCGTAGTGGCGAGTCTTTAGAGTCCCACACAGAGGGTTTCGCTGCTTTGGGCAAAATGATGTAGAGGTCGTATGGTTTTACTACAGGATTCGAACATATATGTGTAGTTGTGCACGTATGATGTTCGGACGGATTATACTAGTGGGCTTTGGTTTAAACCAGATCCTAGTATTAGATTATTGGATTAGTTTCGTCTCATTGTATTCGTGTTTCTCGGAATACGGATACGGGTATGTATATACGAGTGAGGGGGATTCTTGTAATTCTCTTAAGATTGCTTCTAGAAGAAGACACCTCATTAGGGTTTTTATATTTTGATTAAAACATTTATAGGGTGGAGGAAATTAAGTGTTATTTATATAATAATTGAAGCATGTCTACGTGGTGACTCATGGTTGACTTTTGAGGCAAAGTTTGACTTAGATATTTTGTGTGAGATATTTTGTGAGATATTTTTGTGTGGGATATTTTTATGGGAGATATTTTGTTTGCCATATAGTCACAACAAGAGCCATATTCTATTATCATTATCACAAACACTTTCTCTTTCCTCAAGCTCTCTTTTTCTTCCTCTCAAACCCTAATTGTCTTATGAATTGAGAATTCGAGGGTTAATGAGACTAATCTATCCATAATCACTCTTTACTCACTCTAGGCTAGTTAGATTAGCACACCAAGTACCCTAGTTACCTCATCTTAGAGGTAGAAGCTCATTGTAGACACTCTCATGTGGATCTTCTTCGACTCGAGGAGGCTGACAAGGAGAAGCGATCCCTACACACTCCAAGGAGCTCACAAGGAGGAAAAGGACAGCGAGAAGAAAAAGGACTAGTAGCTTGATGTATAACTTTCTTACATAGTAGTTAAACCTCATAGTTTGTATGTTAGTTAGGGTTTAGTATCGATCCTGGAGTTTAGTCGATGTTACGAAGCATATAAAAATCGTTTTTTGCAAACTCTGCCTCCCCGCGAACACGCGGGGTGCGTGACATCGACTTACAGGACCGGAGGATTCAATAGTCCCCGATGAACCTCAGCCACTCTGCAGATCTGGTAGGGTTCCTCATCCACCTAAGAGATACTACGGTTTTCTCATAGACGGTGGGAGCGAGGATTACATTATGGAAGATGATGACCAAACTAGTTTAGAGCAGGCCAGCACAAGTGGGGACTCTATGAAATGGCTAGATGCTATGCGATCTGAGATGGAATCCATGTATACCAACAAAGTATGGACTTTGGAAGTTGCTCTTGAAGGGGTAAAACCCATTAGGGGAAAGTGGATCTTTAAGAAGAAACTTGGTGTAGATGGAAAAGATAAGACCTTCAAAGTTAGACTTGTAGCAAAACGTTTTCCTCAACGACCAGTTGTCGACTTTGATGAAACCTTTTCTCCGGTGGCTATGCTTAAGTCCATCAGGATCTTACTTGCCATTGTAGCATACTATGACTTTGAAATATGGCAGATGGACGTCAAGACTGCTTTTCTAAATGGTGATTTATAAGAGAGGGTGTACATGACACAGCTAGAGAGCTTCGTAGATAGTGGGAGCAGCGGAAAGGTGTGCAAGCTTCTTAAATCAATTTACGGATTAAAGCAGGCGTCGCGAAGCTGGAACAACGGTTTTGATGTAGCTGTCAAAGAGTTTAACTTCATCAAAAACATAGATGAACCATGTATATACAAAAAAGGTTGTAAAGAGTAAGGTTGTTTTCCTCGTATTGTATGTGGATGCCATACTCTTGATAGGAAATGATGTTCCTAAGCTACAATCGGTCAAACTCTTATTATCACAAAATTTCTCCATGAAAGATATGGTTGATGTCTCCTACATCCTAGGGATTAATATCTATAGAGATAGATCTTAGCGGATGTTGGGATTGTCCAAATCCAGGTACATACACACCATACTAAAGAGGATTAGAATGGAAGATTCTAAGCATGGTAATTTACTCGCTTGTTCAGTGTAACATTTTGAAAATTCGTTTAGGTTTATTTTGTGTTAATTAGTAATAATACGTGTTTTCCGTAAAAACCAAGATATAATTATTTTTCCACATAGACTTGAATATGCCTATTTTAACTATGTAATTGCTAGTATTGGTATTTAATTAGTCACCTATAAATTGCTAGTTTACTTAATTATTTTTCCTTAATTATTTATTTTTAAATATTACTTTAAGCTTTCACTTATACACTAAATTAGTGATAATTACAAATTAGAATGGTTTAATACAAGTTTTGTGCACCATGACACAACTAAAACCCATATTGTAGCATGCCCACTTTAAAAATAAATTTGTCAAGATGGTTCTAGATATTTCATGAAAGCTTAAACAAATTAAAACAAAATAAAACTAAAAGAAAATATATAAAACAAAGAGGTATGATTCTTATTATATTAGGTATGGTGTGTGTGACTTGAACACACACACTCTCCTCCTCCCCTCACCCAAAATGAGCATCCCCCCTCCAAGGCTCGGCCAAGGCACCCCCCTCCCTTTTTCTTCTTCTTTTCATCCAAAAAGCCTCATTTTCCTCATCACAAAATCCAACAAAAATCCCTTCTAAAATTATCACAAAATTTCTTTTAAAATCTTAGCATGTTTCTTGATAGCAAGTGGGCATTTTGGATGGCCATGTTTGCAACATGATCTTTCCAAAAATCTTGAGGTATAAGACTTCATCCAAATTGTTACTTGTTAATTATTTACTTAAATCTAACTTTAATTAGATGTTAATATAGCCTTAATTACAAGATTTAATTTTAAAGAGAAGTTTTTGGGTTAAAAGTTATATTTTTATCATTTAATTAAGTTAACTAAGTGTAGATTAATATCTAGTGGCTTTACAATCTATTCTAGTTGATTATGTTGCTAAAGTGGCTTTTAATTGCTTTAATTAGGAGTTCTTGTAATTAAGTTAATTATTAGTATGTAAAAAGTGAGATTTAATAATTGTAAATATTGTGTGGCTTAATAAAGATGTTTAAGTGTAATTGGTGGCCACTAGGTTTGCTACAATATCTAGTTTTGCAGCAAAATACCCTTGTTTGCTTACTAGGTTATTAGAATAAATAGATTTTGATTGAGTTTGAGGTTGTGATGATCTAAAACCTAATTTCTAAGATATGTAATGTGATGTGAATGTGCGATTGGTACGATTGGGTTCTAGGTTTGGGGATTTCCATATACAGCGACCCCTAGTTGTGATTTTGTGGCGTTGTCGCGAGCGCGTTTTGTGCACCAAGTTTATGCGCGTCTAGTTAGTGCGCGTTAGTTACTTTGTACCGTCTTGAATTCACGTCTGTTTAAGTGGTTAACCTCATGTACACTCACTGTGCGATTCTAGGATCAGTTGCAGAGACGTCGGACGCGACGAGAAAAGGAAAGGCAATGATTGGATCAGTTCAGCCGAGGCGTCCCGGTGAGTAGATGTACACGTCTATGAGAGGATCATATGGATGGAGCGAGGTGCCCCATAGTTAGGATTACTAGTAGTGCTTGTATTTATATGCGTAGTCTCCTAGTCATTCATCTCATTGCATTGCATCATCTTATATATGTTTGATATTATCTCATAGGATACTTGCACCTTTACCATTGGTTCATGCCGCACGTACACTATTTATGCGTACACACACACCATTGGTAATTGCTATGTCACGAACACTATATAACTTGCTTAAATCAGTAGCTGAGTATTTTCATAATATATGATATGTAGACTTGTAGTTGTATATTCATCTCATCAGGATTGGATAAGTAGGTTTGCTAGTCATATACCTCATGGCATCCTCATTCATACATCGCTTTGCATATTACCGATATCATAGACATCCATCATTACCGACATATTCATATATTGTGATTTTCTTGGAGATTTCAGTATTTATGAGATTTATGGATTTTAAGGGAAAACCGTAAGAATTTATAAACCTATTATCGTTTTAAAAATGCAAGTTGCGGTTTTCTCGTGATATGATGTTGTGTCGTCCACCATGAGTTTTCCTGATTTATGTTTGTTTTCGAGACCCGATTCGAGGAGTAGGATTAACCGTCTCGGGTACATGGTGGGCCCGGTAAGGTACCCCGGGGCAATAAGCTCGAGTTGTAGACAATGAGCCTGGTATGGGAGGACTACCTACCGGTGATGTCTGACGCAGCGGATATCTAGAGGATACCGACCGTGGTCGTGAGATTTGATGATATAGGCCGATCCGGACTGACGGAGCCCGAGACATTGAGATATTGAGACATTGAGATATTAGGATATACATATATTGTGTCGATGCTTGACACAGATTTTCTATTGATTTCACTAATGATACTCTAGTTTTGATTATACAAAAGTTTTACTGAGATAAGGATACAGATCTTCCCATATCAGTTATATCTGGATTTCGTGTTGATTATCCATTCATGTTGCTTTCATACTTGTGCATCACATCATATTGGTATATGTAGGTTGTGACGCATTTTCGTGCATGCTTACGATAGCCTTATTAGACGTTATTTACTACTCACGAGTTGGCAACTCAACCCCGTTGTGCCACAGTATCTTGCAGGTCTGACCCGTCAGCACAGTAGCGGCGGGCGTACTTCCTCATTTTGCTTCATTTACCTTGACTTGCGGTTTGTTCATAGGTGGGTTGCGAAGATATTTTTGATCCCACCTTGTGTACTATTATTGTATCTAGTACACTCCATCTACCTTATCTACTATTTTCCACCAGTTGTATTTGGACTTAGATGGTGAGCTTGTGAGACTTGTATGTATTCTATTCTGGTGTCGATGCTCACTTGAGCCGACGTAGTGCTTTCTTATTTCTTATTTTCAGATGCTTACCACCTATATTGATGATATATGTTGCGTGTGGTTGTGTTTCCGCCATTGGCGAAGAGCTAGCTCCCGCTTGGGATGCCTTATTCATTAGTTTTGTATATTCTTGTTTTGTACCCGTTTGGGGCCAGTAATTACAGAGGAAACATTGCAGAAATTTTCGGGAAGATTTGGTGTTTTAAAATGTTTTAATGTGACTTCACTTTACTAAAATCACCTTTTAAAGTTAAGTTTTCCTTCACTCTATTTCTTTAAATGGTTTAGATTTCTGGGTTTTGGCTTACTTAGATTACGTTACGCCTCTAGACGTTTCGTAATTTAAGTGCCAGTCACGTTCCACATATCCGGGTCGTGACAAAGTTGGTATCATTGCGATAGGTTTTACCTTTCTGAATGTAAGATGACCCTTGGTAGATGGAGTAGGTGACATAAGCAGTGTGACGTAGCATGTGTATTTTCCGCGGCATACTTACGATACGGTACTCCGCCTAAGTGACCTTAGGATATATATTTGCTTGTATTTCCTTCATTGATTTCTATATATCCTCCTGATTCGATTGCAATGTTCCTATCAATCCTGCTTCTTGTTCCAGCCACTATGCCGCCGATGATTATGAGGGCCCAAGGGCTGCTGCTCGGGGATGAGATTAGAGCAGGCTTGCTTGAGATGAGGACCGATCAGGGAGGTACGCCTACCCCTCAGGGAAAAAATGATCCGCCTTCTTCAGGTCGGATAGCTAGGCTGGAGTTGAGTATTCAGGACTTATGACAGATGGGTTGATTGTTAGTTGAGGCTAGCCGAGCTCCGAGAGCCGATGATGTCCTTCCAACCGCGGGGACTGTGATTGTACCTGCTGCTCAAGCAGTTGTTCCTGTTGTTACTTAGATTATTTCCGTATCCTTGGAGGTGTTTATGAGGCAGAAGCCTCCAGTTTTTATTGGCACAGATGCAACGGAGGATCCGTAGACATTCCTCGACAGGATGGCTTGTCGTTCACATAGATGTCCTGACGAGAGATGGGTCGAGCTTGCTAGTTTTCGTCTAGAGGGTCTTGCTCAGACATGGTGTGAGTCAGTTGAGAGAGGCCGAGCTGCAGGTCTACCTCCTATGACTTGCGATGAGTTCACAGCTGTATTCCTTGCTCGTTTCCTTTCGGAGAGCATCAAAGATGCTCGAGCTCGTAGTTTTGAGTCTTTGCGCAAGACTCCAGGGATGACAGTGTCCGAGTATGATATCCAATTTACTCAGTTGTCCCGATATGCTCCTTACCTGGTGGACACTGAAGAGAAACGCATAAAAAGGTTTGTGCGGGGAGTTGACGCGCAGTTATTTCTTGCCATCGGCGGCCAGCATTTTGACCCTTATGCAGCCACGATGGATGCATCCTTACTTTTGGAGGAGCATATTTCTGAGACTTCGGTCGTTTCTGGATCGAAGCGAAATTGTACCGGCATGCCAGCTCCGAGGCGGTTAGGTGGACGCCGTAACAGGTATTCTTTCGGTGTTTTCTTCCGATGCGTATTTCTTTCTGGTGTTGTTTGAAATGGTATCCACATATTTGGTATCGAGGTTTAGCCAATGGTAGTCCTTGCTAAATAAGTCGCTTGTTGTGATTTCTCCCGTAGGCGAGTATTTTGTCGCTTGATATGTTTTTCGATCATCTTTGTTTTGTTCGTATTGGAGATAGGGATTCTTCTGTCATTTTGATTCTTCTCGATATGTTTGACTTTGAAGTTCTTCTGGTCATGGATTGGCTAGACACGTGTTATACGTCCGTGGACTGTCGTGAGAAGGCGGTCGGATTTAGTTTTCCGGGTGAGCCAGTTCTTGTTATTCAGGGAGACCGTAGCGTCATCCTTCCCAGTTTGATTTCTTCTCTTCGCGCTAGTCAACTCTTGAGGAAAGGTGTCAGGGATTTTTGGTGTATGTTCGTGATGTTAGAGACGCGGAGGTCCTGTTGGACCAGGTCCCGATTGTGAGAGAGTTTCCAGACGTTTTTCCTGACGAGTTGCCTGGATTGCTACCAGAGCGCGATATCGAGTTCTGGGTTGATTTGATTCCCGGCACGGGGCTGATTTAGAGAGATTTTATCGATCAAAAATATATTACCGTAATCAAGAACGGCATCGCTTTGCAGCTAGTCGGTGAGTACGGGTCGGTCCATAGGGATTTTGTGAATTTCCTAATCGCTCTTACGAGTTAATTCCGATGGGCGTCGGATTGATTTAATCTAAAAACTAAATTAATATAGATCTAAATATTTCTAGGGTTAGGTCTAGGTTAAGTTTGGAAAGTCTATAAATCTCACCGCTTTCTATACCCATATTATGATCTTATTAGGAGTTATGGTAATTATTAATAAAGGGGATTAGAATCATTTGGAAAGATGTTTCTTCCTCTAGGTTCTTGTCCTTCCTTTATCAATCTTTACCCTAACCTCCATGGAAAACAATCACAACCGGGCCTTTATACTACGGTATCACCGCTACCTCGAGGGATAGGGTGCTGTAGGGAGTGGTATGTGCATGTATGCATAGAGTCCTATTAATTATATGTGATGGGCAAGAAAGGGGTGAGAGATCTTCATCTCTCAAACATTTCCCAAATCTAACCCTAACAAGCGAGGAGACTACTCGCTCATTAGGGAATTGAAGAACATTTATCTAGGGTAGAGAATAAAAGATCTAACTATATAACTAGGGCAAGGAATTAAATTTAACTAGGGCAAGGAATTAAATTTATCTAGGGCAAGAAAAATAAATTAAGAACTAACAAATTGATGCTCTCCAAAGAAATCTGAATTTTATTAATGAAGGGAGGCATAGCCTTTACAATGATTTAGAGTTCCTATTTATAGAGGATAGGAAACCCTAGGTTACAATTGATCCGCAAGTCTACATTTACCAAAATAGCCCTAGGTAGATTAGTCAAAGCCGCCAACAAAATATGGTAAAATTTATTTGCACTTTGGGCCCTAGATGGCCGCGGATCTGCGGCCGCAACAAGGGTTGAGCCGCGGTTCCGCGGCGCATTGATGGTCTTGAAGTCTGGGCATTTGGGTGATGGTTTCTGGATCTTTGGTCTTCTTATTTCTTTCATTCTTTCTTTCAAATATCTTCTGGTTCTCTTCCAGATTTTCCAGTGAACATTGTAGTGGACTTCTAACCGTTCGCTTTGTTTCGACGTCTTAAACCTTGCTTCGTGTACTGGTCTTTATGTAGGCTTGATCAAGAGTCTTCTGTTTATTGGTCAAAGTCTCACTTTTACGTCGTCTTTTATTGTTTTCACTGTTTTAGATCCAAGAACCTGTAACTTGTAATATGTAGCAGACATGCGTCAAAAGCACCTGTTTATTTATAAAACGAATAAGAATGGGGAATATAATAATGCAATATTATGGTATGAACAGGGGCCTATTTCCATACTGCCTTATCGGATGGCCCCAGCGGAGCTTAAAGAGCTGAAGGATCAGTTACAAGATTTGTTGGTTAAAGGGCTTGTTCGTCCGAGTGCGTCACCTTGGGGATCTCCTGTCCTGTTTGTCAAGAGGAAAGACGGTAGTTTGCGTTTGTGCATCGATTATCGTCAGTTGAATCGGGTTACTGTGGGGAACAAATATCCCTTACCTCGCATCGACGATTTATTTGATTAGCTCCAGGGTGCAGGACATTTCTCGAAGATCGACTTGCGATCAGGCTACCACCAGTTGCGGGTTCGAAAGGATGATATTCCGAAGACTGCGTTCCGCACGCGTTACGGGCATTATGAGTTCTTTGTAATTTCGTTCAAACTCACCAATGCTCCAGCAGCGTTTATGGACTTGATGAACCGCATTTTCAGGCCGTTTTTTTTTATCATATATTATCGTGTTCGTTTATGACATTTTAGTGTACTTTTGGAGCCGAGAGGAGCCGGGGCAGCATTTGACGATTTTGTTGCAGACTTTGAGGGAGCACCAGCTATTCGGTAAATTTTCTATATGCCTTCTGGCTTGACAGTGTCGATTTCTTGGGTCACGTGGTTACGAGAAATGGTATACGTGTGGACCCAAAGAAGATCGAGGCCGTTCAGCATTGGCCTAGACCAGTATTTGTTACAGAGTTTCACAGCTTTTTAGGTTGGCCAGATACTATCGATGTTTCGTAAAGGATTTTCTGGTGTAGCTGCACCATTGACCGTATTGACCCGGAAGGGGGTTCCTTTTGTTTGGACCGAGGCATGAGAGCAGAGCTTTTGGAAATTGAAGACTCGTTTGACTACGGCGCCTGTATTATCTTTGCCTTCAGGATCAGGCAGTTTGGTTGTTTATTGCGATGCTTCTTGGCAGTTGAAGAAGCACGAGCAGAATTATCCCACTCATGATTTAGAGACGGATGTGGTGGTTTATACACACAAGATATGGAGACACTACTTATACGGCGAGTCGTGCCAGATATTCACGGACCATAAGAGCTTAAAGTACATATAATAGCAGTGAGATCTAAATTTGAGACAACGCCGTTGGATGGAGCAAGTGAAAGACTGTGACTACGAGATTCTTTATCATCCGGGCAAGGCGAATGTTGTGGTAGATGCTTTGAGTCGGAGGCCCGGAGGTAGCTTTCCTTGTTTGAGAGCAGTTAAGAGACAGTCGACTGCAGATTGGCAGATTCTATATGACATCCGAGTACAGTTCGAGTTTACTCGATCGGAGGACAGCTTGCTCATGTCCGTGCACATCCACAGTTACTTGATCATAACCAAGAGGCACAGTCCTATGACGTTCATTTGTTAGAGATCATGGAGCAAGTTCGACAGGGCAGAGATTTAGAGTTTGTGATCGATGATCAGGAAGTACTACGATTTGAGACTCGACTGTGTGTGTGCCAGATTCTGAGGTACTGAGACGCGAGATTTTAGAGGAGGCACATCAGTCAACATATAGTGTCATCCGGGTTCCACCAAGATGCATCATGACTTGAGAGAAGTCTACTGGTGTGAAGGTATGAAAAGAGATGTCAAGGATTTTGTTTTGAGATGCCTGACTTGTCAGCAAGTCAAGGCTGAGCATCAGAGGCCAGCAGGAGAATTACAGCTTTGCCCATTCTGGAGTGGAAATGGGGGCAGATCTCTATGGATTTTATCGTGGGTCTACCTTGGACAGATCGATGGTACGACTCAATTTGGGTGATTGTAGACCAATTAACGAAAGCAGCTCAATTTCTGCCAGTAAACACCACTTACGGAGTCGTTCAGTATGCTCAGATATAAGATGATGAGATTGTGCGAATACATGGGGTTCCGACTTGTATTGTGTCCGACTGGGACACTCAGTTCACCAGCCGACTATGGCAGAAACTTCAGGAGGCTTTAGGAACCAGATTGAGATTCAGTACAGCTTTCCATCCGCAGACCGACGGTCAGTCAGAGCGGACCATTCAGACTCTTGAGGACATGCTCCGAGCTTGCGTTCTAGATTTCGTGGCAGTTGGGATCGCCACTCGCCCTTGATAGAGTTTTCCTATAATAACAGCTTTCAGGAGAAGATTAAGATGGCACCCTTCGAGGAATTATATGGGAGGAAATGTCGATCGCCCGTTTGTTGGACAGAGCTCAGTGAGGGCAGTATTTTAGGAACGCAGGTTGTGCAGGAGACAACCGAAAAGATCCAGTTGATTCGGAATAGGATGAGAGCGGCTCAGAGCAGGAAAAAAAAATCTTATGCGTATATACATCGTCGCAGACTGGAATTTGCTATAGGTGATCATGTTTTTCTTGAGGGTTCTCCAATGAAGGGCGTGATGAGATTCGGAAAGAAAGGGAAGCTTAATCCCAGATATGTGGGTCCCTTTGAGATTCTCGAGCGTATCGGCACAGTTCCTTATCTTTTGGATCTTCCGCCCAGATTCCCAGATGTTCACCCCGTGTTTCATATATCGATACTCCGCAAGTAACTTCATGACCCCTTTCACGCGATTCAGTTCCAGATGATCTAGCTGGAGCGTGACCTTTCTTTCACCGAGCAGCCGATAGTCATTCTGGATAGGCGGGTGAAGAAGTTGAGGTCAAAGCTTATACCGTCCGTAAGGGTTCTTTGGCACGGCCCGAAAAACGAAAGAGGTCACGTGGGAAGCCAAGGGCGAGATGAGGAAGAAATATCACCATCTCTTCGGAGGTACATGTAGTTAGATTTTAAATTCGGGGACCGCATTTCTTTAAGGGGGGAAGATTGTAACGTTTTGAAAATTCGTTTAGGTTGATTTTATGTTAATTAGTGATAATAAGTGTTTTCCGTAAAAACCAAGACATAATTATTTTTCCACATAGACTTGAATATGCCTATTTTAACTATGTAATTGCTAGTATTGGTATTTAATTAGTCACCTATAAATTGCTAGTTTACTTAATTATTTTACCATAATTATTTATTTTTAAATATTATTTTTAGCTTTAACTTATACACTAAATTAGTGATAATTACAAATTAGAATGGGTTAATAGAAGTTTTGTGCACCATGACATAACTAAAACCCATGTTGTAGCATGCCCACTTTAAAAAAAAATTGTCAAGATGGTTCTAGATATTTCATGAAAGCTTAAACAAATTAAAACAAAGTAAAACTAAAAGAAAATATATAAAACAAAGAGGTATGGTTCTTATTATATTAGGTATGGGGTGTGTGACTTGAACACACACTCTCTCCTCCCCTCCCCCCTCACCTAAAATGAGCAGCCCCCCTCCAAGGCTCGGCCAAGGCTCGGCCAAGGCAGCCCCCTCTCCTTTTCTTCTTCTTTTCATCCAAAAAGCCTCATTTTCCTCATCACAAAATCCAACAAAAATCCCTACAAAAATTATCACAAAATTTCTTTTAAAAACTTAGCATGTTTCTTGATAGCAAGTGGGCATTTTGGTGGCCAAGTTTGCAAGTTGATCTTTCCAAAAATCTTGAGGTATAAAACTTCATCCAAATTGTTACTTGTTACTTATTTACGTAAATCTAACTTTAATTAGATGTTAATATAGCCTTAATTGGAAGATTTAAGTTTAAAGAGAAGGTTTTGGGTTAAAATTTATGTTTTTATCATTTAATTATGTTAACTAAGTGTAGATTAATATCCAGTGGCTTTACAATCTAATCAAGTTGATTATGTTGCTAAGGTGGCTTTTAATTGCTTTAATTAGGAGTTCATGTAATTAAGTTAATTATTAGTATGTAAAAAGTGAGATTTAATATTTGTAAATATTGTGTGGCTTAATTAAGATGTTTAAGTGTAATTGGTGGCCACTAGATTTGCTGCAATATCTAGTTTTGCAGCAAAATACCCTTGTTTGCTTACTAGGTTTTTAGAATAAATAGATTTTGATTGAGTTTGAGGTTGTGATGATCTACAACCTAATTTCTAAGATATGTAATGTGATGTGAATACGCGATTGGTACGATTAGGTTCTAGGTTTGGGGATTTCCATATATAGCGACCTCTAGTTGTGATTTTGTGGCGTTGTCGCGAGCTCGTTTTGTGCACCAAGTGTATGAGCGTCTAGTTAGTGCGCGTTAGTTACTTTGTACCGTCTTGAGTTCACGTCTATTTAAGTGGTTAACCTCATGTATACTCATTGTGTAAGTCTAGGATCAGTTGCAGAGACGTCGGACGCTACGAGAAAAGGAAAGGCGGTGATTGGATCAGTTCAGCCAAAGCGTCCCGGTGAGTAGATGTACACATCTATTGGGGGATTGTCTGGATGGCGCGAGGCGCCCGATAGTTAGGATTACTAGTAGTGTTTGTATTTATATGCGTAGTCTCATAGTCATTCATCTCATTGCATTGCATCATCTTATATATGTATTATATTATCTCATAGGACACTTGCACCATTACCATTGGTTCATGCCGCACGTGCACTATTTATGCTTACACACACGCCATTGGTAATTGCTATGTCATGAATACTATAGAACTTGCTTAAATCAGTAGCTGAGTATTTGCATAATATATGATATGTAGACTTGTAGTTGTATATTCATCTCATCAGGATTGGATAAGTAGGTTTGCTAGTCATATACCTCATGGTATTCTTATTCATACATCGCTTTGCATATTACCGATATCATAGACATCCATTATTACCGACATATTCATATATTGTGATTTTCTTGGACATTTCAGTATTTATGAGATTTCTGGATTTTGGGGGAAAGCCGTTAGAATTTATAAACCTATTATCGTTTTTAAAATGCATGTTACGGTTTTCTCGTGATATGATGTATGTGTCGTCCACCATGAGTTTTCCTGATTTCTGTTGGTTTTCGAGACCCGATTCGAGGAGTAGGATGAACCATCTCGGGTACATGGTGGGCCCGGTAAGGTACCCCGAGCCAATAAGTTCGAGTTGTAGACGATGAGCCTGAAGGGTTACACTAGAGCCCCGACCAACTTCCGTGGCCATATGCAGAACAAAATTTTTACTACGATAAGAAACTTGGCGCTAGAATAAACCTAAACCGGCTCTTAACCATAAACCTAACTAGTATATAAGGGTTCTATCTACTATGATAGAATGTATACCTTAAGAACCAAGTCCTTCGGGTGTTCGATCCTCTCCTTAAGCTCCTCGATTGAAGTATGGATCGTGCTTGAACTTCGGCCTCCTTGTGTCAATGATGATCCACCCGAGAGTTCCAACTAAGTGCTCCTACATCCTAATTGAGGTAACTAGAATACTTTTCTTGCTAATCTAAGTAGACAACAGTGAGTAGAGTGTGATTTAGAGTAGCTAAGTCTCACTAACCCTTGATTATCAACATATGATACACTTAGGGTTTGAGAGGCAGAAGGAGAGAGAAAGCTTGAGGAAAGAGAAAATATTTATGATAATGATAATAAAAAATAGAATGGATAACTTATATATGACCACAAGCATGGCATGGAAAATATCTCACCAAAATATGTAAGGTAAAAAAAATCTCACAAAATATCTAAGGTCAACAAGTCAATCCAAGTCAAGTGGTCAATATAAGTAGCCATGCCACAAAATTATCATTTATCAAAAATAACAATTACTTTTCTATACCTCATATTTGTTTTGACCAAGTCAATGGTCAAAACCCTAATGAGGTATCTCCTTCTATACCCCCTCTCATCCGTATATACATACTCGCATCCGTGTTCCGAGAAACACGAATACTACGAGACGAAGCTAATCCAATAATCAAATACTAGGATCCGGCTTAAACCAAAGCCCGCTAGTATTGTCCGCTCGAACACCATATGCGCACAAGTACACGTATGTGATCGAACCCTGTCGTAAAACCATACGACCTCTACTCGTTTCGCCCGAAGCTGGGAAACCCTCTGTGTGGGACTCTAAAGACTCGACACTACTCTGGCAGTGGGTTTAAACACAAGCACGTCAGTGGCACTAGCTGTGCGTAACGGCTACCCAGGTATCTATTGATAAGAAGGTCGACTAGCAAGCTCATCCAAACTCCTACCGAGCCTGTCTATGGCAATCTCCGTACAGTCCGGTCTGTTTGTCTAAGAGTATCGCATATCAGGCCTATGGGCGGTAAACGTCAGACCCTTAATAGTGGTATAAGTCGTGTCAGAGTAGAGTCCAAAACACCCTGAGAAACTAATGGAGTACCTACCAGTTAATCTCGCTTGCCATTGCCAGGGACTTTGTGTAATGGCGTTCCGAACACAGCACGACATCAACCCCCAATACCGGGAGAGACGAATCCTATCTAACCGCCACTGCCTCCAAGTGCTTCGGGACTGCAACCAACTACTACCTGTTTGCACGACTCAATAGAGCCATGGTAGGGTAGCAATCTAAGAACAGCGGGAACACACTTGAGGTGAAGTAGCAGTGGCAAGCCAACGGACTAAGCTGTACTCATGTCACCTGGGAACTGCTAACCGACGATAGATATAATACCAACCAACAGTTCCCGATGAGTCCTGTCCGGTGTACTCGTAACCTAACGAGCACCTGCATACTATCTCCAGTACGACGTACTAATGGCTGCGGGACAGACCATCTCCCCTGCTGGGATGAGAAGCGTACACTCTAGTCTACTCCGGAGTATCGATGCCCCATCTCGATAATCTTACGACTAGGGACCTATATAAGGATGTGCTTGTAGACTACCCAGCCCCTACTGGTGTGACTGCCATCACAACGCTGGTAGTCAAGCAAAGATCCTAAGGGCTCTATCAATATGTATTAACGATATGTTAAAAGAAACATATACACATATTAAGATAGATACAAACCAAGTAGCATACTACTATATCGAGCAAGACTGTCATCAATCTGTGTATATATCCTAAGCTTCCAAAATGTAATATACAAACTAGTACTATACAATAATGGCCTCTTGGGAATACATATCCAACAATCTCCTTCTTGCACTAAAGGCCAGTAATTGGTATATCGCATACCCAACTTCTGCACTAAGGCCAGATGCTGGCGTAACGCATACCCAATAGCTCAAAAAGTCGCTCGAACTGTGCTTAAGGGGGGTCCTTTGTAAATGGATCTGCCGTGTTTTCTTTAGTGTCTACTCTCCGTACCTCGATCTCCTGGCGATCAATGATCTCCCTGATCAGGTGATACCACATTAAGATGTTTCTGGATTTCTGATGAGACCGTGGTTCCTTTGCTAAAGCTATAGCCCTATTGTTATCGCAATACAAAGGTATTAGGTCAACAATGGACGGAACTACCTAAAGTTCACTAATGAACTTCTTCATCCAGACCGCCTCTTTTGCGGCATTGCTGGAAACAATGTATTCAGCCTCCATCGTCGAGTCTGCGACGGTGTTCTGTTTGGAACTCCTCCAACACACTGCCTCTCCATTGAGGGTAAACACAAAACCCGAGGCAGACTTGCTGTCGTCCTTGTCACTCTAGAAGCTTGAATCGGTAAAGGACTCGACCCTGAGGTCTCCATTACCGTAAACCAGGAACATCTCCTTAGTCCTTCTCAGGTACTTAAGAATGTTCTTCACTGCTGTCCAGTGGTTATCACCTGGGTCTGACTGATACTGGCTCACTATGCTTAGCGCATAAGCTACATCTGGTCTTGTACATAGCATCGCATACATTATAGATCCAACCGCCGAAGCGTAGGGTATAGTGCTCATGCGAACCCTCTCCTCGTCATTCTTGGGAGACATCTTCTTGGAGAGGGTGATTCCGTGCAATGCGGGTATATTACCGCGCTTGGAATCATCCATATTAAATCTCTTTAGTACGGTCTCTATGTACCTGGACTGCGAAGGTCCCAGTAATCTCTTAGATCTATCTCTGTAGATCTTGATCCCCAAAATGCATGAGGCATCTCCCAGGTCCTTCATGGAGAACCGTTGTGACAAGAATAGCTTGACCGATTGTAGCATAAGAATATCTTTTCCTATCAAAAGAATGTCGCCAACGTACAAGACTAGGAATACAACAGTTCGTCTTACAATCTTCTTATAAATACAAGGCTCATCCTCGTTCTTGATGAAGTCAAATTCCTTAACTGTTTCATCAAAATAGATGTTCCAGCTCCGCGATGCCTGCTTTAATCCATAAATGGATTTAAGCAACTTGCACACCTTCTCGCTGCTCCCACTGTCTACAAAGCCTTCTGGTTGATCCATATAAACGCACTCTTCCAAACTGCCGTTTAGAAAAGCCGTTTTTACGTCCATCTGCTAGATCTCATAGTCATGGAAGGCAGCAATGGCAAGTAGGATCCGAATGGATTTGAGCATAGCCGCTTGAGAAAAGGTTTCGTCATAGTCCAAACCCGATCTTTGACGAAAACCATTTGCAACGAGTTTAGCCTTATAGGTTTCCACCTGCCCATCTACACCATGTTTACTTTTGTAGATCCATTTGCATCCAACGGGTTTTACCGCAGGTGGAGCAATATCCAATGTCCATACTTATTGGTGTACATGGACTCCATTTCGGATCGCGTAGCATCCAACCACTTATCCGAGTCCCTACTAATAATGGCCTGCCTGAAACTGGTAGGATTATCTTCTTCCAAGATGCAATCCTCTCGATCCCCGTCTATGAGAAAATCGTAGTATCTCTCGGGCGGATGAGAAATCCTACCAGATCTGCGGAGTGGCTGAGGTTCATCTGGGGTTATTGAATATTGAGGTTCTGTCAAGTCATCAGTTTCAGTTTGTGTTCGCTGAATTTCTTCCAGTTCTACCTTACTCCAACTAATTTCTTTTGCAAGAAACACTGTTTCTAAGAAAACGACATGTTGAGCAACAAACACCTTCTGTTCCTCGGTGTGGTAGAACATATATCCATAACCATTCTTTGGATACCCCAAAAACTTACATAAAACTTACTGTGCCTCTAGTTTATCTGGTTTATGCATTTTAACATAAGCCGGACAACCCCATATCTTAAATCATTTAAGATCCGGTCTTTTTCCATTCCATATCTCGAATGGTGTCTTAGGCACAGATTTGGACGGAACATCATTCAATAGGTATGCTGCTGTCTGAAGCGCATGCCCCCAAAATGAAAGAGGCAACTCAGCATTACTCATCATGGAGCGAACCATGTCCAACAGGGTACGATTCCTCCTCTACGACACACTGTTATGTTGTGGTGTTTACGGAGGAGTAAGCTGAGAGAGAATTCCATTCTCTTTTAGGTATTCTAGGAATTCTGTGCTAAAGTACTCCCCTCTTCTATCAGATTGGAGGATCTTGATACTTTTGCCACTCTGGTTCTCTACTTCATTTCTGAATTCTTTGAATTTCTCAAAAACTTCATATTTTTGTTTCATAAGATACACATATCCGAACCTAGAGAGATCGTCAGTGAATGTGATGAAGTATGAGAACCCTCCCCGTGCATGTATAGATATCGAACCACACACATCACTGTGTATGAGTCCCAAGAGCTCTGCTGCTCTTTCTCCATGTCCGGTGAATGGAGATTTGGTCATCTTTCCTTTGAGACAAGACTGACAAGTTTCCCAAGATGAAAATTCGAACGTATTCAAGAGTCCATATTTATGTAACTTACTTAGTCTTTTCCCTCCGATATGACCAAGTCTATAATGCCACAAGTAGGATTCGTTCGTATCTGAACTCTTCCTCTTGCGTGTGTTTTGTACATTGAGAACTTTATTCTGATTTAGAACATAGATACCATTACACAGTGTACCTTCTGCAACCAGTACCTTATCAAGATAAATATTCATAAAATTTCTATCAAGAACAAAGTTATATCCATCTTTATCAAATAAAGAAACTGATATGATGTTGCAAACCATGTAAGGTGCATAGTAGCAATTGTTCAAAATCATAGTATTGCCATTTGGCAACACAAGGTGATATTCACCGACGGCTGCAGCATTAACTTGTGCTCCGTTCCCTACCCCGAGGGACATATCACCAGGTCTAACTATCCTACTTTTTCTCAGTCCCTGCAATAAATTACAGATATGAGATCTTGATCTGGTATCTATTACCCAGGAGGTAGGACTGACCGAAAAGCAGTTCTCAATTACAAGAACACCTGAAGTAGATTCAATAGTATGCTTCTTCTTCATTGGGGTCTCCTTGGAATCCAGACTATCCTCTTTCCTCTGCTCATACTTACGATCGCCATCATAAGTTAGAGCCAAACCGATGTTCCCCTGTCCTGAATAAGAATTCGGATCGGTCAAGCGATACATTTTATTATCTTGATTAGGGCGTGAAAAGGTTGCTACCTGGAGAGTGAGAAAATAAACACTCAGCGTGCGCTCTTGCATGATTAGATTGGTTATTAATTTATCTAACCACGATGACTCCCACCGTTTCCTCGAATTCTTTTCAAACCATTAAAAGAAGAACTAGTCAGGATTAATCGCACATCACAATACTTGCTTAACCTTTCAGCTAGGCTAGTGTTTGTACTTCGAGGGAGGATTTCCAACGCTTTCACGAAGTTCCTTAATTATGTAACCTCTATTCCCTGGAAGCGTAGCCCCGCTAACACCGTTCTAGACACCTACTTGGTTTATAGAATTTATTGTTAAGTGAAATAATCTCCTGAGAGTAATCCAACTCATCAGTGGGATCAGGATCCAACTATCATTGTGTGATGACCTAGATAGAATCTACTCTAGTCACTACACTCCAGAAGGTATTCTAAATCTACAAGTTTCCTGTATGTTTGAAACTCCCGATGTGGTTTTTGCCCCAAACGGTTTATGACCTTCACTAGGTCAGCAAACCATAAATCGCTAGTCAAGTTCTACCCGTCATTTTCTTGATTGCATTAAACCCACCCGTACGTGCCCTTGACTAGGTCAACAAGGCCACACGACTGTCCTAACCAATCGCATTTGCAATGCACAGAAAAATACCACTTAGCTACCGTTCACTACGTCTTGACTAGGTCAACAAACGCAACACGAATACTAAATATTATTATTCTGAAATGACGGAGGGTTACAACTGGGTTTTTGGAAAAAAAAACCGTCAATCTAAAGAACTTGATATCGTTGAAGGAACCTGAGCAATTTTTGAAAAGGAGTGGTTTAGCTCCGCCTTTTTGAAAATTTATGGTTTTGAAAAAACCGAGTAATCTATAGTATAGAATTTTGCTCAAGAGGTCACTCCCTGCGAAGGGATCTCGGCTCTTGCCTCGTAGAATGAGGTGATGGATATTCAGGACCAAATACCACTATGCAAAGCGAAAGAATATAACTGTAGTTTTTCGAAATTTGTTCCAACAACATCTTTTAGGTTTAGTTTCTTGCATTAATCAAAATTAATGCGGTCCTATCAATTAACCTATCACACTAGAAAAGAACAAAAATATGATGTACGTATATGCCATCCGCATTCGCCACTGGGCCTCGTCATCACCCATTAGGTTACTTAACTAATGACAGAGCGGGGGCTGGACTAGCGCGGGTGTATAACATATACAACATCTACTAGTATATATATAAGTATATACAACATTCATCCCAGGAATGATAATAATCAACATCACAGAATCTCAGCCAATGTCATGACCCGAAGGTACGGAACGTAACTGGTACTTAAATTACGAAACGTCGCAAGGCGTAGCGTAATCTAAGTAAGCCAAACCCCCGAAATCTAAACCAATTAAAGAAATAGAGTGAAGAAAAAAGTTATTTAAAGAAAGCGATTTAAAACAAATAAGTCGCATTAAACACTTTAAAAACATCAAAATTTCCCAAAAATTTCGGCAGAGTCTCCTTTGTAAATACTGGCCCTGAAATGGGTACAACACAAGAAAATACATATATATGAATAAAGGCATCCCCAAGTGGGAGCTAGCTCTTCGCCAATGGCGGATCACAACCACATGCAATTAATATATATCATAAAGTGCAACATAAGCATCTGAAAGCAAGAAAAAAAATACGTCGGCTCAAGTGAGCATCGACACCAAAAACCACAAATACTTGTCTCACCGTCTAGTCCAATATACAAGGGTAGATGGAGTATACTAGATAAAAATAAAATACACGCTGGGAGCAAAAGAAAATCCTCCAAGACCCACCTATGAGCAAGCTGCAAGTCGAAGCAATCGAGCGGAATAGAAGGTACACCCGCCGCTACTGTGCTGACGGGTCAGACCTGCAAGATACTGTGGCACAACGGGGGTGATTTGCCAACTCGTGAGGAGTAAGTAACATCTAATAAGACTATCGTAAGCATGCACGAAAATGCGTCACAACTTACGCTTATACCGATATGATGCGAGGCACTAATATGTATGCAACATGAATGCATAATCAATATGAAACCTGAGTATGTTTGGTATGAGAAAATCTTTATTTTAATTTTAGAAAAACTCCCGTGAAATAACTGAAGTATCATCAATGAAATCCATAGAAATCCGTGTCAAGGATCAACACAAAATATGTATATCTCAATGCCTCAAAATTTCAATGTCTCGACATGTCAATGTCACAATATCTCAATATCTCAAAATCTCAGGCTCCGTCAGTCCGGATGGGCCCATATCATCAATATCACGACTATGGTCGGTATCCTCCGGATATCGGCCGCGCCAGACACCATAAATAACCGGTCGGTAGTGCTCCCTTGCGGGGCTCAACGCTATCTGTGCGATCTTCTTGCCCTGACGTACCGCACCGGGTCCACCATGTACCCGCAGATGGTGCATCCCCCTCCTCGAATCGGGTATGTGATACAGCTCAAGAACCGAGAAAACACATGGTGGACGCCACACACATCCTATCACGAGAAAACCGCAACTTGCATTTTTTAAAAAAGGATAATAAGTTTATAAATTCTTGCGGTTTTCTCCAAAATCCAGAAATCTCATATATACTGAAATCCTCGAGAAGAATCATATTATATAAACATACTGTGATGATGGAAATCCATGATACAGTAGTATATACTGTAGCATCTTCTAGTATTGCTAAAGATGTCACTCCCGGTGAAGTGATCTCGGCTCTTTCCTTATCGAATAAGGTGCTGGATATTCTACAAGGAATACCGCTATACAAAGCAAGAACTAGAGCTACCAGTTTTTAAACAAGTTTCTATAACATCTTTAGGTTTCTTTTTCTTTCATTAATATCATTAATGAAGTAAAAATTAATTTATGCTTCCTAAACATCATAGAAGAAACGAAAGCAGCAATAGTTATTATATATCATATATATAATATTGGCATTCGTCTCAGAACATATCAAGTGATCACATCACAAAATATCGGCAGCAGAAGAACATATATGAAATATTGTTTATACTAGAAATTTCGTGTTTAAATTAAGCCTGTATAAAACACGGATTCCACGGTCGCGATGAATAGCCAAACCCACATTCCTAGACCCCTATGAGAGCGGCAAGCAACCCTCCCAATTCTAGGGTTAGGAGACTCGGTCTCGACTCCTCGAGATGGCCTCCCACTGGACCCCAGAACCCGGTTGCTTGTGCTTTCCTCCTTCGGTCTATCCCAATGCGGAAAAGTAAATAATAAACAATGGTGACAGCATCCTCAACCCGGAAGTGCCCCAATAAAAGAATATTACATACAATGAATTTTACATGAATGAAAATAAAAACCTTCATCTCACATAAAAAATCCTGGCTATTCAAAACACGACGATCCAATATAACAGATCACAGCATCATATAACATCACATGTCATCAACGTAAGTAAATATGCGTATCCCAATTGTCGTTGACATATAGCATCGAAACCGGCGATACACCACATATTACACTTACAGTCGCAGAAAAGAAAGTGAAAAACTACAACAATTGCAATCCGCAACCACCTTAGACATCATAAACCCAATGTATCACATACTTTGGATTTCATGCCTAACAAAATGAATTCCTTAGACATCACATGCCTAACAATTATAACCCCACATTTTAGTCTCGATATTGAGAATACTTTCCAATAACCTGTCGGGTAATTCAACAAGGTTCCCGATAACCTGATCGAATGCTCGTCGGAAACTTTAGTAGACGGTCGCACCCCCGATGCCGTCGACGAAGTGCACTAAGGCGGAACACCGCAGCCGCGAGCACCCGAATGGATGCTTTTGGCGACGGGGTTCTTCTACAGTCACTTGGTCGGGGCTATGGGGCGTGGCTATCTAGTAAGGTTACCCGGCGAGTATCTGCGTACACTACGTAATTGCGACGGACTTTTGATCTACATAAAAATCCTGTGGCAACCGATCAAATGAGACTAAACAGCTAGATTTATAAAATTCAAACTAGTTATCACATAACCAATTATGTGGATTCAAACTATTGTATCACAATCACAGATAGCTAGACGATGTTAAACTTTTCGATTAAATAAGCAAGGACCTAAAACTTTCCAACAAGCTCAACACTTGAGCGGAGTTCAAAAAGTACCCAGAACATGCCACAGCTCATATGAACCAGCCGTAGAAGGGTCAACCAATGCCTCACCTGTGGCACCGCTGAACTACCACAAACCCCAGTGTTTGATGGCGGTTCTGATGGTCATAGAATCGAGTTAGGATTTCGTTCTTCTAGTAGGTCCACAAAATCGCTTGCAAGATTTTCTGAAAATTTTAAACTCGGAATAATCCAACTCTTGGAAAATTTCAGCGAGGGAAAAAATTGGGTTATTGATATCCGTTCAAACCTTTTAGCATCGTCTAAATAACCCGAATACATGTTAGAATTACGACTAAGAAACACTCCGAGTTGCCTTTGCAGAATGTTAATATCACATGAATATTTAGCAAAAACAAACAACACCTGAAACACCAAAACCCAGAGACTGGAACACCATGAAAATTTGAAGCCAGAATTCCAAATTTGACCCGGTGAGCTCGGTTTTAACCTCCATGTGGCCGGCCATATTCATGCCAAAATGCTTCAAATTTTGCTAGTGTCCATGTTATATCACATACAACATTCTGCAGTTGTTTAAAAAATGTTTTGAAGACTTTTTAAATTCGACAGAAACTAAGTTTTCGTGTTTCAAGTTTCGGAGTCGTTTCGATTTCGTAATCCTTGCAAACATCGTTTAATTTTCTAACATGGCTCTGATACCACTGTAGGGTTACCTAGCACGGCAGCAAGATTTCGGGAGGTATCGTCCATGCCATTTTAAAAAATTTATCGTATTAGCTAACCCTAACCCTAGAATCGTTACTAGAAAATCAGACGAATAAACATGTAAACTACTTTGCATACAAAGTGAATGCCGAATACAACCTATGTAGACCAGTCCTTCACTTCTAAAGCTCCATGTTGTAGTCCCATACCTGCGAATGGTGAACTCCCGGACTCTAGAGAAGGTTCACTTGAAGAAAAGAAGAACCTTGCTCAATGTCTTCGAGGCCGAAGATGATCTACGTCGAGGAGACTTGAGCTCATTCTACCTTATCACTAATGGTGTAATTAGTGAGGCAAACACCCTAAACTAAATGGCTAATAGTTGAAGATGATGAAGTAGGAAGTGGGCTCACTTTAGTTTTTATTTTCTCACTCAATTTCATCACTTCATGAAAATCAATAAAGCTTTTTAAAAGCAAGAAGAAGATGAAATGAAAGTGATGAAGAGAATGTTAGTTATGTATATGCCCTAGAGGCCATTGTTGTACATATGATGTATATTATAGTGGATGCTTGGATATATATAGAGAGGACTTTCTTGCTCGACATGATAGTATGCTATCTGGTTTCACTTTGTCTTAACATGTTGACTTGTATTGGTTTACTGTCTTGCTCTCACATGTTGATAAAGCCATTAGGATATGTACTCGACTACTAGGACTATGATGCAGATCATACTAGTGGGGCCAGGGTAGTTCAAGAGTACATACTAACTAGAAGGAGTATCGAGACAGGGCATCGATACTCCAGAGTAGACTAACGTATACGCTTCTCGACCCATATTATGGGCGATGGATGATCCCATATCCATTGGTGTTTGACATCAGAGAAGGTATACGGGTGCTCAGTAGAGACTGGGTACACTGAACGGACTCGCCGAGAACTCCTAGATGGTATTATACCTATCGTCAGATAGCAATTCTCTGGTGACACTTGTATAGGTTAGTCTGTAGACCCGAGATCGTCATAGAGTCTTGTGTGATTCCCACTGTGCTTTGATTTCCACCTTACCACATTCATGAGAACGTGCAAAATGGTGGCTTTTGGGTACAGTCCCGAATCACATGGAGGCAATGAGCGATAGGAGGGGTTTCGTCTCTCCCGGTATTGGGGTTGATGTTGCGCTGTGTTCGATTGGCTATAACTGGAAGTCCCTGGCCAGGGCTGATATGGAGACCTACTGGTAAGTGTTATCAGTAGTTTCTCGACCCGTTATGAGCCTCACATAGACACGACTTATCGGTTACTAGGGTCTGACGTTTACCACCCCTACACTGGATATGTGACTTATCAGACGAAGATAGCGGACTGTACGGTAGTGTTACTGATTGGATTCACAGGAGTGTGTGCATGCTTGCTTGTTGATCTTCTGATCGCTCAATACCCGGGTGGCTGTTACGTTTAGCTGACCACTTGCAGCTTGTGGTTGTTTGATATGATCATCATCTACAGCCGGCGTATTGACGATTCTTTAGAGTCCTACACAGAGGTTTCCTGGCTCAGGAAAAACGGAGTAGGAGCACATATATGATATGTGCGGGACCGAGAATAATACGTGTATGTGATACCGTATTCGATTCTCGTGATATGTGATATCGGCCGGGTATATGTGATATAGCCGGGTCATCGGATCAAGTGTTGATTCAATGAACTGATACATATTATATTTGTCGGCTATATATAATATAGCCGGGTTAATAAATCAAGTGTTGATTTAATAATTTAATGTATAATTATATTTGTGATATATTACATTACATTAACTAATATAAGCTCACTTAAATGATTCTTTTTCTCACTTGATGATACATTGATATATATGTGATATATGTTAATTGTATTATTTTCTTTTGTCACATCAAATATTATATATGTGATATATAATATTGTAGCATGCACGGTTACAAATGCAACTAGGGTTTAAGAGATTAAACCATGCTAGGGTTTAAATTAGGGTTAACATTTTCTTTTTAGTTAATTCTAAATTATGGATTAAAGTTAAGATATTTTGTTATGTTACTCTTTAGATATTTGCTAGATATTTGTTAACCTAACCTTTTAACCCTAGCCTATAGTTTATACTCTACAAGGATTAAGCATGCCATGCTTAACCTATGGTTGCTTTTCTAACCTCAACAATAATTCATTCATCACACTTCATCTTCTTCTCACAAAAGCTTTCAAGCTTTTGATTTTCTGATGATTGTTTGTGAGAAAAAGAAAACAAAAGAGAGCAAAATTCCTACTTCATCATCCTCATCTATTCTAGCCACTTAGATTAGGGTGTTTGCTTCACTAATACCTCATTTGTGAAGTGAGAGCTTGGGTTAGTGTTTCCTCAAGGTAGATCATCTTGGATTGTGAAGTCTTCAAGCAAGGATGTCTCATTCACCTCATGGAGCCTTTCTAGAGTCCGGTAGCTTGATGATCGCAGCGAAGGGACCTCAACTCGGAGCTGATCACAGCGAAGGGACCTCAACTCGGAGCTTATGGACCTCAACTTGGAATACAAAGGTTGTAATCCCTATCTCTTAGATGTTAAGTTGTTAACATATTGATTTAGTTTGATTCTCTAGTTAAAGATTCATGCTTAGGGTTATCTAGAATGGAAAAAATTTAAACTCGGCATAGATGATGCCTCCCGAAACCTTGTTGCCGTTGTAGGTAACCCAAAAGTGGTATCAAAGCTTAGCTAGAGAATTAGACGGATAAGTGTAGGATTACGAAACCGAAACAACTCCGAAACACCCGACGTCAAATCCTAGTTTCTGTAAATTTTTTCAGAGTGTCAATTTTTTTTTCAAATGGTTGCAGAATGATGTATGAGATACATTATGAACACCGTCCAAAACTCACCCCACCTCACCGGATTTTGGCCGGCCACATTGACAATAAATTTGGCCTGCTCGGCACAATAGGGGAGTATGCTTGTGGGTTTTGGGTGGTGTTCCAGTCTCTGGGGTTTGGTAATTCAGGTGTTGTTTGTTTTTGCTAAATTTGCATGTGATGTTATCTTTTTACAGAGGCAATTCGGTGTGTTTCGTATTCGTAATTCTAATTTGTTTTCGGGATATTTAGACGGTGTTAAAAAGTTCGAACGGATATCAATACTCACTTTTTCCCTGTTCAATTTTTTTCCAAGTGTTGGATTTTTTCTTTAGTTTAAAACTTTCAGAAAATCATGCAAGCGAATCTGTGGACCATCTAGAAGAATAAAACCTTAACTCGATTCATTGTGACCGTCAAAACCGCCACTAAACCCTAGTGTTTTTGTTAGTTTAGCGTTGCCACATGTGAGACATTGGTTGACCCCTATACGGCTGGTGCATAGAAGTTGTGGCATGTACTGGGACTTTTTGAACTTTGCTCAAGTGTTGAGCTATTAGGGAAATTTTAGGTGTTTGTTTATTCAATTGGAAAGTTTAACATTGTCTAGTTATCTGAAATGTGATACAATATGTGTAATTCATATAGTTAAGCATGAAATCCGTAATATGTGATATTTCGGGTTTACGATGTCTAAGGTGATTGTGGATTCTAAATGTTGTAATTTTTCACTTTCTTTTCTTCATCCGTAAGTGTAATATATGGTGTATCACCGGTTTCGTTGCTATACATCAACGACAATTGGGATACGCATATTTAGTTACCTTGATGACATGTGATGTTATGTGTTGCTGTGATATGTTATATTGGATCGTCGTGTTCTAAATAGCAGGGGGCTTTATGTGAGATGAGAGTTTTTATTTTCATTCATGTAAAATTCATTGTATGTAATATTGTTTTATTGGGGCACTTCCGGGTTGAGGATGATGTCACCATTGTATATTATTTACTTTTCCGCATTAGGATAGACCCAAGGAGGGGAGCACAAGTAACCGGGTTCTAGGGTCCGGTGGGAGGCCATCTCGAGGAGTTGAAACCAGGTCTCCTAACCCTAGAATTGGCAGGTTTACTTGTCTCTCTCGTAGGGGTCTAGGGTTGTGGGTTTGGCTATTCATCGCGACCGTGGAATCCGTGTTTTATACAAGCTCAAAAATAAAACACGGACCTCCTAGTATATCCAGTATTTCATATGTTATCTTCTGCTGTTGATATTATGTGTTGTGATCATATTATATGCGTGAGACGAATGCTTTATTATTGTATATATTATATATATAATAAACGTTGCTTCTGTTTTTCACCCGCACTAGTCCCACTCCGGAATGCCGTTAGTTAAGTAACCTAACGGTGCATAACGGGACATTGTGGCGAATGTGGATGGCATAACCGTACGTTGTATTTTCGTTTCTTCTGTGATGCTTAGGAAGCTTAAATGATGGGATTTCATTAATAAGATTAATGAAAGAAAAAGAAACCTAAAAGTTGTTGTAGAATCAAATTTATAAAAAGCGTAGCTCTAGTTTTTGCTTTTCATAGCGGTATTCCTTGTAGAATATCCAGCACATTATTCGATAAGGAAAGAGCCGAGATAGCATTGTTAGTGGATATGCCCTAGAGGCCATTACTGTATCATACTAGTTTGTATATTACTTAATGGAAGCTTGGGATATTCACCTTGTATAAACAATCTTGCTCAATATAGTAGTATGCTACTTGGTTTGTTTCTACTTCAATGTGTACATGTGTTTATTTTATTATATAACCTATACACATTAGTGGAGCCCTTAGGATCTTTGCTTGATTACCAGCGTTGTGATGGCAGTCACACTAGTGGAGGCTGGGTAATCTATAAGCACATCCTTATGCAGGTCCCTAGTCGCAGGACTATCGAGACAGGGCATCGATACTCCGGAGTAGACTAGCGTATGCACTTCTCATCCCAGTGTGGGAGATAGTCTGTCCCACAGCCATCAGTACGTCGTACTAGAGATAGTATGCGGGTGCTCGTTGGGTTACGAGTACACTGGACAGGACTCGTCGGGAACTGTTGGTTGGTACTATACCTATCGTCAGTTATCAGTTCCCAGGTGACATGAGTACAGCTTAGTCCGCTGACTTGACACTGTCACTTCGCCTCGAGTGTGTTCCCACTGTACTTATATTACTACCCTACCACGGCTCAAAGGAGTCGTGCAAACAGGTAGTAGTTGGGTGCAGTCCCGAAGCACTTGGAGGTAGTGACGGTTAGACAGGATTCGTCTCTCCTGGTATTGGGGGTTGACATCGCGCTGTGTCTAGGAGAGCCATTACACGAGTAGTCCCTGGCCAGGGCAAGCGAGATATACTGGTAGGTTTCCAGTGTTATCTCAGGATGTTCTGGGCTTCACTCCGACACGACTTGTACCGCTATTAGGGGACTGACGTGTACCGCCCCCTAGGCCCGCCATTTGATGTATCAGAAGAACAGACCGGACTGTATGGAGACTGTCACAGTCAGACTCAGTAGGAGTTCAGATGGGTTTCACCTCGTCAGTCTTCTTGTCGGCATCTACCCGGGGACCGTTACGCACAGCTAGTGTCGCTTGCGGTCTGTGGTTAAACCCACTGCCAGCGTAGTGTCGAGTCTTTAGAGTCCCACACAGAGAGCTATTCGCCTTTAGGCAAAAGAGTAGAGGTCGCATGGTTTTGCGACAGGTCGCATGGTTTTGCGACAGGGTTCGGTCACATCCGTGCACTTGTGCACGTACAGTGTCCGGACAGTTAATACTAGCGTGCTTTGGTTTAAGCCAGATCCTAGTGTCCGTTTTGGGATTGGTTTTATCTCGTTTGTATTCGTGTTCCTCGAAACGCGGATGCGGATGTGTATGCACAGTTGACGGAGAGACAGAGGCAGAGGATTCTCATTAGGGTTGTTGACTGTTGACTGTTGACTTTTTGCTCAACCCTAATGAGAATATGATATATTATTAACATTAATATTAATTAAGTATTATAGTGACATGGTTGTTGAGGGGTTGACTGTGTTGACTTGTTGACTTTGTTGACCGGTTGACTAGGTTGGACTAGTTGACCATCATCATGACAATAGCTATCATTTCATGGCGAAGACTTTTGCTTGCTTGTTTCTCTTACGCAAAATGAGTGCATGAAATGATATGGCTATTTTGACTTAAACCATCACATAATACTTGATTGCTATTTTTTGTTATGATGGCTTTGGATTATGAGAGCCAAGGGAAAAAAAAAGTCTTGCTCATTCTCTCATTTCCTTTCTCTCTCTTGTTTTGAGCTCTCGCCCTCTTCCTCTTGCTCTCCCTCTCTCTAGTCAATGGTTCACTTGTCTCATGTGTTGAGAAGCAAGAACCATAGAGAAAAATCCCAACAAACTCTCCTCTACTCACTCTAGTTCACAAGGTTTAGGAAACCGAGTGAACTTGTTTCTTCAAAATTCGAAGAAGAAGCCAAAGGTAGAAGCTTTCGGGTGGATCGATCTTCGGCGCAAGGAGACGACGGCGTGAAGCCGATCCGTACACCATCAAGAGTTGAAGACGAAGGAGTTCAAGAAAGAAAAGTATAACCCCCTAACCGAGTAGTTAACAACTCCTAGTTAGGTTGTTAGGTAGATAGTTTAACAAAGATCCGTTTTGAGTCCATGTTAGCTCCTCTAGAAAAATCGATTTTCGTCATTTCCGCAAGCCCGTAAGTACCGGGAGCGGTAGCATGGACTTACAGTGGTATAAGAGCCTAATTAAACACTACCTAACATGTTAACATAGTAACTAGAAATTCGATCGAAAAAAAGTCGCGAAAAACACCCGGATTATCAACTTTCTGTCGAATTTTTCCACTGTTCAAAAATGATAAATCATGCTTTAAAATTTGGCTCAGGGTTTTTAGAAGAAAGTGCAAAAAATTGGTCCACTGATCCGATCAAAGAGCCGCGGAAACGCGGCGGGAGCATGCTCCCGCCACGGTTCCGCGGCCGAGTTGACTCGGCCGTGGGGAATTTTGGTTGCAGTTTGTCCCATGGGGTATTTTGGGATTTTTGGTATATGTTTTTTCAGCCCAGGTTTTCCAGAAAGAAAAATTTGTTTTGGGGGCTTTAAAAACCGTATTTTGATCGAGTTTCTAAAGACTAAGGCTAACGGGTTTATATCTGTGATGTGATATTTGTATTGAACGTCTGCTAATCGCTATATGTCGATTAGTGGGAGTTATACAAATCTGTGATCTATAATGTTGATGGTATGTGTATATGAATTCATTGGATTGTCGCGGGTGAATAGCCGGGGGTTGTGAGGTGAGAGTTTTCTTTTCTTTCAATTCATGTAAATTTGTAAATTGATGTAATATTATTTATATGGCCGCACAACCGGGTCGGGGTTGTAGCCGTCATTGTATAATTTCTTTTTACTGTTTTTGCTCCTAGGATAGACCCATGGAGGAGGTGCATAAACTACCGGGTATCCCGAAGTTCCGAGTAGCCTACTCACGGAGTTGAGGGAGGTTGCTTCGCTTCGGGTACTTGGCGGGTAGTTTGCCGCACCCGTAGGGGTCTAGGGTGGGGTATTGGCTATTCACCGCGACCGTGTAATCTGCTTTTTGTTACAGGCTCATACGAATTACAGGTTCCTAGTATATCCAATGTGTTCATCTGTGATCTGAAATGGCTATCATTGCAATATATCTATATATGATATTATTTAGGCGTTGCTTATGTTTTACAGCCGCGCTAGCCCAGCCCCCGCTCTGTCGTTAGTTAAGTAACCTAACGGGTAATGACGGGGCCCCGTGGCGAATGCGAATGGCATAAGCGTACGTCATATTTTGGTTGTTTTCTGCAATGGTAGGATTAAATGATGGGATGCATTAAAAGAACTAATGCAAGAAAAATACGCATTAAAAGAACTAATGCAAAGAAAAATAAACCAAGTAAAAGTCGTTGGAACACTTTTAAAAACCACTCGGTTTCTTTTCAAAATAACTTTTAAACGCGGAGCTTAAGCCACTCCTTTTAAAAGCTATCTCGTTCCATCGATTATATTAAGTTCACTACGTTCACGGTTTCGCCAAAACCATTCGTAGCCCTCCGTCGTTTCACATGGATGGTCAATAGTATTCAAGCTATGTTTGTTGGCCAAAGTCAAGGCATAGTGATTGGTAGCTATTGGGTATTCATGAGCAGCATAGATAGATGTGTTGGTTGGGGGCAGTCGTTCTACCTTGTTGGCCAAAGTCAAGGGTATGTGCGGGTGGGCTCAAATTAACCTGGAGAATAACGGGTAGAACTTGACATGTGACTTATGATTTGTTGGCCAAAGTCAAGGTCATAAGAGCATGGGGCAAAAATCCACATCGGGAGTTTCAAAAGAACTGAAACTTGCTAGTGTTGCATACCATTTGGAGTGTGATGATTCTGGTAGGATTCCTTCAGTTTCGTCACGCAATGATACTTGGATCCCGATCCTACTGTGAGTATATGCTACTCGTCGGGAAATTTCTCACTTAACGATCAATGCTATAAACCAAGTAGGTGTCTAGAAAGGTGTTAGCGGGGCTACGCCCCCAGGGAAAAGAGGTTCTTAAATTAAGGAACTTCACGAAAGCGTTGGAAAACCTCCCTCAAAGTACCGACACCAGCCTGGCCGAACGGTTAAGCAAGGATTGTATGGTGAGATTGATCCTGACTAATTCTTCCTTTTTGGTTTGAGGAGGGATTCGAGAGATAGTGGGAGCCATCCTGTTTAGAAAAACTAAAAACCACTCTAAACTTGCAAGAGCATCATGCTAAAGTCTTTCTTCTCTCTCTCCTAATTGCAGCGACCAATCATCATGACCGGACTTAAGTTATTACTAGATAAAAACATACTGACAGGGTAAAACTACAAAGATTGGCTCGAGAATGTCAAAATGGCAATCACTTATGACAAGTTGGGGTATCTCCTTACCACCAATACTCCCCCTGTCCCAAGTCCCACCTCCAGCGTCGCGGATAAGGAAATCCGTAAGACTTGAGAGATCGATAGCGCGAAGGCCAAGTGCCTCGTACTTGCCTCTATGGACAACGAACATCAGAGGAGGCACGAGAATATGGACCTCGAATCCATATTTCTCCATACAAAAGAACTGTATGGAGAGCAATCTCGTATCGCAAGATACGAAGTGTCGAAGAAGTTATTTTCGGCAAAGTTGGCCATCGGATCATCGGTAGCGGAACACGTGCTTAAGATGATTGGCTTCATTAAGGAGCTCGCGGAACTTGGGACTACGTTAGAGAACGAGCTCTATACGGACTTGATTCTCCAGTCCCTTCCTTCCACTTACGCCCAGTTTATCCTGAACTTCAACTTACAAGAAAAAGAAGTTGAACTTTCAGAACTCCTCAACATGCTGAGGAGTGCAGAGGGCACCCTACAGAAAGGTAGGGAAACATCCACTTTGTTTGTAGGAGGATCTTCATCTTCTAGGTACAAGGCGAAAGCCAAGGGAAAGAAGAAGAAAGCCTCCGCCAAACCAAGGGGCGGTGTTAGTAAAGTGGATACAAAGGGAAAAGCAAAAGCAACAAAGGTAGCGGGAAGGCCTGTGGATAAGGAAGAGTGCTTTTTCTGTCATAAGAGTGGTCACTGGAAGAAAGATTGCAGGGCTTGGAAAGCCAGAACACAGGAACTGAAGCAAGTTGCGGCTTCAACTTCAGGTGTGTATGTTATTGAAAACTGTCTATCAATAAACTCTACTTCCTGGGTTTTGGATACCGGATCAGGATCTCATATCTGTAATTCTTTGCAGGCGTTGAGAAACCGTAGGGTTTTGAAGGTAGGTGACATGACCCTCAAAGTTGCAAACGGAGCTAGCATGGATGCTAAGGCCGTGGGGGACTATCACCTGGGAATGTCAGATGGACATGTTTTGGTTTTACGTAATTGCATTTTGTACCCAACGCAACTTGTAATATCATTTCTGTACCTTTGATTTCTAAAGAAGGTTATGAATTTGCGTTTGTAAGTAATGTTGTAAACATTCACCTTAATCAAGTTCTGATTGGGTCAGGTACATTAAGCAATGGTATATACGTACTAAACCAACCTCAGATTTTCAATGTCCAGAATACACACAAAAGAAAGTCTCCGGAAATAAATCATACTTTCTTATGGCATTATAGAGTGGGTCACATCAATGAGAGAAGGTTGACGAAGTTACATACAGAAGGATATTTGAATCCGTTCGAATATCAATCGTATGCCACTTGTCAATCCTGTCTCAAAGGAATGATGACAAAGACTCCGTTCACTGGACACGGAGTAAGGGCGAGCGAGCTCTTGGGACTCGTACACAGCGACGTGTGTGGTCCAATGTCTACACATGCGCGAAGCGGTTGTTCTTACTTCATTACTTTTACGGATGACTTTTCAAGGTACAGTTATGTCTTCTTAATGAAACATAAGTCCGAAGCCTTTGGAAAATTCCAGGAATATAAGAATGAAGTAGAAAAACAAACCGGCAAAAGTATCAAGATTCTAAGATCGGATCGAGGTGGTGAATACTTGAGTGCCGAGATCCTGGACTACTTAAAAGAGAATGGAATTCTCTCTCAGCTTACTCCTCCATACACTCCGCAACATAACGGTGTATCGGAGAGACGGAACCAAACCCTATTGGATATGGTACGGTCCATGATGAGTAAAGCTGAGTTACCGCGATCATTCTGGGGATATGCACTAGAATCAGCTGCATACCTTTTGAACCGAGTTCCAACTAAGACTGTGCCTACTACACCATATGAGATGTGGTGTGGGAAGAGACCCTATCTTAATCACATTAAGCATGGGGATGTCTTGCTTTTGTCAAAAAGCAGCATGCGGACAAGCTCGAGGCACGCTCAGCACAGTGCAAGTTTGTGGGATATCCAAAGAACTCCAAGGGATATTTCTTCTATTGCGAAGAGGAACAAAAGATTTATGTTTCTCGTCATGCCCACTTCTTGGAAACTGAATTTTTGGAAATTCAGATAAGTGTGTGCGCAATAGAATTGGAAGAAATTCCAGAACCACGAGCTATTACTGAAAGCTTAGTAGAACCAGAGGGTTCGAAAGATCAAGGCATTCCTACGCCGCTCCACAGAAGTAGTAGGCAGTCTCATCCGCCCGAGAGATACTACGGTTTTCTCATAGACGGGGATAGAGAGGATTGCATCATAGATTATGATGAGCCGACTAGCTTCAGCAGGCCATTCAGAGCGTTGACTCGGTAAAATGGCTGGATGCAATGCGGACCGAAATGGAGTCCATGTACACCAACAAAGTATGGACGTTGGACGTTGCTCCAGATGGGGTAAAACCCGTAGGATGCAAGTGGATCTTCAAAAGGAAGATTGGTGTAGATGGACAGGTTGTGACCTATAAAGCTAGACTGGTTGCAAAGGGTTTTCGTCAAAGACCTGGTTTGGAGTATGACGAGACCTTTTCTCCAGTAACTATGCTGAAATCCATTCGGATCCTTCTTTCCATTGCTGCCTTCCACGATTATGAGATTTGGCAGATGGACGTAAAGTCCGCTTTTCTAAATGGAAATTTAGAGGAGTGTGTTTATATGGACCAGCCAGAGGGTTTCATTCAGAGTGGGAGCAGCGGAAAGGTGTGCAAGTTGCTTAAGTCCATCTATGGACTAAAGCAGGCATCGCGGAGTTGGAACATCTGTTTTGATGAGACGGTCAAGGAATTTGGCTTTATCAAAAATCCAGATGAACCATGAATCTATAGTAGATTTGTAGCGAGAACTGTAGTATTCCTCGTTTTATACGTGGATGACATTCTCTTAATAGGAAATGATATTCCTATGCTACAATCTGTCAAGGGGTTCTTGTCACACAGGTTCTCCATGAAAGACTTGGGTGATGCCTCATACATTCAGGGGATCCGGATCTATCGTGACAGATCCAAGAGGATACTGGGACTCTCACAGTCCAGGTACATCGACACCATACTGAAAAGATTCAGTATGGAAGATTCCAAGCGCGGTAATCTACCGGCTTGTCACGGAATCACCCTCTCCAAAATGATGTCTCCCAAGACTGATTTGGAAAGGGATCGCATGTCTATTATACCCTACGCTTCTGCGGTAGGCTTTATAATGTATGCGATGTTGTGTACCAGACCAGGTGTAGCTTATGCACTGAGTGTGGTAAGACGGTATCAGTCAAACCGTGGGGAGAAACACTGGATAGCAGTAAAGAACATTCTCAAGTACCTGAGAAGGACTAAGGAGATGTTCTTGGTGTATGGAGGAAAAGACCTCCAGATCGAGGCCTTTGCTGACTCCATCTTCCAAAGTGACAAGGATGATTCCAAGTCCATATCGGGTTATGTCTTTACCCTCAATGGAGGGGCGGTGTGTTGAAAGAGTTCTAAACAGGAAACCGTTGCTGACTCGACGATGGAAGCGGAATATATCGCTGCTGCAGATGCCGCAAAAGAAGCTGTCTGGGTAAGGAAGTTCTTAACTGAACCTCTGGTGGTTCCGTCCATTGTTGATCCAATACCTCTGTATTGCGACAACAACGGGGCTATAGCTTTAGCAAAGGAACCAAGGTCCCATCAGAAGTCCAGACACATCTTGAGGCGGTATCACCTAATCTGGGAGATCGTGGGTCGCCAGGAGATCGAGGTTCGGAGAGTATCTACGGAAGATAACACTGCTGATCCACTCACAAAGGCCTTACCCCAGACTCAGTTCGAGCGGCTGATCGAGATGATAGGACTTCGATACGCCAGTACATGGCCTTAGTGCAAGTGGGAGATTGTTAGTGTATATGCCCTAGAGGCCATTACTGTATCATACTAGTTTGTATATTACTTAATGGAAGCTTGGGATATTCACCTTGTATAAACAATCTTGCTCAATATAGTTGTATGCTACTTGGTTTGTTTCTACTTCAATGTGTACATGTGTTTATTTTAGTATATCACCTATACACATTAGTGGAGCCCTTAGGATCTTTGCTTGATTACCAGCGTTGTGATGGCAGTCACACTAGTGGGGGCTAGGTAATCTATAAGCACATCCTTATGCAGGTCACTAGTCGCAGGACTATCGAGACAGGGCATCGATACTCCGGAGTAGACTAGCGTATGCGCTTCTCATCCCAGTATGGGAGACGGTCTGTCCCACAGCCATCAGTACGTCGTACTAGAGATAGTATGCGGGTGCTCGTTGGGTTACGAGTACACTAGACAGGACTCGTCGGGAACTGTTGGTTGGTACTATACCTATCGTCAGTTATCAGTTCCCAAGTGACATGAGTACAGCTTAGTCCGCTGACTTGACACTGTCACTTCGCCTCGAGTGTGTTCCCACTGTACTTAGATTACTACCCTACCACGGCTCAAAGGAGTCGTGCAAACAGGTAGTAGTTGGGTGCAGTCCCGAAGCACTTGGAGGTAGTGACGGTTAGACAGGATTCGTCTCTCCTGGTATTGGGGGTTGACATCGCGCTGTGTCTAGGAGAGCCATTACACGAGTAGTCCCTGGCTAGGGGAAGGGAGATATACTGGTAGGTTTCCAGTGTTATCTCAGGGTGTTCTGGGCTTCACTCCAACACGACTTGTACCGCTATTAGGGGACTGACGTGGTAGGCAAAGAGGTTGTCTGGATGAAGAAGTTCATAACTGAACAAAGAGGTTGTCTGGATGAAGAAGTTCATAACTGAACTTGGAGTGGTTCCATTCATTGAGCATCTAATACCTTTGTATTGTGATAACAATGAAGCTGTGGCTTTGGCCAATGAACCCAGATCATCCAGACATATTCTGAGGCGGTATCACCTGATCCGAGAGATAGTTGATCGTCGAGAAATCGAGGTCAGGAGAGTTGACACGAAGGACAACACAGCGGATCCACTCACAAAGGCCATACCCAAGATACATTTTGAGAAACACTTCGGGATGTTGGGTATGAGATACTACAACAGCTGGCCTTAGTGCAAATGGGGGATTGTTAGTTATGTATATGCCCTAGAGGACATTGTTCTACATATGATGTATATTATAGTGGATGGTTGGATATATATAGAGAGGACTTTCTTGCTCGACACGATAGTATGCTATCTGGTTTCACTTTGTCTTAACATGTTGACTTGTATTGGTTTACTGTCTTTCTCTCACATGTTGATAAAGCCCTTAGGATATGTACTCGACTACTAGGACTATGATGCAGATCATACTAGTGGGGCCAGGGTAGTCCAAGAGTACATCCTATAACTGTTCCTAGTCGAAGGTGTATCGAGACAGGGCATCGATACTCAAGAGTAGACTAGCGTATACCCTTCTCAACCCATAAGATAGGAGATGGATCATCCCATATCCATTGGTGTTTGACATCAGAGATGGTATACGGGTGCTCAGTGGAGACTGGGTACACTGAACGGACTCGCCGAGAACTCCTAGATGGTATTATACCTATCGTCAGATAGTAGTTCTCTGGTGACACTGGTACAGGTTAGTTTGTAGACCCGAGATCGTCATAGAGTCTTGTGTGATTCCCACTGTGCTTTGATTTCCACATTACCACGTTCATGAGAACGTGCAAAACGGTGGCTTTTGGGTACAGTCCCGAATCACATGGACACAATGAGCGATAGGAGGGGTTTCTTCTCTCCAGGTATTGGGGTTGATGTTGCGCTGTGTTCGATTGGCTATAACTGGAAGTCCCTGGCCAGGGCTGATATGGAGACCTACTGGTAAGTGTTATTAGTAGTTTCTCCATCCGTTATGTGCCTCACATCGACACGACTTATCGGTTTCTGGGGTCTGACTTTTACCACCCCTAGACGGGATATGCGACGTATCAGACGAAGAGAGCGGACTGTACGGTAGTGTTACTGATTGGATTCACAGGAGTGTGTGCAGGCTTTCTTGTTGATCTAATGATCGCTTAATAACCGGGTGGCTGTTACGTTTAGCTGACCGCTTGCAGATTGTGTTTGTTTGATATGATCATCACCTACTTCCGGCGTATTGACGATTCTTTAGAGTCCTACACAGAGCTTTCCTGGCTCAGGCAAAACGGAGTAGGAGAACATATGTGATATGTGCGGGACCGAGAATAAAACGTGTATGTGTTATCGTATTCGATTCTCGCGATATGTGATATAGCCTGGTCATCGGATCAAGTGTTGATTCGATGAACTGATACATATTATATTTGTCGGCTATATATAATATAGCAGGGTTATTAAATCAAGTGTTGATTTAATAATTTAATGTATAATTATATATGTGATATATTACATTACATTAACTAATATAAGCTCACTTAAATGATTCTTTTTCTCACATGATGATACATTGATATATATGTGTTATATGTTAATTGTATTATTTTCTTTTGTTACATTAAATATTATATATGTGATATATAATATTGTAGCATGCAAGGTTACAAATGCAACTAGGGTTTATGAGATTAAACCATGCTAGGGTTGAAATTAGGGTTAACATTTTCTTTTTAGTTAATTCTAAATTATGGATTAATGTTATGATATTTTGTTATGTTGACTTTGTCCACTCTTTAGATATTTGCTAGATATTTGTTAACCTAACCTTTTAACCCTAGCCTATGGTTTATTCTCTACAAGGGTTAAGCATGTCATGCTTAACCTATTGTTTCTTTTCTTACCTCAACAATAATTCATTCATCACACTTCATCTTCTTCTTCCTCTCACAAAATCTTTCAAGCCTTTGATTTTGTGATGATTGTTTAGGAGAAAAAGAAAACAAAAGAGAGCAAAATTCCTACTTCATCATCCTCATCTATTATAGCCACATAGATTAGGGTGTTTGCTTCACTAATATCTCATTAGTGAAGTGAGAGCTTGGGTTTGTATTTCCTCAAGGTTGATCACCTTGGATTGTGAAGTCTTCAAGCAAGGATGTCTTATTCACCTCATAAAGCCTATCTAGAGTCTAGTAGCTTGATAATCGCAGCGAAGGGACTTCAACTCGGAGCTTATAAAGCGAAAGAACGGACTACAAAGGTTGTAATCCTTATCTCTTAGATGTTAAGTTGTTAACATATTGATTTAGTTTGATTCTCTAGTTCAAGATTCATGGTTAGGGTTATCTAGAATGGCAAAAATTTAAACTTGGCATGGATGATGCCTCCCGAAACCATGCCGCCGTCGTAGGTAACCCGACAGAGAAATAATCTCATGAGGTTATAAATGCAACCATGGTTGGTATATGCCATGCCAAACCCTTGTAGAGAATAAACCAAGGCTAAAGGTTAAGGGTTGGGTTAACAAATATCTTGAGCTAGACAAACAAGTGGACTAAGTCAATGTTCTACTAGCTTCTCCAAGGTCATCCATGACTAATTCCAAATATTTTAATTACTAAAACCTAATAAAACCCTAGCTTAACCTAGCATGGTGTGAGTCTCATACAAACATGTTGCATGTGTAACCTTGCATGACACAACAATATATATTATATATATATTTTGTGCAAAAAGAAAACAATACATTTAACATATATCACATATATATCAATGTATCATAAGTGAGAAAAATGAATACTTAAGTGAGCTAATATTAGTTAATGTAATGTAATATATCAAATATATAATTATACATTAAATTATTAAATCAACACTTGATTTAATAATACGGCTATAAACTGTATAACCGACTAATATCAAATGCAACAACTTATCGAATAAACACTTGATCCGATAACCCGGCTATATCACATATAACCGACCAATGTCACAAGTCGTGAGAATAGAATGCGGTACCACATACACGCATTAATCTCGGTCCCGCACATATCACATATGTTCTCCTACTCCGTTTCGCATGAACCAGGAAAGCTCTGTGTAGGACTCTAAAGACTCGTCAATATGCCGGCAATAGGTGATGATCATTTCAAACACGCACAAGCCGCAAGCAGTTTTCTAAATGTAACGGCCACCTGGGTATTGAGCGATCAAAAGATCAACAAGCAAGCCTGCTCATACTCCTGCGAATCCAATCAGTAACACTACCATACAGTCCGGTCGCTTCGTCTGATATGTCGCATATCACAGCCTGGGGGTGGTATAACGTCAGACCCTAATAGCCTGATAAGTTTTGCCGATGCAAGGTCCATAACGGTTCGAGAAACTACTCATAACACTTACCAGTAAATCTTAGCAACCATGGCCAGGGATTTCCTGTTATTGCCAATTGAGCATAGCGCAACATCAACTCCCAATACCGGGAGAGATGAAACCCCTCTTATCGCTCATTGCCTCCATGTGACTTGGGACTGTACCTAAAAACCACCTTTTTGCACGATCTCTTGACCATGGTATGGTGGAAATCAAAGCACAGTGGGAATCACACAAGATTCTATGTCAATCCCGGGTCTACAAACTAATCTGTACCAGTGTCACAAGAGAACTGCTATCCGACGATAGGTATAATACCATCTAGGAGTTCTCGGCGAGTCCGTTCAGTATACCCAGTCTCCACTGAGCACCCGTATACCTTCTTTGATGTCAAACACCAATGGATATAGGATCATCCATCGCTCATCATATGGGTCGAGAAGCGTATATGCTAGTCTACTCTGGAGTATTGATGCCCTGTATCGATACTCCCACGACTAGGAACATTTGAAGGATGTACTTACCGACTACCCTATCCCCACTAGTATGATCTGCATCATAGTCCTGGTAGTCAAGTACTCATCCTAAGGGCTTTATCAACATGTAATAGAGAGACACTAAGTGTAAATGTTAAGATAAAGAACAACCAGATAGCATACTATCATGTCGAGCAAGAAATTCCTCCCTATATATGTCCAAGCATCCACTACAATATACATCACATGTACAGTAATGGCCTCTAGGGCATACATATAACTAACAATCTCCCACTTACACTAAGGCCATTTGTTGCAGTATGTCATACTCAACAATTTAGCAGTGGTCGTAGTATCCCATACTCAACCATCCTAAAATCTCTCATAGTATTTGGGTAAGTAGGCCTTGGTGAGGGGATCCGCCGTGTTAACCTCAAAATCTACTCTCCTTACCTCGATCCCTTGGTGATCATCCATCTCCCTGATCAGGTGATACTTGCCTCAGAATATATCTGGATCGTTTATGGGACGGGCGTTTCTAGGCCAAAGCCACAACTTCATTGATGTCTCAATAACAATTATTGGACGCTCAATGGTAGGAACCATGCTCATCTCATGAACAAGAAATGTCTAGACAACCACTTTGGTAGTATCGTTGGTAGCAATGTATTCGTCCTTTATTGTCTAGTATGTCACGGTATCTAGCTTGGAACTCTTCCAACATACCATCCCTCTACTGTGGGTAAAGACAATGCCTGCGACAGACTTCCAGTCGACCTTATCACTCTGGAAGCTCGAACGAAGACCTTCCTTTAGTGCTTCTCAAGTACATAAGAATGTCCTCCACATCTATCCAGTGATTGGGTTTAATTCAATCAGGAAAGGACGGGTTGAACTTGGCTAGCGCTTATGATTTGTTGACCTTGTTAAGGTCATATGTTGCTAGGGGAAAAACATTATCGGGAATTTCAAGTGTTGAAATTTGCAATGAAATTGCATACCTTCTATGGGATAGTTGGATCCCGATACCCAGTGTGAGTAAGAGTTACTCCTGGGAGAGTTTTACTCATTACAATTAGCCGATGAAGTAGGTGTCTAGAAAGGTGTTAACAGGGTTACGCCCCTGGGAAAATGAGGTTTATTTTAATTAGGTCCGTGCGAAAGCACGGGGAACCTCCCTCAAAGTACCGACACTGGCCTGGCCGAAATATTGGTGCACTTGTAGGGTGTAATTAATCCCGGCTAGTCTTACCTTTTAGGTTTTGAAGGTAGATTTGACTAAAACAGTGGTATCCATCCAGATTAGATAAATTAATAACCACTCTAATCCTACAAAAGCGCACACAGAGTGTTTTCTTCTCTTTCTCTCCTAGTAGCGACCATGTCACGCCTTAATCAAAATAATTTGATGGGTCTTCATTGAGTGAGTGATACTTGCCTCAGAATATGTCTAGAACTCTGATGGGACCTTCGCACTCACTCAATGAAGTCCCATCAAATTATTTTGATTAAGGCGTGACATGGTCACTACCGGGAGAGAGAGAGAGAAGAAAATACTCGGCGTGCGCTCTTGCTGGATTAGATTGATTATTAGTTTATCTAATCAGGATGGATCCCACTGTTTTAGTCAAATCTACCTTCAAACCCTAAAAGTTAAGACTAGCCGGGATTAATTACACCCTACAAGTTCTCCAATATTTCGGCCAGGCCAGTGTCGGTACTTTGAGGGAGGTTCCCCATGCTTTCGCAGGGACCTAATTAAAATAAACCTCGTTTTCCTAAGGGCGTAACCCCGTTAACACCTTTCTAGACACCTACTTGATCGGCTAATTGTAATGTGTAAAACTCTCCCAGGAGTAACTTTTACTCGCAGTGGGTATGGGATCCAACTACCTCATAAAAGTTATGCAATCTCATTGCAAATTTTAACACTTGAAATTCCTGATAATATTTTGCCCCTAGCAACTTATGACCTTAACAAGGTCAACAAATCATAAGCGCTAGCCAAGTTCAACCCGTCATTTCCTGATTGAATTAAACCCACCCGCACAACCCACTCGGTTTGTCTTTTGATTGCTTCTATAGTTTTTTCTTTGCATAGTGGTATTTATGAAATATCCTGCACCTTATTCGATAAGGAAAGAGCCGAGATCCCTTCACCGGGAGTGACCTCTTTAGCAAAAATAGTAAATCCTCAGAAACACTCCTTTTAAAATTCACTCGATTCTACAACGATATCAAGTTCATTACGCAAAAGGTTTTCTTAAAAACCTGTCGTTGCCCTCCGTCATTTCAGATAAATACTACTTAGTATCCGTGCTACGTTTGTTGACCATGTTAAGGCGTAGTGAGCGGTAGCTGATTAATGCTTATCTGCATAAGCATATGATACGATTGGATTAGGGTAGTCGTCCGACTTTGTTGAACTTGTTAAGGGTCGTTCGGGTAGGTTTAATTCAATCAGGAAATGACGGGTTGAACTTGACTAGCGCTTATGATTTGTTGACCTTGTTAAGGTCATAAGTTGCAAGGGCCAAAATATTATCGGGAATTTTAAGTGTTGAAATTTGCAATGAGATTGCATAACTTCTATGAGATAGTTGTATCCCGATACCCACTGCGAGTAAGAGCAACTTCTGGGAGAGTTTTTCACATGACAATTAGACGATCATGTAGGTGTCTAGAAAAGTGTTAACGAGGATACGCCCCTGGGAAAATGAGTTTTATTTTAATTCGGTCTGTGCGAAAGCACGGGGAACCTTCCTCAAAGTACCGACACTGGCCTGGCCGAAAGATTGGCAAACTTGTAGGGTGTAATTAATCCCGGCCAGTCTTACCTTTTAGGTTTTGAAGGTAGATTTGACTAAAACAATGGGAGCCATCCGGATTAGATAAACTAATAACCAATCTAATCCTGAAAGAGCGCACGCAGAGTGTTTTCTTCTCTCCCTCTCTCCTGGTAGCGACCATGTCACTCCTTAATCAAAATAATTTGATGGGACTTCATTGAGTTAGTGACGATACTAATGCTTTTTAAAAGCTCTCTTGATTTTCATGAAGTGATGAAATTGAGTGATGAAGAGAAATAATATCATGAGGTTACAAATGCAACCATGGTTGGTATATGCCATGCCAAACCCTTGTAGAGAATAAACCAAGGCTAAAGGTTAAGGGTTGGGTTAACAAATATCTTAAGCTATACAAACAAGTGGACTAAGTCAATGTTCTACTAGCTTCTCCAAGCTCATCCATGACTAATTCCAAATGTTTGAATTACTTAAAACTAAAAATACCCTAGCATTAACCTTGCATGGTTTGAGTCACATACAAACATGTTGCATGTGTAACCTTGCATGACACAACAATATATATCACATATATATTTTGTGCAAAAAGACAATAATACATTTAACATATATCACATATATATCAATGTATCATAAGTAAGAAAAATGAATACTTAAGTGAGATAATATTGTTAGTTATATGTATGCCCTAGAGGCCATTACTGTACACGTGATGTATATTGTAGTGGATGCTGGGACATATATCGGTAGGAATTTCTTGCTCGACATGATAGTACGCTATCTGGTTGCTCTTTATATTAATATGTATACTTGCTGTCTCTTTATTACATGTTGATAAAGCCCTTAGTATGTGTACTCGACTTCCAGGACTGTGATGTAGATCATACTAGTGGGGCGTGGGTAGTCAATGAGTACATCCTTCAATGTTCCTAGTCATGGGAATATCGAGACGGGGCATCGATATTCCAGAGTAGACTAGCGTATATCTTCTCGACACATGTAATGGGCGATGGATGATCCTATATCCATTAGTGTTTGACATCAGAGACGGTATGCGGGTGCTCAGTGGAGACTGGGTACACTGAACAGACTCGCCGAGAACTCCCAGATGGTATTATACCTCACGTCAGATGGCAGTTCTCTGGTGACACTGGTACAGCTTAGTCTGTTGACCCGAGATCGTCATAGAGTCTTGTGTGTCTCCCACTGTGCTTTGATTTCCACCCTACCACGGCTCTACTGAGTCGTGCAAACAGGTGGTTTTTAGGTACAGTCCTGATTCACATGGAGGCAATGAGCGATAGGAGGGGATTCGTCTCTCCCGGTATTAGGGGTTGATGTTGCGCTATGCTCGACTGGACATAACTGGAAATCCCTGGCCAGGGTTGCACTGATTTACTAGTAAGTGTTATCAGTAGTTTCATGCTTGTAATAGACCTTTAATCGGGCATGGTTGATGCCTTGTAAAACCTTATTAGAGTGCCTAGGAACCCTATAGTGGTATCAGAGCCCTGTTAGAGCTTTACGCGAAGTCTAGACGATGTTTAAAGTCCGATCGAACCCGGAAACCCCGACGAATACCCTTCTCTGGATATTTTTTAAAAATGTGATTTTCTATGAATTAAAAATGCTCAGAAAATTAAGCAGGAAAAAAAAAAAAATTACTGTGAAGTATGGCCCACTAATTCGTCTATATGACTGAGGAACCGCGGCCAAACGAAGGTTTTGGCGGCGGTTCCGTGGCCCAAATTATGACTTAGTCCCTCATACTTCATATATTTATTCTTAGGTCCTTTATTGTCAATTTTTTCTGGGAATTTTTTAATTCCACTCAAGTGTTGAGTTTTCTTACGGTTGTATTGGGGAATCGTTGATTCGATCGGATAATTTAACTCTGTTTAGTTTTTCCGGGTAATTTTAGAACGTGTTCAAATGTTCGAACGGATATAATAACTAACTTTTTCCCCTGCCAGAAAATTTCCATGTGTTGGATTTTTCCGTAGTATAAGAACGTTCTAAGTCGTGCAAGTAACGCGATGGACCCTCTAGAAGAAAACAAACCTTAACTCGATTATGTGACCGTCTTGAACTGCCTTTTGAACCTTAGGGTTTGGGGCGGTACGGCGTGCCACATATGATGCGTTGGCTTGACCCTTCTACGGCTGGACCGTTGGTACCGTGGCATGAAATTAATGTTTTTAAACTTATCTCAAGTGTTGAGCTATTTCGGAAAACTTGGGTGTTTGATTATTCAATCGGAAAGTTTAACATTGTCTATTTATCTGGAATGTGATACAATATTTGGAATCCACAAATAGTTATGAGATAACTGATTTGAATGTTATAAATCTAGCACTTCAGTCTCAAATGATTGGTTGCCACGGGATTTTGATGCGATCAAAAGTCCGTCGCAATCACGTAAAGTACGCGGATACTCGCCAGGTAAACTTAATAGACAGCCACACCCCATAGCCCTGACCAAGTGACTGTAGGTGAACCCCGTAGACAAAAGAATCCGTTCGGGTGCTCGCGGTAGCGGTGTTCCGCCTTAGTGCACTTCGTCGACGGCATCCGGGGGTGCGGCCGTCTACTAAAGTTTGCGATGAGCATTCGATCAGGATGCCGGGAATCTTGTTGAATTGCCCGACTTGATATTGAAAAGGGTTTTCGATAACGAGACTAAAATGCGGGGTTTATAATTGTTAGGCATGCGATGTCTGAGGAATTCATTTGGTTAGGCATGCGATGTCTATGGAGGTTGCGGATTCCAACTGTTGTAGTTTTACACTTTCTTTTCTGCGACCGTAAGTGTAATATGTGGTGTATCGCCGGTTTCGTTGCTATACATCAACGACAATTGGGATACGGATATTTACTTATGTTGATGACATGTGATGTTATGTGTTGCCGGATATGTTATATTGGATCGTCGTGTTTGAATAGCCGGGTTTTTTTTATGTGAGATGAGTGTTTTTCATTTTCATTCATGTAAAAAACTTGTATGTAATATTCTTTTATTGAGGCACTTCTGGGCTGAGGATGATGCCACCATTGTATATTATTTACTTTTCCGCATTAGGATAGACCCAAGGAGGGGAGCACAAGTAACCGGATTCTAGGGTCCAGTGGGAGACCATCTCGAGGAGTCGAGTCCGGGTCTCCTAACTCTAGAATTGGTAGGGTTGCTTGTCGCTCTCGTAGGGGTCTAGGGGTGTGGGATTAGCTATTCATCACGACCGTGCAATTCGTGTTTTATACAGGCTCAAAATAAAACACGGACGTCCTAGTATATCCAATATTTCATATGATGTTTTCTACTGCGTTATCTGTGATGTGATCATGTGATATGTTCAGATAGATATTGTATATAGTATATATGATATATTATATAAACGTTGCTTATGTTTTATACCCGCGCTAGCCCTGCCCCGCTCTACCGTTAGTTACCTAACCAAACGGTGCAGACGAGACATCGAGGCGAATGCGGATGGCATAAGCGTACGTTGTATTTATCTGTGATGTTTAGGTGGACTTAAATGATGGGACATTCATTAATGAGATTAATGAAAGAAAATAAACCTACAAGATGTTGTGGAATCGAATTTCAAAAATTAGGTAGCTCTAGTTGTTGCTTTGCATAGCGGTGTTCCTTGTAGAACATCCAACACCTTATTCGATAAGGAAAGAGCCGAGATCCCTTCACCGGGAGAGACCTCTTTAGCAATAACTAGCAGATGCTACAACCTTCTGTTTGTCTTTTGATTGCTTTTCTAGTTCTTTCTTTGCATAGTGGTATTGTGAATATCCTGCACTTCATTCGACGAGGAAAGAGCCGAGATCCCTTCACCGGGAGTGACCTCTTTAGCGAAACTAGTAAAAGCCTCAAAAACACTCCATTTAAAACCATTTGATTCCGCAACGAGATCAAGTTCAAAGAGTTAAAGGTTTTCTTAAAAACCATCCGCAACCCTCCGTCATTTTAGGAAGTAGAGTACTTAGTATTCGTGCTGTGTTTGTTGACCATAGTCAAGGCACAATGTATGGTAGCTAAGTGATGTCTTCCTACACCGCATATGATGCCAGTAGTTAAGACAGTCGCGTGACTTTGTTGACCTTAGTTAAGAGTTATGTGGGTGGGTCTAATTAATCACGAAATGACGGGTAGAACTTGACTAGTGCTTATGATTTGTTGACCATAGTTAAGGTCATAAGTGCTAGGGGTAAAAACCTTTATCGGGAGTTTCAAGTGTTGAAATTTGCAATGAGATTGCATACCTTTTATGAGATAGTTGGATCCCGATACCCACTGCGAGTAATTGTTACTCCCGGGTGAGATTCGCACTATACAATTAGCCGATCAAGTAGGTGTCTAGAAAGGTGTCAACAGGGTTACGCCCCTGGGAAAACGAGGTTTATTTTAATTAGGTCCGTGCGAAAGCACGGGAACCTACCTCAAAGTACCGGCACTGGCCTGGCTGAAAGATTGGCGAACTTGTAGAGTGTAATTAATCCCGGCTGGTCTTTCCTTTTAGGGTTTGAAGGAGGATTTGATAGAAACAGTGGGAGCCATCCTGATTAGATAAAATATATTACCAATCTAATCTTGCAAGAGCGCACGCAGAGTGTTTTCTTCTCTCTCTTTCTAGGTAGAGGCCATGTCACGCCTTAATCAAGATAATAATATGGATGTATTGACCGAACCCGCTTGTTATACTGAGCTGGGGAACGTTGGTCCCGCTCCAACTTATAATTGTTATAAGACCGAGCAGGAAATAGGGAAATACCAGGATTCCCATGTCGCCCAAACGAAGAAAGTGCATGATGATGCATCTTCTTCGGGTGTGTTCATTACAAAGAACTGTTTCTCTGTATCCTCTACGTCCTGGGTATTAGATACCGGATCAGGATTCCGCATATGTAATCTGTTACATGGGCTAAAGAAAGGTAGAGAACTGAGAACGGGTGATAAGTTTTATGAGACAGAAAACGGTGCAAGTGTTGCAACCAAGTCTGTTGGTCATTATCACCCTGTATTACCAGATTACATTGATTCTGAACGAATGTTATTAGATACCGAACCTGATATGCAACATCATATCAGTCTCTTTATTAGTAAAGAAAGGATATAATTTTGTATTGTTGGATAATGTTTTGAACATTTCCTATATCAAGAGTTGATCGGTTCAGCTACGTTATCTAAAAGCATTGACGTTCTAAATCAAACTACAGTTCTTAGTATACAAAACACACACGAGAGGAAGAGTTCAGAAATGAACGAATTCTTCTTGAGGCATTATAGACTGGGTCATATCAATGCGACCCGACTAGCTAAGTTACATTTAGATGCATATTTAAATCAGTTTAAATTTACATCTTATGAAACTTTCCAGTCATGTCACAATGATAAGATGACCATAGCTCCGTTTACTGGAAACAGAGAAAGAGTTAGTGAACTCTTGGGATTGATACATGCTGATGTATGAAGGTCCCCAGTCTATATGTGCCGGGCCTGATTCTTTGTACTTCCTTACATTCACTGATGATCTCTCAAGATTCGGACACATGTTCCTATTGAAACACAAGTCCGAAACTTTTGAGATAATCACCGAATATAAGTTAGAAGTAGAGAACCATTGACGGGTATAAGTATTATGTCCTTTGATCTGATCAGGGAGGAGAATACTTGAGAACGGAATTCCTGGACTATTCTAAAGGAGAATGAGATTCTCTCTCAGCATTACTCCTCCGTATACACCACAACACGTCGGTGTATCGGGGCTGAGAAATCACACCTTATGAGATATGGTGCGCTCTATGATGAGTACTACTGAGTTTCCTATTTCCTTTTGGGGGTTATGCACTTGAGAAGTTTCATACCTATTGAATTGGGTTCGATTCAGATCAGTGCCTACCACTCCATATGAGATATGGTATGGGAAGAGCCCATCTCTTAAGCAAATTAAGATTTGGGGTTGTCCGGCCTATGTCTAAAAGCAAAATCCGGACAAGCTCGAGGCAAAGTTAGTTCTGTAGAAGTTTGTTGGGTATCCCAAGCATTCGCAAGGGAATATCTTCTACCTAACAGAGGAACAAAATATATTTTGTTTCTCAACATACCACCTTTATGAAAGGGAATTTCTTATGAAGAAATTAATGGTCATGAGGTAGAACTGGAAGGAGTTCTAGCTATACAAACTACAACAGATGATTTGGTAGAACCAAAGGATTCAATAGATTCCGACAAACCTCATCCTCTCCGCCGATCTAACAGGGTTCCTCATCCACCTGAGAGATACTTCGGTTTCTCAATGACAGTGGGAGCGAGGATTGCATCATGAGATGATGACCCCACTAGTTTCGAGCAGGCCATCAAGAGTGATGACTCTATAAGAATGGCTGGATGCTTAGCGATCTAAGATGGAATCCATGTACACCAACAGAGTATGGACTTTGGTTGCTATATCTGAAGGGTTAAATCCCCATCAGGAGCAAGTATATCTTGAGAAGATTACTTGGTTTATATGGAAAAGTTGAGACTTTCAAAGCTAGACATGTAAAAGGTTTTCTTCATCGACCAAGTGTGGATAATGATGAAACATTTTCCAATGGCTATGCTTAAGTCCATCCGGATCCTACTTGCCATTGCAGCATACCATAACTGCGATATCAGGTGGTTGGGTGTCATGCCTGCTTTTCTAAATATTAATTTAGAAGAGAGCGTCTATAAGAACACAGCCAGATGGCTTCGTAAACAGTGGGAGCAGCGGAAACGTGTGCAAGTTGCTTTACAGGATAAAGCAGGCATCGCGCAGTTGGAACATCTGTTTTGATGTGGTAGTCAAAGAGTTTGACTTCATCAAAATAGTAGATGAACCTTGTACATACAAAAAGTTGATAGAGAGTAAGGTGGTCATCCTCGTATTATACGTTGACAACATACTCTTGATAGGGAAAGAGTTTCCTATACTACGCTCGGTAAATCTCCGCTTATCACAAGGATTCTCTAAATAAGATCAAAGTGATACCTCCTAAATCCTGGGTTATGGATCTATGCGATAGATCTAAATGGATATTAGGATTCTCACTAGGTGTAGTGAGATGGTATCAATGTATCCTGGGGAGAATCACTAGAAAGGTTCCAAGGTGATAATGTAACATTTCAGAAAATATAAAATATTATTTTTGGGAATTTAATATTAAAATAATATATTTCCCGAAAACTGTCGATTTGTGAAATTGGGGTTTTCGAAAAAGGGTATAAATATATACCAATAATTATGAAATAAATAGAAATTAAAATGATTTATTCATTTAATAATATAATTAAAGTATTTGGCATTTTTAAAAATTATTTTGTGCAGTTTCGATAAAAACCCGATTAGTGAACTGCTAATCGCGATTAAGCCAAATCCGCGTTTTTACAGTTTCCATGGTTAGTGCACAATGACATGTTCATTTTGTTACATGTTTCATTTCATTTGGACTTTATATTATGCTTTTGGAGAGAAAAAGAGAGAGGAAAAGGGTCATGATGAGTGAGGAGAGAGAAATGAGACAAAATGATGACATGTGAAGGGAGTGGGTGGGAATTATAGAGAGAGAGAGAAGGGGGCTGCTGCCTTAGCCATTTCCCACCACATTTTCCCTTTCCTCTTCATCTCCCTCAAGCCACAACCATCCACTAAAATTCCTAGATCCATCTCCTAACAATCCCCAAAACCCTATACACCCTTCACAAAACTTTATCCCCATCTCCTCCTCTACACAATGGACCGAGCAAAATGAGATTTTGACGACGTTGGGAAGTTAGTGCTGCCTAGAGTGGACTAGATGAGGTATAATTTCTTCCCTTTAGATTAGTTTTGTGAGATATCATGTTTAGATGTCGTTTTGTGAAGATTAGTGGATATTGGGAAACACTAGTGAATGTTTGAGTGTTTGTTTGAATTGGGTGATGCGTAGTAGCTGTTAACTAAACTTAGGTGTTGTTTAGTGACCTAGACCAGACCTTAGAAACCCCAAAACACGGATTTAGAAACCCCGACATCGGATAAATGTGTGATTGTAGAGGGTATTTTGGGATCTGGAGGAACCCGGGGACACTAGAAATGATTTTGGGATTACTGGGAGTCGTGCAGGCACCTAGAAAGCTACCACCAAGACCTGAGCCCCAAACCCCACCCTAAGGCCGCAGATTTAATCATTCTGGCCGCAATTTGCGGCCAGAGTAGGATGGTTTTGGTTCATTTTTGTTCCAGGGCTCATTTTGCACTAAATTAGACCCCTCCTATATACAGTTTTGGCTAATTGTCACATGGCGAAAATCTGGAAGCAGTTTGGTGTGTTTTAGGCTATGTTTTCCGTATTTTAAAATGCACTTTCTTGATATTTGGATTTGTATTTGGTTGTCGGGTTTTCGTACATCGACAACAGGGGTTGTTTGATTGATTTGCATGTTTAGGCCATAGGTTTTAACCTGTGAGCACACTGTGCGCAGTATCGGTTTTCTCCGTTGATTTTTATACGTATTGCGATTGGTTATTATTGTAGGTACCCTCGCATGAATTCCGAGGCGAAGAAGCATGGCGTCATCGATTTGGACGAGCGAAGACAGGTGAGTAGATCTATATCTACCGGGGAAGTCGGGTGGATGGCGTATAGCACCCCCGCAACTTTTGATGTGAATACCGATTTATAGAGTGTGGTTAGGAAAACCTAGATTAGGAAACTAGGGTTAGAATATAGATAGCTGTGTAGTCATATTAGAAACTAGAGGATAGTTAAGTGTGATATGCTACTACTACTACCTTAGGATGACGTTTAGCGATTTTACCGCTTAGGGTTCTGTAGGACTAGATAGTCGATGTAGATGCGTCATCCGAACCATATTTGTTTCTAAATCAAAGAATCGTATGTATCTTTTAAATTTACATCTTGAGGGATGTTACGGATATTCAAATGATATCTTTACTTTAAAAACACCGTAACCCCTGTTTTCAAAACTACGATTCATTTCTTTAAAAATCTGATTGTATGGTTCGGGTGTGTTTGTTAGATTAGATATTTAAACTCAGTAGAGATAACTTGTTTATGTAAACTTGACATGATATGAGACATAAATGCGATGAAGGAATACAAGACGAATTTAATGATATGATGTGATGATGATATGATATGATGGTATACGGATGCGAGTCGATCGAAACGATGCATACCCTACCGGTCCTCTGATATGAGATTATTGCAGATGCGACCTGGGACATAGGTATATAGGGTTATATATATATATATATATATATATATATATCGAATTTTGTGAATCATGGATGATAGGCCGTATGTGATATTAGGCTGTACCCTCATTTGTCGTATAGGATGATAGGATCCCTTTTGGTAAAATGCCGCCGCACGATGATATTCCGTGCGTGATGAGTTTGACTTGATGATTGATCCTTACCCTTGACTAGAGGTTGCCATACGATGGATTATACCGTACGTGATGTTATTGGGGTAGATGCCGATTGATAGATTCACCGACTTGGACATATGATAGTTGCGTATACCTTATAGCGTTTAGCTGATGATTTACCTTGTGCTGCATTCATGATATTATTATTGTACCGCATATACCTGTGATAGTACACCTGCTGTTAGTTATATGTATACCCTAGAGGCCATTACTGTACATTGGATGTATATTGTAGTGGATGCTGGGACATATATAGGGAGGACTTTCTTGCTCGACATGATAGTATGCTATCTGGTTGCTCTTTACCTTAACGTGTACACAGATTGTCTCTCTATTACATGTTGGTAAAGACCTTAGGATGTGTACTTGACTACCTAGACTATGATACGGATCATACTAGTGGGGACATGGTAGTCCATAAGTACATCCTTGAAAGTCCCTAGTCGTGGGTGTATCGAGATGGGGCATCGATATACCAGAGTAGACTAGCGTGTACCTTCTCGACCCATACAGATGGGCGATGGATGATCCCATATCCATCGGTGTTTGACATCAAAGATGATATACGGGTGCTCAGTGGAGACTGGGTACACTGGACGGACTCGCCTAGAACTCCCAGATGGTATTATACCTTACGTCAGATGGCAGTTCTCTGGTGACACTGGTACAGAGTAGTCTGTTGACCGGAGATCGTCATAGAGTCTTGTGTGGTTCCCACTTTTCTTTGATTTCCATCTTACCACGTCCAAGAGGGCGTGCAAAACGGTGGTTTTGGGGTACAGTCCCGAGTCACATGGAGGCAATGAGCGATAGGTGGGGATTCGTCTCTCCCGATATAGGGAGTAGATGTTGCGCTGTGTTCGATTGGCTATAACCGGAAATCCCTGGCCAGGGTTGCTGAGATTTACTGGTAAGTGTTACCAGTAGTTTCTCAAACTGTTATAGACCTCATATCGACATGACTTATCGAGCTATTGGGGTCTGACGTTTACCACCCCTAGGCAAGATATGCGACATATCAGACGATCAGACCGGACTGTACGGTAGTGTTACTGGTTGGATTCACTGGAGTGTGAGCGGGCTTGCTCGTCGATCTTCAGATCGCTCAATACCCGGGTGGCCGTTACGTTTAGCAGACCGCTTGCGGCTTGTAGGTGTTTGATATGATCATCACCTGCTGCCGGCGTATTGACGAGTCTTTAGAGTCCTACACAGAGGTTTCCTGGCTCAAGCGAAACGAAATAGGAGCGCATATGAGATATGTGCGGGACCGAGAATGATACCAGTATGTGATACTGTATTCGATTCTCGCGATTTGTGACATTGATCGGTTATATGCGATATAGCAGGGTTATCGGATCAAGTGTTGATTCGATAAGTTGTTACTGTTGATACTAGTCGGTTATATGCGATATGACCGGATCATTAAATCAAGTGTTGATTTAATGATTTAATGCATAATTATATATTTGATATATTACTTTGCATTAACTAGTATCGGTTCACTTAAGATGGATTTTCTCACTCGGATGTGCGCATTCTATATGCGACATATTTTTGTGCACTTGATTGTATCGTGTTTGATGATGCATGCAAAATTGGTTTGTGTAAAGAATTAAACCTAGGTTAAGTAAATGGTTAAGGTTTCTATTTATTTGTCCATTCATTTATCTTTTTATTTTGGATTAAAATGAAATGACAAAAGAAAACAAAATGGTTTCATTCTTTCTTTCTTTCTTTCATGAAGCTTGATGAAGCTTCATGAAGCTTTGACCATATGACCAATTTGTCTTCAAGCTTAACCCTAACCATTCTTTTAACCTTAGTCATTTCTCTACACCTAACTATAGTTAATGTTATGATAAGTATTCTTTTTCTTTTCTATTCTAATTAACTTATCATAATATGTACTTCATCTTCTTTTTCTTCTTCTTGAAGAAGAAGCAAGACTTCATCAATGGTGACTTGATGAGATGAGTGAGAAATCCAATTCTAAAGTCTACCCACTTCCTATTTCTTCATCCTCTACCTCTTGCCAAGTAGTAGAGTGTGTTTTCTTCACAAGTTTCTTGACTTGGTGAAGTTGGAGTTTGATCTAGTGATGCCTCGACGTAGATCATTTTCGGCACGAAGCCGACGACCTTGCCCGTCCATTTCTCCGATGAAACTGACGCTAGAGCCCGGGATTCCATTTGGACAGCGAGGAGAGTTCATTGCGGAGCTATGGAGGTGGAGGACCGGATCTACAAAGGTTGTATTTCCGTTCTTTTAGTAAAGTAGTTTACTAGTTGCATCTTTTCGCCTAGAATTCTAGCCAACGATCCGTAGTCTAGGGTTTCTCGGCACCGTAATTTTTGAAATTGGCATGGTTGATGCCTTGTGAGACCTCTTGAGAGTGCCTAGGAACCCTACAGTGGCATCAGAGCCTAGCTAGAGCCTTAGGCGAAGTCTAGACGACGTTTGAAACCCGATCGAACCGAAAACCTATCCCAGAAAGTGCTCTCTGGACTTTTTCTAAAAACTGGGTTTTTTCCGAATTAAAAATTCTTAAAAAATTCAGCAGGGAATTCTAAGAATTACGGCGCAAAAATTAATTCATGAACAGTGTAAACGGCGGCGGAACCGCGGCAGAAGCCTGGCTTCTGCGGCGGTTCCGCGGCCATTTGATGACGTCACCCTTCCTATTTTGCACAGTAATTCCTCTTTTCTGGTGCTGAGTTCTCTGGGTATTTTTAAATATTATTCAAGAGTTGAATTTTCTGGGGTTGTTTTGGGGATTCGATGTTTCGATCGGAGTATCAGATTTTGTCTATGTGGCTTTCCGGATAAATTTTAGAATATGTTAAAAAGTTCGACCGGATATAAATACCCAATTTTTCGCCTGTCGGGAAATTTCCAAGTGTTGGATTTTTCCGTAGTTTAAAAACGTTCTAAGTAGTGCAAGTAACTCGATGGACCCTCTAGAAGACAACAAACCTTAACTCGATTATGTGACCATCTTGAACTGCCCTTTGAACCTTCGGGTTTGGGGCAGTACGGCGTGCCACATGTGAGGCGTTGGCTTGACCCTTCTACGGCTGTGTTGGAGATAATGCCCTCAGAGTCAATTATTGGATCACAGGTACGTGATTGCAATGATTGATGGAGGACCTATCCCGGTAGGACAGTCTTACTCGAGATGATAGTATGCTATCTGGTTTTCCTTTATCATCGTGTACTGCTTTAGGTGACCTGACAAGTCGCTATTACACGTTGATAGAGCGCCTAGGATTCTTGCTTGACCACCAGCAGTATGAGGGCGATCATATAAGTGGGAGCTGGGAGTCTATAAGCATATCCTGAAATGGTCCCTAGTCGTGTGAGTTTCGAGACAGGGCATCGATACTCCATAGTAGACTAGTGTATACAGTCGAGACCCCGACGAGGGGCGGTGGCCGGTCTCACAAGCCACTGGTGTCAGTTGGATCACCTAAGATGTATACAGGTGCTCATTGGGTTATGAGTACACCGGACAGGACTCGCCGGGAACATGCCAGTTGGTCATATACCAGACGTCAGATGGCAGTTCCCTGGTGACATGTATGCAGGTTAGTTCATCGACCTGGGGATCATCATTTGTCTTGTGTGAGTTCCCACTGTACTTTGATTACTACCCTACCACGGCTCAAAGGAGTCGTGCAAACAGGTTTTAGTTGGGTACAGTCCCGAGCCACATGGAGGCAGTGAGCGTATCTTCAGGGGTTCGTCTCTCCCGGTATTGGGGGTGAGGTCGTGCTGTGTCTAGGAGAGCCATTACACGAAGCCCTCGGCCGAGGCAAGGAGATTTACTGGTAGGTATTCCAGTAGTATCTCAGGGTGTTCTGGGCTACACTCCGACACGACTTGTACCGCTTTTGGGGGTCTGACTTTTACCAACCCCCTAGGCCCGCCATGCGATGCTCATAGACGAACGGACCGGACTGTACGGATATTGTCACTGACAGGCTCAGTAGGGTTGTCTGGCTGAGTTCACTCACAGACGTCCCTTTTAGTAAATACCTGGTAGCCCGTTACGTATTGGCTTATACCTCTGACGTGCTAGTGGTTAAATCCACAACCAAGGTGTTGACGAGTCTTTAGAGTCCCCCACATTCTGTTACTCAGCTTTCAGGCGAAAGGTTGTAGAGGCCGTATGGAGATATGGCAAGGTCCGATTAGATACGTGCGGTATTGCACGGATCAGGATCGGACAGTTTGTACTATAGGCCGTATGGATATATGGCAGGGTTCGATCAGACACGTGCGGTATTGCACGGATCAGGATCGAACAGATATTGCTAGCCGGTTTTGGTATAAGCCGGATTCTAGTATAGTACAGTGGAGATTTTGTCTCATTGCATTTGTATTTCGGTCGAAATACAGATGCGGGTGTGTATGCACAGTATTGGGGTTTTCCTGTAATTTATTACGGGACCAGTTTTTTGGAGTTGCCAGTTTGCTTTCCGTTTCGGCCAATTTCCTTTGTTCCGTTCATTGGCCGAAGATTGGTGGAGGAGGGTTTATTTGCATTGTTGCAAATAAGCATTTGTGGAGGGGGTCTTTGCATATTATCATGTCATGATACTTGTCCCATCATTTGACTTCATAAACTCATGATTGCTTGACTTTGTATATCATCATGGTTGTTGATGATGAGGTTGGTGGTAGGTGGTTGAGTGTGGGTTTTGATTTGGTGATCATTTCCTTTTTGCATGATAACTCCACACTCTCTTTCTAGCATGATGTTCAACCCTCCCCTTGGACTTTCTCTCTCCACTCACCCACTCCTTGTCTATGGCCGGCCACTTATGAGGAGAGGGGGTCTTTTTCTTTTGGTGAGGGAAAAATGTTATTCTCATTCTTTGCATGCTACATTTTTCCACTTCTCTCCAAGTTCCTTTTCCTCCACCACAAAAGGCAATTCCATGAACCCCAAAATGAGACTTCTTCTCTAGATATTCTACAGCATATCATGGGCACGTCGAGTAGCCGGCTTCGTGCCCGAGTTGCCTCGGCATTGAGGTGGGAGCCCGTAAAAGAAGTAGGCGATGTGGTGCACTTCCGGCAACGAGGAGGAGACGGGACATTCCGCAGGAGATCGGGACGACGACGAGAAGACCGGAGGACTCGGATCTGTCGGTATACTTCTCTTCCCTATCTAGTTAGTAGCTTAGACTTGTTAATGGTTACGATCCGGATGTTTAGTGCGCGGGGTGCCGGTTTGCTAAGTCCGCAAAATTAAAGTTTTTCACCGCTTCCGCTTTCCGGCGTCGGATTGACGTCCGGGGCGCCGCCGTGCACTTACAGTGGTATCAGAGCCTCGCCATTAACTTAGTCTAGCTTTGTGTAATGTGTTTTTCTGTTTCGATCGATCGAATGTTCCAAAACTGTATTTTAGTTCGCATCAGTTTCTGTTGAAAATTTTTGGTCTCGAAATTTTTTTCAGGTGATTGCAGAATGATGTACAGAGTACCCTAAGACCACTGGAAAATTTTGGTTCCCTGAACCCTCCATACGACCGCGGAACCGCGGCCTTAACCCCTTGTTGGCCACGGTTCCGCCGCAGGTATTTGGGTTCAGCTCACCAGGTTTTACCAGTGGGCTTGTGGGCTTTAAATTTGGGTTTTAGAATATTAATTTTGGGCCCAGGATTTCTTGATCTGCTACAGTATTGTTTGGGGGCCCACTTGTTAAAATTTGATGGATCAAATATTTTAAACACATTTTTCACAGTATTTACATTATATCTGCGACCGTGAATGTCACTTGATCGGTAAATCCGGTCTAACTGCTATAGCCCGGTTAGACGGATTTGCGAACGTGACTTTCACGTTGATGTTCTGTTTTTGCTGTGATGTTGCGGATCGGTCGTGGGGATAGCCTGGTTGCAATGCTAGTACAGTTGTGTTGTATTATGTACATTTGATATTGCGGGGCGAGCGTCCGACATGTGGACTGCCGTCACTGCCTGATTGTATTATTCTTTTGGGGCACGACCTGGTTGCGGTCGATGTACCCGTTGTTTGTATATTTTACTTTCTGAACTAGGATTACCCCGCGGAGGGGTGCACGGATAGCCGGGTTCTAGAAGGCAACAAGCCCTCATCTCATGGCATTGGGACGGAGGGGGCTTCACTCTAGGATTGGCGGGCTATTTGCCGCACTCGTAGGGGGTACAGGTTGACCCAGGAGGGGTGCCCAAGTTACCGGATTCCGTGAAGTGCTAGGTGGTCCATTCACGGTGCTGAAGGGGGCTGCCTCACTTCAGGTTTTGGCGGGTAACTTGCCGCGCCCGTAGGGGTCTAGGTTTTCATTGCGCAGGCTATCCACACGACCAGGGGAACGTCGGGTTTCAGTGGCTCTGTGAAACCCGGGGATCCCAGATATCTGTATTGTTTCTGTGATGTTGTACATTTTCTGTGATGTTGCATTTCTTTTCACGCCTTGAGCGAAATATAATATATTGGTATATATATTAGTAGATGTCGTATATGTTTTACATCCGGGCTAGTCCAGTCCCCGCTCTGTCGTTAGTTAGCTAACCTAACGGGTAATGACGGGACCCAGTGGCGAATGCGGATGGCATATACGTACATCAGTATATTTTCGTTCTTTTTGGTGTGATCAATTGATGGGACTGCATTGATTCGGATCAATGCAAGTTAAAAACAAACCTAATCTGATGTTGTTGGAACACTTTTTCAAAAAGCTGTTATTGCAAGGACGTTCACTTTTGTTTTGCATCGTGATATTCAGTTGGAATATCCTGCTCCTCAGTCGACGAGGCAAGGGCCGAGATCCCTTCACCGGGAGTGACCCCTTGGACAAAAGGTTTGCGTCAGGGCATTAACTTCACTATAGCCAATTACTTTTGCTTTGGATCGTGATATTCAGTTGGAATATCCTGCTCCTCAGTCGACGAGGCAAGGGCCGAGATCCCTTCACCGGGAGTGACCCCTTGGACAAAAGGTTTGCGTCAGGGCATTAACTTCACTATAGCCGATTACTTTTGCTTTGCACCGTGGTATTCAGTTGGAATATCCTGCATCCCATTCTACGGGGAAAGAGCCGAGATCCCTTCACCGGGAGTGACCTCTTTAGCGAAGGTTTTCGTCACTATATTTTAAAAAAGCTATCCGTTCCTTCGACGATATCAAGTTCTTTACGTTAAAGGTTTTCGCCAGAAACCATTCGTAGCCCTCCGTCGTTTCATATGGCTAGTCAATAGTATTCAAGCTGTGTTTGTTGGCCAAAGTCAAGGCACAGTGTTTAGTAGCTGTTGGTTATTCATATGCAGCATAGATAGATGCGTTGGTTTGGGATAGTCGTATAGCCTTGTTGGCCAAAGTCAAGGGCTTGTGCGGGTGGATTCGAATCAACCTGGAGAATGACGGGTAGAACTTGACATGTGACTTATGATTTGTTGGCCAAAGTCAAGGTCATAAGAGCATGGGGCAGAAATCACATCGGGAGTTTCAAAAGAACTGACACCTGCCAGATATGCGCATACCTTCTGGAGTGTGATACCGTGAGCGGATTCCGTCACGTTATCATGCGATGTTAGTTGGATCCCGATTCCCACTGATGAGTTAGTTTACTCCTCGGGTAACCCCGACTAATTCTTCTTTCATGTTTGGAGGAGAATTTGAGGTACAGTGGGAGGATTCCAGATTAGATAAATTGGTAACCATTCTGATCTAGGTTAGAGTGCACGCTGAGTGTTTCTTTTCTCTCTATCTTTGGCAGCGACCATTGACCCGACCCTAAGACTTTGACTCAGAGACCAAGTTGACCGAACCTTCTTAAACACTGGCTTTTGGATTGTCAGAGTTGCAAACCTCATTGCCACTCCTACTTTTACCCTTTTCTCCAGGACACCCCGTATTGCTACGAACGTCCACTTCTATTGGACAAAACCATCGTATGGTTATATAAGAACTCGAAAGAATTTATTCGAGGATGGTTTCAGGTTCTGGAGAAAACGGATAGGATTATTCAGTTGTCTTTTTCTTTTACCTTCTCTCAGGTTGCGAGTACTCCTTGGTTTAGGAGATAGTACACCTGTTACGCAAATTGGATAGTCTTCTTCCAAACCTTAGGCTGGTGCCGACCGGTAGAGAATGAAGAAAACCAATTAGCATAACGATGGTGTGCAGAAGGTATTAGGTTAAGACAAAGCAAGGGATTAGTAAGAGGGCAAAGTAAATTGCAACAGATATTCACGACCAAACCAAAGAATTCCTTCGCCAATCCTAAATCACCTTTGTATTTCTCCAGGACACTCCGTATCACTACGAAGATCCACAGTTTATTGGATACTCCATCGTATGGTTATATACGAACTCGAAAGGAACATGTTCCAGTTCGGGGATGGATTCTGGTTCAAGAGAAATAGGAATAAGATTTATTCGGTTGTCTTTTATCTTCACCCTCTCTCATTGCGAGTGTTCCTAGGATGGGGACAGTACACCCATTATGCTTATTGGATAGTCTTCTTCCAAACCATAGGCTGGAGCCGAACGGTAGGGAAGGAAGAAAACCATTTGGCCTAAAGGGGTGTGCAGAAAGTAATGACTAAAGACATATGAAGGGATTTGGAGAGGTGGCAAAGAATTATACGGTTACAGTTGTGAATCTGGAAGAGGCGTTACTAGGAATACCAGGATACCCCAACGAAACATTTCGATGTTTCAGTTTCACTGTGTAATGTTAAAAGAAAACTGATTTCCCGATTAGATACTTACTCCAGGGTATGTATTTACCAGGTATGATTCTCACATCTGTATGGTTTTACAGATGATGAGTGGGAGTAAGTTGTTGGGAATTGGGTGACTATCCTCATTATATCGGGATTCGTTGCAATCGGTGATATTTGAGGAAATCACCTGGGTTGTTTGCCGGTCGGCAAATATTTGGTTTTGAATATCCGCTGTTATGCACCAATTTTAAATCGATATATCTGTACGTCTATTTTCATAGAGTGAGATATACTTTTTGAAATTATGTCGATGACATTTACCTATACCAGTGGATGGTTAGGTAAGGAGCATTAAACGGCGGTGTAATTCTTCTTAACCATAAGTACAGTTTTCAACCTACGACACACAGTGAATGAGTTATCAAACTCAAGGGACTTATACAGAGTATTGTATGTTGTCCAGGGTCCATCAGGACAGAGGGGTTGGTCCTCGTACTATATTCGGTTTACTTATGACTTCTCTAGTTTTTAGACAGGTGTTTCGTGGAAACACAGGGTCCGAATTCTGAGAAGTTATAGGTATTTGAATAGAGTAGAGAACCAGGTATAGCAAGTATCGGGATTCTTCAAAGTGATCGAAGATGTAGATACTTGTCAATGGTATTCAGTTGCTAGTAATGATAAAGAGATCTTTCTTCTCTTTCAGGTTACTCATGATTGGAAGCATTCCTAAGTTGAGTAACGCTGATCGGCCTCCTTCCATTTTAGTTGACATGCACTGGGGACAGCTGCATGATTTGAATCTGGTTCAATTAAATCAGTGCCTCTGGTTCTATATTGGATATAGTACAGTTCATATCTTAACATTGTTAAGGTACGGGGAGTTGTCCGGTTTATGCTTAAAACCAGACATTGGACAACTCAAGGCACGTTTCTGTAATGGCTGTTTGTGGGTTGACCCAGGCTGTGACGAGGGTTGACTTTCTACCGTCTGGATGAACAATAGAAATATTGTTCTATACTCGCCACAGTTTTATCAAAAATGGATTTTTTTCAGAAAACAGTAGTGGGAGTATGGTAGAACTGGAAGTGATTCCAGAACCACAAACGATTACTGAAGATTTGATAAGGAACCTAAAGATTCAATCTGGATTAACATTCCATTGACCACTCCGCAGATGAGGTGGGTAACTTCAGGCACCCGAGAGCTACTACGGTAGCCTCAAGGACGGTGACAGGGAAGTTCTTGTTTACCCATAATTACCATTGCTGTTGTTCCAGGCTGCGAGACCCGGCGGGAGGATGAGTATAGCGTCGTTCTGAACTCGCTTCAGAAGTGTACGTGTATATGACTCTGCCAGAGGGTTGTCGTAGACAGTGGGAGCAACGGAAGCATTGGTGGACATGTAGCTTATGTCTATTTATAGACTAAAGCAGATGTAGCGGAGATAGATCATCTATTTCTGACGTGACAGTCATGGGTTTGACTTCATCAGAATAGGGGATGGATCTGTTGAGGAGGTACTAGGGTGTAATGTCATGGTATTTGGATGACATACACAGAGTGGGAAGTGATATTCCTACACTACAATCGGTTATACTTTGGTCGTCACACAGTGTTTTCTCCACAAAAGAAATGGATTTTATGTCAGACATACTGGTTACTAGATCTATGGTTTTAGATCTAGATTTGGGTGGTTTCCCAATCAGGGTACTTAGACAGCATTCTAAGAGTATTTAGAATGGACGACTCCTGGCACGGTAGTGTACCTGCAGGTGATGGAGTCACCCTCTCTAAAGGTGTCTTACAGACTAAAGTAGAGAGGGATGTGCATGATTGACATATCACTTTGCTTAGGCAATTGAGTCAATCATGAGATGTCAAGTACCACACTAGATGTTGTTCTTGCACCAGATGCAATAAGTTGACATTAATCCAATCCTTGAGAAACAGTCGGAAGCAGTTTTAGAACATAAGTGAATGTTCTAGGGATATGATAACGACAGCCTCATTCGTGAGACAGTTATCATTCCAGGCTTCCAAGGTGACATGGACGACAAGGAGGTTGTCAGAGTTATAGTTTTCCCTCTGACGAGGGGCAGTATTTTGGACAGGTGGTCCAAGGCAATACTGAGGGAGGCATGGCGCAGGATACTGATTAAGTTCAGTTGATGATACAGTCTAAGAAGTTTGGATTTGGAGTTCATTTATGAGCTATGTCCCATCAGACATCCAGACACATTCTAAGACAGGTATTGCTCATTTCGGGAGATGGGTTTCTCCGCGAACTTGAGATATAGAGAGACATAGAAAGAGACATCAAGGCGGATCCACTCACTGAGGCTATTCCTCGAACGCAATAGTTTCGCAAACGAGCTTTGTGAGACTGACTAGTAGAGGAGTTGGGTGTTCGGTATCACACGGGCTGTGAGTATGCGACATCGCAATAATTAGCCTTGAGTGCAAGTGGGAGATTGTTGGAGATAATGCCCTCAGAGTCAATTATTGGATCACAGGTACGTGATTGCAATGATTGATGGAGGACCTATCCCGGTAGGACAGTCTTACTCGAGATGATAGTATGCTATCTGGTTTACCTTTATCATCGTGTACTGCTTTAGGTGACCTGACAAGTCGCTATTACACGTTGATAGAGCCGCTAGGATTCTTGCTTGACCACCAGCAGTATGAGGGCGATCATATAAGTGGGAGCTGGGAGTCTATAAGCATATCCTGAAATGGTCCCTAGTCGTGTGAGTTTCGAGACAGGGCATCGATACTCCATAGTAGACTAGTGTATACAGTCGAGACCCCGACGAGGGGCGGTGGCCGGTCTCACAAGCCACTGGTGTCAGTTGGATCACCTAAGATGTATACATGTGCTCATTGGGTTATGAGTACACCGGACAGGACTCGCCGGGAACATGCCAGTTGGTCATATACCAGACGCCAGATGGAAGTTCCCTGGTGACATGTGTGCAGGTTAGTTCATCGACCTGGGGATCGTCATTTGTCTTGTGTGAGTTCCCATTGTACTTTGATTACTACCCTACCACGGCTCAAAGGAGTCGTGCAAACAGGTTTTAGTTGGGTACAGTCCCGAGCCACATGGAGGCAGTGAGCGTATCTTCAGGGGTTCGTCTCTCCAGGTATTGGGGGTGAGGTCGTGTTGTGTCTAGGAGAGCCATTACACGAAGCCCTCGGCCGAGGCAAGGAGATTTACTGGTAGGTATTCCAGTAGTATCTCAGGGTGTTCTGGGCTACTCTCCGACACGACTTGTACCGCTTTTGGGGGTCTGACTTTTACCAACCCCCTAGGCCCGCCATGCGATGCTCATAGACGAACGGACCGGACTGTACGGATATTGTCACTGACAGGCTCAATAGGGTTGTCTGGCTGAGTTCACTCACAGACGTCCCTTTTAGTCAATACCTGGTAGCCCGTTACGTATTGGCTTATACCTCTGACGTGCTAGTGGTTAAATCCACAACCAAGGTGTTGACGAGTCTTTAGAGTCCCCCACATTCAGTTACTCAGCTTTCGGGCGAAAGGTTGTAGAGACCGTATGGAGATATGGCAAGGTCCGATCAGATACGTGCGGTATTGCACGGATCAGGATCGGACAGTTTGTACTATAGGCCGTATGGATATATGGCAGGGTTCGATCAGACACGTGCGGTATTGCACGGATCAGGATCGAACAGATATTGCTAGCCGGTTTTGGTATAAGCCGGATTCTAGTATAGTACAGTAGAGATTTTGTCTCATTGCATTTGTATTTCGGTCGAAATACAGATGCGGGTGTGTATGCACAGTATTGGGGTTTTCCTGTAATTTATTACGGGACCAGTTTTTTGGAGTTGCCAGTTTGCTTTCCGTTTCGGCCAATTTCCTTTGTTCCGTTCATTGGCCGAAGATTGGTGGAGGAGGGTTTATTTGCATTGTTGCAAAAAAGCATTTGTGGACGGGGTCTTTGCATATTATCATGTCATGATACTTGTCCCATCATTTGACTTCATAAACTCATGATTGCTTGACTTTGTATATCATCATGGTTGTTGATGATGAGGTTGGTGGTAGGTGGTTGAGTGTGGGTTTTGATTTGGTGATCATTCATTTTTGCATGATAACTCCACACTCTCTTTCTAGCATGATGTTCAACCCTCCCCTTGGACTTTCTCTCTCCACTCACCCACTCCTTGTCTATGGCCGGCCACTTATGAGGAGAGGGGGTCTTTTTCTTTTGGTGAGGGAAAAATGTTATTCTCATTCTTTGCATGCTACATTTTTCCACTTCTCTCCAAGTTCCTTTTCCTCAACCATAAAAGGCAATTCCATGGACCCCAAAATGAGACTTCTTCTCTAGATATTCTACAGCATATCTTGGGCACGTCGAGTATCCGGCTTCGTGCCCGAGTTGTCTCGGCATTGAGGTGGGAGCCCGTAAAAGAAGTAGGCGATGTGGTGCACTTCCGGCGACGAGGAGGAGACGGGACATTCCGCAGGAGATCGGGACGACGACGAGAAGACCGGAGGACTCGGATCTGTCGGTATACTTCTCTTCCCTATCTAGTTAGTAGCTTAGACTTGTTAATGGTTACGATCCGGTTGTTTAGTGCGCGGGGGTGCCGGTTTGCTAAGTCCGCAAAATTAAAGTTTTTCACCGCTTCCGCTTTCCGGCGTCGGATTGACGGCCGGGGCGCCGCCGTGCACTTACAGGCTGGACCGTTGGTACTGAGGCATGAACTGGATGTTTTTAAACCTGTTTCATGTGTTGAGCTGTTTCGGGAAAACTTAGGTGTTCGACTGTTCGATCGGAAAGTTTAACATTTTCTGTTTATCCGGAATGTGATACAACAATTGGAATTCACAAAGGTTATGTGATAACTGAATGAATGTTATAAACAAAGCGGTTTAGTCTCACATGATCGGTTGCCATAGAATTTTGATGTGATCAAAAGTCCGTCGCAATCACGTAGCGTACGCGGATACTCGCCGGGTAAACTTAATAGACAGCCTCACCCCATAGCCCCGACCAAGTAACTGTAAGAGAACCCCGTCGCCGAAAGCATCCGTTCGGGTGCTCGCGGCACCGGTGTTCCGTCTTGGTGCACTTTGTCGACGGCATCGGGGGTGCGGCCGCCTACTGAAGTTTGCGACGAGCATTCGATCAGGATGTCGGGAATCTTGTTGAATTGCCCGACATAATATTGAAAAGTGTTTTCGATTTTGAGACTAAAATGCGGGGTTTATAATTGTTAGGCATGTGATGTCTAAGTAATTCATTTGATTAGGCATGCGATGTCTAGGGAAGTTGCGGATTCCAGCTGTTGTAGTTTTACACTTTCTTTTCTGTGACCGTAAGTGTAATATGTGATATCGCCGTTTCGTTGCTATATGTCAACGACAATTGGGATGCGCATATTTACTTACGTTGATGACATGTGATGTTATGTGTTGCTGGATATGTTATATTGGATCGTCGTGTATGAATAGCCGGGGGGTTTTTATGTGAGATGAGTGGTTTTTCATTTTCATTCTTGTAAAAACTTGTATGTAATATTCTTTTTATTGGGGCACTTCCAGGTTGCGGAAGATGTCACCTTTTGTATATTATTTACTTTTCCGCACTAGGATAGACCCAAGGAGGAGGGCACAAGTAACCAGGTTCTGGAGTCCAGTGGGAGACCAACTCGAGGAGTCGAGGCCGGGTCTCCTAACTCCAGAATTGGTAGGGTTGCTTGCCGCTCTCGTAGGGGTCTAGGGGTGTGGGTTTGGCTATTCATCACGACCGTGGAATCCGTGTTCTATACTGGCTCGTATTGAAAACACGGACGTCCTAGTATATCCAATATTTCATATGATTCTTCTGCTGCGATATCTGTGAAGTGATCATGTGATGTTCTGTGATAGATACAGTATTTAGTATATATGATATATTATATAGGCGTTACTTATGTTTTACACCCGCGCTAGCCCTGCCCCGCTCTGCCGTTAGTTACCTAACCTAACGGTGCATGAGGGGACATCGAGGCGAATGCGGATGGCATAAGTGTACGTCGTATTTATCTGTGATGTTTAGGTACTTAAATGATGGGACTTCATTAATGTGATTAATGAAATAAAAGAAACCTAAGATGTTGTAGAATCGAATTTCAAAATAAAACAGGTAGCTACAGTTCTTGCTTTGCACAGCGGTATATGTGATATATCCTGCACCTTATTCGATAAGGAAAGGACCGAGATCCCTTCACCGGGAGTGACTCCTTTAGCAATAACTGGCAGATGCTACACACTCGGTTTATCTTTTGATTGCTTTTAAGAGTTCTGCTTTGCACAGTGATATATATTATATATCCCGCACCTCATTCGACGAGGAAAGGACCGACGATCCCTTCACCGGGAGTGACTCCTTTAGCAAAACTAGAAAAGCCTCAAAAGCACTCCATTTCAAAATCATTTGATTCTACAACGATATCAAGTTCATTACGCAATAGGTTTTCAGAAAAACCTGTCGTAGCCCTCCGTCATTTCAGATAAGTAGTAGTTAGTATTCGTGCTACGTTTGTTGGCCTGCGTCAAGGCGTAGTGTGCGGTAGCTAACTGGTGCTTATCTGCATAAGCATATGATGTGATTGGATTAGGGTAGTCGTGCGACTTTGTTGGCCTGCGTCAAGGGTCGTGCGGGTGGGTTTAATTCAATCAGGAAATGACGGTTTGAACTTGACTAGCGGACTATGGTTTGTTGGCCTGCGTCAAGGTCATAGGACGCTAGGGGCAAAATTATCGGGAATTTCAAGTGTTGAAATTTGCAATGAGATTGCATACCTTCTATGAGATAGTTGGATCCCGATACCCGCTGCGAGTAAGAGTCACTCCTGGGAGAGTTTTACACATTACAGTTAGCCGATCAAGTAGGTGTCTAGAAAGGTGTCAACGGGGTTACGCCTCTGGGAAAACGAGGTTTACATTAATTAGGTTCGTGCGAAAGCACGGGGGACCTCCCTCAAAGTACCGACACTGGCCTGGCTGAAAGATTGGCGAACTTGTAGTGTGTAATTAATCCCGGCTAGTCTTTCCTTTTAGGGTTTGAAGGAAGATTTGATAAAAAGCAGTGGGAGCCATCCTGATTAGATAAAATAATAACCAATCTATTCTTGCAAGAGCGCACGCTGAGTGTTTTCTTCTCTCTCTCTCCTGGTAGCGACCATATCACGCCTTAATCAAGATAATAATACGGATTATTGACCGAACCCGCTTGTTATACTGAGCTGGGGAACGTTGGCCCCGCTCCAACTTATAATTGTTATAAGACAGAGCAGGAAATAGGGGAATACCAAGATTCCCATGCCGCCCAAACGAAGAGAGTGCATGCTGATGCATCATCTTCGGGTGTGTTTATTATACAGAACTGTTTCTCAATGTCCTTTACGTCCTGGGTATATGATACCGGATCAGGATCCCAGATATGTAATCTGTTACATAGGGCTACAGATAGGTAGAGAACTGAGAACGGGTGATAAGTTTCATGAGGCAGAAAACGGGGCAAGAGTTGAAGCCAAGTCTGTCGGTCACTGTCACCCTGTATTACCAATACATTGATTCTGAACGAATGTTATTAGATACCGAACCTGATATACAAAATCATATCAGTTTCTTTATTAGTAAAGAAAGGATATAATTTTGTATTGTTGGATAATGTTTTGAACATTTCCTATATCAAAAGTTGATCGGTTCAGGCACGTTATCTAAAAGCATTGATGTTCTAAATCAAACTACAGTTCTTAGTATACAGAACACACACAAGAGGAAGAGTTCAGAAATGAACGGATCCTTCTTGAGGTATTGTAGACTAGGTCATATCAATGCGACCCGACTAGTTGAAGTTACATTTAGATGCATATTTAAATCAGTTTGAATTTGCATCTTATGAAACTTGCCAGTCATGTCACAAAGATAAGATGACCATAGCTCTGTTTATTGGAAGCAGAGAAAGAGTTAGTAAACTCTTGGGATGATACATGTTGATGTATGTAGGTCCCCAGTCTACACATGCCAAGACCGGTTCTTTGTACTTCATTACATTCTCTGATAATCTCTTTAGATTCAGACATATGTTCCTGTTGAAACATAAGTCCGAACCTTTTGAGATATTCACAGAATATGATTTAGAAGTAGAGAACCAAAATACGGGTATAAGTATTATGTCCTTTGATGTGATCGAGGAGGAGAATACTTGAGCACGGAAATTCCTGGACTATTCTAAAGGAGAATGAGATTCTCTCTCAGAATTACTCCTCCGTATACACCATAGCATAATGGTATATCGGGGCGGAGCAGAGACACCCTATTTGATATGGTGTGCTCTATGATGAGTACTACTGAGTTACCTTTTTCCTTTTGGGTGTTATGCACTTGAGAAGTTGCATACCTATTGAATAGGGTTCCAATCAAATCAGTTGTCTACCATTTCATATGTGATATGGAAAGGGAAGAGCCCATGTCTTAAGCTAGTTAAGATTTGGGGTTGTCCGGCTAATGTCTAAAAGCAAAATCCGGACAAGCTCGAGGCAAGGTCTGTAATGTAGAACTGGAAAGGTTCCAGCTATACAAAATACAACAGATAATTTGGTAGAACCAAAGGATTCAGTAGATTTCAACGAACCTCGGCCTCTCCGCCGATCTAGTAGGGTTCCTCACCCACCTGAGAGATACTTCGGTTTCTCTATGACAGTGGGAGCGAGGATTGCATCATGAGATGATGACCCAACTAGCTTCGACCTGGCCATCAGGAGTAAGACTCTGTAAGAATGGCTGGATGCTTAGTGATCTGAGATTGAATCCATATACACCAACAAAGTATGGACTTTGGTTGCTATATCTGAAGGGTTAAATCCCCATCAGGAGCAAGTATATCTTGAGAAGATTACTTGGTGTAGATGGAAAAGTTGAGACTTTCAAAGCTAGACTTGTTAAAGGTTTTCGTCATCGACAAGGCGTGGATAGTGATGAAACCTTTTCCAGTACCTATGCTTAAGTCCATCCAGATCCTACTTGCCACGGCTACATACCATGACTACGATATCTGGCGGTGGGGTGTCATGACAGCTTTTCTAAATGATGTTTTAGAAGAGAGCGTCTATAAGTACACAGCCAGAGGGCCTCGTAGACAGTGGGAGCAGCGGAAACGTGTGCAAGATGCTTTATAGGATAAAGCAGGCATCACGGAGTTGGAACATATGTTTTGATGGATTAGTCAAAGAAGTTGACATCATCAAAATGGTAGATGAACCTTGTATAAACAAAAAGGTAGTAGGAAGTATGGTGACGATCCTCGTAGAGTACGTGGATGACATACTCTTGATAGGGAAGGAGTTTCCTATGCTACGCTCGATCAATCTCCGTTTATCACAATGATTCTCCACATAAGATCGAAGTGATACCTACTAAATCCTGGATTTAGGATCTATGAGATAGATCTAAATGGATGTTAGGCTACTCACTAGTTGTAATGAGATGGTATCAGTTGATCCTGGGGAGAATCACTGGAAGGGTTCCAGGGTGATAAAGACGACTGAATGTCAGTCGCAGGCATTGTCTTTACCCTCAGAAAAAGGACGGTATGTTGGAAGAGTTCCAAGCTAGATACCGTGGCATACTAGACGATAAAGGCATGATACATCGCTACTTAAGATGCTACCGAAGAGGTTGTTTGGGTGTATATTGGTTCATGAGATGAACTATGTTCCTCCCATTGTGTGACAATGGAGTTGTGGCTTATGCCAAGGAACGCAGGTCCCATCAGTGATCCAGACATATTCTAAGGCAGTATCACTTGATCATGGAGATGGTTGATCTCTAAGGGATCGAGGTTAGGAGAGTAGACTCATAGGACAACACGGCGGATCCACTCATGAAGGCCTATTCCCAGAGAGAGACTTTTATGGGATGGTTGAGTATGAGATACTACAACCACTGCTACAGATGGCCCTAGTGCAAGTGGGAGATTGTTAGTTGTATGTATGCCCTAGAGGCCATTACTGTACATTGGATGTATATTGTAGTGGATGCTGGGACATATATAGGGAGGACTTTCTTGCTCGACATGATGGTATGCTATCTGGTTGCTCTTTACCTTAACGTGTACACAGATTGTCTCTCTATTACATGTTGGTAAAGCCCTTAGGATGTGTACTTGACTACCTGGACTATGATGCGGATCATACTAGTGGGGACATGGTAGTCCATAAGTACATCCTTGAAAGTCCCTAGTCGTGGGTGTATCGAGATGGGGCATCGATATACCATATTAGACTAGCGTGTACCTTCTCGACCCATACAGATGGGCGATGGATGATCCCATATCCATCGGTGTTTGACATCAGAGATGATATACGGGTGCTCAGTGGAGACTGGGTACACTGGACGGACTCGCCGAGAACTCCCAGATGGTATTATACCTTACGTCAGATGGCAGTTCTCTGGTGACACTGGTACAGAGTAGTCTGTTGACCCGAGATCGTCATAGAGTCTTGTGTGGTTCCCACTGTGCTTTGATTTCCATCTTACCACGTCCAAGAGGGCATGCAAAACGGTGGTTTTTGGGTACAGTCCCGAGTCACATGGAGGCAATGAGCGATAGGAGGGGATTCGTCTCTCCCAGTATAGGGAGTTGATGTTGCGCTGTGTTCGATTGGCTATAACCGGAAATCCCTGGCCAGGGTTGCTGAGATTTACCAGTAGTTTCTCGAACTGTTATAGACCTCATATCGACACGACTTATCGAGCTATTGGGGTCTGACGTTTACCACCCCTAGGCAAGATATGCGACATATCAGACGATCAGACCGGACTGTACGGTAGTGTTACTGGTTGGATTCACTGGAGTGTGAGCGGGCTTGCTCGTCGATCTTCAGATCGCTCAATACCCGGGTGACCGTTACGTTTAGCAGACCGCTTGCGGCTTGTGGGTGTTTGATATGATCATCACCTGCTGCCGGCGTATTGACGAGTCTTTAGAGTCCTACACAGAGGTTTCCTGGCTCAAGCGAAACGAAATAGGAGCGCATATGAGATATGTGCGGGACCGAGAATGATACCAGTATGTGATACTGTATTCGATTCTCGCGATTTGTGACATTGATCGGTTATATGCGATATAGCTAGGTTATCGGATCAAGTGTTGATTCGATAAGTTGTTACTGTTGATACTAGTCGGTTATATGCTATATGACCGGATCATTAAATCAAGTATTGATTTAATGATTTAAAGCATAATTATATATTTGATATATTACTTTGCATTAACGAGTATTGGTTCACTTAAGATGGATTTTCTCACTCGGATGTGCGCATTGTATATGCGATATATTTTTGTGCACTTGATTGTATCATGTTTGATGATGCATGCAAAATTGGTTTGTGTAAAGAATTAAACCTAGGTTAAGTAAATGGTTAAGGTTTCTATTTATTTGTCCATTCATTTATCTTTTTATTTTGGATTAAAATGAAATGACAAAAGAAAACAAAATGGTTTCATTCTTTTTTTCTTTCTTTCATGAAGCTTGATGAAGCTTCATGAAGCTTTGACCATATGACCATTTTGTCTTCAAGCTTAACCCTAACCATTCTTTTAACCATAGTCATTTCTCTACACCTAACTATAGTTATTGTTATGATAAGTATTCTTTTTCTTTTCTATTCTAATTAACTTATCATAATATATACTTCATCTTCTTCTTCTTCTTCTTGAAGAAGAAGCAAGACTTCATTAATGGTGACTTGATGAAATGAGTGATAAATCCAATTCTAAAGTCTACCCACTTCATATTTCTTCATCCTCTACCTCTTGCCAAGTAGTAGAGTGTGTTTTCTTCACAAGTTTCTTGACTTGGTGAAGTTGGAGTTTGATCTAGTGATGCCTCGACGTAGATCATTTTCGGCATGAAGCCGACAACCTTGCCCGTCCATTTCTCCGATGAAGCTGACGCTAGAGCCCGGGATTCCATTTGGACAGCGAGGAGAGTTCATTGCGGAGCTATGGAGGTGGAGGACCGGATCTACAAAGGTTGTATTTCCGTTCTTTTAGTAAAGTAGTTTACTAGTTGCATCTTTTCGCCTAGAATTCTAGCCAACGATCCGTAGTCTAGGGTTTCTCGGCACCGTAATTTTTGAAATTGGCATGGTTGATGCCTTGTGAGACCTCTTGAGAGTGCCTAGGAACCCTACAGTGGTATCAGAGCCTAGCTAGAGCCTTAGGCGAAGTCTAGACGACGTTTGAAACCCGATCGAACCGAAAACCTAACCCGGAAAGTGCACTCTGGACTTTTTCTAAAAACTGGGTTTTTTCCGAATTAAAAATTCTTAAAAAATTCAGCAGGGAATTCTAAGAATTACGGCGCAAAAATTAATTCATGAACAGTGTAAACGGCGGCGGAACCGCGGCAGAAGCCTGGCTTCTACGGCGGTTCCGCGGCCATGTGATGACGTCACCCTTCCTATTTTGCACAGTAATTCCTCTTTTCTGGTGCTGAGTTTTCTGGGTATTTTTAAATATTATTCAAGAGTTGAATTTTCTGGGGTTGTTTTGGGGATTCGATGTTTCGATCGGAGTATCAGATTTTGTCTATGTGGCTTTCCGGATAAATTTTAGAATATGTTAAAAAGTTCGACCGGATATAAATACCCAATTTTTCCCCTGTCGGGAAATTTCCAAGTGTTGGATTTTTCCGTAGTTTAAAGACGTTCTATGTAGTGCAAGTAACTCGATGGACCCTCTAGAAGACAACAAACCTTAACTCGATTACGTGACCGTCTTGAACTGCCCTTTGAACCTTCGGGTTTGGGGCAGTACGGCGTGCCACATGTGAGGCGTTGGCTTGACCCTTCTACGGCTGGACCGTTGGTACTGAGGCAAGAACTGGATGTTTTTAAACCTGTTTCATGTGTTGAGCTGTTTCGGGAAAACTTGGGTGTTCGACTGTTCGATCGGAAAGTTTAACATTTTCTGTTTATCCGGAATGTGTTACAACAATTGGAATTCACAAAGTTATGTGATAACTGAATGAATGTTATAAACAAAGCGGTTTAGTCTCACATGATCGGTTGCCACGGAATTTTGATGTGATCAAAAGTATGTCGCAATCACGTAGCGTACGCGGATACTCGCCGGGTAAACTTAATAGACAGCCTCACCCCATAGCCCCGACCAAGTGACTGTAGGAGAACCCCGTCGCCGAAAGCATCCGTTCGGGTGCTCGCGGCAGCGGTGTTCCGTCTTTGTGCACTTTGTTGACGACATCGGGGGTGCGGCCGCCTACTGAAGTTTGCGACGAGCATTCGATCAGGATGTTGGGAATCTTGTTGAATTGCCCGACTTAATATTGAAAAGTGTTTTCGATTTTGAGACTAAAATGCGGGGTTTATAATTGTTAGGCATGTGATGTCTAAGTAATTCATTTGATTAGGCATGCGATGTCTAGGGAAGTTGCGGATTCCAGCTGTTGTAGTTTTACACTTTCTTTTCTGTGACCGTAAGTGTAATATGTGATATCGCCGGTTTCGTTGCTATATGTCAACGACAATTGGGATGCGCATATTTACTTACGTTGATGACATGTGATGTTATGTGTTGCTGGATATGTTATATTGGATCGTCGTGTATGAATAGCCGGTGGGTTTTTATGTGAGATGAGAGTTTTTTCATTTTCATTCATGTAAAAACTTGTATGTAATATTCTTTTTATTGGGGCACTTCCAGGTTGCGGAAGATGTCACCTTTTGTATATTATTTACTTTTCCGCACTAGGATAGACCCAAGGAGGAGGGCACAAGTAACCGGGTTCTGGAGTCCAGTGGGAGACCAACTCGAGGAGTCGAAGCCGGGTCTCCTAACTCCAAAATTGGTAGGGTTGCTTGCCGCTCTCGTAGGGGTCTAGGGGTGTGGGTTTGGCTATTCATCACGACCGTGGAATCCGTGTTCTATACTGGCTCGTATTGAAAACACGGACGTCCTAGTATATCCAATATTTCATATGATTCTTCTGCTGCGATATTTGTGAAGTGATCATGTGATGTTCTGTGATAGATACAGTATATAGTATATATGATATATTATATAGGCGTTACTTATGTTTTACACCCGCGCTAGCCCTGCCCCGCTCTGCCGTTAGTTACCTAACCTAACGGTGCATGAGGGGACATCGAGGCGAATGCGGATGGCATAAGTATACGTCGTATTTATCTGTGATGTTTATGTACTTAAATGATGGGACTTCATTAATGTGATTAATGAAATAAAAGAAACCTAAGATGTTGTAGAATCGAATTTCAAAATAAAACAGGTAGCTACAGTTCTTGCTTTGCACAGCGGTATATGTGATATATCCTGCACCTTATTCGATAAGGAAAGGACCGAGATCCCTTCACCGGGAGTGACTCCTTTAGCAATAACTGGCAGATGCTACACACTCGGTTTATCTTTTGATTGCTTTTAAGAGTTCTGCTTTGCACAGTGATATATATGATATATCCCGCACCACATTCGACGAGGAAAGGACCGACGATCCCTTCACCGGGAGTGACTCCTTTAGCAAAACTAGAAAAGCCTCAAAAGCACTCCATTTCCAAATCATTTGATTCAACAACGATATCAAGTTCATTACGCAATAGGTTTTCAGAAAAACCTGTCGTAGCCCTCCGTCATTTCAGATAAGTAGTAGTTAGTATTCGTGCTACGTTTGTTGTCCTGCGTCAAGGCGTAGTGTACGGTAGCTAACTGGTGCTTATCAGCATAAGCATATGATGTGATTGGATTAGGGTAGTCGTGCGACTTTGTTGGCCTGCGTCAAGCGTCGTGCGGGTGGGTTTAATTCAATCAGGAAATGACGGGTTGAGCTTGACTAGCTGACTATGGTTTGTTGGCCTGCGTCAAGGTCATAGGACGCTAGGGGCAAAATTATCGGGAATTTCAAGTGTTGAAATTGGCATTGAGATTGCATACCTTCTATGAGATAGTTGGATCCCGATAACCGCTGCGAGTAAGAGTTACTCCTGGGAGAGTTTTACACATTACAGTTAGCCGATCAAGTAGGTGTCTAGAAAGGTGTCAACGGGGTTACGCCTCTGGGAAAACGAGGTTTACATTAATTAGGTTCGTGCGAAAGCACGGGGGACCTCCCTCAAAGTACCGACACTGGCCTGGCTGAAAGATTGGCGAACTTGTAGTGTGTAATTAATCCCGGCTAGTCTTTCCTTTTAGGGTTTGAAGGAAGATTTGATAAAAAGCAGTGGGAGCCATCCTGATTAGATAAAATAATAACCAATCTATTCTTGCAAGAGCGCACGCTGAGTGTTTTCTTCTCTCTCTCTCCTGGTTGCGACCATATCACGCCTTAATCAAGATAATAATACGGATTATTGACCGAACCCGCTTGTTATACTGAGCTGGGGAACGTTGGTCCCGCTCCAACTTATAATTGTTATAAGACAGAGCAGGAAATAGGGGAATACCAAGATTCCCATGCCGCCCAAACGAAGAGAGTGCATGCTGATGCATCATCTTCGGGTGTGTTTATTATACAGAACTGTTTCTCAATGTCCTTTACGTCCTGGGTATATGATACCGGATCAGGATCCCAGATATGTAATCTGTTACATAGGGCTACAGATAGGTAGAGAACTGAGAACGGGTGATAAGTTTCATGAGGCAGAAAACGGGGCAAGAGTTGCAGCCAAGTCTGTCGGTCAATGTCACCCTGTATTACCAATAAATTGATTCTGAACGAATGTTATTAGATACCGAACCTGATATACAAAATCATATCAGTTTCTTTATTAGTAAAGAAAGGATATAATTGTGTATTGTTGGATAATGTTTTGAACATTTCCTATATCAAAAGTTGATCGGTTCAGGCACGTTATCTAAAAGCATTGATGTTCTAAATCAAACTACAGTTCTTAGTATACAGAACACACACAAGAGGAAGAGTTCAGAAATGAACGGATCCTTCTTGAGGTATTGTAGACTAGGTCATATCAATGCGACCCGACTAGTTGAAGTTACATTTAGATGCATATTTAAATCAGTTTGAATTTGCATCTTATGAAACTTGCCAGTCATGTCACAAAGATAAGATGACCATAGCTCTGTTTATTGGAAGCAGAGAAAGAGTTAGTAAACTCTTGGGATGATACATGTTGATGTATGTAGGTCCCCAGTCTACACATGCCAAGACCGGTTCTTTGTACTTCATTACATTCTCTGATAATCTCTTTAGATTCAGACATATGTTCCTGTTGAAACATAAGTCCGAACCTTTTGAGATATTCACAGAATATGATTTAGAAGTAGAGAACCAAAATACGGGTATAAGTATTATGTCCTTTGATGTGATCGAGGAGGAGAATACTTGAGCACGGAAATTCCTGGACTATTCTAAAGGAGAATGAGATTCTCTCTCAGAATTACTCCTCCGTATACACCATAGCATAATGGTATATCGGGGCGGAGCAGAGACACCCTATTTGATATGGTGTGTTCTATGATGAGTACTACTGAGTTACCATTTTCCTTTTGGGTGTTATGCACTTGAGAAGTTGCATACCTATTGAATAGGGTTCCAATCAAATCAGTTGTCTACCATTTCATATGTGATATGGAAAGGGAAGAGCCCATGTCTTAAGCTAGTTAAGATTTGGGGTTGTCCGGCTAATGTCTAAAAGCAAAATCCGGACAAGCTCGAGGCAAGGTCTGTAATGTAGAACTGGAAAGGTTCCAGCTATACAAAATACAGCAGATAATTTGGTAGAACCAAAGGATTCAGTAGATTCCAACGAACCTCGGCCTCTCTGCCGATCTAGTAGGGTTCCTCACCCACCTGAGAGATACTTCGGTTTCTCTATGACAGTGGGAGCGAGGATTGCATCATGAGATTATGACCCAACTAGCTTCGAGCTGGCCATCAGGAGTAAGACTCTGTAAGAATGGCTGGATGCTTAGTGATCTGAGATGGAATCCATATACACCAACAAAGTATGGACTTTGGTTGCTATATCTGAAGGGTTAAATCCCCATCAGGAGCAAGTATATCTCGAGAAGATTACTTGGTGTAGATGGAAAAGTTGAGACTTTCAAAGCTAGACTTGTTAAAGGTTTTCGTCATCGACCAGGCGTGGATAATGATGAAACCTTTTCCAGTACCTATGCTTAAGTCCATCCAGATCCTACTTGCCACGGCTACATACCATGACTACGATATCTGGTGGTTGGGTGTCATGACAGCTTTTATAAATGATGTTTTAGAAGAGAGCGTCTATAAGTACACAGCCAGAGGGCCTCGTAGACAGTGGGAGCAGCGAAAACGTGTGCAAGATGCTTTATAGGATAAAGCAGGCATCGCGGAGTTGGAACATCTATTTTGATGGATTAGTCAATGAAGTTGACATCATCAAAATGGTAGATGAACCTTGTATAAACAAAAAGGTAGTAGGAAGTATGGTGACGATCCTCGTAGAGTACGTGGATGACATACTCTTGATAGGGAAGGAGTTTCCTATGCTACGCTCGATCAATCTCCGTTTATCACAATGATTCTCCACATAGGATCGAAGTGATACCTACTAAATCCTGGATTTTGGATCTATGAGATAGATCTAAACGGATGTTAGGCTACTCACTAGTTGTAATGAGATGGTATCAGTTGATACTGGGGAGAATCACTGGAAGGGTTCCAGGGTGATAAAGACGACTGAATGTCAGTCGCAGGCATTGTCTTTACCCTCAGAAAAGGGACGGTATGTTGGAAGAGTTCCAAGCTAGATACCGTGGCATACTAGACGATAAAGGCACGATACATCGCTTCTTAAGATGCTACCAAAGAAGCTGTTTGGGTGTATATTGGTTCATGAGATGAACTATGTTCCTCCCATTGTGTGACAATGGAGTTGTGGCTTATGCCAAGGAACGCAGGTCCCATCAGTGATCCAGACATATTCTAAGGCAGTATCACTTGATTATGGAGATGGTTGATCTCTAAGGGATCGAGGTTAGGAGAGTAGACTCAGAGGACAACACGGCGGATCCACTCACGAAGGCCTATTCCCCGAGAGAGTCATTTATGGGATGGTTGAGTATGAGCTACTACAACCACTTCTACAGATGGCCCTAGTGCAAGTGGGAGATTGTTAGTTGTATGTATGCCCTAGAGGCCATTACTGTACATTGGATGTATATTGTAGTGGATGCTGGGACATATATAGGGAGGACTTTCTTGCTCGACATGATAGTATGCTATCTGGTTGCTCTTTACCTTAACGTGTACACAGATTGTCTCTCTATTACATGTTGGTAAAGCCCTTAGGATGTGTACTTGACTACCTGGACTATGATGCGGATCATACTAGTGGGGACATGGTAGTCCATAAGTACATCCTTGAAAGTCCCTAGTCGTGGGAGTATCGAGATGGGGCATCGATATACCAGAGTAGACTAGCGTGTACCTTCTCGACCCATACAGATGGGCGATGGATGATCCCATATCCATCGGTGTTTGACATCAGAGATGATATACGGGTGCTCAGTGGAGACTGGGTACACTGGACGGACTCGCCTAGAACTCCTAGATGGTATTATACCTTACGTCAGATGACAGTTCTCTGGTGACACTGGTACAGAGTAGTCTGTTGACCCGAGATCGTCATAGAGTCTTGTGTGGTTCCCACTTTTCTTTGATTTCCATCTTACCACGTCCAAGAGGGCGTGCAAAACGGTGGTTTTGGGGTACAGTCCCGAGTCACATGGAGGCAATGAGCGATAGGTGGGGATTCGTCTCTCCCGATATAGGGAGTAGATGTTGCGCTGTGTTCGATTGGCTATAACCGGAAATCCCTGGCCAGGGTTGCTGAGATTTACTGGTAAGTGTTACCAGTAGTTTCTCAAACTGTTATAGACCTCATATCGACATGACTTATCGAGCTATTGGGGTCTGACGTTTACCACCCCTAGGCAAGATATGCGACATATCAGACGATCAGACCGGACTGTACGGTAGTGTCACTGGTTGGATTCACTGGAGTGTGAGCGGGCTTGCTCGTCGATCTTCAGATCGCTAAATACCCAGGTGGCCGTTACGTTTAGCAGACCGCTTGCGGCTTGTGGGTGTTTGATATGATCATCACCTGCTGCCGGCGTATTGACGAGTCTTTAGAGTCCTACACAGAGGTTTCCAGGCTCAAGCGAAACGAAATAGGAGCGCATATGAGATATGTGCGGGACCGAGAATGATACCAGTATGTGATACTGTATTTGATTCTCGCGATTTGTGACATTGATCGGTTTTATGCGATATAGCCGGGTTATCGGATCAAGTGTTGATTCGATAAGTTGTTACTGTTGATACTAGTCGGTTATATGCGATATGACCGGATCATTAAATCAAGTGTTGATTTAATGATTTAATGCATAATTATATATTTGATATATTACTTTGCATTAACTAGTATTGGTTCACTTAAGATGGATTTTCTCACTCGGATGTGCGCATTGTATATGCGATATATTTTTGTGCACTTGATTGTATCATGTTTGATGATGCATGCAAAATTGGTTTGTGTAAAGAATTAAACCTAGGTTAAGTAAATGGTTAAGGTTTCTATTTATTTGTCCATTCATTTATCTTTTTATATTGGATTAAAATGAACTGACAAAAGAAAACAAAATGGTTTCATTCTTTCTTTCTTTCTTTCATGAAGCTTGATGAAGCTTTGACCATATGACCATTTTGTCTTCAAGCTTAACCCTAACCATTCTTTTAACCTTAGTCATTTCTCTACACCTAACTATAGTTAATGTTATGATAAGTATTCTTTTTCTTTTCTATTCTAATTAACTTATCATAATATATACTTCATCTTCTTCTTCTTGAAGAAGAAGCAAGACTTCATCAATGGTGACTTGATGAAATGAGTGAGAAATCCAATTCTAAAGTCTACCCACTTCCTATTTCTTCATCCTCTACCTCTTGCCAAGTAGCAGAGTGTGTTTTCTTCACAAGTTTCTTGACTTGGTGAAGTTGGAGCTTGATCTAGTGATGCCTCGACATAGATCATCTTCGGCACGAAGCCGACGACCTTGCCCGTCCATTTCTCCGATGAAGCTGACGCTAAAGCCCGGGATTCCATTTGGACAGCGGGGAGAGTTCATTGCGGAGCTATGGAGGTGGAGGACCGGATCTACAAAGGTTGTATTTCCGTTCTTTTAGTAAAGTAGTTTACTAGTTGCATCTTTTCGCCTAGAATTCTAGCCAACGATCCGTAATCTAGGGTTTCTCGGCACCGTAATTTTTGAAATTGGCATGGTTTATGCCTTGTGAGACCTCTTGAGAGTGCCTAGGAACCCTACACCTGCACCATTACCGATGATGCGTATGTTACACGTAGACATATTTGCCGGCTCACACACTTCATCATCGATAATTTCCATGTCACTACACAGTAGGGTTGCTGCATCATGACATAAACAATAACACACCCATACTTGTGCACATACAAATTGTATATTCATGTTTGTGCACAGATACATGGTACAATTATACTTGCGCATATACATATTGTACCTACATAGATAACCGGTTTTATTGTAAATTGGGAACCGCATGCTATACTTTAAAAACTGGAATCATTTCAAAAGAGCGGTTTTCCCCTTAATTTGTCGTATCACTATTCCATATGGCACGATACACGGATATGCTCGCATTCCTTTTTACATGACGCATACATCATGCTCTATTATTTTACGCATTAGATTTGATTTATGTGATTTCTAGATTTGGGAACCGGAGTACTATTTTAAGAAAATACGCACTGTTTAAAAACCCGGTTTCCCTTCATATGATATTTCGGTGCGTCCACCATGTGTTTTCTCGGTGCTAGAGTGATATATGATAGAGGGCTGACCCGGACTGACGGATGCCCGATATATGAGAGAGGATGCCCGATATATGACAGAGGGCTGACCCGGACTGGCGGATGACCGATATATGAGAGAGGGCTGACCCGGACTGACGGATGCTCGATATATGAGAGGGGGCTGACCCGGACTGACGGATGCCCGATACATGAGGATTTACGTGTCGATGCTGGGCACTGTTTTCATGATGTTTTCGAGTGTCGATACTAGGCACTCAGGTTCCATGATTTTGTTGTGTCGGGAGGGACACTATTGATATATATATCCTCATACTTTCATGCATGTCCTTTTTTGACTTTTACGGGCATATAGACATCGATATTATGGGTGGACGAGATCCACACGTATATAGATATTGACTACCTTGTTGGCACATATACGACCCGGTCACGCTAGATATCATAGTATTACCTTTTGATATAGTTGACTTAGGAGTCGTTGTTTATTTGATTTCTACTTGTAGATATATTTCTATTCACGAGTTGGCAACTCACCCCCGTTGTGCCACAGTTCTTAGATCAGTAGCGGCTTCGCTGGCATACAATTCCATTCGGGTGTTTTGCATTGGTAGGTGGGACATTTGTATCGTACCCACTCTTGTATTATATCTCATATTGTATCTAGTTAACTCATCAATCAATCAAAAGTTGTAATTGTATAAGTGATGAGACTTAGTAAGACTTGTAGTTGTGAGATTTGAGCGATGGGTTTTATTTTCCCTTTGGGGTTATATCTTGCTCTTTTCTTTACTCTTTTGTGGTGAACTTCGCCGTTGGGCGTCGTATACTTATTTATACCGTATTGCGTGGTTGTGATCCGCCGTTTGGCGAAGAGCTAGCTCCCGCTTGGGGATGCCTTTATTCTTGTTATGTATTGTGGTTTTTGGATCAAAATATACAAAGAAGGTGCTGCCAAAATTTTTCAAAGACGAAACATGTTTTCAAACTAGTAAGTGTCACTTGCATCATTCATGTTTCTTTTCTTTGCATTAAGAAAACTTGATTTCATATACCTTTATTTTAAAACCTCACCTCATTTATTTTTCATAAAAGGTTTAGATTTCTGGGTTTTAGCTTACATGAATTCCGTTACGCCTTTAAACGTGGCGTGATTCAAGTGCTGGTCACGAGCTAATATTTCGGGTCGTGACAAAGTTGGTATCAAAGCGCTAGGTTTAACCTTGGTTCGAGTCTATGTTTGACTATGCGAAGTCTAGGGCGGGAGTGTATTTCGGAACCTAGGTTTGACCTTACGGAACTTAGACTTGAACGGGGGGGGGGGGTATTAGACCCGAACTTTCGTTTCATAGGCTCACCCTGATTGATGGAGTAGGTAGCTTGAGTAGAGTGACGTACCGTACGTATGTTCCGCGGCATATTTATGATACGATACTCCACTTAAGAAACCATAGGATGTACATATCTTTGAGACCAGTGATTCTTTTCATATCCATGATTATACATCCATTTGAGATCCTCGATTCTATTAGTTCCATGATCATACTTTCCTTGATGATGTTCCTTCTTATGATCATGTATCCATTCTGGATCTGTTGTTTTCTTTCATGCCGTTGATCAGATCTCTTTGATACTCGATTGAGGTTCCTGTCACCATTGTTTGAGCGCAGTTTGAGCTGCTGCTAGTGTTGCGGTCTGGGCGAGCTAGTCTGGTAAGAGGGCCGACCATTGTGTTTTCTGGTGATATGGGAACGTCTCGAGTTAGTTTTTTTGTTGTGACCTCTTGTGGAGGCGAGTGCTTGGGTTTGCCTTTCTACGGCTGGTCCAGAGGTGCTGTGGTATGTACCAGATATTTTTAGACTGTGCTCAGGTGTTAAGCCTTCGGGAAATTTTGGGACCTTGTTGACTCGATCGAAAGGTTTGACGTCGTCCGGATATCATGTGATATGAGATCAGCAAGCTGACCAACTTTGAATAGAGGACCTCACCCAGATGCGTTGTGAGTTGATCGAGGACGAACGAGTATTGAGTATTCCTCCGATGGCTAGGACGAGTTCCTGAGGACGTGTTCAGACAGACATCTTCTACCGTGTGATGAAGATACCGATTTCGTGACTTCGAGTCCGTGTGAGAGACTTCGGATTGACCATGGCCGAGAACAGTTGCAGTGCGCAGACAGCAAGGATTGACGTCATAGTGGATGACGATAAAGACGAGTGGAACCAGAGGTTCGTGTGAGACGCTGACGAGCTGTCATTACTTCCCGTCGAGATCAGAGACCTGATATGCTTATAGAGGCGTTGGAATACGGCCAGTTTCCGAGGAAATGTGTTCGGAACACGCAGATGTCCAGAAGACGAGGAGAGATTATATAAGAATACCAGCCTCCGTACAGTTCGGCATAGGCGAGATCGGAAGAGACCCTGAGCAGGATTCCTTCCAGGACACTGCTGCAATGAGATTTGCACCCAGGATCAGATGTGTCACGTGTATTCAAAGAGCCAGAGGACGACGCCAGCAACGTGCTTCTTTATGAGTGGTCATGGTGATTGACCGAGAGGTGACCAGAGAAGTGCTTGAGCGGAATCGTCCCCGTTAGCACACCTGACAGGGCCAATGAGCCGATAGATTGCGAGATTGGTAATCCACAGAGAAGATAAGGACCCAGAGACCGAGGATGCCAGACCGTGAACAGGAGGCAAGAGGATGTTCTTGTTCTGCCAGTTTCTAGGCGCACCGATTTACTTGTAGACATTGTAGGAGGTGTACCTCGATGTCCTTTGTTGCGATTTGCGTTTGTGATCTGAATATCACGCTTATATCGCTTGGATTTTAGTTTTGATGACGGGTTTCTTGATATTGATTTCGTGCACCATGGCTGCACCTACTGAGTATTTACATTTTGCGCATAGCTATCGCACCTGATATGTATTTTATATACACCGTTGTGTTGATTTGAGATTCGTGCCTATCCAAAGCTTTTGATGTTGATTTTGCACCTCCGTAGCATGTGTTTATGATTTCATGGATTTCATACTGATGATTTGATTTCCGCACTCGGTATAGCTTATATGTGCTTACAGTGCATTGATATGTGTTTCGTGCACGCAGTTGCACACGTTTACGATTTTATACACCTTGGTACACCCGGTGTTGCTTTTTATGCGCATTTGAGTTATGGATTTGTATTTGTATTTCGGTGCACACCGGATGCACTGGATGGAGATTTTTGTGCACAATAGATGCACCAGATATTGTTGTCGTCCACACCCGTTGCACTGGACAGATGCTTTCGTGCACACCCGTTGCACCTAGATTTTCTTTGTGCTTATTATGGCACCTGTATTTGGGTTGATTTCCATGCGTACCATACGCATGTGAGTATTGGATACGCCTTTTGAGGCTGATTTTGCTTTTGAGCACTTCGTTTTCATGTTGGGCACTATATTGTGTAGTAGCCAAACAGGACTGATCCGAGGAGTACCTGAGTAACTTGTATGCATTAAAGTTTACCAAGAGGTTTTTGAAAAAAATGAGCTATAGTCTCGCCATTTTATACGTGTCCGTGAGTGACACGGACGTTTATAAAGGAAAACCTTTTGGGATATTTTGAAAAAGACGGAACGTGTATTTAAGAAAACATATATGGACATATATTATTATTTTAAAATGAGCGTCCGTCAGTTATGCCGTGAGTTACGCATCCACGCGGCGATTTAGAAAAAAAATTTCATTCAGATTTTTTAGTTTTTCAAAGATGCGTACTATACATGTATTATAATAATTGACTAGTGTATATTGGATTTCAGTAGTGGATTTCGAGATCTGTATCTCTATTGTAACTCCGAGAATATGCGTGCAAATCCGATGATTTGCGTGACGCTTGATGGAGTTTGATTTTGAGTTTTATACTCGTTTTTATGCGTACTTGACGCGCTGTGTTATTTCTGCGTCTTCCATGATTTCGGAGCCCCGTTGTTTTGATCCGATTATTGAAATGTTTTAGATGTTGGGGGTTTAAATTTAAATTCGGGGACCGAATTTATTTAAGGGGGGAAGATTGTAACATTTCAGAAAATATAAAATATTATTTTTGGGAATTTAATATTAAAATAATATATTTCCCGAAAACAGCCGATTTGTGAAATTGGTGTTTTCGAAAAAGGGTATAAATATATAACAATAATTATGAAAAAAATAGAAATTAAAATGATTTATTCATTTAATAATGTAATTAAGGGATTAGGCATTTTTAAAATTTATTTTGTGCAGTTTCGATAAAAACCCAATTAGTGCACTGCTAATCGCGATTAAGCCAAATCCGCGTTTGTACAGTTTCCATGGTTAGTGCACCATGACATGTTCATTTTGTTACATGTTTCAATTCATTTGGACTTTATATTATGGTTTTGGTGAGAAAAAGAGAGAGGAAAAGGGTCATGATGAGTGAGGAGCGAGAAAGGAGACAAAATGATGACATGTGAAGGGAGTGGGTGGGAATTATAGAGAGAGAGAAGGGGGTTGCTGCCATAGCCATTTCCCACCTCATTTTCCCTTGCCTCTTCATCTCCCTCAAGCCACAACCCTCCACTAAAATTCCTAGATCCATCTCATAACAATCCCCAAAACCCTACACACCCTTCACAAAACTTTATCCCCATCTAATTCTCTACACAATGGACCGAGCAAAAAAAGATTTTGACGACGTTGGGAAGTTAGTGCTGCCTAGAGTGGACTAGATGAGGTATAATTTCTTCCCTTTAGATTAGTTTTGTGAGATATCATATTTAGATGTCGTTTTGTGAAGATTAGTGGATATTGGGAAACACTAGTGAATGTTTGAGTGTTTGTTTGAATTGGGTGATGCCTAGTAGCTGCTAACTAAAGTTAGGTGCAGTTTAGTGACTTAGAAAAGACCTTAGAAGCCCTAAAACACGGATTTAGAAACCCCGACATCGAATAAATGTGTGATTGTAGAGGGTATTTTGGGATATGGAGCAACCCGGGGACACTAGAAATGATTTTAGGATTACTGGGAGTCGTGCAGGCACCTAGAAAGCTACCAACAAGACCTGAGCCCCAAACCCCAACCCAAGGCCACATATTTAATCATTCTGGCCACAATTTGCGGCCAGAGTAGGATGGTTTTGGTTCATTTTTGTTCCAGGGCTCATTTTGAACTAAATTAGACCCCTCCTATATGCAGTTTTGGCTAATTGTCACATAGGGAAAATCTGGAAGCAGTTTGGTGTGTTTTAGGCTATGTTTTCCGTATTTTAAAATGCACTTTCTTCATATTTGGATTTGTATTTGGTTGTCGGGTGTTCGTACATCGACAACAGGGGTTGTTTGATTGATTTGCACGTTTAGGCCATAGGTTCTAACCTGTGAGCACATTGTGCGCTGTATCGGTTTTCTGCGTCGATTTTAATACGTATTGCGATTGGTTATTATTGTAGGTACCCTCGCATGGATTCCGAGGTGAAGAAGCGTGGCGTCATCGATTTGGGCGAGCGAAGACATGTGAGTAGATTTATATTTACCGGGGAAGTCGGGTGGATTGCGTATAGCACCCCCACAACTTTTGATGGGAAAACCGATTTATAGAGTGTAGTTAGGAAACCTAGATTAGGAAACTAGGGTTAGAATTTAGATAGCTATGTAGTTATATTAGAAACTAGAGGATAGTTAAGTGTGATATGCTACTACTACTACCTTAGGATGGCGTTTAGCGATATTACCGCTTAGGGTTATGTAGGACTAGATAGTCGATGTAGATGCGTCATCCGAACCATATTTGCTTCTAAACCAAAGAATCGTATGTATCTTTTAAATGTACATCTTGAGGGATGTTACGGATATTCAAATGATATCTTTACTTTAAAAACACCGTAACCCCTGTTTTCAAAACTATGATTCACGTCTTTAAAAATCTGATTGTATGGTTCGGGTGTGTTTGTTAGATTAGATATTTATACTTAGTAGAGATAATATGTTTATGTAAACTTGAAATGATATGAGACATAAATGCGATGAAGGAATACAAGACAAATTTGATGAGATGATGATATGATATGATGGTATACGGATGCCAGTCGATCGAAACGATGCATACCCTACCGGTCCCCTGATATGAGATTATTGCATATGCGACCTGGGACATAGGTATATAGGGTTATATATATATAACGAATGATGTGAATCATGGATGATAGGCCGTATGTGATATTAGGTCATATCCTCATTTGTCGTATAGGATGATAGGATCCCTTTTAGTAAAATGCAGCCGCACGATGATATTCCATGCGTGATGAGTTTGACTTGATGATTGATCCTTACCCTTGACTAGAGGTTGCCGTACAATGGATTATAACATTCGTGATGTTATTGGGATAGATGCCGATTGATAGATTCACCGACTTGGACATATGATAGTTGCGTATACCTTATAGCGTTTAGCTGATGATTTACCTTGTGTTGCATTCATGATATTATTATTGCACCGCATATACCTGTGATAGTACACCTGCACCATTATCGATGATGCGTATGTTACACGTACACATATTTGCCGGCTCACACACTTCATCATCGATAATTGCCATGTCACTACATAGTAGGGTTGCTGCATCTTGACATAAACATTGATACACCCATACTTGTGCACATACATATTGTATATTCATGTTTGTGCACACATACATGGTACAATTATACTTGCGCATATACATATTTTACCTACATAGATAACCGATTTTATTGTAAATTGGGAACCGCATGCTATACCTTAAAAACTGGAATCATTTCAAAAGAGCGGTTTTCCACTTAATTTGTCATATCACTATTCCATATGGCCCGATACACGGATATGCTCGCATTCCTTTTTACATGTCGCATACATCATGCTCTATTATTTTACGCATTAGATTTGATTTATGTGATTTCTGGATTTGGGAACCGGAGTACTATTTTAAGAAAATACGCATTGTTTAAAATCCCGGTTTCCCTTGATATGATATTTTGGTGCGTCCACCATGTGTTTTCTCGGTGCTAGATTGATATATCAGAGAGGGCTGACCCGGACTGACGGATGCCCGATATATGAGAGAGGGCTGACCCGGACTGACGGATGCCCGATATATGAAAGAGGACAGACCCGGACTGACGGATGCCCGATATATGAGAGGGGGCTGACCCGGACTGACGGATGCCGATAGATGAGGATTTACGTGCCGATGCTGGGTACTGTTTTCTTGATGTTTTCGAGTGTCGATGCTAGGCACTCAGGTTCTATGATTTTGATGTGTCGGGAGGGACACTGTTGATATATATATCCTCATACTTTCATGCATGCCCTTTTATGACATTTACGTGCATATAGACATCGATATTAAGGGTGGATGAGATCCACACGCATATAGATATTGACTATCTTGTTGGCACATATACGACCCGGTCACCCTAGATATCATAGTATTACCTTTTGATATAGTTGACCTAGGAATCGTTGTTTATTCGATTTCTACTTATAGATATATTTCTATTCACGAGTTGGCAACTCACCCCTGTTGTGCCATAGTTCTTGCAGGTTGACCGCTTGGATCAGCAGCGGCTTCGCAGGCATACAGTTCCATTCGGGTGTTTTGCATTGGTAGGTGGGACATTTGTATCGTACCCACTCTTGTATTATATCTCATATTGTATCTAGTTAACTCTATCAATCAATCAAAAGTTGTAATTGTATAAGTGATGAGACTTAATGAGACTTGTAGTTACGAGATTTGAGCGATGGGTTTTATTTTCCCTTTGGGGTTATATCTTTCTCTTTTCTTTACTCTTTTGTGGTGAACTTCGCCGTTGGGCATCGTATACTTATTTATACTGTAATGTGTGGTTGTGATCCGCCGTTTGGCGAAGAGCTAGCTCCCGCTTGGGGATGCCTTTATTCTTGTTATGTATTGTGGTTTTTGGATCAAAATATACAAAAGAGGTGCTGCCAAAATTTTTCAAAGACGAAACATGTTTTCAAACTAGTAAGTGTCACTTGCATCATTCATGTTTCTTTTCTTTGCATTAAGAAAACTTGATTTCATATATCTTTATTTTAAAACCTCACCTCCTTTATTTTTCATAAAAGGTTTAGATTTCTGGTTTCAGCTTACTTGAATTCCGTTACGCCTTTACACGTGGCGTGATTGAAGTGCTGGTCACGAGCTAATATTTCGGGTCGTGACAAGGACGGCTGAATGTCAGTCACAGGCATTGTCTTTACCCTCAGTGGAGGGATGGTATGTTAGATGAGTTCCAAGCTAGATACCGTGGCACACTAGACGATAAAGGCTGGAGACATCGCTATCAAAGATACTACCAAAGAGGCAGTTTGGGTGTATATTAGTTAATGAGATGAACTAGGTTCCTACCATTGTGTGACAATGGAAGTCTGGTTTTGACCCAGGAACCACGGTCCCATCAGTGTCCCAGACATATTCCAAGGAAGTATCACTTGATCATGGAGATAGTTGATCTCCATGGTGATCGAGGTTAGGAGAGTAGACTCAGAGGACAACACGGCGGATCCACTCACAAAGGCCTTTTCGCAGAGAGAGACTTATATGGGATGGTTGAGTATGAGTTACTGCAACCACTGCTAGAGATGGCCCTAGTGCAAGTGGGAGATTGTTAGTTATATGTATGCCCTAGAGGCCATTATTGTACATGAGATGTATATTGTAGTGGATGCTGGGACATATATAGGTAGGACTTTCTTGCTCGACATGATAGTACGCTATCTGGTTGCTCTTTATCTTAACATGTATACTTGTTGTCTCTCTATTACATGTTAATAAAGCCCTTAAGATGTGTACTCGACTTCGAGGACTGTGATGTAGATCATACTTGTGGGGCCTGGGTAGTCAATGAGTACATCCTTCAATGTTCCTAGTCGTGGGAATATCGAGATGGGGCATCGATAATCCAGAGTAGACTAGCGTATATCTTCTCGACCCATGTGATGGGCGATGGATGATCCCATATCCATTGGTGTTTGACATCAGAGACGGTATGCGGGTGCTCAGTGGAGACTGGGTACACTGAACGGACTCGCCGAGAACTCCCAGATGGTATTATACCTCATGTCAGATGGCGGTTCTCTGGGGACACTGGTACAGCTTAGTCTGTTGACCCGAGATCGTCATAAAGTCTTGTGTGTCTCCCACTGTGCTTTGATTTCCACCCTACCACGGCTCTACTGAGTCATGCAAACAGGTGGTTTTTGGGTACAGTCCCGATTCACATGGAGGCAATGAGCGATAAGAGGTGATTCGTCTCTCCTGGTATTGGGGGCTGATGTTGCGCTATGCTCGACTGGCCATAACTGGAAATCCCTGGCAAGGGTTGCACTGATTTACTGGTAAGTGTTATCAGTAGTTTCATGCTTGTTATGGTCCTTACATCGGCATGACTTATCAAGCTGCTGGGGTCTGACGTTTACCACCCCTAGACGAGATATGCGACATATCAGACGAACATACCTGATTGTACGGTAGTGTTGCTGATTGGATTCACAGGAGTACTAGCGGGCTTGCTTGTTGATCTTCTGATCGCTCAATACCCGGGTGGCCGTTACGTTTAGCAGACCGCTTGCGGCTTGTGGGTGTTTGATATGATCATCACCTACTGCTGGCATATTGACGAGTCTTTAGAGTCCTACACAGGGGTTTCCTGGCTCAAGAGAAACGGAGTAGGAGCACATATGTGATATGTGCGGGATCGAGATTAATACGATATGAGATACCGTATTCTATTCTCGCGATTCGTGACATTGATCGGTTGTATGCGATATAGCCGGGTTATCGGATCAAATGTTGATTCGATAAGTTGTTACACATGATATTTGTCGGTTTTAGCCGGGTTATTAAATCAAGAGTTGATTTAATAATTTAATGTATATTTATATATTTGATATATTACATTACATTAACTAGTATTAGCTCACTTATGATTTATTTTTTCACTAGATTGTGCACATTGTTTATATGTGATATATGCAAGTGTACATGTTTGTATCATGCTTGATGATTCATACAAGATGGATGTATGAGACTTATATCAAGTTTAGGTTAAATTAGGGTTTACTTATTTCCTTAAGAATAACAAAAGAGAGGAGACTTTAGTCAATGTTATCAAGCTTGTAAAATCTTGTATGCAACATTGACAAAGTCAACTCTTTTGTCATTCCTTAGGATATTAGTTAACCCAACCCTTAACCTCAAACTATGGTTAATTCTCTACATGAGTTAAGCATGAGGGCTTAACTCAACCATGGTGCAATAATTCAAAGGACAAGTTTTCATTTAGATGAATTATTCACTTCTTCTTCTTCATCAAGCTCCTTGAAATATTAGTTAATGTAATGTAATGTAATATATCAAATATATAATTATACATTAAATTATTAAATCAGCACATGATTTAATAATCCGGCTATAAACTGTATAACCGACTAATATCAAATACAACAAGTTATCGAATCAACACTTGATCCGATAAACCGGCTATATCACATATAACCGACCAATGTCACAAGTCGTGAGAATAGAATGCGGTATCACATACACGAATTAATCTCAGTCCCGCACATATCACATATGTACTCCTACTCCGTTTTGCATGAACTAGGAAACCTCTGTGTAGGACTCTAAAGACTCGTCAATACGTCGGTAGTAGGCGATGATCATATCAAACACCCATATATCGGGCGAGGTCTGCTAAACGTAACGGCCACCCGGGTATTAAGCGATCAGAAGATCAACAATCAAGCATGCTCATACTACAACGAATCCAATCAGTAACACTACCGTACAGTCTGGTCTCTTCGTCTGATATGTCGCATATCACAGCCTAGGGGTGGTATAACGTCAGACACCAATAGCCTGATAAGTCATGCCGATACAAGATCCATAACGGTTCGAGAAACTACTGATAACACTTACCAATAAATCTCAACAACCCAGACCAGGTATTTCCTGTTATAGCCAATCGAGCATAGCGCAACATCAACTCCCAATACCGGGAGAGACAAAAACCCTCCTATCGCTCATTGCCTCCATGTGACTCGGGATTGTACCCAAAAACCACCTTTTTGCATGATCTCTTGACCGTAGTATGGTGGAAATCAAAGTGCAGTGGGAATCACACACGACTCTTTGACGATCTCGGGTCTACAGACCAACTTGTACTAGTGTCACCGGAGAACTGCTATCCGACGATAGGTATAATACCATCTAGGAGTTCTCGGCGAGTCCATTCAGTGTACCCAATCTTCACTGAGCACCCGTATACCTTCTCTGATGTTAAACACCAATGGATATGGGATCATCCATCGCCCATCATATGGGTCGAGAAGTGTATGCGCTAGTCTACTCTGGAGTATCGATGCCCTATCTCGATACTCCCACAACTAGGAACATTTGAAGGATGTACTTATCGACTACCCTATCCCCAATAGTATGATCTGCATCATAGTCCTGCTAGTCAAGTACTCATCCAAAGGGCTTTATCAACATGTAATAGAGAGACAATCTGTGTACACGTTATGATAAAGAGCAACCAGATAGCATACTATCATGTCGAGCAAGAAAGTCCTCCCTATATATGTCCAAGCATCCACTACAATATACATCACATGTACAATAATGGCATCTAGGGTATACATATAACTAACATATACCATGCGAAATACGGCCATACACTATGCATGAATCATGATGCAATGCTGTATGTACATGTGAATAACAATCCTACATACCCATCTTAATGAAATGAATATACTGGTATAAGCCTACGGATCATACATGATGCAAATGCACAATTACCGATCCTAATCAAGTTCTATAGTGTTCGTGACATAGCAATTACCAAAGGCGTGTGTGTTCACATAAATAGTGCACGTGCGGCAGGAAACAATGGTAATGGTGCAAGTGTCCTATGAGATGATGTCACAAATATATATATAAATATATATATATATATACGAGATGATGCAATGCAATGAGATGCATAACTAGAAAACTATGCATATAATGTAAGTACTAAAAGTAACAGTAAACCATCGAGCGCCGAGCGCCATCCAGACGATCCCCCCATAGATGTGTACATCTACTCACCGGGACGCCTCGGCTAATCTGATCCGATCTCCGTTCTGTCTTTCCACGCCGCGTCCGACACCTCTGCACCCGATTCTAGTACCGCACACAAGCAATTAAAAGGATAAATATACGAATAGTCATGGAACAAACGACACAAATCAACCACGCGCACAATAATACGTGCACACACTTAGTGCACAAATTCGCCCGCGACATCGCCACAAACTACTCTAGGGTCGCAAAACGTGACAACTACCAAGTCTAGAACCCAATCATATATTCACAACACATTAATTATTATATGAAATCGGTTATTTATCATCAAAACCACAACTTAATTAAAATCGATTTAATTCCAAAAACCTAGTAAGCATCAATTTTCATTTTAGTTCAAATCTTGATGTTTTAACAATTCTAGTGGCCACAATACTCACTAAATATCTTAATTAAGTCACACAAACCATTACTAAAATTTTATCTCACTAATTTATATAAATTTTAAAAACATAGTTTTCAAAATTATCTAATTTGAACAATTTTGAAGCAACAATTTACAATTCAACAACTAGACTCGATTTTTCATTTCTTAAGATGATAAACTACACTTTGCAACCATAATCACATGATAAAAACCCTAACTTGCGTTCAACACCTTCTCTTGAATTTCCAAATCTTGAAATCAATACTATATTAATACCTAATTAAGCTTGATTTAAGAAATTAACCAACAATTAGCCAAAGGTTTAAGATTATACCTCCACAAATTTTGAGACCTAGCATGCAATCTTAGCCTCCTAAATTGCTCTCTTTTGCTCCAAGATCCTAGCTAGTTTGGCCAAAGAATATAGGGTAAAGATTTAATTAGGAACTGGTGAGGTTTTGTCGTGATTTTTTGATGACTTTTTGAAGAATTTTAGATGAAAAAAGAGTTGGTGAAATGAAGTGGGGAGGAAAGGGAGGGGCTGCAGTGAGGTTTGACCATAGTGAGGGAGGGAAAAAGAGTGAAGTGTGTAGAATATTCCAAGTCAACAAATACCCCAAACCTCATTTATTCCCACATGCCTTCTTTTCAATTCTTTTCTTCTTCTTTTTTCTATTCTTTGAGATGAAGAGGTGAAGTGAATGGAGAGGGGTCAGATGAGGCTCGGCCTGCACAAAATGAGAGGGGAAAGAGAGAAAGAAGTGTGTAGGTGAATCTAGAACATTACACTCATTAATTCTTTTAACACATTTCTTAATTATTTAATTTTCTTAATTAAGTCCATCCTATAATTCTCTAATAACATGAAGACAAAATGAGAAAAAGAGAACATATTATAACCTATTATATAGTTGTCATGGTTCACAATGAATGATTAACCCACTTCCAATTTGTAATTATCACCAATTAAATGTATAATTGAAAGCTAAAAATAATATTTAAAATAATTAATTAAGGAAAAATAATTAAATAAACCAACAATTTATAAGTGACTAAATAATTACCAAATACTAGCAATCATCTAGTTAAAATAGGTGTTTTAAAGTCTATGTTGAAAAATATTTATAGTTACGTTTTACGGAAAATACGAGTTATTTTACCGGTTATCGGAAAAATTCACCTAAAGGATTTATTTATTTATTTATTATCAAAACGTTACAGCCAACAACACAGAAAGGTGGATAATCTTGGAGCCCCGGGTTTCATTTGAGCAGCAAATAAAACCCGACGTTCCCGGTCGTGTGGATAGCATGTGCAATGAGAACCTGGAACCCTACGAGTGCGTCAAGTTACCCGCCAATCCCAGAAGTGAGGCAGCCCCCTTCAACGAAGTGAATGGGCCACCCAGCACTTCACGGAATCCGGTAACTTGGGCGCCCCTCCGTGGGTCAAAATATACCCCCTACGAGTGCGGTGAATAGCCCGTCAATTCTAGAATGAAGCCACCTCCGTCCCAACGCCATGAGATGCGGGCTTATTGCCTTCTAGAACCCGGCTATTTTTGCACTCCACCGCGGGGTAATCCTAGTACAGAAAAAGAAAATAATATGTACAAATGGTGACATCGACCTCAATCCGGTCGTGCCCCAATCAAATAATATACAACACGGCAAAGACGGCAGTCCACATGTCAGACGCTCGACCCGCAATAACAAATGTACAAATGAATATAAACTGTACCACTAACATTGCACCACATGCTATCTACCACGACTATCCAACCACAATCACAGCACAAGCACAAAACATCAACGCGGATGTCACGTTCGCAAACCCGTCTAAAAGAACATATAGCAGATAGACGTGTTTACCGATCAAATGAAATTCACGGTCGCAGATAAAACAGAATGTACTGTAAACTATTAAACAGTGTCAAATATAACGACTTCGAAACACTCAAAATTGCCCCGAACTGAAAAACAACAGAAAATCAAACTTGGGAAAAACTAGCAACACCAGACAACCAAACTCCTTAAGATAAAAACCCAGACCAAAACACGACGCAATCCACCATGGAAAAACTGAGCAGGCCGGTTTTTTGAGGGATGTGGCCGGCCATGCATTGGTGGAATTGAATTGTTTTTGTTCAGTGTTCATCTCTCTGTCAAAAGATCACTCTGCACTTGTTTTAAAATTTTTTTTGAAGCTTTTAAAAAATCGACAGAAACTGCAGTTTGGTTTCGATGTTACGAACTTGTTTCGGTTTCATTGTTTTAACATTGTTTAAACTTGCTAGTCTAGGGTTTATGGGCTGGCTCTGATACCATGAAGGGTTACGCTAGCGCCCGGCCAACATCCGTGGCCAAATGCGGAACAAAAATTTTACTACGATACGACACATGGCACTAGAATAAACCTAAACCGGATCTTAACCATAAACCTAACTAGCATGTTAGAGTTCTATCTACTATGATAGAAAGTATACCTAAAGAAACCAAGTTTTTCGGGTATTCGATCCTCTCCTTAAGCACCTTGATGGAAGTATGGATCGTGCTTGAATTTCAGCCTTCTTGTGTCAACGATGATCCACCCGAGAGTTCCAACTAAGAGCTCCTACCTCCTAATTGAGGTAACTAGAATACTTAGCTTGCTAATCTAAGTAGACTAGAATGAGTAGAGTGTGATTCAGAGTAGCTAAGTCTCACTAGCCCTTGATTATCAACACATGATACACTTATGGTTTGAGAGGAAGAAGGAGAGAGCAAGCTTGAAGAAAGAGAAAGTATTTGTGATAATGATAATACAAAGTAGATTGGATAACTTATATATGACCATAAGCATGGCATGGAAAATATCTCACCAAAATATCTAAGGTTAAAAATATCTCACAAAATATCTAAGGTCAACAAGTCAATCCAAGTCAAGTGGTCAACATAAGTAGCCATACCACAAAAATATCATTTATCAAAAATAACAATTACTTTTCTTTACCTCATATTTGTTTTGACCAAGTCAATGGTCAAAACCCTAATGAGGTATCTCCTTCTATACCCCCTCTCATCCGTATATACATACCCGCATCCGTGTTCCGAGAAACACGAATACTATGAGACGAAGCTAATCCAATAATCAAATACTAAGATCCATCTTAAACCAAAGCCCACTAGTATTGTCCGCTCGAACACCATACGCGCACAAGTACACGTATCTGATCGAACCCTGTCGTAAAACCATACGACCTCTACTCGTTTCGCCCGAAGCTGGAAAATCCTCTGTGTGGAACTCTAAAGACTCGAAAGTACTCTGGCAGTGGGTTTAACCACAAGCAATTTAACGGCACTAGCTGTGGGTAACAGATACCCAGGTATCTGTCGATAAGAAGGTCGACGAGCAAGCTCATCCAAACTCCTACTGAGCCTGTTTGTGTCAATCTCCATACAGTCCGGTCTGTTCGTCTTAGAGTATCGCAAATCGGGCCTAGGGGGCGGTAAACGTCAAACCCCTAATAGCGGTATAAGTCGTGTCGGAGTACAGTCCAAAACACCCTGAGAAACTACTGGAGTACCTACCAATAAATATCGCTTGCCCTGGCCAGGGACTTTATGTAATGGCTTTCCGAACACAGCGCGACATTAACCCCCAATATCAGGCGAGACGAATCCTATCTAACCGCCACTGCAACCAAGTTCTTTGGGACTGCATCCAACTACAAACTATTTGCACGACTCAATAGTGCCGTGGTAGGGTAGCAATCTAAGAACAGTGGGAACACACTTGAGGCTAAGTAGCATTGTCAAGTCAACGGACTAAGCTGTACTCATGTCACTTGGGAACTGCTAACTAACGATAGGTATAATACCAAACAACAGTTCCCGACGAGTCCTGTCCGGTGTACTCGTAACCTAACGAGCACCTGCTTACTATCTCCAGTACGACGTACTAATGGCTGTGGGATAGACCATCTCCCCTACTTGGATGTGAAGCATACACACTAGTCTACTCCGGAGTATCGATGCCCCGTCTCGATAATCCGACGACTAGGGACCTGTATAAAGATGTGCTTGTAGACTAGCCAGCCCCCACTAGTGTGACTGCCATCACAACGCTGGTAGTCAAGCAAATATCCTAAGGGCTCTATCAATATGTATTAGCGATATGTTCAAAGAAACATATACACATATTAAGATAGATACAAACCATGTAGCATACTACAATATCGAGCAAGACTGCCATCAATCTATGTATATATCCCAAGCTTCCAAAATGTAATATACAAACAAGTACTATACAATAATGGCCTCTAGGGCATACATATCAAACAGAGCCTGGATGGGGAGGACTACCTACCGGTGATGTATGACGCGGCAGATATCTGGAGGATACCGACCGTGGTCGTGAGATTTGATGATATGGGCCGATCCAGACTGACGGAGCCCGAGATATTGAGATATTGAAACATTGAGATATTGGGATATACATATATTGTGTCGAGGCTTGACACGGATTTTCTGTTGATTTCACTGTTGATACTCCAGTTTTGATTATACTAATGTTTTACTGAGATAAGGATACAGATCTTCGCATATCAGTTATATCTGGATTTCGTGTTGATTATCCATTCATGTTGCATTCATACTTGTGCATCGCATCATAATGGTATATATAGGTTGTGACGCATTTTCGTGCATGCTTACGATAGCCTTATTAGACGTTACTTACTACTCACGAGTTGGCAACTTACCCCCGTTGTGCCACAGTATCTTGCAGGTCTGACCCATCAGCACAGTAGTGGCGGGCGTACTCCCTCATTTTGCTTCATTTGCATTGACTTGCGGTTTGTTCATAGGTGTGTTGTGAGCATATTTTTGATCCCACCTTGTGTATTATTACTGTATCTAGTACACTCCATCTACCTTATCTACCGTTTTCCACCAGTTGTATTTAGACGTAGATGGTGAGCTTGTGAGACTTGTATGTATTCTATTCTGGTGTCGATGCTCACTCGAGCCGACGTAGTGCCTTCTTATTTCTTATTTTTAGATTCTTACCTCCAAAATTGATGATATATGTTGCATGTGGTTGTGTTTTCGCCATTGGCGAAGAGCTAGCTCCTGCTTGGGGATGCCTTATTCATTAGTTTTGTCTATTCTTGTTTTGTACTCGTTTGGGACCAGTAATTACAAAGGAAACCCTTCCGAAATTTTCGGGAAGAGTTGGTGTTTTAAAATGTTTTAATGTGACTTCATTTTACTAAAATCACCTTTTTAAGTTAAGTTTTCCTTCACTCTATTTCTTTAAATGGTTTAGATATCTGGGCTTTGGCTTACTTAGATTACGTTATGCCTCTAGACGTTTCATAATTTAAGTGCCAGTCACGTTCCACATATCCGGGTCGTGACATTCAGTAATCACTCTCTCCAAAGAGAAGTTTCCCAAGACTGATTTGGAGAGGGCTCGCATGCAATGGATACCCTATGCTTCTGCAATTGGGGTCAATCATATACGCGATGTTATGCACCAGACCAGATGTAGCTTACACACTTAGTGTGGTAAGTAGGTATCAATCAGATCCTGGGGAGAAACTCTGGACAACTGTGAAGAACATTCTTAAGTACTTGAAAAGGACTAATGAAATGTTTTTGGTGTATGGTAACCGAGAACTTCAGGTGGAGTCCTTTACCGATTCGAGCTTCTAGAGTGATAAGGACGACAGTAAGTCGGTCTTAGGTTTTGTCTTTACCCTCAATAGAGGGGAGGTATGTTGGAAGAGTTCCAAGCAGGATACCGTAGCAGACTCGACGATGGAGGATGAATATATCGCTGCCAACGATGCTGCCAAAGAGGCTGTCTGGAAGAAGAAGTTCATTGCTGAACTTGGTGTAGTTCCATCCATTGAGCATCCAATACCCTTGTATTGTGATAACAATGGAGATGTGTCTTTGGCAATGGAACCTAGGTCCCATCAGCGATCCAGACATATTCTGAGGCGGTATCACCTGATCCGGGAGATAGTTGATCGTCGGGAGATCGAGGTCAGGAGAGTTGACACGAAGGACAACACAACTGATCCACTCATGAAGGCCCTCCCCCAAACACAGTTTAGAGAATTTTTGGGATGTTGGGTATGAGATACTACAACAACTGGCCTTAGTGCAAGTAGAAAAATGTTGGGAATATGTATGCCATAGAGGCCATTATTGTATGATATAGTGGATGCTTGGATATTTATATAGAGGAATTTTTTGCTCGACATGATAGTATGCTATGTAGTTGCTCTTTATATTAACATGTAACCTTGTATTATTATATTATCTCTCTGATACATGTTGATAAAGCCCTTAGAATGTTGGCTTGACTACCAGGACTATGATGCAGATCATACTAGCGGGGCTTCTGTAGTCCGCAAGCACATCCTTTAACCGTTCCTAGTCGAGGGAGTATCGAGACATGGCATCGATATTCCGGAGTAGACTAGTGTGTACTTTTCGTGAGCCTGTATGGGGCGATGATTGATGTGACGTTCTGAAAATTCGTTTAGGTTAATTGTCCGATAATTAGTAATACAACTCGTGCTTTTCGTAAAACTTAGTTTTAATTATTTTTCCACATAGACTTAAATATACCTATTTTAACGATGTAATTGCTAGTATTGGTATTTAATTAGCTACTTATTAATTGCTAGTATACTTAATTATTTTCCTTAATTATTTAATTTTTAATATTATTTTAAGCTTTCACTTATACACTAAATTAGTGATAATTACAAATTAGTATGGGTTAATTACACATTAGTGCACCATGACAACTTAACTCTTAATTAGTAACATATTCTTTCTTTCTAAAGTTTTCTAAATGGTTTTAGAAATTTCAAAGAAAAGTTTAAATAGAAATAAAATAAAGAAGAAATTGAAGACAATTGAAGGATGGTGCGTTAAATGAAGTATGAGGTGTGGGGGGTGGGGTATGGTCACCTCCCTCACTCACATCACCTCTCCCCTCCCACTTGGCTCGACCAGAATTGGCAGCCCCAATTCTTCACTTATTCTTCTTCTTTTTTAGCTCAAAAAGCATCATTTTCCTCACTCAAAAATACAAAAAAATCAACACTAATTCCTAGCTTAAATTATCACAAAGATACCTTGTTCGAAGATAGCTTGGTTCTTGGCTCAAGTCTCCATTTTGTTAGCATGTTTGGATCTCCTTCCAAACCATTTTGAGGTATAACCTTACTCAAATTGTTACTTTGTTCATACTTGTCATAATCTAATTTTAATTAAGTGCTAATATGGTTTTAATTGAAAGTTAGAAGTTTTAAAGTGAAAGGTTTTAGATTAAATTAAAGTTTATATCACTTGATTATGGTAGCAATATGTAGTTTAATATCTAAAGACCTTGCAAATCTAATCTAGTTGTTAACTAGCTAATCTTTACTTTTAATTATCTTAATTAAATGTTCATGAAAACTAATTTCATGTTTAGTGTGTAAAAAGATGAGATTAAAATTTAGTTAAAAATTGTGTAGCCTAATTAAGATATTAAGTGTAATTTGTGGTCACTAGGTTTGCTACAGCATCTAGTTTTGCACCAAAATACCCTTTGTTTGCTTACTAGGTTTTTAGAATAATAGATTTTTAATCAAGTTTGAGGTTGGAATGATCTACAACCTAATTTCTAAGATATGTAATGTGATGTGAATGCGCGTTTGGTACGATTGGGTTCTAGGTTTGGGGATTGTTACGCATAGCGACCCCTAGTTGTGGTTGTGGTGATGTCGTGCGCGTTTTGTGCACCAAGTGCACACAAGTCTAACTTGTGGGCGTTAATTCTTTCGTATCGTTTATCTACGTGTCTCCTAAGAGTATCTAGCCTTATGTGTAGCAATGTGTAATTCTAGGATCGGTTGCGGAGACGTCGAACACGGCGCGGAAAGGAAAGGCTGTGATTGGAGAAGATTAGCCGAGGCGTTCCGGTGAGTAGATGTACATATCTATAAGGGAATCGTCTGGATGGCGCAAGGCGCCTGATAGTTAGGATTACTAGTAGTGCATGTGTTTATATGCGTAGTATCCTAGTCATTCATCTCATTTCATTGCATCATCTTATATATATATATGATATTATCTCATAGGACACTTGCACCATTACCATTGGTCCATGCCGCACATGCACTATTTTATGCGAACACACACGCCATTGGTAATTGCTATATCACGAACTCTATAGAACTATAAAATTTTGAAAATTTAGAAATAAATAAAATTAATTAATCAAATAATAAAATGCCAAATTAAAAATTTATTAAAACAAAATAGAACATTTTCATAAGTAGTATGTGAAACAAATTAAATTGAAATTTTAGTATGTAACATAAATCAATTACAAGGGTTTTAGTGATAAATTTAGCTTCATTTTAATAAAAGGGTGTTTATATAATAACATATGTAGTGAAGGGTCTTTTTGTAAAATTAAGGGAAAATGTGCAAATTAGAATTGTTAAGGGTGTAAGTGAAAGAGGGGTTAAATAAGGTTTTAGTTCAGAATTTTATCACAAGATAAATAAATTTGGATTGATAATTCAAAGCTACATCCTTCTTGCATGCAACCTTCATGCACAACACCTCCTCCTTTCATTAGAGTGGCACATCTTGCTTGGTGACACCTCCTCCTACACCTCACTCTTTCCTTCACCATATATATTAAGTGTTCAGATCATTAATTAAATTAAACTTCAGAAATTTCAAAACCAAAGAGAAAGAAAACACATAGAATTCACAAAGAGAAATAAAAGAAAATACAAGTGAAGAAGAGAACAAGGCTAAGGATTTCCACCTTCAAGCTTGGACCTAAGGATTTGGGTGTCTTGAAGGAAGCCTTCCAACCATCCTCAATAGGTAAATGCTTAACTCGGTAGGTTTTAGCTCTGTAGTTGTAAGAAATTTAGAAAATCGAATATCTAAATATCGTAATTTTAGTAAAACTTAGCTCTGTAGTAATCTGCTATGATTCAGAGGAAAATAAACATAACCAAACAATGCCTAAATATTGTATATTGGATCTAGAACAAACCCTAGGAGTACGAACCCATGAGCTCGGATTTTGGCCGGCGAGCAATAGGAGGCGTCGCCGGATTTTTAAAGTAGTTGGGTGTTTTGGGTTTTTGGGTAGGTCTCTGTATTATTGTTGGGATATTTTGGTATTTTTAAAATAAGTTAATTTAATTGTATATAAAATCTGGGGACTAATATCGGAAAAGGTATCAAAAATCTAAAATACGACACGGGTAATACGTAACGCGTTCTGGTTTCTGTTACGAAACAGCGTTTAGTTAAATTCCAGTTAAAATGAGTGTTAGATCATTTGCAATAGTCGTACGTAGTGTAATTAGAACGTACACTTGTGTTTTCATGATTTTGCCGTATTGGAATTAGCCGTTTCTAATACAAGCTAATTTCAATTTTAAATTCGAATACGGAAACTTCGGAGGCCGCAAGGAAAGGAAAAGGATTGGCGATTTCTGAGTAGTTTACGACGTATTCCGGTGAGTAGACTAAACATCTACCGGGGGATCTTGTAAAGATGGCATGATACACCCGTAGTTAGGTTTAAATACAAGTTTTGCTTTTGTATGCTAAATTTATCATATGCATTCTTAAATCTATATATATACCTTCATGATTAATACTTGTTTGAACACTGCACCATTATCGGCAAGTTATGCCACACATGCACATATCTACATGTTACACTACACCTCGTCGATATTAACATGTCACTTCACACTTAGAAATTATTCTGTTAAAAATGATTTTTATCACGCCTTAAGTATCAATAGTCGTAGTAATTAGCATATATGACATTATATTTGGTATTCAAGTATTAGTAGTTGATATACGAGGCATTTGTATTATTGAGGATTTATGGTTTTAAGTTTTCCTGCACTATTACGAAAAATCAGTGATTTTCATGATTATGTGTCACGTCCACCATGATATGTTGTGTTTATGATTTGGTTTTATTCCGGACCGAGTTGGGGGTCATACGGTTACGGATTTACAATTTTATCCAGACTGGGTTGGTGGCCATACAGTTGGATACATGGTGGACCCGGTCGAGACCTAGGGGTAGGAAAGCCGCACTTTAGGCGGGAAGCCTAACGAGGATACTCGATTCCGGAGACAGTTATGAACACGGCGGATATCTAGATGATACCGACCGGTGTTATTGATTACAGGATCGTTCGAGGAATGATGCCTGATGAAATACCGAAGATTTGTTTCGATGTTAGACACGGAAAAATAAACCTGATTTGGAAAATAATTGATGAGATTTAAGTTTTGGGTTATGCATTGAGTATTTCATATTCATTCTTCCACCTGTTTTCATGCATCACATCCATTACTGTATATGGTAGTTCTAGTTCGTCATATTTACATCATCAGCCGTTATAAGTTAGTTTTATTCACTGAGTTGGCAACTCACTCCCGTTGTGCCACAGTTCCTTACAGGGGTAGAGTGGACGGTTAGCCATGGTGCAGATCCACTTATCAGCTTTTATCGCATCTTTTGCTAGGTGGGTTACCTATGTAGTAACCTTCTCTTTTGGTATTGTATATTGAATCTAGAATATCTCCATCAGACCCTGTATTATGACTTAGAACGATAGATGGTTGTATGTATATTATTTGAGAGATGAGATCATTTAGTTATGTTAAATGATATTTCTTTTACTTATGTCTGAGATTCTTGTTAATGTCGCATAAAGTTGTATTTCTATTTCCGATGTTGACATTGTTGATACCTATCAGGGATGCAACCAAATTAAACACTTTATACTTGCTTTTATCATTATTTCAATAGGATGTTATGGTTAAAATCTTAAATACCTAAATCTGCGATTTTTACTTAAAAACTAAATTTTTCCTAATGTTCCGCAAAAAGGGTTTTTGATCTTGGTTTTTGGCTTACTTGGGTTGTGTAGATATCTTTTGATATGATCCAATCTAAGTGTCGGCCACATCCAAACTTGTGTCATGACAAAGTTGGTATCAGAGCTTTAGGATTAACCATACTGAATCGAGTAGTGAGTTAAGGTAAGTCGACTTGAGTTCGTTACGTAGGATGACCTTTGGTTTGATGGAGTAGGTGAATTAGGATGAGTGCAGTACCGTACGTATATTCCGCTGCATATTTACGCTACAATACTCAGCCTAAGTAACCTTAGCTGATGTTTGTTCGTACTTCTTTCCTTAATTCCGTGTGTCTTGTGATTCGATCGAAATGTCCTTATCAATCCTGTTTCTTAATCCAGTCGCTATGTCATTAACTATTGAAGCATGCTGCTAATTTTATAATGCATGCTTCAATTATTTCACTTGAGCCATATCTAATTTCCATGCTTGAATTTTTCTAATAAGGAAAAACTCATTCTCTCTCCTTCTTCTCTCCACCTTCTTCTTCCTTTCTTTAACACTCACATAAGATGCGAATCAAAAGCCAAGGATCAAAGATAATCCAATACACTAATCTCTATATCATCCTAGTGACCATTTTTAGCAAACTTGATCTCTAGGTTTAGCTCTTGAGAAGGGTTTTAGCTTGCATGACAACTCTCGCGTGGATCATCTAGGTCTTGGGGTGGCCGGAAATCGAGCACACCGACAACATCCAAGGAGCCAAGGAGATCATCAAAGAAGACCCGAAGGACCGGATCATCAAGGTATAACCCCTAACATAGTAGATAAGACCTCTACTTAGGGTTTTCTAGTTGTGGTTTAGACAAGTTCTAATGGAAAGTGCGTGTTGTATGCAAAGAAAATTTTCGTTTATCACTTCCACTGCCTCACAAGAGTTGTGGGAGCATGCAACATGCACCAAGATGGTATCAGAGCCTAACTAAACCATAATTAGATTGTTAGCCAAAAGTTAGAACTTCGATCGAGGCAATTTTTCCCGGAAAACACGATTTCTATCCCCGTTTTCTGTCGATTTTTAAAGTGTTCAAAAAATCATTTCAGTGCCCTTACAAATACATGCAGGGTTTTCTAAGCACACTGTAGAAAAACGAGACTCAAACTCTCCAGGAATGCCGCGGATCCATGGCCAAACTCAGTGTTTGGCCGCGGATCCGCGGCCGAGTCGTGGCCGAGTTGACTCGTTTTTCAGCAGTTTGCTCAGATTAAGGAAATAGTGTTTCTGGGATATCTGGAATTTTCACAAAGTTGTTTGTGTGTTGGAACATGTCAAGTGTTGGCATGGTTTAAAATTATCGATCGAAATTCTAAGTGATTGGCTAATCGGGTTTGTTGTTTTTCGATGTGTGTTTGAAACGTCGACTAATTGCTATAAATCAATTAGTCGGGGTTGCAAACTTCTTTGATGGTATGTGTATATGAATATGTTGGATTGTCGTGATGAATGGCCGGGGATGTGAGAAGAGCGTTTTTTCTTTTCTTTCATTCAATGTAATTTGTAAAAAGCAAAGTAATATTATTTTGCGGGGCACATCCGGGTTGAGGTTGTAGCCACCGTTGTATAATTTCCTTTTACTTTTTTTCTCTTAGGATAGACCCAAGGTGGGGTGCACAAACTACCGGGTTTTCGAAGTGCCGAGTGGCCTATTAACTTTGTTGAGGGTGGTTGCTCCACTTCGGGAATTTGGCGGGTAGTTTGCCGCACCCGTAGGGGTCTAGGGTGGGGTTTTGGCTATTCATCACGACCGTGGAACACGTCTTTCATTAAGGCTTGAATGAAATGCGGAATTCCTAGTATATCCAATGTATTCATCTGTGATCTGTAATGGCTATATTTATATATGAGATATATAATAAACGTTGCTTATGTTTTGCACCCGCGCTAGTCCAGCCCCAGCTCTGCCGTTAGTTAAGTAACCTAACGGTGCATGACGGGACCCCGTGGCGAATGCGGATGGCATACGCATACGTTATATTTTCGTTTCTTTTCTGTGATGTTTAGGAAACGTAAATAATGGGACAACATTAATGTGATTAATGTTAAGAAAAAGAAACCTAAAGATGTTGTAGAATCAAATTGTTTAAATGGGTAACTCTAGTTTTTGCTTTGCATAGTGGTATTCTTAAATATCCTGCACCTCATTCGATGAGGAAAGGGACGAGATCCCATCACCGGGAGTGACCCCTTTAGCGAAACTAACAAATGTTACAAAGAAATCGATTGTTTTTATAGTTGATCTAACTTTTGCTTTGCATCGTGGTATTTACAGATCCATCACCTTATTCGATAGGGAAAGAGCCGAGAACCCTTCACCGGGAGTGACCTCTTTAGCAAAATTAGAAAGATACTACAAAACCATTCGATTTTTAAACTGGAGCTTAAACCACTCTTTTCACTCGATTCTACAACAATATCAAGTTCAAAACGTCAAAGGTTTTCACAAAAACCATCCGTTGCCCTCTGCCATTTTAGGAAGCAGAGTACTTAGTATTCATGCCACGTTTTTTGACTATAGTTAAGGCGTGGTGTACGGTAGCTATGTGATGTCTTCCTACAAAGCATTTGGTACGATCGATTAAGACATTCGCATGACTTTGTTGACCATAGTTAAGGGTTTTGCGGGTGGGTCTAAATCAATCCTTTAATGGCGGGTAGAACTTGACTAGTGCATATAATTTGTTGACCATAGTTAAGGCCATAAGACAATAGGGTAAAAATCATATCGGGAATTTCAAGAGTTGAAATTTGCAATGAGATTGCATACCTTCTATATGATAGTTGGATCCCGATCCCACTGTGAGTAAAGGTTACTCCCGGGAGATTTTTGCACTTTACAATTAGCTAATCCAGTAGGTGTCTAGAAAGGTGTCAACGGGGTTAAGCCTCTAGGAAAACGAGGTTTACTTTAATTAGGTCCGTGTGAAAGCACGGCGAACCTTCCTCGGAGTATCGACACTGGCCTGGCCGACCGGTTAGCGAACTTGTAGATTGCAATTAACCCTGGCTAGTTTTCCTTTTAAAAGTTTTGAAGGAAAATTTGATAAAAAAAACAGTGGGAGACATGAGTTAGATAAGATTAATAACATATCTAATTATGCAAGAGCAATCGCTGAGTGCCTTCCTTTCTCTCTCCTAATGGCAGATACCTATGACGGGACTTAAGCTTTTATTAGAAAAAAATAAACTCACGGGACCGAATTACAAAGATTGGCTAAGGAACGTGAAAATTGCCCTGACCTATGATAAGGTCGGATACGTCCTGACTACTCCAGCCCCTCCTATCCCAGGCCTTTATTCTTCAGTTGCGGATAAAGAAATCCGCAAGACATGGGATATAGACTGCGCCACAGCCAAGTGCCTCGCGCTTGCTTCTATAAACAATGAACATCAGAAGCAGAATGAGAAGATGGACGTTCAATCCATCTTTCTCCATACAAAGGAGTTGTATGGAGAGCAATCCCGTACTCTCCGATACGAGGCATCTCGAAAGTTGTTTCAGATGCGAATGGCTGCTGGCACGTCTGTAAGTGACCATGTATTGAAGATGATTGGACTTATCGAAGAACTTAAGGACCTGGGTTGGACCATGGAGAATGAGCGGTATGTTGATATTGTTCTACAGTCCCTTTCCCCTGCCTTTGCTCAACTCATTGTAAACTTCAACATGCACAACATGGAGAAGTATTTGCCTGAACTCCATAATATGTTAAGGAGTGTAGAGGGCACACTAAAAGTAGCGAAAAATCCCGCTCTTATTGCTGGGCCATCTTCTTCCTCCGTCCCAAAAGCTAGATCCAAGGGAAAGGGAAAGAAGAGAAGAATCGCATCAAGCAGAGAGGCGGAGTGAAAAAGGCACCGGGAAGGGACAAGAAAAGGGCTGCTGCGACAGGACGAGGGGAATGTTTCCACTGCCACCAGACTGGGCACTAGAAGAGAAACTGCGTTGGATACTTGGCCGACCTCAAGAAGAAGAAGCAGGGTGAAGCTTCCACTTCAGGTGTGTTTGTAATAGAAAGCTGTTTTTCAATTAACTCTGCTTCCTAGGTATTAGATACTGGGTCAGGATCTCACATCTGCAATTGTCTGCAGGGGCTGAGAAATAGCATATTTTTGAAGAAAGGTGATCACACTCTCCGGGTTGGGAATGGTTCCTCAGTACATGCTACAGCAGTGAGAGATTATCACCTTGGTTTGCCGTCGGGTTGTATATTGGTTTTGAATCCGTGTTATTTTGTACCCTCTATGTTATGTAATATTATATCTGTATCGGTGTTGGACAATGCTCGATATAATTTTGTATTGCGATCTAATGTTATGAACATTAACCTTAATCAAGAGTTGATTGGGTCTGGTACATTAAATAACGAGATATACGTCCTAAACCAACATACAATTTTTAACATACAACACACAAACAAAAGGAAGGTTTCAGACATAAATTTAGCTTTCATTTGGGATTGTAGACTTGGTCATATTAACGAAACAAGACTAACCAAGCTACATAAAGATGGATATTTAAACTCGTTTGAATATAAATCTTATGCGACTTGCCAGTCTTGCATCAAAGGTAAAATGACCAAAACTCTATTTACTGAACACGGAGAGAGAGCTACTGAACTCTTAGGCCTCATACATAGTGATGTATGTGGACCAATGTCTACACATGCAAGAGGTGGTTTTTTTATACTTCATAACCTTTACTGATGACTTCTCAAGATTTGGACATGTGTTCTTGATGAAACACAAGTCTGAAGCCTTCGAAAAGTTCAAGGAGTAGAAATCTGAAGTAGAAAAACAAACATGCCTAAGTATCAAGAAACTTTGATCAGATCGAGAAAGTGAGTATCTAAGCTCAGAGTTTCTAGATTTCCTAAAAGAGAATGGGATTCTCTCTCAGCTCACTCCTCCGTACACACCACAACACAATGGAGTATCGGAAAGGAGGAATCACACGCTATTAGATATGGTACAATCTATGAAGAGTGATGCTGAGTTACCAATATCATTCTGGGGGCACGCATTAGAGACTGCGATTCATCTTTTGAACATGGTGCCAACAAAAACCGTGTCTACCACTCCATACGAGATATGGTATGGGAAGAGACCATCTCTTAAAAGATTTAGGATATGGGGTTGTCCGGCTTATGTGAAAAAGAAGAATCCAGACAAACTCGAGACACGATCGGTTTTGTATAGATTTGTGGGATATCCAAAACACTCGTATGGATATCTCTTCTACCACGAGGAGGAACAAAGGGTGTTTGTTTCTCAGTATGCCATATTTTTAGAAAATGAATTTTTTGCAAATGATACTATTGGCAATGCGGTAGAATTGGAAGAAATTCAAGATACACAAACAATTACCGATGATTTGGTTGAACCTGAGATTTCAATAGAACCTGACGAACCTCAGCCACTCCATAGATCTAGTAGGACTTCTCGCCCACCTGATATATACTACGGTTTTCTAATTGATGGTGATAAAGAAGATTGCATCTTGGATGATGATGACCCTACTAGTTTTCAGCAAGCTATCACGAGTAGTGACTCAGTGAAGTGGCTGGATGCCATGAGATCCGAAATGGAATCCATGCACAACAACAAAGTATGGACTTTGGAGGTTGCAACTTTTGGACTAAAACCCATAGGGTGCAAATGGATCTTTAAAAGAAAGATCGGTGTGGATGGTCAGGTGGAGACCTATAAAGTTAGACTGGCAGCAAAAGGATTTCGTCAAAGACCAGGACTGGACTATGACGAAACCTTTTCACCAGTCGCGATGCTCAAATCCATTCGGATCCTGCTTTCTATAGCTACTCACTATGATTATGAGCTCCGGCAGATGCATGTTAAAACGGCATTCCTAAATGGTGATTTAGAAGAACACGTTTTTATGGATCAGCCATAAGGCTTCATTGATAGTGGGAGCAGCGGAAAAGCATGCAGGCTGCTTAAATCCATCTATGGATTAAAGCAGGCATCACGGAGTTGGAACATCTGCTTTGATGATACAATCAAAGAGTTTAGTTTTATCAAAAATATGGATGAACCATGCATTTATAACAGGATTGTAGAGAGTACAGTTACATTCCTCGTATTGTACGTGGACGATATTCTCTTAATATGAAATGATATTCCTATGCTACAATCGGTCAAACTATTCTTATCGCAAAGGTTCTCCATGAAAGACCTGGGCGATGCCTCGTTCATTCTGGAGATTAATATATATAGAGATAGATCTAAGAAATTATTGGTATTGTCCCAATCGAGATACATTGACACCATACTAAAAAGGTTTATTATGGAAGATTCCAAGAGGGGTAATTTACCCGCTTGTCACGGGATCACCCTCTCCAAAGAGATGTCTCCAAAGACTGATGAGGAGAGGGATCGCATGAGCATTATACCCTACGCTTCTGCAGTAGGATCTATAATGTATGCGATGTTATGTACTCGTCCAGATGTAGCTTATGCACTGAGTGCAGTAAGTAGGTATCAATCTAACCCAGGGAAGAAACACTGGACTGCTGTGTAGAACATTCTGAAGTACTTGAGAAGAACTAAAGAAATGTTCTTGGTGTATGGTAATGGAGATCTCCAGATGGAGGGATTTACCGACTCCAGCTTCCAGAGCAACAAGGATGATAGTAAGTCCATCTCAGGGTTTGTATTTACCCTAAATGGAGGGGCGGTGGTTGGAAAAGTTCCAAGCAAGATACTGTCGCTGACTCAACGATGGAAGCTGAGTATATTGCTGCTAATGATGCCACAAAAGAGGCAGTCTGGATGAGGAAGTTCATTTCTGAACTTCAGGTGGTTCCATCCATTGCTAATCCAATACCTCTGTATTGCGATAACAATGGAGCCATGGCTTTGGCAAAGGAACCAAGGTCCCAACAGAAATCCAGACATATCTTGAGGCGGTATCACCTCATCAGGGAGATAGTGGATCGCCAGGATATCGAGGTACGGAGTGTAGACACGAAAGACAACACAGCAGATCCATTCACCAAGGCCATCCCTCAAGTCCAGTTTGAAAAACTGTACGAGCTGTTGGGCATGCGGTACGCCGGCAACTGGTTCTAGTGCAGACAATGGGTACTTATTACATCAACTATAGGCCTTAGTGCAAGTGGGAGATTGTTAGATCTGTATGCCCTAGAGGCCTGTATTGTATAGGATACTAGGTTTGTATATGTACAGAAACGATCTTTGCTCGAAATGATAGTATGCTATCTGGGTTATCTTCATATTAACCTATGTAATATTTCATATCTTTATATGCATGTTGATGAAGCCCTTAGGATTATGCTTGACTACCAGGATTATGATGAGATCATACTAGTGCGGCCTAGATAGTCTATAAGCATATCCTTTAATGGTTCCTAGTCGAGGGCATATCGAGACAGGGCATCGTTACCACCAAGTTTGACTAGTGTGTACATTTCCTGACCCTGGGGGGCGATGGTTGATTCCACAACCATTGGTGTTTGACATCAAAGATTCTGCACAGGTGCTCATTAGAGAATGGGTACACCAAACAGGACTCGCCGAGAACTCCTAGATGGTATATATAATAATTGTCAGATAGCAGTTCTCAGGTGACACTTGTACAGGTTAGTCTGTAGACCCAAGATCGTCATGAAGTCTTGTGTGGTTCCCACTGTACTTTGATTTCCACCCTACCACGGCTCTATTGTGTCGTGCAAACAGGTGGACTTTGGGTACAGTCCCGAATCACATGGAGACAGTGAGCAATAGGAGGGGTTTCGTTTCTCCCGGTATAGGGAGTTGATGTCGCGCTATGTTTGATCGGCTATAACACCGAAATCCCTGGCCAGGGTTCTCGAGGTTTACTGATAAGTGTTATCATTAGTTCCTCGAACTGTTATAAGCCGTAAATCAGCATGACTTATAAAGTTACCGGGGTCTGACATTTACCACCCCTAGACTTCACATGAGACGTATCAGACGAAGAGACCGGACTGTACGGTAAGTGTTGCTTGCAGGCTCGTTGGGGTTGTGATGAGTTCGCTCGTCGGCCACCTTTTCGTCATGTACCTGGGTAGCCGTTACGAATAGCTAGTGCCGCTGACGTGCTTATGGTTAAACCCACTTCCAGCGTACTGTCGAGTCTTTAGAGTCCCACACGGAGGGTTCCCTCGTTCAGGCGAAAGATGTAGAGGCCGTAAGATGTTACGGCAGCCGTAAGGTGTTGCGGCAGGGTTTCAATTATGTTCGTATAATTGTTACAGGAATAATAATCGGAACGATAATACTGGTTGGCTTTGGTTTAAGCCGGATACCTGTATTATATTATTGGATTATTGGTATTCGTATTTTTCGGAATTCGGATACAGGTATACGGGATACGGTATACGGAAGAGGGGTATTCTTGTAATTGTAACAAGAATACCTTCTAGAAGATGCCACATAATAATACATTATTTATTTTATGAAAATGAATAAATGAGGTGGAAATTAGAAAGTCCAATCATGGTTGAAAGAATGGGTTATTTTATTTTATATTGTTTTGGAGTTACTATTAATGTATTATGAGGTGGCATCTTCTAGAAGGTATTCTTGTAACAATTACAAGAATACCCCTCCTCCGTATACCGTATCCCGTATACCGTATACCCATATCCGAATTCCGAAAAATACGAATACCAATAATCCAATAATGTAATACCGGTATCCGGCTTAAACCAAAGCATACCAGTATTATCGTTCCGATTATTATTCCTGTAACAATTACACGAACATAATTGATGTTAGTTATATGTATGCCCTAGAGGCCATTACTGTACATAGGATGTATATTGTAGTGGATGCTTGGACATATATAGGGAGGACTTTCTTGCTCGACATGATAGTATGCCATCTGGTTGATCTTTACCTTAACGTGTACACTGATTGTCTCTCTGTTACATGTTGGTAAAGCCCTTAGGTTGTGTGCTTGACTACCTGGACTATGATGCAGATCATACTAGTAGGGACATGGTAGTCCATAAGTACATCCTTCAAAGTCCCTAGTTGTGGGTATATCGAGACGGGGCATCGATATACCAGAGTAGACTAGCGTATACCTTCTCGACCCATACAGATGGGCCATGGATGATCCCATATCCACTGGTGTTTGACATCGGAGATGATATACGGGTGCTCAGTGGAGACTGGGTACACTGGACGGACTCGCCGAGAACTCCCAGATGGTATTATACCTCACGTCAGATGGCAGTTCTCTGGTGACACTGGTACAGAGTAGTCTGTTGACCCGAGATCGTCATAGAGTCTTGTGTGGTTCCCACTGTGCTTTGATTTCCACCTTACCACGTCCAAGAGGGCATGCAAAACGGTGGTTTTTGGGTACAGTCCCGAATCACATGGAGGCAGAGAGCGATAGGAGGGGATTCGTCTCTCCCGGTATAGGGAGTTGATGTTGCGCTGTGTTCGATTGGCTATAACAGGAAATCCCTGGCCAGGGTTGCTGAGATTTACTGGTAAGTGTTACCAGTAGTTTCTCGAATTGTTATAGACCTCATATCGACACGACTTATCGAGCTATTGGGGTCTGACGTTTACCACCCCTAGGCAAGATATGCGACATATCAGACGGACAGACCGGACTGTACGGTAGTGTTACTGGTTGGATTCACTGGAGTGTGAGCGGGCTTGCTCGTCGATCTTCTGATCGCTCAATACCCGGGTGGCCGTTACGTTTAGCAGACCGCTTGCGGCTTGTGGGTGTTTGATATGATAATCATCTGCTGCCGGCGTATTGACGAGTCTTTAGAGTCCTACACAGAGGTTTCCTGGCTCAAGCGAAACGAAATAGGAGCGCATATGAGATATGTGCGGGACCGAGAATGATACCAGTATGTGATACTGTATTCGATTCTCGCGATATGTGATATTGATCGGTTATATACGATATAGCCGGGTTATCGGATCAAGTGTTGATTCGATAAGTTGTTACTGTTGATATTAGTCGGTTATATGCGATATGACCGGATCATTAAATCAAGTGTTGATTTAATGATTTAATGCATAATTATATATTTGATATATTACTTTGCATTAACTAGTATCGCTTCACTTAAGACGGATTTTCTCACTCGGCTGTGCGCATTGCATATGCGATATGATTTTGTGCACTTGCTTGTATCATGTTTGATGTTACATGCCTTTTGGTTAAGTGTAAAGAATTAAACCTTGGTTAATGAAATGGTTAGGGTTTACTATTTCCTTATTCATTTTATTCATTTATTTATTCTTTTGGAAAAAGAAAAGCAAAAGAGAAAAATGGTGGCTTTCTTTGTTCTTTCTTGAAGCTTCATGAAGACTTTGACCAAGTGACCATTTTGTCTCATGCTTAACCCTAACCATCCCACTAACCATGATTTATTCTCTACACTTGACCATGGTTTGGTTATGATAAGTATTCTTTTATTTTTCTTTTTGGAATTAACTTATCATAACTTTATCTTCTTCTTCTTCTTCATCTTCAAAGAAGAAAGCTTTCTTCATCAATGGTGGATTGATGAAACAAGTGAGAAATCCAATTCTAAAGTCTACCCACTTCCTATTTCTTCATCCTCTACCTCTTGCCAAGTAGTAGAGTGTGTTTCCTTCACAAGTTTTCATGGCTTGGTGAAGGTGGAGCTTGATCTAGTGATGCTTCGACGTAGATCATCTTCGGCACGTCGTCGATGACCTAGCCCGGTTCTTCTCCGATGAAGCCGACATAAGAGCCCGGATTTCGATTTGGACAGAGAGGATACTTCGTTGCGGAGCTATGGAGGTGGAGAACCGGATCTACAAAGGTTGTATTTCCGTATTCTTATAGTTAAGTGTTAACTAGTTTAATGTTTCGCCTAGATTTCTAGCCAACGATCCGTAGTCGGGTTTTTCGGCACCTAGATTTTTTGAAATTGGCATGGTTGATGCCTTGTCAGACCTCTTGAGAGTGCATAGGAACCCTGCAGTGGTATCAGAGCCTAGCTAGAGCCTTAGGCGATGCGTAGACGGAGTTAGAAGTACGATCGACCCGAAACCCCGACATTAAAATGCTCTCTGGACATTTTTGTAAAATATGGATTTTTGCAAATTAAAAATATGCAGAAAAATCAGCAGGTAAATATAAGAATTACGATGCAAAAATTACCTAATGATCTTTCTAAAGTGCGGCGGAACCGCGGCATTAGCGTGCTAATGCGGCCCTTCCGCAGCCCTTTTGTCTTATCTGCCATTGAATTTTGCACAGTAAGTCCTATTTTTCAGTGCTGGTTTTCCTGGGAATTTTTAATCTGAAATAAAGAGTTGAGTATTTTGGTTTGTATTGGGAGTTCATACATTCGATCGGATTGTCAAACTTTGTCTATGTGTCGTTCCGGATAATTTTTTTTAATATGTTAAAAAGTTCGACCGGATATAAATACCCAATTTTTCCCCTGTCGGGAAATTTCCAAGTGTTGAATCTTTCCGTAGTTTAACGACATTCTAAGTAGTGCAAGTAACGCGATGGTCCCTCTAGAAGACAACAAACCTTAACTCGATTATGTGACCGTCTTGAACTGCCCTTTGAACCTTCGGGTTTGGTGCAGTACGGCGTGCCACATGTGAGGTGTTGGCTTGACCCTTCTACGGCTGGACCGTTGGTACCGAGGCACGAACTGAATGTTGTTAGACTTATTTCATGTGTTGATCTGTATCGGGAAAACTTGGGTGTTCGAATGTTCGATCGGAAAGTTTAACATTTTCTGTTTATTCGGAATGTGATACAATAATTGGAATTCACAATAGTTATGTGATAACTGAATGAATGTTATAAACATAGCACTTTCGTCTCACTTGATCGGTTGCCACGGAATTTTGATGTGATCAAAAGTCCGTCGCAATCACGTAGCGTACGCGGATACTCGGCGGGTAAACTTAATAGACAGCCTCACCCTATAGCCCCGACCAAGTGACTGTAGGAGAACCCCGTCGCCGAAAGAATCCGTTCGGGTGCTCCCGGTAGCGGTGTTCCGCCTTGGTGCACTTCGTCGACGGCGTCGGGGGTGCGGCCGCCTACTAAAGTTTGCGACGAGCATTCGATCAGGATGTCGGGAATCTTGTTGAATTGCCCGACTTGATATTGAAAAGTGTTTTCGATTTTGAGACTAAAATGCCGCGTTTATAATTTTTAGGCATGCGATGTCTAAGTAATTCATTTGGTCAGGCATGCGATGTCTGAGGTGGTTGCGGATTTCAACTGTTGTAGTTTTTCACTTTCTTTTCTGTGACCGTAAGTGTAATATGTGATATCGCCGGTTTCGTTGCTATATGTCAACGATAATTGGGATGCGCATATTTACTTACGTTGATGACATGTGATGTTATGTGTTGCTGGATATGTTATATTGGATCGTCGTGTTCGAATAGCCGGGGGTTTTTATGTGAGATGGGTGTTTTTCATTTTCATTCATGTAAAAACTTGTATGTAATATTCTTTTATTGGGGCGCTTCCAGGTTGCGGAAGTAGTCACCTTTTGTATATTATTTACTTTTCCGCACTAGGATAGACCCAAGGAGGAGGGCACAAGTAACCGGGTTCTGGAGTCCAGTGGGAGACCAACTCGAGGAGTCGAGGCCAGGTCTCCTAACTCCAGAATTGGTAGGGTCGCTTGCCGCTCTCGTAGGGGTCTAGGGGTGTGGGTTTGGCTATTCATCACGACCGTGGAATCCGTGTTCTAACGGTGTACGAGGGGACATCGAGGCGAATGCGGATGGCATAAGTGCACGTCGTATTTATCTGTGATGTTTAGGTACTTAAATGATGGGAATTCATTAATGTGATTAATCAAATTAAAAGAAACCTAAGATGCTGTAGAATCGAATTTCAAAATAAAACAGGTAGCTACAGTTTTTGCTTTGCACAGCGGTATATATGATATATCCTGCACCTTATTCGATAAGGAAAGGACCGAGATCTCTTCACCGGGAGTGACTCCTTTAGCAATAACTGGCAGATGCTACACCCTCGGTTTGTCTTTTGATTGCTTTTAAGAGTTTTTGCTTTGCACAGTGATATATATGATATATCCCGCACCTCATTCGACGAGGAAAGGACCGACGATCCCTTCACCGGGAGTGACTCCTTTAGCAGAACAAGAAAAGCCTCAAAAGCACTCCATTTTAAAATCATTTGATTCTACAACGATATCAAGTTCATTACGCAATAGGTTTTCAGAAAAACCTGTCGTAGCCCTCCGTCATTTCAGATAAGTACTAGTTTGTATTCGTGCTGCGGTTGTTTGGCCTCCGTCAAGGCGTAGTGTACGGTAGCTAACTAGTGCTTATCTGCTAGCATATGATGCGATTGGATTAGGGTATTCGTACGGCGTTGTTTGGCCTCCGTCAAGGGTCGCGCGGGTGGGTTTAATTCAATCAGGAAATGACGGGTTGAACTTGACTAGCGGACTATGGGTTGTTTGGCCTCCGTCAAGGTCATAGCGAGCTAGGGGCAAAATATTATCGGGAATTTCAAGTGTTGAATTTGCAATGAGATTGCATACCTTCTATGAGATAGTTGGATCCCGATACCCGCTGCGAGTAAGAGTTACTCCTGGGAGAGTTTTATACATTACAATTAGCCGATCAAGTAGGTGTCTAGAAAGGTGTTAACGAGGTTACGCCTCTGGGAAAACGAGGTTTACATTAATTAGGTTCGTGCGAAAGCACGGGGGACCTCCCTCAAAGTACCGACACTGGCCTGGCTGAAAGATTGGCGAACTTGTAGTGTGTAATTAATCCCAGCTAGTCTTTCCTTTTAGGGTTTGAAGGAAGATTTGATAAAAAGCAGTGGGAGCCATCCTGATTAGATAAAATAAAAACCAATCTATTCTTGACAGAGCGCACGCTGAGTGTTTTCTTCTCTCTCTCTCCTGGTAGCGACCATATCACGCCTTAATTAAGATAATAAAACGGATTATTGACCGAACCCGCTTGTTATACTGAGCTGGGGAACGTTGGTCCCGCTCCAACTTATAATTGTTATAAGACAGAGCAGGAAATTGGGGAATACCAGATTTCCCGTGCCGCCCAAACGAAGAGAGTGCATGTTGATGCATCATCTTCGGGTGTGTTCGTTACACAGAACTGTTTCTCAGTATCCTCTGATCCTGGGTATATGATACCGGATCAGGATCCCAGATATGTAATCTGTTACATAGGGCTACAAAAAGGTAGAAAAACTGAGAACGGGTGATAAGTTTCATGAGGCAGAAAACGGGGCAAGTGTTGCAGCCAAGTCTGTTGGTCACTGTCACCCTGTATTGTAATACATTGATTCTGAACGAATGTTATTAGATACCGAACCTGATATACAAAATCATATCACTCTCTTTATAAGTAAAGAAATGATAAAATTTTGTATTGATGGATAATGTTTTGAACATTTCCTATATCAAAAGTTGATCGGTTCAGGCACGTTATCTAAAAGCATTAATGTTTTAAATCAAACTACAGTTCTTAGTATATGGAACACACACAAGAGGAAGAGTTTAGAAATGAACGGATCCTTCTTGAGGTATTGTAGACTAGGTCATATCAATGCGACCCGACTAGCTAGAGTTACATAAAGATGCATATTTAAATTAGTTTGAATTTACATCTTGTGAAACTCGCCAGTCATGTCACAAAGGTAATATGACCATAGCTCTGTTTGTTGGAAACAGAGAAAGAGTTGGTGAACTCTTGGGAAGATACATGTTGATGTATGTAAAGTCCCCTGTCTACACATACCAAGACCGGTTCTTTTCACTTCATTACATTCTCAGATAATCTTTCGAGATTCAGACCTATGTTCCTGTTGAAACACAAGTCCGAACCTTTTAAGATATTCACAGAATATAAGTTAGAAGTAGAGAACCAAAATACGGGTATAAGTATTATGTCCTATGATGAGATCAAGGAGGAGAATACTTAAGCACGGAATCCTGGACTATTCTAAAGGAGAATGAGATTCTCTCTCGGCATTACTCCTCCGAATATACCATAGCACGATGGTATGTCGGGGCGGAGCAGATACACCCTATATGATAAGGTGTGCTCTATGATGAGTAATACTGAGTTACCTATTTCCTTTTGGTTAATGAAATGGTTAGGGTTTACTATTTCCTTATTCATTTTATTCATTTATTTATTCTTTTGGAAAAAGAAAAGCAAAAGAGAAAAATGGTGGCTTTCTTTGTTCTTTCTTGAAGCTTCATGAAGACTTTGACCAAGTGACCATTTTGTCTCATGCTTAACCCTAACCATCCCACTAACCATGATTTATTCTCTACACTTGAACATGGTTTGGTTATGATAAGTATTCTTTTATTTTTCTTTTTGGAATTAACTTATCATAACTTTATCTTCTTCTTCTTCTTCATCTTCAAAGAAGAAAGCTTTCTTCATCAATGGTGGATTGATGAAAGAAGTGAGAAATCCAATTCTAAAATCTACCCACTTCCTATTTCTTCATCCTCTACCTCTTGCCAAGTAGTAGAGTGTGTTTCCTTCACAAGTTTTCATGGCTTGGTGAAGGTGGAGCTTGATCTAGTGATGCTTCGATGTAGATCATCTTCGGCACGTCGTCGATGACCTAGCCCGCTTCTTCTCCGATGAAGCCGACGCAAGAGCCCGGATTTCGATTTGGACAGCGAGGATACTTCGTTGTGGAGCTATGGAGGTGGAGAACTGGATCTACAATGGTTGTATTTCCGTATTCTTATAGTTAAGTGTTAACTAGTTTAATGTTTCGCCTAGATTTCTAGCCAACGATCCGTAGTCGGGTTTCTCGGCACCTAGATTTTTTGAAATTGGCATGGTTGATGCCTTGTGAGACCTCTTGAGAGTGCATAGGAACCCTACAATTGAAACCCTGCCGCAACACCTTACGGCTGCCGTAACATCCTACGGCCTCTACATCTTTCGCCTGAACGAGGGAACCCTCTGTGTGGGACTCTAATGACTCGACAGTATGCTGGAAGTGGGTTTAACCACAAGCACGTCAACGGCACTAGCTGTGCGTAACGGCTATCCAGGTACATGACGAAAAGGTGGCCGACGATCGAACTCATCATAACCCCAACGAGCCAGAAAGCAACACTTACCATACAGTCCGGTCTCTTCGTCTGATACGTCGCATATGAAGTCTAGGGGTGGTAAATGTCAGACCCCAGTAACTTTATAAGTCATGCTGATTTACGGCTTATAACAGTTTGAGGAACTACTGATAACACTTATTAGTAAACCTCGAGAACCACCTTGGCCAGGGATTTAGGTGTTATAGCCGATCAAACATAGCGCGACATGAACTCTCTATACCGGGAGAGACAAAACCCCTCCTATCGCTCACTGTCTCCATGTGATTCGGGACTGTACCCAAAGTCCACCTGTTTGCACGACTCAATAGAGCCGTGGTAGGGTGGAAATCAAAGTACAGTGGGAACCACATAAGACTTCATCACGATCTCGGGTCTACAGACTAACATGTATAAGTGTCACCTGAGAACTGCTATCTGACAATTGGTATATATACCATCTAGGAGTTCTCGGCGAGTCTTGTTCGGTGTACCCATTTTCGAATGAGCACCTATGTACAATCTTTGATGTCAAACACCAATGGTTGTGGAATCAACCATCGCCACCCAGGGTCAGGAAACGTACACACTAGTCTAACTTGGTAATACCGATGCCCTGTCTCGATATACCCTCGACTAGGAACCATTAATGGATATGCTTATAGACTATCTAGGCCCCACTTGTATGATCTCATCATAATCCTGGTAGTCAAGAATAATCCTAAGGGCTTCATCAACATGCATATAAAGATATGAAATATTACACAAGTTAAGATGAAGATAAACCAGATAACATACAATCATTTTGAGCAAAGATCGTTTCTGTACGTATACATGCCTAGTATCCTATACAATACAGGCCTCTACTGTTAGTTGTATGTATGCCCTAGAGGCCAGTATTGTACAGATGATGTATATTATATTGGATGCTTGGACATATATAGAGATGACTTTCTTGCTCGATATGATAGTATGCTTTCTGGTTGCTCTTTATCTTAACATGTATACTAGTCTCTTTAAACTGTCTTATAGTTACATGTTGGTAAAGCCCTTAGGATGTGTACTTGACTACCTGGACTATTATGCAGATCATACTAGTGGGGACATGGTAGTCCATAAGTACATCCTTCAAGGTCCCTAGTCGTGGGTGTATCGAGACGGGGCATCGATATACCAGTGTAGACTAGCGTATACGCTTCTCGACCCATGAGATGGGCGATGGATGATCCCATATCCATTGGTGTTTGACATCAGAGTTGGTATACGGGTGCTCAGTGGAGACTGGGTACACTGGAAGGACTCGCCGAGAACTCCCAGATGGTATTATACCTCACGTTAGATGGCAGTTCTCTGGTGACACTTGTGCAGGTTAGTCTGTAGACCCGAGATCGTCATAGAGTCTTGTGTGAATCCCTCTGTGCTTTGATCTCCACCATACCACGTCCATGAGGGCGTGCAAAACGGTGGTTTTTGTGCACAGTCCCGAGTCACATGGAGGCAATGAGCGATAGGAGGGGTTTCGTCTCTCCCGATATTGGGGGTTGATGTTGCGCTGTGCTCGATTGGCCGTAACAGGGAAGTCCTTGGCCAGGGATGATCAGAGATTTGCTGGTAAGTGTTACCAGTAGTTTATCGACTCGTTATGAGCCTCACATCGGCACGACTTATCGGTTATTGGGGTCTGACGTTTACCACCCCTAGACTTGATATGCGACATATCAGACGAACAGACCGGACTGTACGGTAAGTGTTACTGGTTGGATTCACAGGAGTGTGAGCGGGCTTGCTCGTCGATCTTCTGATCGCTCAATACCCGGGTGGCCGTTACGTTTAGCAGACCGCTTGCGGCTTGTCGGTGCTTGATATGATCATCATCTGCTGCCGACGTATTGACAGGTCTTTAGAGTTCTACACAGAGGTTTCCTAGCTCAAGCGAAACGAAATAGGAGCGCATATGAGATATGTGCGGGACCGAGAATAATGCGTGTATGTGAAACCGTATTTCATTCTCGCGATGAATGTTTCGATTGGTTGTATGCGATATAACCTAGTTATCGAATCGAAGGTTGATTCGATAAGTCGATACATTGGATACTAGTCGGTTATGTGCGACATGACCGGATCATTGAATCAAGTGTTGATTTAATGATTTAATGTATAATTATATATTTGATATATTACTTTGCATTAACTAGTATTGGTTCACTTTAAAAGGATTTTCTCACTTAATGTGCACATTGTATATGTGATATATTTTTGTGTACACTTGATTGTATCATGTTTGATGATATATGTTAACTTGAGTTTGTGTAAAGATTAAACCATGGTCATATGAATGGTTAGGGTTTTGTTTACTTATTCATTTATTTATTTTGTTTATTTATTTCGGAAAAGAAAATGGAAATGCTGGCTTTTCTTGTTTCTTTCATGAAGCTTCATGAAGGGTTGAAACCTTGACCATTTTTGTTTTCTTCTCTTAACCTAACCATTCACCTAACCCTAGTTTACTCTTTACACTTGACCTTGGTTAGTATATGATAAGTATTCATATTAGTTTCTTTTTAAATAAGAAACTTATCATATTCTATCATCATCTTCTTCTTCTTCTTCAAGAAGGAAACTTGATTCCATTAATGGCATCTTGAGTAAAAGAGTGAGAAATCCAATTCTAAAGTGAACCCACCTCCTATTTCTTCATCCTCTACCTCTTTCCAAGTAGTATAGGTGTTTTCTTCATAAGTTTCATTGCTTGGTGAAGTTGGAACTTGATCTTGTGTTACCTCGACGTAGATCATCTTCGGCATCGAAGCCGACGACCTAGCCCGCCCATTTCTCCGATGAAGCCGATGCTAGAGTCCGGGATCCGATATGGACAGCGAGAGGACGTCTACGTGGAGCTAAGGAAGTGGAGAACCGGATCTACAAAGGTTGTAGCCTCTTTCTTTTAGTTAAAATGTTAACTAGTTTCACTTTTCGCCTAAACTCTAGTCAACGAATCCGTATTAGGGTTTCTCGGCACTTGTAAAATTTGAAATTGGCATGGTTGATGCCTTGTGAAACCTTATTATAGTGCCTTAGGAACCCTACAGTGGTATCAGGGCCTAGCTAGAGCCTTAGGCGAAGTGTAGACGACATTTGAAACCTGATCGAACCGAAACCCTAATTGCAAAATGCTCTCTGGAAATTTTCTGAAAATTTGGATTTTTGTTAATTAAAAATATGCAGAAAACTAAGCAGGAATTTCTAAGAATTACAGTGAAGTACGATCACATGATTCCACCAAAGTGCGGCGGAACCGCGGCATTAGCATGGCTAATGCGGCGGTTCCGCGGGCACTTTGTCTCTTCTCCTATTGGTTTCTGCACAGTAATTCTTATATTTGAATGCTATATTTTCTGGGTATTTTTATTATGACTCAAGAGTTGAGTATTCTGTAGTTGTATTGGGAATCGAATATTCGATTGGATTATCAAATTTTGTCTATGTGTTTTTCCGGATACTTTTAGAATATGTTAAAAAGTTCGACCGGATGTAAATACCCAATCTTTCCCCTGCCGGGAAATTTCCAATTGTTTGACTTTTCCGTAGTTTAATGACGTTCTAAGTAGTGCAAGTAACGCGATGGTCCCTCTAGAAGACAACAAACCTTAACTCGATTATGTGACCGTCTTGAACTGCCCATTGAACCTTAGGGTTTGGGGCAGTACGGCGTGCCACATGTGAGGCGTTGGCTTGACCCTTCTACGGCTGGACCGTTGGTACTGAGGCATGAAGTGAATGTCTTTGAACTTATTTCATGTGTTGATCGGTTTCGGGAAAACTTGGGTGTTCGAATGTTTGATCGTAAAGTTTAATATTTTCTATTTATCCGGAATGGGATACAATAATTGGAATTCACAAACAGTTATGAGATAACTGAATGAATGTTATAAATCTAGCGGTTTAGTCTCACTTGATATTGAAAAGAGTTTTCGATAATAAGACTAAAATGCGGGGTTTATAATTGTTAGGCATGTGATGTCTAAGTATTTCATTTGATTAGGCATGCGATGTCTAAAGAGGCTGCGGATTCCAACTGTTGTAGTTTTACACTTTCTTTTCTATGACCGTAAGTGTAGTATGTCGATATCGCCGGTTTTGTTGCTATACGTCAACGACAATTGGGGTATGCATACTTACTTACGCTGATGACATGTGATGTTATGTGTTGCTGGATATGTTATATTGGATCGTCGTGTTCGAATAGCCGGGGGGTTTTATGTGAGATGAGTGTTTTTTCATTTTAATTCATGTAAAAACTTGTATGTAATATTCTTTTATTGGGACACTTCCTGGTTGCGGAAGGTGTCACCTTTTGTATATTATTTACTTTTCCGCATTAGGATAGACCCAAGGAGGGGAGCATAAGTAACCGGGTTCTAGGGTCCAGTGGGAGACCATATCGAGGAGTCGAGTCCGGATCTCCTAACCCTAGAATTGGTAGGGTTGCTTGTCGCTCTCGTAGGGGTCTAGGGGTGTGGGATTGGCTATTCATCACAACCGTGGAATCCGTGTTTTGTACTGGCTCATATTGAAAACACGGACGTCCTAGTCTATCCAATATTTCATATGATATTTTTCTACTGCGATATCTGTGATGTGATCATTTGATATGTTTTGATGGATACAGTATATAGTATATATGATATATTATATAGACGTTACTTATGTTTTGCACCCGCACTAGCCCTGCCCTGCTCTGTCGTTAGTTACCTAACCTAACGGTGCACGAGGGGACATCGAGGCGAATGCGGATGGCATAAGTGTACGTCATATTTATCTGTGATGTTTAGGTGACTTAAATGATGGGACATCATTAATGTGATTAATGAAAGAAAAGAAACCTAAAAGATGTTGTAGAATCAAATTTTAAACAAAAGGGTAGCTGCAGTTTTGCTTTGCATAGCGGTATATATGATATACCCTGCACCTTATTCGATGAGGAAAGGACCGAGATCCATTCATCGGGATTGACTCCTTTAGCAATAACTGGCAGATGCTACACACTCGGTTTGCTTTGGATTGCTTCTATAGTTTCTGCTTTGCACAATGATATATATGATATATCCCGCACCTCATTCAACGAGGAAAGGGCCGACGATCCCTTCACCGGGAGTGACCCCTTTAGCAAAACTAGAAAAGCCTCAAGAACACTCCATTTTCAAAAATTCACATGATTCTTCAACGATATCAAGTTCATTACGCTCATGGTTTTCAGAAAAACCTGACGTAGCCCTACGTCATTTCAGATAAGTTATATATAGTATTCGTGCTACATTTGTTGGCTTTCGTCAAGGTGTAGTGTGCGGTAGCTATGTGCTGCTTATCTGCTGCATATGATGCGACTGGATTAGGGTAGTCGTACGGCTTTGTTGGCTTTCGTCAAGGGTCGTGCGGGTGGGTTTAATTCAGTCAAGAAATGTACGGGTTGAACTTGACTAGCGGGCTGTGGTTTGTTGGCTTTCGTCAAGGTCATAGCACGCTAGGGGAAAAAGAATTATCGGGAATTTCAAGTGTTGAAATTTGCAATGAGATTGCATACCTTCTATGAGATAGTTGGATCCCGATACCCATTGCGAGTAAGAGTTACTCCTGGGAGAGTTTTACACATTACAATTAGCCGATCAAGTAGGTGTCTAGAATGGTGTCAACGGGGTTACGTCTCTGGGAGAACGAGGTTTACTTTAATTAGGTCCGTGCGAAAGCACGGGGAACATCCCTCAAAGTACCGACACTGTCCTGGCTGAAAGATTGGCGAAGTTGTAGGGTGTAATTAATCCCGGCTAGTCTTTCCTTTTAGGGTTTGGAGGAAGATTTGATAAAAACCAGTGGGAGCCATCCTGATTAGATAAGATAATAACCAATCTGATCTTGCAAGAGCATACGCTAAAGTGTTTTCTTCTCTTTTTCTCCAGGTAGTGACCATTTCATGCCCTAATCAAGATAATAATATGGATGTATTGACCGAAACCGCATGTTATACTGTGCTGGGGAACGTTGGTTCCATTCTTTCTTATAAGAGTTATAGGACTGAACAGGATATAGGGGAATACCAGGATTCCCATGCCACCCGAATGAAGAAAGTACATGTTGATGCATTTTCTTCGGGGGTGTTCGTTAGGGAGAACTGTTTCTCCATTTGCTCTACGTCCTGGGTATTAGATACCGGGTCAGTATCCCATATTTGTAAACAGTTACATGGACTTAGGAAAGGTAGAGAACTTGGAGAAGGTGATAAAGACATTAGAGTTGGAAATGGTGCAATTGTTGCAGCTAAGACTGTCGGGGAATATCACCTTGTATTACCGACTGGTAATACATTGGTTCTGAACGAATGCTAATACATGCCGAACCTGATATGCAACATTATATCGGTTTCTTTATTGAGTAAAGAGGGATATAATTTTGTATTACAGGACAATGTTATGTACATTTTCGTAACCAAAAGTTGGTTGGATCAGGCACGTTGTGCAATGGCATTTATGTTCTAAATCAATCAACAGTTCTGAGCATAACAAACACACACAAGAGGAAGAGTTCAGAACTGAACGAATCCTTCTTGTGGCATTGTAGACTGGGTCACATCAATACGACACGACTGGCTAAGTTGCATAAGGATGGATATTTGAAACCATTCGAATTTTCATCTTATGACACTTGCCAGTCATGTCTCAAAGGCAAGATGACCAAAACTCCGTTTACGGGACACGGAGAAAGAGTTACCGAACTCTTGGAACTAATACATAGTGATGTATGCGGTCCCATGTCTATACATGCCAGGGATGGTTCTTCGTACTTCATTACATTCACTGACGATCTCTCAAGATACGGACATGTGTACTTGATAAGACACAAGTCTTAAGCTTTTGAGAAATTTAGAGAATATAAACAAGAAGTCGAGAACCAAACCGGAAAAAGTATTAAAATCCTTCGATCTGATCGAGGAGGTGAATACTTGAGCAATGAATTCCTGGACTTCCTAAAAGAGAATGGGATTCTCTCTCAGCTGACTCCTCCATATACACCACAGCACAATGGTGTATCAGAACGGAGGAACCGCACCCTATTAGATATGGTGCGCTCTATGATGAGCACAGCTGAGTTACCTATTTCCTTCTGGGGGTATGCGCTTGAGACAACCATACATCTATTGAATATGGTCCCCACCAAATCTGTGCCTACCACTCCTTATGAGATATGGAAAGGAAAGAGACCATGTCTTAACTATGTTAAGATATGGGGTTGTCCAGCCTATGTCAAACGACAAAATCCGGAAAAACTCGAGGCACGATCTGTTCTATGCAAATTTGTAGGATATCCCAAGAATTCACAAGGGTATATCTTCTACCACCCTGAGGAACAAAGAGTGTTTGTTTCTCGGCATGCCACCTTTTTAGAAAAGGAATTTCTTGAAAAAGAGATTAGTGGTCATGAGGTAGAACTGGAAGAGGTTCCAGCTACAAAAGCTACAACAGAAGATCTGGTGGAACCAGAGGATTCCGTAGTTCCCAATGAACCCCAGCCACTCCGCCGATCTAGTAGGGTTCCTCACCCACCTGAGAGATACTACGGTTTTCTCATGGATGGTGGGAGCGAGGATTGCATCATGGAGGATGATGACCCAACTAGCTTCAAGCAGGCCATCACAAGTAGGGACTCAGTGAAATGGCTGGATGCTATGCGGTCCGAGATGGAATCCATGTACACCAACAAAGTATGGACTTTGGAAGTTGCTCCTGAAGGGGTAAAACCCATTGGGAGCAAGTGGATCTTCAAGAAAAAACATGGTGTAGATGGGAAAGTGGAGACTTTCAAAGCTAGACTTGTTGCAAAAGGTTTTCGTCAAAGACCAGGTGTGGACTATGACGAAACCTTTTCTCCAGTGGCTATGCTTAAATCCATCCGGATCATGCTTGCCATCGCTGCATATCATGATTACGAAATCTGGCAAATGGATGTTAAGACCGCCTTTCTAAATGGTGATTTAGAAGAGTGCGTGTACATGACTTAGCCAGAGGGCTTCGTAGACAGTGGGAGCAGCGGGAAGGTGTGCAAGCTGCTTAAATCCATTTATGGATTAAAGCAAGCATCGCGGAGTTGGAACATCTGCTTTGACGTCGTTATCAAAGAGTTTGATTTCGTCAAAAACCCAGATGAACCTTGTATTTACAAGAAGGTGGCAGAGAGTAAGGTTGTCTTCCTCGTATTGTACGTGGACGACATACTCTTGTTAGGAAATGATATTCCTATGCTGCAATCGGTCAAGCTCTTCTTATCACAAAGATTCTCAATGAAAGATCTTGGTGATGCCTCCTGCATATTGGGAATTTGGATCTATAGAGATAGATCCAAACGGATATTGGGATTGTCCCAATCCAGGTACATTGACACCATACTAAAGAGGTTTAGTATGGAAGAATCCAAGCGTGGGAACTTGCCCACGATCTCTGGAGTCACTCTCTCCAAAGAGATGTCTCCTAAGACTGATTTGGAGAGAGCTCGCATGCAAGGGATACCCTATGCTTTGGCTGTAGGCTCTATCATGTACGCGATTCTATGTACCAGACCCGATGTTGCATACTCACTAAGTGTAGTGATCAGGTATCAAGCTGATCCTAGAGAGAGTCACTGGACAGCTGTGAAGAGCATTCTCAAGTACTTGCGAAGGACTAAAGAGATGCTTTTGGTGTATGGTAACGGAGAACTCCAAGTGGTGTCCTTTACCGATTCGAGCTTCCAGAGTGATAAGGACGACTCTAAGTCGCAGTCGGTATTTGTTTTTACCCTTTACGGAGGGGCGGTTAGCTGGAAGAGTTCCAAGCAGGAAACCGTGGCAGACTCGACGTTGGAGGCTGAATACGTCGCTGCCAACGATGCTGCCAAAGAGGCTGTCTGGATCAAGAAGTTCATTACTGAACTTGGAGTGGTTCCATCCATTGAGCATCCAATACCTTTGTATTGTGATAACAATGGAGCGGTGGCTTTGGCCAAGGAACCCAGGTCCCATCAGCGATCCAGGCATATTCTGAGGCGGTATCACCTGATCCGGGAGATAGTTGATCGCCGGGAGATCGAGGTCAGGAGGGTTGACACGAAGAACAACACAGAGGATCCACTCACAAAGGCCATTCCCCAGATACAGTTTGAGAGACTCTTCGGGATGCTCGGTATGCGATACTACAACAGCTGGCTCTAGTGCAAGTGGGAGATTGTTAGTTGTATGTATGCCCTAGAGGCCAGTATTGTACAGATGATGTATATTATATTGGATGCTTGGACATATATAGAGATGACTTTCTTGCTCGATATGATAGTATTCTATCTGGTTGCTCTTTATCTTAACATGTATACTTGTCTTTTTAAACTGTCTTATAGTTAAATGTTGGTAAAGCCCTTAGGATGTGTACTTGACTACCTGGACTATGATGCAGATCATACTAGTGGGGACATGGTAGTCCATAAGTACATCCTTCAAGGTCCCTAGTCGTGGGTGTATCGAGACGGGGCATCGATATACCAGTGTAGACTAGCGTATACGCTTCTCGACCCATGAGATGGGCGATGGATGATCCCATATCCATTGGTGTTTGTCATCAGAGATGGTATACGGGTGCTCAGTGGAGACTGGGTACACTAGACGGACTCGCCGAGAACTCCCAGATGGTATTATACCTCACGTCAGATGGCAGTTCTCTGGTGACACTTGTGCAGGTCAGTCTGTAGACCCGAGATCGTCATAGAGTCTTGTGTGATTCCCACTGTGCTTTGATCTCCACCTTACCACGTCCATGAGGTCGTGCAAAACGGTGGTTTTTGGGCACAGTCCCGAGTCACATGGAGGCAATGAGCGATAGGAGGGGTTTCGTCTCTCCCGGTATTGGGGGTTGATGTTGCGCTGTGCTCGATTGGCCATAACAGGGAAGTCCCTGGCCAGGGCTGATCAGAGATTTGCTGGTAAGTGTTACCAGTAGTTTCTCGACCCGTTATGAGCCTCACATCGGCACGACTTATCGGTTATTGGGGTCTTACGTTTACCACCCCTAGAGTTGATATGCGACATATGAGACGAACAGACCGGACTGTACGGTAAGTGTTACTGGTTGGATTCACAGGAGTGTGAGCGGGCTTGCTCGTCGATCTTCTGATCGCTCAATACCCGGGTGGCCGTTACGTTTAGCAGACCGCTTGCGGCTTGTGGGTGCTTGATATGATCATCATCTGCTGCCGGCGCATTGACGAGTCTTTAGAGTCCTACACAGAGGTTTCCTGGCTCAAGCGAAACGAAATAGGAGCGCATATGAGATATGTGCGGGACCGAGAATAATGCGTGTATGTGATACCGTATTTCATTTTTCCGATGAATGTTTCGATTGGTTGTATGCGATATAACCTAGTTATCGAATCGAAGGTTGATTCGATAAGTCGATACATTGGATACTACTCGGTTATGTGCGACATGACCGGATCATTGAATCAAGCGTTGATTTAATGATTTAATGTATAATTATATATTTCATATATTACTTTGCATTAACTAGTATTGGTTCACTTTAAAAGGATTTTCTCACTTAATGTGCACATTGTATATGTGATATATTTTTGTGTACACTTGATTGTATCATGTTTGATGATACATGTTAACTTGAGTTTGTGTAAAGATTAAACCATGGTTATATGAATGGTTAGGGTTTTGTTTACTTATTCATTTATTTATTTTGTTTATTTATTTTGGAAAAGAAAATGGAAATGGTGGCTTTTCTTGTTTCTTTCGTGAAGCTTCATGAAGGGTTGAAACCTTGACCATTTTTGTTTTCTTCTCTTAACCTAACCATTCAGCTAACCCTAGTTTACTCTCTACACTTGACCATGGTTAGTATATGATAAGTATTCATATTAGTTTCTTTTTAAATAAGAAACTTATCATATTCTATCATCTTCTTCTTCTTCTTTTTCAAGAAGGAAACTTGATTCCATTAATGGCATCTTGAGTAAAAGAGTGAGAAATCCAATTCTAAAGTGAACCAACCTCCTATTCTTCATCCTCTACCTCTTTCCAAGTAGTATAGGGTGTTTTCTTCACAAGTTTCATTGCTTGGTGAAGTTGGAACTTGATCTTGTGTTACCTCGACGTAGATCATCTTCGGCATCGAAGCCGACGACCTAGCCCGCCCATTTCTCCGATGAAGCCGATGCTAGAGTCCTGGATCCGATATGGACAGCGAGAGGACGTCTAAGTGGAGCTAAGGAAGTGGAGAACCGGATCTACAAAGGTTGTAGTCTCTTTCTTTTAGTTAAAATGTTAACTAGTTTCACTTTTCGCCTAAACTCTAGTCAACGAATCCGTATTAGGGTTTCTCGGCACTTGTAAAATTTGAAATTGGCATGGTTGATGCCTTGTGAGACCTCATTATAGTGCCTTAGGAACCCTACATCTACGGCATACATATCTAACATCAACGACTACGGGGACTCAGAGTACCGCTGTTCGAGATGAGATTAGAACGGGCTTGTCTGAAATGGGGACAGACCTGGGAAGTACGCCTATCTTTCATGAACCGATTAATCCACCCAATATTAATCGTATAGCTAGGATGGATACAAATGTACAAGAGATGCGCCGAATGATCGGATACTTGCTGGAGATCAGTCTAGCACGGAGAGCGACCACTACTCTACCTACGGGTGTTCAGAGACCAAGGCAAATTCGTAATAATACATCAGCACCAAGACGTGTTCGTAGAGGCCGTGGCAGATTCTGCATAGATCAGTTCTATCACTTATACCCATATGTTCAGCAGCCCATGCAATGATGTTTCGGGTGTAGGTGTCTGTATCACCTTATTAGGAATTGTCCCGTAAAGCGACAGGGTGAGGCATCGGTCTCACATGTGACTTCACCACCTTCACCACCTCCTCCGAGCACATTACCTCCTACACCTGTTGTTGTTCCATCAACGCCCGTAGAGGCCGTGGTCGTGACGGTCGTAATTCGAGAGGACGAGGAGGTCGAGGCATATTCATTCCAGGCCGCTGTTTTGGTCGAGGTAGGACTCAGTGCCAGATGTTCAGTTCGTACCCCGTTGAGCAGAGGCCCCCATCTACCTGTTTTAGTTGTGGACGTCCAGGGCATTTTGCTAGAAATTGCAGATTTTAAGGAAGGACATCAGGATGCTAGTAGGGACCAGGCTCGGGTCATTACTTGACTCCACAGGATGTCCAGACATTCAATGCATTCGTAACAGGTATTCTTTCAGTACGTTCCTTGAACACGCATATTCTAATTGATTCAGTTTCTACGCATTCATACGTTTTTTCACACTTTGCACTTTCGCTGGGAAGAGAGTTTTTATTGTTAGAATTACCGCTAGTTGTGATTACTCTTGTAGGAGATTCATTTATAGCTCGACATGTGTTCAGGTCACGTTCAGTACGTATTGGTGATAGGGATTCTTTAGTTGATTTGATTCTCCTGGATATGTTAGATTTTGATATACTTTTTGGTATGGATTGGTTGGCCGCTTGTCATGCTTATGTAAATTGTCGGGGGAAAGCGTTCAGATTTTGTCTTTTAGGTAAACCGATCCTTGTTGTGCAGGGAGACGGTAATGTAACTCATGCCAACATGATTTTTGATCTTTGGCGGGACGACTCTTGAAGAGGGGTTGTCATGGGTTCTTAGCATTTGTTCAGAACTTAGAAGTCGCTGAAGTCCCATTGGACCAGGTTCCGATCGTACGAGAATTTCCGGATGTGTTTCCTGCTGAATTACCAGGATTACCGCCCGATCTTGATATCGAATTTTGCATTGACTTGATTTCGGGTGCGGGGCCTATTTCTATACCACCTTACCGGATGGCCCCGACGGAGTTGAAGGAACTCAAAAGCCACTTGCAAGAGTTGTTAGATAGAGCACGTGTTCGTCCAAGTGCATCGCCGTGGGGAGCTCCTGTCTTGTTTGTTAAGAAGAAAGATGGTAGCATGAGACTGTGCATAGACTACAGACAGCTGAATCAAGTTATTGTGCGGAATAGGTATCCACTACCGCGTAATGATGACTTGTTCGATCAGCTGCAGGGAGCTGGCTACTTCTCAATGATTGATTTACGGTCAGGGTATTACCAGTTGAGGGTTCAGAAGGATGACATTCCGAAGACTGCTTTTCGCACATGATATGGGCATTACGAGTTTCTGGTGATGTCGTTCGGACTCACCAATGCCCCAGCACCTTTCATGGATATGATGAAACGTATCTTCAGGCCATTCCTCGTTCAGTTCATTATAGTATTCATTGATGATATTCTTGTTTTTTCCCGGAGTCGGTAGGAGCATGAGAAGCACTTGTGCATCACGTTGTAGACCATGAAGGAGCATCAGTTGTTCGCGAAATTCTCCAAGTGTGCTTTCTGGCTGGATAGTGTAAATTTCTTGGGTCACGTACTTACGAAGGATTGGATACATATGGACTCAAAGAAGATCGAAGCGGTACAGCACTGGCACAGACCTGTGTTAGTTACCGAGGTTCGTAGTTTCTTGGGTCTGGCAGGTTATTACCGACGCTTTTTGCAGGATTTTTCTCGGATCGCTGCACCGTTGACCGTATTGACTAGGAAGGAAGTTCCATTTTTTGGGACAGATGCATGTGAGCAGAGTTTCCAGTAGTTAAAGAATCGCTTGACGACTGCACCAGTTTTATCTTTACCTTCTGGGTCAGGTGGTTTTGTTGTGTATTGTGATGCTTCTCGAGTGGGTTTAGGCTGTGTGTTGATGCAGCACGGCAGGGTTGTAGCTTATGCTTCTCGGCAGTTGAAGAGGCACGAGCAGAACTACCCCACTCATGATTTGGAGATGGCTGTTGTAGTATCCGCACTAAAGATTTAGAGGCATTACTTGTATGGAGAGTCATGCCAGATTTTTACAGATCATAAGAGCTTGAATTATATTTTTCAGCAGAGGGATCTAAATCTAAGGCAGCGTAGATGGATGGAACTCGTGAAGGATTTCGATTGTGAGATCTTGTATCATCCAGGCAAAGAGACTGTGGTAGCAGATGCTTTGAGTCGGAGGTCTGGATGTAACTTATCTCATGTGCGCACCTTGCAGAGACAGTCTTCTACACACTGGCAGATTCTATGTGATAGCCGTGTACAGTTTGAGTGCACATCGACAGGAGGATAGTTAGCACTTGTTCGCACCCGTCCTCAATTATTGGATAATATTCGAGAGACACAGCCCACAGATGCTCGTATATCGAAGATTATGGATTAGGATAGGCAGGGCAGAAGTTGGAGTTCGTGATAGATGACCATGGAATATTACGTTTTGGGACTCGTCTTTGTGTGCCAGATTCAGATGGACTGAGAGGTGAGATCTTAGAGGAGGCTTATCGATCAGCATACAGTATTCATCCTGGTTCCACCAAGATGTATCATGACTTGAAGGATGTTTATTGGTGGGAAGGAATGAAGAGGGATGTTGCGGAGTTTGTTTTGAGATGCTTGACTTGTCAGCAAGTAAAGGCCGAGCACCAGAGGCCGGCAGGAGAATTGCAGCCCTTGCCCATTCCGGAGTGCAAATGGGAATAGATTTCCATGGATTTCGTTGTGGGTATACTGAGGACTAGCAGAGGGTATGATTCCATCTGGGTAATTGTAGATAGATTGACAAAGGCAGCTCACTTTCTTCCGGAGAAAACAACATATGGGTTTGCGCAGTATGCTCAGATTTATATCGACGAGATTGTACGATTGCATGGAGTTCCGACGTGCATTGTATCCGATAGGGGTACCCAGTTTACCGGCAGGCTATGGCAGAAACATCAAGAAGCTCTTGGTACACGATTGAGTTTTAGTACGGCTTTTCACCCACAGATAGATGGTTAGTCAGAGCGGACCATTCAGACTCTAGAGGATATGCTTCAAGCTTGCAGCCTTAATTTCGGTAGTAGCTGGGATCGTCACTTACCTTTGATAGAATTCTCGTACAACAACAGTTTATAGGAGACGATCCAGATGGCATCTTTGAAGCTTTGTATGAGAAGAAATGTCGATCACCCGTTTACTGGACGGAACTGAGCGAGAGTAGCATTTTGGGTCCGCGGATAGTGCAGGAGATTACGGAAAAGATTCAGTTGATACGGGACAGAATGAGAGCGGCCCAGTGCAGACAGAAATTATATGCAGATCGACAACGTCGTAGACTCGAGTTTCAGGTGGGAGATCATGTGTTCCTTCGTGTATCTCCGATGAAAGGTGTGATGCGTTTCTGTAAAAAGGGGAAGCTCAGCCCCAGATATGTCGGACCTTACGAGATTCTGGAGAGAGTGGGTGCTGTAGCTTATCATTTAGCACTTCCATCGAGTTTTCTAGATGTGCATCCGATGTTTCATGTGTCTATGCTTCACAAGTATCTTCACGATCCTTCTCACGCGATCCAGCATCAGACCTTACAGTTTGAGCCGAATTTATCCTACACAGTGCTGCTAGTAGCTATTCTTTACCGGCAGGCAAAGAAACTGAAATCAAGGGTACTTCCATCTGTAAAGGTTCTTTGGCGAGGAACGAATCGCGAGGAGATTACTTGGGAGACCGAAGATGCGATGCGAAGGAAATTTCCACATCTTTTTAAATGTACGTCTAGTTAAGTTTAAAATTCGGGGACCGAATTTTCTTAACGGGGGAATATTGTAACATTCTGAAAATTTAGAAATAAATAAAATTAATTAAATAAATATTAAAATGCCAATTTAAAAAGTTATTAAAACAAAATAGGACATTTTCATAAGTAGTATGTGAAACAAATTAAATTGAAATTTTAGTATGTAACATAAATCAATTACAAGGGTTTTAGTGATAAATTTAGCTTCATTTTAAAAAAAAAAGGTGTTTATATAATAACATATGTAGTGAAGGCCCTTTTTGTAAAATTTAGGGAAAATGTACAAATTATAATTGTTAAGGGTGTAAGTGAAAGAGGGGTTAAATAAGGTTTTAGTTCAGAATTTTATCACAAGATAAATAAATTTGGATTGATAATGCAAAGCCACCTCCTTCTTGCATGCAACCTTCATGCACAACGCTTCCTCCTTGCATGAGAGTGGCACATCTTGCTTGGTGACACCTCCTCTTACACCTCACTCTTTCTTTCACCATATTAATTAAATTAAACTTCAGAAAATTCAAAACCAAAGAGAAAGAAAACACATAGAATTCACAAAGAGAAATAAAAGAAAAGAGAACTGAAGAAGAGAACTAGGCTAAGGATTTCCACCTTCAAGCTAGGGGCTAAGGATTTCCACCTTCAAGGTAGGAGCTAAGGATTTGGGTGTCTTGAAGGAAGCCTTCCAACCATCCTCAGTAGGCAAATGCTTAACTCGGTAGGTTTTAGCTCTGTAGTTGTAAGAAATTTAGAAAATCGAATATCGAAATATCGTAATTTTAGTAAAACTAATCTCTGTAGTATTCTTCTATGATTTAGTGGAAAATAAACTTAACCAAACAATGCCTAAATATTGTATGTTGGACCTAGAACAAACCCTAGGAGTACGAACCCATGAGCTCGGATTTTGGACGGCGAGCAATAGGAGAATTCCGGCGTCGCCGGATTTTTAAAGGAGTTGGGTGTTTTGGGTTTTTGGGTAGGTCTCTGTATGATTTTTGGGATATTTTGGTATTGTTTAAATAAGTTAATTTAATTGTATATAAAATCTGGGGACTAATATCGGAAAAGGTATCAAAAATCTAAAATACGACACGGGTAATACGTAACGCGTTCTGGTTTCTGTTACGAAACAGCGTTTAGTTAAATTCCAGTTAAAATGAGTGTTAGATCGTTTGCAATAGTCGTACGTAGTGTAATTAGAACGTACACTTGTGTTTTCATGATTTTGCCGTATCGGAATTAGCCGTTTCTTATACAAGCTAATTTCAATATTAGATTCGAATACGGAAACTTCGGAGGACGCAAGGAAAGGGAAAGATTGGCGATTTCTGAGTAGTTTACGACGTATTCCGGTGAGTAGACTAAACATCTATCGGGGATCTTGTAATGATGGTATGATACGCCCGTAGTTAGGTTTATATACAAGTTTTGCTTTTGTATGTTAAATTTGTCATATGCATTCTTAAATATATATATATATACCTCCATGATTAATACTTCTTAGAACACTGCACCATTATCGGCGGGTTATGCCACACATGAACATATCTACATGTTACACTACACCTCGTCGATATTAACATGTCACTTCACACTTAGAAATTATTCTGTTAAAAATTATTTTTATCTTGCCTTAAGTATCAATAGTCGTAGTAATTAGCATATATGACATTATATTTCGTATGCAAGTATTAGTAGTTGATATAGCATTTGTATTATTGAGGATTTATGGTTTATAGTTTTCCTATACTATTACGAAAAATCAGTGATTTTCATGATTATGTGTCACGTCCACCATGATATGTCGTTTTTATGATTTGGTTTTATTCCGGACCGAGTTGGTGGTCATCCGGTTACGGATTTACAATTTTTTCCAGACTGAGTTGGTTGCCAAACAGTTGGATACATGGTGGACCCGGTCGAGACCCAGGGGCAGGAAAGCCGCACTTTAGGCGAGGAGCCTAACGAGGATACTCGATTCCGGAGACAGTTATGAACACGACGGATATCTAGATGATACCGATCAGTGTTATTGATTACATGATCGTTCGAGGAATGATGCCTGATGAAAACCGAAGATTTGTGTCGATGTTAGACACGGAAAAATAAACCTGATTTGGAAAATAATTGATGAGATTTCAGTTTTGGATTATGCATTGAGTATTTTATATTCATTCTTCCACCTGTTTTCATGCATAACATTCATTACTGTAGATGGTAGTTCTAGTTCTTCATATTTACATCATCAGCCGTTATATGTTAGTTTATTCACTGAGTTGGCAACTCACCCCCGTTGTGCCACAGTTCCTTGCAGGGGTAGAGTGGACGATTAGCCGCAGTGCAGATCCACTTATCAATTTTTATCGCATCTTTTGCTAGGTGGGTTACCTATGTAGTAACCTTCTCTTTTGGTATTGTATATTGAATCTAGAGTATCTCCATCAGACCCTATATTATGACTTAGAACAAGAGTTGGTTGTATGTACATTATTTGACAGATGAGATCGTTTAGTTATGTTAAATGATCTTTCTTTTACTTATGTCTGAGATTCTTGTTAATGTCGCATAAAGTTGTATTTCTATTTCCGCTGTTGACATTATTGATCCCAACTAGGGATGCAACCAAATTAAACACATTATACTTGCTTTTATCATTATTTCAATAGGATGTTACGGTTAAAATCTTAAATACCTAAAACTGCGATTTTTACATAAAAACTAAATTTTTCCTAAAGTTCTGCAAAAAGGGTTTTTGATCTTGGTTTTTAGCTTACTCGGGTTGTGTAGATATCTTTAGATATTATACAATCTAAGTGCCGGTCACATCCAAACTTTGGTCGTGACAAGAACTTGCTTAGAATCGGTATCTATACATCTGCATCATATATGATATGTAGACTTGTAGTTGTATATTCATCTCATCAGGATTGGATACGTAGATTTGCTAGTCATATACCTTATTGCATCATCATTCATCCATAGTTTTCTAGTCACACATCGTATTTCATATTATTGATACCATAGACATTCATCATCGCCGACATGTTCATATATTGTGATTTTCTTGGAGATTTCCGTGTTTATGAGATTTATGGATTTTGGGGAAAACCGCAAGAATTTAATAAACCTATTATCATTTTTTTTAAAATGCAAGTTGCGGTTTTCTTGTGATATGATGTATATGTCATCCACCATGAGTTTTCCTGATTTCTGTTGGTTTTCGAGACCCGATTCGAGGGGTAGGATGAACCGTCTCGGGTACATGGTCGGCCCGGTAATGTACCCCGGGGCGAGAAGTTCGAGTTATAGACGATGAGCCTGGCAGGGGAAGAATACCTTCCGGTGATGTCTGGCGTAGCGGATATCCGGAGGATACCGACCGTAGTCGTGAGATTTGATGATATGGGCCGATCCGGACTGACGGAGCCCGAGATATTGATGATGTTGTGTCGATGCTTGACACGGACTTTTCTGCAGATTTCACCGATGATACTCCAGTTATTATTACACAAAAGTTTTACTAAGATAAGGATACAGATCTTCTCATATCAGTTATATCTAGATTTCTTGTTGATTATACATTCATGTTGCATTCATACTAGTGCATCGCAGCATATTGGTATATGTAGGTTGTGACGCATTTGCGTGCATGCTTACGATAGCCTTATTAGATGTTACTTGCTACTCATGAGTTGGTAACTCACGCCCGTTGTGCCACAGTATCTTGCAGGTCTGACCCGTCAGCACAGTAGCAGCGAGCGTACTTCCTCATTTTGCTTCATTTGCATTGACTTACGGTTTGCTCATAGGTGGGTTGCGAGGATATTTTTGATCCCACCATGTGTATTGTTATTGTATCTAGTACACTCCATGTACCTTATCTACCGTTCTTCACCAGTTGTGTATTGGACTTAGATGGTGAGCTTGTGAGATTTTTATGTGTTCTATTTCTGGTGTCGATGCTCACTTGAGCCGACGTGGTGTTTTCTTAATTCTTGTTTTCGGATGCTTATCTCATATTATGATGATATATATTGCACGTGGTTGTGATTCCGCCATTGGCGAAGAGCTAGCTCCCGCTTGGGGATGCTTTAATTCTTTACATATGCATATTTTTGTATTGTACCCGTTTGCGGCCAGTATTTCCAAATGAAACTCTGCAGAAATTTTCGGGAAAATTTGATGATTTTAAAATGTTTATAGCGGCCTTATTTTGTTAAAATCACTTTCTTTAAAACAAGTTTTCCTTCACTCTATTTATTTTAATGGTTTAGATTTATGGGCTTTGGCTTACTTAGATTACACTTCGTCTCTAGACGTTGTGTAATTTAAGTTCCAGTCACGTTCCGTAGATTTGGGTCGTGACAGTTGATCCCATAGCCATTGGTGGTTGACATCAAAGATTGTACACAGGTGCTCATTAGAGAATGGGTACACCGAACAGAACTCGCCGAGAACTCCTAGTTGATAACATAGCTATCGTCAGATAGAAGTTCTCTGGTGACACTTGTACATGTTAGTCTGTAGACCCGAGATCCTCATAGTGTCTTGTGTGGTTTGAAAGTCGACCCTAGCACCATAATGAGGTTCTTGTGGCATCAAGCATGCCCAATTTTAATTTTTAGTAGTTCTAAGCTAGACTAAACAAGATCTTTGCTAGAATATTAGGGTTAGCCTTTGTGATTGTAATGAACTAAAGAGAAGAAAAGAGCATACAACATTTGTAGTTCGAGTCCTTCTCTTCAATAGCTCCGGGTTGAAGTCCACGCGACTCTACTTGGCTCCTCTTCGAGTTGAATGAACCTCCTTCGTGATCTTCACGCCATAGATGATCCACCCGAAGTCTACAAGCTCAAGCTAACCCTTCACTAATCTCATTAGTGAAGGCAACACTCCACATCAAATTGCAAATCTAATGTGTGATGGTGAAGTAGGAGTTTAATTTTCTCACTAGTTTGTGTTCAAGCTTCGTGGTTCACATCACATGTGAGGGTTGAAGCTTGAACTATAACAATTGAGGAAGAAGATGAAGCTAGAGAGCAACCATGGGAGCAACTCATGAAAAATGGCTAAGTGTTGACAATGAACAAAGCATGAATGGCAACTCTTGGCCCCCACTCATTCAAGCATGGAATTTTGCAATATAAAATTGCAACCATGCTTGAATAGTGGGTCAAGATAAATATACAAATATAAATCCCATGCTTGCAACCATGCTCTCATTTTCCACCTCATTTCTATTTTAACAAAATAGAAATTCATATTCCATGCTTCATTATTATATATATATATATCATATATGTATTAATATATTTATAATGAAGAATAATTAGTAAGTTAATGATATTAATTAAGATATAATTATATCACATATAATATATATCACATTATTAAATCAACACTTGATTTAATAATCCGGTTATATCACATATAACCGACTGATATCATTAATCTGAATATCACATTATCAAATCAACACTTGATTCGATAATCTGGTTATATCACATATAACCTGACCGACAACATATACTGCCAGATTATAATACGGTATTACATACTCATATTTAATCAGGCCCACGCACATATTAACAGATGTGCCCTACTTCGTTTCGCTCAAACCAGGAAACTTCTGTATGGGACTCTAAAGACTCGTCAATACGCCAGCAGTAGGTGATGATCATATCAATCACCTATAAGCCATCAGCGGTACTAGCTGGACGTAACGGCAACCCGGGTATTGAGGGATATGAAGATCAATAAGCAAGCTCGTCCATACTCTCTATGAAGCCTATCAGTAACATTACCGTACAGTCCGGTCTCTTCGTCTGATATGTCGCATATCATGTCTAAGGGTGGTAAACGTCAGTCCCCAGTAACTTGATAAGTCATGCCGATGTCTGGCCTATAACGGTTCGAGAAACTACTGATAACACTTATCAGTAAATCTCAGTAGCAGCCCTGGACATGGACTTCCAGTTATAGCCAACATCAACCCCCAATACCGGGAGAGAGGAAACCCCTCCTATCGCTCATTGCCTCCATGTGACTCGGGTTTGTACCCAAAATCCACCTGTTTGCACTACTCCTTTGAGTCGTGGTAGGGAGGAAATCAAAGCACAGTAGGAGCCACACAAGACTCTATAAGGATCTCGGGTCTACAGACTAACCTGTACCGGTGTCACCAGAGGACTGCTATCTGACGATAGGTATACTACCATATAGAAGTCCTCGGCGAGTCCTGTTCAGTGTACCCATTCTCCAATGAGCACCTGTGTACAATCTTTGATGTCACACACCAATGGTTGTGGGATCAACCATCGCCCTCTGAGGGACAAGAAACGTACACACTAGTCTACTCTGGAATATCGATGCCCTAGTCTAGATATTCCCATTACTAAGAACTGATTAAAGGTTTTACTTTTGGACCACCCTGGCCGCACTAGTATGATCTCATCATAATCCTGGTAGTCAAGTACATATCCTAAGTGCTTTATCAACATGTAAGAGACAGACAGTATAAATACCATTGTACATGTTAAGATAAAGATAACCTGATAGCATACTATCATGTCGAGCAAGAAAGTCCTCTATATATATGTCCAAGCATCCACTATATCATCAATAATAGCCTATAGAGCATACATATTCCTAACAATCTTCCACTTGCATTAAGGCCAGTTGTTGTAGTATCTCATACCCAACGTCCCAAAAGTCTCTCGAATAGCATCTGGGTGATGGCCTCGGTTAGTGGATCCGCTATGTTATCCTCTGTATCAACTCTCCAGACCTCGATCTCCCGGAGATCAACTATCTCCCTGATCAGGTGATATTGTCAAAGAATATGTCTGGATCATTGACGGGACCGGGGTTCCTAGGCCAAAACCACAGATCCATTATCATCCCAATACACAGGTACTGGATGCCCAATGGGAGGAACCAAGTTCATCATATGAACTTTTCATCCAGACAACCTCTTTGGCAACATCGTTTGTAGCGATGTAATTAGCCTCTATCAATGAGTCTGCTACGGTATATAGCTTGGAACCCTTCGAACATACCGTCCCTCCACTGATAGTAAAGACAAAACCCGAGACTAACTTTCAGTCGTCCTTATCACTCTGGAAGCTCGAATCGGTAAAGGACTCCATCTGGAGTTCACCGTTACCATACACCAAGAACATCTCTTTAGTCTTTCTCAAGCACTTAAGAATGTTCTTCAGCTGTCCAGTGGTTTTCCAAAAGATCTTTTCGATACTTATTCACTAAACCTAGTGAGTAAGCTACATCTGGTCTGGTACATAACATCGTATACATGATTGACCCGTCTTCCAAAGCATAGGGTATCCCTTATATGCGAGCCCTCTCCAAATCAGTCTCGAGAGACATCTCTTTGGGGAGAGTGATTCCTGAACAAGCGGGTACATTACTACTCTTAGAATCATCCATACTAAACCCCTTTAGCATGGTTTCTATGTACCTGGATTGGCACAATCCCAAATCTATTTAGATCTATCTCTATAGATATATATCCCCAGGATGTAGGAGACATCAGTTAGATCTTTCATGGAGAACCTATGTGATAAGAGGTGCTTGACCAAGTGTACCATAGGAACACCCTTTCCTATCAAGAGTATGTCATCCGCGTACAATACTAGGAAGTCAACCATACTCTCTACAACCTTCTTATTTATACATGGTTCATCTATCTTTTTGATGAAGTCAAACTCTTAGACAGCTTCATTGAAACAGATGTTCCATCTCCGCGATGCCTGCATTAACCCGTAGATGGATTTAAGCAACATGCACTTGCTTCCGCTGCTTCCATTGTCTACGAAACCCTATGGCAGTGTCATATATGCTCTCTTCTAAATCACCTTTTTGAAAAGAGGTTTTGACGTGAAGTCTGCCAGATTTCGTAGTCATGGTATGGAGCAATGGCAAGTAGGATCCTGATGGACTTAAGCATAGCTTTGAAAGTCTCAACTTTTCCATCTACACCAAATTATCTCTTTCTCAAAGATCCTCTTTCTCCCGATGGGTTTTACCGTTTCAGGAGAAACATCCAAAGTCAATACTTTGTTGGTGTACATGGATTCCATCTCAGATCGCATAGCATCCAGCCATTTCACATAGTCTCCACTTGTGATGGCCTGATCGAAACTAGTTGGGTCATCATCTACATGATGCAATCCTCGCTCCCTCCATCTACGAGAAAACCGTAGTATCTCTCAGGTGGATGAAGAACCCAATTAGATCTGCGGAGTGGCTGCGGTTCGTCGGGGACTATTGAATCCTCCGGTTCCAAAAAATCGTCGGTTATAGTTTGTGTTTAATAGAACTACTTCCAGTTCTAACTCATCGCCACTAACTTCTTCCACAAGAAATTCCTTTTCTAAAATGGTGGGATGTTGATAAATAAACACTTTTTGTTCCTCTGTGTGGTAGAAGATATGCCCTCGCGAATGTTTCGGATATTCTAAAAACTTGCACAGAACTAACCTTGCCTCAAGCTTGTCCGGAATTTGCTTTTCAACATTGGCCGGACAACCCTATATCTTAACTCGTTTAAGAGATGGTCTCTTCCTATTCCATATCACATATCGAGTGATAGCCAACAGATTTGATCGGAACTTTATTTAATAGGTATGCAGCTTCTCAAGTGCATGTCCCTGAAAGGAAATAGGCAACTCAGCAGTACTCATCATAGAGCGCACCATATCTCATAGGGTGCGATTCCTCCAACCCGATATACCGTTGTGCTGTGGTGTATACGGAGGAGTAAGCTGAGAGAGAATCTCATTCTCTTTTAAATAGTCTCAGAATTCCGTGCTCCAATATTCTTCTCTCCGATCATATCGAAGGATTTGAATACATGTACCCATCTGGTTCTCAACTTCGTACTTATATACCTTGAAATTCTCAAAAGATTCAGTTTTGTGTTTCAACAAGAACACATGTCCGTATCTTGAGAGAACATCGGTGAATGTAATAAAGTACGCAGAACCATTCCTGGCACATATAGACATAGGACCGCATACATCACCATGTATCTGTCCAAGAGTTCAGTAGCTCTTTCTCCGTTTCCAGTAAACGGAGATTTGGTCACCTTGTCTTTGAGACATGACTTGAAAGTTTCATAAGATTTAAATTAGAATGGATTCAAAAATTCATCCTTATGGAACTTTAGCTAGTCTTGTTTCATCGAAATGACCCAGTCTACAATGCCACAAGAAGACTTCGTAAATTTCTGAATTGTTCCTCTTGTGTGTGTTCTGTACGTATAGAGCTGTGGTTTGATTCAGAACGTGTACACTGTTATACAACATACCTTACCCAATCAACACTTGATTTAGAAAAATATTCACAATATTATTGGTACGAAATAACAGTCACTAAGAATCAATGTATTACCAGTTGGTAAAACCAGGTGATATCTGCCAACTACTTTGGCTGCAACAATTGCACCATTCTCTACTACTAGAGTCATATCACCCTTTCCCAATTCTCCGCCTTTCTATAGCCCATGTAACAAATTACACATATGGAATCCTGATCAGGTATCCCATACCCAGGACGTAGAGCTAACTAAGAAACAGTTCTTAGTTGCGAACACACCCGAAGACAATGCATCATTATGCTTATTCTTCGTATGGGTGGCGTGGGAATCTGGATATTCCCCTATTCCTTGCTCAGACTTATGACAATCATAAGATAGAGTTGAACCTAGCGCAGTATAATAAGTAGGTTTAGTCAATACATCCATATTATTACCTTGATTAAGGCATTTCATTGGTCTCTACCAGAAGAGAAAGAAGGATAATCACTTTGTGTGCGCTTTTTGCAAGATCAGATTGGTTATTTTATCTAATCAGGATGGTGTAGGGTTGCCTAGCACAGCAGCAAGTTTTCGGGAGGCATCGTCCATGCCAATTTTAAAAATTTGCCGTTTTGGTAAACCCTAACCCTAGAATCGATACTAGAAAATCCGACGAAACATAATGTAAACACTTTACATCTAAAGTGAACAAGGAATACAACCTTTGTAGACCGGTCCTTCACATCAATAGCTCCGTGTAGTAGTCCCTTCGCTGCGATCATGAACTCCCGGACTCTATAAAGGCTCCCATGAAGAAACGAAAAAGCTTGCATCGAAGTCTTCGAGGCCGAAGATGATCTACGTCGAGGAGACACTAACCCAAGCTATCTCTTCACTAATGGTGAGATTAGTGAAGCAAACACCCTATACTAAATGGCAAGTAGTAGTGGATGATGTAGTAGGAATTTTGACCATTTTAGTTTTCATTTTCTCACTCAATTCCATCACTTGATCAAAAGCTAGTGAGCTTTCAAGAGGAAGATGAAGATGAAAATGATGAAGTGATGAATGAATAATTCATGTGAGGTTAGAAATGCAACCATGGTGAGTTAATGTCATGCTTAACCCTTGTAGAGACTAAACCACAGCTATGAGTTAAAGGTTGGGTTAACAAATATCTTAAGCTAGAAAAACAAGTGGACTTGGTCAATGAAACCTACAGGCTTCTACAAGCTTTAAACCATGACTCATTATTCATGTGTTTGAATTACTTAAAATAAATAAAACCCTAACTTTAACCTAGCATGGTGTGAGTCTCATACTAACATGTTGCATGTGTAACCTAGCATGACACAACAATATATATCACATATATATTTTGTGTGCAAAGAAAACAATTAACATATATCACATATATGTTAAGTGTATCAAATATGAGAAAAAGAAAAGCTTTAAGTGAGATAATATTAGTTAATGTAATTTAATATATTAAATATATAATTCTACATTAAATTATTAAATCAACACTTGATTTAATAATCCGGCTATAGTGTGTATAACCGACTAATGTCAAATGCTACAACTTATCGAATCAACAATTGATCCGATAACCTGGCTATATCACATATAACCGAACAATGTAACAAGTCGCGAGAATAGAATGTGGTATAACATATCGCATTAATCTCGGTCCCGCACATATCACATATGTGCTCCTACTCCGTTTCGCTTGAGCCAGGAAACCTCTGTGTAGGACTCTAAAGAGTCGTCAATACGCCGGCAGTAGGTGATGATCATATCAAACACCCACAAGCCGCAAGCGGTCTGCTAAACGTAACGGCCACCCGGGTATTGAGCGATCAGAAGATCAATAAGCAAGCCTGCTCGTACTCCTGCTAATCCAATCAGTAACACTACCGTACAGCCCGGTCTCTTCCTCTGATATGTCGTATATCATAGCCTGGGGGTGGTATAACGTCAGACCCCAATAGCCTGATAAGTCATGCCGATGCAAGGTCCATAACGGTTAGAGAAACTACTGATAACACTTACCTGTAAATCTCAGCAACCCTGGCCAGGGATTTCCTGTTATGGCCAATCGAGCATAGCAAAACATCAACTCCCAATACCGGGAGAGACGAAACCCCTCTTATCGCTCATTGCCTCCATGTGACTCAAGACTGTACCCAAAAACCACCTTTTTGCACGATCTCTTGACCATGGTATGGTAGAAATCAAAGCACAGTGGGAATCACACAAGACTCTATAACGATCTCGGGTCTACAGACTAACCTGTACTAGTGTCACCAGAGAACTACTATCTTACGATAGGTATAATACCATCAAGGAGTTCTCGGCGAGTCCGTTCAGTGTACCCAGTCTCTACTGAGCACCCGTATACCTTCTCTGATGTCAAACACCAATGGATATGGGATCATCCATCACCCATCATATGGGTCGAGAAAAGCGTATACGCTAGTATACTCTGGAGTATCGATGCCCTGTCTCGATACTCCCACGACAAGGAGCATTTGAAGGATGTACTTATCGACTACCCTGTCCCCACTAGTATGATCTGCATCATAATCCTGGTACTCAAGTACTCATCCTATGGGCTTTATGAACGTGTAATAGAAAGACAATAAGCATACATGTTAAGATAAAGTGCAAACAGATAGCATATTATCATGTCGAGCAAGAAAGTCCTCTCTATATATGCCCAAGCATCCACTACAATATACATCACATGTACACTAATGGCCTCTAGGGCATACATATAACTAACAATCTCCCACTTGCACTAAGGCCATCTGTTGTAGTATTTAATACCCAACAATCAGCAGTGCTTGTAGTATCTCATACTCAACCATCCCATAGAAGTCTCTCTAGGGGTAAGTCCTTTATGAGTGGATCTGCTGTGTTAACCTCAAAGTCTACCCTCCTTACCTCGATCCCTTGGAGATCAACCATCTCCCTGATCAGGTGATACTTGCCTCAGAATATGTCTGGAACGCTGATGGGACCGGTGTTCCTAGGCCAAAGCCACAACTCTATTGTTGTTACAATAACTGTTATTGGACGCTCAATGGTAGGAACCTTGTTCATCTCATAAACAAGAAATGCCCAGACAACCACTTTGGCAGCATAAATGGTAGAAATGTATTCAACCTTTATCGTCTAGTATGTCACGGTATCGAGCTTGGAACTCTTCTAACATACCGTCCCTCTACTGAGGGTAAAGACAATGCATGTGACTGACTCTCAGTCAACCTTATCACTCTGGAATCTCGAACCAAGAACATTCATTTAGTGCTTCTCAAGTACTTAAGAATGTCCTCCATAGCTTTACAGTAATTCTCTCAAGATCCGATTGATTCCTGATCACTACACCTAGTGAGTTATCTACATCTGGTCTGGTACATAACATCGCATACTCTGATAGAGCATAGTGCCGAAAGCATAGGATATCGCTTGCACGCGAGCTCTTTCAAAATCAGTCTCGGAAGACTTCTTTTTGGAGAGAGTGATTCCTTAGTAAGTGGGCGAACCACCACGTTTAGAATAATCCATACTAAACCCCTTTAGTATGGTGTTAATGTACCTGGATTTGGGGCACTCCCAACATCCACTTAGATCTATCATCATAGATCATTATCCGCAAGATGTAGTAGGTATCATCCAGATCTTTTATTGAAAATCCCCGTGATAAGAGGATCTTGACCGAGTGTAGCATAGGAAACCATTTCCTATCAAGAGTTTGTTATCTACGTACAATACGTGAAAGACAACCTTACTCTCTACAACCTTCTTTTATATACAACGTTCATCTACCTTTTTGATGAAGTCAAACTCTTTGACTGTCACATCAAAACAGATGTTCCAACTCTGCGATGCTTACATTGATCCTGATGGATTTAATCATAGCTTTGAAAGACTCAACTTTTCCATTTACACCAAGAATCTTCTCAAAATCTATTTGCTCCCAATGGGTTTTATCCCTTAAGGTGCAACATTCAAAGTCATACTTTGTTGGTGTACATGGATTCCATCTTTGATCGCATAACATCCAACCATTTCACAGAGTCTCCACTCATGATGGCCTGCCTGAACCTATTTGGGCCATCATCTACAATGATGCAATCCTCGCTCCTACTGTCACCGAGAAGACCGTAGTATCTCTCGAGTGGACGAGTAACCCTACCAGATTCGCGGAGAGGCTGAGGTTCGTTGGAAACTATTTAATCCTTTGGTTTCACCAAATCATCAGCTGTTAGTTTGTCTAGCTGGAACTCCTTTCAGTTCTACCTCATGACCACAAATTTCTTCAAAAGAAATTCCTTTTCTAAAAATGGTGGCATGCTGAGAAACAAAACACCTTTTGGTCTTCAGATTAGTTGAAGATATTCCCTTGCAAATGTTCGGAATATCCTAACAAACTTACAGTCCTGACCTTGCCTCGAGCTTGTCCGGATTTTGCTTTTCAGCATAGGCCGGACACCACCATATCTTAACTTGTTTAAGACATGGTCTCTTTCCATTCCATATCTCATATGTAGTGGTAGGCCCTGATTTGGATGGAACCCCATTCAATAGGTATGCAGCTTCTCAAGTGCATAACACCAAAAGGAAACAGGTAACTCAGCAATACTCATCATAGAGCGCGACATATCTCATAGGGTGCGATACCTCCACCCCGATACACCGTTGTGCTGTGGTGTACTCGAAGGAGTAAGCTGAGAGAGAATCACATTCTCCTTTAAATAATCCAGGAACTCCATGCCCAAGTATTCGCTTCCTCGATCACATCGTAGGACTTAATACTTCTACCCATGTGGTTCTCAACTTTAAGTTTATATTCCATTGAATTTCTCAAAAGTTTCAGACTCGTGTTTCAACAGGAAAACATATACGAATCTTAAGAGATAGTCGATGAATATAACGAAGTACAAAGAACCTACCTTGACATTTGTAGACATAGGACCGTATACATCATCATGTATGCGTCCCAAGAGTTCACTCACTCTTTCTCTGTTTCCAGTAAATGGAGTATCTGTCATTTTATCTTTGAGACAAAACTGGCAAGTATCATAAGATGAAAATTCGAACAGATTCTCATATTCATTCTTATGTAACTTAGCTGGTCGTGTCGCAGTGATATGACCCAGTCTACAATGCCTCAAGAAGGATTCGTTCATTTCTGAACTACTCCTCTTGTGTGTGTTATATATACTTTGAACTGTGGTTTGATTTAGAATGTACATACCATTTCATAACGTGCCTGATCCAATCAACTCTTGATTCGGGAAAATGTTCACAACATTATCCTCCAATACCGAATTATATCTTTCTTTAACTGATTAAAGAAACCGATGTAATGTTGTATATCTGGTTCGGTATTTAATAACATTCGTTCAGAATCAATGTATTAATACAAGGTGATATCTGCCAACTGACTTGGGTGCAACAATTGCACCATTTTCTAACACTTAGAGACATATCACCCATTCTCAGTTCTCTACCTTTTTTGTAGCCCATGTAACAAACTACATATGTGGGATCTTAATCCGGTATCACATACCTAGGACGTAGAGGGTACTGAGAAACAGTTCTCGGTAACGAACATACCCGAAGAAGATGCATCAACATGTACTTTCTTCGATTGGGTGGCATGGGAATCCGGATATTCCTCTATTTCCTGCTCGGACTTATAAAAATTATAAGATAAAGCGGAACCAACATTCCCTAGCTCAGTATACTAAGCAGGTTCGGTCAACGCATCCATATTATTATCTTGATTAAGACGTGACATGGTTGCTACCAGGAGAGAGAGAGAGAGAAGAAAACACTCTGCGTGCGCTCTTGCTAGATTAGATTGGTTATTACTTTATCTAATCAGGATGGCTCCCACTATTTTTGTCAAATCTACATTCAAACCCTAAAAGGTAAGACTAGCCGGGATTAATTACACCCTACAAGTTCGCCAACTTTCGGCCAGGCCAGTGTCGGTATTTTGAGGGAGGTTCCCTGTGTTTTCGCACGGACTTAATTAAAATAAACCTCGTTTTCCCAGGGGCGTAACCCCGTTAACACCATTCTAGACACCTACTTGATCGGCCAATCATAATGTGTAAAACTCTCCAAGGAGTAACTCTTACTCGCAGTGGGTATCGGGATCCAACTATCTCATAGATGGTATGCAATCTCATTGCGAATTTCAACACTTGAAATTCCCGATAATATTTTGCCCCAAGCGTCCTATGACCTTGACAGAGGTCAACAAACCATAGGCTGCTAGTCAAGTTCAACCCGTCATTTCTTGATTGAAATAAACCCACCCGCACGACTCTTGACAGAGGTCAACAAGGTCATGCGACTACCCTAATCCAATCACGTCATATGCTTTGCAGCTAAGCACTAATCAGCTACCGCACACTACGCCTTGACAGAGGTCAACAAACGTAACACGAATACTAAATATTACTTATCTGAAGTGACGGAGGCTACGACAGGTTTTTAAGAAAACCCTTTGCGTAATGAACTTGATATCGTTGTAAAATCGAGTGAATTTTAAAAGGAGTGTTTTTGAGGCTTTTACTAGTTTTGCTAAATAGGTCACTCCCGGTGAAGAGATCTTGGCTCTTTCCTTATCGAATAAGGTGCAGGATATTTCACAAATACCACTATGCAAAGCAAAAACTATAAAATCAATCAAAAGAAAAACCGAGTTTGTAGCATCTGCTAGTTTCGCTAAAGCGATCACTCCCGGTGAAGTAATCTTGGCTCTTTCCTTATCGAATAAGGTGCTGGATATTCTACAGGGAATACCGCTATGCAAAGCAAGAACTAGAGCTACCAGTTTTTAAAAAAGTTTCTTCAACATCTTTAGGTTTCTTTTTCTTTCATTAATCTCATTAATGAATTCCCATCTACTATACTTCCCAAGCATCACATATAAAACGAAAGCAGCAATATTAATTATATCTCATATATATAATATAGGCATTCGTCTGAACATATCACAGTAATCACATTAAGAGCAGCAGAAGATAACATATGAAATATTCGATATACTAGGATTTCTGTGTTTTATTTAAGCCAGTAAAAATGCGGATTCCACGGTCGTGATGAATAGCCAAACCCACATCCCTAGACCCCTACGAGAGCAGAAAGAAACCCTGCCAATTCTAGAGTTAGGAGACCCGGTCTCAACTCCTTGAGATGGTCTCCCACTGGACCGTAGAACCCGGTTACTTGTGCTCCCTGCCTTGGGTCTATCCTAATACGGAAAAGTAAATAATATACATCAATGGTGATATCATCCTCAACCCGGAAGTGCCCCAATAAAAGAATATTACATACAAGCTTTTACATAAATGAAAATATATAACATTCATCTCACATAAAAAAAACCCCGGTATTCAGAACACGATGATCCAATATAACATATCACAGCAACACATAACATCACATGTCATCAACGTAAGTAAATATGCGTATCCCAGTTGTCGTTGACATATAGCACCGAAACCGGCGATACACCACATATTACACTTACAGTCGCAGAAAAGAAAGTAAAAAACTACAACAGTTGGAATCCGCAATCACCTTTGACATCATAAACCCAATATATCACATGCATTGGATTTCATTCCTAACGAAAAGAATTCCTTAGACATCACATGCGTATCAATTATAAATCCCGCATTTTAGTCTCGATATTGAAAAACTTTCCAATAACCTGTCGGGTAATTCAACAAGATTCCCGATAACCTGATCGAATGCTCGTCGGAAACTTTAGTAGACGGCCGCACCACCCGATGCCGTCGACGAAGTGCACCAAGGCGGAACTGTAAGTCGATGTGCAACACCCCACGACTTGCGGGGAGGCGGAAATATGAAAAAAGATCTTGTTCTTTGCTTAAACATCGACTAACCGCATGAATCGAAGCTAAACGATAACTAACAACAATCATAGAAGTTCTAAACTACTATGTGAAGTGATTATACCTCAAGAACCATGTCCTTCGGGTCTTCATCGCTGTCCTCCACTCCTCGTAAGCTCCTTGGAACATCGGCACCTCAACGACCTCCTCGAATCAAAGACGATCCACCCGCAAGTTCCTACGCCAAGCTTAATCTCAAACTTGAGATAACTAGTTTGCTCAAATCGCTAATCTAAGTTAACTAGGTGATATAGAGTGAGGTTATGGATGTATTAGTCTAGCTAACCCTTGTACTCAACACATGAGAGGGGAGGATTAGGGTTTGAAGAGAGAGAGCTTGAGGAGAGAGAAGATGAACATGATAAATCAAATGAAAAAATGAGCTATCATAATATATATCAAGCATTATTTTTTTTCAAGAAAAGAAAAGAAAATGATTTACAACCATGCTTGATAAATATCTTATGGAAATTCATCTCCATGAGTCATTAAGCATTTATGAAGCATTAATGACATGGATGAATCATCCATATGACTCACTAATCTCATTCAATGTATATGCCACCTAAACCTCCTTAGTCACCATCTTCTAGAAGCTTCTCGCGCAATTACGAGAACGCCTCTCCTATCCGTGAAAACACGGAAAAACTTTAGACTGTATAAATCCAATAACCGGATACTAGTAACTGGCTTAAACCAAAGCCGACTAGTAAAAACTGTTCGGATGTCGTACGTGCGTAAACACACGTATGCGTCCGAACCCTTGTCGTAAAACCATACGACCTTTATATCGTTTCGCCTGGAGTAGGGAAACTCTCTGTGTGGGACTCTAAAGACTCGACACTACGCTGGCAGTGGGTTTAACCACAGACCGCAAGCGGCACTAGCTGTACGTAACGGTCCCCAGGTAGATGTCGATAAGAAGGCCGATGAGAAAAATCATCCGAACTCCCATTGAACCTGATGTGACAATCTCCGTACAGTCCGGTATGTTCGTCTAAGACTATAGCATATCAAGCCTAAGGGGTGGCAAGCTTCAGTCCCCTAACAGCTGTATAAGTTGTGTCGGAGTGAAGCCCATTACACCCTGAGAAGCTACTGAAACCTAACAGTATATCTCGCTTGCCCTGGCCAGGGACTTTGCGTAATGGCTCTCTGACACAGTGCGATATCAACTCCCAATACCGGGAGAGACGAATCCTATCTAACCGCCACTGCCTCCAAGTGCTCGGGACTGCACCCAACTGCTACCTGTTTGCACGACTCCTTTGAGCTGTGGTAGGGTAGCAATCTATGAACAGTGGGACACACTCGAGGCGAAGCAGCAGTGTCAAGTCTACGGACTATGCTGTACTCATGTCACCTGGGAACTGTTAACTGACGATGGGTATAATACCAACCAATCAGTTCCCTGGCGAGTCCTGTCCGGTGTACCCGTAACCTAACGGGCACCTGCATACTATCTCCAGTACGACGTACTAATGGCTGTGGGACAGACCATTTCCCCAACTGTGATGAGAAGCGTACACACTTAGTCTACTCCGGAATATCGATGCCCTATCTCGATAATCCAACGACTAGGGACCTGTATAGGATGTTGCTTACAGACTACCCAGCCCCCACTAGTGTGACTGCCATCACGACGCTGGTAATCAAGCAAAGATCCTATGGGCTCTACTAATATGTATAAGTGATACGTTACAATAACATATGCACATATTAAAGTAGACACACACCAAGTAGCATACTACCGTTTTTAGCAAGACTGTATATATATAACTGTGAATATCCCAAGCTTCCATTAAGTAATATACAATCTAGTATGATACAATAATGGCCCCTAGGGCATATACACTAACAATCTCCCACTTGCACTAGGGCCATGAGCTGGCATATCGTAGACCTATCATCTCGAATAGCCTCTTGAACTCATCTGAGGAAGGGTCTTTGTGAATGGATCAGCAATGTTATTCTCCGTCTCTACTCTCATCACCTCGATCTCCCGGCGATTTACGATCTCCCTGATCAGGTGATACCGCCTTAAGATGTGTCTGGACTTCTGATGGGACCTGGGTTCCTTCGCTAAAGCTATAGCGCCGTTGTTGTCACAATACAGAGGTATTGGACTAACACTTGAAGGAACCACCTGAAGTTCTGTGAGGAACTTCTTCATCCAGACAGCTTCTTTAGCTGCATCGCAAGCAGCTATGTACTCTGGTTCCATTGTTGAGTCAGCAACGGTCTCCTGCTTAGAACTCTTCCAACAGACCGCCCCTCCATTGAGGGTAAAGACATGACCCGACATGGACTTGGAGTCATCTTTGTCACTTTGGAAGCCGAAGTCGGCAAAGGCTTCCATCTGGAGGTCTTTTCCGCCATACACCAAGAACATCTCCTTAGTCCTTCTCAGGTACTTGAGAATGTTCTTTACTGCTATCCAGTGCTTCTCCCCTGGGTTTGCTTGATACCGGCTTACTACGCTCAATGCGTATGCTACATCTGGTCTGGTACATAACATCGCATACATTATAGAGCCTACCGCAGAAGCGTAGGGTATAATCGACATGCGATCCCTTTCCAAATCAGTCTTGGGAGACATCTCTTTAGAGATGGTGATTCCGTGACAAGCCGGTAGGTTACCACGCTTAGAATCATCCATACCGAATCTCTTCACTATGGTGTCTATGTACGTGGACTACGAAAGTCCCAACATCCTCTTTGATCTATCACGATAGATCCGGATTCCTAGAATGTAGGTGGCATCACCCAGGTCTTTCATGGAGAATTTATGTGACAAGAATCTTTTGACTGACTGTAACATAGGAATATCATTTCCTATTAGGAGAATGTCATCCACGTACAAGACGAGGAATACTACAGCTCTCCCTACAATCTTACTGTATATGCATGGTTCGTCTGGATTTTTGATAAAGTCAAATTCTTTGACAGCATCATCAAAACAGATGTTCCAACTCCGTGATGCCTGTTTTAGTCCATAAATGGACTTAAGCAACTTGCATACTTTACCGCTGCTCCCACTCTGAATGAATCCTTCTGGCTGATCCATATAGACGCTTTCTTCCAAATTTCCATTTAGAAAGGTCGTCTTTACGTCCATCTGCCAGATTTCATAATCGTGGAAGGCAGCAATAGCAAGAAGGACCAGAATAGATTTAAGCATAGCCACTGGAGAAAAAGTTTCGTCATAGTCCAAACCAGGTCTTTGACGGAAACCCTTTGCAACAAGTCTAGGCTTATAGGTTTCAACCTGTCTATCTACACCAATCTTCTTTTTGAAGATCCATTTGCATCCTACGGGTTTTACACCATCTGGAGCAATGTTCAAAGTCCATACTTTGTTGGTGTACATGGACTCCATTTCGGTCCACATTGCATCCAGCCATTTCACCGAGTCACCGCTCTGAATGGCTTGCTGGAAGCTAGTAGGCTCATCATAATCAATAGTGCAATCCTCTCTATCCCCGTCTTTGAGAAAACCGTAGTATCTCTCGGGCGGATGAGATTGCCTACTACTCCTGCGGAGTGGCGTCGGGATGTCCTGTTCACCTGAACCTTCTTGTTCTACCAAGGTTTCAGTAATAGCTTGTGGATCTGGAATTTCTTCCAGTTCTATTGCGCTCCCACTCTTCTGATTTTCTAAAAATTCAGTTTCTAAGAAGTAGGCATGACGAGAAACAAAAACCTTTTGTTCCTCTGCGTAATAGAAATAATATCCCTTTGAGTTCTTTGGATATCCTACAAACTTACACTTTACTGAGCGTGCCTCGAGCTTGTCCGCATGCTGCTTTTTTACAAAAGCTGGACATCCCTATGTCTTAAAATGTTTTAGACAGGGTTTCTTCCCACTCCACATCTGATATGGTGTGGTAGGCACAGTTTTGGTAGGAACCTGGTTCAAAAGATATGCAGCTGATTCTAGTGCATATCCCCAGAATGATCGTGGTAACACAGCGTTACTCATCATCGAACGAACCATATCCAATAGAGTTCGATTCCTCCTTTCCGATATACCGTTATGTTGTGGTGTGTATGGAGGAGTAAGCTTAGAGAGAATTCCATTTTCTTTTAAGTAACCCAGGAACTCGGCACTTAAGTATTCACCACCTCGATCAGATCTCAGTGTCTTTATACTCTTGCCTTTTGTTTTTCCACTTCATTCTTGTATTCTTGGAATTTCTCAAAAGTCTCGGATTTATGCTTCATTAAGAAGACATATCCATACCTAGAGAAATCATCCGTAAAAGTAATGAAGTAAGAATAACCACCTCGCGCATGTGTAGACATTGGACCGCACACGTCACTGTGTACGAGTCCTAAGAGCTCGCTCGCTCTTACTCCGTGTCCAGTAAACGGAGTCTTTGTCATCTTTCCTATGAGACAAGATTCAAAGGTAGCATAAGATTGATATTCGAACGGATTCAAATATCCTTCTCTATGTAACCTAGTCAACCTCCTCTCATTGATGTGACCTAGTTTACAATGCCATAAGAAAGCGTGATTTAATTCTGGAGACTTTCTTTTAAGTGTGTTCTGGACACTGAAAATCTGAGCTTGATTTAATACGTATATTCCGTTTTCTAATGTACCTGACCCAATCAAATCTTGATTTAGGTGGATGTGAACCACATCTCTTGTAAAAGCAAAATCATATCCTTCCTTAGAAAGTAAAGGTACAGATATGATATTACAAGTCGTACCTGGTACATAAAAACAGTTACGCAGAATCAATATCTGCCCAGTTGTCATTCCAAGATGATATTCCCCTACGGATTCAGCGTCCATGCTCATTCCGTTAGCAACTGTGAGGGTCATATCACCAATCCCGATAACCCTACGATTTCTCAGAGCCTGTAATGAATTACAGATGTGAGTTCCTGATCCGGTATCCAATACCCAGGAAGTAGGGTTAACTGACATACAGTTCTCTATCATAAACACACCCGAAGTCGAAGCCACAACATGCTTCGTACCCTGGCTACTGGCTTCTAAAGCCCTACAATCATTCTGCCAATGCCCAATCCCACGACAATAGGAACGTCCCTCTTATACTATATCCAGTCCCGAAACTTTTGCCTTTCTCTTTCCTTCTCCTTCCTTGGTTTCCTTCAGGGTAGAAGGCAGAGACTGTAGAATCAAGTCAGTGTTTGACTCGTTTCCCAACGCGGTCTCCAGGTCCTGAAGCTCATCAATATAGCTAGTCATTGTAAGGACGTTGTCCCTTACAGATGACCCGTCAGCTAACCTCGCTTGAATTAATTCGTTCGTGGTTTCATATCTAGTGATATGAGATTGCTCTCCATATAAATCTTTATTATTATGGAGAAAGATGGAAACTAAGTCCATCTTCTCGTGCTGCTTCTGGTATACACCATCAACTGAAGCTAAAACGAAGCACTTAGCTTTCGCTTTATCTTTTTCCCTTGTCTGACGGATATCCATATGTGTGACAGTGGAAACTGGACCTGAGACTGCGGGATCTGGAGTAGTAATAGGGTGGTCCAGCTTGTCATAGCCAATGGACATCTGGACAGACCTTTGCCAGTCATATAAGTCAGATTCAGTCAAATTATTATCTAGATGTAACCTATGTGTAGTCGCAAGGTCGCTGCAATTTAAGAGAGAGAAGAAAATACTATTAGCATGATGCTGTTCCAAGTTTAGAGTGGTTTAATTTATCTAAACAGGATGGCTCCCACTGTTTCTCGAATCCTTCCTCAAACCATAAAAGAAGAATTAGCCAGGACTATTCTCACCGTACAATACTTGCTTAACCGTTCAGCCAGGCCAGTGTCGATACTTCGAGGGAGGTTTTCCAACGCTTTCGCGAAGTTCCTTAATTAAATAACCTCTTTTCTCTGGGGGCGTAACCCCGCTGACACCTTTCTAGGCACCTACTTGGTTTATAGCATTGATCGTTAAGTGACGAATCTCCTGATAAGTAGTATATACTCACAGTAGGATCGGGATCCAAGATATCATCGTATGATAATGTTGAAGGAATCCTACCAACATTCATCAAACTCCAAAATGGTATGCTTCTCTCTGCAAATTTCAGTTTCTTTAGAAGTTCCTGATGTGGATTTTTGCCCCATGCTCTTATGATCTTGACTAAGGGCCAACAAATCATAAGTCACATGTGAAGTTCTACCCGTCATTGTCCAGGTTAATTTGAACCCACCCGTACATACTCTTGACTAAGGGCCAACAAAGTAATACGACTGTCCCAAACCAACGCATCTATCTAAGCAACAAATGAATACCCCAGCAGCTACCAAACACTATGCCTTGACTAAGGGCCAACAAACATAGCTTGAATACTTCTGACCATCCATAAGAAATGACGGAGGGCTACGAATGGTTTTGGCAAAACCGTGAACGTAGTGAACTTGATATAATCGAAGGAACCTGATACTTTTTAAAAGGAGTGGTTAAAGCTCCGCAATTAAAAATCTGATCCTTTTAAAATAACCGAGTGGTTTATTTTTAATTTGTTCCAACGATTAAACTTTGGTTTATTTTCTTTGCATTATAATAATGCGTCCCATCATTAACCTATCATTGCAGAAAACAACGAAAATACAACGTCCTCTTATGCCATCCGCATTCGCCACGGAGTCCCGTCATCACCCGTTAGGTTACTGTAGCGTTTTGAAAATCGTTTCGGTGAAATTTCGGAAAATCGGTAAAATAAGGGGGTTTTCTTTAAAAAGTCAAAATGCAAATATTTTATTATAAAAATTAAATATACATATTCTAGATATGTAATTGCTATTATTTGGTGTTTATTGAGCCGCTGGTGAAATTTCAAATTTTCTGAAAAAAATATTATTTTATTATTATTTTAAACCGTCACTAATACATTTAATTAGGGAAAATTACAAATTGGAATGAGTTGAAACAAATTTTGTGCATCATAAAATATTAAATAAAATTTTATCATCTGGTTTTTGGAACGAAATCATTTGCCAAAACGGTTTAGAAATTATTGAAGAAAAAATGCTTTTTTTAGCGTAAATGGATGTTTGGGGTATTGTATTTATCATTTTTCATCACCCCACACCCGTACCCACACCCACACACCCCCATTCACTTCTCCCCTTGGCTGAATTCAGCAGCCCCCTCTCTTGTCCCCACTTGGTTTGCAAAAGAAAGAAAAGAAAAGAAAAGTGTAGAAAATGGATAAATGAGGTGGACTTTTGACTTTGGTTGACCTTGACTTTCACCCCCACTTTCTCTACCTCCCTCTCTCTCCTCTCCCCCTCCCATTCCAGCACCCCCTCTCACCTACAGCAGCAGCCCACCCCTCCATTTTCCCTTCTCTTTTCTCTTCAAAACTTCATCAAAAATTGCCCAAACTCCATCAAAAAAAATCCCAAAACCCAAACCCGACTCCTACCCATTTTAGCTTAGCCCGTATAGCATGGATCTTTGTGAGAAGAGACATTTTGGAGGGCCATGGATGCTTGTGGATCTTCAAATGTTTTTGGGTATAATTCTAAACCTTTTTGCTTAGTTTGTTACTAATTTCTTAAAGCTAATTTAGTTAAGTGTTAATTTGGTTTATGTGAGTTTAATTGCATGATTTAAGATTTCAAGTTAGGGTTTGTTGTGGAAATGAGTTGTGTTTGATTGTGCATGGTTTGTGATGTGAGCTAACATCTTGAAAACTTGTTAAAATTTATCTAGTTGCATATTACAAGTTGTTACTTGAAAAATGTCCAAATTAAGCTTTTGTGCAAACTAGGGTTTTATGAAATGCATTTATATGTGAGATTAAAAATATGGTTAGGGTTTTTATCATATTATTAACTTTATTAAGTGTAGTTTAACACTTTAGTTCATGGAAATCCAACCTAAATTGTAGTTTGTGCATTTTTGCTATGAAATTGTTAAAAATGGTATTTTGTAAACTAGAATATTAGGGTTTTTGGAATTTAATGAGATTAAATTCCGGAAATTGTTTCTATGACTTATTTAAGAGATTTAATAAGTATATTGGCCACTACATTCATTTAAACATCATGTTTTGTGCAAAAACGGCGAATTGTGCTTGCTAGATTTTCGGAAAAATGACTTTTTAAGTGAAATTGGGGTTTTTGTGAGTTTTAACCTAGTTTATATTAAAATTAGTGTTCGTGAATGTGCTAATGAGTGTGATTGGGTTTTTCTCGATGGTTTGACATTTGTACATCGACATCGAGGGTTGGTTTGACTATTCTTGCATGCGTAGGCGATAGGTTTGGACCTATGCGTGATACGCGTGCCGATTTGATTTTCGTATGCCGTTTTGATTTCGAATTTAGTTTTAATGCAATACAGTGCGTTATCATATGTAGGTACCCCCATGTAGACTTCGAGACGACAAGCAAGTGCATGGCGACGTCGGCACCGGCTAGCGAGAACCAGGTGAGTAGATTTTTATCTACGGGGAGAAGTCGGGTGGATGGCGTATAGCACCCCCGCAGTCCGTGGTGGTGTATACGGATGCGTATACACACCAACAATTATTATATGTTATTTGGGATTAATAACGATGCTTAGAATGGATATTGGTGTGTTGGATTATTTTAGCCTTGCGAACCCTAGGGTAGTGTTGCACTACACATACACACATACATACTTGCATACTTTCCTATTGATATGTGCTCATGGGATTCTTTATCGTTATGTGTTCACATGGGTATGGGACTATGTGTTCACATACTGATTTTAGGATGATACTTGGGATTGAGCTTAGTCGATGAGATTTGATTTGAGGCCGTGAGATCAGTGATATAGCAGGGTTCATATCTTAGATACGACATGACGTTGTAGCGGGTCCTTGACGTAGTTTTTACACACGTGCATGCATACTTAGGCGATATCTGTATGGTACTAGACGTAGATCAGTACCGTGATCATGATATTTGATAAAGAGGATACCAGGTGAATAGTATGATGAATGTGATATTGACCCGTACCCAGATTTAGGATGCCGTACGACGGATTTACGTACGAGCTATATCTTGATGATTGATCCGCACTCTTGACTTGGGATGTCTGATTTTAGATATGGTATTGGATATGATATTATTGAGGCGGGATCACCGACTAATATATATACAGGTATGTATATGTATCGACTCAGATGTTAGGCGGTTTCCTTACCTGTAGTTCAGCTTGTTAGCTTAGCCCTTTAGTTTAGTTTAGTTGTTAGATTAGATTCGATTGTTACCTATTTCAAAAACTAACGAATCGTGGGCATTTTTAAAGACAGCCCAAGGGATCCTACGGATATTTCAAAAGACGTATCTTTTCATAAAAACACCGTAGCCCCTATTTTCAAAACCCCATGATTCGTGTTATTTCAAAAGGCACCAATTTGTAAGACTTATATTAGATTAGTGCAGATTAGTTTTAGTTGCGTCTAGTATTCAGCTCCCGCTCATTTTTACTGTTCGCTCCGCATCGCATACTTATATTATAATTTCTTATTGCATTATTAATATCATGCTGTTAGGACACCAGCACCATTACCGATGACGCGTATGTACCACGTACACTTACTTGCCGGCTCACACACATCTTCATCGGTAATTGACATGTCACGAACACTTTAGAAAATACTATTTCATTTGACATAGGTTGTTAGCTAATAGTTTAGACATGATATTAGTGTACTTGCCTTATATGCTAGTTAGACATTGTAGTTATTGCCTACTACTTCATGCATGTTATTATTCACTGTTGTGTCGCATTCATGGATTCTCATGCTTATATTCACTGTTTACATGCTATTGATGACTTGGATTCGGATTTCATGAGATTTCTTGGATTTGGAGGAAAATCGTAAAAACATAAATAAACCTTTTCTCCGTTTTAAAATAAAAAGTGCGGTTTTCCCATGATGTATGAGTCGTCCACCATGAGTTTGCTGATGGATTTCGAGACCCGATTCGAGGAGTGGAGGAACCGTTTCGGGTACATGGTGGGCCCGGTGCGGAACCCCGGGGCAAGATGAATGTGGTGTTGACGTTGAGCCCGGCAGGGAAGCACTACCAACCGGTGATATTACCCGACGCGTCGGATATCCGGAGGATACCGTCGTGGTCTTGAGATGGATGGTAGGGGCCGGTCTGGACTGACGGCGCCCTAGATATTGAGATTGAGACATTGATATTTCGAGACATTGAGATTTATGTTTTGTGTCGATGCTAGACATTGTTGATACTGATTTCATTTATGATACCTCAGTTTAAAAATACGAAGGAAATCTCACTAATTTATGAAAACAGTTTCTTCATTTACATGTATTCTGTTTCATGCATGCATACCTCATTCATATGATATATTGCTACCTGAGGCACTGACACGGGCACATGAGTTTACACTCGGGTTAGATATTTACCCTAGCCATTGTTATAGGCTGCATGTTATATACATTTTTGAGGATATATTATGATCATTGACCTAGGATTGCGTTATTTATGCGATTTCTGTGCGTAGATGTTTTTCTATTCACGAGTTGGCAACTCACCCCCGTTGTGCCCCAGTTTCTTGCAGGTTTTGCCGTACAGGTTTAGTTACGGCTTTGCGGGCTCAGTTTCATTCGGGTGACTTGCTAGTTGGTGGGTTTTTCTTGTATCGTACCCATCATATTACCTTGTATAATATTATTCCGTTGTATCTAGTAAATTCCATCAACCAAACAAGTATTTATCGTGATAGAGACCAGTGTTGTTTACTCTTTCGACCTTAGAGTCGCTCGTTATATTTCTGGTGGTTTTGAGTTTCCTTTTGAGTTTTGATCCTCGCCGTTGGCGTTGTATATTTTATTGCTTGTGTGGTTGTGACCGTCGATTGACGAAGAGCTAGCTCCCGCTTGGGGATGCCTTTTTCTTGATTTCGTATACTATTCATGTTGTATCCTGTTTGGGGGCCAGTATTTACAAAGGAGACTCTGCCGAAATTTTCAGTAAATTTTTGATGTTTTAAAAACCGCATAATTCGGCTTATGCTATTGAAATTACTTGCTTTAAGTTGGTTTTTCCTGCACTCTACTGCTTTTCTTGGTTTGGATTTCTGGGTTTTCGGTTTACTTAGATTACGTACGCCTCGAGACGTTCGTAGTTTAAGTGCCGGTCATGTTCCGTACTTTCGGGTCGTGACAAAGTTGGTATCAGAGCGTTAGGTTTTAACCTTTGGAGCGTAGGATGACCCTTGGTTGATGGAATAGGTGACTAAAGTAGAGTGACGTACCGTTGATATGTTCCGCGGCATATTTACGACACGCCACTCCACTTATGAAGCCTTAGGATGTACATTTCCTTGTTCAGTTTTATATTCCTTCCTGATCTAGCCTCATCGGTACCAGTTTGGTTTTGCTGCTACGGTTACGGGCAGGGAGAGCTACGGCTAGAGTTGCGGTCAGCACACGCTCGTCACGAACGAGGACTGACTAGGGCGAAATTCCGGCGACACACGATTGCAGAGATGTGTCTTCTTACTGTGTTTCCGCGCCACGAGCGTTTGGCGGATCGCCTTTATGAGGTTACTCGGAGGTGCTGATCGACACTAGAGAATTGAGCCAATGATGGAGGCCAGCCAGATTTTGATGACCGTTGGTGTGTTGCTTACTCCTGATGATCGAGGCACTGTTCAGCGTGCAGATGAGCGAGCCAGTTATTGCCGCGAACGACGAGGTATTGCCACAGATGCTGGAGTTAGCGCAGAACGAGTTGTACTAAGAGATGATAGAAGGTCCCTAGTCACCCTAGGAGGAATGACTAGGACATGTGGTTCGTTCGCCTACCCGATGCGAGGTCATCAGATAGATTGCTTCCAGCTAGAGACGACTTCACTCGGAGACGTTGGGAGTCGACAGAGACGATCGAATGTCAGAAACCTATTATTCCAAGTTTAAAGTAGTCGGAAAGACATGCAGGCAATTCTATGGTCCCTCTAGAAGAATGAAACCCTAACTCGACTTAATGACCGTGTGAAAGCCTTTGAACCTTCGGGTTAGCGGCAGTTCTACGGCGCCATTAGTGAGGCTTGGGTTTGCCCTTCTACGGCTGGACCACCGATGCTGTGGTATGTACTCGATACTATTAAACTGTGCCCAAGAGGTTGAGCTCTTAGGGGATTATGAGGTTTTGACGACTCGATCAGATGGCTCGACTTAATTCGGATGCTAGGTGGTGAGATGCATTCTTGGGAGACTCCAGATACGAGGATAGTCGTTGGAGCTCAGTCCATGCAGCCGCGACGAGACGAGTCCAAAGCAGACGACATTAGAGAAAAGTGAAGTAAGAGGTTCGTACCAGATCTAGATGAGATGACGTTCCACTCCGCCGACATCAGAGATGCGATGCGCATGCCGAGGCAGAGTACTGGATATACCTTCCAGAAGGAGTCACGATGGGTATGCAACCGTTACAGAGCAAGATGCAGATATAGGAAAGGATAATGACTTCCGGACAGTTGGCAGAGACAAGACATGGAAGAGACCGTGAGCAGGATTCCTTCCAGGACACTGCTGCAATGATACTTGCACCCAGGATCAGATGTGTCACGTACATTTAGAGAGCCAGAGGCCGATGCCAGTGATATGCTGTCTTACGAGTGGTCGCGAGGATTGACCAAGAGATGACCAGAGAAGTGCCAGAACGGAATCGTCCCCGTTAGCACACCTGACAGGGCCGATGAGCCGATGGACCGAAAGATTGGTAATTCACAGTGAAGACCTTGACCCAGGAGTGGTCATGGTTACGCACGCCAGCAGGACAGAGTTCATGATCATCGACGAGACGTCCCACTAGTGACCGCGACAGTTGGCCGAGATTCTTAGAGGATGCGCTTGAGCAGTACTATTCCGCCATTATTGATTACGATGTTTTGGGTGATTTATTCGTATGGTTTGATTTTGATGATTGAGGATTTACGATTTTCACACAGTCATTGCACTTGATATCGTTTTCGTGCTTTAGTTTCACATGTTTGTGATTTTACGGTTTTAGACATTTGAGTTGATTTTGTGCGTATGCACGCACACGATTTGGTTCCTGCACTCTGTATAGTTATTATATGCTTGCAGTGCAGTGATACTCCTTTTGTGCACTCAGATGCGCTGGACTTCGATTTCGATTGTGATACTCGATGTTTGTTTTATGCACCTTGTGCACCTGATTTTATTTTACGCATGTTCGGCGCTTGATATTGGATTTGTTGATTTCGTGCATGATGGATGCCCCTGGTTTTGGGTTTTTGCGCATGATTGAGCGCAGGTTTTGAGATACGATTTTGGTGCACACCAGATGCACTAAATCGAGATTCTTCGTGCATGTCAGATGCACCTGTTTTGCGGTCAGGCACACATGTTGCCTACGACAGATGTTTCGTGCACACCCGATGTACTTAGATGTTGTTTCTGTGCGCATGTATGGCACATTCATGGATTTTGATTTCCGTGCGCACCAGACGCACGTAGCATTCATGTGCATATTGTTGGAGATAGTGCCCTCATAGTCAATTATTGGATCGCAGGTACGTGATTGCAATGATTGCGGAGGACCTATCCCGGTAGGACAGTCTTACTCGAAATGATAGTATGCTATCTGGCTTGCCTTTATCAGTCGTGTACATGTTCAGGTGACTGATTGCATGTTACACTTTGATAGAGCCCTTAGGATCTTGCTTTACTACCAACAGTATGATGGCGATCATATACGTGAGAGTTGGGTAGTTTATATGCATATCCTTAATTGTGGTCCCTAGTCGTGGGAGTTTCGAGACAGGGCATCGATACTCCGGAGTAGACTAGTGTATACAGTCGAGACCCCGACGAGGGGCGGTGGCCGGTCTCACAAGCCACTGGTGTCAGTTGGATCACCTAAGATGTATACAGGTGCTCATTGGGTTATGAGTACACCGGACAGGACTCGCCGGGAATCTGCTAGTTAGTACTATACCTATCGTCAGATAGCAGTTCCCTGGTGACATGTGTACAGGTTAGTTCATCGACCTGAGGTCGTCATTTGTCTCGTGTGAGTTCCCACTGTGCTTTGATTTCTGCCCTACCATGGCTCAAAGGAGTCGTGCAAACAGGTAGCTTTTGGGTACAGTCCCGAGCCATATGGAGGCACGTGAGCGGATCGGCAGGGGATTCGTCTCTCCCGGTATTGGGGGCGAGATCGTGCTGTGTCTAGGAGAGCCATTACGCAAAGCCCTCGGCCGAGGCAGGAGATTTACTGGTAGGTATTCCAGTAGTATCTCAGGGCGTTCTGGGCTACACTCCGACATGACTTATACTGCTAATGGGGTCTGACGTTACTAGCCCCCTAGGCGGATATGCGATACTCATTGACGAACGGACCGGACTGTATATACATTGTCACTGTTAGGCTCAGTAGGGTTTTCGGAGGAGTTCGCTCATCGGTCTCCCTTGAGTTCGCTCCTCGGCCACCCTTGAGGTCAGTCCATGGGCAGCCGTTACGCATAGCTAGTGCCGCTGACGGTTTGTGGTTAAACCCACTGCCAGGGTGCTGACGAGTCATTAGAGTCCCCCACAGACAGTTTCCCAAGTTCGGGCGAAACGTTGTAGAGGCCGTATGGTTTTATGGCAGGGTTCGGAAAATGCACGTGCGTTTACGCATGTGTTAATTTTCGGGCAGATGATACTGGTCGGCTTTGGATTAAGCCGGATCCGAGTATTATATTGAGTAGGTATAATATCTTTGTCTCAGTTGCATTTGTATTCGGTCGTAATACAAATGCGGGTATATTTATACAGTTTCGGGGTTGTCCTGAAATTCGTTTCAGGATCACTTTTGGAAGTTGCCAGTTTCCAGTTTTCTATCAGCCGTCTTTTAACATTCGGTTAAAGACGGATTTGTCTTTTCTTGAGATGAGTGTGGATTCTTCTAGAAGGTTCTAGATGAGGTGACTAGGATTAAATGGTGTTATGTTCTAATTGGTTGCATTAAAGGTGTGATGAGGTGTATTAGTGATTCATGCTTTAGTATTAATACCTTTTGTTTTCCTTAGGATATTTTGAAGTGAGAAGCTTTATCCTATAGTCACCCCCCCTCTCCTACGGTTACCTCCCTCTTGCTATATATGCTTGCCCTCTCTCTCTCCTCATTCACACTCTCACTTGATGTTTTCATTTTGCTAGAAAAGATTATGATAGGTTTTATCGGTGTATGGAATTTCACAGTCCATTTCATTCCATCACCCGATTCCTTCGGCAACATCATTAACCGATCGTCCACGGATTTGGACGAAGTGAGACAAAGTCATCTACTCATTCTCTACATCAATCTTTGTCGTCTCTTTTAGCAAACTTGACGATCGAGTTGCCCCGAGTCAGAGGCGGGAGCCCGTTTAAAGAACCGATCATGTGGTGCCACTTCGACGAGGACATCGGCGATCGACGAGATCGGAGCAGCCGCAACGGAGCGTGGGATGATGGTTGAAGAACGAAGGACTCGGATCGTTCGGTATAACATTCCTACACTCTTTACAGTTTGTTAGTTTAGCAATAATGGCAGATCCGGGTTAAAGTATACGATAGCGCCAAGTTTAAAAGTTTTTGTTCCGCATTTGGCGTCTGTAGACTGCCGGGGCGCTAGCGTAGACTTACAGTAGTATCAGAGCCTAACCATTTTGCTATACTAACTTGTGCTAACGTGTTCAAAACTTCGATCGAACCGAAAAACCAAAACTGCAAAAATCCTACCTGACAGTTTCTGTTAATTTTAAACGGTCTCAAAATTTATTTCTGGATGTCTTAAAAATCTGTGCAGGGAATTCTAAGAGCCACGACGAAATTTGGGGTTGTGATCCCTCCAAGCTGCCGCGGAAGGGCGGCCAAACCCATGGTTTGGCCGCGCAACCGCGGCCACGTGGGGAGCACGTGCTCCCAAATTTTGTCAGGATGTTCTGTGTTGGATTTTGGGGTTTTTGGTATATTTCATTTTGGCCCAGTTTTTATTACTGTTCACCAGTAAGCAGTGGGGCCCACTTTTTGATAATTGGTCTTTGGTCGATCGTAATTTAAACACGTTAGTTTACAGTGCTTACATTATATCTCCGACCGGGAATGTCATTTGATCGGTAAACCGCGTTTAACTGCTATAGTTCTTTTAGACGGGTTTGCGAACGTGACATTCGCGTTGATGTTCTGTGTTGTGCTGTGATGTTGCGGATTTGTCGTGGTGGATAGCAGTGTGCAATGGTAGTACAGTTTGAGTTTATTTGTACATTTGATATTGCGGGGCGAGCGTCCAACTTGTGCACTGCCGTCACTGCCTGTTGTATAATATTCTTTTTGGGGCATGACCAGGTTGCGGTCGATGTACCTATTGTACTATTTTTCATTACTGTACTAGGTTTTGCCCCGAGACGGAGTGCACGAATAGCCGGGTTCTGGGGGGCAACGGGTCCGCATCTCATGGCTTTGAGAGGCAGAGGGGTCCCACTTCAGAATTGGCAGACTATTCGCCGCACTCGTAGGGGGTACAGGTTGACCCATGGAGGGGTGCCCAAGCTTACCGGATTCCGTGGAGTGCTGGGTGGTCCATTCACTATGCTGTAGGGGGCTGCCTCGCTTCAGGTCTAGGCTGGTAACTTGCCGCTCCCGTAGGGGTCTAGGTTTCATTGCACAGGCTATCCACATGATAGGGGAACGTCGAGTTTCAGCAGCGGCTCTGTGAAACTCGGGGATCCCAGATATCTGTATTGTTCTGTGATGCTTATTACTTTTCTGTAATGTTGCATATTATCACGCCTGGAGCGATTATGTATATTGGTTTATATACTATTAGATGTTGTATATGTTTTACACCCGCGCTAGTCCAGTCCCCGCTCTGTCGTTAGTTAAGTAACCTAACGGGTGATGACGGGACCCAGTGACGAATGCGGATGGCATATACGTACATTATATTTTCGTTCTTTTCTGGTGTGATTGATTGATGGGACTGCGTTGATTCTGATCAATGCAAAGTAATACAAACCTGTATACAGTTGTTGGAACAATTTAAAAAGGTGTTATTGCAAAGACGTTTCCTTTTGTTATGCATAGCGGTATTCAGTGGAATATCCTGCACCTCATTCGACGGGGCAAGGGCCGATATCCCTTCACCGGGACTGACCCCTTGGACAGAAGTTTGCGTCGGGGTAATAACTTCACTATAGTCGATTACATGTTGCTTTGCATAGCGGTATTCAGTGGAATATCCTGCACCTCATTCCACGAGGAAAGAGCCGAGATCCCTTTACCGGGAGTGACCTCTTTAGCAAAAGGTTTTCGCTACTATATTTTAAAAAAAAGCTATCAGGTTCCTTCAGCGATATCAAGTTCACTACGCTAAAGGTTTTTCGCCAAAAATCAGCCGTAGCCCTCCGTCACTTATTTTGGGTATTCAGTAGTATTCAAGCTATGTATTTTGACCTAACGCCAAGGCCTAGTGTTTGGTAGCTGTTGGGTATTCAATTATTGCATAGATAGATGGGTTGGTTTGGGACAGCCGTTCTGCCATTTTGACCTAATGCCAAGGGCATGTGCGGGTGGGTTCAAATTAACAAGATAGTGATGGGTAGAACTTGGCATGTGACTTATGACATTTTGACCTAACGCCAAGGTTATAAGAGCATGGGGCAAAAACAATATCAGGAGTTTCTAAAGAAACTGAAACTTGCCGAGTATGCGCATACCTTCTGGAGTATGAGTAACGTGGATGCATTCCATCACGTTATCATGCGATGAGAGTTGGATCCTGATTCCCACTGATGAGTTGGTTTACTCTTCGGGTAATCCCGATTGATTCTTCTTTAGGTTTGGAGGAGAATTTGACAGGACAGTGGGAGGTTTCCGGATTAGATAAAGTGATGACCATTCTGATCTAGGTTAGAGTGCACGCAGAGTGTTTCTTTTCTCTCTCTCTCTTTGGCAGCGACCTTTGACCGACCCTAGACTATGACTCAGTGACCAGGTTGACCGAACCTTCTTAAAATACTGGCTTTTGGATTGTCTGAGTTGCATAAGTCATTGCCACTCCTTCTTTTACCCTTTGAATTTCTCAGAACACCCGTATTATTACGGATATCCACTTCCATTGGATAGAGCCATCGTATGGTTATATACGAACTCGAAGGGACTTCTTCGGGGATGGATCAAGGTTCAGGAGAAATAGAATTGGTTTATTTAGTTGTCTTTTATTATCACCTTCTCTCAGGTTGCGAGAGCTCCTTGGTTTAGGAGAGTACACCTATTACGCCTATTGGATAGTCTTATTCCAAACCATAGGCTGGTGCCGAAAGGTAGGGAATGAAGAAAACCAATTAGCCTAAGTAGGGTGTGCAGAAGGTAATATGTAAAGACAAAATAAAGGGATTAGAAAGAGGGCAAAGTAAATTGCGACTGATATCATTCACGACCAAAACCGCGTACTTCATCGCCGCTCCTATTTCACCTTTAAAAAGAATAAGGTATTATTCAGTTGTCTTTTATCGTCACCTTCTCTCGTGATGCGAGTACTCCTTGGTTTAGGAGGGTACACCTATTATGCTTACTGGATAGTCTTCTTCCAAACCATAGGCTGGTGCCGAACGGTAGGGAAGGAAGAAAACCAGTTAGCCTAACGATGGTGTACAGAAGGTAACGACTAAAGACAAATAAAGGGGATTTGGAGAGATGGCAATAAAATATACGGTTGAAGTCATGAATAGGATTATGGAAGAGGCATTGCTATGAATACCAGGATACCCCTACGAAACATTTTCATGTTTCAGTGCATCGTTAAAGAAAACTGTTTTCCCGATTAGACACTTACTCCAAGGGTATGTATTTACCAGGTTTCATCCTCATATCTGTATGGTTTTACAGATGATGAGTGGGAGTAAGATATTGGGAATTAGGTGATTATCCTCATTATATCGGAATTCGTTAAAATTGGTGATATTTGAGGAAATCGCCAGGGTACTGTTTTCCACCTACAACGCACAGGTTTTGAGTTGGATAACTCAGCAGACTTATACAGAGCATTGTATGTTGTCCAAGTGTCCATCAGGACAAAGGGGTAGGTCCTCGTACTTGTTCTGTTTACTTATAACTTCTCTAGTATTTAGACGAGTGTTTCGTAGAAATACATAGTCTAAGTTTTGAGAAGTTGTGGGTATAAGAATAAAGTAGAGAACCAGGTATCACAAGTATCGGGATTCTTCAAAGAGATCGAAGATGTAGATTCTTGTGATTGGTATTCAGATGATAGTGATAGTTTTGAGAAACGTGTTTCTCTTTCAGGTTACTCATAATTGGATGGATTCCTAAGTTGAGTAATGCTGATTAGCCTCTTTCCATTAAGTTGATATGCACTGGAGACAGCTGCATGATTCGAATATGGTTCCAATTAAATAAGTGCCAAAGTTTCTATATTGGATATAGAATAGTTCGTACCTTAAAAGAAATTAAGGTACGGGGAGTTGTCCAGCTTTTGCTTAAAACCAGACTCTGGATAACTCAGGGCACGTTTCTGTAATGGCTGTTTGTGGGTTGACCCTGGCTATGACGAGGGTTGATATTCTACCATTTGGAAGATCAATAGTGATATTGTTCTTGACTCGCCACAGTTTTAGTAAAAATGGATCTTTTTCAGAAAACAGTAGTGGGAGTATGGTAGAACTGGAAGTGATTCCAGAACCGCGAACGATTACGAAAAATTTAATAGGACCTATATATTCAATCAGGTTTGACATTCCAATAGCCACTCCGCAGGTATGGTAGGTAACCTCAGACACCCGAGAGGTACTTCGGTAGGCTCAAGGACAGTGACAGGGAGGTTCTTATCTACCCAGACTTGACACTACTGTTGTTTCAGGATATGAGACCCGGTAGGAGGGTTGTCGTAGTCAGTGGGAGCAACGGAAGCATGGTGGGCAAGTAGCTTATGTCTATTTATAGACTAGAGCAGTTATAGCGGAGATAGATCATCTAATTTTGATATGACAGTCATGGGTTTGACTTCAATCAGAATAAGGGATGGATCAGTTAAGAAGGTAGTAGGGTGTGATGTCATGGTATCTGGATGACATACACAGAGTGGGAAGTAAAATTCCTGTACTACGATCGGTTGTACTATGGTCGTCACACAGTTGTTTCTCCAGACAGGACATGGATATAATATTAGACATTCTGATTTCTGGATCTATGGTTTTAGATCTAGATTTGGGTGGTTTCCCAATGTGGGTACTTTGACAGATATTCTAATGGTTTTTAGAATAGTTAACTCCTAGCATGGTGGTGTACCTGCAAGTGATGGAGTCACCCTCTCTAAAGGTGTCTTACAGACTAAAGAGGAGAGGGATGTGCATGATTGGCAGATCACTTGATTAGGCAATTGAGTCAATCATGAGATGTCAAGTACCACACCAGATGTTGTTTTTGCACTAGATGCAATAAGTTTGTATTAATCCAATCCTGGAGAAACATAAGTAAGCAGTTTTAGAACATTGGTACATGTTCTACGGATTTGATAACGGCAGCCTCTTTCGGGAGACGGTTATCATTGCAGGCTTCAAAGGTGACATGGATGACAGAGTGATTGTCAGAGTTTTAGTTTTCCTTCTGACGAAGGACAGTATTATGGACAGGTGGTCCAAGAGGATACTGTGGGTGGCATGGTGCCGGATACTGATTAGGTTCAGTGATCCATACAGTCTAAGAAGTTTGGATATGGAGTTCATTTATGAACAAAGGTCCCATCAGATATCCAGACATATTCTAAGACGGGTACTACTCAATTCGGGAGATGGCTTTCTCTACGAACTTGAGATTAAGAGAGATACAGAAAGAAACTTCTAGGCGGATCCACTCACTGAAGCTATTTCTCGAACACAATAGTTTTACAAACGGGCTTTGTGAAACTGATTAGTAGAGGAGTTGGATGTTCGGTTTCACACGGGCTATGAGTAGTCGACATCGCAATATTAGCCTTGAGTGCAAGTGGGAGATTGTTGGAGATAGTGCCCTCATAGTCAATTATTGGATCGCAGGTACGTGATTGCAATGATTGCGGAGGACCTATCCCGGTAGGACAGTCTTACTCGAAATGATAGTATGCTATCTGGCTTGCCTTTATCAGTCGTGTACATGTTCAGGTGACTGATTGCATGTTACACTTTGATAGAGCCCTTAGGATCTTGCTTTACTACCAACAGTATGATGGCGATCATATACGTGAGAGTTGGGTAGTTTATATGCATATCCTTAATTGTGGTCCCTAGTCGTGGGAGTTTCGAGACAGGGCATCGATACTCCGGAGTAGACTAGTGTATACAGTCGAGACCCCGACGAGGGGCGGTGGCCGGTCTCACAAGCCATTGGTGTCAGTTGGATCACCTAAGATGTATACAGGTGCTCATTGGGTTATGAGTACACCGGACAGGACTCGCCGGGAATCTGCTAGTTAGTACTATACCTATCGTCAGATAGCAGTTCCCTGGTGACATGTGTACAGGTTAGTTCATCGACCTGAGGTCGTCATTTGTCTCGTGTGAGTTCCCACTGTGCTTTGATTTCTGCCCTACCACGGCTCAAAGGAGTCGTGCAAACAGGTAGCTTTTGGGTACAGTCCCGAGCCATATGGAGGCACGTGAGCGGATCGGCAGGGGATTCGTCTCTCCCGGTATTGGGGGCGAGATCGTGCTGTGTCTAGGAGAGCCATTACGCAAAGCCCTCGGCCGAGGCAGGAGATTTACTGGTAGGTATTCCAGTAGTATCTCAGGGCGTTCTGGGCTACACTCCGACACGACTTATACTGCTAATGGGGTCTGACGTTACTAGCCCCCTAGGCGGATATGCGATACTCATTGACGAACGGACCAGACTGTATATACATTGTCACTGTTAGACTCAGTAGGGTTTTCGGAGGAGTTCGCTCATCGGTCTCCCTTGAGTTCGCTCCTCGGCCACCCTTGAGGTCAATCCATGGGCAGCCGTTACGCATAGCTAGTGCCGCTGACGGTTTGTGGTTAAACCCACTGCCAGGGTGCTGACGAGTCATTAGAGTCCCCCACAGACAGTTTCCCAAGTTCGGGCGAAACATTGTAGAGGCCGTATGGTTTTATGGCAGGGTTCGGAAAATGCACGTGCGTTTACGCACGTGTTATTTTTCGGGCAGATGATACTGGTCGGCTTTGGTTTAAGCCGGATCCGAGTATTATATTGAGTAGGTATAATATCTTTGTCTCAGTTGCATTTGTATTCGGTCGTAATACAAATGCGGGTATATTTATACAGTTTCGGGGTTGTCCTGAAATTCGTTTCAGGATCACTTTTGGAAGTTGCCAGTTTCCAGTTTTCTATCAGCCGTCTTTTAACATTCGGTTAAAGACGGATTTGTCTTTTCTTGAGATGAGTGTGGATTCTTCTAGAAGGTTCTAGATGAGGTGACTAGGATTAAATGGTGTTATGTTCTAATTGGTTGCATTAAAGGTGTGATGAGGTGTATTAGTGATTCATGCTTTAGTATTAATACCTTTTGTTTTCCTTAGGATATTTTGAAGTGAGAAGCTTTATCCTATAGTCACCCCCCCTCTCCTACGGTCACCTCCCTCTTGCTATATATGCTTGCCCTCTCTCTCTCCTCATTCACACTCTCACTTGATGTTTTCATTTTGCTAGAAAAGATTATGATAGGTTTTATCGGTGTATGGAATTTCACAGTCCATTTCATTCCATCACCCGATTCCTTCGGCAACTTCATTAACCGATCGTCCATGGATTTGGACGAAGTGAGACAAAGTCATCTACTCATTCTCTACATCAATCTTTGTCGTCTCTTTTAGCAAACTTGACGATCGAGTTGCCCCGAGTCAGAGGCGGGAGCCCGTTTAAAGAACCGATCATGTGGTGCCACTTCGACGAGGACATCGGAGATCGACGAGATCGGAGCAGCCGCAACGGAGCGTGGGATGATGGTTGAAGAACGAAGGACTCGGATCGTTCGGTATAACATTCCTACACTCTTTACAGTTTGTTAGTTTAGCAATAATGGCAGATCCGGGTTAAAGTATACGATAGCGCCAAGTTTAAAAGTTTTTGTTCCGCATTTGGCGTCTGTAGACTGCCGGGGCGATAGCGTAGACTTACACATATTTTGGGATTGATTTCGTATAGAGCAGTACGTTTTTATGATATTGCTATGTGTTTTCGTACTGAGCAGGACTAGTCAGAGGACAGTACCTGAATATATTTTACATGTATAGTTTCGAGTTATATCATATTGAATTTCATTTCGGATTTGGACATTGTGTTTTCACCATGACTCCGATGATTGCAGGATGCTGGATAGAGTTTTGATTTGAGTTATATGCTTATTTTTCATGCGCATGCGCTGCGCTACGATTTGTTTTATGTATTTATGATTCCGGAGCCCCGACGACTTGATAGTTTTGCTTAGATGTTTTAGTATTTGGGGGGAGTTTTAATTTAAATTCGGGGACCGAATTTCTTTAAGGGGGGAAGATTGTAGCGTTTTGAAAATCGTTTCGGTGAAATTTCGGAAAATCGGTAAAATAAGGGGGTTTTCTGTAAAAAGTCAAAATGCAAATATCTTATTATAAAAATTAAATATACATATTCTAGCTATGTAATTGCTATTATTTGGTGTTTATTGAGCCGCTGGTGAAATTTCAAATTTTCTGAAAAAAATATTATTTTATTATTATTTTAAGCCGTCACTAATACATTTAATTAGGGAAAATTACAAATTGGAATGAGTTGAAACAAATTTTGTGCATCATAAAACATTAAATAAAATTTTGTCATGTGGTTTTTGAACGAAATCATTTGCCAAAACGGTTTAGAAATTATTGAAGAAAAAAGGCTTTTTTTAGCGTAAATGGATGTTTGGGGTATTGTATTTATCATTTTTCATCACCCCACACCCGTACCCACACCCACACACCCCCATTCACTTCTCCCCTTGGCTGAATTCAGCAGCCCCCTCTCTTGTCCCCACTTGGTTTGCAAAAGAAAGAAAAGAAAAGAAAAGTGTAGAAAATGGATAAATGAGGTGGACTTTTGACTTTGGTTGACCTTGACTTTCACCCCCACTTTCTCTACCTCCCTCTCTCTCCTCTCCCCCTCCCATTCCAGCAGCCCCCCCTCTCCTACAGCAGCAGCCCACCCCTCCATTTTCCCTTCTCTTTTCTCTTCAAAACTTCATCAAAAATTGCCCAAAATCCATCAAAAAAAATCCCAAAACCCAAATCCGACTCCTACCCATTTTAGCTTAGCCCGTATAGCATGGATCTTTGTGAGAAGAGAGCATTTTGGAGGGCCATGGATGCTTGTGGATCTTCAAATGTTTTTGGGTATAATTCTAAACCTTTTTGCTTAGTTTGTTACTAATTTCTTAAAGCTAATTTAGTTAAGTGTTAATTTGGTTTATGTGAGTTTAATTGCATGATTTAAGATTTCAAGTTAGGGTTTGTTGTGGAAATGAGTTGTGTTTGATTGTGCATGGTTTGTGATGTGAGCTAACATCTTGAAAACTTGTTAAAATTTATCTAGTTGCATATTACAAGTTGTTACTTGAAAAATGTCCAAATTAAGCTTTTGTGCAAACTAGGGTTTTATGAAATGCATTTATATGTGAGATTAAAAATATGGTTCGGGTTTTTATCATATTATTAACATTATTAAGTGTAGTTTAACACTTTAGTTCATGGAAATCCAACCTAAATTGTAGTTTGTGCATTTTTGCTATATTTTGTAAACTAGAATATTAGGGTTTTTGGAATTTAATGAGATTAAATTCCGGAAATTGTTTCTATGACTTATTTAAGAGATTTAATAAGTATATTGGCCGCTACATTCATTTAAACATCATGTTTTGTGCAAAAACGGCGAATTGTGCTTGCTAGATTTTCGGAAAAATGACTTTTTAAGTGAAATTGGGGTTTTTGTGAGTTTTAACCTAGTTTATATTAAAATTAGTGTTCGTGAATGTGCTAATGAGTGTGATTGGGTTTTTCTCGATGGTTTGACATTTGTACATCGACATCGAGGGTTGATTTGACTATTCTTGCATGCGTAGGCGATAGGTTTGGACTTATGCGTGATACGCGTGCCGATTTGATTTTCGTATGCCGTTTCGATTTCGAATTTAGTTTTAATGCGATACAGTGCGTTATGATATGTAGGTACCCCCATGTAGACTTCGAGACGACAAGCAAGCGCGTGGCGACGTCGGCACCGGCTAGCGAGGACCAGGTGAGTAGATTTATATCTACGGGGAGAAGTCGGGTGGATGGCGTATAGCACCCCCGCAGTCCGTGGTGGTGTATACGGATGCGTATACACACCAACAATTATTATATGTTATTTGGGATTAATAACGATGCTTAGAATGGATATTGGTGTGTTGGATTATTTTAGCGTTGCGAACCCTAGGGTAGTGTTACACTACACATACACACATACATACTTGCATACTTTCCTATTGATATGTGCTCATGGGATTCTTTATCGTTATGTGTTCATATGGGTATGGGACTATGTGTTCACATACTGATTTTAGGATGATTCTTGGGATTGAGCTGAGTCGATGAGATTTGATTTGAGGCCGTGAAATCGGTGATATAGCAGTGTTCATATCTTAGATTGGTTAATTGCATGAAATTTGGGTGCATGAATCTGCCAACACACCGCGGAACCGCGGCCGATCCCACCGACCCGCCGCGGATCCGCGGCCGAGATGAGCCCGATTCACCCCAAATCTGCCCAGTAACTCTTTTTTGAATATTTTGTCTTTTCTGGAATGTTTATTTTTTGCTGAGGTCTCAGGTTTACAGAGAAGTTTTGGAGCAGAATCTAATGGGTTTGATCGATCGAAATTATACGATGTTTCCTTGTTTGATTATATCTGTGAACTGTATTATGTGTTCGTAAACCTCCCCTAACTGCTAGTATGTCGGTTGGCAGGGGGTTGCACATATCTGTAATGTTTTTACTGTTTGTGATTATGAACTGTATTGGATTGTTGTGATGATTAGCCGGGGTTTTGTGATGGGTTATTGTATTAATTCATTCGATGTAATTGTAATAAGTTGTAATATTATTTTGCGGGGCACATCCAGGTTGCGGTTGTAGCCACCGTTGTATTATTTCTTTTTACTGTTTTTGCTCCTACGATAGACCCAAGGTGGGGTGCACAAACTACCGGGTACTTCGAAGTGTTTAGTGGCTTACTCACAATGTTGAGGGAGACCGCTTCACTTCGGGTACTTGGCGGATAGTTTGCAGTACTCGTAGGGGTCTGGCGTGGGGTAATGGCTGTTCATCACAACTGTGTAATCCGTCTTTTCTTACAGGCTCAAAAGAAACGTGGATTGCTTGCATATCCAATAAAGTTTATCTGTGATCTGGAATGCCTATTATTGCGTCTGACGAATGTACAATATCTATATATGATAGCTATTTAGACGTCACTTATGTTTAACACCCGCACTAGCCCAGCCCCCGCTCTGCCGTTAGTTAAGTAACCTAACGGGTGATGACGGGACCCCGTGGCGAATGCGGATGGCATAAGCGGACGTTGTATTTTCATTGTTATCTGTAATGATAGGTTAAAGATAGGACGCATTATTTTTAATGCAAAGAAAAATAAATCCTAAACTGAATCGTTGGAACAATTTCAAAACCACTTGGTTTTCTTCAAAAAGCAAAATTTAAATGCGGAGCTTAAACCACTCCTTTTAATAAAGGCTATCTTGGTTCCTTCGATTAAATCAAGTTCACTACGTTAACGATTTTTTGCCAAAAACCTGTCTAACCCTCCGTCGTTTCAAATAGACAGCACATCGTATTCATGCCATGCTTGTTGGCCTACGTTAAGGCATAGTGGATGGTAGCAGCGTGTTTGCTTATTTGTTGCATAGATAGATGCATTAGTATAGGACAAACGTAGAGCCTTGTTGGCCTACGTCAAGGGCATGTACGATGTACCTAAATTAATCAGGACAATGACGGGTAGCACTTGACTTGCGTCTTATGATTTCTTGGCCTACGTCAAGGTCATAAGAGCTTGGGGTAAAAACTCACATCGGGAGTTTCAAACATAAATGAAACTTGCAGATTTAGCATACCTTCTGGAGTGTGGTGACTAGAGTGGCTTCAATCTAGTGCATCATGCAATGATAGTTGGATCCCGATCCCATTGATGAGTAGGATTACTCTCGGGAAACTTTCTCACTTAATAATCAATGCTATAAACCAAGTAGGTGTCCAGAAATGTGTTAGAGGGGCTACGCCTCCAAGAAAAAGAGGTTATTTAATTAAGGAACTTCGCAAAAGCGTTGGAAAACCTCCCTCGAAGTACCAACACCGGCCTGGCTGAAAGGTTAAGCAAGTATTGTGACGTGTGATTAAATCCTGACTTGTTCTTCTTTTAGGTTTTGAAGAAGGATTTGAGGAAACAGTGGGAGCCATCCTGTTTAGATAAATTGATAACCAATCTAAACTTGCAAGAAGCATATGCTGAGTGTTTTCTTTTCTCTCTCTGGCAGCTACCATGACAGGACTAAAACTATTACTTGAAAAAATATACTGACCGGGCAGAACTATAAAGATTAGCTAAGGAACGTCAACATTGCACTGACTTATGACAAAGTAGCATATGTTACCACCGATGTTCCTCCCCTTATCCCAGGACCAGATTCCTCAGTTGTGGACAAGGAAGTTCGCAAAACCTGTGATCTAGACTGTGAGCGAGCTAAGTGTATCGTGCTGGCGCCCATGAACAATGAACTCCGGAAACAGCACGAGATTATGGATATTATATCCATCTTTCTCCATTGCTAGGAATTGCATGGGGAGCACTCCCGTATCGCGAGGTACGGGACCTCAAGGAAACTCTTCCAGATGAGGTTAGCTCCAGGATCGCCTGTAGGAGAGCACGTCCTCAAAATGATCAGCCTCATTGAGGAACTCGCAAACCTAGGATGCATGCTAGAGAATGATTTGTATATCGACTTGATTTTGCAGTCCCTTCCCCACACCTTCTCTCAGTTCGTGCTTAGCATTAACATGTACGAAATGGAAGCTGATCTTCCAAAGCTCCTCAACATGTTGAGGGTAGCAGAGACCTCCTTGAAAAAGGAGAAGACCCCCCTTCTGTATGTTGGCCAATCATCCTCTTCTAAATCTAAAGCGAAAGCTAAAGGGAAGAAGAAGATGAAAGTCACCAAATCGAAGGGTGGGGTCAAGAAGGTGCAAGGAACGAACAAGGCAGGAAGGGTGAAAGCGGATATAAACGAATGCTTTTATTGTCACAAGCAAGGGCACTGGAAGAAGGACTGTATAGCCTTCAAAGCCAAGGACAAGAAGCAAGATGTTGCTTCTGCTTTAGGTGTGTTCGTAATCGAAAATTGTCTTTCAGTAAACTCTACATCATGGGTACTTGATACCGGTTCTGGTTCTCACATCTGTAATTCATTGCAGGATCTGAGAAATAGTAGAGTACTGGAGACAGGTAATATGACTCTCCGGATGGGCAATGGAATGCATGTAGATGCTATTGCAATAGGGGAATATCACCTAGGGTTGACTAGTGGGCACATTTTGGTGTTTTACAGCTGTTTTTGTATTCCCGGTATGTTGTGTAATATTATATCAGTATCTTTGTTATCTAATGAAGGATATAATTTTGCGCTTGAAAGAAATGTCATGAACATTCTCCTAAATAAAGAATTTATTGGGTATGGCACACTGGAAAACGGCATATACATACTTAATCAACCTCGAATTTTCAATATTCAAAACACACTTAAAAGAAAGGCTCCAGATTCAAATAAAGCCTTCCTTTGGCATTGTAGACTTGGTCATATAAACGAAACAAGGTTGACTAAGTTACATAAAGATGGATATCTAGATCCGTTTGAATATTCATCATATGCAACTTGTCAATCATGTATCAAAGGAAAAATGACCAAATCTCCGTTCACCGAACACGGAGCAAGAGCCACAGAACTCTTGGGACTTGTACACAGTGATGTATGTGGTCCAATATCTATACATGCGAGAAGCGGTCACTCCTACTTCATCACTATTACTAATGACTTCTCTAGGTATGGACATGTGTTCTTAATGAAACATAAATCCGAGGCCTTTGAGAAGTTTAAGGAGTATAAAAATGAAGTAGAGAAACAAACTGGTAAAAGTATCAAGACACTTCGATCTGATCGAGGTGGAGAATACTTAAGTACCAGTTTTCTTGAATGCTTAAAAGAGAATGGAATTCTCTCTCAGCTTACTTCGCCTTATACACCTCAGCATAATGGTGTATCAGAAAGGAGGAATCGCACGTTATTAGATATGGTGTGTTCAATGATGAGTAGTGCTGAGTTGCCACTTTCCTTCTAGGGATTTGCTCTAGAATCAGCAGCATACTTATTGAATAGAGTTCCAACTAAGTCTGTGCCTACCACTCCATATGAAATGTGGAGCGGGAAGAGACCATATCTCAAGTATATCAAGATATGGGGGTGGCGGCATATGCTAAAAAGCATAGTCCGGACAAGCTCGAGGCACGATCGGTTTTGTGCAAGTTTGTAGGATACCCCAAACATTCAAGGGGGTACATGGTCTACCACACTGAAGAACAAAAGGTGTCTGTCGCTCGCCACATTGTCTTCTTAGAAAGAGAATTTCTTACAAAAGAAATTAGTGGGAGCGCGGTAGAGCTGGAAGAAATTCCAGAACCTCAAACTGCTACCGAGGACTTAGTAGAACCTCAGATTTCAATAGAACATGATGAACCAACGCCACTCCGAAGATCTAGTAGGCTTTCTCATCCTCCTGAGAGAAACTATGGTTTTCTTCTAGATGGGGATCGAGAGGATTGCATCATCGATGATGATGAGCCTACTAGTTTTCAGCAGGCTATCACGAGTATTGACTCGGTGAAGTGGCTGGATGCTATGAGATCCGAAATGGAATCCATGTACACCAATAAAGAATGGACTTTAGAAGTTGCTCTTCCTGAGGTGAAACCAGTTGGATGCAAATGGATCTTCAAAAAGAATATTGGTGCACTTGGACAAGTGGAAACCTGCAAAGCCAGACTCGTTGCAAAAGGTTTTCGTCAAAGACCAGGATTGGACTATGATGAAACCTTTTCACCAATAGCTATGCTTAAATCCATTCGGATCCTGCTTGCCATTGCTACCTTCCATGACTATGAAATCTGGCAGATGGATGTAAAAAAAGCTTTTCTAAATGGACATTTAGAAGAGAGTGTTTACATGGATCAACCAGAAGGATTCTTAGACAGTGGGAGCTGCGGAAAAGTGTGCACGTTGCTTAAATCCATCTATGGATTAAAGCAAGCATCACGGAGTTGGAACATCTTCTTTGATGAGACAGTCAAAGAATTTGACTTTTTCAAAAATGTAGATGAACCATTGTCACGACCCGAAATATTAGCTCGTGACCAACACTTGAATCACGCCACGTCTAGAGGCGTAACGGGATTCAAGTAAGCTGAAACCCAGAAATCTAAACCTTTTTAGAAAAATAAAGGAGGTGAGGTTTTGAAATAAAGGTATGATGAAAACAAGTTTTCTTAATGCATAGAAAGATACATGAATGATGCAAGTGAAATTTATAAGTTTAAAAAAAAACATGTTTCATCTTTGAAAAATTTCGGCAGCACCTCATTTGTATATTTTGATCCAAAACCACAATACATAACAAGAATAATGGCATCCCCAAGCGGGAGCTAGCTCTTCGCCAAACGGCGGATCAAAACCACACAAAATAGTATAAATAAGTATACGACGCCCAACGGGGAAGTTCACCACTAAAAGATAAATGAAAGAGCCAGATATAACCCCAAAGGGAAAATAAAACCCATCGCTCAATCTCGCAACTACAAGTCTCACTAAGTCTCATTACTTATACAAATACAACTTTTGATTGATTGATGGAGTCAACTAGACACAATATGAAATAAAATACAAGAATGGGTACGATACAAATGCCCCACCTATCAATGCAAAACACCCAAATGAATCTGTGTGCCAGCGAATCCGCTACTGATCCAAGCGGTCAACATGCAAGAACTGTGGCACAACGGGGGTGAGTTGCCAACTCGTGAATAGAAATATATCTACAAGTAGAAATCGAATAAACAACGACTCCTAGGTCATCTATATCAAAAGTAGTGCTATGATATCCAGGGTGACCGGGTCGTATATGTGCCAACAAGGCAGTTACTATCTATATGCACGTGGATAACATCCAAAAGTAGTAATCAATGCATGCGGATATGTGGATCTCGTCCACCCATAAATCAAAGTCTATAAGCATGTGTAAAATCTCCGATAATAGCATCGGTGTATGTATGTATGTATGTATGTGGATCCAGTCCACGCGTCAAAAACTGACGCAACAATATCAGGCATGTAAATATCATAAAAGAGTGTGCATGAAAGTATGAGGATGTATCTATATCAACAGTGTCCCTCCCGACACATCAAATCATGGAACCTGAGTGCCTAGCATCGACACTCGAAAACATCATGAAAACCGTACCCAGCATCGGCACGTAAATCCTCATATATCTCAGGAGCCGCATCCTCAGATCGGCCCTCATATCCATATCGCTACTCCGGTCGGTATCCTCCGGATAACCGTCGAGTCTGCATACTATCACCGGTAGGTTGTGCTCCCCCTGCCGGGCTCACCGTCTAACATATACGAGTCTTCTTGCCCCGGGGTACCTCACCGGGTCCACCATGTACCCGCAATCGGTGCCTACCACTCCTCGAATCGGGTTTCACATGCCACTCTCAGAACCGAGAAAACGCATGGTGGACGCACTGAAATATCACATCAAGAGAAACCGGGTTTTAAAATAGTACATGCTTCCCTTTGAAATAGCCACGGTTCTCAAATCCAGAAATCTCATAAAAACAGCATATCTCAATGCGTAAAATAATAGAGCATGATGTATGCGACATGCAAAAAGAAATGCGAGCATATCCGTGTATCATGCACTATGGAATAGTGATATGACATATTAAGGGAAAACCGCTCTTTAAAATGATTCCAGTTTTTAAAGTATAGCATGCGGTTCCCAATCTTACAAATAAACCGGTTATTTATGTAGGTACAATATGTATATGCGCAAGTAGAGATGTACCATGTATGTGTGCACAAATATGAATATACAATGTGTATGTGCATAAGTATGGGTGTATCAAGGTATATGTACACCAATATGGATATACGAATGTAATATATATCCACAAGTATGAATGTATCTATGTATAGGTCATGATGCAACAATTCTACTGTGTAGTGACATGGCAATTATCGATGATGAAGTGTGTGAGCCGGCAAATAAGTGTACGTGTAACATACGCATCATCGATAATGGTGCAGGTGTACTACCACAGGTATATGCGATGCAATGATAATATCATGAATACAGCATGTAAATCATCAGCTAACAGCTATAAGGTATACATAACTATCATATGTCCGAGTCGGCGAATCTATCAATCGGCATCTAGCCCCTAAACATCACGTACGGTATAATCACTCGTACGACAAACTCTAGTCAATGGTAATGATCAATCATCAAGTCAACTCATCACGCACGGAATATCATCGTGCGGTGGCATTACACTAAAAGGATCCTATCATCCTATACGACAAATGAGGGTATGGCCTAACACACATACAGCCTATCATCCATGATTTACAACATTCTATATGTATATAACACTATATACCTATGTCCCAGGTCGCATCTGCAATGATCTCATATCAGGGGACCGGCAGGGTAAAAATCATTTCGATCGACTCGCATCCGTATACCATCATATCATATCATCATCTCATTATATCATCAAATTCGTCTTGTAATCTTTCATCGCATTCATGTCTCATATCAAGTTGAATTTACATAAACACGCTATCTCTACTATGTATAAGTATCGAATCTAACAAACACACCCGAACCATGCAATCAGATTTTTAAAGAAGTGAATCGTAGTTTTGAAAACAGGGGTTACGGTGTTTTTAAAGAAAAGATATCATTTGAAAATCCATAACATCCCTCAAGATATACCTTTAAAAGATACATACGATTCTTTGGTTTAGAGAAAGGTATGGTTCGGATGACGCATCTACATCGACTATCTAGTCCTACAGAAACCTAAGCGGTAGTATCGCTAAACATCATCCTAGGGTAGTAATAGTAGCATATCACACTTAACTATCCTCTAGTTTCTAACATGGCTACATACCTATCTATATTCTAACCCTAGTTTCCTAATCTAGGTTTCCTAACCATACTCTACAAATCGGTTTCCATCAGAAGTTTGCGGGGGTGCTATAAGCCATCCACCCGACTTCCCCGGTAGATATAGATCTACTCACCTGTCTTCGCTCGCCCACATCGATGACGCCACGCTCCTTCGCCTCGGAATCCATGCGAGGGTACCTACAATAATAACAATCGCAATACGTATTAAAAATCGAGGCAGAAAACCGATACAGCGCACAGTGTGCTCATAGGTTGGAACCTATGGCCCAAACATGCAAATCCAACAACTAACCCCTGTTGTCGATGTACGAACACCCGACAACAAAATACATATCCAAATATCAAGAAAGTGCATTTAAAAATACGGAAAACATCGCCTAAAACACACCAAAATGCTCCCAGATTTTTCCCAGATGACAATTAGCCAAAACTGCATATAGGAGGGGTCTAATTTAGTGCAAAATGAGCCCTGGAACAAATCTGAGCCAAATCCATCTTACACTGGCCGCAAATTGCGGCCAGAATGATCAAATTTGCGGCCTAGGCTTTGAATTAGGGGCTGGGGTCTTGGTGGTAGCTTCCTAGGTGCCTGGACGACTCACTATCAGCTCAATTTTATTTTAGGGGTCTCGGGGTAATAGCAGATTCCTAATTACACTCCCAGATTTGCAGTTTTTCCAATGTCGGGTTTCTAAATCCGTGTTTTGGGGTTACTAGGGTCTATTCCAGGTCACTAAACAGCACCTAAGTCTTGTGGTCAGCCACTACACATCACCATTTTCAACAAACACTCAACCTCTTTCTAGGGTTTCCCAATATCTCACTAATCTCCACAATACGATATCTAAACATGATATCTCACAAAACTAATCTAAAGGGAAGAAATTATACCTCATCTAGTCCACTCTAGGCAGCACTAACTTCCCAACGTCGTCAAAATCCCATTTTGCTCGGTCCATCGTGTAGAGGTTGAAGAGGGGATTAATATTTGTGAAGGGTGTGTAGGGTTTTGGGGCATGGTTGGAGATGGATCTATGGATTTTTGTGGAGGGTTTTTGGAGTTGAGGAGATGAAGGAGAGAAGAAGAAAAAGATGGAGCCAACAAAAGGGCAGTAGCCCCCCTCCCTCTCTCTCACAATTCACACACTCTCTCTCTCTCCAAGCTCACCTAACCTAATCATTATGTCTCCTTGACTTTTCCCTTTTTCATTTTCTCTTTTCCATCCATCAAAAACCATAATATAAAGCCCAAAAGAAATGAAACATGTAACAAAATGAACATGTCATGGTGCACTAACCATGGAAACTGTAAAAACGCGGATTTGGTTTAATCGCGATTAGCAGTGCACTAATCGGGTGTTTATCGAAACTGCGTATAATCAATTTTAAAATTGCCAAATCCTTTAAATATATTTTCAAATGAATAACTCATTATAATTTCTATTCATTTCACAATTAATGGTATATATTTATATCCTATTTTCGAAAACCCCAATTTCGCAAATCGGCAGTTTTCGGGAAAAATATTATTTTAATATTAAATTCCAAAAATTAATATTTTATATTTTCTGAGATGTTACAATCATCCCCCCTTAAATAAATTCGGTCCCCGAATTTAAATTTAAACCCCCTAAATCTCTAACATTTCAATAATCAGCTCAAAACAGCGGGGCTTCGAAATCATGGGAATCGCAGAAATAACACAGCGCGTCAAGTGCGCATAAAATCGAGTACAAAACTCAAAATTGAACTCCGTCAAGCGTTACGCGAATCATCGGATTTGCACGCATATCCTCGGAGTTACAATAGAGATGCAGATCTCGTAATCCACTACTGAAATCTAACATACACTAGTCAAATTCTATAATACTTGTATAGTACGCATCTTTGAAAAACTCAAAATCTGAATGAAAGACATGCAAAATCTTTTCTAAATCACCGCGGGAATGCGTAACTCACGGCATAACTGACGGACGCTCAATTTAAAATACTAATATATATCCACATATGTTTTCTTAATTACACGTTCCGTCGTTTTCAAAACATCGCAAAAGGTTTTCCTTTATAACGTTCGTGTCGCTCACGGACACGTAGAAAATAGCGAGACTATAGCTCCTTTGTTTCAAAACCTCTTGGTAAACTTTTAATGCAAGCAAAGTACTCAGGTACTGTCCTCAGATCAGTCATGTTTGGCTACTACACAATATAGTGCCCAACATGAAAACAAAATGCTCGAAAGCAAAATCAGCCTCAAAAGGCGTATCCAATAATCACATGCGTCTGGTGCGCATGGAAATCAAATCCAAATACAGGTGGTATAATACACACAAGCAAAACTAAGTGCAACGGGTGTGCACAAGACATCTGTCCAGTGCAACGTGTGTGTACGACAACAACATCAAGTGCATCTAAAGTGCACTAAAATCTCAATCCCATACATCCGGTGTGCATAGAATCACATCTCATATCATGCGCCCAACATGTGCGAAAATCCAACTCCAGTGCATATGTCCCGCACGAATGAAATCGCATCCAATATGCACGGAAGAAAATCCAAGTCAAGAGCATCCCACATGCACGAGTAAAATCCCAGTCAAGTGCGTCTGATGGACACAAAATAAAAAATCGAGTGCCTAATATGCGTAAATCCAACCAAAATGCGTCGGGTCCGTAAAAACATATGGTACAGTAACATGCATGAAAACAGACGGCAAGTGCCAACGCGCACGAAAATATAAATCTGGTAAAACGAATGCTCAAGGATATAAATCGGGTGCAACCAAGGTACAGGGTATAAATCCAGTGCGACAACGCATATATACCCATCCGGTGCAACAAATGCAGAATGCAATCTAGTGCATAAAATACTGATCAATAACCCAAATGCATAAACAGCAACACCGAGTACACTAAGGCGTATAAAATCGAGATCGTGTGCAACTGCGTGCACAAAACACATATCAATGCACTGCAAGCACATATAAGCTATACCGAGTGCAAAAATCAAATCATCCGTATGAAATCCACAAAATCACAAACATGTGCAACCAACGCACAAACCGATATCAAGTGCGATAAATATGCACAAATCAAAAACCAATACCATGGTGTATAAAAATATATCTCAAGTGCAATAACTATGCACAAAATGTAAATACTCAGTAGGTGCAGCCATGGTGCACGAAATCGACATCAAGAAACCCGTCATCAAAACTCAAATCCAAGCGATGTAAGCATGATACTCAGATCACAAACGCAAATCGCAACAAAGGACATCGAGGTACACCTCCTACAATGTCGAAAAATAAATCGGTGCGCCTAGAAACTGGCAGAACAAGAACATCTGCTCGCCTCCTGCTCACGGTCTGGCGTCCTCTATCTCAGGGTACTCGTCTTCCCTGCGGATTACCAATCTCACAATCCCTCGGCTCATCGGCCCTGTCTGGTGTGCTAACTGGGGCGATTCCACTCTGGCACTTCTCTGGTCATCTTTCGGTCAATCATCATGACTCCTCCTAAAGCAGCACGTCACTGGCATCGGCCTCTGGCTCTCTGAATACACGTGACACCTCTGATCCTGAGTGCAAATCTCATTGCAGCAGTGTCCTGGAAGGAATCTTGCTCAGGGTCTCTTCCGATCTCGCCTATGCCGAACTGTACGGAGGCTGGTACTCTTACATAATCTTTCCTTGTTTTCTGGACCTCTGCATGTGCCTCACACATTTCCTTGGAAATTGGCCGTATCCCAACATCTCTGTAGCATATCAGGCCTCTGATCTCGACGGGGAGTAATAACAGCTCGTCATCGTCTCGCACGAACTTTTGGTTCCACTCATCTTTATCATCGTCCACTATGCTGTCACGCCATGCTATCTGTGCGCTGCAACTGTTCTCGGCCACGATCAATCCGATGTCTCTCGCACGGATTCGAGGTCACGAACTCGGTATCTTCATCACTTGGTAGAAGATATCTGGCCGAACACGTTCTCGGAACTCGTCCCAACCATCGGAGGAATACTCAATGTTCGTCGAACTCTTCACTTCACTCGGCTCCAATGTCGACTGATTCGGACTCGTCTTCTCGTGGCTGTAAGGACTGCGCTCCAACTGCTACGCTCGTATCTGCAGTCTCCCAAGCAATGTATCCCATCACAAGATATCCGAATGATGTCGAACCATCCGATCGATATGTCAAAACCTCATAATCTCTCAAGAGATCAACATCTTGGGTACAGTTTAATAGTATCGAGTACATGCCACAGCAACAGTGATCCAGCCGTAGAAGGGCAAACCCAAGCCTCACTAATGGCGTCGTGGAACTGCCGTAAACCCTAAGGTTCAAAGGCTTTCACACGGTCATTATGTCGAGTTAGGGTTTCATTCTTCTAGAGGGTCCATAGAATTTCTTGCACGTCTTTCCGAATACTTTAAACTTGGAGTATGGTTTCCTGACATTCGATCGTCTCTGTCGACTCTTAACGAATCCGCGTGAAGCCGTCTCTAGCTGGAATCAATCTATCTGATGACCTCGCATCGGGTAAGCGAACGAACCACATGTCCCAGTCCTTCACCCTTGGGTGGCTAGCGACCTTCCATCATATCTATAAGTATATACTTATGCATGCAGTAGCTCCAACCTCTGGGCGATACCTCATCATCTGCAGCAACAACTGGCTCATTCGTCTGTACGCTGAACAACGCCTCAATGCTCCAGGAAAGGCGTTACATTGGCAGTCATCTCTAAATCGGTCTGCTCTAGATCTTAGTAAGACTCTCCACACTAGAAATCTTCAACTCAACTGGGCCTGCTCCGGTGCATCAATCGGACGAATCATCTTCGCCTTTCAAATCGGGGTAGACTAGCTATCATCTGTCTCATATCTGCCTGGAAGCTCCGGCGGTCTCAGCTCGTAAGCTCTGGGAGCGACATCCTATCAATCTCAGCAACAGCTGGGCCATCTGTCTGCACGGTAAGCGTAATCTCTGAGGTATGCTGTACATCAACAGTCCACTCTCAACTGGCAGCTCTAGCAATGGCCCGATCATCCGGTGTAAAACCAAGCACTCGCCTCTACAAGAGGTCGCAATCATCAATACTAACTCGAGACGCTCTCATGTCACCAGAAAACACAATGGTCAGCCCTCGTATCAACGAGCTCGCCCTGACCGTAACACTAGCAGCAGCTCAACTGCGCTCAAACAATGGTGACAGGAACCTCAATCGAGTATCAAAGAGAGCAGATCAACGGCATGAGAGGAAACGACAAATCCAGTATGGATACATGATCATAAGAAGGAACAACATCAATGAAAGTATGATCATGGAACTAACAGAATCGAGGATTTCCAAGGGATGTATAATCATGTATACGAAGAGAATCACAAGTCTCGAAAATATGTACATCCTAAGGTTTCTTAAGTGGAGTATCGTATCGTAAATATGCCGCGGAACATACATACGGTACGTTACTCTACTCAAGCTACCTACTCCATCAATCAGGGTCAGCCTATGAAACGAAAGTTCGGGTCTAGTACCCCCTCCGTTCATGTCTAAGTTCCGTAAGGTCAAGCCTAGGTTCCGAAATACACTCCCGCCCTAGACTCCGCATTGTCAAATATAGACTCGAACAAAGGTTAAACCTAGCGCTCTGATACCAACTTTGTCACGACCCAAAATATTAGCTCGTGACCAGCACTTGAATCACGCCACGTCTAGAGGCGTAACGGGATTCAAGTAAGCTGAAACCCAGAAATCTAAACCTTTTTAGAAAAATAAAGGAGGTGAGGTTTTGAAATAAAGGTATGATGAAAACAAGTTTTCTTAATGCATAGAAAGAAACATGAATGATGCAAGTGAAATTTATAAGTTTAAAAAAAAACATATTTCATCTTTGAAAAATTTCGGCAGCACTTCCTTTGTATATTTTGATCCAAAACCACAATACATAACAAGAATAATGGCATCCCCAAGCGGGAGCTAGCTCTTCGCCAAACGGCGGATCGAAACCACACAAAATAGTATAAATAAGTATACGACGCCCAACGGCGAAGTTCACCACAAAAAGATAAATGAAAGAGAAAGATATAACCCCAAAGGGAAAATAAAACCCATCGCTCAATCTCGCAACTACAAGTCTCACTAAGTCCCATTACTTATACAAATACAACTTTTGATTGATTGATGGAGTCAACTAGATACAATATGAAATAAAATACAAGAATGGGTACGATACAAATGCCCTACCTATCAATGCAAAACACCCAAATGAATCTGTGTGCCAGCGAATCCGCTACTGATCCAAGCGGTCAACATGCAAGAACTGTGGCACAACGGGGGTGAGTTGCCAACTCGTGAATAGAAATATATCTACAAGTAGAAATCGAATAAACAACGACTCCTAGGTCATTTATATCAAAAGTAGTGCTATGATATCCAGGGTGACCGGGTCGTATATGTGCCAACAAGGCAGTCACTATCTATATGCACGTGGATAACATCCAACAGTAGTAATCAATGCATGCGGATATGTGGATCTCGTCCACCCATAAATCAATGTCTATAAGCATGTGTAAAATCTCCGATAGTAGCATCGGTGTATGTATGTATGTATGTATGTGGATCCAGTCCACGCGTCAACCACTGACGCAACAATATCAGGCATGTAAATATCATAAAAGAGTGTGCATGAAAGTATGAGGATGTATGTATATCAACAGTGTCCCTCCCGACACTTCAAATCATGGAACCTGAGTGCCTAGCATCGACACTCGAAAACATCATGAAAACCGTACCCAGCATCGGCACGTAAATCCTCATATATCTCAGGCGCCGCATCCTCAGATCGGCCCTCATATCCATCTCGCTACTCCGGTCGGTATCCTCCGGATAACCGCCGAGTCTACATACTATCACCGGTAGGTAGTGCTCCCCCTGCCGGGCTCACTGTCTAACATATACGAGTCTTCTTGCCCCGGGGTACCTCACCGGGTCCACCATATACCCACAATCGGTGCCTACCACTCCTCGAATCGGGTTTCACATGCCACTCTCAGAACCGAGAAAACGCATGGTGGACGCACTGAAATATCACATCAAGAGAAACCGGGTTTTAAAATAGTACATGCTTCCCTTTGAAATAGCCACGGTTCTCAAATCCAGAAATCTCATAAAAACAGCATATCTCAATGCGTAAAATAATAGAGCATGATGTATACGACATGCAAAAAGAAATGCGAGCATATCCGTGTATCATGCACTATGGAATAGTGATATGACATATTAAGGGAAAACCGCTCTTTAAAATGATTCCAGTTTTTAAAGTATAGCATGCGGTTCCCAATTTTACAAATAAACCGGTTATTTATGTAGGTACAATATGTATATGCGCAAGTAGAGATGTACCATGTATGTGTGCACAAATATGAATATAAAATGTGTATGTGCATAAGTATGGGTGTATCAAGGTATATGTACACCAATATGGATATACGAATGTAATATATATCCGCAAGTATGAATGTATATATGTATAGGTCATGATGCAACAATTCTACTGTGTAGTGACATGGCAATTATCGATGATGAAGTGTGTGAGCCGGCAAATAAGTGTACGTGTAACATACGCATCATCGATAATGGTGCAGGTGTACTACCATAGGTATATGCGATGCAATGATAATATCATGAATACAGCATGTAAATCATCAGCTAACAGCTATAAGGTATACATAACTATCATATGTCCGAGTCGGCGAATCTATCAATCGGCAACTAGCCCCTAAACATCGCGTACGGTATAATCACTCGTACGGAAACCTCTAGTCAAGGGTAAGGATCAATCATCAAGTCAACTCATCACGCACGGAATATCATCGTGCGGCGGCATTACACTAAAAGGATCCTATCATCCTATACGACAAATGAGGGTATGGCCTAACATCACATACAGCCTATCATCCATGATTTACAACATTCTATATGTATATAACATTATATACCTATGTCCCAGGTCGCATCTGCAATGATCTCATATCAGGGGACCGGCAGGGTAAAAATCATTTCGATCGACTCCCATCCGTATACCATCATATCATATCATCATCTCATTATATCATCAAATTCGTCTTGTAATCTTTCATCGCATTCATGTCTCATATCAAGTCGAATTTACATAAACACGCTATCTCTACTATGTATTAGTATCGAATCTAACAAACACACCCGAACCATACAATCAGATTTTTAAAGAAGTGAATCGTAGTTTTGAAAACAGGGGTTACGGTGTTTTTAAAGAAAATATATCATTTGAAAATCCGTAACAACCCTCAAGATATACCTTTAAAAGATACATACGATTCTTTGGTTTAGAAAAAGGTATGGTTCGGATGACGCATCTACATCGACTATCTAGTCCTACAGAAACCTAAGCGGTAGTATCGCTAAACATCATCCTAGGGTAGTAATAGTAGCATATCACACTTAACTATCCTCTAGTTTCTAACATGGCTACATACCTATCTATATTCTAACCCTAGTTTCCTAATCTAGGTTTCCTAACCATACTCTATAAATCGGTTTCCTTCAGATGTTTGCGGGAGTGCTATACGCCATCCACCCGACTTTCCCGGTAGATATAGATCTACTCACCTGTCTTCGTTCGCCCACATCGATGACGCCATGCTCCTTCGTCTCGGAATCCATGTGAGGGTACCTACAATAATAACAATCGCAATACGTATTAAAAATCGAGGCAGAAAACCGATACAGCGCACACTGTGCTCATAGGTTGGAACCTATGGCCCAAACATGCAAATCCAACAACTAACCCCTGTTGTCGATGTACGAACACCCGACAACAAAATACAAATCCAAATATCAAGAAAGTGCATTTAAAAATACGGAAAACATCGCCTAAAACACACCAAAATGCTCCCAGATTTTGCCCAGATGACAATTAGCCAAAACTGCATATAGGAGGGGTCTAATTTAGTGCAAAATGAGCCCTGGAACAAATCTGAGCCAAATCCATCTTACTCTGGCCGCAAATTGCGGCCAGAATGATCAAATTTGCGGCCTAGGCTTTGAATTAGGGGCTCGGGTCTTGGTGGTAGCTTCCTAGGTGCCTGCACGACCCACTGTCAGCTAAATTTTATTTTAGGTGTGTCGGGGTGATAGCAGATTCTTAATTACACTCCCAGATTTGCAGTTTTTCCAATGTCGGGTTTCTAAATCCGTGTTTTGGGGTTACTAGGGTCTGTTCCAGGTCACTAAACAGCACCTAAGGCTTGTGGTCAGCCACTACACATCACCATTTTCAACAAACACTCAACCTCTTTCTAGGGTTTCCCAATATCTCACTAATCTCCACAATACGATATCTAAACATGATTTCTCACAAAACTAATCTTAAGGGAAGAAATTATACCTCATCTAGTCCACTCTAGGTAGCACTAACTTCCCAACGTCGTCAAAATCCCATTTTGCTCGGTCCATCGTGTAGAGGTTGAAGAGGGGATTAATATTTGTGAAGGGTGTGTAGGGTTTTGGGGCATGGTTGGAGATGGATCTATGGATTTTTGTGGAGGGTTTTTGGAGTTGAGGAGATGAAGGAGAGAAGAAGAAAAAGATGGAGCCAACAAAAGGGCAGCAGCCCCCCTCCCTCTCTCTCACAATTCACACACTCTCTCTCTCTCCAAGCTCACCTAACCTAATCATTATGTCTCCTTGACTTTTCCCTTTTTAATTTTCTCTTTTCCATCCATCAAAAACCATAATATAAAGACCAAAAGAAATGAAACATGTAACAAAATGAACATGTCATGGTGCACTAACCATGGAAACTGTAAAAACGCGGATTTGGCTTAATCGCGATTAGCAGTGCACTAATCGGGTTTTTATCGAAACTGCGTATAATCAATTTTAAAATTGCCAAATCCTTTAAATATATTTTCAACTGAATAACTCATTTTAATTTCTATATATTTCACAATTAATGGTATATATTTATACCCTTTTTTCGAAAACCCCAATTTCGCAAATCGACAGTTTTCGGGAAAAATATTATTTTAATATTAAATTCCCAAAAATAATATTTTATATTTTCTGAGATGTTACAACCATGTATTTATAGGAAGATTGTAGAAGGAGCAGTAGTCTTCCTCGTTTTGTACGTCGACGACATACTACCGATAGGTAATGATGTCCCTATGCTACAATCAGTAATGCTCTTCTTGTCATAGAAATTCTCCATGAAAGACTTGGGTGATGCAACCTATATTTTGGGCATTAAGATCTATCGTGATACATCTAATAGAATGTTGGGACTTTCACAGTCCAGGTATATTGACACTATAGTAAAAAGATTTAGTATGGAAGATTTCAAGCGCGGTAATATGCCCGCTTGTCACGGGATCACCCTCTCAAAATAGATGTCTCCAAAGACTGATCAAGAGAGGGCACGCATGGGCATTATACCCTACGCTTCGGCAGTAGGATCTATAATGTATACGATGTTATGTACAAGACCAGATGTAGCTTACGCACTTGGTGTGGTAAGCAGGTATCAATCTGAACCTGGTGAGAAACATTGGATAGCGGTAAAGAACATTCTCAAGTACCTGAGAAGGACTAAGGAGATATTCTTAATTTACGGTAATGGGGACCTCCAGGTTGATGCTTTTACCAACTCCAGATTCCAAAGTGACAAAGATGATTCTAAATCCATTTCGAGTTTTGTGATTACCCTCAATGGAGGGGCGGTATGTTGGAGGAGTTCCAAACAGGATACCTTCGCAGACTCAACTATGGAAGCTGAGTATATAGCTGCTAGTGAAGCCGCAAAAGAGGCTGTCTGGATGAGGAAGTTCATCTCTGAACTTCAGGTGGTTCAGTCCATTGCCAATCCAATAACTTTGTATTGTAACAACAATGGGGCTGTAGCATTAGCGAAGGAACCGAGGTACCATCAGAAATCCAGGCATATCTTCAGGCGGTTTCACCTGATCAGGGAGATCGTGGATCGTCGGGAGATCGAGGTACGGAGAGTGGACACAAAAGACAACACGGCAGATCCATTTACCAAGGCCATCCCTTAAGTCCAGTTCGAGAGGCTATTTGAGATGTTGGGCATGCGGTACGCCAACAACTGGATCTAGTGCAGACAGTGGGTACTCATTGCGCCAATTATAGGCCTTAGTGCAAGTGGGAGATTGTTGGATATATATGCCCTAGATGCCTTCATTGTATAGGATGCTAGGGATATATATATGTACATGACAGTCTTGCTTAATATGATAGTACGCTATTTGGTTTGACTTTATCTTAACATATGATATATTTTGCGTAGTATTCATATATATATACATGTTGATAAAACCAATAGGGTGTTTTCCTGACTACCGGCGTTGTGATGGCAGTCATACTTGTGGGAGCTGGATAGTCAATAGGTACATCCTTAGATGTCCCTGGTCGCAGGAGTATCGAGACTGGGAATCTATACTCTGGAGTAGACTAGTGTATACATATCTAGACCCTGAGGAGGGGCGATGGATTGGTCCCGCAGCCATTGGTGGAGTGCACCTAAGATTGTATACAGATGCTCACTGGCTATTAGTACACCGGACAGGACTCGACGAGAACTGACTGGATGGTATTTATACCTAACGTCAGATAGCAGTTCTCAGGTGACATGTGTGCAGATAGTCCGTTGACTTAAGGTCGTAATTTGTCTCGTGTGAGTTCCCACTGTGCTTTGATTACTACCCTACCACGGTTCAAAGGAGTCGTGCAAACAGGTTTTAGTTGGGCACAGTCCCGAGCCACGTGGAGGCAGTGAGTGACTGTTAGGGATTCGTCTCTCCCGGTATAGGGAGTTGACATCGCATGGTGATCGGTTGGTCATTGCCATAAGTCCCTGGCCAGGGCTGTTTGAGAATTACTGATAGACTGATTAGTAGATTCTCGGATGGTAATTGAGCCATGCCGACACGACTTGTACGGTTATTAGGGGATCGACGTTTACCACCTCCCTAGACCATACATGCGATACTCTTAGACGAACAGACCGAACTGCGTGGATATTGTCACGGACAGGCTCAGTAGGATTTCGGATAGGTATCCTCATCGGCCTTCTTATCGACATCTAGCTGGGGACCGTTACGTACAGCTAGTGCCGCTTGCGGTCTGTGGTTAAACCCACCGCCGGCATAGTAGTCAAGTCTTTAGAGTCCCACACAGATATTTCCCAACTCCAGGCGAAACGATATAGAGGTCGTACGGTTTTATGACAAGGGACGAATACGTGTTTAAACGCACGTACAACATTCGGGCAGTTTTTACTAGACGGCTTTGGTTTAAGCCAGATTCTAGTATCCGGTTATTGGATTTATACAGTCTATAGTTTTTCCGTGTTTTCACGGATAGAAGGGGCGTTCTCGTAATTTCCGGGAAGCTTCTAGAAGCATGGTGACTTGAGGGTTTAGGTGGCATTGTCATTAAATGATATTGTGACTCATAATGTGTGATTCATTATGTCATTAATGCATTATTAAATGCTTAATGACTCACATAGTGAATCACTCATAATGCATTTATGTTGCATGATGAATAATCTCATTTTAATCATTTATTCATTATGCTTCATATATCAAGTGAGAAACAATTTCATTTTCATAATTCTAGTTCACCTTCTCTCTTCTCAAGCTCACTCTCTCTTCTAACTCTAATCCTACCACTCATGAGTTGAGAACAAGGATTAGAATAGACTAAACATTCCATAACCTAACTCTATATGATCTAAGTTCCTTTGATTAGCAACTAGAGAAACTTAGTTACCTCAAGTTTGGAGGTGAAGCTTGGATTAGGGTTCTCGGGTGGATCATCTATCACTTAGAGGAGGCCGATCAGGACGTAGAGAACGAAAAGAAGAAGGACACGATTCACTATGTATAATCTCTTTACATAGTAGCTAAGAACTTCTATGGTTGTTGTTGTTAGGTTTACCTAGCACCCTATGAGAGGTTTGGAAAAATCACATGTCACAAAGATTATGTTTTTAGAGTGCTAAGTGAACACACAAAGAATCAATCCTAGAAAAATTAGGGTTTCATAACTTTACAAGTAACAAAGGCTAGGGTTTTGAGAGTACAACCTTTGTAGCTCCCTATTCTTGACTCCTTGGCCACTTGAGAGTTGGAAAACGGTTAGCTTGAGGTCTTCTAGCGTCCACGACGATCCACCCGAAGCTCCTTTGTCCAAGCTTGCAACTTCACTTTATCAAGAGAATGAAATGAAGCTAACACTCTAAACAAGTGGGCAAGACTTGTGTAGAATGGTGTTGTGGTTCTCTTTCTCACTTCAAAATCCAATCTTGTTGAGTATTTTGCTCACTTGAAAGATCTAGAGAGCAAAAGGAGCAAGGTTGAAGAAGATGATGGCTTTTTTAAGAAGAAGAGAAAATATAATCTAATGAAAGGAAAAAGAAAATATATGTATATATATTTATTTCTTCTCATCTCAAATCATGGTTAAATGATAAAGATATTATTTAACTTGAGTTAAAACATGAAAGGAAAGTTTAATCCATGGTTAAGAGTAGGTGAGCATGGTTAGGTCAAAGAAGAGTGTAGAAACAAACCATGAATTATCCTTTCCTTTTTCATTTTGTTTTAAAACAAATAGAAGTAATAATACATATAAATAACCAAGGTGTGAGTCTTATATTGCCACCATTTTCTATGTATAAACAACCATGATAGAATGATGTATGTATGCTTGTGTGCATGCACATCCATATGTGCATGAACAAGAATGAATGCATACATGCATGCATACATCCAAAAAGAACAAGAAAGGATTTCTAGTGAGAAGCTAATGGTTAAACGATAAATCAACACTTGATTTATCAATCCGGTCATATCACATACAACCCGACCAAAAGCAAGCCGCCCGATTAATATACGGTATCTCATACGCGCATTTTTAACCGGTTCCGTGCGCATATCGCATACGCGCACCATAACGTTTCGCCTGGACTAGGTAACTCCTTTGTGGGACTCTAAGACTCGTCAATACGCCGGTAGTGGGTGATGATCATATCAAGCACCCCAAGCCGCAAGTAGTCAGCTAAACGTAACGGCCACCCGGGTATTGAGCGATCAGAAGAAAACAAGCGAACCTGCTACAACTCCCATCGAGCCAACTGGAAACACTACCGTACAGTCCGGTCTCTTCATCAGATATGATGCATATCGAGCCTAGGGATGGTTACGTCGACCCCAATAACTCAATAAGTCGTGCCGGTGAATGGTCTATAACAGATCGAGAAACTACTGATAACACTTCTCAGTAAATCTCAGCAGCCCTGGCCAGGGACTTACTGATATAACCAGTCGAGCACAGCACAGCATCAACTCCCAATATCGGGAGAGACGAAACCCCTCCTATCGCTCATCGCCTTCGTGTGTCTCGGGACTGTACCCAACGGCCACCTATTTGCACGACTCCGTAGAGCCGTGGTAGGGTGGTAATCATAGTACAGTGGGAGAGCACACAAGACTCTATGACGATCTCGGGTCTACAGACTAACCTGTACCAGTGTCACCTGAGAACTGCTATCGGACAATAGATATAATTCCATATAGGAGTTCTCGGTGAGTCCGTCCAGTGTACCCAGTCACCACTGAGCACCCGTATATGATCTTGATGTCAAACATCGATGAATGTGGGAACATTCATCGCCCATCGTATGGGTCTAGTATCATATACGCTAGTCTACTCTGGTATATCAATGCCCCGTCTCGATATACCTATGACTAGGGACATTCCAGGATATGCTCATAAACTACAGATGTCCCACTAGTATGATCTCTATCATAATCACTGTAGCCAAGCCAATATCCTTAAGGCTTTATCAACATGTATGAATGGGTAAAAGCATGATCAAATCTACATGTCAGATAAAGAAGAACCAGATAGCATACTATCAAGTCGAGCAAGAATGTACACTGAATATATATATACAGTAAAACCTCTATACAGTAATATCCTTGGGACCGGGGAAAAATATTACTATAGGGGGGTTATTCTTAAGTAGAGTTTTATATATAAAAGAAATCATGGCGGCAATAAGGCAAGAAGCGCAAGGTGATAATCCGGAAGACGATAGTGTGGAAATAGAAAAGGTGTCATGTCGAGAAGCTTCAAACATGTTGGATAAGTTAGAAATGTTTTGGATTCAACAAGAAGGTGATTGTGGTGACGAGTTACTACGAACTCGCAAGTTAAAGGATATGGTAGTAACTCAAAAAATTAAGTCATTGTCCCAAACAACTTTGAATAAGTACTTTATGTCATCTTAAGTTCAATTGTGTAGTTAAGTAATTTATGTCATCTTAAGTTCAATTGTAATAGCCAAGTAATTTTATGTATTTTTTATATATATAAAAAATTATTTAAAATTTAATGCCAATTTATTACTATATAGAGGTAAATTAGTACAGGCGGGACTTGGAAAAAGTATGGAATATCACACTGTGGAGGTTATTCTTATTTATAACTGGTCCCGAGTCGGGACCGGGACTTTTTATCACTATAGGGAGGTTATTCCTATATAGAGTATTCCTATACGGAGGTTTTACTGTATATATACATGTATAAATACATCCACTATCATATAATGGCCTCTAGGGCATATATATATCCAACAATCTCCCACTTGCACTAAGGCCAGTTATTGGCGTATCTCATACCCAACATCTCAAAAAGTCGCTTATGCTGCGGGTGAGGGAGGGCCTTGGTGAATGGATCGGCGGCGTTATTCTTTGTGTCTACTCTCTTAATCTCGATCTCGCGGCGATCTACAATCTCCCGGAACAAATGAGAGCGCCTCAGGATGGGTCTGGACCGCTGATAGGACCTGGGCTCCTTGGCTAACGCCATAGCCCTATTATTATCACAATACAATGGTATTGGATCAATAATTGTTGGAACTACTCCTAGCTCCGAGATGAACTTCTTCATCCAGGCGGCTTCCTTGGTGGCATCACTTGCAGCAATGTACTCAGCCTCCATCGTAGAGTCTGCAACGGTATCCTGTTTGGAACTCTTCCAACTTACCGCCCCTCCATTGAGGGTAAATACAAACCCTGAGATAGATTTGCTGTCGTCCTTATCGCTTTGGAAGCTCGAATCGGTAAAGGCCTCCATTTAGAGATCTCCATTACCATACACCAAGAACAATTCTTTAGTCCATCGTAAGTACTTAAGAATGTTCTTCACAGCTGTCCAGTGATTCTCCCCTGGGTTGGATTGATACCTTCTTACAACACTAAGTGCATAAGCTACATCTGGGCGTGTACATAACATCGCATACATTATAGATCTTACTGCCGAAGCATAGGGTATAATGCTCATGCGAGCTCTCTCTTCATCGGTCTTTGGACAAGAACCTTGGAGAGAGTGACTCCATGGCAAGCGGGTATGGTACCCCGCTTAGAGTCTTCCATACTAAACCTTTTTAGGATGGTGTTGATGTACCTGGTTTGGGACAATCCCAATAACTTTTTGGATCTATCCCTATAGATCCTTATGCCCAGGATGTATGTGGCATCACCGAGGTCCTTCATGGAGAACCATAGTGATAAGAAAGATTTGACCGACTGTAGCATAGGAATATCATTTCCTATCAGAAGAATGTCATCCACGTACAGTACGAGGAATGTGACAGCTCTTCCTACAGCCTTCTTATAAACACAAGGTTCATCTGGATTTTTGATGAAATCAAACTCTTTGATAACATCATCGAAACAGATGTTCCAACTCCGTGATGCCTGCTTTAACCCAAATATGGATTTAAGCAATCTACATGCTTTCCCGCTGCTCCCATTGTCAATGAAGCCCTCAGGCTGATCCATATAAACGCATTCTTCTAAATCTCCATTTAGAAATGCTGTTTTAACGTCCATCTGCCAGATTTCATAGTCGTAGTGAGCAGCAATAGCAAGTAGGATCCGAATGGATTTAAGCATGGCTACGGGCGAAAAAGTTTCGTCATAGTCCAAACCTGGTCTTTGACGAAAACCCTTCGCCACAAGTCTTGCCTTATAGGTCTCTACCTGCCCATCTACACCAATCTTTCTTTTAAAGATCCATTTGCATCCCACAGGTTTTACCCCAGGGGGTACAATGTCCAAAGTCCATAATTTGTTGGTGTACATAGACTCCATTTCGGATCTCATGGCATCCAGCCACTTCACGGAGTCTCCACTCGTGATAGCTTGCTGAAAACTGGTAGGATCATCATCATCCATGATGCAGTCTTCTCCGTCACCATCAATGAGGAAACCGTAGTACCTCTCCGGTGGGCGAGAAGTCCTACCAGTCCTTCGGAGTGGCCGAGGTTCCTCAGTTTCTATTGCAATAGCCGGTTCAACCAAATCGTCATTTGTAGTTTGTGTCTCTAGAACCTCTTCTAGATCCACCACCTTGCCTTCATCTTTATCTGTGAAAAACTCTTTTTCCAAGAATGTGGCATACTGAGAAACAAACACCTTTTGTTCCTCTCTGTGGTAGAATAGATATCCATAAGAATTCTTTGGATACACCACAAAATAACACATGACTGACCGTGCCTCGAGTTTGTCCGGATTCTGCTTTTTAACATAGACCGGGCAACCCCAAATCTTAATTCTCTTAAGAGATGGTCTCTTCCCATTCCATATCTCATATAGCGTGGTAGACACGGTTTTGGTTGGAACCCTGTTCAGTAGAAACGCTACAGTCTCCAATGCATGCCACCAAAATAAGACGGGTAACTCAGCATCACTCATCATGGAACGGACCATATCTAATAGGGTCTGATTCCGTCGTTCTGACACACCGTTGTGCTGTGGTGTGTGAGGAGGAGTGAGCTGAGAGATAATCCCATTCTCTTTTAGGAAGTTTGCAAATTCTGTACTAAGGTATTCCCCACCTCGATCTGATCGAAGCATCTTGATACTGAAGCCGGTTTGTTTTTCTACTTCTTGTTTATATTCGATGAATTTCTCGAAAGCTTCGGACTTGTGCTTTAATAAAAATACATGACCGAATCTTGAGAAATAGTCAGTGAACGTAATGAAGTATGAAAAACAGCCTCTAGCCTGTGTAGACATTGGACCACATACATCACTATCTATGAGTCCTAGGAGCTCGGTAGCTCTTTCTCCGTGTCCGGTAAACGGAGTTTTGGTCATTTTACCCTTGATACAAGACTGGCAAGTCATATAAGATTTATATTCAAAAGGGTTTAAATATCCATCTTTGTGTAACTTGTTTAGTCTTGTTTCGTTAATATGACCAAGTCTATAGTGCCAAAGAAAAGCTTCATTTATTTCTGAAAGTTTTCTTTTCTTAGTGTGTTGTATACTAAAAATTGTGTGTTGATTTAGGACGTATATCCCGTTATTAAGTGTACCATACCCAACCAACATTTGATTTAGGTGAATGTTCATAACATTGTTCTGCAATACAAAATTATATCCTTCATTGTCTAACAAAGAAACAGATATTATATTACATAGCATACTTGTTACAAAATAACATGGGTTCAAAACCAATATACACCCAGACGGCAACCCCAAGTGATGCTCTCCCACTGCGACTGTATGTACATTGGAACCATTTCCAACGCGGAGAGTATGGTCACCTGTCTTCAAAACTTTGCTATTTCTCAGCCCCTGCATAGAATTGCAAATGTGAGAACCTGAACCGGTATCTAATACCCTGGAAGCAAAGTTTATTGAAAAACAGTTTTCTGTCACAAACACACCTGAAGCGGGAGCATCCCCATGCTTCTTCTTGAGGTTCAAGTACTCCGTCCAGTTGCGCTTCCAATGTCCTGTCTTGTGGCAATGAAAACATTCACCTTTCCCCGAGTCTCCAGCTTTGGACTTTTCCTTTACCTTCACCTTTTTAACTCCACCCTTAGGATTGGTGGGCTTCTTCTTTTTCTTTCCCTTGGACTTAGCCTTTGGGCGAGAAGAGGAAGATTGTCCAATAGTCATAACAGGAGTTTTTACTGATTTCATAGTGCTCTCTGCACTCTTTAACATATTAAGGAGTTCATGTAGCTCCTTCTCCATGCTGTGCATGTTAAAGTTAACTATGAATTGAGCAAAGGTGGAGGGGAGGGACTGTAGAATAATATCCGTATACTGTTCATTGTCCATCCAAGGTCCTCAAGCTCTTCTATAAGAGCTATCATCTTCAGAACATGGTCTCCTACCGGTGTGCCAGGGGCCATTCGCATCTGAAACAATTTCTTTGATGCTTCGTATAGTAATACCCGGGATTGCTCTCCATACATCTCCTTTGTATGGAGGAATATGGTTTAAATGTCCATATTCTCGTGCTGCTTTTGATGTGTATTGTGCATCGATGCAAGAGCGAGGCATTTGGCCGTGGCACAGTCAGTATCCCATGTCTTGCGGACTTCAATATCCGCAACTGAGGATTTTGGACCTGAGACGGGCGGGGCTGGAGCCGTGAGGACATATGATACTTTTTCATAAGTCAAGGCTATTTTCAGATTCCTCAGCCAGTCTTTATAATTGGTCCCATTCAGTTTGTTTTTATCTAGTAAAAGCTTGAGTCCAGTCATTGGTATCTGCCATTAAGAGAGAGAAAAGAATACACTCAGCGAAAGATCTTGCATAGATCAGATTGGTTATTATCTTGTCTAATCGATGTCTCCCACTGCTTTAATCAAGTTTTTCTTTCAAACCTTAATAAGAAAACTAGCCAGGATTAATTACAGTCTACAACTTCGGTAACCGTTCAGCCAGGTCAGTGTCGGTACTTGAGGGAGGTTCCCCGTGCTTTCGCACGGACCTAATTAAAGTAAACCTCGTTTTCCCAGAGGTGTAGCCTCGTTAACACCTTTGTAGACACCTAATGAGTTAGCTAATTGTAAACTGCAAAACACTCCTTGGAGCAACTATTGCCCACAGTGGGATCGGGATCCAACCATCATATGGAAGGTATGGAATCTCATTACAAATCTCAACACTTGAAATTCTCGATGTGATTTTTACCCCTAGTACTTATGACCTTAACTATGGTCAACAAATCATAAGTACCAGTGAAGTTCTACCCGTCATTTCTTGATCAATTAGACCCACCCATATGGCCCTTAAATATGGTCAACAAAGTCGCATGAATGTCCTAATTAATCTGCATCATATGCAGTGTAGGAAGACATCACTTAGCTACCGTACACTACGCCTTAACTAAAGTCAACAAATGTAGCACGAATACTAAGTACTCTACTTCCTAAAATGACGGAGGGTTGCGGATGATTTTTAAGAAAATCTTTAACGCTTTGAACTTGATATCGTCGTAGAATCAAATGGTTTTGAAAAGGAGTGGCTTGTGCTCCACAGTTTTTGAAATACAGCTTTTTCATAAAGAGCCGAGTGGTTTTCAAATCCGATTCTACAACATCTTTTTAGGTTTATTTTCTTTACATTAATCATATTAATGTAATCCCATCATTTAAGTCCTTAAGCCAATCACAGAAAGGAAACGAAAATAACACGTACGCTTATGCCATCCGCATTCGCCGCAATGTTCCGTTATGCACCGTTAGGTTACTTAACTAATGGCATACCGGGATGGGACTAGCGCGGGTGTAAAACATAAGCAAAGTCTACTATATATCTCATATATAATATATCATTCTTCTTAGATATCTCAGAACACAGGCAGCAGAAACATATATATAATGTGGGATATACTAGGACGTCCGTATTTAGTATTTAACCAACAATAGAAAATACGGATTCTACAGTCGCATGAATAGCCAAGCCTACATCCCTAGACCCCTACGAGAGCGGCAAGCGACCCTACCAATCCTGGAGTTTAGGAGACCCGGTCTCGACTCCTCGAGATGGCCTCCCAATGAACCACAGAACCCGGTCACTTGTGCTCCCCTCCTTGGGTCTATCCTAATGCGGAAAAGTAAATAATATACAACACTGGTGGCTTCAACCTCAACCCGGAAGTTCCCCAAATAAAAGAATATTACATTACATTTGAATTTTACATGAATGGAAAAATAAATCTCTCATCTCACATAACCCCCCCGGCTATTCAATCGCGACAATCCTGCACATCATATCTCAGCAACACATAATATCATATATCATCAACGTAAGTAAGTATGCATACCCCAATTGTCGTTGATGTATAGCAACGAAACCGGCGATATCGAACATACTACACTTACGGTCACAGAAAAGAAAGTGTAAAACTACAATATTTGGAATCCACATTCTCTTTAGACATCATAAATATGAAATATCACATACTTCGTATTTCATGCCTAAACTATATGAATTCCACATATTGTATCACATTCCAGATAAATAGACAGTATTAAAGTTTTTCGACCGAATGATCAAATACCCAAAATTCCCTAAAGCTCAACACTTGAGCGGAGTTCAAAAAATCCGTAGTGTGTCACAGTAGTAGCGGTCCAGCCGTAGAAGGGTCAAGCCAACGCCTCACATGTGGCACGCCGTACTGCCCCAAACCCTAAGGTTCAAAGGGCAGTTCAAGACGGTCACATAATCGAGTCAAGGTTTTTTGTCTTCTAGAGGGTCCACCACAAAACTTGCATATATATCCGAAAGATTTAAACCCCGTGAAAAGTGAGCAAACGACACTCGTTCGAACAATTCAATACTTTCTAGTTATCCGGAAAAACAAGAAGTTAAAATTCCGATTGAATCAATGAACTCAAAACAATCTCTAGAACTAACAGTACTAAATTCAGATTAAAAATACTCCAAAAAATATACAAGCAGATAAAAAAGTTATTGTACAAAAACGACACAATAATGCATCCGTACGGCCGCGGAACCGCGGCCCAAGCAGGTTATTGCAGCGGTTCCGCGGTGGAATGTACTGTTCACGGCATCGTTTTTTACAGTTGTCCTTAGATTTACCTGCTGAATTTTTTTCATATTTTTAATTCTGAAAAATATCAGTTTTCAAAAAATGTCTAGAGAGTGTCTCGTAAATCTGTATTTCGGTTCGATCGGAGTTTATACTTCGCTAAAGTGTCGCCTAATGTTCTAGGTCGGCTCTGATACCAATGTTAGGTTTACCTAACACCCTATGAATGGTTTGGAAGCATCACATGTCACAAAGATTAAGTTTTTAGAGTGCTAAGTGAACACACAAAGAATCAATCCTAGAAAAATTAGGGTTTCATAACTTTACAAGTAACAAAGGCTAGGGTTTTGAGAGTACAACCTTTGTAGCTCCCTATTCTTGACTTCTTGGCCACTTGAGAGTTGGAAAACGGTTAGCTTGAGGTCTTCTAGTGTCCACGACGATCCACCCGAAGCTCCTTTGTCCAAGCTTGCAACTTCACTTTATCAAGAGAATGAAATGAAGCTAACACTCTAAACAAGTGGGCAAGACTTGTGTAGAATGGTGTTGTGGTTCTCTTTCTCACTTCAAAATCCTATCTTGTTGAGTATTTTGCTCACTTGAAAGATCTAGAGAGCAAAAGGAGCAAGGTTGAAGAAGATGATGGCTTTTTTAAGAAGAAGAGAAAAGATAATCTCATGAAAGGAAAAAGAAAATATATGTATATATATTTATTTCTTCTCATCTAAAACCATGGTTAAATGATAAAGATATTATTTAATTTGAGTTAAAACCAGAAAGGAAAGTTTAATCCATGGTTAAGAGTAGGTGGGCATGGTTAGGTCAAAGAAGAGTGTAGAAACAAACCATGAATTATCCTTTCCTTTTTCATTTTGTTTTAAAACAAATAGAAGTAATAATCCATATAAATAACCAAGGTGTGAGTCTTATATTGCCACCATTTTCTATGTATAAACAACTATGATAGAATGATGTATGTATGCATGTGTGCATGCACACCCATATATGCATGAACAAGAATGAATGCATACATGCATGCATACATCCAAAAAGAACAAGAAAGGATTTCTAGTGAGAAGCTAATGGTTAAATGATAAATCAACACTTGATTTATCAACCCGGTTATATCACATACGACCCGGCCAAAAGCAAGCCGCCCGATAAATATACGGAATCATATACGCGCATTTTTAACCGGTTCCATGCGCATATCGCATACGCGCACCACAACGTTCCGCCTGGACTAGGTAACTCCTTTGTGGGACTCTAAGACTCGTCAATACGCCCAAGCCGCAAGCGGTCAGCTAAACGTAACTGCTATCCGGGTATTGAGCGATCAGAAGAAAACAAGCGAACCTGCTACAACTCCCGTCGAGCCAACTGGCAACACTACTGTACAGTCCGGTCTCTTCGTCAGATATGCTGCATATTGAGCCTAGGGATGGTCACGTCGACCCTAATAACTCAATAAGTCGTGCTGGTGAATGGTCTATAACAGATCGAGAAACTACTGATAACACTTATCAGCAAATCTCAGCAGCCCTGGCCAGGGACTTACTGATATAACCAGTTGAGCACAGCACAACATCAACTCCCAATACCGGGAGAGACGAAACCCCTCCTATCGCTCATCGCCTTCGTGCGTCTCGAGACTGTACCCAATGGCCACCTGTTTGCACGACTCAGAAGAGCCGTGGTAGGGTGGTAATCAAAGTACAGTGGGAGAGCACACAAGACTCTATGACGATCTCGGGTCTACAGACTAACCTGTACCAGTGTCACCTGAGAACTGCTATCGGACGATAGATATAATTCCATATAGGAGTTCTCGGTGAGTCCGTCCAGTGTACCCAGTCACCACTGAGCACCCGTATATGATCTTGATGTCAAACATCGATGAATGTGGGAACATTCATCGCCCATCGTATGGGTCTAGCATCATATACGCTAGTCTACTCTGGTATATCAATGCCCCGTCTCGATATACCTACGACTAGGGACAATCCAGGATATGCTCATAAACTACAGATGTCCCACTAGTATGATCTCTATCATAATCACTGTAGTCAAGCCAATATCCTTAGGGCTTTATCAACATGTATGAATGAGTAAAAGCATGATCAAATCTACATGTCAGATAAAGAAGAACCAGATAGCATACTATCATGTCGAGCAAGAATGTACACTGAATATATATATATATATATATATATACATGTATAAATACATCCACTATCATATAATGGCCTCTAGGGCATACATATATCCAAAGTTGTTAATTATCGTTTTGCAAAGATCTTCGGTTAGTCGATGTATGCTTAAAGAACAAGATCGTTTTTCATATTTCCGCCTCCCCGCAACTCGTGGGGTGTTGCACATCGACTTACATATTTTGTGTGCAAAGAAAACAATTAACATATATCACATATATGTTAAGTGTATCAAATGTGAGAAAAAGAAAAGATTTAAGTGAGCTAATATTAGTTAATGTAATTTAATATATCAAATATATAATTATACATTAAATTTTTAAATCAACACTTAATTTAATAATCCGGTTATAGTGTGTATAACCGACTAATATCAAATGCAACAACTTTTTGAATCATCACTTGATCCGATAACCTGGCTATATCACATATAACTGACCAATGTCACAAGTCGAGAGAATAGAATGCGGTATCACATATCGCATTAATCTCGGTCCCGCACATATCGTATATGTGCTCCTACTCGGTTTCGCTTGAGCCAGGAAACCTCTGTGTAGGACTCTAATGACTCGTCAATACGCCGGCAGTAGGTGATGATCATATCAAACACCCACAAGCCGCAAGTGGTCTGCTAAATGTAACGGCCGCCGAGGTATTGAGCGATCAGAAGACCAACAAGCAAGCCTGCTCGTACTCCAGCGAATACAATCAGTAACACTACCGTACAGTCCGGTCTCTTCGTCTGATATATCGCATATCACAGCCTGGGGGTGGTATAACGTCAAACCCCAATAGCCTGATAAGACATGCCGATGCAAGGTCCATAACGGTTCGAGAAACAAATGATAGCACTTACCAGTAAATCTCAGCAACCCTGGCCAGGGATTTCCTGTTATGGCCAATCGAGCATAGCGCAACATCAACTCCTAATACTGGGAGAGACAAAACCCTTCCTATCGCTCATTGCCTTCATGTGACTCGGGACTGTACCCAAAACCCCCCTTTTTCACGATCTCTTGACCGTGGTATGGTGGAAATCAAAGAACAGTGGGAATCATACAAGACTCTATGACGATCTCGGGTCTACAGACTAACCTGTACCAGTGTCACCAGAGAACTACTATCCGACGATAGGTATATTACCATCTAGGAGTTCTCGGCGAGTCCATTCAGTGTACCCAGTCTCCACTGAGCACCCGTATACCTTCTCTGATGTCAAACACCAATAGATATGGGATCATCCATCTCCCATCATATGGGTCGAGAAGCGTATACGCTAGTCTACTCTGGAGTATCGATGCCCTGTCTCGATACTCCCACAACTAAAAACATTTGAAGGATATACTTATCGAATACCCTGTACCCACTAGTATGATCTGCATCATAATCCTGGTAGTCAAGTACTCATCCTATGGGCTTTATCAACATGTAATAAAGAGACAATAAGTATACATGTTAAGATAAAGTGCAACCATATAGCATACTATCATGTCGAGCAAAAAAGTCCTCCCTATATATGTCCAAGCATCCTCTACAATATATATCACATGTACAGTAATGACATCTAGGGCATACAAATAACTAACAGATGGCTTCCACTGTTTTTATCAAATCTTCCTTCAAACCTTAGAAGTTAAGATTATCCGGGATTAATTACACCCTACAAGTTCGCCAATCATTCGGCCAGGAAGGAATCGGTACTCCGAGGGAGGTTCCATGTGCTTTCGCACGGACCTAAGTAAAATAAACCTCGTTTTCCTAGAGGCTTAACCCCGTTGACACCTTTCTAGACACCTACTTGATTAGCTAATTGTAAAGTGCAAAACACTTCCATGAGTAACTCTTACTCGCAGTGGGTACCGGGATCCAACCATCATATAGAAGGTATGCAATCTCATTGCAAATTTCAACACATGAAATTCCAGATAATGTTTTTACCCCTAGCCACTTATGACCTTGTCAAGGTCAACAAACCATAAGCACTAGTCAAGTTCTACCCGTCATTTCTTGATTGAATTAAACCCACCTGCACGACCCTTGACAAGGTCAACAAGGCCGCACGACTATCCTAACCCAATCGCATCTCATGCTGGAAGATAAGCACTAATCAGCTACCACACACTAGGCCTTGACAAGGTCAACAAAGGCAGCATGAATACTAAATAGTACTTATCTGAACTGACGGAGGGCAACGCGGATTTTTAAGAAAACCATGAGCATAATGAACTCGATATCGTTGTAGAATCTAGTGATTTTATAAAGGAGTGTTTTTGAGGCTTTTCTAGCTTCGCTAAGGAGGTCCCTCCCCGTGAAGGGATCTCGGCACTTTCCTCATCGAATGAGGTGCTGGATATTCATGAATACCACTATGCAAAGCAAGAACTAGAGAAGCAATCAAAAGACAAAACTGAGTGGGTTGTAGCATTTTCTAGTTTCGCTAAAGTGGTCACTCCTGGTGAAGGGATCTCGGCTCTTTCCTCATAGAATGAGGTGCTGGATATTCATCAAGGAATACCACTGTGCAAAGCAATAACTAGAGCTACCCTTTTTGAAAATTTGATTCTACAACATCTTTTGGTTTCTTTCTTTTCATTAATCTCATTAATGAAGTCCCATCAATTAATATTTCCTAAACATTACAGAAAAATGAAACGAAAATAGAACGTACGCTTATGCCATCCGCATTCGCCACGGGCCCCGTCATGCATCGTTAGGTTACATAACTACCGGCAGAGCAGGGGCTGGACTAGCGCGGGTGCAAAATATAAGCAACGTTTATTATATATCATATATATAATATTATATTAGTCTCACGCAGGTATATGATCAACATCACAGAATCAAGCAGCACAAGAAAATTTTGAAATATTGGATATACTAGGATGTCCGTGTTTTAAATTTAGCCAATAATGTAAAACATAGATTCCACGGTCGTTATGAATAGACAAACCCACATCCCTAGACCCCTACGAGAGCGGCAAGTAACCCTGCCAATTCTAGAGTTAAGAGACCCAGTCACAACTCCTTGAGATGGTCTCCCACTGAACTCTAGAACCCGGTTACTTGTGCTCCCCGCCATGGGTCTATCCTAATGCGGAAAAGTAAATAATATACAACAATGGTGACATCATCCTAAACCGGAAGTGCCCCAATAAAATAATATTACATACAGATTTTACATGAATGAAAATAAAAACCCTCATCTCACATAAAAAAACCCTGGCTATTCTTTCACGATGATCTAATAAATTATATCAACAGCAACACATGAAATCACATATCATCAGCGTAAGCAAATATGTGTATCCCTAAAACTTGTTGACATATAGCAACAAGATTGGGATACCACACATATTACACTTACGGTCGCAGAAAAAGAAACAAAAAACTACAATAATTAGAATCCGCAATTTCCTTAGACATCATAAACCCGGAATATCTCATATTCCGGATTTCATGCCTAACTTATAAAACATGCATTTAGTCTCAAATTGAAAACGCTTTTCAATTGGTTGTCGGATAATTTAACAAGATTCCTGACTTAGTGATCGCGTACAATACGCAATTTCGACGGAGTTTTGATCCGAATCAAAACTTCGTGAAAATCGATCAATTGAGACTAAACAGCTAGCTTTACAATATACTAACTAGTTTTCATAAAACTAACTAATCCAGATTCTAATAATTGTATCACACAAATCACAAAGGTTGTAAAGTAACCGCGATATTAGAATTCCGCACCCATTTAGCAAACTTAACCATTTTTTCCAAGACATGAAAAATCCGGTGAGCTAAAGTTCCAAAACCGTTCGTTTTAGCCAATACGGGAGTCGAAGCGAACTCGAAACCAGCCCGATTCTTCGTGGGGTCGAAGATCCAAAAATTATTTATCGAATGGGTGGCCTAGAGGGGGTACCCCACCCAAGAGTCCACCACGAGGTGGCCAGGGGGTGAGGCAGATCCGAAACTGCCTAAGGTGGGGCAGTTTCGGGTCCCCACCGCCAAGACCACCTTGTGGTGGTCTTAGGGAGTGGGCCCAGCCGTTCAGTGCCCCTCGGGGTCTCCCCGGAGTGCGCACGCTCCACTCCGCGGCTTCTCGGTTCGAACCGTGAGCCCGCGGGGTGTGCAAACAACTCAAAACATCATTTTTGAAACTGTTTTTATCGCCAGTTTTTGCATGACAAAAACGGCGGATTTATAACGTCGCTACAAGTTACCCTAATGTTCTAGCTTGGCTCTGATACCATGAAAGTCAACCCTAGCACCACCATGAGGTTCTTGTGGCATCAAGCATGACCAATTTTAATTTTTAGTGGTGCTAAGCTAGACTAAACAAGATCTTTGCTAGAATATTAGGGTTAGCCTTTGTGATTGTGATGAACTAAAGAGAAGAAAAGAGCATACAACCTTTGTAGTTCGAGTCCTTCTCTTTAATAGCTCCGGGTGGAAGTCCACGCGACTCTTCTAGGCTCATCTTCGAGTTGAACGAACCTCTTTCGTGATCTTCGCGCCAAAGACGATCCACCCGAAGTCCACAAGCTCAAGCAAACACTTCACTAATCTCATTTGTGAAGGAAACACTCCACATCAAATTGCTAATCTGATGTATGATGGTGAAGTAGGGGTTTAATTTGCTCACTAGTTTGTGTTCAAGTTTCATGGTTCACATCACATGTGAGGGTTGAAGCTTGAACTATAGCAATTGAGGAAGAAGATGAAGCTAGAGAGCAACCATGGGACCAACTCATGAAAAATGGCTAAGTGTTGAGAATGAACAAAGCATGAATGGCAACTCTTGACCCCCACTCATTCAAGCATGGAATTTTGCAATATAAAATTGCAACCATGCTTGAATAGTGGGTCAAGATAAATAAACAGATATAAATCCCATGCTTGCAACCATGCTCTCATTTTCCACCTCATTTCTATTTTCACAAAATAGAAATTCATATGCCATGCTTCATTATTATTATACATACATACATACATACATACATACATATATATATATATATATATATATATATATTGCAGGGTTCCCTAGGACGACAGCAAGGTTTCGGGAGGTATCGTCCATGCCAATTTGAAAAATTTGCCGTACTAAAGAACTCTAACCTAGAATCTTAACTAGAGATTTAGACGAATAAACAATGTAAACAAATTTACATACGAAGTGAACAAGGAATACAACCTTTGTAGACCGGTCCTTCACTTCAATAGCTCCGTGTAGTAGTCCCTTCGCTCCAAGTAGTGAACTCTCGGACTCTAGAAAGGCTTCGCAATATGAACGGAGCAAGCTTGCTTGAAGTCTTCGAGGCCGAAGATGATCTACGTCGAGGAGACACCAACTCAAGCTACCTCTTCACTAATGTGGAATTAGTGAAGCAAACACCCTAAACTAAATGGCTAGTATACTAGAGGATGATGAATTAGGAATTTTTCTCACTTTAGATTTATTTTTCTCATAATATTTCATCACCTTGAGAAAAGCTAGCAAGCTTTCTCATGATGAAGAAGAAGATGAAGTGGAGATGAGAATGAAACTCATAAAATGAGAATAGCAACCATGGGTGATTTTATGTCATACACTAACTCATGTAGAGATTAAACTATGGCCAAGGATAATAGTTAGGTTAATAAATATCTTAAGTAAAACAAATTAGTGGACTGAGTCAATGGACACATCAAGCTTCTCCAAGCTTCTAGCCATGACATAATTCCACCAATTTGTGAATTACTTGGATAAATAAAAACTCTATTATTATCTTAAATATAGTGTAAGTCTCATACACCCATGAAGTATGTGGCATCGAGCATGACACAAAAAATATACATAAATATATACCACATATAAAATATATGCACACAAGTGAGAAAAAGAAATGTTTAAGTGAGCAAATATTAGTTAATGTAAATTAATATATCACAAATATAATTATACATTAAATTATTAAATCAACACTTCATTTAATAATCCGGCTATATCATATAAAACCGACTAATATCAAATGTATCAACTTATCGAATCAACACTCGGCTATATCACATATAACCGATCGATTTCACAAATCGCGAGAATAGAATGCGGTATCACATACGCGCATTAATCTCGGTCCCACGCATCATATATGTGCTCCTAATTCGTTTCGCTTGAGCCAGGAAACCTCTGTGTACGACTCTAAAGACTCGTTAATACGCCGACAGTAGGTGGTGATCATATCAGTCACCCACAAGCCGAAAGCGGTCTGCTAAACGTAACGGCCACCCGGGTATTGTGCGATCAGAAGATCAACAAGCAAACCTGCTCATACTCTTATGAATCTAATCAGTAACACTACCGTACAGTCCGGTCTCTTCGTCAGATATGTTGCATATCACAGCCTGGGGTGGTATAACGTCAGACCCCAATAGCCTGATAAGTCATGTCAATGCAAGGTCCATAACGGTTCGAGAAACTACTGATAACACTTACCAGTAGATCTCAGCAACCCTGGCCAGGGATTTCCTGTTATGGCCAATCGAGCATAGCGCAACATCAACACCCAATACTGGGAGAGACGAATCCCCTCTTATCGCTCATTGCCTCCACGTGACTCGGGACTGTACCCAAAAACCACCATTTTTCACGATCTCTTGAACGTCGTGTTAGTTATATATATGCCCTCGAGGCCATTGTTCTACATATGATGTATATTATAGTGGATGCTTGGATATATATAGAGAGGACTTTCTTGCTCGATATGATAGTATGCTATCTGGTTTCACTTTGTCTAAACATGTTGACTTGTGTTAGTTTATTTTCTTGCTCTCACATGTTGATAAAGCCATTATGATATGTACTCGACTACTAGGACTATGATGCAGATCAGACTAGTGGGGCCAGGATAGTCCAAGAGTACATCCTATAACTGTTCCTAGTCGAGGGTGTATCGAGACAGCGCATCGATACACCAGAGTAGACTAGCGTATACGCATCTTGACCCATATGATGGGCGATGGATGATCCCATATCCATCGGTGTTTGACATCAAAAATGGTGTACGGGTGCTTAGTGGATACTGGGTACACTGAACGGACTCGCCGAGAACTCCTAGATGGTATTATACCCATCGTCAGATAGCAGTTCTCTGGTGACACTGGTACAGGTTAGTCTGTAGACCCGAGATCGTCATAGAGTCTTATGTGATTCCCACTGTGCTTTGATTTCCACCTTACCATGTTCAAGAGAACGTGCAAAACGGTGGCTTTTGGGTACAGTCCCGAATCACATGGAGGCAATGAGCGATAGGAGGGGTTCCGAGGGGTTCCGTCTCTCCCGTTGTTGGGAGTTGATGTTGTGCTGTGTTCGATTGGCTATAACTGGAAGTCCCTGGCCAGGGATGTTATGGAGATTTACTGGTAAGAGTTATCAGTAGTTTCTCGATCTGTCACATCGATAAGACTTATCGGTTACTGGGGTCTGTCATTCACCACCCCTAGACTGGATATGCGACATATCAGATGAAGAGACCGGACTGTATGGTAGTGTTACTGATTGGCTCGACGGGTGTTTTGACAGCTTCGCTGGTTTTCTTATGATCGCTCAATACTCGGGTGGCCGTTACGTTTAGCTGACCGCTTGCGGCTTGTGGGTGTTTGATATGATCATCACCCACTGCTGGCGTATTGACGAGTCTTAGATTCCCACCTAGGAGTTTCCTACCTCAGGCGAAACGATGTGGTGTGCATATGAGATATGCGCGGGACCCGATTGAATGCGAGTATGTGATACCGTATATTAATCGGGCATTTTTCTATTTGTCAGGTCGTATGTGATATGACTGGTTTTTTAAATCAAGTGTTGACTTAACATTTGACTTTTAGTTTAATTCTTTATTTAAACCCTTTTCTTTGTTGAAGATGTATGCATGCATGTATGCACATGTTGATGTGCATGTACACATACATACATACATGGATGCGTATCATGGTTGATGATACACTATATGGTGGCAACACAAGACTCACATGGTTATATATATATATATATATATATGTTTATTTATATTGAGTTAATGAAAAGATTATTCACTCATGGTTAAAGTTTATCATCTTTGACTTTTTGACCATTCTTGACCTAACTTTTAACCTTGGGTTAATTCTCTTTTTCCTTTTAACCCAATGATAAATATCTAAGATATTTACTAACTATGGTTTGAGGGGAAAAGGATTTAATATGATTATTTCATTCTCATCTCATTATGTTTTTTATTTATTCATCACAAAAGCTTTTGAGCTCAAGCTTTTCCATCATCTTCTTCTTCCTCCCACTCTTGAGTTTTCATTTGAGTGAGTTAGTTAAAAAGAAAGGATTTTAATTAGAGAATACAAACCACTTCATCATTCTACACACATCTAGCCCATTTGTGTAGGGTGTTTTCTATACTTCTTCCATGGATCAAGTAAAGCAAGGAGCTTTGGGCAAAGAGACTTCGGGTGGATCATCGTGGACAAGGAAGGTTGCTAGCGATCCGTTCCAAACTCTCAAAGGTCCAAGGAGTCACCAAAGAGAGACTACAAAGGTTGTAATCTCTACTCTTTGTGATAGATTGTTCTTTGTATGGGATACAAAACTTGTTACCCTAAATATTCTAGTTAAGATTCATGGTTTGTTTTCTTTGTACCTCTCTAAATTTTAATGTGGCTTGAGTGATGCTACCAAACCCTAGACTAGGTGCAAGGGAAACCCAACAGTGGTATCAGAGCCAAGCTAGAATTTTAGACACGGCGTTAATACAATTACGAAAACGAAATCGACTCCGGAATACGATATTTGAAACCCTTGGTTTTGCTCTCTGGAAATTTTTTAAAAAGTCGTTTTAAAAATTTTTAAACAACTACAGAACACTATTTAGGACAATATAAGAACAAAGGCAAAATACGGGGGCTTGTACTCGGATTTTGGCCGAGCACAAGACTACATATTCCGGCCTGCTCGGCCCCCCGCCTCAAACCCCCCTGTATTTTTCCAGTGCTCTGTTGTCTTCAATTAGGGGTTTCAGGTATTGTTTGCTGAGCCCAATTTTTCATGTGATGATTGATTTGCTAAGCGGCTCCGAACTCCTAGGATAGAAGATTCTCGGACATCCTAATTCAGAAATTTCGTCATTAAGGTTTTATTTACTCTTACGTCCCTCAAGGGCTATTTCGTATTGTTTCGTAGTCGTATAAATTAACTCTGTATTGGTAACCTTGACAATGTTTAGCAGTTCGAACGAAATTCGAACACCGCATTTTCTACCCTGCTGAAATTTCCAAGTGTTGTAATTTTCCGAAGTTGATTGTATTTGTAAAATCGTGCAAATAACCCTATGGACCCTCTAGAAGACTATACTAACCTTAACTCGATTCTATGCCCACGGAACCGCGATCGAACCATAGGGTTTTCCATAGTTCCGTGGTGTTATAGGCGAGGCATTGGTTAACTCCATCTACGGCTGGTCCATTGACACTGTGGCACGATTTTTCAGTATTTTGACTTTGGTCAAGTGTTGAGCTCACGGGGTGATTTGTGAGTGTATGTTGATTCGATCGAAACGTTAAACATCGTCTTGATATACTGTGAATGTGATACAATATGTGGAATTCATATAGTTAGGCATGAAATCCGTAATATGTGATATTTTGGGTTTACGATGTCTAAAGTGATTGTGGATTCCAAATGTTGTAGTTTTTCATTTTTCTTTTCTGCGACCGTAAGTGTAGTATGTGGTGTATCGCCGGCTTCGTTGCTACACATCAACGACAATCGGGATACGCATACTTGCTAACGTTGATGATATGAGATATGATGTGTTGCTGGGATATGTTATATTGGATCGTCGTGTTTTGAATAGCCGGGGGTTTTATGTGAGATGAGGGTTTTTATTTTCATTCATGTAAAATTCATTGTATGTAATATTCTTTTATTGGGGCACTTCTGGGTTGAGGATGATATCACCATTGTATATTATTTACTTTTCCGTATTAGGATAGACCCAAGGAGGAGAGCACAAGTAACCGGGTTCTAAGGTCCAGTGGGAGGCCATCTCGAGGAGTCGAGACCATGTCTCCTAACCCTAGAATTGGCAGCGTTACTTGCCGCTCTCGTAGGGGTCTAGGGGTGTGGGTTTGTCTATTCATCACGACCGTGGAATCCACGTTTTATACAGTCTCAAAATAAAACACGGACTTCCTAGTATATCCAATATTTCATATGTTTCTTCTGCTGCTGATATACTGTGATGTGATCATATTATATGCATGAGACGAATGCTTTATTATTGTATATATGCTATATAATAAACGTTGCTTATGTTTTACACCCACGCTAGTCCTGTCCTGATATGTCGTTAGTTAAGTAACCTAACGGTACATAACGGGACACTGTGGCGAATGAGGAGGCATAAGCGTACGTTGTATTTTCGTTTCTTCTGTGATTCTTAGGAAGCATAAATGATGGGATTCATTAATGAGATTAATGAATGAAAAGAAACCTAAAAGATATTGTAGAATCAAATTTATAAAAAGGGTAGCTCTAGTTTTGTTTTGCATAGCGGTATTCCTTGTAGAATATCCAGCACCTTATTCGATAAGGAAAGAGCCGAGATCCCTTCACTGGGAGTGACCTCCTTAGAGAAACTAGCAGATGCTACAAACTTACGGTTTAGATTTTTATTGCTTCTATAGTGCTTGCTTTGCACAACGGTATTTGTGAAATATCCTGCACCTTATTCGATAAGGAAAGAGCCGAGATCCCTTCACCGGGAGTGACCTATTTAGCGAAACTAGAAAAGCCTCAAAAACACTCCTTTTCAAAACTCACTTGTTTCTACAACGATATCAAGTTCATTACGCAAAAGGTTTTCAGAAAAACCTGACATAGCCTTCCGTCATTTCAGATAAAGACTACTTAGTATTCGTGCTATGTTTGTTGACCATGTTAAGGCAAAGTGTGCGATAACTAATTAGTGCTTATCTGCTAAAACATGTGATGTGATTGTATTAAGGTAGTCGTACTACTTTGTTGACCATGTCAAGGGTCCTACGGGTGGGTTTAATTCAATTGGGAAATGACAGGTTGAACTTGGCTAGCGCTTATGATTTGTTGGCCATATTAAGGTCATAAGTAGCTAGGGGCAAAAGCATTATCAGGAATTTCAAGAGTTGAAATTTGCAATGAGATTGCATACCTTCTATGAGATAGTTTGATCCTGATACCCACTGCGAGTAAGAGTTACTCCTGGGAGAGATTTACACATGACAATTAGCCGATCAAGTAGGTATCAAGAAAGGTGTTAACGGGGTTATGCCTCTGGGAAAACGAGGTTTATTCTAATTAGGTCCGTGCGAAAGCACGGGGAACCTCCCTCAAAGTACCAACACTGGCCTGGCTGAAAGATTGGCGAACTAGTAAGGTATAATTAATCCCGGCTAATCTTACCTTTTAGGGTTTGAAGGAAGATTTGATGAAACAGTGGGAGCCATCCTGATTAGATAAGATAATAACCAATCTAATCTTGCAAGAGCATACGCTAAAGTGTTTTCTTCTCTCTCTCTCCAGGTAGCGACCATGTCAGGCCTTAATCAGGATAATAATATGGATGTATTGACTGAACCCGCTTATTATACTGAGTAGGGGAACGTTGGTCCCGCTCCAACTTGTAATTGTTATAAGTCCGAGCAGGAAATATGAGAATATCCAGATTCTCACGCCGCCCAAACGTAGAATAAGAAAGCTGATGCATCTTCTTCGGGTGAGTTAGTTATCGAGAACTGTTTCTCAGTTCACTCTATGTCCTGGGTATTAGATACCAGATCAGGATCCCACATATGCAATATGTTACATGGGCTATGGAAAGGTAGGGAACTGGGAGAGGGTGATCATTCCTTAAGAGTGGGGAATGGTGCAAATGTTGCAGCCAAAGTAGTTGGCGAATATCACCTTGTGTTACCAAATGGTAATACATTTATTCTGAATGAATGCTATTACATTCCGACCCTGATATGCAATCTTATATCAGTTTCATTATTGAGTAAAGAGGGATAATTTTGTAGTACAGGATAATGTTATGAACATCTTCCTGAATCAAGCTCGTTAAATAATGGCATATACGTTCTCAATAAAACTATAGTACTTAATGTGCAAAACACACACAAGAGGAAGAGTTCAGAAATGAACGAATCCTTCTTGTGGCATTGTAGACTTGGTCATATCAATGCGACACGACTAGCTAAGTTGCATAAGGATGGATATTTGAATCCGTTCGAATTTTCATCTTATGATACTTGCCATTCATGTCTCAAAGGCAAAATGACCAAATCTCCGTTTAGTGGACACGGAGAAAGAGGTACTGAACTCTTAGGGCTGATACATAGTAATTTATGTGGTCCCATGACTACACATGCCAAGAACGGTTCCTCTTACTTCATTACATTCACTGACGATCTCTCAAGATACGGACATGTGTTCCAGTTAAAACACAAGTCTGAAGCTTTTGAGAACTTCAAAGAATATAAGAACGAAGTAGAGAACCAAACGGGAAAAAGTATTAAGATCCTTCGATCAGATCGAGGAAGAGAATACTTGAGAAATGAGTTCCTAGACTATCTAAAAGAGAATGGGATTCTCTCTCAGCTTACTCCTCCTTATACACCACAGCACAACGGTGCATCGGAGCGGAGGAATCTCACCCTATTGGATATGGTGCGCTCTATGATGAGCACTGTTGAGTTACGTATTTCCTTCTAGGGGTATCCGCTTGAGACAGCAGCATACCTATTGAATCAAGTTCCATCTAAATCAATGCCTTCAACCCCATATAAGATATGGAGGGGAATGAGACCATATTTTAAACGATTTAAGATATGGGGTTGTCCGGCCTATGTCAAAAGGCAAAATCCAGACAAGTTTGAGGCACGATTAGTTCTTTGCAAGTTTGTGGGATATCAAAAGAATTCTCAAGGATATATTTTCTACCACGCTGAGGAACAAAAAGTGTTTGTTTCTCAATATGCCACCTTTTTAGAAAAGGAATTTCTTGCAAAGGAAATTAGTGGCAAAGAGGTAGATCTGGAAGAAGTTCCAGCAGCACAAACTGCAACTGAATATTTAGTGGAACCAGAGGATTCGATAGTTTCCGCCGAACCCCATCCTCTCCACCGATCTATTAGGGTTCCTCATCCACCTGAGAGATACTATGGTTTTCTCATAGATGGTGGAAGCGAGGATTGCATCATGGAAGATGATGACCCGACTAGCTTTCAGCAGGCCATCACGAGAGCGGACTCTATGAAATGGATGGATGCAATGCGATCAGAGATGGAATCCATGTACACCAACAAAGTATGGACTTTGGAAGTTGCTCCTGAAGGGGTAAAACCTACTGGGAGAAAATGGATCATTAAGAAGAAACTTGGTGTAGATGGAAAAGTTGAGAGTTTCAAGCCTAGACTTGTTGCAAAGGGTTTTCGTCAACGACCTGGTGTGGATTATGACGAAACCTTTTCTCCAGTGGCTATGCTTAAGTCCATCCAGATCTTACTTGCCATTTCTGCATACCATGACTACGAAATCTGTCAAATGGATGTTAAGACCGCCTTTCTAAATGGTGATTTAAAGGAGTGCGTGTACATGACTCAGCCAGAGGGCTTCGTAGACAGTGGGAGAAGCGGAAATGTGTGCAAGTTGATTAAATCCATCTACGGGTTAAAGCAGGCATCACGGAGTTGGAATATCTTCTTTGATGTGGTAGTCAAAGAGTTTGACTTCATCAAGAACGTAGTTGAACCTTGTATCTACAGGAAGGTTGCAGAGAGTAAGGTCCTATGCTCCACTCGCTCAAGCTCTTCTTATCACGTAGATTCTCAATGAAAGATCTAGGTGATGCCTCCTACATTTTGGGAATTAAGATCTATAGAGATAGATCTAAACGGATACTAGGATTGTCCCAATCCAGGTACATTGACACCATACTAAAGAGGTTTAGTATGGAAGAATCCAAGCATGGGAACCAACCCGCGATCTCTGAACTCACTCTCTCCAAAGAGATGTCTCCTAAGACAGATTTGGAGAGAGCTCGCATGCAAGGGATACCCTATGCTTCGGCAGTAGGCTCTATCATGTACGCTATGCTATGTACTAGACCCGATGTAGCATACTCACTAAGTGTAGTGAGTAAGTATCAAGCAGATCCAGGAGAGTGTCACTGGACAGCTGTGAAGAACATTCTCAAGTACTTGAGAAGGACTAAGGATATGTTCTTTGTGTATGGTAATGGAGAACTCCAGGTGGAGTCCTTTACTGATTAAAGCTTCCAAAGTGATAAGGATGACTCTAAGTCGCACTCGGGATTTGTCTTTACCCTGAATGGAGGGGCGGTTTGTTGGAAGAGTTCCAAGCAAGAAACCGTGGCAGACTTAGTGATGGAGGCTGAATACATCGTTGCCAACGATGCTGCCAAAGAGGCTGTCTGGATGTAGAAGTTAATCACTGAATTTGGTGTGGTTCTATCCATTGAGCATCCAATACTTTTGTATTGTGATAACAATAAAGCTGTGGCTTTGGTGAAGGAACCCAGATCCTATCAGAAGTCCAAACATATTCTGAGGCGGTATGACCTGATCCGGGAGATAGTTGATCGCCGCAAGATCGAGGTCAGGAGAGTTGACACGAAAGACAACACTGCGGATCCACTCATGAAGGCCATACTCCAGATACAATTTGAGAGACTCTTCGGAATGTTGGGTATGAGATACTACAACAGCTGGCCTTAGTGCAAGTGGGAGATTGTTAGTTATATATATGCCCTTGAGGCCATTGTTGTACATATGATGTATATTATAGTGGATGCTTGGATATATATAGAGAGGACTTTCTTGCTCGATATGATAGTATGCTATCTGGTTTCACTTTGTCTAAACATGTTGACTTGTATTGGTTTACTGTATTGCTCTCACATGTTGATAAAGTCCTTAGGATATGTACTCGACTACTAGGACTATGATGCAGATCATACTAGTGGGGCCAGGGTAGTCCAAGAGTACATCCTATAACTATTCCTAGACGAGGGTGTATCGAGACAGGGCATCGATACACCTGAGTAGACTAGCATATAGACATCTTGACCTATATGATGGGCGTTGGACGATCCCATATCCGTCAGTGTTTGACATTAAAAATGGTGTACGGGTGCTCAGTGGAGACTGGGTACACTGAACGGACTCGCCGAGAACTCCTAGATGGTATTATACCTATCGTCAAATAGCAGTTCTCTTGGGACACTGGTATAGGTTTGTCTGTAGACCCGAGATCGTCATAGAGTTTTGTGTGATTCCCACTGTGCTTTGATTTCCATCTTACCACGTTCAAGAGAACGTGCAAAACGGTGGCTTTTGGGTACAGTCCCGAATCACATGGAGGCAATGAGCGATAGGAGGGGTTTCGTCTCTCCCGGTATTGGGAGTTGATGTTGCGCTGTGTTCAATTGGCTATAACTGGAAGTCCCTGGCCAGGGGTGTTATGGAGATTTACTGGTAAGAGTTATCAGTAGTGTCTCGACCTGTTATGTGCCTCACTTCGACACGACTTATCGGTTACTGGGGTCTGACGTTCAGCACCTCTAGACTGGATATGCGACATATCAGACGAAGAGACCGGACTGTACGGTAGTGTTACTGATTGGCTCGACGGGAGTTTTGACAGCTTCGCTGGTTTTATTCTGATCGCTCAATACCCTGGTGACTGTTACGTTTAGCTGACCGCTTGCGGCTTCTGGGTGTTTGATATGATCATCATGTAGGGTTGCTAGGCATGCGCACAAGGGTCTACGAGGCTTCAACCACGCCCGAATAAAAATTTAGCCGTGCCGAACAACCCGAATACGGAACTTTAAACTAGAGATTAGGCGAAAAAAACATGCTAAACAATTTAACACTAAGTGAGAGAGATCACAACCTTTGTAGATCCGGTCCTTCACTTCATATGCTCCGTGTTGTGGTCCCTTCGCTGCGATCATCGGGTTCCGGGCTCTCGAGAGGTTCCACGAAGAGAATGACGCAACCTTTGCTTCCGATCTTCGATACTACGATGATCTACCTCGAAGTTTCATTAACACAAGCTAACACTCATGAAATGATGTGAACACCCTCATCTAAATGGCAAGGGAAGATGAGGATGATGAAGTAGGAATTTTTCTCTATTTATTTATCATTTTCTCACTATTATTCATCACTTGGAAAAATCAAGAAAGGTTTTTCCATGAAAGAAAATGGAGGAAGAAGAAGAATAGTGTTCCATTTTCTTTTGTGATGAATAAGAAAGGATTAATATGAAGAATAATGCAACCATGGTTCACTTAACCATTGTAGAGAATTGACTAGGGTTAGGGTTTTGGGTAAAGTTAAAGCATGAGTCATGAACAAATATCTTTCACAAAACAAAACAAATCCTTCTAGAAACTTCTAGAAAGATTAACCCTAATCCGAATCCTAATCAAGTTTAAACTCCACTAAACGAGTTGGATTAGTTATCATATCATGTTACAATATTATATATCACATATATAATATTTACCGTAACAAAATAAAATAATACAATTAACATATATCGCATATATATCAATGTATTACCCGAGTGAGAAAAAGAATCTTTTAGTGAGCAAATATTAGTTAATGCAATTTAATATATCACATATATTATTATACATTAAATTATCGAATCAACACTTGATCCGACAATCCGGCTATATCGCATATAACCGGCTAATATTTATCCGTACCGATTCATCGAATCAACACTTGATCCGATGACCCGGCTGATATCAAATATCGCGAGAATATAATACGGTATCACATATCGCATTATCCTCGGTCCCGCACATATCACATATGTGCTCCTACTCCGTTTTTCCTGAGTCAAGAAACCTCTGTGTAGGACTCTAAAGAATCGTCAATACGCCGGCAGTAGGTGATGATCATATCAAACACCCACAAGCTGCAAGCGGTCAGCTAAACGTAACAGCTACCCAGGTATTGAACGCTCAGAAGATCAACAAGCAAGCCTGTACATTCTCCTATGGATCCAAACAGTAACACTCCCGTACAGTCCGGTCTCGTCGTCTGATATGTCGCATATCTCGCCTAGGGGTGGTAAACGTCAGACCCCAGTAGCTTGATAAGTCGTGTCGATATGAGGTCTATAACAGTTCGAGAAACTACTGATAACACTTACCAGTAAATCTCAGCAACCCTGGCCAGGGATTTCCGGTTATAGCCAATCGAACACAGCACAACATCAACTCCCTATACCGGGAGAGACGAATCCCCTCCTATCGCTCATTGCCTCCATGTGATTCGGGACTGTACCCAAAAGCCACCTTTTTGCACGCCCTCTTGGACGTGGTATGATGGAAATCAAAGCACAGTGGGAATCACACAAGACTCTATGACGATCTCGGGTCAACAGACTACTCTGTACCAGTGTCACCGGAGAACTGCCATCTGACGTATGGTATAATACCATCTGGGAGTTCTCAGCGAGTCCGTCCAGTATACCCAGTCTCCACTGAGCACCCGTACACCATCCTTGATGTCAAACACCGATGGATATGGGATCATCCATCACCCATCATATGGGTCAAGATGCGTATACGCTAGTCTACTCTGGTGCATCGATGCCCTGTCTCGATACACCCTCGACTAGGAACAGTTATAGGATGTACTCGTCGACTACCGTGGCCCCACTAGTATGATCTCATCATAGTCCCAGTAGTCGAGTACATATCCTAAGGGCTTTATCAACATGTAACATAGAGACAACCAGAGTACATGTTAAGATAAAGTACTACCAGATAGCATACTATCATGTCGAGCAAGAAAGTCCTCCTTATATATGTCCTAGCATCCACTACAATATACATCGTATGTACAGTAATATACTCTATGGCATACATATAACTAACAATCTCCCACTTGCACTAGGGCCATCTGTTATGGTATCGCATACCCAACAATTAGCTGCGGTTGAAGTATCTCATACTCAACCATCCCATAAATGTCTCTACTGGGAAAAATGCCTTCGTGAGTGGATCCGCGCTGCGTCCTCTGTGTCTACTCTCCTAACCTCGATCTCCCTAGAGATCAACCATCTCCATGATCAGGTGATACTGCCTAAGAATTATATCTGGATTTCTGATTGGACGGTAGTTCCTTTGCTGAAGCCACAACTCCATTGTCACACAATGGTAGGAACGAAGTTCATCTTATGAACTTATATATATCCAGACTGCCTCTTTGGTAGCATCCTTGGTAACGATGTATCTTGCCTTTAATCATCTAGTATGTCACGGTATCTAGCTTGGAACTCTTCCAACATACCGTCCCTCCGCTGAGGGTATAGACAAGCCTGCGACTGACATTCAGTCGTCCTTATCACCCTGGAACCTTTCCAGTGATTCTCCCCAGGATCGATTGATACCATCTCACTACAACTAGTGAGTATCCTAACATCCAATTAGATCTATCTCATAGATCCAAAACCTAGGATTTAGGAGGTATCACCTTGATCCTATATGGAGAAACCTTGTGATAAGCGGAGATTGACCGAGCATTGCATAGGAAACACCTTCCCTATCAAGAGTATGTCATCCACGTACTCTATGAGGATCACCACCATACTCCCTACTACCTTTTTGTATATACAAGGTTCATCTACCATTTTGATGAAGTAAAACTCTTTGACTACCATATCAAAACAGATGTTCCAACTCCGCGATGCCTGTTTTATCATATAAAACATCTTGCACACGTTTCCGCTGCTCCCACTGTCTACGAAGCCCTCTGGCTGTGTACTTATAGACGCTCTCTTCTAAACATCATTTAGAAAAGCAGTCATGACACCCAACCACCAGATATCGTAGTCATGGTATGTAGCCGTGGCAAGTAGGATCTGGATGGACTTAAGCATAGCTTTGAAAGTCTCAACTTTTCCATGCACACTAAGTAATCTTCTCAAGATATACTCGCTCCTGATGGGGATTTAACCCTTCAGATAAAGCAACCAAAGTCCATACTTTGTTGGTGTATAAGGATTCCATCTCAGATCGATAAGCACCCAGCCATTCTTACAGAGTCCCACTCCTGATGGCCAGCTCGAAACTAGTTCGGTCATTATCTCATGATGCAATCCTCACTCCCACTGTCATAAAGAAACCGAAGTATCTCTCAGGTGGGTGAGGAACCTTACTAGATCGGCGGAGAGGCTGAGGTTCGTTGGAAACTATTGAATCCTTCGGTTCTACCAAATCATCAGCTGCATTTTGTATAGCTGGAACCTTTCCAGTTCTACATAACAGACCTTGCCTCGAGCTTGTCCGGATTTTACTATCAGACATAGGCCGGACAACCCCAAATCATAAAAAACTTAAGATATAGGCTCTTCCCCTTCCATATCACATATGAAGTGGTAGACAACTGATTTGATTTGAACCCTATTCAATAGGTATGCAACTTCACAAGTGCATATCTCCCTAAAAGAAATAGGAAACCCAGTAGTACTCATCATAGAGCACACCATATCACATAGGGTGAGTTTGCTCCGCCCCGATATACCATCGTGCTATGGTGTATACGGAGGAGTAATGCTGAGAGAGAATCTCATTCTCCTTTAAAATAGTCCAGGAATTCCGTGCTCAAGTATTCTCCTCCTTGATCTCATCAAAGGACATAATACTTATACCCGTATTTTGGTTCTCTACTTCTAACTTATATTCTGTGAATATCTCAAAAGGTTCGGACTTGTGTTTCAACAGGAACATATGTCTGAATCTTGAGAGATTATCAGAGAATGTAATGAAGTACAAAGAACCGATCTTGGCATATGTAGACAGGGGACTTTCATACATCAGCATGTATCAATCCCAAAAGTTCACTAACTCTTTCTCTGTTTCCAATAAACAGAGCTATGGTCATCTTATCTCTGTGACATGACCGGCAAGTTTCACAAGATGTAAATTCAAACTAATTTAAATATGCATCTATATGTAACTTCAGCTGGTCGGGTCGTATTGATATGACCTAGTCTACAATACCTCAAGAAGGATTTGTTCATTTCTGAACTCTTTCTCTTGTGTGTATTCTATATACTAAGAACTGTGGTTTGATTTAGAACGTCAATGCTTTTAGATAATGTACCTGAACCGATCAACTATTGATATAGGAAATGTTCAAAACATTATCCAACAATACAAAATTATATCCTTTCTTTACTAATAAAGTGAGTGATATGATTTTGTATATCAGGTTCGGTATCTAATAACATTTGTTCAGAATCAATGTATTCCGGTAATACTGGGTGACAGTGACCAACAGACTTGGCTACAACACTTGCACCGTTTTCTGCCTCATGAAACTTATCACCCGTTCTCAGTTCTTTACCTATCTGTAGCCAATGTAACAGATTACATATGCGGGATCCTGAACCGGTATCACATACCCAGGACGTAAAGGATACTGAGAAACAGTTCTGTATAATGAACACACCCGAAGATGATGCATCAGCATGCACTTTCTTCGTTTGGACGGCATGGGAAATCTGGTATTCCCCAATTTCCTGCTCTGTCTTATAACAATCATAAGTTGGAGCGGGACCAACGTTCCCCAGCTCAGTAAAACAAGCAGGTTCGGTCAATATATTCGTTTTATTATCTTGATTAAGGCGTGATATGGTCGCTACCTGGAGAGAGAGAGAAGAAAACACTCAGCGTATGCTCTTGCAAGATTAGATTGGTTATCTAATATATCTAATCAGGATGTCTCCCACTGTTTTAGTCAAATCTTCCTTCAAACCCTAAAAGGAAAGACTAGCCGGGATTAATTACGCGCTACAAGTTCGCCAATCTTTCAGCCAGGCCAGTGTCTGTACTTTGAGGGAGGTCCCCCGTGCTTTCGCACGAACCTAATTACAGTAAACCTCGTTTTCCCAGAGGCGTAACCCCGTTAACACCTTTCTAGACACCTAGTTGATCGACTAATTGTAATGTGTAAAACTCTCCCAGGAGTAACTCTTACTCGCAGCGGGTATCGGGATCCAACTATCTCATAGAAGGTATGCAATCTCATTGCAAATTTCAACACTTGAAATTCCCGATAATATTTTGCCCCAAGCGTCCTATGACCTTGACAAAGGTCAACAAACCATAGGCTGCTAGTCAAGTTCAACCCGTCATTTCTTGATTGTATTAAACCCACCCGCACGGCCCTTGACAAAGGCCAACAAGGTCGCATGACTACCCTAATCCAATCTGCATCATATGCATAAGCAGATAAGTACTATTCAGCTACCGCACACTACGCCTTGACAAAGGCCAACAAACGCAGCACGAATACTAAACAGTCCTTATCTGAAATGACGGAGGGCTACGACAGGTTTTTAAGAAAACCCTTTGCGTAATGAACTTGATATCGTTGTAGAATCGAGTGATTTTAAATGGAGTGTTTTTGAGGCTTTTGTAGTTTTGCTAAAGGGGTCACTCCCGGTGAAGGGATCGTCGGCCCTTTCCTCATCGAATAAGGTGCAGGATATATCTCATATACCGTTGTGCAAAGCAAGAACTATAGAAGCAATCAAAAGACAAACCGAGTTTGTAGCATCTTCCAGTTATTGCTAAAGGAGTCACTCCCGGTGAAGGGATCTCGGTCCTTTCCTTATCGAATAAGGTGCTGGATGTTCTACAAGGAACACCGCTATGCAAAGCAAGAACTAGAGCTACCAGTTTTATAAACAAGTTTCTACAACATCTTTAGGTTTCTTTTATTTCATTAATCTCATCAATGAAGTCCCATTTTAATATGCTTCATAAGCATCTCTTTTGAAACGAAATCTGCAATATAACATATATCTCATATATATAATATAAACATTCGTCTCAGGCAGTAATATGATCTCATCTCAGAACATTGCAGCAGAAGAAACATATATGAAATATTGGATATACTAGGACGTCCGTGTTTTCAATACGAGCCTGTATAAAACACGGATTCCACGGTCGCGATGAATAGCCAAACCCACATCCCTAGACCCCTACGAGAGCGGCAAGTAACACTGCCAATTCTAGGGTTAGGAGACCCGGTCTCGACTCCTCGAGTTGGTCTCCCACTGGACCCTAGAACCCGGTTACTTGTGCTCCCCGCCTTGGGTCTACCTAATGCGGAAAAGTAAATAATATACAACGGTGACATCTTCCGCTACCTGGAAGTGCCCCAATAAAAGAATATTACATACAAGTGAATTTTACATGAATGAAAAAGAAAAAACTCTCATCTCACATAAAACCCCCCGCTATTCAAACGCGACGATCCAATACAACATATCACAGCAACACATAATATCTCATATCATCAACGTAAGCAAGTATGCGTATCCCGATTGTCGTTGATGTATAGCAACGAAGCCGGCGATACTCCACATACTACGCTTACGGTCACAGAAAAGAAAGTGTAAAACTACAACAGTTGGAATCCGCAATCTCCTTAGACATCGCATGCCTAACCAAATGAATTCCTTAGACATCACATGCCTAACAATTATAAACCCCGCATTTTAGTCTCATTTATCGAAAACTCTTTTCAATACCAAGTCGGCCAATTCAACAAGATTCCCGACGTCCTGATCGAATGCTCGTCGCAAACTCTAGTAGACGGCCGCACCCCCGATACCGTCGACGAAGTGCACCAAGGCGGAATACCGCTACCGGGAGCTCCCGAACGGATGCTTTCGGCGACGGGGTTCTCCTACAGTCACTTGGTCGGGGCTATGGAGTGAGGCTGTCTATTAAGGTTACCCGGCGAGTATCCGCGTACGCTACGTGATTGCGACGGACTTTTGATCACATCAAAATTCCGTGGCAACCGATCATCTGAGACTAAACTGCTATGTTTATAATATTCAAATTAGTTATCTCATAACCACCTGTGGATTCCAATTATTGTATCACATTCCAGATAAATAGAAAAAGTCAAACTTTCCGATCGAATCATCAAGCACCCAAGATTTCCCGAATATATTTCAACACTTGAAAACAGTTTAAAAACGTCCATCACATGCCACAGTGCTAATGGTCCAGCCGTAGAAGGGTCAAGCCAACGCCTCACATGTGGCACGCCGTACTGCCCCAAACCCTAAGGTTCAAAGAGCAGTTCAAGACGGTCACATAATCGAGTTAAGATTTGTTGTCTTCTAGAGGGTCCATCGAGTTACTTGTATGACTTAGAACATTCTTAAACAGTAGAAAAAATCCAACTTTTGAAAAAATTTCCGACAGGGGAAAAAGTGAGTTATTGATATCCGTTCGAACTTTTTAACAGTTTCTAAAACTTATCCAGAAAACACACATAGACAAAATCTAATACTCCGATCGAAACATCGAATAACCAAAACAACTCCAGAAAACTCAACTGTAGAATAAACATTAAAAATTCCCCGAGAACTCAGCACCGAATAAAAGAAATTACTGTGTAAAAAGGAGTCAACAATTCAACAGTGTCGCCGCGGAACCGCCGCGCCACGTGAGCTTTGGCCGCGGTTCCGCGCCGTTATGACGGTGTTAGAGCTCCGTTTTCACAGTTTTTCATAAAAAACCCTGCTTGTTTTTCTGGATATTTTTAATATTGAAAAATCACAGTTTTGGAAAAATTTCCAGAAAAGGGGTTTGTTCGGGTTTTCCGGGTTCGATCGGACTTCAAACTTCGTCTAGACTTCGCCTAAAGCTCTAGCTTGGCTCTGATACCACTGTCGGTCAGGCAGCCACCCCATCCAATGGGGTCGCCGTGGCACCAACGGGTCCCTCAGCCGCTACTTTTTACGCATGCCCCCTCGCGAGGACTACAACCCACCGGAACACCTTCCGGTCTCGGGACACCCTAGGGGTAAGAGCCTATGCTTCGCCACACTGTCACACAGTGAGAACCCTCCATAGGTCGACATCAATGCCTAGTAGCTCTGATACCACTGTAGGGTTGCTAGGCACGCGCACAAGGGTCTACGAGGCTTCAACCACGCCCGAATAAAAATTTATCCGTGCCGAACAACCCGAATACGGAACTTTAAACTAGAGATTAGGCGAAAACAACATGCTAAACAATTTAACACTAAGTGAGAGGGATCACAACCTTTGTAGATCCCGTCCTTCACTTCATATGCTCCGTGTTGTGGTCCCTTCGCTGTGATCAACGGGTTCCGGGCTCTCGAGAGGTTCCACGAAGAGAATGACGCAACCTTTGCTTCCGATCTTCGATACTACGATGATCTACCTCGAAGTTTCTTTAACACAAGCTAACACTCATGAAATGATGTGAACACCCTCATCTAAATAGCAAGGGAAGATGAGGATGATGAAGTAGGAATTTTGCTCTATTTATTTATCATTTTCTCACTATTATTCATCACTTGGAAAAATCAAGAAAGGTTTTTCCATGAAAGAAAATGGAGGAAGAAGAAGAATAGTGTTCCATTTTCTTTTGTGATGAATAAGAAAGGATTAATATGAAGAATAATGCAACCATGGTTCACTTAACCATTGTAGAGAATTGACTAGGGTTAGGGTTTTGGGTAAAGTTAAAGCATGAGTCATGAACAAATATCTTTCACAAAACAAAACAAATCCTTCTAGAAACTTCTAGAAAGATTAACCCTAATCCGAACCCTAATCAAGTTTAAACTCCACTAAACGAGTTGCATTAGTTATCATATCATGTTACAATATTATATATCACATATATAATATTTACCGTAACAAAATAAAATAATACAATCAACATATATCGCATATATATCAATGTATTACCCGAGTGAGAAAAAGAATCTTTTAATGAGCAAATATTAGTTAATGCAATTTAATATATCACATATATTATTATACATTAAATTATCGAATCAACACTTGATCCGACAATCCGGCTATATCGCATATAACCGGCTAATATTTATCCGTACCGATTCATCGAATCAACACTTGATCCGATGACCCGGCTGATATCAAATATCGCGAGAATATAATACGGTATTACATATCGCATTATCCTCGGTCCCGCACATATCACATATGTGCTCCTACTCCGTTTTGCCTGAGTCAAGAAACCTCTGTGTAGGACTCTAAAGAATCGTCAATACGCCGGCAGTAGGTGATGATCATATCAAACACCCACAAGCTGCAAGCGGTCAGCTAAACGTAACAGCTACCTAGGTATTGAGCGCTCAGAAGATCAACAAGCAAGCCTGTACATTCTCCTGTGGATCCAAACAGTAACACTCCCGTACAGTCCGGTCTCGTCGTCTGATATGTCGCATATCTCGCCTAGGGGTGGTAAACGTCAGACCCCAGTAGCTTGATAAGTCGTGTCGATATGAGGTCTATAACAGTTCGAGAAACTACTGATAACACTTACCAGTAAATCTCAGCAACCCTGGCCAGGGATTTCCGGTTATAGCCAATCGAACACAGCACAACATCAACTCCCTATACCGGGAGAGACGAATCCCCTCCTATCGCTCATTGCCTCCATGTGATTCGGGACTGTACCCAAAAGCCACCTTTTTGCACGCCCTCTTGGACGTGGTATGATGGAAATCAAAGCACAGTGGGAATCACACAAGACTCTATGACGATCTCGGGTCAACAGACTACTCTGTACCAGTGTCACCGGAGAACTGCCATCTGACGTATGGTATAATACCATCTGGGAGTTCTCGGCGAGTCCGTCCAGTGTACCCAGTCTCCACTGAGCACCCGTACACCATCCTTGATGTCAAACACCGATGGATATGGGATCATCCATCGCCCATCATATGGGTCAAGATGCGTATACGCTAGTCTACTCTGGTGCATCGATGCCTTGTCTCGATACACCCTCGACTAGGAACAGTTATAGGATGTACTCGTCGACTACCATGGCCCCACTAGTATGATCTCATCATAGTCCCAGTATTCGAGTATATATCCTAAGGGCTTTATCAACATGTAACATAGAGACAACCAGAGTACATGTTAAGATAAAGTACAACCAGATAGCATACTATCATATCGAGCAAGAAAGTCCTCCTTATATATGTCCTAGCATCCACTACAATATACATCGTATGTACAGTAATGTCCTCTAGGGCATACATATAACTAACACATCATCCACTGCCGGCGTATTGACGAGTCTTAGAGTCCCATACTGGAGTTTCCTAGCTCAAGCGAAATGATGTAGAGTGCATATGAGATATGCGAGGGACCCGATTGAATGCGAGTATGTGATACCGTATATTAATCGGGTGTTTTTTTATTGATCAGGTCGTATGTGATATGACTGGTTTTTTAAATCAAGTGTTGACTTAACATTTGACTTTTAGTTTAATTCTTTATTTAAACCCCTTTCTTTGTTGAAGATGTATGCATGCATGTATGCACATGTTGATGTGCATGGACACATATATACATACATGGATGTGTATCATGGTTGATGATACACTATATGGTGGCAATGCAAGACTCACATGGTTATATTTATATTGAGTTAAAGAAAAGATTATTCACTCATGGTTAAAGTTTATCTTCTTTGACTTTTTGACCATTCTTGACCTAACTTTTAACCTTGGGTTAATTCTCTTTTGCCTTTTAACTCAATGATAAATATCTAAGATATTTACTAACCATGGTTTGAGGAGAGAAGGATTTAATATGATTATTTCATTCTCATCTCATTATGTTTTTTATTTATTCGTCACAAAAGCTTTTGAGCTCAAGCTTTGCCATCATCTTCTTCTACCTCCCTCTTTTGAGTTTTCATGAGTTAGTTAAAAAGAAAGGGTTTTGATTAGAGAATAGAAACCACCTCATCATTCTACACACATCTAGCCTATTTGTGTAGGGTGTTTGCTACACTTCTTCCATGGATCAAGTAAAGCAAGGAGCTTTGGGCAGAGGGACTTCGGGTGGATCATCGTGGACAAGGAAGGTTTCTAGCGATCCGTTCCAAACTCTCAAAGGTCCAAGGAGTTACCAAAGAAAGACTACAAAGGTTGTAATCTCTACTCTTAGTGATAGATTGTTCTTTGCATGTGATACAAAACTTGTTACCCTAAATATTCTAGTCAAGATTCATGGTTTGTTTGCTTTGCACCTCACTAAATTTTAAAGTGGCATGAGTGATGCTACCAAACCCTAGACTAGGTGCAAGGGAAACCCAACACGTGGTAAGGTGGAAATCAAAGCATAGTGGAATCACACAAGACTCTATGACGATCTCGTATCGACAGACTAACCTGTACCAGGATCACCAAAGAACTGCTATCTGACGATACGTATAATACCATCTAGGAGTTCTCGGCGAGTCCGTGCAGTGTACCCAGTCTCCACTGAGCACCCGTATACCATCTCTGATATCAAACACCAATGGATATGGGATCATCCATGCCCCATCATATGGGTCGAGAAGCGTATACGCTAGTCTACTCTGGAGTATTGATGCCCTGTCTCGATACTCCCACGACTAGAAACATTTGAAGGATGTACTTACCGACTACCTCTTCCCCACTAGTATGATCTACATCATAGTCTTGGTAGTCAAGTACTCATCCTAAAGGCTTTATCAACATGTAATAGAGAGACAATAAGTGTACATGTTAAGATAAAGCGCAACCAGATAGCCTACTATCATGTCGAGCAAAAAAGTCCTCCCTATATATGTCCAAGCATCCACTACAATATACATCGTATGTATAGTAATGGGCTCTACGGCATACATATAACTAACATATATATATTAATGTATATATATATAATGAAGAATAATTAGTGAGCTAATGATATTAGTTAAGATATAATTATATCACATATAATATATATCACATTATTACATCAATACTTGATCTAATAATCCGGTTATATCACATATAACCGACTGATATCATTAATTTGAATATCACATTATCAAACCAACACTTGATTCGATAATCCGGTTATATCACATATAACCTGACCGACATCAGATAATTGCCAGATTATAATACGGTATCACATACTCATATTTAATCAGGCCCATGCACATATCAACATATGTTCCATACTTCGTTTCGCTCGAACCAGGAAACTTCTGTGTGGGACTCTAAAGACTCATCAATATGCCAGCAGTAGGTGATGATCACATCAATCACCTACAAGCCGTCAGCGGTACTAGCTGGATGTAACGGCTACCCGCGTATTAAGCGATATGAAGATCAACAAGCAAGCTCGTCCATACTCTCCATGAAGCCTACCAGTAACACTACTGTATAGTCCGGTCACTTCGTCTGATATGTTGCATATCATGTCTAGGGCTGGTAAACGTTAGTCCCCAGTAACGTGATAAGTCATGCCGATGTATGGCCTATAACGGTTTGAGAAACTACTGATAACACTTATCAGTAAATCTCAGCAAGAGCCTTGGCCAGGGACTTCCAGTTATAGCCAATCGAGCATAGCGCAACATAAACCCCCAATATCGGAAGAGACGAAACCCCTCCTATCGCTCATTGCCTCCATGTGACTTGGGACTGTACCCAAAATCCACCTGTTTGCATGACTCCTTTGAGCCGGGGTAGGGAGGAAATCAAAGCACAGTGGGAGCCACATAAGACTCTATGACGATCTCGTGTTTAAAGACTAACCTGTACTAGTGTCACCAAAGGACTGCTATCTGACGATAGGTATACTACCACATAGGAGTCCTCGGCGAGTCCTGTTCAGTGTACCCATTCTCCAATGATCATGTTCGAAACCCTTGGTCACGTGCTTTTGGAGAATAAGGTCAATATCGGATATGTCGGTTTTTGGAGGAAAAATAGTGCAAGACATGAGTTATCGAGTTTAAAATTACCGCAAGTGCACAGTGCGTTGAAGCAAGCCGGCAAGCACGGGTCGAACCACAAGGAGTGGATATCACGACATTAAATTGAGTTATGGATCAATAAGTTGGAAAATGGTATTTTGTCACGTTTTAGTATAATACTTAAAAGAGGAAAAGTTTTGAAATACGAAAACTTAGGCTAAGGTTCAGTAAGAGTGAAATACGACATTTACCCCCAACTCTCCATTTTGGTTCATGATTCATTCCTTTTAGTTTCCATTTGAATAGCGAAAGTATGCCGAATTTATCCGAAAATATGTATCGGGATAAAATACGATATCAAGGTTAAGAAAAACGGAAACTAACAAGAATGAGATAGAAAATGGAGTGAATAAGGAATTAGTTAAGTGAAGTAGCAAGTATAGAATATATGCACGAATGATATATATCATATCTAGCTAGTTGCGATACGTAACGTAATTCCGTATTCACGCCTACTTCAAATCGTAACATAGCAACGATAAAATGTAAAAAAGGAATAGGATATATGTTAAAGGTTGATTTGCAACCATTCAAAACGATATATCCTATCAAGAAAAACATAATAAAATTGCAATATTAAGAAAAGAAGTGAAAAAGTTCAAGAATAAAAAGGGAGGGGTTGGAAGTAAAGTTATTCAACAACCTACCTCACCATAGCCCAAGAACAACTACTCATACATCATCATATGAATAACACAATTGAATAATGAAAAGAAATGACAAAATAAAAAAATATATATACAAGAATCAAACTTGAATGTAATGAAGATTTATTGCAATGGTTCAAAATACAAGTAAATGAGTTCAACTATCAAAATCTAATCTTGCAAGCTCAAAAAGAGAAGTGGCAAGACCAGAGGAAGGCAAATAACTCAACTCAATCTCAATACCTACAAGAATTTTAACAGGAGTTTACAAATATGCAAAAAATTCTCCCTTGGCCTCATGCCTTGATCTGCTATTTATAGAGAAATCCAAAGCAAAAGTTGCAGGTGACAATAGACAAACATGACCACCAGGGACCCGCACAAAGAAAACGAACAAATTTGCCACAATCTTGGCCGCAATTTGTGGCCAAATTGAATATATTTGCGGCCAACATGAAGAGTCTGGGGCCCACCTTGCTTCAGTAGTCTTCTTGTCTTATAGGTATATCTCTATAATTGCAACTTTTTTAATCAGCACATATGTGTAATCTGGAGCAATATCACAGAAAAGAGATCAAGTGCAAAAGCTTCATATCACATCACTACCTTGTGCATTTAATGCACATCAAGACCACTTGCACAACACATCATTGTTGTGTGCCAGGGCAACACACAACGTACATGCATCACCAAAAGTGTTTACACATGTATGTGTTGGACCATTTCACAATTAAACTTTGTACACACACAAATTTGTTGCAAACTCTTTTCAAATCTTGATCTATATAATGTCATTTTTGCAGTTCCAGCTAAAAATCCGTCTTGTTGTGCATGTTGTGTACAAAAATCCATGTTTCCGTTTGCGTATTTGTACTCTGTATAAATGAGCAGACATGGATTAAATAGCACTGTTTATTGACAAAATGATATAAAATGGGTGGTATTAAAATGTAACAAATCGTGTCGAACAAATACTCCCAAACTTATCTTTTGCTCGTCCCGAGCAAAAAGAAATTCCTAGCCTCACTTTCGTAGGGAACGCGATTGCACTGAGCACATGCAACAAGCCGTTAAATCTCTAGGTGTCCCTAGTAGGAGGAGTGTTGTCTCCTGAGGGTTTTAAGCGGATTGCACCCACAAAATCCTGAAAAGTTAGTTTTGCTAGAAAACAGTTGATTCAAATCATAAGGTTAAGTATCAAAGCTAGAAATTCTATCACCCAAGTTAGAAATATTAAACCCTATTTTTCACTCCGCGCAATTTATTTTAACAAGCTAATATGCGTCTTTTCTTGATAGTGCGGTAGTGTCGTCATGTTTTTTAGAACTTGATTAGGGTCATCATCTCAAAAGTTACAGACCAAGGTAAACTTCTAAAGGATCATACAAGTTTGAAAGGAGTTAAGATTTTCTCCAGTTAGGTTTCAAGTTAGAATATATATCAATTTTAACAGAGAACCTTAGTTTTATTGTTCACTCCTATCTTTCACCTATTTTTGTTCATACACACCCTTCAATATCGTGCAAAACGTCTTAATAAATACAAACTTTTTATATCTCCGCGAAAAAACTGTTTTACTAGAAAATTCGTCACCGCCAAGATTATTCTCCCACAAAGAACCATAAGGATTTTTAACTCAGAGAGGACACTTGCTTAGCTTGTTTTATCTGGCGATTGGAAACTTAGCGAGCTTTGGGTCAATGACTCCCAAACCAGATGATTTTAGGGCATTGGGTGTGGAGACACCCCAAGGACTTAATTACCCAAGTTACCAAGGCCACACAACAAAAGGACTCATTTTGTTTTAAGTTTTGCATTCAGTGAAAAAACGGAGATAAAGCCAGCTTTTTCTTTTAAACTTGAAGACGTTACATGTGATAAGTTATGAAATTACTCCAACAAGGTTTCAGATTGTTATTTTTCAGACTTATGATTTCTGTTAAAATCACTATATAATTCTTCATATCAACTTCACCGTATGAACTCATCTTGATATTACTTAACTCAGCCAAACATGTTTGATCCTAAAGATGTTTATCAATTTTAAAAGTTTTTACAGACTTGTTAGACATTCATTAAATTCTCAAAAACATACGACACGTGTAAGTGATATAAAAGACGCGTATCAGCCAAGGTTAAACACACAGGCGGGTTATTTTTCAGGTTGTCAATCTCATAGCAAGAATTTAGTTATTTCAACCTTATCAACTGAACCTTCAGACTTTGAATCAACGTTCCCCTACTAACCAACATGACCAAGTTTTTATAATTTTGAGGAATTTTTTCAATTTTTCATTTTTTTAATTATTATACTATGCAATACAAAAGCACAAATGAAATGCAACTACACGCAAAAGAAAAGAAAAATACAATAAGTAAATGCTGAAATGCAGGAAATATGCAAATGCAAACTATATGTTATCACCCCCAACTTGAAACTTGCATTGTCCTTAATGTCTTCTTTCTTTTCCCTTGCCCTTCTTGCTGCCGCTAGCGTCGTCATGCGCTGCCTGTTGAGCCTCCTCAATCCTATCCAGTTGCTCCTGCATTTTCTGTTGTTTCTTGAGCATGTGGCGAACTCTCCTAAATGTCAGGAGCTGCAGGTCTTTCTCGTTGGTAGGTTCCGGCTCATTCAAAAGTGCCTCCGTCGAGCTTTCGGGACCCGGATGTTCGCTTGGCTCCTCCCTTGTCCAGTTTTTCTGCTCATAGTGGCCGCCGGTGTATCCTTGTGAAATTCTCTCTATTTCGACCGGCCAATTTGCATAAACAATCGCATACCCATCAAACTCAATCCTATCCATGTAGTACTCCGCAAGTTGGTTTACTAGCACCGGCAGCAGGGGTTTCTTCTGGGCTACCCCCTCCATGATTTTGTTGAACAATTATGTTACGACACAGAAATGCTGCTCTTTTTCCATTAAGCAGTGCACAATATGTCCAACACTAGCCGGAAAGGAAGAAACACGGCTCTTTCCCCTGATGTTGCGGTTTGCCCATTGGCAGACCGCAAGCACGTTTCTGTACATCTGGGCTGGATTCAACCCCTTATCTTTTAATTCCACAAAATCCCCCAACAATGATCTGTAAACCGCCAATTCTCGTTGCTGTTGATTTCCGAGTCTCATGGGGATACTTGTAACCCTAGAAATGGTTTGGGGCTGAAAAATCCTACGTCGCCCCTGGAAGAAAAATTCTACAAACCCCGATTCCGATTGTCCATGTCTTAATACCTCGAAAAAATCTTCTACTAATTCCCTCACAGCAAACTGATCATTGCCTCTGTAAATTAAAAAGTCCCACCCACTTTGACAGATTTCATTGTAGAAATACGTTCCGTAAGTTGCGTCGGAGAAAATCTCAAAGAAGTTCTTCTCACAATCAAAAGCTACCATTTCAGATATGAAATTCTGCGCGGAAATTGAACAAGAAGAGAAGAAATCTTACAGAGGAGAAAGCAGATCGGGGCCGTTGGAGCAGATCTGGCCGCAATTTGCGGCTGAATGGGATTTTCGGGCGGCCTGATAGTGGAGTTGGGTGCTGAGGTTGGGTGCTTGGGTTTGGTTTGTGGAGAGAGCAACAGGTTTTTGGGAGAAACAGAAAATGAGTCTCGGGATGGGCTGGGTATGCTTATAAAGGGTACTTTGCAAAAACAACCCTTTATAAAAAGAAATAGTAAAAGAAAACCAATAATTACAAAAAGATCCAAAAAGAGTATATACAGGAAAAAGACTTGGGGATGTGTTTTAATCGATGTAACGTGGCTCATGTAAAAACATGAGCTCCTCCGTTTCCGCGGGCAATTCTAAAAATGGCTTGAGCCGTTGGCCATTGACTTTGAACGTATTGCCCGATTGCTGATCTTCAATTTCAACAGCACCGTGCGGAAAAACGGTGCGCACAAAAAATGTACCTGTCCGGCGTGATTTCAACTTCCCAGGAAACAAATGAAGTCTGGAGTCATAGAGCGGAACCTTTTGCCCCACGGTGAACGTTTTCCAGAGAATTGCCTTGTCATGAAAGACTTTCGTCTTTTCTTTGTACATTTTGGCATTCTCATACGCATCGTTGCGTATCTTGTCAAGTTCGTTCAATTGAAGTTTTCGCGCTTCGCCCGCCTTTTCTAAATCGATATTGAGCTGTTTGATTGCCCAAAAAGCGCGGTGCTCTAATTTGACAGGAAAATGACACGCTTTCCCAAAGATGAGTCGGTATGGGGATATACCAAGATTGTTTTGAAAGCGGTGTGAAATGACCACAGCGAGTCATTTAACTTCAATGACCAATCTTTGCGGTTATGGCTGACAGTCTTTTCCAAAATCTGTTTAATTTGTCTATTTGAGACTTCAACCTGTCCGCAAGTTTGAGGATGATAGGGCGTTGACAACTTATGGCTGATGGAGTACTTTTTCATTAGTGATTCAAAAGATCGGTTGCAGAAATGCGTTCCATTATCACTAATGATGGTGCGAGGCGTACCGAACCGAGAAAAAATGTTTTCTTTCAAGAATTTTACGACAACCTTGTTGTCGACAACTTTTGGCTGATGGAGTACGTTTTCATTAGTGATTTAAAAGATCGGTTGCAGAAATGCGTTCCATTATCACTAATGATGGTGCGAGGCGTACCGAACCGAAAAAAATGTTTTTTTCAAGAATTTTACGACAACCTTGTTGTCGTTGGTTCGATAAGGGATAGCCTCCACCCATTTGGACACATAGTCCACAGCCAGCAATATGTACAAATTCCCGAAAGAGTTTGGGAATCGCCCCATGAAATCTATGTCCCAGACGTCGAAAATTTCTACAATCAGAATGGATTGTAGGGGCATCTAATTTCTCCTTCCTATTTTCCCCATGTGCTGGCAGCGGCTACAGGTCTTGCAATATTCAAAAGCATCCATGAAGAGCGTCGGCCAGTAGAAACCGCTTTGCAAAACCTTTTCAGCCGTCTTTCCGGGTCCAAAATGGCCCCTACAACCATGGTCATGGCAGAAGGACAGAACACTTCTTGACTCATAGTTGGAGATGCACAGCCTAATAATCTGATCAGGACAGTATTTGAATAAGTATGGTTCATCCCAGTAAAAGAATTTGACCTGGGAAAGAAATTTAGACCTATCCTGATTCGACCAAAAAGATGGTGTTTCTCTAGTGACTAAAAGTTCACGATATCAGCGAACCAGGGTTCGATTGATACGGAGAGAATTTGTTCATCAGGGAACTGTTCATATATTGGAATTTCCTCGATTGGTGCATTTGGCAAGCGAGGCAAATGATCGGCCACAACATTGTCGGTTCCCTTCTTATCTTTGATTGTTAAGTCAAATTCCTGGAGAAGGAGAATCCAACGTATCAGTCTGGCCTTAGCATCCTTTTTTGCTAAGAGGCGCTTCAGCGCAGAATGATCAGTATAAATCGTGACATGGGTCCCGATCAAGTAAGGACGGAATTTTTCGAGAGCATACACAATGGCTAATAATTCTTTTTCCGTGGTGGTGTAATTTAGCTGTGCGTCATTCAACGTCCTTCTCCCGTAATGGATAACATGCGGCTTCTTTTCAAATCGCTGTCCTAAGACAGCACCTATCGCAAAGTCAGAAGCGTCGCACATTAGCTCAAAGGGTTCGCTCCAGTCCGGTGCACTTAAATCGGAGCAGAAGTGAGTTCCGACTTCCAAAGCTTGAACGCATGAAGGAACTCAGAGTTGAAATCAAATGGCGTTTCTTTGGCCAGCAATGAAGTCAAGGGTCTAGCAAGTTTGCTAAAATCCTTGATGAAGCGCCTGTAAAACTCGGCGTGGCCTAAGAATGCTCTAATGTCACGGACAGTCCATGGAGGTGGGAGGCTTGAAATAACGTCGATTTTTGCCTTATCTACTTCAATACCTTTTTCAGAAATGATATGGCCTAACACGATGCCGTGTTTGACCATAAAATGATATTTCTCCCAGTTGAGTGTGAGGTGCTTTTCTTTATATCGTAGCATTACTAGCTCCAGATGCCTCAAACACTCAGAAAATGAATCTCCAAATACGGAGAAATCATCCATGAAAACTTCTAAAAATCGCTCTACCATATCAGAGAAGATGGTTATCATGTACCGCTGAAATGTTGCGGGTGCATTGCACAGCCCAAAGGCAATACGGCGGTAGGAGAAGGTACCAAAAGGATAAGTGAAGGTTATTTTGTCCTGATCCTCTAGATCAATCAGGATCTGATTATAGCCGGAATACCCATCTAAGACGCAATAGTATGCGTGTCCGGCTAGGCGTTCAAGCACTTGATCAATGAAAGGCAGTAGGAAATGACCCTTGCGAGTTGCTGCGTTGAGCTTTCTGTAATCAATACAGACTCTCCATGTCATTTGTGTGCGGGTTGGGATTAGTTCATTTGCTTCATTCGTGACAACTGTGAGTCCCGATTTCTTTGGTACCACGTGAATACTCATTTGCTATCAGATATGGGATAGATTATCCCATTGTCCAGGCACATCAGCATTTCATTCCTTACCGCTTCTTTCATTATCGGGTTAAGCCGGTGTTGAGGATCCTTGAAGGGTTTGGAATCATCAGTCATATGATTTCTGTGCTGGCAGATAGCAGGGCTGATTCCTTTGATATCAGCCATTGACCACCCAATCGCTTCCATATTCTTTCTCAGAACGTCCATGAGGGCCAACTCTTGATCAGGTGCATGGTCGGTAGCAATTATTACTGGAAGCGTTTCATTATTTCCAAAGTACGCATACTTGAGCTGGTCCGGAAGAACTTTGAGGTCAAGTTTTGGTGGCTCCTCCGCAGATGGTCGGACTTCAGGGGTCGGTTCATTACGAAGTGGTTGAAATTGGGGCCTCCAATGTGCGTAGGGAGCCTGTTCAGGACATAGATTCTCAAGGAAAAGAAGCTCCTCAGAAAAAAGTTCTTCAAACGCTTCTTCAAGACACTCATTGTTGAAGTCAAAGTCCCCTCCTCAGACATATCGTATACAGCGTTGACTTCAAAAGTGTCATCATGTTTCTCGCTCGCTTGGTTTCCTAGCGTGAAAATGTTGAGGTCGACTGTCATGTTCCCAAATGAGAGTTTCATAGACCCATTGCGACAGTTTATCAATGTGTTGGATGTGGCTAGGAAAGGCAGTCCCAGAATGACTGGAATTTGATCGCTGGGGTTGGTGACTGGCACGGTCTCCAATACAATGAAATCTACAGGGAATATGAATTCCCCGACCTTGATTAGAACATCATCAATTTCTCCCCTCGGTACTTTCGTAGATCGATCTGCCAGTTACAGAGTCACTCTAGTTGGCTTGAGCTCTCCTAATCCCAGTTGTTTGTAAACTGAGTAGCGCAAGAGGTTTACGCTTGCCCCTAAGTCTAGCAAGGCATGGTTGATTTGTTTGTCCCCAATAGTGCAAGAAATAGTCGGACAGCCTGGGTCCTTGTATTTCACCGGAATGGATTTGGACAAGACATCTCTCAGAGTGGCGGCCAAGAAGACGGTTTTGGGCACATTTGTGCGTCGTTTTTGCATGCACAGGTCCTTCAGAAATTTTGCATACGCCGGAACTTGTTGGACCACATCCAACAAAGGAATGTTGACTTCACAGCGTTTAAAAACTTCTAACACCTTTTCCATATTTGCCGAAGGCTTATTTGATTTCAACCTATTAGGATAGGGAGCCTTAGGTCCGAACACTAAGTTTGGAGAAGCTTCAAATGGAATAGGTGTAAAAGGCGGGAATGTTTTCGCTGGACAATCGGGGTGGTCATGCGGCGAATTCTCAAGATGCTTTGAAGGATGTGCAGCAGACGACGAAGAAGAAGCAGAAGGAGGAGAAGAAGAAGAAGGTGAAGAAGAAGACGACGGATCACAATGAGGAGCAGAAGATGAACTACGTGCTGGTAAACTGACAACCGCACGCTTGGATGAGTCGTTGGGGTTGACAACCTTGTTGTCAAATTTTCGTCCTGATCTGAGGACGGTGATGGCGTTCACATTCTCAATGTTGTTCGTCTGAACAACATGAGCGTTGTTGTTTCTCTGCTCTCTTGGGTTCATCACGGGTTGAGAGGGAAATGTTCCCTTCTCACGTTCATTAACTGCTGTAGCCAGTTGACCGATTTGGATTTCTAATCTGGCTATCGCTTGAGTGTTTTCGCTATGCAATTGAACGGATGTTTGGATAAAAGTAGCCAAACTAGATGAAGTCTGCGCAGAAGTTTTAATCAAAGCTTCCAACCCTTTTTCAATGGATGTCACCCACTTGTCGTCTTGGGCGAACCCAGGGGGTGCAAAGGTTGGGTTGTGCAGATTCGGCTGTTGGGGTTGTTGGTGCTGGTTGGTTGAGTATCCCAATTTTTGGTTTTGAAAATTTTAATTTTGAAATTGTTGGAAAGGCGGGTTTGAATTGTTATTTTGAAAAGGTGCCGGATTCCAAGCAAAATTGGGATGATTCTTCCAACCAGGGTTGTATGTTGGTGCGAAGGGGTCGTTCCTGGGACGCTGGTTTTGATACAGCGCATTAACCTTTTCAAGTCCCTGGGACCCAACGAGAAACGGACATTCTTCCGTTATGTGGCTAGGATGCTGACAGTTAGCGCACAAAGTCGGAGAAATTTGATTGACTGGTAGCGGTAAACTTTTGCCCTCTAAAGCCTCCATTCACCGTACAAAAACGGCGATTTTGGCTTCGGCAGCTATAGAGGTGTCAACAATGTGTGCACCGCTCCTAGTCACAGATGGTTTCTCACTCACACTCTCCAACTGGATAGTCTTGTCAGCCAGTTCTTCCAAAAATTTCCATGCGTCCTTAGCACCATAACTCAGGAATTTACACTGACACATGGATTCTAACATCAGGCGCGAACTGGAATCTAACCCTTCATAGACAATCTGACATAACCACCACTGTTCTAACCCGTGATAGGGACATTTGATTAAGATGTCTTTAAATCATTCTAAGCATTTCCAAAAAATTTCACCCTCTTTTTGTTTAAAAATGTGGAGTTCATTGCGAATTCGCACGGTTTTATGAATAGGGTAATTTTTTTATGAAAAACCATCACAAAGTCATCCCATGTCGTGATCGATCTAGCTGGTAAACTATTTAACCAGCTTTTGACATTATCCTTAAGCACAAAGGGAATGAATTTGAGCTTAATGACATCCTTGTTAGTTATATGTATGCCCTAGAGGCCATTACTATACATAGGATGTATATTGTAGTGGATGCTGGGACATATATAGGGTGGACTTTCTTGCTCGACATGATAGTATGCTATCTGGTTGCTCTTTACCTTAACGTGTATACTGATTATCTCTCTGTTACATGTTGGTAAAGCCCTTAGGATGTGTACTTGACTACCTGGACTATGATGCGGATCATACTAGTGGGGACATGGTAGTCCATAAGTACATCCTTCAAGGTCCCTAATCGTGGGTATGTCGAGACGGGACATCGATATACCAGAGTAGACTAGCGTATACATTCTCGACCCATACAGATGGGCGATGGATGATCCCATATCCATTGGTGTTTGACATCAGAGATGATATACGGGTGCTCAGAAGAGACTGGGTACACTGGACGGACTCGCCGAGAACTCCCAGATGGTATTATACCTCACGTCAGATGGCTGTTCTCAGGTGACACTGGTACAGAGTAGTCTGCTGACCCAAGATCGTCATAGAGTCTTGTGTGGTTCCCACTGTGCTTTGATTTCCATCTTACCACGTCCAAGTGGGCGTGCAAAACGGTGGTTTTTGGGTACAGTCCCGAATCACATGGAGGCAATGAGCGATAGGAGGGGATTCGTCTCTCCCAGTATAGGGAGTTGATGTTGCACTGTGTTCGATTGGCTATAACTGGAAATCCCTGGCCAGGATTGCTGAGATATACTGGTAAGTGTTACCAGTAGTTTCTCAAACTGTTATAGACCTCATATCGACAGGACTTATCGAGCTATTGGGGTCTGACGTTTACCACCCCTAGGCGAGATATGCGATATATCAGACGACGAGACCGGACTGTACGATAGTGTTACTGGTTGGATTCACTGGAGTGTGAGCGGGCTTGCTCGTCGATCTTCTGATCGCTCAATACCCGGGTGGCCGTTACGTTTAGCAGACCGCTTGCGGCTTGTGGGTGTTTGATATGATCATCACCTGCTGCCGGCGTATTAACGAGTCTTTAGAGTCCTACACAGAGGTTTCCTGGCTCAAGCGAAACGAAATAGGAGCGCATATGAGATATGTGCGGGACCGAGAATAATGCTTGTATGTGATACCGTATTCCATTCTCGCGATGAATGTATCGAATGGTTGTATGCGATATAACCTAGTTATCGATTCAAGCGTTGATTCGATAAGTCGATATATTGGATACTAGTCGGTTATGTTCGACATGACCGGATCATTGAATCAAGTGTTGATTTAATGATTTAATGTATAATTATATATTTGATATATTACTTTACATTAACTAGTATTGGTTCACTTTAAATGGATTTTCTCACTTGAATTGTGCAAGTTGTATATGTGATATACTTTTGTGCACTTGATTGTATCATGTTTGATGATACATGTTTACTTGGTTAAGTGTAAAGAATTAAACCTTGGTTAAGTTAATGATTAGGGTTTTCTTTTTCTTGCTAATTTTTTTATTTATTTCTTTTTGGAAAAGATTAGAAATGAAATGGTTGCAAGTTTTGTTTCTTTCTTTGAAGCTTCATGAAGCTTTGACTTTGTGACCATTTTGTCTCATGCTTAACCCTAACCACTTCACTTAACCTTAGTTTAGTCTCTACACTTGATCATGGTTATTATTATGATAAGTATTCTTTTTATTTTCCTTTTAATTAACTTATCATAATTCTTTCTTCATCTTCTTCTTCTTCTTCACAAGAAGAAAAAGCATGACCATCAATGGTGATTGATGAATAAGAGTGAGAAATCCAATTCTAAAGTCTACCCACTTCCTATTTCTTCATCCTCTACCTCTTGCCAAGTAGTAGAGTGTGTTTCCTTCACAAGTTTTCTTGACTTGGTGAAGTTGGAGCTTGATCTAGCGATGCCTCGACGTAGATCATCTTGGGCACGAGAGCCGACGACCTTGCCCGCCCATTTCTCCGATGAAGCCGACGCTAGAGCCCGGGATTTCATTTGGACAGTGAGAAGACTTCATTGCGGAGCTGTGGAGGTGGAGCACCGGATCTACAAAGGTTGTATTTCCGTTTTCTCTTTAGCTAAGTTGTTAGCTAGTTTCTAGTTTCGCCTAAAATCTAGTTAACGATCCGTAGTCTAGGGTTTCTCGGCACCGTAATTTTTGAAATTGGCATGCTACAGTGGGAAAAAGCTTGACCATCAATGGTGATTGATGAATAAGAGTGAGAAATCCAATTCTAAAGTCTACCCACTTCCTATTTCTTCATCCTCTACCTCTTCCCACTGTAGGGTTCCTAGGCACCCCAAGGAGGTCTCACATGGCATCAACCATTTTGAAATTGGCATGGTTGATGCCATGTGAGACCTCCTTGGGGTGCCTAGGAACCCTACAGTGGGAAGAGTTAGAGGATGAAGAAATAAGAGTGAGAAATCCAATTCTAAAGTCTACCCACTTCCTATTTCTTCATCCTCTACCTTTTCCCATTGTAGGGTTCCTAGGCACCCCAAGGAGGTCTCACATGGCTTCAACCATGCCAATTTCAAAATGGTTGATGCCATGTGAGACCTCCTTGGGGTGCCTAGGAACCCTACAGTGGGAAGAGGTAGAGGATGAAGAAATAGGAAGTGGGTAGACTTTAGAATTGGATTTCTCACTCTTAGTCATCAATCTCCCACTGCTACAGATGGCCCTAGTGCAAGTGGGAGATTGATGAATAAGAGTGAGAAATCCAATTCTAAAGTCTACCCACTTCCTATTTCTTCATCCTCTACCTCTTCCCACTGTAGAGTTCCTAGGCACCCCAAGGAGGTCTCACATGGCATCAACCATTTTGAAATTGGCATGGTTGATGCCATGTGAGACTTCCTTGGTGTGCCTAGGAACCCTACAGTGGGAAGAGGTAGAGGATGAAGAAATAGAAAGTGGGTAGACTTTAGAATTGGATTTCTCACTCTTATTCATCAATCACCATTGATGGTCAAGCTTTTTCTTCTTGTGAAGAAGAAGAAGAAGATGAAGAAAGAATTATGATAAGTTAATTAAAAGGAAAAGAAAAAGAATACTTATCATAATAATAACCATGGTCAAGTGTAGAGACTAAACTAAGGTTAAGTGAAGTGGTTAGGGTTAAGCATGAGACAAAATGGTCACAAAGTCAAAGCTTCATGAAGCTTCAAAGAAAGAAACAAAACTTGCAACCATTTCATTTCTAATCTTTTCCAAAAAGAAATAAATAAAAAAATTAGCAAGAAAAAGAAAACCCTAATCATTAACTTAACCAAGGTTTAATTCTTTACACTTAACCAAGTAAACATGTATCATCAAACATGATACAATCAAGTGCACAAAAGTATATCACATATACAACTTGCACAATTCAAGTGAGAAAATCCATTTAAAGTGAACCAATGCTAGTTAATGTAAAGTAATATATCAAATATATAATTATACATTAAATCATTAAATCAACACTTGATTCAATGATCCGGTCATGTCGAACATAACCGACCAGTATCCAATGTATCGACTTATCGAATCAACGCTTGAATCGATAACTAGGTTATATCGCATACAACCATTCGATACATTCATCGCGAGAATGGAATACGGTATCACATACACGCATTATTCTCGGTCCCGCACATATCTTATATGCGCTCCTATTTCGTTTCGCTTGAGCCAGGAAACCTCTATGTAGGACTCTAAAGACTCGTCAATACGCCGGCAGCAGGTGATGATCATATCAAACACCCACAAGCCGCAAGCAGTCTGCTAAACGTAACGGCCACCCGGGTATTGAGCGATCAGAAGATCGACGAGCAAGCCCGCTCACACTCCAATGAATCCAACCAGTAACACTACCGTACAGTCCGGTCTCGTCGTCTGATATGTCGCATATCTCGCCTTGGGGTGGTAAACGTCAGACCCCAATAGCTCGATAAGTCGTGTCGATATGAGGTCTATAACAGTTCGAGAAACTACTGGTAACACTTACCAGTATATCTCAGCAACCATGGCCAGGGATTTCTGGTTATAGCCAATCGAACACAGTGCAACATCAACTCCCTATACCGGGAGAGACGAATCCCCTCCTATCGCTCATTGCCTCCATGTGATTCGGGACTGTACCCAAAAACCACCGTTTTGCACGCCCTCTTGGACGTGGTAAGATGGAAATCAAAGCACAGTGGGAACCACACAAGACTCTATGACGATCTCGGGTCAACAGACTACTCTGTACCAGTGTCACCTGAGAACTGCCATCTGACGTGAGGTATAATACCATCTGGGAGTTCTCGGCGAGTCCGTCCAGTGTACCCAGTCTCTACTGAGCACCCGTATATCATCTCTGATGTCAAACACCAATGGATATGGGATCATCCATCGCCCATCTGTATGGGTCGAGAAGGTATACGCTAGTCTACTCAGGTATATCGATGCCCCGTCTCGACATACCCACGACTAGGGACCTTGAAGGATGTACTTATGGACTACCATGTCCCCACTAGTATGATCCACATCATAGTCCAGGTAGTCAAGTACACATCCTAAGGGCTTTACCAATATGTAACAGAGAGATAATCAGTATACACGTTAAGGTAAAGAGCAACCAGATAGCATACTATCATGTCGAGCAAGAAAGTCCTCCCTATATATGTCCCAGCATCCACTACAATATACATCCTATGTATAGTAATGGCCTCTAGGGCATACATATAACTAACAATCTCCCACTTGCACTAGGGCCATCTGTAGCAGTGGTTGGAGTATCTCATACTCAACCATCCCATAAAAGTCTCTCTCTTGGAATAGGCCTTCGTGAGTGGATCCGCCGCGTTATCCTCTGAGTCTGCTCTCCTAACCTCGATCACCTTGGAGATCAGTCATCTCCATGATCAGGTGATACTGCCTTAGAATATGTCTGGATCACTGATGGGACGGACGTTCCTTGGCAAAAGCCACAACTCCATTGTCACACAATGGGAGGAACAAAGTTCATCTCATGAACCAATATACACCCAGACTGCCTCTTTGGTAGCATCTTAAGTAGTCATGTATCCAGCCTTTATCGTCTAGTATGCCACGGTATCTAGCTTGGAACTCTTCCAACATACCGTCCATCCACTGAGGGTAAAGACAATGCCTGCGACTGACATTCAGTCGTCTTTATCACCCTGGAACCCTTCCATGATTCTCCCCTGGATCGATTGATACCATCTCACTACATCTAGTGAGTATCCTAATATCCAATTACATCTATCTCATAGATGAGAACTCATAATTTAGGAGGTATCACTTTGATCCTTTATGGAGAATCTTTGTGATAAGCGGAGATTGACCGAGCATAGCATAGGAAACTCCTTCCCTATCAAGAGTATGTTATCTACGTACTCTACGAGGATCACTTCCATACTCCCTATTACCTTTTTGTATATACAAGGTTCATCTACCATTTTGATGATGTCAAACTCTTTGACTAAGACATCTAAACAGATGTTCCAACTCCGCGATGCCTGTTTTATCTTATAAATCATCTTGCACACGTTTCCGCTGCTCCCACTGTCTACGAAGCCCTCTGGCTGTGTACTTATAGACTCTCTCTTCCAAAACATCATTTAGAAAAGCAGTCATGACACCCAACCACCAGATATCGTAGTCATGGTATGTAGCCGTGGCAAGTAGGATCTGGATGGACTTCAGCATAGATCTTTAGATAAAGTTTCATCACGATCCATACCTGGTTAATGATGCAAACCTTTACCAAGTCTAGCTTTGAAAGTCTTAACCTTTCCATGTACACCAAGTAATCTTCTTATTAGTAGCCAAAGTCCATACTTTGTTGGTGTACAAGGATTCCATCTCAGATCGCTAAGCATCCAGCCATTCTTACAGAGTCCCACTCCTGATGGCCAGCTCAAAATTAGTTGGGTCATCATCTCTTGATGCAATCCTCTCTCCCACTGTCATAGAGAAACCGAAGTATCTCTCAGGTGGGTGAGGAACCCTACTAGATCGGCGGAGAGGCTGAGGTTCGTTGGTAACTATTGAATCCTTTGGTTCTACCAAATCATCTGCTGTAGTTTGTATAGCTGAAACACTTCCAGTTCTACATAACTGACCTTGCCTCCAGTTTGTCCGGATTTTGCTTTTTTAGACATAGGCCGGACAACCCCAAATCTTAACAATCTTAAGAGATGGGTTCTTCCCATACCATATCTTATATGGAATGGTAGGCAACTGATTTGATTGGAACCTAATTTAATAGGTATGCAGCTTCTCAAGTGCATAACCCCCAAAAGGAAAAAGGTAACTCAGTAGTACTCATCATAGAGCACACCTTATCATATAGGGTGTAATTGCTCCGCCCCGATATACCATCGTGCTATGGTGTATACAGAGGAGTAATTCTGAGATAGAATCTCATTCTCCTTTAGAATAGTCCAGGATTTCCGTGCTCAAGTATTCTCCTCCTTGATCTCATCGAAGGACATAATACTTATACCCATATTGGTTCTCTACTTCTAACTTATATTCTGTGAATATCTCAAAAGGTTCGGACTTGTGTTTCAACAGGAACATAGGTCTGAATCTCGAAAGATCATCGGAGAATGTAATGAAGTAAAAAGAACCGGTCTTGGTATATGTAGACAAGGGACCTTACATATATCAACATGTATCATCCCAAGAGTTTACTAACTCTTTCTCTGTTTCCAATAAACAGAGCTGTGGTCATCTTATCTTTGTGACATGACTGGCAAGTTTCACAAGATGGAAATTCAAACTGATTTAAATATGCATCTACATGTAACTTAGGCTAGTCGGGTCGCATTGATATGACCTAGTCCACAATGCCTCAAGAAGGATTCGTTCATTTCTGAACTCTTCCTCTTGTGTGTGTTCCGTATACTAAGAACTGTAGTTTGATTTAGAATAACAATGCTTTTAGATAACGTGCCTGAACCGATCAACTTTTGATATAGGAAATGTTCAAAACATTATCCAACAATACAAAATTTTATCATTTCTTTACTAATAAAGAGACTGATATGATTTTGTATATCAGGTTCGGTATCTAATAACATTCGTTCAGAATCAAGGTATTACAATACAGGGTGACAGTGACCGACAGACTTGGCTGCAACTCTTGCCCCGTTTTCTGCCTCATGAAACTTATCACCCGTTCTCAGTTCTTTACCTATCTGTAGCCCATGTAACAGATTACATATGCGGGATCCTGATCTGGTATCATATACCCAGGACGTAAAGGACATTTGAGAAACAGTTCTCTGAAATGAACACACCCGAAGATGATGCATCAGCATGCACTCTCTTCGTTTGGGCGGCACGGGAAATCTGGTATTCCCCAATTTCCTGCTCTGTCTTATAACAATTATAAGTTGGAGCGGGACCAACGTTCCCCAGCTCAGTATAACAAGCGGGTTCGGTCAATAATCCGTTTTATTATCTTGATTAAGGCGTGAAATGGTCGCTACCAGGAGAGAGAGAGAAGAAAACACTCAGCGTGCGCTCTTGCAAGAATAGATTGGTTATTATTTTATCTAATCAGGATTTCTCCCACGGCTTTTTATCAAATCTTCCTTCAAACCCTAAAAGGAAAGACTAGCCGGGATTAATTACACACTACAAGTTCGCCAATCTTTCAGCCAGGCCATTGTCGGTACTTTGAGGGAGGTCCCCCGTGCTATCGCACGAACCTAATTAATGTAAACCTCGTTTTTCCAGAGGCGTAACCTCGTTAACACCTTTCTAGACACCTACTTGATCGGCTAATTGTAATATGTAAAACTCTCCCAGGAGTAAAAATTACTCGCAGCTGGTATCGGGATCCAACTATCACATAGAAGGTATGCAATCTCATTGCAAATTTCAACACTTGAAATTCCCGATAATATTTTGCCCCTGGCACCCTATGACCTTGACGGAGGCCAACAAACCATAGGCTACTAGTCAAGTTCAACCCGTCATTTCTTGATTGAATCAAACCCACCCGCACGACCCTTTACGGAGGCCAACAAGGTCGCACGACTACCCTAATCCAATCGCATCGTATGCTTAAGTAGATAAATACTGGTTAGCTACCGCACACTGTGCCTTGACGGAGGCCAACAAACGCAGCACGAATACTAAACAGGACTTATCTGAAATGACGGAGGGCTACGACAGGTTTTTCTGAAAACCTATTGCGTAATGAACTTGATATCGTTGTAGGATCGAATGAATTTTAAAATGGAGTGTTTTTTAGGCTTTTCTAGTTTTGCTAAAGGAGTCACTCCCGGTGAAGGGATCGTTGGTCCTTTCCTCGTCGAATGAGGTGCGGGATATACCATATATATCACTGTGCAAAGCAAAAACTCTTAAAAGCAATCAAAAGACAAACCGAGTGTGTAGCATCTGCCAGTTATTGCTAAAGGAGTCACTCCCGGTGAAGGGATCTCAGTCCTTTCCTTATCGAATAAGGTGCAGGATATATCATATACACCGCTGTGCAAAGCAAGAACTGTAGCTACCTGTTTTATTTTGAAATTCGATTCCACAACATCTTAGGTTTCTTTTACTTTCATTAATCATATTAATGAAGTCCCATCATTTAAGTACCTAAACATCACAGATAAATACGACGTACACTTATGCCATCCGCATTCGCCTCGATGTCCCCTCGTGCACCGTTAGGTTAGGTAACTAACGGCAGAGCGGGGCAGCGCTAGCGCGGGTGTAAAACATAAGTAACGCCTATATAATATATCATATATTATATATACTGTATCTATCACATAACATCACATGATCACATCACAGATATCGCAGCAGAAGAATCATATGAAATATTGGATATACTAGGACGTCCGTGTTTTCAATACGAGCCAGTATAAAACACGGATTCCACGGTCGTGATGAATAGCCAAGCCCACACCCCTAGACCCCTACGAGAGCGGCAAGCAACCCTACCAATTCTAGGGTTAGGAGACCCGGACTCGACTCCTCGAGATGGTCTCCCACTGGACCCTAGAACCCGGTTACTTGTGCTCCCCACCTTGGGTCTATCCTAGTGCGGAAAAATAAATAATATACAAACGGTGACATCTTCCGCAACCTGGAAGTACCCCAATAAAAGAATATTACATACAACTTTTTACATGAATGAAAATGAAAAACACTCATCTCACATAAAAACCCCCGGCTATTCAAACACGACGATCCAATATAACGTATCCAGCAACACATAACATCACATGTCATCAACGTAACTAAACATGCGTATCCCAATTGTCGTTGGCATATAGCAACGAAACCGGCGATATCACATATTACACTTACGGTCACAGAAAAGAAAGTGTAAAACTACAACAGTTGGAATCCGCAACCTCTTTAGACATCGCATGCCTAGCCAAATGAATTCCTTAGACATCGCATGCCTAACTATTATAAACCCCGCATTTTAGTCTCATAATCGAAAACACTTTCCAATACCAAGTCGGGCAATTCAACAAGATTCCCGACATTATGATCGAATGCTCGTCGCAAACTTCAGTAGGCGGCCGCACCCCCGACGCCGTCGACAAAGTGCACCAAGGCGGAACACCGCTACCGCGAGCACCCGAACGGATGCTTTCGGCGACGGGGTTCTCCTACAGTCACTTGGTCGGGGCTATGGGGCGAGGCTGTCTATTAAGTTTACCCGGCGAGTATCCGCGTACGCTACGTGATTACGACGGACTTTTGATCACATCAAAATTCCGTGGCAACCGATCAAGTGAGACTAAACTGCTATGTTTATAACATTCATTCAGTTATCTCATAATTGCTTGTGAATTCCAATTATTGTATCACATTCCGGACAAATAGAAAATGTTAAACTTTCCGATCGAACATTCAAACACCCAAGTTTTCCCGAAACAGATCAACACATGAAATAAGTTTAAAAACATTCAGTTCATGCCTCAGTACCAACGGTCCAGCCGTAGAAGGGTCAAGCCAACGCCTCACATGTGGCACGCCGTACTGCCCCAAACCCTAAGGTTCAAAGGGTAGTTCAAGACGGTCACATAATCGAGTTAAGGTTTGTTGTCTTCTAGAGGAACCATCGTGTTACTTGCACTACTTAGAACGTGATTAAACTACAGATATATCCAACACATGGAAATTTCCCGACAGGGGAAAAATTGGGTATTTATATCCGGTCGAACTTTTTAACATATTCAAAAAATTATCCGGAAAGACACATAGACAAAGTTTGTCAATCCGATCAAATGTACGAACTCCCAATACAACCCAAAAAACTCAACTCTTGAGTTCAGAAAAACTAAATATCCCTGGAAAACCAGCACTGCAAAATAGGAATTACTGTGCAAACTTCAATGGGAGATAAGACAAAAGGGCCGCGGAACAGCCGCATTATCACGCTAATGCTGCGGTTCCGCCGCACTTTAGAAAGATCATTAGGTATTTTGCATCGTAATTCTTAGAATTTCCTGCTGAATTTTCTGCATATTTTTAATTCTGAAAAATCCCCGAATTTCAAAAATGTCCAGAGAGCAAATTCCAATTAGGGTTTCGGTTCGATCGGACTTCAAACTCCGTCTGTGCATCGCCTAAGGCTCTATCTAGGCTCTGATACCACTGTAGGGTTCCTAGGCACCCCAAGGAGGTCTCACATGGCATCAACCATGCCAATTTCAAAAATTACGGTGCCGAGAAACCCTAGACTACGGATCGTTAACTAGATTTTAGGCGAAACTAGAAACTAGCTAACAACTTAGCTAAAGAGAAAACGGAAATACAACCTTTGTAGATCCGGTGCTCCACCTCCACAGCTCCGCAATGAAGTCTTCTCGCTGTCCAAATGAAATCCCGGGCTCTAGCGTCGGCTTCATCGGAGAAATGGGCGGGCAAGGTCGTCGGCTTCGTGCCGAAGATGATCTATGTCGAGGCATCGCTAGATCAAGCTCCAACTTCTCCAACTCCGTGAATCTTCATCATCGCACATACTCCTTCAAATTCACTGATTAACAGGTAAGAATCTTTAGACTCGAGTCCGTAGAATTTAGGGAGTAGTGGTATGAACTGCGGTTTGATCTCATAGTTGTTTGCCGCAATGGTAGGCAACACTATGCATGAAGAAAGGGATGAACGTTGTGGGGAACATCTGTCCTGCAATGCCGCCTCCTGTTGCTCAACGATTGTTTGCTCCGTCATTGTTGGTGGTGTAGGAGAAGAAGGTGTAGGTGTAAAATCGGACGACTCCGATGAGGCAGAAGGTGAAAAGGTTTCGGAAAGTTCCGAGGAATCAGATGGTGTAGAAGAGTCGGAAGATACAGGCACAAACCGGACTAATCGAGATTGTGAATCACTAGTCTATGTTGACATCCACTATCCGGAAGTGGTAGGGAAGGACTGAGAAAATGGAAGAAAAAAAAACGTTTTTCAACCAAAATATTCACAACCACAAATATCACACAAGAGGTACAACAAGATCACAAACAAGACACATTGCACACACCTAAACAGTCTAGGGTCACCTAGGTCAACTAGACTTGCTCAAAAAAACTTGCTTTTTGAAGTAAAAATGAACTGCGAAACGGGCCCAAGATAGACTGATCGAGAAGCCAGGTAAGTGCAGAGAGGAAGGGAGGTTTTCCCTCGCTTTCGCGAGGTTCCTTAATTAGAATAACCTTCTCTCTTTCGGCGGTTGCGCCTTTCACACTTTCTTAGACACTTCAGGAACAATGTACCGATGGGCGGTGTTCAAAATACACTTAACTTACCCTAGTGAGCGCGAAGTCCTTAGAGGCTAAAAGTCTAATTTCTTTTAAAGTTAATGAGGGTGTGAAAATGCTCGTTCTTTGTGGTTTGTGGGCCACAGAGAAGGGTGATGAAATCCCTTACAGTATCTTGTTGGGGTTCTTCGCCCTTAAATCCGTATTAAATTTATGCAATGCGCAACCAATAAAAATTGTTCAAATCATCAATCAATCGTTTTTTATGTTATAAGCGGTGCGCTGCAAAAAATACGGTTAGTTTCTTTTGTCACTTGTGCAACGGAGTTTGCGGAAGAAATCCTGCACAAAATTGAAGTATTGGAGCGTCGGGTTTGAGGAGAAGGGTATAGGAAAAATGCGTACCATGAATTTTTGAGTTTAGAAACTCCCATTGACTTGATCCGTGTTCGCTTGAGTGTTCGCTTGTACGGGTCGATCTACCCGGATCTTTGGCATTGTTAACTTCTTAACGCTTTTCTCCAGAATTCTGTTCTCAGCTCCGCACGATCGTATTTCGTATTTTCGTTGCAATCTGGAATTTGAGAAAAAAATACGATATTTAGTGTATAATACGATATTTATGGCCAAAGTTCTGTAGATATATAATTATAAACTTTGCATATAAAAATGGACCAATAACAGAAAAGTAGAGGAGTAACAAAAATTTTGGGCCAAAATGCTAGGGTTAGGCCGCAAATTGCGGCCAATATGGTTAAATTTGGGTCCTGATCCTGGTGTTATTGCTCCAATTTCTTTGTGTCTTCTTCTATTTCTGTTAGTGTACTCTTTCTGTATGCAAAATATTTTTAGAACAATAATATCAACTGCAGAACAGAAAACACAGAGAGCAAAAAGTCGGATTTTTGAGGTGTTTTTGGTGTTTCTATTTTTGTTTGTTTTATACAAAGTATATAAAGAGATAAATCAAAAGTAATCTTCGTGGTGTTGCGACTCCCCGGCAACGGCGCCAAAAACTTGTTCGAAACCCATGTTGACGTGCTTTTGGAGAATAAGGTCAATATCGGATATGCCGGTTTTTGTAAACCCATGTTGACGTGCTTTTGCAGAATAAGGTCAATATCGGATATGCCGGTTTTTGTAGGAAAAATAGTGCACGACGTGAGTTATCGAGTTTAAAAATACCGCAAGTGCACGGTGCGTTGAAGTAAGATGGCAAGCACGGGTCGAACCACAAGGAGTGGATATCACGACATTAAATTGAGTTATGGATCAATAGGTTGGAAAATGGTGTTTTGTCACGTTTTAGTATAATATTTAAAAGAGGCAAAGTTTTGGAATACGAAAACATAGGCTAAGGTTCAATAAGAGTGAAATACGACATTTACCCCCAACTCTCCGTTTTGATTCAAGATTCATTCCTTTTAGTTTCCATTTGAATAGCGAAAGTATGCTGAATTTATCCGAAAACATGTATCGGGATAAAATACGATATCAAGGTTAAGAAAAATGGAAACTAACAAGAATGAGATAGAAAAAATGGTGTGAATATAGAATTAGTTAAGTGAAGTAGCAAGTATAGAATACATGAAAGACTTCTATATATCCTATTTAGCTAGTTGCGACACGTAACGTAATTCCGTATTCACGCCTACTACAAATCGTAACATCGCAATGATAAAATGTAAAGAAGGAATAGGATATATGTTAAAGGTTGATTTGCTACCATTCAAAACGATATATCCTATCAAGCAAAACATAATAAAATTGCAATATTAAGAAAAGAAGTGAAAAAGTGCAAGAATCAAAAGGGATGGTGTAACGCCTTGAAAAGTCGTTTTGGTGTTTTCCTGAAGATCGGTGAAAATTCGGTATTTTTCCGAAAACCGTCATTTTTGTTATTTTGCAGTTTAGGACTAATTATACCTAATTTGGATAGATAATTGAAAGTTTTTAGTAGAAAATGAGTTAATTATGAAATTCTGGTCGTTTAAAAATTTTCCCTAATTTTTCAATTTTTAATATTATTTGAAGCCGGTAAGATGATACATTAAATTAGCGATAAATACAAATTTAAATTGGCTAAATTTAAGCTTTAAAATTATGTTAATTAAAATCTAGTTGTAACATAAATTTTAAGTAATTTATTTGAAGTTTTAACAAATTTTAAATATGAAAAACGAATTTATTGAATTTTAAGCTAAAACTTGCAATTTTGGACTTGTGGGGGGTCTTTTTGCATGGAATTCTTTTTGTAACCTCTCCCACTCACCGCCACACCCCAAGGCCGGCCCCACCACTCCTGCAGCAGCCCCATCCCCCTCCATTTGACTTTAACTATTGTGGTGAATGATTTGTTTTGAAAAGGATTAAAATATTGTAATTAAGGTATGGTGTACTTTGGATATGAAATGGCTTTGACTTGTGAAAGATTTAGCAAGCCCACACCACTCCCCTCTCCCTCTTCTGGCCGAGACCAGCTCCCCCCCCATTTCCATTATTTTCCTTCTCTTTTCTCTCATTTTCTTCAAAAGATTGCATCAAAATTCAATAAAAATCAACAAATCCTTCACAATTTCAAAGAAAAACCTTATTCCCTCTCTTCTCAAACCCAAATTAGTTCAAATCTTGGTGAAAGATGGCATCTTGGAAGGCTTAGCAACATAGGGTTTGGGCTTGTGAGGTATAATTTCAATCTTGGGTTAAATTGTAGTTTAAAGTGTGCTAATTAGAACTTTGAAAATTGTTTTAGTGTTAATTTTAGTGCTATTTGCATACTAGTTTTTTTAAAGTTTGTGGTTTGAAATTAATTTAGGATTTAGAACACCATTAAGAGATTAATTAAGCTATTTTGTTACCTAGTTATTTTGTTAGCTTAATCTAAGTGGTTAACTTGCTAATTGGGCTAAAATCTAGTGTTAGTTTCTAATCTAGTTTTTAAAGGTTTATGGTTAGAATTAAACTAGGGTTTTAGAAACCATTATTTAGTTAATTAAATCTATTTTGCTATCTAGTTGTTTGCTAATCTAAGTTAATGAGGTTACTTTATTTGTGTGGGCTTTAAATTAATGTTAATGTGGTATTGTCATGTTTAGTTTTGGATTGAAATTGCTAATTATGAAAAATCAAGAAAGGTTTTGTTTATGGAAATTAGGCTTTTAAGCATTGCTAATGGTTTAAAACTAATGTAGTGGCTATCTATGGTTAACTTGGGTGTTTGCGCGAAGTTGTGTGCACTTTATCGCAAATCCGCGAAGATTGTGCGATGTTGGAAGTCTTTTCTAGCTTACTAGGTTTTTATGTAAATTATTGTGACGAATTAATTGCGATATCTAGATTATATTGTTGGCATATCCTATGACATTTAGGATGTGTGAGTGCGGATTTTTGAGTAATCGGGTTTTAGTTTTTCCGGACGACCAAATCGACGATTTTTAGTTAGTTTTGCGATTTTCGCGTGTGTTCCGCGCACCTTGTGTACGTTGTACCTAGCTTGTGAACGTTAGTATTTTCGTTTGGGTTTTGCGTCATTCTTGATATGTAACCTTATATTTGGTCTTGATGTAAATTCCAGGTTCGGTCGCGGAGACGTCAGACGCGGCACGAAAGGGGAAAGCGGTGTTTGGATGTGACTAGCTATGGATTCCTGTGAGTAGATGTAACATCTACGGGGTACTATCGCTGGATGGCGCAAGTCACCCGATAGTTTTAGTAGCTTAAAAAGATTCTTAGTAATGTTAGTAATTAGGGGTGTAATACTTGTATGATTATTTGCTACATTCATGCCTTATATTGACATACATATACGAACCCATTCTATAGGACACCTGCACCATTGCCAGGGTTTTTGTATGTAGCACGAGCACTATTCATGCTTACACACACATCCTGGTAATTGCCATGCCGCCACACTAGATAACCTTTAAATTGAAACCTTTTACTATAATTGATACTTAAACATGTGCTATTGCCTTTAATTCTTTAAAATGAAATCGGAGGATTGCCATTCATGTGCATGTACCTCCTCATATTATTTGTTCATACCTAGTCTGTTAATCATACATCGCAACTTGATTATTGATACCATATGCATTCATTATCATTGACATATGCACTTATGAGGACTTCTTGAGATTTTATGATATTTCTGGATTTTGGGGGAAAGCCGCAAAATTTCTAAACTTATTACTTTTTTTAAAATATGTAAATTGCGGTTTTCTAGTGATGTAAGTGTCGTCCACCATGAGTTTGCTGTAGTTTTCGAGATCCGTGTCGAGGAGTGGAGGAACCGTCACGGGTACATGGTGGGCCCGGTAAGGTACCCCGGGGCAAGAGGAATGTGTTGTTGACGTTGAGCCTGGCAGGGGATGGATTACCTACCGGTGACTGTTTTGGCACGGCGGATATCCAGAGGATACCGACCGTGGCCGCGAGATGATGAGATATTGATATTTGAGACGGGTCAGCCGGACGGCTGAGGCTAGAGATACTTTGATATGAGATTTGAGACAGATTTGAGGTGTCGTTGCTGGACACGGTTTCTGTTTGGTTCTATTGGTATTGTGCTGATATTTCAAAGGAGATTCCTAAAGGAAAAAGATGATTTCTTATACTTACATATGCGGATCACGAGTATATTTATATTGCATACATACTTGCTAGTATAGTCATATTGCATGCATACCTGCTATTATATCCTGCCATACTTGTATTATAGATGCTAGGATGCTTGTGTGCATACTTGCGATAGCCTATGTAGATGTTATTTATTACTCACGAGTTGGCAACTCACCCCCGTTGTGCCACAGCCTTTTTCAGGTCCGCTCCGTCAGTACAGTAGCGGCGGGCGCACTTGCTTCTTTTGCCTCTTTTGCCTGGACTCGAGGTTTTGCTCTTAGCTGGGTTATATCATTATTTTTGTACCACCTTGTATATTCTTTGTATCTAGTGTACTCCATCTACTGTATCTACCAGTATTATTGTATATTGACCTAGAGATGAGACTGTGAGGTTTGTGGACTTTTATGCTGTATTTTGGGGTCGAGCTCACTTGAGTTGACATGCTGTTTTTCTTATGCTTCATTATGATTATTTCGCATGTTGTTGCTTTATATTGCGTGGGATTTGTGACAGCCTTGTGGCGAAGAGCTAGCTCCCGCTTGGGGATGCCTTATTTGTTGGATTCATATATATTTTTGTGGTACCCATTTTGGGGGCCAGTATTTACAAAGGAGACTCTGCCGAAATTTTTGGAAAAATTTATATTGTTTTTAAAAAAGGTTTTATATGACTTATTTGATAAACTCGTTTTCAATTGATTGGGTTCTCTTCACTCTTTTGCTTATTTGGTTTTGGTTTTCTGGGCTTTGGCTTACTTATTTTACGGACGTCTTGAGACGTTTCGTAAACTTAAGTGCCAGTCACGTTCCGTACCCTGCGGGTCGTGACTGAGGGGTTGGAAGTAAAGTTATTCCACAACCTACCTCACCATATCCCAAGAACAACTACTCACACATCATCATATGAATAACACAACTGAATAATGAAAAGAAATGACAAAATAAAAAAATACAAGAATCAAACTTGAATGTAATGAAGATTTATTGCAATGGTTCAAAATACAAGTAAATGAGTTCAACTACCAAAATCTAATTTTGCAAGCTCAAAAAGAGAAGTTGCAAGACCAGAGGAAGGCAAAGAACTCAACTCAATCTCAAGAGCTACAAGAATTTTAACAAGAGTTTACAAGAATACAAAAAGTTCTACTTGGCCTCATTCCTTTATCTGCTATTTATAGAGAAATCCAAAGCAAAAGTTGCTGGTGACAATAGACTAACATGACCACCAGGGACCCACACAAAGAAAACGAACCTATTTGCCACCATCTTGGCCGCAATTTGCGGTCAACATGAAGAGTCTGGGGCCCACCTTGCTTCAGTAGTCTTCTGGTCTTATGGGTATATCTCTATAATTGCAACTTTTTTTAATCAGCACATATGTGTAATCTGGAGCAATATCACAGAAAAGAGATCAAGTACGAAAGCTTCATATCACATCACTACATTATGCATCTAATGCACATCAAGACCACTTGCACAACACATCATTGTTGTGTGCCAGGGCAGCACACAAGGTACATGCATCACCAAAAGTGTTTACACATGTATGTGTTGGACCATTTCACAATAAAACTTTGTACACACAAATTTGTTGCAAACTCTTTTCAAATCTTGATCGATATAATGTCATGTTTGCAGTTCCAGCTAAAAATCCGTCTTCTTGTGCAGGTTGTGTACAAAAATTCATGTTTCCGTTTGCGTACCTGTACTCTGTATAAATGAGCAGACATGGATTAAATAGCACCATTTATTGACAAAATGATATAAAATGGGTGGTATTAAAATGTAACAAATCGTGCCGAACAGAGTACCTATGTACAATCTTTGATGTCACACACCAATGGTTGTGGGATCAACCAGCGCCCTCTAAGGGACAAGAAAATTACACACTAGTCTACTCTGGAATATCCATGTCCAAGTCTCGATATTCCCACGACTAAGAACTGATTAAATGATGTACTTTTGGACCACCCTGGCCCTACTAGTATGATCTCATCATAATCCTGGTAGTCAAGTACATATCCTAAGGGCTTTATCAACATGTAAGAGACAGACAGTATAAATACCGGTCTACATGTTAAGATAAAGATAACTTCATAGCATACTATCATGTCGAGCAAGAAAGTCCTCTATATATATGTCCAAGCATCCACTATATCATCAATAATGGCCTCTAGGGCTTACATATTCCTAACATGGTTCCCACTGTGCTTTGATTTCCTCCCTACCACGCTCAAAGGAGTGGTGCAAACAGGTGGATTTTGGGTACAGTCCCGAGTCGCATGGAGGCAGTGAGCGATAGGAGGGGTTTCGTCTCTCCCTGTATAGGGAGTCGATGTTTCTCGATACTCGATTGACTATAACAGCAAGTCCCTGGCCAGTGCTGATGAGACTTACTGATATGTGTTTTCAATAGTTTCTCGAATCGCTATAGGCCATACATCAGCATGACTTATCAAGTTACTGTTGCGCCACGGCAGCGCCCCGGCCGTCAATCCGAGGCCAAATTGCGGAATCAAAATTTTCTTATCTTTTAAACTGGCGCTACCGCGGACAATATACCCGGATCGTAACCATTAACCTAATGCTAGCTAACAAGAGATGGGAAGAGAAGTATACCGAGTGATCCGAGTCCTCCATTCTTCTCGTCATCGTCCCGATCTCCCGTGGAAAGTCTTGTCTCCACATCGTCGCCTCCTCGCCGGAAGGGCACCATATCGCCTGCATCTTTTACGGGCTCCCGCCTCGATAACGAGGCAACTCGGGCATGAAGCCGGCAACTCGACATGCTCAAGATATGCTGTAGAATGTGTAGTAGATCATGCTAGTCTCATTTGGGGTTTGTAGTTGCCTTGATGGAGGAATGGGATTAAGAAAAATGGTGCTTTCATTTTTCCAAAACAAGAAGAAGAAGGAGATGAAGAATTCCTCACAAAACAAAGATGAACTCTCTCATTCTTTTCTTTTTCTCAAAAGTGTTCAACCATTTTCCATGTCCAAATGAGAATGGTGGAGTAAGGATTATGAAGCATGAAGGGAGGTGATGGTAGGAGAAAGCAAGAGGTGACCACAACCTTAAACATCATCATAACAAATCTACATCAATCCTAATCTTTTCTCATCACCAAAAAGCAAGGAAAAGACTAAGAAAGCATCTCATGATTATGAACCATCATGAAGCCCCACAATTGCAAGAAAACCCCTCCACAAATGGTTATTTGCAAACTTGCAAATAACCCCTTCCATCGGAAAAGTCCGGCCGGGAAAGAACAAAGGAAAACCGGCCGGAACGGAATGCAAACTGGCAACTCCAGAAAACTGGTCCCGTAATAAATTACAGGAAAACCCCGATACTGTGCATACACACCCGCATCTGTATTCCGTCCGGATACAAATGCAATGAGACAAAATCTACACTGTACTATACTAGGATCCGGCTTAAACCAAAGCCGGCTAGTAATATCCGTCTGATCCTGATGCATGCAATACCGCACGTATCTGATCGAACCCTGCCATATAACCATACGGCCACTAGTACAAACTGTCCGATCCTGATCCGTGCAATACCGCATGTATCTGATCGGACCCTGCCATATCTCCATACGGCCACTACAGCGTTTCGCCCGAAAGCCTGAGTAACTGAAAGTGTGGTGGACTCTAAAGACTCGTCAATACTATGGCTGTGGATTTAACCAATAGCACGTCAGAGGTATAAGCCAATACGTGACGGGCCACCAGCTATTGACCAAAAGGGACGTCGATGAGCGAACTCATCCTGACACCCTTCTGAGCCTGTCAGTGACAATATCTGTACGGTCCGGTCCGTTCGTCTATGAGCATCGCATGGCGGGCCTAGGGGGTTGGTAAAAGTCAGACCCCCAAAAGCGGTACAAGTCGTGTCGGAGTGTAGCCCAGAACACCCTGAGATACTACTGGAATACCTACCGGTAAATCTCCTGCCTCGGCCGAGGGCTTTGTGTAATGGCTCTCCTAGACACAGCGCGACCTCACCCCCAATACCGGGAGAGACGAACCATTGCAGATCCACTCACTGCCTCCATGTGGCTCGGGACTGTACCGAACTAAAACCTGTTTGCACGACTCCTTTGAGCCGTGGTAGGGTAGTAATCAAAGCACAGTGGGAAATCACACGAGACAAATGACGATCTCAGGTCGATGAACTAACCTGTACACATGTCACCAGGGAACTGCCATCTGACGTCTGGTATAAGACCAACTAGCAGGTTCCCGGCGAGTCTTGTCCGGTGTACTCATAACCCAATGAGCACCTGTATACATCTTAGGTGAACCAACTGACACCAGTGGCTTGTGAGACCAGCCACCGCCCCTCGTCGGGGTCTCGACTGTATACACTAGTCTACTAATGGAGTATCGATGCCCTGTCTCGAAACTCCTACGACTAGGGACCTTTTAAGGATGTGCTTATAGACTACCAGCTCCCACGTATATGATCGCCATCATACTGCTGGTAGTCAAGCAAGAATCCTAGGGGCTCTATCAACGTGTAATACCGACATGTCAGGTCACCTAAAGCAGTACACGATGATAAAGATAAACCAGATAGCATACTATCATCTCGAGTAAGACTGTCCTACCGGGATAGGTCCTCCCTCAATCATTGCAATCACGTGCCTGTGATCCAATAATTGACTCTGAGGGCACTATCTCCAACAATCTCCCACTTGCACTCAAGGCTAATTATTGCGATGCCGCATACTCACAGCCCGTGTGATACCGAACACCCATCTCCTCTACTAGTCAGTCTCACAAAGCTCGTTTGCGAAACTATTGCGTTCGAGGAATAGCCTCAGTGAGTGGATCCGCTGTGATGTTTCTTTCTATATCTCTCTATATCTCAAGTTTGCGGAGAAAGCCATCTCCCGAAATGAGCAATACCTGTCTTAGAATGTCTGGATGTCTGATGGGACCTAGCTCATAAATGAAATCCAAATCCAAACTTCTTAGACTGTATCGTCAACTGAACTTAATCAGTATCCTGCGCCATGCCACCCTCAGTATTGCCTTAGACCACCTGTCCAAAATACTGCCCCTCGTCAGAAGGAAAACTATAACTCTGACAGCCACTCTGCCATCCAGGTCACCTTGGAAACCTGGAATGATAACCGTCTCCTAAAGGAGGCTGCCGTTATCATATCCCTAGAACATCAACTTATCTTCTAAAACTGCTTCCGACCGTTTCTCCAGGATTGGATCAATATCAACTTATTGCATCTACTGCAAGAACAACATCTGGTGTGGTACTTGACATCTCATGATTGACTCAATTGCCTAATCAAGTGATCTGCCAATCATGAGTATCCCTCTCTTTTTTAGTCTATAAGACACCTTTAGAGAGGGTGACTCCATCAACTGCAGGCACACTACCGTGCCAGGAGTCGTCCATTCTAAATACTCATAGAATGCTGTCAAGGTACCCAGATTGGGAAACCACCCAAATCGAGATCTAAAACCATAGATCTAGTAACCAGTATGTCTGATATAATATCCAAGTCCTGTGCAGAGAAACCACTGTGTGACAACCAAAGTATAACCGATCGTAGTATAGGAGTATCACTTCCTACTACCTTCTCAACAGATCCATCCCCTATTCTGATGAAGTCAAAATTATGACTGTCACATCAGAAATAGATGATCTATCTCCGCTACATCTGCTTTAGTCTATAAATAGACATAAGCCTGATGTCCACCAATGCTTCCGCTGCTCCCACTGACTACGACAACCCTCTGGCAGAGTCATATAGACGTGCACTTCTAAAGCTAGTTTAGAACGACGCTATACTCATCCTCCTGCCGGGTCTCGCAGCCTGGAACAACAACAATGGCAAGTGTGGGTAAACAAGAACTTCCCTGTCACCGTCCTTGAGGCTACCGGAGTACCTCTCGGGTGCCTGAAGTTACCCACCTTATCTTCGGAGTGGCCAATGGAATGTCAAATCAGATTGAATCTTTAGGTTCCTTATCAAATCTTCAGTAATCGTTTGCGGTTCTGGAATCACTTCCAGTTCTACCATACTCCCACTTCTGTTTTTGAAAAAATCCATTTTTATTAAAACTGTGGCGAGTCAAGAACAATATCACTATTGATCTTCCAGATGGTAGAAAGTCAACCCTTGTCATAGCCTGGGTCAACCCACAAACAGCCATTACAGAAACGTGCCTTGAGTTGTCCAGTGTCTGGTTTTAATCATAAGCCGGACAACTCCCCGTACCTTAACAACGTTAAGATATGAACTGTTCTATATCCAATATAGAACCAGAGGCACTGATTTAATTGAACCAGATTCAAATCATGCAGCTATCTCCAGTGCATGTGAACTAAATGGAAGGAGGCCGATCAGCGTTACTCAACTTAGGAATGCTTCCAATTATGAGTAACCTGAAAGAGAAGCAATTTCTCTTTATCATTACTATCAACTGAATACCATACACAAGTATCTACATCTTCGATCACTTTGAAGAATCCCGATACTTGCAATACCTGGTTCTCTACTTTATTCAAATACCTATAACTTCTCAAAATTCGGACCCTGTGTTTCCACGAAACACCTGTCTAAAAACTAGAGAAGTCATAAGTAAACCGAATATAGTACGAGGACCAACCCCTCTGTCCTGATGGACCCTGGACAACATACAATACTCTGTATAAGTCCCTTGAGTTTGATAACTCATTCACTGTGTGTTGTAGGTTGAAAACTGTACTTATGGTTAAGAAGAATTACACCGCTGTTTAATGCTCCTTACCTAACCATCCACTGATATAGGTAAATGTCATCGACATAATATCAAAAGGTATATCTCACTCTATGAAAATAGACGTACAGATATATCAATTTGAAATTGGTGCACAACAGCGGATATTCAAAACCAAATATTTGCCGACCGGCAAACAGCCCAGATGATCTCCTCAAATATCACCGATTACAACGAATCCCGATATAATGAGGATGATCACCCTATTCCCAATAACTTACTCCCACTCAGCATCTGTAAAACCATACAGATGTGAGAATCATACCTGGTAAATACATACCCTGGAGCAAGTGTCTAACTGGGAAATCAGTTTTCCATTAACAGTACACGGTGAAACTGAAACATTGAAATGTTTCGTTGGGGTATCCTGGTATTCCTAGTAATGCCTCTTCCATTATCCAGATTCACAACTGTAACCGTATAATTCTTTGCCACTTCTCCAAATCCCTTTATATGTCTTTAGTCATTACCTTCTGTACACCCCATTAGGCCAAATGGTTTTCTTCCTTCCCTACCGTTCGGCACCAGCCTATGGTTTGGAAGAAGACTATCCAATAAGCATAGAGGGTGTACTGTCCTAATCCTAGGAGCACTCGCACCGCGAGAGAAGGTGAAGATAAAAGACACCTGAATGTACTTTATTCCTATTTCTCCTGAACCAGAATCCATCCCCGAACTGGAATAAGTTCCTTTCGAGTTCGTATATAACCATACGATGGAGTATCCAATAAACTGTGGATCTTCGTAGTGATACGGAGTGTCCTGGAGAAATACAAAGGTGATTTAGGATTGGCGAAGAAATACTTGGTTTGGTCGTGAATATCAGTCGCAATTTACTTTGCCCTCATACTAATCCCTTTTTTTGTCTTAACTTAATACCTTCTGCACACCATCGTTATGCTAATTGGTTTTGTTCATTCCCCACCGTTCGGCACCAGCCTAAGGTTTGGAAGAAGACCATCCAATTTGCGTAATAGGTGTACTACTCCTAAACCAAGGAGTACTCGCAACCTGAGAGAAGGTAAAAGGAAAAGACAACTGAATAGTCCTATCTGTTTTCTCCAGAACCAGAAACCATCCTCGAAGTCCTTCGAGTTCGTATATAACCATACGATGGTTTTGTCCAATGGAATTGGACGTTCGTGGTAATACGGGGTGTCCCGGAGAACAGGGTAAAAGTAGGAGTGGCAAAGAGGTTTGCAACTCTGACAATCCAAAAGCCAGTGTTAAGTAGGTTCGGTCAACTTGGTCACTGAGTCATAGTCCAGGGTCGGGTCAATGGTCGCTGCCAGAGAGAGAGAGAAAAGAAACGCTCAGCGTGCACTCTAACCTAGATCAGAATGGTTATCACTTTGTCTAATCTGGAAACCTCCCACTGTACCTCAAATTCTCCTCCAAACCTGAAAGAAGAATTAGTCGGGAAAACCCGAGGAGTAAACTAACTCATCAGTGGGAATCGGGATCCAACTATCATCGCATGATAACTTGACGGAATCCACTCAAGTCACCACACTCCAAAAGGTATGCGCATGCCTGGCATGTTTCAGTTCTTTTGAAACTCCCGATGAAAGTTTTAGCCCTAGGACCCAAGTGACCTTGACACAGTCAACAAATCAAAGAGTCCTAGTCAAGTTCAACCCGTCATTATCCTGGATTGCATTAAACCCACCCGTACGAGCCCTTGACACAGTCAACAAGGCCGCACGACTGTCCTAACCAATCCCATTAATATGATGCAAACAAACACTACTTAGCTACCGCACACTACGCCTTGACACAGTCAACAAACGCAGCACGAATACTAAGTAATACTTGTAAGAAATGACGGAGGGCTACGTCTAGTTTTTGGCGAAAAACCTTTAACGTAATGAACTTGATATCGTTGAAAGAACTGCATAGCCTTTTATAAAAATACAGTGACGAAAAACCTTTACTAAAGAGGTCACTCCCGGTGAAGGGATCTCGGCTCTTTCCCCGTAGAATGAGGTGCAGGATATTCCAACTGAATACCACGATGCAAAGCAAAAGTAATCGGCTATAGTGAAGTTAATGCCCTGACGCAAATTTCTGTCCAAGGGGTCACTCCCGGTGAAGGGATCTCGGCCCTTGCCTCGTCGACTGAGGAGCAGGATATTCCAAATGAATACCACGATGCAAAACAAAAGTGAACGTCCTTGCAATAACAGCTTTTTGAAAAATGTTCCAACAACATCGGATTAGGTTTGTTTATCTTGCATTGATCTGAATCAACGCAGTCCCATCAAAAGATCACACCAATAAAGAACGAAAATAATGATGTACGTATATGCCATCCGCATTCGCCACTGGGTCCCGTCATCACCCGTTACGTTACTTAACTAACGACAGAGCGGGGACTGGACTAGCGTGGATGTAAAACATATACAACATCTACTAATATATATACCAATATATTATATTTCGCTCAAGGCGTGATAAAAAGCAACATCACAGAAATGTACAGCATCACAGAACAATACAGATATCTGGAAGCCCCGGGTTTCACAGAGCCGCTGCTGAAACCCGACGTTCCCCTGGTCGTGTGGATAGCCTGCGCAATGAAATCCTAGACCCCTACGGGCGCGGCAAGTCACCCGCCAAAACCTGAAGCGAGGCAACCCCCTTCAGCACCGTGAATGGACCACCCAGCACTTCAAGGAATCCGGTAACTTGGGCACCCCTCCTGGGTCAACCTGTACCCCCTACGAGTGCGGCGAATAGCCCGCCAATCCTAGAGTGAAGCCCCTTCCGTCTCAATGCCATGAGATGCGGGCCCGTTTCCCTCTAGAACCCGGCTATCCGTGCACCCCTCCGCAGGGTAATCCTAGTACAGAAAGTAAAATATACATACAACGGGTACATCGACCGCAACCAGGTCGTGCCCCAAAAGAATAATACAAACAGGCAGTTACGGCAGTCCATATGTCGGACGCTCGCCCCGCAATATCAAATGTACATAAAACAACAAAACTGTACTAGCATTGCATCCAGGCTATCCCCCACGACCGATCCACAACAACACAGCATAAACATAGAACATCAACGTGAAAGTCACGTTTGCAAATCCGTCTAACCGGGCTATAGCAGTTAGACGGGATTTACCGATCAAGTGACATTCACGGTCGCAGATATAACGTAAATACTGTGAAATAATGTGTTTAAAATATCCGATCGATCAAACAATTAACAAGTGGGCCCCCAAGTAATACTGTAGCAGTCACAGAAGATCTGGGCCCAAATTTAATATCCCAAAACCCCCAAAATCAGCCCACAAGCCCACTGTACAAATTTGACACAGTGAAGAGACCAGAGTGCGGCGGAACCGCGGCCCAAGGGGGGGTTTGGCCGCGGTTCCGCGCTAAAGTCGTCGACTGAAAGTGTCGAATTTTTACAGAGGTCTTAGAATTTGCAGTACATTAGTTTTATACAACCTGAAAAATTTTTTGAGACCAAAAATTTTCAACAGAAACTGATGCTAGTGAAAATGCAGATTTTGGAATTTTGGTCGATCGGAAATGCAAAACACATTAGAACAAGCTAGGTAAGGTTAATGGCGTGGCTCTGATACCATGTTGCACCACGGCAGCGCCCTGGCCGTAAATCCGAGGCCAAATTGCGGAATCAAAATTTTCTTATCTTTTAAACTGGCGCTACCGCGGACAATATACCCGGATCGTAACCATTAACCTAATGCTAGCTAACAAGAGATGGGAAGAGAAGTATACCGAGTGATTCGAGTCCTCCGTTCTTCTCGTCATCGTCCCGATCTCCCGCGGAAAGTCTTGTCTCCACATCGTCGCCTCCTCGCCGGAAGGGCACCACATCGCCTGCGTCTTTTACGGGCTCCCGCCTCGATACCGAGGCAACTCGGGCATGAAGCCGGCAACTCGACATGCTCAAGATATGCTGTAGAATGTGTAGTAGATCATGCTAGTCTCATTTGGGGTTTGTAGTTGCCTTGATGGAGGAATGGGATTAAGAAAAATGGTGCTTTCATTTTTCCAAAACAAGAAGAATAAGGAGATGAAGAATTCCTCACAAAACAAAGATGAACTCTCTCATTCTTTTCTTTTTCTCAAAAGTGTTCAACCATTTTCCATGTCCAAATGAGAATGGTGGAGTAAGGATTATGAAGCATGAAGGGAGGTGATGGTAGGAGAAAGCAAGAGGTGACCACAACCTTAAACATCATCATAACAAATCTACATCAATCCTAATCCTTTCTCATCACCAAAAAGCAAGGAAAAGACTAAGAAAGCATCTCATGATTATGAACCATCATGAAGCCCCACAATTGCAAGAAAACTCCTCCACAAATGGTTATTTGCAAACTTGCAAATAACCCCCTCCATCGGAAAAGTCCGGCCGGGAAAGAACAAAGGAAAACCGGCCGGAACGGAATGCAAACTGGCAACTCCAGAAAACTGGTCCCGTAATAAATTACAGGAAAACCCCGATACTGTGCATACACACCCGCATCTGTATTCCGTCCGGATACAAATGCAATGAGACAAAATCTACACTGTACTATACTAGGATCCGGCTTAAACCAAAGCCGGCTAGTAATATCCGTCCGATCCTGATGCGTGCAATACCGCACGTATCTGATCGAACCCTGCCATATAACCATACGGCCACTAGTACAAACTGTCCGATCCTGATCCGTGCAATACCGCACGTATCTGATCGGACCCTGCTATATCTCCATACGGCCTCTACAGCGTTTCGCCCGAAAGCCTGAGTAATTGAAAGTGTGGTGGACTCTAAAGACTCGTCAATACTATGGCTGTGGATTTAACCACTAGCACGTCAGAGGTATAAGCCAATACGTGACGGGCCACCAGCTATTGACCAAAAGGGACGTCGATGAGCGAACTCATCCTGACGCCCTACTGAGCCTGTCAGTGACAATATCCGTACAGTCCGGTCCGTTCGTCTATGAGCATCGCATGGCAGGCCTAGGGGGTTGGTAAAAGTCAGACCCCCAAAAGCGGTACAAGTCGTGTCGGAGTGTAGCCCAGAACACCCTGAGATACTACTGGAATACCTAACAGTAAATCTCCTGCCTCGGCCGAGGGCTTTGTGTAATGGCTCTCCTAGACACAGCGCGACCTCACCCCCAATACCGGGAGAGACGAACCCCTGCAGATCCGCTCACTGCCTCCATGTGGCTCGGGACTGTACCCAACTAAAACCTGTTTGCACGACTCCTTTGAGCCATGGTAGGGTAGTAATCAAAGCACAGTGGGAACTCACACGAGACAAATGACGATCTCAGGTCGATGAACTAACCTGTACACATGTCACCGGGAACTGCCATCTGACGTCTGGTATAAGACCAACTAGCAGGTTCCCGGCGAGTCCTGTCCGGTGTACTCATAACCCAATGAGCACCTGTATACATCTTAGGTGAACCAACTGACACCAGTGGCTTGTGAGACCGGCCACCGCCCCTCGTCGGGGTCTCGACTGTATACACTAGTCTACTAATGGAGTATCGATGCCCTGTCTCGAAACTCCTACAATTAGGGACCTTTTAAGGATGTGCTTATAGACTACCAGCTCCCACGTATATGATCGCCATCATACTGCTGGTAGTCAAGCAAGAATCCTAGAGGCTCTATCAACGTGTAATACCGACATGTCAGGTCACCTAAAGCAGTACACGATGATAAAGATAAACCAGATAGTATACTATCATCTCGAGTAAGACTGTCCTACCGGGATAGGTCCTTCTTCAATCATTGCAATCACGTGCCTGTGATCCAATAATTGACTCTGAGGGCACTATCTCCAACAGTTACCGGGGTCTGAAGATTCCACCCCTATACTCGATTTGCGACATATCAAACAATGAGACCGGACTGTACGGAAAGTGTTGCTTGTAGGCTTTGCGGGAGTTTGGACAAGCTTGCTTGTTGATCTTCTATTCGCTCAATACCTGGGTAGTCGTTACGTCCAGCTAGTATCGCTGACGGCTTATGGGTGACTGATGTGATCATTACCTACTGTTGGCGTATTGAAGAGTCTATAGAGTCCAACACAGAGGTTTCCTGGCTCAAGCGAAACGAAGTAGGGAACATATGGTGATATGTGCGGATTCTTGATTAAATACGAGTATGTGATACTATATTCTAATCTCGCGATATTTGATATCGGTTAAGTTATATGAGATATAACCGGATTATTGATGAAGTGTTGATTCAATGGTATATTTATATGTGGTTAATATATATATATATATATATATATATATTTGATAAATATTTGTATATTTGATATTAGCCGGATTATATTTGATATATCCGGATAATTGAATCATCTGTTGATTTAATAATTTAATATATATGTATACTAACTGATACTAAATATTAGACGGTTATATGTGATATAATCGAATTATTGAATCAAATGTTAATTTAATAATGTTATATACATATAAATAAGATATTAGTCGGTTATATATGATATGACCGGATTATTGAATCAATTGTTGATTTAATAATTTGATATATGTTTTTATATTTGATATATTAATATATATTAACTAATATAATACTCACTTAAGATTTTATTCTCTTCTAATACATTTAATATATATGTGATATATATTAATATATGTATTTAATTTTTGTATCATGCTTGATGATACATTGAACATGGGTGTATGAGACTTACACTAGAGCCAAGGATAATATTAGGTGATTTATTTTAAAGTGAAATAAAAAATTAGTGGATAATGAGCATGGCTTAGATTCTTGAAAAAGCATGTAGAAGCCATGACTCATTCCACTAATTTTTTTTTACTCTAGATATTTTCTCACCCAACCATATATCTTTAGCCCATGGTTAACTCTTACTATGACCACTTGAGATTTTTCTTCACCTAAGTTCTTCTTCTTCCTTTCTAGATTTCCTTGAGTTGAAAAATAAAAGGAGAAATACATTTCTAAAGTGAGCAAAATTCCTACATCATCAACCTACACTTTACTAGCCCTTTAGTTTAGGTTGTTTGCTTCACTAATTTCTTGATTAGTGAAGAGGTACCTTGAGTTAGATAAACTTCAAGGTGGATCATCGTCGGCCTCGAAGACAATGAAGCTAGCTCGTTCCTTTCACCAAGTGGAGCCTAAGAAGAGTTCTAGGGACTATTACTTGGAGCTTAGGGACTACTACTTAGAGCTTTAGAAGTGAAGGACTTGGTCTACAAAGGTAGTAACCCTCTTCACTTAGTATAGAACTTATTTACTTGCTTACAAACCCTAATTCTCTAGTTCGATTCTAGGTTAGTGTAGCTTAGACCTATAGATTTTTTAAAATTGCATACCTTATGCTTGTGGAAACATAGTAGAAGTGCTAAGACACACTTTCAGTTTGTCCCTCTGGAATTTCTTCCAATTCTACCATGCTCCAACTAATTTCTTTTGTAAGAAATTCCTTCTCTAAAAAGACGACGTGGCGAGCAACAAACACCTTCTGTTCCTCGGTGTGGTAAAACATATATCCTTGCGAATGTTTAGGATATCCTACAAACTTACAAAGAACCGACCGTGCCTCTTGTTTATCCGGATTTTGCTTTTTAACATAAGCCGGACAACCCCATATCTTAACAAAATTAAGGTATGGTATCTTCCCCTCCCACATTTCATGTGGAGTGGTAGGCACAGTCTTCGAAGGGACCCTATTCAATACATATACAGCCGTTTCAAGTGAATATCTCCAGAATGAAAGAGGCAACTCGGCATTACTCATCATGGAGCACACCATATCCAATAGGGTACGGTTCCTTTTCTCCGATACACCGTTGTGCTGTAGAGTGTACGGAGGAGTAAGCTGAGAGAGAATACCATTCTCTTTTAGAAAGTCCCGGAATTCCATACTCAAGTACTCTCCTCCTCGATCAGATCGAAGGATCTTGATACTTTTTCCTCTCTGGTTCTCTACTTCTCTTTTATATGTTAGTTGTATGTATTCCCTAGAGACTATTATTGTACATGATTGTATATTATAGTGGATGCTTGGAAATATATAGGGAGGACTTTCTTGCTCGACATGATAGTATGCTATCTGGTTACTCTTTATCTTAACATGTATAACTTGTATTGTCTCTCTGTTACATGTTGATAAAGCTCCTAGGATATGGACTTGACTACCAGGACTATGATGGAGATCAAACTAGTGGGGGAAGGATAATCGATAAGTCCATCATTCAATTGTTCCTAGTCGAGGGTGTATCGAGACGGGGCATCGATATTCCAGAGTAGACTAGCGTATACGCTTCTCGACCCATTTGATGGGCGTTGGATGATCCCATATCCATTGGTGTTTGACATCAAATATGGTATACGGGGGCTCAGTGGAGACTGGGTACACTAAATAGGACTCCCCGAGAACTCCTAGATGGTATTTGTTGGATATATATGCCCTAGAGGCCTTCATTGTATAGGATGCTAGGGATATGTATGTACAGGAAAATCTTACTCGATATGATAGTACGGTATTTGGTTTGTCTTTATCTTAACATGTGATATGTTTTACTTTGTATTTCATATATTGTGAACATGTTGATAAATCCCGTAGGATATTTTCCTGACTACCAGCGTTGTGATGGCAGTCATACTTGTGGGAGCTGGGTGGTCAATAGACACGTCCTTAAATGTCCCTGGTCACAGGAGTATTGAGACTGGCCATCGATACTCCAGAGTAGACTAGTGTATACATATCTAGACCCTGACGAGGGGTGATGGATTGGTCCCGCAGTCATTGGTGATGTGCACCTAAGATTGTATACAGATGCTCACTGGGTGTGAGTTCACCGGACAGGACTCGCCGAGGACAGACTAGATGGTATTATACCTAGCGCCAGATAGCAGTTCTCTAGTGACATGTGTACAGATAGTCTGTCGACCTGAGGTCGTCATTTGTCTCGTGTGAGTTCCCACTGTGCTTTAATTACTACCCTACCGCGGCTCAAAAGAGTCATGCAAACATGTTTTAGTTGGGTACAGTCCAGATCCACATGGAGGCAGTGAGCGACTGTTGGGGATTCGTCACTCCCGGTATAGGGAGTCGATATCCCACATTGATCGGTTGGTCATTTGTTAGTGTTTATGCCCTAGAAGGCCATTACTGTATCATACTAGCTTGTATATTACTTAATGGAAGCTTGGGATATTCACATGTATATAACAGTCTTGCTAAACATGGTAGTATGCTACTTGGTTTTTCTATCTTAATATGTGAGTATACGTATTGATAGAGCTCTTAGGATCTTGCTTGTCTACCAGCGTTGTGATGGCAGTCACACTAGTGGGGGCTGGGTAGTCTACAAGCACATCCTTATTCAGGTCCCTGGTCGTTGGATTATCGAGACAGAGCATCGATACTCCGGAGTAGACTAGTGTGTACGCTTCTCATCCCAGTTGGGGAGATGGTCTGTCCCACAGCCGTCAGTACGTCGTACTGGAGATAGTATACAGGTGATCGTTAGGTTACGGGTACACCGGACAGGACTCACAGGGAACTGTTGGTTGGTTTGATACCAGTCGTCAGTAAACAGTTCCCAGGTGACATGAGTACAGCGTAGTCCGCAGACTTGACACTGCTACTTCGCCTCGAGTGTGTCCCACTGTTCTTAGATTGCTACCCTACCACGGCTCAAATGAGTCGTGCAAACAGGTGGCAGTTGGGTGCAGTCCCGAGCACTTGGAGGCAGTGGCGGTTAGACAGGATTCGTCCCTCCCGGTATTGGGAGTAGATATCGTGCTGTGTCAGAGAGCCATTACGCAAAGTCCCTGGCCAGGGCAAGCGAGATTTGCTGGTAGGTTCCAGCAGTTTCTCAGGGTGTAATGGGCTTCACTCCGACACGACTTATACCGCTATTAGGGGACTGACGCTTGCCGCCCCCCTAGGCCCGATATGCGATAGTCATGGACGAACGGACCGGACTGTATGGAGATTGTCACATCAGACTCAGTAGGAGTTCGGATGGGTTTACTCATCGGCCTTCTTATCGACAACTACCTGGGGACCGTTACGTACAGCTAGTGCCGCTTGCGGTCTGTGGTTAAACCCACTGCCAGTGTAGTAGTCGAGTCTCTAGAGTCCCACACAGAGAGTTTCCTACTCCAGGCGAAACGATATAGAGGTTGCATGGTTTTGCGACAAAGGGTTCGGACGCATACGTGCGTTTACGCGCGTACGACTTTCGGACAGTTTTTACCAGTCGGCTTTGGTTTAAGCCAGTTACTGGTATCCGGTTATTGGATTTATACAGTCTAAAGTTTTTCCGTATTTTTACGGATCGGAGGGGCGTTCTCGTAATTACTCGAGAAGCTTCTAGAAGATGTGACTAAGGAGGTTTCTTTTAGATGAGAGAGTGAGTCATAGTGGTGATTCATTCACTTCATTAATGCACATTTATTGCTTAATGACTCATGTTAATGAATCATCACAAGATATTTTGTGAAGCATGCTTATTCATTTCCTTTATTGATTTATTGAAAATAAGAATGCTTCATAATAATATGATACACTCTCTCTCTTCTCTCATTATCATATCACACATTCTCTCTCCTCAAGCTCTCATCTTCTAACCCTAATCCTTAATCCTCATGTGTTGAGATCAAAGGATTAGTTAGACTAAACAATCCATAACCTTCACTCTTTATCATTCTATCATCTTTGATTAGCAATCAAAGTTGATTAGTTACCTCAAGTTAGAGGTTTAGCTTGGAGTTTCGCTCTCGGGTGGATCGTCTACTACCTAGAGAAGGCCGAGGAGAACAAAGGAGGACGTAAAGAAGAAGGACCGGTTTCATTAGGTATAATCCCTAATCTTTTGTGAAAAGAAACTCATAGAATACGGTTTTTTAGAGTTTAGCTTCGATTCAAGCGGTTAGTCGATGTTCGTTGTTTAAACTTGATAAGTTTTTGTAAATTCCGCCTCCCCATAAGTACTGGGGTGTACTACATCGACTTACAGTAGTATCAGAGCCTCGCTAAACACTAAATAACTTAATCGCAAATTTGTACGAATTTCGAACGAAAAAACGAACCCGGAAAACCCTAATTCTGTATAGTTTCTGTCGAACTTAAAATCAAGTCCTAAAATTTTTTTAATGTGTTCAGAGAGCTAGAAAGGGGTCCAGGAGAACACCCAAGAAATTCGAGCCCATGAATCGGCAACTCGGCCGCGGAAGCGCGGCGGATCGGTGGGATCCGCCGCGCTTCCGCGGCGCTTTGGCCGAGTCATGGACTCGTCTTTCTTGTGTGGGTCCCCTGTGACATTTGGGGTTTTCTGGAATATTTAATTATTGCTCAGGTTACTGTTTAACAGAGCAGATTTTGGAGCAATATTGAAGTTGTTTATTCGATCGAAAAATACAGTATTTGCGTATTGGATTATATCTGTGATTGTTTAATGTGTTCGTAAACCTCCCCCAACTGCTAGTATGTCGGTTGGCAGGGGGTTGCACATTTCTGAAATGGTTATATCTGTATGTGCATATAAACTGTATTGGACTGTTGTGGTGTATAGCCGGGGTTAGCAAAGGGTTATTGTTTAATTCATTTGTTGTAAATGTAATTTGTTGTAATATTATTTTCGCGGGGCACTTCCAGGTTGCGGTTGTTGCCACCGTTGTATTATTTCATTTTACTGTTTTTGCTCCTAGGACTGACCCAAGGTGGGGTACACAGACTGCCGGGTGGGTAGTTTGCCGTACCCGTAGGGGTCGAGGGTGGGGTAAACGGCTATTCATCACAACTGTGTAATCTGTCTTTTCTTGCAGGCTCAAAAGAAATACAGATTGCTTGCAAATCCAATATTGTTTATCTGTGTTCTGGAATGAATATCATTGCGTCAGACGAATGTAAAATACCTATATTTATTATAGCTATTTAGACGTCACTTATGTTTTTCACCCGCGCTAGCCCAGCCCCCGCTCTGTCGTTAGTTAAGTAACCTAACGGGTGATGACGGGACCCCGTGGCGAATGCGGATGGCATAAGAGGACGTTATATTTTCGTTGTTTTCTGCAATGATAGGTTAATGATGGGACGCATTATCTATAATGCAAAGTAAAACAAACCAAAGTTTAAATCGTTGGAACAATTTAAAAGAAACCACTCGGTTATTTTTAAAACAGATATTTTTAAAATGCGGAGATTTAACCACTCCTTTTAAAAGCTATCAGGTTCCTTCGGTTATATCAAGTTCACTACGTTCACGGTTTCGCCAAAACCAGTCGTAGCCCTCCGTCATTTCTTATGAATGGTCAGTAGTATTCAAGCTATGTTTGTTTGGCCCTTAGTCAAGACATAGTGTTTGGTAGCTGCTGGGGTATTCATTTGTTGCATAGATAGATGAGTTGGTTTGGGACAGTCGTATTACTTTGTTTGGCCCTTAGTCAAGAGTATACGGATGGGTTCAAATCAACAGGATAATGATGGGCAGAACTTGACATGTGACTTATGATTTGTTGGCCCTTAGTCAAGATCATAAGAGCATGGGGCAAAAACTTATATCGGGAATTTCTAAAGAAACTGAAATTTGCAAAGAGATGCATACCATTTGGAGTTTGATGAATGTTGGTAGGATTCCTTCGACATTATCATACGATGATATTTGGATCCCGATCCTACTGTGAGTATATGCTACTTATCAGGATATTCGTCGCTTAACGATCAATGCTATAAACCTAGTAGGTGTCCAGAAAAGTGTCAGCGGGGTTACGCCCCCAGAGAAAAGAGGTTATTTAATTAAGGAACTTCGCGAAAGCGTTGGAAAACCTCCCTCGAAGTATCGACACCGGCCTGGCTGAACGGTTAAGCAAGTATTGTACGGTGAGAATAGTCTTGGCTAATTCTTCTTTTATGGTTTGAGGAAGGATTTGAGAAACAGTGGGAGCCATCCAGTTTAGATAAACTAAAAACCACTCTAAACTTGCAAGAGCATCATGCTAAAGAGTTTTCTTCTCTCTCTCCTAATTGCAGCGACCCTGAAAATGACTGGACTTAAGTTACTTTTAGAGAAAAATATACTGACGGGGCCAAACTATAAAGATTGGCTGCGGAATGTCAAGATGGCTTTGACCTATGACAAACTGGGGTACGTCCTCACCGCTACAGCACCTGCTGTCCTTGGTCCCAAATCCAGCAATGCGGATAAGGAAATCCGTAAAACCTGGGATTTAGATTGCGCGAGAGCCAAGTGCATCGTGCTTGCCTCGATGAACAATGAACATCAGAGGAGGCACGAGGATATGTCCCTAGATGGCATATTTCTCCATACAAAGGAACTTTATGGAGAGCAATCTCGTATAGCAAGATACGAGACCTCTAAGAAACTGTTTCGAGCGAGGTTGGCTGTCGGGTCATCAGTAGGTGAACATGTCCTACAGATGATCGGCTATATTGAAGAGCTCGCGGACCTTGGGACGACTTTGGATAATGAGCTCTATACAGACCTTGTTCTCCAGTCCCTTCCTCCCACCTACGCCCAGTTTATCCTCAACTTCAATCTTCAAGGAAAAGAAGTTGAACTTGCGGAACTCCTGAACATGTTAAGGAGTGCAGAGGGCACCTTGCAGAAGGCAAGGGAAACACCCGCTATGTTTGTTGGCGGTTCATCTTCTTCCGGGTCCAAGGCTAGGGTCAAAGGAAGGAAGAAGAAGGCCGCACCCAGACCTAGAGGAGGTGTTAGTAAGGTGGGAAAGAAGGGAAAGAAAAAGTTTACAGCACCGGTAGTTGGCCTGGATGAGTGCTTCCATTGTCACAGGAAAGGGCACTGGAAGAAGGATTGCAAGGCGTGGAACGCCAAGAACCAGGAACCGAAGCAAGCTGTGGCTTCGACTTCAGGTGTGTTTGTAATTGAGAATTGTCTGTCGATCAACTCTACTTCCTGGGTATTGGATACCGGGTCAGGATCTCATATTTGCAATTCATTGCAGGCACTGAGAAACCGTAGAGTGCTGAAGGAAGGTGATATGATCCTCAGGGTTGCTAACGGAGCTAGCGTGGGAGCTGCGTCCGTCGGGGATTATCACCTAGGATTGACGAGTGGACACATTTTGGTTTTACATAACTGTTATTTTGTACCCAGCTTAACGTGTAACATCATATCAGTTTCCTTGTTATCAAATAAACGTTATGATTTCACGTTTGTAAGAGATGTTGTCAACATCCACCTTAATCATGGTTTGATTGGGTCCGGTACTCTAAATAACGGCATATATGTGTTAAACCAACTCCAAATTTTCAATGTCCAGAACACACTAAAAGAAAGTCTCCAGATTTAAATAAAGCTTTCTTATGGCATTGTAGACTGGGTCACATCAATGAGAGAAGGTTGACTAAGTTGCATAGAGAAGGATATTTGGACACATTCGAATATCAAACTTATGACACTTGTCAATCTTGTCTCAAAGGAAAGATGACAAAGACTCCATTCACTGGACAAGGAGTAAGAGCGAGCGAGCTCTTAGGACTCATACACAGTGATGTATGCGGTCCAATGTCTACACATGCGAGAGGTGGTTATTCCTACTTCATTACTTTTACAGATGATTTCTCTAGGTATGGATATGTTTTCTTAATGAAGCATAAATCAGAGGCCTTTGAGAAATTCCTGGAATTTAAGAGTGAAGCGGAAAACCAAACAGGCAAAAGTATTAAGACACTTAGATCTGATCGAGGTGGAGAATACTTAAGTGCCGAGTTCCTAGGTTACCTAAAAGAGAAAGGAATTCTCTCTCAGCTTACTCCTCCATACACTCCACAGCACAACGGTGTATCGGAGAGACGGAATCGAACCCTATTAGATATGGTACGATCCATGATGAGTAATACTGAGTTACCGCGATCTTTCTGGGGTTATGCGCTAGAATCAGCGGCATATCTTTTAAACCAGGTTCCAACCAAGACTGTGCCTACCACACCATATCAGATGTGGAGTGGGAAGAAACCCTGTCTAAAACATTTTAGGACATGGGGGTGTCCAGCTTTTGTAAAAAAGCAGCATGTGGACAAGCTCGAGGCACGCTCAGTACTGTGTAAACTTGTGGGATATCCAAAGAACTCCAAGGGATATTATTTCTATTACGCAGAGGAACAAAAGGTTTTTGTTTCTCGTCATGCCCACTTCTTAGAAACTGAATTTTTGGAAAATCAGAAGAGTGGGAGCGAAGTAGAACTGGAAGAAATTCCAGAACCACAAGCTGTTACTGAAAGCTTGGTAGAACCAGTGGTTCAAGAAGAACAGAACATTCCCGCACCCCTCCGCAGGAGTAGTAGGCCGTCTCGTCCGCCTGAGAGATACTACGGTTTTCTCATAGACGGGGATAGAGAGGATTGCATCATAGATGATGATGAACCTACTGACTTCCAGCAGGCCATCCAGAGCGGCGACTCGGTACGATGGCTAGATGCAATGCGGACCGAAATGGAGTCCATGTACACCAACAAAGTATGGACTTTGGACTTTGCTCCAGATGGGGTAAAACCCATAGGATGCAAATGGATCTTCAAGAAAAAGATTGGTGTAGATGGACAGGTGGAAACCTATAAGGCTAGACTTGTTGCAAAGGGTTTTCGTCAAAGACCTGGTTTGGACTATGACGAAACTTTTTCTCCAGTGGCTATGCTCAAATCCATTCGGGTCCTTCTTTCTATTGCTGCCTTCCATGATTATGAAATCTGGCAGATGGACGTAAAGACGGCTTTTCTGAATGGAAATTTAGAAGAGAGCGTCTATATGGATCAGCCAGAGGGTTTCAATCAGAGTGGGAGCAGCGGGAAAGTATGCAAGCTGCTTAAGTCCATTTATGGACTAAAGCAGGCATCGCGGAGTTGGAACATCTGTTTTGATGAGACAGTCAAAGAATATGACTTTATCAAAAATCCAGATGAACCGTGCATATATAGTAAAGTTGTGGCCAGAAGTGTCGTATTCCTCGTCTTGTACGTGGATGACATTCTATTGATAGGAAATGACATTCCTATGCTACAATCTGTCAAAGGATTCTTGTCACACAGGTTCTCCATGAAAGACCTGGGTGATGCCTCTTACATTCTGGGGATCCGGATCTATCGTAATAGATCCAAGAGGATGTTGGGACTTTCGCAGTCCAGGTATATCGACACTGTACTGAAAAGATTCAGTATGGAAGATTCTAAGCGCGATAATCTACCGGCTTGTCACGGAATCACCCTCTCCAAAGAGATGTCTCCCAAGACTGATTTGGAAAGGGAACGCATGTCTATTATACCCTACGCTTCTGCGGTAGGCTCTATAATGTATGCGATGTTGTGTACCAGACCAGATGTAGCTTACGCACTGAGCGAGGTAAGCCGGTATCAGTCAGACCCAGGGGAGAAACACTGGATAGCAGTAAAGAACATTCTCAAGTACCTGAGGAGGACTAAGGAGATGTTCTTGGTTTACGGCGGAAAAGACCTCAGGTTGGAGGCCTTTGCTGATTCCGGCTTCCAGAGTGATAAGGACGATTCCAAGTCCATGTCGGGTTATGTCTTTACCCTCAATGGAGGGGCGGTGTGCTGGAAGAGCTCCAAGCAGGACACCGTTGCAGACTCGACGATGGAAGCGGAGTATATAGCTGCTTGCGATGCCGCAAAAGAAGCAGTCTGGATGAAGAAGTTCCTAACAGAACTTCAGGTGGTTCCTACCATAGTTGATCCAATACCTCTGTATTGCGACAACAACGGAGCTATAGCTTTAGCAAAGGAACCAAGGTCCCATCAGAAGTCCAGACACATCTTGAGGCGGTATCACCTGATCAGGGAGATCATTGATCGTCAGGAGATCGAGGTTCGGAGAGTTGCTTCAGAAGAGAACATTGCTGATCCATTCACGAAGGCCCTTCCTCAGATTCAGTTCGAGAGGCTACTCGAGATCATTGGTCTGCGATATGCCAGTACATGGCCCTAGTGCAAGTGGGAGATTGTTAGTGTTTATGCCCTAGAAGGCCATTACTGTATCATACTAGCTTGTATATTACTTAATGGAAGCTTGGGATATTCACATGTATATAACAGTCTTGCTAAACATGGTAGTATGCTACTTGGTTTTTCTATCTTAATATGTGAGTATACGTATTGATAGAGCTCTTAGGATCTTTCTTGTCTACCAGCGTTGTGATGGCAGTCACACTAGTGGGGGCTGGGTAGTCTACAAGCACATCCTTATTCAGGTCCCTGGTCGTTGGATTATCGAGACAGAGCATCGATACTCCGGAGTAGACTAGTGTGTACGCTTCTCATCCCAGTTGGGGAGATGGTCTGTCCCACAGCCGTCAGTACGTCGTACTGGAGATAGTATACAGGTGCTCGTTAGGTTACGGGTACACCGGACAGGACTCACAGGGAACTGTTGGTTGGTTTGATACCAGTCGTCAGTAAACAGTTCCCAGGTGACATGAGTACAGCGTAGTCCGCAGACTTGACACTGCTACTTCGCCTCGAGTGTGTCCCACTGTTCTTAGATTGCTACCCTACCACGGCTCAAATGAGTCGTGCAAACAGGTGGCAGTTGGGTGCAGTCCCGAGCACTTGGAGGCAGTGGCGGTTAGACAGGATTCGTCCCTCCCGGTATTGGGAGTAGATATCGTGCTGTGTCAGAGAGCCATTACGCAAAGTCCCTGGCCAGGGCAAGCGAGATTTGCTGGTAGGTTCCAGCAGTTTCTCAGGGTGTAATGGGCTTCACTCCGACACGACTTATACCGCTATTAGGGGACTGACGCTTGCCGCCCCCCTAGGCCCGATATGCGATAGTCATGGACGAACGGACCGGACTGTATGGAGATTGTCACATCAGACTCAGTAGGAGTTCGGATGGGTTTACTCATCGGCCTTCTTATCGACAACTACCTGGGGACCGTTACGTACAGCTAGTGCCGCTTGCGGTCTGTGGTTAAACCCACTGCCAGCGTAGTAGTCGAGTCTCTAGAGTCCCACACAGAGAGTTTCCTACTCCAGGCGAAACGATATAGAGGTTGCATGGTTTTGCGACAAAGGGTTCGGACGCATACGTGCGTTTACGCGCGTACGACTTTCGGACAGTTTTTACCAGTCGGCTTTAGTTTAAGCCAGTTACTGGTATCCGGTTATTGGATTTATACAGTCTAAAGTTTTTCCGTATTTTTACGGATCGGAGGGGCGTTCTCGTAATTACTCGAGAAGCTTCTAGAAGATGTGACTAAGGAGGTTTCTTTTGGATGAGAGAGTGAGTCATAGTGGTGATTCATTCACTTCATTAATGCACATTTATTGCTTAATGACTCATGTTAATGAATCATCACAAGATATTTTGTGAAGCATGCTTATTCATTTCCTTTATTGATTTATTGAAAATAAGAATGCTTCATAATAATATGATACACTCTCTCTCTTCTCTCATTATCATATCACACATTCTCTCTCCTCAAGCTCTCATCTTCTAACCCTAATCCTTAATCCTCATGTGTTGAGATCAAAGGATTAGTTAGACTAAACAATCCATAACCTTCACTCTTTATCATTCTATCATCTTTGATTAGCAATCAAAGTTGATTAGTTACCTCAAGTTAGAGGTTTAGCTTGGAGTTTCGCTCTCGGGTGGATCGTCTACTACCTAGAGAAGGCCGAGGAGAACAAAGGAGGACGTAAAGAAGAAGGACCGGTTTCATTAGGTATAATCCCTAATCTTTTGTGAAAAGAAACTCATAGAATACGGTTTTTTAGAGTTTAGCTTCGATTCAAGCGGTTAGTCGATGTTCGTTGTTTAAACTTGATAAGTTTTTGTAAATTCCGCCTCCCCATAAGTACTGGGGTGTACTACATCGACTTACAGTAGTATCAGAGCCTCGCTAAACACTAAATAACTTAATCGCAAATTTGTACGAATTTCGAACGAAAAAACGAACCCGGAAAACCCTAATTCTGTATAGTTTCTGTCGAACTTAAAATCAAGTCCTAAAATTTTTTTAATGTGTTCAGAGAGCTAGAAAGGGGTCCAGGAGAACACCCAAGAAATTCGAGCCCATGAATCGGCAACTCGGCCGCGGAAGCGCGGCGGATCGGTGGGATCCGCCGCGCTTCCGCGGCGCTTTGGCCGAGTCATGGACTCGTCTTTCTTGTGTGGGTCCCCTGTGACATTTGGGGTTTTCTGGAATATTTAATTATTGCTCAGGTTACTGTTTAACAGAGCAGATTTTGGAGCAATATTGAAGTTGTTTATTCGATCGAAAAATACAGTATTTGCGTATTGGATTATATCTGTGATTGTTTAATGTGTTCGTAAACCTCCCCCAACTGCTAGTATGTCGGTTGGCAGGGGGTTGCACATTTCTGAAATGGTTATATCTGTATGTGCATATAAACTGTATTGGACTGTTGTGGTGTATAGCCGGGGTTAGCAAAGGGTTATTGTTTAATTCATTTGTTGTAAATGTAATTTGTTGTAATATTATTTTCGCGGGGCACTTCCAGGTTGCGGTTGTTGCCACCGTTGTATTATTTCATTTTACTGTTTTTGCTCCTAGGACTGACCCAAGGTGGGGTACACAGACTGCCGGGTGGGTAGTTTGCCGTACCCGTAGGGGTCGAGGGTGGGGTAAACGGCTATTCATCACAACTGTGTAATCTGTCTTTTCTTGCAGGCTCAAAAGAAATACAGATTGCTTGCAAATCCAATATTGTTTATCTGTGTTCTGGAATGAATATCATTGCGTCAGACGAATGTAAAATACCTATATTTATTATAGCTATTTAGACGTCACTTATGTTTTTCACCCGCGCTAGCCCAGCCCCCGCTCTGTCGTTAGTTAAGTAACCTAACGGGTGATGACGGGACCCCGTGGCGAATGCGGATGGCATAAGAGGACGTTATATTTTCGTTGTTTTCTGCAATGATAGGTTAATGATGGGACGCATTATCTATAATGCAAAGTAAAACAAACCAAAGTTTAAATCGTTGGAACAATTTAAAAGAAACCACTCGGTTATTTTTAAAACAGATATTTTTAAAATGCGGAGATTTAACCACTCCTTTTAAAAGCTATCAGGTTCCTTCGGTTATATCAAGTTCACTACGTTCACGGTTTCGCCAAAACCAGTCGTAGCCCTCCGTCATTTCTTATGAATGGTCAGTAGTATTCAAGCTATGTTTGTTTGGCCCTTAGTCAAGACATAGTGTTTGGTAGCTGCTGGGGTATTCATTTGTTGCATAGATAGATGAGTTGGTTTGGGACAGTCGTATTACTTTGTTTGGCCCTTAGTCAAGAGTATACGGATGGGTTCAAATCAACAGGATAATGATGGGCAGAACTTGACATGTGACTTATGATTTGTTGGCCCTTAGTCAAGATCATAAGAGCATGGGGCAAAAACTTATATCGGGAATTTCTAAAGAAACTGAAATTTGCAAAGAGATGCATACCATTTGGAGTTTGATGAATGTTGGTAGGATTCCTTCGACATTATCATACGATGATATTTGGATCCCGATCCTACTGTGAGTATATGCTACTTATCAGGATATTCGTCGCTTAACGATCAATGCTATAAACCTAGTAGGTGTCCAGAAAAGTGTCAGCGGGGTTACGCCCCCAGAGAAAAGAGGTTATTTAATTAAGGAACTTCGCGAAAGCGTTGGAAAACCTCCCTCGAAGTATCGACACCGGCCTGGCTGAACGGTTAAGCAAGTATTGTACGGTGAGAATAGTCTTGGCTAATTCTTCTTTTATGGTTTGAGGAAGGATTTGAGAAACAGTGGGAGCCATCCAGTTTAGATAAACTAAAAACCACTCTAAACTTGCAAGAGCATCATGCTAAAGAGTTTTCTTCTCTCTCTCCTAATTGCAGCGACCCTGAAAATGACTGGACTTAAGTTACTTTTAGAGAAAAATATACTGACGGGGCCAAACTATAAAGATTGGCTGCGGAATGTCAAGATGGCTTTGACCTATGACAAACTGGGGTACGTCCTCACCGCTACAGCACCTGCTGTCCTTGGTCCCAAATCCAGCAATGCGGATAAGGAAATCCGTAAAACCTGGGATTTAGATTGCGCGAGAGCCAAGTGCATCGTGCTTGCCTCGATGAACAATGAACATCAGAGGAGGCACGAGGATATGTCCCTAGATGGCATATTTCTCCATACAAAGGAACTTTATGGAGAGCAATCTCGTATAGCAAGATACGAGACCTCTAAGAAACTGTTTCGAGCGAGGTTGGCTGTCGGGTCATCAGTAGGTGAACATGTCCTACAGATGATCGGCTATATTGAAGAGCTCGCGGACCTTGGGACGACTTTGGATAATGAGCTCTATACAGACCTTGTTCTCCAGTCCCTTCCTCCCACCTACGCCCAGTTTATCCTCAACTTCAATCTTCAAGGAAAAGAAGTTGAACTTGCGGAACTCCTGAACATGTTAAGGAGTGCAGAGGGCACCTTGCAGAAGGCAAGGGAAACACCCGCTATGTTTGTTGGCGGTTCATCTTCTTCCGGGTCCAAGGCTAGGGTCAAAGGAAGGAAGAAGAAGGCCGCACCCAGACCTAGAGGAGGTGTTAGTAAGGTGGGAAAGAAGGGAAAGAAAAAGTTTACAGCACCGGTAGTTGGCCTGGATGAGTGCTTCCATTGTCACAGGAAAGGGCACTGGAAGAAGGATTGCAAGGCGTGGAACGCCAAGAACCAGGAACCGAAGCAAGCTGTGGCTTCGACTTCAGGTGTGTTTGTAATTGAGAATTGTCTGTCGATCAACTCTACTTCCTGGGTATTGGATACCGGGTCAGGATCTCATATTTGCAATTCATTGCAGGCACTGAGAAACCGTAGAGTGCTGAAGGAAGGTGATATGATCCTCAGGGTTGCTAACGGAGCTAGCGTGGGAGCTGCGTCCGTCGGGGATTATCACCTAGGATTGACGAGTGGACACATTTTGGTTTTACATAACTGTTATTTTGTACCCAGCTTAACGTGTAACATCATATCAGTTTCCTTGTTATCAAATAAAGGTTATGATTTCACGTTTGTAAGAGATGTTGTCAACATCCACCTTAATCATGGTTTGATTGGGTCCGGTACTCTAAATAACGGCATATATGTGTTAAACCAACTCCAAATTTTCAATGTCCAGAACACACTAAAAAGAAAGTCTCCAGATTTAAATAAAGCTTTCTTATGGCATTGTAGACTGGGTCACATCAATGAGAGAAGGTTGACTAAGTTGCATAGAGAAGGATATTTGGACACATTCGAATATCAAACTTATGACACTTGTCAATCTTGTCTCAAAGGAAAGATGACAAAGACTCCATTCACTGGACAAGGAGTAAGAGCGAGCGAGCTCTTAGGACTCATACACAGTGATGTATGCGGTCCAATGTCTACACATGCGAGAGGTGGTTATTCCTACTTCATTACTTTTACAGATGATTTCTCTAGGTATGGATATGTTTTCTTAATGAAGCATAAATCAGAGGCCTTTGAGAAATTCCTGGAATTTAAGAGTGAAGCGGAAAACCAAACAGGCAAAAGTATTAAGACACTTAGATCTGATCGAGGTGGAGAATACTTAAGTGCCGAGTTCCTAGGTTACCTAAAAGAGAAAGGAATTCTCTCTCAGCTTACTCCTCCATACACTCCACAGCACAACGGTGTATCGGAGAGACGGAATCGAACCCTATTAGATATGGTACGATCCATGATGAGTAATACTGAGTTACCGCGATCTTTCTGGGGTTATGCGCTAGAATCAGCGGCATATCTTTTAAACCAGGTTCCAACCAAGACTGTGCCTACCACACCATATCAGATGTGGAGTGGGAAGAAACCCTGTCTAAAACATTTTAGGACATGGGGGTGTCCAGCTTTTGTAAAAAAGCAGCATGTGGACAAGCTCGAGGCACGCTCAGTACTGTGTAAACTTGTGGGATATCCAAAGAACTCCAAGGGATATTATTTCTATTACGCAGAGGAACAAAAGGTTTTTGTTTCTCGTCATGCCCACTTCTTAGAAACTGAATTTTTGGAAAATCAGAAGAGTGGGAGCGAAGTAGAACTGGAAGAAATTCCAGAACCACAAGCTGTTACTGAAAGCTTGGTAGAACCAGTGGTTCAAGAAGAACAGAACATTCCCGCACCCCTCCGCAGGAGTAGTAGGCCGTCTCGTCCGCCTGAGAGATACTACGGTTTTCTCATAGACGGGGATAGAGAGGATTGCATCATAGATGATGATGAACCTACTGACTTCCAGCAGGCCATCCAGAGCGGCGACTCGGTACGATGGCTAGATGCAATGCGGACCGAAATGGAGTCCATGTACACCAACAAAGTATGGACTTTGGACTTTGCTCCAGATGGGGTAAAACCCATAGGATGCAAATGGATCTTCAAGAAAAAGATTGGTGTAGATGGACAGGTGGAAACCTATAAGGCTAGACTTGTGGCAAAGGGTTTTCGTCAAAGACCTGGTTTGGACTATGACGAAACTTTTTCTCCAGTGGCTATGCTCAAATCCATTCGGGTCCTTCTTTCTATTGCTGCCTTCCATGATTATGAAATCTGGCAGATGGACGTAAAGACGGCTTTTCTGAATGGAAATTTAGAAGAGAGCGTCTATATGGATCAGCCAGAGGGTTTCAATCAGAGTGGGAGCAGCGGGAAAGTATGCAAGCTGCTTAAGTCCATTTATGGACTAAAGCAGGCATCGCGGAGTTGGAACATCTGTTTTGATGAGACAGTCAAAGAATATGACTTTATCAAAAATCCAGATGAACCGTGCATATATAGTAAAGTTGTGGCCAGAAGTGTCGTATTCCTCGTCTTGTACGTGGATGACATTCTATTGATAGGAAATGACATTCCTATGCTACAATCTGTCAAAGGATTCTTCTCACACAGGTTCTCCATGAAAGACCTGGGTGATGCCTCTTACATTCTGGGGATCCGGATCTATCGTAATAGATCCAAGAGGATGTTGGGACTTTCGCAGTCCAGGTATATCGACACTGTACTGAAAAGATTCAGTATGGAAGATTCTAAGCGCGATAATCTACCGGCTTGTCACGGAATCACCCTCTCCAAAGAGATGTCTCCCAAGACTGATTTGGAAAGGGAACGCATGTCTATTATACCCTACGCTTCTGCGGTAGGCTCTATAATGTATGCGATGTTGTGTACCAGACCAGATGTAGCTTACGCACTGAGCGTGGTAAGCCGGTATCAGTCAGACCCAGGGGAGAAACACTGGATAGCAGTAAAGAACATTCTCAAGTACCTGAGGAGGACTAAGGAGATGTTCTTGGTTTACGGCGGAAAAGACCTCAGGTTGGAGGCCTTTGCTGATTCCGGCTTCCAGAGTGATAAGGACGATTCCAAGTCCATGTCGGGTTATGTCTTTACCCTCAATGGAGGGGCGGTGTGCTGGAAGAGCTCCAAGCAGGACACCGTTGCAGACTCGACGATGGAAGCGGAGTATATAGCTGCTTGCGATGCCGCAAAAGAAGCAGTCTGGATGAAGAAGTTCCTAACAGAACTTCAGGTGGTTCCTACCATAGTTGATCCAATACCTCTGTATTGCGACAACAACGGAGCTATAGCTTTAGCAAAGGAACCAAGGTCCCATCAGAAGTCCAGACACATCTTGAGGCGGTATCACCTGATCAGGGAGATCATTGATCGTCAGGAGATCGAGGTTCGGAGAGTTGCTTCAGAAGAGAACATTGCTGATCCATTCACGAAGGCCCTTCCTCAGATTCAGTTCGAGAGGCTACTCGAGATCATTGGTCTGCGATATGCCAGTACATGGCCCTAGTGCAAGTGGGAGATTGTTAGTGTTTATGCCCTAGAAGGCCATTACTGTATCATACTAGCTTGTATATTACTTAATGGAAGCTTGGGATATTCACATGTATATAACAGTCTTGCTAAACATGGTAGTATGCTACTTGGTTTTTCTATCTTAATATGTGAGTATACGTATTGATAGAGCTCTTAGGATCTTGCTTGTCTACCAGCGTTGTGATGGCAGTCACACTAGTGGGGGCTGGGTAGTCTACAAGCACATCCTTATTCAGGTCCCTGGTCGTTGGATTATCGAGACAGAGCATCGATACTCCGGAGTAGACTAGTGTGTACGCTTCTCATCCCAGTTGGGGAGATGGTCTGTCCCACAGCCGTCAGTACGTCGTACTGGAGATAGTATACAGGTGCTCGTTAGGTTACGGGTACACCGGACAGGACTCACAGGGAACTGTTGGTTGGTTTGATACCAGTCGTCAGTAAACAGTTCCCAGGTGACATGAGTACAGCGTAGTCCGCAGACTTGACACTGCTACTTCGCCTCGAGTGTGTCCCACTGTTCTTAGATTGCTACCCTACCACGGCTCAAATGAGTCGTGCAAACAGGTGGCAGTTGGGTGCAGTCCCGAGCACTTGGAGGCAGTGGCGGTTAGACAGGATTCGTCCCTCCCGGTATTGGGAGTAGATATCGTGCTGTGTCAGAGAGCCATTACGCAAAGTCCCTGGCCAGGGCAAGCGAGATTTGCTGGTAGGTTCCAGCAGTTTCTCAGGGTGTAATGGGCTTCACTCCGACACGACTTATACCGCTATTAGGGGACTGACGCTTGCCGCCCCCCTAGGCCCGATATGCGATAGTCATGGACGAACGGACCGGACTGTATGGAGATTGTCACATCAGACTCAGTAGGAGTTCGGATGGGTTTACTCATCGGCCTTCTTATCGACAACTACCTGGGGACCGTTACGTACAGCTAGTGCCGCTTGCGGTCTGTGGTTAAACCCACTGCCAGCGTAGTAGTCGAGTCTCTAGAGTCCCACACAGAGAGTTTCCTACTCCAGGCGAAACGATATAGAGGTTGCATGGTTTTGCGACAAAGGGTTCGGACGCATACGTGCGTTTACGCGCGTACGACTTTCGGACAGTTTTTACCAGTCGGCTTTGGTTTAAGCCAGTTACTGGTATCCGGTTATTGGATTTATACAGTCTAAAGTTTTTCCGTATTTTTACGGATCGGAGGGGCGTTCTCGTAATTACTCGAGAAGCTTCTAGAAGATGTGACTAAGGAGGTTTCTTTTGGATGAGAGAGTGAGTCATAGTGGTGATTCATTCACTTCATTAATGCACATTTATTGCTTAATGACTCATGTTAATGAATCATCACAAGATATTTTGTGAAGCATGCTTATTCATTTCCTTTATTGATTTATTGAAAATAAGAATGCTTCATAATAATATGATACACTCTCTCTCTTCTCTCATTATCATATCACACATTCTCTCTCCTCAAGCTCTCATCTTCTAACCCTAATCCTTAATCCTCATGTGTTGAGATCAAAGGATTAGTTAGACTAAACAATCCATAACCTTCACTCTTTATCATTCTATCATCTTTGATTAGCAATCAAAGTTGATTAGTTACCTCAAGTTAGAGGTTTAGCTTGGAGTTTCGCTCTCGGGTGGATCGTCTACTACCTAGAGAAGGCCGAGGAGAACAAAGGAGGACGTAAAGAAGAAGGACCGGTTTCATTAGGTATAATCCCTAATCTTTTGTGAAAAGAAACTCATAGAATACGGTTTTTTAGAGTTTAGCTTCGATTCAAGCGGTTAGTCGATGTTCGTTGTTTAAACTTGATAAGTTTTTGTAAATTCCGCCTCCCCATAAGTACTGGGGTGTACTACATCGACTTACATCATTAGCATAAGTCCTTGGCCAGGGCTGATTGAGAATTACTGGTGGACGGACCAGTAGATTCTCAGATGGTCTTGAGCCACACCGACACGACTTGTACGGTTGTTAGGGGTCTGAAGTTTTCCACCCCCTAGACCTTACATGCAATACTCTAAGACGAACAGACCGGACTGCACGGATATTGTCACGGACAGGCTCAGTAGGGGTTTCGGACGAGTTCGCTCGTCGGCCTCCTTTTCGACATCTACCTGGGTTGCCGTTACATACAGCTAGTGCCACTGACGGACTTGTGGTTAAACCCACTGCCAGCGTATCGTCGAGTCTTTAGTGTCCCATACAGTAGGTTACCCTGGATCAGGCGAAACGATGTAGAGGCCATATGGTCTTACGACAGGGTTTCAATAGCATACGTGTACTGGCTACACGAATGATGTTCGGACAGATAAACTATTAGGCTTTTGTCACGACCCAAAATTGGTACGTGACGGCCTAATTGGTACGTGACGACTACAGGCGTAACGTAGTAAAAGAAAGCCAAAACCCAGCAATCTAAACCATCAAAAGTAATAAGAAAGTGATAATAGCATTTTCAAAACCTTTGAAATCACAACCCAAATTCTTTAAAGTCTCACTTTTATTTCTTAAAATTTTGGCAGCACCTCCTTTGTAAAATAAGCCCCCAAAATGGGTACAACATAAATATAAAGTAAAGCATCCCAAACGGGAGCAAAATCCACGCCCAACGGCGGAAAACAAACACCATAACAGACATACGACGATGTAGCGAAGAAAGAGACGATATAAATAAAACTGCATAAAAACCTCCAAGTCACAAAATAATATACAATACCATCCTCACACCAAATCACTAAGTCATACATAATACTGGTAGATGGAGAGTACATGGATACAACGAATATACAATACAACATCGGATAACCACAAAACCCACCTGGGCAAAACTTCACACTGTCAAGCGAAGTGGTATCCGCAGCCAAAAGATGATACGATAGATGAAAATAGCCTGCCTCTGACTATCCTGAGGAACACCTGGAAACACTGTGGCACAACGGGGGTGAGTTGCCAGCTCGTGAATAGTAAATAACATATGCAGGTAATCGTGAGTATGCACGTACAGCGCGAATCTAACATAAGCTTTAATATCAATAAATGGTCATATGTAATGCAATAATCATTAAAAAGTACACTAGCAGGTACAATTTATACATGAAGTAATAATATGACAATATGTATGCAATAATCATGTAAGGTACTCTATCAGATACTACAAATACATGAAGCAGTGCATAAATAATAAATGTGGAGTATGGAATAAAACATGTCATTTCCACGGAAATCCTAACCTCGTGGTAGGAGAAAAATCCAACAAGACAATCAAATTCCCAATTTCCACAATTCATCCCCCAAATTGGCTCTCATCTCATGTAAGTCTCATATATCCTTAATGTACAACATCAAGTAAAACTCATATATCCTGAATGTCCAACATCAAGTATATCTCAAATATCCCGAATGCACAACATCAATATATCCCACATATCCAGTGTGTACAATATCAGTATAAAGTAAGTTTCATATAAGGTGACTGTCTAACATCGACACCCAAAACATCATGAAACAAGTGTCCAGCATCGACACCAAAATACTGATCTCTGAGGCGCCATCACATAGGACTGGCCCTCCAATGTCATGTACGTACATCCTAATAACCTGGGTAAGCACCACCCGCAATCTGCAAGGCATGTACGTACATAATCTCGATCGATATCCCCAGATATACGTCGAGTCCAATTACTGTCACCGGTAGGTAGTGGTCCCTCTGTCAGGCTCATCGTCTACACCACGAAATCACCTCTCGCCCCGGGGTACCATACCGGGTCCACCATGTACCCGCAGATGGTGCCTCCAGCTCCTCTAATCGGGTTTCACATGCCAATCTCAGAACCGAGAAAACACATGGTGGACGCACTGAAGTATCATATCAAGAAAAACCGGGTTTTTCAAATAATGCATAATTTCTTGAAACAACCACGGTCCTCAAATCCAGAAAACATCAAGTAGTGAATACGTATAAATGCATGAATCAATACACACATATTAGCGTCCCATTCCACTAATATATGTGTAAAGGCATATATAACAGCGTCCCACTCCACTGTTATATATATACATAGTATTAAAATATCAGAGAACATCATATGAAATCGATGAATGTAATATTGGCAACATGAAACGGTAATATGAGCATATAAAGGAAAACAACTATTTAACTACAACCAGTTAAATAAATATATCACACGGTTCCTGATTTCCCCGAAATCAGAGGCAACAATATAGACAGGTGAACATGTAGCTAGAACAAGGTATGCGTAACCATGTCGGTATAGCAAGATATGTGTGTCTATATGTAAGTATGTATGATGTCAAAGTAGCTGTAGCAAGATATGTGTCTATACCTATCCATAATACCCTCCAGGTATATGTATGTATGTATGCCAGATGTATAGGTAGCTATATCTCATACATGTATATACCTATCACAATGGTACAATACCATATAGGTATATGGGTAACTAGCATGTATGTGTACAGGTATGCTATATGTCATAAGCACAATAAAAATATGAATCAATGTCTCAATGTCCCTAACCAGACAATATCATTTCTATATGTGGGTTGTGCGTGACATGTCAATTATTGATGGTGTGTGTGGCATACAATCATTGCTCGTCCAACATAAGCCGTCAATAATAGTGCGGTGTCCTAAGGATACTAGTCCAAGCACAACAATTTACTAAGAAGTAGGGTAAATGCGCAATTCAAAAAATGACATAGAATATGCGACAAAAGTAACATCTCTAGCCCAGACGCATAACGCCATGCGGGCGATTCCCCTGTAGATGTTAAATCTACTCACCAACACTCCTGTCTAAGTGTAGCCAACCACCTGTTTTCCCATTGTAGCTGTGTCCGTAGTCCCCGCCTGCGAACCTACAATATTAAGACAATAAAATAAGTGTATATTAATAATAACCCTAAAGCACGTACAAACTACATTTAACCGACACAACAACACAAAATTTACGCTCAAGTGTTCGTATTGTGGCTAACGTGCGTAGCGACGCGACGAAAACCACTTAAGAGCAAAGCCTCACAAAGTGCACGATCCGTGTCGTATAACGTAACGCGCGAACACGAATCACGACAATCTACCTAAGTGAACCCAGATTTTAAATACAGAGAAAACTAAACAAACAAACAGAACCAAATACACCCAAACCCCAGCACAGACCTACCCTCAAAAACCCACACCCCTACTCAAACCAACGGCCGACGTCGCCGGACTTCCCTCGAGTGGTCGCCGGCCGAGTCCGAGCCCCATGGGTTCATGTTCCAGGTGAGGTCCTATGGTCACAAGTACATCACAACTATATTGTTTGGTTTTCTAGTAAAAATTTTGGGTACAACAGGTCACAAATATCGCAAATCGACACTAAAATATGATATATTGCTCTAAACATAACTTTAAGCAGATAAAACTGAAACTAACTAGCTACATACCATAAAAACTATAAAAAGAACAGATAAGGATCATTACCTATTCTCAAGAACACAAAGGTCCAAGCTTTCCTAGCTCCAAGATGCTAAAATGATCAAAGATGTGATTTTTGTGATATAATTTGGGATTTTGGAGAATTATTGAGCTAAGAGTTGTTGCAAATGGAGAAAGAAATGCATAAGGGCAGAAGAGAGAGAGAGGTCTCGGCCAAGGAGGAGAGGGTGAGGAATTGTGTGGATGATTCTAGCAAGAAAAGCACTAAATGCACACATAAATGCCATCACACCTACATGCATGCACATGCCACCTCATTCATTTCATTTCCTTTTCCTTAAAAATATAATCCATATGCACAAACAAATATCTAGATAAGGTGGGAAGGGTTTTCTTACAGAACTTAATTGAAGAAAAAATCACTTAATCACAATTTCCCAAAATGTGAATATCGCATTAAAAAAATATTAAAATTGGGAAAATTCAAATTGAACCAAAACGTCCCATATACCCCCAAAGCTTGCGTACTAGCTTTATTTTAGGTAAACTAGGTGCTGGCAAGTCTAAATGGTCGTTTGATCACAGTCGGTTTAAAACGGAAAATACCTACAATTTTACCCAAAAACGGAAAAATTCACATAACGATTTCTAAAACGTTACAATCTCCCCCCTTATAAAAATTCGTCCCCGAATTTATAATTATCACTAAGCGTACCTTCAAAGAGAAGATTACAAAGTCTTATATCTCGCTCGCAGCCTCCCAAGTGATCACCTCATTATACGGCTACGTCCAAGAAAACTCTCCATAGATGGAAAGACCCTTGACCGAAGTTTCTCCTGTTGGATATATGTATGCCCTAGAGGCCATTATTTGATAGTGGATGTATTTATACATGTATATATATATATTCAGTGTACATTCTTGCTCGACATGATAGTATGCTATCTGGTTATTCTTTATCTGACATGTTGATTTGATCATGCTTTTATTCATTCACACATGTTGATAAAGCCCTGAGGATATAGACTTGACTACTATGATTATGATAGAGATCATACTAGTGGGATATTTGTAGTTTATAAGCGTATCCTGGAATGTCCCTAGTCGTAGGTGTATCGAGACAGGGCATCGATATACCAGAGTAGACTAGCGTATATGATACTAGACCCATATGATGGGCGATGGATGTTCCCACATACATCGATGTTTGACATCGAGATTGTATACGGGTGCTCGGTGGTGACTGGGTATACTGGACGGACTCACCGAGAACTCCTATATGAAATTATATCTATCGTCCGATAGCAGTTCTCAGGTGACACTGGTGCAGGTTAGTCTGTAGACCCGAGATCGTCATAGAGTCTTGTGTGTTCTCCCACTGTACTTTGATTACCACCCTACCACGGCTCTACAGAGTCGTGCAAACAGGTGGCCGTTGGGTACAGTCCCGAGACACACGAAGGCGATGAGCGATAGGAGGGGTTTCGTCTCTCCCGGTATTGGGAGTTGATGCTGTGATGTGCTCGACTGGCTATATCAGTAAGTCCCTGGCCAGGGCTGTCGAGATTTACTGATAAGTGTTATCAATAGTTTTTCGATCTGTTATAGACCATTCATCGGCACGACTTATTGAGTTATTGGGGTCGACTTTACCATCCCTAGACTCGATATGCAGCATATCTGACGAAGAAACCAGACTGTACGGTAGTGTTGCCAGTTGGCTCGACCGGAGTTGTAATAGGTTCACTTGTTTTCTTCTAATCGCTCAATACCCGGGTGGCCGTTACGTTTAGCTGACCGCTTGCGGCTTGTAGGTGTTTGATTTGATCATTACCTACTGCCGGCGTATTGACGAGTCTTAGAGTCCCACAATTAAGTTTCCTGGCTCAGGCGAAAAGATGTGGTGTGCATATGAGATATGCGCGGGGACCCGATTAAATACGGATATGTGATACCGTATATTAATCAGGCATTTTCTATTGGTCGGGTCGTATGTGATATGACCGGTTTGTAAAATCAAGTGTTGATTTAACAAATGACTTTTAGATTAATTCTTCAATCAAACTCTTTTTCTATTTTTGTATGCATACATGTATGCACATGATGATGTGCATGGATACATATATACATACATAGTATCATGGTTGTTGATACATGTTTGGTGGCAATGCAAGACTCACATTGTAGAATTATCTATTTATTTATCATTTAGAAAAAGAAAAGGGATAATTCACACAAGGTTTATACTTATCATCTTTGACCATGCTTCAACCACCATTTAAGCTTGAGTTAATTATCCTTTCATCTTTAACCCATTTGATAAAAATCTATATGATTCTAACCATGGTTGAAGTGAGAAAGGATTAAGATATATTATTCTTCTCTCATTTCAATTATTCACTCTCTCATATCTTTTCTTTTGTCAGAAAGCTAAGCCACCATCTTCTTCTTCCTCTCTTGAGAATTTCTTTGAGTGAGGTTGAGAAAAAGAAAGAGTTTTGATTATAGAAAATAAACCACATCATCATACTACACACATCTAGCCCATTTGTGTAGGGTGTTTACTCTACTTCATTCACATATCGAGTAAAGCAAGGAGTTTTGGGCAAAGGAGCTTCGGGTGGATCGTCGTCGACTTAGAAAACCTCAAGCGAACCTTTTTCCAACCCTCAAGTAGCCAAGGAGTCTAGCATAGGGAGCTATAAAGGTTGTAATCTCAAAACCCTACCTTTTATTACTTGTGATGTTGTCTTTGTAATGAAACCCTAAATTTCTAGTGATGATTCTTTGTATGTTCACTTAGCACCTTAAAAATTTGATTTTGAGATATGTGATGCTTCCAAACCCTTCATGAGGTGCTAGGTAAATCTAACATTGGTATCAGAGCCGACCTAGAGCTTTAGGCGACACTTTAACGAAGTTAAAACTCCGATCGAACCAAAAATACGGTTTTATGAGCCTTCTCTGGACATTTTTTCAAAACTGTGTTTTTTCAGAATTAAAAATACGTAAAAAATTCAGCAGGGAATTCTAAGAACTTATGTTAAACACGAAGCCATGAGCCGTAAAAGCCACCGCAGAACCGCGGCCATACCCTGTTTGGGCCGTGGCTCCGCGGCCGTACATAGGCTTTATGGCTTCTTATTTATACAGTAATATCTAGACCTGCTTGTATATTTTTTTGGGTATGTTTAATCTGATTCAAGTGTTGGATGTTCTGGGGATTGTTTTGGTTTCGGTGATTCGATCGGAATTTTAATCTCGTGCCTTTTTCGGATAATTTAGAAAGTATTAAAAGGTTCGAACGGATATCATTAACTCACCTTTTTCTCGAGTTTAAATTTTTCGGAAATACGTGCAAGTTAAGTGGTGGACCCTCTAGAAGAACACAAACCTTAACTCGATTATGTGACCGTCTGAACTGCCTCTGAACCTTAGGGTTTGAGGCAGTACGGCGTGCCACATGTGAGGCGTTGGCTTGACCCTTCTATGGCCGGACCGCTGCTACTGTGGCACATTCCGGGTTTTTTTAACTCCGCTCAAGTGTTGAGCTTTAGGAAATTTTGGGTATTTGATTATTCGATCGAAATGTTTAATACTGTCTATTTATCTGGAATGTGATACAATATATGGAATTCATATAGTTAGGCATGAAATGCGAAGTATGTGATATTTCGGATTTACGATGTCTAAAGAGAATGTGGATTCCAAATGTTGTAGTTTTACACTTTCTTTTCCGTGACCGTAAGTGTAGTATGTCGCTTATCGCCGTTTTCATTGCTATACATCAACGACAATCGGGGTACGCATAGTTACTTACGCTGATGATATATGATATTATGTGTTGCTGAGATATGATGTGCAGGATTGTCGCGATTGAATAGCCGGGTTTTTTTTATGTCAGATGAGAGTTTTCTTTTCATTCATGTAAAATTCAAATGTAATGTAATATTCTTTTATTTGGGGCACTTCCGGGTTGAGGTTGTTGTCACCAGTGTTGTATATTATTTACTTTTCCGCATTAGGATAGACCCAAGGAGGGGAGCACAAGTGACCGGGCTCTGGGGTTCAGTGGGAGGCCATCTCGAGGAGTCGAGACCGGGTCTCCTAAACTCCAGGAATGGTAGGGTCGCATGCCGCTCTCGTAGGGGTCTAAGGGTGTGGTCTTGGCTATTCATCACGACTGTGGAATCCGTATTTTCTATTGTTGGCTAAATACTAAATATGGACGTCCTAGTATATCCCACATTATATCTATGTTTCTGCTGCCTGTGTTCTGTGATATCTGAGACGAATGATATATTATATATGAGATATATAGTAGACGTTGCTTATGTTTTACACCCGCGCTAGTCCCGTCCCGGTATGCCGTTAGTTAAGTAACCTAACGGTGCATAACGGAACATTGCGACGAATGCGGATGGCATAAGCATACGTTGTATTTTCGTTTCTTTTCTGTGATTGGCTTAAGGACTTAAATGATAGGACTACATTAATATGATTAATGTAAAGAAAATAAACCTAAAAAGATGTTGTAGAATCGGATTTAAAAACCACTCGGCTCTTTATGAAAAAGCTACATTTCAAAACTGCGGAGCTCAAGCCACTCCTTTTTGAAAACCATTTGATTCTACGACAATATCAAGTTCAAAGCGTTAAAGATTTTCTTAAAAATCATCCACAACCCTCCGTCATTTTAGGAAGTAGAGTACTTAGTATTCGTGCTACGTTTGTTGACTATAGTTAAGGCGTAGTGTACGGTAGCTAAGTGATGTCTTCCTATATTGCATATGATGCAGATTAAGTAGGACATTCATGCGACTTTGTTGACCATAGTTAAGGGTCATATGAGTGGGTCTAATTAATCAAGAAATGACGGGTAGAACTTGAATGGTACTTATGATTTGTTGACCATAGTTAAGGTCATAGGTACTAGGGGAAAAACCGCATCGGGAATTTCAAGTGTTGAGATTTGCAATGAGATTGCATACCTTCCATTTGATGGGTGGATCCCGATCCCACTGTGGGCAATAGTTGCTCCCAGGAGAGTTTTGCAGTTTACAATTAGCTAACTCATTAGGTGTCAAGAAAGATATTAATGGGGCTACGCCTCTGGGAAAACGAGGTTTACTTTCATTAGGTCCGTGCGAAAGCACGGAGAACCTCCCTCAAGTACCGACACTGGCCTGGCTGAACGGTTAGCGAAGTTGTAGACTGTAATTAATCCTGGCTAGTTTTCTTTTTAAGGTTTGAAAGAAAAACTTGATTAAAGCAGTGGGAGACATCGATTAGACAAGATAATAACTAATCTGATCTTTGCAAGAGCTTTCGCTGAGTGTATTCTTTTATCTCTCTTAATGGCAGATACCAATGACTGGACTCAAGCTTCTACTAGATAAAAATAAACAGAATGGGACCAATTATAAAGACTAGCTAAGGAATCTGAAAATAGCTTTGACTTATGATAAAGTATCATATGTCCTCACGGCTTTAGCCCCGCCCGTCCCAGGTCCAAAATCCTCTGTTGCGGACTAAGAAGTCCGCAAGACATGGGACGCTGACTGTGCCACTGCCAAATGCCTCGTGCTTGCATCGATGGACAACACACATCAAAAGCAGCATGAGAATATGGACATTCAAGCCATATTCCTCCATACAAAGGAGTTTTATGGAGAGCAATCCCGCGTATTACGATATGAAGCATCAAAGAAATTGTTTCAGATGCTAATGGCCCCTGGCACACTAGTAGGAGACCATGTTCAGAAGATGATAGCTCTCATAAAAGAGGTTGAGGACCTCGGATGGACGATGGACAATGAACAATATACGGATATTATTCTGCAGTCCCTCCCCTCCACTTTTGCTCAATTCATAATTAACTTCAACATGCACAACATGGAGAGGGAACTACCTAAACTCCTTAATATGTTAAGGAGTGCAGAGAGCACACTGAAATCAGTGAAAACTCCCGTTTTTACTGTTGGACAATCTTCCTCTTCTCGCCCAAAGGCTAAGGCCAAGGGAAAGAAAAAGAAGTAGCCCACCAATCCTAAGGGTGGAGTTAGAAAGGTTAAGGGGAAGGAAAAGTCCAAAGCAGGAGAATCGGGGAAAGGGGAATGTTTTCATTGCCATAAAACAGGACATTGGAAGCGCAACTGTACTGAGTACTTAAATATCAAGAAGAAGCATGGGGATGCTTCCGCTTCAGGTGTGTTTGTGACAGAAAACTGTTTTTCAATAAACTCTGCTTCCTGGGTATTAGATACCGGTTCAGGGTCTCACATTTGCAATTCTATGCAGGGGCTGAGAAATAGCAAAGTTTTGAAGACAGGTGACCATACTCTCCGCGTTGGAAATGGTTCCAATGTACATACAGACGCAGTGGGAGAGTATCACTTGGGGTTGCCATCTGGGTGTATATTGGTTTTGAACCCATGTTATTTTGTACCAAGTATGCTTTGTAATATTATATCTGTTTCTTTGTTAGACAATGAAGGATATAATTTTGTATTGCAGAACAATGTTATGAACATTCACCTAAATCAAATGTTGGTTGAGTATGGTACGCTTAATAACGGGATATACGTACTAAATCAATACACAGTTTTCAGCATACAACACACTAATAAAAGAAAACTTTTAGAAATAAATGAAGCTTTTCTTTGGCACTGTAGACTTGGTCATATTAACGAAACAAGACTAAACAAGTTACACAAAGATGGATATTTAAACCATTTTGAAAATAAATCTTATGCGACTTGCCAGTCTTGTATCAAGGGTAAAATGACCAAAACTCCGTTTACCGGACACGGAGAAAGAGCTTCCGAGATCCTAGGACTCATACATAGCGATGTATGTGGGCCAATGTCTACACAGGCTAGAGGCGGTTTTTCTTACTTCATTACTTTCACTGACGATTTCTCAAGATTCGGTCATGTATTTTTATTAAAGCACAAATCCGAAGCTTTTGAGAAATTCACTGAATATAAACAACAAGAAGAAAAACAAACCTGCTTGAGTATCAAAATGCTTCGATCAGAACGAGGTGGGGAGTATCTCAGTACAGAATTTGCAAACTTCCTAAAAGAGAATGGGATTCTCTCTCAGCTCACTCCTCCTTACACACCACAGCACAACGGTGTGTCTGAACGACGGAATAGGACCCTATTAGATATGGTCTGATCCATGATGAGTGATGCTGAGTTACCTGTCTCATTTTGGGGGCATGCATTGGAGACTGCAGCGTTTCTACTGAACAGGGTTCCAACCAAAAACGTGTCTACCACGCCATATGAGATATGGCATGGGAAGAGACCGTCTCTTAAGAGAATTAAGATTTGGGGTTGCCCGGCCTATGTTAAAAAGCAGAATCCGGACAAACTCGAGACACGATCAGTCATGTGTAACTTTGTGGGATATCCAAGGAACTCTTATGGATATCTATTCTACCACAACGAGGAACAAAAGGTGTTTGTTTCTCAGTATGCCACATTCTTAGAAAAAGAGTTTTTCACATATAAAGATAATGGCAATGTGGTGGATCTAGAAGAGGTTCTAGAGACACAAACTATAATTGACGACTTGGTTGAACCGGCTGTTGCAATAGAAACTGAGGAACCTCAGCCACTCCGTAGGTCTGGTAGGACTTCTCGCCCACCGGAGAGGTACTACGGTTTCCTCATTGATGGTGACAGAGAAGACTGCATCATGGAGGATGATGATCCTACCAGTTTTAAGCAAGCTATCACGAGTGGAGACTCTGTGAAGTGGCTGGATGCCATGAGATCCGAAATGGAGTCTATGTAAACCAACAAAGTATGGACTTTGGACGTTGTACCCCCTGGGGTAAAACCTGTGGGGTGCAAATGGATCTTTAAAAGAAAGATTGGTATAGATGGGCAGGTAGAGAGCTATAAAGCAAGACTTGTAGCGAAGGGTTTTCGTCAAAGACCAGGTTTGGACTATGACGAGACTTTTTCGCCCGTAGCCATGCTTAAATCCATTCGAATCCTACTTGCTATTGTTGCTCACTACGACTATGAAATCTGGCAGATGGACGTTAAAACAGCATTTCTAAATGGAGATTTAGAAGAATTCGTTTATATGGATAAGCCAGAGGGCTTTATTGACAGTGGGAGCAGCGGGAAAGCATGTAGATTGCTTAAATCCATATATGGGTTAAAGCAGGCATCACGGAGTTGGAACATCTGTTTCGATGATGTTATCAAAGAGTTTGATTTCATCAAAAATACAGATGAACCTTGTGTTTATAAGAAGGCTGTAGGGAGAGCTGTCACATTCCTCGTACTGTATGTGGATGACATTCTTCTGATAGGAAATGACATTCCTATGATACATTCGGTCAAATCTTTCTTATCACTAAGGTTCTCCATGAAGGACCTGGGTGATGCCACATACATTCTGGGCATTAGAATCTATAGGGATAGATCCAAGAGGTTATTGGGATTGTCCAAAACCAGGTACATCAACACAATCCTAAAAAGGTTTAGTATGGAAGACTCCAAGCGGGGTGCCATACCCGCTTGCCATGAGGTCACTCTCTCCAAGGAATCTTGCCCAAAGACCGATGAAGAGAGAGCTCGCGTGAGCATTATACCCTATGCTTCAGCAGTAGGATCTATAATGTATGCGATGTTATGTACACGCCCAGATGTAGCTTATGCACTTAGTGTAGTAAGCAGGTATCAATCCAACCCATGGGAGAATCACTGGATAGATGTGAAGAACATTCTTAAGTACTTGCGAAAGACTAAAGAATTGTTCTTGGTGTATGGTAATGGAGATCTCCAGATGGAGGCCTTTACCGATTTGAACTTCCAGAGCAATAATGACGACATCAAATCTATCTCAGGGTTTGTATTTACCCTCAATGGAGGGACGGTAAGTTGGAAGAGTTCCAAACAGGATACCGTTGCAGACTTTACAATGGAGGCTGAGTACATTGCTGCAAATGATGCCGCCAAGGAAGCCGTCTGGATGAGAAAGTTCGTCTCGGAGCCAGGATTAGTTCCAACCATTATTTATCCAATACCATTGTATTGTGATAATAATGGGGCTATGGCGTTAGCCAAGGAGCTCAGGCCCTATCAGCGATCCAGACACATCCTGAGGCGCTTTCATTTGATCTGGGAGATTGTTGATCGCTGCGAAATCGAGATTAGGAGAGTAGACACAAAGAATAACGCTGCGGATCTACTCACCAAGGCCCTCCCTCAGCCGCAGCATAAGCGACTTTTTGAGATGTTGGGTATGAGATACGCCAATAACTGGCCTTAGTGCAAGTGGGAGATTGTTGGATATATGTATGCCCTAGAGGCCATTATATGATAGTGGATGTATTTATACATGTATATATATATATATATATATATATATATATATTCAGTGTACATTCTTGCTCGACATGATAGTATGCTATCTGGTTCTTCTTTATCTGACATGTTGATTTGATCATGCTTTTATTCATTCACACATGTTGATAAAGCCCTGAGGATATAGACTTGACTACTGTGATTATGATAGAGATCATACTAGTGGGACATCTGTAGTTTATAAGCATATCCTGGAATGTCCCTAGTCGTAGGTGTATCGAGACGGGGCATCGATATACCAGAGTAGACTAACGTATATGATACTAGACCCATATGATGGGCGATGGATGTTCCAACATTCATCGATGTTTGACATCGAGATCGTATACGGGTGCTCAGTGGTGACTGGGTACACTGGATGGACTCACGGAGATCTCCTATATGGGATTATATCTATCGTCGGATAGCAGTTCTCTGGTGACACTAGTGCAGGTTAGTCTGTAGACCCGAGATCGTCATAGAGTCTTGTGTGTTCTTCCACTGTACTTTCATTACCACCGTACCACGGCACTACTGTGTCGTGCAAACAGGTGGCCGTTGGGTACAGTCCCGAGATACACAAAGGCGATGAGCGATAGGAGGGGTTTCGTCTCTCCCGGTATTGGGAGTTGGCGCTGTGCTGTGCTCGACTGGCTATATCAGTAAGTCCCTGGCCAGGGCTTTTGAGATTTTCTGATAAGTGTTATCAGTAGTTTTTCGATCTGTTATAGACCATTCATCGGCACGACTTATTGAGTTATTGGGGTCGACTTTACCATCCCTAGACTCGATATGCAGCATATCTGACGAAGAGACCGGATTGTACGGTAGTGTTGCCAGTTGGCTCGACGGGGGTTGTAACAGGTTCGCTTGTTTTCTTCTGATCGCTCAATACCCGGGTGGCCGTTACGTTTAGCTGACCGCTTGCGGCTTGTAGGTGTTTGATTTGATCATTACCTACTGCCGGCGTATTGACGAGTCTTAGAGTCCCACAATGAAGTTTCCTGGCTCAGGCGAAAAGATGTGGTGTGCATATGAGATATGCGCGGGGACCCGATTAAATACGGATATGTGATACCGTATATTAATCGGGCATTTTCTATTGGTCGGGTCGTATGTGATATGACCGGTTTGTAAAATCAATTGTTTGATTTAACAAATGACTTTTAGATTAATTCTTTAATCAAACTCTTTTTCTATTTTTGTATGCATACATGTATGCACATGATGATGTGCATGGATACATACATACATACATAGTATCATGGTTGTTGATACATGTTTGGTGGCAATGCAAGACTCACATTGTAGAATTATCTATTTATTTATCATTTAGAAAAAGAAAAGGGATAATTCACACAAGGTTTATACTTATCATCTTTTACCATGCTTCAACCACCATTTAACCTTGAGTTAATTATCCATTCATCTTTAACCCATTTGATAAAAATCTAGATGATTCTAACCATGGTTGAAGTGAGAAAGGATTAAGATATATTATTCTTTTCTCATTTCAATTATTCACTCTCTCATATCTTTTCTTTTGTGAGATAGCTAAGCCACCATCTTCTTCTTCCTCTCTTGAGAATTTCTTTGAGTGAGGTTGAGAAAAAGAAAGAGTTTTGATTATAGAAAATAAACCACATCATCATACTACACACATCTAGCCCATTTGTGTTGGGTGTTTGCTTTACTTCAATCACATATCGAGTAAAGCAAGGAGCTTTGGGCAAACGAGCTTCGGGTGGATCGTCGTGGACTTAGAAGACCTCAAGCGAACATTTTTCCAACCCTCAAGTAGCCAAGGAGTCTAGCGTAGGGAGCTACAAAGGTTGTACTCTCAAAACCCTAGCTTTTATTACTTGTGATGTTGTCTTTGTAATGAAACCCTAAATTTCTAGTGATGATTCTTTGTATGTTCACTTAGCACCTTAAAAATTTGATTTTGAGACATGTGATGCTTCCAAACCCTTCATGAGGTGCTAGGTAAACCAAACATCTCCACCTGCCGAACCACTAACACAAATGGCTGCCGGTGAACGAAAAGATCGAGTCCAAACTAAATGGTCTGGTGCTGAATCTTATGTGAAAGTCAAGAGGTAATTGCAAAGTATCAACATAAAGAAAATGGGGTGAATAGTCAAAAATCTGGGCGGAAGTGCCAAGTTATAGGCAACAGAACTAACTCGCTTGAAGTTCTCAAAAGAACCTATAAACCTCGGATAAGCTTCGCAAAACTCAACACGTCATTCATCGGAAAGTCCGTAGGAATTCATGATCTCCCACTGTGAACCCAAGTCTGCGACCACCATGGTCGGCATAAGACCTATGTCCGCATAGGACTGTCATCATCCCGACCTGAACCAACTGGATAATTTCCGAAGTCTCTAGACTAGCCGGGGTCCAAAAATCCTACTACGCAGAGTCAGAAAAACAGACTGGTAATCGACACAACCTACAACTAACCTAAAGGTTGCCAATTGGAGTGTCTCCTGATAACAACTATCGAAGGAGAACTCTAACACTGGCGAGTGACGATACCAACTGCCGACAACAACAAGTATGTACGCACAAGCATAACAAAGAACAACTGAGAAAACTGAGAATAACCGGACAACAAACACACGAATGAAGTCACACCCTTACTAAACCTGGGTAGACACCATAACGAAATTCGTGGATATCTGCTCCCATTCCTACTTCGGAACGGTTAAAGGTTGCAACTCTCCAGCCGGTCTCAAATGCTCAACCAAAACTCACAAAGACAGACAACTTGAAACGAAATCCGTAACTTCACTCTTTATCCCGGTCCACCCGTAACTATCTCACAAGTCATGCCAAATGTTGGTGGAACTTGAATGAACACCGAAGCTGACTTATGTGCCTGTGCTAGGATTTCGCGTCTCTGCCCATCAGCAACAGGTACACAACGCGTCCCTAAGCGTAGCACACCCTAGTCACAAATCAAGGACTCTGAATCATTACCCAGCCGAGTATGCTCAAGTATCTCTGACGAACGAGCATCGGCGGGCAGTGCCTCGCGAAAGTGATTAAGGAAAAGTGGTCGGGCGCGGACATGAGCAGGCTGTCCCCTCAGTAGAGGAAAACTTACGCTGTACTCCACGATAGAACAAGAACTGTAAATCTGCAGAAGACTATCTCAACAATCAAAACCCGCTGCAGGAAGATGTACATTAAGCTCTGGTGGTCCATGAAAGATCTGACACGACTCTCCGAACAAGTAGTGTCTCCAAATCTCCAACGCAAAACCACCGCGGCCATCTCCAGATCATGAGTGGGATATCCTGCTCGTACTTCCTCCAACTGTCGGGAAGCAAAAGCGATAACTCTATAGTGTCACCTCAGCACACAGTTGAGCCCCACTCGTGAAATATTACAGTTAAACAACAAAGTCGCCCGAACCAGAAAGCAAGAAGAACTGGTACAGTTGTCAACCGAATCTCCAACTGATGGAAAACTCCGCACGCATGCCTCACTCCAAAGAAAAGAACCTCCTTTCAGGTCAGTCCAGTCAACGGTGAACAATACGCTAGTAATCCTGCACGAAACGGCGGTAAAAACATGTTAAGCCTAAAATCAACGGACCTCCGTCCGTACACAAGTCTGGGCCAAAGCTGTGCGGTCTCGATCTCCCTCGGAACCATACGAAACCGTCTTCCGTTACTACAAGACCTAGGTGTCAACACAACAAGCCTGAAGGAACACTCCGAGAATTAAGCAAACTGCTGGCACTCTCCCAATGTCTGCAAAACAAATCCTCAAGTGCTGCTCCTATTCCTCACGACACATTGAATAGACCAGAATGTCATCAATGACATAACAATAAACTGGTTGAGGAACGGCCTGAAGAAATCTGGTTCATCACATCAACGAATGCTGCTAGGGCATTGGTGAGTCCAATGACACCACCAAACACATACAGCCCGTAGCACGCACAAAAGCAGTCTTCAGAATGTCATCACTCTGAACCTGCACAATAATGACCGAATCCAAAACAAACTTAGAAAATGCCTCGCACTCTGGAGTTGATCGAAGAAATCGTCAATGCGAGGTAAATGATACCTATCCGCACCGTAAGCTGGTTCAATTGACGATCAATCAATACACAACCTCAAACTGCCGCCTTTCTCCTTGACGAACAGAAATAGGAGCCCCTCAATGCGAAACACTCAGACGCACCAGCCCCCCAACAAACAACTCTGCAGCTGATCCTTAAGCTCCCTAAGCTTCGCCGGCTTATCTAGAACAACTTCGGAAAACTCTCGCACGAAAGGAAACCGGTCCAACAACCCATTGTGGCTACGGTATCACGAATGAACGCCAAGAATCCATTAAATCTCCTCAAAAGCAGACTAGCGAAAAAGGCTGAATTCAAGATGTGAGAGGCGGCACCAATGTCCCCCTGCACAACAAGAACTGACTTGCCGGGAAAATAAACCTGACTGTTTTCTCGCGGTAGTCCTCAGACGCCGATCACGTAGTTACCCAATCCGCGCCCAGGAGAACGTCAAATCCAACATCTCTAGAGGGATCAAGTGATGAAAGAATCTCCTAACCGATTGGCACACGACTGTAATACGTATTGCGCAACAAAAGAATCGCTGACAGAAATTAACACAACAAGCGGCTGATCTAGCTAACACGACTCTCTTCGTCCCAAACCATGGCACAAAGTGTACAAACAACAAGTACATCAAGGAACATGTGAATTTAGAGTACCTGCAAACTCAACATTGGACGTCTCCGCCCGTCCCAATGAGTAGAAGCAAACTCCCGAGTCTGTCTTCTACCCGAAACAGGCTGAAATCCTCCTCTCTGCGGTATAGCTACCTCGTGACTACGTGGCTCAGTACAAACTCGAACCCGATGATCCAAACTCCCGCACCGATAACATCCGGAAGAAAACTGCTGACCATCCGGGGGATAAGAGCTAAACGACTGTCCTCGCCTCAAGCCTCTTGTACTCCCATGACATGCACGAAACCGGTCATGACGACTGAACCTCTGTCTATGGGCCGGCACACTTGCGTGAGCCCTCCTCTAATCCGAAACTCCTAAAGTCTCCGGAAGTCGTGTCTCGTCAACTTGGGCTGCATCCATAGGTGCGGTGTAGGTAACAGAATGTTGTGGTGTAGGTAACGGAATGCTCTGTGCTGACCGCAAGGAACAACTGGGTAACAGGGGTGACAACCTCCTGTCGCTGCGCTCGAATGGCCTCAACCAAAGAACTCATCGTCTGGCGCAAGTCCTGCATCTCTGCCATAAGCCTAACGATACTATCAGTCGAAAGTGAAACCGTCTGCACCTGTGCAACGAGCGTGCCATCCTGGTCAGTCCTCGCTCTCCCCGAGTCAATACTGACCTCGGCCCTCGCTGCAGCACTCTGAGTCCCCATAGTCGTCGGCGGCAAAGGCTATAAATAGAATATAAGATTCGATAAGAACACGGAAATCGAATCACAAGAATATGTATCATCAAGGAAGGAATTTCAAGAAATTTGTACTTAGGCACTTTAGGCGGAGTACTGCATCGTGAGTATGCTACAGACAAACACACGGTACGTTACTCTGCTTAAGCTACCTACTCCATCATACCAAGGTCATCCTACACTCCGAAAGGTAAAAGCTAGCACTCTGATACCAACTTTGTCACGACCCGAAATTGGCATGTGACGGCCCTAATACTACGTAACGTCTACAGGCGTAACGTAGTAAAAGAAAGCCAAAACCCAGCAATCTAAACCATCAAAAGTAATAAGAAAGTGATAATAGTATTTTCAAAATCTTTGAAATCACAACCCAAATTCTTTAAAGTCTCACTTCCTTAAAATTTTGGCAGCGCCTCCTTTGTAAAATAAGCCCCCAAAATGGGTACAACATAAATATAAAGTAAAGCATCCCAAACGGGAGCAAAATCCACGTCCAACGGCGGAAAACAAACACCACAATAGATATACGACGCCGTAGCGAAGAAAGAGACGATATAAATAAAACTGCATAAAAACCTCCAAGCCACAAAATAATATACAATACCATCCTCACACCAAATCACTAAGTCATACATAATATTGGTAGATGGAGAGTACATGGATACAACGAATATACAATACAACATCGGATAACCACAGAACCCACCTGGGCAAAACTGCACACTGTCAGGCGAAGTGGTATCCGCAGCCAAAAGATGATACGATGGATGAAAATATCCTGCCCCTGACTATCCTGAGGAACACCTGCAAACACTGTGGCACAACGGGGGTGAGTTGCCAACTCGTGAATAGTAAATAACATATGCAGGTAATCGCGAGTATGCACGTACAACGCGAATCTAACATAAGCGTTTAATATCAATAAATGGTCATATGTAATGCAATAATCATTAAAAAGTACACTAGCAGGTACAATTTATACAAGAAGCAATAATATGACAATCTGTATGCAATAATCATGTAAGGTACTCTATCAGATACTAATAATACATGAAGCAGTGCATAAACAATAAATGTGAAGTATGGAATAAAACATGTCATTTCCACGGAAATCCTAACCTCGTGGTAGGACAAAAATCCAACAAGACAATCAAATTCCCAATTTCCACAATTCAGCCACCAAATTGCCTCTCATCTCATGTAAGTCCCATATATCATTAATTCACAACATCAAGTAAACCTCATATATCCTGAATGTCCAACATCAAGTATATCTCATATATCCCGACTACACAACATCAATATATCCCACATATCTAGTGTGTACAATATCAGTATAAAGTAAGTTTCATATAAGGTGAGTGTCTAACATCGACACCCAAAATATCATGAAACAAGTGTCCAGCATCGACACCAAAATACTGATCTCTGAGGCGCCATCACCTAGGACTGGGCCTCCAATGTCATGTACGTACATCCTAATAACCTGGGTAAGCACCACCCGCAATCTCCAAGGCATGTACGTACATAACCTCGATCGATATCCCCGGATATACGTCGAGTCCAGGCTCATCGTTTACACCACGAAATCACCTCTCGCCCCGGGGTACCATACCGGGTCCACCATGTACCCGCAGACGGTGCCTCCAGCTCCTCGAATTGGGTTTCACATGCCAATCTCAGAACCGAGAAAACACATGGTGGACGCACTGAAGTATCATATCAAGAGAAACAGGGTTTTTCAAATAATGCATAATTTCATGAAACAACCACGGTCTTTAAATCCAGAAAACATCAAGTAGTGAATACGTATAAATGCATGAATCAATACACACATATTAGCGTCCCATTCCACTAATATATGTGTAAAGGCATATATAACAGCGTCCCACTCCACTGTTATATATACATAGTATTAAAATATCAGAGAACATCATATGAAATCGATGAATGTAATATAGGCAACATGAAACGGTAATATGAGCATATAAAGGAAAACAACTATTTAACTGCAACCAGTTAAATAAATATATCACACGGTTCCTGATTTCCCCGAAATCAGATGCAACAATATAGACAGGTGAACATGTAGCTAGAACAAGGTATGCGTAACCATGTCGGTATAGCAAGATATTTGTGTCCATATGTAAGTATGTATGATGTCAAAGTAGCTGTAGCAAGATATGTGGCTATACCTATCCATAATACCCTCCAGGTATATGTATGTATGTATGTATGCCAGATGTATAGGTAGCTATGTCTCATACGTGTATATACTTATCACAATGGTACAAAACCATATGGTATATGGGTAACTAGCATGTAAGTGTACAGGTATGCTATATATCATAAGCACAATAAAAATACGAATCAATGTCTCAATGTCCCTAACTAGACAATATCATTTCTATATGTGGGTTGTGCGTGACATGTCAATTATTGACGGTGTGTGTGGCATACAATCAGTGCTCGTCGAACATAAGCCGTAAATAATAGTGCGGTGTCCTAAGGATACTAGTCCAAGCACAACAATTTACTAAGCAGTAGGGTAAATGCGCAATTCTAAAAATGACATAGAATATGCGACAAAAGTAACATCTCTAGACCAGACGCATAACGCCATGCGGGCGATTCCCCTGTAGATGTTAAATCTACTCACCAACGCTCCTGGCTAAGTGTAGCCAACCACCTGTTTTCCCATTGTATCTGTGTCCGTAGTCCCCGCCTGCGAACCTACAATATTAAGACAATAAAACAAGTGTATATTAATAATAACCCTAAAGCTCGTACAAACTACATTTAACCGACACAACAACACAAAACATACTCTCAAGTGTTCGTATTGAGGCAAACGTGCGTAGCGACGCGACGAAAACCACTTAAGCGCAAAACCACACAAAGTGCACGATCCGTGTCGTATAACGTATTGCGCGAACACGAAACACGACAACCTACCTAAGTGATCCCAGATTTTGCATACAGAGAAAACTAAACAAACAAACATAACCAAATACACCCAAACCCTAGCATAGACCTACCCTCAAAAACCCACACCCAACTCAAACCAACGGACGACGTCACCGGACTTCCCTCGAGTGGTCGCCGGCCTTGTCCGAGCCCCATCGGTCCGTGCACCAGGTGAGGTCCTATGGTAACAGGTACATCATAACTATATTGTTTGGTTTTCTAGTAAAAATTCCGAGTCCTAGCAGGTCACGGATATCGCAAATCGATACTAAAATTCGATATATTGCTCAAAACTTAACTTTAAACACTTAAAACTGAAACTAACTAGCTACATACCAGAAAAACTATAAAAAGAACAGATAAGGATCATTACCTATCCTCAAGAACACAAAGATCCAAGCTTTCCTAGCTCCAAGATGCTAAAATGATCAAAGATGTGATTTTTGTGATATAATTTTGGATTTTGGAGAATTATTGAGCTATGAGTTATTGCAAATGGAGAAAGAAATGCACAACGGCAGAAGGGAGAAAGAGGTCTCGGTCAAGGAGGAGAGGGTGAGGAATTGTGTGGATGATTCTAGCAAGAAAAGCAATAAATGCACACATAAATGCCTTCACACCTACATGCATGCACATGCTACCTCATTCATTTCATTTCCTTATCCTTAAAAACTTAATCCATATGCACAAACAAATATCTAGATAAGGTGGGAAGGGTTTTCTTACACAACTTAATTGAAGAAAAATTCACTTAAGCACAATTTCCCAAAATGTGAATACCGCATTAAAAAATATTAAAATTGGGAAAAAATTAAATTGAACCAAAACGTCCCATATACCCCCAAAGCTCGCGCACTAGCTTTATTTTAGCTAAACTAGGTGCTGGCAAGTCTATATGATCGTTTGATCACAGTCAGTTTAAAACGGAAAATACCGAGAATTTTACCCAAAAACGGAAAAATTCACATAACGATTTCTAAAACATTACAGCTTTGGTTTAAGCCGGATCCTAGTATTATATTATTGGATTATACTTGTCTCTGTGTATCCGTATATTTCGGAATACGGATACAGGTATGTATATACAGTGAGGGCATTCTTGTAATTTTACAAGAATGAGCTTCTAGAAGGAGACACCTCATTATTGATTTATCTTTTCTGATAAAGGATTAATGAGGTGGAAATTAGGAGATATTTGAGCAATGGGTTGCAAGCATGGCTTTGTGAATTGTTTATTCATTTGGGGTTACTATTCAAGCATGGTTGATTATTTAGTGACTTATTTATTCCATGCTTGAATTATTGACTCAAGACTTAGCCATTCTCTCATCTCATTCTCTAGTTCATTATAACATGATCATTCTCTCTCCTAGGTTTTCTCTCCTCTTCCCTCAAGCTCATGCCATCACATGTGTTGTGAATTAATGAGCTTTGAGACTAACTAATCCAATACTCCTTCTCTACTTCTACTTAGTGATCTTCCTTAGCAAGTTGGATTACCAAGTTACTGTAAGTCTACGTTAGCGCCCCGGCAGTCTACAGACGCCAAAATGCGGAACAAAAACTTTTAAACTGGCGCTATCGTATACTTTAACCCGGATCTGCCATTATTGCTAAACTAACAAACTGTAAAGAGTGTAGAATGGTTATACCGAACGATCCGAGTCCTTCGTTCTTCAACCATCATCCCACGCTCCGTTGCGGCTGCTCCGATCTCGTCGATCTCCGATCTCCTCGTCGAGGTGGCACCACATGATCGGTTCTTTAAACGGGCTCCCGCCTCTGACTCGAGGCAACTCGATCGTCAAGTTTGCTAAAAGAGACGACCAAGATTGATGTAGAGAATGAGTAGATGACTTTGTCTCACTTCGTCCAAGTCCGTGGACGATCGGTTAATGATGTTGCCGTGGAAATCGGGTGATGGAATGAAATGAACTGTAAAATTCCATACACCCCGAATACTATCATAATCTTTTCTAACCGAAATGAAACATCAAGTGAGAGTGTGGAGAGAGAGGAGGCCGGCCACTTTTATATGATGGAGGGAGGTGACCGTAGGAGCAAGTGGTGACCATAAGCTAAAAGATTCTCACTTCAAAATATCTTAAGCAATCCAAAAGGAATTAATCACAAAGCATGAGTCATTAGGCTAGTCATCAAAAAAAACCATTAATGCACTAATGAGTCATGAAGCCTAGTCATCATCTAGAACCTTCTAGAAACTTCTAGAAGCACTGACTCACCATATCTGAAGAAAAGATAAATCCGTCTTTAACCGAAAGTTAAAAGACGGCTGATAGAAAACTGGAAACTGGCAACTTCCAAAAGTGATCCTGAAACGACTTTCAGGATAACCCCGAAACTGTATAAATATACCCGCATTTGTATTACGACCGAATACAAATGCAACTGAGACAAAGATATTATACCTACTCAATATAATACTCGGATCCGGCTTAAACCAAAGCCGACCAGTATCATCTGCCCGAAAAATAACACGTGCGTAAACGCACGTGCATTTTCCGAACCCTGCCATAAAACCATACGGCCTCTACAACGTTTCGGCCGAACTTGGGAAACTGTCTGTGGGGGACTCTAATGACTCGTCAGCACCCTGGCAGTGGGTTTAACCACAAACCGTCAGCGGCACTAGCAATGCGTAACGGCTGCCCATGGACTGACCTCAAGGGATGCCGATGAGCGCACTCATCCGGAAAACCCTACTGAGCCTAACAGTGACAATGTATATACAGTCCGGTCCGTTCGTCAATGAGTATCGCATATCTGCCTAGGGGGCTAGTAACGTCAGACCCCCAATAGCAGTATAAGTCGTGTCGGAGTGAAGCCCAATAACACCCTGAGATACTACTGGAGTACCTACCAGTAAATCTCCTGCCACGGCCGTGGGCTTTGTGTAATGGCTCTCCTAGACACAGCACAATCTCGCCCCCAATACCGGGAGAGACGAATCCCCTGCCGATCCGCTCACGTGCCTCCATATGGCTCGGGACTGTACCCAAAAGCTACCTGTTTGCACGCCTCCTTTGAGCCGTGGTAGGGTAGAAATCAAAGCACAGTGGGAACTCACACGAGACAAATGACGACCTCAGGTCGATGAACTAACCTGTACACATGTCACCAGGGAACTGCTATCTGACGGTAGATATAATACTAACTAGCAGATTCCCGGCGAGTCCTGTCCGGTGTACTCATAACCCAATGAGCACCTGTATACATCTTAGGTGATCCAACTGACACCAGTGGCTTGTGAGACCGGCCACCGCCCCTCGTCGGGGTCTCGACTGTATACACTAGTCTACTCCGGAGTATCGATGCCCTGTCTCGAAACTCCCACGACTAGGGACTACAATTAAGGATATGCATATAAATTACCCAACTCTCACATATATGATCGCCATCATACTGTTGGTAGTAAAGCAAGATCCTAAGGGATCTATCAAAGTGTAACATGCAATCAGTCACCTGAACATGTACACGACTGATAAAGGCAAACCAGATAGCATACTATCATTTCGAGTAAGACTGTCCTACCGGGATAGGTCCTCCGCAATCATTGCAATCACGTACCTGCGATCCAATAATTGACTATGAGGGCACTATCTCCAACAATCTCCCACTTGCACTCAAGGCTAATATTGCGATGTCGACTACTCACAGCCCGTGTGAAACCGAACATCCAACTCCTCTACTAATCAGTTTCACAAAGCCCGTTTGTAAAACTATTGTGTTCGAGAAATAGCCTCGGTGAGTGGATCCGCCTAGAAGTTTCTTTCTGTATCTCTCTTAATCTCAAGTTCGCGGAGAAAGCCATCTCCCGAATTGAGTAGTACCTGTCTTAGAATATGTTTGGATATCTGATGGGACCTTAGTTCATAAATGAACTCCATATCCAAACTTCTTAGACTGTATGGATCACTGAACCTAATCAGTATCCGGCACCATGCCACCCACAGTATCCTCTGGAACCACCTGTCTATAATACTGTCCTTCGTCAGAAGGAAAACTAAAACTCTGACAATCACTCTGTCATCCATGTCACCTTTGAAGCCTGGAATGATAACCGTCTCCCGAAAGAGGCTGCCGTTATCAAATCCATAGAACATGTACTAATGTTCTAAAACTGCTTCCTTATGTTTCTCCAGGATTGGATTAATACAAACTTATTGCATCTAGTGCAAAAACAACATTTGGTGTGGTACTTGACATCACATGATTGACTCAATTGCCTAAGCAAGTGATCTGCCAATCATGCACATCCTTTAGAGAGGGTGACTCCATCACCTGCAGGTACACCACCATGCTAGGAGTCAACTATTCCAAAAACCATTAGAATATCTGTCAAAGTACCCACATTGGGAAACTACCCAAATCCAGATCTAAAACCATAGATCTAGAAACCAGAATGTCAAATATTATATCCATATCCTGTCTGGAGAAACAACTGTGTGACAACCACAGTACAACCGATCGTAGTATAGGAATTTTACTTCCTACTCTGTGTATGTCATCCAGATACCATGACATCACACCCTACTACCTTCTTAAATGATCCATCCCCTATTCTGATTGAAGTCAAACCCATGACTGTCACATCAAAATTAGATGATCTATCTCCGCTATAACTGCTCAAGTCTATAAATAGATATAAGCTACTTGCCCACTATACTTCCGATGCTCCCACTGACTACGACAACCCTCCTACCGGGTCTCATAACCTGGAACAACAGTAGTGTCAAGTCTGTGTAGATAAGAACCTCCCTGTCACCGTCTCTGAGGCTACCGAAGTACCTCTCGGGCGTCTGAGGTTACCTACCATACCTGCGGAGTGCCTATTGGAATGTCAAACCTGATTGAATATATAGGTCCTATTAAATTTTCCGTAATCGTTCGCGGTACTGGAATCACTTCCAGTTCTACCATACTCCTACTACTGTTTTCAGAGAAAGATCCATTTTACTAAAACTGTGGCGAGTCAAGAACAATATCACTATTGATCTTCAAAATGGTAGAATATCAACCCTCGTCATAGCCAGGGTCAACCCACAAACAGCCATTACAGAACCGTGCCCTGAGTTATCCAGAGTCTGGTTTTAATCATAAGCTGGACAACTCCCCGTACCTTAATTTCTTTTAAGGTACGATCCATTCTATATCCAATACAGAAACTTTGGAACTTATTTAATTGGAACCATATTCAATCCATGCATCTGTCTCCAGTGCATATCAACTTAATGGAAAGAGGCTAATCAGCATTACTCAACTTAGGAATCCATCCAATTATGAGTAACCTGAAAGAGAAACACGTTTCTCAAAACCATCACTATCATTTGAATACCAATCACAAGAATCTACATCTTCGATCTCTTTGACGAATCCCGATACTTGTGATACCTGGTTCTCTACTTTATTCTTATACCCACAACTTCTCAAAACTTAGACCTTGTGTTTCTACGAAACACTCGTCTAAATACTAGAGAAGTTATAAGTAAATAGAACATAGTACGAGGACCTACCCCTTTGTCCTGATGGACACTGGACAACATACAATACTCTGTATAAGTCCGCTGAGTTGAACAACTCAAAACCTGTGCGTTGTAGGTGGAAAACTGTACCCTGGCGATTTCCTCAAATATCACCAATTACAACGAATTCCGATATAATGAGGATGATCACCTAATTCCCAATATCTTACTCCCACTCATCATCTGTAAAACCATACAGATATGAGAATGAAACCTGGTAAATACATACCCTTGGAGTAAGTGTCTAATCAGGAAAACAGTTTTTCCTTTAACAATGCACTGAAACATGAAAATGTTTCGTAGGGGTATCCAGGTATTCATAGCAATGCCTCTTCCATAATCCAATTCATGACTTCAACCGTATATTTTATTGCCATCTCTCCAAATCCCTTTATTTGTCTTTAGTCGTTACCTTCTGTACACCATCGTTAGGCTAAATGGTTTTCTTCCTTCCCTACCGTTCGGCACCAGCCTATGGTTTGGAAGAAGACTATCCAGTAAGCATAATAGGTGTACCCTCCTAAACCAAGGAGTACTCGCATCTCGAGAGAAGGTGATGATAAAAGACAACTGAATAATACCTTATTCTTTTAAAGGTGAAATAGGAGTGGCGATGAAGTACGCGGTTTTTAGTCGTGAATGATATCAGTCGCAATTTACTTTGCCCTCTTTCTAATCCCTTTATTTTGTCTTTACATATTACCTTCTGCACACCCTACTTAGGCTAATTGGTTTTCTTCATTCCCTACCTTTCGGCACCAGCCTATGGTTTGGAATAAGACTATCTAATAAGCGTAATAGGTGTACTCTCCTAAACCAAGGAGCTCTCGCAAACTGAGAGAAGGTGATAATAAAAGACAACTGAATAAACCAATTCTATTTCTCCTGAACATGGATCCATCCCCGAAGAAGTCCCTTCGAGTTCGTATATAACCATACGATGGATCTATCCAATGGAAGTGGATATCCGTAGTAATACGGGTGTTCTGAGAAATTCAAAGGGTAAAAGAAGGAGTGGCAATGACTTATGCAACTCAGACAATCCAGAAGCCAGTATTTTAAGAAGGTTCGGTCAACTTGGTCACTGAGTCATACTCTAGGGTCGGTCAAAGGTCGCTGCCAAAGAGAGAGAGAGAAAAGAAACACTCTGCGTGCACTCTAACCTAGATCAGAATGGTCATCATTTTATCTAATCCGGAAACCTCCAACTGTCCTGTCAAATTCTCCTCCAAACCTAAAGAAGAATCAATCGGGATTACCCGAAGAGTAAACCAACTCATTAGTGGGAATCAGGATCCAACTCTCATCGCATGATAACGTGATGGAATGCATCCACGTTACTCATACTCCAGAAGGTATGCGCATACTTGGCAAGTTTCAGTTTCTTTAGAAACTCCCGATATGATTTTTGCCCCATGCTCTTATAACCTTGGCTTTGGTCAAAATGTCATAAGTCACATGCCAAGTTCTACCCGTCACTATCTTGTCAATTTGAACCCACCCGCACGCCCCTGACTTTGGCCAATCGGCAGAACGACTGTCCCAAACTAACTCATCTATCTATGCAACAATTGAATACCCAGCAGCTACCTAACACTATGCCTTAACTTTGGCTAAAATACATAGCTTGAATACTACTGAATACTCAAAAGAAGTGACGGAGGGCTACGGCTGGTTTTTGGCGAAAAACCTTTAGCGTAGTGAACTTGATATCGCTGAAGGAACCTGATAGCTTTTTAAAATATAGTGGCGAAAACCTTTTGCTAAAGAGGTCACTCCCGGTAAAAGGATCTCCGCTCTTTCCTCGTGGAATGAGGTGCAGGATATTCCACTGAATACCGCTATGCAAAGCAACTTGTAATCGACTATAGTAAAGTTATTACTCTGACGCAAACTTCTGCCCAAGGGGTCAGTCCCGGTGAAGGGATATCGGCCCTTGCCCCGTCGAATGAGGTGCAGGATATTCCACTGAATACCGCTATGCATAACAAAAGGAAACGTCTTTGTAACAACACTTTTTAAATTGTTCCAACAACTGTATACAGGTTTGTTTTAACTTTGCATTGATAAGAATCAACGCAGTCCCATCATTCGATCACACCAGAAAAGAACGAAAATAAAATGTACGTATATGCCATCCGCATTCGTCGCTGGGTCCCGTCATCACCCGTTAGGTTACTTAACTAACGACAGAGCGGGGACTGGACTAGCGCGGGTGTAAAACATATACAACATCTAATAGTATATAAACCAATATACATAATCGCTCCAGGCGTGATGATATGCAACATTACAGAAAAGTAATAAGCATCACAGAACAATACAGATATCTGGGATCCCCGAGTTTCACAGAGCCGCTACTGAAACTCGACGTTCCCCTGTCGTGTGGATAGCCTGTGCAATGAAACCTAGACCCCTACGGGTGCGGCAAGTTACCCGCCAAAACCTGAAGCGAGGTAGTCCCCACAGCATAGTGAATGGAACACCCGGCACTTCACGGAATCCGGTAAATTGAGCACCCCTCCTTGGGTCAACCTGTACCCCCTACGAGTGCGGCGAATAGTCTGCCAATTCTGAAGTGAGGCCCCTCTGCCTCTCAAAGCCATGAGATGCGGACCCGTTGCTTTCCCGAACCCGGCTATCCGTGCACTCCGTCTCGGGGCAAAACCTAGTACAGTAATGAAAAATAGTACAATAGGTACATCGACCGCAACCTGGTCGTGCCCCAAAAGAATATTATACAACAGGCAGTGACGGCTGTCCACAAGTTGGACGCTCGCCCCGCAATATCAAATGTACAAATAAACTCAAACTGTACTATCATTGCACACTGCTATCCACCACGACAAATCCGCAACATTACAGCACAACACAGAACATCAACGCGAATGTCACGTTCGCAAACCCGTCTAAAAGAACTATAGCAATCAAACGCGGTTTACCGATCAAATGACATTCCCGGTCGGAGATATAATGTAAGCACTGTAAACTAACGTGTTTAAATTACGATCGACCAAAAACCAATTATCAAAAAGTGGGCCCCACTGCTTACTGGTGAACAGTAACAAAACCTGGGCCAAAATGATATATACCAAAAACCCCAAAATCCAACACTGAACATCCTGACAAAATTTGGGAGCACGTGCTCCCCACGTGGCCGCGGATGCGCGGCCAAACCATGGGTTTGGCCGCCCTTCCGCGGCAGCTTGGAGGGATCACGACCCCAAATTTTGTCGTGGCTCTTAAAAACGCCTGCACGGATTTTTAAGACATCCAGAAATAAATTTTGAGACCATTTAAAATTAACAGAAACTGTCGGGTGGAAATTTTGCAATTTTGGTTTTTCGGTTCGATCGAAGTTTTGAACACGTTAGCACAAGTTAGTATAGCAAAATGGTTAGGCTCTGATACCACTGTAAGTCTACGTTAGCGCCCCGGCAGTCTACAGACGCCAAAATGCGGAACAAAAACTTTTAAACTGGCGCTATCGTATACTTTAACCCGGATCTGCCATTATTGCTAAACTAACAAACTGTAAAGAGTGTAGAATGGTTATACCGAACGATCCGAGTCCTTCGTTCTTCAACCATCATCCCACGCTCCGTTGCGGCTGCTCCGATCTCGTCGATCTCCGATCTCCTCGTCGAGGTGGCACCACATGATCGGTTCTTTAAACGGGCTCCCGCCTCTGACTCGAGGCAACTCGATCGTCAAGTTTGCTAAAAGAGACGACCAAGATTGATGTAGAGAATGAGTAGATGACTTTGTCTCACTTCGTCCAAGTCCGTGGACGATCGGTTAATGAAGTTGCCGTGGAAATCGGGTGATGGAATGAAATGAACTGTAAAATTCCATACACCCCGAATACTATCATAATCTTTTCTAACCGAAATGAAACATCAAGTGAGAGTGTGGAGAGAGAGGAGGCCGGCCACTTTTATATGATGGAGGGAGGTGACCGTAGGAGCAAGTGGTGACCATAAGCTAAAAGCTTCTCACTTCAAAATATCTTAAGCAATCCAAAAGGAATTAATCACAAAGCATGAGTCATTAGGCTAGTCATCAAAAAAAACCATTAATGCACTAATGAGTCATGAAGCCTAGTTATCATCTAGAACCTTCCAGAAACTTCTAGAAGCACTGACTCACCATATCTGAAGAAAAGATAAATCCGTCTTTAACCGAATGTTAAAAGACGGCTGATAGAAAACTGGAAACTGGCAACTTCCAAAAGTGATCCTGAAACGACTTTCAGGATAACCCCGAAACTGTATAAATATACCCGCATTTGTATTACGACCGAATACAAATGCAACTGAGACAAAGATATTATACCTACTCAATATAATACTCGGATCCGGCTTAAACCAAAGCCAACCAGTATCATCTGCCCGAAAAATAACACGTGCGTAAACGCACGTGCATTTTCCGAACCCTGCCATAAAACCATACGGCCTCTACAACGTTTCGACCGAACTTGGGAAACTGTCTGTGGGGGACTCTAATGACTCGTCAGCACCCTGGCAGTGGGTTTAACCACAAACCGTCAGCGGCACTAGCAATGCGTAACGGCTGCCCATGGACTGACCTCAAGGGATGCCGATGAGCGCACTCATCCGGAAAACCCTACTGAGCCTAACAGTGACAATGTATATACAGTCCGGTCCGTTCGTCAATGAGTATCGCATATCTGCCTAGGGGGCTAGTAACGTCAGACCCCCAATAGCAGTATAAGTCGTGTCGGAGTGAAGCCCAATAACACCCTGAGATACTACTGGAGTACCTACCAGTAAATCTCCTGCCACGGCCGTGGGCTTTGTGTAATGGCTTTCCTAGACACAGCACGATCTCGCCCCCAATACCGGGAGAGACGAATCCCCTGCCGATCCGCTCACATGCCTCCATATGGCTCGGGACTGTACCCAAAAGCTACCTGTTTGCACGACTCCTTTGAGCCGTGGTAGGGTAGAAATCAAAGCACAGTGGGAACTCACACGAGACAAATGACGACCTCAGGTCGATGAACTAACCTGTACACATGTCACCAGGGAACTGCTATCTGACGGTAGATATAATACTAACTAGCAGATTCCCGGCGAGTCCTGTCCGGTGTACTCATAACCCAATGAGCACCTGTATACATCTTAGGTGATCCAACTGACACCAGTGGCTTGTGAGACCGGCCACCGCCCCTCTTCGGGGTCTCGACTGTATACACTAGTCTACTCCGGAGTATCGATGCCCTGTCTCGAAACTCCCACGACTAGGGACTACAATTAAGGATATGCATATAAACTACCCAACTCTCACGTATATGATCGCCATCATACTGTTGGTAGTAAAGCAAGATCCTAAGGGCTCTATCAAAGTGTAACATGCAATCAGTCACCTGAACATGTACACGACTGATAAAGGCAAACCAGATAGCATACTATCATTTCGAGTAAGACTGTCCTACCGGGATAGGTCCTCCGCAATCATTGCAATCACGTACCTGCGATCCAATAATTGACTATGAGGGCACTATCTCCAACAGTTACCTCTTTTGTGGTTGAAGGTTGACTATAGGTCCTCGGGTGGATCATTCGTCGACACAAAGGAGACCGGCAACCGAGTTCTTTTGAAGCCAAGGAGGGGCCAAAGAATGGAGATCAAGAAGAAGCTTGAAACAAGGAGAATGGAACCATTTGAAGACTCGAAGGACTTGACACGAGGGTATAACACTCTAACCTAGTAGTTAACACCCTCTAGTAGTCTTGTTTTTGTTGGCTAAGGTTTAATCAAGATCCTAAAAAGTGGAAAAAGTCTATGTTGCAAAGTAAAACATGACCTTTTGATGTGAGTAAAATCGTTTTAATGGATTCCGCCTCCCGGGGAACATGTGGGGTGTGCTATATAGACTTACACTGGTATCAGAGCCTAATTAAACACTAGCTAATAGATTAAATGAAGTATGAAACTACAAAACCGAAACAACTCCGAAACAACGAAACGCGTTTCCAAGTTTCTGTCGATTTTTGCAGAGCCTCAAAAAATTATTTAAACAATTGCAGAGTGCTCCTTTACCTGTTAAATGAACACAAAAAAACGAGGCAATTCCACCATGAAATGGCCGGCCACATCATCAAAATTTCCGAGCTCGCCGGCCCAGTAGTGTGGGATTGCGTCGAATTTTGTTCTATGTTCTTATCTCTCGGATTTAGTGTTTCAGGTGTTGTTTGATTTTTCTAATTTTGACTGCACTGTTAACTTTTTTCTGTGGAAATCTCGGAGTGCTTCGAAGTAGTAGTTTTTACTGTTGTTTAAATTTCAGTTGTTATCTGTGATGATATAAGTGTTTCGAAACGTCCGCTAATCGCTATACGTCGGTTAGTGGGGGTTGCACATATCTGTGATGATTGGTTTGTGTATATGAACTTTATTGGATCGTCGATGATGAATAACCGGGGGATGTGAGATGAGTGTTTTTTTTCTTTCATTCAATGTAATTTGTAAAAGTGATGTAATATTATATTTTGGGGCACATCCGGGTTGAGGTTGTAGCCACCGTTGTAATATTTTTCTTTTACTGTTTTTGCTCCTAGGATAGACCCAAGGAGGGGTGGATAAACTACCGGGTTCTTTGAAGTGCCGAGTGGCCAACTCACTTTGTTGAGGGAGGTTGCTTCACTTCGGAAATTTGGCGTGTAGTTTGCCGCACCCCTAGGGTCTACGGTGGGATTTGGCTATTCATCACGACCGTGGAATCCGTTTTTCGTTATGGGCTTAAACGAAATGCGGAATTCCTTGTATATCCAATATGTTCATCTGTGATATGGAATGCCTATTATTGCGTAAAACGAATGTATATATCTATATATGATATTTATTAGGCGTTGCTTATGTTTTCACCCGTGCTAGTCCTGCCCCCGCTCTGTCGTTAGTTAAGTAACCTAACGGGTGATGACGGGGATGGCATAAGCGTAGGTTGTATTTTCGTTTCTTTCTGCATTGGCAGGATTAATTGATGGGACAACATTAACACATTAATGCAAAGAAAACAAACTTAAACTAAATCGTTGGAACAATTTCAAAACCACTCGGTTTTCTTCAAAAAGCAAATTTTAAATGCGGAGCCTAAACCACTCCTTTTAAAAAGCTATCATGGTTCCTTCGGTTATATCAAGTTCATTATGTTAACGGTTTCATCAGAAACCAGCCGTAGCCCTCCGTCGTTTTAAATAAACAACACATCGTATTCATGCTATGTTTGTTGGCCTACGTCAAAGCATAGTGAATGGTAGCAATGTGTTGCTTATTTGTTGCATAGATAGATGCATTAGTTTAGGACAGTCGTACCGCCTTGTTGGCCTATGTCAAGGGCGAGTACGGATGGCTCTAAATTAATCAGGACAACGACGGGTAGAACTTGACTTGCATCTTATGATTTTTTGGCCTACTTCAAGGTCATAAGAGCTTGGGGTAAAAAAAATCACATTTGGAGTTTCAAACATAAAGGAAACTTGTAGATTTAGCATACTTTCTGGAGTGTGGTGACTAGAGTGGCTTCCATCTAGGTCATCATACAATGATAGTTGGATCCCGATCCTACTGATGAGTAGGATTACTCTCGGAAAATTTTCTCACCTAACAATCAATGCTATAAACCAAGTAGGTGTCTAGAACGGTGTTAGTGGGGCTACGCCTCCAGGGAACAGAGGTTATATAATTAAGGAACTTCGCGAAAGCGTTGGAAAACGTCCCTCAAAGTACCGACAATAGCCTGGCTGAAAGGTTAAGCAAGTATTGTGACGTGCGATTAATCCGGACTAATTCTTCTTTTATGGGTTTGAAGAAGAATTTGAGGAAACAGTGGGAGCCATCCTGTTTAGATAAACTAATAAACCAATCTAAACTTGCAAGAGCATATGCTGAGTGTTTCTTTTCTCTCTCTCTGGCAGCTACCATGACAGGACTAAAACTATTACTTGAAAAGAATACATTGACCTCAAGGAAACTATTCATTTTTCTCCATTGCAAGGACTTGTATAGAGAGCACTCTCGTATCGCGAGGTACGAGACCTCAAGGAAACTATTCCAAATGAGGTTAGCTCGAGGATCACCTGTAGGAGAGCACGTCCTAAAAATGATCATCTTCATTGAGGAACTCGCAAACCTGGGATGCGTGCTAGAAAATGAGTTAAACATCAACTTTATTTTGCAGTCCCTTCCTCACACCTTCTCTCAGTTCGTGCTGAACTTCAACATGCACGATATGGAAGCTGATCTTCCAAAGCACCTCAACATGTCGAGGGTAGCAGAGAGCTCCTTGAAAAAGGAGAAGACACGTGTTCTGTATGTTGGCCAATCATCCTCTTCTAAATCCAAAGCGAAAGCTAAGGGAAGAAGAAGATGAACGCCACCAAACGGAAAGGTGGGGTCAAGAAGGTGCAGGGAATGAATAAGGAAGGGAGAGTGAAAGCAGACAAGAATGAATGCTATTATTGTCAGAAGAAGGGGAACTGGAAAAAGTATTGCATGGCTTTCAAAGCCAAGGACACGAAGCAAGCTACTGCTTCTGCTTCAGGTGTGTTTGTAATCGAAAACCGTTTTTCAGTAAACTCTACATCATGGGTACATGATACCGGTTCTGGTTCTGATATCTGTAATTCTGTGCAGGCTCTGAGAAACCGTAGAGCAATGAAGGCAGGTGATATGACCCTCCGGGTTGGCAATAGAACAAACGTAGATGCCGTTTCAGTGGGGGATTATCACCTGGGGTTGATTAGTAGGCACATTTTGGTGTTGTACAGCTGTTTTTGTATTCCCAGTATGCTATGTAATATTATATCAGTATCATTATTGTCTAATGAAGGATATAATTTTGCACTTGAAAGAAATGTCATGGACATTCTCCTAAATCAAGAAATGATTGGGTTTGGCACACTGGAAAACGGCATATACATACTTAATCAACCTCAAGTTTTCAATATTCAAAACACACTCAAAAGAAAGGCTCTAGATTTAAACCAAGCCTTCCTATGGCCTTGTAGACTTGGTCATATAAATGAAACAAGGTTGACTAAGTTGCATAAAGATGGATATTTAGATCCATTTGAATATTAATCATATGCAACTTGTCAATCATGTATCAAAGGGAAGATGACAAAATCTCCGTTCACCGGACACGGAGAAAGAGCCACGGAGCTCTTGGGACTTGTGCACAGCGATGTATGTGGTCCAATGTCTATACATACATGAAGCGGTCACTCCTACTTCATCATTTTTACTGATGATTTCTCAAGGTATGGACAAGAGTTCTTAATGAAGCATAAATCCGAGGCATTTGAGAAATTTAAGGAGCATAAAAATGAAGTGGAGAAACAGACTGGTAAAAGCATCAAGATACTTCGATCTGATCGAGGTGGAGAATACTTATGTACCAGTTTCCTTGAATGCTTATAAGAGAATTGAATTCTCTCTCATCTTACTCCTCCGTATACAGCTCAGCATAATGGTGTATCAGAAAAGAGGAATTGCACGCTACTGGACATGGTGTGTTCAATGATGAGTAGTGCTGAGTTGCCACTTTCCTTCTGGGGTTTCGCGATGGAATTAGCTGCATACCTATTGAATAGAGTTCCGACCAAGTCTGTGCCTACCACTCCGTATGAAATGTGGAGTGGGAAGAGACCATATCTCAAGTATCTCAAGATATGGGGGTGTCTAGCATTTGTTAAAAAGCTTAATCCGGACAAGCTCGAGGCATGATCGTGTAACACCTGAGTCTGTGTTTAGTAGTAATTGTGTGTTAATGTGGGGGGTTTTGGTAAAAAGTTTACCAAAATTGGTTTCAAGTAATTTATCTGGTTTTATGGTTATTTTTGTAGAATTTTATCTCGACCACACACACTTGTGCATGATAACTAGGGTTAAGCCTAGGGTTACCAAGTTTGGGTGTGCATGGTGGGTTAACTATGTTTAGCCAACCATGGTGGGCTAGGCCTTTGGTTAAGATAATTGGGTTAATTATGAGTTTTAGATTTGGTAAGGGTGATTAGGGTTTAGGGTTGACTTGTGATGAGAAGGAGAGATTTTGATGGGTGTCATGCAAGCATTTAATGAGAGAAGAGAGAATGGTGGCTCTAGGATTGTGTCACACTCCATCCTTTTCAAAAAATTTTGCTTAGCCCTCAAACACTCACCTCACTCACACCTTTCTCCCTCTCACACACACACATCATAGGCAAACATCAGCCAAATACATCATCAGCAGCAACACCATCAGCCGAAACATCAGCCACACCAGCCCCAATGCCATCAACTACAGCTACATAACCCATAGCATCAGCCACCTAACAACTTCAGCTACAAAAGCAACCACAATACAACATTAGCTGCTGCTACAGCAACACAAAAAAATATATAACCAAACAACAGCAGCAGCTTCAGCCAGAACAGCCTCAGCCTCAAACAGAAGCAGCATCAACAGCCAGACACAACACATTTCAGCCAAGGAATTGAGTACTTGGAGCTGTAGCTGTAAGTGCACGGCGGCGCCCCGGCCGTCAATCCGAGGCCAAAATGCGGAAACGATACTTTTCTTTCAACTTATAAACCGGCACCACCGCGCACTATAAAACCCGGATCGGGCCATTAACGTACTCCTAGCTAATTAGAGAAGGGGTAGAGAGATATACCGAGCGATCCGTGTCCTTCGGTCTTCTCGTCGTCATCCTGATCTCCCCGCGGAATCTCCGGTCTTCATCTCCTCGTCGGAAGGGCACCACATCACCGGGTTCTTTTACGGGCTCCCACCTCTGGACCGAGGCAACTCGGGCACGAAGTTGGCGAGTCGACGTGTCCAAGAAAACTGTAGATGAAGTGTAGGATGGTTTGTCTCCGGGGGTTACTAGAAGTTGCCTTTTTGTGGAGGAAATGAACAATGAACTTTTGTGGTGGCTTTTAGGAATTTTGTAGTAAGCAAATGAGAACAAAATCCCTCACAAAATAAATTCCCTCACTACTCAAGAAGTGGCCGGCCCATCTTTTTCCCAAGGGGGGAGAAAAGTCAAGGGGGGAAGCTATCATGCAAGAGAGAGAAAAATGATGATGATGAAATATAATGATCACAACAAACTCTCACTACAAATCAACCCCCATCATCAACAACCATGATTACTCCAAAAGTCAAGCAATCATGGACTAAAGAAAGTCAAGGGATGGTGGAACCATCATGAAACCATCATGATGCAATAATATACAAAGACCACCCTCCACAATGCAAATTTGCACAATTACAAATAAGCCCTCCTCCACCAATTTTCAGCCAAAGAAAGAAACAAAGGAAAATGGCCAAACGGAAAGCAAACTGGCAAATTCCAAAAGCTGATCCCGTATTAAATTATAGGAAAACCGCGCGACTGTATATACATACCCACATTTGTATTCCGACCGAATACAAATGCAATGAGACAAAATCTACACTGTACAATACAAGGATCTGGCTTAAACTAAAGCCCGCTAGTATTATCCGTCCGATCATGATTCGTGCAATACCGCACGTATCTGATCGAACCCAACCATATCTCCATACGGTCTCTACAGCGTTTCGCCCGAAACTTGAGAAAACGGTCTGTGGGGGACTCTAAAGACTCGTCAATACTTTGGTTCTGGATTTAACCACTAGCACGTCAGAGGTATTAGCCATACGTAACGGGCTACCAGGTATTGACCAAAAGGGATGTCGATAAGCGAACTCGTCCTGACAACCTACTGAGCCTGTCAGTGACAATATCCGTACAGTCCGGTCCGTTCGTCTATGAGCTTCGCATGGCGGGCCTAGGGGGTTGGTAAAAGTGAGACCCCCAAAAGCGGTACAAGTCGTGTCGGAGTGTAGCCCAGAACACCCTGAGATATTACTGGAATACCTACCAGTAAATCTCCTGCCATGGCCAAGGACTTCGTGTAATGGCTCTCCTAGACACAGCGCGACCTCACCCCCAATACCAGGAGAGACGAACCCCTGCAGATCCGCTCACTGCCTCTATGTGCTCGGGACTGTACCCAACTAAAACCTGTTTGCACGTCTCCTTTGAGCGTGGTAGGGTAGTAATCAAAGCACAGTGGGAACTCACACGAGAGAAATGATGATCTCAGGTCGATGAACTAACCTGTACACATGTCATCAGGGAACTGCTATCTGACGTCAAATATAAGACCAACTAGCATGTTCCCGGCGAGTCTTTTCCGGTATTCTCATAACTGATTGTTAGGGATTCTGCGTGTTCAAGTTTAGTTAATTACCGCAATCAAGACGGTTTCTCTTGTAGCTTGCCGGTTGAGTACGGGTCGTCCGCAGGGAGATGGGAATCTTTTTCTATGTGCTTTAACGAGTTAAGTCCAGTTTTTCAGATTTTGTTCTGATTAATTAAGTGGTAAATTGATATGTAAAGAGAGCTTGTTAGGGTTAGGATTAGGTTAGTTTGAGTTAGGAGTCTCCCACATCTTTCGTTTCCCCTCTTAATATCGGTGTTACGGTAATCGGCAACAACGGGGATTAGCACGACTAGGAAGGAACTTGCGAGTATAAGCTAGGCTTTCCAACGCATAAGTTCTTCCTTTTGGTGCTTGTCCGTCCGTTCTTGGCTCTTAGCCATAACCTCCGGTTAATTCAACCACAACCGGTCTCACTACGGAATCACCGCTATCATGTAGGATAGGGTGCCGTAAGGAGCAGATTGTGGTTCAATTAACGGGAGTCGAATTAAGCTGTTGGGCAAGGAAAGAGTGAGAGAGATTTTCTTCTCTCAAACTTCCCTTATCCTACCCTAACAAGTATGAAACTACTCACACATCATGATACGGAAAAATAAAACAAAACAAAAGAGGAAGATAGAAAGAAAGAGATTAGAAGATAACAACTAGCTATTTGCGACCTCACCTTGGCAAGGATCAAGCGTAAGCATCATGGTTGTGTTAAGGATAAAGAAAAAGAGAGAAGAAAGAAACAACAAGAAATAACAACAACTAGTTAACAAATTAAAATTACAACAATTAACAAGATAATAAGACAAGCATAATAATGAAAGAGTCTTCTTTATTCATCATTCTTCACTCACAAAGCTCACTACAAGTTTTAATGGAGAAGAGATGAGAAGAGGAAGATGAAACACAACTAAATCTAGAAAAGAAAATACAAGATTATGGACCCTTTCCTTCACAAAGTTCTGGGCTATTTATAGGCTGAAAAATGAAAACCTAGGGCAACCACTAGAACACAAATAAAAAGACCAAAACACCCCTGGAAAAGTTTTGTCTGCCGCCACCATACGGCCGCGGTTCCGCGGCCTAATAGAGGAGTTGTCTCCTCTGGTATTCTGTGGTCCCCTGGTTTGATGTACCCTTTATTCTGGTATATATATTTTTTCATATTTTCTTCACGATTTTTCCAGAATTTCTTTTGAGGGAAAGGTGACTTGATGTGGACTTTTTGTCATGATTTTCTTGAGCTCCGCGTAGATTTCTTGGATCTTGTGCTGCCATTGAGCCTTCTGCATGAAAACGACATTGATTTGACATTTCGTCTCTTAATCTGACGTGTGGCAACAAACGGATAAAGAGGGGAGATCCGTGTTTTATCTGTGGTTGGCAGGAACCCGGATTTTGTCGTGTTTTCCATGAATTTCACCGTTTTAGAACCGAGAACTTGTATCCTGCAATTGACTAGCAAACACGGCTCAAGAGTATCTACCGATATGCAATGTGATACAAATTGGGCGGTATGAAAATGCAAAAATCTGATATGAACAAATACCCCCAAACTTATCATTTGCTCGTCCCGAGCAAAGCCAATTTATTCACAAAAAATTTCCAAACCTTACTTTCGCAGGGAACGCGATTGCACTGAGCATGTGCAACAAGCCGTTAAACCTCTAGGTGTCCCTAGTAGGAGGAGTGTTGTCTCCTGAGGGTTTTCAGCGGATACTACCCACAAAATCCGGTCAAGCTAGTTTTGTAAAATAACTAAGATTCAAACCCCTAAAGTTTTGTTTCAGAAAATAACAATTCTATGATCCTAAGTCTAGACTATCGAACCTTTATTTTTCACGCCTCGCTTCTTATTTAACTACAGATTTTATATGTCTTTACGTGTAGTGCAAATAGTGTCGTTAAGTTCCAGAAGGATCGATTAAAGTCATCATGTCACACAAAAAGCCCAGATAACAATTTTAAAAGGATCACATATGTTTTATAAAGTGTTAAGCATTTTTCAAGTTTCGTTTTCCACTAAAGTTTCAACTTCAGAATTTCTATCTTTTCTAACAGGAAACTAGGTCTTATTCTTCACTCCACCTTTTTCTTGTTTTCATTTCATACACACCTCTGTGAACGTGCAATAGTCTTTATCATAGAGTAAAACCTTCATATCTCCGCTAATTTTTTTTTATAAAAGCCTGTCTTTTATCAAGATTATTCTCACACAAAGAACCGTTAGGAATTTTAACTCGGAGAGAACACTTGCTTGATTTTGTTTTAATCTGGACTTTCTCGGCTTCTTAGCGAGCTTTGGGCCAGTGCACCCAAACCAGTTGGCTTTAGGGCATTAGGTGTAAAAACACCCCGGCGGACTTAATTACTCAAGTTACCCAGGTTTAAAAACAAAAGACAGTTTGGCGTGAAAATCAGATGATTTAATACGAACGAAGATATAACCGGCAGTTCAATTATTTTTTTGGATAAAAGACGTGTTTAGTGTGTTTGGTGTGTAATCATTCCAATCAAGTTCCAGATGGGTTATTTTTCAGACTTAGTTCCAATTACGGCATCAATAACATTTCTTCATATTCGCTTTACTTCATAAACTATTCTTGACATTACTTATTTCAGAACAAACCTATTTGATCCTCAGAAAATCATTTATCTGTTTAAAAGTTTTTAAACATAAAAGACTTGTCATCTAATTTCAAAAAACTCACGACACGTGTAGTGTGATGTAAAGACGTATATCAGTTATAGTTAACTTCAAAGGAGAGTTATCTTTCAGGTTTTCAAAATCTAAACATAAGATTTAGTTATTCCTATTTTTTCAAACAAAAACCGTCGAAATTTTGAATCAGAGTTCTTCCACAACCTAACTTGACAGAAAAGTTTTTTATGTTTTTAGAAAATTTTCAAATTTTTATGGATTTCAATATGAAGATGCAAAATATACATATGAATGCGAAGGTAAGAAATGCGTACCGAGCGTACCCCCAAACATAAACTGGACAGTGTCCTCACTGTCATTGCATGAAGAGATCATTTGAAGGGTCAAAAATGTCGGTTATCGATACACAATTTTTATTTGTTTTTGTTTTTAAAGAAAAGAAAAAGAATATACACAAATATATACAAAATGGTTTATACATACCCCCAAACTTATTTGGAACAGTGTCCACTGTTCTTGGCTGGATAACCGAAGCTTGGAGGTAGGCAGAGGAAGATTAGGCAGGGTAAACCGGCTCCTGTAAGAACAGGAGCTCCTCTGTTAGTTCGGCGCTAAGGTACGGTTTGAGTCGGTGTCCGTTCACTTTAAAAAATGAACCGTCCTTTGGATTTTCCAAATCCACAGCGCCCTGCGGATACACATTCCGCACAAAATACGGCCCTTTCCAGCGAGATCTGAGCTTTCCAGGATGGAAGTGAAGTCGGGTGTCGTAAAGCAGTACCTGCTGACCAGGTATGAAAGTTTTGCGCAAAAGGTGTTTATCGTGAAACACCTTCGTTCGATTCTTAACGACAACCGCGTTATCGTAAGCCTCATCCCTAAGCTCGCTTAGTTCGTTCAACTGCAGCTTCCGATGGCTGCCCGCATCCTCGAGAGACAGATTCAGCTCCTTTATCGCCCAAATTGCGCGATGCTCTATTTCGACAGGTAGATGGCAGGCTTTTCCGTACACAAGCCGATAGGGAGACATGCCAAGGTCGGTCTTATAAGCGGTTCGAAAGGCCCAAAGGGCATCAGTGAGTTTCAGCGACCAATCCTTACGGTTCTTGGAAACCGTCTTCTCCAGTATCTGCTTGATTTGCCGATTTGAAACTTCGGCCTGCCCGTAGGTTTGGGGGTGGTAGGGCGTAGAGAGCTTATGATTAATGGAGTATTTCCGCATCAAGGCCTCGAAAGTCTTGTTGCAGAAATGACTTCCATTGTCGCTAATGATCGCTCGGGGGTTCCCAAACCGGGAGAAAATGTTTTCTTTAAGGAACCTTGTCGTTAGTCCGGCTGGGCACAGCCTCGACCCTTTTAGAGACGTAATCAACAGCGAGAAGGATGTACAAGTTCCCAAAAGAGCTGGGAAACGGCCCCATGAAATCTATCCCCCAAACATCGAAAATCTCCACAACCAAGATCGGTTCGTGCGGCATCTCGTTCCTCCAGGATATCCGGCCCATGTGTTGGCACCGGGAGCAAGCCTTGCAATAGTCATGAGCGTCTTTGAAGAGTTGTGGCCAGTAGAAACCACATTACAAGATCTTCTCAGCTGTCTTTCTGGGGCCAAAATGCCCGCCACGCGCTTGATCGTGGCAAAATGACAGCACACTCTTGAATTCCTCGTCAGGGACACACCGACGAATAATCTGGTCGGGACAGTACTTGAACAAATAGGGTTCGTCCCAGTAAAAGTGCTTTACTTGGGTTAATAAGAGAAGTCTGTCCTGACTCGACCATTCAGTCGCTAGTAATCCCGTGGCCAAATAGTTCACAATATCTGCGAACCAGGGTTCGCAAGATACTGTCAAGAGCTGTTCATCCGGGAACACGTCGTTGATCGGAATTTAAAGCGAAGGCGAAGAAGGAAGTCGTGAGAGATGGTCGGCAACTACGTTTTCACATCCTCGTTTGTCCTTAATGACAAGGTCAAACTCCTGAAGCAAGAGGATCCAACGGATTAACCGAGATTTTGCATCTTTCTTCGCAAAAAGATGGCGTCGAGCAGAATGATCAATGTAGACAATGACTGGAGAGACGATGAGGTAGGGCCTGAACTTTTCTAAAGCAAATACAACAGCTAAGAATTCCTTCTCAGTTGTTGTATAATTGAGTTGTGCGTCGTTCAGGTTTCGGCTCGCATAATAGATTACGTGCGGCATCTTGTTGATGTGTTGTCCAAGGACAACACCAATGGCAAAGTCGGATGCATCGCACATAATCTCAAATGGGTGCGTCCAGTCAGGTGAAGAAAGAACGGGAGCGGAAGTGAGTGAGCGTTTCAATGACTCGAATGCAGTCATACAGCTCGAGTTGAAGACGAATGGCGTATCCTTGGCCAGCAAAAGAGTCAAGGGCCTAGCAATCTTGCTAAAGTCCTTGATGGACCGTCTATAGAAACCGGCATGGCCAAGGAAGGCTCGGATATCTCTGACGCATCGGGGAGGAGGAGGATTGGAAATGACCTCAATCTTTGCTTTGTCAACCTCTATGCCATTTTGCGAAATGATTTGTCCTAAGACAATACCTTCGCGTACCATGAAGTGGCATTTCTCCCAATTCAAAGTGAGATTCTTGTCCTTACATCGGGTAAGGACAGCGTCAAGATGCAGCAAACACTCGTTGAAGGAATCGCCGAAGATGGAGAAATCATCCATGAAAATCTCCAGAAATTTTTCCACCATATCTGAGAAGATTCCCATCATACACCGCTGGAAGGTAGCGGGTGCATTGCATAACCCAAAGGGCATGCGATGATATGCGAACGTGCCGAAAGGACAAGTGAATGTGGTCTTGTCCTGGTCTTTTTCGGCGGTGGGAATCTGATTGTAGCCGGAGTAGCCATCAAGAAAGCAGTAGTACTCGTGTCCGGCCAATCGTTCAAGCATCTGGTCAATAAAAGGTAGCGGAAAGTGGTCTTTCCGCGTTGCGGCGTTGAGTTTTCTGTAATCAATTCATATTCGCCACCCAGTTTTGGTGCGAGTAGAGATTAACTCGTTCGCCTCGTTGGTTATGACCGTGATGCCCGACTTCTTGGGGACAACATGAATGGGGCTAACCCACTGGCTATCAGAGATAGGGTAAATGATACCACTATCTAGACATTTTACGATCTCCTTCTTCACAGCCTCTTTCATGAATGGATTGAGACGTCTTTGTGGATCCCGGGCTGGTTTGGCATCATCCATCAGATGAATGTGATGCTCAACGATAAGGGGACTAATCCCCTTGATGTCCGTCATGGACCAGCCAAAAGCTTTCCTGTTGCTGTGCAAGACCGCGAGAAGGGCTTTCTCTTGCTCTGGAGCTAGAGAAGCCGAAATGATGACAGGGAGGGTCTCGTTCTCACCTAAGTAAGCGTACTTAAGGTGAGACGGCAAAGGCTTGAGTTCGAGCATTGGAGGTGAAACGATGGAAGGCAAGATTGGTGCAGAGGTCTCGAACTGAAAGGACTCCAGCAAAGGTTCAAAGCGAGTGTAGGCGACCGAGTCGGATGGTTCAGGTAACTCATCCGAAAATTCGAAAGATTCAAACTCGGGTTGTGCGCGGTTAAGATCGTTCGAGAACGTAAAACACTCGTAGTCGTTGTCGGGCGCAGAAACAGCAGCAGGTTCGAGGAGGAACGCACTAGTGGCGTCAAGATTATCGTGATCAAACAGAAACTCCTCGAATTCACATTCTTCTGGGGTGATCTCCTGGATCGAGCGGACGTCCAGTATATGAGCATTAGGTTCGACGGGCTGATTCCCCAACCTAAAAATGTTGAGTTCAATCGTCATGTTTCCAAAAGAGAAGTTCATCGAACCATTGCGACAATTGATCATAGCATTTGAGGTTGCAAGAAATGGGCGACCGAGTATCACCGGAATTTGATTCCGGGGGTTAGCTACAGGCTGTGTGTCTAATAAAATGAAGTCAACGGGGAATATGAAGTCCCCGACTTTTATTAACACATCCTCTAGCTCACCCCTAGGATGGGTGATCGATCGGTCGGCCATTTGGAGAGTGTGCAGTGCGTGGGTTTCAGCTCTCCTACGCCTAATTGCTCGTATACTGAATACGGAAGCAGGTTAACACTGGCACCAAGATCTAATAATGCGCGGTTAATGTTCTTATCCCCAATGGTAATTGAAATCGTAGGACAGCCAGGGTCCTTCCGTTTTTGTAGTAAAGATTGGGTAAGGGCATCACTCACAGCACTAGCCAAGAAAACTTTCTTGGGTACCTGAGACTTCCACTTTTTCGTGCACAAGTCCTTTAAGATTTTCGCGTAAGACGGGACTTTTTGGACAGCATCTAAAAGAGGAATGTTAATGTTAACCTGCTTAAATAACTCCAGAATCTTCTCCATTTGAGGATTTTGTTTATTAGACCTCAACCGGTTTGAAAATGGAACATTTTTAAAATTGGTTGAGTCTAATGTTGGAGGAGGAGATTATGGAGTTGGAACGGATCCTAGAACAGGTGTTTTCGTTGAGTGAGAAGTGGGTCCGTTCAGAGCAGAAGAAGAAGAAGAAGGAGAGCCTTTTGAAGAATGGAGAATAGGCTCAGAAGACGAAGAAGCATGAGAAGAAGAAGAAGGAGAAGAAGAAGCGGCCGGGGTGTTATCGTCAATCTGTGTGCCCATGTTGTTTTGCAGCATCCTTCCCGATCTCAATGTGGTCACGGCACTCACATTATGGTTCTGTTGTTCAAGAGCAACATGTGCATTATGTGGGTGACCGGGATTTGGGAGTGGCTGGGACGGGAGCTTCCCCTTTTCTCGCTCGCTTAAGGCCGCATTCAGCTGTGTAATCTGGGACTCGATGGTCTTGATGCTTTGCCCGTGAGCGGCAGTGTATTGCACTAAGGACTGAATGGAAGACTGGATGTTGGCGGTGGACTGAGTTGATTGTTTAACGAACGCCTCCAGACTTCGTTCGAGCGAGGAAACCTTATCGTTGTTTGACGGAACAAAGTTGTTTGGTGGAAAAGAATTATTGGGTGCAAAGTTGTTCGTCTGAATTTGGAAAGGTTGGAGTTGGAAGGGCTGCTGAAACTGCTGTTGAGTTTGTTGTTGCGCTTGTTGTTGCGGCGGAGGGGCCCTTTGGAAATTGTTGCCTTGGAATTGATTCTGATTCTGATTCCAGGCGAAATTGGGGTGGTTCCTCCAACCGGGATTGTAGGTGGAAGAGTATGGATCATTCCTCGGTCTTTGCTGGAATGCAGCATTAACCTGATCCTGTCCTTGCGAGGGTGGATTGTAAGGACACTCTTCGGTCAAGTGAGAAGGATCGGAACAACAAGCGCAAATGGTACGAAGGGGGAGAACAGGGGCTGGAGCAGGAGAAGAAAATTTGCTCTCTATCGCTTCAAGCTTTCTTGTTATTGCAGCCATTTCAGCTTTCATCGCAATAGAGACATCAAGTTGGTGAATTCCTACCCTAAACTGACCGGTAGAAGTGGAGGTAGAAGAAGAAGAAGTCGGTCTGGTCCTCTCCCATTGTAGCGTTTGCTCCGCAAGGTCGTCAAAGAACTGCCACGCTTCCTCGTCAGATTTCGATAGGTAGTGGCCTTGACAGATGGTTTCCAACAACTGCTTCGTTGCTGGGTTCAGACCTCGTATAAGGTTTGGCAAAGTTAACATTTCTCTATACCGTGGTGAGGACACTGAACAAGAAGGTCTTTGTACCGGTCAAAGCACTTCCAGAAGGGTTCAGAAGGAAGCTGAGAGAATTGGTTGATTTCATTTCGAATCCTTGCGGTTTTATGATTCGGATAGAACTTTTTGAGAAACGCTTTAACAAACTCGTCCCAACTGGTTATGGAGTGGGAAGTGGTGCTATACAGCCATTTTTCAGCGAGATCGCATAAAGTGAACGGAATGACCCGTAGACGTATTGTATCGTCCGACAGTTGGGTAGTTTTCATCATGACATAGACGTTTTGAAATTTGTTGATGAAGATATAGGCATCTTCAGATTCAAGCCTATGAAATCGTGGAAGCATGTTGATGAAGTGGGGCTTAATTTCAAAATTATCCCCATTGGCCGGTGGAAGAGAAAGGCAGGTGGGAAGTGCAGAACGGGTGGGATAGAAATGGTCCTGGAGCGCGATTCGCTGCGGCGCTACAACAGGCGGTGGTGGTGGGATATTGGTCTCCGTAGGAGGTGGAGCCAATCCAGGGTTAGTCAAAGAGATGTTCGGATTAAATCCTGACATCGCGGAAGAAGAGGTTGGTGAAGGTGAAGGCGAAGATGTATGAACAGAATTCCGGTCAACGTCGGAGTTGGTCGGCAAAGGTAAGGATGAAAGAGGAGTGGACGGAGTATCGACGTCTGAGTCGATCGCGTAGTCGGTAGCGACTAACGTAACGCGGACTAGACGGGCGCTAGTGTCCCGAGTCCAAGCGGACATACACTAAACGAGTTTAGTATAGTCAAAGCGGAGAAGGTGAGGGTAAGAAAACGTCAATGGAGAAAACGATGGGTGGTGGGTGAAAAATGGATTTGGCGACAAAAGGGAAAGTTTTTATAAAAGTTTTTGATTTTTTTCCTTTTTTTTGTTTGTTTTTTTTTTAGAAAGATCTTTACAGAAAGATGTACGGACTTACGGTTTTAAGCAATCACAAATAAGATATGCACAATCTCACCTAGATCTAGGGTCGCCTAAGTCAACTAGACCTACTCCTAACTGTTCCAGAGGGCTAGAAAAAGGACCTCAAACCGTCTCTTCTCCGTTTAATGCGGCCAGATAAGTGCCAGGTAAGTAGGAGGTTGTCCAACGCTTTCGCGAAGTTCCTTAATTAAATAACCACTTTCCTTCGTCACACTTTCCTAGGCACCGCAAAAGTCAGATAGGATAAACGGCCGATGCCTGTAACTAGTCCTCTGTCCTATTGAGCGCGAAGTCCTTAGGGCTGAGTCTAGTATTTTTTAATTTTTAACAATGGTCAATGCATATGCTTTTTGTGATTTTTGGGGTACTGGGAAGGGTGATGAAATCCCCACCCAATCTGAATTGGTTTCAAGCCCCTTAAGTCCGTATTAATGAATGCAAAGCGATAATAAATCAACTACAAACAATCTTTATTTTTTAAGAGCGGCGCAAAGAATCCTGCACAAGAACAGTTTATTGGAAGGGGGAGAAGAGTTTGCGCAAAAAAATCTGCAGAAAACACAGTTTATTGGAGTCCAGAGGAGTGGGGAGGAGAACAGAGACTTTCCCAGAGATTTTGGCCCACTGAATCCACCAAGTGGCCGCGGTTCCGCGGCCTAAGCCACCTTATGCCGCGGTTCCACGGCACAATAGTAGGATTGGGCCTTCAATTTTGTTGGCTGGGTTCTTTTGGGTTTCCTCTTCTGTTCCAAGGCCCTTGAATCTGCAATTGCTTACTGGAACTGCTCCAGATTTTTACAGTAGACCGTTTGCTTCGTTTTGATCCGTCGCGGTGTAGCCGCGGAATGTGGGTCTATCTTCCCACGTCTTTGGCAATGAACTTGAACTCCGTATTATCCTGCACACTTGCACAAAAACTAATCAAAAATAACAAGATGATTTTTTTACAAAGTGTATTTTTTTTGTTTTGTATTTTTTTGGTTCTTTTTATATTCACAAGTTAACCCGAAATTACACAAAGAAATAAACTACCGTCTCCCCGGCAACGGCGCCATTTGATTGTTAGGGATTTTGCGTGTTCAAGTTTAGTTAATTACCGTAATCAAGACGGTTTCGCTTGTAGCCAGCCGGTTGAGTACGGGTCGCCCGCAGGGAGATGGGAATCTTTTTCTATGTGGTTTAACGAGTTAAGTCCAGTTTTTCAGATTTTGTTGTGATTAATTAAATGGTAAATTGATATGTAAAGAGAGCTTGTTAGGGTTAGGATTAGGTTAGTTTGAGTTAGGAGTCTCCCACATCTTACGTTGCCCCTCTTAATATCGGTGTTACGGTAATCGGCAACAACGGGGATTAGCACGACTAGGAAGGAACTTGCGAGTATAAGCTAGGCTTTCCAACGCATAAGTTCTTCCTTTTGGTGCTTGTCCGTCCGTTCTTGGCTCTTAGTCATAACCTCCGGTTAATTCAACCACAACCGGTCTCACTACGGAATCACCGCTATCATGTAGGATAGGGTGCCGTAATGAGCGGATTGTGGTTCAATTAACGGGAGTCGAATTAAGCTGTTAGGCAAGGAAAGAGTGAGAGAGATTTCCTTCTCTCAAACTTCCCTTATCCTACCCTAACAAGTATGAAACTACTCACACATCATGATACTGAAAAATAAAACAAAACAAAATAGGAAGATAGAAAGAAAGAGATTAGAAGATAACAACTAGCTATTTGCGACCTCACCTTGGCAAGGATCAAGCGTAAGCATCATGGTTGTGTTAAGGATAAAGAATAAGAGAGAAGAAAGAAACAACAAGAAATAACAACAACTAGTTAACAAATTAAAATTTCAACAATTAACAAGATAATAAGACAAGCATAATAATGAAAGAGTCTTCTTTATTCATCATTCTTCACTCACAAAGCTCACTACAAGTTTTAATGGAGAAGAGATGAGAAGAGCAAGAAGAAACACAACTAAACCTAGAAAAGAAAATACAAGATTATGGACCCTTTCCTTCACAAAGTTCTGGGCTATTTATAGGCTGAAAAATGAAAACCTAGGGCAACCACCAGAACACAAATAAAAAGACCAAAACACCCCTGGAAAAGTTTTGTCTGCCGCCACCATACGGCCGCGGATCCGCGGCCTAAGCATGCTTAGGCCGCGGTTCCGCGGCCTAATAGAGGAGTTGTCTCCTCTGGTTTTCTGTGGTCTCCTGGTTTGATGTACCCTTTATTCTGGTATATATACTTTTTCATATTTTCTTCATGATTTTTTCAGAATTTCTGTTGAGGGAAAGGTGACTTGATGTGGACTTTTTGTCATGATTTTCTTGAGCTCCGTGTAGATTTCTTGGATCTTGTGCTGCCATTGAGCCTTGTGCATGAAAACAACATTGATTTGACATTTCGTCTCTTAAACTGATGTGTGGCAACAGACGGATAAAGAGCGGAGATCCGTGTTTTATCTGTGGTTGGCAGGAACCCGGATTTTGTCGTGTTTTCCATGAATTTCACCGTTTTAGAACCGAGAACCTGTATCCTGCAATTGACTAGCAAACACGGCTCAAGAGTATCTACCGATATGCATTGTGATAAAAATTGGGCGGTATGAAAATGCAAAAATCTGATATGAACAATAACCCAATGAGCACCTGTATACATCTTAGGTGAACCAACTGACACCAATGGCTTGTGAGACCGGCCACCGCCCCTCGTCGTGGTCTCGACTGTATACACTAGTCTACTCTGGAGTATCGATGCCCTGACTCGAAACTCCCACGACTAGGGACCTTTTAAGGATGTGCTTATAGACCCCCGCTCCCATGTATATGATCGCCCTCATACTGCTGGTCCTCAAGAAAGCATCCTAAGGGTTCTATCAACATGTAATAGTGACCTGTTAGGTCACCTGAAGCAGTACATGATGATAAAGGTAAACCAGATAGCATACTATTATCTTGAGTAAGACTGTCCTACCGGTATAGGTCCTCCCTAAATCATTGCAATCATGTGCCTGTGATCCAATAATTGACTCTGAGGGCACTATCTCCAACAATCTCCCACTTGCACTCAAGGCTAATTATTGCGATGTCGCATACTCATAGCCCGTGTGATATCGAACAACCAACTCCTCTTCTAATCAGTCTCACAAAACCCGTTTGCGAAACTATTGCGTTCGAGGAATAGCCTCAGTCAGTGGATCCGCCTTGATGTTTCTTTCTATGTCTCTCTATATCTCAAGTTCGCGGAGAATGTCATCTCCCGAAATGAGCAATACTTGTCTTAGAATGTGTCTGGATGTCTGATGGGACCTAGCTCATAAATGAACTCCAAATCCAAACTTCTTAGACTGTATCGTCAACTGAACTTAATCAGTATCCTGCGTCATGCCTCCCTCAGTATCCCCTTGGACCACCTCTCCAAAATACTGCCCCTCGTCAGAAGAAAAACTATAACTCTGACAACTAATATGTCATCCAGGTCACCTTGGAATCCTGGAATGATAACTGTCTCCCGAATGAGGTTGTCGTTATCATATCCCTAGAACATCCACTTATGTTCTAAAGCTGCTTCCGAATGTTCCTCCAGGATTGGATCAATATCGGCTTATTGCATCTACGGCAAAAACAACATTTGGTGTGGTACTTGACATCTTATGATTGACTCAATTGCCTAAGCAAGTGATCTGCCAATCATGCACATCCCTGTCCCTTTTAGTCTATAAGACACCTTTAGAGAGGGTGACTCCATCACCTGCAGGTACACTACCGTGCCTGGAGTCGTCCATTCTAAATACTTTTAGAATGCTGTCTAAGTACCCAGATTGGGAAACCACCCAAATCTAGATCTAAAACCATAGATCAAGTGACCAGAATGTCTGATATAATATCTAAGTCCTATGTGGAGAAACCACTGTGTGACAACCAAAGTATAATCGACCGCAGTATAGGAACTTCACTTCCTACTCTGTGTATGTCATCCAAATACTAGGACATCACACCCTACTGCTTTCTTAACAGATCCATCCCCAATTCTGATGAAGTCAAACCTTCGACTGTCACATCAGAAATAGATGATCTATCTCCGCTATATCTGCTTTAGTCTATAAATAGACATAAGCCACATTTCCACCATGCTTCCGCTGTTCCCACTGACCATGACAACCGTCTGGCAGAGTCATATAAACGTACACTTCTAAAGCTAGTTTAGAACGACGCTATACTCATCCTCCTGCCGGGTCTCACAGTCTGGAACAACAGCAATGACAAGTCTGGGTAAACAAGAACCTCCCTGTCACCGTCCTTGAGGCTACTGGAGTACCTCTCGGGTGCTTGAGGTTACCCACCAAATCCACGGAGTGGCCAATGGAATGTCAATCAGATCGAATCTTTAGGTTCTTATCAAATTTTCAGTAATCGTCTGCGGTTCTGGAATCATTTCCAGTTCTACCACACTCCCACTTCTGTTTTCTGAAAAAATCCTTTTTACTTAAAACTGTGGCGAGTCAAGAACAATATCACTATTGATCTTCCAGATGGTAGAAAGTCAACCCTCGTCATAGCCTGGGTCAACCCACAAACAGCCATTACAGAAACGTGCCTTGAGTTATCCAGAGTCTGGTTTTAAGCATAAGTCGGACAACTCCCCGTACCTTAACAATGTCAAGTTATGAACTGTTCTATATCCAATACAGAAACAGTGGCACTGATTTAATTGAACCAGATTCAAATCATGCAGCTGTCTCTAGTGCATGTTAACTAAATGGAAAGAGGCCGATCAGCGTTACTCAACTTAGGAATGCTTCTAATTATGTGTAACCTGAAAGAGAAGCAAGTTCTCTTAATCATTATTATCAACTGAATACCATACACAAGTATCTACATCTTCGATCACCCTGAAGAATCCCGATACTTGCAACACCTGGTTCTCTACTTTATCCACATACTTATAGCTTCTCAAAACTTGGACCTTGTGTTTCTACGAAACACATGTCTAAGAACTAGAGAAGTCACAAGTAAACAAAATATAGTACGAGTATCAACCCCTCTGTCCTGATGGACACTGGACAACATACAATACTCTGTATAAGTCCCTTGAGTCTAATAACTCAATCCCTGTGTGTCGTAGGTTGAAAACTGTACTTATGGTTAAGAAGAATTACACCGCTGTTTAGTGCTCCTTACCTAACCATCCACTGATATAGGTAAATGTCATGGACATAATTTCAAAAGGTTATATCTCACTCTATAAAAATAGACGTACAGATATATCAATTCGAAATTGGTGCATACCAACGGATATTCAAAACCAAATATTTGACGTCCGGCAAACAACCCGGGTGATTTCCTCAAATATCACCAATTACAACGAATTCCGATATAATGAGGATGATCACCTAATTCCCAATAACTTACTCCCACTCATCATCTGTAAAACCATACAGATGTGAGAATCATACCTGGTAAATACATACCCTGGAGAAAGGGCTAATTGGGAAATCAGTTTTCTTTTAGCAGTACACAGTGAAACTGAAACATTGAAATGTTTCGTAGGGGTATCCGTGTATTCCTAGTAATGCCTCTTCCATTATCCAGATTCACAACTGTAACCGTATATTTCTTTGCCATCTCTCTAAATCCCTTTATATATATGTATTTAGTCATTACCTTCTGTACACCCTCTTAGGCTAAATGGTTTTCTTCCTTTCCTACCGTTCGGCACCAGCCTATGGTTTGGAAGAAGACTATCCAATAAGCGTAATGGGTATACTGTCCTAATCCTAGGAGCACTCGCAACGCGAGAGAAGGTGAAGATAAAGGACACCTGAATAAACCTTATTCCTATTTCTACTGAACCAGAATCCATCCCCGAACTGGAACAAGTTCCTTTCGAGTTCGTATATAACCATACGATGGAGTATCCAAATAACTGTGGATCTTCATAGTGATACGGAGTGTTTTGGAGAAATACAAAGGTGATGTGGGAGTGGTAATGAAATACTTGGTTTGGTCGTGAATAGCAGTCGCAATTTACTTTGCCCTCTTACTAATCCCTTTATTTGTCTTAACTTAATACCTTCTATACACCACACTTAGGCTAATCGGCTTTCTTCATTCCCTACCGTTCGGCACCAGCCTATGATTTGGAAGAAGACTATCCGATGGGCGTAACGGGTGTACTATCTCCTAAACCAAGGAGTACTCGCAATCTGAGAGAAGGTAAAAGGAAAAGACAACTGAATAGTCCTATCCGTTTTCTCTAGAACCAGAAAACATCCTCGAATAAATTCCTTCGAGTTCGTATATAACCATACGATGGTTTTATCCAATGGAAGTGGACGTTCGTAGTAATACGGGGTGTCCTGGAGAAAAGGGTAAAAGTAGGAGTGGCAATGAGGTATGAAACTCTGACAATCCAAAATCCAGTGTTTAAGAAGGTTCGATTAATCTTGGTCACTGAGTCATAGTCTTAGGGTCGGGTCATGGTCGCTGCCAAAGAGAGAGAGAGAAAAGAAACACTCAGCGTGCACTCTAACCTAGATCAGAATGGTTATCAATTTATCTAATCAGGAAACCTCCCACTGTACCGTCAAATTCTCCTCCAAACCTGAAAGAAGAATTAATCGGGATCACCAGAGGAGTAAACCAACTCATCAGTGGGAATCGGGATCCAACTATCATCGCATGATAACGTGACGTAATCCGCTCACGTTATCACACTCCAGAAGGTATGCGCATATCTGGCAAGTTTCAGTTTCTTTAGAAACACCCGATGTGATTTTTACCCCATGCTCTTATGACCTTGATGAAGGTCAACAAATCATAAGTCACATGTCAAGTTCTACCCGTCATTGTCCAGGTTAATTTGAACCCACCCGTACAAGCCCTTGACGAAGGTCAACAAGGCTATATGACTGTCCCAAACCAACGCATCTATCTATGCAGCAGAAAGGCAACAAGAAGCTACCATTCACCATGCCTTGACGAAGGTCAACAAACATAGCATGAATACTACGTGCTACCCGTCTGAAATGACAAAGGGCTACGAATTGTTTTTGGCGAAAAAACTTTAACGTAATGAACTTGATATCGTTGAAGGAACCAGATAGAATTTTATAAAAATATAGTGACGAAAACTTTTGCTAAAGAGGTCACTCCCGGTGAAGGGATCTCGGCTCTTTCCCCGTAGAATGAGGTGCAGGATATTCCAACTGAATACCACGATGCAAAGCAAAAGGCAATCGGCTATAGTGAAGTTATTGCCCTGACGCAAACTTCTGTCCAAGGGGTCACTCCCGGTGAAGGGATCTCGGCCCTTGCCTCGTCGACTGAGGTGCAGGATATTCCAACTGAATACCACTGTACAAAACAAAAGTGAACGTCCTTGCAATAACAGCTTTTTGAAAATTGTTCCAACAACATCAGAATAGGTTTGTTTAGCTTGCATTGATCCGAATCAACGCAGTCCCATCAATTGATCACACCAATAAAGAACGAAAATAATGATGTACGTATATGCCATCCGCATTCGCCACTGGGCCCCGTCATTACCCGTTAGGTTACTTAACTAACGACCGAGCGGGGACTGGACTAGCGCGGATGCAAAACATATACAACATCTACTAGTATATATATCAATATATAACATTCGCTCAAGGCGTGATAAAATGCAACATCACAGAAATGTAATAAGCATCACAGAACAATACAGATATTTGGAATCCCCGGGTTTCATAGAGCCGCTACTGAAACCCGACGTTCCCCTGGTCGTGTGGATAGCCTGTGCAATGAAATCCTAGACCCTTACGGGCGTGGCAAGTTACCCGCCAAAAGCTGAAGCGAGGCAGCCCCCTTCAGCAACGTGAATGGACCACCCAACACTTCACGGAATCCGGCAACTTGGGCACCCCTCCTTGCATCAACCTGTACCCCTTACGAGTGCGGCGAATAGCCCGCCAATTATAGAGTGAAGCCCCCACCGTCTCAATGCCATGAGATGCGGGCCCGTTGCCCTTTAGAACCCGGCTACCCAAGCACCCCTCCGTGGGGTAATCCTAATACAGAAAGTAAAATATACATACAACGGGTACATCGACTTCAGCCCGGTCGTGCCCTAAAAGAATAATATACAAACAGGAAGTGACGACAGTCCACATGTCGGACGCTCGCCCCGCAATATCAAATGTACATATACAACCAAACTGTACTAACGATGCATCTAGGCTATCCACCACGACAACAGCAACATCACAGCACAACACAGAACATCAACGTGAATGTCACGTTCGCAAATTCGTCTAAAAGGGCTATAGCAGTTAGACAGGATTTACCGATCAAGTGACATTCACGGTCGCAGATATAATGTAAATACTGTGAACTAACATGTTTAAAATTTTCGATCGACTGAATTTTCCGAAGTGGGCCCCAAGCATAATTGTAGCACTCAAAAACATTTGGGCCCAAAAAGAATATACCAGAAACCCTATTTCCATGTCAGAGAGCCACTGTAAACATTTGATGCAGTGAAGCAAAAATTCGGCGGCGGATCCGCGGCCGAAACGTGGGTTTGGCCGCTGATCCGCCGCGGTACAGTAACTTCAGCTTACAAAATTTTCACAAAATGCATAAAAAAACCATGCACGTAGTTTTTACAATTTATCAAATAATTTTTTGAGCACTGCAAAAATTCGACTGAAACTGAATATGAAAACGCGGTTTTTTGAAAATCCGTTTGATCGAACTTGTAAACACGTTAGAGAAAGCTAGACTAGGTTAATGGCGTGGCTCTGATACCAGTGTAAGTGCACGGCGGCGCCCCGGCCGTCAATCCGAGGCCAAAATGCGGAAACGATACTTTTCTTTAAACTTGTAAACCGGCACCACCGCGCACTATAAAACCCGGATCGGGCTATTAACCTACTCCTAGCTAATTAGAGAAGGGGTAAAGAGATATACCGAGCGATCCGTGTCCTTCGGCCTTCTCGTCGTCATCCCGATCTCCCCGCGGAATCTCCGGTCTTCATCTCCTCGTCGGAAGGGCACCACATCGCCGGGTTCTTTTATGGGCTGCCACCAGTGGACCGAGGCAACTCGGGCATGAAGTTGGCAAGTCGACGTGTCCAAGAAAACTGTAGATGAAGTGTAGGATGGTTTGTCTCTTGGGATTACTAGAAGTTGCCTTTTTATGGAGGAAATGAACTATGAACTTTTGTGGTGGCTTTTGGGAATTTTGTAGTAAGCAAATGAGAACAAAATCCCTTACAAAATAAATTCCCTCACCCCTCAAGAAGTGGCCGGCCGCTCTTTTGCCCAGGGGAGGGGGAGAAAAGTCAAGGGGGGGAAGCTATCATGCAAGAGAGAGAAAAATGATGATGATGAAATATAATGATCACAACAAACTCTAACTCCAAATCAACCCCCATCATCAACAACCATGATTACTCCAAAAGTCAAGCAATCATGGACTAAAGAAAGTCAAGGGATGGTGGAACCATCATCAAACCATCATGTTGCAACAATATACAAAGACCACCCTCCACAATGCTAATTTGCACAATTGAAAATAAACCCTCCTCCACCAATTTTCAGCCAAAGAAAGAAACAAAGGAAAATGGCCGAAACGGAAAGCAAACTGGCAACTTCAAAAAACTGATCCCGTAATAAATTACGAGGAAAATCCCCGACTGTATATACATACCCGCATTTGTATTCCGACCGAATACAAATGCAATGAGACAAAATCTACACTGTACAATACTAGGATCCGGCTTAAACCAAAGCCCGCTAGTATTATCCGTCTGATCATGATCCGTGCAATACCGTACGTATCTGATCGAACCCTGCCATATCTCCATACGGCCTCTACAGCGTTTCGCCCGAAACATGAGAAAACGGTCTGTGGGGGACTCTAAAGACTCGTCAATACTTTGGTTGTGGATTTAACCACTAGCACGTCAGAGGTATTAGCCATACGTAACGGGCTACCAGGTATTGACCAAAAGGGACATCGATGAGCTAACTCATCCTGACACCCTACTGAGCCTGTCAGTGACAATATCCGTACAGTCCGGTCCGTTCGTCTATGAGCATCGCATAGCGGGCCTAGGGGGTTGGTAAAAGTCAGACCCCAAAAGCGGTACATGTCGTGTCGGAGTGTAGCCCAGAACACCCTGAGATATTACTGGAATACGTACCAGTAAATCTCCTTCCTTGGCCAAGGACTTCGTGTAATGGCTCTCCTAGAAACAGCGCGACCTCACCTCCAATACCGGGAGAGACGAAGCCCTGCATATCCGCTCACTGCCTCTATGTGCTCGGGACTGTACCCAACTAAAACCTGTTTGCACGTCTCCTTTGAGCGTGGTAGGGTAGTAATCAAAGTACTGTGGGAACTCACACGACACAAATGAAGATCTTGTAAGTCGATGTACTACACCCCAATACTTGTGGGGAGGCGGAATTTTCAAAAACGAATTTGTTTAGTGAACGAACATCGACTAACCGCTTGAATCGAAGCTAAACTATAAATAACCAAACACAAAGTGTTTCTAAACTACTGTGTTTAGGGATTATACCTAATGAACCAACTCCTTCGTCTTTACGAACTCCTTGTTCTCCTCGGCCTTCTCGAAGTAGTAGACGATCCACCCGAGAGCAAAACTCCAAGCTTAGCCTCTAAACTTGAGGCAACTAACCTTCTTGGATTGCTAATCAAAGAAGATAGATTGAGATAGAGTGATGGTTATGGATTGTTTAGTCTTACTAACCCTTGTACTCAACTCATGAGAGGGGAGGATTAGTCTTTTGAAGAGAGAGAGCTTGAGGGGAGAGAAGATGAAGATAATAATGAAATGAGAATAGTGAGTCAAGAAGATATATATCAAGCATTTCTTTTAACAAGAAAAGAATAATAAATGAATTTAGCAACCATGCTTGATAATATCTAGTGATGATTCATTAAAATGACAAAAGACTTCTATGAATCATCAAGGTGACTCACTAATCACAATCATTTCATATGCCACCTTAACCTCCTTAGTCATCACCTTCTAGAAGCTTCTCGCATAATTACGAGAACGCCCCTCCTTTCCGCAAAAATACGGAAAAACTTTAGACTGTAAAAATCCAATAACCGGATACCAGTAACAGGCTTAAACCAAAGCCGACTGGTAAAAACTGTCCGAAAGTCGTACGTGCGTAAACGCACGTATGCGTCCGAACCCTTGTCGTAAAACCATACGACCTCTATATCGTTTCGCCTGGAATAGGAAACTCTCTGTGTGGGACTCTAGAGACTCGACTACTACGCTGGCAGTGGGTTTAACCACAGACCGCAAGCGGCACTAGCTGTACGTAACGGTCCCCAGGTAGTTGTCGATAAGAAGGCCGATGAGGAAACCCATCCGAACTCCTACCGAGTCTGATGTGACAATCTCCATATAGTCCGGTCCGTTCGTCCAAGACTATCGCATATCCTGCCTAGGGGGCGGCAAGCGTCAGTCCCCTAATAGCGGTATAAGTCGTGTCGGAGGGAAGCCCATTACACCCTGAGAAACTACTGGAACCTACCAGCAAATCTCGCTTGCCCTGGCCAGGGACTTTGCGTAATGGCTCTCTGACACAACGCGATATCTACTCCCAATACCGGGAGGGACGAATCCTGTCTAACCGCCACTGCCTCCAAGTGCTCGGGACTGCACCCAACTGCTACCTGTTTGCACGACTCCTTTGAGCCGTGGTAGGGTAGCAATCTAAGAATAGTGGGACACACTCGAGGCGAAGTAGCAGTGTCAAGTCTGCGGACTACGCTGTACTCATGTCACCTGGGAACTGTTCACTGACGACTGGTATAAAACCAACCAACAGTTCCCTGTGAGTCCTGTCCGGTGTACCCGTAACCTAACGAGCACCTGTATACTATCTCTAGTACGACGTACTGACGGCTGTGGGACAGACCATCTCCACAACTGGGATGAGAAGCGTACACATTAGTCTACTACGGAGTATCGATGCTCTGTCTCGATAATCCAACGACTAGGGACCTGAATAAGGATGTGCTTGTAGACTACCCAGCCCCCACTAGTGTGACTGCCATCACAACGCTGGTAGTCAAGCAAGATCCTAAGAGCTCTATCAATACGTACACTCACATATTAAGATAGAAAAAACAAGTAGCATACTACCATGTTTAGCAAGACTGTTATATACATGTGAATATCCCAAGCTTCCATTAAGTAATATACAAACTAGTATGATACAGTAATGGCCTTCTAGGGCATAAACACTAACAGATCTCAGGTCGATGAACTAACTTGTACACATGTCACCAGGGAACTGCTATCTGACGTCAGGTATAAGACCAACTAGCATGTTCCCGGCGAGTCCTGTCCGGTGTACTCATAACCCAATGAGCACATGTATACATCTTAGGTGAACCAACTGACACCAATGGCTTGTGAGACCGGCCACCGCCCCTCGTCGGGGTCTCGACTGTATACACTAGTCTACTCTGGAGTATCGATACCCTGTCTCGAAACTCCCACGACTAGGGACCTTTTAAGGATATGCTAATAGACCCCGGCTCCCACGTATATGATCGCCCTCATACTGCTGGTCGTCAAGGAAGAATCCTAAGGGCTCTATCAACATGTAATAGTGACCTGTAAGGTCACCTGATGCAGTACACGATGATAAAGGTAAACCAGATAGCATACTATCATTTTGAGTAAGACTGTCCTACCGGTATAGGTCCTCCCTCAGTCATTGCAATCACGTGCCTGTGATCCAATAATTGACTCTGAGGGCACTATCTCCAACAGTAGCAGCTACACAACACCTTCCTTCTCCTTCTCTTCTCCCTCACCTAAGATCTCTAGAGGTATAACTCTTTAACCCGACCTCTTTATGCTAAGTGATGGTTGTTAGTATAATTTATTGTTTATATTATGTGGTTTAGTGCTAGTTTTAGCGATTTTGATTGAGATATAGCCAAGTGATGGTTGTGATGGTTAGGGCAACCTTAGTAAATGCTTTTGAGACTGATCAACCAAGTTTAGTCCCAGATTTCATAAAAATACCCGATTTGTCTGACTTGGCGTAATTTAGCAATTTTAGCAACTTTTATGCCTCTGTAAGATCTGTTGTTGACCCGAACCTTTAAAAATAAAATTGTGAAGACTGTAGCACAGTGACCTTAGCAGAGACACACACACAGAGCACGGGGACCCACCTCCCACTCTTGGCCGCCGGTTTATTCAATCTGGCCGCAATTTGCGGCCAGAGTAGGGGGTAGGGTGTTGGGTTTTTGGGTGTGGGGTTCTACTGGGTAGCTTAGTGTTTTGGTACCTGCAACTTTTTGAGTTTTGCCCAGAGGCAACATTTGGAGCTATAAACGTGTTTTCGATGTTTTAAGTCTTGTGCGGCACGTGCGTGATACGCGTGGTTCTGTGGCGCGCTGTGCGACACAGCGCGTCGGGGTAGGTTCTGGTGGATTTGTGCGCGTCGTGACGTGTCGTGTGCACGCGTGTTTAGTTTCACGCACGCGTATCCCTTTTATCGATATATCATGTTTTGCAGGATTTTTCCTTATATAGTGACTTTTGTAAATTCTTGGTTCACCGGCGGAGACTTCGAGCGCAGCGGAGAAAGGGAAGCAGGTGGTCGGACACACCTAGCGCGGGATCATGGGTGAGTAGATTTAACATCTACGGGGGACGATCATTTAGATGGCGCAAGTCGCCCGATAGATTTAGTAAACATGAAAATAGTAAACTTTAACATTTACTTGTGACATTAGAAATAACAATACTTGCATGATAATTGCTGCAGTTAGGATCTATATGTTTTACCCATATGCGCAAACTCATTCTATAGGACACATGTACCATTACCAGGTTTTTACATGCAGCACGAGCACTATTCATGTGTACACACACACCCTGGTAATTGCCATGTCACGACACTAGATAACTATAAATCTGAAACATGTTAATTGCTTAGACCTGTGCTACTGCAATAAACCTTTAAAATGAAATCATAAGAATTGCTATTCTCGTGCATATACATCATTATATCTTTTGTTCATGCCTAGTATAAATCAGACATTGAAACTTGAACAATGATACCATATGCGTTCATTATCATTGACATATGCACCCATGATGATTTCATGAGATTTATGATATTTCTGGATTTCAGGGGAAAGCCGCAAGATTTCTAACTTATAATCTTTTAAAATATAAAAGTTACGGTTTTCTAGTGATGTAAAGTGTCGTCCACCATGAGTTTGCTGTGGTTTTCAAGACCCGTTTCGAGGAGGTGGATGAACCGTCTCGGGTACATGGTGGGCCCGGTAAGGTACCTCGGGGCAAGCAGATCGCAGGAGATGGCGTTGAGCTTGGCAGGGGACGGACTACCTACCGGTGACTTCATTGGCACGACGGATATCCAGAGGATACCGACCGTGGCCGCTAGATTGAGATATGGATATTTGGGATGGATCAGCCGGATGGCTGAGACCAGAGATACTTGACATGGATATACGAGATTAAGACAGTTTTGAGGTGTCGTTGCTGGACACGGATTTTGTTTATTTCATGTATATTATGCTGATATTTGAAAATAGTTTCAAAAACAAAGAAAGAATAGTTCTTGTACTTACATGTTGAGATCTTGAGTTGACTCATATAGCATACATACATGTTAGTATATTCATGTGGCATACATACCTGTTAGTACATCCATGTGACATACATACTTGTTAGCACACTGATGATGCATACATACCTGCTAGTGCCTATATCCATACCTGTTTAGAGATGCTAGGATACTTGTGTGCATACATGCGATAGCCTTTGTAGATGCTATTTATTACTCACGAGCTGGCAACTCACCCCTGTTGTGCCACAGCTTTTCTGCAGGTCCGTTCCGTCAGCACTGTAGCGGCGGACACTTTTGCCTCTTTTGCTCTTTTTGCCTGGACTCGAGGCTTTTGCTCATAGGTGGGTTGTTATCATTTTGTACCACCTTATGTATTCATTGTATCTAGAGTATTCCATCTACAACTATTTCAGTTGTACCACTTTTATTTGGATTATTGTATATTGACCTAGAGACGAGGTTGTGAGGCCTGTGGATCTTATGTTATTTGGGGTCGAGCTCACTTGAGTCGACATGTTATTTTACTTGTGCTTCATGCTTATTTTTGCGCATTGTTATTTTACATTGCATGGGATTTGTGACCGTCTTGAGGCGAAGAGCTAGCTCTCGCTTGGGGATGCCATTTTCCTGTGACTCACTTATATTCCTGTTTGTACCCGTTTGGGAGCTTATTTTTACAAAGGAAACTCTGCCCGAATTTTTGGGGAAAAAGGGAAAGTTGTTTTAAAAAGGACTTGATGTAGTAAAGTGTTTTAAGTAAATTGGTTTTCCTTCACTCTATTTCTAATTCAGGATTTGTTTTCTGGGCTTCGGCTTACTTATTTTACGGTTGTCTTGAGGCGTTTTGTAACTTAAGTGCCGGTCACGTTCCGTACCCTGCGGGTCGTGACAAAGTTGGTATCAGAGCGATAAGTTTCACCTTTCTGAGTGTAGGATGACCCTTAGTAGATGGAGTAAGTGACTTAAGCAGGGTAGCGTAGCGTACGTATGTCCGCGGCATAGTTGCGATACGGTACTCCGCCTAAGTGACTTTAGGATATACTTGCTTGAAATTCCTTCTTCAAATCCGTGTATCCTACGATTCTATTGCACAGTTCTTATTGTCCTGTTTCCTGTACCAGTCACTATTCCGCAGAAGGCTACCAGAGCGCAGAGGGCTGCCGCCCGAGACGAGATTCGAGCTGGCTCGTCCGAGACTAGGACTGAGCGGGGTGGTATGCCTACACCGCAGGGAAAGACTGATCCGCCTTCCCCAGGCCGTATGGATAGGCTTGAGTCTGGTATGGAGGAGTTGCGACAGATGATGGGGAGTATGCAGGAGCTACGTCAGATAGTGGGATCTTTAGTGGCGGCCAGTCGAGCACCGAGGCCGGAGGACGTACCCACTAACTACTACCACCGTGGCCATCCCGGTTTCGCTACAAGAGTTTATGAGGCTGAGACCTCCAGTCTTCATGGGTACCGATGCAGCAGAGGACCCGCAGACGTTCCTTGACTGTTTGGCCAGGATCTTCCGCTCGCTGAGATGTTCTGATGATCGATGGGTAGAGCTGGCGAGTTTCCGACTAGAGGGCCTCGCACAGATATGGTGGGAGTCAGTTTTGAGAGGTCGAGCTGCAGGTCTACCACCCATGACTTGGACCGAGTTTACAGCAGTCTTTCTAGCCCGTTTCCTCCCGGAGAGCGTTCGTGACGCCAGAGCTCGTAGTTTTGAGGCCTCAATCAAGACTCCACGGATGACGGTGTCTGAGTATGACGTCCAGTTCACGCAGTTATCCAGATATGCTCCGTATTTGGAGGATACCGAAGCGAAGAGGGTGAAGAGGTTCATACAGGGACTGGATGCCCAGCTATTTCTTGCCAATGGTGCCCAGCATTTAGATACCTATTAAGCAGCTATGGATACAGCATTGTAGATGGAGGCACGTATTTCAGCGACTTCGGCCATTCCCGCGCCGAAGAGGATTCGTACCGGTGTAGCAGATCAGAGGCAGCATGCCAGATTCTTTCCGAGAGATAGGGCCGGCAGAGGGTTTGGACGAGGTCAGCTGTATGGTTCGTATCCACAGGGACAACAGGCGTCGCCAAGATGTTTTGGGTGTGGGAGTCAGCACCATCGTATTAGAGACTGCCCGGCGAGACGACAGGGAGTGGCGACAGTTCAGCATGTGACCCTACCACCATCATCGCCCCCTCCTCAGAGAGCTCTACTTCCTGCCACAGGCGATGCTCCGTTCCAGATAGGTGCACCCAGAGTCCGTGGACGCGGTGGACCTATCCAGAGAGGACGAGGGGGCCGAGGCCGAGGTCAGCCCGCTATTGGTGGAGGTCAGGCCCGGGTATTTGCATTGACACCGCAGGATGCACAGGCATCCAATGCCGTCGTGACAGGTGCCCTATCTGTATGTTCCGTTGATGCACACGTATTGTTTGATCCCAGATCCACGCATTCATACGTTTCCGCACACTTCGTGCCGAGTTTGGGTAGAGAGTCCAGTTTGCTTGATCAGCCACTTGTTGTGACCACCCCTGTGGGAGAGTCATTTGTTGCTAGGCACGTGTTCCGATTGGTGAGAGAGAGCTGCCTGTCGACTTGATCCTTCTTGAGATGTTGGACTTCGACGTTCTTTTGGGCATGGAATGGTTAGCCATGTGCTATGCGTCTGTGGACTACCGGGAGAAGACGGTTAGATTTTTTTTCCGGCGAGCCAACTTTTGTTGTGCAGGGGGACCGTTGTGCCACCCCTCACATGATGATTTCTTCCCTTCGCGCTGATCAGCTGTTGAGGAAGGGATGTCGGGGATTTCTAGCCTATGTATGCGATACTAGAGCTACAGATGTTGCATTAGACCAGGTTCCGTTTGTTTGTGAGTTCCCCGATGTTTTCCCTGATGAGCTGCTAGGATTACCGCCTGAGCGCGATATCGAGTTCTGTATTGATTTGATTCCTGGCTCGGGGCCTATTTCTATACCGCCTTATCGGATAGCCCCGGCGGAGCTTAGAGAGTTGAAGGTTCAGCTGCAAGATTTGTTAGATAAGGGACTTATTCGACCCAGTGTTTCTCCATGGGGTGCTCCGGTCCTATTTGTCAAGAAGAAGGACGGAAGTTTGCGCTTATGTATCGACTACCGCCAGCTGAACAAGGTTACCGTGCGGAACAGATATCCGTTGCCGCGCATTGATGATTTGTTCGACCAGCTTCATTGTGCGGTATATTTTTCGAGGATCGACTTGCAGTCAGGATACCATCAGCTGCGAGTTCGACAGGAGGATATACTGAAAAAAGCTTTCCGTACACGCTATGGCCATTATGAGTTTCTGGTGATGTCGATCGGACTCACCATTGCCCCATCTGCATTCATGGATTTGATGAATCGTACATTCAGGCCGTATCTCGACTTGTTCATCATAGTGTTCATTGATGATATTTTGGTGTATTCCCGGAGCCGAGAGGTGCACGAGCAGCACTTGCGGATTACGTTGCAGACCTTGAGGGAGCACCGGCTTTTCGCAAAATTTTCCAAGTGTGCATTCTGGTTGGACAGCGTTGGTTTCTTGGGTCACGTGATTACGAGAAATGGTATATGTGTGGACCCGAAGAAGATTGAGGCTGTTCAGCAGTGGCCCAGACCGACATCGGTTACGGAGATACGTAGTTTTCTAGGCCTGGCGGGCTACTACAGACGATTCATTCAGGATTTCTCCCGTATTGCTGCACCTTTGACCGGTTTGACCCGGAAGGGAGTTCCTTTCGTTTGGACGGAGGAATGCGAGCACAGTTTTCAGCAGCTACAGACTTGTTTGACTACGGCGCCGGTATTATCTTTGCCTTCAGGATCAGGTGGATTCGTGGTTTATTGTGACGCTTCACGGGTGGGGCTAGGATGCGTATTGATGCAGCATGACAGGGTGATCGTGTATGCTTCGCGGCAATTGAAGAAACATGAACAGAACTACCCCACTCATGATTTGGACAAGGCTGCAGTAGTCTTTGCACTTAAGATCTAGCGACACTACCTATACGGCGAGTCATGCCAGATATTCACTGATCACAAGAGCTTAAAGTATATATTTCAGCAGCGAGACCTGAACCTCAGACAACGCCGTTGGATGGAACTGGTGAAAGACTCTGACAGTGAGATCTTGTACCACCCGGGCAAGGCTAATGTGGTGGCGGGTGCTTTGAGCAGGAGGCCCGGGGGTAGTCTATCGTGTCTGATCACAGTACAGAGGCAGTCGTCAGCAGATTTACATATTTTATGCGACAGACGAGTTAAGTTCAAGTTCACTCCGACAGGAGGACAGCTTGCGCATGTTCGTGCACGTCCACAGTTACTTGACCGCATTCGAGAGGCACAACCCAGTGATGACCGTCTTTCAGAGATCATGTAGGAATTTTACAAAAGAAACTCTGCAGGAATTTTTGGGGGAAAAGGGAAAGTTTTTTTAAAAAGGACTTGATGTAGTAAAGTGTTTTAAGTAAATTGGTTTTCCTTCACTCTATTTCTAATTCAGGTTTTGTTTTCTGGGCTTCGGCTTACTTATTTTACGGACGCCTTAAGGCGTTTTGTAAAAGTGCCGGTCACGTTCCGTACCCTGCGGGTCGTGACAGATCGGTTTTGTGCAAGTTTGTGGGATACCCCAAGCATTCAAGAGGATATCTTGTCTACCACACTGAAGAACAAAAAGTGTTGGTCGATCGCCACATTGTCTTCTTAGAGAGCGAATTTCTTACAAAAGAAATTAGTGGGAGCGCGGTAGAACTGGAAGAAATTCCAGAACCACAAACTGCTGCCGAGGACTTAGTAGAGCCTCAGGTTTCAATAGAGCCGGACGAACTAACGCCGCTCCGCAAATCTACTAGGCTTTCTCGTCCACCTGAGAGATACTATGGGTTTCTTGTAGACGAGGATCGAGAGGATTGCATTATCGATGATAATAAGCCTCCTAATTTTCAGCAGGCTATCACGAGTAAAGACTCGGTGATATGGCTGGATGCTATTAGATCTGAAATGGAATCCATGTACACCAATAAAATATGGACTTTAGATGTTGCTTCTCCTGGGGTAAAACCAGTTGGATGCAAATGGATCTTCAAAAAGAAGATTGGTGCATTTAGACAAGTGGAAACGTAAAAAGCTAGACTCGTTGCAAAAGGTTTTCGTCAAAGACAAGTGGAAACCTACAAACCTTTTCTCCGGTAGCTATGCTTAAATCCATTCGGATCCTGGTTGCCATTGCTGCCTTCCATGACTTTGAAATCTGGCAGATGGATGTAAAAACAGCTTTTCTAAATGGACATTTAGAAGAAAGTGTTTACATGGATCAACCAGAAGGTTTCTTAGACAGTGGGAGCAGCGGAAAAGTGTGCAAGTTGCTTAAATCCATTTATGGATTGAAGCAAGCATCGCGGAGTTGGAACATCTTCTTTGATGAGATGGTCAAAGAATTTGATTTTATCAAAAATGTAGATGAACCATGCATTTATAGGAAGATTGTAGAAGGAGCAGTAGTCTTCCTCGTTATGTACGTCGACGACATACTGCTGATAGGGAATGATATCTCTATGCTACAATCAGTAAAGCTCTTCTTGTCACAGAAATTCTCCATGAAAGACTTGGAAGATGCCTCCTACATTCTGGAGATTAAGATCTATCGTGATAGATCCAAAAGAATGTTGGGACTTTCACAATCCGGGTACATTAACACTATACTAAAGATATTTAGTATGGAAGATTCCAAGCGCGGTAATTTACCCGCTTGTCACGGGATCAACCTCTCCAAAAAGATGTCTCCAAAGACTGATGAAGAGAGGGCTTGCATGTGCATTATACCCTACGCTTCGGCTGTAGGATCTATAATGTATGCGATGTTATGTACTAGACCAGATGTAGCTTACGCACTTAGTGTGGTAAGCAGGTATTAGTCTGACCCAGGAGAGAAGCATTGGATAGCGATAAAGAACATTCTTGATCGCACGCTTTTGGCATGTCGAGTTTTAAGAGTTCTAAAGTTTAACCGCGATCGGGACGGTGTCGCTTTGCAGCTAGCCGCGATGAGCACGGGTCGATCCACAAGGAGACGGAGCGTTTTAAGTTCTTGTTCTTACGAGTTAATGCACATGGGCGGAAAGTTCATTTCTAACCTAAGTGTATATGAATGTATAAAGCTTGTTAGGAAACGATAGGATAGTGTAAGTTAATGGATTCCGTATTCAAGTCCTTTGAGCCAGACTCAACCAATGAAGCCAGAGCAATCGGCAACAACGTGGATTCCAGTATTTAAGCACGGTATTCGTGGAATCCGGATTATTGACCCTTGTCCGTCCGTTCTTGTCTCTTACTTTCGCCTCTGGCCAAACTGAACGCAACCGGTCGCGGTTAGGAATCATCGATACCTTGGTAGGGTAGGGTACCTAACGGAGCGCTTGAGTAAGGTTTGGGCGGAGTTTCAAATGGAAAAGACGGGAAAAGGAAATGAGAAATGAAATGTTAACTTACAATATCGGTTTCTTTTCCTAACAACATATATTCACAAACATCAAAACAACAAACCAAAAAGAGCAAAGAAAAGAAAAAAAAAGGAAAAGAAAAGAGCAACACAAGAAAGTAAGGGCATTGAATGTAAATGACATGAATAAAATATCAAGTAAGTAAATGAAAGAATTAAAAGAGCAAGAATATAAATACTAGGAACCATAGAACAAAATACAAGACATGGGTTTAATAACCTAATCTTAAACTTGCAAGCTCAATGAAGAAGTTGCAAGCTCAAGAAGAGGCAAAGAACTCATGAGAAATGAAGGCAAAGAAGAGAGCTTTATTAATTCCAAAAGAAGATACAACCCTTGAGATCAAATGCAAAAACTTAAACTTGCAAGCTCAATTAAGAGGTTGCAAGATCAAGAGATGGCAAGGATCTCAAGGGGAAGTTAAGCAATTTACAAGAGAAAGAGCAAAAAAAATGAAAAGAATGATACAATGTATGGAAAAAATTGGACCCCCTCTCCTTGCTGCCTAGTTCTGCTTTTATTGGCTCAAAAGCAAAATAAACAAACAATAAAACTACGACCACGTGGCAGGAAGGGAGGGCCCACAGAAAACTAGGGGCATTCTGGAACTGTTTGGCCGGCCACAAAGGGCTTGTGCTCGGCCCAAATCCGAGCTCTAGGGCTCGTGCTTGGTGTGTTAAATTGTGTGCTTCCCAATATCACTTTGGTGCAGTTTGATTTGTATATTTGAATTTGTGGTGCACTCAGGGATTGGAGGGAAACAAGTAGCTATGCATCACATCACACTTTATGCATTTAATGCACATCATACTCATTCCCACTTGCTCCATGATTCATGGCTGCCCCATCATGGTCCATGCCAAAAAGTCTTGTGTACAAACTTGTATGTGTTGGACCATTTAGATAAAAAGTGTGTACACAAACATGTTGAAAAAAAAACTCATGAAGTATCTGGCGGTTTGCGGTTCTGGTTCCATTGTCGGCTCACAAATGATATATCCATGATTTTAAGTGTATTTCCAGTATTTTATCACGGATACCTGTAATCTGTAATACTGAGTAGACACTAGTTAATAGTATCGATAAATACAAAAAATAGATAATGAATGAGTGGTATTAGATTGCAATATTCTGGTCTGAACTCTTCTTGTCACAGAAATTCTCCATGAAAGACTTGGGAGATGCCTCCAACATTATGGAGATTAAGACCTATCGTGATAGATCCAAAAGAATGTTGGGACTTTCACAGTCCGGGTACATTGACACTATACTAAAGAGATTTAGTATGGAAGATTCCAAGCACAATAATTTACCCGCTTGTCACGGGATCACCCTCTCCAAAAAGATGTCTCCAAAGACTGATGAAGAGAGGGCTTGCATGGGCATTATACCCTACGCTTTGGCTGTAGGATCTATAATGTATGCGATGTTATGTACCAGACCAGATGTAGCTTACGCACTTAGTGTGGTAAGAAGGTATCAGTCTGACCCAGGTGAGAAGCATTGGATAGCGGTAAAGAACATTCTCAATTACCTGAAAAGGACTAAGGAGATTTTCTTGGTTTACGGTAATGGGGACCTCTGGGTCGAGGCTTTTACCGACTCCAGCTTCCAAAGTGACAAAGATGACTCTAAATCGGTTTCGGGTTTTGTGTTTACCCTCAATGGAGGGGTGGTATGTTGGAAGAGTTCCAAACAGGATACGGTCACAGACTCAACAATGGAAGCTGAGTGTATAGCTGCTAACGATGCCGCAAAAGAGGCTGTCTGGATGAAGAAGTTCATATCTGAACTTCAGGTGGTTCCGTCCATTTCCAATCCAATACCTTTGTATTGTGATAACAATAGGGCTGTGGCATTAGCGAAGGTACCGAGGTCCCATTAGAAATCCAGGCATATCTTGAGGCGATATCACCTAATCAGGGAGATCGTGGATCGCCGGGAGATCGAGGTGCGGTGTTTGGACAAAAAAGATGACACGGCATATCCATTCACCAAGGCCATCCATCAAGTCCAGTTCGAGAGGCCGTTTGAGATGTTGAGCATGCGGTACGCCAGCAACTGGATCTAGTACAGACAGTGGGTACTCATTGCACAAATTACAGGCCTTACTGCATGTGGGAGATTGTTGGATATATATGCCCTAAAGGCCTTCATTGTATAGGATGCCAGGGATATGTATGTACATGACAATCTTGCTCGATATGAGAGTACTCTATTTGGTTTGTCTTTATCTTAACATGTGATATATTTTACTTTGCATTTCATATATTGTGAACATGTTGATAAAGCCCGTAGGATATTTGCCTGACTACCAGCGTTATGATGGCAGTCATAGTTGTGGGAGCTGGGTGGTCAATATGCACATCCTTAAATGTCCCTAGTCGCAGGAGTATTGAGACTGGGCATCGATAATCCAGAGTAGACTAGTGTATACATATCTATACCCTAATGAGGGGCTATGGATTGGTCCCGCAGCCATTGGTAATGTGCATTTAAGATTGTATATAGATGCTCACTGGGTGTGAGTTCACCGGACAGGACTCGCCGATGACTGACTAGATGGTATTATACCTAGCGTCAGATAGTAGTTCTCTGGTGACATGTGTGCAGACAGTCTGTCGACCTGAGGTCGTCATTTGCCTCGTGTGAGTTCCCACTGTACTTTGATTACTACCCTACCGCGTCTCTAAGGAACCATGAAAACAGGTTTTAGTTGGGTACAGTCCCGAGCCACATGGAGGCAGTGAGCGACTGTAGGGGATTCGTCTCTCCAGGTATAGGGAGTCGATATCGCACAGTGATCGGTTGGTCATTACCATAAGTCCCTGGCCAGGGCTGAATGAGAATTACTTGTGGACGGACCGGTAGATTCTCAGATGGTCTTGAGCCACACGGACACGACTTCTACGGTTGTTAGGGGTCTGACGTTTTACACCCCCTGGACCTTACATGCAATACTCTCAAACGAACAGACCGGACTGCACGGATATTGTCACAGACAGGCTCAGTAAGGGTTTCAGACGAGTTCGCTCGTCGGCCTCTTTTTCGACATGTACCTGGGTTGCCGTTACGTACAGCTAGTGCCACTGACGGACTTATGGTTAAACCCACTACCAACGTACTATCGAGTCTTTGGAGTCCCACACGGAGGGTTTCCCTGGATCAGGCGAGACGATGTAGAGGCCGTATGGTCTTACGGCAGGGTTTCGATCGCATAAGTGTACTGGCTACACGAATGATGTTCGGAATAATAATACTAGTAGGCTTTGGTTTAAGCCGGATCCTAGTATTATATTATTGGATTATACTTGTCTCTGTGTATCCGTATTTTTCGGAATACGGATACAGGTATGTATATACGGTGAGCGCATTCTTGTAATTTTACAAGAATGAGCTTCTAGAAGGGGACAACTCATTATTGATTTATCCTTTTTTGATAAAGGATTAATGAGGTGGAAATTATGAGATATTCGAGGAATGGGTTGCAAGCATGGCTTTATGAATTGTTTATTCATTTGGGGTTACTATTCAAGCATGGTTGATTATTTTGTGACTAATTTATTCCATGCTTGAATTATTGTCTCAAGACTTAGCCATTCTCTCATCTCAATCTCTAGTTCATTCTAACATGATCATTCTCTCTCCTAGGTTTTCTCTCCTCTTCCCTCGAGCTCATGCTATCACATGTGTTGTGAATCAATGAGCTTTGAGACTAATTAATCCAATACTCCTTTTTTACTTCTACTTAGTGATCTTCTTTAGCAAGTTGGATTACCAAGTTACCTCTTTTGAGGTTGGATCTTGACCATAGGCCCTCGGGTGGATCCTTCTTCGACACAAAGGAGACCGGCAACCGAGTTCTTTTGAAGCCAAGGACGAGCCAAAGAAAGGAGATCAAGAAGAAGCTTGAACCAAGGAGCAAGGAACCATTTGAAGACCCGAAAGACTTGACACGAGGGTATAACACTCTAACCTAGTAGTTAACACCCTCTAGTTTTCTTGTTTTTGTTGGATAAGGTTTAATCAAGATCCTAAAAAGTGGAAAAAGTCTATGTTGCAAAGTAAAACATGATCTTTTGATGTGAGAAAAATCGTTTTTAAAGGATTTCGCCTCCCCGTGAACACGTGGGGTGTGTTACATAGACTTACAGTATTATACTGTTAGATATGTATGCCCTAAAGGCATGTATTGTATAGAATGCTAGGCATGTATATGTACAAAAACAATCTTTGCTCGAAATGATAATATGCTATATGGTTTATCTTCATCTTAACGTGTGATGTGTTGTATTTCATATCATTATATACATGTTCATGAAGCCCTTAGGATTATGCTTGACTACCAGGATTATGATGTAGATCATACTAGTGGGGCCTGGGCAGTCTATAAGAATATCTTTTAATTGTTCCTAGTCGAGGGTATATCGAGACATGGCATCGATATTACCAAAGTAGACTAGTGTGTACGTTTCTTGACCCTGGGGGCGATGGTTGATCCCACAACCATTGGTGTTTGACATTAAAAGATTGTACAAAGGTGCTCATTGGAGAATGGGTACACCGAACATGACTCTCCGAGAACTCCTAGATGGTATATATACCTATTGTCAGATATCATTTCTCTGGTGACACTTGTACAGGTTAGTCTGTAGACCCGAGATCGTCTTAGTGTCTTGTGTGATTCCCAGTGTACTTTGATTTCCTCCCTACCACGACACTACTTTGTCATGACCCAAAATATTAGCTCGTGACCGGCACTTAAATCACGCAACGTCTACAGGCGTAACGTAACTTAAGTAAGTCGAAGCCCAGCAAATCTAAACCTCCGAAAGGAATAAGTGAAGAAACATTGTTAAAAACCTTCGGGAATCTCAAGTAAAAATCTTTAAACTTAAATTTACTTTCTTAAAAATTTCGGCAGCACCTCCTTTGTAAAAACTAGCCCCGAAACGGGTACAACATAGAATATAAATAAAGCATTCCGAAATGGGAGCCAATCACGCCCAACGGCGGAAACAACCACCACAAGCATATATATGTATACGACGCCCATCGGCGAAGATCAACACAAGGAATAAAGTAAAGCAAGACATCAAACCCACCAAGCGAACATATAACCCATCGTTCTAAGTCTCGCAACTACAAGTTTTGCTAAGTCTTACCACTTATACAAATACTAGTTTCTGATTTGATGGAGTTGACTAGGTACAATGGAAATAATAATACAGGAGTGGCACGATCCAACATGTACCACCTACCAAGAAAATCACCCGAATGTAGTTGTGTGCCAGCGATGCCGCTACTGATCCATATGGTCAACCTGCAAGAACTGTGGCACAACGGGAGTGAGTTGCCAACTCGTGAGTAGAAAACATCATCAGGTAGAAATCGAAATAAACAACGATTTCCTAGGTCAACTATATCATAAAGATAATACTATGATATCCAGGGTGACCGTGTCTACATATATGCCAATAATAATTAATGCCTGTATGCATGTGGATCTCGTCCAACAATATAATCAATGCATGTATGCAGGTGGATCTCATCCAACAATATAACCAATGCATGTAAATATATGAGGATATCAAAGAACATGGGTCCATCAATGACACATCAAATCATGGAACCTGAGTGTCCAACATCGACACTCGAAACATCATGAAACCCGTGTCCAGCATCGACACGTAAATCCTTATATCTCGGGCTCCGCCAGTCCGGATCGGCCCTCATCAATATCTCGGGCTCCGTTAGTCCGAATCGGCCCACGGGCTTCGTCAGTCCGGATCGGCCTGTATCAACTCACGGCTCCGGTCGGTATCCTCCGGATAACCGCCGAGTCCAAATACAATCACCTGTAGGTACTAGCCCTCCTGCCAGGCTCATCGTCTATACCACGAAAATCACCTCTTGCCCCGGGGAACCAACCGGGTCTACCATGTACCCGCAGACGGTGCCTACCGCTCCTCGAATCGGATTTCTAACAGAAGTCTCAGAACCGAGAAAACTAATGGTGGACGCACCGAAATATCAAATCAAGAGAAACCGGATTTTCAAACAATACATAAATTTCTTGAAATACCCCCACGGTTCTCAAATCCATAAATCACATGAAAACTGATGTATGCAACATAAAACAACAATATGAGCATATTAAAGAAAAACCGCTCTTTTAAATGAATCCAGTTTTAAAATATATCATGCGGTTCCCAATTCCTCCAAAATCAAATGCAACATCATATAAAGGCGTACATGTAGCTCAAGCAAGATGTGTGTATATACATGTAAGTATGTAAGCATGATGCATTTCATATGCACAATAGCACAAAAATCAACGTCTAAATGTCAATAATTATACAATACGACATAGGTGTATGTGCAGCTATAAACGGGTATGTCATGCAACATAGCATAATAATGTGAGCATAGCAAGTATATCATAGCATGATGTAACAATTCTATTGTGTGAGTGACATAGCAATTATCGATGATGAAAGTGTGTGAGCCGACAATCTGTGTAAGTGTAACATACGCATCATCGATAATGGTGTAGGTGTACTAGCACAGGTACATATATAATGCAATGAGAATATTATAAACGTAGCATAAGGTACATTGTACGCGAAATGCTATCAGGTATACGTATCTATAATATATCCGAGTCGGTGAATCTATCAATCGGCTTCCAGCCTTACAACACCACGTACGGTATAATCTATAGTACGGAATCCTCTAATCAAGGGTATTGATCAATCAACAGGTAAAACTCATCGCGTACGGTAATCCATCGTACGACGGCATTAAACAATTAAGGATTCTATCAACCTATACAACAACGGGGGTACGGATCTAAGTCTCGTACGGCATATCACTCATTACGCACATCATTATCCATATATATATATATATATATATACATATCTCTCAGGTCGCATCCGTGTCAATCTCGTATCAGGGGACCGGCAAGGTATCAACTATCTCTTATCGACTCGCATCCATATAATGACATATCAACCAAGTCATTATATCTCATCGTATACTCTTTTCATCCTATAAGTCTCTCACATCAAGTCATTTACATATGCATTCTATCATATAAATCTCCAAGAGTTATGTCCCTATAGCTTTCATCTCATATCTCGATATATATACTAAATCATTAATATCACCTCTAACTATCTTTTTTAACCACATCTATAGTTTTCAAAAGTAGGTTTCTCCTACTGTATTTTATGTATATATATTGGTCTCCATTCTTAAATTTGTGGGGGTACTATACGCCATCCACCCGACTTCCCCCGTAGATATAAATCTACTCACCTGTGGAACTCCTCATCCAGTCATAGTCAATGTGCTTCTTCGTCTCGGAATCCACACGAATGTACCTACAATCAATATGAAATTGCAAAGCTATTAACATCAAGTTCCGAAATCCAAATAGGGCACGCGGTGCGCTCCTAGGTTAGAACCTATAGCCTATGCATGCAAAACAACCTAACAACCCTCGTCGTTGACGTACAAACATCCAACGACCAAATACAATATCAAATGTCAAAACGAAGAATTCCAATACCGGAAAACATAGCCAAAACTCTAACTAGGGTCGCTATTCATGAAAACCACCAAGCCTAAAATCTCAATCGCACCAATAACCCTATAATAGTAAACTGTAAAGTGGTTTAAGAAATTATACCGATCGATCTATGTCCTTCGGTCTTCAATCTCAGTCCTTAGCATGTTGCGGCTGCCTCGACAAAGTTCGCTCTCCGGTCTCGCTCGTCGAAGAGAACACATGTCGAGAATTCTTTATACGGGCTCCCGCTTCTTAACCGAAGCAGCTCGTGTTAGTGTATATGCCCTAGAGGCCATTAATGTATCATACTAGTTTGTATATTACTTGATGGAAGCTTGGGATATTCACAGTTGTATAGAAAATCTTGCTCAAAATAGTAGTATGCTACTTGGTTTGTTTCTACTTTAATGTGTGCCTGTGTTTCTTATAGCATATCACCATTACACATTAGTGGAGCCGTTAGGATCTTTGCTTAATTAAGAGCGTTGTGATGGCAGTCACACTTGTGGGGGTTGGGTAATCCACAAGCACATCCTTATGCAGGTCCCTAGTCGTAAGACTATCGAGACAGGGCATCGATACTCCGGAGTAGACTAGCATATGCGCTTCTCATCACAGTTTGGGAGACAGTCTGTCCCACAGCTGTCAGTACGTCATACTTGAGGTAGTATGCGGGTGCTCGTTAGGTTACGAGTACACTGGACAGGACTCGTCGGGAACTGTTGGTTGGTATTATACCTATCGTCAGTTATCAGTTCCCAGGTGACATGAGAACAGCTTAGTCCGTTGACTTGACACTGTCACTTCGCCTTGAGTGTGTTCCTACTGTTCTTAGATTTCTACCCTACCAAGGATCAAAGGAGTCGTGCAAACAGGTTGCAGTTAGGTGCAGTCCCGAAGCACTTGGAGGCAGTGACGGTTAGACATGATTCGTCTCTCCCGGTATTGGGGGTTGATATCGTGCTGTGTTTAGGAGAGCCATTACACAAAGTCCCTGGCCAGGGCAAGCGAGATATACTGGTAGGTTTCCAGTGTTATCTCAGGGTGTTCTGGGCTACACTCCGACACGACTTGTACCGCTATTAGGGGGCTGACGTTTACCGCCCCCCTAGTCCCTCCATGCGATACTCTTAGACGAACAGACCGGACTGTACGGAGACTGTCACATTCAGGCTCAGTAGGAGTTCAGATGGTTTACCTCGTCAGTTTTCTTATCGGCATCTACCTGGGGACCGTTACGTACAGCTAGTACCGCTTGCGGTCTGTGGTTAAACCCACTGCCAGCGTAGTGTCGAGTCTTTAGAGTCCCGCACAGAGGGTTATTGTCCTTTAGGCAAAACGATTAGAGGTCGCATGGTTTTGCGACGGGGTTCGTTCACATCCGCGCACTTGTGCACGTTTAGTGTCCGGACAGCTTATACTAGCGGACTTTGGTTTAAGCCAGATCCTAGTATATGTTTTAGGATTGGTTTTATCTCATTGTATGCGTGTTCCTCGGAACACGGATACAGGTGTGTATGCACAGTTGACTGAGGCAGAGGCAGAGGACTTTCATTAGGGTTGATGACCGTTGTCTTTTTCTTAACCCTAATGTTAATATGTGAAATATGATTATTAATATAAATTAATTATAATTGTGTTATGGTTAGGGTTTTTGACCATTCGACTATGGTTGACTTGTTGACCTATGTGGACATTTTGACCATCATCATTTCATATGAAAGATGCTCTTTGATTCTTGCAAAATTCATAAATGTGAAATGATAATGGTCATTTCAAGTTAATTATTTAATTATCATAATTCAAATATATGTGAGAAGGTTGATATTATCCTTTCATTCTCATTCTCTCATGCTTATTCTCTCTCATCCTCTTCCTCTCTCTCAAAGCTCTCCCCTCTCATGAGTTGAGAACCATTAAGCTTTGAGATAAAACCTTCAAAATTACTCTCTACTCTTTCTAAGGTTCTAGGTTTAGCACACCAAGCACCTTAGTTACTTCTAGTTTGAGGTAGGAGCCAAAGGGAGAGGCCCTCGGGTGGATCTTTTTTCGGCAAGAGAAGGCGATGAGGACGACCCGTTCATCCCACTCCAAGGAGCAAGAAGAGAAGGATTTCAAGACTTAGGTATAACCCTTTTACCGAGTAGCTTAATTTCTTAGCTTGGTTGTTAGTTTATGTTCAGCAAAGATCCTCCTTTTTATAGTCAATGTTGCCTAGAGTTGTAAAAATTGAATTTTTATCCCGTTTCCGCCTCCCCGTAAGCACCGGGATGGGCAACGTGGACTTACAGTGGTATCAGAGACTAGCTAAACACAAACTAATAAGTTAGCAAATTATCTAGAATTTCGATCGGAAAAAATCGCAATACACGTTTTCAAAAACATAACTTTCTGCCGATTTTTAAACCTGCTTTAAAAATAATAAATCATACACTAAAAATCGGCTCAGGGTTTTGAAAGAACACCCAAGAAAAACGATCCAGCGAGTCGACCAACTCACCGCGGATCCGCGGCCGGGTTGACTCGGCCGTGGGTTGTTTCTCCTGCAGTGTTCTTATATTGATGTTTTAGGATTTTTAGGATGGTTTGTTTCTGCCCAGATTTTCCAGAGAACAAATTTGTTTTTGGGGTGGTTACAATTCCGTATTTTGATCGAACTTCTCTAGACTTTGGCTAATGGGTTATATCTGTGATGTGATATATGTATTGAACGTCTGCTAATCGCTATACGTCGATTAGTGGGGGTTATACATATCTGTGATTTGTAATGATTGATGGTTTGTGTATATGAATTCGTTGGATTGTCGCGGATGAATAGCCGGGGGGTTGTGAGATGTGAGTTTTCTTATTCTTTCAATTCATGTAATATGTAAATTGATGTAATATTATTTATATGGCCGCACAACCGGGATAGGGTTGTAGCCGTCATTGTATAATTTCTTTTACTGTTTTTGCTCCTAGGATAGACCCAAGGTGGGGTGCACAAACTAACGGGTACCTCGAAGTGCCGAGTGGCCTACTCACGTTGTTGAGGGAGGTTGGTTCACTTCGAGTACTTGGCGGGTAGTTTGCCGCACCCGTAGGGGTCTACGGTGGGGTTTGGCTATTCATCGCGACCGAGTAATCCGCTCTTTGTTACAGGCTCATACGGATTGCGGATTCCTAGTATATCCAATGTGTTCATCTGTGATCTGGAATAGCTATCATTGCTTGTGACGAATGTATATATCGATATGTAGATATCTATTTAGGCGTTGCTTATGTTTTGCATCCGTGCTTGTCCAGCCCCCGCTCTGTCGTTAGTTAAGTAACCTAACGGGTGATGACGGGACCCCGTGGCGAATGCGGATGGCATAATCGTACGTCATATTTTCGTTGTTTTCTGTAATGGTAGGATTAATTGATGGGACGCATTAAAATTAATGCAAGAAAATAAACTAAGTAAAAGTCGTTAGAACACTTTCAAAACCACTCGGTTCTTTTCAAAAACCAACTTTTAAATGCGGAGCTTGAACCACACCTTTTAAAAGCTATCTAGTTCCATCGATTTTATCAAGTTCACTACGTTCACGGTATCGCCAAAACCATTCGTAGCCCTCCATCATTTCAGTTAAATATTCGATAGTATTCAAGCTATGTATTTTGACCTCACGCCAAGGCATAGTGATTGGTAGCTACCGGATATTTATTTGTTGCATAGATAGAATGCGTTGGTTTGAGACAGTCGTACTGCCATTTTGGCCTACGTCAAGGGTAGGTACGGGTGGGTTCAAATTAACCAAGATAATGATGGGTAGAACTTGACATGTGACTTATGACATTTTGACCTCACGCCAAGGTCATAAGAGCATGGGGAAAAAATCCACATCGGGAGTTTCGAAAGAAACTAAAACTTGCTAGCGCTGCATACCATTTGGAGTGTGATGATTCTGGTAGGATTCTTTCAGTTTTGTCACACGATGATATTTGGATCCCGATTCTACTGTGAGTATATGCTACTCCTCCGGAACTTTCTCACTTAACGATCAATGCTATAAACCAATTAGGTGCCTAGAAAGGTGTTGGCGGGGCTACGCCCACAGGGAAAATAGGTTATTTAATTAAGGAACTTCGCAAAAGCGTTGGAAAACCTCCCTCGAAGTACCAACACTGGCCTGGTTGAACGGTTAAGCAAGTATTGTACGGTGAGATTGATCCCGACTAATTCTTCCATTTTGGTTTGAGGAGGGATTCGAGAGACAGTGGGAGCCATCCTGTTTAGACAAATTAAAAACCACTCTAAACTTGCAAGAGTATCATGCTAAAGTGTTGCTTCTCTCTCTCCTAATTGCAGCGACCAAACATCATGATTGGACTTAAGTTACTACTAGATAAAAACATACTGACAGGGCCAAACTACAAAGATTGGCTCAGGAATGTCAAAATAGCAATCACTTATGACAAGTTGGGGTATCTCCTTACCACCAAAGCTCCCCCTGTCCCAGGTCCCAAAACCAGCGTCGTGGATAGGGAAATCCGTAAGACCTGGGAAATTGAATGCGCGAAGGCCAAGTGCCTTGTTCTTGCCTCTATGGACAATGAACATCAGAGGAGGCACGAGAATATGGACCTCGAATCCATATTTCTCCATACAAAAGAACTGTATGGAGAGCAGTCCCGTATCGCCAGATACGAAGTCTCGAAAAAGCTGTTTTCGACGAGATTGGCCGTCGGATCATCGGTAGCGGAACACGTGCTTAAGATGATTGGCTACATAGAGGAGCTCGCGGACCTTGGGACCACGTTAGAGAACGAGAACTATACGGACTTGATTCTCCAGTCCCTTCCTTCCACTTACGCCCAGTTTATCATGAACTTCAACTTGCAAGAAAAGGAAGTTGAACTTTTAGAACTCCTCAACATGCTGAGGAGTGCAAAAGGCACCCTACAGAAAGGTAGGGAAACATCCACTTTGTTTGTAGGAGGATCTTCCTCTTCTAGGTCCAAGGAGAAAGCCAAGGGAAAGAAGAAGAAGAAAACCCCCACCAAACCAAGGGGCGGTGTTAGTAAAGTGGATACGAAGGAAAGGTAAAGGCAACAAAGGTAGCGGAAAAGCTTGTGAGGAAAGAAGAGTGCTTTTACTGTCACAAGAGTAGACATTGGAAAAAGGATTGCAGGGCTTGGAAGGCCAGAAACCAGGATCTGAAGCAAGTTACAGCTTCAGCTTCAGGTGTGTATGTTATTGAAAACTTTCTATCAATAAACTCTACTTCCTGGGTATTGGATACCGGGTCCGGATCTCATATCTGTAATTCTTTGCAGGCATTGAGAAAGCATAGGATTTTGAAGGCAGGTGATATGACCCTCAGAGTTGCAAACGGAGCTGGCATGGATGCTGAGGCCGTCGGGGACTATCACCTGGGAATTTCAGATGGACATGTTTTGGTTTTACGTAATTGTTATTTTGTACCCAATGCAACTTGTAATATCATTTCTGTATCTTTAATATCTAAAGAAGGTTATGAATTTGCATTTGTAAGTAATGTTGTAAACATTCACCTTAATCAAGTTCTGATTGGGTCAGGTACATTAAGCAATGGTATATACGTATTAAACCAACCACAGATTTTCAATGTCCAGAATACACACAAAAGAAAGTCTCCGGAAACAAATCAGGATTTCTTATGGCATTGTAGGCCGGGTCACATCAATGAGAGAAGGTTGACGAAGTTACATACAGAAGGATATTTTGATCCGTTCGAATATCAATCATATGCAACTTGTCAATCCTGTCTCAAAAGAAAGATGACAAAGACTCCGTTCACTGGACACGGAGTAAGAGCGAGCAAGCTCTTGGGACTCGTACACAGCTACGTGTGCGGTCCAATGTCTACGCATGCGCGAAGCGATTATTCTTACTTCATTACTTTTATGGATGACTTTTCAAGGTACGGATATGTTTTCTTAATGAAACATAAATCCGAAGCCTTTGGAAAATTCCAGGAATTTAAGAATGAAGTAGAAAAACAAACAGGCAAAAGTATCAAGACACTAAGATCTAATCGAGGTGGGGAATACTTAAGTGCCGAATTCCTGGATTATTTAAAAGAGAATGGAATTCTCTCTCAGCTTACTCCTCCATACACTCCGCAACATAACGGTGTATCGGAGAGACGGAACCGGACCCTATTGGATATGGTACGTTCCATGATGAGTAATGCTGAGTTGCAGCGATCATTCTGGGGATATGCGCTAGAATTAGCTGCATATCTTTTGAACCGAGTTCCAACTAAGACTGTGCCTACCACACCATATGAGATATGGAGTGGGAAGAAACCCTATTTTCAATATCTGAAAATCTGGTGATGTCCAGCTTTTGTCAAAAAGCAGCATGCGGACAAACTCGAGGCACGCTCAGTACTGTGCAAGTTTGTGGGATACCCAAAGAACTCCAGGGGGTATCTTTTCTATTACGCAGAGGAACAAAAGGTCTTTGTTTCTCGTAATGCCCACTTTCTTGAACAACAGTTCTTAGAAAAGGAAATAAGTGGGAGAGCAATAGAACTGGAAGAAATTCCAGAACCACAGACTATTACTGAAAGCTTTGTAGAACCAGAGGGCTCAAAAGAACAGGACATTCCTGCGCCGCTCCGCAGGAGTAGTAGGAAGTCTCATCCGCCCGAGAGATACTATGGTTTTCTCATAGACGGGGATAGAGAGGATTGCATCTTTGATAGTGATGAGCCGACTAGCTTCCATCAGGCCATTCAGAGCGTTGACTCGGTAAAATTGCTGGATGCAATGCGGACCGAAATGGAGTCCATGTACACCAACAAAGTATGGACGTTGGACGTTGCTCTATATGAGGTAAAACCCGTAGGATGCAAGTGGATCTTCAAAAGGAAGATTGGTGTAGATGGACAGGTTGAGACCTATAAAGCTAGACTTGTTGCAAAGGGTTTTCGTCAAAGACCTGGTTTGGACTATGGCGAAACCTTTTCTCCAGTGGCTATGCTGAAATCCATTCGGATCCTTCGTGCCATTGCTGCCTTCTACGATTATGAGATTTGGCAGATGGACGTAAAGACCGCTTTTCTAAATGGAAATTTAGAGGACTGTGTCTATATGGACCAGCCAGAGGGTTTCATTCAGAGTGGGAGCAGCGGAAAGGTCTGCAAGTTGCTTAAGTCCATTTATGGACTAAAGCAGGCATCACGGAGTTGGAACATCTGTTTTGATGAGACGATCAAAGAATTTGGCTTTATCAAAAATCCAGATGAACCATGCATCTATAATTGATTTGTAGCAAGAACTGTAGTATTCCTCGTTTTATACGTGGATGACATTCTCTTAATAGGAAATGACATTCCTATGCTACAATCTGTCAAAGGGTTCTTATCATACAGGTTCTCCATTAAAGACCTGGGTGATGCCTCTTACATTCTAGGGATTCGGATCTATCGTGACAGATCCAAAAGGATATTAGGACATTCACAGTCCAGGTACATCGACACCATTCTGAAAAGATTCACTATGGAAGATTTTAACCGCGGTAATCTACCGGCTTGTCACGGGATCACCCTCTCCAAAAAGATGTCTCCCAATACTAATTTGGAAAAGGATCGCATGTCGATTATACCCTACGCTTCTGGGATAGGCTCTATAATGTATGCGATGTTGTGTACCAGACCGGATGTAGCTTATGCACTGAGTGTTGTAAGACGGTATCAGTCAAACACTTGGGAGAAACACTGGATAGCGGTAAAGAACATTCTCAAGTACCTGAGAAGGACTAAGGAGATGTTCTTGGTGTCTGGCGGAAAAGACCTCCAGATCGAGGCCTTTGCTGACTCCAGCTTCTAGAGTGACAAGGATGATTCCAAGTCCATGTCGGGTTATGTCTTTACCTTTAATGGAGGGGCGGTGTGTTGGAAGAGTTCCAAATAGGAAACCGTTGCTTACTCAACGATGGATGTGGAATATATCGCTGCAGCAGATGCCGCAAAAGAAGCCGTCTGGTTAAGGAAGTTTCTAACAGAACTTCAGGTGGATCCGTCCATTGTTGATCCAGAACCTCTGTATTACGACAACAACGGGGATATAGCTTTAGCGAAGGAACCCAGGTACCATCAGAAGTCCAAACACATCTTGAGGCGGTATCACCTGATCAGGGAGATCGTGGGTCGCCAGGAGATCTGTTGGAGATAGTGCCCTCAGAGTCAATTATTAGGTCACAGGTACGTGATTTCAATGATTGATGGAGGACCTATCCCGGTAGGACAGTTTTACTCAAGATGATAGTATGCTATCTGGTTTACCTTTATCATCGTGTACTGCTTTAGGTGACCTGATAAGTCGCTATTACACGTTGATAGAGCCCCTAGGATTCTTGCTTGACCACCAGCAGTATGAGGGCGATCATATAAGTGGGAGCTGGGGTTTATAAGCATATCCTTAAATGGTCCCTAGTCGTGTGAGTTTCGAGACAGGGCATCGATACTCCAGAGTAGACTAGTGTATACAGTCGAGACCCCGACGAGGGGCGGTGGCCGGTCTCACAAGCCACTGGTGTCAGTTGGATCACCTAAGATGTATACAGGTGCTCATTGGGTTATGAGTACACCGGACAGGACTCGCCGGGAACATGCTAGTTGGTAATATACCAGACGTCAGATGGCAGTTCCCTGGTGACATGTGTGTAGGTTAGTTCATCGACCTGGGGATCGTTATTTGTCTCGTTTGAGTTCCCACTGTACTTTGATTACTACCCTACCACGGCTCAAAGGAGTCGTGCAAACAGGTTTTAGTTGGGTGCAGTCCCGAGCCACATGGAGGCAGTGAGCGTATCTTCAGGGGTTCGTCTCTCTCGGTATTGGGGGTGAGGTCGCGCTCTGTCTAGGAGAGCCATAACACGAAGTCTTTGGCCAAGGCAGGACATTTACTGGTAGGTATTCCAGTAGTATCTCAGGGTGTTCTGGGCTACACTCCGACACGACTTGTACCGCTTTTGGGGGTCTGACTTTTACCAACCCCCTAGGCCCACCATGCGATTCTCATAGACGAACGGACCGGACTGTACGGATATTGTCACTGACAGGCTCAGTGGGGTTGTCAGGCTGAGTTCGCTCACAGACGTCCCTTTTATTCAATACCTGGTAGCCCGTTACGTATTGGCTTATACCTCTGACGTGCTAGTGGTTAAATCCACAACCAAGGTGTTGACGAGTCTTTAGAGTCCCCACATTCAGTTACTCAGCTTTCGGGCGAAAGGTTGTAGAGGCCGTATGGAGATATGGCAAGGTCCGATCTGATACGTGCGGTATTGCACGGATCAGGATCGGACAGTTTGTACTATAGGCCGTATGGATATATGGCAGGGTTCGATCAGATACGTGCGGTATTGCACGGATCAGGATCGAACAGATAATACTAGCCGGCTTTGGTTTAAGCCGGATCTTAGTATAGTACAGTGTAGATTTTGTCTCATTGGATTTGTATTTCGGTCGAAATACAGATGCGGGTGTGTATGCACAGTATCGGGGTTTTCCTGTAATTTATTACGGGAACAGTTTTCTGGAGTTGCCAGTTTGCTTTTAGTTTCGGCCGATTTCCTTTGCACCGTTCATTGGCCGAAGATTGGTGGAGGAGGGCTTATTTGCATTGTTGCAAATAAGTGGTTATGGAGGGGGTTTTTGCATTTTTGTTTTATCATGATGGTTTCATGATGGAGCCCATCCCTTGACCTTCCATGCTTCATGATTGCTTGACTTTTTGTAGCAATCATGGTTGTTGATTACTTGTTTTGGAGTGTAGGTTGTGGTTGTGATCATTGGATTCTTTCATCATCACTTGCTTGCATCATTGCATTCCACCCACCCCCTTGACCTTACTCTTTCTCTCTCCAATCACACCAAAGGGGTGTAAGTGCACGGCGGCGCCCCGGCCGTCAATCCGACGCCGGAATGCGGAAGCGGTGATAAACTTTAATTTTGCGGACTTAGCAAACCGGCACCACCGCGCACTAAACATCCGGATCGTAACCATTAACAAGTCTAAGCTACTAACAAGATAGGGAAGAGAAGTATACCGACAGATCCGAGTCCTCCGGTCTTCTCGTCGTCGTCCCGATCTCCTGCGGAATGTCCCGTCTCCTCTTCGTCGCCGGAAGTGCACCATATCGCCTACTTCTTTTACGGGCTCCCACCTCAATGCCGAGGCAACTCGGGCGCGAAGCCGGCTACTCGACGTGCCCAAGATTTGCTGTAGAATTTGTAGTGAGATCAAGTCTCATCTGGGGTTCTTGGAGGTGCCATTTTGATGGAGGGATGATACAAGAATTTTTGTGGAGGAACTTGTGGATTTTTGGAGCATGAAATGAACAAAAATCCACTTCCAAAATTTTTGGACAGCCCACCCCAAGGAGTGGCCGGCCATGGATATGGTGAGAGGGGAGAATGAGAGTGTAGTATCATGGATAATGAGAGAGCCAACTAATTATCCAAAATGAGAGAGAGAGAGAGAAAGCTATCATGCAAAAGGAAATGATCACCAAAACAAAACCCACACTCAACCACCTACCACCAACCTCATCATCAACAACCATGATGATTTACAAAGTCAAGCAATCATGAGTTTATGAAGTCAAATGATGGGACAAGTATCATGACATGATAATATGCAAAGACCCCCTCCACAAATGCTTATTTGCAACAATGCAAATAAGCCATCCTCCACCAATCTTCGGCCAATGAACGAAACAAAGGAAATCGGCCGAAACGGAAAGCAAACTGGCAACTCCAGAAAACTGGTCCCGTAATAAATTACAGGAAAACCCCGATACTGTGCATACACACCCGCATCTGTATTTCGACCGAAATACAAATGCAATGAGACAAAGTCTACACTGTACTATACTAGGATCCGGCTTAAACCAAAGCCGGCTAGTAATATCTGTTCGATCCTGATCCATGCAATACCGCACGTATCTGATCGAACCCTGCCATATAACCATACGGCCTATAGTACAAACTGTCCGATCCAGATCCGTGCAATACCGCATGTATCTGATCGGACCTTGCCATATCTCCAAACGACCTCTACAACCTTTCGCCCGAAAGCTGAGTAACTGAATGTGGGGGACTCTAAAGACTCGTCAACACCTTGGTTGTGGATTTAACCACTAGCACGTCAGAGGTATAAGCCAATACGTAACGGGATACCAGGTACTGACTAAAAGGGATGTCTGTGAGTGAACTCAGCCTGACAACCCTACTGAGCCTGTCAGTGACAATATCCGTGCAGTCCGGTCCGTTCGTCTATGAGCATCGCATGGCGGGCCTAGGGGGTTGGTAAAAGTCAGACCCCTAAAAGCGGTACAAGTCGTGTCGGAGTGTAGCCCAGAACACCCTGAGATACTACTGGAATACCTACCAGTAAATCTCCTTACCTTGGCTAAGGACTTCGTGTAATGGCTCTCCTAGACACAGCACGACCACACCCCCAATACCGGGAGAGACGAACCCCAGAAGATACGCTCACTGCCTCCATGTGGCTCGGGACTGTACCCAACTAAAACCTGTTTGCACGACTCCTTTGAGCCGTGGTAGGGTAGTAATCAAAGTACAGTGGGAACTCACACGAGACAAATGACGATCCCCAGATCGATGAACTAACCTACACACATGTCACCAGGGAACTGCCATCTGACGTCTGGTATATAACCAACTAGCATGTTCCCGGCGAGTCCTGTCCGGTGTACTCATAACCCAATGAGCACCTGTATACATCTTAGGTGATCCAACTGACACCAGTGGCTTGTGAGACCGGCCACCGCCCCTCGTCGGGGTCTCAACTGTATACACTAGTCTACTATGGAGTATCGATGCCCTGTCTCGAAACTCACACGACTAGGGACCATTTAAGGATATGCTTATAGAACCCAGCTCCCACTTATATGATCGCCCTCATACTGCTGGTGGTCAAGCAAGAATCCTAGGGGCTCTATCAACGTGTAATAGCGACTTGTCAGGTCACCTAAAACAGTACACGATGATAAAGGTAAACTAGATAGCATACTATCATCACGAGTAAGACTGTCCTACCGGGATAGGTCCTCCCTCAATCACCGCAATCACGTGCCTGTGATCCAATAATTGACTCTGAGGGCATTATCTCCAACAATCTCCCACTTGCACTCAAGGTTAATTATTGCGATGTCGCATACTCACAGCCCGTGTGATACCGAACACCCAACTCCTCTACTAGTCAGTCTCACAAAGCTCGTTCGCGAAACTATTGCGTTCGAGGAATAGCCTTAGTGAGTGGATCCGCTTTGATGTCTCTTTCTATGTCTCTCTATATCTCAAGTTCGCGGAGAAAACCCATCTCCCGAAATGAGCAATACCTGTCTTAGAATGTGTCTGGATGTCTGATGGGACATAGCTCATAAATGAACTCCAAATCCAAAATTCTTAGACTGTATCGTCAACTGAACTTAATCAGTATCCTGCGCCATGCCTCCCTCAGTATTGCCTTGGACCACCTGTCCAAAATACTGCCCCTCGTCAGAGGGAAAACTATAACTCTGACAACCTCCTTGTCGTCCATGTCACCTTGGAAGCCTGGAATGATAAATGTCTCCCGAATGAGGCTGTCGTTATCATATCCCTAGAACATCCACTTATGTTCTATAATTGCTTCTGACTGTTTCTCCAGGATTGGATCAATGTCAACTTATTGCATCTAGTGCAAGAACAACATCTGGTGTGGTACTTGACATCTCATGATTGACTCAATTGCCTAAGCAAGTGATCTGTCAATCATGCGCATCCCTCTCTACTTCAGTCTGTAAGACACCTTTAGAGAGGGTGACTCCATTACCTGCAAGTACACTACCGTGCCAGGAGTCGTCCATTCTAAATACTCTTAGAATGCTGTCTAAGTACCCTGATTGGGAAACCACCCAAATCTAGATCTAAAACCATAGATCTAGTGACCAGTATGTATGATATAATATCCAAGTCCTATGTGGAGAAAACACTGTGTGACGACCAAAGTATAACCGATTGTAGTATAGGAGTTTCTTTTTCTATTCTGTGTATGTCAGCCAAATACCAGGATATCACACCCTACTACCTTCTCAACAGATCCATCCCCTATTCTGATGAAGTCAAACCCATGACTGTCACGTCAGAAATAGATGATCTATCTCCGCTACATCTGCTTTAGTCTATAAATAGACATAAGCTACCTGTCCACCAATGCTTCCGCTGCTCCCACTGACCATAACAACACTCTGGCAGAGTCATACAGACGTACACTTCTAAAGCAAGTTTAGAACGACGCTATACTCATCCTCCTGCCGGGTCTCACAGTCTGGAACAACAGCAATGGCAAGTGTGGGTAAACAAGAACTTCCCTGTCACCTTCCTTGAGGCTACCGTAGTACCTCTCGGGTGCCTGAAGTTACCCACCATCCCTGCGGAGTGGCCATTGGAATGTCAAGCCAGATTGAATCTTTAGGTTCCTTATCAAATCTTCAGTAATCGTTTGCGGTACTGGAATCACTTCCAGTTCTACCATACTCCCACTACTGTTTTTGAAAAAATCCATTTTTAATAAACTGTGGCGAGTCTAGAACAATATTTATATTGATCTGCCAGATGGTAGAAAGTCAACCCTCGTCATAGCCTGGGTCAACCCACAAACAGCCATTACAGAAACGTGCCTTGAGTTGTCCAGTGTCTGGTTTTAATCATAAGCCGGACAACTCCCCGTACCTTAACAATGTTAAGATATGAACTGTACTATATCCAATATAGAACCTGAGGCACTGATTTAATTGAACCAGATTCAAATCATGCAGCTATCTCCAGTGCATGTCAACTAAATGGAAGGAGGCCAATCAGCGTTACTCAACTTAGGAATGCTTCCAATTATGAGTAACCCAAAAGAGAAGCAAGTTCTCTTAATCATTACTATCAACTGAATACCATACACAAGTATCTACATCTTCGATCACTTTGAAGAATCCCGATACTTGCTACACCAGGTTCTCTACTCTATTCAAATACCTATAACTCCTCAAAACTTAGACCCTGTGTTTCCGCGAAACACCTGTCTAAAAAACTAGAGAAGTCATAAGTAAACCGAATATAGTACGAGGACCAACCCCTCTGTCCTGATGGACCCTGGACAACATACAATACTCTGTATAAGTCCCTTGAATCTGATAACTCATTCACTGTGTGTCGTAGGTTGAAAACTGTACTTATGGTCAAGAAGAATTACACCGCTGTTTAATGCTCCTTACCTAACCATCCACTGATATAGGTAAATGTCATAGACATAATTTCAGAAAGGTATATCTCACTCTATGAAAATAGACGTACAGATATATCAATTTGAAATTGGTGCATAAAAGCGGATATTCAAAACCAAATATTTACCGACCGGCAAACAGCCCAGGTGATTTCCTCAAATATCACCGATTACAACGAATCCCGATATAATGAGGATAATCACCCAATTCCCAATAACCTACTCCCACTCATCATCTGTAAAACCATACAGATGTGAGAAACAAACCTGGTAAATACATACCCTGGAGTAAGTGTCTAACTGGGAAATCAGTTTTCCTTTAACAGTACACAGTGAAGCTGAAACATGGAAATGTCTCGATGGGGTATCCCGGTATTCCTAGTAATGCCTCTTCCAGATTCACGACTGTAACCGTATAATTCTTTGCCACCTCTCCAAATCCCTTCATGTGTCTTTAGTCATTACATTCTACACACCCGTTTAGGCCAAATGGTTTCTTCCTTCCCTACCGTTCGGCACCAGCCTATGGTTTGGAAGAAGACTATCCAATAAGCATAATGGGTGTACTGTCCTAATCCTAGGAGCACTCGCAATGCGAGAGAAGGTGAAGATAAAAGACACCTGAATAAATCTTATTCCTATTTCTCCTGAACCAGGATCCATCCCCGAACTGGAACAAGTTCCTTTCGAGTTCATATATAACCATACGATGGAGTATCCAATAAACCGTGGATCTTCGTAGTGATACGGAGTGTCCTGGAGAAATACAAAGCTGATTTAGGATTGGCGAAGGAATACTTGGTTTGGTCGTGAATATCTATTGCAATTTACTTTGCCCTCTTACTAATCCCTTTCTTTGTCTGAACTTAGTACCTTCTGTACACCTTCGTTAGGCTAATTGGTTTTCTTCATTCCCTACCGGTAGGCACCAGCCTAAGGTTTGGAAGAAGACTATCCAATTTGCGTAATAGGTGTACTATCTCCTAAACCAAGGAGTACTCGCAACCTGAGAGAAGGTAAAAGGAAAAGACAACTGAATAATCTTATCCGTTTCCTCCAGAACCGGGAACCATCCTCGAATAAATTCTTTCGAGTTCGTATCTAACCATACGATGGTTTTGTCCAATGGAAGTGGACGTTCGTAGTAATACGGGGTGTCCTGGAGAAAAGGGTAAAAGTAGGAGTGGCAATGAGGTTTGCAACTCTGACAATCCAAAAGCCAGTGTTAAGAAGGTTCGGTCAACTTGGTCACTGAATCATTGTCTTAGGGTCGGGTCAATGGTCGCTGCCAAAGAGAGAGAGAAAAGAAACACTCAGCGTGCACTCTATCCTAGATCAGAATGGTTATCACTTTTTCTAATCAGGAAACCTCCCACTGTACCTCAAATTCTCCTCCAAACCTGAAAGAAGAATTAGTCGGGGTCACCCGGGGAGTAAACCAACTCATCAGTGGGAATCGGGATCCAACTCTCATCGCATGATAACGTGACGGAATCCGCTCACGGTATCACACTCCAGAAGGTATGCGCATATCTGGCAAGTTTCAGTTCTTTTGAAACTCCCGATGTGATTTCTGCCCTATGCTCTTATGACCTTGACTTTGGCCAACATATCATAAGTCACATGTCAAGTTCTACCCGTCATTCTCCAGGTTAATTTTAATCCACCCGTACATACCCTTGACTTTGGCCAAAATGGCAGTACGACTGTCCCAAACCAACGCATCTATCTATGCTGCATATGAATACCCAACAGCTACCAAACACTGTGCCTTGACTTTGGCCAACATACACAGCTTGAATACTATTGACCATTCATATGAAATGACGGAGGGCTACGAATGGTTTCTGGCGAAAACCTTTAACGTAATGAACTTGATATCGTTGAAGGAATGGATAGCTTTTTAGAAAATATAGTGACGAAAACCTTTACTAAAGAGGTCACTCCCGGTGAAGGGATCTCGGCTCTTTCCCCGTAGAATGGGGTGCAGGATATTCCAACTGATTACCACGGTGCAAAGCAAAAGTAATCGGCTATAGTGAAGTCATTGCCCTGACACAAACTTTTTGTCCAAGGGGTCACTCCCGGTGAAGGGATCTCGGCCCTTGCCTCGTCGACTGAGGAGCAGGATATTCCAAATGAACACCACGATGCAAAACAAAAGTGAACGTCCTTGCAATAACAGCTTTTTAGAAAAGTGTTCCAACAACATCAGAATAGGTTTGTTTAACTTGCATTGATCTGAATCAACGCAGTCCCATCATTGATCACACCACAAAGAACGAAAATATACTGACGTACGTATATGCCATCCGCATTCGCCACTGGGTCCCGTCATCACCCGTTAGGTTAGCTAACTAACGGCAGAGCGGGGACTGGACTAGCGCGGATGTAAAACATATACAACATCTACTAATATATATACCAATATATTATATTCGCTCAAGGCGTGAAAAAAATGCAACATCACAGAAAATGAACAACATCACAGAAACAATACAGATATCTGGGATCCCCGGGTTTCACAGAGCCACTACTGAAACCCGACGTTCCCCTGGTCGTGTGGATAGCCTGTGCAATGAAATCCTAGACCCCTACGGGCGCGGCAAGTCACCCGCCAAAACCTGAAGCGAGGCAGCCCCCTTCAGCACCGTGAATGGACCACCCAGCACTTCACGGAATCCGGCAACTTTGGCACCCCTCCTGGGTCAGCCTGTACCCCCTACGAGTGCGGCGAATAGCCCGCCAATTCCAGAGTGAAGCCCCCTCCGTCTCAATGCCATGAGATGCGGGCTTGTTGCCCCCTAGAACCCGGCTATCCGTGCACCCCTCCTGGGTAATCCTAGTACAGAAAGTAAAATATACATACACCGGGTACAACGACCGCAACCTGGCCGTGCCCCAAAATAATAATACAAACAGGCAGTGACGGCAGTCCACATGTCGGACGCTCGCCCAGCAATATCAAATGTACATAATACAACCACAACTGTACTAGTATTGTATCCATGCTATCCCCCATGACCGATCCGCAACATCACAGCAAAAACAAAACATCAACGTGAAAGTCACGTTCGCAAATCCGTCTAACCGGGCTATAGCAGTTAGACCGGATTTACCGATCAAGTGACATTCACGGTCGCAGATATAATGTAAATAATGTGAAATAATGTGTTTAAAATATCCGATCGATCAAATTAAAACAAGTGGGCCCCCAAATAATACTGTAGCAGATCAAGAAATCCTGGGCCCAAAATTAATATTCTAAAACCCCAATTCTAAGCCCACAAAGACACTGTAGAAATTGGGCGCAGAGATCTCAACAGTGCGCGGCGGAAAAGCGGCCCAAAGGGGGTATTGGCCGCGGTTCCGCGCCTGCACTGTCGACTGAACCTATCGAATTTTTACAGTATCCTTGTAATCTCCAGTACATCAATTTTATACAACCTGAAAAAATTTTCGACACTAAAAATTTCCAACAGAAAACTGATGCTAACAAAATACGGGTTTTGGAACTTTTGATCGATCGGAAATGCAAACACATTACACAAAGCTAAACTAAGTTAATGGCGAGGCTCTGATACCACAGTAAGTGCACGGCGGCGCCCCGGCCGTCAATCCGACGCCGGAATGCGGAAGCGGTGATAAACTTTAATTTTGCGGACTTAGCAAACCGGCACCACCGCGCACTAAACATCCGGATCGTAACCATTAACAAGTCTAAGCAACTAACAAGATAGGGAAGAGAAGTATACCGACAGATCCGAGTCCTCCGTTCTTCTCGTCGTCGTCCCGATCTCCTGCGGAATGTCCCGTCCTCCTCGTCGCCGGAAGTGCACCACATCGCCTACTTCTTTTACGGGCTCCCACCTCAATGACGAGGCAACTCGGGCGCGAAGCCGGCTACTCGACGTGCCCAAGATTTGCTGTAGAATTTGTAGTGAGCTCAAGTCTCATTTGGGGTTCATGGAGGTGCCATTTTGATGGAGGGATGATACAAGAATTTTTGTGGAGGAACTTGTGGATTTTTGGAGCATGAAATGAACAAAAATCCACATCCAAAATTTTTGGACAGCCCACCCCAAGGAGTGGCCGGCCATGGATATGGTGAGAGGGGAGAATGAGAGTATAGTGTCATGGATAATGAGAGAGCCAACTAATTATCCAAAATGAGAGAGAGAGAGAGAAAGCTATCATGCAAAAGGAAATGATCACCAAAACAAAACCCACACTCAACCACCTACCACCAACCTCATCATCAACAACCATGATGATTTACAAAGTCAAGCAATCATGAGTTTATGAAGTCAAATGATGGGACAAGTATCATGACATGATAATATGCAAAGACCCCCTCCACAAATGCTTATTTGCAACAATGCAAATAAGCCCTCCTCCACCAATCTTCGGCCAATGAACGGAAAAAAGGAAATCGGCCGAAACGGAAAGCAAACTGGCAACTCCAGAAAACTGGTCCCGTAATAAATTACAGGAAAACCCCGATACTGTGCATACACACCCGCATCTGTATTTCGACCGAAATACAAATGCAATGAGACAAAGTCTACACTGTACTATACTAGGATCCGGCTTAAACCAAAGCCGGCTAGTAATATCTGTTCGATCCTGATCCGTGCAATACCGCACGTATCTGATCGAACCCTGCCATATAACCATACAGCCTATAGTACAAACTGTCCGATCCTGATCCGTGCAATACCGCACGTATCTGATCGGACCTTGCCATATCTCCATACGGCCTCTACAACCTTTCGCCCGAAAGCTGAGTAACTGAATGTGGGGGACTCTAAAGACTCGTCAACACCTTGGTTGTGGATTTAACCAATAGCACGTCAGAGGTATAAGCCAATACGTAACGGGCTACCGGGTACTGACTAAAAGGGATGTCTGTGAGTGAACTCAGCCTGACAACCCTACTGAGCCTGTCAGTGACAATATCCGTGCAGTCCGGTCCGTTCGTCTATGAGCATCATATGGCGGGCCTAGGGGGTTGGTAAAAGTCAGACCCCCAAAAGCGGTACAAGTCGTGTCGGAGTGTAGCCCGGAACACCCTGAGATACTACTAGAATACCTACCAGTAAATCTCCTTGCCTTGGCCAAGGACTTCGTGTAATGGCTCTCCTAGACACAGCACGACCTCACCCCCAATACCGGGAGAGACGAACCCCTGAAGATACGCTCACTGCCTCCATGTGGCTCGGGACTGTACCCAACTAAAACCTGTTTGCACGACTCCTTTGAGCCGTGGTAGGGTAGTAATCAAAGTACAGTGGGAACTCACACGAGACAAATGACGATCCCCAGGTCGATGAACTAACCTGCACACATGTCACCAGGGAACTGCCATCTGTCGTCTGGTATATAACCAACTAGCATGTTCCCGGCGAGTCCTGTCCGGTGTACTCATAACCCAATGAGCACCTGTATACATCTTAGGTGATCCAACTGACACCAGTGGCTTGTGAGACCGGCCACCGCCCCTCGTCGGGGTCTCGACTGTATACACTAGTCTACTCTGGAGTATCGATGCCCTGTCTCGAAACTCATACGACTAGGGACCATTTAAGGATATGCTTATAGACCCCAGCTCCCACTTATATGATCGCCCTCATACTGCTGGTGGTCAAGCAAGAATCCTAGGGGCTCTATCAACGTGTAATAGCGACTTGTCAGGTCACCTAAAACAGTACACGATGATAAAGGTAAACCAGATAGCATACTATCATCACGAGTAAGACTGTCCTACCGGGATAGGTCCTCCCTCAATCACCGCAATCACGTGCCTGTGATCCAATAATTGACTCTGAGGGCATTATCTCCAACAAGGGGGGGCGGCCATTCTTTGAGAATGGATGGGGGTTCATTTCATTAGTGTGGGATTTTTGTATCTTGAGCTTGGAGAAATCCCTACGACTCCCTCTCCAAAAAGTTCACTTCAATTCCTCCACAAAAGGCAATTCCACAAACCCCAAAATGAGACTTGCTCACTAGATATTCTACAGCAAACCTTGGGCACGTCGACTAGCCAGCTTCGTGCCCGAGTTGCCTCGGCATTGAGGTGGGAGCCCGTAAAAGAAATAGGCGATGTGGTGCACTTCCGGCGACGAGAAGGAGACGGGACATTCCGCAGGAGATCGGGACGACGACGAGAAGACCGGAGGACTCGGATCTGTCGGTATATCTCTCTTCCCTTTCTTGTAGATAGCTAGGACTAGTTAGTGGTTCGATCCGGGTATTAGTGCGCGGCGGTTTGCCAGTTCAAGTAAAATTAAAGTTTATCACCGCTTCCGCATTTGGCCGTCGGATTGACGGCCGGGGCGCCGCCGTGCACTTACAAGATCGAGGTTCAGAGAGTTGCTACGGAAGATAACAGTGCTGATCCATTCACGAAGGCCTTACCCCAGACTTAGTACGAGCGGCTGATCGACATGATAGGTCTTCGATACGCCAGTACATGGGCTTAGTGCAAGTGGGAGATTGTTAGTGTATATGCCCTAGAGGCCATTATTATATCATACTAGTTTGTATATTACTTGATGGAAGCTTTGGATATTCATTGTTGTATAGACAATCTTGCTCAAAATAGTAGTATGCTACTTGGTTTGTTTCTACTTTAATGTGTGCATGTGTTTCTTATAGCATATCGCCTTTACACATTAGTGGAGCCCTTAGGATCTTTGCTTGATTACCAGCATTGTGATGGCAGTCACACTTGTGGGGGCTAGGTAATCCACAAGAACATCCTTATGCAGGTCCCTAGTCGTAGGACTATCGAGACAGGGCATTGATACTCCGGAGTACACTAGCATATGCGCTTCTTATCCCAATTTGGGAGACAGTCTGTCCCACAGCCGTCAGTACGTCGTACTTGAGATAGTATGCGGGTGCTCGTTAAGTTACGAGTACACTGGACAGGACTCGTCGGGAACTGTTGGTTGGTATTATACCTATCGTCAGTTATCAGTTCCCAGGTGACATGAGTACAGCTTAGTCCGTTGACTTGACACTGTCACTTCGCCTCGAGTGTGTTCCCACTGTTCTTAGATTGCTACCCTACCACAGCTCAAAGGTGTCGTGCAAATAGGTAGCAGTTGGGTGCAGTGCCGAAGCACTTAGAGGCAGTGACGGTTTGACGGGATTCGTCTCTCACGGTATTGGGGGTTGATATCGCGCTGTGTCTAGGAGAGCCATTACACAAAGTCCCTGGCCAGGGCAAGGGAGATATACTGGTAGGTTTCCAGTGTTATCTCAGGGTGTTCTAGGATACACTCCGACATGACTTGTACCGCTATTAGGGGACTGACATTTACCGCCCCCTAGGCCCGCCATGCGATACTCTTAGACGAACAGACCGGACTGTACGGAGACTGTCACATTCAGGCTCAGTAGGAGTTCAGATGGGTTTACCTCGTCAGTCTTCTTATGGGCATCTACCTGGGGACCGTTACGTACAGCTAGTGACGCTTGCGGTCTGTGGTTAAACCCACTGCCAGCGTAGTGTCGAGTCTTTAGAGTCCCGTACAGAGGGTTATTCTCCATTAGGCAAAACGATTAGAGGTCGCATGGTTTTGCGACGGGGTTCGTTCACATCCGCGCACTTGTGCATGTTTAGTGTCCAGACAGCTTATACTAGCGGGCTTTGATTTAAGCCAGATCCTAGTATATGTTTTGGGATTTGTTTTATCTCATTGTATTTGTGTTCCTCGGAACATGGATACGGGTGTGTATGCACAGTTGACTGAGGCAGAGGCAGATGACTTTCATTAGGGTTGATGACCGTTGTCTTTTTCTTAACCCTAATGTTAATATGTAAAATATGATTATTAATTTTAATTAATTATAATTGTGTTATGATTAGGGTTGTTGACCATTTGACTATGGTTGACTTGTTGACCTATGTAGACATTTTGACCATCATCATTTCATATCAAAGAAGCTCTTTGATTCTTGCAAAATTCATTAATGTGAAATGATAAGGGTCATTTCAAGTTAACCATCAGTATTATCTTTAATTATCATAATTCACATATATGTGAGAAGGTTGGTATTATCCTCTCATTCTCCCATGCTCATTCTCTCATGCTCATTCTCTCTCATCCTCTTCCTCTCTCTCAAAGCTCTCCCCTCTCATGAGTTGAGAACCATTAAGCTTTGAGATAAAACTTTCAAAATTACTCTCTACTCTTTCTAAGGTTCTAGGTTTAGCACACCAAGCACCTTAGTTACTTCTAGTTTGAGATAGGAGCCAAAGGTAGAGGTCCTCGGGTGGATCTTTCTTCGGCAAGAGAAGGCGACGAGGACGCCCCGTTCATCCCAATCCAAGGAGCAAGAAGAGAAGGACTTCAAGACTTAGGTATAACCCTTTTACCGAGTAGCTAAATTTCTTAGCTTGGTTGTTATTTTACGTTTAGCAAAGATCCTCCTTTTTATAGTCCATGTTGCCTAGAGTTGTAAAAATCGAATTTTTATACCGTTTCCGCCTCCCCGTAAGCACCGGGGTGGGCAACGTTGACTTACAACTCGGGCATCCAGTTTGCTAGCATAGATATCTAAGATGAAGTAGAGATAGTGTGTGAATTCTTTGTCTCAAGGCACCCAAGTATTTGGGTGGAGGTAAATTGAAGTTGCCAAGTGAAGGAAATTTTGTGAGCTAAAGAAATTTCCATGAGAAGAATAAGGTTTTGGCTCAAGAAAGATCATGGGGCTCGGCCATGAATGAAGAAATGGCTCTCTGCATTTTTCTCTCTCGAAATTTCTCCTCTATGAATATTGGTGAGTGGTGAGGGTATGCTATAAAGTAGTGAGTGTATTCAATTGAATAAATTAATCGCCACTCAAATGTGAGCAGCCACCGCAAAATATCCACCACAAAATATCCTTAATTGGAAAAAAGCCATTTAAAGCACCAGGAAACACTCACCCACTCCATGCCTCACACAACCAAACCTATCTAGAAGAAGCCCAAGAAATGTGTTGTGGAAAATTTCCAGCACATGAAAAGAATTGGCCAAAAACAATATTCACCCAAACCCAATAATTATATTTTATATTTTTCTGAAATGTTACAATCTTCCCCCCTTAAATAGATTCGGTCCCCGAATTTAAATTTAAACCCCAAATAATAAATCATTTTAATAATCAGCTCTATCACGGGGCTCCGAAATCACGGAAGATACAGAAATACCACAGCGCATCATGTGCGCCTGAAAACGAGTACGAAAATCAAAATCGAGCTCCGTCAAGCGTCATGCAAATCATCGGAGTTACAATGGATATACAGATCTCAAAATCCCTTACTGAAATCCAATATTATCACGACCCAAATGTGGCACGTGACCGGCACTTAAATCACGTGACATCTAAAGACGTCGACGCGGTTCAAGTAAGCCGAAACCCGGAATCTAAACTCTTTTGAAAATATTAGAGGTGAGTTTAAAATAGTCATCCGATGGAATCTGTTTAAATAACATTTAAATTTTACTAAGTGTGTTTAAAAAGCATCTATGACGTTTTGAAATTCGATAGCACCTCCTTTGCATTTTTTTATAACCCGATACATCATAATAAATAAATAGCATCCCAACGGGAGCCAGCTTCCACGTCCAAACGACGGAGTAGCCAAACAATCTATATCAGTAGTCGACTCCATAGAGTGCGACCTCACAATGTCTAAGTCTCGCTTCTAAGTCTGAATATACCATTTCTAAGTTGATGGAGTTTCCACTAGATACAAGAATATGTGAATAATCAAGAGTGAGTACGATACAACAATAACTCACTTACCAATCAATTGCCAAAAAGAATGTGTGTTCAAGCCGCTGATAATCCAAGCGATAAAACCTGCAAGAAACTGTGGCACAACGGGGATGAGTTGCCAACTCAGTGAACAAAAGTACATCTAAAGGTAGAAATCGAAATGCACGACGATACCCAGGTCATAATTATAATACTATCATAATCTGTAAAATATACTATATGATATACATATGTATCATAATGCAACACTAACTATCATGCAATCCCAATTAGAATATATCTAATGCAAATAACCTATATCTAGGTATAAGCGCAATGTAACCGAATATATATATATATATATATATATATAAATATATATATATAAACCCCTTCTTTAAAATAGTTGTGGTATAGATATGTCCTGGTATAAAGCAGACGTGACGGTATGAAATAAAATAGATATCTTATTTAAGATATACGTCCTGCTATTTTAATGAAAAGTGTTAAGAGGTTTACTATTTGAAAGATTTCAGTGTTATCTCAGACACGTCAAAATAATGAGGCTATAGCTCGATTTTGAAATTCTTTCTATATGCAACTACTCGTAAAAAGGTATACGAGCACTGTCCCCCGGATCAGTCCTGGTCAGCTACTATGATTAGGATATAACTGTGTACCTCATGATAGCAACATAACAATATATATATGGATGTCCAGCATCGACACCTGAAATTGGAAATCTCTCGTGTCCATCACCGACACGTTAATGTAGATACCGTTGACACCATCTCAACAGATGATCGCCGCCCGATATCCCCGGCTCCGATCGGTATCCCTTGGATATCTGCCATGCCAAATCGAACCTCGGTCAGTATCCCATGGATATCTGTCGTGCTCATCTCTATTTCCGGTATCAAGTATTCTCGTTAGGCTCCCCGCCAATAATACGGCTATCCTGCCCCTCGGCCTCGAACCGGGTCCACCATGTATCCCGCTGTATAGCTACCCCACTCAGTACGGATAAGTCAAAAATCTGAAACCGTATTGCCATCCACTTTGTTCGTAATAAAAACTCAGAAAACATAAAACTCATGGTGGACTCCAACTCATCATATCCAAAAATATCAAGTAAAAATTGAGAATACTTACATAGACCATTCTGATGATATATTATATATATACATATATAACAGCGTCCCATACCACTGATATATATCATCATGAGTAAATATCCAAAAATCCATAAGAATCAAATACAACATCTATAGTAGTGATATTCGTAATTTACAACAGGAAATAAGGAAAGACTGCTTAATTAAATCATATAGGCATAATAATATCAATCTTACTATGTCACGGCACTAATAATGATGTGTAGTGTAGAAAACGCGTCTGTGCTCGTGCAACATGGCAATCATTAGTATTTGTGCAAGTGTTCTAAAAGTGTAATAGCCTACTCATAGTGATATCTACATATGCAATATATCATAACGGCCCTACAGTGATATAGCAGTACCAATGAGGTGTAGTGTAACATAGGTATACGTGCTTGTGCAGCATAGTACTCATTGGTAGTTGTGCAGTGTTTTATCAGAGTGTTCGTATCGCGGAAACATATAACATTAATAATTATAACTTAAGCAAGTAAATTAATTATAATCATTTTGTATGAGTCTAAAGGTAACCTGGCCGTTAATCGGCATACGGATCTCATCATTACTGATACGCATAGTTTCTCATATAATACCTCACCGTATCGCTACATCCAATTTATCTTTAAAACGTCAAAACCCTTCGTACTAACTTACCAAACCATAATTTAACTACATGCAATTGAATATCATGCTAGATGCAAACTATCTCAAATATCAATATTTTGAATAATTACTAAACTATCTAGATACCATAATACTATTTATAAGGTTGCGGGGGTGCTATATGCCATCCACCCGACTTCCCCTGTAGATGGAAACCTACTCACCAACTTCATAACCTTGCTGAAATCCACGCTGCTATATATGCCAACTATGTCTCGGAAATCCTCGCAATCGTACCTATAGTCGTATTTATGAAATATCGACGTAAATATCATATCAAAACTCAAAACAACGAGATAGGCACCCATAGGTTAGAACCTACAGTATACTTAACCCAAATACGACAATATATATATGTCGTTAACGTATAAACGTTAACGATTCAGCTGCAGTACTGAAATACGAAAAATCCGTATCGGAATATCGGAAAACTTAATAAAATATTTACTAATCATTCCCAGATTTCTCTGTAAGAATACTGGAACAATTCAAACAACACCATAGCTTATAAAATACCGGTTGGGTCGCGGCAGCGCCCCGGCCATCGAAACGCGGCCAAAATGCGGAACAAAAATTTCTGAATCCGGGGCTACCATTACCCGATTTCCGGATCGACCTTAAACCCTAAACTAGCAAACTAACTATGAGTTAGAATCATTATACCGAGTTGATACGTGTCCTTCGGTCTTCATTCCAAGATCCTAGCGATTCCTTGATGTGGTTTGGTTGCCGGTCTTCCTTCATCTCCGATGATCCACCTGAGGGAAACGGCGCAAGCTCCAGCCTCGTCGAACGAGACAACCGACGCTCCAAAGTCGTTGACGATGGAGAGTGGGGGTGTATGAAAATATCACTACATTTTTCTCTCAACATCTATGCTCATGGGAGCAACCATAGAAGAAGATGAAGGAGGTGATGTAAAACTTGGCATGAGGAAGAAGAATTTCTAATTCCTTTTTTGTGTGAATGAGAGAGTGAGTGTGTAAATTAATCAAATGAAAATGAGCCCCACCCTAATAATGTGGCCGGCCCCCTTCTCTCCTTCACATAAAAAAAACATTTTCTTTTTCCTATTTTCCATTAAACAAATCCAACCATACTTCAGGCCCATACCATGTCCATGTTCATGCCACCTCATTATTAAAACAAATGATTTTTCTAAAAAGGAAAATCAATAATGAGGTGGCAAAACTTCTAGAAGCCATTCCGTATAAAATACGGAATACTTCCCGGTACATGTATCGAAATACATATACGCGTATTCGTACCAAAATACGAATAGCCGAGAGAGAAAACGAATAATGAAAAATAATACTAGAATACATATATATAAATACGTATATAAATTATTAAACCAAAACCTGATTTAATAACCTGGCTTAATCCTAAGCCGCTACTATTATCAACCGTCCGATTAAAGTCTGCGCAGCAAGTGCACATATTTAATCGGACACCTGTATGTACTAACATATCTCATGAACATCATATCGCCTGAACCGTGAAAACCCTCTGTGTGGGACTCTAAAGACTCGTCAATACGTTGGCAGTGGGTTTAACCACAAGAACGTCAACAGAACTAGCTGTACGTAATGGGTACCCAGGTATTGAGCGAAAGGGAGGCCGACGATCAAACTCATCCTGAACCCCTACTGAGCCTGTCAGTGACAATATCCGTATAGTCCGGTCTGTTCTTCTAAGAGTATCGCATATCGAGTCTAGGGGGTGGATAAAGTCAGACCCTTAACAACGCGATATTCAGTGTCGGCATGTAACCCATCACCACCTGAGAAAGTATCGATCCTGGATCGGTAATTCTCGTTCACCATGGCTATGGATTTGTGGTGATGGCCACCCATACACAATGCGACATCAACCCCCAATACCGGGAGAGACGAATCCCCGACGATCCGATCACTGCTTCCATGTGGCTCGGGACTGTACCCAACTAAAACCTGTTTGCACGAATCCTTTGAGCCGTGGTAGGGTATTAATCAAAGCACAGTGGGAACTCACACGAGACAAATGACGATCTCAGGTCGACAGACTAACCTATACACATGTCACCAGGGAACTGCTATCTGACAATAGGTATAATACCAACTAGCAGGTTCCCGGCGAGTCCGTCCAGTGTACTCATAACCCAATGAGCACCTGCATACTATCTTAGGTCAATAAACTAACACCAATGGCTTGTGAGACCTGGCCACCGCCCCTCGTCGGGGTCTCGATCAGTATACACTAGTCTACACTGAAGTATCGATGCCCGGTCTCGATACTCCTACGAATAGGGACATTTAAGGATGTTCTTATAGACCCCAGCTCCCACACATATGATCGCCATCATAATGCTGACCGTGAAGCAAAAATCCTATGGACTCTATCAACATGTACATGATGATAAAGACAAACCAGATAGCATACTATCATCTTGAGTAAGATTGTTTTATCGGTATAGGTCCTGCCTCAATCATCATAATCATCTGTCCGCGACTATGATAATTGCCTTGAGGGCACTATAGCCAACGATCTCCCCCTTGCATTTAAGGCCAATTATTGCGATGTCGCATACTCACAGCCCGTGTGACACCGAACACCTAACTTCTCTACTAATCAGTTTCGCAAAACTCGTTTGCGAAAATGATTGCGTTCGATAAATAGACTCAGTGAGTGGATCCTCTCCAATGTTTCTTTCTGTATCTCTCTATATCTCAACTTCACGGAGAAAGATATCTCCCGAAATGAGCAATACTTGTCTTAGAATTTGTCTGGATATTTGATGGGACCCAGTTCACAAAAGAACTCCAATTCCAGCAAACTTCCTAGACTGTATCGTTCACTGAATTTAATCAGTATTCTGCGCCACGCCTTTCCTCAGTATCCGCTTGGACCACCTGTCCAACATACTGTCCCTTAAAAGAGGGAAAAACTATAACTCTGCCAGTCACTCTGTCATCCAGGTCACCTTGGAAGCCTGAAATGATAACCGTCTCTTGAAGTAGGTTGCCGTTACCATATCCCAAGAACATTCACTTATGTTCAATAACTTCTTCCCAATGTTTCTCCAGGATTGGATTAATATATCTGCATATTGCATCTAGTGCTAAAGCAATATCTGGTGTGGTACTTGACATTTCATGATTAACTCAATTGCCTAAGTAAGAGATATGCTAATCATGTAGGCCCCTCTCTTCTTTAGTCTGTAAGACACCTTTAGAGAGGGTGACTCCATCACCTGCAGCTACACCACCATGCCAGGAGTCGTCCATTCTAAAATTCCTTTAGATTAATGTTAAAGTACCCACATTGGGATACTTCCCAAATCTAGATCTAAAACCATAGATCTAGTAACCAGAAAACCAGATATTATATCCATATCCTATGTGGAGAAACAATTTTGTGACAACCACAGTATAACCGATCGTAGTATAGGAATAACTCTTCGTATCAAGTGCATGTCATCCAAATACCTAAACATCACTCTCTATTACCTTCTTACCAGATCCATCTCCTATTCTGATTAGGTCAAAGGCTATGAAAGTCACATCAAAATTAGATGATCTATTTCCTCTATACCTGCTTTAGTCTATAAATAGACATAAGCTACTTGCCCACTATGCTTCCGCTGCTCCCACTGATTACAACAATCCTCTGGCAGAGTCATATACACGTGCACTTCTAAAGCAAGTTTAGAATGACGCTATACTCATCCTCCTGCCGGGTCTTATAGTCTAGAACAACAGCAATGGCAAGTCAGGGTAAACAAGAACCTCCCTGTCACCGTTTCTGAGAAGACCGACGTTCCACTCGGGTGCCTGAGGTTACCCACCAAAATTTGCGGAGTGGCTAATGGAACGTCAAAAACAATTGAATCCTTAGGTTCTATTAAATCATCAGTGATCGTTTGTGGTTCTGGAATCACTTCCAGTACTACCATACTCCTGTTAGTTATATATATTCCCTAGAGGCCATTGTTGTACATATGATGTATATTATAATGGATGCTTGGATATATATAGAGAGGATTTTCTTGCTCATCATGATAGTATGCTATTTAGTTTCACTTTATCTTAACATGTTGACTTGTATTAGTTTACTGTCTTGTTCTCACATATTTATAAAGCCCTTAGGATATGTACTCGACTACTGGGACTATGATGAGATCATACTAGTGGGTCCATGGTAGTCAACGAGTACATCCTATAACTGTTCCTAGTCGAGGGTGTGTCGAGACAGGGCATCGATACACCAGAGTAGACTAGCGTATACGCATCTTGACCCATATGGATGATCTCATATCCATCGGTATTTGACATCAAAGATGGTGTACGGGTGCTCAGTGGAGACTGGGTACACTGGACGGACTCACCGAGAACTCCCAGATGGTATTATACCTCACGTCAGATGGCAGTTCTCTGGTGACACTGGTACAGGTTAGTCTGTAGACCCGAGATCGTCATAGAGTCTTGTGTGATTCCCACTATGCTTTGATTTCCATCATACCACGTCCAAAACGGTGGCTTTTGGGTACAGTCCCGAATCGCATGGAGGCAATGAGCGATAGGCCTCCCGGTATAGGGAGTTGATGTTGTGCTGTGTTCAATTGGCTATAACTGGAAGTCCCTGGCCATGGCGGATATTGAGTACTACTGGTAAGTGTTATCAGTAGGTTCTTGACCTGTTATGAGCCTCGCATCGACACGACTTATCGGTTACTGGGGTCTGACGTATACCACCCCTAGACTAGATATGCAACATATCAGACGAAGAGACCGGACGGTACGGGAGTGTTACTGATTGGATTCACAGGAGAATGTACAGGCTTTCTTGTTGATCTTCTGATCGCTCAATACCTGGGTGGCTATTACGTTTAGCTGACCGCTTCCAGCTTGTGGGTGTTTAATATGATCATCACCTACTGTCGGCGTATTGACGATTCTTTAGAGTCCTACACAGAGGTTTCTTGACTCAGCCAAAACGGAGTAGGAGCACATATGTGATATGAGATACTGTATTCTGTTCTCGTGATATTTGATATCAGCCGGGTCATCGGATCAAGTGTTGATTTGATGAATCGGTACAGATATATATATTAGTCGGTTATTTAAGAAATAGCCGGATTTTCGGATCAAGTGTTGATTCGATAATTTAATGTATAATTATATATGTGATATATTACATTACATTATCTAATATTGGCTCGCTTTATTGATTCATTTTCTCACCGGGTAATACATTGATATATATGCGATATATGTTAATTGTATTATTTTCTTTTGTTACAAAAATATATTATATATGTGATATATAATATCGTAACAAGTTATGATTACTAATGCAACATGATTAGTGGAGATTAAACATGGTTAGGGTTTGATTTGGGTTAGCTCTTTCTTGTAGCTTCTAGAAGCTTTTATTTTGTTTTGAGCTAAGATATTATATGTTGATATTTTGTGAGATTTTTTTTAAACCTAACGCAAACCCTTAACCCAAGTTAACTCTCTACAATGGTTAGCCCTTTCTTATGTCAACCATGGTTGCATTTGTAATTATTATTACAATTCATTATTCATCACAAATGAGTTCTTCTTCTTCCTCTTTGCAAAGATTTCTAGCTTTGAGTTTTGTGATGATTTAGTGTGAGATTATGAAAACAAATGAGAGCCAAATTCATACCTCATCATCCTCATCTAATCTAGCCAATTAGATTAGGGTGTTCACATCATTAATACTTGATTAGTGAGTGAGAGATTGAGTTAAAGAAACTTCAAGTAAGATCATCTTTAAAAAGGAAGACTACAAGCAAGCATGGATCATTCGGGTTGTGGAGCCTCTCTTGAGTCTGGGAGATCATGGATCGCGGCGAAGGGACTACTACTCGGAGCTTATGAAGCGAAGGAGCGGACTACAAAGGTTGCAATCACACACACTTAGTTGTAAAGATGTTTACTTGCATGTTTAACCCTAATTATCTAGCAAAGATCCTCGCTTTGGCTTGTTCGGCACGTCTAAATTTTAAATCGGGCATGGTTGATGCCTTATAGAACCTTGTGACTATGCCTAGTAACCCTACAGTGGTATCAAAGCTTAGCTAGAGTATTAGGCAACCTGTATACGAAGTTAAAAGTCCGATCGAACCCCGAAACGTCGGTTTTGAACCCCTCTGTGGAAATTTTTTTAAAATATGATTTTTTCCGTATTAAAAATACACAGAAAATTCAGCATGCAATTTTAAGGATAACTGTGAAATACGAGCCCACAAATTCCTCAAAGCGCCGCGGAACCGCGGCAGGAACATGCTTCCCGCGGCGGTTCCACGGCCGTACATGGGAATTGGGGACTCGTATTCCTAGGGTTGATCCGTAGTTACTTTTTACTGCTTCTGGGAATTTTTAATGTTACTCAAGTGTTGAGTGTTCTGGAGATCTTCAATATTCGTTGATTCGATCGGAAAGTTTAATTTCGTTTTGTTTTCCGGATAATTTAGAACCTGTTAAAATGTTCGAACAGATATCAATAACTCATTTTTTCCCGACACGAAAAACTTTCAAGTGTTGATTTTTTCTTGAGTTTAAAACTTTCGGAAAAACATGCAAGCATATCTGTGGACCCTCTAGAAGAACGTAATGTTAACTCGATTATGTGACCGTCAAAACTTCCACCGAACCTTTGGGTTTGTGGTAGTTTGGCGTCGCCACATGTGAAGCGTTGGTTTGACCCTTCTACGGCTGGTTCACTGGGGCTATGACATATTCTAGGTTTTTTGAACTGCGCTCAAGTGTTGAGCTATTTGGGATATCCTGCGTATTTGATTATTCGACCGGAAAGTTTAACTTTGTCTATTTATCTGGAATATGATACAATATGTGAAATTCATATAGTTAGGCATGAAATGCGAAGTATGTGATATTTCGGATTTATGATGTCTAAAGTGATTGTGGATTCCAAATGTTGTAGTTTTACACTTTCTTTTCTATGACCGTAAGCGTAGTATGTGGTGTATCGCCGGCTTCGTTTCTATACATCAACGACAATCGGGATACGCATACTTGCTTACGTTGATGATATGACATATTATTTGTTGCTGTGATGTTATATTGGATCGTCGTGTTCTGAATAGCCGGGAGTTTTATGTGAGATGAGCGTTTTTATTTTAATTCATATAAAATTCATTTGTATGTAATATTCTTTTATTGGGGCACTTCCGGGATGAGGATGATGTCACCATTGTATATTATTACTTTTCCGCATTAGGTAGACCCAAGGAGGGGAGCACAAGTAACCGGGTTCTAGGGTACAGTGGGAGGCCATCTAGAGGAGTCGAGACCGGGTCTCCTAACCCTAGAATTGGCAGTGTTACTTGCCGCTCTCGTAGGGGTCCAGGGATGTGGGTTTGGCTATTCATCGCAACCGTGGAATCCGTGTTTTATACAGGCTCGATGTAAAACACGGACATCCTAGTATATCCAATATTTCATATGTTATCTTCTGCTGCAAAGTTCTGTGATGAGATCATATTACTGCCTGAGACGAATGCTTATACTATATATATATATATATGTTGATATATAAATATTACTGCTTTCGTTTCTTCTATGATACTTAGGAAGCATTAATTGATGGGATTTTTATTAATGAGATTAATAAAAGAAAAGAAACCTAAAAGATATTGTAGAATCAACACTTTATAAAAAGAGTAGCTACAGTTTTGCTTTGCATAACGGTATACATGATATATCCTACACCTTATTCGATGAGGAAAAAGCCGAGATTCGTTCACCGGGAGTGACCTCTTTAGCTAAACTGGTAGATGCTACAAACTCGCGGTTTAGTTATTGACAGTTTCTATAGTTCTTGCGTTGCACAGCGGTATATATGATATACCCTGCACCTTATTGATGTGGAAAGAGCCGAGATCCCTTCACCGGGAGTGACCTCTTTAGCGAAACTGGAAAATCCTCAAAGACACTCCTTTTCAAAATTCTTTGTTTCTACAACGATATCAAGTTCATTACGCAATATGTTTTGCAGAAAAACCTGACGTAGCCCTCCGTCATTTCAGATTAGTCCTACTTAGTATTCGTGCTACGTTTGTTGACCTCCGTCAAGGCGTAGTGTGCGGTAGCTAACTAGTATTTATCTGTTTAAATGCATATGATGCAGATTGGATTAGGGTAGTCGTATGACCTTGTTGACCTCCGTCAAGGGTCGTGCGGGTGGGTCTGATTTAATCAAGAAATGACAGGTTGAACTTGACTTGCACCCTATGATTTGTTGACCTCCGTCAAGGTCATGGGATGCTTGGGGCAAAATATTATCGGGAATTTCAAATGTTGAAATTCGCAATGAGATTGCATACCTTCTATGAGATAGATGGATCGTGATACCCACTACGAGTAAGAGTTACTCCTGGAAGAATTTTACACAGGACAATTAGCCAATCAAGTAGGTGTCTAGAAAGGTGTTAACGGGGTTATACCTCTAGGAAAACGAGGTTTATTTTAATTAGGTCCGTGCGAAAGCACGGGGAACCTCCCTCAAAGTACCAACACTGATCTGGCTGAAAAATTGACGAAATTGTAGGGTGTAATTAATCCCGGCTAATCTTACCTTTTATGGTTTGAAGGAAGATTTGATAAAAACAGTGGGAGACATCCTGATTAGATAAGATAATAACCAATCTAATCTTGCAAGAGCATACGCTAAAGTGTTTCCTTCTCTCTCTCTCCAGGTAGCGGCCATTTCAGGCCTTAATCAAGATAATAATGTTGATGTATTGACTGAACCCGCTTATTATACTGAGCAGGGGAACGTTGGTCCCGTTCTTTCTTATAAGTGTTATAAGACTAAGGAGGAAATAGGAGAATATCTGGATTCTCTCGCCGCCCAAACGAAGAACAAGCATGTTGATGCATCATCTTCGGGTGTGTTAGTTATTGAGAACTGTTTCTCAGTTCACCCTACATCCTGGGTATTAGATACCGGATCGGGATCCCACATATGTAAATTGTTACGTGGGCTGCGTAAAGGTAGAGAACTGGGAAAGGGTGATCATTCCGTACAAGTAGGGAATGGTACAAATATTGCAGCCAGAGCAGTTGGCGAATATCACCTTGTATTACGAAGTAGTAATACATTGATTCTGAATGAGTGCTATTATATACCGAACATGATGTGCAACATTATATCAGTTTCTTTATTAAGTAAAGAAGGGTATAATTTTGTAATACAGGATAATGTTATGAACATCTTCCTAAATAAAAAGTTTATTGGATGAGGCTCGATACATATTGGCTTATTCATACTCAATCAATATACAGTCCTTAATATACAAAACACACACAAGAGGAAGAGTTCAGAAATGAACGAATCCTTCTTGTGGCATTGTAGACTTGGTCATATCAATGCGACACGGCTAGCTAAGTTACATAAGGATGGATATTTGAATCCGTTCGAATTATCATCTTATGATACTTTCCATTCATGTCTCAAAGATAAAATGACCAAAACTCCGTTTAGTGGACATGGAGAAAAAGTTGAGGAACTCTTAGGACTAGTACATAGTGATTTATGCGGTCCCATATCTACACATGCCAGGAACTGTTCTTCCTACTTTATTACATTCACTGACGATCTCTCTAGATACGGACATGTGTTCCTGATGAAACACAAGTTTGAAACTTTTGAGAAATTCAGAGAATATAAGAACGGAGTAGAGAAGAAAACGGGCAAAAGTATTAAGATCCTTCGATCTGATCGAGGAGGAGAATACTTAAGCAATGAGTTCCTGAACTATCTAAAAGAGAATGGGATTCTCTCTCAGCTTACTCCTCCTTATACACCACAGCACAACGGTGTATCGGAGCGGAGGAATCGCACCCTATTAGATATGGTGCGCTCTATGATGAGCAATGCTGAGTTACCTATTTCCTTTTGAGGATATGCGCTTGAGACAGAGGCATACCTACTGAATAAAGTTCCTACCAAATCTGTGCCTACCACTCCATATGAGATATGGGAAGGGAAGAGACCATATCTTAATTTTGTTAAGATATAGGGTTGCCCGGCCGATGTCAAAAGACAAAAAACCGGACAAACTAGAGCCAAGATCTGTTTTGTGTAAGTTTGTTGGATATCCCAAGCATTCGCGAGGGTATATCTTCTACCATAATGAGGAAAAAAGTGTGTTTGTTGCTCAACACGCCACCTTTTTAGAAAAGGAATTTCTTGCAAAAGATATTAGTGGCTCTGAGGTAGAACAGAAAGAAGTTCCAGCAGAACAAACTACAATAGAAGATTTAGTGGAACCAGAGGATTCAGTAATTCCCGACGAACCCCAGCCTCTCCACCGATCTAGTAGGGTTTCTCATCCACCTGAGAGATACTACGGTTTTCTCATCAATGGTGGAAGCGAGGATTGCATCATAGAAGATGATGACCCGACTAGTTTCGAGCAGGCCATCACGAGTGGTGACTCTGTGAAATGGCTGGATGCAATGCGATCTGAGATGGAATCCATGTACACCAGCAAAGTATGGACTTTGGAAGTTGCTCCTGAAGGGGTAAACCCCATTGGGAGCAAATGGATATTTAAGAAGAAACTTGGTGTAGATGGAAAGGTTGAGACTTTCAAAGCTAGACTTGTTGCAAAGGGTTTCATCAACGACCAGGTGTGGATTATGACGAAACCTTTTCTCCGGTTGCTATGCTTAAGTCCATCCGGATCTTACTTGCCATTGCCGCATACCATGACTACGAAATCTGGCAGATGGATGTTAAGACCGCCTTTCTAAATGGTGATTTAGAAGAATGCGTGTACATGACTCAGCCAGAGGGCTTCATAGATAGTGGGAGCAGCGGAAAGGTGTCCAAGCTGCTTAAATCCATTTTGTAAGTCCATGTCCCGCACCCCACGAACTTGCGGGGAGGCGGTATATATGAAAAACGATTATCAAAGCTTCGTAACACGGACTTGAGCGCATGAATTCTAAACCGTTACAAGCAAACAACGAGAGGTTTAACTACTCGGATTCGAAGTTATACCTCACGTTACTTGTCCTTCAGGTCTTCATCGCTGTCCTCCACTCCTTGTAGGCTCCCTGGAACTGTTAGTGTATATGCCCTAGAGGCCATTACTGTATCATACTAGCTTGTATATTACTTAATGGAAGCTTGGGATATTCACAGTTGTATAGACAATCTTGCTCAAAATTGTAGTATGCTACTTGGTTTGTTTCTACTTCAATATGTGCATGTGTTTCTTTTAGCATATCGCTTATACATATTAGTAGAGCCCTTAGGATCTTTGCTTGATTACCAGCATTGTGATGGCTGTCATACTTGTGGGGGCTGGGTAATCTATAAGCACATCCTTATACAGGTCCCTAATCGTAGGACTATCGAGACAGGGCATCGATACTCCGGAGTTGACTAGCGTACGCGCTTCTCATCCCAGTAGGGGAGATGGTCTATCCCACAGCCATCAGTACGTCGTACTGAAGATAGTATGCGGGTGCTCGTTAGGTTACGAGTACACTGGACAGGACTCGTCGGGAACTGTTGGTTGGTATTATACCTATCGTCAGTTATCGGTTCCCAGGTGACATGAGTACAGCTTAGTCCGCTGACTTGACACTGTCACTTCGCCTTGAGTGTGTTCCCACTGTACTTAGATTACTACCCTACCACGGCTCAAAGGAGTCATGCAAACAGGTAGAAGTTGGGTGCAGTCCCGAAGCACTTGGAGGCAGTGACGGTTAGACAGGATTCGTCTCTCCCGGTATTGGGGGTTGACATCGCGCTGTGTCTAGGAGAGCCATTACAAAAGTAGTCCCTGTCCAGGGCAAGCGAGATATATAGGTAGGTTTCCAGTGTTATCTCAGGATGATCTGGGATACACTCCGACACGACTTGTACCGCTATTAGGGGACTGACGTTCACCACCCCCTAGGCCCGCCATGCTATGTATTAGACGAACAGACCGGACTGTACGGAGATTGTCACATACAGGCTCAGAAGGAGTTCGGATGGGTTTACCTCATCGGCCTTCTTATCGACATCTACCCGGGGACCGTTACGTACAGCTAGTGCCACTTGCGGTCTGTGGTTAAACCCACTGCCAGCGTAGTGTCGAGTCTTTAGAGTCCCACACAGAGAGTTTCCCTGCACCGAGCGAAACGTGTAGAGGCCGTATGGTTTTACGGCAGGGCTACGATCACTTACGTGCACTTGTGGACGTATGCTGTTCGGGCAGGCAATACTAGTCGGCTTTGGTTTATGCCGGATCCTAGTATTGCGCAGATGGATTTGTTTTGTCTTCTGTGCATTCGCATTCTACGGAATGCGGATGCGGGTGTGTATGCACAGTTTTGTGGAGCGATGAAGGAGGAGGTGCCTCATTATTGTTTTGGCAGTTGGTTCGGCCAGAACCATTATGTGGCAGGATCATTAGGGTTTTGGCAATTCGTTTGGTCAAAACCATTATGAGCCGGAGACATTGTTTACTAATCCTTTTAGTGATAGTTTAGTGATGGTTAATTGCATTGGCCATTTGACCACCTTGACCTCTCTTGACTTTGTTGACCCGTTGACCGGAGTTGACCATTGTCCTTCATGAGAGGTCTACACTCTTCTTTGGTTTCCTTTTTATTTCTTGAGTTATGAAAATGGTTAAGTCATTAGTGCCATCAACTTTATCATGATAGGATTAGTAATGATGGTTTTTGTCTATTATTGCAACCATGGTTCATTTTCTTTAGTTAATCCTTTTCATTATTCTTTTCTCATCCTCTCTCTTGAAAGTGAGAAGAAAAGAAAAGCTCCATGGTTGCTTGATCTCCTCCTTCTTCCTCCTCTTGATAAATTCTTTTGATCTCATGTGTTAAGAGAAAAAGAATCCATATAGACAAACACTTCCATCTTTCTCTTCTACACAACCTAGGGCATCTAGACTAGCGATCTCGTTGCCCTAGTTGCCTCGGCTCGAGGTGGAGCTCGGTGTACAACTCTCGGGTGGATCATCTTCGACTAAAGGAGGCCGCAGTGGTGACCTAGATCCGGATCGTTACTTGGAGCTTGGATGGACGAGCGGGACAGCGGAATGAAGACCCGAAGGACCGGTTCCGTGAGCTATAATTTCTACGGCATAGTAGTTAAAGCCTCTAGTAGTTTGTTAGTTTCTAGTTTAGCAAAGATCCGGCTTTTAGTCCATGTTGCCTTTGGGCCAAAATTATTGTTTTTAGCCGTTTCCGCCTCCCCGTAAGAACCGGGGTGAGCAACGTGGACTTACATTGGTATCAGAGCCTAGCTAAACATAAACTAGCAAGTAAGCAAAGTGTTAAGAATATCGATCGGAAAAAAGTCGCAAAACACGTCCGGCAAAAACCAACTTTCTGTCGAATTTTTATACTGTTCAAAAAATTATTTGACATACATGAAAATTTGTCTCAGGGTTTTTATAGAACACACAGCAAAACCGAGCCTCTGACTCGGCCAACTCACCGCGGAAACGGGGCCAAACCATGGGTTTGGCCGCGGATCCGCGGCCGAGTTGACTCGGCCGCGTCTCCGTTTTGCTGCAGTGTTCTTATTTGGTTGTTTTGGGATTCTTAGTACATGTTGTTTCTACCCAGATTTTCTAGAGAAGAAATTGGTTTTTGGGGTGGTTACAAATTCATATTTTGATCGATATTCCCTACACTTTGGCTAATGAATATTATCTGTGATGTGATATATGTATTGAACGTCCGCTAATCGCTATACGTCGATTAGTGGGGGTTATACATATCTGTGATCTGTAATGTTGATGGTTTGTGTATATGAACACGTTGGATTGTCGCGGATGAATAGCCGGGAATGGATATGATATGAGAGTTTCTTTTTCTTTCATTCATTGTAAAATTTGTAAATTGATGTAATATTATTTGTATGGCCGCACAACCGGGTCGGGGTTGTAGCCGTCATTGTATAATTTCTTTTTACTATTTTTGCTCCTAGGATAGACCCAAGGAGGGGTGCACAAACTACAGGGTATCTCGAAGTGCCGAGTGGCCTACTCACAGGTTGAGGGTGGTTGCTTCGCTTCGGGTACTTAGCGGGTAGTTTGCCGCACCCGTAGGGGTCTAGGGTGGGGTTTGGCTATTCATCGCGATCGTGTAATCCGTTTTTCGTTGCAGGCTCGAACGAATCGCGAATTTCTAGTATATCCAAAGTGTTCATCTGTGATCTGTAATGGCTATCATTGCTATATATCTATATATGATATCTATTTAGGTGTTGCTTATGTTTTGCATCCGCGCTAGTCCAGCCCCCGCTCTGTCGTTAGTTAAGTAACCTAACGGGTGATGACGGGGCCCCGTGGCGAATGCGGATGGCATAAGCGCACGCCATATTTTGGTTGTTTTCTGCAATGGTAGGATTAAATGATGGGAAGCATTCGAATTAATGCAAGAAAATAAACCAAGTAAAAGTCGTTGGAACACTTTCAAAACCACTCGGTTCTTTTCAAAAACCAGCTTTTTAAACGCGGAGATTGAACCACCCCTTATAAAAGCTATCTCGTTCCATCGATTATATCAAGTTCACTACGTTCACGGTTTCGCCAAAACCATCCGTAACCCTCCGTAGTTTCATATGAATATTCAACAGTATTCAAGCTGTGTTTGTTGGCCTTAGTCAAGGCACAGTGTTTGGTAGCTGGTAGGTATTCATATGTTGCATAGATAGAATGTGTTGGTTTGGGACAGTCGTATTACTTTGTTGGCCATAGTCAAGGGTATATACGGGTATGTTCAAATCAACCTGGACAACGACGGGTAGAACTTGACATGTGACTTATGATTTTTTGGCCTTAGTCAAGTTCATAAGAGCATGGGGCAAAAATCCACATCGGGAGTTTCAAAAGTACTGAAACTTGCTAGCGCTGCAAACCATTTGGAGTGTGATGATTCTGGTAGGATTCCTTCAGTTTTGTCACGCGATGATATTTGGATCCCGATCCTACTGTGAGTATATGCTACTCCTCGGGAACTTTCTCACTTAACGATCAATGCTATAAACCAAGTAGGTGTCTAGAAAGGTGTCAGCGGGGTACGCCCCCAGGGAAAAGAGGTTACTTAATTAAGGAACTTCGCGAAAGCGTTGGAAAACCTCCCTCGAAGTATCGACACTGGCCTGGCTGAACGGTTAAGCAAGAATTGTACGGTGAGATTGATCCCGACTAATTCTTCCTTTATGGTTTGAGGAGGGATTCGAGAGACAGTGGGAGCCATCCGGTTTAGATAAATTAAAAACCAATCTAACCTTGCAAGAGCATCATTCTAAGTGTTTTCTTCTCTCTCTCTTAATTGCAGCGACCCAGTGACCGCACCTAGGTTACATCTAGATAATAAAATGACTGAATCTGACTGTTATGACTGGCAAAGGTCTGTCCAGATGTCCATTGCCCATGACAAGCTGAGACACCTCTTGACTGATCCAACTCCTGCCGTCTCAGGTCCAGTTTCCCCTGTCACGGATATTGATATCCGTAGGACATCGGAAGAAGACTGTGCGAAAGCCAAGTGCCTCGTGTTTGCCTCAGTTGATGGTACATACCAGAGGCAGCACGAGAAGATGGACTCAGTTTCTATTTTTGCTCCATAACAAAGATTTATATGGAGAGCAATCGCGTATCGCAAGATATGAGACCTCGAACGAATTGCTTCCAGCGAGGTTGGCTATCGGGTCATCTGTAAGGGGCAACGTCCTTACAGAGACCAGCTCTTTTGAGCTCTCAGACCTGAAGACCACGTTGAAGAACGGGTCAGATGCAGACTTAGTTCAACAGTCTCTACCTACTACCCTGAAGGAAACCATGGAAGTAGAAAGAAAGGGAAGGGCAGAAGTTTCGGGAATGGATGTATTAAAAGAGGGATGTTCCTATTGTTACGGGAATGAACATGGGCAGAAGGATTGCAGGGCTTGCAAAGCCAGTAGCCAGAATTCGAAGCATGTTGTGGCTTCGGCTTCGGGTGTGTTTGTAATAGAGAACTGTATGTCAGTTAACCCTACTTCCTGGGTATTGGATACCGGATCAGGATCTCATATCTGTAATTCGTTACAGGCTCTGAGAAACCGTAGGGTTATCAGGAAAGGTGATATGACTCTCAGGGTTGCTAACGGAATGAGCATGTATGCTGAATCCGTAGGGGAATATCATCTAGGACTGACAACTGGGCAGATATTGATTCTGCGTGACTGTTTTCATGTACCAGGTGCGACTTATAACATCATATCTGTATCCTTACTTTCTAAGGAAGGATATGATTTTACTTTTGTAAGCGATGTAGTAAACAGCCACCTAAATCAAGTTCTGATTGGGTCAGGTACATTGATAAATGGTATATACGTTTTGAATCAAGCTCAGGTCTTCAGTGTCCAGAACACACTTAAAAGAAAGTCTCCGGAATTAAATCAGGCTTTCTTATGGCATTGTAGACTGGGTCACATCAATGAGACACGGTTGACAAAATTACATAAAGAAGGATACTTGGATCCGTTCGAGTACCAGTCTTATACCACTTATGAATCTTGTCTCATGGGAAAGATGACAAAGACTCCGTTCACTGGACACGGAGAAAGAGCGAGCGAGCTCTTGGGAATCATACACAGTGACGTGTGTGGTCCAATTTCTACACATGCGCGAAGTGGTTATTCATACTTCATTACATTCACAGATGATTTCTCTAGGTATGGGCATGTCTTATTGATGAAGCACAAATTCGAGGCCTTTGAGAAATTTCGGGAATACAAGAATGAAGTTGAAAAACAAATAGGCAAAAGTATCAAGACACTGAGATCTGATCGAGGTGGTGAATACTTAAGTGTCGAGTTTCTGGACTTCTTAAAAGAGAATGGAATTCTCTCTCAGCTTACTCCCCCATACACACCACAACACAACGGTGTATCGGAGAGGCAGAATCGAACACTATTGGATATGGTTCGTTCCATGATGAGTAAGGCTGAGTTGCCGCGATCCTTCTGGAGTTATACACTAGAAACAGCTGCATATCTTTTGAACCAAGTTCCCACTAAGTCAGTGCCTACCACACCATATCAGATGTGGAGTGGGAAGAAACCCTGTCTTAAACACTTTAAGACATGGAGATGTCCAGCTTTTGTAAAAAAGCAGCATGCGGACAAGCTCGAGGCACGTTCAGTACAGTGTAAGTTTGTGGGATACCCAAAGAACTCCAAGGGGTATCTTTTCTATTACGCAGAGGAACAAAAGGTCTTTGTTTCTCTTCATGCCCGCTTCTTGGAAACTGAGTTTTTGGAAAACCAGATAAGTGGGAGCGCAATAGAACTGGAAGAAATTCCAGAACCACGAGCTATTACTGAAAACTTAGTAGAACCAGAGGGTTCGAAAGAACAGTACATTCCTATGCCACTCCGCAGGAGTAGTAGGAAGTCTCATCCTCCCGAGAGATACTACGGTTTTCTCATAGACGGGGATAGAGAGGATTGCACTATGGATTATGGTGAGCCTACTAGCTTCCAGCAAGCCATTCAGAGCGGTGACTCGGTAAAATGGCTGGATGCAATGCGGACCGAGATGGAGTCCATGTACACCAACAAAGTTTGGACTTTGGACTTTGCTCCAGAAGGGGTAAAACCCGTAGGCTGCAAATGGATCTTCAGAAAGAAGATTGGTGTAGATGGGCAGGTTGAGACCTATAAAGCTAGACTTGTTGCAAAGGGTTTTCGTCAATGACCTGGTTTGGACTATGACGTGACCTTTTCTCCAGTAGCTATGCTGAAATCCATTCGGATCCTTCTTGCCATTGCTGCCTTCCACGATTATGAAATCTGGCAAATTGATGTAAAGACGGCTTTCCTAAATGGAAATTTGGAAGAGTACGTCTATATGGATCAGTCGTAGGGATTCATTCAGAGTGGGAGCAGCGGTAAAGTGTGCAAGTTGCTAAAGTCCATTTATGGACTGAAGCAAGCATCGCGGAGTTGGAACATCTGCTTCGATGATACTGTCAAAAAATTCGACTTTATCAAAAACTCAGATGATCCATGCATTTACAATAAGATTGTAGGGAGAAATGTGGTATTCCTCGTCTTGTACGTGGATGACATTCTCCTAATAGGAAATGATATTCCTATGCTACAGCCAGTCAAAGGATTCTTGTCGCAGAGGTTCTCCATGAAGGACCTGGGCGATGCCAACTACATTCTGGGGATCCAGATCTATAGTGATAGATTTAAGAGGATGTTGGGACTTTCACAGTCAAGGTACATTGACACCATACGGAAAAGATTCAGTATGGAAGATTCCAAGCGCGGTAATTTACCGGCTTGTCACGGGATCACCCTCTCCAAAGAGATGTCTCCCAAGACTGATTTGGAAAGGGATCGCATGTCTATTATACCCTACACTTCTGCTGTAGGCTCTATAATGTATGCGATGTTATGTACCAGACCAGATGTAGCATACGCATTGAGCGTTGTAAGCCGGTATCAGTCGAACCCAGGGGAGAAATACTGGATAGCGGTAAAGAACATTCTCAAGTACCTGAGAAGGACTAAGGAGATGTTCTTGGTGTATGGCGGAAAAGACCTCCAGCTCGAGGCCTTTGCTGACTCCAGCTTCCAAAGTGACAAGGATGACTCCAAGTCCATGTCGGGTTATGTTTTTACCCTCAATGGAGGGGCGGTTTGCTGGAAGAGTTCCAAGAAGGAGACCGTTGCAGACTCAACTATGGAAGCGGAGTACATAGCTGCTTGCGATGCCGCAAAGGAAGCTGTCTGGATGAACAAGTTCCTCACGGAGCTTCAGGAGGTTCCTACCATTGTTGATCCAATACAACAGTATTGCGACAACAACGGCGCTATAGCTTTAGCGAAGGAACCCAGGTCCCATCAGAAGTCCAGGCACATTTTGAGACGGTACCACCTGATCAGGGAGATCGTAGATCGCCGGGAGATCTAGGTGAAAAGAGTAAATACGGAGAACAACACTGCAGATCCACTCACGAAGGCCCTACCCCAGACTCAGTTCGAGCGGCTGATCGAGATGATAGGTCTTCGATACGCCAGTACACGGCCTTAGTGCAAGTTGGAGATTGTTAGTGTATATGCCCTAGAGGCCATTACTGTATCATACTAGCTTGTATATTACTTAATGGAAGCTTGGGATATTCACAGTTGTATAGACAATATTGCTCAAAATTGTAGTATGCTACTTGGTTTATTTCTACCTCAATATGTGCATGTGTTTCTTTTAGCATATCGCTTATACATATTAGTAGAGCCCTTAGGATCTTTGCTTGATTACCAGCATTGTGATGGCTGTCATACTTGTGGGGGCTGGGTAATCTATAAGCACATCCTTATACAGGTCCCTAGTCGTAGGACTATCGAGACAGGGCATCGATACTCCGTAGTAGACTAGCGTATGCGCTTCTCATCCCAGCAGGGGAAATGGTTTGTCCCACAGCCATCAGTACGTCGTACTGGAGATAGTATGTGGGTGCTCGTTAGGTTACGAGTACTCTGGACATGACTCGTCGGGAACTGTTGGTTGGTATTATACCTATCGTCAGTTATCAGTTCCCAGGTGACATGAGTACAGCTTAGTCTGCTGACTTGACACTGTCACTTCGCCTCGAGTGTGTTCCCACTGTACTTAGATTACTATCTTACCACGGCTCAAAGGAGTCATGCAAAAAGGTAGTAGTTGGGTGAAGTACCGAAGCACTTGGAGGCAGTGACGGTTAGACAGGATTCGTCTCTCCCGGTATTGGGGGTTGACATCGCGCTGTGTCTAGGAGAGCCATTACACAAGTAGTCCCTGGCCAGGGCAAGCGAGATATACCGGTAGGTTTCCAGTGTTATCTCAGGGTGTTCTGGGCTACACTCCGACACGACTTTTACCGCTATTAGGGGACTGACGTTCACCACCCCCTAGGCCCGCCATCCGATGTATCAGACGAACAAACCGGACTGTACGGTGATTGTCACATACAGGCTTAGTAGGAATTCGGATGGGTTTACCTCATCGGCCTTCTTATCGACATCTACCTAGGGACCGTTACGTACAGCTAGTGCCGCTTGCGGTCTGTGATTAAACCCTCTGCCAGCGTAGTGTCGAGTCTTTAGAGTCCCACACAGAGAGTTTTCCTGCACTGAGCGAAACGTGTAGAGGCCTTATGGTTTTACGGCAGGGCTACGATTACATACGTGCACTTGTGTGCGTATGCTGTTCGGGCTGGCAATACTAGTCGGCTTTGGTTTAAGCCAGATCCTAGTATTGCGCAGATGGATTTGTTTTGTCTTCTGTGCATTCGCATTCTACGGAATGCGGATGCGGGTGTGTATGAACAGTTTTGAGGAGCGATGAAGGAGGAGGTGCATCATTAGGGTTTTGGCAGTTGGTTCGGCCAAAACCATTATGTGGCAGGCTCATTAGGGTTTTGGCAATTCGTTTGATCAAAACCATTATGAGCCGGAGATATTGTTTACTAATCCTTTTAGTGATAGTTTAGTGATGGCTAATTGCATTGACCATTTGACCACCTTGACCTCTCTTGACTTTGTTGACCCGTTGACCGGAGTTGACCATTGACCTTCATGAGAGGTCTACACTCTTCTTTGGTTTTCTTTTTATTTCTTGAGTTATGAAAATGGTCAAGTCATTAGTGCCATCAACTTTATCATGATAGGATTAGTAAGGATGGTTTTTTGTATTATTTCAACCATGGTTCATTTTCTTTAGTTAATCCTTTTCATTATTCTTTTCTCATTCTCTCTCTTGAAAGTTAGAAGAAAAGAAAAGCTCCATGGTTGCTTGATCTCCTCCTTCTTCCTCCTCTTGATAAATTCTTTTGATCTCATGTGTTGAGAGAAAAAGAATCCACATAGACAAACACTTCCATCATTCTCTTCTACACAACCTAGGGCATCTAGACTAGCGATCTCGTTGCCCTAGTTGCATCGGCTCGAGGTGGAGCTCGGTGTACAACTCGCGGGTGGATCGTCTTCGACTCAAGGAGGCCGCGGAGGTGACCTAGATTCGGATCGTTCCTTGGAGCTTGGATGGACGAGCGGGACAGCGGAATGAAGACCCGAAGGACCGGTTCCGTGAGGTATAATTTCAACGGCATAGTAGTTAAAGCCTCTAGTAGTTTGTTAGTTTCTAGTTTAGCAATGATCCGGCTTTTAGTCCATGTTGCCTTTGGGCCAAAATTATTGTTTTTCGCCATTTCCGCCTCCCCGTAAGAACCGGGGTGAGCAACGTGGACTTACAGGAACATCGGCACCTCAACGGCCTCCTCGAGTCAAAGACTATCCACCCGAGAGCTCCTATGCCAAGCTTGATCTGTAACTTGAGATAACTAGGTTGCTCAAAGTGCTAATCTAAGCTACCTAGGGGATATAGAGTGAGTTTATGGATGTATTAGTCTAGCTAACCCTTGATCTCAACACATGAGAGGTTAGGGTTAGGGTTTCAAGAATGAGAGAGCTTGAGAAGAGAGAAGGTGATCAAGAGAATGATATTGAAAAATGAACTCATTTTAATATATCAACCATAACAATTGATCAAATAAATAATATACATGATTAATCATCATGGTTGATGCATTCACCTTGTGTGATTCATCCCATGAGTCATTAGCTCAATAAATGAAGCATTAACTCCATGGATGAATCACACAAATGAGTCATTAAGCAATAAATGCTTATGCCACCTTAACCCGTAAGTAACCACGCATGAAGAAGCTTCCCGGAAAATTACGAGAACCCCCCTCCAATCCGTGAAAATACGGAAAAACTTTAGACTGCATAAATCCAACAACCTGATACTAGAATCTTGCTTAAACCAAAGCCGGCTAGTAAAAACTGTCCGAACGTCGAACGTGCGTAAACACACGTATGCGTCCGAACCCTTGTCGTAAAACCATACGACCTCTATATCGTTTCGCTTGGATCAGGGAAACCCTCTGTGTGGGACTCTAAAGACTCGACACTACGCTGGCAGTGGTTTTAACCACAGACCGCAAGCAACACTAGCTGTACGTAATGGTCCCCAGGTAGATGTCGATAAGAAGACGGATGAGGAAACCCATCCGAACTCCTACTGAGCCTGATGTGACAATCTCCGTAGAGTCCGGTCTGTTCGTCTAAGACTATCGCATATCGAGCCTAGGGGGCGGCAAGCGTCAGTCCCCTAATAGCGGTATAAGTCGTGTAGGAGCGTAGCCCATTACACCCTGAGAAACTACTGGAACCTACCAGTAAATCTCGCTTGCCCTGGACAGGGACTTTACGTAATGGCTCTCTGACACAGCGCGATATCAACTCCCAATACCGGGAGAGACGAATCCTTTTTAACCGCCACTGCCTCCAAGTGCTCGGGAATGCACCCAACTGCTACCTGTTTGCACGACTCCTTTGAGCCGTGGTAGGGTAGCAATCTAAGAACAGTGGGACACACTCGATGCAAAGTAGCAGTGTCAATTCTGCGGACTATGCTGTACTCATGTCACCTGGGAACTGTTAACTGACGATTGATATAATACCAACCAACAGTTCCCCTTACGAGTCCTGTCCGGTGTACCCGTAACCTAACGAGCACATGTATACTATCTCCAGTACGATGTACTGATGGCTATGGGACAGACCATCTCCCTAACTGGGATGAGAAGCGTACACACTAGTCTACTCTGGAGTATCGATGCCCATTCTCGGTTATCCCGCGACTAGGGACAAGTATAGGATGTTGCTTATAGACTACCCAGCCCCCACTAGTGTGACTGCCATCACAACGCTGGTAATCAAGCAAAGGTCATATGGGCTCTACTAATATGTATAAGTGATACGTTATAAGAAACATATGCACACTTTATTGAAGAAGACACAAACCAAGTAGCATACTAACATTTTTAGCAAGACTGTATATACAACTGTGAATATCCCAAGCTTCCATTAAGTAATATACATACAAGTATGATACAATAATGGCCCCTGGGGGATATACACTAACAGTTTCGCCACGGCAGCGCCCCGGCCGTCTATCCGAGGCCAAAATGCGAAATCAAAATTTTTCTTAACTTTTAAACTGGCGCTACTGCGGACAATAAAACCCGGATCGTAACCATTAACCTATACAAGCTAACAAGAGATAGGAAGAGAGTTATACCAAGCGATCCGTGTCCTTCGGTCTTCGTCTCCACTCCGATCTCCCGCGGAATCTCCGTCCGTCACCTCCTCGTCGGAAAGGGCACCACATAGCCGGATTCTTTTACGGGCTCCCAACTCTAGACAGAGGCAACTCGGGCGCGAAGTTGGCTAGCCGACGCGTCCAAGAAGTGCTGTAGGCTTAGTGTAGAATGGTTGTCTCTTGGGGTGAAGTTGCCATGGATGTGGAGGAATGAAGATAAGGAAAAATGGTGCTTTCATTTTTCCTAGCAAAAATGAGATGAATCAAATTTCCTCATACCAAAAATGAAACCTCTCTCTCTCTCTCTCCTAAGAAGTGGCCGGCCCCTTTAGAGAATGGTGGAGGGAATCAAAAATTGCAAAACCATGAAGGGAGGTGATGGTAGTAAAAGCAAGGGGTGACCATATCCAAAAAGAAATGATAACCAAATCAAATCAACCTTCATCTCATTTCTAATCGCAAATAAAGCAAAGAATGGATGGAAAAAGAATCTCATCATGATGCCACATAATGCAAGAAAACCCCTCCACAAAATGTTATTTGCAAACTTGCAAATAACCGCCCCCATCGGAAAAGTCCGGCCGGGAAAGAACAAAGGAAAACCGGCCGGAACGGAATGCAAACTGGCAACTCCAGAAAACTGGTCCCGTAATAAATTACAGGAAAACCCCGCTACTGCATATACATGCCCGCATTTGTATTCCCACTGAACACAAATGCAAAGAGACAAAATCTACACTATACTATACTAGGATCCGGCTTAAACCAAAGCCGGCTAGTAATATCCATCTGCTCCTGATCCGTGCAATACCGCACGTATCTGATCGAACCCTGCCATATAACCATACGGCCTCTATTACAATCTGTCTGATCCTGATCCGTGCAATACCGCACATATCTGATCGGACCCTGCCATATCTCCATACGGCCTCTACAGCGTTTCGCCCGAAACTTGAGTAACTGTCTGTGTGGTGGACTCTAAAGACTCGTCAATACTATGGCTGTGGATTTAACCACTAGCACGTCAGAGGTATTGGCCATACATGACGGGCTACTAGCTATTGACTAAAAGGGACGTCGATGAGCGAACTCATCCTGACACCCTACTGAGCCTGTCAGTGACAATATCCGTACAGTCCGGTCAGTTCGTCTATGAGTATCGCATGGCGGGCCTAGGGGGTTGGTAAAAGTCAGACCCCCAAAAGCGGTACAAGTCATATCGGAGTGTAGCCCAGAACACCCTGAGATACTACTGGAATACCTACCAGTAAATCTCCTGCCTCGGCCGAGGGCTTTGTGTAATGGCTCTCCTAGACACAGCGCGACCTCACCCCCAATACCGGGAGAGACGAACCCCTGCAGATCCGCTCACTGCCTCCATGTGGCTCGGGACTGTACCCAACTAAAACCTGTTTGCACGACTCCTTTGAGCCGTGGTAGGGTAGTAATCAAAGTTCAGTGGGAACTCACACGAGACAAATGACGATCCCCAGGTCGATGAACTAACCTGTACACATGTCACCAGGGAACTGCTATCTGACGTCAGGTATAAGACCAACTAGCATGTTCCCGGCGAGTCCTGTCCGGCGTACTCATAACGCAATGAGCACCTGTATACATCTTAGGTGAACCAACTGACACCAGTGGCTTGTGTGACCGGCCACCGCCCCTCGTCGGGGTCTCGACTGTATACACTAGTCTACTCTGGAGTGTCGATGCCCTGTCTCGAAACTCCCACGACTAGGGACCTTTTAAGGATGTGCTTATAGACTGCAGCTCCCACTTATATGATCGCCCTCATACTGCTGGCAGTCAAGCAAGAATCCTAGGGGCTCTATCAACGTGTAATAGCGACCTGTCAGGTCACCAAAAGCAATACACGATGATAAAGATGAACCAGATAGCATACTATCATCTTGAGTAAGACTGTTCTACTGGGATAGGTCACCCCTCAATCATTTCAATCACGTGCCTGTGATCCAATAATTGACTCTGAGGGCACTATCTCCAACAATCTCCTACTTGCACTCAAGGCTAATTATTGCGATGTCGCATACTCACAGCCCGTGTGATACCGAACACCCAACTCCTCTATTAGTCAGTCTCACAAAGCTCGTTTGTGAAACTATGGCATTCGAGGAATAGCCTCAGTGAGTGGATCCGCTGTGATGTTTCTTTCTATGTCTCTCTATATCTCAAGTTCGCGGAGAAAGCCATCTCCCGAAATGAGCAATACTTGTCTTGGAATATGTCTGGATGTCTGATGGGACCTAGCTCATAAATGAACTCCAAATCCAAACTTCTTAGACTGTATCATCAACTGAAATTAATCAATATCCTGCGCTATGCCTCCCTCAGTATTGCCTTGGACCACCTGTCCAAAATACTGTCCCTCGTCAGAAGGAAAAACTATAACTCTGACAACATCCTTGTCGTCCAGGTCACCTTCGAAGCCTAGAATGATAATTGTCTCCCGAATAAGGCTGTCGTTATCATATCCTTAGAACATCCACTTGTGTTCTAAAACTTCTTCCGACTGCTTCTCCAGGATTGGATCAATATCAACTTATTGCATCTAGTGCAAAAACAACATCTGGTGTGGTACTTGACATCTCATGATTGACTCAATTGCCTGAGCAAGTGATCTTCCAATCATGCACATCCCTCTCCCCTTTAGTCTGTAAGACACCTTTAGAGAGGGTGACTCCATCACCTGCAGGTACACTGCTGTGCCAGGAGTCGTCCATTCTAAATACTCATAGAATGCTGTCTAAGTACCCTGATTGGGAAACCACCCAAATCTAGATCTAAAACCATAGATCTAGTAACCAGTATGTTTGATATAATGTCCAAGTCCCATGTAGGGAAACCACTGTGTGACGACCAAAGCGTAACCGATCGTAGTATAGGAATATCACTTCCTACTCTGTGTATGTCATCCAAATACCAGGACATCACACCCTACTATCTTCTCAACAGATCCATCCACTATTCTGATGAAGTCAAACCTATGACTGTCACGTCAGAAATAGATGATCTTTTTCCGCTACATCTGCTTTAGTCTATAAATAGACATAAGCCACATGTCCACCAATGCTTCCGCTGCTCCTACTGACTACGATAACCCTCTGGCAGAGTCATATACACGTACACTTGTAAAGCTAGTTTAGAACGACGCTATACTCATCCTCCTGCCGGGTCTCACAGTCTGGAACAACAGCAATGGCAAGTCTGGGTAAACAAGAATCTCCCTGCCACCAACCTTGAGCATACCGAAGTACCTCTCGAGTGCCTGAGGTTACCCACCATATCTGCGGAGTGGCTAATGGAATGTCAATCCAGATTGAATCTTTAGGTTCCTTATCAAATCTTCAGTAATCGTTTGTGGTTCTGGAATTACTTCCAGTTCTACCATACTCCCACTATTGTTTTCTGAAAAAATCCATTTTTATTAAAACTGTGGCGAGTCAAGAACAATATCATTATTGATCTTCCAGATGGTAGAAAGTCAACCCTCGTCATAGCCTGGGTCAACCCACAAACAACCATTACAGAAACATTCCTTGAGTTGTCCAGTGTCTGGTTTTAAGCATAAGCCGGACAACTCCTCGTACCTTAACAATGTCAAGATATGAACTGTTCTATATCCAATATAGAAACAGAGGCACTGATTTAATTGAACCAGATTCAAATCATGCAGCTGTCACCAGTGCATGTCAACTAAATGGAAGAATGCCGATCAGCGTTACTCAACTTAGGAATGCTTCCAATTATGAGTAACCTGAAAGAGAAGCAAGTTCTCTTAATCATTACTATCAACTGAATACCCTTCACATGTATCTACATCTCCGATCACTTTGAAGAATCCCGATACTTGCAACATCTGGTCCTCTACTTTATTCAAATACCTATAACTTCTCAAAACTTGGACCCTCTGTCTCTACGAAACACTTGTCTAAGAACTAGAGAAGTCATAAGTAAACCGAATATAGTACGAGAACCTACCCCTCTGTCCTCATGGACGCTGGACAACATACAATACTCTGTATAAGTCCCTTGAGTTTGATAACTCATTCACTGTGTGTCGTAGGTTTAAAACTGTACCTTTGGTTATGAAGAATTACACCGATGCTTAATGCTCCTTACCTAACCATCCACTGATATAGGTAAAATGTCGTAGACATAATTTCAAAAAGGTATATCTCACTCTATGAAAAAAGACGTACAGATATATCGATTTGAAATTGGTACATAACAGCGGATATTCAAAACCAAATATTTGCCGTCCGGCAACCAACCCAGGTGACTTCCTCAAATATCACCGATTACAACGAATCCCGATATAATGAGGATGATCACCCAATTCCTAATAACTTACTCCCACTCATCATCTGTAAAACCATACAGATGTGAGAATCATACCTGGTAAATACATACCCTGGAGCAAGTGTCTAACTGGGAAATCAGTTTTCCTTTAACAGTACACAGTGAAACTGAAACATTGAAATGTTTTGATGGGGTATCCTGGTATTCCTAGTAATGCCTCTTCCATTATCCAGATTCACAACTGTAACCTTGTAATTCTTTGCCATCTTTCTAAATCCCTTTCTATGTCTTTAGTCATTACCTTCTGTACACCCCTTTAGGCCAAATGGTTTTCTTCCTTCCCTACCGTTCGGCACCAGCCTATAGTTTGGAAGAAGACTATCAAATAAGCATAATGGGTGTACTGTCCTAATCCTTGGAGCACTCGGAAAACGGAGAAGGTGAAGATAAAAGACAACCGAATAAACCTTATTCCTATTTCTCCTGAACCAGAATCCATCTCCGAACTGGAACAAGTTCCTTTCGAGTTCGTATATAACCATACGATGGAGTATCCAATAAACTGTGGATCTTCGTAGTGATACGGAGTGTCCTGGAGAAATACAAAGGTGATTTAGTATTGGAGAAGAAATACTTGGTTTGGTCGTGAATATCAGTCGCAATTTACTTTGCCCTCCTACTAATCCCTTGCTTTGTCTTAACTTAATACCTTCTGCACACCATCGTTATGCTAATTGGTTTTCTTCATTCCCCACCGTTCGGCACCAGCCTCAGGGTTTGGAAGAAGACTATCCAATTTGCGTAATAGGTGTACTACTCCTAAACCAAGGAGTACTCGCAACCTGAGAGAAGGTAAAAGGAAAAGACAACTGAATAGTCCTATCCGTTTTCTCCATAACCGGAAACCATCCTCGAATAAATTCCTTCGAGTTCGTATCTAACCATACGATGGTTTTGTCCAATGGAAGTGGACATTCGTAGTAATACGGGGTGTCCTGAAGAAAAGGGTAAAAGTAGGAGTGGCAATGAGGTTTGCAACTCTGATAATCCAAAAGCCAGTGTTAAGAAGGTTCGGTTAACTTGGTCACTGAGTCATAGTCTTAGGGTCGGGTCAATGGTCGCTGCAATAAGAGAGAGAGAAAAGAAACACTCGGCGTGCACTCTAACCTAGATCAGAATGGTTATCACTTTGTCTAATCAGGAAACCTCCCACTGTAACCTCAAATTCTTCACCAAACCTGAAAGAAGAATTAGCCGGGATCACCCGAGGAGTAAACCAACTCATCAGTGGGAATCGGGATCCAACTATCATCGCATGATAACGTGACGGAATCCACTCACGTCACCACACTCCAGAAGGTATGCGCATGCCTGGCAAGTTTCAGTTTCTTTAGAAACTCCCGATGTAAGTTTTTACCCCTAGGACCCAAGTGACCTTGACGGAGTCAACAAATCAAAGAGTCCTAGTCAAGTTCAACTCGTCATTTTCTGGATTGCGTTAAACCCACCCGTACGTGCCCTTGACGGAGTCAACAAGGCCGCATGACTGTCCTATCCAATCCCATTTATGCTACAAACAAGCACCACTTAGCTACCGTACACTACGCCTTGACGGAGTCAACAAACGCAGCACGAATACTAAATAATACTCGTAAGAAATGACGGAGGGCTACGTCTAGTTTTTGGCGAACAACTTTTAACGTAATGAACTTGATATCGTTGAAGGAACTGCATAGCCTTTTGTAAAAATATAGTGACGAAAACCTTTGCTAAAGAGGTCACTCCCGGTGAAGGGATCTCGGCTCTTTCCCCGTAGAATGAGGTGCAGGATATTCCAACTGAATACCACGATGCAAAGCAAAAGTAATCGGCTATAGTGAAGTTATTGCCCTGACGCAAACTTTTGTCCAAGGGGTCACTCCCGGTGAAGGGATCTCGGCCCTTGCCTCGTCGACTGAGGAGCAGGATATTCTAACTGAATACCACTATGCAAAACAAAAGAGAACGCCCTTGCAATAACAGCTTTTTTGAAAAATTGTTCCAACAACATCAGAATAGGTTTGTTTATAACTTGCATTGATCCGAATCAACGCAGTCCCATCAATTAATCACACCACAAAGAACGAAAATAATGATGTACGTATATGCCATCCGCATTCGCCACGGGGTCCCGTCATCACCCGTTAGGTTACTTAACTAACGACAGAGCGGGGACTAGACTAGCGCTGATGCAAAACATATACAACATCTACTAATATATATACCAATATATTATATTCGCTCAAGGCGTGATAAGAATGCAACATCACAGAAATGTACAGCATCACAGAACAATACAGATATCTGGGATCCCCGGGTTTCATAGAGCCGCTACTGAAACCCGACGTTCCCCTGGTCGTGTGGATAGCCTGTGCAATGAAATCCTAGACCCCTACGGGCGCGGAAAGTTACCCGCTAAGACCTGAAGCGAGGCAGTCCCCTCCAGCACCGTGAATGGACTACCCAGCACTTCACGGAATCCGGTAACTTGGGCACCCCTCCTGGGTCAACCTGTACCCCCTACGAGTGCGGCGAATAGCCCGCCAATTCTAGAGTAAAGCCCCCTCCGTCTCAAAGCCATGAGTTGCGGGCCCGTTGCCCTCTAGAACCCGGCTATCCGTGCACCCCTCCGGGGGGTAATCCTAGTACAGAAAGTAAAATATACAAACAACGGGTACATCGACCGCAACCTGGTCATGCCCCAAAAGAATAATACAAACAGGCAGTGACGGCAGTCCACATGTCGGACGCTCGCCCCGCAATATCAAATGTACATATAAAACAGAACTGTACTAATTGCGTCCAGGCTATCCCCCACGACCGATCCGCAACATCACAGCACAACACAGAACATCAACGTGAATGTCACGTTCGCAAATCCGTCTAAAAGGGCTATAGCAGATAGACTGGATTTACCGATCAAGTGACATTCACGGTCGCAGATATAATGTAAATACTGTGAACTAATGTGTTTAAACTTTTCGATCGATCAAATTTATCGAAGTGGGCCCCAAGCATTACTGTAGCACTTAAAGAGAGTCTAGGCCCAAAAAGAATATTCCAAAAACCCCATTTTCAACCCAGGAGCTCACTAAAAAAATTTGGTCCAATGAATAGTAAAAATGGCCGCGGAACCGCCGCAAATACGTGGTTTTGGCCACGGTTACGCGGTGGAATAGTGAGATCACGCTACCAAATTTTCACAGAATGCTTAGAATTCCCTGCACATGTCACTACAATGTACTGAAAAACTTTTGGAGCCAAATAAATTTAGACAGAAAACTGTGCAAATGAAAATGGGTTTTCGGAAAATCTGTTCGATCGAACTTGTAAACACGTTAGAGCAGGCTAGACTAGGTTAATGGCGTGGCTCTGATACCATGTTTCGCCACGGCAGCGCCCCGGCCGTCTATCCGAAGCCAAAATACGGAATCAAAATTTTTCTTAACTTTTAAACTGGCGCTACCGCGGACAATAAAACCCGGATCGTAACCATTAACCTATACTAGCTAACAAGAGATGGGAAGAGAGTTATACCAAGCGATCCGTGTCCTTCGGTCTTCGTCTCCACTCCGATCTCCCGCGGAATCTCCGTCCGTCACCTCCTCGTCGGAAAGGGCACCACGTAGCCGGATTCTTTTACGGGCTCCCACCTCTGGACCGAGGAAACTCGGGCGTGAAGTTGGCTAGCCGACGCGTCCAAGTAGTGCTGTAGGCTTAGTGTAGAATGGTTGTCTCTTGGGGTGAAGTTGCCATGGATGTGGAGGAATGAAGATAAGGAAAAATGGTGCTTTCATTTTTCCTAGCAAGAAATGAGATGAATCAAATTTCCTCATACCAAAAATGAAACCTCTCTCTTTCTCTCCTAAGAAGTGGCCGGCCCCTTTAGAGAATGGTGGAGGGAATCAAAAATTGCAAAACCATGAAGGGAGGTGATGGTAGTAAAAGCAAGGGGTGACCATATCCAAAAAGAAATGATAACCAAATCAAATCAACCTTCATCTCATTTCTAATCACAAATAAAGCAATGAATGGATGGAAAAAGAATCTCATCATGATGCCACATAATGCAAGAAAACCCCTCCACAAAATGTTATTTGCAAACTTGCAAATAACCCCCTCCATCGGAAAAGTCCGGCCGGGAAAGAACAAAGGAAAACCGGCCGGAACGGAATGCAAACTTGCAACTCCAGAAAACTGGTCCCGTAATAAATTACAGGAAAACCCCGCTACTGCAAATACATGCCCGAATTTGTATTCCCACTGAACACAAATGCAAAGAGACAAAATCTACACTATACTATACTAGGATCCGGCTTAAACCAAAGCCGGCTAGTAAAATCCGTCTGATCCTGATCCGTGCAATAACGCACGTATCTGATCGAACCCTGCCATATAACCATACGGCCTCTAGTACAAACTGTCCGATCCTGATCCGTGCAATACTGAACGTATCTGATCGGACCCTGCCATATCTCCATACGGCCTCTACAGCGTTTCGCCCGAAACTTGAGTAACTGTCTGTGTGGTGGACTCTAAAGACTCGTCAATATTATGGCTGTAGATTTAACCACTAGCACGTCAGAGGTGTTGGCCATACATGACGGGCTACAGCTATTGACTAAAAGGGACGTCGATGAGCGAACTCATCCTGACACCCTACTGAGCCTGTCAGTGACAATATCCGTACAGTCCGGTCCGTTCGTCTATGAGTATCGCATGGCGGGCCTAGGGGGTTGGTAAAATTCAGACCCCCAAAAGCGGTACAAGTCATGTCGGAGTGTAGCCCAGAACACCCTGAGATACTACTAGAATACCTACCGGTAAATCTCCTGCCTCGGCCGAGGGCTTTGTGTAATGGCTCTCCTAGACACAGCGCGACCTCACCCCCAATACCGGGAGAGACGAACCCCTACAGATACGCTCACTGCCTCCATGTGGCTCGGGACTGTACCCAACTAAAACCTGTTTGCACGAATCCTTTGAGCCGTGGTAGGGTAGTAATCAAAGTACAGTGGGAACTCACACGAGACAAATGACGATCCCCAGGTCGATGAACTAACCTGTACACATGTCACCAGGGAACTGCTATCTGACGTCAGGTATAAGACCAACTAGCATGTTCCCGACGAGTCCTGTCCGGTGTACTCATAACCCAATGAGCACCTGTATACATCTTAGGTGAACCAACTGACACCAGTGGCTTGTGAGACCGGCCACCGCCCTTCGTCGGGGTCTGGACTGTATACACTAGTCTACTCTGGAGTATCGATGCCCTGTCTCGAAACTCCCACGACTAGGGACCTTTTAAGGATGTGCTTATAGACTGCAGCTCCCACTTATATGATCGCCCTCATACTGCTGGCAGTCAAGCAAGAATCCTAGGGGCTCTAACAACGTGTAATAGCGACCTGTCAGGTCACCTAAAGCAGTACACGATGATAAAGATGAACCAGATAGCATACTATCATCTTGAGTAAGACTGTTCTACTGGGATAGGTCCTCCCTCAATCATTTCAATCACGTGCCTGTGATCCAATAATTGACTCTGAGGGCACTATCTCCAACACTAACAATCTCCCACTTGCAATAGGGCCATTAGCTGGCATATCGTGGACCTATCATCTCGAATAGCCTCTCGAACTGCGTCTGAGGAATGGCCTTTGTGAATGGATCAGCAATGTTATTCTTCATCTCTACTCTCTTTATCTCGATCTCCCGGCGATCTACAATCTCCCTGATCAGGTGATACCGCCTTAAGATGTGTCTGGATTTCTGATGGGACCTGGGTTCCTTCGCGAAAGCTATAGCGCCGTTGTTGTCATAATACAGAGGTATTGGATCAACACTGGTAGGAACCACCTGAAGTTCTGGGAGGAACTTCTTCATCCAGACAACTTCTTTTGCGGCATCGCAAGCAGCTATGTACTCCGCTTCCATCGTTGAGTCAGCAACGGTCTCCTGTTTGGAACTCTTCCAACAGACCGCCCCTCCATTGAGGGTAAAGACATAACCTGACATGGACTTGGAGTCATCTTTGTCACTCTGGAAGCCGGAGTCGGCAAAGGCCTCAATCTGTAGGTCTTTTCTTCCATACACCAAGAACATATCTTAAGTCCTTCTCAGGTACTTGAGAATGTTCTTTACTGCTATCCAGTGATTCTCCCATAGGTTTGCCTGATACCGGCTTACAACGCTCCATGCGTATGCTACATCTGGTCTGGTACACAACATCGCATACATTGTTAGTGTATATGCCCTAGGGGTCATTATTGTATCATACTAGTTTGTATATTACTTAATGGAAGCTTGGGATATTCACATGTATATAACAGTCTTGCTAAACATGGTAGTATGCTACTTGGTTTTTCTATCTTAATATTTGAGTATACGTATTGATAGAGCTCTTAGGATCTTGCTTGACTACCAGCGTTGTGATGGCAGTCACACTAGTGGGGGCTGGGTAGTCTACAAGCACATCCTTATTCAGGTCCCTAGTCATTGGATTATCGAGACAGGGCATCAATACTCCGGAGTAGACTAGTGTGTACGCTTCTCATCCTAGTTGGGGAGATGGTCTGTCCCTCAGCCGTCAGTACGTCGTACTGGAGATAGTATGCAGGTGCTCGATAGGTTACGGGTACACCGGATAGGACTCACAGGGAACTGTTGGTTTGTTTTATACCAGTCGTCAGTGAACAGTTCCCAGATGACATGAGTACAGCATAGTCCGCAGACTTGACACTGCTACTTCGCCTCGAGTGTGTCCCACTATTCTTAGATTGCTACCCTACCACGGTTCAAAGGAGTCGTGCAAATAGGTAGCAGTTGGGTGCAGTCACGAGCACTTGGAGGCAGTGGCGGTTAGACAGGATTCGTCTCTCCCGGTATTGGGGGTTGATAGCGCGCTGTGTCAGAGAGCCATTACGCAAAGTCCCTGGCCAGGGCAAGCGAGATTTGCTGGTCGGTTCTAGTAGTTTCTCAGGGTGTAATGGGCTTCGCTCCGACAAGACTTATACCGCTATTAGGGGACTGACGCTTGCCGCCCCCCTAGGCCCGATATGCGATAATCTTAGACGAACGGACCGGACTGTATGGAGATTGTCACATCAGACTCAGTAGGAGTTCGGAGGGGTTTCCTTATCAGCCTTCTTATCGACATCTACTTGGGGACCGTTACGTACAGCTAGTGCCGCTTGCTGTCTGTGGTTAAACCCACTGCCACCGTAGTAGTCAAGTCTCTAGAGTCCCACGCAGAGAGTTTCCCTACTCCAGGCGAAACGATATAGAGGTCGTATGGTTTTACGACAAGGGTTCGGACGCATACGTGTGTTTACGCACGTACGACTTTCGTACAGTTTTTACTAGTCGGCTTTGGTTTAAGCCAGTTACTAGTATCCTGTTATTGGATTTATCCAGTCTAAAGTTTTTCCGTGTTTTCACGGATCGGAGGGGCGTTCTCGTAATTGCGCGAGAAGCTTCTAGAAGATGGTGACTAAGGAGGTTTAGGTGGCATATACATTAAATGAGATTAGTGAGTCATATGAATGATTCATCCATGTCATTAATGCTTCATAATTGCTTAATGACTCATGGAGATGAATCACCATAAGATATTTATCAAGCATGGTTGTAAATGATTTTCTTTTCTATTCTTGAAAAACAATAATGCTTGATATATATTATGATAACTCATTTTCTCATTTCATTATTATGTTCATCTTCTCTCTCCTCAAGCTCTCTCTCTTTAAACCCTAATCCTCCCCTCTCATGTGTTGAGTACAAGGATTAGTTAGACTACTTAATCCATAACCATACTCTATTTCATCTAGATACTTTGATTAGCACTTAAAGATACCTAGTTGCCTCAAGTTTAGAGGCAAAGCTTGGAGTTTAGCTCTCGTGGTGGATCGTTTACTACTTGGAGAAGGCCGAGGAGGAGGTGGAGTTCGTAAAGATGAAGGACACAGTTCTTTAGGTATAATCCCTTCACATAGTAGTTTAGAACTTCTATGTTTGATGTTAGTTATCGTTTAGCTTCGATTCATGCGGTTAGTCGATGTTTAAGCAAAGAACAAGATCGTTTTTCATATTTCCGCCTCCCCGCAAGTCTTGGGGTGTTGCACATCGACTTACAGTGGTATCAGAGCCTCGCTAAACAATAAATAACTCACTTGCAAAATTGTATGAATTTCGAACGGAAAAAACAAAACCGGAAAACCCCGATATCATGTGTTTCTGTCGATTTTTAAATGAGGTCCAAAATTTTTTCAGGGACCTTCAGAAAGCTCAAAATGATAGTATTAGAACACCCAAGAAATCTGGGCTCATGAATCGACTAAAGCGCCGCGGAACCGCGGCGGATACCACCGATCCGCCGCGATTCCTCCGCCGAGTTGCCGATTCATCGGCCCAATTTTCCTGTGTTGGTTCTCTGTGATATTTGGTTTTCTCTGGAATTTTTTAATTGTTGCTCGGGTTTCATATTTACAGAGAAGTTTAGGAGCAAAATTAAATGAGTTTAATCGATCGAAATTATATGGTATTTGCTTGTTGGATTATATCTGTGTTTGTATAATGTGTTCGTAAACCACCCCGAACTGCTAGTATGTCGGTTGGCAGGGGGTTGCACATTTCTGTAATGGTTTTTATTGTTTGTGGATATGAACTGTGTTGGACTGTTGTTATGTTTAGCCGGGGTTATGTGATGGGTTATTATTTAATTCATTTGATGTAAATGTAATTTGTTGTAATATTATTTTGTGGGGCACATCCAGGTTGCGGTTGTAGCCACCGTTGTATTATTTCATTTTTCTGCCGTTAGTTAAGTAACCTAACGGGTGATGACGGGACCCCGTGGCGAATGCGGATGGCATAAGAGGACGTTGTATTTTCGTTGTTTTCTGCAATGATAGGTTAATGATGGGACGCATTATTTATAATGCAAAGAAAATAAACCAAAAGTTGAATCGTTGGAACAATTTAAAAGAAACCACTCGGTTATTTTAAAAGAGCAGAATTTTTAATTGCGGGGCTTTAACCACTCCTTTTAAAAAGCTATCAGGTTCCTTCGATTATATCAAGTTCACTACGTTCACGGTTTCGCCAAAACCAGTCGTAGCCCTCCGTCATTTCTTATGGATGGTCAGTAGTATTCATGTTATGCTTGTTGGCTTTCGTCAAGGCATAGTGTTTGGTAGCTGCTGGGGTATTCATTTGTTGCATAGATAGATGAGTTGGTTTGGGACAGTCGTATAACCTTGTTGACTTTCGTCAAGGGTATATACGGGTGGGTTCAAATTAACAAAATAATGATGGGCAGAACTTGACATGTGTTTTATGATTTGTTGGCTTTCGTCAAGGTCATAAGAACATGGGGCAAAAATATATATCGGGAATTTCTAAAGAAACTGAAATTTGCAAAGAGAAGCATACCATTTGGAGTTTGATGAATGTTGGTAGGATTCCTTCAACATTATCATACGATGTTATTTGGATCCCGATCCTACTGTGATTATATGCTACTTATCAGGAGATTCGTCACTTAACGATCAATGCTATAAACTAAGTAGGTGTCAAGAAAGGTGTCAGCGGGGTTACGCCCCCATAGAAAAGAGGTTATTTAATTAAGGAACTTCGCGAAAGCGTTGGAAAACCTCCCTCGAAGTACCGACACTAGCCTGGCTGAACGGTTAAGCAAGTATTGTACAGTGAGAATAGTCCTGGCTAATTCTTCTTTTATGGTTTGAGGAAGGATTCGAGAAACAGTAGGAGCCATCCAGTTTAGATAAATTAAAAACCAATCTAAACTTGCAAGAGCATCATGCTAAAGTGTTTTCTTCTCTCTCTCTCATTGCAGCGACCTTGTGACCATGACTAGGTTACATCTAGATAACAAGTTGACTGAATCTAACTTATATGACTGGCAAAGGTCTGTCCAGATGACCATTGCCTATGATAAGCTGGACCACCATATTACTACTCAAGATCCCGCCGTCCCAGGTCCAGTTTCCACCGTCGCGGATATGGATATCCGTCAGACAAAGGAAAAGGATAAAGCGAAAGCCAAGTACCTCGTGTTAGCTTCAGTTGATGGTATAAACCAGAAGCAGCACGAGAAGATGGACTCAGTTTCCATCTTTCTCCATAACAAAGGTTTATATGGAGAGCAATATCATATCGCAAGATATGAGGCCTCGAACGAATTAATTCAAGCGAGGTCGGCTGACGGGTCATCTGTAAGGGACGACGTCCTTACGATGACTAGCTATATTGATGAGCTCAAGGACCTGAAGACCACGTTGGGAAACAGGTCATATGCTGACTTAGTTCCACAATCCCTACCCTCTACTTATACCCTGAAAGAAACCAGGGAGACACAAACTCTGCTTAAAGGGGGACCTTCTTCTTCTACATCCAGGGCGAAAGCAAAGGATAAAAGAAAGAAGACTACAGTGTCAGTAAAGTAGGAGGAAAGGGAAGAGCAAAAGTTTCGGGAATTGGTGTACGGAAGGAGGGATGTTCCTATTGTTATGGGAACGGACATTGGCAGAAGGATTGCAGGGCTTTGGAAGCCAGTAGCCAGGATACGAAGCATGTTGTGGCTTCAACCTCAAGTGTATTTGTAATTGAGAACTGCTTGTCAATTAACTCTACTTCCTGGGTACTAGATACCGGAGCAGGATCTCATATCTGTAATTCGTTACATGCTTTGAGAAACCGTAAAGTTATAAGGATAGGTAATTTGTCTCTCAGAGTTGCAAACGGAATGAGCGTGGACGCTGAATCCGTGGGAGAATATCTCCTAGGTTTGACAAGTGGACATATATTGATTCTACGTAACTGTCTGTATGTACCTAGTTTGACTTGTAATATCATATCAGTGTCCTCACTTTCAAAAGAGGGATATGACTTTACATTCGTAAGCGATGTAGTTCACATCCACCTAAATCAAGTTCTGATTGGGTCCGGTACATTAGATGACGGTATATATGTATTGAATCAAGCTCAGGTTTTCAATGTCCAGAACACACTTAAAAGAAAGTCTCCAGAAATGAATCAGGCTTTCTTATGGCATTGTAGACTAGGTCACATCAATGAAACACGATTAACGAAGTTACATAGAGAAGGATATTTGAATCCGTTCGAATATCAATCTTATGCCACTTGTGAATCTTGTCTCATGGGAAAGATGACAAAGACTCCGTTTACTGGATACGGAGTAAGAGCGAGCGAGCTCTTAGGACTCGTACACAGTGACGTGTGCGGTCCAATGTCTACACATGCGCGAGGTGATTATTCCTACTTCATTACTTTTACGGATGATTTCTCTAGGTATGGACATGTCTTCTTAATGAAGCATAAATCCGAGGCCTTTGAGAAATTCCAGGAATACAAGAATGAAGTGGAAAACCAAACAGGCAAAAGTATTAAGACACTGAGATCTAATCGAGGTGGTGAATACTTAAGTGCCGAGTTTTTGGGTTACTTAAAAGAGAAAGGAATTCTCTCTCAGCTTACTCCTCTATACACACCACAACACAACGGTGTATCGGAAAGGAGGAATCGAACCCTATTAGATATGGTTCGTTCCATGATGAGTAAGGTTGAGGTACCGCGATCATTCTGGGGTTATGCGCTAGAATCAGCGGCATATCTTTTGAACAAGGTTCTAACCAAGACTGTGCCTACCACGCCATATCAGATGTGGAGTGGGAAGAAACCCTATCTTCAGTACCTGAAGACATGGGGATGTCCAGCTTTTGTAAAAAAGCAGCATCTGGACAAGCTCGAGGCACGCTCAGTAGAGTGTAAGTTTGTGGGATATCCAAAGAAGTCCATGGGATATTGCTTCTACTACGTAGAGGAACAAAAGGTTTTTGTTTCTCGTCATGCTCGCTTCTTAGAAACTGAATTTTTAGAAAATCAGAAGAGTGGGAGCGCAGTAGAACTGGAAGAAATTCCAGAACAATAAGTTGTTACTGAAAGTTTGGTAGAACAAGAAGTTTCAGAAGAAAGGGACAAACCAGCGCCTATCCGCAGAAGTAGTAGGAAGTCTCATCCGCCTGAGAGATACTACGGTTTTCGAATAGATGGGGATCGAGAAGATTGCGTCATTGATAATGACGACCCTAGTAGCTTCCAGCAAGCCATTCAGAGCGGCGACTCGGTAAAATGGCTGGATGCACTGCGGACCGAAATGGAGTCCATGTACACTAACAAAGTATGGACTTTGGACACTACTCCAGATGGGGTAAAACCCGTAGGATGCAAGTGGATCTTCAGAAAGAAGATTGGTGTAGATGGACAGGTTGAAACCTATAAGGCTAGACTTGTTGCAAAGGGTTTCCGTCAAAGACCTGGTTTGGACTATGACGAAACTTTTTCTCTAGTGGCTATGCTGAAATCCATTCGGGTCCTTCTTGCTATTGCTGCCTTCCACGATTATGAGATCTGGCAGATGGACGTAAAGACGGCCTTTCTAAATGGAAATTTAGAAGAGAGCATCTATATGGATCAGCCAGAGGGATTCATTCCGAGTGGGAGCAGCGGTAAAGTATGCAAGCTGCTTAAGTCCATTTATGGACTAAAGCAGGCATCGCGGAGTTGGAACATCTGTTTTGATGATACTGTCAAAGAATTCGACTTTATCAAAAATCCAGATGAACCATGCATATTCAGTAAGATTGTTGGGAGAGTTGTTGTATTCCTCGTCTTGTACGTGGATGACATTCTCCTAATAGGAAATGATATTCCTATGCTACAGTCAGTCAAAAGATTCTTGTCATAGAAATTCTCCATGAAGGACCTGGGTGATGCCACCTACATTCTGGGGATCCAGATCTATCGTGATAGATCAAAGAGGATGTTGGGACTTTCACAGTCCAGGTACATAGACACCATATTGAAAAGATTCAGTATGGAAGATTCTAAGCGCGGTAACCTACCGGCTTGTCACGGAATCACCCTCTCCAAAGAGATGTCTCCCAAGACTGATTTGGAAAGGGAACGCATGTCGATTATACCATACGCTTCTGCGGTAGGCTCTATAATGTATCCGATGTTATGTACCAGACCAGATGTAGCATACACATTGAGCGTTGTAAGACGGTATCAGGAAAACCCAGGGGAGAATCACTGGATAGCAGTAAAGAACATTCTCAAGTACCTGAGAAGGACTAAGGAGATGTTCTTGGTTTACGGCGGAAAAGACCTCAGGATGGAGGCCTATGCTGATTCCGGCTTCCAGAGTGACAAGGATGACTCCAAGTCCATGTCGGGTTATGTCTTTACCCTCAATGGAGGGGCGGTCTGTTGGAAGAGTTCCAAGCAGGACACCGTTGCTGACTCAACGATGGAAGCGGAGTACATAGCTGCTTGCGATGCCGCAAAAGAAGCTGTCTGGATGAAGAAGTTCCTCACAGAACTTCAGGTGGTTCCTACCAGTGTTGGTCCAATACCTCTGTATTGCGACAACAACGGCGCTATAGCTTTAGCGAAGGAACCCAGGTCCCATCAGAAGTCCAGACACATCTAAGGCGGTATCACCTGATCAGGGAGATCGTAGATCGCCGGGAGATCGATGCAAAGAGAGTAAATACAGAGGATAACATTGCTGATCCATTCACTAAGGCCCTACCTCAGATTCAGTTCGAGAGGCTACTCGAGATCATCGGTCTTCGATATGCCAGTACATGGCCCGAGTGCAAGTGGGAGATTGTTAGTGTATATGCCCTAGGGGCCATTATTGTATCATACTAGTTTGTATATTACTTAATGGAAGCTTGGGATATTCACATTTATATAACAGTCTTGCTAAACATGGTAGTATGCTAGTTGGTTTTTCTATCTTAATATGTGAGTATACGTATTGATAGAGCTCTTAGGATCTTGCTTGACTACCAGTGTTGTGATGGCAGTCACACTAGTAGGGGCTGGGTAGTCTACAAGCACATCCTTATTCAGGTCCCTAGTCGTTGGATTATCGAGACAGGGCATCGATACTCCGGAGTAGACTAGTGTGTACGCTTCTCATCCCAGTTGGGGAGATGGTCTGTCCCACAGCCGTCAGTACGTCGTACTGGAGATAGTATGCAGGTGCTCGTTAGGTTACGGGTACACCGGACAGGACTCACAGGGAACTGTTGGTTGGTTTTATACCAGTCGTCAGTGAACAGTTCCCAGGTGACATGAGTACAGCATAGTCCGTAGACTTGACACTGCTACTTCGCCTCGAGTGTGTCCCACTGTTCTTAGATTGCTACCCTACCACGGCTCAAAGGAGTCGTGCAAATAGGTAGCAGTTGGGTGCAGTCCCGAGCACTAGGAGGCAGTGGCGGTTAGACAGGATTCGTCTCTCCCGGTATTGGGGGTTGATATCGCGCTGTTTCAGAAAGCCATTACGCAAAGTCCCTGGCCAGGGCAAGCGAGATTTGCTGGTAGGTTCCAGTAGTTTCTCAGGGTGTAATGGGCTTCGCTCCGACACGACTTATACCGCTATTATGGGACTGACGCTTGCCACCCCCCTAGGCCAGATATGCGATAGTCTTAGACAAACGAACCAGAATGTATGGAGATTGTCACATCAGACTCAGTAGGAGTTCGGATGGGTTTCCTCATCGGCCTTCTTATCGACATCTACCTGGGGACCGTTACGTACAGATAGTGCCTCTAGCGGTCTGTGGTTAAACCCACTGCCAGCGTAGTAGTCGAGTCTCTAGAGTCCCACGCAGAGAGTTTCCCTACTCCCGGCGAAACGATATAGAGGTCGTATGGTTTTACGACAAGGGTTCGGACGCATACGTGTGTTTACGCACGTACGACTTTCGGACAGTTTTTACTAGTCGGCTTTGGTTTAAGCCAGTTACTAGTATCCGGTTATTGGATTTATACAGTCTAAAGTTTTTCCGTGTTTTCACGGATAGGAGGGGCGTTCTCGTAATTGAGCGAGAAGCTTCTAGAAGATGGTGACTAAGGAGGTTTAGGTGGCATATACATTAAATGAGATTAGTGAGTCATATGGATGATTCATCCATGTCATTAATGCTTCATAATTGCTTAATGACTCATGGAGATGAATCACCATAAGATATTTATCAAGCATGGTTGTAAATGATTTTCTTTTCTATTCTTGAAAAACAATAATGCTTGATATATATTATGATAACTCATTTTCTCATTTCATTATTATGTTCATCTTCTCTTTCCTCAAGCTCTCTCTCTTCAAACCCTAATCCTCCCCTCTCATGTGTTGAGTACAACGATTAGTTAGACTACTTAATCCATAACCATACTCTATTTCAACTAGGTACTTTGATCAGCACTTAAAGATACCTAGTTGCCTCAAGTTTAGAGGCAAAGCTTGGAGTTCAGCTCTCGTGGTGGATTGTCTACTACTTGGAGAAGGCCGAGGAGGAGGTGGAGCTCGTAAAGACGAAGGACACGGTTCTTTAAGTATAATCCCTTCACATAGTAGTTTAGAACTTCTAAGTTTGATGTTAGTTATCGTTTAGATTCGATTCATGCGGTTAGTCGATGTTTAAGCAAAGAACAAGATCGTTTTTCATATTTCCGCCTCCCCGCAAGTCGTGGGGTGTTGCACATCGACTTACATACATTATAAAGCCCACCGCTGAAGTGTAGGGTATAATCGACATGCGATCCCTTTCCAAATCAGTCTTGGGAGACATCTCTTTGGAGAGGGTGATTCCATGACAAGCCGGTAGGTTACCGTGCTTAGAATCTTCCATACTGAATCTCTTCACTATGGTGTCTATGTACCGGGACTGCGAAAGTCCCAACATCCTTTTTGATCTATCACGATAGATCCGGATCCCTAGAATGTAGGTGGCATCACCCAGGTCATTCATGGAGAATTTCTGTGATAAGAATCTTTTGACTGACTGTAACATAGGAATATCATTTCCTATTAGGAGAATGTCATCCACGTACAAGACGAGGAATACTACAGCTTTCCCAACAATCTTACTGTATATGCAAGGTTCGTCTGGATTTTTGATAAAGTCAAATTCTTTGACAGCATCATCAAAACAGATGTTCCAACTCCGCGATGCCTACTTTAGTCCATAAATGGACTTAATCAATATGCATACTTCACCGCTGCTCCCACTCTGAATGAATCCCTCTGGCTGATCCATATAGACGCTCTCTTCTAAATTTCCATTTAGAAAGGCCGTCTTTACGTCCATCTGCCAGATCTCATAATCTTGGAAGGCAGCCATAGTAAGAAGGACCCGAATGGATTTGAGCATAGCCACTGGAGAAAAGGTTTCGTCATAGTCCAAACCAGGCCTTTGACGGAAACCCTTTGCAACAAGTCTTGCCTTGTAGGTTTCAACATGTCTATCTACACCAATCTTCTTTTTGAAAATCCATTTCCATCCTGCGGGTTTTACCCCATCTGGAGCAATGTCTAAAGTCCATACTTTGTTAGTGTACATGGACTCCATTTCGGTCCACATTGCATCCAACCATTTTACTGAGTCACCGCTCTGAATGGCTTGCTGGAAGCTAGTAGGCTCATCATAGTCAATAGTGCAATCCTCTCTATCCCCGTCTATGAGAAAACCGTAGTATCTCTCGGGCGGATGAGATTGCCTATTACTCCTGCGGAGTGGTGCTGGGATGTCCTGTTCTTCTGAAACCTCTGGTTCTACCAAGCTTTTAGTAATAGTTTGTGGTTCTGGAATTTCTTCCAGTTCTATTGCGCTCCCACTCTTCTGATTTTCCAAAAATTCAGTTTCCAAGAAGAGGGAATGTTGAGAAACAAAGACCTTTTGTTCCTCTGCGTAATAGAAACAATATCCCATGGAGTTCTTTGGATATCCCACAAACTTACACTGTACTGAGCGTGCCTCGAGTTTGTCCGTATACTTCTTCTTTACAAAAGCTGGACATCCTTGTGTCTTAAGATACTTAACACAGGGTTTCTTCCCACTCCACATCTGATATGGTGTGGTAGGCACAGTCTTGATTGGTACTCGGTTCAGAAGATATCCAGCTGATTCAAGTGCATATCCCCAGAATGATGGCGGTAACTCAGCGTTACTCATCATGGAACGTACCATATCCAATAGGGTTCGGTTCCGTCTCTCCGATACACCGTTATGTTGTGGTGTGTATGGAGGAGTAAGCTGAGAGAGAATACCATTCTATTTTAATTAACCTAGGAACTCGGCACTTAAGTATTCACCACCTCGATCAGATCTCAGTGTCTTGATATTTTTGCCTGTTTGGTTTTCTATTTCATTCTTATATTCCTGGAATTTTTCAAAGGCTTCAGATTTATGTTTCATTAAGAAGACATATCCGTACCTTGAAAAGTCATCCGTAAAAGTAATGAAGTATGAATAACCGTTTCGCGCATGTGTAGACATTGCACCGCACACATCACTGTGGACGATCCCTAAGAGCTCGCTTGCTCTTACTCCATGTCCAGTAAACAGAGTTTTTGTCATCTTTCCTATGAGACAAGATTCACAAGTAACATAAGATTGATATTCGAACGGATTCAAATATTCTTCTCTATGTAACTTAGTCAACCTTCTCTCATCGATTTGACCCAGTCTACAATGCCATAAGAAAGCCTTATTTAATTCTGGAGACTTTCTTTTAAGTGTGTTCTGGATATTGAAAACCTGAGCTTGACTTAATACGTATATGCCGTTATCTAATGTACCAGACCCAATCAAAACTTGATTTAGGTGGATGTGAAATACATCGCCTATGAATGTAAAATTATAACCCTCTCTTGAAAGTGAGGATACTGATATGATGTTACAAGTCATACTAGGTACATACAGACAGTTACGTAGAATCAATATCTGCCCACTTGTCAAACTTAGGCGATATTCTCCCATGGGTTCAGCGTCCACGCTCATTCCGTTTGCAACTCTGAGAGACCAATCACCTACTTTTATAACTCTATGGTTTCTCAAAGCATGTAATGAATTACAGATATGAGATCCTGCTCCGGTATCTAATACCCAGGAAGTAGAGTTAATTGACAAACAGTTCACAATTACAAACACACTTGAAGCCGAAGCCACAACATGCTTCGAATCCTGGCTGCTGGCTTTGCTAGCCCTGCAATCCTTCTGCCAATGTTCATTCCCGTAACAATAGGAACGTCCCTCTTTTACTACTTTCAGTCCCAAAACTTTTGTCCTTTCCTTTCCTTCTACTTCCCTGGTTTCCTTCAGGGTAGAAGGCAGAGACTGTAGAATCAAGTCAGTATCTGCCCATTCTCCGACGTGGTCTTCAGGTCCCTGAGCTCATCAATATAGCTAGTCTTTGTCAGGACGTTGTCCCTTACAGATGACCCATCAGCCAACCTCGCTTGAATTAATTCGTTCGAGGTTTCATATCTTCTGATATGAGACCGCTCTCCATATAAATCTTTGTTATGGAGAAAGATGGAAACTAAGTCCATCTTCTCGTGCTGCTTCTGGTATACACCATCAACTGAAGCTAACATGAGGCACTTAGCTTTCGTTTTATCTTTTTCCCTTGTCTGACGGATATCCATATCCGCGACAGTGGAAACTGGACCTGGGACGGCGGGATCTTGAGTAGTAAAAGGGTGGTCCAGCTTGTCATAGGCAATGGACATCTGGACAGACCTTTGCCAGTCATATATGTCAGATTCAGTCAATTTGTTATCTAGATGTAACCAAGTCATGGTCACAAGGTCGCTGCAATTAAGAAAGAGAGAAGAAAACATTTTAGCATGATGCTCTTGAAAGTTTAGAGTGGTTTAAATTTATCTAAACAGGATGGCTCCCACTGTTTCTCGAATCCTTCTTCAAACCATAAAAGAAGAATTAGCCAGGACTATTCTCACCGTACAATTCTTGCTTAACCGTTCAGCCAGGTCAGTGTCGATACTTCGAGGGAGGTTTTCCAACGCTTTCACGAAGTTTCTTAATTAAATAACCTCTTTTCTCTGGGGGCGTAGCCCCGCTGACACCTTTCTCGACACCTACTTGGTTTATAGCATTGATCGTTAAGTGACGAATCTCCTGATAAGTAGTATATACTCACAGAAGGATCAGGATCCAAAATATCATCGTATGATAATGTTGAAGGAATCCTACCAACATTCATCAAACTCAAAAATGGTATGCAACTTCCTGCAAATTTCAGTTTCTTTAGAAATTCCCGATATGGATTTTTGCCCCATGCTCTTATGACCTTGACTTTAGTCAACGAATCATAAGTCACATGTCAGATTCTACCCGTCATTATCCAGGTTAATTTGAACCCACCCGTACATACCCTTGACTTTAGTCAACAAGGTAATACGACAGTCCCAAACCAACGCATCTATCTATGCTGCATATGAATATCCAACAGCTACCAAACACTGTGCCTTGACTTTAGTCAACAAACATAGCTTGAATACTATTGACTATCTATATGAAATGACGGAGGGCTACGAATGGTTTTGGTAAAACCGTGAACGTAGTGAGCTTGATATAATCAAAGGAACCTGATACTTTTTAAAAGGAGTGGTTAAAGCTCCGCAATTAAAAATTCTGATCTTTTAAAATAACCGAGTGGTTTCTTTTAAATTGGTTCCAACGATTAAACTATGGTTTATTTTCTTTGCATTATAATAATGTGTCCCATCATTTATCCTATCATTGCAGAAAACAACGAAAATACCACGTCCTCTTATACCATCTGCATTCGCCACTGGGTCACGTCATCACCCGTTAGGTTACTTAACTAACGACAGAGCGGGGGCTGGGCTAGCGCGGGTGTAAAACATAAGTGACGTCTAATAGCTATCCTATATTGATATTGTACATTCGTCGGACGCGATAATAAGCATTCCAGATCACAGATGAACTTTATTGGATATACTAGCAATCCGCATTTGCTTTGAGCCTGCAATAAAAGACGGATTACACAGTTGTGATGAATAGCCATTACCCCACCCTAAACCCCTACGGGTACGGCAAACTACCCGTCAAGTACCCGAAGTGAAGCGGTCTCCCTCAACAAAGTGAGTAGGCCACTAAACACTTCGAAGTACCCGGTAGTTTGTGTACCCCGCCTTGGGTCTATCCTAGGAGCAAAAACAGTAAAAAGAAATAATACAACGGTGGCTACAACCGCAACCTGGATGCGCCCCGCAAAAGAATATTACATCATATTACATTTACATCGAATGAATGAATATTAAACCCATCTCAAACCCCGGCTAATCATCACAACACTCCAATCAAGTCCATATACACAAACGGTAAACATTACAGAAATGTGCAACCCCCTGCCAACCGACATACTAGCAGTTAGGGGAGGTTTACGAACACATTAAACATTACAGATAAAAACCCAATTAGCAAATAACTTAGAACATCGATCGACAACCTTTATCTGTGTCTACCCCAAAAGCAAACCTGCACTGAAGTAACCTGGGAAGAAACAGAACATACTGGAAAACAAAACACCAAAATATATGAATAACAGAGCAAATCCGAGTCAACTCGGCGTTGACTCGGCGCCGGATCCGCTGCCAAAAGCACCTTCTTGCCGCGGATCCGCGGCCGTCTTGCCGAGTTACGGGCTCGTATTTTCCCAGTATTCTTATAATACCCTGCTGTTAATTTTAAGGCATATCAAATAATTTTTGTGACACTTTTAAAATCAACAGAAACTGTTAGGGTGTTCGGGGTGTTGTTTTCGTGTGTTCCGTCGATCGAAGTTCTAATTAGTAGCTAACAAGCTAGTAATGGTTTAGTTGTCTCTGATACCACAGTAAGTCCATGTTACGCACCGCACGAACTTGCGAGGAGGCGGAATATATGAAAAACGATTATCAAAGCTTCGTAACACGGACTTGAGCGCATGAATCGTATCTAAACCGTTACTAGCAAACTACGCGAGGTTTAACTACTCGGATTCGAAGTTATACCTCACGTTACTAGTCCTTCGGGTCTTCATCGCTGTCTTCCAATCCTTGTAGGCTCCTTAGAATATCGGCACCTCAACGACCTCCTCGAGTCAAAGACGATCCACCCGAGAGCTCCTACGCCATGCTTGATCTCTAACTTGAGATAACTAGGTTGCTCAAAGTGCTAATCTAAGCTACCTAGGGGATATGGAGTGAGGTTATGGATGTATTAGTCTAGCTAACCCTTGATCTCAACACATGAGAGCTTAGGGTTAGGGTTTCAAGAATGAGAGAGCTTGAGAAGAGAGAAGGTGATCAAGAGAATGATATTGAAAAATGAACTCATTTTAATATATCAACCATAAGAATTTATCTAATAAATAATATACATGATTAATCATCATGGTTGATGCATTCACCTTGTGTAATTCATCTCATGAGTCATTAGCTCAATAAATGAAGCATTAACTCCATGGATGAATCACACAAATGAGTCATTAAGCAATAAATGCTTATGCCACCTTAACCCCTAAGTCACCATGCATCAAGAAGCTTCCCGGAAAATTACGAGAACGCCCCTCCAATCCGTGACAATACGGAAAAACTTTAGACTGCATAAATCCAACAACCTGATACTAGAATCTTGCTTAAACCAAAGCCGGCTAGTAAAAACTGTCCGAACGCCGTACGTGCGTAAAGACACGTATGCGTCCGAACCCTTGTCGTAAAACCATACGACCTCTATATCGTTTCAATTGGATCAGGGAAACCCTATGCGTGGGACTCTAAAGACTCGACACTACGCTGGCAGTGGTTTTAACCACAGACCGCAAGCAACACTAGCTGTACGTAATGGTCCCCAGGTAGATGTCGATAAGAAGACCGATGAGGAAACCCATCCGAACTCCTACTGAGCCTGATGTGACAATCTCCGTACAGTCCGGTCTGTTCGTCTAAGACTATCGCATATCGAGCTTAGGGGGCGGCAAGCGTCAGTCCCCTAATAGCGGTATAAGTCGTGTCGGAGCGTAGCCCATTACACCCTGAGAAACTACTGGAACCTACCAGTAAATCTCGCTTGCCATGGACAGGGACTTTGCGTAATGGCTCTCTGACACAGCACGATATCAACTCCCAATACCGGGAGAGACGAATCCTTTCTAACCGCCACTGCCTCCAAGTGCTCGGGATGCACCCAACTGCTACCTGTTTGCACGACTCCTTTGAGCCGTGGTAGGGTAGCAATCTAAAAACAGTGGGACACACTCGAGGCGAAGTAGCAGTGTCAAGTCTGCGGACTATGCTGTACTCATGTCACCTGGGAACTGTTAACTGACGATTGGTATAATACCAACCAACAGTTCCCCTTGCGAGTCCTGTCCGGTGTACCCGTAACCTAATGAGCACCTGTATACTATCTCCAGTACGACATACTGATGGCTGTGGGACAGACCATCTCCCCAACTGGGATGAGAAGCGTACACACTAGTCTACTCTGGAGTATCGATGCCCAGTCTCGATAATCCGGCGACTAAGGACAAGTATAGGATATTGCTTATAGACTACCCAGCCCCCACTAGTGTGACTGCCATCACAACGTTGGTAATCAAGAAAAGATCCTATTGGCTCTATAATATGTATAAGTGATACGTTACAAGAAACATATGCACACATTATTAAAGTAGATGCAAACCAAGTAGCATACTACCATTTTTAGCAAGACTATATATACAACTGTGAATATCCCAAGCTTCCATTAAGTAATATACATACAAGTATGATACAATAATAGCCCCTAGGGCATATACACTAACACATTTATGGGTTAAAGAAAACATCGCGGAGTTGGAACATATGCTTTGATGTTGTAGTCAAAGAGTTTGACTTCATCAAGAACGTAGATGAACCTTGTATTTACAAGAAGGTTGCAGAAAGTAAGGTCGTCTTCCTCGTATTGTACGTAGATGACATACTCTTGATAGGAAATGATGTTCCTATGCTGCAATCGGTCAAGCTCTTCTTATCACAAAGATTCTCAATGAATAATCTAGGTGATGCCTCCTGCATACTGGGAATTATGATCTATAGAGATAGGTCTAAACGGATACTGGATTGTCCCAATCCAGGTACATTGACACCATACTAAAGAGGTTTAGTATGGAAGAATCCAAGCGTAGGAACCTACCCACGATCTCTGGACTCACTCTCTCCAAAGAAATGTATCCCAAGACTGATTTGGAGAGAGCTCGCATGCAAGGGATATCCTATGCTTCGGCAGTATGCTCTATCATGTATGCGATGCTATGTACCAGACCCGATGTAGCATAATCACTAGGTGTAGTGAGTAGGTATCAAGCAGATCCTAGAGAGAGTCACTGGATAGCTGTGAAGAACATTCTCAAGTACTTGAGAAGAACTAAAGAGATGTTCTTGGTGTATGGTAACAGAGAACTCCAGGTGGAGTCCTTTACCGATTCAAGTTTCCAAAGTGATAAGGACGACTCAAATCGCACTCGGGATTTGTCTTTACCCTCAATGGAGGGGCGATGTGTTGGAAGAGTTCCAAACAGGATACCGTTGCAGACTCGACGATGGAGGCTGAATACATCACTGCCAACGATGCTGCCAAAGAGGCTGTCTGGATAAATAAGTTCATTACTGAACTTGGTGTGGTTCCGTCCAATGAGCATCCAATACCTTTGTATTACGATAACAATGGAGCTGTGTCTTTGGCCAAGGAACCCAGGTCCCATCAGAAGTACAGACATATTCTGAGGCGGTATCACCTAATCCGGGAGATAGTTGATCGCAGGGAGATCGAGGTCAGGAGAGTTGATACGAAGGACAACACGGTAGATTCACTCATGAAGGCCATTCCCCAGACACAGTTTGAGAGACTCTTCGGGATGCTGGGTATGAGATACTACAACAGCTGGCCTTAGTGCAAGTGGGAGATTGTTAGTTATATATATGCCCTAGAGGCCATTTTTCAACATATGATGTATATTATAATGGATGCTTGGATATATATAGAGAGGACTTTCTTGCTCGTCATGATAGTGTGCTATTTGGTTTCACTTTATCTTAACATGTTGACTTGTATTAGTTTACTGTCTTGTTCTCACATGTTGATAAAGACCTTAAGATATGTACTCGACTACTGGGACTATGATGAGATCATACTAGTGGGGCCAGGGTAGTCAACGAGTACATCCCATAACTGTTCCTAGTCGAGGGTGTGTCGAGACAGGGCAACGATACACCAGAGTAGACTAGCGTATACGCATCATGACTCATATGATGGGCGATGGATGATCCCATATTCATCGGTGTTTGATATCAAAGATGGTATACGGGTGCTCAGTGGAGACTGGGTACACTGGACGGACTCGCCGAGAACTCCCAGATGGTATTATACCTCACGTCAGATGGCAGTTCTCTGGTGACACTAGTACATGTTAGTCTGTAGACCTGAGATCGTCATAGAGTTTTTTGTGATTCCCACTATGCTTTGATTTCCATCATACCACGTCCAAGAGGGCGTGCAAAACGGTGGCTTATGGGTACAGTCCCGAATCGCATGGAAGCAATGAGCGATAGGAGGGGTTTCGTCTCTCCCGGTATAGGGAGTTTATGTTGTGCTGTGTTCAATTGGCTATAACTGGAAGTCCCTGGCCAGGGCGGATATTGAGTACTACTGGTAAGTGTGATCAGTAGGTTCTCGACCTATTATGAGCCTCACATCGACACGACTTATCGGTTACTGGGGTCTGACGTATACCACCCCTAGACTAGATATGCAACATATCAGACGAAGAGACCGGACTCTACGGGAGTGTTACTGATTGGATTCACAGGAGAATGTACAGGCTTGCTTGTTGATCTTCTGATCGCTCAATATATGGGTGGCTGTTACGTTTAGCTGACCGCTTGCAGCTTGTGGGTGTTTGATATGATCATCACCTACTGCCGGCGTATTGACGATTCTTTAGAATCCTAAACAGAGGTTTCTTGACTCAGGCAAAACGGAGTAGGAGCACATATGTGATATGTGCATGCCTTGGATAATGCGATATGAGATACCGCATTCATAGGAGAATGTACAGGCTTGCTTGTTGATCTTCTGATCGCTCAATATCTGGGTGGCTGTTACGTTTAGCTGACCGCTTGCAGCATGTGGTTGTTTGATATGATCATCACCTACTGCCGGCATATTGACGATTCTTTACAGTCCTACACAGAGGTTTCTTGACTCAGGCAAAACGAAGTAGGAGCACATATGTGATATGTGCATGACCGAGGATAATGCGATATGAGATACCGTATTCTGTTCTCGCGATTTGATATCGGCCGGGTCATCGGATCAAGTGTTGATTCGATGAATCAGTACATATATATATATTAGTCGGTAATTTGAGAAATAGCCGGATTGTCGGATCAAGTGTTGATTCGATAATTTAATGTATAATTATATATGTGATATATTACATTACATTATCTAATTTTGGCTCGCTTTATTGTTTCATTTTCTCACGGGGTAATACATTGATATATATGCGATATATGTTACTTGTATTATTTTCTTTTGTTACAAAAATATATTATATATGTGATATATAATATTGTAACAAGTTATGATTACTAATGCAACATGATTAGTGGATATTAAACATAGTTAGGGCTTGATTTGGGTTAGCGCTTTCTTGTAGCATCTAGAAGCTTTTATTTTGTTTTGAGCTAAGTTATTATATGTTGATATTTTGTGAGATTTTTTTAAACCCAACCCACACCCTTAACCCAAGTTAACTCTCTACAATGGTTAGCTCTTTCTTATGTCAACCAAGGTTGCATTTGTAATTATTATTACAATTCATTATTCATCACAAATGAGTTCATCTTCTTCTTCCTCCTTGCAAAGCTTTCTAGCTTTGAGTTTTGTGATGATTTAGTATGAGATTATGAAAACAAATGAGATCCAAATTCCTACCTCATCATCCTCATCTAATCTAGCCAATTAGATTAGGGTGTTCACATCATTAATACTTGATTATTGAGTGAGAGCTTGAGTTAAAGAAACTTCAAGGTAGATTATCTTTGAAAAGGAAGACTTCAAGCAAACATGGATCATTCGGGTTGTGGAGCCTCTCTTGAGTCCGGGAGATCATGGATCGCGGCGAAGGGACTACTACTTGGATCTTATGAAGCGAAGGAGCGGACTACAAAGGTTGTAATCTCTCACTCTTAGTTGTAAAGATATTTACTTGCATGTTTAACCTTAATTATCTAGCAAAGATCCTCGCTTTGGGTTGTTCGGCACGTCTAAATTTTAAATCGGGCATGGTTGATGCCTTGTAGAACCTTGTGACTGTGCCTAGTAACCCTACAACTCCCACTTTTGTTTTTCTGAAAAAGTACATTTTACTAAAACTGTGGCGAGTCAAGAATAATATAAATATTGATCTTCCTGATGGTAGAAAGTTAACCCTCGTCAAAGCCCGGGATAACCCACAAACCGCCATTACTAAAACGTGCCTTGAGTTTATCCGGATTCTGGTTTTAAGCATCAGCTGGACAACTCCCTATACCTTAACATCGTTAAGATATAAATTGATTCTATATATATCTAATATAGAAACAAAAGCACTAATCTAATTTGAACCAGATTCAAAATCATGCAGCTGTCTCCAGTGCATATAAACCAAAACGGAAGGAGGTCAATCAGCATTACTCATCTAGGATTGCATCCATATATGAGTAACCTAAAAGAGAAACAAGTTCTCAAAACCATTACTATTAACGGAATACCAAACACAAGTATCTACATCTTCGACTTCCTCGAAGAATCCTGATACTTTCAACAAATGGTTCTCTACTTTATTCTTATACCTATAACTTCTCAATATCTGGACTTTGCATTTCTACGAAATACTTGTCCAGAACTGGAGAAGTCACAAGTAAAAAGAATATAGTATGAGTACCAACCCCATTGTCCTAATGGACACTAGACAACATACAATACTTTGTACAAGTCCCCTGAGTTCAATAACTCAAACCCTGTGTGTCGTAGGTTAAAAATTGTAGTATGGTTAAGAAGAATTACACCGCGGTTGAATACACCTTACCTAATCACCAACTGATATAGGTAAATGTCACAGACATAATATCAAAAATTTATATCTCACTTTATGAAATAAACGTACAGATATATCAGTTTGAAATTGGTGCATAACAACGGATATTCAAAACCAAATGTTTGTCGTCCGGCAAACACCAGATGATTTCCTCAAATATCACCAATTACAATGAATTCCGATATAATGAGTATATAATCACCCAATTCCCAATATCTTACTCCCACTCATTATCTGTAATAACATGCAGATGTGAGAAGCTGATCTGATAAATACATACCCTGGAGTTAGATTTCAACTGGGAAAACTGTTATCAATTAACATTGCACAGTGAAACTGAAACATGAAAATGTTTCGAAGGGGTTTACTGGTATTCCTAGTAACGCCCTTCCAGTATCCTGATTCACGACAGTAACCATATACTATACCTGCCCTCACTTCAATCCCTTTATTATGTCTTTACTTATTACCTTATGTACATCTTCTTTAGGCTAATTGGTTTTCTTCTTTCCCTACCCTTCTGCACCAGCCTAAGATTTGGAAGAAGACTATCCAATAAGCGTAATAGGTGTACTCTCCTAATTCTAGGAGCCCTCGCAACCTGAGAGAAGGTGATGGGAAAAGACATCTGAATAATCCTATCCAATCTCTCCAGAACCAGAATCCATCCTCGAAAAAGTTCCTTCGAGTTCGTATATAACCATACGATGGATTTATCCAATGAAAGTGGATATCCGTAGTGATACAGAGTGTCCTAGAGAAAAGCAAAGTGGATGTAGGAGTGGCAGTGGTATACACGGTTTTTGTCGTGAATGATGGTGGTCGCAATTTCCTTTGCCATTATTCTAATCTCTTTATATGTCTTTACTTATTACCTTCTGTACACCACACTTAAGCATAATTGGTTTTCTTCGTTCCCTACCATTCGGCACCTGCCTATGCTTTGGAAGAAGACTACCCAATAAGCTCAATAGGTGTACCCTCTCCTAATCCTAGGAGCCCTCACAACCTGAGAGAAGGTAAAGGGAAAAGACAACCGAATAATCCTATTCAATCTCTCCAGAACCAGAATCCATCCTCGAAAAAGTTCCTTCGAGTTCGTATATAACCATACGATGGATTTATCCAATGGAAGTGGATGTTCGTAGTGATACGAGGTGTTCTGGAGAAAAGCAAAAGGTGATATAGAAGTGGCAATGATGTATGCGACACCGTGACATTTCCAAAAGCCAAAGTGTTTTAAAGAAGGTTCGGTCAACTTGGTTTCATGAGTTTTAATCAAAGGTCGGGTCATAGTCACAGCCAGAGAGAGAGAGAGAGAAGAAACACTCAGCTTGCACTCTAAGCTAGATCAGAATGGTTAATCATTTTATCTAATCTTGATGGCTCCCACTGTATCCTCGAATTCTCCTCCAAACCTAAAAGGATAATTAGTCGGAATCACTTGAGGAGTATTCCTACTCATCAGTGAGAATCGGGATCCAACTATCATCGCATGATAACTTGATGGAAGCCACTCAAGCCACCACACTCCAGAAGGTATGCGCAAGCCTGGCAAGTTTCATGTATGTTTGAAACTCCCGATATGTGTTTTTACCCCTAGGACCCAAGTGACCTTGACGAATAATCAACAAATCAAAAAGTCCTAGTCAAGTTCAACCCGTCATTATCTTGATCGCATTAAACCCACCCGCACGACCCTTGACAAATAATCAACAAAGTCGTACGACTATCTTAACCAATCCACATATCCATGCAACAGAAAAGTATTACAGAGCTACCGCACACTATGCCTCGGCGAATAGCAACGACAAACGTAGCATGAATACTAAGCAATACTAATCTGAAATGACGGAGGGCTACGGCTGGTTTCTGGCGAAAAACCATTAACGTAATGAACTTGATATCGTTGAAGGAACCGAGTGGTTTTATAAATATATAGTGGCGAAAACTTTTGCTAAAGAGGTCACTCCCGGTGAAGGGATCTCGGCTTTTCCCCCGTCGAATGGGGTGCAGGATATTCCAAACTGAATACCACGATGCAAAGAAAAAGGAAACGACTATAGTGAAATTATTACATTGACGCAAACTTTTACCCAAGAGGTCACTCCCGATGAAGGGATCTCGGCCCTTGCCTCGTCGAATGAGGTGCAGGATAATACCACGATGCAAAGCAAAAGAGAATGTCTGTAATGTCAGTTTTTTAAAAACTTGGTTCCATAAACATCATATATGGGTTTGTTTTATCCTTGCATTGATAAGAATCAATGCAGCCCCATCAATTAATCACACCAGAATAGAACGAAAATAAAATGTACGTATATGCCACCCGCATTCGCCACTTGGTCCCGTCATCACCCGTTAGGTTACTTAACTAACGACAGAGCGGGGACTGGGCTAGCGCGGGTGCAAAACATATACAACATCTACAAGTATATATATAAATATATAACAATCGTCCCAGGCATGATATAAAGCAACATCATAGAATCATCATAGAAACAACACAGAATTGTGGATAATCTGGAACCCCGGGTTTCATTTGAGCCGCAAATGAGACCCGACGTTCCCTGTCATGTGGATAGCCTGTGCAATGAAAACCTAGACCACTACGAGCGCGGCAAATTACCCGCAAAACCAGAAGCGAGGCAGCCCCCTTCAGCAACGTGAATGGGCCACCCAGCACTTCACGGAATCCAGTAACTTGAGTACCCCTCCTGGGTCAACCTATACCCCCTACGAGTGCGGCGAATAGCCCGCCAATTCTAGAGTAAGGTCCCCTCCATCTCAACGCCATGAGATGCGGACCAGTTGCCCTCTAGAACCCGGCTATTGGTGCACTCCACCGCGGGGTAATCCTAGTACAGAAAAGAAAATAATATACGAGGGTGACATCGACCTCAGCCCGGTCGTGCTCCAAAAGAATAATATGCAAACTGGAAGTGACGGCAGTCCACATGTCGGACGCTCGCCCCGCAATATCAAATGTACAAATGAAATTAAAAACTGTACTACCACTGCATCCAGGCTATCCACCACGATGATCCAACCAACATCACAACACAACACAGAACATCAACGTGAATGTCACGTTCGCAAACCCGTCTAAAGGAACATATAGCAGTTAGACAGGTTTACCGATCAAAAGATATTCACGGTCGCAGATAAAAATGTATGTACTGTTAAACGTACACTTAAAATATCGATCGACAAAATTCCAAATTGTCCCCAATAGCAATAACAGCACTGCACAGAAAACTGGGCCAAAACTAAACATCACAAAAATCACAATTCCAAGTCAGGGGGCTAGAGGAAAATTTTTGAAGCCCGTCGCCACTAAATGGCCACAGAACCGCCGCCAATAGGGGGTATGTGCGGCGGTTCCGCGACGACTTGGAGGCTTCAGGAGCCCAAATTTTTTCTGTACCCTGAAAAAAGCCTGCACGGATTTTGAAGCCCCTGGAAATAATTTTTTGAACACTTTTGAAAATCGACAGCAGATACAAAAATGAAATCGTGATTTTGGAAATTTCTGTCGATCGATCTTTTAAGCACGTTTAAACAAGCTAGTAAGGGGTTTAAAGGGTGGCTCTGATACCATGTTGGAATTTAAATCCCTGCAGATCCGATCACTGCCTCCATGTGGCTCGGGACTGTACCCAACTAAAACCTGTTTGCACGACTCCTTTGAGCCGTGGTAGGGTAGTAATCAAAGCACAGTGGGAACTCACACGAGACAAATGACGATCTCAGGTCGATAGACTAACCTGTACGCATGTCACCTGGGAACTATTATCTGACAATAGGTATAATACCAACTAGCAGGTTCCCGGCGAGTCCGTCCTGTGTACTCATAAACCAATGAGCACCTGCATACTATCATAGGTGAATAAACTAACACCAATGGCTTGTGAGACCTGGCCACCTCCCCTCGTTGGGGTCTCCATCAGTATACACTTGTCTACACTGGAGTATCGATGCCCGGTCTCGATACTCCTACGACTAGGGACATTTAAGGATGTGCTTATAGACCTCAGCTCCCACATATATTATCGCCATCATAATGCTGGCAGTCAAGCAAAAATCCTATGGGCTCTATCAACATGTACATGATGATAAAGACAAACCAGATAGCATACTATCATCTTGAGTAAGATTGTTTTATCGGTATAGTTCCTGCCTCAATCATCATAATCATTTGTCCGCGACTATGATAATTGCCTTGAGGGCACTATAGCCAACAATACCAAAACAAAGCTACAGGAGAAAAACAAACACCAAAAGCCTAGGGAGGGCCGGCGAGCTCGAAAAAATGGGAAAAGTCGCCGGTCTTGGAAGGGATCTAGGGGTTCGAGCTTTGTGAAAAGTTCTCTAGTGGTCTCAGTATTGTTTTGGTCTTGTTAGTTTTTCTATTAGTTATACCTAATGTTTCCAGATTCATGTTCAGTATGTTAAATATCACCATTTTCCTTGGTTCCTAACTCCGCACACTAAAAACAGATATTTGCCACCAGATTTTATATACTGAAATTATAACGTAAATAAACAATACCAAACAACCCAAAATATAACCAGAGAGTTACCCTGAAAACCCCAACACCTAACTCCCTTATAAAACCGGCGAGCTCGGATTTCAAGAGAACGTCGCCGGCCAAAATCCGAGGTAAAGGGTTCGTATTCTTATGGGTTATTCTAGGTCCAATTTACAAGGTTAAGACACTGTTTGGTTTTTCTAATTTACATCTAAACTATAGCAGATTCTAAACAGCGCTATAATTATCCAAATACGATATATACCGATATCGTATCTCCAAACAAAAACAGTATTAAACTAAGAACATACAGGGTTGAAATTTTATCTATTGGATGATTCATAAAAGAACACTAGCTTAAGAATCCTATGATGGAATCATCTAAGCGTTGTAGTGTATTGAGTTTGATAAAATGTACACTTGATGAAGGAAATCATTGCTCTCTTTCTTTTGGTATGAACACTTAGAAATTTACATGGTTTGGGACTGAAGAAGTGTAGTGTTCAGTTGAGAGGCTAAGGAATTTATTAGGTATTATATGGTGTAGAGAATACATTAGGTGGAGGGAGTGAGATAGAGGTTGCATGAGAGGAAGGAGGAGGTGTCACACTTGAAAGGAGGTGGTGTGTTCATGCAAGGAGGAGGTGGAGAGTGTTGAGCATGGTGAGGATATGTTATATGTGAGGGTTTTAACCTAGGTTATAATATCCCAACTATTAACAAAAGTCTTAAAAAAAAAAGAAACCCTTTTATGTAAAACCTACATCCATGTTTAAAAATTAAATACTTATCATAACACTTAATTATCATTATCATAATGTAAAATACAATGTCATGTTAAAACAATAAAAACATCATTTTAGTGATACCACCCACTTTATTCATATTTATCAAAATAATTACATTTTTCGGATATGATTCCCATACTTAAATTCATTAGCGATATAATTTTTGTAAACTTATTAAATTCATTATTTTTATATTTAAAGTTATAAATTAATATTTATAATTTTCCAAAATATTACAGTCTCTCCCCCTTAAAGAAATTTGGTCCCCGAATTTAAATTAAACCCCTTCCTAAAACATTTTTCTCAATCCAATCCACTCATTTCAAAACAATTTTTCCGGGGTCCAAATTTAAAACATAAAATCCGCTCGATATAACGGAACTCCAAAGTTCCATACGAGATAAAACGCATCATAACGCAACCGTGTGCGTGAAACATCAAAATATTTAAATATCACATTACTGTAACTCTAGAGAGTGCTATGAGAATTACTCCAGTTATGATACAAATTACCAAATAAGAAATTCGTTGTGTATCCTAAGTACACAATCAATGCCATAATCGTAGTGCAATATCGGTGCACACGACCAAGCGATTTTTTTTATATAAATCAAATCTATAATATATTCTATCAAGTGCAAAGCACGAAAACCAAAAACAACCCTAATGGGTTTGTATGTACATCCCAAACCACACGTCACGGTGTGCATGAAAAAAAAACAGCGTTAAGTGCAACAGGCGTGCACGAAACGATACCCAATGCATCCACTGTGCATGGAACAAAAGTGTACAAAATAGTATCAAGTGTATCGGGGTGCAAAAATCAAAATCAAGTGCATCAGAGTGCACAAAAATCAAAACGTGGAACTGGTGTACACGAAAACATACCAAGTATACCTAGGGTATATTTATACAAAATCTTTTAACCATGTGTATCTGATGTGCACGGAAATATTAGTGTAGTGCATCCGGTGTACATAACACTCCAATCGAGTGTAGTCACCTCGCACGAAAATCTCGACAAGTGCACCTGGGGTGCACAAAACATAAATCAATGTAAAATCACTGTACATGGAAATCTCATCAAGTGCATCTGGTGTGCACAAAACATCACGTGGCCCACAAATCAAAAAAATACATACGTTAAATAACGAACGTTGAGTTTTCCTTTCTTCAATGTTGGAAAAAAAATATTTGGATCATAAAAAAGCAATTCGAACTCAAATGACAATCGAAGCTTATTCTCTTCAATGTCGAAAGGTGTTTATACCACCGGAATTGGCATAGCAAGGATTACTACATGCCGTCTGCAACGTTCTAACGTTCTCTGTCGCTGAATTCTGATTCTTCTTGCGGATCTCTTATACCATGGCTTCTTTATGCGATCGTCCGGTGAGGAGCAACGACATAATCAGTCCTCCTGCTAATACCTCTCACTACATATCCTTGACCAGTACTCCAGTCTCTCGCAACACAACATGGTGATGACAGAAATCTCTATCCTCTACTTGTATATCAACAACCGATCATGGTTCCAACCTTACTTATTATCAACTTCTAGAAAGAACTCCTTCAGGTCTCCTACTGATCTCTGCTATCCAGCCTGCCCGGAACTAGCACTCATTACTGTTAGTAATATGTATGCCCTAGAGGCTATTACTGTACATACGATGTATATTGTAGTGGATGCTTGGACATATATATGGAGGACTTTCTTGCTCGACAAGATAGTATGTTATCTGATTGCTTTCTATCTTAACGTGTACACTGATTGTCTCTATGTTACATGTTGATAAAGCCCTTAGGATCAGTACTTGACTACCGGGATTATGATGCAGATCATACTAGTGGGGACAGTGTAGTCGCTAAGTACATCCTTCAAATGTTCCTAGTCGTAGGTGTATCGAGACAGGGCATCGATATACCAGAGTAGACTAGCGTATAACTTCTCGAACCATGTAGATGGGCGATGGATGATACCATATCCATTGGTGTTTGACATCAGAGACAGTATACGGGTGCTCATTGGAGACTAGGTACACTAGACGGACTCGCCGAGAACACCCAGATGGTATTATACCTCACGTCAGATGGCAGTTCTCTGGTGACACTGGTAGAGGTTAGTCTGTAGACTAGAGATCGTCATAGAGTCTTGTGTGATTCCTACTGTGCTTTGATTTCTACCTTACCACGTTCAAGAGAACGTGCAAAATGGTGGCGTTTGGGTACAGTCCCGAATCGCATGGAGGTAATGAGCGATAGGAAGGGTTTCGTCTCTCCCGGTATTGGGAGTTGATGTTGTGCTGTGCTCAATTGGCTATAACAGGAAGTCCCTGGACAGGGCTGCTTCAGAGATATACTAGTAAGTGTTATCAGTAGTTTCTCTACCCGTTATGAACCTCATATCTGTAAGCCCGCGGCGGCGCCCCGGCCGTCGATCCGACGCCGAAAACGCGGAAACAAAAACTTTGCAAACTAGCAAACCGGCACCACCGCGCACTTTTCACCCGGATCGGGCCATTAACCTAGCTACTAGCAAATTAATGGGCGGGTAGAGAAGTATACCAAGTGATCCGTGTCCTTCGGTATTCGTCTCCACTCCGATCTCCCGCGGATACTTCGTCCGTCACCTCCTCGTCGAAACGGGCACCACATCGCCAAAGTCTTTTACGGGCTCCCACCTCTGGACCGAGGCAACTCGGGCGCGAAGTTTGCTAGCCGACGCGTCCAAGGTTTGCTGTAGACTAGTGCAGTAGGTTATGTATCTTGAGGGTTAGAAGTTGCCATGTATGGAGGTGGAGGAAGAAAATGAGCTATGGAGAGTTGTGTGTGGAATTTTGCAAGCAAGCCAAAGAGAAAATGACATGAATAAAAATCCGACCACCACAAAATCAATCCTCTCATCTCACTCAAGTGGCCGGCCCCTCTCATGTAGTGGGTGGGAAAGAAAAGCATGGATCCATAACAAAATGTGAAAGGAAAAAGATAATGCAAGAATAATGTCACACTCATCTCACAATTCAATCTTTTCATTTCCAATCTCAAAAAGGCAAAGGATGAGACCATAAAGGAATCTCATGATGAAAAGAGCACTCATGATGCCTCACTTAAGCAAGAAAACCCCTCGACAAATGTTATTTGCAAATGTGCAAATAACCCCCTCTATCGAAAGTCCGGTCGTGAAGGAATAAAAGAAAACCGGCAAGAACGGAATGCAAACTGGCAACTTCAGACAACTGATCCCATAATAAATCACAGGAAAACCCCGCTACTACAAATACATGCCCGCATTTGTATTCCCACTGAACATAAATCCAAAGAGACAGAACTACACTATCTAATACTAGGATCCGGCTTAAGCCAAAGCCGGCTAGTAAAAACCGTCCGATCACGATCCGTGCAATACCACACGTATCTGATCGAACCATGCCATATCTCCTTACGGCCTCTACAGCGTTTCGCCCGAAACCTGAGTAACTATGTGTGGTGGACACTAAAGACTCGTCAATACGATGGCTGTGGATTTAACCACTAGCACGTCAGAGGTATTAGCCATACGTGACCGGCCACCAGCTATTGACTAAAAGGGACGTCGATGAGCGAACTCATCCTGACACCCTACTGAGCCTGTCAGTGACAATATCCGTACAGTCCGGTCTGTTCGTCTATGAGCATCGCATGGCGGGCCTAGGGGGTTGGTAAAAGTCAGACCCGCAAAAGCGGTACAAGTCGTGTCGGAGTGTAGCCCAGAACACCCTGAGATACTACTGGAATACCTACCAGCAAATCTCCTGCCTTGGCCAAGGACTTTTCATATTCTGGCTCTCCTAGACACATCGCGACCTCACCCCCAATACCGGGAGAGACGAACCCCTTCAGATCCGCTCACTGCCTCTATGTGGCTCGGGACTGTACCCAACTAAAACCTATTTGCACGTCTCCTTTGAGCGTGGTAGGGTTGTAATCAAATCACAGTGGGAACTCACACGAGACAAATGACGAACTCATGTCGATGAACTAACCTGTACCCATGTCACCAGGGAAGTGCTATCTGACGTCTGGTATAATCCTAACTAGCAGGTTCCCGGCGAGTCCTGTCCGGTGTACTCATAACCCAATGAGCACCTGTATACATCTTAGGTGAACCAACTGACACCAGTGGCTTGTGAGACCGGCCACCGCCCCTCGTCGGGGTCTCGACTGTATACACTAGTCTACTCTGGAGAATCGATGCCCTGTCTCGAAACTCCCACGACTAGGGACCTTTTAAGGATGTGCTTATAGACCCCAGCTCTCACGTATATGATCGCCCTCATACTGCTGGTAGTCAAGCAATAATCCTAGGGGCTCTATCAACGTGTAATAGCGACTCGTAAGGTCACCTAAAGCAATACACGATGATAGAGATAAACTAGATAGCATACTATCATCTCGAGTAAGACTGTCCTGCTAGGACAGGTCCTCCCCTCAATCATTGAAATCACGTGCCTGTGATCCAATAATTGACTCTGAGGGCACTATCTCCAACAATCTCCCACTTGCACTCAAGGAAAATTATTACGATGTCGCATACTCACAGCCCGTGTGATACCGTACACCCAACTCCTCTACTAGTCAGTCTCACAAAGCTCGTTTGCAAAACTATTGCGTTCGAGGAATAGCCTCAGTGAGTGGATCCGCTCTGGTGTTTCTTTCTATGTCTTTCTTTATCTCATGTTCGCGGAGAAAGCCATCTCCCGAAATGAGCAATACCTGTCTTAGAATGTGTCTGGATGTCTGATGGGACCTAGCTCATAAGTGAACTCCAAATCCAAACTTCTTAGACTGTATCGTCAACTGAACTTAATCAGTATCCTGCGCCATGCCTTCCCTCTGTATCCACCTGGACCACCTGTGCAAAATACTGCCCCTCGTCAGAGGGAAAACTATAACTCTGACAGCCACTCTGCCATCCAGGTCACCTTGGAAGCCTGGAATGATAACCGTCTTCCGAAGGAGGCTGCCGTTATCATATCCCTAGAACATCCACTTATGTTCTAAAACTGCTTCCAAATGTTTCCCCAGGATTGGATCAATATCAACTTATTGCATCTACTGCAAGAACAACATTTTGTGTGCTACTTGACATTTCATGATTGACTCAATTGCCTAAGCAAGTGATCTGCCAATCATGCACATCCCTCTCCCCTTTAGTCTGTAAGACACCTTTAGAGAGGGTGACTCCATCACCTGCAGGTATACTACCGTGCCAGGAGTCGTCCATTCTAAATACTCTTAGAATGCTGTCAAAGTACCCAGATTGGGAAACCGTCCAAATCTACATCTAAAACCATAGATCTAGTAACCAGAATGTCTGATATAATATCCAAGTCCTATGTGGAGAAACCACTGTGTGACGACCAAAGTATAACCGATCGTAGTATAGGAATATCACTTCCTACTCTGTGTATGTCATCCAAATACCAGGACATCACACCCTACTACCTTCTTAACAGATCCATCCCCTATTCTGATGAAGTCAAACCTATGACTGTTACATCAGAAATAAATGATCTATCTCCGCTATATCTGCTTTAGTCTATAAATAGACATAAGCCTGATGTCCACCAATGCTTCCGCTGCTCCCACTGACTATGACAACCCTCTGGCAGAGTCATATAGGCGTACACTTCTAAAGCTAGTTTAGAACGACGCTATACTCATCCTCCTACCGGATCTCACAGTCTGGAACAACAGCAATGGCAAGTCTGGGTAAACAAGAACCTCCCTGGCACCGTCCTTGAGCATACCGAAGTACCTCTCGAGTGCCTGAGGTTACCCACCATATCTGCGGAGTGGCCAATGGAATGTCAAACTAGATTGAATCTTTAGGTTCTTATCAAATCTTCAGTAATCGTTTGCGGTTCTGGAATCACTTCCAGTTCTACCATACCCCCACTACTGTTTTCTGAAAAAATCCATTTTTATGAAAACTGTGGCAAGTCAAGAACAATATCACTATTGATCTTCCAGATGGTAGAAAGTCAACCCTCGTCATAGCCCGGGTCAACCCACAAACAGCCATTACAGAAATGTGTCTTAAGTTATCCGGAGTCTGGTTTTAAGCATAATCCAGACAACTCCCTGTATCTTAACATCGTTAAGATATGAACTGTTCTGTATCCAATACAGATACAGAGGCACTGATTTAATTGAACCAGATTCAAATCATGCAGCTGTCTCCAGTGCATGTCAACTAAATGGAAGGAGGCCGATCAGCGTTACTCAACTTAGGAGTACTTCCAATTATGAGTAACCTGAAAAAGAAGCAAGTTCTCTTAATCATCACTTTTAACTGAATACCATATACAAGTATTTACATCTTCGATCACCTTGAAGAATCTCGATACTTGCAATACCTGGTTCTCTACTTTATTCTTATACCTATAACTTCTCAAAACATGGACCCTGTGTTTCTACGAAACACCTGTCTAAGAACCAGAGAAGTCATAAGTAAACAGAATATAGTACGAGGACCAACCCCTCTGTCCTAATGGACACTGGACAATATACAATACTCTGTATAAGTCCCCAGAGTCTAGCTACTCATTCACTGTGTGTCATAGGTTGAAAGCTGTACTTATGGTTAAGAAGAATTACACCGCTGTTCAATGCTCCTTACCTAACCATCCACTGATATAGGTAAATGTCATAGACATAATTTCAAAAAGGTATGTCTCACTCTATAAAAATAGATGTACAGATATATCAATTTGAAATTAGTGCATAACAACGGATATTCAAAACCAAATATTTGTCGACCGGCAAACAGCCCAGGTGACTTCCTCAAATATCACCAATTACAACGAGTCCCGATATAATGAGGATGATCACCTAATTCCCAATAACTTGCTCCCACTCATCATCTGTAAAACCATACAGATGTGAGAATCTAACCAGGTAAATACATACCCTGGAGCAAGTGTCTAATTAAGAAATCAGTTTTCTTTTAACAGTACACAATGAAACTGAAACATTGAAATGTTTCGATGGGGTATCCTGGTATTCCTAGCAATGCCTCTTCCATTATCCAGATTCACAACTGTAACCGTATAATTCTTTGCCACTTCTCTAAATCCCTTTTTATGTCTTTAGTCATTACTTTCTGCACACCCCTTTAGGCCAAATGGTTTTCTTCCTTCCCTACCGTTCGGCACCAGCCTATGGTTTGGAAGAAGACTATCCAATAAGCATAATGGGTGTACTGTCCTGATCCTAGGAGCACTCGCAATGCGAGAGAAGGTGAAGATAAAAGACAACCGAATGAACCTTATTCCTATTTCTCCTGAACCAAGATCCATCCCCGAACTAGAACAAGTTCCTTTCGAGTTCGTATATAACCATACGATGGATTATCCAATAAACTGGGATCTTCGTAGTGATGCGGAGTGTCCTGGAGAAATACAAAGGTGATTTAGGATTGGCGAAGAAATACTTGGTTTGGTCGTGAATAGCAGTCGCAATTTACTTTGCCCTCTTACTAATCCCTTGCTTTGTCTTAACTTAATACCTTCTGTACACCACCGTTAGGCTAATTGGTTTTCTTCATTCCCCACCGTTCGGCACCAGCCTAAGGTTTGGAAGAAGACTATCCAATTTGCGTAACAGGTGTACTACGCCTAAACCAAGGAGTACTCGCAACCTGAGAGAAGGTGAAAAGAAAAGACAACTGAATAGTCCTATTCGTTTTCTCCAGAACCGGAAACCATCCTCGAATTCCTTCGAGTTCGTATATAACCATACGATGGTTTTGTCCAATGGAAGTAGACTTTCGTAGTAATACGGGGTGTCCTGGAGAAAAGGGTAAAAGTAGGAGTGGCAATGAGGTTTGCAACTCTGACAATCCAAAAGCCAGTGTTAAGAAGGTTCGGTCAACTTGGTCACTGAGTCATAGTCTAGGGTCGGGTCAATGGTCGCTGCCAAAGAGAGAGAGAAAAGAAACACTCAGCGTGCATTCTAACCTAGATCAGAATGGTTATCACTTTATCTAATCTGGAAACCTCCCACTGTAACGTCAAATTCTTCCCCAAACCTGAAAGAAGAATTAGCCGGGATCACCCGAGGAGTAAACCAACTCATCAGTGGGAATCGGGATCCAACTATCATCGCATGATAACGTGACGGAATCCGCTCACTCTATCACACTCTAGAAGGTATGCGCATATCTGGAAAGTTTCAGTTCTTTTGAAACTCCCGATGTGGATTTTTTCCCCATGCTCTTATGACCTTGACGATGGTCAACAAATCATAAGTCACATGTCAAGTTCTACCCGTCATTGTCCAGGTTAATTTGAACCCACCCGTACAAGCCCTTGACGAAGGTCAAGAAGGCTATACGACTGTCCCAAACCAACGCATCTATCTATGCAGCAGAAAGGTAACAAGCAGCTACCATACACTATGCCTTGACGAAGTCCAACAAACATAGCATGAATACTACGTGCTACCTATCTGAAACGACGGAGGGCTACGAATGGTTTCTGGCGAAAACTTTTAACGTAATGAACTTGATATCGTTGAAGGAACTGATAGCTTTTTAGAAAAATATAGTGACGAAAACCTTTGCTAAAGAGGTCATTCCCGGTGAAGGGATCTCGGCTCTTTCCCCGTAGAATGAGGTGCAGGATATTCCAACTGAATACCACGATGCAAAGCAAAAGTAATCGGCTATAGTGAAGTTATTGCCCTGACTCAAACTTCTGTCCAAGGGGTCACTCCCGGTGAAGGGATCTCGGCCCTTGCCTCGTCGACTGAGGAGCAGGATATTCCAACTGAATACCACTGTGCAAAACAAAAGTGAACGTCCTTGCAATAACAGCTTTTTGAAAAAGTGTTCCAACAACATCAGAATAGGTTTGTTTAGCTTGCATTGATCCGAATCAACGTAGTCCCATGAATTGATCACACCACAAAAGAACGAAAATAATGATGTACGTATATGCCATCCGCATTCGCCACTGGGTCCCGTCATCACCCGTTAGGTTACTTAACTAACGACAGAGCGGGGACTGGACTAGCGCGGATGCAAAACATATACAACATCTACTAGTATAAATATAATATATAATTTTTGCTCAAGGCGTGATAAAAATGCAACAACACAGAAATGTACAGCATCACAGAATAATACAGATATCTGGGATCCCCGGGTTTCACAGAGCCGCTGCTGAAACCCGACGTTCCCCTGGTCGTGTGGATAGCCTGTGCAAAGAAATCCTAGACCCCTACGGGCGCGGCAAGTTACCCGCCAAAACCTGAAGCGAGGCAGCCCCTTTCAGCAACGTGAATGGACCACCCAGCACTTCACGGAATCCGGTAACTTGGGCACCCTTCCTGGGTCAACCTATACCCCCTACGGGTGCGGCGAATAGCCTGCCAATTCTAGAGTAAAGCCCCCTCCGTCTCAATGCAATGAGATGCGGGCCCGTTGCCCTCTAGAACCCGGCTATCCGTGCACCCCTCCGCGGGGTAATCCTAGTACAGAAAGTAAAATATACATACAACGGGTACATCGACCGCAACCTGGTCATGCCCCAAAATAATAATACAAACAGGCAGTGACGGCAGTCCACATGTCGGACGCTCGCCCCGCAATAACAAATGTACATATAAAACAAAACTGTACTACCACTGCAACCAGGCTATCACCACGACCAATCCGCAACATCACAGCACAACACAGAACATCAACGTGAATGTCACGTTCGCAAATCCGTCTAACCGAGCTATAGCAGTAAGATAGGATTTACCGATCAAGTGACATTCACGGTCGCAGATATAATGTTAATACTGTGAACTAGCATGTTTAAAATATCCGATCGAACAAATTTATCGAAGTGGGCGCCAAGCAGTACTGTAGCACTTATAGAAAATCTGGGCCCAAAAAGAATATCCCAAAACCCCTATTTTCAACCCATAAGCTATCTGCAAAATTTTGGTCAAGTGATCAATCAAAAGCGCGGCGGAACCGCGGCCCAAGCCTGGGTTTGGCCGCGGTTCCGCGGCCGTTTGGAGAGATCGCGCCACCAAATTTTCACAGATTGCTTCTATATCCATGCATAGTATTCTGAGACAACCTGAAAAATTTTGTGGAGCCAAAATAATTTCGACAGAGAACACATGTGCATTGAAAATACGGTTTTTAGGGAATTTTGTTCGATCGAGTACTAAACATACTAGAGCAAGCTAGGTTAAGTTAACGGCCTGGCTCTGATACCAATGTAAGCCAGCGGCGGCGCCCCAGCCGTCGATCCGACGCCGGAAACGCGGAAACAAAAACATTGCAAACTAGCAAACCGGCACCACCGCGCACTTTTCACCCGGATCGGGCTATTAACCTAGCTACTAGCAAATTAATGGGCGGGTAGAGAAGTATACCAAGCGATCCGTGTCCTTCTGTCTTCGTCTCCACTCCGATCTCCCGCGGATACTTCGTCCGTCACCTCCTCGTCGAAACGGGCAAGTCATCGCCAAAGTCTTTTACGGGCTGCCACCTCTGGACCGAGGCAAGTCGGGCGCGAAGTTGGCTAGCTGACGCGTCCAAGGTTTGATGTAGACTAGTGTAGTAGGCTATGTCTTTTGAGGGTTAGAAGTTGCCATGTATGGAGGTGGAGGAAGAAAATGAGCTATGGAGAGTTGTGTGTGGAATTTTGCAAGCAAGCCAAAGAAAAAATGACATGAATAAAAATCCCACCACCACAAAATCAATCCTCTCATCTCACTCAAGTGGCCGGCCCCTCTCATGTAGTGGGTAGGAAAGAAAAGCATGGATCCATAACAAAATGAGAAAGGAAAAAGATAATGCAAGAATAATGTCACACTCATCTCACAATTCAATCTTTTCATTTCCAATCTCAAAAAGGCAAAGGATGAGACCATAAAGGAGTCTCATGATGAAAAGAGCACTCATGATGCCTCACTTAAGCAAGAAAACCCCTCCACAAATGTTATTTGCAAATGTGCAAATAACCCCCTCCATCGAAAGTCCGGTCATGAAGGAATAAAAGAAAACCGGCCGGAACGGAATGCAAACTGGCAACTTCAGACAACTGATCCCATAATAAATTACAGGAAAACCCCGCTACTGCAAATACATGCCCGCATTTGTATTCCCACTGAACATAAATGCAAAGAGACAAAACTACACTATCTAATACTAGGATCCGGCTTAAGCCAAAGCCGGCTAGTAAAAACCGTCCGATCACGATCCGTGCAATACCGCACGTATCTGATCGAACCCTGCCATATCTCCAAACGGCCTCTACAGCGTTTCGCCCGAAAGCTGAGTAACTGTGTGTGGTGGACTCTAAAGACTCGTCAATACAATGGCTGTGGATTTAACCACTAGCACGTCAGAGGTATTAGCCATACGTGACAGGCCACCAGCTATTGACTAAAAGGGTCGTCGATGAGCGAACTCATCCTAACACCCTACTGAGCCTGTCAGTGACAATATCAGTACAGTCCGGTCCGTTCGTCTATGAGCATCGCATGGCGGGCCTACGGGGTTGGTAAAATTCAGACCCCCAAAAGCGGTACAAGTCGTGTCGGAGTGTAGCCCAGAACACCCTGAGATACTACTGGAATACCTACCAGCAAATCTCCTTCCTTGGCCAAGGACTTTTCATGTTCTGGCTCTCCTAGACACAGCGCGACCTCACCCCCAATACCGGGAGAGACGAACCCCTGCAGATCCGCTCACTGCATCCATGTGGCTCGGGACTGTACCCAACTAAAACATGCTTGCACGTCTCCTTTGAGCGTGGTAGGGTAGTAATCAAAGCACAGTGGGAACTCACATGAGACAAATGACGATCTCAGGTCGATGAACTAACCTGTACACATGTCACCAGGGAACTGCTATCTGACGTCTGGTATAATCCCAACTAGCAGGTTCCCGGCGAGTCCTGTCCGGTGTACTCATAACCCAATGAGCACCTGTATACATCTTAGGTGAACCAATTGACACCATTGGCTTGTGAGACCGGCCACCGCACCTCGTCAGGGTCTCGACTGTATACACTAGTCTACTCTGGAGAATCGATGCCCTGTCTCGAAACTCCCACGACTAGGGACCTTTTAAGGATGTGCTTATAGACACCAGCTCTCACGTATATGATCGCCCTCATACTGCTGGTAGTCAAGCAAGAATCCTAGGGGCTCTATCAACGTGTAATAGCGACTCGTAAGGTCACCTAAAGCAGTACACGATGATAGAGATAAACCAGATAGCATACTATCATCTTGAGTAAGACTGTCCTACAGGGACAGGTCCTCCCCTCAATCATTGCAATCACGTGCCTGTGATCCAATAATTGACTCTGAGGGCACTATTTCCAACAATATCGACACGAGTTATCGAGTTGCTGAGGTCTGGCGTTTACCACCCCTAGACGAGATATGCGACATATCAGACGAAGAGAACGGACTGTACGGTAGTGTTACTGATTGGATTCGCAGGAGTATGAGCAGGCTTTCTTGTTGATCTTCTGATCGCTCAATACCCAGGTGGCCATAATGTTTAGCAGACCGCTTGCGGCTTGTGGGTGTTTGATATGATCATCATCTACTGCAGGCGTATTGACGAGTCTTTAGAGTCCTACACAGTGGTTTTCTGGCTCAAGCGAAATGGAGTAGGAGCACATATGTGATATGTGCGGGACCGAGATTAATACGATATGAGATATCGTATTCCATTCTCGCGTCATGTAACATCGGTTGGTTATATGTGATATAGCCGGGTTATCGGATCAAGTGTTGATTCGATAAGTTGTTACATTTGATATTAGTCGGTTATATGTGATATAGCCGGATTATTAAATCAAGAGTTGATTTAATAATTTATTGTATAATTATATATTTGATATATTACATTACATTAACTAATAAAAAGTTCGCTTATGATTTCTTTTTCTCATTTTGTGCACATTGAATATATGTGATATATTTTTGTGTACATGTTTTGTGTCATGTTTGATGATACATGAAACTTGGGTGTGTGTATGACTTACACCATACATGGTTTAATCCTAGGGTTTTTAATGGATTATGTAATTCAAAACAAAAGTCTTTTGTCATGGCAAGAAGCTTTTGGAAGCTTGGATTTGCATTGGCTAAAGTCTTCAAGTTTTGTTTTGCCATAAGATATTTATAAACCCAACCAATTAAACCTACCATGGTTAACTCTCTACAAAGATTAATATATGATATTAACTCACCATGGTTGCCACTCTCACTTGGATAATTATTCATGAGATATATTTCTTCATCTTCTTCTTCCTCAAAGCTTACTAGCTTCAATGGAGATGTGGGAAAATGGGTGAGAAAATGAAATCTAAAGTGAGCCCACTTCCTTCTTCATCATCCTCTACTACTTGCCATTTAGTATAGGGTGTTTGCTTCACTAATTCCATAGTTAGTGAGGAGATAGCTTGGGTTAGTGTCTCCTCGACGTAGATCGTCTTCGGCCTCGAAGACTTCGAAGCAAGCATTTTTGTTTCTCCATGGGAACCCCTATAGAGTCCGGAGTTCACAATCGCAGCGAAGGGACTACTACATGGAGCTATTGAAGTGAAGGATCGGTCTACAAAGGTTGTATTCCTTGCTCACTTTTCATATGCGAAGTTGTTTGCATTACTTTCCGTCGATTTCTAGTAAACGATTCATAGTTTAAGGTTAGCTAGAAAATAGAATTTTTGAATTAGGCATGGACGATGCCTCCCGAAACCTTGTTGCCGTCCTAGGTAACCCTACAGTGGTATCAGAGCCATGCTTGAAATTTATACGGATTTTGTTAAGATTACGAAACCGAAATACTTCGAAACTTGCAACGCCTAAACCCGCTCTCTGTCGATTTTAAATAATTGTCAAAAAAATTTAAACAAGTACAGATTGTTATATGGGATGAAACATGAACACTGACAAAATTTGAGGCATTTTGGTGATTTTTTGGCCGAGCACCGCCTACCCCATCTCGGCCAAATTCTGAGCTCACCCCCTGATTTTTTGCTTGTGTTCCAGTGAATGGGTTTCTGTGTTTCAGGTTTTGTTTATTTTTGCTAATTTTACATGTGATGTAATCTTACACTATAAGAAATTCGGAGTGTTTCGTATTCGTAGTTTTAACATTTTTTCGGGTTTTCACATATTGTCTAGGCGAAGTTAGAAAGTTCGATCGAATCTTAAAAACCATTTTTCCAAGTCTAACGTATTCGGAAAAATATGCAAGTGATTCTGTGGACCCTCTAGAAGAACGAAACCTTAACACGATTATGTGGCCGTCAGAACCGCCACTAAACCCTAGGGTTTGTGGTAGTTCAGCATTGTCACAGGTGAGGCGTTGGTTTGACCCTTCTACGGCTGGTTCATGGGTACTGTGGCATCTTCTGGATATTATTAAAACTGTGCTCAAGTGTTGAGCTGTCGGGAAATTGTGGGACTTTGATGAATCGATCGAAAAGTTTAATGCCGTCCGGATATTATGTGATGGGATACAATATTTAGAATCCACATGTAGTTATGAGATAACTAGTTTGAATGTTATAGATCTAGCAGTTTAGTCTCATTTGATCGGTTGCCACGGGATTTTGATGTGATCAAAAGTCCGTCGCAATCACGTGGTGTACGCGGATACTCGCCGGGTAAACTTAATAGATAGACACGCCCCATAGCTCGGACCAAGTGACTGTAGGAGAACCCCGTCTCCAAAAGCATCTGTTCGGGTGCTTGCGGCGGCGGTGTTCCGCCTTAGTGCACTTCGTTGACGCCATCGGGGGGTGCGGCCGTCTACTAAAGTTTCTGACGAGCATTCGATCAGGACGTCGGGAATCTTGTTGAATTGCCTGACTAGATATTGAAAAGTGTTTTCGAGATCGAGACTAAAATGCGGGGTTTATAATTGTTAGGCATGCGATGTCCAAGGAATTCATTTGGTTAGGCATGCGATGTCTAAGATGGTTGTGGATTCCAACTGTTGTAGTTTTATAATTTCTTTTTTGCGACCGTAATGTAATATGTGGTGTATTGCCGGTTTCGGTGCTATATGTCAACGAAAACTGGGGTACGCATATTTACTTATGTTGATGACATGTGATGTTATGTGTTGCTGTGATATGTTATATTGGATCATTGTGTTTGAATAGCCGGGGGTTTTATGTGAGATGAGAGTTTTTCATTTTCATTCATGTAAAATTCATTGTATGTAATATTCTTTTATTGGGGCACTTCCGGGTTGAGGATGATGTCGCCATTGTATATTATTTACTTTTCCGCATTGGGATAGACCCAAGACGGGGAGCACAAGTAACCGGGTTCTAGGGTTCAGTAGGAGACCATCTCGAGGAGTCGAGACCGGGTCTCCTAACTCTAGAATTGGTAGGGTTGCTTGCCGCTCTCGTATGGGTCTAGGGCTGTAGGTTTTGATATTCATCATGACCGTGGAATCCGTGTTTTATACAGGCTTAATTTAAAACACGGAAATCCTAGCATATCCAATATTTCATATGTTGTTTTCTGCTGCGTTATCTGTGATGTGATCGTTTGATATATGTTGAGATGAAGACAGGATATAGTAAATGTGATATATTATATAGACGCTGCTTATGTTTTACACCCACGCTAGCCCTGCCCCGCTCTGCCGTTAGTTACCTAACCTAACGGTGCACGAGAGGACATCGAGGCGAATGCGGATGGCATAAGCATACGTTGTATTTATCTGTGATGTTTTGGTAATTTAATATGATAGGACTTCATTAATGAGATTAATGAAATAAAAGAAACCTAAAGATGTTGTGGATTCGAATTTTCAAAAACAGGTAGCTCTAGTTTTTGCTTTGCATAGCGGTGTTTCTTGTAGAACATCCAGCACCTTATTCGATAAGGAGAGAGCCGAGATCCCTTCACTGGGAGTGACCTCTTTAGCGAAACTAGCAGATGCTACAACCCTTGGTTTTTTCTTTTGACTGCTTTTCTAGTTCTTGCTTTGCACAGTGGTATTGTGAATATCCTGCACCTCATTCGATGATGAAAGAGCCGAGATCCCTTCACCGGGAGTGACCTCTTTTGTGAAACTAGCAAAGGCATCAAAAACACTCCATTTAAAACATTTGATTCTATAATGATATGAAGTTCATTCGGCAATGTTTTTTCTTAAAAACTGTCGTAGCCCTCCGTCATTTCAGATAAGTACTTCATAGTATTCGTGACGTTTGTTGGCCTGCGTCAAGGCGTAGTGTGCGGTAACTATTTATGCTTATCTGCTAAAGCATATGATGCGATTGAGTTAGGATAGTCGAGCGACATTGTTGGCCTGCGTCAAGGGTCGTGTGGGTAGGTTTAATTCTATCGGGAAATGTACGGGTTGAACTTGACTAGCGGACTATGGTTTGTTGGCATGCGTCAAGGTCATAGGAAGCTAGGGGTAAAATATTATCGGGAATTTCAAGTGTTGAAATTTGCAATGAGATTGCATACCTCCTATGAGATAGTTGGATCCCGATACCCACTGCGAGTAAGAGTTACTCCTGGGAGAGTTTTACACATTACAATTAGCCGATCCAGTAGGTGTCTAGAAAGGTGTCAACGGGGTTACGCCCCTGGGAAAACGAGGTTTATTTTAATTTGGTCCATGCGAAAGCATGGGGAACCTCCCTCAAAGAACCGGCACTAGCCTGGCTGAAAGATTGGAGAACTTGTAGGGTGTGATTAATCCCGGCTAGTCTTTCCTTTTAGGGTTTGAAGGAAGATTTGACTAAAACGGCGGGAGCCATCCTGATTAGATATATAAATAACCAATCTAATCTTGCAAGATCATACGCTGAGTGTTTTCTTCTCTCTCTCTCCAGGTAGCGACCATGTCACGTCTTAATCAAGATAATAATACGGATGTATTGACCGAACCCGCTTGTTATACTGAGATAAGGAACGTTGGTCCTGCTCCAACTTATAATTGTTATAAGACCGAGCAGGAAATAGGGGATTACCAGGATTACCATGCCGCCTAAACGAAGAAAGTGCATGATGATGCATCTTTTTCGGGTGTGTTCATTGCAGAGAACTGTTCTCAGTTTCATTTACGTCCTTAGTATGAGATACCGGATCAGGATCCCACATATGCAATCTGTTACATATGCTATTGAAAGGTAGAGAACTGAGAATGGGTGATAAGTTTCAAGAGTTGAAAACGGTTGAATTGTTGTAGCCAAGTATGTTGGCAGTTATCACCCTGTATTACCAAATATATTGATTCTGAACGAATGTTATTAGATATCGAACCTGATATACAACATCATATCAGTCTCTTTATTTAGTAAATAAGGATATAATTTTGTATTGTTGGATAATATTTTGAACATTTCCTATATCAAGAGTTGATCGGTTCAGGCACGTTATCTAAAAGCATATACGTTCTAAATCAAACTACAGTTCATAACGTACAGAACACACACAAGAGGAAGAGTTCAGAAATGAACGAAACCTTCTTGAGGCATTGTAGACTAGGTCATATCAATACGACCCGACTAACTAAGTTACATAAAAATACATATTTAATCAGTTTGAATTTACATCCTGTGAAACTTGCCAGTCATGTCACAAAGATAAGATAACCATAGCTCCATTTATTGGAAACAGAGAAAGAGTTAGTGAACTGTTGGGATTGATACATGATGATGTATTGTCACGTTTTAGAAAATCGTGATGTGAATTTTTCCGTTTTTTGCTAAAATTGTCGGTATTTTCCGTTTTTAACCGACTTTGATCAAACGACCATATAGACTTGTCAACATCTAGTTTAGCTAAAATAGCTTTGGGGTTATATGGGATGTTTTGGTTCAATTAGAATTTTTCTCAATTTTAATATTATTTTAATGCGGTATTCACATTTTGGGAATTTTCTCTCTTAAGTCTTCTTTTCAAAAATTAAGTTTGAGTTAATAAACCCTTCACACAGCATCTAGATATTTGTATGGGTTTTGATTTAAATTTAAAAGAAAAGAGAACAAATTGATGAGATGCAAGCATGTGAGTGTGAATGCATTTATGTGCATTTATCACATGAAAGTGCTAGGAAATTCCCTCACCTTCCTCCATATTGGCCGAGCTCTCTTTCTCTCTACTGCCCTTGTGCATTTCTCTCTCTCATTTGCAACAATTTCCAAGTCAATAATTCTCCAAAATCTCAAATTATATCACAAAAAATCACATCTTTGATCATTTTAGCATCTTGGAGCTAGGAAAGCTTGGATCTTTATGTTCTTGAGGATAGGTAATGATCTCTATCTCTTCTTTATATAGTTTTTGTGCTTTGTAGCTAGTTAGTTTAAGTTTTAAGTGGTTAAAGTTTTGTTTGATGCATAATATCGTATTTTAGTATCGATTTGTGATATCTATGACCTGCCGTGACCCCGAGATTTTTCCAGAAAACCAAACAATGTAGTTGTGTTGTACCTAAGATCATATGACCCCACCTGAGACACGAGACCCATCCCACCGGCCATGGCCGGCGACGTCTGAAGAGGAATCCGGCGACCTCGGCTCCTAGGGTGAGTTGGGGTGTGGGTTTTTGAGGGTAGCTCTATTCTGGGGTTTGGGTGTATTTGGTCTTGTTTGTTTGTTTAGTTTTCTTTGTATGCAAAATCTGGGATCACTTAGGTAGGTTGTAGTGTTTTGTGTTCGCGCGGTATGTTATACGACACGGATCGTGCACTTTGGGTGGTTTTGCTCTTAAGTTGTTTTCGTCGTGTCGCTACGTGTGTTAGCCACTATACGAACACTTGAGAGTATGTTTTGTGTTGTTGCGTCGGTCTAATGTAGTTTTTACGTGTTTTAGGGTTATTATTAATATACACTTGTTTTATTGTCTTACTGTTGTAGGTTCGCAGGCGGGGACTACGGACACAGCTACAAAGGGAAAACAGGTGGTTGGCTACAATTAGCCAGGTGTGTTGGTGAGTAGATTTAATATCTACAGGGAAATCGCCCGCATGGCGTTAAGCGTCTGGGCTAGAGATGTTACTTTCGTCGCATATTCTATGTCAGATTTAGGATTGCGCATTTACCCTACTGCTTAGTAATTGTTGTGCTTGGACTAGTATCCTTAGGACACTGCACTATTATTGACGGCTCATGTTGCACGAGCACTGATTGTATGCCACACACACCGTCAATAATTGCCATGTCACTCACAACCCACATATAGAAATGATATTGTCTGGTTAGGAACATTAAAACATTGATTCATATTTTTATTGTGCTTATGACATATAGCATACCTATACACTTATATGCTAGTTACCCATATACCTATATGGTATTGTACCATTGTGATAGGTATATACACATATGAGACATACCTACCTGTACATCTGGCATACATACATACATATACCTGGAGAGTATTATGGATAGGTATAGACACAAACCTTGCTACAGCTACTTTGACATCATACATACTTACATATGGACACACATATCTTGCTATACCGACATGGTTACACATACATTGTTATAGCTACGTGTTCACCTGTCTATATTGTTGCATCTGATTTCGGGGAAATCAGGAACCGTGTGATATATTTATTTAACTGGTTGCAGTTAAATAGTGGTTTTTCCTTTATATGCTCATATTACTGTTTCATATTGCATATACTACATTCATAGATGTCATATAATGTTCTCTGATATTTTTACTACTATGTATATATAATAGTGGAGTGGGACGCTGTTATATATGCCTTTACACCAATATTAGTGGAATGGGACGCTAATATATGTGTATTGATTCGTGCATTCATACATATTCACTACTTAATGTTTTCTGGATTTGAGGACCGTGGTTGTTAATGAAATTATGCATTATGTGAAAAACCTGGTTTCTCTTAATATGATATTTCAGCTTCCACCATGAGATTTCTCGGTTCTGAGCTTATATATACCACATGCGAGGAGGAGTCGTGGGCTGTGTGCGGGTACATGGTGGAGCCCGGTTGGTTCCCCCGGGCAAGAAGATCGAAGGTCCATGCGGTTGAGCCCGGCTGGGGGCGTTTGCCATCCGGTGACAGTATATGGACTCGACGTATATCTGGGGGGTATCGATCGAGGTTATGTACGTACATGCCTTGCAGATTGCTGGTGGTGCTTACTCAGGTTATTAGGATGTACGTACATGACAGAAGAGGGCCGGTCCTAGGTGATGGCGCCTCAGAGATCAGTATTTTGGTGTCGATGCTGGACACTTGTTTTATGATGTTTTGGGTGTCGATGTTAGACACTCACCTTATATGAAACTTACTTTATACCGATATTGTACACACTGGATATGTGGTATATATTGATGTTGTGCATTCGGGATATATGAGATATACTTGATGTTGGACATTCAGGATATATGAGATATATTGATGTTGTACATTCAGGATATATGAGATTTACTTGATGTTGTACATTAAGGATATATGAGACTTACATGATATGATAGCCAATTTGGGGGCTGATTTGTGGAAATTGGAAATTTGATTGTCTTGTTGGATTTTGGTCCTACCACGAGGTTATGATTTCCGTTGAAATGACATGTTTTAATTCCAAACTACACATTTATTATTTATGCACTGCTTCATGTATTAGTAGTACCTGTTAGAGTACCTTCCATGACTGTTCCATTTACATACCTTTATTCATATCATTTATTCATGTATTAGTAGTACCGATATAGTACCTTACATGATGCTGCATACAGATTGTCATATTATTACTGCTTCATGTGTAGTTGTACCTGTTAGTGTACCTTTCATGATTATTGCATTAGATATGACTATTCATTGATATTACATATTATTGTTAGATTCACGTTGTACGTGCATACTCGCGATTACCTGCATATGTTATTTACTATTCACGAGTTGGCAACTCACCCCCGTTGTGCCACAGTGTTTGCAGGTGTTCCTCGGGATAGTCAGAGGCAGGCTATTTCCATCCTTCGTATCATCTTTTGGCTGCGGATACCACTTCGCCTGACAGTGTGCAGTTTTGCCCAGGTGGGTTTTGTGGTTATTCGATGTTGTATTGTATATTCGTTGTATCCCTGTACTCTCCATCTACCAGTATTATGTATGACTTGGTGACTTGGTGTGAGGACGATATTGTATATATTTTTGTGACTTGGAGGTTTTTATGCAGTTTTATTTATATCGTCTCTTTCTTCGCTACGGCGTCGTATATCTTTTGTGGTGTTTGTTTTCCAGCATTGGGCGTGGATTTTGCTCCCGTTTGGGATGCTTTACTTTATATTTATGTTGTACCTATTTTGGGGGCTTGTTTTACAAAGGATGTGCTGCCAAAATTTTAAGGAATAGAAGTGAGACTTTAATGAATTTGGGTTGTGATTTCAAAGGTTTTGAAAATACTATAATCGCTTTCTTATCATTTTTGATGGTTTAGATTTCTGGGTTTTGGCTTTCTTTTACTGCGTTAGGCCTGTAGACGTTGCGTAGTATTACGGCCGTCACGTGCCAATTTCGGGTCGTGACAAAGTTGGTATCAGAGCGCTAGGTTTTACCTTTCGGAGTGTAGGATGACCTTGGTATGATGGAGTAGGTAGCTTAAGTAGAGTAACGTAGTGTGTGTATGTCTGCAGCATACTCACGATGCAGTACTCTGCCTAAAGTACCTAAGTACAAATTTCTTGAAATTCCTTCCTTGATGATACATATTCTTGTGATTCGATTTCCGTGTTCATATCGAATCTTATATTCTATTTATAGCCTTTCCGCCGACGACTATGGGGACTCAGAGAGGTGCAGCGAGGGCCGAGGCCAGGATTGACTCGGGTAAGACGAGGACTGACCAGAATGGCACGCTCGTTGCATAGGAGCGGACGGATTCGCCTTCGACAGATAGCATCGCTAGGCTTGTGGTAGAGATGCAGGACATGCGCCAGACCATGAGTTCATTAGTTGAGGCCATTCGAGCACAGAGACAGGAGGTTGTCACCCCTGTTACCCAGTTGTTCCTTGCAGTCAGCACACAGTATTCCGTCACCTACACAGCACCAGTGGATGCAGCCCCAGTTGACGAGACACGTCTTCCGAAGACTTTAGGAGTTTCGGATCAGAGGAAGATTCATGCAGGTGTGCCAGCCCATAGACAGAGGTTTAGTCATCGTGACAGGTTTCGCGCACGTCATGGGAGTACAAGAGGCTTGAGGCGAGGACAGTCGTTTAGCTCTTATCCCCAGGATGGTCAGCAGTTTTCTTCCGGATGTTATCGGTGCTGGAGTTTGGATCATCGGGTTCGAGTTTGTACTGAGCCACGTAGTCGCGAGGCAGCTATACTGCAGAGAGGAGGATTTCAGCCTGTTGCAGGTAGGAGACAGACTCGGGAGTTTGCTTCTACTCATCGGGACGCGCGGGCGTCCAATGCTGAGTTTGCAGGTACTCTAAATTCACATGTTCTTTGATGTACTGGTTTGTTTTACATACTTTGTGCCATGGTTGGGACAAGGATCATATTAGCTAGATCAGCCGCTTGTTGTGTTAACTTCTGTGAGCTATTCTTTTGTTGCGCTACATGTATTTCAGTCGTGTGCCAATCGGTTAGGAGATTCATCTGTCACTTGATCCTTGTAGAGATGCTTGATTTGACGTTCTCCTGGTCACGGATTGGTTAGTTACGTGCTAGGCGTCTGTGGACTACCGCGAGAAAACAGACAGGTATGTTTTCCCGGCAAGTCAGTTCTCGTTGTGTAGGGGGGCAGTGGTGCCGCCTCTCACATCTTGAATTCAGCCTTTTTCGCTAGTCGGCTTTTGAGGAGAGGATGTCGTGGATTCTTGGCGTTCATTCGAGATACCGGAGCCACAGTGGGTTTGTTGGACCGTGTACTTATCGTGTGAGAGTTTTCCGACGTTGTTCTAGAGGATATGGCGAAACTTAGGGAGCTTAAGGATCTGCTGCAGAGTTGGTTGTTCGGAGGATTGTGCGTCTGAGTGTTTCGCCTTGAGGAGATCCTATTTCTGTTCGTCAAGGAGCAAGACGGCAATTTGAGTTTGTGTATCGACGGATCGTCAATTGAACCGGCTTACGGTGCGGTTAGGTATCATTTACCTCGCATTGACGATTTCCTCGATTCAGCTCCTGAGTGCGAGACATTTTTCTAAGTTTGCTGGGGATCAGGTCATCATCGCTGCGGGTTCGGAGTGATCGCATTCCGAAGTCTTCCTTGTCCGTGCTACGGCTTTATGTGTTTTGGTGGTGTCGTTGGACTCACCAATGCCCTAGAAGCATTTATAGATATGATGAACCAGATTTCTTGAAGCAATTCCTCAACCAGTTATTATTGTGTTATTGACGACATTCTGGTCTATACCATGTGTCGTGAGGAACAGGAGCAGCACTTGAGGATTTGTTTTGCAAACGTTGGGAGAGTGCCAGCTGTTTGCAAGATTCTCAGAGTGTTCCTTGAGGCTTGATTGTGTCGACTCCTAGGTCTTGTAGTTACGGGATATGGTTCCGAGGGAGATCGATACCGTACAGCTTTGGCCCAGACTGGTGTACAGACGGAGGTCCGTTGATTTGTTGGCTTAGTATGCGTTTCCGCCGTTTCGTGCAGGATTACTAGTGTAGTGCTGCACCTTTGACTGGACTGACCTGAAAGGAGGTTCTTTTCCTTGGACTGAGGCATGCGTGCGGAGTTTTCAGCAGTTGGAGATTCGGTTGACAACTGCACCAGTTCTTTCTTTGTGAATTGGTTCAGCATCTGAGACCGGCTGGAGAGTTGCAACCTTTAACCGTTCCGAAGTAGGAATGGGAGAAGATCTCCACGAATTTCGTTGTGGTGTCTACCCAGGTTTAGTAAGGGTGTGACTCCATTCGGGTGTTTGTTTTCCGGTTATTCTCATTTTTCTCAGTTGTTCTTTGTTATGCTTGTGCGTACGTACTTGTTGTTGTCGGCAGTTGGGATCGTCACTTGCCATTGTTAGAGTTCTCATTCGATATCTGTTATCAGGAGACTATCCAATTGGCAACCTTTAGGTTTTGTTATTCAGTTGTGTCGATCGCCATTTTGTATTTTCTGACTCTACGTGAGTAGGATTTTTGGACCCCAGCTAGTCTACAGACTTCGGATATGATCCAGTTAGTTCAGGTCAGGATGATGACAGTCCTGTGCGGACAAAGGTCTTATGCCGACCATGGTGGTCGCAGGCTTCGGTTCGCAGTGGGAGATAATGTATTCCTACGGACTTTCCGATGAATGACGTGTTGAGTTTTGGGAAGATTATCCCAGGATTTTAGGTCCTTATGATATCCTCAAGCGAGTTAGTTTCCTTGCCTTTAACTTGGCACTTCCGCCCAGATTTTTGACAATTCACCCTGTTTTCTTTATGTTGATACTTTGTAATTACCTTCATGATTTTCTCACATGATTCAGCACCAGACCATTTAACTTTGACGCGATTATTTCGTTCACCGGCAGCCATTGGTGTAAATGGTTCGGAAGGCGGAGAAACTTCGGTCAAGGGTCTTGCTATCTGTGGAGAGTTTTCTTGGACGTAGCCGTATAGTGAGGTGATCACTTGGGAGGCTGCGAGCAAGATATGAAACTTTGTAATCTTTTCTTTGAAGGTACGCTTAGTGAGAATTTTAAATTCGGGGATGAATTTTTATAAGGGGGGAGATTGTAACGTTTTAGAAAATCGTTATGTGAATTTTTCCGTTTTTGGGTAAAATTGTCGGTATTTTCTGTTTTTAACCGACTTTGATCAAACGACCATATGGACTTGTCAGCACCAAGTTTAGCTAAAATAAAGCTAGTGCGCAAGCTTTGTGGTTATATGGGACGTTTTGGTTCAATTAGAATTTTTCCCAATTTTAATATTATTTTAATACGGTATTCAGATTTTGGGAATTTTCACCTAAGTATTCTTTTCAAAAATTAAGTTTGAGTTAATAAACCCTTCACATAGCATCTAGATATTTGTATGGGTTTTGATTTAAATTTAAAAGAAAAGAAAACAAATTGATGAGATGCATGCATGTGAGTGTGAATGCATTTATGTGCATTTATCACATGAAAGTGCTAGGAAATTCCCTCACCTTCCTCCATATTGGCCGAGCCCTCCCTCTCTCTACTGCCATTGTGCATTTCTCTCTCTCGTTTGCAACAATTTCCAAGTCAATAATTCTCCAAAATCTCAAATTATATCACAAAAAATCACATCTTTGATCATTTTAGCATCTTGGAGATAGGAAAGCTTGGATCTTTGTGTTCTTGAGGATTGGTAATGATCTATATCTCTTCTTTATATAGTTTTTATGCTTTGTAGCTAGTCAGTTTCAGTTTTAAGTGGTTAAACTTTTGTTTGATGCATAATATCGTATTTTAGTATCGATTTGTGATATCTATGACCTGCTGTGACCCCGAGATTTTTCCAGAAAACCAAATAAAGTAGTTGTGTTGTACCTAAGACCATAGGACCCCACCTGAGACACGAGACCCATCCCACCGGCCAGGGCCGGCGACGTCTGAAGAGGAATCCGGCGACCTCGGCCCCTAGGGTGAGTTGGGGTGTGGGGTTTTGAGGGTAACTCTATTCTGGGGTTTGGGTGTATTTGGTCATGTTTGTTTGTTTAGTTTTCTCTGTATGCAAAATCTGGTACCACTTAGGTAGGTTGTAGTGTTTTGTGTTCGCGCGATACGTTATACGACACGGATCGTGCACTTTGGGTGGTTTTGCTCTTAAGTTGTTTTCGTCATGTCGCTACGTGTGTTAGCCACTATACGAACACTTGAGAGTATGTTTTGTGTTGTTGCGTCGGTCTAATGTAGTTTGTACGTGTTTTAGGGTTATTATTAATATACACTTGTTTTATTGTCTTACTGTTGTAGGTTCGCAGGCGGGGATTACGGACACTGCAACAAAGGGAAAACAGGTGGTTGGCTACACTTAGCTAGGAGTGTTGGTGAGTAGATTTAATATCTTCAGGGGAATCGCCCGCATGGCGTTATGCGTCTGGGCCAGAGATGTTACTGTCGTCGCATATTCTATGTCAGATTTTGGATTGCGCATTTACCTTAATGCTTAGTAATTGTTGTGCTTGGACTAGTATCCTTAGGACACTGCACTATTATTGACGGCTCATGTTGCACGAGCACTGATTGTATGCCACACACACCTTCAATAATTGCCATGTCACGCGCAACCCACATATAGAAATGATATTGTCTGGTTAGGGACATTGAGACATTGATTCATATTTTTATTGTGCTTATGACATATAGCAAACATGTACACTTATATGCTAGTTACCCATATATCTATATGGTATTGGACCATTATGATAGGTATATACACATATGAGACATAGCTACCTGTACATCTGGCATACATACATACATATACCTGTAGGGTATTATGGATAGGTATAGACACATACATTGCTACAGCTACTTTGACATCATACATACTTACATATGGACACACATATCTTGCTATACCGACATGGTTACGTATACCTTATTATAGCTACATGTTCACCTGTCTATATTATTGCATCTGATTTCGGGGAAATCAGGAACTGTGCGATATATTTATTTAACTGGTTGCAGTTAAATTGTTTTTTTTCCTTTATATGCTTAGATTACTGTTTCATATTGCATATATTACATTCATAGATGTCATATGATGTTCTCTGATATTTTTACTATTATGTATATATAACAGTGGAGTGGGACGTTGTTATATATTCCTTTACACCAATATTAGTGGAATGGGACGCTAATATATGTGTATTGATTCATGCATTCATACATATTCACTACTTGATATTTTCTGGATTTGAGGACCGTGGTTGTTCATGAAATTATGCATTATGTGAAAAACCCGGTATCTCTTGATATGATATTTCAGCTTCCACCATGAGATTTCTCGGTTCTGAGCTTATATATACCCCATGCGAGGAGGAGTCGTGGGCCGTGTGCGGGTACATAGTGGAGCCCGGTTGGTTCCCCGGGGCAAGAAGATCGAAGGTCCATGCCGTTGAGCCCGGCTGGGGACGTTTTCCATCCGGTGACAGTATTTGGACTCGACGTATATCTGGGGGATATCGATCGAGGTTATATACGTACATGCCTTGCAGATTGCGGGTGGTGCTTACCCAGGTTATTAGGATGTACGTATATGACAGAGGAGGGCCAGTCCTAGTTGATGGCGCCTCAGAGATCAGTATTTTGGTGTCGATGCTGGACACTTGTTTCATGATGTTTTGGGTGTCGATGTTAGACACTCACCTTATATGAAACTTACTTTATACTGATATTGTACACACTGGATATGTGGTATATATTGATGTTGTGCATTCGGGATATATGAGATATACTTAATGTTGGGCATTCAGGATATATGAGATATATTGATGTTGTATATTCAGGATATATGAGATTTACTTGATGTTGTACTTTAAGGATATATGGGACTTACATGATATGATAGCCAGTTTGGGGGCAGATTTGTGGAAATTGGGAATTTGATTATCTTGTTGGATTTTGGTCCTACCACGAGGTTAGGATTTCCGTGGAAATGACATGTTTTAATTCCATACTCCACATTTATTGTTTATGCACTCATTCATGTATTAGTAGTACCTGTTAGAGTACCTTCCATGACTGTTGCATTTACATACCTTTATTCATATAATTTCTTCTTGTATTAGTAGTACCGATATAGTACCTTACATGATGCTGCATACAGATTGTCATATTATTACTGCTTCATGTGTAGTTGTACCTGTTAGTGTACCTTTCATGATTATTGCATTAGATATGACTATTCATTGATATTAAATATTATTGTTAGATTCGCGTTGTACGTACGTACTCGCAATTACTTGCATATGTTATTTATTGTTCACGAGTTGGCAACTCACCCCCGTTGTGCCACAGTGTTTGCGGGTGTTTCTCAGGATAGTCAGAGGCAGGCTATTTCCATCCTTCGTATCATCTTTTGGCTGCGGATACCACTTCGCCCGACAGTGTGCAGTTTTTCCCAGGTGGGTTTTGTGGTTATCCGATGTTGTATTGTATATTCGTTGTATCCCTGTACTCTCCATCTAACCAGTATTATGTATGACTTAGTGACTTGGTGTGAGGACGATATTGTATATATTTTTATGACTTGGTGGTTTTTATAAAGTTTTATTTATATCGTCTCTTTCTTCGCTACGGCGTCGTATATCTTTTGTGGTGTTTGTTTTCCGCCGTTGGGCGTGGATTTTGCTCCCGTTTGGGATGCTTTACTTTATATTTATGTTGTACCTATTTTGGGGGCTTGTTTTACAAAGGAGGTGCTGCCAAAATTTTAAGGAATAAAAATGAGACTTTAAAGAATTTGGGTTGTGATTTCAAAGGTTTTGAAAATACTATTATCGCTTTCTTATCATTTTTGATGGTTTAGATTTCTGGGTTTTGGCTTTCTTTTACTGCGTTACGCCTGTAGACGTTGCGTAGTATTAGGGCCGTCACGTACCAATTTTGAGTCGTGACATTTATGTAGGTCCCCTGTCTACACTTGCCAGAACCGGTTCTTTCTACTTCATTACATTCACCGATGATCTCTCAAGATTCGGACATATGTTCCTGATGAAACACAAGTCTGAACCTTTTGAGATATTCAAAGAATATAAGTTAGAAGTAGAGAACCAAAAAGGGTAAAAGTATTATGTCCTATGATGTGATCAGGAGGAGAATACTTGAGCACGGAATTCCTGGACTATTCTAAAGGAGAATGAGATTCTCTCTCAGCATTACTCCTCCGAATACACCACAGTAGAGTCAGTGTATCGAGGCGGAGCAATCGCACCCTATGTGATATGGTGTGCTCTATGATGAGTACTACTGAGTTACCTATTTCATTTTGGGGGTTATGCACTAGAGAAGCTGCATACCTATTAAATTGAGTTCCAACCAAATCCGGTGCCTACCACTCCATATGTGATATGGTATGGGAAGAACCCATCTTTTAAGTAAGTTAAGATTTAGGGTTGTCCGGCCTATGTCAAAAGTAAAATCCGGACAAGCTCGAGGCAAGGTCAGTTCTGTGGAAGATTGTTGGATATGCCAAGCATTTGCAAGGGAATATCTTCTACCGAACCGAGGAACAAAAAGTGTTTTATTTCTCGGCATGCCACCTTTTAGAGAAAAAGATTTCTTGTGAAGAAATTAGTGGTCACGAGGTAGAACTGGAAAGAGTTCCAGCTATACAAACTACAGCTGATGATTTTGTAGAACAAGAGGATTCAATAGTTTCCGACGAACCTCTGCCTCTCCGCCGATCTGGTATGGTTCCTCATCCACCTAGAGATAATTCGGTTTCTCTATGACAGTGGGAGCGAGGATTGCATCATGAGATGATGACCCAACTAGTTTCGAGCAGGCCATCAAGAGTGGGGACTCTGTGAGAATGGCTGGATGCTAAGCGATCTGAGATGGAATCCATATACACCAACAAAATATTGACTTTGGTTGCTATATCTGAAGGGTTAAATACCCATCAGAAACAAGTATATCTTGAAAAGATTACTTGGTGTACATGGAATAGTTGAGACTTTCAAAGCTAAGACTAGTTGTAAAAGGTTCTCGTCATCGACCGGGTGTGGATAATGATGAAACCTTTTCTATTTCCTATGCTTAAGTCTATCCAGATCCTACTTGCCACTGCTACATACTGTGACTATAATATCTGGCGGTTGGGTGTCAGGACTGCTTTTCTAAATAGTGATTTAGAAGAGAGCGTCTATAAGTACACAGCTAGAGGGCTTCATAGACAGTGAGAGCAGCGGAAAAATGTGCAAGTTTCTTTATGAGTTAAAGCAGGCATCGCGGAGTTGTAATATCTGTTTTGATGTGATAGTCAAAGCGTTTGACGTCATCAAAATGGTAGATGAACCTTGTATATTGTCATGACCCGAAATAACACGTGACAGGCCCTTGAATCATATAAAGTCTATAGGACCCCATCTAATCCAAGTAAGCCAAAAGCTCAGAAATCTAAAACCATTTTAATAATAAATGAAGAAAAAAATAGTTTTAAGAGGTGAAGAAAACATGTTTTCAAAACAAGATTTTTAAATAAGTGAGCCGAATATGCATTTTTAAAATCTATAGTTTTTTCTGAAAATTTCGGCAGAGTTTCCTTTGTAAATACTGGCCCCGAACGGGGTACAACAAGAATAATATATGCACAATGATAAAAGGCATCCCCAAGCGGGAGCTATCTCTTCGTCAATCGACGGTCACAACCACGTAAACAATATAATATACAACGCCGAAGGGCGAGGATCAAAACTCAAAAGAAACTCAAAATATCAAGAAAACCATAATACTACATCGCGTGACTCTAAGGTCGAAATAATACATAACTGGTTTTCTAAGTTTGAAACAATATACAAGTTTGGTTTATGGAATTACTAGAAACAACTGATTAAAATAAATGTAAGGGTGGTCAGGATGCGAGTGGACCCACCTACTGAAGCAATCATCCAGAAAGGAAGCAGTGTGCTAGAAAAGCCGCCATAAAACCTTTACGACAAAACCTGCAAGAACTGTGGCACAGCGGGGGTGAGTTGCCAACTCGTGAATAGAAAACATTGCAGAGCAGAAATCGTATTTATGACACAATCCTAGGTCAATACGATCAGATATATACATATAAACCTCAAATGAATAAGTCTGAAGCATGAAAAGGTGGCAAGGGTAAACATGTCACGACCCGAAAGTACGGAACATGACCGGCACTTAAACTACGAACGTCTCGAGGCGTACGTAATCTAAGTAAACCGAAAACCCAGAAATCCAAACCAAGAAAAGTAGTAGAGTGAAGGAAAACCAATTTAAAATCAAGTAGATTTAATAGCATAAGCCGAGTTATGCGGTTTTAAAAACATCAAGTATTTCCTGAAAATTTCGGCAGAGTCTCCTTTGTAAATACTAGCTCCCAAACGGGATACAATATGAATAGTATACGAAATCAATAAAAAGGCATCCCCAAGCGGGAGCTAGCTCTTCGTCAATCGACGGTCACAACCACACAAGCAATATAATATACAACGCCAACGGCGAGGATCAAAATTCAAAAGGAAACTCAAAACCACAAGAAAACCACAGAAATATAACGCGCGACTCTAAGGTCGAAGGAATAACATCACTGGTCTCTATCTCAAATAAATACATGTTTTGGTTGATGGAACTTCTAGCTACAACAGAATAATGATATACAAGATATAATGATGGGTACGATACAAATAAACCCATCTACTAGCAAATCACCCGGAAATGGAAAGAGTGCCAGCAAGCCGTAAGGAAACCTGTACGGCGAAACCTGCAAGAACTGTGGCACAACGGGGGTGAGTTGCCTACTCGTGGGTAGAAAACATCTACGCACAGAAATCGCATAAATAACGCAACCTAGGTCAATTGATCATAATATATCCTCAAATATATGCATAACATGCAGCCTATAACAATGGCTAGGGTAAATATCTAACCTGAGTGTAATCTCATATGCCTGTGTCAGTGCCTCAGGTAGCAATATAACATATGAATGAGGTATGAATGCATGAAAACAAAATACATGTAAATGAAGAAACTGTTTTCATAATTTAGCGAGATTTCCTTGTATTTTTAAAATGAGGTATCATAATGAAATCAGCATAAAACAGTGCCTAGCATCGGCACAAAACGTAATCCCAAAATCTCGATATCTCTGTATCACAGTCTCTGTACCTCAATATCTCGAAATCTCAATGTCCCAATCATAATATCTAGGGCGCCGTCAATCCAGACCGGCCCCTACCATCCATCTCAAGACCACGACGGTATCCTCCGGATATCCGACGCGTCGGGTAAAATCACCGGTAGGTAGTGCTCCCCTGCCAGGCTCACATAGTCATCATCACGCGCTTCTTGCCTCGGGGTACCTTACCGGGTCCACCATGTACCCGAAACGGTTCATCCGCCTCCTCGAATCGGGTCTCGAAATCCATCAGCAAACTCATGGTGGACGACTCATACATTATGGGAAAAACCGCACTTTTTATTTAAAAAGAGCGAAATCAGTTTATATAAGTTTTGCGGTTTTCCCCCCAAATCCAGAAAGTTTCATGGAAATCCGAATCCAAATCATCAATAGCATGTAAAACCATGAATATAGGCATAACAATGAAAAACAGTATGCATAAAGTGACAAGTAATAACTACAATGTTAAGCTGGCATATAAGGCAGGTACTCTAATATCATGTCAAATTACTAACTAACAAGCTAAGTCAAGCAATAATATTTTCTAAGGTGTACGTGACATGGCAATTACCGATGAAGATGTGTGTGAGCCGGCAAGTAAGTGTACGTGGTACATACGCATCATCGGTAATGGTGCTCGTGTCCTAATAATATGATATCAACATTGTAATAAGAAATTATAACATAAGTATGCGATACGAAGCGAACCACAATAATAAGCGGAAGCTGAATACTAGACGCAACTGTAACTAACCTGCATTAATCTAATATAAGTCCTGCAAATGGTGCCTTTTGAAATACCACGAATCATGGGGTTTTGAAAATAGGGGCTACGGTTTTTATGAAAAGATACGTCTTTTGAAATATCCGTAGGATCCCTTGGGCTGTCTTTTAAAATACCCACGATTCGTTAGTTTTTGAAATAGGTAAGAAGTCTAATCTAATCTAACAACTACACTAAACTATACGGCTGAACTAACAAGCTGAACTACATGTAAGGAAACCGCCTATCATCTGAGTCGATACATATACATACCTGTATATATATAGTCGGTGATCCCGCCTCAATAATATCATATCTATAACCAGATATCCCAAGTCAAGAGTGCGGATCAATCATCAATATATAGCTCGTACGTAAAACCGTCGTACGGCATCCCAAATCTGGGTACGGGTCAAAATCATATTCATCACACTATTCATCCGGTATCCTCTTTATCAAAGATCATGGTATAAGGTACTGACCTATGTCTAATACAATACTAATATCGTCAATATAGTCATGATCTGACTACAGATCGACAATCTCGTACAAACCGATACTGTCTGCACATAGCATCATCAAGGGGTATACATCGCCCAATACAGCCTAGGATCAATATCCTAGCATATCATGCCTCATATCACGATCACATGTCGACCATTTTATTTATAACACTATTCACCCATATCGCCGCCCCAAGATCCACTATAAAACCAGGACGTACCTCAAGTACGAATCCTGCCCTATCACCGATATCACAACCACAAAACAAATCTCATCGACTCAGCTCAATCCCAAGTATCATCTTCAAATCCGTATGTGAACACATAGTCCCATACCCATGTGAACACATTACTATAAAGAATCCCATGAGCACATATAAATAGGAATGTATGCAAGTATGTATGTGTGTATGTGTAGTGCAACACTACCCTAGGGTTCGCAACACTAAAATAATCCAACACACCAATATCCATCCTAAACATCGTTATTAATCCCAAATAGCATATAATAATTGTTGGTGTGTATACACATCCGTATACACCACCACGAACTGCGGGGGTGCTATACGCCATCCACCCGACTTCTCCCCGTAGATATAAATCTACTCACCTGGTCCTCGCTCGCCGGTGCCGACGTCGCCAGGCGCTTGCTTGTCGTCTCGAAGTCCACATAGGGTACCTACACATCATAACGCACCGTATCGCATTAAAATCCGACTCATGACTAAAACGACTCACGAATCCCACATAGGTCAAAACCTATGGTTCGCTCTCTCAAATCAACCCAAAACCCTCGACATCGGCGTACAAATGCCGAGTGATCGAGAAAACAAAAACGCGCCATTCGTGGTTTCACAACCCACAAAATATAAATATATATAATAGGGTTTACTTCATCAAAACTTCAAATTCGCTTTAAAAGCTATTTTCCCGAAACTCTAGTAAGCAAAATTTAACCGTTTTAGTACAAAACTTGCTATTTTAACAAATCTAGCGGCCGCAATGTTCACTAATTAGCTTAATTAGGCTACATAACTTTAACTAGATTTTATCACACTAAACTGTATTAAACCAAATTTTTTAGATAGCACAAAAACCCAATTTTAACCATTTCGAAGCAACAATCCACAAATCCATAACTAGACTAGGTTTTGCATGCTCTAAAATGTTGATCTACACATTATATAGCTAATAATGTGATAAAAACTCTAACCATATTTTAATCTCATATTTTCGAATTAAATCTAAAAACCTAGTTTGCAACAATTAAGCAATTTGGACAAATTAGTTGTAACAATTCGAAATTTAGCAATTAGGTTAGGTTTTAGTATACTAAAGATGTGAAACCACACATCACAACCAACCTCAAGTGATCAAACCCTAGCTCCAAATCAAAACTCTCACTTGAATTTCAAAACCTTCTCTTTAGATTTCAACTTTCAATTAAACCAATAATAAAACACCTAATTAGCTTGGATTACAACAATTATTAATAAGGTAACAATTAGAGTAAGATTGTACCTCACAAAACTAGAGAGCTATCATGAAAATCTTGGTCTCCAAAATGGCTTCTTGCTTCATGAATCCAAGCTAGATGGGTCAAGGAATAATGGGTAGGATTTAAATTAGGAGATTAATGAGGTTTTATATGGATTTTTGAGGCATTTTGTGATGAATTTTGTAGTGAAATGAGAAGGAGAAGATGAGGGGGGGCTGCAGCCATAGGGCTCGGCTGAAATGGGAGAGGGGATGAGTGAGGAGAGAGAGAGAGAAAGAATGGGGTTTTGTGGCAAAAGTCAAACAAAACCCATACCCCAAAGTCAACTCTTATACACTTTTTTCTTTGTTCATTCTTCTCTTTTGTTGTATGCTTGGACTTTTCTTTTCACAAGTGGGGAATTGGGGCAGCAAGGGTTCGGCCACATTGGAAGCGGGGGTGGGTGAGTGTGGGTGTGTGTGTGGGATGAGGGAAAATGATAAATATTATACCCCAAATCTCCATTTACACTAAAAAAAGCCTTTTTTTCTCTTCAATAATTTCTAAACCGTTTTGGCAAACGATTTCGTTTCAAAAACCACATGATAAAATTTTATTTAATGTGTCATGATGCACAAAATTTGTTTCAACTCATTCCAATTTGTAATTTTCCCTAATTAATTATATTAGTGACGGCTTAAAATAATATTAAAATAATTAATTTCGGAAAAATTTTCAGAAAATTTGAAATTTCACCAGTGGCTCAATAAACACCAAATAATAGCAATTACATAGCTAGAATATGTATATTTAATTTTTAGAATAAGATATTTGTATTTTGACTTTTTACATAAAACCCCCCTTATTTTACCGATTTTCCAAAATTTCACCGAAACGATTTTCAAAACGCTACAAAACATCTATACTATTTGTAATACCAAGTGCTCGTGTCAGTGCCTCAGGTAGTAACATATCAAAAATATGAGGTATGATCAATGTAATCATCATGAAATCAGTGTCAACTATATCAGGAAGTCTAAGTATGCGGATATCATCCAACTATGTAATCAATGTCTACATTCATATGAATCCCGTCCACGTGTCAACCAATGACATAACAACATCATGCATGTAAAAGTTATAAAAGCATATGCATGAAAGTATGCGGATATAAATCAACGGGTGTCCCTCACGACACAACAAAATCATGAAAACATCATGAAATCCGTGTCCATCATCGACACGTAAATCCTTATCTATCAGGCCTTGATAGGTACGTATCATACGCTATCTCGAAAACCCGAGTGCCCAGCTTAGACCCTCGAATTTCGACGTATCCATACGTACATAACTCCGTTCGGTATCCCCACGATGACCGCCGAGTCCAAATACTATCACCGATAGGTAGTGCTCCCCTGTCAGGCTCACCTTCCAACATATACGAGCCTTCTTTCCCCGGGGTACGTCACCGGGTCCTCCATGTACCCGCAGACGGTGCCTACCGCTCCTCGAATCGGGTTTCACATGCCACTCTCAGAACCGAGAAAACACTTGGTGGACGCACTGAAATATCATATCAATGGAACCGGGTTTTTAAAACAATACATACTCTCCTTTGAAAAACCCACGGTTCCCAAATCCAGAAATATCATGGAAACAACATATCTCAATGCGTATAATCATAAAGCATGATGTATGCGACATGTAAAGGAAATGTAAGCATATCAGTATATCATGCAGCACGGAATAATAATATGCACATATTGAGGGAAACCGTTCTTTTGAAATGAATCAGTTTTAAAAGTATCTTGCGTTTCCCAAATCTCTAATCAAGCCAGAATCATCTATGTATGTGAAAATATGTATGTACAGTGGGTATGTGCACAAGTATGAGTGTACAATAAGTATGTGCACAATTATGACATGCAAAGGATCATATCCTGATGCAATAATCCTACTGTGTAGTGACATGGCAAATATCGATGATGAAGTGTGTGAGCCGGCAAGCAGGTGTACGTGGAACATATGCATCATCGATAATGGTGCTGGTGTCCTAACAGCATGGTTTTAATACAACATTACATATATTTAACATGCAATGCGATGCGAACAGCAAGAATATGCGGCAAATGAATAATAACCACAACAGTGCAGAATCTACATCAATGTATCTATGTCATACTGTTTTGCCATTTGAAAGATGACGAATCGGGGTTTTTAGGAAAATAAGGGCTACGGTGTTCTCAAGAAAATATGCGTCCCTTGAAAATATCCGTATAATCCCTTTTTCCTGTCTTTAAAATACTCCCGATTCGTTAGTTTTGAAATAGGTATGACTCGGGTCTAGTCTAACATCTACAAGGTAACTACAGATCTAACTAATTAGCTAATGGAAAGGGTATGGAAACCACCTAAATCTGAGTCGATAAATATATACATATAATAGTCGGTGATCCCGCCTTAGTGGTACTGCGTACGATACAATATCATATGACATCCTCGAGTCTTGAGTGCGGATCTATCATCAATATAAAGCTCGTACAGTAAATCATCGTACGGCATCCCAAAAGCTGGGTACGGGTCAATATCACATTCATCTCATCAATTATCTGGTATCCTTATCATAATATCTCATGATCTGGGGTACTAGTCTAAGTCTAGTACAAATCGATACCATCTATATAAATACAAATGCGTGTGTGAAACACACGTCCAAAGGACCGCTAAAATCTCATGTTGTATCCCAAATACGTATAACATCATATCACCGATCTCATGGCGCTATGCCCAATATCATCGACTCATCTCCAAATATCATACACTATCCTCATCATCCAGGTATAAGTATGACAAGCAAGCAATGTGTGTGTGTGGGTGTAAACCTATTCTAGGGTTCGCAACTAGGGAACTATACTAGTTTACTTCTAAACCCTAATCTATCCATAATACACCTAAACACATCTTGAATATGCATATCACACTTAATGCTATCATACTTATATATAGAGTATATATATAGTTTACTAAACATCGAATTGCGGGGGTGCTATACGCTATCCACCCGACTACCCCGTAGATATAATCTACTCACCTTGCTCTTCGCCTTCCGTTACCGACTTCGCCACGCGCTTGCTTATCGTCCCGAAGTCTTCGCGGGGTACCTACACATTAACGTATCGCAAATGCGTATTAAAATGACATCGTAAACCAAAATGGCACGCTAAGGCCTATAGGTTATAACCTATAGACTAATCTTTCAAAACCATCAAACAACCCTCGATATCGTCCTACAAACGTCAAGTGATCGAGGTAGAACACAAATACACAAAAATCCAGAATTTAAAATACGCAAAACGAAACCACGAATCAAAACATCAACTCTTGTAAATGGTCCCAGATTTTACCCTAGGTCAAATTGGTCAATTTTGCATATGCCAGGAGTCTGGTTTACAGATGAAGGAACTACAGAACAAACACGAACCCATTTGGACCAGGTCTGGACGCAATTTGCGGCCAGAAGGATTAAATTTGCGGCCGTAGTGTGGATTCAGGGGCTAGGGTCTTGGGGTTAGCTTCCTGGGTGCCTGCATGTATCTCTGTGTATGCAATAAAATTTTCAGAGGCTCCGGGTGTTAGCAGATTCCAATTTCCCTACACAATTCTCACAATTTCCGTATCTGCAGAATTCAAAGTTCGCAACCTGGGGTTTGTTTAAGGTTTTAATCCAAAATAACTTCACCACAGGGGTTGTATCGTCTCTACTAACCTTAATTACACTATCTCAATCAAGTTTCCCTCAAACCCTAACTACAAATTTCCAAATCTCACTAAACATCACTATATCGGTTTTAAGTTAACCTGGATGCAAAAGAAATAGAAATACTAGGCTAATGGTTGAGAGAATACCTCATTTGGCAACTCAAGAATTTTCTTGAGTTGCCCCAAGTTTCCAAAATGCAAGCTTTCTTGGTCCATGGTGTAGCTAGTGAGCTTGTGCATCTTTTTAGTGAAGTGGGGAGGGACTTTGGAGAAGTTTTTAATGGAGTTTTGGGGTTGTAATGGAGGAAGGAGAGAGGAGGCTGCAGCTGAGCTGAAGGTGGAAGGGGAAATGATGAAGATGAGGAATGGAGCCCAAGTCAAAGAACCCCTCACCTCTCTCTCTCTCGTCTCTCACTTGCCCATGCCTCTTGGTTTAATGGTTTCTTTTTCTTTTCTTTATTTTTTTCTCATTCTCTCTAATTTACAACCATGCAAGAATCATGTAGAATGCCATGATAAAAAAAATGTAACTCATGAAAAAAAGACTCGTGCATGTTTTGCACAAAATACGCTTAAAACCCGATTAGCGATTTTTAATCGCTATTAGCACTAAATTATCGTACAATTAATCAAAAAAACTTTTAAATTGCATAATTCACATAAAACACCCTTTTTTGTAATTTCCATAATTTTCCAAAGTTTTTTTCAATTTATCGGTATTTAATTATACCGCTTTATTAAAATATTCAATATTTTATTATTAAATTATAAAAATTCCCCAAAAACAATATTTCATTTTTTTAAAATGTTACAATCTTCTCCCCTTAAAGAAATTCGGTCCCCGAATTTAATTTTAAAACCCCTCAAATACTAAAACATTTCAGTAAAAGTCCAAGTCGTCGGGGTTCCGAAATCATCAATACATAAAACGCATCATAGCGCAATGCATGTGCATAAGTAATGAGCAGATAACTCAAAATCGAAACTCCGTCAAGCATCCCGCAATCATCGGAGTCATGGTAAAGACACAAATGTCAAATACAAAACAACACCAATATGATATACATCAAAATTATACACGTAGACATCAAATCCATACACGTAAATAACTGAAGGAAATGCATGCCAAACCCTTTAAAGTCACTGTGCTATGCGCGTATCGCGGCACAGTGGCGGACTTCTATTGTACGAAAATAACCATATATGTATATATCTTTTGTTTAATATGTACGTTCCGCCATTTTGAAAACAATTTAGAAGGGTTTCCTTACTTTAAACGTTTCGTGTCATATCAGACACGTAGGTAAATACTGAAACTATAGCTCGCTCTTTGGAAATCCCCTCGATAACTATCAATGCATGCAAAATATATCCAGGTACTATCCTCTGACAAGTCCTGCTCAGTACGAAAACATATAGCAAATATCATAAAAACGTACTGCTCCATAAGGAATCAATCCCAAAATGTGCATATGAATGCTACGTGCGTCTGGTGCGTACGTAAATCAAAATCCATATATGTGACATACATGTGCACAGAAATAACATCTAGCTGCAAAGGGTGTGCACGAAACATCTGTCATGGGCAACGTGTGTGCCTGACAGCAAAATCAGGTGCATCTGACATGCACGAAGAATCTCGATTTAGCGCATATGGTGTGCACCAAAATCGCATCTCATAACATGCGCCAAAAATCCAAATCAGGTGCATCCATCATGCACGTATAAAATCTAAAGCATGTCCATCCTACGTGCACGAAATCATGAAATCCAATATCATAATTGAAATCGACGGTATACAATATAGCTCAATCCAGATCAGGTATACCGCGGTATATAATCTCACAACCATGTGCATCAGTGTGCACAAATCAAATCAGAACACTAAAAATGCATGAAAAGTATGCCGAGCTCTGGCCTGCTGGGTGTGTGCCATATGACCGCTCCTGGGTCCAAATCTCCTCGTATAGTATTCCAGAAAGGTCCTGTCGAGGTCTCTCTCAAATCTCGTTCTTTTTTTTTGGCCGAAGTGCCCGGAAGTTCTCACCCCTTTACTATATCTATTTCTTGTTCCGGAATGGCTGCATACTCATCGCGACTCCTTCTGGAAGGTATATCCATATACAACGCCTCTGCATGCGTATCACATCTCTGATGTCGGCAGAGTAGAACGTCATCTCATCAAGATCTCGTACGAACCTTTTACTTCACTTTTCTCTGCTGTCGACTGCTTCGGACTCGTCTCATCGTGGCTGCATGGACTGTGCTCCAACGGCTATACTCGTGTCTGGAGTCTCCTAAGCAAAGCATCCCATCATATGATATCCGAAAGATGTCAAACCTTTTGATCGATTTGTCAAAACCTCATAATCCCCCAAGAGCTCAAAATCTTGGGTACAGTTTAATAGTATCGAGTACATACCACAGTATCGGTGGACCAGCCGTAGAAGGGCAAACCGAAGCCTCACTAATGGCGCCATGGAACTGCCGCAAACCCTAAGGTTCAAAGGCTTTCACACGGTCGTTATGTCGAGTTAGGGTTTCATACTTGTAGAGGGTCCATAGAATCTCTTGCACGTCTTTCCGAATACTTTAAACTTAGAATATGGGTTTCTGACATCCGATCGCCTCCATCGACTACCAACGAACCTGTGTGATGTCGTCTCTAGCTGGAATCAATCAATTTGATGACCTCGCATCGGGGTAAGCGAACGAACCACATTTCCTAGTCATTCACCCTCGGGTGACCAGCGTCCTTCCATCATATCTCTAAGTATATACTCATGCTGCGGTAGCTCCAACATCTTGGCGATATCTCGTCATTTACAGTAGCAACTGGTTCATGTTGGAGATAGTTCCCTCAGAGTCAATTATTGGATCACAGGCACGTGATTGCAATGATTGAGGGAGGACATGTCCCAGTAGGACAGTCTTTCTCGAGATGGTAGTATGCTATCTGGTTTACCTTTATCATCATGTACTACTTTAGGTGACCTGACAGGTCACTATTGCACGTTGATAGAGCCCCTAGGATTCATGCTTGACTGCCAGCAGTATGAGGGCGATCATATACGTGGGAGCTGGTAGTCTATAAGCACATCCTTAAAAGGTCCGTAGTCGTAGGAGTTTCGAGATAGGGCATCGATACTCCAGAGTAGACTAGTCTATACAGTCGAGACCCCGACGAAGGGCGGTGGCCGGTCTCACAAGCCACTGGTGTCAATTGGTTCACCTAAGATGTATACATGTGCTTATTGGGTTATGAGTACACCGGACAGGACTCGCCGGGAACATGCTAGTTGGTCTTATACCTGACGTCAGATAGCAGTTCCCTGGTGACATGTGTACAGGTTAGTTCATCGACCTGGGGATCGTCATTTGTCTCGTGTGAGTTCCCACTGTACTTTGATTACTACCCTACCACGCTCAAAGGAGACGTGCAAACAGGTTTTAGTTGGGTACAGTCCCGAGCCACATGGAGGCAGTGAGGGGATCTTCAGGGGTTCGTCTCTCCCGGTATTGGGGGTGAGGTCGCGCTGTGTCCAGGAGAGCCATTCCACGATGCCCTCGGCTGAGGCAGGAGATTTACTGGTAGGTATTCCAGTAGTATTTCAGGGTGTTCTGGGCTACACTCCGACACGACTTGTACCGCTTTTGGGGGTCTGACTTTTACCAACCCCCTAGGCCCGCCATGCGATGCTCATAGACGAACGGACCGGACTGTACGGATATTGTCACTGACAGGCTCAGTAGGGTGTCAGGATGAGTTCGCTCATCGACGTCCCTTTTGGTCAATACCTGATAGCCCGTTACGTATTGGCTTATACCTCTGACGTGCTAGTGGCCGTCACATTCAGTTACTCAAGTTTCGGGCGAAACGCTGTAGAGGCCGTATGGAGATATGGCACGGTTCGATCAGATACGTGCGGTATTGCACGGATCAGGATCGGACAGTTTGTACTACAGGCCGTATGGAAATATGGCAGGGTTCGATCAGATACGTGCGGTATTGCACGGATCAGGATCGAACAGATATTACTAGCCGGCTTTGGTTTAAGCCAGATCCTAGTATAGTACAGTGTAGATTTTGTCTCATTGCATTTGTATTCGGTTGGAATACAGATGCGGGTGTGTATACACAGTATCGGGGTTTTCCTGTAATTTATTACGGGACCAGTTTTCTGGAGTTGCCAGTTTGATTTCCGTTTCGGCCATATTTGTTTGTATCCTTCATTGGCCGAAGATTGGTGGAGGATGGCTTATTTGCAATTGTGCAAATAAGCATTTGTGGAGGGGGTATTTGCATCTTCTTGTGTCATGTTGGTTGCACCATCCCTTGACCATTTGACTTGATTTGTTCATGATGGTATGACCATTTGGAGTCATCATGCTTGAGATGATGGTTGTGTTGGAGTGTTGGTTTAGGCTAGTGATCATTACTTTGCATGATAGCCTTTTCTCTCTCTCCTTTGGATAATAGAATGAGACTCTCCCCCATTTTGACCCCCACTCTCTCATTCTCTCCACTCTCTACTCACATGGCCGGCCAAGCATGTATGGGGGCTGCCCATTTTATTTTGGTGGGGATTTTGGTATCTTTGCCTTAGTAAAATCCCTACAACTCCATCTTCAAAAGTCCATATCATTTCCTCTACCACAAAGGCAACATCCACTAGCCCAAAAATGAGACATGGTTCTACACACATTCTACAGCAAACCTTGGGCACGTCGGCTCGCCAACTTCGTGCCTGAGTTGCCTCGGTATAGAGGCGGGAGCCCGTAAAAGATGCAGGCGACGTGGTGCCCTTCCGGCGAGGAGGTGGAGACTGGACATTCCGCGGGAGATCGGGACGACGGCGAGAAGACCGGAGGACACGGATCGCTCGGTATATCTCTCTTCCCCATCTAGTAGTTAGCTAGGACTAGTTAATGGTACGATCCGGGTTTTAGTGCGCAGTGGTGCTGGTTCAAGAAAATTTAAAGTTAACCATCGCTTCCGCATTTGGCCATGGGATGGAGGCCGGAGCGCCGCCGTGCACTTACAGTGGAATCAGAGCCTCGCCATTAACATAGTCTAGCTTTGTCTAATGTGTTTTACATTTCTGATTGACCAAAATTCCAAAAACCCGCGTTTTCTTCACATCAGTTTTCTGTCGAATTTTTTCTGGCTCGAAAATTTTTTCAGGTTGTAGAAAATTGATGTACTAGAAGTCCTAAGAATTCTGGGAAAATTCGAAAGATTGATCATTCAGGGAGAGCGCGGAACCGCGGCCAAACCCCACTTGGAGCCGCGGTTCCGCCGCAGTATGGAGGTATCAATACGTCAAATTTTTCCAGTGGGCTTCTGGGGTGAAAATAGGGTTTTTGGAATATTAATTTTGGGCCCAGAATTTCTTGATGTGCTACAGTAGTACTTGGGGCCCACTTGTTAAAATTTGATCGATCGGATATTTTAAACACATTAGTTCACAGTATTTACATTATATCTGCTACCGTGAATGTCACTTGATCGGTAAATCCTGTCTAACTGCTATAGCCCGGTTAGACGGATTTGCGAACGCGACTTTCATGTTGATGTTCTGTGTTATGCTGTGATGTTGCAGATCGGTCGTGGGGGATAGCCTGGATACAATGCTAGTACAGTTGTGGTTGTATTATGTACATTTGATATTGCGGGGCGAGCGTCCGACATGTGGATTGCCGTCACTGCCTGATTGTATTATTATTTTGGGGCACGACCAGGTTGCGGTCGATGTACCCGTTGTATGTATATTTTACTTTCTGTACTAGGATTGCCCCAAGGTGGGGTGCACGGATAGCCGGGTTCTAGAGGGCAACGGGCCCGCATCTCATGGCATTGAGACGGAGGGGGCTTCACTCTAGGATTGGCAGGCTATTCTCCACACTCGTAGGGGGTACAGGTTGACCCAGGAGGGGTGCCTAAGTTACCGGATTCCGTGAAGTGCTGGGTGGTCCATTCACGGTGCTGAAGGGGGCTACCTCGCTTCAGGTTTTGGCGGGTAACTTGCGGCGCCCGTAGGGGTCTAGGATTTCATTGCAGAGGCTATCCACACGACCAGGGGAACGTCTGGTTTCAGTAGTGGCTCTGGGAAACCCGGGGATCCCAGATATCTGTATTGTTCTGTGATGCTGTACATTTCTGTGATGTTGCATTTTATCACGCCTTGAGCGAAATATAATATATTGGTATGTATATTAGTAGATGTTGTATATGTTTTACATCCGCGCTAGTCCAGTCCCCGCTCTGTCGTTAGTTAGCTAACCTAACGGGTAATGACGGGACCCAGTGGCGAATGCGGATGGCATATACGTACGTCATATTATTTTCGTTCTTTTTGGTGTGATCAATTGATGGGACTGCGTTGATTCGGATCAATGCAAGTTAAAAACAAACCTAATCTGATGTTGTTGGAACACTTTTCAAAAAGCTGTTATTGCAAGGACGTTCTCTTTTGTTTTGCATCGTGGTATTCAGTTGGAATATCCTGCTCCTCAGTCGATGAGGCAAGGGCCGAGATCCCTTCATCGGGAGTGACCCATTGGACAGAAGTTTGCGTCAGGGCATTAACTTCACTATAGCCGATTACTTTTGCTTTGCACCATGGTATTCAGTTGGAATATCATGCACCTCATTCTACGGGGAAAGAGCCGAGATCCCTTCACTGGGAGTGACCTCTTTAGCAAAGGTTTTCATCACTATATTTTTAAAAGCTATCCGTTCCTTCAACGATATCAAGTTCATTACGTTAAAGGTTTTCGCCAGAAACCATTCGCAGCCCTCCATCATTTCGGTTAAATATTCGGTAGTATTCAAGCTATGTATTTTGACCTCACGCCAAGGCATAGTGATTGGTAGCTGCCGGGTATTTATCTGTTGCATAGATAGATGCGTTGGTTTGGGACAGTCGTACTACTATTTTGGCCTACGTCAAGGGTATGTATGGGTGGGTTCAAATTAACCTGGATAATGATGGGCTGAACTTGACATGTGACTTATGATATTTTGACCTCACGCCAAGGTCATAAGAGCATGGGGCAAAAAAAAGAAATCACATCGGGAGTTTCTAAAGAAACTGAAACTTGGCAGATATGCGCATACCTTCTGGAGTGTGACACCGTGAGCGGATTCCGTCACGTTATCATGCGATGATAGTTGGATCCCGATTCGCACTGATGAGTTGGTTTACTCCTCGGGTGATCCCGACTAATTCTTCTTTCAGGTTTGGAGGAGAATTTGAGATTACAGTGGGAGGTTTCCAGATTAGATAAATTAGTAACCAATCTGATCTAGGATAGAGTGCACGCTGAGTGTTTCTTTTCTCTCTCTCTTTGGCAGCGACCATTGACCCGACCTTAAGACTATGACTCAGTGACCAAGTTAACCGAACCTTCTTAACACTGGCTTTTTGGATTGTCAGAGTCGCAAACCTCATTGCCACTCCTACTTTTACCCTTTTCTCCAGGATACCCCGTATTACTACGAACGTCCACTTCCATTGGACAAAACCATCGTATGGTTATATACGAACTCGAAGGAATTTATTTGAGGATGGTTTCCGGTTCAGGAGAAAACGAATAGGACTATTCAGTTGTCTTTTCCTTTTACCTTCTCTCAGATTACGAGTGCTCCTTGGTTTAGAAGATAGTACACCTATTACGCAAATTGGATAGTCCTCTTCCAAACCTTAGGCTGGTGCCGAATGGTGGGGAATGAAGAAAACCAATTAGCATAACGATGGTGTGCAGAAGGTATTAAGTTAAGACAAAGCAAGGGATTAGTAAGAGGGCAAAGTAAATTGCGACTGATATTCACGATCAAACCAAGTTTTTCTTCGCCAATCCTAAATCACCTTTGTATTTCTCCAGGACACCCCGTATCACTACGAAGATCCCCAGTTTATTGGATACTCCATCGTATGGTTATATACGAACTCGAAAGGAACTTGTTCCAGTTCGGGGATAGATTCTGGTTCAGGAGAAATAGGAATAAGGTTTATTCGGTTGTCTTCTATCTTCACCTTCTCTCGCTTTGCGAGTGTTCCTAGGATTAGGACAGTACACCCATTATGCTTATTGGATAGTCTTCTTCCAAACCATAGGCTGGTGCCGAACGGTAGGGAAGGAAGAAAACCATTTGGCCTAAGGGGTGTGCATAAGGTAATGACTAAAGACATATAAAGGGATTTGGAAAGGTGGCAAAGAATTACACGGTTACAGTTGTGAATGGAAGAGGCATTAGTAGGAATACCCGGATACCCCATCGAAACATTTCAATGTTTCAGTTTCACCGTGTATAGTTAAAGGAAAACTGATTTCCCGATTATATCCTTACTCCAGGGTATGTATTTACCAGGTATGATTCTCACATCTGTATGGTTTTACAGATGATGAGTAGGAGTAAGTTTTTGGGAATTGGGTGATCATCCTCATTATATCGGGATTCGTTGTAATCGGTGATATTTGAGGAAGTCACCTGGGTTGTTTGCCGGTCGGCAAATATTTTGGTTTTGAATATCCGCTGTTATGCACCAATTTCAAACCGATATATCTGTACGTCTATTTTCATAGAGTGAGATATACCTTTTTGAAATTATATCTATGACATTTACCTATATCAGTGGATGGTTAGGTAAGGAGCATTAAACAGCGGTGTAATTCTTCTTAACCATAAGTACAGTTTTCAACCTACGACACAGTGAATAAGTTATCAGACTCAAGGGACTTATACAGAGTATTGTATGTTGTCCAGGGTCCATCAGCACAGAGGGGTTGGTCCTCGTACTATATTCGGTTTACTTATGACTTCTCTAGTATTTAGACAGGTGTTTCGTGGAAACACAGGGTCTGAATTTTGAGAAGTTGTAGGTATTTGAATAAAGTAGAGAACCAGATATTGCAAGTATCGGGATTCTTCAAAGTGATCGAAGATGTAGACACTTGAGTATGGTATTCAGATGATAGTAATGATTAAGAGATCTTGCTTCTCTTTCAGGTTATTCATAATTGGAAGCATTCCTAAGTTGAGTAACGCTGATCGGCCTCTTTCCATTTAGATGACATGCACTGGAGACAGCTGCATGATTTGAATCTGGTTCAATTAAATCAGTGCTTCTGGTTCTATATTGGATATAGAACAGTTCATATCTTAACGTTGTTAAGGTACGGGGAGTTGTCCGGCTTATGATTAAAACCAGACCCTGGATAACTCAAGGCACGTTTCTGTAATGGCCGTTTGTGGGTTGACCCAAGCTATGACGAGGGTTGATTTTCTACCATCTGAAAGATCAATTGTGATATTGTTCTAGACTCGCCACAGTTTTATTAAAAATGGTTTTTTTCAGAAAACAGTAGTGGGAGTATGGTAGAACTGGAAGTGATTCCAGAACCACAGACGATTACTGAAGATTTCATAGGAACCTAAAGATTCAATCTGGCTTGACATTCCATTTGTCCACTCCGCAGATAAGGTGGGTAAACTCAGGCACCCGAGAGGTACTCCGGTAGCCTCAAGGACGGTGGCAGGGAGGTTCTTGTTTACCCACACTTGCCATTGCTGTTGTTCCAGGCTGTGAGACCCGGCAGGAGGATGAGTATAGAGTCGTTCTGAACTAGCTTCAGAACTGTACGTGTATATGACTCTGCTAGAGGGTTGTCGTAGTCAGTGGGAGCAGCGGAAGCATTGGTGGACAGGTAGCTTATGTCTATTTATAGACTAAAGCAGATATAGCGGAGATAGATCATCAATTTCTGATGTGACAGTCATGGGTTTGACTTCATCAGAATAGGGGATGGATCTGTTAAGAAGGTAGTAGGGTGTGTTGTCATGGTATTTGGATGACATAAACAGAGTAGGAAGTGATATTCCTATACTACGATCGATTATACTTTGGTTGTCTCACAGTAGTTTCTCCACATGGGACTCGGACATTATATCAAACATACTGGTTACTAGATCTATGGTTTTAGATGTAGATTTGGGTGGTTTCCCAATCAGGGTACTTAGACAGCATTCTAAGAGTATTTAGAATGGACGACTCCTGGCACGGTAGTGTACCTGCAGGTAATAGAGTCACTCTCTCTAAAGGTGTCTTACAGACCAATAAGGAGAGGGATGTGCATGATTGACAGATCACTTGCTCAGGCAATTGAGTCAATCATGAGATGTCACGTACCACACCAGATGTTGTTCTTGCACTAGATGCAATAAGTTGACATTGATCCAATCCTGGAGAAACAGTCGGAAGCAGTTTTAGAACATAAGTGGATGTTCTAGGGATATGATAACGACAGCCTCATTCTGGAGACAGTTATCATTCCAGGCTTCCAAGGTGACCTGGACAACAAGGAGGTTGTCAGAGTTATAGTTTTCCTTCTGACGAGGGGCAGTATTTTGGACAGGTGGTCCAAGGAAATACTGAGGGAAGCATGGCGCAGGACACTGATTAAGTTCAGTTGACGATACAGTCTAAGAAGTTTGGATTTAGAGTTCATTTATCAGCTAGGTCCCATCAGACATCCAGGCGCAGTCTAAGACAGGTATTGCTCATTTCGGGAGATGGCTTTCTCCACGAACTTGAGATATAGAGAGACATAGAAAGAAACATCAAAGCGGATCCACTCACTGAGGCTATTCCTCGAACGCAATAGTTTCGCAAACGAGTTTTGTGAGACTGACTAGTAGAGAAGTTGGGTGTTCGGTAACACACGGGCTGTGAGTACGCGACATCGCAATAATTAGCCTTGAGTGCAAGTGGGAGATTGTTGGAGATAGTGCCCTCAGAGTCAATTATTGGATCACAGGCACGTGATTGCAATGATTGAGGGAGGACCTGTCCCAGTAGGACAGTCTTTCTCGAGATGGTAATTTGCTATCTGGTTTACCTTTATCATCGTGTACTGCTTTAGGTGACCTGACAGGTCACTATTGCACGTTGATAGAGCCCCTAGGATTCATGCGTGACTGCCAGCAGTATGAGGGCGATCATATACATGGGAGCTGGTAGTCTATAAGCACATCCTTTAAAGGTCCCTAGTCGTAGGAGTTTCGAGATAGGGCATCGATACTCCAGAGTAGACTAGTGTATACAGTCGAGACCCCGACGAGGGGCGGTGGCCGGTCTCACAAACCACTGGTGTCAGTTGGTTCACCTAAGATGTATACAGGTGCTCATTGGGTTATGAGTACACCAGACAGGACTCGCCGGGAACATGCTAGTTGGTCTTATACCTGACGTAAGATAGCAGTTCCCTGGTGACATGTGTACTGGTTAGTTCATCGACCTGGGGATCGTCATTTGTCTCGTGTGAGTTCCCACTGTACTTTGATTACTACCCTACCACGCTCAAAGGAGACGTGCAAACAGGTTTTAGTTGGGTACAGTCCCGAGCCACATGGAGGCAGTGAGCGGATCTTCAGGGGTTCGTCTCTCCCGGTATTGTGGGTGAGGTCGCGCTGTGTCTAGGAGAGCCATTACACAAAGCCCTCGGCCGAGGCAGGAGATTTACTGGTAGGTATTCCAGTAGTATCTCAGGGTGTTCTGGGCTACACTCCGACACGACTTGTACCGCTTTTGGGGTCTGACTTTTACCAACCCCTTAGGCCCGCCATGCGATGCTCATAGACGAACGGACCGGACTGTACGGATATTGTCACTGACAGGCTCAGTAGGGTGTCAGGATGAGTTCGCTCATCGACGTCCCTTTTGGTCAATACCTGGCAGCCCGTTACGTATTGGCTTATACCTCTGACGTGCTAGTGGTTAAATCCACAACCAAGGTGTTGACGAGTCTTTAGAGTCCCCCACATTCAATTACTCAAGTTTCGGGCGAAACGCTGTAGAGGCCGTATGGAGATATGGCACGGTTCGATCAGATACGTGCGGTATTGCACGGATTAGGATCGGACAGTTGTAAGTCTACGCTAGCGCCCCGGCAGTCTACAGACGCCAAAATGCGGAACAAAACTTTTAAACTGGCGCTATCGTATACTTTAACCCGGATCTGCCATTATTGCTAAACTAACAAACTGTAAAGAGTGTAGGAATGTTATACCGAACGATCCGAGTCCTTCGTTCTTCAACCATCATCCCACGCTCCGTTGCGGCTGCTCCGATCTCGTCGAACTCCGATATCCTCGTCGAGGTGGCACCACATGATCGGTTCTTTAAACGGGCTCCCGCCTCTGACTCGAGGCAACTCGATCGTCAAGTTTGCTAAACGAGACGACCAAGATTGATGTAGAGAATGAGTAGATGACTTTGTCTCACTTCGTCCAAATCCGTGGACGATCGGTTAATGAAGTTGCCGAGGGAATCGGGTGATGGAATGAAATGAGCTGTGAATTCCATACACCCCAAAAATCTATCATAATCTTTTCAAGAATGAATCAAGCAAGCCCAATGAGAGAGGGGAGGGGCCTTTATTATAAAGAGAAGGAGGAGGGTGAGTGTAGGAGCAAGAGAGTAACCATAAGCAAAAGCTTCTTACTCAAAAATATCCTAAGCTTAACAAAACACATTAATGAAAACAATAAGTCATATAGAAACATTGAACTGAAAACCCTAGTCACCAAAAGCTTTAATGACACCATTAATGCCTAATGAGTCATGAAGCCAAGTCATCATCTAGAACCTTCTAGAAACTTCTAGAAGCACTGACTCACCATATCTGAAGAAAAGATAAATCCGTCTTTAACCGAATGTTAAAAGACGGCTGATAGAAAACTGGAAACTGGCAACTTCCAAAAGTGATCCTGAAACGACTTTCAGGAAAACCCCGAAACTGTATAAATATACCCGCATTTGTATTACGACCGAATACAAATGCAACTGAGACAAAGATATTATACCTACTCAATATAATACTCGGATCCGGCTTAAACCAAAGCCGACCAGTATTATCTGTCCGAAAATCGACACGTGCGTAAACGCACGTGCATTTTCTGAACCCTGCCATAAAACCATACGGCCTCTACAACGTTTCGCCCGAACTTGGGAAACTGTCTGTGGGGGACTCTAATGACTCGTCAGCACCCTGGCAGTGGGTTTAACCACAAACCGTCAGCGGCACTAGAAATGCGTAACGGCTGCCCATGGACTGACCTCAAGGGTGGCCGAGGAGCGAACTCAAGGGAGACCGATGAGCGAACTCCTCCGAAAAACCCTACTGAGCCTAACAGTGACAATGTATATACAGTCCGGTCCGTTCGTCAATGAGTATCGCATATCCTGCCTAGGGGGCTAGCAACGTCAGACCCCTAATAGCAGTATAAGTCGTGTCGGAGTGAACCCCAATACACCCTGAGATACTACTGGAGTACCTACCAGTAAATCTCCTACCATGGCCATGGATTTGTGTAATGGCTCTCCTAGACACAGCACGACCTCGCCCCCAATACCGGGAGAGACGAATCCCCTGCCGATCCGCTCACGTGCCTCCATATGGCTCGGGACTGTACCCAAAAGCTACCTGTTTGCACGACTCCTTTGAGCCGTGGTAGGGTAGAAATCAAAGCACAGTGGGAACTCACACGAGACAAATGACGACCTCAGGTCGATGAACTAACCTGTACACATGTCACCAGGGAACTGCTATCCGACGATAGATATAATACTAACTAGCAGATTCCCGGCGAGTCCTGTCCGGTGTACTCATAACCCAATGAGCACCTGTATACATCTTAGGTGATCCAACTGACACCAGTGGCTTGTGAGACCGGCCACCGCCCCACGTCGGGGTCTCGACTGTATACACTAGTCTACTCCGGAGTATCGATGCCCTGTCTCGAAACTCCCACGACTAGGGACAACAATTAAGGATATGCATATAAACCACCCAACTCTCACGTATATGATCGCCATCATACTGTTGTTAGTAAAGCAAGATCCTAAGGGCTCTATCAAAGTGTAACATGCAATCAGTCACCTGAACATGTACACAACTGATAAAGGCAAACCAGATAGCATACTAACATTTCGAGTAAGACTGTCCTACCGGGATAGGTCCTCCGCAATCATTGCAATCACGTACCTGCGATCCAATAATTGACTATGAGGGCATTATCACCAACAATCTCCCACTTACACTCAAGGCTAATATTGCGATGTCGACTACTCACAGCCCGTATGAAACCGAACATCCAACTCCTCTACTAATCAGTTTCACAAAGCCCGTTTGTAAAACTATTGTGTTCGAGAAATAGCCTCGGTGAGTGGATCCGCCTAGAAGTTTCTTTCTGTATCTCTCTTAATCTCAAGTTCGCGGAGAAAGCCATCTCCCGAATTGAGTAATACCTGTCTTAGAATATATTTGGATATCTGATGGGACCTTTGTTCATAAATGAACTCCATATCCAAACTTCTTAAACTGAATCGATCACTGAACCTAATCAGTATCGGGCACCTTGCTTCCCACAGTATCCTCTTGGACCACCTGTCCATAATACTGTCCCTCTTCGTCAGAGGGAAAAACTAAAACTCTGACAGTCACTCTGTCATCCACGTCACCTTTGAAGCCTGGAATGATAATCGTCTCCCGAAGGAGGCTGTCGTCATCAAATCCGTAGAACATGTACTTATGTTCTAAAACTGCTTCCTTATATTTCTCCAGGATTGGATTAATACAAACTTATTGCATCTAGTGCAAAACCAATATTTGGTGTGGTACTTGACATCTCATGATTGACTCAATTGCCTAAGCAAGTGATCTGCCAATCATGCACATCCCTCTCCCCTTTAGTCTATACGACACCTTTAGAGAGGGTGACTCCATCACCTGCAGGTACACCACCATGCTAGGAGTCAACTATTCCAAAAACCATTAGAATATCTGTCAAAGTACCCACATTGGGAAACTACCCAAATCCAGATCTAAAACCATAGATCTAGAAACCAGAATGTCAAATATTATACCCATATCCTGTTTGGAGAAACAACTGTGTGACGACCACAGTCCAACCGATCGTAGTATAGGAATTTTACTTCCTACTCTGTGTATGTCATCCAGATACTTATGACATCACACCCTACTACCTCCTTAACTGATACATCCCCTATTCTGATTGAAGTCAAACCCATGACTGTCACATCAAAATTAGATGATCTATCTCCGCTATAACTGCTCAAGTCTATAAATAGATATAAGCATCTTGCCCACTATGATTCCGCTGCTCCCACTGACTACGACAACCCTCCTACCGGGTCTCATATCCTGGAACAACAGTAGTGTCAAGTCTGGGTAGATAAGAACCTCCCTGTCACCGTCCTTGAGGCTACCGAAGTACCTCTCGGGTGTCTGAGGTTACCTACCATACCTGCAGAGTGGCTATTGGAATGTCAAGCCTGATTGAAAATATAGGTCCTATTAAATTTTCCGTAATCGTTCGCGGTTCTGGAATCACTTCCAGTTCTACCATACTCCCACTACTGTTTTCTGAAAAAGATCCATTTTTACTAAAACTGTGGCGAGTCAAGAACAATATCACTATTGATCTTCTAAATGGTAGAATATCAACCCTCGTTACAGCCAGGGTCAACCCACAAACAGCCATTACAGAAACGTGCCCTGAGTTATCCAGTGTCTGGTTTTAATCATAAGCTGGACAACTCCTCTTACCTTAATTTCTTTTAAGGTACGATCCATTCTATATCCAATACAGAAACTTTGGCACTTATTTAATTGGAACCATATTCAATCCATGCATCTGTCTCCAGTGCATATCAACTTAATGGAAAGAGGATAATCAGCATTACTCAACTTAGGAATCCATCCAATTATGAGTAATCTGAAAGAGAAACACGTTTCTCAAAACCATCACTATCATCTGAATACCAATCATAAGAATCTACATCTTCGATCTCTTTGAAGAATCCCGATACTTGTGATACCTGGTTCTCTACTTTATTCTTATACCCACAACTTCTCAAAATTTAGACTTTGTATTTCTACGAAACACTCGTCTAAATACTAGAGAAGTTATAAGTAAACAGAACATAGTACGAGGACCTACCCCTTTGTCCTGATGGACACTGGACAACATACAATACTCTGTATAAGTCCGCTGAGTTAAACAACTCAAAACCTGTGCGTTGTAGGTGGAAAACTGTACCCTGGCGATTTCCTCAAATATCACCAATTACAACGAATTCCGATATAATGAGGATGATCACCTAATTCCCAATATCTTACTCCCACTCATCATCTGTAAAACCATACAGATATGAGAATGAAACCTGGTAAATACATACCCTTGGAGTAAGTGTCTAATCGGGAAAAACAGTTTTTCCTTTAACAATGCACTGAAACATGAAAATGTTTCGTAGGAGTATCCTGGTATTCATAGCAATGCCTCTTCCATAATCCAATTCATGACTTCAACCGTATATTTCATTGCCATCTCTCCAAATCCCTTTATTTGTCTTTAGTCGTTACCTTCTGTACACCATCGTTAGGCTAAATGGTTTTCTTCCTTCCCTACCGTTCGGCACCAGCCTATGGTTTGGAAGAAGACTATCCAGTAAGCATAATAGGTGTACCCTCCTAAACCAAGGAGTACTCGCATCTTGAGAGAAGGTGACGATAAAAGACAACTGAATAATACCTTATTCTTCTAAAGGTGAAATAGGAGCGGCGATGAAGTACGCGGTTTTGGTCTTGAATGATATCAGTCGCAATTTACTTTGCCCTCTTTCTAATCCATTTATTTTGTCTTTACATATTACCTTCTGCACACCCTACTTAGGCTAATTGGTTTTCTTCATTCCCTACCTTTCGGCACCAGCCTATGGTTTGGAATAAGACTATCCAATAGGCGTAATAGGTGTACTCTCCTAAACCAAGGAGCTCTCGCAACCTGAGAGAAGGTGTTAATAAAAGACAACTGAATAAACCAATTCTATTTCTCCTGAACCTGGATCCATCCTCGAAGAAGTCCCTTCGAGTTCGTATATAACCATACGATGGATCTATCCAATGGAAGTGGATATCCGTAGTAATACGGGTGTTCTGAGAAATTCTAAGGGTAAAAGAAGGAGTGGCAATGACTTATGTAACTCAGACAATCCAAAAAGCCAGTATTTTAAGAAGGTTCGGTCAACTTGGTCACTGAGTCATAGTCTAGGGTCGGTCAAAGGTCGCTGCCAAAGAGAGAGAGAGAGAAAAGAAACACTCTGCGTGCACTCTAACCTAGATCAGAATGGTCATCATTTTATCTAATCCGGAAACCTCCCACTGTCCTGTCAAATTCTCCTCCAAACCTAAAGAAGAATCAATCGGGATCACCCGAAGAGTAAACCAACTCATCAGTGGGAATCGGGATCCAACTCTCATCGCATGTTAACGTGATGGAATGCATCCACGTTATTCATACTCCAGAAGGTATGCGCATACTTGGCAAGTTTCAGTTTCTTTAGAAACTCCCGATATCATTTTCTTGCCCCATGCTCTTATGACCTTGGCGTATGTCAACAAATCATAAGTCACATGTCAAGTTCTGCCCGTCATTATCTTGTTAATTTGAACCCACCCGTACATACCCTTGACGTATGCCAACAAGGTAATACGACTGTCCCAAACCAACTCATCTATCTATGCAACAAATGAATACCCAGCATCTACCAAACACTATGCCTTGACGTATGCCAACAAACATAGCTTGAATACTACTGACCATCCATAAGAAATGACGGAGGGCTACGGTTGGTTTTTGGCGAAAAACCTTTAGCGTAGTGAACTTGATATCGCTGAAGGAACCTGATAGCTTTTTTAAAATATAGTGGCGAAAATCTTTTGCTAAAGAGGTCACTCCCGGTGAAGGGATCTCGGCTCTTTCCTCGTGGAATGAGGTGCAGGATATTCCACTTAATACCGCTATGCAAAGCAACATGTAATCGACTATAGTGAAGTTATTACCCTGACGCAAACTTCTGTCCAAGGGGTCTTTCCCGGTGAAGGGATATTAGCCCTTGCCTCGTCGAATGAGGTGCTGGATATTCACACTGAATACCGCTATGCATAACAAAAGAAAACGTCTTTGCAATAACACTTTTTAAAATTGTTCCAACAACTTAAACAGGTTTGTTTTACTTTGCATTGATCAGAATCAACGCAGTCCCATCAATCAATCACACCAGAAAAGAACGAAAATAAAATGTACGTATATGCCATCCGCATTCGTCACTGGGTCCCGTCATCACCCGTTAGGTTAATTAACTAACGACAGAGCGGGAACTGGACTAGCGCGGGTGTAAAACATATACAACATCTAATAGTATATAAACCAATATACATAATCACTCCAGGCGTGATAATATGCAACATTACAGAAAAGTAATAAGCATCACAGAACAATACAGATGATCTGGGATCCCCGGGTTTCACAGAGCCGCTGCTGAAACCCGACGTTCCCCTGTCGTGTGGATAGCCTGTGCAATGAAACCTAGACCCCTACGGGTGCGACAAGTTACCCGCCAAAACCTGAAGCGAGGTAGTCCCCACAGCATAGTGAATGGAACACCCGGCACTTCACGGAATCCGGTAAATTGAGCACCCCTCCTTGGGTCAACCTGTACCCCCTACGAGTGCGGCGAATAGTCTGCCAATTCTGAAGTGGGGCCCCTCTGCCTCTCAAAGCCATGAGATGCGGACCCGTTGCTTTCCCGAACCCGGCTATCCGTGCACTCCGTCTCGGGGCAAAACCTAGTACAGTAATGAAAAATAGTACAATAGGTACATCGACCGCAACCTGGTCGTGCCCCAAAAGAATATTATACAACAGGCAGTGACGGCTGTCCACAAGTTGGACGCTCGCCCCGCAATATCAAATGTACAAATAAACTCAAACTGTACTACCATTACACACTGCTATCCACCACGACAAATCCGCAACATCACAGCACAACACAGAACATCAACGCGAATGTCATGTTCGCAAACCCGTCTAAAAGAACTATAGCAATCAGACGTGGTTTACCGATCAAATGACATTCCCGGTCGGAGATATAATGTAAGCACTGTAAACTAACGTATTTAAATTTCGATCGACCAAAGACCAAATATTAAAAAGTGGGCCCCACTGCTTACTGGTGAACAGTAACAAAACCTGGGCCAAAAATATATATACCAAAAACCCCAAAAACCAACACAGAACACACTGACCAAATTTGGGAGCACGTGCTCCCCACGTGGCCGCGGATGCGCGGCCAAACCATGCGTTTGGCCGCCCTTCCGCGGCAGCCTGGAGGGATCACGACCCCAAATTTTGTCGTGGTTCTTAAATATGCCTGCACGGATTTTTAAGACATCCAGAATTCAATTTTGAGATCGTTTAAAATTAACAGAAACTGTCGGGCATAAAAAATGTGATTTTTGCAATTTTCGATTTCCGGTCGGATCGATGTTTTAAACGCGTTAGCACAAGTTAGTATAGCAAAATGGTGAGGCTCTGATACCACTGTAAGTCTACGCTAGCGCCCCGGTAGTCTACAGACGCCAAAATGCGGAACAAAACTTTTAAACTGGCGCTATCGTATACTTTAACCCGGATCTGCCATTATTGCTAAACTAACAAACTGTAAAGAGTGTAGGAATGTTATACCGAACGATCCGAGTCCTTCGTTCTTCAACCATCATCCCACGCTCCGTTGCGGCTGCTCCGATCTCGTCGAACTCCGATATCCTCGTCGAGGTGGCACCACATGATCGGTTCTTTAAACGGGCTCCCGCCTCTGACTCGAGGCAACTCGATCGTCAAGTTTGCTAAAAGAGACGACCAAGATTGATGTAGAGAATGAGTAGATGACTTTGTCTCACTTCGTCCAAATCCGTGGACGATCGGTTAATGAAGTTGCCGAGGGAATCGGGTGATGGAATGAAATGAGCTGTGAATTCCATACACCCCAAAAATCTATCATAATCTTTTCAAGAATGAATCAAGCAAGCCCAATGAGAGAGGGGAGGGGCCTTTCTTATAAAGAGAAGGAGGAGGGTGAGTGTAGGAGCAAGAGAGTAACCATTAGCAAAAGCTTCTCACTCAAAAATATCCTAAGCTTAACAAAACTCATTAATGAAAACAATGAGTAATATAGAAACATTGAACTAAAAACCCTAGTCACCAAAAGCTTTAATGACACCATTAATGCCTAATGAGTCATGAAGCCAAGTCATCATCTAGAACCTTCTAGAAGCACTGACTCACCGTATCTGAAGAAAAGATAAATCCGTCTTTAACCGAATGTTAAAAGACGGCTGATAGAAACTGGAAACTGGCAACTTCCAAAAGTGATCCTGAAACGACTTTCAGGAAAACCCCGAAACTGTATAAATATACCCGCATTTGTATTACAACCGAATACAAATGCAACTGAGACAAAGATATTATACCTACTCAATATAATACTCGGATGCGGCTTAAACCAAAGCCGACCAGTATTATCTGTCCGAAAATCGACACGTGCGTAAACGCACGTGCATTTTCCGAACCCTGCCATAAAACCATACGGCCTCTACAACGTTTCGCCCGAACTTAGGAAACTGTCTGTGGGGGACTCTAATGACTCGTCAGCACCCTGGCAGTGGGTTTAACCACAAACCGTCAGCGGCACTAGCAATGCGTAACGGCTGCCCATGGACTGACCTCAAGGGTGGCCGAGGAGCGAACTCAAGGGAGACCGATGAGCGAACTCCTCCGAAAAACCCTACTGAGCCTAACAGTGACAATGTATATACAGTCCGGTCCGTTCGTCAATGAGTATCGCATATCCTGCCTAGGGGGCTAGCAACGTCAGACCCCTAATAGCAGTATAAGTCGTGTCGGAGTGAACCCCAATACACCCTGAGATACTACTGGAGTACCTACCAGTAAATCTCCTACCATGGCCATGGATTTATGTAATGGCTCTCCTAGACACAGCACGACCTCGCCCCCAATACCGGGAGAGACGAATCCCCTGCCGATCCGCTCACGTGCCTCCATATGGCTCGGGACTGTACCCAAAAGCTACCTGTTTGCACGACTCCTTTGAGCCGTGGTAGGGTAGAAATCAAAGCACAGTGGGAACTCACACGAGACAAATGACGACCTCAGGTCGATGAACTAACCTGTACACATGTCACCAGGGAACTGCTATCCGACGATAAATATAATACTAACTAGCAGATTCCCGGCGAGTCCTGTCCGGTGTACTCATAAACCAATGAGCACCTGTATACATCTTAGGTGATCCAACTGACACCAGTGGCTTGTGAGACCGGCCACCGCCCCTCGTCGGGGTCTCGACTGTATACACTAGTCTACTCCGGAGTATCGATGCCCTGTCTCGAAACTCCCACGACTAGGGACAACAATTAAGGATATGCATATAAACTACCCAACTCTCACGTATATGATCGCCATCATACTGTTGGTAGTAAAGCAAGATCCTAAGGGCTCTATCAAAGTGTAACATGCAATCAGTCGCCTGAACATGTACACAACTGATAAAGGCAAACCAGATAGCATACTAACATTTCGAGTAAGACTGTCCTACCGGGATAGGTCCTCCGCAATCATTGCAATCACGTACCTGCGATCCAATAATTGACTATGAGGGCATTATCACCAACAACAGTTTGTACTATAGGCTGTATGGAAATATGGCAGGGTTCGATCAGATACGTGCGGTATTGCACGGATCAGGATCGAACAGATATTACTAGCCGGCTTTGGTTTAAGCCGGATCCTAGTATAGTACAGTGTAGATTTTGTCTCATTGCATATGTATTCAGTTGGAATACAGATGCGGGTGTGTATACACAGTATCGGGGTTTTCCTGTAATTTATTACGGGACTAGTTTTCTGGAGTTGCCAGTTTGATTTCCGTTTCGGCCATATTTCTTTGTATCCTTCATTGGCCGAAGATTGGTGGAGGATGGTTTATTTGCAATTTTGCAAATAAGCATTTGTGGAGGGGGTATTTGCATCTTCTTATGTCATGATGGTTGCACCATCCCTTGACCATTTGACTTGATTTGTTCATGATGGCTTGACCATTTGGAGTCATCTTGCTTGAGATGATGGTTGTGTTGGAGTGTTGGTTTAGGCTAGTGATCATTACTTTGCATGATAGCCTTTTCTCTCTCTCCTTTGGATAATAGAATGAGACTCTCCCCCATTTTGCCCACTCTCTCATTCTCTCCACTCTCTACTCACATGGCCGGCCAAGCATGTATGGGGGCTGCCCATTTTATTTTGGTGGGGATTTTGGTAGCTTTGGCTTTGTAAAATCCCTACAACTCCATCTTCAAAAGTCCATATCATTTCCTCCACCACAAAGGCAACATCCACTACCCCAAAAATGAGACATGGTTCTACACACATTCTACAGCAAACCTTGGGCACGTCGGCTCGCCAACTTCGTGCCTGAGTTGCCTCGGTATAGAGGCGGGAGCCCGTAAAAGATGCAGGCGACATGGTGCCCATCCGGCGAGGAGGTGGAGACTGGACATTCCGCGGGAGATCGGGATGACGGCGAGAAGACCGGAGGACACGGATCGCTCGGTATATCTCTTTTCCCCATCTAGTAGTTAGCTAGGACTAGTTAATGGTACGATCCGGGTTTTAGTGCGCGGTGGTGCCGGTTCAAGAAAATTTAAAGTTAACCATCGCTTCCGCATTTGGCCTCGGGATGGAGGCCGGGGCGCCGCCGTGCACTTACAGTTCAATCGTCTGTACGCTGAACATCGCATCAATCATCATGAATAAGCGATATATCGATGGTCATTACATTCTGGCTAACCCCTATCAGTGGCTAAACCCTCTGGTGCTGATCTGGACGTCCGAGTAATCTCGTAAAAGCGATCCGTCAAACGCTCATGGCGCGAAAACACACTAAAATGATGCCTCTCTATGCAATCGTACATCTCTGGAATCATGCCCTAGTCGGTCCTCGTCCTTGACAAGCTCAAGCTGACGCAACTCTAGCCGTAGCTCTCTCTGCCCATGTAATCGTGGCAGCAAAATCATAACCAGTATCGATGAAGATAGATCATAGGAATGAATATAATATTGTGCAAGGAAATGTACATCCTAAGGTTTCGTAAGCGGAGTAGCGTATCGTAAGTATGCCGCGGAACATACGTATGGTACGTCACTCTAATCAAGCTACCTACTCCATCAAACAAGGGTCATCTTAAGCGACGAAAGTTCGGGTATAATACCCCCTCGACTAAGTCTAAGTTCCGTAAGGTCAAGCATAAGTTCCTGTCACGCCCCGAAAGAGCACGTGACTGGCACTTGAACCATATGAAGCCTATAGGACTCCATCTGATCCAAGTAAGCCAAAAGCCCAGAAATCTAAAACCATTTTGAAGAATAAGTAAAGAAAACCGGTTTAAAGAAGTGAAGAAATACAGGTTTGAAATCAAGGTTTTTAAATAACTAAGCCGAAGGTATGTTTTGAAAACAATAAGTCTTTTCTAAAAATTTCGGCAGAGTTTCTCTTGTAAAACTGCCCCCGAATGGGGTACAACATGAATAACAATATATAAAGTGATAAAGGCATCCCCAAGCGGGAGCTAGCTCTTTGTCAATCGACGGTCACAACCACGCAATGATATGATAATATACAACGCCAAGTGGCGAGGATCAAAACCAAAAGAAAGCTCAAAAGTAGCAAGAAAACCGCAATACTACTAAGCGCAACTCTAAGGTCGAATAATACAACACTGTCTCTGAGTCTGAAAGAATATACAAGATTTGGTTGATGGACATTTCTAGATACAATGAATAAATAAGTACAAAATGGAGATTCTTGATGCAAAAGAATCCACCTACCAATAGCAAATCACCCGCAAGAAGGTAGTGTGCCAGAAATGCCGCAATAGGACCTGTACGGCAAAACCTGCAAGAACTGTGGCACAACGGGGGTGAGTTGCCAACTCATGAATAGAAACATCTACAAGGATAAATCGAATGCAAGACATAATCCTAAGTCAACGATCAGTAATACAATCCATAAGAGTGCAACTGAGTGTAATAAGATGGCAAGTAACATCTAATCAGGTATGTGGTGCCAGGTACTCAGGTAATAACATGTCATCAGTGTAAGGTATGTCTGCATGAAGTATCAATGAAGAAATATCAATAATATCAATACACATATATTAGCGTCCCATACCACTAATATTGGTGTAAGATAAGTGTAAATCCAGTCTGTATATATATGTGGAACCCGTCCACCTGTCACCCACTGACAGCAAGCATCATGTATGAAATGTGAGGATATAACCAAAATCATGGAAAACTCATCATGAAACCCGTGCCAAACACCGACACGTAAATCCTCATCCGTATGGGGCTCCGTCTGCGGATATCGGCCCTCGGCCCCGGCAGTATGAGTCAACCCATGTCCATCTCTGGGCTCCGTCTGCGGATATCGGCCCGTCGGCCCCAGCAGTATGCCCATCTCTCGGCTCCAGGCGGTATCCCCCGGATATCCGCCGAGCTCAGGTAAAATCACCGGTAGGTACTCGCCCGCCTCCAGGCTCAATCTGCATAACCCATCGATCATCTCGCCGAGGGGAACCATACCGGGCCCACCACGAACCCGCAAACGGTACATCACCTCCTCGAATCGGGTTTCAAGCACACGTCTCAGCACCGAGAAAACGCGTGGTGGACGCACCGAAATATCATATCACGAGGTACCGGGTTTTCATAAAGTGCCTCTTTTCTTAAATAACCCCACGGTCCTCAAGAACCAGAAATCACATGAAAGTCCAACATCCAGCAGTAAATCCAATGCGATGTACTATGCAATCAATCCATGATATATGCGACATGTAAAGAAAGTAATCATATCGGAAATCATGCAACATGGAATAGGAATGCGCATATGTCAAAGGAAGCATCATACCACGAATGTAATAGTACTACTGTGTAGTGACATGGCAATTATCGATGATGAAGTGTGTGAGCCGGCAGATAGTGTACGTGAAACATACGCATCATCGATAATGGTGCTGGTGTCCTAACAGCATGATAATAACATGGTAATGAACATATGCCAGCAATGCGAATAGTATGAATATGCGGAAATCTAGTAATCAACAGCACTGTGAAGTATCTACTAGGCAACTACATCTAAGTATCCTGTCAATCAGGAGGGGTAGGTGTGGAAGCCACCTAAAACTGAGTCTAAGTATATATATGTAGATATATCGTCGGTGATCCCGTCTCAATGTCATATCGTAAGATATCCTCTAGCTATGAGTGCGGATCTATCATCAATATCAGCTCGTACGGTAAACCGTCGTACGGCATTCCCAAAAGCTGGGTACAGGTTAACATCTCACTGTCTCATCACATAACAAATATCACCATCATCAGATCATATAGTCTGGGTGTACTACTCTATATCTAGTACAACGGTAACATCGGTAAAGTATGCATGCGGGGGTAAACACACATCCCAAGCCCGCAAGAATCACAAGTCATATCCCACATATGAATCGTATCAAAATACCGATCTCCGGGCACCAAGCCCACATCATCGACTCATCTCCAAAGTCATCACATATCATCAATCACAGTGTAAGTACATGTGAAAAGCAAGGGTATAGGTATAGGTGTAATTCTATCCTAGGGTTCGCGACTATGAACTACACTAGTCACTTCTAACCCTACATATCCAAAATACACCTAATATCACAATACTATATAATAAGCTATCTACGGACTGCGGGGGTGCTATACGCCATCCACCCGACTTTCCCCCCGTAGATATAATCTACTCACCTTGCATCACCAATTTCGGACATCACCATGCATTTGCTTGTCGTCCGAAGTCTTCATGGGTACCTACACATCAAAATATCGTATATGCGCATTAAAACCAAATCCAATCTAAAACGGCGCATAAACTCCAAAACGATACGATAAGGGGGCCTATAGGTGAGAACCTATGGCACGCCTTCAAAACCATCCATAAACCTCTATATCGTCGTATAAACGACAATAGTCGAGGCAAAACACATTCCACCATTTCAGAATCCAAAAATACGGAATACGGAAACACGAATCCAAAACGACAACATAGGATATATGTCCCAGATTTCACCCCAGACAGAATCTGTCAAAACTAGAAGTACCCAGGGCCAAGAATTGATGAAATGGGGCTGTGCACAGAAAACGAGGAGATTCCTCACTGGTCTGGCCGCAATTTGCGGCCAGAATGGAGTTTTTGGCGGCCATAAGGTGGAGTGGGGAGCTAGGGTTTTGGGTGTTGCCTCTATGTTGCCTGCACATCTCCATTTTCCACTCAATATTATTTTAGGATACCTCGTATGATAGCAGATTCAATTTAACAGTGACAGATTACACAATTTCCCCGATATCGGTTTCAAAAATCCGTATTCTGTGGTTCTAGCATCAGGTTAGGGTCTCAATTCAAACACTAGGGTGTTGGTATAATCTTAACTGAGCTCAATTTCATAATTCAACACCAATTCACACAAACCCTAACTAGGTTTCTCTCAATTCCACTAAAATCCACAATATCGATAAAATCTTGACATGGGGTTATAGGAAAGGCTATAATTAAGCAAATGGTTCAGAAATTACCTTCATTAGCAACTCAAGAAAATTCTTGAGTTGCCCTCTAGTGGCCAAATCCATGCTTCTTTAGCTCCATGTGTAGATCTAGGGATTTTGGACATTTTTAATGAAAGGAGATTGGGGTTTTGGGGTGATTTTAGAGATGATTCATGGCTTGGGGAGGGGAGGGAAATGGAGGAAAGGGGCAGCAGCAGCAAAGCAAAGGGAGAGGGAGAGAAATGATGAAAATGGCTAAGGGTGTGGTCAATGGTTCAACCCTTCTCTCTCACCTACCCTCATCATTACACTTTTTCTTTTTCTTTTCCCTTTTCTTTAAAAACCCAACCCTTCTCACCCCAATAGTAAACCCAAATGAAAACCATGGCTAGAAAAAGCACAAGTGTAGAAAAAGTGATATGTGCAAGTTTTGCACAAAATTGCCAAAAAACCCAATTAGCGATTTTAATCGCGATTAGCACTAAATTAGTGTCAAAATGATCACAACAACTTAAAAATGTCATAATTTCAATAATTAACCCATTTTAGAATTTTCCATAATTTTTCATAATTTTTCTAACATTTTTCCTATTTATTTGCATTTAATATTAAAATAATCAATAAAATAATATTAAATTATAAAAATTCCCAAAATTAATATTTTATATTTTTGAAGATGTTACAATCTACCCCCCTTAAAGAAATTCGGTCCCCGAATTTAAATTTAAACCCCCACTACAAAAACAATCTTAGTAATAAACCAAAGTCGTCGGGGCTCCGAAATCATCAACACAAAGAACATCACAGCGCAATGCATGCGCAAGGGTACTGAGCAGATAACTCAAAAACAGAACTCCGTCAAGCATCCCGCAATCATCGGAGTCGATGTAAAAACCCAATGTCAAATCCAATACAAAACCTATATGATATGGATCGAAACTACACATATAGACATCCAATCTATACACGTAAAAAGCTGATGTAAAACATGCAAAAGTATGTCCAGGTATCATCTACTGACTAGTCCTGCTCAGCATGAAAGCAGAAACCCAACATCATAAAAGGTACTGCTCCAAAGGGAATAAATCTCAAAATGTACATAACACAATCCTGTGCGTCTGGTGCGCACGGAAATCAAAAATCCAATATGTACTAAACAGGTGCACAAAACAACATCTAGGTGCAACGGTTGTGCACGAAGCATCTGTCATGGGCAACGTATGTGCCTGACAGCAAAATAAATCAGGTGCATGTGACATGCACGAAGAATCCCGATTTAGCGCATCTGGCGTGCACCAAAATCGTATCTAAAAAACATGCGCCCATCATGCGCGAAAATCCAAATCTGTGCATCTATCGTGCACGAATGAAAATCTAAACCCAGCGCACTCGACATGCACGGAATCACGAAATCCAGTAACAAACATCGAATAGGTGTAAAGCACATCACCAGCACGTAGTGCAAAACCAACCATCAAAATCCGGGTCAAAATCAACGATAAAATGCGTCTCAAACCAAAATCAGGTGTACCTCAAAGGAAAATCTCACAATCGTGTGCATCAGCGTGCACGAATCAAAGCATAACACTAAAATGCATGAAAACTCTGCGCGAAATATATAAATATCCAGTGGGTGCATGAAACCAATATCATGAAACTCAGTCACCAAAACTAAATCATGCAAACAGAACCCCCCAAAATACCGAAATCCAAAATGACGGATACGTGATAATCGAATCACAAAATCACAAATCATAAATACCGTCTTCGGTAGTTCCTCCTTCAAAGTCGAGAAGGAGTCGGTGCAATCCACTGCTAGCAGCGCAGGATATCTACCTGCCTCTAGCTCACGGTCTGGCGTCCTCTGACTCTCTGGGTCCTTATCTCTCTGTGGGTTACCAAGCTCACAGTCCATCGGCTCATCGGCCCTGTCAGGGGTGCTAACGGGGACGATTCCGTTCTGGCACTTCTCTGATCACCTCTCGATCGATCCTCACGACCACTCGTAAGGCAGCATATCACTGACGTCGGCCTCTGGCTCTCTGAATGCACGTCACACATCTGATCCTGGGTGCAAACATCATTGCAGTAATGTCCGGGAAGGAATCCTGCTCAAGGTCTCTTCCAATCATGCCTATGCCGATCTGCACAGAGGCTGGCTCTCTTGCACAACCTCTTCTCGCTCAAAAGACACCTGTATCCTCAGAACATCTCTCAGAAACTGGTCACATCCCAACGTCTCTGTAAGCAAATCAGGTCTCTAGTCTCGACGGGAAGCAATGACAGCTCGTCAGTGTCTCACACGAACCTCTTGTTCCGACTGTCTCCATCGTCGTCCATTATGGCGTCATGCCAAGCTACTATGCACTGCACTGTTCTCGGCCACGGAGTCGAAATCGCGTACTCTGTAGCTTCATCGTTCTATAGAAGATGTCAGGTCGAACTGGTCCTCGGGAACACGTCCCAACCATCGGAGGAATACTCATCACTCATCCGTCCTTGATCAATTTGCAAAGCATCTGGTTAAGTTCCTTTATCCGAACCTGGTCAACTACCTCGTCGACAAGGCTGAACTCTAGTCTGCTGGGTGTGCGCAAAACGACCACTCCTGGTCTAGGTCTTCTCGTATCGTACTCCAGAAAGGTCCTGCCGAGATTCCTTTCTCAAATCTCAATCCTGCCGAATGCCCGGAAGTCGTCATCCAATGCTGAAGCTAAAGCTTATTCCGGAACGGCTGCATACTTATCACGCTTCTTTCTGGAAGATATATCCATAAACCACGCCTCTGGGTGCGTATCACATCTCTAATATCAGCGGAGTGGAACATCATCTCGTCGAAGTCTCGTACGAACTCTTTTCTTCACTCTGCTCAAATGTCGACTGATTCGGACTCGTCTCAACATGGCTACACAAACTGCGCTCCGACGACTATCCTCGCATCTGGAGTCTCCCAAGCAGTGTCCCATCACAATGTCCGAAAGATGTCGAACCATCCGATCGACTCGTCAGATCCTCATAATCCCCCAAGAGCTCACATCTCGGGTACAGTTTAATAGTATCGAGTACATGCCACAGCGTCGGTGGTCCAGCCGTAGAAGGGCAAACCCAAGCCTCACTAATGGCGCCGCGGAACCGCCGTAAACCCTAAGGTTCAAAGGCTGTCACACGGTCATTAAGTCGAGTTAGGGTTTCATTCTTCTAGAGGGTCCATAGAATCACCTGCATGTCTTTCCGTATACTTTAAACTTGGAAAATGGCTCCTGACATTCGATCGTCTCTATCGACTCTCAACGAACCTGCGTGAAGTAGTCTCTATCTGGAATCAATCCACCTGATGATCTCGCATCGGGGTAAGCAAACTCACCACACGTCCTAGTCATTCATCCTCGGTGACTAGCGACTCGCTATCATCTCCCTAAGTACATGCTCATGCTACAGTAGCTCCAATCATCTGGGCGATATCTCATCATTTGCAGCAACCACTGGCTCCTATGCCTGTACGCCGAACAATGCCTCAATCCTTCAGGAAAGGCAACACATAAGCGGTCATCTCTGAATCAGCCTGCTCTAGATCTGAGTAAGACTCTCTCCACACTGGAAATCTTCAACTCAACTGGGCCCGCTCTGGCACAAAATCGGACGAATCACGTTCGTCTCTCAAATCGGGTAGACTAGCTATCATCTGTCGCATATCTGCCTGAAAGCTCCGGCAATCTCAGCCCGAAAGCTTCGGAAGCGACATCCTGTCAATCTTAGCAACAGCTGGTCCATCTGTCTGCACGGTAGGCAACATCACAATCTCTGAGGTATGCTGTACATCAACAGTCCTCTCTCAACTGGCAGCTCTAACAATGGCACGATCATCCGGTGCAAGACCAAGCACTCGCCTCCACCAGAGGTCAAAATCACCAACACAAACTCGAGACGTTCCCATGTCACCAGAAAACACAAAGGTCGGCCCTCGCACCACATGAGCTCACACCGGCCGTAACCCTAGCAGCAGCCCAAACTGCGCTCAAACACGGTGACAGGAATCTCAATCGAGTATCAAAGAGAGCACATCAAAGGCAAGAAAGGAAACAACAGATCCAAAGTGGATGCATGATCATAGGAAGGAACAGCATCAATAAAGGTATGATCATGAACTAATAGAATCGGGAATCTCAAATGGATGTATAATCCAGGATATGAAAGAATCACTGATCTCAAAACAAATGTCCATCCTAAGGTTCCTTAAGCGGAGTGGCGTGTCGTAAGTATGCCGCGGAACATACCAACGGTACGTCACTCTACTTTAGTCACCTAATCCATCAACCAAGGGTCATCCTAAAACGACGAAAGTTCGGGTTCACACCCCCTCAACCAAGTCTAAGTTCCGTATGTAAGCAACTCCCTAGGCTCCACATAGTCAACTTAAACTCGAATCAAGGTCAACCTAGCGCTCTGATACCAACTTTGTCACGCCCCGAAAGAGCACGTGACTGGCACTTGAACCATATGAAGCCTATAGGACTCCATCTGATCCAAGTAAGCCAAAAGCCCAGAAATCTAAAACCATTTTGAAGAATAAGTAAAGAAAACCGGTTTAAAGAAGTGAAGAAATACAGGTTTGAAATCAAGGTTTTTAAATAACTAAGCCGAAGGTATGTTTTGAAAACAATAAGTCTTTTCTAAAAATTTCGGCAGAGTTTCTCTTGTAAAACTGGCCCCGAATGGGGTACAACATGAATAACAATATATAAAGTGATAAAGGCATCCCCAAGCGGGAGCTAGCTCTTTGTCAATCGACGGTCACAACCACGCAATGATATGATAATATACAACGCCAAGTGGCGAGGATCAAAACCAAAAGAAAGCTCAAAAGTAGCAAGAAAACCGCAATACTACTAAGCGCAACTCTAAGGTCGAATAATACAACACTGTCTCTGAGTCTGAAAGAATATACAAGATTTGGTTGATGGACATTTCTAGATACAATGAATAAATAAGTACAAAATGGAGATTCTTGATGCAAAAGAATCCACCTACCAATAGCAAATCACCCGCAAGAAGGTAGTGTGCCAGAAATGCCGCAATAGGACCTGTACGGCAAAACCTGCAAGAACTGTGGCACAACGGGGGTGAGTTGCCAACTCGTGAATAGAAACATCTACAAGGATAAGTCGAATGCAAGACATAATCCTAAGTCAACGATCAGTAATACAATCCATAAGAGTGCAACTGAGTGTAATAAGATGGCAAGTAACATCTAATCAGGTATGTGGTGCCAGGTACTCAGGTAATAACATGTCATCAGTGTAAGGTATGTCTGCATGAAGTATCAATGAAGAAATATCAATAATATCAATACACATATATTAGCGTCCCATACCACTAATATTGGTGTAAGATAAGTGTAAATCCAGTCTGTATATATATGTGGAACCCGTCCACCTGTCACCCACTGACAGCAAGCATCATGTATGAAATGTGAGGATATAACCAAAATCATGGAAAACTCATCATGAAACCCGTGCCAAACACCGACACGTAAATCCTCATCCGTATGGGGCTCCGTCTGCGGATATCGGCCCTCGGCCCCGGCAGTATGAGTCAACCCATGTCCATCTCTGGGCTCCGTCTGCGGATATCGGCCCGTCGGCCCCAGCAGTATGCCCATCTCTCGGCTCCAGGCGGTATCCCCCGGATATCCGCCGAGCTCAGGTAAAATCACCGGTAGGTACTCGCCCGCCTCCAGGCTCAATCGGCAAAACCCATCGATCATCTCGCCGAGGGGAACCATACCGGGCCACCACAAACCCGCAAACGGTACATCACCTCCTCGAATCGGGTTTCAAGCACACGTCTCAGCACCGAGAAAACGCGTGGTGGACGCACCGAAATATCATATCACGAGGTACCGGGTTTTCATAAAGTGCCTCTTTTCTTAAATAACCCCACGGTCCTCAAGAACCAGAAATCACATGAAAGTCCAACATCCAGCAGTAAATCCAATGCGATGTACTATGCAATCAATCCATGATATATGCGACATGTAAAGAAAGTAATCATATCGGAAATCATGCAACATGGAATAGGAATGCGCATATGTCAAAGGAAGCATCATACCACGAATGTAATAGTACTACTGTGTAGTGACATGGCAATTATCGATGATGAAGTGTGTGAGCCGGCAGATAGTGTACGTGAAACATACGCATCATCGATAATGGTGCTGGTGTCCTAACAGCATGATAATAACATGGTAATGAACATATGCCAGCAATGCGAATAGTATGAATATGCGGAAATCTAGTAATCAACAGCACTGTGAAGTATCTACTAGGCAACTACATCTAAGTATCCTGTCAATCAGGAGGGGTAGGTGTGGAAGCCACCTAAAACTGAGTCTAAGTATATATATGTAGATATATCGTCGGTGATCCCGTCTCAATGTCATATCGTAAGATATCCTCTAGCTATGAGTGCGGATCTATCATCAATATCAGCTCGTACGGTAAACCGTCGTACGGCATTCCCAAAAGCTGGGTACAGGTTAACATCTCACTGTCTCATCACATAACAAATATCACCATCATCAGATCATATAGTCTGGGTGTACTACTCTATATCTAGTACAACGGTAACATCGGTAAAGTATGCATGCGGGGGTAAACACACATCCCAAGCCCGCAAGAATCACAAGTCATATCCCACATATGAATCGTATCAAAATACCGATCTCCGGGCACCAAGCCCACATCATCGACTCATCTCCAAAGTCATCACATATCATCAATCACAGTGTAAGTACATGTGAAAAGCAAGGGTATAGGTATAGGTGTAATTCTATCCTAGGGTTCGCGACTATGAACTACACTAGTCACTTCTAACCCTACATATCCAAAATACACCTAATATCACAATACTATATAATAAGCTATCTACGGACTGCGGGGGTGCTATACGCCATCCACCCGACTTTCCCCCCGTAGATATAATCTACTCACCTTGCATCACCAATTTCGGACATCACCATGCATTTGCTTGTCGTCCGAAGTCTTCATGGGTACCTACACATCAAAATATCGTATATGCGCATTAAAACCAAATCCAATCTAAAACGGCGCATAAACTCCAAAACGATACGATAAGGGGGCCTATAGGTGAGAACCTATGGCACGCCTTCAAAACCATCCATAAACCTCTATATCGTCGTATAAACGACAATAGTCGAGGCAAAACACATTCCACCATTTCAGAATCCAAAAATACGGAATACGGAAACACGAATCCAAAACGACAACATAGGATATATGTCCCAGATTTCACCCCAGACAGAATCTGTCAAAACTAGAAGTACCCAGGGCCAAGAATTGATGAAATGGGGCTGTGCACAGAAAACGAGGAGATTCCTCACTGGTCTGGCCGCAATTTGCGGCCAGAATGGAGTTTTTGGCGGCCATAAGGTGGAGTGGGGAGCTAGGGTTTTGGGTGTTGCCTCTATGTTGCCTGCACATCTCCATTTTCCACTCAATATTATTTTAGGATACCTCGTATGATAGCAGATTCAATTTAACAGTGACAGATTACACAATTTCCCCGATATCGGTTTCAAAAATCCGTATTCTGTGGTTCTAGCATCAGGTTAGGGTCTCAATTCAAACACTAGGGTGTTGGTATAATCTTAACTGAGCTCAATTTCATAATTCAACACCAATTCACTCAAACCCTAACTAGGTTTCTCTCAATTCCACTAAAATCCACAATATCGATAAAATCTTGACATGGGGTTATAGGAAAGGCTATAATTAAGCAAATGGTTCAGAAATTACCTTCATTAGCAACTCAAGAAAATTCTTGAGTTGCCCTCTAGTGGCCAAATCCATGCTTCTTTAGCTCCATGTGTAGATCTAGGGATTTTGGACATTTTTAATGAAAGGAGATTGGGGTTTTGGGGTGATTTTAGAGATGATTCATGGCTTGGGGAGGGGAGGGAAATGGAGGAAAGGGGCAGCAGCAGCAAAGCAAAGGGAGAGGGAGAGAAATGATGAAAATGGCTAAGGGTGTGGTCAATGGTTCAACCCTTCTCTCTCACCTACCCTCATCATTACACTTTTTCTTTTTCTTTTCCCTTTTCTTTAAAAACCCAACCCTTCTCACCCCAATAGTAAACCCAAATGAAAACCATGGCTAGAAAAAGCACAAGTGTAGAAAAAGTGATATGTGCAAGTTTTGCACAAAATTGCCAAAAAACCCAATTAGCGATTTTAATCGCGATTAGCACTAAATTAGTGTCAAAATGATCACAACAACTTAAAAATGTCATAATTTCAATAATTAACCCATTTTAGAATTTTTCATAATTTTTCTAACATTTTTCCTATTTATTTGCATTTAATATTAAAATAATCAATAAAATAATATTAAATTATAAAAATTCCCAAAATTAATATTTTATATTTTTGAAGATGTTACAGTTCCGTATATATATATAAACGCTCTAGGCTCTGCATAGTCAAACTTAGACTCGAACCAAGGTTAACCTAGCGCTCTGATACCAATTTTGTCACGACCCGAAATAGCACGTGACTGACCCTTGAATCATATGAAGTCTATAGGACCGCATCTAATCCAAGTAAGCCAAAAGCCTAGAAATCTAAAACCATTTTAATAATAAATGATGAAAAAAATGGTCTTAAGAGGTGAAGAAATCATGTTTTAAAAACAAGACTTTTAAATATGTGAGCCGAATATGCATTTTTAAATTGTATAGTCTTTTCTGAAAATTTCGGCAGAGTTTCATTTGTAAATACTGGCCCCGAACGGGGTACAACAAGAATAATATATGCACAATTATAAAAGGCATCCCCAAGCGGGAGCTAGCTCTTCGTCAATCGACGGTCACAACCACGCAAACAATATAATATACAACACCGAAGGACGAGGATCAAAACTCAAAAGAAACTCAAAATATCAAGAAAACCATAATACTACATCGCGTGACTCTAAGGTCGAAATAATACATAACTGGTTTTCTAAGTCTAAAACAATATACAAGTTTGGTTGATGGAATTACTAAATACAACTGATTAAAATAATTGCAAGGGTGGTCACGATGAGAGTGAACCCACCTACTAAAGCAATCATCCAGAAAGGAAGCAGTGTGCCAGAAAAGCCGCCATGAAACCTGTACGGCAAAACCTGCAAGAACTGTGGCACAACGGGGGTGACTTGCCAACTCTTCAATAGAAAACATCGCAGAGCAGAAATCGTATGTATGACACAATCCAAGGTCAATACGATCAGATATATACATATAAACCTCAAATGAATAAGTCTGAAGCATGAAAAGGTGGCAAGGGTAAACATCTATACTATGTGTAATACCAAGTGCTCGTGTCAGTGTCTCAGGTAGTTACATATCAAAAATATGACATATGATCCATGTAATCATAATGAAATCAGTGTCAACTATATCAGGAAGTCTAAGTATGTGGATATCATCCAACTATGTAATCAATGTCTACAAGCATGTGGATCCTGTCCACGTGTCAACCAATGACATAGCAACATCATGCATGTTAAAGTTATAAAAGCTTATGCATGAAAGTATGCGGATATAAATCAACGGGTGTCCCTCGCGACACAACAAAAACATGAAAACATCATGAAATCCGTGTCCATCATCGACACGTAAATCCTCATTTATCAGGTGTTGTCACCATGACTGGCCCTGATAGGTACGTATTACGCTATCTTGAAAACCCGAGTGCCCAGCTTCGACCCTCGAATTTTGACATATCCATACGTACATAACTCCGGTCGGTATCCCCACGATAACCGCCGAGTCCAAATACTATCACCAGTAGGTAGTCCTCCCCTGTCAGGCTCACCGTCCAACATATACGAGTCTTCTTGCCCCGGGGTACCTCACCAGCTCCACCATGTACCCGTAGACGGTGCCTACCGCTCCTCGAATCGGTTTTCACATGCCACTCTCAGAACTGAGAAAACACATGGTGGACGCACTGAAATATCATATTTAGGGAACCGGGTTTTTAAAACAATACATACTCTCAATTGAAATACCCACGGTTCCCAAATCCATAAATATCATGGAAACAACATATCTCAATGCTTATAATCATAAAGCATGATGTATGCGACATGTAAAGGAAATGTAAGCATATCAGTATATCATGCAGCATGGAATAATAATATGCACATATTGAGGGAAACCACTCTTTTCAAAGGAATCAGTTTTAAAAGTATCTTGCAGTTCCCAAATCTCTAATCTAGCCTGAATCATCTATGTATGTGCAAATATGTATGTACAATGGGTATGTGCACAAGTATGAGTGTACAATAAGTATGTGCACAAGTATGACATGCAAGGGATCATATCCTGATGCAATAATCCTACTGTGTAGTGGCATGGCAATTATCGATGATGAATTGTGTGAGCCGGCAAGCAGATGTATGTGGAATATACGCATCATCGATAATGGTACTGGTGTCCTAACAGCATGGTTTTAATACAACATTAAATATATTTAACATGCAATGCGATGCGAACAGCAAGAATATGCGGCAAAAGAATAATAACCACAACTGTGCAGAATCTACATCAATGTATCTATGTCATACTGTTTTGCCATTTGAAAGAAGACGAATCGGGTTTTTAGGAAAATAAGGGCTACGGTGTTTTCAAGAAAAGATGTGTCCTTTGAAAATATCCGTATAATCCCTTTGCCTGTCTTTAAAATACTCCCGATTCGTTAGTTTTGAAATAGGTATGACTCGGGTTTAGTCTAACATCTACAAGATAACTACAGATCTAACTAATAAGCTAATGGAATGGGTATGGAAACCACCTAAATCTGAGTCGATACATATATACATATAATAGTCGGTGATCCCGCTTTAGTGGTACCGCGTACGATACAATATCATATGACATCCTCGAGTCATGAGTGCGGATCTATCATCAATATAAAGCTAGTATGGTAAATCATCGTACGGAATCCAAAAAGCTGGGTACGGGTCAATATCACATTCATCTCATCAATTATCTGGTATCATTATCATAATATCTCATGATATGGTGTACTGGTCTAAGTCTAGTACAAATCGACCATCTATATAAATACAAATGCGTGTGTGAAACACACATCCGAAGGCCCGCTAAAATCTCATGTCGTATCCCAAATACGAATCACATCATATCACCGATCTCATAGCGCTATGCCCAATCTCATCGAATCATCTCCAAATATCATACACTATCCTCATCATCCATGTATAAGTATAACAAGCAAGCAATGTGTGTGTGTGGGTGTAAACATATTCTAGGGTTCGCAACTAGGGAACTATACTAGTTTACTTCTAAACCCTAATCTATCCATAGTACACCTAACACATCTTGAATATCCATATCACACTTAACGCTATCATACTTATATATATAGTATATATATAGTATACTAAACATCGAACTGCGGGGGTGCTATACGCCATCCACCCGACTTCCCCCATAGATATAACCTACTCACCTTGCTCTTCGCCTTCCGTTGCCGACGTCGCCACGCGCTTGCTTGACGTCCCGAATTCTTCGCGGGGTACCTACACATTAACGCATCGCAAATGCGTATTAAAATCACATCGGAAACCAAAATGGCACGCTAAGGCCTATAGGTTAGAACCTATAGACTACGCTTTTAAAACCATCAAACAACCCTCGATATCGTCGTACAAACGTCAAGTGATCGAGGTAGAACACAAATACGCAAAAATCCAGAATTTAAAATATGCAAAACGAAACCACGAATCAAAACATCAACTCTTGTAAATGATCCCGGATTTTACCCTAGGTCAAATTGGTCTATTTTGCATATGCCAGGAGTCTAGTTTACAGATGAAGGAACTACGGAACAAACATGAACCAATTTGGACCAGGTCTGGCAGCAATTTGCGGCCAGAAGGATTAAATTTGCGGCCGTAGTATGGAGTCAGGGGCTAGGGTCTTGGGGTTATCTTCCTGGGTGCCTGCATGTATCTCTGTGTATGCAATAAAATTTTCAGAGGCTCCGGGTGTTAGCAGATTCCAATTTCCCTACGCAATTCTCACAATTTCCGTATCTGCAGAATTCAATGTTCGCAACCTGGGGTTTGTCTAAGGTTTTAATCCAAAATAACATCACCACAGGGGTTGTATAGTCTCTACTAACCTTAATTACACTATCTCAATCAAGTTTCCCTCAAACCCTAACTACAAATTTCCAAATCTCACTAAACATCACTATATCGGTTTTAAGTTAACCTGGATGCAAAAGCAATAGAATACTAGGCTAATGGTTGAGAGAATACTTCATTTGGAAACTCAAGAATTTTCTTGAGTTGCCCTAAGTGTCCAAAATGCAAGCTTTCTTGGTCAATGGTGTAACTAGTGAGCTTGTGCATCTTTTTAGTGAAGTGGGGAGGGACTTTAGAGAAGTTTTTAATGGAGTTTTGGGGTTGTAATGGAGGAGGGAGAGAGGAGGCAGCAGCTGAGCTGAAGGTGGTAGGGGAAATGATGAAGATGAGGAATGGAGCCTAAGTCAAAGAACCCCTCACCCCTCTCTCTCTCTCTCTTCTCTCACTTGCCCATGCCTCTTAGTTTAATGGTTTCTTTTTCTTTTCATTATTTTTTTCTCATTCTCTCTAATTTACAACCATGCAAGAATCATGTAGAATGCCATGATAAAAGAAAAATGTAACTCATGAAAAAAGACTTGTGCATGTTTTGCACAAAACACGCTTAAAACCCGATTAGCGATTTTTAATCGCGATTAGCACTAAATTTGCGTACAATTAATCATAAAAACTTTTAATTGCATAATTCACATAAAACACCCCTTTTTGTAATTTCCATAATTTTCCAAAGTTTTTTCCAATTTATCGGTATTTAATTATACCGCTTTATTAAAATATTCAATATTTTATTATTAAATTATAAAAATTCCCCAAAAACAATAATTTTTTTTTAAATGTTACATATATACAAAAAGGAAGTAGTGAGTATGGTGGTGATCCTCGTATTGTACGTGGATGCCATACTCTTGATAGGAAAGGAGTTTCTTATGCAACACTCGGTCAATCTCCTCTTATCACAAGAATTCTCCATATAGGATCATGGTGATACCTCCTAAATCCTGGGTTTTTGATCTATGAGATAGATCTAAATGGATGTTAAGATTCTCACTAGGTGTAGTGAGATGGTATCAATCGATCCTGGGGAGAATCACTGGATAGCTTCCAGAGTGGTAAGGTTCACTGAATGTCAGTCACAGGCATTGTCTTTACCCTCAGTGGAGGGACGGTATGTTGGAAGAGTTCCAAGCTAGATACCGTGGAAAACTAGACGATAAAGGCTGGATACATTGCTACCAAGGATGCTACCAAAGAGGCAGTCTGGATGTATATAAGTTCATGAGATGAACTTCGTTCCTACCATTGTGTGACAATGGAGTTGTGGCTTAGGCCTAGGAACCCCCCGTCACATCAGTGATCCAGACATATTCTTAGGCAGTATCACCTGATAATGGAGATGTTTGATCTCCAGGGAGATCGAGGATAGGAGAGTAGACACAGAGGACAACAGCGTGGATCCACTCACAGAGGCCTATTTCCCAGTAGAGACTTTTATGGGATGGTTGAGTATGAGATACTCCAACCACTGTTGATTGTTGGATATGAGATACTACAACAGATGGCCCTAGTGCAAGTGGGAGATTGTTAGTAATATGTATGCCCTAGAGGCCATTACTTTACATATGATGTATATTGTAGTGGATGCTTGGACATATATATGGAGGACTTTCTTGCTCGACATGATAGTATGTTATCTGGTTTCTCTTTATCTTAACGTGTACAATGATTGTCTCTATATTACATGTTGATAAAGCCTTAGGATAAGTACTTGACTACCAGGATTATGATGCAGATAATACTAGTGGTGACAGTGTAGTCACTAAGTACATCCTTCAAATGTTCCTAGTCGTAGGTGTATCGAGACAGGGCATCGATATACCAGAGTAGACTAGCGTATAGCTTCTCGACCCATGTAGATGGGTGATGGATGATCTCATATCCATTGGTGTTTGACATCAGAGACAATATACGGGTGATCTTTGGAGACTAGGTACATTGGACGGACTCGCCGAGAACTCCCAGATGGTATTATACCTCACGTCAGACGACAGTTCTCTGGTGACACTGGTACATGTTAGTCTGTAGATCCGAGATCGTCATAGAGTGTGATTCCCACTGTGCTTTGATTTCCAACTTACCACGTTCAAGAGAACGTGCAAAACATTGGCTTTTGGGTACAGTCCCGAATCACATGGAGGCAATGAGCGATAAGAGGGGTTTCGTCTCTCCCGGTATTGGGAGTTGATGTTGCGCTGTGCTCGATTGGCTATAACAGGAAGTACCTGGATAGGGATGCTTCAAATACATAGTGGTATGTGTTATCAGTAGTTTCTCGACCCGTTATGAGCCTCATATTGATACGACTTATCGAGTAACTGGGGTCTGACATTTACTACCCCTAGACGAGATATGCGACATATCAGACGAAGAGACCGGACTGTACGGTAGTATTACTGATTGGATTCGCAGGAGTGTGAGCAGGATTTCTTGTTGATCTTCTGATCACTCAATACCCGGGTGGTCGTTACGTTTAGCAGACCGCTTGCGGCTTATAGGTGTTAGATATGATCATCATCTACTGCTGGCGTATTGACGAGTCTTTAGAGTCCTACACATAGGTTTTCTGGCTCATGCGAAACGGAGTAGGAGCACATATGTGATATGTGCGGGACTCAGATTAATACGATATGAGATACCGTATTCCATTCTCGCGTCATGTCACATCGGTTGGTTATATGTGATATAGTCGGGTTATCGGATCAAGTGTTGATTCGATAAGTTGTTACATTTGATATTAGTCGGTTATATGTGATATAGCTGGATTATTAAGTCAAGAGTTGATTTAATAATTTAATGTATAATTATATATTTGATATATTACATTACATTAACTAATAAAAAGCTCACTTATGATTTCTTTTTCTCATTTTGTGCACATTGAATATATGTGATATATTATTGTGTACATGTTTGATGATACATGCAACTTGGGTGTGTGTATGACTTACACCATGCTTGGTTTAATCCAAGAGTTTTTAATGGATTAAGTAATTCAAAACTAAAGTCTTTTGTCATTGCAAGAAGCTTTTGGAAGCTTGGATTTGCATTGACTAAAGTCTTCAAGTTTTGTTTTGCCTTAAGATATTTATATACCCAACCAATTAAACCTACCATGGTTAACTATCTACAGAGATTAATATATGATATTAACTCACCATGGTTTCCACTCTCACTTGGATAATTATTCATGAGAGATATTTATTCTTCTTCTTCTTCTTGTTCTTCCTCAAAGCTTACTAGCTTCAATGGAGATGTGAGAAAATGAGTGTGAAAATGAAATATAAAGTGAGCCCATTTCCTACTTCATCATCCTCTACTACTTGCCAATTAGTATTGGGTGTTTGCTTAACTAATTCCATAGTTAGTGAAGAGATAGCTTGTGTTAGTGTCTCCTCGACGTAGATCATCTTCGGCCTCGAAAACTTCGAAGCAAGCAGGTTCGTTTCTTCATGGGAGCCCCGCTAGAGTCCGGAGTTCACGATCGCAGCGAAGGGACTACTACACGGAGCTATTGAAGTGATGGATCGGTCTACAAAGGTTGTATTCCTTGCTCACTTTTCATATGCAAAGTTGTTTGCATTACTTTCTGTCGATTTCTAGTAAACGATTCATAGTTTAGGGTTAGCTAGAACGGCGAATTTTTGAATTAGGGATGGACGATGCCTCCCGAAACCTTGCTGCCGTCCTAGGTAACCCTGCAATTACTGAATCCACTTCCTCTTTAGTAACAACTGCCATTCTTTTTTTTTCCATCCTGAAAGTGTAGTCGTACTCTCTACTGCGCTTTCTTTGAATCTTCAACATCGGCGGTGAAGAACAACGGTCCATTAAAACTCTGCATCAATCTCCTATTTCATAAATTTCTAATATCAACCACTTAAAGAGCGTATCACGATAATCATGCGAGTTGCAAGTCATACTCGATTATGACCATGCCCGGAGCCTCACAAGACTTCCAAAAACATGAATCCGGCATCTTTGATACTCTGTAGAAGAATTTGGCTAAGCTCATCTACGAAAACTAGTCCCAATTTTTCGGAGGAATATGCTCTCTTTCTTGAGTTACGTGCATCAAGTCTGAGAAAGATCCATCGAAAGAAGCAAATTAATTTCACAGATCTCGTATCGGAGCACCACAACGGATTAAAAGTCCTAACCATCCCACATATGAACGGCTATGAATCCTTCTGATCCATCTACACTTGTAAACATCGTCAACCTTTGACTTCATGAACTCTGGGAGCATCATCTCGATAACCTCAGCAATGATCGGTATCGCTGTCTGAACTGTAGGCGACACCATGATCTTCGAAGAGGGGAAAACAACACGCCTCAAATCCGGCTAATCTCCATCAATGACTCTACCATCTGGTGCGGATCCCGAAGAAACTCGCTTCAATATTAGAACTCGATCAATATCAATAAACGACGTGTCTCTATATCACCGGGAAAGTCACCCTGGTCAGTCCTTGTCCCAGACAAGTCTGCTCTAACCGTACCTCTAACTACAACACTCTCGGCTTCAATAAACATGGTGACCGGAACAATCAACATGCACTGACGAGGATAGATCAACGAAATGAATAGAAGGAAGATCTCAAGATATAAATCCTAAGGTAACTTAGGCGGAGTATCATATCGTAAATATGCCACGGAACATATGTACGGTACGTCACTCTACTTAGTACCTACTCCATCAGCCAGGGTCATCCTACATAACGAATGTTCGGCTATAAGACCCCCAAAGTCAAGTCTAAGTCCTATAAGGTAAAGTCTAGGTAACAAAAGGTATGCCCAGACTCCATATAGTCAAACCTAGACTCGAACAAAGGTTAAATCGAACCTCTTATACCAAATTTGTCATGACCCAAATGTGGCACGTGACCGGCACTTAAATCACGTGACATCTAAAGACGTCGACGCGGTTCAACTAAGCCGAAACCCGGAATCTAAACCTTTTTGAAAATATTGGAGGTGAGTTTAAAATACATCCGAAGGAATTAGTTTAAATAACATTTAAATTTATCTAAGTGTTTTTAAAAAGCATCTATGACGTTTACAAATTCGATAGCACCTCCTTTGAATTTTTGTATAACCAGATACAACATAATAAATAAATAGCATCCCAACGGGAGCCAGCTTCCACGTCCAAACGAAGGAGTTTCCAAACAATCTATAACAGAAGTCGACTCCACAGAGTGCGACCTCACAATGTTTAAGTCTCGCTTCAAAGTCTCAATATACCATTTCTAAGTTGATGGAGTTTCCACTACATACAAGAATATGTGAATAATCAAGAGTGAGTACGATACAATAATAACCCACTTACCAATCAATCGCCAAAAAGAATGTGTGTTCATGCCGCTGATAATCCAAGCGATAAAACCTGCAAGAAACTGTGGCACAACGCGGATGAGTTGCCAACTCAGTGAACAAAAGTACATCTAAAGGTAGAAATCGAAATGCATGTCGATACCTAGGTCATAATTATAATACTATCATAATCTGTACAATATACTATAGGATATACATATGTATCATAATGCAACAGTAACTATCATGCAATCCCTATTAGAATATATCTAATGCAAATAACCTATATCTAGGTATAAGCCCAATGTAACCGAAAAAATATATATATATATTGTAAGTCGATGTGCTTCACCCTAGTACTTGTGGGGAGGTGGAATTTTCAAAAAACGATCATGTTTAAAGAACGAACATCGACTAACCGCTTAAATCGAAGCTAAACGATAACTAACCAAACATATAGTTATTCTAAACTACTATGCTTAGGGATTATACCTATCGAAACTAGTCCTTCGTCTTTACGATCTCCTTGTTCTCCTCGGCCTTCTCTAGGTAGTAGACGATCCACCCGAGAGCAAAACTCCAAGCTAAACCTCTAAACTTGAGGCAACTAACCTTCTTGGATTGCTAATCAAAGAAGATAGATGAAATAGAGTGATGGTTATGGATTGATTAGTCTAACTAATCCTAGATCTCAACACATGAGGGTGAGGATTAGTCTTTTGAAGAGAGAGAGCTTGAGGAGAGAGAATGTGAATAATATTATGATATAAGTTTATGAGTATCATATCATATATGAAGCATTTTCTAATAATGAGAAAAGAATAAAGAGTGATGATAAATCATGCTTCATTAAATATCTAGTGGTGATTCATTAGCATGGGTCATTAAGCAATAAATGTGCATTAATGAAATGAATGAATCACCACCATGACTCATAAACTCATTCAATGAATATGACACATAACCCTCCTTAGTCTCCACTTCTAGAAGCTTCTCGTACAATTACGAGAACACCCCTCCAATCCGCAAAAATACGGAAAAACTTTAGACTGTAAAAATCCAATAACCGGATACCAGTAACTGGCTTAAACCAAAGCCGACTGGTAAAAACTGTCCGAAAGTCGTACGCGCGTAAACGCACGTATGCGTCCGAACCCTCTGTCGCAAAACCATGCAACCTCTATATCGTTTCGCCTGGAGTAGGAAACTCTCTGTGTGGGACTCTAGAGACTCGACTACTACGCTGGCAGTGGGTTTAACCACAGACCGCAAGCGGCACTAGCTGTACGTAACGGTCCCCAGGTAGTTGTCGATAAGAAGGCCGATGAGGAAACCCATCCGAACTCCTACTGAGTCTGATGTGACAATCTCCATACAGTCCGGTCCGTTCGTCCAAGACTATCGCATATCGGGCCTAGGGGGGCGGCAAGCGTCAGTCCCCTAATAGCGGTATAAGTCGTGTCGGAGGGAAGCCCATTACACCCTGAGAAACTACTGGAACCTACCAGCAAATCTCGCTTACCCTGGCCAGGGACTTTGCGTAATGGCTCTCTGACACAGCACGATATCTACTCCCAATACCGGGATGGACGAATCCTGTCTAACCGCCACTGCCTCCAAGTGCTCGGGACTGCACCCAACTGCTACCTGTTTGCACGACTCCTTTGAGCCGTGGTAGGGTATCAATCTAAGAACAGTGGGACACACTCGAGGCGAAGTAGCAGTGTCAAGTCTGCGGACTACGCTGTACTCATGTCACCTGGGAACTTTTCACTGACGACTGGTATCAAACCAACCAACAGTTCCCTGTGAGTCCTGTCCGGTGTACCCGTAACCTAACGAGCACCTGCATACTATCTCCAGTACGACGTACTGACGGCTGTGGGACAGACCATCTCCCCAACTGGGATGAGAAGCATACACACCAGTCTACTCCGGAGTATCGATGCTCTGTCTCGATAATCCAATGACCAGGGACCAGAATAAGGATGTGCTTGTAGACTACCCAGCCCCCACTAGTGTGACTGCCATCACAACGCTGGTAGACAACCAAGATCCTAAGAGCTCTATCAATACGTACACTCACATATTAAGATAGAAAAACCAAGTAGCATACTACCATGTTTAGCAAGACTGTTATATACATGTGAATATCCCAAGCTTCCATTAAGTAATATACAAGCTAGTATGATACAGTAATGGCCTTCTAGGGCATAAACACTAACAATCTCCCACTTGCACTAGGGCCATGTACTGGCATATCGTAGACCAATGATCTCGAGTAGCCTCTCGAACTGAATCTGAGGAAGGGCCTTCGTGAATGGATCAGCAATGTTCTCTTCAGAAGCAACTCTCCGAACCTCGATCTCCTGACGATCAATGATCTCCCTGATCAGGTGATACCGCCTCAAGATGTGTCTGGACTTCTGATGAGACCTTGGTTCCTTCGCTAAAGCTATAGCTCCGTTGTTGTCGCAATACAGAGGTATTGGATCAACTATGGTAGGAACAACCTGAAGTTCTGTTAGGAACTTCTTCATCCAGACTGCTTCTTTTGCGGCATCGCAAGCAGCTATATACTCCGCTTCCATCGTCGAGTCAGCAACGGTGTCCTGCTTGGAGCTCTTCCAGCACACCGCCCCTCCATTGAGGGTAAAGACATAACCCGACATGGACTTGGAATCGTCCTTATCACTCTGGAAGCCGGAATCAGCAAAGGCCTCCAACCTGAGGTCTTTTCCGCCGTAAACCAAGAACATCTCCTTAGTCCTCCTCAGGTACTTGAGAATGTTCTTAACTGCTATCCAGTGTTTCTCCCCTGGGTCTGACTGATACCGGCTTACCACGCTTAGTGCGTAAGCTACATCTGGTCTGGTACACAACATCGCATACATTATAGAGCCTACCGCAGAAGCGTAGGGTATAATAGACATGCGTTCCCTTTCCAAATCAGTCTTGGGAGACATCTCTTTGGAGAGGGTGATTCCGTGACAAGCCGGTAGATTACCGCGCTTAGAATCTTCCATACTGAATCTTTTCAGTACAGTGTCGATATACCTGGACTGCGAAAGTCCCAACATCCTCTTGGATCTATCACGATAGATCCGGATCCCCAGAATGTAAGAGGCATCACCCAGGTCTTTCATGGAGAACCTGTGTGACAAGAATCCTTTGACAGATTGTAGCATAGGAATGTCATTTCCTATCAATAGAATGTCATCCACGTACAAGACGAGGAATACGACACTTCTGGCCACAACTTTACTATATATGCACGGTTCATCTGGATTTTTGATAAAGTCATATTCTTTGACTGTCTCATCAAAACAGATGTTCCAACTCCGCGATGCCTGCTTTAGTCCATAAATAGACTTGAGCAGCTTGCATACTTTCCCGCTGCTCCCACTCTGATTGAAACCCTCTGGCTGATCCATATAGACGCTCTCTTCTAAATTTCCATTCAGAAAAGCCGTCTTTACGTCCATCTGCCAGATTTCATAATCATGGAAGGCAGCAATAGCAAGAAGGACCCGAATGGATTTGAGCATAGCCACTGAAGAAAAAGTTTCGTCATAGTGCAAACCAGGTCTTTGACGAAAACCCTTTGCAACAAGTCTAGCCTTATAGGTTTCCACCTGTCCATCTACACCAATCTTTTTCTTGAAGATCCATTTGCATCCTATGGGTTTTACCCCATCTAGAGCAAAGTCCAAAGTCCATACTTTGTTGGTGTACATGGACTCCATTTCGGTCCGCATTGCATCTAGCCATCGTACCGAGTCGCCGCTCTGGATGGCCTGCTGGAAGTCAGTAGGTTCATCATCTTCTATGATGCAATCCTCTCTATCCCCGTCTATGAGAAAACCGTAGTATCTCTCAGGCGGATGAGACGGCCTACTACTCCTGCGGAGGGGTGCAGGAATGTCCTGTTCTTCTTGAACTTCCGGTTCTACCAAACTTTCAGTAGCAGTTTGTGGTTCTGGAATTTCTTCCAGTTCTATTTCGCTCCCACTTGATTCCTTTTCTAAAAACTGATGTTCTAGAAAATGGGCATTACGAGAAATAAATACCTTTTGTTCCTCTGCGTAATAGAATAGATATCCCCTGGAGTGCTTTGGATATCCCACAAACAAACACTTTACTGATCGTGCCTCGAGCTTGTCCACATGCTGCTTTTTAACAAAAGCTGGACATCCCCAAATCTTTATATACTGTAGATGGGGTTTCTTCCTACTCCACATCTGATATGGAGTGGTAGGCACAGTCTTGGTAGGTACCATGTTCAAAAGATATGCCGCTGATTCTAGCGCATGTCCCCAGAAAGATCGCGGTAACTCAGCATTACTCATCATGGATCGTACCATATCCAATAGGGTTCGATTCCGTCTCTCCGATACACCGTTATGCTGTGGAGTGTACGGAGGAGTAAGCTGAGAGAGAATTCCATTCTCTTTTAGGTAACCTAGGAACTCGGCACTCAAGTATTCACCACCTCGATCAGATCTAAGTGTCTTTATACTTTTGCCGGTTTGGTTTTCTACTTCATTCTTATACTCTTGGAATTTCTCAAAAGCCTCGGATTTATGTTTCATCAGATGAATGAATCCGTATCTTGAGTAATCATCCGTGAAAGTAATGAAATAGGAAAAACCACCTCTCGCATGTGTAGACATCGGACCACATACTCGCTGTGTATGAGTCCTAAGAGCTCGCTCGCTCTTACTCCTTGTCCAGTAAATGGAGTCTTTGTCATCTTTCCTTTGAGACAAGATTGACAAGTGTCATAAGATTGATATTCGAATGAGTCTAAATATCCTTCTCTATGCAACTTAGTCAACCTTCTCTCATTGATGTGACCCAGTCTACAATGCCATAAGAAAGCTTTATTTAAATCTGGAGACTTTCTTTTTAGTGTGTTCTGGACATTGAAAATTTGGAGTTGGTTTAAAACATATATGCCGTTATTTAGAGTACCGGACCCAATCAAACCATGATTAAGGTGGATGTTGACAACATCTCTTACAAACGTGAAATCATAACCTTTATTTGATAACAAGGAAACTGATATGATATTACACGTTAAGCTGGGTACAAAATAACAGTTATATAAAACCAAAATGTGTCCACTCGTCAATCCTAGGTGATAATCCCCGACGGACGCAGCTCCCACGCTAGCTCCGTTAGCAACCCTGAGGATCATATCACCTTCCTTCAGCACTCTACGGTTTCTCAGTGCCTGCAATGAATTGCAAATATGAGATCCTGATCCGGTATCCAATAACCAGGAAGTAGAGTTGATCGACAGACAATTCTCAATTACAAACACACTTGAAGTCGAAGCCACAGCTTGCTTCGGTTCCTGGTTCTTGGCGTTCCACGCCTTGCAATCCTTCTTCCAGTGCCCTTTCCTGTGACAATGGAAGCACTCATCCTGGCCAACTATCGGTACTGCTTTCTTTTTCTTTCCCTTCCCTCCCACCTTACTAACACCGCCTCTAGGTCTGGGTGCGGCCTTCTTCTTCCTTCCTTTGGCCCTAGCCTTGGACCCGGAAGAAGATGAACCGCCAACAAACATAGCGGGTGTTTCCCTTGATGTCTTCAAGGTGCCCTCTGCACTCCTTAACATGTTCAGGAGTTCCGGAAGTTCAACTTCTTTTCTTTGAAGGTTGAAGTTCAGGATAAACTGGGCGTAGGTGTGAGGAAGGGACTGGAGAATAAGGTCTGTATAGAGCTCATTATCCAAAGTCGTCCCAAGGTCTGCGAGCTCTTCAATATAGCTGATCATCTGTAGGACATGTTCACCTACCGATGACCCGGCAGCCAACCTCGCTCGAAACAAGTTCTTAGAGGTCTCGTATCATGCTATACGAGATTGCTCTCCATAAAGTTCCTTTGTATGGAGAAATATGCCATCTAGGGACATATCCTCGTGCCTCCTCTGATGTTCATTGTTCATCGAGGCAAGCACGATGCACTTGGCTCTCGCGCAATCTAAATCCCAGGTTTTGCGGATTTCCTTATCCGCATTGCTGGATTTGGGACCAGGGACAGCAAGTGCCATAGCGGTGAGGACGTACCCCAGTTTGTCATAGGTCAAAGCCATTTTGACATTCCGCAGCCAATATTTATAGTTTGGCCCTGTCAGTATATTTTTCTCTAAAAGTAACTTAAGTCCAGTCATTTTCAGGGTCGCTGCAATTAGGAGAGAGAGAAGAAAACTCCTTAGCATGATGCTCTTGCAAGTTTAGAGTGGTTTTTAGTTTATCTAAACTGGATGGCTCCCACTGTTTCTCGAATCCTTCCTCAAACCATAAAAGAAGAATTAGTCAAGACCATTCTCACCGTACAATACTTGCTTAACCGTTCAGCCAGGCTGGTGTCGGTACTTCGACGGAGGTTTTCCAACGCTTTCGCGAAATTCCTTAATTAAATAACCTCTTTTCTCTGGGGGCGTAACCCCGCTGACACTTTTCTGGACACCTACTAGGTTTATAGCATTGATCGTTAAGTGACGAATATCCTGATAAGTATCAAATACTCACAGTAGGATCGGGATCCAAATATCATCGTCTGATAATGTTGTAGGAATGCTACCAACATTCATCAAACTCAAAATGGTATGCATCTCTTTGCAAATTTCAGTTTCTTTAGAAATTCCCGATATAAGTTTTTGCCCCATGCTTTTATGACCTTGGCGTTAGGTCAAAATGTCATAAGTCACATGTCAAGTTCTACCCATCATTATCTTGTCAGTTTGAACCCATCCATATATATCCTTGACGTTCGGCCAAAATGATAATACGACTGTCCCAAACTAACTCATCTATCTATGCAACAAATGAATATCCAGCAGCTACCAAACACTATGCCTTGGCGTTAGGTCAAAATACATAGCTTGAATACTACTGAATACCCAGATGAAATGACGGAGGGCTACGAATGGTTTTGGCGAAACCGTGAACGTAGTGAACTTGATATAACCGAAGGAACCTGATAGCTTTTAAAAGGAGTGGTTAAATCTCCGCATTTAAAAATATCTGTTTTAAAAATAACCGAGTGGTTTCTTTTAAATTGTTCCAACGATTTAAACTTTGGTTTGTTTTACTTTGCATTATAGATAATGCGTCCCATCATTAAACTATCATTGCAGAAAACAACGAAAATACAACGTCCTCTTATGCCATCCGCATTCGCCACGGGGTCCCGTCATCACCCGTTAGGTTACTTAACTAACGACAGAGCGGGGGCTGGGCTAGCGCGGGTGTAAAACATAAGTGACGTCTAAATAGCTACAATAAATATAGATATTTTACATTCGTCTGACGCAATGATATACATTCCAGAACACAGATAAACAATATTGGATTTGCAAGCAATCTGTATTTCTTTTGAGCCTGCAAGAAAAGACAGATTACACAGTTGTGATGAATAGCCGTTACCCCACCCTCGACCCCTACGGGTACGGCAAACTACCCACCCGGCAGTCTGTGTACCCCACCTTGGGTCAGTCCTAGGAGCAAAAACAGTAAAATGAAATAATACAACGGTGGCTACGACCGCAACCTGGAAGTGCCCCGCAAAAATAATATTACAACAAATTACATTTACAACAAATGAATTAAACAATAACCCATTGCTAACCCCGGCTATACACCACAACAGTCCAATACAGTTTATATGCACAAACAGATATAACCATTTCAGAAATGTGCAACCCCCTGCCAACCGACATACTAGCAGTTAGGGGAGGTTTACGAACACATTAAACAATCACAGATATAATCCAATATGCAAATACTGTACAATTTCGATCGATTAAACAACATCAATATTGCTCCAAAATCTGCTCTGTTAAACAGTAACCTGAGCAAATATTAAATATTCCAGAAAACCCCTAATTACACAGAAAAGCAACAGAAGAAAACTCGGTTCCTGACTCGCCAACTCGGCGGCGGAAGCGCGGCGACTCAGTAGGCTGAGGCCGCTCTTCCGCGGCGAGTTGGACGATTCAGGCGACTGTTTTTCTTGGGTGTTCTACTGGTGTCATGTCAAGCTCTCTGAACACACCTGAAAAATTTTAGGACTTCATTTTAACTTCGACAGAAACTTGACAGAATTAGGGTTTTTCGGCTTCGTTTTTCCGTTCGAAATTCGTACAAATTTGCAATTAAGTTATTTATTGTTTAGCGAGGCTCTGATACCACTGTAAGTCAATGTGCTTCACCCCAGTACTTGTGGGGAGGCGGAATTTTCAAAAAACGATCATGTTTAAAGAACGAACATCGACTAACCGCTTAAATCGAAGCTAAACGATAACTAACCAAACATATAGTTATTCTAAACTACTATGCTTAGGGATTATACCTATCGAAACTAGTCCTTCGTCTTTACGATCTCCTTGTTCTCCTCGGCCTTCTCTAGGTAGTAGACGATCCACCCGAGAGCAAAACTCCAAGCTAAACCTCTAAACTTGAGGCAACTAACCTTCTTAGATTGCTAATCAAAGAAGATAGATGAAATAGAGTGATGGTTATGGATTGATTAGTCTAACTAATCCTAGATCTCAACACATGAGGGTGAGGATTAGTCTTTTGAAGAGAGAGAGCTTGAGGAGAGAGAATGTGAATAATATTATGATATAAGTTTATGAGTATCATATCATATATGAAGCATTTTCTAATAATGAGAAAAGAATAAAGAGTGATGATAAATCATGCTTCATAAAATATCTAGTGGTGATTCATTAGCATGAGTCATTAAGCAATAAATGTGCATTAATGAAATGAATGAATCACCACCATGACTCATAAACTCATTCAATGAATATGACACATAACCCTCCTTAGTCACCACTTCTAGAAGCTTCTCGTACAATTACGAGAACGCCCCTCCAATCCGCAAAAATACGGAAAAACTTTAGACTGTAAAAATCCAATAACCGGATACCAGTAACTGGCTTAAACCAAAGCCGACTGGTAAAAACTGTCCGAAAGTCGTACGCGCGTAAACGCACGTATGCGTCCGAACCCTCTGTCGCAAAACCATGCAACCTCTATATCGTTTCGCCTGGAGTAGAAAACTCTCCGTGTGGGACTCTAGAGACTCGACTACTACGCTGGCAGTGGGTTTAACCACAGACCGCAAGCGGCACTAGCTGTACGTAACGGTCCCCAGGTAGTTGTCGATAAGAAGGCCGATGAGGAAACCCATCCGAACTCCTACTGAGTCTGATGTGACAATCTCCATACAGTCCGGTCCGTTCGTCCAAGACTATCGCATATCGGGCCTAGGGGGGCGGCAAGCGTCAGTCCCCTAATAGCGGTATAAGTCGTGTCGGAGGGAAGCCCATTACACCCTGAGAAACTACTGGAACCTACCAGCAAATCTCGCTTGCCCTGGCCAGGGACTTTGCGTAATGGCTCTCTGACACAGCACGATATCTACTCCCAATACCGGGAGGGACGAATCCTGTCTAACCGCCACTGCCTCCAAGTGCTCGGGACTGCACCCAACTGCTACCTGTTTGCACGACTCCTTTGAGCCGTGGTAGGGTAGCAATCTAAGAATAGTGGGACACACTCGAGGCGAAGTAGCAGAGTCAAGTCTGCGGACTACGCTGTACTCATGTCACCTGGGAACTGTTCACTGACGACTGGTATCAAACCAACCAACAGATCCCTGTGAGTCCTGTCCGGTGTACCCGTAACGTAACAAGCACCTGCATACTATCTCCAGTACGACGTACTGACGGCTGTGGGACAGACCATCTCCCCAACTGGGATGAGAAGCGTACACACCAGTCTACTCCGGAGTATCGATGCTCTGTCTCGATAATCCAACGACCAGGGACCAGAATAAGGATGTGCTTGTAGACTACCCAGCCACCACTAGTGTGACTGCCATCACAACGCTGGTAGACAAGCAAGATCCTAAGAGCTCTATCAATACGTACACTCACATATTAAGATAGAAAAACCAAGTAGCATACTACCATGTTTAGCAAGACTGTTATATACATGTGAATATCCCAAGCTTCCATTAAGTAATATACAAGCTAGTATGATACACTAATGGCCTTCTAGGGCATAAACACTAACATATATATATATAACCCTTCTTTAAAATAGCCGTGGTATAGATATGTCCCGGCATAAAGCAGACGTGACAGTAAGAAGTAAAATAGATATCTTATTTAAGATATACGTCCTGTTATTTTAATGATTAGTGTTAAGAGGTTTACCATTTAAAAGATTTCAGTGTTTTCTCAGACACGTCAAAATAATGAGGCTATAGCTCGGTTTTGAATTCCTTTTTATATGCAACTACTCGTAAAAAGGTATACGGGTACTGTCCCCCGGATTAGTCATGTTCGGCTACTATGATTAGGATATAACTGTGTACCTCATGATAGCAACATAACAATATATATATGGATGTCCAACATCGACACCTGAAATCGGAAATCTCTCGTGTCCATCACGAACACGTAAATGCAGATACCGTTGACACCATCTTAACAGATGATCGCCACCCGATATCCCCGGCTCCGATCGGTATCCCTTGGATATCCGCCGTGCCTAATCGAACCCCGGTCAGTATCCCCTGGATATCTGCCGTGCTCATCTATATTTCCGGTATCGAGTATCCTCGTTAGGCTCCCCGCCAATAATGCGGCTATCCTTCCCCTCGGCCTCGAACCGGGTCCACCATGTATCCCGCTGTATAGCTACCCCACTCAGTACGGATAAGTCACAAATCCGAAACCGTATAGCTACCCCACTCGGTTCGGAATAAAAACTCAGAAAACATAAAACCCATGGTGGACTCCAACTCATCATATCCAGAAATATCAAGTAAAGAATGAGAATACTTACATAGACCATTCTGATGATATATTATATATATTCATATATAACAGCGTCACATACCACTGATATATATCATCATGAGTAAATATCCAAAAATCCATAAGAATCAAATATAACAGCTATAGTACTGATATTCGTAATTTACAACAGGAAATAAGGAAAGACTGCTTAATTAAATCATATAGGCACAATGATATCAATCCTACTGTGTCATGGAACTACTAATGATGTGTAGTGTAGCATACGCGTCTGTGCTCGTGCAACATGGCAATCATTAGTATTTGTGCAAGTGTTCTAAAAGTGTAATAGCCTACTCATATTGATATCTACATATGCAATATATCATAACGGTCCTACAGTGACATGGCAATACTAATGAGGTGTAGTGTAACATAGGTATTCGTGCTTATGCAACATAGTACTCATTGGTAGTTATGCAGTGTTCTATCAGAGTGTTCGTATCGTGGAAACGTATAACATTAATAATTATAACGTAAGCAAGTAAAGTAATTATAATCATTTTGTATAAGTCTAAAGGTAACCTAGCCGTTACTCGGCATACGGATCTCATCATTACTGATACGCATAGTTTCTCGTATAATACCTCACCGTATCGCAACATCCAATTTATCTTTAAAACGTCATAACCCTTCGTACTAACTTACCAAACCATAATTTAACTACATGCAATTGAATATCATGCTAGATGCAAACTATCTCAAATATCAATATTTTGAATAATTACTAAACTATCTAGATACCATAATACTGTTTACAAGGTTGCGGGGGTGCTATACGCCATCCACCCGACTTCCCCTGTAGATGGAAATCTACTCACCAACTTCATAAGCTTGCTAAAATCCACGCTGCTATATATGCCAACTCTGTCTCGGAAATCCTCGCAATCGTACCTATAGTCGTATTTATGAAATATCGGCGTAAATATAATATCAAAACTCAAAACAATGAGATAGGCACCCATAGGTTAGAACCTACAGTATACTCAACCGAAATACGACAATATATATCTGTCGTTAACGTATAAACATTAACGGTTCAGCTGCAGTACGGAAATACGAAAAATCCGTATCGGAATATCTAAAAACTTAATAATATCTTTACTAATAATTCCTAGATTTCTCTGTAAGAATAATGGAACAATTCAAACAACACCATAGCTTATAAAATACCAAAACAAAGCTACAGAAGAAAAACCAACACCAAAAGCCTTGGGAGGGCCGGCGAGCTCGGAAAAATGGGAAACGTCGCCGGTCTTGGTAGGGATCTAGGGGCTCGAGCTTTGTGAGAAGTTCTCTAGTGGTCTCAGTATAGTTTTGGTCTTGATAGATTTTCTATTAGTTATACCTAAAGTTTCCAGATTCATGTTCAGTATGTTAAATATCACCATTTTCCTTGGTTCCTCACTCCGCACACTAAAAATAGATATTTGCTACCAGATTTTATATACTGAAATTATAACGTAAGCAAACAATACCAAACAACCCAAAATATAACCAGAGAGTTACCCTGAAAACCCCAACACCTAACTCCCTTATAAAACTGGCGAGCTCGGATTTCAAGAGAACGTCGCCGGCCAAAATTCGAGGTAAAGGGTTCGTATTCTTATGGGTTATTCTAGGTCCAATTTACAAGGTTAAGACACCGTTTGGTTTTTCTAATTTACATCTAAACTATAGCAGATTCTAAACAGAGCTATAATTATCCAAATAGGATATATACCGATATCATATCTCCAAACAAAAATAGTATTGAACTAAGAACATGCAGGGTTGAACTTTTACCTATTGGATGATTCACAAAAGAACACCAGCTCAAGAATCCTATGATGGAATCATCTAAGGGTTATAGTGTATTGAGTTTGATAAAAGGTACACTTGATGAAGGAAATCATTTCTCTCTTTCTTTTGGTATGAACACTTAGAAATTTTCATGGTTTGGGGCTGAAGAAGTATAGTGTTCAGTTGAGAGGCTAAGGAATTTATTAGGTATTGTGTGGCGTAGAGAATACATGAGGTGGAGGGGGTGAGATAGAGGTGGCATGAGAGGAAAGAGGAGGTGTCACACTTGAAGGGAGGTGGTGTGTTCATGTAATGAGGAGGTGGAGAGTGTTGGGCATGGTGAGGATACGTTATATGTGAGGGTTTTAACCTAGGTTATAGTATCCCAACTATTAACAAAAGACTTAAAACAAAAGAAACCCTTTTATGTAAAACCTACATCCATGTTTAAAAATTAAATACTTATCATAATACTTAATTATCATTATCTTAATGTAAAATACAATGTCATGTTAAAATAATAAAAATATCATTTTCGTGATACCACCCACTTTATTCATATTTATCAAAATAATTACATTTTTCGGATAAGAATCCGATACTAAAATTCATAAGCGATGTCATTTTTGTAAACTTATTAAATTCATTATTTTTATATTTAAAATTATAAATTAATATTTATAATTTTCCAAAATATTATAAATATGCACTAGTCAAATACTATAATACGGGTATAGTACGCATTCTTGGAAAAATCTTTTAAAACTGAATAAAACATATGCAAATCTTTTCTGAATCGCCGTGTGATGCGTAACTCATGGCACAAGTGACGGAAGCTCATTTATGAAATAATAAATGTATGTTCATATATGTTTTGCCAAAATATACGTTCCGCCCTTTTTAAATTATCTCAAAAGGTTTTCCTTGTAAACGTTCGTGTCGCTCACGGACACGTACAAAATAGCGATACTATAGCTCCTTTTCGAAAACCTCTTGTTAAACTTTTTATACATGCAAAATACTCAGGTACTGTCCTCTGATCAGTCCTCTTCGTCTACTACATAATAGAGTGCCCATCATGAAAACAAAGTGCTCAAGAGAAAAATCAGCCTCAAAAGGCGTATCCAACAATCACATGCGTCTGGTGCGCACGGAAAACCAAATCTAATACAAGTTCCACAAATATGCACAAAAGCAAAACTAAGTGCAACGAGTGTGCACGAAAGCATCTGTCCAGTGCAACGGATGTGCAAGACAACAACATCTAGTGCATCTATAGTGCCCGAAAATCTCAATCCAGTGCAACTAGCATGCAGGAAAGAAAATCCCAATCGAGTGCATTAGGTGTGCACAAAATCATATCTCATATCATGCGCCCAACGTGCATGAAAATCCAAATCATGTGCATCCATCATGCACGAATAAAAATCTAAATCAAGTGCAACCAACATGCACGAATATAATTCTCAATCAAGTGCATCCAACATGCACCAATAGAAATCTCTATCAAGTGTATCCGGTTGTGCACAAAATCCAGTACCCAGCGCCTAATATGCGCAAAATCCAGCCCAAGCGCGTCAGGTCCGTAAAAGCATCTAGTGCAGTAGTATGCACGAAAACGAACATCAAGTACACACGCGCACGAAAACACAAATCTGGTAAAACGAATGCTCGAAGACATAAATCGGGTGCAACCAATGTACGGAGTATAAATCTAGTGCAACCAATGCACGAAATACCCACCTGGTGCAGCAAATGCATGAAATGCAAATCTAGTACAACCAATGCACGAAATACGAATCCGGTGAAACAAATGCACAAAATACAAATCGGGTGCATCCAGTGCACGAAATATAAATCCGGTGCAACAAATGCACAAAATACAAATCCAGTGCATCCAGTGCATGAAATACCCAATCCGATGCAACAAATGCACGGGAACTCATCAATAACTCAAATGCGTATGAAAACTACTCCGAGTGTACCAAGGTGTATAAAAATCATAAACGTGTGCAACTGCGTGCACAAAACACATATCAATGCACTGCAAGTATATGTGAGTTATACCGAGTGCAGAAATCAAATCAAGTGCGTACCATACGCACAAATCAAATCAACTGTAAGAAATCATAAACATGTGCAGCTAAGGAACAAAATCGACATCAAGTGCAATAGATATGCACAAATCGCAAATCAACACAACGGTGTATAAAATATATATATCAAGTGCAATAACTATGCACAAAATTTAAATACCTATTGGGTGCAGCCATGGTGCACGAAAAGAATATCCTGAAACTCAAATCCAAGCGATATAAGCGTGATACTCGGATCACAACGCAAATTGCAACAAATGACATTGAGGTACACTTCCTACAATGTCAAAAAAATGTCGGTGCGCCCAAACTGGCAGAGCAAGAACATCCGCTTGCCTCCTGCTCACGGTCTGGAGTCTTCTGTCTCTGGGTCCTCATTTCTCTGTAGATTACCAATCTCGCAATCCATCGGCTTGTCGGCCCGGCCAGGTGTGCTAACGTAAATTATTCCGCTCTGGCACTCCTCTGGTCATCTCTCGGCCAATTAGTATGACCACTCGTAAAGCAGCACGTCACTGGCGTCGGCCTCTGGTCCTCTGAATACACGTGACACATCTAATCCTCGGTGCAAATCTTATCGCAGCAGTGTCCTGGAAGGCACCTGCTCAAGGTCTCTTCCGATCTTGCCTATGCCGAACTATATGGAGGCTGGTACTCATGCATAATCTTTTCCTGCTTTCTGGACATCAGAGTTCTCAGCACAGCATTTCCTCGGGAACTGGCTGTATCCCAACGCCTCCATATACATATCCAATCTCTAATCTCAACGGGGAGTAACAACTTTGTAAGTCTACGGTAGCGCCCCGACCGTCTGTCCAAGGACAAAATGCGGAAACGAAAACTTTTTCAAACTAGAAACCGGCGCTATCGCATACTTTAAATCCGGATCGAACCATTAACCTACAAGTAGAAAACAAGAGAAGGGATAGAAGGGCTATAGCGATCGATCCGTGTCCTTCGGTCTTTGGCCACCATCCCAAGCTCCTCGCGGCATCTCCGGTCTCGATCTCCTCGTCGGAAAGGTCACCACATCTTCGAGTCTTTTTACGGGCTCCCGCTTCATCCGAAGCAACTCGGGCATGAAGTTCGCTAGCCGACGTGTCCAAGGCGATTTAGAGAATGTGTGTGCTCACTTCGTCTCAAGCATCCATTGATTCTCATTGCATGAGAGTGTATGGATAGAGGTTGAAGATTATGCCTTTAATGGAAATGGTGAGCTAGAGAAAGAAGAAGAAGAGGAGCCATTTTCTTTCATTTGTTGTGCTATGAAAAATGAGAGTGAGAATGAAAAATACAAGACCCAACTCAATACCATGGCTGCCCTTCTCTCTCTTCCTCTCATTTCAAACCACAAATCAATCACATAATGTGACATTGGCATAAGAAAAGAGACCATGAGTCACTAATGAAGTCTATGTCACATTAAATGCACAAAATGATGATTTAAGCTCACAATTTCCATTTGTAAACATTAATCGATCCAAATGTTTACAACAATAAAAAAGTACGGCAACATCTAAAGTAAACTCGTGACGGATTACAAGGATACCCCTCACCTGTATATACATACCTGCATCCGCATTCCGACTGAATGCGAATGCGATGAGACTAAAGTAATCCAACAAATCTAATACTAGGATCCGGCTTAAACCAAAGCCTACTAATATGATCCGCCCGATCATGATCCGTGCACTACTGCACATATATGATCGGACCCTGCCATATATCATACGACCTCTACAACGTTTCGCCCGAAACTTGAAAACTGTCTGTGGGGGACTCTAAAGACTCGTCAATACTTTGGCTGTGGATTTAACCACTAGCTCGTCAGTGGTACTAGCTGTACGTAACGGGCTACCAAATATTGACCAAAAGTGAGGTCGATGAGCGAACTCATCCTGACACCCTACTGAGCCTGTCAGTGACAATATCCGTACAGTCCGGTCCGTTCGTCTATAAGCATTGCATGGCGGGCCTAGGGGGTTGGTAAAAGTCAGACCCCCAAAAGATGTACAAGTCGTGTCGGAGTGTAGCACAGAACACCCTGAGATACTACTGGAATACCTACCAGTAAATTTCCTGTCTTGGCCAAGGACTTCGTGTAATGGCTCTCCTAGACACAGCGCGATCTCACCCTAAATACAGGGAGAGACGAAACCCCTGCTGATCCGCTCACTGCCTCCATGTGGCTCGGGACTGTACCCGACTAAAACCTGTTTGCACGACTCCTTTGAGCCGTGGTAGGGTTGTAATCAAAGCACAGTGGGAACTCACATAAGACAAATGTCGATCTCAGGTCGATGAACTACCCTGTACACATGTCACCAGGGAACTGCTATCTGACGTCAGGTATAATACCAACTAGCATGTTCCCGGCGTGTCCTGTCCGGTGTACTCATAACCCAATGAGCACCTGTATACATCTTAGGTGATCCGACCGACACCAATGGCTTGTGAGACCGGCCACCGCCCCTCGTCAGGGTCTCGATTGTATACACTAGTCTACTAATGGAGTATCGATGCCCAGTCTCGAAACTCCCACGACTAGGGACCTTTTAAGGATGTTCTTATAGACCCCTGCTCCCACGTATATGATCGCCACCATACTGCTGGTAGTCAAGCAAGAATCCTAAGGGCTCTATCAACGTGCAATAGTGACCTGTAATGTCACCTAAAACTGTACACGATGATAACGATAAACCAGATAGCATACTATCATCTTGAGTAAGACTGTCCTACCGGCATAGGTCCTCCCTCAATCATTGCAATCACGTGCCTGTGATCCAATAATTGACTCTGAGGGCACTATATCCAACAAACTTCTCGTTAACATCTCGCACAAACATATTGTTCCACTCGTCTTTATTTTCGTCCACCTCGACGTCACGTCTTGCTATCTGCGTACCGCAATTGTTCTCGGCTACAGTCAATCTGGAGTCTCTCACACGGAATCGAAATTACGAACTCGGTATCTTCATCACTAAGTAAAAGATATCTAGCCGAACAGGTCCTCGGGAACTCTCCCCAATCATCGAGGGAACACTCTATATTCGTCCATTCTCGATCAACTCATAATGTATCTGGGTGAGGTCCTCTATCCGTAACTGGTCATCTTATTGATCTCCTATCGGATCATCCAACGAACAACGTCATCTCTTGATCGATTTACTCTAGATCTGAGTAAGATTCTCCACACTGGAAATCTTCAACTCAACAGGGCCTGCGTTGGAGCATCAAATCGGGCGAATCACTTCGTCTCTCAACTTAAGATAAACTAGCTATCTCCTGTCGCATCTCTGCCTGAAAGCTCCAGCGATCTTAGCTCGTAAGCTCTGGAAGCGACATCACATCAATCTCAGCAATAGCTGGGTCATCTGTCTGCACGGTAGATGACATCATAATCTCTGAGGTATGCTGTACATCAATAGTCCTCTCATAACAGGAAGCCTCTAACAATAGCCTGATCATCCGGTACAAAACTGCACACTCATCTCAAACGAGAGGTCACAACACAACACTACATCGATACGTTCCCATGTCACCAGAAAACACGATGGTCAGCCCTCGTCCACGACGAGCTCGCCCTGACCGCATCACTAGCCGCAACTCAAACTGCGCTCAAACCATGGTGACAGGAACCTCAATCAAGTATCGACGAAAATATATCAAAAGGATGAAATGAATCAACGGTTCCAGGATGAATACATGATCATAAGGAGGAACAGAATCAGTGAGAGTATGATCATGGAAACAAATAGAAATCAAGGATCTCAAATGGATGTATAATCAATAGGACGAAGAGAATCACAAGTCTCAAGATATGTACATCCTAAGGTCACTTAAGTGGAGTATCGTATCGCAAATATGCCGCGGAACATACGTACGGTATGTCACTCTACTCAAGCTACCTACTCCATCAATCAGGGTCAGCCTATGTAACGAAAGATCGGGTCTAATACCCCCTATTCAAGTCTATGTTCCGTAAGGTCAAGCCTACGTAACGAAATAAATTATGCCCCAGACTCCACATAGTCAAACCTAGACTCGAACCAAGGTTAAATCTAGCGCTCTGATACCAACTTTGTCACGACCCAAAATATTAGCTCATGACCGGCACTTAAATCACGCAACGTCTACAAGCATAACGTAACTTAAGTAAGTCGAAGCCCAGCAAATCTAAACCACCAAAAGGAATAAGTGAAGAAACATTGTTAAAAACCTTCGGGAATCTCAAGTAAAAATCTTTGACTTAAATTTACTTTCTTAAAAATTTCGGCAGCACCTCCTTTGTAAAACTAGCCCCGAAACGGGTACACCATAGAATATAAATAAATCATTCCCAAACGGGAGCCAATCACGTCCAACGGCGGAAACAACCACCACAAGCATATATATGTATACGACGCCCATCGGAGAAGATCAACACAAGGAATAAAGTAAAGCAAGACATCAAACCCACCAAGCGAACATATAACCCATCGCTCTATGTCTCGCAACTATAAGTCTTGCTAAGTCTTACTACTTATACAAATACTAGTTTCTGATTTGATGGAGTTGACTAGATACAATGGAAATAATAATACAAGAGTGGCACGATCCAACATGTACCACCTACCAAGAAAATCACCCGAATCCATCTGTGTGCCAGCGATGCCGCTACTGATCCAAGTGGTCAACCTGCAAGAACTGTGGCACAACGGGGGTGAGTTGCCAACTCGTGAGTAGAAAACATCATCAGGTAGAAATCGAAATAAACAACGATTTCCTAGGTCAACTATATCATAAAGGTAATACTATGATATCTAAGGTGACTGTGTCTACATATATGCCAATAATAATCAATGCCTGTATGCGTGTGGATCTCGTCCAATAATATAATCAATGCATGTATGCAGGTGGATCTCATCCAACAATATAACCAATGCATGTAAATATATGAGGATATCAAAGAACTTGTGTCCATCAATGACACATGAAATCATGGAACCTGAGTGTCCAACACCGACACTCGAAACATTATGAAACCCGTGTCCAGCATTGACACGTAAATCCTCATATGTCGGGCTCCGTCAGTCTGGATCAGCCCACGGTCTCCGTCGGTCCGGATCGGTCTGTATCAACTCTCGACTCCGATCGGTATCCTCTGGATAACCGCCGAGTCCAAATACTATCACCGGTAGGTACTAGCCCTCTTGCCAGGCTCATCGTCTATACCACGAAAATCACGTCTTGCCCCGGGGAACCATACCGGGTCCACCATGTACCCGTAGACGGTGCCTACCAGTCCTCGAATCGGGTTTCTAACACACGAGAAAACTCATGGTGGACACACTGAAATATCATATCAAGAGAAACCAGATTTTCAAACAATACATAAATTTCTTGAAATACCCCCACGGTCCTCAAATCCATAAATCACATGAAAACTGATGTATGCAAAATAAAACAGCAATATGAGCATATTAAACGAAAACTGCTCTTTTAAATGAATCCAATTTTAAAATATATCACGAGGTTCCCAATTCCTCCAAAATCAAATGCAATATCATATAAAGGCGTACATGTAGCTCTAGGATGTGTGTATATACATGTAAGTATGTAAGCATGATGCATTTCATATGCGCAATAGCACAAAAATCAACGTCTAAATGTCAATAATGATACAATACCACTTAGGTGTATGTGCAGCTATAGCCGGGTATGTCATGCAACTGTAACACCTGGGTTTAGGTTTATTGGTAATTGTGTGTTAATGTGGGGGTTTTGGTAAAAAGTTTACCAAAACGGGTTTCTAATAATTTATCTGGTTTTATGGTTATTTTAGTGGAATTTTATCACGACCGCACACACTTGTGCATGATAGGGTTAAGCTTAGGGTGACCTAGTTTCGGTGTGCATGGTGGGTTAACCATGTTTAGCCAACCATGGTGGGTTAGGCCTTTGGTTAAGATAATTGAGTTGATTATGAGCTAATTAGTTTAATTAAGGGTGATCAGGGATTAGGGTTGACTTGAGAAGGGATTTGATGGGTGTCTTGTAAACATTAAATTAGAGAGAGAATGGTGGCTCCTAGGTTGGGTCACCATCCATCTCCTCAAACCTTTTTGCATGTCTCCTCACACTATCTTTCACTCCCCCACATCTCTCTCACTCACACACTCACATCAGCCCAAATATCAGCATTTCAGCCACCAAATCCACACCAAAACAGCAACATCAGCTGCACTACAGCCCCAACTTCTTAAACAACATCACTACACACCACACTCCACCACAAATACTACAACACCATCTTCACCTACTGCTACAACAGCAACACAAAAGAAAATACAACACCACACCAAAGAGAAAGCAAAACAACAGCAGCAGTTTTCAGTAAGTTCAGTAGAAGCATCAGCCTGTAGCAGTGAGGCAGATCAGTCCATTTCAGCCAAATTTGCAGCACCAGGAGCTATAGCAGCAGCACACACTCCCTCCTTCTCCTCTTCTCCTTCATCTAGGGTCTTTAAAGGTATAAACCCTTAACCCGACTCCTAATTGCTGAAGTTATGGTTATCTATCTTAGTTTAGTGTTTATTATATGTTTTAGTGGTAGTTTTGGGTAATTTACATGAGTTTTGGCAAAGTGATGGTTGTGGTGGTTAAAGTAGCCTTATTAGGTGCTGTTAAGACTGGATCAACCAAGTTTGGTCCCAGATTTCATAAAAATACCCGATTTGCCCGACTTGGTGTAATTAAGCAGTTTTAGTGACTTTTTAGCATCTGTTAGATCTTCTGTTGACCCGAGCCCTTCAGGATAAAGATGGTGAAACTGCAGTATGGTAAGATTAGCAGAAACACACACACAAAACACGGGGACCCCTCTCCCCTTTCTGGCCGCCGATTTTATCAGTATGGCAGCATTTGCGGCCAGAACGGGGGTGGAGTGTTGGGATTTTGGGTGTGGGGCTCTGCTGGGTAGCTTAATCTGTTGGTATCTGTAACTTTTTAAGTTGGGCCTAGAGGCAAAATCTGGAGCTATAAACGTGTTTTCGATGTTTTAAAACTTGTGCGACACCCGCGTGATACGCGCGGTTCTGTGGCGTGCTGCGCGACACATCGCGTCGGAGTAGGTTCTGGTGGGTTTGCACGCGTCGCGACGTGTCGTGTGCACGCGCGTTTAGTTTCACGCACGCGTATCCCTTTTATCGATATATCATGTTTTGCAGGATTTTTCTTTATATGGTGACTTTTGTAAATTCAAGGTTCTCCGGCGGAGACTTCGAGCGCAGCGGAGAAAGGGAAGCAGGTGGTCGGACACACCTAGCGCGGGATCACGGGTGAGTAGATTTCACATCTACGCGGGATGATCGTTTGGATAGCGCAAGTCGCCCGATAGATTTAGTAAACTTGAAAATAGTAAACTTTAACATTTACTTGTGTCATTGATATAATAATACTTGCATGATAATTGCTGCAGTTAGGATCTATATGTTGTACCAATATGCGCAAACTCATTCTATAGAACACATGCACCATTACCAGGTTTTTATATGCAGCACGAGCATTATTCATATGTACACACACACCCTGGTAATTGCCATGTTACGACACTAGATAACTATAAATCTGAAACATGTTAATTGCTTAGACCTGTGCTATTGCAATAAATATTTAAAATGAAATCATAAAAATTGCTATTCTCGTGCATATATATCATTATATCATTTGCTCATGCCTAGTATAAATCATACATTGCGACTTGAACATTGATACCATATTCACTCATTATCATTGACATATGCACCTATGATGATTTCATTAGATTTATGATATTTCTGGATTTCGGGGAAAAGCCGCAAGATTTCAAACTTATGATCTTTTAAAATATAAAAGTTGCAGTTTTCGAGTGATGTAAAGTGTCGTCCACCATGAGTTTGTTGTGGTTTTCGAGACCCGTTTCGAGGAGGTGGATGAACCGTCTCGAGTACATGGTGGGCCCGGTAAGGTACCCCGGGACAAGAAGATCGCAGGAGATGGCGTTGAACCTGGCAGGGGACGGATTACCTACCGGTGACTTCATTGGCACGGTGGATATCCAGAGGGTACCGACCGTGGCCACTAGATTGAGATATTGATATTTGACATGGATCAGCCGGACGGCTGACGCCAGAGATACTTGACATGGATATATGAGGTTGAGACAGTTTTGAGGTTTCGTTGCTGGACACAGATTTTTGTTGATTCCATGGATATTATGCTGATATTTAAAAAGAGTTTCAAAAACAAAAGAAAGAACAGTTCTTATACCTACACGTTGAGATCTTGAGTTGACTCATATAGCATACATACATGTTAGTATATTCATGTGGCATACATACCTGTTAGTGCATCCATGTGACATACATACTTGTTAGCACACTGATGATGCATACATACCTGCTAGTGCATATAGCTATACCTGTGTTAGAGATGCTAGGATACTTGTGTGCATACATGCGATAGCCTTTGTAGATGTTATTTATTACTTACGAGCTGGCAACTCACCCCCGTTGTGCCACAGCTTTTCTGCAGGTCCGTTCCGTCAGCACTGTAGCGGCGGACACTTTTGCCTCTTTTGCTCTTTCTGCCTGGACTCGAGGCTTTTGCTCATAGGTGGGTTGTTATCATTTTATACCACCTTATGTATTCATTGTATCTAGAGTACACCATCTACTACTATTTCAGTTGCACCAGTTATTTGGATTATTGTATATTGACCTAGAGGTGAGGTTGTGAGACTTGTGGATGATATGTTATTTTTGGGGTCGAGCTCACTTGATTCGACATATTATTTTATCTGTGCTTTCATGCTTACTTATGCTCATTGAATTTTACTTTGCGTGGGATTTGTGACCGCCTTGAGGAGAAGAGCTATCTCCCGCTTGGGGAAGCCGTTTTCATGTTATTCATTTATATATTCCTGTTTTGTACCCGTTGGGGGACTATTTTACAATGGAGATTTTGCCGGAAATTTGGGAAAGGAAACTTGTTTTTTAAAAGGAGACTTGATATGGTTTAATGGGACAAAGTGCTTTAAATAAAATGGTTTCTTTCCTTCACTCTAATTCTAAATCAGGTTTTGTTTTCTGGGCTTCGGCTTACTTATTTTACGGACGCCTTGAGACGTTTCGTAACTTAAGTGCCGGTCACGTTCCGTACCTTGCGGGTCGTGACAAAGTTGGTATCAGAGCGATAGGTTTCACCTTTCTGAGTGTAGGATGACCCTTAGTAGATGGAGTTAGTGACTTAAGCAAGGTAGCGTAGCGTGCGTATGTCCGCGGCATACTTGTAATACGGTACTCCGCCTAAGTGACTTTAGGATATACTTGCTTGAAATTCCTTCTTCAATTCCGTGTATCCTACGATTCTATTACACCGTTCTTATTGTCTTGTTTCCTGTACCAGTCACTATACCGCAGAGGGCTACCAGAGCGCAGAGGGCTGCCGCCCAAGGCGAGATTCGAGCTTGCTCGTCCGAGACTAGGACTGAGCAGGGTGGTATTCCTACACCGCAGGGATAGACTGATCTGCCTTCCCCAGGCCGTATGGATAGGCTTGAGTCTGGTATGGAGGAGCTGCAACAGATGATGGGGAGTATGCAGGAACTACGTCAGATGGTGGGATCCTTAGTTGCGGCCAGTCGTGCACCGAGGCCGGAGGACGTACCCACTACATCCCAGACTACTCTGATACCTGCTCATACTACTACCACCGTGGCCATCCCGTTTTCTCTACAGGAGTTCATGAGGCTGAGACCTCCAGCCTTCATGGGTACCGATGGAGCAGAGGACCCGCAGACGTTCCTTGACAGTTTGGTAGGATCTGCCGCTCGCTGAGATGTTCTGATGACCGATGGGTAGAGCTGGCGAGTTTCCGACTAGAGGGCCTCGCACAGATATGGTCGGAGTCAGTTTTGAGTGGTCGAGCTGCAGTTCTACCGCCCATGACCTGGACCGAGTTCACAGCAGTCTTTCTAGCCCGTTTCCTTCTGGAGAGCGTTCGTGACGCCAGAGCTCGTAGTTTTGAGGCCTTGATCAAGACTCCAGGGATGACGGTGTCTGAGTATGACGTCCAGTTCATGCAGTTATCCAGATATGCTCCGTACTTGGTGGATACCGAAGCGAAGAGGGTGAAGAGGTTTATACAGGGACTGGATGCCCAGCTATTCCTTGCCATTGGCGCCCAGCAATACAATACCTATTCAGTGGCTATGGATACAGCGATGCGGATGTAGGCACGTATTTCAGCGACTTCGGACGTTCCCGCGCCGAAGAGGATTCGTACCGGCATGCCAGATCAGAGGCAGCGTGCCAGATTCTTTCCGAGAGATAGGGCCGGCAGAGGGTTTGGATGAGGTCAGCTGTATGGTTCGTATCCACAGGGACAGCAGGCGTCGCCAGGATTTTTTGGTTGCGGGAGTCTGCACCATCGTATCAGAGACTGCCCGGTGAGACGACAGGGAGTGACGACAGTTCCGCATGTGACCCTACCACCATCAACGCCCCCTCCTTAGAGAGCTCTACTTCCTGCCACAGGCGATGCTCCACGCTAGTCAGGTGCACCCAGAGGCCGTGGACGCGGTGGACCTATCCAGAGAGGACGAGGCGGCAGAGGCCGAGGCCAAGGTCAACCCGCTATTGGTGGAGGTCAGGCCTGGGTATTTGCGTTGACACCGCAGGATGCACAGGCATCGAATGCCGTTGTGACAGGTACCCTATCAGAATGTTCTGTTGATGCACACGTGTTGTTTGATCCCGGATCCACGCATTCGTACGTTTCCACACACTTCGTGCCGAGTTTGGGTAGAGAGTCCGGTTTGCTTGATCAGCCGCTTTTTGTGACCACTCCTGTGGGAGAGTCATTTGTTGCTAAGCACGTGTTCCGATCTTGTACCGTCCGTATTGGCGAGCGAGAGCTGCCTGTCGACTTGATCCTTCTTGAGATGTTAGACTTCGACGTCCTTTTGGGCATGGATTGGTTAGCCACGTGATATTCGTCTGTGGACTGCCGCGAGAAGACAGTTAGATTTTTTTTCCCTGCGAGTCGGCTTTTGTTGTGCATGGGGATCGTGGTCCCGCCTCTCACATATTGATTTCTTCTCTTCGCGCTGATCAGCTGTTGAGAAAGGGATGTCTGGGATTTCTAGCCTATGTTTGCGATACTAGAGCTACATATGTTCCATTGGACCAGGTTCCGATTGTTTGCGAGTTCCCCTATGTTTTCCCTGATGAGCTGACAGGATTGCCGCCTGAGCGCGATGTCGAGTTTTGTATTGATTTGATTCCCGGCTCGGGGCCTATTTCTATACCGCCTTATCGGATGGCCCCGGCGGAGCATAGAGAGTTGAAGGTTCAGTTGGAAGATTTGTTAGATAAGGGACTTATTCGACCCAGTGTTTGTCCATGGGGTGCTCCGGTCCTGTTTGTCAAGAAGAAGGACGGAAGTTTGCGCTTATGTATCGACTACCACCAGCTGAACAAGGTTACCGTGCGGAATAGGTATCTGTTGCCACGCATTGATGATTTGTTTGATCAGCTTCAGGGTGCGGGTTATTTTTCGAGGATCGACTTGCGATCAGGATACCATCAGCTGCGAGTCCGACAGGAGGATATACCGAAGAAAGCTTTCCGTACACGCTATGGCCACTATGAGTTTCTGGTGATGTCGTTCGGACTCACCAACGCCCCCGCAGCATTTATGGATTTGATGAACCGTACCTTCATGCCATATCTCGACTTGTTCAACATAGTGTTCATTGATGATATTTTGGTGTATTCCCGGAGACGAGAGGAGCACAAGCAACACTTGCGGATTACGTTGCAGACTCTGAGGGAGCACTAGCTCTTCGCAAAATTTTCCAAATGTGCATTCTGTTTGGACAGCGTTGGTTTCTTGGGTCACGTGATTATGATAGATGGCATATGTGTCGACCCGAAGAAGATTGAGGTCGTTCAGCAGTGGCCCAGACCGACATCGGTTATGGTGATCCGCAGTTTTCTAGGCCTGGCAGGCTACTACAGGTGATTCGTTCAGGATTTCTCCCGTATTCTGCACCTTTAACCGGTTTGACCCGGAAGGGAGTTCCTTTCGTTTGGACGGAGGAGTGAGAGCACAGTTTTCAGCAGCTACGGACTTGTTTGACTACGGCGCTGGTATTATCATTGCCTTCAGGATCAGGCCGATTCGTGGTTTATTGTGACGCTTCAAGGGTGGGACTAGGATGCGTATTGATGCAGCATGACAGGGTGATCGCGTATGCTTCGCGGTAATTGAAGAAACATGAACAGAACTACCCCACTCATGATTTGGAGATGGCTGCAGTGGTCTTTGTACTTAAGATCTGGCGACATTACCTCTACGGCGAGTCGTGCCAAATATTCACTGACTACAAGAGCTTAAAGTATATATTTCAGCAGTGAGACCTGAATCTAAGACAGCGTCGTTGGATGGAGCTGGTGAAAGACTATGATTGCGAGATCTTGTATCACCTGGGCAAGACCAATGTAGTGGCGGATGCTTTGAGCAGGAGGCCCGGGGTAGTCTATCTTGTTTGCGCGTAGTGCAGAGGCAGTCGTCAGCAGATTGGCAGATTTTATGCGACAGCCGAGTTGAGTTCGAGTTCACTCCGACAGGGGGACAGCTTGCGCATGTTCGTGCACGTCCGCAGTTACTTGACCGCATTCGAGAGGCACAACCCAGTGATGACCGACTTTCAGAGATCATGGAGCAGAATAGGCAGGGCAGATATTCTGAGTTCGTGATCGACGATCAGGGAGTACTACGATTTGGGACTCAATTGTGCGTACCAGATTCGGAGGGACTGCGACGTGAGATTCTTGAGGAGGCGCATAGATCTACATACAGCGTTCATCCAGGTTCCACCAAGATCTACCGTGATTTGAGAGATGTCAATTAGTGTGATGGGATGAAGGGGGATGTCACTGACTTCGTGTCGAGATGCCTGACTTGTTAGCAAGTCAAGGACGAGCACCAGAGGCCAGCAGGAGAGTTTCAGCCTTTGCCCATTCCGAAGTGGAAATGGGAGCAGATTTCGATGGACTTCGTTGTGGGTCTACCCAGGACCAGTCGAGGGTACGACTCTATTTGGGTGATTGTGGATCGATTGACGAAAGCGGCTCACTTCCTGCCAGTAAAGACCACTTTCAGTTTTGCTCAGTATGCCCAGATTTACATCGACGAGATCGTGCGGTTGCATGGCGTACCGACTTGTATCGTGTCAAATCGAGGCACCCAGTTTACCAGCCGACTATGGCAGAGACTTCAGGAGGCATTGGGCACTCGTTTGAGCTTCAGCACAGCATTTCCTCCGCAGACTGACGGGCAGTCAGAGCGGACTATTCAGACTCTCGAGGACATTCTCAGAGCGTGCGTTTTGGACTTTGGCGGTAGCTGGGATCGTCATTTACCTTTAGTGGAGTTCTCCTACAACAACAGCTTCCAGGATACTATTAAGATGGCACCTTTCGAGGGCTTGTATGGGATGAGATGTAGATCGCCCGTCTGTTGGACTGAGCTGAGCGAGAGCAGTATTTTTGGGCCGCCGATCGTGCAGGAGACGACCGAGAAAGTGCAGTTGATTCGAGACCGGATGAGAGAAGCTCAGAGCATGCAGAAATCGTATGCGGACAGACGCCGTCGCAGATTAGAGTTTGCAGTTGGCGATCATATTTTTCTGAGGGTCTCTCTGATGAAGGGCGTGATGCAATTTGGGCGAAAGGGAAAGCTTAGCCCTAGATTCGTGGGTCCCTTCGAGATCCTCGAGCGTGTCGGCGCTGTTGCATATCGTTTGGCTCTTCCACCCAGCTTTTCAGATGTTCACCCCGTCTTCTACGTATCGATGCCACGCAGATATCTTCATGAACCTTCCGACACGATTCAGCATCAGACCGTTCAGCTTGAGCCCGACCTTTCGTTCACCGTGCAGCCAGTTGAGATATTAGATCGGCAGGTGAAGAAACTTCGATCAAAGGTCCTGCCGTCTATGAAGGTTTTTTGGCGCAGCCCGAATGGTGAGGAGATCACTTGGGAGGCCGAGGGAGAGATGCAGAAGAAATTCCCTCATCTTTTTGAAGGTACGCGTAGTTATGTATTTTAAAATTCGGGGACGAATTTTCTTAAGGGGGAAGACTGTAACACATGTGTTTAGGTTTAGTGGTTATTGTGTGTTAATATGGGGTTTTTTTTAAAATTTTACCAAAACGTGTTTCTAATAATTTATCTGGTTTTATGGTTATTTTAGTGGAATTTTATCACGAACGCACGCACTTGTGCATGATGACTAGGGTTAAGCTTAGGGTGACCTTGTTTGGGCGTGCATGGTGGGTTAACCATGTTTAGCCAACCATGGTGGCTTAGGCCTTTGGTTAAGATAATTGAGTTGATTATGAGCTAATTAGTTTAATTAAGGGTGATTAGGGATTAGGGTTGACTTGAGAAGGGATTTGATAAGTGTCTTGTAAACATTAAATTAGAGAGAGAGAATTGTGGCTCCTAGGTTGGGTCACCATCCATCTCATCAAACCTTTTTGCATGTCTCCTCACATCATCTTTCACTCCCTCACATCTCTCTCACTCACACACTCACATCAACCCAAATATCAGCATTTCAACCACCAAATCAACACCAAAACAGCAACATCTGCTGCACTACAGCCCCAACTTCTTAAACAACATCACTACACACCACACTCCACCACAAATACTACAACACCATCTTCACCTGCTGCTACAACAGCAACACAAAACAAAATACAACACCACACCAAAGAGAAAGCAAAACAACAGCAACAGTTTTCAGTAAGTTCAGTAGCAGCATCAGCCTGTAGCAGTGAGGCAGATCAGCCCATTTCAGCCAAATTTGCAGCACCAGGAGCTATAGCAGCAGCACACACACTCCCTCCTTATCCTCTTCTCCTTCATCTAGGGTCTTTAGAGGTATAAACCATTAACCCGTCTCCTAATTGCAAAAGTTATGGTTATCTAGCTTAGTTTAGTGTTTATTATATGTTTTAGTGGTTGTTTTGGGTAATTTAGGTGAGTTTTGGCAAAGTAATGGTTGTGGTGGTTAGAGTAGCCTTATTAGGTGCTGTTGAGACTAGATCAACCATGTTTGGTCCCAGATTTCATAAAAATACCCGATTTGCCCGACTTGGTGTAATTTAGCAGTTTTAGTGACTTTTTAGCATCTGTTAGATCTGCTGTTGACCCGAGCCCTTCAGGATAATGTTGGTGAAACTGCAGTATGGTAAGATTAGCAGAAACACACACACAAAACACGGGGACCCCTCTCCCCTTTCTGGCCGCCGATTTAATCTGTCTGGCCGCAACTTGCGGCCAGAACAGGGGTGGGGTGTTGGGATTTTGGGTGTGGGGCTCTGCTGGGTAGCTTAGTCTGTTTGTATCTGTAACATTTTGAGTTGGGCCCAGAGGCAAAATCTGGAGCTATAAACGTGTTTTCGATGTTTTAAAACTTGTGCGACACGCGCGTGATACGCGCGGTTCTGTGGCGCGCTGCGCGACACAGCGCGTCGGAGTAGGTTCTGGTGGGTTTGCGCGCGTCGCGACGTGTCGTGTGCACGCGCGTTTAGTTTCACGCACGCGTATCCCTTATATCGATATATCATGTTTTGCAGAATTTTTCTTTATATGGTGACTTTTGTAAATTCTAGGTTCGCCGGCGGAGACTTCGAGCGCAGCGGAGAAAGGGAAGCAGGTGGTAGGACAAACCTAGCACGGGATCACGGGTGAGTAGATTTCACATCTACGGGGTACGATCCTTTGGATGGCGCAAGTCGCCCGATAGATTTAGTAAACTTGAAAATAGTAAACTTTAACATTTACTTGTGACATTAGAAATAATTATACTTGCATGATAATTGCTGCAGTTAGGATCTATATGTTGTACCAATATGCGCAAACTCATTCTGTAGAACACATGCACCATTACCAGGTTTTTATATGCGTCATGAGCACTATTCATGTGTACCCACACACCTTGGTAATTGCCATGTCACGACACTAGATAACTATAAATCTGAAACATGTTAATTGCTTAGACCTGTGCTATTGCAATAAATATTTAAAATGAAATCATAAAAATTGCTATTCTCGTGCATATATATCATTATATCATTTGCTCATGCCTAGTATAAATCATACATTGCGACTTGAACATTGATACCATATGCATTCATTATCATTGACATATGCACCCATGATGATTTCATGAGATTTATGATATTTCTGGATTTCGAGGAAAAGCCGCAAGATTTCAAACTTATGATCTTTTAAAATATAAAAGTTGCGGTTTTCTAGTGATGTAAAGTATCGTCCACCATGAGTTTGTTGTGGTTTTCGAGACCCATTTCGAGGAGATGGATGAACCGTCTCGGGTACATGGTGAGCCCAGTAAGGTACCCCGGGGCAAGAAGATCGCAGGAGATGGCGTTGAGCCTGGCAGGGGACGGATTACCTACCAGTGACTTCATTGGCACGACGGATATCCAGAGGGTACCGAACGTGGCCGCTAGATTGAGATATTGATATGTGACATGGATCAGCCAGACGGCTGAGGCCAGAGATACTTGACATAGATATATGAGGTTGAGACAGTTTTGAGGTGTCGTTGCTGGACTCAGATTTTTGTTGATTCCATGAATATTATGCTGATATTTAAAAAGAGTTTCAAAAACAAAAGAAAGAACAGTTCTTATACCTACACGATGAGATCTTGAGTTGACTCATATAGCATACATACATGTTTGTATATTCATGTGGCATACATACCTGTTAGTACATCCATGTGACAAACATATTTGTTAGCACACTGATGATGCATACATAACTGCTAGTGCATATAGCTATACCTGTTTTAGAGATGCTAGGATACTTGTGTGCTTACATGCGATAGCCTTTGTAGATGTTATTTATTACTCACGAGCTGGCAACTCACCCCCGTTGTGCCACAACTTTTCTGCAGGTCCGTTCCGTCAGCACTGTAGCGGCGGACACTTTTTCCTCTTTTGCTCTTTCTGCCTGGACTCGAGGATTTTGCTCATAGGTGGGTTGTTATCATTTTGTACCACCTTATGTATTCATTGTATCTAGAGTAATCCATCTACTACATTTCAGTTGCACCAGTTATTTGGATTTTGTATATTGACCTAGAGGCGAGGTTATGAGACTTGTGGATGATATGTTATTTTTGGGGTCGAGCTCACTTGAGCCGACATATTTTTTTATATGTGCTTTCATGCTTACTTATGCACATTGTATTTTACATTGCATGGGATTTATGACCGCCTTGAGGCGAAGATCCAGCTCCCGCTTGGGGATGCCGTTTTCATGTTATTCATTTATATATTCCTGTTTTGTACCCGTTGGGGGACTATTTTACAATGGAGATTTTGCAGGAAATTTGGGAAAGGAAACTTGTTTGTAAAAAGGAGACTTGATATGGTTTAATGGGACAAAGTGCTTTAAATAAAATGGTTTCTTTCCTTCACTCTAATTCTAAATCAGGTTTTGTTTTCTGGGCTTCAGCTTAATTATTTTACGGACGCATTGAGACGTTTCGTAACTTAAGTGCCGGTCACGTTCCGTACCTTGCGGGTCGTGACAGCAACATAGCATAATGATGTGAGCATAGCAAGTATATCATAGCATGATGTAGCAATTCTATTGTGTGACTGACATAGCAATTATCGACGATGAAAGTGTGTGAGCTGGCAATCTGTGTAAGTGTAACATACGCATCATCGATAATGGTGTTGGTGTACCAGCACAGGTATATATATAATGCAATGAGAATATTATAAATGTAGCATAAGTTACATCGTACGCGAAATGCTATCAGGTATACGTATCTACAATATATTTGAGTCGGTGAATCTATCAATCGGCATCCATACTCACAACACCACGTATGGTATAATCTATCATACGGCATCCTCTAATCAAGGGTATAGATCAATCAACAGGTAAAACTCATCGTGTACGGTAATCCATCGTACGGCGGCATTAAACAATTAGGGATTCTATCAACCTATACAACAACGGGGGTACGGATCTAAGTCCCATACGGCATTTCACTCATTATGCACATCATTATCCATATATATATATATATATATATATATATACCTATCTCTCAGGTCACATCTGTGTCAATTTCGTATCAGGGGACTGGCAAGGAATCAACTATCTCTTATCGACCCGCATCCATATAACGACATATCAACCAAGTCATTTTATCTCATCGTATACTCTTTTCATCGCATAAATCACTCAAATCAAGTCATTTACATATGCATTCTATCATATAAATCTCCAAGAGTTATGTCCCTATAGCTTTCATCTCATATCTCGATATATATACTAAATCATTAATACCACCTCTAACTATCTATTTTTAACTACATCTATAGTTTTCAAAAGTAGGTTTCTCCTACTGTATTCTATGTATATATATTGGTCTCCGTTCATAAATTTGCGGGGGTGCTATACGCCATCCACCCGACTTCCCCCGTAGATATAAATCTACTCACCTGTGGAACTCCTCGTCCAGGCGTGGTCGATGTGCTTCGTCGTCTCGGAATCCATGCGAATGTACCTACAATCAATATGAAATCGCAAAGCTATTAACATCAAGTTCCGAAATCCAAATACAGCACGCGGTGCGCTCCTAGGTTAGAACCTATAGCCTTCGCTTGCAAAACAACCCAACAACCCTCGTCGTTGACGTACAAACATCCAACGACCAAATACAATATCAAGTCTAAAAACCAAGAATTCCAATACCGGAAAACAGAGCCAAAACCCTAACTAGGGTCGCTATTCATGAAAACCACCAAGCCTAAAAGCCCAATCGTACCAATAACCCTATACTTGTAAACTGTAAAGTAGTTTAAGAAATTATACCGATCGATCCGTGTCCTTCGGTCTTCAATCTCAGTCCTTAGCATGTTGCGGCTGCCTCGACAATGTTCGCTCTCCGGTCACGCTCGTCGAAGAGGACACACGTCGAGGATTCTTTATACGGGCTCACGCTTCTAAACCGAAGCAACTCGGGCATCCAGTTTGCTAGCCTAGATGTCCATGACGAAGTAGAGATAGTGTGTGAATACTTTGTCTCAAAGTACCCATGTATTTGGGTTTAGATAAATTGAAGTTTCCAAGTGAAGGAAATTTTGTGAGCTAAAGAAATTTCCATGAGAAGAATAAGGTTTTGGCTCAAGAAAGATCATGGGGCTCGGCCATCAAAGAAGAAATGGCTATCTGCTTTTTTTTCGAAATTTCTCCACTGTGAATATTGGTGAGTGGTGAGGGTATGCTATAAAGTAGCGAGTGTATTCAATTGAATAAATTAATCCCCACTCAAATGTGAGCAGACACCACAAAATATCCACCACAAAATATCCTTAATTGGACAAAACCAATTAAAGCTCCGGGAAACACTCACCCACTCCATGACTCACACAACCAAACTCATCTAGAAGAAGCCCACGAAATGTGTTGTAGAAAATTTCCAGCACATGAAAAGAATTGGCCAAAAACAATACTCACCCAAACCCAATAATTATATTTTATATTTTTCTGAAATGTTATAACTGAGTCGTGCAAACAGGTGGATTTTGGGTACAGTCCTGAATCGCATAGAGGCAGTGAGCGACAGGAGGGGTTTCGTTTCTCCCGGTATAGGGAGTTGATGTCGCGCTATGTTTGATCGTCCATAACAGCAAATCCCTGGCCACGGTTCTCGAGATTTACTGATAAGAGTTATCGTTAGTTTCTCGAACCGTTATGGGCCGTAAATCAGCATGACTTATAAAGTTACTGGGGTCTGACATTTACCACCCCTAAACTTCATATGCGACATATCAGACGAAGAGAACGAACTGTACGGTCAGTGTTGCTTACAGGCTCGTTACGGTTGGGATGAGTTCACTCGTCGGACACCTCTTTTTGGTCATGTACCTGGGTAGCCGTTACGCACAGCTGGTGCCGCCGACGTGGTTGTGGTTAAACCAACTGCCAGCGTACTGTCGAGTCTTTCGAGTCCCACACAGAGAGTTCCCTAGTTCAGGCGAAAGATATAGAGGCCGTAAGTTGTTACGGCAGGGTTTCGATCATGCTCGTGTAATCATTACAGGAATAATGATCGGAATGTTAATACCGGTAGGCTTTAGTTTAAGCCGCATGCCAGTATTATATTATTGGATTATTTTTATTCGTATATTTCGGAATTCGGATACGGGTATACTTATACGTGTAAGTCCACGGTAGCGCCCCGGCCGTCTAACAGACGCCAAATGCGGAACAAAAACTTTTTACAACTGGCGCTATCGTGTACCGTAACCCGGATCTGCCATTAAAGCTAAACTAACAAATTGCAAAGGGGGTAGAAACGTTATACCGAATGATCCGAGTCCTTCGGTCTTCAACCATCATCCCACGCTTGTTGCGGCTGCTCCGATCTCCTCGATCTCCAATCTTGTCGTCCAGGTGGCACCACGTCGACGGATCTTTAAACGGGCTCCCGCCTCTCAACCGAGGCAACTCGATCGTCAAGTTTGCTAAAAGAGACGACCAAGATGAAGTAGATAATGAGTAGAACACTTTGTCTCGTTACGTCCAAGGCTGTGGACGAACGGTTAATGAAGTTGCCTTTTGGAATCTGGTGAAATGAGAAATGAGGCTTATCTAATTTCCATGAGTCCAAAACAATACCAATCTTTTTGTAGCAACCATTTGCAAACCATAAGGGGGTGGCCGGCCACTTATAGGAGGTGGGGGTGAGCGTAGGAGAGGGGGAGGAGACATAAGAAAAATATCTAGTGTGAACACAAAGTGTGAACACATAGTGTGAACACAAAGTGTGAACACATAGTGTGAACACAAAGTGTGAACACAAAGTATGAACACAATAAATGCACCATTAATGAACAAGTGAGTCACAAGCCTAATCACCCTCTCTAGAACCTTCTAGAACACTGACTCACCTCATCAAGAAAAGATAAATCCGTATTTAACCGAATGTCAAAATACGGCTGATAGAAAACTAGAAACTGGCAACTTCCAAAAGTGATCCTGAAATGAATTTCAGGATAACCCCATATCAGTATAAACATACCCGCATTTGTATTACGACCGAATAAAAATGCAACTGAGACAAAGATATTATATCTACACAGCATAATACTCGGATCCGGCTTAAATCAAAGCCGACCAGTATTATGTGTCCGAAAAACGACACGTGCGAAAACGCACGTGCTTTTTCCGAACCCTGCCATATCACCATACGGCCTCTACAACGTTTCGCCCGAACTTGGGAAAGTGTCTGTGGGGGACTCTAATGACTCATCAACATACTGGCACTGGGTATAACCACTAGCACGTCAGAGGTACTAGTTGTACGTAACGGTTTGCCTATGTATTGATTGGAAGGGAAGCTGATGAGCGAACTCATCCATAAACCCTACCGAACCTAACAGTGACAATATATATATATACAGTCCGGTCCGTTCGTCTATGAGTATCGCATATCTGGCCTAGGGGCTAGTAACGTCAGACCCCCAACAGCGGTATAAGTCATGTCAGAGAGTAGCCCAGAACACCCAGAGATACTACTGGAGTACCTACCAGTAAATCTCCTGCCTCGGCCGAGGGCTTTGTGTAATGGCTCTCCCAGACACACCGCGATCTCACCCCCAATACCGGGAGAGACGAATCCCCTGCCGATCCGCTCACTTGCCTCCAATGTGGCTCGGGACAGTACCCAACTAAAACCTGTTTGCATAACTCCTTTGAGCGTGGTAGGGTAGTAATCTAAACACAGTGGGAACTCACATGAGATAAATGACGACCTCAGGTCGATGAACTAACCTGTATACATGTCACCAGGGAACTGCTATCTGACGATATGTATAATACCAACTAGCATGTTCCCGGCGAGTCCTGTCCGGTGTACTCATAACCCAATGAGCACCTGTATACATCTTAGGTGATCATATTGACACCAATGGCTTGTGAGACCGGCCATTGCCCCTCGTCGGGGTCTCGACTGTATACACTAGTCTACTCTGGAGTATCGATGCCCTGTCTCGAAACTCCTACGACTAGGGACTCTTTAAGGATGCGCTTACAGACCCCAGCTCCCACGTATATGATCGCCATCATACTGCTAGTAGTCAAGCAAGAATCATATGGGCTCTATCATCATGCAATAGTGAACTAAAGCATGTATACGATGATAAAGACAAACCAGATAGCAAACTATCATCTCGAGCAAGACTGTCATATCGGTATTGGTCATGCCTCATTCATTGCAATCACCTACATGCGATCCTATAATTGATTTTGAGGGCACTATCTCCAACAATCTCCCACTTGCACTCAACGCTAATTATTGCGATGTCGCATACTCACAGCCCGTGTGATACCGAACATCCAACTCCTCTACTAATCGGTTTCATAAAGCTAGTTTGTAAAACTCTTGTGTTCGAAAAATTGCCTCAGTGAGTGGATCCGCCCTGATGTTTCTTTCTATATCTCTCTAAATCTCAAGTTCGCGGAGAAAACCATCTCCCGAATTGAGCAATACCTGTCTTAGAATATGTCCGAATATCTGATGGGACCTAGTTCATAAATGAACTCAAAATTCAATCTTCTTAGACTGTATCGATAACTGAACCTAATCAGTTTCCAGCACCATGCCACCCACAGTATCCTCTTGGACCACATGTCCATAATACTGTCCCTCGCCAGAGGGAAAACTATAACTCTGACAATCACTCTGTCATCGTTGTCACCTTTGAAGCCTGGAATGATAACCGTCTCCCCAAGGAGGCTGCCGTCATCAAATCCGTAGAACATTCACTTATGTTCTAAAACTGCTTCCTTATGTTTCTCCAGGATTGGATTAATATAAACTTATCGCATCAAGTGCAAAAACTACATCTGGTATGGTACTTGACATCTCATGATTGACTCAATTGCCTAAGAAAGTGATCTGCCAATCATGCACATCCCTCTCTCCTTTAGTCTCTAAGACACCTTTAGAGAGGGTGACTCCATTACCAGCAGGTACACCACCATGCCAGGAGTCATCTATTCTAAATACCATTAGAATACTGTCAAAGTACCCAAATTGGGAAAGTACCCAAATCTAGATCTAATACCATAGATCTAGTAACCAGAATGTCTGATATTATATCCATGTCCTTTGTGAAGAAACAACTGTGTAACAACCACAGTACAACTGATCGTAGTATAGGAATTTTACTTCCTACTCTGTGTATGTCATCCAAATATCAGGACATCACACCCTACTACTTTCTTAACAGATCCATCCCTTATTCTGATGAAGTTAAACCTATGACTGTCACATCAAAATTAGATGATCTTATCTCCGCTATATCTGCTTAAGTCTATAAATAGACATAAGCTACTTGCCCACTATGCTTCCGCTGCTCCCACTGACTACGATAACCTTCTGGCAGAATAATATCTACGTACACTTCTAAAGCTAGTTCAGAATGACGTTATACTTATCCTCTTGCCGGGTCTCATAGCCTGGAACAACAGTAGTACCAATTCTGGGTAAACAAGAACCTCCTTGTCACCGTCCTTGAGGCTACCGGAGTACCTCTCGGGTGTCTGAGGTTACCCACCATATCTGCGGAGTGGCTAATGGAATGTCAAACCTGATTGAATATATTGTTCCTTTTAAATTTTCCGTAATCGTTTGCGGTTCTGGAATCACTTCCAGTTCTACTATACTCCCACTACTGTTTTCAGGAAAAATCCATTTTTACTAAAACTGTGGCGAGTCAAGAACAATATCACTATTGATCTTCCAGATGGTAGAAAAGTCAACCCTCGTCGAAGCCAGGGTCAACCCACAAACTGCCATTACAGAAACGTGCCTCGAGTTATCCAGTATCTGGTTTTAAGCAAAAGTTGGACAACTCCCCGTACCTTAACATCATTAAGATATGAACCATTCTATATTAAATATAGAAATAGAGGCACTAATTTAATTCGAACCAGATTCAAATCATGCACCTGTCTCCGGTGCATATCAACTTAATGGAAAGTGGCTACTCAGCATTTACTCAACTTAGGAATCCATCCAATTATGAGTAACCTGAAAGAGAAACGAGTTTCTCAAAACCATTACTATCAACTGAATACCTATCACAAGAATCTACATCTTCGATCTCTTCGAAGAATCCCGATACTTGTGATACTTGGTTCTCTACTTTATTCTTATACCCACAACTTCTCAAAACTTAGACATTGTATTTCTACGAAACACTTGTCTAAAAACTAGAGAAGTCACAAGTAAACAGAACACTGTACGAGGACCTACCCCTCTGTCCTGACGGACACTGGACAACATACAATACTCTGTATAAGTCCGCTGAGTTTGAATAACTCAAAACCTGTGCATCGTAGGTTGAAAACTGTACCCAGGTGATTTCTTCAAATATCACTAATTACAACGACTTCCGATATAATGAGGTTGATCACCTAATTCCCAATAACTTACTCCCACTCATCATTTGTAAAAACTATACAGATATGCGAATGAAACCTGGTAAATACATACCCTGGAGTAAGTATCTAATCGGGAAATCAGTTTATAATTAACAATGCACAGTGAAACTGAAACATGAAAATGTTTCGTAGGGGTATCCTGGTATTCTTAGTAATGCCTCTTCCATAATCCAATTCATGATTATAACCGTATATTTCTTTGCCATCTCTCCAAATCCCTTTATTTGTCTTTAGTCGTTACCTTCTGTACACCATCGTTAGGCTAAATGGTTTTCTTCCTTCTCTACCGTTCGGCACCAGCCTATGGTTTGGAAGAAGACTATCCAGTAAGCATAACAGGTGTACCCTCCTAATCCTAGGAGTACTCGTAACTTGAGAGAAGGTGATGATAAAAGACAACTGAATAATACCTTATTCCATTTCTCCCGAACTGGGGAAAAACAAAGGTGAAATAGGAGTGGCGATGAAGTACGCAGTTTTGGTCGTGAATGATAACAGTCGCAATTTACTTTCCCCTCTTTCTAATCCCTTCATTTTGTCTTTACATATTAACTTCTGTACACCCTACTTAGGCTAATTGGTTTTCTTCATTCCCTACATTTCGGCACCAGCCTATGGTTTGGAATAAGACTATCCAATATGCGTAATAGGTGTACTCTCCTAAACTAAGGAGCCCTCGCAACCTGAGAGAAGGTGATAATAAACGAAAACTGAATAAACCAATTCTATTTCTCCTGAACCTGGATCCATCCTCGAAGAAGTACCTTCGAGTTCGTATATAACCATACGATGGATCTATCCAATGGAAGTGGATGTCCGTAGTAATACGGGGTGTTCTGAGAAATAAAAAGGGTAAAGGAAAGAGCGGCAATGACTTATGCAACTTTAGACAATTCAAAAGCCAGTATTTTAAGAAGGTTCGGTCAACTTGGTCACTGAGTCATAGTCTAGGGTCGGTCAAAGGTCACTGCCAAAGAGAGAGAAAAGAAACACTCTGCGTGCACTCTAACCAAGATCAGAATGGTTATCAATTTATCTAGTCAGGAAACCTCCCACTGTTATCTCAAATTCTCCTCCAAACCTGAAAGAAGAATTAGTCGGGATCACCCGAGGAGTAAACCAACTCATCAGTGAGAATCAGGATCCAACTATCATCACATGATAACTTGATGGAAGCCACTCAAGTTATCACACTCCAGAAGGTATGCGCATGCCTGGCAAGTTTTCTGTATGTTTGAAACTCCCGATATTGATTTTTGCCCCATGCTCTTATGATCGTGACTTTGGCCAACCCATCATAAGTCACATGCCAAGTTCTACCCGTCATTGTCCAGGTTAATTTGAACCCACCCGCACATGCCCTTGACTTTGGCCAACAAGGCAGAACGACTGTCCCAAACCAACGCATCTATCTACGCAACAGATGAATACCCAGCAACTACCAAACACTATGCCTTGACTTTGGCCAAACAAACATAGCTTAAATACTACTGAATACCCAAAAGAAATTACGGAGGGCTACAGCTGGATTTTGGCGAAAAACCTTTAACGTAATGAACGTGATCTCATTGAAGGAACCTGATAGCTTTTTATAAAGATATAGCGACGAAAAACCATTGCTAAAGAGGTCACTCCCGGTGAAGGGATCTCGGCTCTTTCCTCGTGGAATGAGGTGCAGGATATTCCAACTGAATACCACGATGCAAAGCAACTTGTAATCGACTATTTTGAAGTTACTACCCTGACGTAAACTTCTGCCCAAGGGGTCACTCCCGGTGAAGGGATCTCGGCCCTTGCCTCGTCGAATGAGGTGCAGGATATTCTAAACTGAATATCACTATGCAAAACAAAAGGAAACATCTTTGTAATAACACCTTTTTTAAAATTTGTTCCAACAACATCAAATATAGGTTTGTTTTATCCTTGCATTGAAAAGAATCAATGCAGTCCCATCAATCAATCAAACCAGAAAAGAATGAAAATAAGATGTATGTATATGCCATCCGCATTCGCCACTGGGTCCCGTCATCACCCGTTAGGTTACTTAACTAACGACAGAGCGGGGGCTGGACTCGCGCGGGTGTAAAACATATACAACATCTAATAGTATATATACCAATATACAATAATCGCTCCAGGCGTGATAATATGCAACATTACAGAAAAGTAATAAGCATCACAGAACAATACAGATAATCTAGGATCCCCGGGTTTCACAGAGCCGCTGCTGAAACCTGACGTTCCCCTGGTCGTGTGGATAGCCTGTGCAATGAAACCTAGACCCCTACGGGTGCGGCAAGTTACCCGCTAAAACCTGAAGCGAGGTAGTCCCGACAACATAGTGAATGGAACACCCGGCACTTCACGGAATCCGGTAAATTGAGCACCCCTCCTTGGGTCAACCTGTACCCCTACGAGTGCGGCGAATAGTCTGCTAATTCTATAGTGAGGTCCCTTTGCCTCTCAAAGCCATGAGATACGGACCCGTTGCCCTCCAGAACCCGGCTATCCGTGCACTCCGTCACGGGATAAACCTAGTACAAAAATAAAAATATGTACAACGGGTACATCGAACTCAACTCGTTCGTGCCCCAAAAGAATATTATACAACAGGCAGTGACGGCAGTCCACATGTTGGACGCTCGCCCGCAATATCAGATGTACAAATAAATCCAAACAGCACTATCATTGCACCCTGCTATCCACCACGACAAATCCGCAACATCACAGCACAACACAGAACATCAACGAGAATGTCACGTTCACAAACCAGTCTAAAAGAACTATAGCAATCAGACGCGGTTTACCGATCAAATGACATTCCCGGTCGGAGATATAATGTAAATACTGCATACTAACAAATTTAAAATTTTGATCGACTAAATTTCACGAAGTGGGCCCCACGTACATCTGTTGTACAGTAACAAAAACTGCGCCCAAAAGAATATACCAAAAACCCACAATTTCCAAATAAAGCCTACTGGAAAAAATTGATGCATTGTTCCCTCTAAAGCGCTGCGGTTCCGCGGTGATATTGTGGGAACACGTGTCCAAATTTTTCCAGTGTGCTTTAAAAACCCTGCATGCTTTTCTGTGATATGTAAAATTATTTTTAGGCCCTTTTAAAAATCGACAGAAACCCAAGTGCTTGAAAAATGTAGTTTTGCGAAATCCGTTCGATCGATGTTTTAAACGTGTTAGCGCAAGTTAGTATAGCTTAATGGTTAGGCTCTGATACCACTGTAAGTCCACGGTAGCGCCCCGGCCGTCTAACAGACGCCAAATGCGGGACAAAAACTTTTTACAACTGGCGCTATCGTGTACCGTAACCCGGATCTGCCATTAAAGCTAAACTAACAAATTGCAAAGGGGGTAGAAATGTTATACCGAATGATCCTAGTCCTTCGGTCTTCAACCATCATCCCACGCTTATTGCGGCTGCTCCGATCTCCTCCATCTCCAATCTTGTCGTCCAGGTGGCACCACGTCGATGGATCTTTAAACAGGCTCCCGCCTCTGAACCAAGGCAACTCGATCGTCAAGTTTGCTAAAAGAGACGACCAAGATGAAGTAGAGAATGAGTAGAACACTTTGTCTCGTTACGTCCAAGGCTGTGGACGAACGGTTAATGAAGTTGCCTTTTGGAATTGGGTGAAATGAGAAATGAGGCTTATCTAATTTCCATGAGTCCAAAACAATACCAATCTTTTTCTAGCATCCATTTGCAAACCACAAGGGGGTGGCCGGCCACTTATAGGAGGTGGGGGGTGAGTGTAGGAGAGGGGGAGGTGACATTAAGAAAAATATCTAGTGTGAACACATAGTGTGAACACAAAGTATGAACACAATAAATGCACCATTAATGAACAAGTGAGTCACAAGCCTAATCACCCTCTCTAGAACCTTCTAGAACACTGACTCACCTCATCAAGAAAAGATAAATCCGTATTTAACCGAATGTCAAAATACGGCTGATAGAAAACTGGAAACTGGCAACTTCCAAAAGTGATCCTGAAACGAATTTCAGGATAACCCCGTATCAAACAAACCCGCATTTGTATTAAGAACGAATACAAATGCAACTGAGACAAAGAAATTATATCTACACAGCATAATACTCGGATCCGGCTTAAACCAAAGCCGACCAGTATTATGTGTCCGAAAAACGACACGTGCGAAAACTCGCACGTGCTTTTTCCGAACCCTTCCATATCACCATTCGGCCTCTACAACATTTCACCCGAACTTAGGAAAGTGTCTGTGGGGGACTCTAATGACTCCTCAACACACTGGCATTGGGTATAACCACTAGCACGTCAGAGGTACTAGCTGTACGTAACGGTTTGCCTATGTATTGATTGGAAGGAAAGCTGATGAGCGAACTCATCCATAAACCCTACTGAGCCTAACAGTGACAATATATATACAGTCTGGTCCGTTCGTCTAAGAGTATCGCATATCTGGCCTAGGGGGCTAGTAACGTCAGACCCTCAATAGCGGTATAAGTCGTGTTAGAGAGTAGCCCAGAATACCCTGATATACTACTGGAGTACCTACCAGTAAATCTCCTGCCTCGGCCGAGGGCTTTGTGTAATGGCTCTCCTAGACACAGCGCGATCTCACCCCCAATACCGGGAGAGACGAATCCCCTGCCGATCCGCCCACTTGCCTCCAATATGGCTCGGGACTGTACCCAACTAAAACCTGTTTGCAAAACTCCTTTGAGCGTGGCAGGATAGTAATCTAAGCACAGTGGGAACTCACATGAGATAAATGACGACCTCAGGTCGATGAACTAACCTGTACACATACCACCAGGGAACTGCTATCGGACGATATGTATAATTCCAACTAGCATGTTCCCGGCAAGTCATGTCCGGTGTAATCATAACCCAATGAGCACCTGTATACATCTTAGGTGATCATATTGACACCAATGGCTTGTGAGACCGGCCATCGTCCCTCGTCGAGGTCTCGACTGTATACACTAGTCTACTCTGGAGTATCGATGCCCTGTCTCGAAACTCCTACGACTAGGGACTCTTTAAGGATGCGCTTACAGACCACAGCTCCCACGTATATGATCGCCATCATACTGCTGGTAATCAAGAAAGAATCCTATGGGCTCTATCATCATGCAATAGTGAACTAAAGCATGTATACGATGAAAAAGACAAACCAGATAGCAAACTATCATCTCGAGCAAGACTGTCATATCGGTATAGGTCCTGCCTCAATCATTGCAATCACGTACCTGCGATCCAATAATTGACTTTGAGGGCACTATCTCCAACAATACGGTATACAGTGTAGGGGTATTATTGTAATTGTTACAAGAATACCTTCAAGAAGGAGACACCTCATAAATGGATATTTATTTTGTGAAAATAAATAAATGAAGTGGAATTTAGGAAAGTCTAAGCATGGATGAAGGAATGGGTTCTTTCATATTTTTTTCATTTGGAGTTACTATTAAAGCATGGTGCAATTTTTTATTACATGGTTCAATTATTTCATTTTGAGCCATATGATATTTTTTTCATGCTTGAACTTTTCATTATCACTTTGACATTCTCTCTCTTCATTCTCTCATTCTTCCTCCTCTCTGCTTTAACCTCACATGAGTTGTGAATCAAAAGATTAGAGAAAAAATCAAAATCCAATACTTAATCTCTACATCATCTTAGTAATCACTTCTAGCAAACTTGATCTCTAAGTTGAACTCATGTGAAGAGTTTGTAGCTTGTTCGACAGCTCTCAAGTGGATCGTCTTGGATCTTGAGATGGCTGAAGATCGAGCTCATTACAACCACAAGGAGCTTAGGAGTCACATTCAAGTGAAGACCCGAAGGACCTGTTCCATTAGGTATAAATACTATCATAGTAGATTAGATCTCTTGATGGTTTTTGCTGGTTAGGGTTTAAGCACTAATCTTGGGTTATGTGGGTGTTGCATGCAAGAAAAATTATTGTTTACCACTTCCGCCTCCTCACAAGATGTTGTGAGGGTGTGCAACATCCACTAACATGGTATCAGAGCCTATCTTAAATCTTAAATAGCTTGTAGTAACGTTAGAATTCCATTGTTTTTCGTCATGCAAAAACTACCGAAAAAACAGTTTTAAAAATTGAACTTTTGAGTTGTTTGCACACCCCGTGGGCTCAAGATTTGAACCGAGAAGCCGCGGGGTAGAGCGCGCGCACCCTGGGGACACCCCGGATGGGACTAAAGGCTGGACCTACACCCCAAGACCACCTCAAGGTGGCATTGTGGGTGGGTGACCCGAGAGCACCCCCAACTGGGTGCTCTCGGGTCTGCACACCTTTTGGGGCGACCTCGAGGTGGCCCACGGGGGTGGGTACCCCCCCCGAGGCCCCCCATTCGATAGTATATTTTTTGTTCTTTTCCCCCGCGAAGTTCGGCCGGGTTTCGAGTTCGTTTCGACTCCCGGATTAGCTCAAAAGATCGGTTTTTGAAAACATGCTCAATGGATTTTTCAAGTGTTGGAAAATGATGTAGTTTGAAAATCTCATGCGGAATTCTAATGTTGAGACTTCTTTACTTTCTTTGTATATGTGTGATTTGGAAACGTCGATTTATTTCTATAAGTCGATTAGTCGGGGTTGCACACATCGGTATTGATATCATGAGATGGTATGTATATATGAATATATTGGATCATCGTGATGAATGGCCGGGGGATGTGTGAAGAGCGTTTTTCTTTTCTTTCATTCATGTAATTTGTAAAAAGCAATGTAATATTATTTTGCGGGGCACATCCGGGTTGAGGTTGTAGCCACCGTTGTATATTTTCTTTTTACTATTTTTTCTCCTAGGATAGACCCAAGGCTGGGTGCACAAACTATCGGGTTTTCGAAGTGCCGAGTGGCCTACTCACTTTGTTGAAGGAGGTTGCTTCACTTCAGGAATTTGGCTGGTAGTTTGCCGCACCCATAGAGGTCTAGGGTGGGGTTTGGCTATTCATCATGACCATGGAAACCGTCTTTCATTAAGTGCTTAAAAGAAGTACGAAATTTCTACTATATCCAATGTATTCATCTGTGATCTAGAATGTTTATAAATGCGTGCGACGAATGGCTATTTATATATGAGATATATAATAAACGTTGCTTATGTTTTTCACCCGCGCTAGTCCAGCCCCCGCTCTGCCGTTAGTTAAGTAACCTAACGGTGCATGACGGGGCCCCGTGGCGAATGCTGATAGCATGAGCGTACGTTCAATTTTCGTTTCTTTTTCATGATGCTTTGGAAACTTAAATGATGGGACAACATTAATGTGATTAATGTTAAGAAAAGGAAACCTAAAGATGTTGTAGAATCAAACTTTTTAAAAGGGGTAACTCTAGTTTTTGCTTTGCATAGTGGTATTCCTTGATGAATATCCAGCACCTAATTCGACAAGGAAAGGGCCGAGATCCCTTCACCGGGAGTGACCCCTTTAGCCAAACTAGCAAATGTTACAAAGCACTCGATTGTTTATATAGTTGATCTAACTTTTGCTTTACATCGTGGTATTCATGAATATCCAGCACCTCATTCGATGAGGAAAGAGCCGAGATCCCTTCACCGGGAGTGACCTCTTTAGCGAAATTAGAAAGATACTACAAAACCATTCGACTTTTAAAACTGGAGCTTAAACTACTCTTTTCACTAGATTCTACAACGATATCAAGTTCAAAACGTTAAAGGTTTTAATAAAAACCATCCATTGCCCTCCGCCATTTTAGGAAGCAGAGTACTTAGTATTCGTGCCACGTTTGTTGACTATAGTTAAGGCGTGGTGTATGGTAGCTAAGTGATGTCTTCCTACGAAGCATTTGATGCGATCGATTAGGACATTCGTATGACTTTGTTGACCATAGTTAAGGGTTATGCGGGTGGGTCTAAATCAATCACAAAATGGCAGGTAGAACTTGACTAGTGCTTACGATTTGTTGACCATAGTTAAGGTCATAAGACGCTAGAGGTAAAAATCATATCGGGAATTTCAAGAGTTGAAATTAATAATGAGATTGCATACCTTCTATATAATAATTGGATCCCGATCCCACTATGAGTAAAAGTTACTCCCGGGAGAGTTTTTCACTTTACAATTAGCTAATCCAGTAGGTATCTAGAAAGGTGTCAACGGGGTTACGCCTGTAGCAAAACGAGGTTTATTTTAATTAGGTCCGTGCGAAAGCATGGGTAAAACCTCCCTCGGAGTACCGACACTGGCTTGGCCGACCGGTTAGCGAACTTGTATATTGCAATTAATCCTGGCTAGTTTTCTTTTTAAAGGTTTGAAGGAAAATTTGATAAAAAGGAGTGGGAGATATCGATTAGATAAGATTAATAACCAATCTAATTATGCAAGAGCAATCGCTGAGTGTCTTCTTTTCTCTCTCCTAATGGCAGATACCTATGACGGGACTTAAGCTTTTATTAGACAAGAATAAACTCAGGGGACCGAATTGCAAAGATTGGCTAAGGAACGTAAATATTTCCCTGACCTATGATAAGGTCGGATACGTACTGACTACTCCATCCCCTCCTAGCCCAGGCCCTGATTCTTCAGTTGCGGATAAAGAAATCCGCAAGAAATATGATATAGACCGCGCAACAGCCAATTGCCTCACGCTTGCTTCTATGAATAATGAACATCAGAAGCAGCACGAGAAGATGGATGTACAATCCATCTTTCTCCATAAAATGGAGTTGTATGGAGAGCAATCTCGTACTCTCCGATACGAGGCATCTCGAAAGTTGTTTCAGATGCTGAAGGCTGCTGGTCTGTAGCTGACCATGTATTGAAGATGATTGGACTTATAGAAGAAATTGAGGACCTGGGTTGGACCATGGAGAATGAACAGTATGTTGATATTTTTCTATAGTCCCTTCCCCCTGCCTTTGCTCAGTTCATTGTAAACTTCAACATTCACAACATGGAGAAGTCCTTACCTGAACTCCTCAATATGTTGAGGAGTGCAGAGAGCACGCTAAAGGTAGCGAAAACTCCAGCTCTAATTGATGGGTCATCTTCCTCCTTCGTCCCGAAAGCCAAATCCAAGGGAAAGAAGAAGAAGAATCCCATCAAGCCGAGAGGCGGAGTGAAAAAGGCACCGGTAAAGGACAAGAAAGGGGCTGCTGCGACAGGACAAGGGGAATGCTTCACTACCACCAGACTAGGCACTGGAAGAGAAACTGCGTTGGATAGCTGGCCGGCCTCAAGAAGAATAAGCATGGTGATGCTTCCGCTTCAGGTGTGTTTGTAAGAGAAAACAGTTTTTCAATTAACTCTGCTTTCTGGGTATTAGATACCGGGTCAGGATCACATATCTACAATTGTGTGCAGGGGCTGAGAAATAGCAGGTTTTTGAAAGAAGGTGATCACACTCTCCGAGTTGGGAATGGTTCCTCAGTACATGCTACAGCAGTAGGAGAGTATCACCTTGGTTTGACGTCGGGTTGTATATTGGTTTTGAACCCATGTTATTTTGTACCTTCGATGTTATGTAATATTATATCTGTATCGTTTGTATTATTTTGAAAAAAAATTTAGACAATAAATTAATTTAATTAATTAAATAATAAAATGTTAATTTAAAAAGTTATTGAAACAAAATATGACACTTTCATAAGTAGTGTGTGAAACTAATTAAATTGAAATTTTAGTTTGTAACATTAATAAATTACAAGGGTTTTAGTGAAAAATTTAGTTTCATTTGTAGTATGATGTAGTATGAGGGGTTTGTGAAAACATTAGGTAATTCAGAAAATTTGAAATTTTTGAGGGTTTATGTGCAAAATGGGTAAGGTCATGTTAAGCTTAAGTAATAACCATGGCATAACACATCCTAGATGACACTTCATATATCCACCTCATTCTTGCATGAAAACCCCACCTTTTTCCTTACTACACCAACTACTTGCATGAAAATACCACACGCTTGCTCGGTGACACCTCCTCCTACAACTCATAACTCACTCCCCTTATCCTATACAAACTTGTTCAGCTCATAAAACTAATTTTAGATCAGAACATAGAGAAGAGAAAGCAAAAACTCAGACCAACAAAAATATAAATAAAAGTAAAGAGAAGTGAAGAGAGCTAAGTTCTAAGATTTCACCATCACCCTCAAGCTTGGATCCTTGAGTTTGTGCTTCTTGGAGGGAGTTTTCCAGTGATCTTGTTGTAGGTATAATCCTTAAACCCTGTAGGATTTTAGTTCTGTAACTGTTTTATTTCAGAAATCGAATATCGGTAATATCGTATTTTAGGAAAAATTTAACTCTGTGGTAATCTGCTATAGTTTAGATAATAACTAAAATGACAAAAAAGTTACATCATTTTATAAACTGGACCTAGAATAAACCATAGGAAGACAAGCCTTGTTGCTCCGATTTTGGCCGGCGACAAGAAGGAAAAATCCGATCTCGCCGGATTTCCTGAGTTATTGGGTGTTGTGGTTTTTAGGGTAGGTCTATGTGTGTGAATTAATGTGTTTGGTATTGTTTATTTAAGTTAAATTTCAGTATGGGAAATTGGGAAGCTAATATCTGAAAAGGGATCAAAATTCTAAAAATACGACATGGGTAATTTTTAACGCGTTTCTGTTTTCTGTTATGAAAAGCGATTGGTTAAAATCCAGTTATTATAAGTGTTCGATAGTCTGCAATAGTCGTAAGTAGTATAATTAGTATGTACAACTTCTATTTTCATGTTTTCGCCGTATCGGAATAGCCGTTTCTTATACAAGTTAAATTCAATATTAGATTCGAGTACGGGAACTTCGGAGGACTCAAGGAAAGGAAAGGGATTATTGATCTGAGTAGATTCTCCGTATTCCGTTGAGTAGACCAAACATCTACCAGGGGATTTTGTATGGATGGCGTGATACGCCCGTAGTTTAAGTTTAAATGAAATTTTCCTTTTTATATAATTTGATCACATGCATTCATATGTATATATCCATCGTCATGTTAATAATTATTAGAACACTGCACAATTATCGACGAGTCATATTGCACATGCACATATCTGTATGTTACACTACACCTCGTCGATATTAAAATGTCACATACGCACTTAGTACATATTATACTCAATATGATTCATATCATACCTTAAACATCAATAATGGAAGTTATCTGCATAGATGTTATCGTATTTCATGTTCTAGTAATTTAAATGTTGATATAAGATGCATTGAATCATTACGGTTTTATGGTTATGAGTTTTATATATTATTAAGTTATATTCATTGATTCTTCCAGAATGATGTGATACGTCCACCATGAGATGTTTTTTTTTAAATTTGGTTTTATTTTGAACCGAGTGGGGGGGCTATACGGTTGTGGATTTATACGTTATCCAGACTGAGTGGGGGGGGATATACAGTTGGATACATGGTGGACCCGGTCGAGACCGAGGGGCAGGAAAGCCGCATTTGAGGCGGGGAGCCTAGCGAGCATACTCGATACCGGAGACAGTTGTGAAAATCGGCTGATATCCAGGAGATACCGACCGTTGTTATGGATTACAGGATCGTTCGAGAAACGATGCCTGATGGAAACAGAAGATTTGTGTCGATGTTGGACACGGAAAAGGATAAACCTTATTGGAATTAATTGATGAGATTTCCTTCTTGATTTTATACTTAGTGGTTCATGTTCATATTTCCACATGTTATCATGCATTATATTCATTCTTGTTGATGTTAGATCTAGTTCGTCATACTTACATTATCAGCCGACATATGTTAGACTTATTTACTGAGTTGGCAACTCACCCCCGTTGTGCCTTAGTTCCTTGCAGGAGTCGTTTGGACGCGTAGCAGCAGTGCAGATCCACTCGTCAGCTTTTACCGCTCTTTTTGCTAGGTGGGTTACGTATGTAGTAACCTCTTATTTTGGATATGTATATTTTGGATCTAGTATTACTTCATCAGACCATGTATATTTGACTTAGAACGCGATGTAGTTATATGTATATTATTTTGACTTATGAAATCGTTTAGTTGTGTTAAGTTATAGTTCTTTTACTTATACGTGAGATTCTTCATTTCGAGCGTCGTATTATTATTGTGTATTGATTCCCGCTGTTGGCTTTGTTTTGCTCCTAACTAGGGATGCAACCTATTCAAACACCCTATAACTGCTTTATTGATAATTAAAAAGAAAGTACTGTCAATGTTTTTAAACTCGGTTGTGTAAACTTTTATAATTTAAAAACCTTTAGGTATGCTACCTCATTCTTTTACTTAAAAACTAAAATTGTCTAAATTCAGCAAAAAGGGTTTTGTTCTTGGTTTTTGGCTTACTCAGATTGTGTCGATATCTTTAGATATTATACAATCTAAGTGCCGGTCACATCCAAACTTATGATCGTGACAATGTTGGTATCAGAGCTTAGGTTTAACCTTACAGAACCGAGTAAGAATTTGGAGTATGTACACTTAAGTTTCGTTACGTTGGATGACCTTTGGTTGATGGAGTAGGTGATTTAGGATGAGTAAAGTATGGTACATATGTTCCGCGGCATATTTACGCTATGATACTCAGCCTAAGTAACCTTAGAATATATCTTGTTTAATCCTTCTTTTGACTTCCTATTATTGCTGCTCATATTCGTACGCCTTATCAACTCTCGTTTTCTGTTCCAGTTGCTATGGCTACGTGATCCAGGCGTGCCGCGGCCAGGGGCACAGTTAGGGTGAATCCTCCTTGTAGGGTTCCTAAGCACACTAAGGAGGTCTCACAAGGCATCAACCATGCCAAACAAAAATTTTCTGGTGCCGAGAAACCCTTAGCAAGATCGTTAACTAGATGTAAAGGCGAAAAGTAATGAAGCAAACGACTTTGCTACTTAGTAAAAGGGATTACAACCTTTGTAGATCCGCTCCACCATTTCTTTAGCTCCGTGTTGACATCCCTCCGCTGCGATCGTCGGATCCCAGACTCTAGCGATGGTTTCGTCGGAGAAATGATCGGGCTAGGTCATTGACTTCGAGGCCGAAGATGATCTACGTCGGGGAGACTCAAACTCAAGCTATTCCTTCACTCGGTCAAAAACTTTGTGAAGAGAACACCCTATACTACATGGCAAGTGGTAGAGGATGAAGAAATAGGAAGTGGGTTCACTTTAGAATTGGATTTCTCACTCTTTTTCACATGATGCCATTGGAGCTAGCAAGCTTTTTCAAGCTTGATGAAGATGAAGAAGAAGAAAGAATATCATCACCATTAAAAGAATAATATGAACACTTATCCTTTTAATCATAGCACCATGGTTGAGTTAAGCCCTCATGCTTAACTCATGTAGAGAATTAACCATAGCATAAAGTTAAGGGTTGGGTTAGCTAATATCTTGAACAAATGACAAAAGAGTTGACTTTGTCAATGTTCATCAAGCTTCATGAAGCTTGATAACTTTGACCAAATTCACACTCTTTTGTTATATGCTAAGTTAAATAGTAAACCCTAATCTAACCTTTGATATGGTTCAAGTCTCATACACACAACTTGTTTGTATCATCAAGCATGATACAAACATGTACACTTGCATATATCATATATAAACAATGTACACTTTCAAGTGAGAAAATCAATCTTAAGTGAACCAATACTAGTTAATGTAAAGTAATATATCAAATATATAATTATACATTAAATCATTAAATCGACACTTGATTTAACGATCCGGTCATATCGTATATAATCGACTAATATCAATAGTAACAACTTATCGAATCAACACTTGATCCGATAACCCGGCCATATCGCATACAACCGATCAATGTCACAAATCGCGAGAATAGAATACAGTATCACATACTGGTATTATCCTCGGTCCCGCACATATCTCATATGCGCTCCTATTTCGTTTCGCTTGAGCAAGGAAACCCCTGTGTAGGACTCTAAAGACTCGTCAATACGCCGACAGCAGGTGATGATCATATCAAACACCCACAAGCCGCAAGCGGTCTGCTAAACGTAACGGCCACCCGGGTATTGAGCGATCAGAAGATCAACGAGCAAGCCCGCTCACACTCCAGTGAATCCAACGAGTAACACTACCGTACAGTCCGGTCTGTTCGTCTGATATGTCGCATATCTCGTCTAGGGGTGGTAAACGTCAGACCCCAATAACTCGATAAGTCGTGTCGATATGAGGCTCATAACGGGTCGAGAAACTACTGGTAACACTTACCAGTAAATTCCTAAAGCTGCCTTGGCCAAGGACTTTCTGTTATAGCCAATCGAGCACTGCGCAACATCAACTCCCTATACCGGGAGAGACGAAACCCCTCCTATCGCTCATTGCATCCATGTGATTCGGGACTGTACCCAAAAGCCACCATTTTGCACGCCCTCTTGGACGTGGTATGATGGAAATCAAAGCACAGTGGGAATCACACAAGACTCTATGACGATCTCGGGTCTACAGACTAACCTGTACCAGTGTCACCAGAGAACTGCCATCTGACGTAAGGTATAATACCATCTGGGAGTTCTCGGCGAGTCCGTCCAGTGTACCCAGTCTCTACTGATCACCCGTATATCATCTTTGATGTCAAACACCAATGGATATGGGATCATCCATCGCCCATCTGTATGGGTCGAGAAGTTACACGCTAGTCTACTCTGGTATATCGATGCCCCGTCTCGATACACCCATGATTAGGGACTTTGAAGGATGTACTTATGGACTACCATGTCCCCACTAGTATGGTCTGCATCATTGTCCAGGTAGTCAAGTACACATCCTAAGGCTTTACCAACATGTAACAGAGAGACAATCAGTGTACACGTTAAGGTAAAGAGTAACCAGATAGTATACTATCATATCGAGCAAGAAAATCATCCTTATATATGTCCAAGCATCCACAACAATATACATCCTATGTACAGTAATGGCCTCTAGGGCATACATATAAATAACAATCTCCCACTTGCACTAGGGCCATCTGATAGCAGTGGTTGTAGTATCTCATACTCAACCATCCCATAAAAGTCTCTCTCTGGGAAAAGGCCTTTCGTGAGTGGATCCGCCGGGTTGTCCTCTGAGTCTACTCTCCTAACCTCGATCCCCTGGAGATCAACCATCTCCTCGATCAGGCGATACTTCCTAAGAATATGTCTGGATCACTGATGGGATGGACGTTCCTTGGCATAAGCCACAACTCCATTGTCATACAATGGGAGGAACGAAGTTTATCTCATGAACTAATATACACCCAGACATCCTCTTCGGTAGTATCATTGGTAAAGATGTATCTTTCCTTTAATCGTCTAGTATGTCACGGTATCAAGCTTGGAACTCTTCCAACATACCGTCCCTCCACTGAGGGTAAAGACAATGCCTGTGACTGACATTCAGTCATCTTTATCACTCTGGAACATTTCCAGTGATTCTCCCCAGGACCGATTGATACCTTCTCACTACAACTAGTGAGTATTCTAACATCCATTTAGATCTATCTCATAGATCCAAAATCCAGGATTTAGTAGGTATCACTTTGATCCTATATGGAGAATCCTAGCGATAAGCGGAGATTGATTGAGCGTAGCATAGGAAACTCCTTCCCTATCAAGAGTATGTCATCCACGTACTATACGAGGATCACCACCATACTCCCTACTACCGTTTTGTATATACAAGGTTCATCTACCATTTTGATGATGTCAAACTCTTTGACTAACTCATCAAAACAGATGTTCAAACTCCGTGATGCCTGTTTTATCACATAAAACATCTTGCATACGTTTCCGCTGCTCCCACTGTCTACGAAGCTATCTGGCTGTGTACTTATAGACTTTCTCTTTTAAATCAATATTTAGAAAAGCAGTCATGACACCCAACCACTAGATATCGTAGTCATGGTATGTAGCCGTGGCAAGTAGGATCTGGATGGACTTAAGCATAGGCCGCAGAAAAGGTTTCATCATTAGCCACAACTGGTCTATTATGCAAACCTTTAACGAGTCTAGCTTTGAAAGTCTCAACTTTTCCATGTACACTAAGTAATCTTCTCAAGATATACTTGCTCCTGATGGGGATTTAACCCTTCAGATAAAGCAACCAAAGTCCATACTTTGTTGGTGTATAAGGATTCCATCTCAGATCGCTAAGCATCCAGCCATTCTTACAGAGTCCTACTCCTGATGGCCAGCCCGAAACTAGTTGGGTCATCATCTCATGATGAAATCCTCGCTCCCACTGTCATAGAGAAACCGAAGTATCTCTCAGGTGGGTGAAGAACCCTACTAGATCGGCGGAGAGGCTGAGGTTCGTTGGTTGTTATTGAATCCTTTGGTTCTACCAAATCAGCAGCTGCAGTTTGTATAGCTGGAACTTTTCCAGATCTATGTAACTGACCTTGCCTCGAGCTTGTCCAGATTATGCTTTTAGACATAGCCCGAACAACCCCAAATCTTAACCAACTTAAGATATGGGCTCTTCCCTTTCCATATCACATATGAAATGGTAGGCATCTGATTTGATCGGAACCCTATTCAATAGGTATGCAACTTCATAAGTGCATAACTCCCTAAAAGGAAATAGGAAACTCAGTAGTACTCATCATAGAGCACACCATATCACATAGGGTGCTGTTGCTCCGCCCCGATATACCATCGTGCTATGGTGTATACGGAGGAGTAATGTTGAGAGAGAATCTTATTCTCCTTCAGAATAGTCCAGGATTTCCGTGCTTAAGTATTCTCCTCCTTGATCTCATCAAAGGACATAATACTTATACCCGTATTTTGGTTCTCTACTTCTAACTTATATTCTATGAATATCTCAAAAGGTTCGGACTTGTGTTTCAACAGGAACATATGTCTGAATCTTGAGAGATTATCAGAGAATGTAATGAAGTACAAAGAACCGGTCTTGGCATGTGTAGACAGGGGACCTTCATACATCATATGTATCATCCCAAGAGTTCACTAACTCTTTCTCTGTTTCCAATAAACAGAGCTATGGTCATCTAATCTTTGTGACATGACTGGCAAGTTTCATAAGATGTAAATTCAAACTGATTTAAATATGCATCTAAATGTAACTTCAGCCAGTCGGGTCGCATTGATATGACCTAGTCTACAATACCTCAAGAAGGATTCGTTCATTTCTGAACTTTTCCTCTTGTGTGTGTTCCGTATACTTAGAACTGTAGTTTGATTTAGAACATCAATTCTTTTAGATAACGTGCCTGAACCGATCAACTTTTGATATAGGAAATGTTCAAAACATTATCCAACAATACAAAATTATATCCTTCTTTATCTAAATAAAGAGACTGATATGATTTTGTATATCAGGTTCGGTATCTAATAACATTCGTTCAGAATCAATGTACTGATCATACAGGGTGACACTGACCAACAGACTTGGCTGCAACACTTGCCCCGTATTCTGTCTCATTAAACTTATCACCCGTTCTCAGTTCTCTACCTTTCTGTAGCCCTATGTAACAAATTACATATACGGGATCCTGATCTGGTATCACATACCCAGGACGTAAAGGAAATTTGAGAAACAGTTCTCTGTAACGAACACACCCGAAGGAGATGCATCATATGCACTTTCTTCGTTTGGGCGGCACGGGAATTCTGGTAATCCCCTAATTCCTGCTCTGTCTTATAACATTTATAAGTTGGAGCGGGACCAACGTTCCCCAGCTCAGTATAACAAGCGGGTTCGTCAATATATCCGTTTTATTATCTTGATTAAGGCGTGACATGGTCGCTACCAGGAGAGAGAGAGAAGAAAACACTCTGCGTGCGCTCTTGCAAGATCAGATTGGTTATTATTTTATCTAATCAGGATGGCTCCCACTGTTTTTATCAAATCTTCCTTCAAACCCTAAAATGAAAGACTAGCCGGGATTAATTACACGCTACAAGTTCGCCAATCTTTCAGCCAGGCCAGTGTCGGTACTTTGAGGGAGGTCCCCCGTGCTTTCGCACGAACCTAATTAATGTAAACCTCGTTTTCCCAGAGGCGTAACCCCGTTGACACCTTTCTAGACACCTACTTGATCGGCCTATTGTATTGTGTAAAACTCTCCCAGGAGTAACAATTACTCGCAGTGGGTATCGGGATCCAACTATCTCATAGAAGGTATGCAATCTCATTGCAAATTTCAACACTTGAAATTCCCGATAATATTTTGCCCCTAGCACTTATGACCTTGGCTAAGGTCAACAAATCATAAACACTAGTCAAGTTCTACCCGTCATTTCGTGATTAATTAGACCCACCCACATGACCCTTGGCTAAGGTCAACAAAGCCACATGACTGTCCTAACTAATCGCATCATATGCGGTATAGGAAGACATCACTTAGCTACCGTACACTACGCCTCGGCTATGGTCGACAAACGTAGCACGAATACTAAGTACTCTACTTCCTAAAATGACGGAGGGCTACGACAGGTTTTTCTGAAAACCTACTGCGTAATGAACTTGATATCGTTGTAGAATCAAATGATTTAAAAATGGAGTGTTTTTTAGGCTTTTCTGGTTTTGCTAAAGTGGTCACTCCCGGTGAAGGGATCGTCGGCCCTTTCCTCGTCGAATGAGGTGCAGGATATATCATATACATCACTGTGCAAAGCAAGAACTATAAGAGCAATCAAAAGACAAACCGAGGGTTGTAGCATCTGCCAGTTATTGCTAAAGGAGTCACTCCTGGTGAAGGGATCTCGGTCCTTTCCTTATCGAATATGGTGCAGGATGTTCTATAAGGAACACCGCGATGCAAAGCAAGAACTGTAGCTACCTGTTTTTGAAAATTCGATTCCACAATATCTTAGGTTTATTTTCTTTCATTAATCACATTAATGAAGTCCCATCATTTAATATACCTAAACATCACAGATAAATACGACGTACACTTATGCGATCCGCATTCGCCTCGATGTTCCCTCGTGCACCCTTAGGTTAGGTAACTAACGGCAGAGCGGGGCAGGGCTAGCGCGAGTGCAAAACATAAGTAACGTCTATATCATATATACTATATACTGTATCTATCACAGAACATCACATGATCACATCACAGATATCGCAGCAGAAGAATCATATGAAATATTGGATATACTAGGACGTCCGTGTTTTCAATACGAGCCAGTATAAAACACGGATTCCACGGTCATGATGAATAGCCAAACCCACACCCCTAGACCCCTACGAGAGCGTCAAGCAACCCTGCCAATTCTAGAGTTAGGAGACCCGGACTCGAATCCTCGAGTTGGTCTCCCACTGGACTCCAGAACCCGGTTACTTGTGCCCTCCTCCTTGGGTCTATCCTAGAGCGAAAAAGTAAATAATATACAATGGGTGACATCTTCCGCTACCTGGAAGTGCCCCAATAAAAGAATATTACATACAATTTACTTTTACATGAATGAAAATAAAAACTCTCATCAAACATAAAACCCCCGGCTATTCATAACGCGACGATCCAATATAACATATCCAGCAACACATAACATCACATGTCATCAACGTAAGTAAATGTGCGCACCCCAATTTCTTTGACATATAGCAACGAAACCGGCGATATCACATATTATACTTACGGTCCCAGAAAAGAAAGTGTAAAACTACAACAGTTGGAATCCGCAAACTCTTTAGACATCGCATGCCTAATCAAATGAATTTCTTAGACATCACATGCCTAACAATTATAAACCCCACATTTTAGTCTCATTATCGAAAACACTTTTCAATATCAAGTCGGGCAATTCAACAAGATTCCCGATATCCTGATCGAATGCTCGTCGCAAACTTTAGTAGACGGCAGCACCCCCAATACCGTCGACGAAGTGCACCAAGGCGGAACACCGCTACCGCGAGCACCCGAACGGATGCTTTCAGCGACGGGGTTCTCCTACAGTCACTTGGTCGGGGCTAAGGGGTGTAGCTGTCTATTAAGTTTACCCGGCGAGTATCCGCGTACGCTACGTGATTGCGATGGACTTTTGATCACATCAAAATTCCGTGGCAACCGATCAAGTGAGACTAAAGTGCTATGTTTATAACATTCATATTAGTTATCTCATAACTATTTGTGAATTCCAAATATTGTATCACATTCCAGATAAATAGAAAATGTTAAACTTTTCACTCGAACAATCAAACACCCAAGTTTTCCCGAAACAGCTCAACTCTTGAAATAAGTTCAAAAACATCCATTTCATGCCACAGTACCAACGGTCCAGCCGTAGAAGGGTCAAGCCAACGCCTCACATGTGGCACGCCGTACTGCCCCAAACCCTAAGGATCAAAGGGCAGTTCAAGACGGTCACATAATCGAGTTAAGGTTTGTTGTCTTCTAGAGGGTCCATCGCGTTACTTGCACTACTCAGAACGTCTTTAAACCATGGAAAGATCCAACACATGGAAATTTCCCTACAGGGGAAAAAGTGGGTATTTATATCCGGTCGAACTTTTTAACATATTCTAAAATTATCCGGAAAAACTTATAGACAAAGCTAAACATTCCGATCGAATCATCGATTCCCCAAAGCAACCCAGAAAACTCAACTCTTGAGCAAACTTTAAAAATTCCCATAAAATACAGCACTCAATATATGATATTACTGTGCAAAGCACGTGCGAAGAACCAACTTGTTGGCCGCGGAACCGCCGCACATGCTTGGGTGGGGCCGCGGTTCCGCGCTGCTTTGGTGGACTTATGCTCACGTGCTTCACAGTAACTCTTACAATACCCTGCTGTATTTTTTGGATATTTTTAATTTTGAAAAATCCTCATTTTCAGAAAATGTCCAGAGAGGGTTGAAAGTTAGGGTTTCGGGGTTCGATCGGATTTCTAACATCGTCTACACTTCGCCTAAAGCTCTAGCTAGGCTCTGATACCACTGTAGGGTTCCTAGACACACTAAGGGATGCCAAACAAAAATTTTCTGGTGCCGAGAAACCCTTAGCAAGATCGTTAACTAGATGTAAAGGCGAAAAGTAATGAAACAAACGACTTTGCTACTTAGTGAAAGGGATTACAACCTTTGTAGATCCGCTCCACCATTTCTTTAGCTCCGTGTTGACGTCCCTCCACTGCGATCGTCGGATCCCGGACTCTAGCGATGGTTTCGTCGGAAAAATGATCGGGCTAGATCATTGACTTCGAGGCCGAAGATGATCTACGTCGGGGAGACTCAAACTCAAGCTATTCCTTCACTCGGTCGAAATCTTTATGAAGAGAACACCCTATACTACATGGAAAGTGGTAGAGGATGAAGAAATAGGAAGTGGGTTCACTTTAGAATTGGATTTCTCACTCTTTTTCACATGATGCCATTGGAGCTAGCAAGCTTTTTCAAGCTTGATGAAGATGAAGAAGAAGAAAGAATATCATCTCCATTAAAAGAATAATATGAACACTTATCCTTTTAATCATAGCACCATGGTTGAGTTAAGCCCTCATGCTTAACTCATGTAGAGAATTAACCGTAGCATAAGGTTAAGGGTTGGGTTACCTAATATCTTGAACAAATGACAAAAGAGTTGACTTTGTCAATGTTCATCAAGCTTCATGAAGCTTGATAACTTTGACCAAAGTCACACTCTTTTGTTATATGCTAAGTTAAATAGTAAACCCTAATCTAACCTTTGATATGGTTCAAGTCTCATACACACAACTTGTTTGTATCATCAAGCATGATACAAACATGTACACTTGCATATATCACATATAAACAATGTACACTTTCAAGTGAGAAAATCAATCTTAAGTGAACCAATACTAGTTAATGTAAAGTAATATATCAACTATATAATTATACATTAAATCATTAAATCAACACTTGATTTAACGATCCGGTCATATCGCATATAACCGACTAATATCAATAGTAGCAACTTATCGAATCAACACTTGATCCGATAACCCGGCCATATCGCATACAACCGAACAATGTCACAAATCGCGAGAATAGAATACAGTATCACATACTGGTATTATCCTCGGTCCCGCACATATCTCATATGCGCTCCTATTTCGTTTCGCTTGAGCAAGGAAACCCCTGTGTAGGACTCTAAAGACTCGTCAATACGCCGGCAGCAGGTGATGATCATATCAAACACCCACAAGCCGCAAGCGGTCTGCTAAACGTAACGGCCACCCGGGTATTGAGCAATCAGAAGATAAACGAGCAAGCCCGCTCACACTCTAGTGAATCCAACGAGTAACACTACCGTACAGTCCGGTCTGTTCGTCTGATATGTCGCATATCTCGTCTAGGGGTGGTAAACGTCAGACCCTAATAACTCGATAAGTCGTGTCGATATGAGGCTCATAACGGGTCGAGAAACTACTGGTAACACTTACCAGTAAATCCCTAAAGCTGCCTAGGCCAAGGACTTCCTGTTATAGCCAATCGAGCACTGCGCAACATCAACTCCCTATACCGGGAGAGACGAAACCCCTCCTATCGCTCATTGCCTCCACGTGATTCGGGACTGTACCCAAAAGCCACCTTTTTGCACGCCCTCTTGGACGTGGTATGATGGAAATCAAAGCACAGTGGGAATCACACAAGACTCTATGACGATCTCGGGTCTACAGACTAACCTGTACCGGTGTCACCAGAGAACTGCCATCTGACGTAAGGTATAATACCATCTGGGAGTTCTCGGCGAGTCCGTCGAGTGTACCCAGTCTCTACTGAGCACCCGTATATCATCTCTGATGTCAAACACCAATGGATATTGGATCATCTATCGCCCATCTGTATGGGTCGAGAAGCTACACGCTAGTCTACTCTGGTATATCGATGCCCCGTCTCGATACACCCACGACTAGGGACTTTGAAGGATGTACTTATGGACTACCATGTCCCCACTAGTATGGTCTGCATCATAGTCCAGGTAGTCAAGTAGACATCCTAAGGGCTTTACCAACATGTAACAGAGAGACAATCAGTGTATACATTAAGGTAAAGAGTAACCAGATAGTATACTATCATATCGAGCAAGAAAGTCATCCTTATATATGTCCAAGCATCCACTACAATATACATCCTATGTACAGTAATGGCCTCTAGGGCATACATATAACTAACACTCCTGTGACTGCGACTGACGCACCGGACATTCCGGCGGTAGATGAGCATGTTGATCCTCCTCCCCTAGACAGACTGACTAGGATAGAGGAGGGCATGTTGGGCCTACAGCAAATGGTAGGACAGTTGGCAGAGGCCACCCTTGTTCAGAGGCAAGATCAGACACCAACGATGGTAGAACCCGATGACCAGCCTATGCAGACTGTCGCGTTGGCAGGACCGAGAGTGATGGAGGTGTCTCTTCCAGAGTTCAGGAGGTTGAGACCTCCGGTGTTTATAGGGACCGATGCGGCGGAGGATCCTCGGTCCTTTCTTGATTGGATGGCCAGGATTGGCAGATCGTTGCGATGTTCTGATGCGAGGTCAGTAGAGATGACCAGCTTCCGATTAGAGGGACTTGCACAGACTTGGTGTGAGTCGATGGAGAGAGGGCGAGCTACGGGTCTTCCTCCGATGTCATGGATAGAGTTTTCAGAGGTCTTCCATGCCAGATTTCTTCCGCAGAGCGTAAGGGGCGATAGAGCCAGCAGTTTTGAAGTGTTGCGAAAGACTGCGAGTGTGTCGGTGGCGGAGTATAATTTACAGTTTACCCAGTTGTCACGCTATGCTCCGTACTTAGTTCCCATGGAGGAGCACCGCGTGAATAAATTTGTGAGGAGCTTGGATACCCAGCTGTTTCTTGCTATCGGTTTCCAGCATTTCAATACTTATGCGCAGTCCATGGACGCAGCTATGTGAGTGGAAGAGCGTCTGAGCGAGGCAGTGATTATTCCAGAGCCTAAAAGGACCAGACCTATTGAGTCTGTTACTAGGAATTTTAGTAGAAGACGAGGCAGGCACACTCCAGGTCGCGATTTTGGTCGAGGTTGGACTCAGGGCCAGATGTTCAGTTCATACCCCGTGGAGCAGAGGCCTCCATTTACATGTTATAGTTGCGGACTTCCAGGGCATCTGGCCAGAGAGTGTAGACGCTATGGAGGGACTGTTGTTCCTCAGGCTGCTTTACCCCCTCCTCCTTCTACTTCGATGGCTTTACTTCCTCCCCAAGTTGGCACTATGCGCCAGGATGTTGCACCACGTGCTCGGGGCTTTGCATGACGCTTTTAGAGAGGCCGAGGAGACCGAGGGAGAGGACGACAGGATGCGGGTGTTTGATATATGTATGCCCTAGAGGCCATTATATGTATAGTGGATGCTTGGACATGTATATATGTATATTTGATATATGACTTTCTTGCTCGACATGATAGTATGCTATCTGGTTTTACTTTATCTGACATGTTTACTTGATAATGTTCATTTGATACATGTTGATAAAGCCCTGAGGATATTTTCTTGACTTCCATGGCTATGATGCAGATCATACTAGTGGGGCATGTGTAGTCTATAGGCATATCCTTAAATGTTCCTAGTCGTAGATATATCGAGATTGGGCATCGATATTCCAGAGTAGACTAGCGTATACGTTTCTTGACCCATATGATGGGAGATGGATGATCCCATATCCATTGGTGTTCTGACATCGAAGATTGTGTAAAGGTGCTCAGTGGAGACTGGGTACACTGAACGGACTCACGGAGAATTCCTATATGGTATTATATCTATCTTCGGATAGCAGTTCTCCGGTGACACTGGTACAGGTTAGTCTGTAGACCTGAGATCGTCATAGAGTCTTGTGTGTTCTTCAACTGTACTTTGATTTCCACCCTACCACGGCTCTACTGAGTCATGCAAATAGGTAGCTTTTGGGTATAGTCTCGAGACATATGGAGACAATGAGCGATAGGAGGGGTTTTCGTCTCTTCCGATATTGGGAGTTGATGTTGTGCTATGTGCGATTGGCTCTGACTTCAAGTCCCTGGCCAGGGCTGATGAGATTTACTGATAAGTGTTATCAGTAGTTTCTCGACCGGTCATAGTTCATATCGACATAACTTATTGAGTTATTAGGGTTCGACGATTCCATCCCTAGACTTGACATGCATCATATCAGACGAAGAGACCGGACTGTACTGTAAGTGTTGCCAATGGCTCGACGGGAGTTTTGAAAGGGTTCGCTTGTTTTTCTTCTGATTGCTCAATACCCGGGTGGCCATTATGTTTAGCTGACCACTTGCGGCTTGTAGGTGTTTTGATATGATCATCACCTACTGCTGGCGTATTGACGAGTCTTAGAGTCCCACACAGGATTTTTCTAGCTCAGGCGAAATGATCTGGAGTGCATATGAGATATGCGCACGAGCTCAATTAAATACGAATATGTGATACCGTATTTTAATCGGACGTTCGATATTGGTCGGGTCGCATTTTTTGTGACCGATTTATTAAATCAAGTGTTGATTTAAAATTATCTTTTAGCTCACTTTTAATTAACCCTTTTTCTTTTGAATGTATGCATGTATGTTCACACATACACATGATGATGTGCATGCACACATACGCACATACATATGTGTCATGGTTGATGATACAAAGGAGATGGCAATATAAGACTCACAAGGTTGATAAATATCTAGATTTTTGTTAATGATTTAAACGAAAAAGGAAATTAGCATAATGACTCATTTTCTACACACTTCTTCTTTGACCATTGACTTTAACCATGGTTTAATTTCCTTTTGTTCTTTAACCCATCCAAATAATATCCAGATATTTAGCCAACCATGGTTATATGTGAGAGTGTCTCATATATAATATTTTCATTTTCATTTTTGAAAATAAGTTTTCATTATTATTGACAAAAGTTTATGCCATCTTCATCTTCCTCCTTCTCCAAGCTCTCTTGAGTTTTGTTTTGAGTGAGGAACTTAAAAAGAAAGGGTTTTTAAGTGAGTTTACAAACCACACAACCATTCTACACTACCCTAGCCCTTTAGTGTAGAGTGTTTCCGTCATTTTGTGAAGATAAGAGCTTGATCTAGGAATCTCCGGGTGGATCATTGTAGACGACGAAGGACCTCGAGCAGAGTCGTTCCAAACCTTGTGCAAAGCCTTAGGAGTCCTAAAGACCGAAGGAGTTGGCTACAAAGGTTGTATTTACTTTTCCTTTAGTTTAGACTTCACATAATGATATTATTACCCTAATCTCTAGTTATGATTTGTAGTTCGTTTGTAATAGCCCTCTTCATATTGAAAGTTCACTACTTTAGGATGTTGTAACCCAACTAGAGGCGCTACTACACACCAACATGGTATCAGAGCCTAGCTAGAGCTTTAGGGTAAGCCGGACGACGTTTAAAAACATAATCGAACATGAAAAATGCGATTTTTACATGCTCAGTGGAATTTTTTTCAAAAGTTGGAATTTTTGTAATTAAAAATATGCAGAAAATAGAGCAGGGTTTTCTATGGATCCTCAAGAAAAACAAGCGCCTAACTCAACTCAACGACCGAGGAACCGCGGCCAAATAGGTGTATTTGCGGCGGTTCCGCGGCGCCGTCGGTGAGGCTTGGACCGTGGGCTCTTGCGTTGATCCGTAGGTACCATATATGCTCTTTGGGAATTTTTTTTATGCAAGTTCAAGTGTTGAGATCTATTACTACAGTGGGTATGTTAATGTGTTGATTGATATATTTTAACGTCGTCTATGCACTTCAATTGTTGATGTGATATGATGTATAGGATTGTCGTGATCGAATAGCCGGGGGTATTATGTGAGACGAGAGTTTATCTTTTCATTCATGTAAATTTCATTGTATATATTATTCTTTTATTGGGGCACATCCGGGCTGAGGATGTTTTCTACATTGATGTATATTTTACTTTTCCGCATTAGGATAGACCCAAGGAGGGGAGCACGAGTAACCGGGTTCTGGAGTTCAGTGGGAGGCCATCTCGAGGAGTCGAGACCGGGTCTCCTAAACTCTAGAATTGGAAGGGTCACTTTCCTCTCTCGTAGGGGTCTAAGTGTGTGGGCTTGGCTATTAATCACGACGGTGGAATCCGTATTTTCTATCTTAGGCTAAGTAGAAAATACGGAGTTCCTAGTATATCCTATATTTTCATATATGTGTTTCTGCTGCTGATTATTCTGTGATCTGATTGCTTAATATCTTAGACGAATGTAATATTGTTATATATGTGATGTATAATACAGTTTTTCGTTTCTTTCTGTAATGGCTTAGGAACTTAAATGATGGGAATACATTAATGAGATTAATGTAAAATAAAAGAAACCTAAACATGTTGTAGAATCGGATTTGAAACCCACTCGGCTCCTTTTTATGAAAAAAGCAAGTTTCAAAAGATGCGGAGCTTAAGCCACTCCTTTTCTTAAAACAATTTAGATTCAACAACGAAATCAAGTTCAAAGCGTTAAAGGTTTTCAAAAAAACCATCTGCAACCCTCCGTCATTTTAGGAAGAAGAGTACTTAGTATTCGTGCTACGTATGTTGATTATAGTCAAGGCGTAGTGTACGGTAGCTATGTGATGTCTTCCTACAAAGCATATGATGCGATCAGTTAGAACATTCATGTGATTATGTTGATCATAGTCAATGGTCATATGGGTCGGTCTAGTTAATCTTGAAATGACGGGTAGAACTTGCCTGGTGTTTTAAGATATGTTGACCATAGCCAAGGTCATAAGCATCTAGGAGTAAAAACCATATCGGGAGTTTCAAGAGTTGAGATTTGCAATGAGATTGCATACCATCTATATGATATTTGGATCCCGATCACACTGTAAGAAAGAGTTACTCCCGGGAGAATTTTGCACTTTACAATTAGCTAATCCAGTAGGTGTCTAGAAAGGTATTAAACGGGGTTTGACCTCTGGGAAAACGAGGTTTATTTTAATTAGGTCCGTCCGAAAGCTTAGGGAACCTCTCTCAAAATAAAGACACCGGCCTTACTTACCGATTGGCGAAACTGTAGAATGTAATTAATCCTGGCTAGTTTTCTTTTAAGGTTTTGAAAGAAAATTTGATAAAAGCGGTGGGAGACATCGATTAGATAAGATAACAACCAATCTGATCTTTGCGAGAGCAGTTCGCTGAGTGTATTCTTTTCTCTCTCCTAATGGCAGATACCGATGACGGGACTTATGCTTCTTTTAGAGAAAAACAAACTGACTGGATCAAATTATAAAGAATGGTTGAGGAACTTGAACATTGCACTCACATATGATAAAGTATCATATGTCCTTACTACCAAAGCCACACCCGTCCCAGGACTTGAATCATCTGTTTTAGATAAGGAGATCCGAAAAACATGGGATATTGATTGCAACACGGCCACATGCCTCGCGCTTGCTTCTATGGACAGTATCCATCAGAAACAACACGAAAAGATGGATGTACAATCCATCCTTCTTCGTACAAAGGAGTTGTATGAAGAGCAATCTCGTACTTTACGATACGACGCATCTCGAAAGCTGTTTCAGTTGCGGTTAGCCCCCGGTGCATCAGTAAGAGACCATGTTTTGAAGATGATTGGTCTTATTGGAGAACATGAGGAACTGGGATGGACTATGGATAATGAGCAATATACAGATATTGTTCTACAGTCTCTCTCCCCCGCCTTTGCTCCGTTCATAGTGAATTTCAATATCAATGATTTGGAGAAATCATTACCTGAATTTCTCAATATGTTGAGAAATGCAGAGAGCACGCTTAAGATAGCGAAAAGTCCTGTTCTGCTTTATGGGCCATCTTCCTCTTCAGTCTCGAAAGCCAAGGCTAAGGGAAAGAAGAAGAAGAATCCCACCAAGCCGAGAGGTGGGGTTCAAAAGGCGAAGGGGAAAGACAAATCTGGGACCACAGGAAGTGGAAAAGGAGAATGTTTTTACTGCCACAAATCGGGACACTGGAAACGCAATTGTGCTTTGTACCTAGCAGATCTCAAGAAGAAGAAGCATGATGATGCTTCCTCTTCAGGTGTGTTTGTATCTGAAAACTGTTTTTCATTAAACTCTACGTCTTGGGTATTAGATACCGGTTCTGGTTCTCAGATATGTAATTGTATGCAGGGATTGAGAAACAGTAGAGTTTTGAAGACTGGGGACCACACTCTACGGGTTGGAAATGGTTCCAATGTACATGCTGTATCCGTAGGAGAGTATCATCTGGGGTTGCTTTTAGGATGTATTTTGGTTTTGAACCCTTGTTATTTTGTACCTGGTATGCTATGTAATATAATATCCGTATCTTTGTTGGACAATGAAGGATATCATTTTGTGTTGCAAAATAATGTTATGAACATTAACTTGAATCAACAGTTGATTGGGTATGGTACATTAAGTAACGGAATTTACGTCCTAAACCAACACACGGTTTTCAATATACAACATAAAAACAAAAGAAAGATTTCAGATATAAATGATTCTTTTCTTTGGCATTGTAGACTTGGTCATATTAATAAAACAAGACTAAACAAGCTACATAAAGATGGATATTTAAATCCTTTTGAATATAAATCTTATGCAACTTGTCAGTCCTGTATCAAAGGTAAAATGACCAAAACTCCGTTTACTAGACACGAAGAAAGAGCTGTGGAACTCTTAAGCCTCATACATAGTGATGTATGCGGACCAATGTCTACACATGCACGAGGTGGTTTTTCATACTTCATCACTTTTACTGATGATTTCTCAAGATTCGGACACGTGTTTTCGATAAAGCACAAATCCGAAGCTTTCGAGAAATTCAAGGAGTACAAACTTGAAGTAGAAAAACAAACAGGCTTGAGCATCAAGAAACTTCGATCGGATCGAGGTGGAGAGTACTTAAGTACAGTGTTTTTAGACTTCTTATAAGAGAATGGGATTTTCTCTCAGCTCACTCCTCCTTACACACCACAGCACAACGGTGTGTCAGAACGGAGGAATCGTACCTTATTAGATATGGTACGATCCATGATGTGTGATGCTGAGTTACCGCTTTCCTTTTGGGGGCATTCATTGGAGATAGCAATGTATCTGTTAAATAGGATTCCAACCAAGACCGTGTATACCACTCCATATGAGATATGGAGTGGAAAGAGACCATCTCTTAAAAGAGTTAGGATTTGGGGTTGTCCGGCTTTTGGTAAAAAGCAGAATCCGGATAAACTCGAGACACCATCAATCATGTGTAAATTTGTGGGATATCCAAAACACTCGTATGGATATCTATTCTACCACAAGAAGGAAGAAAAGGTGTTTTTTTCTCAACATGCCACTTTTTTGGAAAATGAAATCTTTACAGACAGTACTGATGGCAAAGTGGTAGAACTAGAAGAGGTTCTAGAGACACAAATTACTCAGGACGAATTGGTTGAAACTAATGTTGCAGTAGAACTTCAAGAACCCCAGCCGCTCCGGAGATCTAATAGAACTTCTCGCCCGCCGGAAAGATACTATGGGTTTCTCATTGATGGTGATAGAGAAGATTGCATCATAGATGATGATGACCCTACTAGTTTTCAGCAAGCTATCACGAGTGGTGACTCGGTGAAGTGGCTGGATGCCATGAGATCCGAAATGGAGTCCATGTACACCAACTGTAACGTTTTGAAAATCGTTTCGGTGAAATTTCGGAAAATCGGTAAAATAAGAGGGTTTTTAGTAAAAAGTCAAAATACAAATATCTTATTATAGAAATTAAATATACATATTTTAGCTATGTAATTGCTAGGATTTGGTGTTTATTGAGCCACTGGTGAAATTTCAAATTTTCTGGAAAAAAAATTTATTTTATTATTATTTTAAGCCATCACTAATATATTTAATTAGGGAAAATTACAAATTGGAATGAGTTGAAACAAATTTTGTGCATCATAAAACTTTAAATAAAATTTTATTATGTGGTTTTCGAAATGAAAACGTTTGCCAAAACGGTTTGGAAATTATCGAAGAAAAAGGCTTTTTTCGGTGAAATTAGTGTAAAGGGAAATTGGGGTATAGTATTTATCTTTTATTTTCCTCACCCACACTCACCCACACCCTCTCTCCTCCCCCCTATACTGCTGGCCGAACCCCCTTCACCATATTACCACCCCATTTTTAGAAAAGAGAACAAAGGAAATAAAGAAATCAATAAAGAAATGGGCGTGTTGACTTGAGGTATGGGTCTTCTTTCTTCCTTGACTTCACACCTCACCCCTCCCCTCACCAAATCAGCAACTCCATCATTTTGTTCAGCCCCTTGCTGCAGCAGCTCTCCCCCCCCCCTTCATCACTTCTTTTCTCTTCAAAAACTCTTGTAAAATTCATCAAAACACCATGCAAAACCTCACAAAATCAAAATCTAATCCCTACCCATTTTTCCTTGGCCATTCAAGCATGGATCTTGGTGAAAAGAGAGCATTTTGGGAGGCTTGATTTCATGGGAGATCTCTAAATTGTGGAGGTATAATCTTAACCCTAAAGTTTAATTGTTGTTTAATTATGTTAATCTAATTTATTCAAGTGTTAATTTGGTTGTGATTGCTAGTTTAGGAAATTCTAGAGAAGGGTTTAAATTTTTATTAGGGTTGTTATCATTAGATTATGGTCTTAATGAGTAGATTAACATGTTATTGTTATGTAAAACTTAATCTTGTTGCATCTTGCTAATTGCTACTTTTAAATTGTCCAAATTGCATAGTATTGCAAACTAGGTTTTAAAAATTAAGTTAAATTGTTAGATAAAATTTCTAATTATGGTTTCATAGTATTATTAACATTATAATGAGTGGTTTAATACCTTAGGTTATGCAAAACTAAGCTTAATTGTTAAATTGTGAATTTTTGCTTGAAAATTGTTAAAATTGGAAAATTAGTAAACTAGGTTTTCGGGGTTAGTGAAATTTATTGGGATTAAATTATGGAAATTGTTTTTATGACTTATTTAAGATATTTAATAAGTATTATGGCCGCTAGATTTGTTTAAACGTCGAGTTTTGTACTAAAACAGGTAATTTTGCTTGCTAGTTTTTCGGAAAAACGGCTTTTAAGGTGAATTTGGGGTTTTTGTGAGTTTTAACCTATTTTATATTAAAATTAGTGTTCGTGAATGTGCAAATGAGTGTGTTTGGGTTGTTCTCGATGGTTTGGCGTTTGTACGCCGACTTCGAGGGTTTTTGGGTTGATTTGTGAAAGCAACCATAGGTTTTGACCTATGTGGGATTCGTGCGTCGTTTTGGTCATGAGTCGGATTTTAATGCGATATGGTGCGTTATGATATGTATGTACCCCATGTGGACTTCGAGACGACTAGCAAGCGCGTGGCGACGTTGGCACCGACAAGCGAGGACCAGGTGAGTAGATTTATATCTACGGGGAGAAGTCGGGTGGATGGCGTATAGCACCCCCGCAGTTCGTGGTGATGTATACGGACACGTATACACACATATATATATTGTTTATATTGTTTGAGTTATTGATGATAAATATGGATATTTGGTGTTCTTGGATGATTGAGTGTCGCGAAACCCTAGAGTAGCGGTCGCACCACACTAGCACACACCCACCCATACGTGCATACCTTCTTCTTTCTTTTGTGCTTATTCGGGAATATATAGTTATGTGTTCACATAGGTATGGGACTGTGTGTTCACATACGGATTTGAGGATAGTACTTGGGATTTATGATGAGTCGATGAGATTTGATTTGAGGACGTGAGATCGGTGATATAGCAGGGTTCGTATTTGAGATACGACATGACGTTGTAGCGGGTCCTTGACGTAGTGTTTTACACACGTGCATGCATACTTAGGCGATATCAGTATTGTACTAGACGTAGATCAGTACCCGATCATGATATTTGATAAAGAGGATACCAGGTGAATAGTATGATGAATGTGATATTGACCCGTACCCAGAATTGGGGATGCCGTACGTCGGATTTACGTACGAGCTATATCTTGATGATTGATCCGCACTCTTGACTTGGGATGTCTTATTATAGATATGGTATCGGATATGATATTATTGAGGTGGGATCACCGACTAATATATATACAGGTATGTATATGTATCGACTCAGATGTTAGGCGGTTTCCTTACCTGTAGTCCAGCTTGTTAGCTTAGCCCTTTAGTTTAGTTTAGTTGTTAGATTAGATTCGATTCTTACCTATTTCAAAGCTTTCGAATCATGCGTATTTTAAAAGACAGGTCAAGGGATTCTACGGATATTTCAAAAACCTATCTTTTCTTAAAAACACCGTAGCCCCTATTTTCAAAACCCCATGATTCGTGTTATTTCAAAAGGCACCATTTGTAGGACTTATATTAGATTAGTGCGGATTAGTTATAGTTGCGTCTAGTATTCAACTCCCGCTCATTTTTACTGTTCGCTTCGCATCGCATACTTATATTATAATTTCTTATTGCGTTACTAATATCATGCTGTTAGGACACCAGCACCATTACCCATGACGCGTATGTTCTACGTACACTTACTTGCCGGCTCACACACATCTTCATCGGTAATTGCCATGTCACGAACACTTTAGAAAGTACTATTTCATTTGACATAGGTTGTTAGCTAATAGTTTAGACATGATATTAGTGTACTTGCCTTATATGCTAGTTAGACATTGTAGTTATTGCCTACTACTTCTTGCATGTTATTATTCACTGTTGTGTCGCATTTATGGATTCTCATGCCTATATTCACTGTTTACATGCTATTGATGACTTGGATTCGGATTTCATGAGATTTCTTGGATTTGGAGGAAAACCGCAAAAACATAAATAAACCTTTTCTCTCTTTTAAAATAAAAAGTGTGGTTTTCCCATGATGTATGAGTCGTCCACCATGAGTTTGCTGATGGATTTCGAGACCCGATTCGAGGAGTGGAGGAACCGTTTCGGGTACATGGTGGGCCCGGTGCGGTACCCTGGGGCAAGAGGAATGTGTTGTTGACGTTGAGCCCAGCAGGGGAGCACTACCGACCGGTGATATTACCCGACGTGTCGGATATCCGGAGGATACCGCCGTGGTCTTGAGATGGATGGTAGGGGCCGGTCTGGATTGACGGCGTCCTAGATATTGTGATTTGAGATATTCAGGTACAGCGATTGTGATACAGAGATATCGAGATATTTGGACACTTGTTTTGTGTCGATGCTGGGCACTGTTTTATGCTGATTTCATTTATTGTACCTCACTTTTAAAATACAGAAATCTCACTGATTTATGAAAGCATTTTCGTTAGTACATGCATTCTGTTCCATGCATTCATACCTCATTCATATGATATATTGCTACCTGAGGCACTAACACGGGCACATGAGATCACACTCGGGTTAGATATTACCCTAGCCATTGTTATAGGCTGCATGCTATTCATATATTTGATGATATATTCTGATCATTGACCTAGGTTGTGTTATTTATGCGATTTCTTTCCTTAGAATTTTTTCTATTCACGAGTTGGCAACTCACCCCCGTTGTGCCCCAGTTTCTTGCAGGTTTGCAGTGCAGCTTTCATTACGGCTTTGCGGGCATAGTTTCGTTCGGGTGATTTACTAGTAGGTGGGTTTACTTGTATCGTACCCCCATTATATAACTTGTATATTATTACTCTGTTGAATCTAGAAGTTCCATCAACCAAACATGTATTTATTTTGAGATAGAGACCAGTAATGTTATTCCTTCGACCTTAGAGTCGCGCGTTATATTTCTGTGGTTTTCTTATGGTTTTGAGTTTCCTTTTGAATTTTGATCCTCGCCGTTGGCGTTGTATATTATATTGCTTGTGTGGTTGTGACCGTCGATTGACGAAGAGCTAGCTCCCGCTTGGGGATGCCTTTTTATGGATTTCGTATACTATTCATGTTGTATCCCGTTTGGGAGCCAGTATTTACAAAGGAGACTCTGCCGAAAATTTTAGGAAATTTTTGATGTTTTTAAACAACCGCATAACTCGGCTTATGCTATTAAAACTACTTGATTTTAAATTGGTTTTCCTTCACTCTACTACTTTCTTGGTTTGGATTTCTGGGTTTTCGGCTTACTTAGATTACGTACGCCTCGAGACGTTTAGTAGTTTAAGTGCCGGTCATGTTCCGTACTTTTGGGTCGTGACACCAACAAAGTATGGACTTTGGACGTTGCATCTCCTGGGATAAAACCCGTTGGGTGCAAATGGATCTTTAAGAGAAAGATTGGTGTAGATGGACAGATAGAGACCTATAAAGCAAGGCATGTGGCGAAAGGTTTTCTTCAAAGACCAGGACTGGACTATGATGAAACTTTCTCTCCAGTAGCAATGCTTAAATCCATTCGGATAATACTTGCTATTTCTGCTCACTACAACTATGAAATCTGGCAGATGGATGTTAAAACTGCATTTTTCTAAATGGTGATTTAGAAGAATGTGTTTTTATGGATCAGTCAGAGGGCTTCAATGACAGTGGGAGCAGCGGAAAAGCATGTAGGTTGCTTAAATCCATTTATGGATTAAAGCGGCATCTCGGAGCTGGAACATCTGTTTTGATGATACAATCAAAGAGTTTGATTTTATCAAAAATATAGATGAACCATGCATTTATAAGATGATTGTAGGGAGTACAATCACTTTCCTCGTATTGTACGTGTAAAATTTCAAAAAAAATAAAATATTATTTTTGGGAATTTTTAGAATTTAATATTAATTTTAATGAGTATTTTAATATTTTGGTATAATTAAATACCGATAAATTGGAAAAAATTTGGAAAATTATAGAAATTACTAAAAGAAGGTGTTTTATTTGAATTATGCAAATTTTAAGTTTTTATGATCAATTATATGCTAATTTAGTGGTAATCGCGATTAAAAATCGCTAATCGGACTTTAAGCGTGTTTTGTGCACATGCCATTTTTTCACACTTATTACTTTTTCGTACATGATTTGGGGTGTATGGTATTTGTTTTGGGTTCACTATTGTGGAGAGAAGGAAATTAGAGAGGAAAAGAAAAGAAAAAGAAAAGATTAGAAAAAGAGGTATGGGTAAGTGAGAGAAAGAGTGGGTAAGGGGTCAACCATTGGACTAGGCCATTCCCTCATCATTTCCTACACTCATTGGACTAGGCCATTCCCTCATCATTTCGTAAATGATTTGGGGCATTTCTGGCACACTGCTTTCCTTTGCGGGTGATTTGCTTGGTAGGTGGGTTTTTTGTATCAGAACCGCCGTTGTACATGTATTATTCATTGTATCTAGAAATCCATCAACCAAAACTTGTATATTGTTTCAGACTTAGACACTAGTGATGTATTATATTCAACCTTAGAGTCGCGCTCAGTGGTATTACGATTTTCTTGCTTATTGGAGATTCTCTTGGGTTTTGATCCTCGCCCTTCGGCGTTGTATATTATATTGCTTGTGTGGGTTGTGCTCTTTGTTATGCGTAGTAAGTGTTTGATAAAATGCCTCAATGGAAAATTTACAAAATATGTTTCTTTACTTTTAAAATGGTTTTAGATTTCTGGGCTTTTGGCTTACTTGGATCGGATGGAGTCCTGTAGACTCCATATGTTTCAAGGGCCAGTCACGTGCTCTTTCGGGTCGTGACACACAGTTTTATTAAAAATGTTTTTTTTTCAGAAAACAGTAGTGGGAGTATGGTAGAACTGGAAGTGATTCCAGAACCGCAAACGATTACGGAAAATTTAATATGACCTATATATTCAATCAGGTTTGACATTCCAATAGCACTACGCAGAAATAGTGGGTAACCTCAGACACCCGAGAGGTACTCCGGTAGCCTCAAGGATGGTGACAGGGAAGTTCTTGTTTACCCAAACTTGACACTGCTGTTGTTCCAGACTATGAGACCCGGCAGGAGGATATGTATAGCGTCGTTCTAAACTAGTTTTAGATGTGTACGTATATATTATTCTGCCAGAGGGTTGTCGTAATCAGTGGGAGTAGCGGAAGCAAAGTGGGCAAGTAGCTTATAGCTATTTATAGACTTGAGCAATTATAGCGGAGATAGATCATCTAATTTTGATGTGACAGTCATGGGTTTGACTTCATCAGAATAGGGGATGGATCTGTTAAGAAAGTAGTAGGGTGTAATGTCATCGTATTTGGATGACATACATAGAGTTAGAAGTAAAATTCCTATACTACGATCGGTTGTACTGTAGTCATCACACAGTTGTTTCTCCAAAAAGGATATGGATATAATATCTGACATTCTGGTTACTAGATCTATGGTTTTAGATCTAGATTTGGGTAGTTTCCTAATATGGGTACTTTGACAGTATTCTAATAGTATTTTAGAATAGTTGACTCCTGGCATGGTGGTGTACCTGCAGGTGATGGAGTCACCCTCTCTAAAGGTGTCTTACAGACTAAAGGGGAGAGGGACGTACATGATTGAAAGTTCACATGCTTGGGCAATTGAGTCAATCGTGAGATGTCAAGTACAACACCAGATGTCGTTATTGCACTAGATGCGATAAGTTTATATTAATCCAATCCTGAAGAAACATACGGATCAGTTATAGAACATAAGTACATGTTCTACGGATTAGAAGACGACAACCTCCTTCAGGATACGGTTATTATCCCAGGCTTCAAAGGTGACATGGATGACAAAGTGATTGTCAGAGTTATAGTTTTCCCTCAGACAAGGGACAGTATTATGGACAGGAGGTCCAAGAGGACACTGTGGGAGGCATGGTGCTGGACACTGAATAGTTTCAGTGATTGATACAGTCTAAGTAGTTTGGATTTATAGTTCATTTATGAACTAGGTCCCATCAGATATCCAAGACAGGTATTACTCAATTCGGGAGATGGTTTTCTCCGCGAAGTTGAGATATAGAGAGATGCAGAAAGAAACACCGAAGCGGATCCACTCACTGAGGCTATTTCTTGAACACAAGAGTTTTACAAACGAGCTTTGTGAAACTGATTAGTAGAGGAGTTGGATGCTCGGTATCACACGAGCTGTGAGTACACGACATCGCAATAATTAGCCTTAAGTGCAAGTGGGAGATTGTTGGATATAGTGCCCTCTAAGTCAATTTTTGGATCACAGGTACGTGATTGCAATGATTGAGGGAAGACCTATACCGATAAAACAGTCTTACTCGAGATGATAGTATGCTATCTGGTTTGTCTTTATCATCATATAGATGTTGATAGAGCCCATAGGATTCTTGCTTCAACTACCAGCAGTATGATGGCGATCATATATGTGGGAGCTGGGGTCTATAAGCATATCCTTAAAGTGTCCCTAATCGTGGGAGTTTCGAGACAGGGCATCGATACTCCGGAGTAGACTAGTGTATACATTCGAGACCCCGACGAGGGGCGGTGGCCGGTCTCACAAGCCATTGGTGTTAGTTGGTTCACCTAAGATGTATACAGGTGCTCATTGGGTTATGAGTACACCGGACAGGACTCGCCGGGAACATGCTAGTTGGTATTATACATATCGTCAGATATCAGTTCCCTGGGGACATGTGTACAGGTTAGTTCATCGACCTGAGGTCGTCATTTTTCTAGTGTGAGTTCCCACTGTGCTTTGATTTATACCCTACCACGGGTCAAAGGAGTCGTGCAAACAGGTATATTTTGGGTACAGTCCTGAGCCACAATGGAGGCAAGTGAGCGGATCTTCGGGGATTCTTCTCTCCCGGTATTGGGGGTGAGATTGCGCTGTGTTCAGGAGAGCCATTACACGAAATCCCTGGCCAGGGTAATCGAGATATACTGGTAGGTATACCAGTAGTATCTCAGGGTGTTCTGGGCTGCTCTATGACACGACTTATGCAGCTATTGGGGGTCTGACGTTTACCGACCCCCTAGGCCTAATATGCGATACTCATAGACGAATGATCCGGACAGTACGGATATTGTCACTGTCAGGCTCAGTAGGGTTTCTGGATGTGTTTGCTCGTCAGCTTCCCTTCCAATCAATACATAGGCAAACCGTTACGTACATCTTGTACCTCTGACGTGCTAGTGGTTATACCCAGTGGAAATGTGTTGATGAGTCATTAGAGTCCCCCACAGACACTTTCCCTAGTTCGGGAAAAACGTTGTAGATGCCGTATGGTATTATGGCAGGGTTCGGAAAAAGCACGTGCGTTTTCGCAAGTGTCATTTTCCGGGCAGATAATACTGGTAGGCTTTGGTTTAAGCCGGATCCCAGTATTATACTGTGTAGATATAATATCTTTGTCTCAGTTGCATTTGTATTCGGTTGTAATACAAATGCGGGTATGTTTATACTGTTACGGGGTTATCCTAAAATTCGTTTAAGGATCACTTTTGGAAGTTGCCAGTTTCCAGTTTTTTATCACCCGTATTTAACATTCGGTTAAATACGGATTTGTCTTTTCGTCTTGAAGGTGAGTCATGCTTCTAGAAGGTTCTAGAAGTGGTGATTAGGCTTGTGACTCATTTGTTCATTAATGGTGCTTTAATTGTGCATTTATTGTGTTCATACTAGGTGTTCTTTTGAGTCATCCTTTTCTTTTAGTGCTTAAGATATTTTCTCCTTGATCTTTTGCTTACACTCACCCTCCCCTCTCCTACACTCACCCACCCTCTTCTATATAGTGGTCGGCCCCTCATTTTGAGGATTATGGTTATTCATTTGATTTTTCCCTTTGAAAAGATTATGATTGTTTAGTGTATGGAAATTTCATAGTTCAATTTCCATTCACCCGATTCCAAATAGCAACTTCATTAACCGTTCGTCCATAGCCTTGGACGTAACGGGACAAAGTGTTCTACTCATTCTCTACATCATCTTGGTCGTCTCTTTTAGCAAACTTGACGATCGAGTTGCCTCGGTTCAGAGGCGGGAGCCCGTTTAAAGATCCGTCGACGTGGTGCCACCTGGACGACGAGTCTGGAGTTTTAGAAGATCGAAGCCGCCGCAACAAAGCATGGGATGCTGGATAAAGTCCGAAGGACTCGGATCGTTCGGTATAACAATTCTACCCTCTTTACAATTTGTTAGTTTAGCTTTAATGGCAGATCCAGGTTATAGTACGCGATAGCGCCAGTCGTAAAAGTTTTTGTTCCGCATATTGGCGTCTGTTAGACGGCCGGGGCGCTACCGTGGACTTACAGTGGTATCAGAGCCTTACCATTAAGCTATACTAACTTCTGCAAACGCGTTTAAAATATCGATCGAACGGATTTTCAAAAATCACAATTTTCAAGTATAAAGTTTCTGTTGATTTTTAAACTGTTCTAAAAATTATTTTGACCATACAGAAAAATCAAGCAGGCTTTTTAATGAAGACGTAAGAAAAATGATCCATCAATTCGTCCGTACGACCGCGGAACCGCGGTCAAAGCCTAGCTTTGACCGCGTAAGCGCGGCCGTATTGGCGACTTGGTGGGCCATTTTTCTTCTGGGCTTTCAACTAGGGAAATTGTGGTTTCCGGTAAGGTTCTTTTGGGCCCAGTTTTGGTTACTGTACAGCAGATGTTTGTGGGGCCCATTTCGGGAAATTTTGTCGATCGATATTTAAACGTATTAGTTTTACAGTACTTACTTTATATCTCCGACCGGGAATTGTAAGTCCATGCTACCTCTCCCGGTACTTTCGGGAATGCGGAATTTGGTAAAAAACGATTTTTACGAAGGTGGTAACATGGACCTAAAACCCGGATCTTGGTTAAACATCTATCTAACAACCTAACTACGAGTTTCTAGCTACTCGGTTAGGGGGTTATACCTTGTTTGTCTCGAACTCCTTCGTCTTCAAGCTCCGATGGTGGTCCGGATTGGCTTCTTCCCGCCGTCTCCGTACTCCGAAGATAGATCCACCTGAAAGCTCCAACCTTTGGCTCCTTCTTCGTTCTTTGAAGAAACTAGTTCACTCGGTTTGCTAAACCTTGTGAACTAGAATCAGTAGAGAAGAGTTTGTATGGGATTTTATCTATGGTTCTTGATTCTCAACTCATGAGACAAGAGAACCATAGATTCAAGAGAGGGAGCAAGAGCAAGAGGGTGAGAGCAAAAACAAGAGAGCTCAAGAACAAAAGAGAGAATGAGCAAGAAAAATGAGCAAGTCTTTTGTCTCTCACCCTCTCATAATCCAAAGTCATGATAACTCATCATACCAAATAAGTCTTATGTAATGGTTGAAGCAACCATAACCATATCATTTCATGCACTCATTTTACACAAATGAGCAAGCAAGCAAAAGTCTTTGCCATGAAATGATGGCTATGGTTATCATGATGGTCAACTAGTCAAGCCTAGTCAACCGGTCAACAAAGTCAACAAGTCAACAAAAGTCAACAACCATGTCACCATAATACTTAATTAATATAATAGTTAATCACATATCATATTCTCATTAGGGTTGAGCAAAAAGTCAAATAGTCAACGGTCAACTGTCAACAACCCTAATGAGAATCCGCTGCCTCTGCCTCCCTGTCAACTGTGCATACACACCCGCATCCGCGTTCCGAGGAACACGAATGCAAACTGGATAAATCCAATCCCAAAAGGTACACTAGGATCTGGCTTAAACCAAAGCCCGCTAGTGTAAACTGTCCGGACACTGTACGTGCACAAGTGCACGGATGTGACCGAACCCTGCCGCAAAACAATGCGACCTGTCGCAATACCATGCGACCTCTACTCTTTTGCCTAAAGGCGAAAAGCTTTCTGTGTGGGACTCTAAAGACTCGACACTACGCTGGCAGTGGGTTTAACCACAGACCGCAAGCGGCACTTGCTGTGCGTAACGGTCCCCAGGTAATGCCGACAAGAAGACCGACGAGGCGAAACCCATCTGAACTCCTACTGAGCCTGAGTGTGACATTCTCCGTACAGTCCGGTCTGTTCGTCTGATACATCGCAAGGCGGGCCTAGGGGGCGGTAAACGTCAGTCCCCCAATAGCGGTACAAGTCGTGCCGAAGCGAAGCCAAAAACACCCTGAGATAACACTGGAAACCTACCAGTATATCTCGTTTGCCCTTGCCAGGGACTACTCGTGTAACGGCTCTCCTAGACACAGCGTGATGTCAACCCCCAATACCGGGAGAGACGAACCCTGTCTAACCGTCACTGCCTCCAAGTGCTTCGGGACTGCACCCAACTACTACCTGTTTGCACGGCTCCTTTGAACCGTGGTAGGGTAGTAATCAAAGTACAGTGGGAACACACTCGAGGCGAAGTGACAGTGTTAAGTCAGCGGACTAAGCTGTACTCATGTCACCTGGGAACTGATAACTGACGATAGGCATAATACCAACTAGTCAGTTCCCGACGAGTCCTGTCCAGTGTACCCGTAACCTAACGAGCACCCGCATACTATCTTAAGTACGACGTACTGACGGCTGTGGGACAGACCGTCTCCCACACTGGGATGAGAAGCGCATGCGCTGGTCTACTCCGGAGTATCGATGCCCTGTCTCGATAGTCCTGCGACCAGGGACCTGCATAAGGATGTGCTTATAGATTACCCAGCCCCACTAGTGTGACGGCCATCACATCGCTGGTAATCAAGCAAAGATCCTAAGGGCTCCACTAATGTGTATAGGCGATATACAAAAATAAACACATGTACACATTGACGTAGAAACAAACCAAGTAGCATACTACTATATTGAGCAAGATTGTTTATACAAGGTGAATATCCCAAGCTTCCATTAAGTAATATACAAACTAGTATGGTACAGTAATGGCCTCTAGGGCATATACACTAACAATCTCCCACTTGCACTAAGGCCATGTACTGGCGTATCGAAGACCTATCATCTCGATCAGCCGCTCGAACTGAGTCTGGGGCAGGGCCTTGGTGAATGGATCTGCAGTGTTATCTTCTGAAGCGACTCTCCGAACCTCGATCTCCTGGCGATCCACGATCTCCCAGATCAGGTGATAGCGCCTCAAGATGTGTTTGGATCTCTGATGGGACCTGGGTTCCTTCGCTAAAGCTATAGCCCCGTTGTTGTCGCAATACAGAGGTATTGGATCAACAATGGATGGAACCAACTGAAGCTCTTTCAAGAACTTCCTTATCCAGATAGCTTCTTTTGCGGCATCAGATGCAGCGATGTATTCTGCTTCTATCGTCGAGTCTGCAACGGTTTCCTGTTTGGAACTCTTCCAACACACCGCCCCTCCATTGAGGGTAAAGACAAAACCCGACATGGACTTGGAATCATCCTTGTCACTCTGGAAGCTGGAGTCAGCAAAGGCCTCGATCTGGAGGTCTTTTCCGACATACACCAAGAACATCTCCTTAGTCCTTCTAATGTACTTGAGAATGTTCTTTACCGCTATCCAGTGTTTCTCCCCATGGTTTGACTGATACCGGCTTACCACACTCAGCGCATAAGCTACATCCGGTCTGGTACACAACATCGCATACATTATAGAGCCTACCGCAGAAGCGTAGGGTATAACAGACATGCGATCCCTCTCCAAATCAGTCTTGGGAGACATCTCTTTAGAGAGGGTGATCCCGTGACAAGCCGGTAGGTTACCGCGCTTGGAATCTTCCATACTGAATCTTTTCAGTATGGTGTCGATGTACATAGACTGTGAAAGTCCTAATATCCTCTTGGATCTGTCACGGTAGATCCGGATACCCAGAATGTATGAGGAATCACCCAAGTCTTTCATGGAGAACCTGTGGGACAAGAACCCCTTGACAGATTGTAGCATAGGAATGTCATTTCCTATTAAGAGAATGTCATCCACGTATAAAACGAGGAATATTACAGTTCTCGCTACAAATCTACTATAGATGCATGGTTCATCTGGATTTTTGATAAAGCCAAATTCTTTGACCGTCTCATCAAAACAGATGTTCCAACTCCGCGATGCCTGCTTTAGTCCATAGATGGACTTAAGCAACTTGCACACCTTTTCGCTGCTCCCACTCTGAATGAAACCCTCTGGCTGGTCCATATAGACACACTCCTCTAAATTTCCATTTAGAAAAGCTGTCTTTACGTCCATCTACCAAATCTCATAATCGTGGAAGGCAGCAATGGCAAGAAGGATCCGAATGGATTTCAGCATGGCTACTGGAGAAAAGGTTTCGTCATAGTCCAAGCCAGGTCTTTGACGAAAACCCTTTGCTACCAGCCTAGCTTTATAGGTCTCAACCTGTCCATCTACACCAATCTTCCTTTTGAAGATCCATTTGCATCCTACGGGTTTTACCCCGTCTGGAGCAATGTCCAACGTCCATACCTTGTTGGTGTACATGGACTCCATTTCGGTCCGCATTGTATCCAGCCATTTCAATGAGTCAACGCTCTGAACGGCCTGCTGGAAGCTAGTAGGCTCATCATAATCTATGATGCAATCCTCTCTATCCCCGTCTATGAGAAAACCGTAGTATCTCTCGGGCGGATGAGTCTGCCTACTACTCCGGCGGAGCGGCGTAGGAATGTCCTGTTCTTTCGAACCCTCTGGTTCCACTAAACTTTCAGTAATAGTCCGTGGTACTGGAATTTCTTCCAGTTCTACAGTGCTCCCACTTATCTGGTTTTCTAAAAACTCAGTTTCCAAGAAGTAGGCATGACGAGAAACAAGAACTTTTTGTTCCTCTTCACAGTAGAAGAAATATCCCGTGGAATTCTTTGGATATCCCACAAACTTGCACTGTACTGAGCGTGCCTCGAGCTTGTCCGCATGCTGTTTTTTGACAAAAGCTGGACATCCCCATGTCTTAATGTGCTTAAGATAGGGTCTCTTCCCACACCACATCTCATATGGCGTAGTAGGCACAGTCTTAGTAGGAACTCGGTTCAAAAGATATGCGGCTGATTCTAGCGCATATCCCCAGAATGATCGCGGTAACTCAGCGTTACCCATCATGGACCGCACCATTTCTAATAGGGTGCGGTTCCGTCTCTCCGATACACCGTTATGTTGCGGAGGGTATGGAGGAGTAAGCTGAAAGAGAATTCCGTTCTCTTTTAAATAGTCCAGGAACTCGGCACTTAAGTATTCTCCACCTCGATCCGATCTTAGAATCTTAATACTTTTGCCGGTCTGTTTTTCTACTTCATTCTTATACTCCTGGAATTTTCCAAAGGCTTCGGACTTATGTTTCATTAAGAAGACATATCCATACCTTGAGAAGTCATCCGTAAAAGTAATGAAGTAAGAATAACCGCTTCGCGCATGTGTAGACATTGGACCGCACACGTCACTGTGTACGAGTCCCAAGAGCTCGCTCGCTCTTACTCCATGTCCAGTAAACGGAGTCTTTGTCATCTTTCCTTTGAGACAGGATTGACAAGTGGCATACGATTGATATTCGAACGCATTCAAATATCCTTCTGTAGTAACTTAGTCAACCTTCTCTCATTGATGTGACCCAGTCTACAATGTCATAAGAAAGTATGATTTATTTCCCGAGACTTTCTTTTGCGTGTATTCTGGACATTGAAAATCTGTGGTTGGTTTAATACGTATATACCATTACTCAATGTACCTGCCCCAATCAAAACTTGATTAAGGTGAATGTTTACAACATTTCTTACAAATGCAAATTCATAACCTTCTTTAGAAACTAAAGATACAGAAATGATATTACAAGTTGCGTTGGGTACAAAAAAACAAATACGCAAAACCAAAACATGTCCATCTGACATTCCCAGGTGATAGTCCCCCACGGCTTTAGCATTCATGCTAGCTCCGTTCGCAACTCTGAGGGTCATGTCACCTGCCTTCAAAACCCTACGGTTTCTCAACGCCTGCAAAGAATTACAGATATGAGATCCTGATCCGGTATCCAATACCCAGGAAGTAGAGTTTATTGAAAGACAGTTTTCAATAACATACACACCTGAAGCTGAAGCTGCAACTTTCTTCAATTCCTGTGTTCTGGCCTTCCAGGCCCTGCAATCATTCTTCCAGTGTCCTTTCTTATGACAATAGAAGCATTCTTCCTTATCCACAAGCTTCCCCGCTATCTTTGTTGCTTTAGCTTTTCCCTTCGTATCCACTTTACTAACACCGCCCCTTGGTTTGGCGGGGGCTTTCTTCTTCTTTCCCTTGGCTTTCGCCTTGGACGTAGAAGAAGATGATCCTCCTATAAACAAAGTGGATGTTTCCCTACCTTTCTGTAGGGTGCCCTCTGCGCTCCTCAGCATGTTGAGGAGCTCTGAAAGTTCAACCTCCTTTTCTTGTAGGTTGAAGTTCAGTATGAACTGGGCGTAAATGGAAGGAAGGGACTGGAGAACTATGTCCGTATAGAGTTCACTCTCCAATGTGGTCCCTAGGTCCGCGAGCTCTTCAATGTAGCCGATCATCTTTAGCACGTGCTCGGCTACTGATGATCCGACGGCCATCTTTGCCGAAAATAACTTTTTCGACGCTTCGTATCTTACGATACGAGATTGCTCTCCATACAGTTCTTTTGTATGGAGAAATATGGATTCAAGGTCCGTATTCTCGTGCCTCCTCTGATGTTCGTTGTCCATCGAGGCAAGTACGAGGCACTTGGCCTTCGCGCTATCAATCTCCCAAGTCTTGCGGATTTCCTTATCCGCGACGCTGGAAGTGGGACTAGGGACAGGGGGAGCTTTGGTGGTAAGAAGATACCCCAGCTTGTCGTAAGTGATTGCCATTTTGACATTCCTGAGCCAATCTTTGTAGTTTGGCCCTGTCAGTATGTTTTTATCTAGAAGTAACTTAAGTCCAGTCATTTCAATTGGTCGCTGCAATTAGGAGAGAGAAGAAGAAACACTTAGCATGATGCTCTTGCAAGTTTAGAGTGGTTTTTAGTTTGTCTAAACAGGATGGCTCCCACTGTTTCTCGAATCCCTCCTCAAACCATAAAGGAAGAATTAGTCGAGATCAATCCCACCGCACAATACTTGCTTAACCGTTCAGCCAGGCCGGTGTCGGTACTTCGAGGGAGGTTTTCCAACGCTTTCGCGAAGTTCCTTATTTAAAGAACCTCTTTTCCCTGGGGGCGTAGCCCCGCTAACACCTTTCTAGGCACCTACTAGGTTTATAGCATTGATCGATTAGTGAGAAATTTCCCGAGGAGTAGCATATACTCACAGTAGGATCGGGATCCAAATATCATCGCGTGACGAAACTGAAGGAATCCTACCAGAATCATCACACTCTAAATGGTATGCAAATCTAGCAAGTTTCAGTACTTATGAAACTCCCGATGTGGATTTTTTTGCCCCATGCTCTTATGACCTTGACGAAGGTCAACAAATCATAAGTCACATGTCAAGTTCTGCCCGTCATTATCCAGGTTAATTTGAATCCACCCGCATTTACCCTTGACGAAGGTCAACAAGGTAATGCGAATGTCCCAAACCAACGCATCTATCTATGCTACATATGAATACCCAACATCTACCAATCACTATGCCTTGACGAAGTTCAACAAACACTGCTTGAATACTATTGAATATTCATACGAAACGACGGAGGGCTACGAATGGTTTTGGCAAAACCGTGAACGTAGTGAACTTGATTTGGTCGATGGAACGAGATAGCTTTTAAAAAGAGTGGCTCAAGCTCCGCATTTAAAAGTTGGTTTTGAAAAGAACCGAGTGGTTTTTCGAAAGTGTTCCTACGACTTTTAACTTGGTTTATTATCTTGCATTAGTTCTTTTATTGCGTGATATTCTTGCATTAGTTCTTTTAATGCGTCCCATCATTTAATCCTACCATTGCAGAAAACAACCAAAATATGACGTACGCTTATGCCATTCGCATTCGCCACTGGGCCCCGTCATTACCCGTTAGGTTACTTAACTAACGACAGAGCGGGGGCTGGGCTAGCGCGTCTGTAAAACATAAGCAACGCCTAAATAATATCATATATAGATATACTGCAATGATAAGCATTTCAGATCACAGATGAATACATTGGATATACTAGGAATCTGTAATTCGTACGAGCCTGTAACGAAAGACAGATTACACGGTCGCGGTGAATAGCCAATACCCCACCCAAGACCCCTACGGGTGCGGCAAACTACCCGCCAAGTACCCGAAGCGTAGCAACCTCCCTCATCTCCATGAGTAGGCCACTCGACACTTCGGCATATCCGGTAGTTTGTGCACCCCCTCCATGGGTCTATCCTAGGAGCAAAAACAGTAAAAAGAAATTATACAATGACGGCTACAACCCCGACCCGGTTGTGCGGCCATACAAATAATTATTACATCAATTTACAAATTTACATGAATTGAAAGAAAAGAAAACTCTCGTCTCACAACCCCCGGCTATTCACCCGCGACAATCCAACATATTCATATACACATTCCAGCAACAATACAGATCACAGATTTGTATAACCCCCACTAATCGACATATAGAGATTAGTAGACGTTCAATACAAATATCACATTACAGAAAAACCCGTTAGCTTAAGTCTTTTAGAAGTTCGATCAAAAATACGGATTTTCGGGACCCCAAAATAAAATTTTCGTTCTGGAAAATCTGGGCAGAAAACACATATATCAAAAATCCCAAAATACCCCCAGAATAACACTGCACCAAAGATTGACCTCGGCCGAGTCAACTCGGCCGCGGATCCGCGGCGGGAGCGTTCACCCGCCGCGTTTCCGCGGCTCTTTGACTCGATCGTGGGACCATCTTTGGTGGTTATTCACACAAAATCCTGAGCCGATTTTAGGTGTTAAAATAATCAACTTTTGAACAGTAAAAAAATCGACATAAACTCGAATTTTTGGGGTTCGTTTTCGGGACTTTTTCTTTGATCGATCTTCTAGTTGCTAACATGTTAGATAGAGTTTAACTAGGCTCTGATACCACTGTAAGTCCATGCTACCTCTCCCGGTACTTTCGGGAATGCGGAATTTGGAAAAAAAACGATTTTTATTGAGGTGGTAACATGGACCTAAAACCCGGATCTTGGTTAAACATCTATCTAACAACCTATCTACGAGTTTCTAGCTACTCGGTTAGGGGGTTATACCTTTTTTGTCTCGAACTCCTTCGTCTTCAAGCTCCGATGGTGGTCCGGATTGGCTTCTTCCCGTCGTCTCCGTACGCCGAAAATAGATCCACCTGAAAGCTCCAACCTTTGGCTCCTTCTTCGTTCTTTGAAGAAACTAGTTCACTCGGTTTGCTAAACCTTGTGAACTAGAATGAGTAAAGAAGAGTTTGTATTGGATTTTATCTATGGTTCTTGATTCTCAACTCATGAGACAAGAGAACTATAGATTCAAGAGAGCGAGCAAGAGCAAGAGGGTGAGAGCAAAAACAAGAGAGCTCAAGAACAAGATAGAGAATGAGCAAGAAAAATGAGCAAGTCTTTTGTCTCTCACCCTCTCATAATCCAAAGTCATGATAACTCATCATACCAAATAAGTCTTATGTGATGGTTGAATCAACCATAACCATATCATTTCATGCACTCATTTTACACAAATGAGCAAGCAAGCAAAAGTCTTTTCCATGAAATGATGGCTATGGTTATCATGATGGTCAACTAGTCAAGCCTAGTCAACCGGTCAACAAAGTCAACGAGTCAACAAAAGTCAACAACCATGTCACCATAATACTTAATTAATATAATAGTTAATCACATATCATATTCTCATTAGGGTTGAGCAAAAAGTCAAATAGTCAACGGTCAACTGTCAACAACCCTAATGAGAATCCGCTGCCTCTACCTCCCTGTCAACTGTGCATACACACCCGCATCCGCGTTCCGAGAAACACGAATGCAAACTGGATAAATCCAATCCCAAAAGGTACACTAGGATCTGGCTTAAACCAAAGCCCGCTAGTGTAAACTGTCCGGACACTGTACGTGCACAAGTGCACGGATGTGACCGAACCCTGCCGCAAAACCATGCGACCTGTCGCAATACCATACGACCTCTACTCTTTTGCCTAAAGGCGTAAAGCTTTCTGTGTGGGACTCTAAAGACTCGACACTACGCTGGCAGTGGGTTTAACTACAGACCGCAAGCGGCACTAGCTGTGCGTAACGGTCCCCAGGTAATGCCGACAAGAAGACCGACGAGGCGAAACCCATCTGAACTCCTACCGAGGCTGAGCGTGACATTCTCCGTACAGTCCGGTCTGTTCGTCTGATACATCGCAAGGCGGGCCTAGGGGGCGGTAAACGTCAGTCCCCCAATAGCGGTACAAGTCGTGCCGGAGCGAAGCCCAAAACACCCTGAGATAACACTGGAAACCTACCAGTATATCTTGTTTGCCCTTGCCAGGGACTACTCGTGTAATGGCTCTCCTAGACACAGCGCGATGTCAACCCCTAATACCGGGAGAGATGAATCCTGTCTAACCGTCACTGCCTCCAAGTGCTTCGGGACTGCACCCAACTACTACCTGTTTGCACGGCTCCTTTGAACCGTGGTAGGGTAGTAATCAAAGTACAGTGGGAACACACACGAGGCGAAGTGACAGTGTCAAGTCAGCGGACTAAGCTGTACTCATGTCACCTGGGAACTGATAACTGACGATAGGCATAATACCAACTTGTCAGTTCCCGACGAGTCCTGTCCAGTATACCCGTAACCTAACGAGCACCCGCATACTATCTTAAGTACGACGTACTGACGGCTGTGGGACAGACCGTCTCCTACACAAGGATGAGAAGCGCATGCGCTGGTCTACTCCGGAGTATCGATGCCCTGTCTCGATAGTCCTGCGACCAGGGACCTGCATAAGGATGTGCTTATAGATTACCCAACCCCACTAGTGTGACGGCCATCACATCGCTGGTAATCAAGCAAAGATCCTAAGGGCTCCACTAATGTGTATAGGCGATATACAAAAATAAACACATGTACACATTGAAGTAGAAACAAACCAAGTAGCATACTACTATATTGAGCAAGATTGTTTGTACAAGGTGAATATTCCAAGCTTCCATTAAGTAATATACAAACTAGTATGATACAGTAATGGCCTCTAGAGCATATACACTAACAGGAATGTCATTTGATCGGTAAACCGCGTCTGATTGCTATAGTTCTTTTAGACGGGTTTGCGAACGTGACATTCGCGTTGATGTTCTGTGTTGTGCTGTGATGTTGCGGATTTGTCGTGGTGGATAGCAGGGTGCAATGATAGTGCAGTTTGGATTTATTTGTATATTTGATATTGCGGGGCGAGCGTCCGACTTGTGGACTGCCGTTACTGCCTGTTGTATAATATTCTTTTGGGGCACGACCGGGTTGAGGTTGATATGCCCGTTGTACATATTTTCATTTCTGTACTAGGTTTATCCCGCGAAGGAGTGCACGGATAGCCGGTTTCTGGAGGGCAACGGGTCCGTATCTCATGGCTTTGAGAGGCAAAGGGGCCTCACTCTAGAATTGGCAGACAATTCGCCGCACTCGTAGGGGGTACAGGTTGACCCAAGGAGGGGTGCTCAATTTACCGTATTCCGTGAAGTGCCGGGTGTTCCATTCACTATGTTGTGGGGAATACCTCGCTTCAGGTTTTGGCGGGTAACTTGCCGCACCCGTAGGGGTCTAGGTTTCATTGCAAAGGCTATCCACACGACCAGGGGAACGTCGGGTTTCAGCAGCGGCTCTGTGAAACCCGGGGATCCCAGATTATCTGTATTGATTTTGTGATGCTTATTACTTTTCTATAATGTTGCATATTATCACGCCTGGAGCGATTATTGTATATTGGTATATATACTATTAGATGTTGTATATGTTTTACACCCGCGCTAGTCCAGCCCCCGCTCTGTCGTTAGTTAAGTAACCTAACGGGTAATGACGGGACCAAGTGACGAATGCGGATGGCATATACGTACATTTTATTTTCGTTCTTTTCTGGAGTGATTATTTGGTGGGACTGTGATTGATTCGATTTCCGATTGTGTGTGTAAATCAAATGATCCCCGGCAACAGCGCCATTTGATTGAATTGATTTCCGATTGTGTGTGTAAATCAAATGATCCCCGGCAACGGCGCTATTTGATTGATTCTAAATTCTCGTTGTGTGTATAACTCGAATAAGTTTCTTTGTGTCGGTATTTAGAAAATGAATAGAATTCACAATCAAAGAATTATTTGACCGCAATCAACTACGGTGTCGGATGTAGATCGTCAGTGAGTGCGGATCGTCCACAGGGATTGTGCGATTCGTTCGTATCTTGATTTGTTTGAATTGAAAACTTAATAGAAAAGAAAAGAAAACATGATTCAAGATTTTTATCAATGAGTTTCAAGTGTCACTATTCTAATCAAGAATAAAGAAAATGATAAACATCGAGAATCGAGTTTCGATAGAATTCCAATCACTTTAGGGTTTTAAGATTTGAAGTAAAGCTCATAGGAATCGAGTAAATTGTAGATGTGATGAAGATTCTAGAATACGATTTCTTATCCATTAACAAGTTGATGCTAAATCGATGTAGATTCATCGAGGATCAAGGATCTTGCGAATAATTAGGGTTCCTCATCTTATCCTTTGTCCTTTCGATGAATCACATTCACTAGATAGCTTCTTGAAAGTCAAATGATCAATTGTCGATCTCTAGATCGTGCGAAAGGAATCAAGAACACATTCACATCGATCTAGATCATCGATCAATCGATTTTCAAGAATTTACAATTGTTTTAAGACTTAAGGAAACGTTTAACAATTCATCAACATCATCATTTTACAATTGTTTCGATTCCTCCACGAGCGGAGTTTTATTCAAGCATCATCACAAAGTACATATTCAAGAATCGAAATGAATCATAATGCTTGAATTGAAAATAAGCAAGTTAAAGAATCTTCACCTTTGTTACATCAACAAATAGTTACAACTCTCAAGATTTACAAGAGGTAGGAACTTCGCTCGTCGAATCTTGCATCGCTCGGCTTCTTGAGTCTTGGATCGCTTCGATCTCGTGCTCCGTTGAATACCGGCTTTGCTTCTAAAAGATGTTTGAAGACTTGATTTGCTTGAACTCCATGGATCTTGAATTGGGTATTTCTAGATTGGATTAGGGTTAGGGTTTGGAGGTGGCAAGAATGTGGGTAGATGAAGAACTAGGGTTTCTCAACAATCAACAACTAATGATCAACCCACAAATGATTGATTTACAATATATGAGTGTGTCCCCTTCTAGTGAGCCTTGGGTCCTATTTATATATTTCCAAAACCCTAGGTCTAGGATTTTGAATTTGCAATTCCCTCCAAAAGTTTGTTGTAAGTTAGTTAGGAGCTTAGCTTAGACCTTAAGCTAGGAATGTTTAGCTTAGAAACCCTAAGGCCTGCTGATCTGGAAGAATCTTCTAGAGTCTTCTGGAAAGTGTAGTGGCTTGATGAGGTGCTCTGAATGAGGGAAGACTTCTGCTGCTGAAACGAGGTGGTGTGGCAGTCACGCGACCGCGGATCCGCGGCACAAGCTGGCTTAGGCCGCGGATCCGCGGTCCTTTGAGAGCCTTTGTGCTTGATACTTCAGGTACTGTCTTCTTCTGTCTTCAGGTGTACTTTCTGATATGTTGAATTGTATAATTCCCTCTATATTAATACCAGATTCCAAATCCATGAGTTGGCGTCTATTTAACTGTCTTCATTTGTAAATTTGACCGATCTTCTGTAATGTCCTGCACAGACTTCGAAACACAAGTTGCGATATATAGGAATGTTGACATGCTATGAAATGCAATTAATTTCCCTTATAGTGCCGGTTTTAGAGTCTAACACATGCAATCTGATATTTAAGGACTGATTTGCTAATATGTGCGATATGAATGTCGAATACTTATAGATGAGTGCAAATGATAGGGAAATTGCCGGTTAAAAGATGCAGTATTTTCGACCGATCAAATTCCCCCAAACTTATTTTCGATCGTCTCGAGCGAACTTTTTATTAAAAAGATGGAGAAAATAAAGAAAGAGAAAAATTAACTAGCTCACTTTCGTAGGCAACACGATTGCACTGAGCACGTGCAACAAGCCTTTAAACCTCTATGTGTCCCTAGTAGGAGGAGTGTTGCCTCCTGAGGGTTTTCAGCGGATTGCACCCACAAAATCCAATAATAAAAAGAAGATCATGAAATTTACATTTAAAGAAAAGAATTGTAAAAGAAAGACTTTGAAAATTAGGGTTTCCAACTAAGCTATCTTTTCGGTTGTCATGAGCCCTATCTTACTAGTCATGAAAAGATGTCAGAAATCACGTCCTCCCTCAATAAAACATCGTCTTATTCTTCATTCCTATCTTTCTTCCAAACATTGATCATATAACCCTGCGTGTGTGTAAAGACATCCCTACACCCGGAGAATTCAATTCAAGCTATCATACTCTTTCCCATCAGCCTCAGTACTTTTTAATTAATGAATATTTAGATGAGAATGCTCACACACTTAGATGCGACCGTTAATACTTCTTGAGGTACCAACCGACCGATTACTCCTGTGCTTGCTTACTTGGTGTATTTTCCTCGTCTTGCACCACCTAAAGCTTAGCAGTGACTCCTAGACCAGTTGGCCTTAGGGCACTAGAAGAAGAGGCACCCTCGCTATATTTTTTTATTGCTTCCTTGGCGATAACAAAACCAGTGTCCATTTTTCTCACCATTTTATATTTTCTTCATTTTTTTTTTATTTCCTTCATACTTTTGGCTTAAAGACAAGAGCATTTCAAGGTATCCTCTACTATCCCAGGCTTTAAGAAGTGTGTAAGTGCGAATAGCAAGGTATCAACGTTCAAAATGTTTGGCTTCCAGAATACAAACTATTTTTCAGACTTATTTTTATCCTCAGATTAGTGACATCTTTCATCTTACTAACCCTTGGGACAACGGCTCATAACTACTTATTACTAGTTCGTATAAGAAAACTTCTAATTTTTTTAGTTTTCTTAAATTTTTCTAATCTCACGGATGTAATTTTTTTTCATTATGTAAACTTTCATTATCTTATTTATGTACAAAAAATGTTAAATATTAAAATATTTTTGTATTTTGAAAATTCTAAATTTTTTTGGATTTTGAATTTTTTTTAAATTTTTATAAGTTTTTAAAGAAATATTTTGTACTTATGCAAATGATATGCAAATGATGCAAAAATAAGCACAAACCTCCCCCAAACTTGTTTTCAACAGTGTCCTCACTGTTGCCAACCGTTATATCTAAAAACCTGTAAGCCTGGGAGGAATTTATTAGTGGGAGCAAAATATATAAGTGAAGAACCTCCCCCAAACTTACTCTTTTCACTCACCTCCATTCAAAAAGATAATGCAGTGATATACAGGACATGGGGTGAGACGGAGGAATTTTAATCAAGGTAAAATGGCTCCTGTAAGAATAGGAGCTCCTCCGTGGGGTCAGTGGAAAAATACGGCTTTAGTCTATGTCCATTCACTTTGAAAGAAGTGCCGTTTTTAACATTTTCTACTTCTACTGCCCCGTGCAGGTATACAGTCCGCACAACAAAAGGTCCCTTCCACCGAGATCGAAGCTTACCCGCGTGAAGGTGTAATCATGAATCATAAAGAAGGACTTGTTGACCAGGTGAAAATATTTTCCTCAAAATGTTTTTATCGTAAAAAACGTTAGTCTTATTCTTTATGATTAGAGCGTTATCATAAGCTTCATCGCAGAGTTCGCTTAGCTCATTTATTTGCAGCTTCTAAAAGTTGCAGGCTTGGTTTAGGTCAAAATTTATTTCCTTAATAGCCCACAATGCTTTATGCTCAATCTCGACGGGTAAGTGACATGCCTTCCCAAACACTATCCTATATGGAGACATCCCTAGGTCGGTTTTAGATGCAGTTCGGAATGCCCAAAGAGCATCCGTCAGTTTGGTCGACCGGTCTTTTCTATTCTTAGCAACAATCTTCTCCAGGATTAGTTTGATCTGTCTGTTTGAGATCTCAGCCTACCCCCTCGTTTGGGGATGATAGAGTGTAGAAAGTCGATGGTTGATTGAGTATTTCCGCATTAGAGTCTCAAAAGACCTGTTGCAGAAATGTGTCCCATTTTCGCTAATAATAGTGCGTGGGTGTCCAAATCGCGAAAAAATATTCACTTTCAAGAACTTAATGACAACTTTCTTGTCATTAGTGCAACTTGGAATGGCTTCAACCCACTTTGATACATAATCAACCGCCAGCAGTATGTACAAATTCCCAAAGGAGTTGGGAAAGGGACCCATAAAATCAATGCCCCAAACATCGAATATTTCAACAACCAGAATGGGTTGCTGAGGCATTTCATTTCTCTAGGAGATTCTACCCGTGTACTGACATTGTGTACAAGTTTTTCAATAGTTAAATGCGTCCTTGAATAAGGTCGGCCAATAAAAACCACATTGCAAAACCTTTACCGCCGTCTTTTTAGGACAAAAGTGACCCCCACAAGCCTGATCATGACAAAAATAAAGAACACTCTTGAACTCTTCTTTCGGGACACACCGGCGAATGATCTGATCAGGACAATACTTAAAAAAATATGGATCGTCCTAGTAAAAGTGTTTTACTTGGGATAGAAAACGGTATTTGTCCTGTTTTGACCAATTGCTGGGTGTAAGTCCCGTGACAAGATAGTTCACTATATCCCTGAACCAAGGTTCATTGGATACGCTCAAGAGTTGTTCGTCAGGAAACGAATCATTGATCGGCAGGGTCATAGGGGAAGAAGAGATGCGTGAAAGATGGTCGGCTACTACATTTTCACATACTTTCTTATCTTTAATAACAAGATTAAATTCTTGTAGTAGAAGAATCCAACATATTAGTCGAACTTTTGCATCTTTCTTCGCTAGAAGATGTTTTAAGGCGGAATGGTCAGTATACACAACTATAGGTGAGCCAATTAAGTAAGGCCTGAATTTTTCTATGTTAGTTATATGTATTCCCTAGAGGCCAGTATTGTACAGATGATGTAAATTATATTGGATGCTTGGACATATATAGAGATGACTTTCTTGCTCGATATGATAGTATGCTATCTGGTTGCTCTTTATCTTAACATGTATACTTGTCTGTTTATACTTTCTTATAGTTACATGTTGGTAAAGCCCTTAGGATGTGTACTTGACTACCTGGGACTATGATACGGATCATACTAGTGGGGACATGGTAGTCTATAAGTACATCCTTCAAGGTCCCTAGTCGTGGGTGTATCGAGACGGGGCATCGATATACCAGTGTAGACTAGCGTATACGCTTCTCGACCCATGAGATGGGCGATGGATGATCCCATATCTATTGGTGTTTGACATCAGAGATGATATACGGGTGCTCAGTGGAGACTGGGTACACTGGAAGGACTCGCCGAGAACTCCCAGATGGTATTATACCTCACGTCAGATTGCAGTTCTCAGGTGACACTTGTGCAGGTTAGTCTGTAGATCGGAGATCGTCATAAAGTCCTGTGTGATTCCCATTATGCTTTGATTTCCACCTTACCACGTCCATGAGGGCGTGCAAAACGGTGGTTTTTTGGTACAGTCCCGAGTCACATGGAGGCAATGAGCGATAGGAGGGGTTTCGTCTCCCCCGGTATTGGGGGTTGATGTTGCGCTGTGCTCGATTGGCCGTAATAGGGAAGTCCCTGGCCAGGGCTGATTAGAGATTTACTGGTAAGTGTTTCCAGTAGTTTCTCGACCCGTTATGAGCCTCACATCGGCACGACTTATCGGTTATTGGGGTCTGACGTTTACCACCCCTAGACTTGATATGCGACATATTAGACGAGGAGACCGGACTGCACGGTAATGTTGCCGGTTGGCTCGACGGGAGTTGTAGCAGGTTCGCTTGTTTTCTTCAGATTGCTCAATACCCGGGTGGCCGTTACGTTTAGCTGACCGCTTGCGGCTTGGGGGTGCTTGATATGATCATCACCCTCTGCCGGCGTATTGACGAGTCTTAGAGTCCCATAAAGGAGTTACCTAGTCCAGGCGAAATGTTGTGGTGCGCTTATGCGATATGCGCATGGACCCGATTAAAATGCGCGTATTGGATACCATATATTGATCGGGCGGCTTGCTTTTGATGGGGTCGTATGTGATATAGCCGGATTGATAAATCAAGTGTTGATTTATCATTTAACCATTAGTTTCTAACTAAAAATCCTTTCTTGTGTTGGATGGATGTATGCATGCATGTTTGTTTTTCTTTGTTTCTAGTTTCATGCACATATGGATGTGTATACATACATACATACATACCTCATCTATCATGGTTGCTTATACAAAGAAAATGGTGGCAATATAAGACTCACACAATGGTTTTAATTATATAAATTATTATTGAATTTGATTTAAAACAAAAGAAAAGGAAAGTATAATTCATGGAAGCTTTCTACACTTTTCTTGACCTAACCATGCTCACCCACCATTTAACCATGGATTACTTTTCCTTTTGGGTTTTAACTCAAGTTCAATAATGATTCAACCATGGTTTGAGATGAGAGATAAAAAATATAAAAAGATATATTTTCTATTTTTCAACTAGAGGTTTTTCTTCTCTTGTTCAAAAAGGGCCACCATCTTCTTCCTCCTTCTTCCATTGCTCGCTAGATTTTTCAAGTGAGCATAATACTCATCAAGTTAGGATTTTGAAGTGAGAAAGAGAACCACAACACCATTCTACACAAGTCTAGCCCACTTGTTTGGAGTGTTAGCTTCATTTCGTTCTCTAGATCGGGTGAAGTTGCAAGCTTGGACAAAGCGGACTACGGGTGGATCATCGGTGACCTAGAGGAGTTCAAGCGGAGCTTTTTCAAACCCCAAGTAGCCGAGGAGTCTAGCGTAGGGAGCTACAAAGGTTGTACTCTCTAAACCCTAGCTTTTCTTTCATGAGATGATGTGAAAAATTTTGAAACCCTAATTTTTCTAGGAACGATTCTATGTTCGTTAAGTTAGCACCCTAAAAATTCAATCTTTGGTTCATGTGATACTTCCAAACCCTTTATGAGGTGCTAGGCTAACCATTCATTGGTATCAGAGCTACTAGGCATTGGATGTCGACCTATGGGGGGTTCTCACTGTGTGACAGTGTGGCGAAGCTTAAGCTCTTACCCCACGGTGTTCCGAGACAGGATGGTGTTCCGGCGGGTTGTAGTCCTCGCGAGGGGGCATGCGTAAAAAGTAGAGGCTGTGGGACCCGTTGCTGCCATGGCGACCCCAATGGATGGGGTGGCTGCCTGACCTACATTGGTATCAGAGCCGACCTAGAACATTAGGCGATGCTTTAGCGAAGTAAAAACTCCGAGCGAACCGAAATACGATATTACGGGACACTCTCTGGAAATTTTTTAAAATCTGTCATTTTTCAGAATTAAAATACTTAAAAATTACAGCAGGTAAATATAAGACCAACTGCAAAATTCGAGACCATGAACAGTATATTTGACCGCGGAACCGCGGCCCAAGCTTGCTTAGGCCGCGGCTCCGCGGCCGTACAGAGGGATCTTTCACTAATTTTTGTATAGTATTTTTCCCTACCTGCTTGTATATATTTTGAGTATGTTTAATCTGAATCTACTGTTGAAAATTCTGGAGATGGTTTTGGACTGAACGATTCGATCGGAATTTTCATTTTGTTTCTTTTCCGGGTAAACTAGAAAGTATTGAAGTGTTCGAACGACTATCATTTGCTCACTTTTCACGGAGTTTAAATCTTTTGGAGATACGTGCAAGTTTTGTGGTGGACCCTCTAGAAGACAACAAACCATAACTCGATTATTTGACCGTCTCGAACTGCCCTTTGAACCTTAGGGTTTGGGGCAGTACGGCGTGCCACATGTGAGGCGTTGGCTTGACCCTTCTACGGCTGGACCGCTACTACTTTGTCACACTCCGGGTTTTTGAACTCCTGTCAAGAGTTGAGCTTTAGCGAATCTTGGGTATTTGATCGTTCGTTCGAAAAACTTTAATACTGTCTAATTATCTGGAATGTGATGCAATGTGTGGAATTCATATTAATAGACATGAAATATGAAGTATGTGATATTTCGCATTTACGATGTCTAAAGAGAATGCAGATTCCAGATATTGCAGTTTTACACTTTCTTTTCTATGACCGTAAGTGTAGTATGTCGATATCGCCGGTTTCGTTGCTATACATCAACGACAATTGAGGTATGCATACTTACTTACGTTGATGATATGTGATATTATGTGTTGCTGAGATATGATGTGCAGGATTGTCGCAATTGAATAGCCAGGGGTTTTTATGTGAGATGAGAGTTTTATATTTTCATTCATGTAAATTCAAATATAATGTAATATTCTTTTATTTGGGGCACTTCCGGGTTGAGGTCGATGCCACCAGTGTTGTATATTATTTACTTTTCCGCGTTAGGATGGACCCAAGGAGGGGAGCACAGGTGACCGGGTTCTGGGGTTCAGTGGGAGGCCATCTCGAGGAGTCGAGACCGGGTCTCCTAAACTCCAGAATTGGTAGGGTCGCTTGCCGCTCTCGTAGGGGTCCAGGGTGTGGGCTTGGCTATTCATCGCGACTGTGGAATCCATATTTTCTATTGTTGGCTAAATACTAAATACGGACGTCCTAGTATATCCCACATTATATCTATGTTTCTGCTGCGATATCTGTGATGTGATCATTAGATATGTTCTGTGATGGATACAGTATATAGTATATATGATATATTTTATAGGCGTTACTTATGTTTTACACCCGCGCTAGCACTGCCCTGCTCTGCCGTTAGTTACCTAACCTAACGGTGCACGAGGGGACATCGTGGCGAATGCAGATGGCATAAGTGTACGTCGTATTTATCTGTGATGTTTAGGTGACTTAAATGATGGGACTTCATTAATGTGATTAATAAAAGAAAAGAAACCAAAAAGTTGTTGTAGAATCAAATTTTTAAATAAAATGGTAGCTACAGTTTTGCTTTGCATAGCGGTATATATGATATACCCTGCACCTTATTCGATGAGGAAAGAGCCGAGATCCCTTCACCGGGAGTGACCTCTTTAGAAAAACTGGCAGATGCTACAACACTCGGTTTGACTTTTGACTGCTTTTGGAGTTTTGCTTTGCACAGTGATATATATGATATATCCCACACCTTATTCGCTGAGGAAAGAGCCGAGATCCCTTCACCGGGAGTGTTCTCTTTAGCAAAACTAATGAAAGCGTCAAAATCACTCCATTTCAAACTTCACTTGATTCTACAACGATATCAAGTTCATTACGCTCATGGTTTTCAGAAAAACCTGCGTAGCCTTCCATCAATTCAGATATGTAATATTTAGTATTCGTGCTACGGTTGTTTGGCATGCGTCAAGGCGTAGTGGACGGTAGCTGATTATTACTTATCTGTAGAATGAGATGCGATTGGATTAGGGTATTCGTACGGCGTTGTTTGGCATGCGTCAAGGGTTGTACGGGTGGGTTTAATTCAATCACGAATTGTACGGGTTAAACTTGACTAGCGGACTATGGGTTGTTTGGCATGCGTCAAGGTCATAGCACGCTAGGGGCAAAATATTATCGGGAATTTCAAGTGTTGAGATTTGCAATGAGATTGCATACCTTCTATGAGATAGTTGGATCCCGATACCCACTGCGAGTAATTGTTACTCCTGGGAGAGTTTTACACAGGACAATTAGCCGATCAAGTAGGTGTCTAGATAGGTGTCAACGGGGTTACGCCTCTGGGAAAACGAGGATTACTTTAATTAGGTCCGTGCGAAAGCACGGGGAACCTCCCTCAAAGTACCGACACTGGCCTGGCTGAATGATCGGCGAAGTTGTAGGGTGTAATTAATCCCGGCTAGTCTTTCATTTTTGGGTTTGAAGGATGATTTGATAAAAACAGTGGGAGCCATCCTGATTAGATAAGATAATAACCAATCTGATCTTGCAAGAGCATACGCTAAAGTGTTTTCTTCTCTCTCTCTCCAGGTAGCGACCATGTCATGCCTTAATCAAGATAATAATATGGATGTATTGACCGAACCCGCATGTTATACTGTGCAGGGGAACGTTGGACCCGTTCTTTCTTATAAGAGTTATAAGACTGAACAGGAAACAGGAGAATGTCTGGATTCTCACGCCGCCCAAACGGAGGACATGCATGTTGATGCACCTTCTTCGGGTGTGTTTGTCATTGAGAACTGTTTTTCAGTTCACCCTACGTCCTGGGTATTAGATACCAGATCAGGATCCCACGTATGTAAACAATTACATGGGCTACGGAAAGGTAGAGAACTGGGAAAGGGTGATCATTCCGTTCAAGTAGGGAATGGTGCAAGTGTTACAGCCAAAGCAGTTGGCGAATATCACCTTGTATTACCAAGTCGTAATACACTGGTTCTGAATGAGTGCTATTATATACCGAACATGATGTGCAACATTATATCAGTTTCTTTACTGAGTAAAGAAGGATATAATTTTGTAGTACAGGATAATGTTATGAACATCTTCCTATATCAAAAGTTGATTGCATCAGGCTCGTTACATAATGGCATATTCATTCTCAATCAAAATACAGTCCTCAATTTGCAAAACACACATAAGAGGAAGAGTTCAGAACTGAACGAATCCTTCTTGTGGCAGACTAGGTCACATAAATGCGACACGACTAGCTAAGTTGCATAAAGATGGATATTTGAATCCGTTTGAATTTTCATCTTATGACACTTACCAGTCATGTCTCAAAGGTAAAATGACCAAAGCTCCGTTTACGGGACACGGAGAAAGAGTTATGGAACTCATAGGGCTGATACATAGTGATGTATGCGGTCCCATGTCTGAACATGCTAGGGACGGTTCTTCCTACTTCATTACATTCACTGACGATCTCTCTAGATACGGACATGTGTTCCTGATAAAACACAAGTCTGAAGCTTTTAAGAAATTCAGAGAATATAAGCACGAAGTAGAGAACCAAACAGGCAAAAGTATTAAGATCCTTCGATCTGATCGAGGAGGAGAATACTTGAGCAATGGTTTTCTAGATTATTTAAAGGAGAATGGGATTCTCTCTCAGCTCACTCCTCCTTATACACCACAGCACAATGGTGTATCGGAACGGAGAAACCGCACCCTATTAGATATGGTGCGCTCAATGATGAGTACAGCTGAGTTACCTATTTCCTTCTGGGGATATGCGCTTGAGACAGCCATGGACCTATTGAATAGATTTCCTACCAAATCAGTGCCTACCACTCCATATGAGATATGGAAAGGGAAGAGACCACATCTTAATTACCTTAAGATATGGGGTTGTCCAGCCTATGTCAAAAGACAAAATCCGGACAAACTCGAGGCAATATCAGTCTTATGTAAGTTTATAGGATATCCCAAAAATTCACAAGGGTATATCTTCTACCACCCCGAGGAACAAAAGGTGTTTGTTTCTCGACATGCCACTTTCTTAGAAAAAGGTTTTCTTATGAAACAGACAAGTGGCATTGAGGTAGAACTGGAAGAGGTTCCAGCGACACAAACTATAACAGAAGACTTGGTAGAACCAGAGGATTCAGTAGTACCTGACGAACCCCAGCCGCTCCGCCGATCTAGCAGGGTTTCTCGTCCACCTGAGAGATACTACGGTTTTCTCATTGACGGTGGGAGCGAGGATTGCATCATGGAGGATGATGACCCAACTAGCTTCGAGCAGGCCAACACGAGTAGGGACTCAGTGAAATGGCTTGATGCTATGCGGTCCGAGATGGAATCCATGTACACCAACAAAGTGTGGACTTTGGAAGATGCTCCTGAAGGGGTAAAACCCATTGGGAGCAAGTGGATCTTCAAGAAAAAACTTGGTGTAGATGGGAAAGTAGAGACTTTCAAAGCTAGACTTGTTGCAAAAGGTTTTCGTCAAAGACCAGGTGTGGACTATGACGAGACCTTTTCTCTAGTGGCTATGCTTAAATCCATCCGGATCATGCTTGCCATCGCTGCATATCATGACTACGAAATCTGGCAAATGGATGTTAAGACCGCCTTTCTAAACGGTGATTTAGAAGAGTGCGTGTACATGACTCAGCCAGAGGGCTTCGTAGATAGTGGGAGCAGCGGGAAGGTGTGCAAGCTACGTAAATCCATTTATGGATTAAAGCAAGCATCGCGGAGTTGGAACATCTGCTTTGACGTCGTTATCAATGAGTTTGATTTCGTCAAAAACGTAGATGAACCTTGTATCTACAAGAAGGTGGCAGAGAGTAAGGTTGTCTTCCTCGTATTGTACGTGGACGACATACTCTTGATAGGAAATGACATTCCTATGCTGCAATCGGTCAAGCTCTTCTTATCACAAAGATTCTCGATGAAAGATCTTGGTGATGCCTCCTGCATATTGGGGATTAGGATCTATAGCGATAGATCCAAACGGATATTCGGATTGTCCCAATCCAGGTACATTGACACCATACTAAAGAGGTTTAGTATGGAAGAATCCAAGCGTGGGAACTTACCCACGATCTCTGGAGTCACACTCTCCAAAGAGATGTCTCCCAAGACTGATTTGGAGAGAGCTCGCATGCAAGGGATACCCTATGCTTCAGCTGTAGGCTCTATCATGTATGCAATGCTATGTACCAGACCCGATGTAGCATACTCACTAAGTGTAGTGAGTAGGTATCAAGCTGATCCTGGAGAGAGTCACTGGACAGCTGTGAAGAGCATTCTCAAGTACTTGCGAAGGACTAAAGAGATGCTCTTGGTGTATGGTAACGGAGAACTCCAAGTGGAGTCCTTTACCGATTCGAGCTTCCAAAGTGATAAGTACGACTCTAAGTCACAGCCGGGATTTGTCTTTACCTTTACGGAGGGGCGGTTAGCTGGAAGAGTTCCAAGCAGGAAACCGTGGCAGACTCGACGATGGAGGCTGAATACATCGCTGCCAACGATGCTGCCAAAGAGGCTGTCTGGATCAAGAAGTTTATTACTGAACTTGGAGTGGTTCCATCCATTGAGCATCCAATACCTTTGTATTGCGATAACAATGGAGCGGTGGCTTTAGCCAAGGAACCCAGGTCCCATCAGCGATCCAGGCATATTCTGAGGCGATATCACCTCATCCGGGAGATAGTTGATCGCCGGGAGATCGAGGTCAGGAGAGTTGACACGAAGAATAACACAGCGGATCCACTCACGAAGGCCATTCCCCAGATACAGTTTGAGAGACTCTTCGGGATGCTCGGTATGTGATACTACAGCAGCTGGCCCTAGTGCAAGTGGGAGATTGTTAGTTGTATGTATGCCCTAGAGGCTAGTATTGTACAGATGATGTATATTATATTGGATGCTTGGACATATATAGAGATGACTTTCTTGCTCGATATGATAGTATGCTATCTGGTTGCTCTTTATCTTAACATGTATACTTGTCTCTTTATACTTTCTTATAGTTACATGTTGGTAAAGCCCTTAGGATGTGTACTTGACTACCTGGACTATGATGCGGATCATACTAGTGGGGACATGGTAGTCCATAAGTACATCCTTCAAGGTCCCTAGTCGTGGGTGTATCGAGACGGGGCATCGATATACCAGTGTAGACTAGCGTATACGCTTCTCGACCCATGAGATGGGCGATGAATGATCCCATATCCATTGTTGTTTGACATCAAAGATGATATACGGGTGCTTAGTGGAGACTGGGTACACTGGACGGACTCGTCGAGAACTCCCAGATGGTATTATACCTCACGTCAGATGGCAGTTCTCAGGTGACACTTGTGCAGGTTAGTCTGTAGACCCGAGATCGTCATAGAGTCTTGTGTGATTCCAACTGTGCTTTGATTTCCACCTTACCACGTCCATGAGGGCGTGCAAAACGGTGGTTTTTAGGTACAGTCCCGAGTCACATGGAGGCAATGAGCGATAGGAAGGGTTTCGTCTCTCCCGGTATTAGGGGTTGATGTTGCGCTGTGCTCGATTGGCCGTAACAGGGAAGTCCCTGGCCAGGGCTGATTAGAGATTTACTGGTAAGTGTTACCAGTAGTTTCTCGACCCGTTATGAGCCTCACATCGGCACGACTTATCGGTTATTGAGGTCTGACGTTTACCACCCCTAGACTTGATATGCGACAAATCAGACGAGGAGACCGGACTGCACGGTAGTGTTGCCGGTTGGCTCGACGGGAGTTGTAGCAGGTTCGCTTGTTTTCTTCCGATCGCTCAATACCCGGGTGGCCGTTACGTTTAGCTGACCGCTTGCGGCTTGGGGGTGCTTGATATGATCATCACCCACTGCCGGCGTATTGACAAGTTTTAGAGTGCCACAAAGGAGTTACCTAGTCCAGGTGAAATGTTGTGGTGCGCGTATGCGATATGCGCATGGACCCGATTAAAATGCGCGTATAGGATACCGTATATTGATCGGGCGGCTTGCTTTTGGTGGGGTCGTATGTGATATGACCGGATTGATAAATCAAGTGTTGATTTATCATTTAACCATTATTTGCACACTAGAAATCATTTCTTGTGTTGGATGGATGTATGCATGCATGTATGTTTTTCTTTCTTTCTAGTTTCATGCATATATGGATGTGTATACATACATACATACATACCTCATCTATCATGGTTGCTTATACAAAGAAAATGGTGGCAATATAAGACTCACACCATGGTTTTAATTATATAAATTATTATTGAATTTGATTTAAAACAAAAGAAAAGGAAAGGATAATTCATGGAAGCTTTCTACACTCTTCTTGACCTAACCATGCTCACCCACCATTTAACCATGGATTACTTTTCCTTTTGGGTTTTAACTCAAGTTCAATAATGATTCAACCATGGTTTGAGATGAGAGATAAAAAATATATAAAGATATATTTTCTATTTTTCAACTAGAGGTGTTTCTTCTCTTGTTCAAAAAGGGCCACCATCTTCTTCCTCCTTCTTCCATTGCTCTCTAGATTTTTCAAGTGAGCATAATACTCATCAAGTTAGGATTTTGAAGTGAGAAAGAGAACCACAACACCATTCTACACAAGTCTAGCCCACTTGTTTGGAGTGTTAGCTTCATTTCGTTCTCTAGATCGGGTGAAGTTGCAAGCTTGGACAAAGCGGACTCCGGGTGGATTATCGGTGACCTAGAGGAGTTCAAGCGGAGCTTTTTCAAACCCCAAGTAGCCGAGGAGTCTAGCGTAGGGAGCTACAAAGGTTGTACTCTCTAAACCCTAGCTTTTCTTTCATGAGATGATGTAAAAAATTTTGAAACCCTAATTTTTCTAGGAACGATTCTATGTTCGTTAACTTAGCACACTAAAAATTCAATCTTTGGTTCATGTGATGCTTTCAAACCCTTTATGAAGTGCTAGGCTAACCTTTCATTCTAATGCAAATACAACCGCTAAAAGTTCCTTTTTGGTGGTTGTATAATTGATTTGTGCATCATTCAAGGTCTTACTTTCTTAGTATATCACGTGTGGCATCTTTTCAATGTGCTGTCCTAAGACTGCACCTACTTCAAAGTCGGATGCGTCACAGATCAGCTCAAAAGGGTAGTCCCAATTTGGAGATGATAGAACGGGGGCTGAAGTGAGTGAGTGTTCAAGTGAGTCGAAGGCTGTCTCACAGTCCGAGTCAAAGTGGAAGGTCGTACCCTTGGCCATGAGAAGAGTTAAAGGTGTAGCAATTTTGCTAAAATCCTTAATGAATCTCCTAATAAAGCCCGCATGGCCAAGGAAAGATCGAATATCTTTGACGCTTTTGGGATGAGGGAGGTTTTGAATGACATCTATCCTAGCTCTGTCAACCTCAATGCCTTTCTGTGAAATAACATGTCCAAGTACAATTCCTTCTTGGACCATGAAATGGAATTTTTCCCAGTTCAAAGTTAAGTTCTTCTCATTGCAACGAGTAAGAACAGCGTCAAGATTCGATAAGCAATCAGAAAAAGAGTCTCCAAAAATCGAGAAATCGTCCATAAAGATCTCCAGAAAATTCTCTACCATATCAGAGAATAACCCCATCATACACCGCTGAAAGGTAGCGGGAGCATTGCACAACCCAAAGGGCATGCGACTGTAAGCAAAGATACCAAAAGGACAAGTAAAAGTGGTCTTATCTTGATCCATTTTGGCGATGGGGACCTGATTATAGCCTGAGTATCCGTCCATAAAACAATAATACTCTCGTCCTGCTAAGCGTTCCAGCATTTGATCAATGAATGGTAGAGGAAAGTGGTCTTTCCTCGTGGCGGCATTGAGTTTTCTGTAATCAATACATAGACGCCACCCAGTTTGGGCGCATGTCTGAATCAACTCATTTGCCTCATTAGTTATAACAGTGATGCCGGATTTCTTAGGGACGACATGTATAGGACTCACCCATTGGCTATCGGAGATGGGGTATATAATACCATTATCTAGGCATTTGACGATCTCTTTCATCACCGCTTCCTTCATGACGGGATTCAACCGCCTTTGTGGTTCTCGGGTTGGTCTGGCATCATCCATCACATGTATATGATGTTCAACTATCAAGGGACTAATCCATTTGATGTCCGCCATAGTCCAACCAAACGCCTCTTTGTTAGATCTCAATACCAATAAAAGTGCATTCTCTTGCTCTAAAGCTAGGGAAGCGGATATTATAACCGGTACAGACTCCTTCTCACCTAAATAAGCATATTTAAGATAAGAAGGTAAAATTTTGGGATCTAATTTGGGCGGAGAAATGATAGAAGGTGGGATCATAGAGTGATTTTTGGATTTACTAAGAAGCTCAGAGCCTGTGAAAGATACAGACTCGGGTGGAGAAAAGTCAGGAGTGTAGGACTGAAGTGTAGGAAAAGTGTCCTCACTAAGATCATCTGTAAGATCAAACAGAGATGTGGTAATGTCGTCGAGATCTGTAAAGCAAAGTTCCTCAGCTCCGCAACTATCGGGAACGATCTCGTGGACAGAGCATACATCGAGAATATGAGCAGAGGGTTCTGATGGCTGACTTCCAACTTTGTAGATGTTTAGTTCAATGGTCATATTTCTAAATGATAAGTTCATTTAACCATTTCTACAGTTTATAACAGCGTTGGAAGTGGAAAGGAAAGGACAACCCAGAATCACCGGAATTTGGCCCTGGGGGTTTCTTACAGGCTGTGTATCAAGTACAATGAAGTCTACAGGGAATACAAATTCCCCGACCTTTATCAACACATCCTCTTGTTCACCCCTTAGTTTGGTGATTGAACGGTCTGCCATTTGGAGAGTGCAGTGAGCAGGTTTCAGCTCTCCAATCCCTAGTTGCTCATATACAGAATATGGAAGTAGGTTAACACTTGCGCCAAGGTCTAAAAGAGCACGATTTATGTTTTTACCCCCAATAGAAAGTGATATTGTAGGACATGCTGGGTCCTTTCGTTTCTTTGGTAGCTGGGGGATAAAAGCAGTGCTAATATTTTTAGACATAAAGACCTTCTTCGGCACTTGAGTCTTCCTCTTCCTAGTGCACAAGTCCTTAAGAATTTTCGCATAAGCGGGGACTTGTTGAATTTCATCTAGGAGAGGGATGTTGATGTTAACCTGTTTGAACATTTCCATAATTTTCTCCATATGAGGACTCGTTCTGTTACCCCTTAACCGATTCGGGTAAGGAGCTTTCGCAATAAGCGCCGGGTCCATCATAGGAGAAGGAAGAGGGGGTAGACGAGATCCTAAAAGAGGAGTGGGGACCGTCTGTGGAGAACTAGAAGGGCTATGCTGAGGTGTCGAGCCTAGTGGGAAATGGAGAATAGGCTCGCGAGAAGGAGGTGGGGTAGAAGAACAAGGATCAGAAGTAGAAGTGTGTGTGAGAGGAAAGGTCTCAGCCGGGGTGTTATTGATAGGATTTTCAATATCATCAATTCTTTCCCCAACATGGTTGTTCAGCACTCTTCCCGATCTCAATGTTGTGACGGCATTTACATTGTAATGCCCAGGATTTGGTAGGGGTTGAGAAGGAAGTTTCCCTTTTTCTCTCGCACTCATTTCGACTTTAAGTCGTGCGATTTCAGCTTCCATCGATCTGATACTCTCAGCTTGGGACGCTGAGTTTTTCTTTATCTCACTGACGGAAGTTCTAACCTCAGCCGAAACCTCTATGAAATTTGACAAAAGTGATTTCAAGGTTTGAGTGAATTGAGAGAGTTCGTCAGAACCGGTCAACTGCATAGGATTAGACTGTGCAGGAGTGTTGACCTGGTTGTGGAAATTTTGTGACTGGTAGGGTTGCTGAGTGAGTTGAAGTGGTTGTTGTTGTGGTGGAAGAGCCCTTTGAAAATTATTTTGGCCTGGAACCGTGTTTTGAGATTGTTGTTGTTGGTTCCAAGCAAAATTCGGGTGATTCCTCCAACCCTGATTGTACGTGGAAGAATATGGATCGTTTCTAGGTCTTTGAAATGCGGCAATTGTATGCTCGTGACCTTGAAATGCAGAGTTTAATAGACATTCTTCCGTTAAATGAGACGGATCAGAACAGCAGCCACATACAGTTTTGGGGTGCGACATTGGGTTTAGGGAGGCTGCAGAAAATTTGTGTTCCATAGCGTCGAGCTTCTTTTGCATTGCTGCCATCTCAGCTCGAACACCTATGGACACATCTATTTGGTGTACGCCACCCCTATTCAATGATTGGGTTCCACTCTCCCACTGTAGTGATTTTTCAGCGAACTCTTCTAAAAATTTCCAAGCTTCCCTATCATCCTTGGTCATAAAGGTACCTTGACACATGTTTTCAAGGTTCTGTTTAGTGTTTGGGTTAATGCCCTCATATATGATTCGGCAAAGATCCCATCTCAGGATGCCGTGATGAGGACATTGAACCAATAGATCCTTGAAACGTTCAAAGCATTTAGAGAATGGTTCAGTAGGGAGCTGGGTAAATTGAATAAGTTCGCTACGGATTCGAGCTGTCTTTTGCATTGGGTAAAATTTCTTAAGGAATGCCGCTACAAATTCTTCCCAATTCGTGATAGAGTGTGCGGTAGTGTTATATAGCCACTTCTCGGCTATATCGCACTAGGTAAATGGAAGAAGTCGTAGACGCATAGAATCCACTGAAAGTTGTGACGTACCCATCATTGCGCATACGTTTTCAAATTTGATAATGAAAACGTAAGCGTCCACAGTCTCGAGTCCGTGGAATTTGGGTAAAAGGTTGATGTATTGGGGTTTAATTTCAAAAGTATCCTCGTTGGCTGGTGGAATGGATAAGCAGGTCGAAAGAGGACCTCACAGTGGATAGCACCTCTCTTGAAGAGAGATGCGGGGTGGATTCTGCGCACCAACGGACGGCGGCAGATTAGTGTTAAAGAAATTCGATGGAGGTGGATCCATCGATGTGGGTGTGGTGGTGGGTAAAGAAGAAGTAAATGGAGAAATACCGACTTCGGAGTCGATAAAGGGTACGCGGACTAAACGGGCACTATAATCCCGTGTCCAGCCTATCTTGTACTAAAAAGGGTTAGTACAAGTGGCAGCGTGGCTTTTAATTAGGAGTAATGAATGAATGAATGCGGTGTTTGTTTTGAAAATAGGACGGATTTTTGAAAATATGATGCAACACACAAAACCCTAATTCTAGGGGTCGCCTAGGTCAGATCTCTAGACCGCTCCTAACTGCCAGAAGAAAAGACGCGGGATAAATCCTCCACTGCCTCTTTGTCTCTCCTGTGGCCAGGTAAGTGCCAGGTAAGTGGGAGGTTCTCCACTACGTAAGTAGTGGGCCTAATTAAGTAACCACTAGCCTTCGACACACTTGCCTTAGACACCACAAAAGAAACGCGGATAAGCAATGAATTACCCACGTCCTTCTTCTGTCCTAAGTGAGCGCGACGGTCCTTAGAGTCATCTCTAGATCTTTTTTAGTTAATTGTGGTAAATGCGGATGAAATTTTGCGATTTTCGGGGCTTAGGAAGGGTAATGAACTCCCCACCTAATCTGGATTTGGTCTTTGCCCCTTAATGTCCGTATTAATTATGCAAACAACCACAAAAATCAAAACAAGCACAATTTAATTTTGCTTTTTGCGCGGCGCTGCGATTTTTGCAAAGAAGCCTGCAAAAAATTGTTAATTGGAGCAGATGAGGAAGGAGATAAGAAAGATAGAAGTCACCTGAGCAAATTGGGTGCAGCAACGCCTTGAAGGGGCCGCGGAACCGCCGCAATAGGAGTTTAGGGCCGCGGAAACGCGGTGATGTTAAGGGTTCCCTGCACACAATTTTCACAGAAGGTGTATATTCAACCCCTGAGTCCTCTGGAATTCTCCAAAAAGTTTTCCAATTTCACAGCAAGCTCCAGATTTCCTTGCAATAAACCACAACAAATCGTTTAGTGTTTTGTGCGAATTTTGATCACAAAATTACAATGGAATAAATCTTTCAATTCAAATTTCAATATAAAACGAATTAGCGCGCGATCCCCGGCAACAGCGCCATTTGATTGATCTAATTTCTCGATTGTGTAAATCAAATGATCCCCGGCAACGGCGCCATTTGATTGATTCGATTTCCGATTATGTGTGTAAATCAAATGATCCCCGGCAACGGCGCCATTTGATTGATTCTAAATTCTCGTTGTGTGTGTAACTCGAATAAGTTTCTTTGTGTCAGTATTTAGAAAATGAATAGAATTCACGATCAAAGAATTATTTGACCGCAATCAACTACGGTGTCGGATGTAGATCGTTAGCGAGTGCGGATCGTCCACAGGGATTGTGCGATTCATTTGTATCTTGATTTGTTTGCATTGAAAACTTAATAGAAAAGAAAAGAAAACATGATTCAAGATTTTTATCAATGAGTTTCAAGTGTCACTATTCTAATCAAGAATCAAGAAAATGATAAACATCGTGAATCGAGTTTCGATAGAATTCCAATCACTTTAGGGTTTCAAGATTTGAAGTAAAGCTCGTAGGAATCGAGTAAATTGTAGATGTGATGAAGATTCAAGAATACGATTTCTTATCCATTAACAAGTTGATGCTAAATCGATGTAGATTCATCGAGGATCAAGGATCTTGCGAAGAATTAGGGTTCCCCATCCTATCCTTTGTCCTTTCGATGAATCACATTCACTAGATAGCTTCTTAAAAGTCGAATAATCAATTGTCGGTCTCTAGATCTTGCGAAAGGAATCAAGAACACATTCGCATCGATCTAGATCATCGATCAATCGATTTTCAAGAATTTACAATTGTTTTAAGACTTAAGGAAACGTTTAACAATTCATCAACATCATCATTTTACAATTGTTTCGATTCCTCCACGAGCGGAGTTTTATTAAAGCATCATCACAAAGTACATATTCAAGAATCGAAATGAATCATAATGCTTGAATTGAAAATAAGCAATTTAATGAATCTTCACCTTTATTACATCAACAAGTAGTTACAACTCTCAAGATTTACAAGAAAAGGAACTTCGCTCGTCGAATCTTGCATCGCTCGGCTTCTTGAGTCTTGGATCGCTTCGATCTCGTGCTCCGTTGAATACCGGCTTTGCTTCTAAAGGATGTTTGAAGACTTGCTTTGCTTGAACTCTATGGATCTTGAATTGGGTATTTCTAGATTGGATTAGGGTTAGGGTTTGGAGATGGCAAGAATGTGGGTAGATGAAGAACTTGGGTTTCTCAACAATCAACAACTAATGGTCAACCCACAAATGATTGATTTACAATATATGAGTGTGTCCCCTTCTAGTGAGCCTTGGGTCCTATTTATAGATTTCCAAAACCCTAGGTCTAGGATTTTGAATTTGCAATTCCCTCCAAAAGTTTGTTGTAAGTTAGTTAGGAGCTTAGCTTAGACCTTAAGCTAGGAATGTTTAGCTTAGAAACCCTAAGGCTTGCTGATCTGGAAGAATCTTCTAGAGTCTTCTGGAAAGTGTAGTGGCTTGATGAGGTGCTCTGAATGAGGGAAGACTTCTGCAGCTGAAACGGGGTGGTGTGGCAGTCACGTGACCGCGGATCCACGGCACAGGCTGGCTTAGGCCACGGATCCGCGGTCCTTTGAGGGCCTTAGTGCTTGATACTACAGGTACTGTCTTCTTCTGTCTTTAGGTGTACTTTCTGATATGTTGAATTGTATAATTCCCTCTATATTAATACCAGATTTCAAATCCATGAGTTGGCGTCTTTTTAATAGTCTTCGTTTGTAAATTTGACCGATCTTCTGTAATGTCCTGCACAGACTTCGAAACACAAGTTGCGATATATAGGAATGATGCCATGCTATGAAATGCAATCAATTTCCCTTATAGTGCCGGTTTTAGAGTCTAACACATGCAATCTGATATTTAACGACTGATTTGCTAATATGCGCGATATGATTGCCGAACACTTCTAGATGAGTGCAAATGATAGGGAAATTGCCAGTTAAAAGATGCAGTATTTTTGACTGATCAGACTGCGTTGATTCTTATCAATGCAAGATAAAACAAACTTATATTTGATGTTGTTGGAACAAATTACAAAGATGTTTCCTTTTGTTTTGCACAGTGATATTCAGTTAGAATATCCTGCACCTCATTCGACGAGGCAAGGGCTGAGATCCCTTCACCGGGAATGACCCCTTGGGCAGAAGTTTATGTCAGGGTAATAACTTAAATATAGTCGATCACAAGTTTCTTTGCATAGCGGTATTCAGTTAGAATATCCTGCACCTCATTCCAAGAGAAAAGAACCAAGATCCCTTCACCGGGAGTGACTTCTTTAGCAAAACGTTTTCGCCACTATATTTTTATTCTATCAGGTTCATTCGACGAGATCAAGTTCATTACGTTAAAGGTTTTTCGCCAAAAACCAGCCGTAATCCTCCGTCATTTCTTATGGATGGTCAGTAGTATTCAAGCTATGTTTGTTGGCCTACGTCAAGGCATAGTGTTTGGTAGCTGCTGGGGTATTCATTTGTTGCATAGATAGATGCATTAGTTTAGGACAGACGTACAACCTTGTTGGCCTACGTCAAGGGCATGTACGATGACCTACATTAATCAGGACAACGACGGGTAGAACATTGACATGTGACTTATGATTTGTTGGCCTACGTCAAGGTCATAAGAGCATGGGATAAAAATTATATCGCGAGTTTCAAACATACCGGAAACTTGCCAAACTTGGTCATACCTTCTGGAGTATAATAACGTGAGTGGATACCGTCACATTATCATGCGATGAGAGTTGGATCCCGATTCCCACTGATGAGTTAGTTTACTCTTCGGGTGATCCCGACTAATTCTTCTTTCAGGTTTGGAAGAGAATTTAAGATTACAGTGGGAGGTTTCCTAAATTAGAAAAAGTAATAACCATTCTGATCTAGGTTAGAGTGCACGCAGAGTGTTTCTTTTCTCTCTCTCTTTGGCAGCGACCTTTGATCGACCCTAGACTATAACTCAGTGACCAAAGCTGACCGAACCATCTTAATATACTGGATTTTTGGATTGTCTAAAGTTGCATAAGTCATTGTCTCTCCTTCTTTTACCCTTTGTATTTCTCAGAACACCCCGTATTACTACGGACATCCACTTCGATTGGATAGATCCATCGTATGGTTATATACGAACTCGAAAGGACTTATTCGAGGATGGATCCAGGTTCAAGAGAAATAGAATTGGTTTATTCAGTTGTCTTTTATTATCGCCTTCTCTCAGGTTTCGAGGGCTCCTTGGTTTAGGAGAGTACACCCTATTACGCTTATTTGATAGTCTTATTCCAAACCATAGGCCGGTGCCGAAAGGTAGGGAATGAAGAAAACCAATTAGCCTAAGCCGGGTGTACAAAAGATAATAAATAAAGACAAAATAAAGGGATTAGAAAGAGGGCAAAGTAAATTGCGACTAGTAACATTCACGACCAAACCACGTATTTCATCGCCACTCCTACTTCACCTTTGATTTCTCCAGAACAACTCGTATCACTACGAACATCCAATTCCATTGGATAAATCCATCGTATGGTTATATACGAACTTGAAGGATATTTTTTCGAGGATGGATTCTGGTTCAGGAGAAATAGGAATAAGGATTATTCAGTTGTCTTTTATCATCACCTTCTCTCAAGTTGCGAGTACTCCCAGGTTTAGGAGAGTACACCTATTATGCTTACTGGATAGTCTTCTTCCAAACCATAGGCTGGTGCCAAACGGTAGGGAAGGAAGAAAACCATTTAGCCTAATGATGGTGTACAGAAGGTAACGACTAAAGACAAAATAAAGGGAATTGGAAATATGGCAGGGAAATATATGGTTAAAGTCATGAATTGGATTATGGTAGAGGTATTACTAAGAATAACAGGACACCCCTTCGAAACATTTTCATGTTTAAGTTACACTGTGCATTGTTAATTGAAAACTGATTTTCCGATTAGATACTTACTCCAGGGTATGTATTTACCAGGTATGATTCTCACATCTGTATGGTTTTACAGATGTTGTGTGGGAGCAAGTTATTGGGAATTAGGTGATCATCCTCATTATATCAGAATTCGTTGTAATTGGTGATATTTGAGGAAATCGCCTGAGGACAGTTTTCAACCTACGACGCACAGGTTTTGAGTTATTCAACTCAGCGGACTTATACAGAGTATTGTATGTTGTCCAGTGTCCATCAGGACAAAGGGGTTGGTCCTCGTACTATATTCTATTTACTTGTGACTTCTCTAGTTTATAGACAAGTGTTTCGTAGAAATACCATGTCTAAGTATTGAGAAGTTGTGGGTATAGGAATAAAGTAGAGAACCATGTATCGCAAGTATCGGGATTCTTCAAAGAAATCGAAGATGTAGATTCTTGTGATTAGTATTCAGTTGATAGTAATGGTTTTGAGAAACTTGTTTATTTTTTTTGGTTACTCCTAATTGGATGGATTTCTAAGTTGAGTAATGTTGATTAGCCTCTCTCCATTAAGTTGAAATGCACTGGAGACAGCTGCATGATTTGAATCTGGTTCCAATTAAATAAGTGCCTATGTTTCTATATTGGATATAGATTGCTTCATATCTTAACGATGTTAAGGTAAGGGGTGTTGTCCAGCTTATGCTTAAAAACAGACACTGGAAAACTCAAGGCACGTTTCTGTAATAACAGTTTGTGGGTTGACCCTAACTTTGACGAGGGTTGATTTTCTACCATCTGGAAGATCAATAGTGATATTGTTCTTGACTCGCCACAGTGTAACATTTCAAAATAATAAAATACCATTTTTGATAAATTTTATAATTTAATATTACTTTATTGAATATTTTAATAATTCGGTATAATACAAATAAATGGAGAAAAATTTGGAAAAATTCTAAAAGAGGGTAATTTAGAGAATTATGCCATTTTTAAGTTGTTATGATTAGTTATATGCTAATTTAGTGCTAATCGCGATTAAAAATCGCTAATCGGGTTTTCGGGCAATTTTGTGCAAAACATGCACATATCATTTCCTACACTTGTGTTGCATTTTTCTTGCCATGGTTTTATTTTGGGGTTCACTATTTGAGTGAGAAGGAATTTGAGGGAAAAGAAAAGAAAGGAAAAAGGAAAAGGATAATAATATGGTGGTAGGTGGATGAGAGAGAGAAAAGAGAGGGGGTAGCTTTGACTTAACCATTCCCTTCACTTCCTCAACTCACTTTCTCTTTCCCTCTTCCCCTTCAGCTGCTGCTGCTGCCCCTCATCTCCCTTACCTCTTCAATGATCCAAAACATCTCACAAACAACACCAAAACCCCATATTCATTTCATTAAAGGTGTGCACAAGCTCAAGAGCTATAGGATGGACCAAGAAAGCTTTCATTTTGGCGCTGTTGAGGATTCTTGGGGGTCTTATGAGGTAATTCATTCACAATTAAAGTGGTAATGCTTGTGCTTAAGATTTGATTCAAGTTTCATATCGATATTGTGTGTTTTTGTGGACTTGAGGAAAACTTAGTTAGGGTTTGAGGGAATTGTGAGTTGTGGTGAGCAATTGAGCTCAGTAGAAGTTAGATAAACACCCTAGTGCGTGAATTGAGACCCCAACCTGGGTGTTGAAACCCGAAATACGGATTTAGAAACCAATATCGGAAAAGTTATGAAATATGGGAAGCTTTTATGAGATCTGCTATTACCCGAGACATCCTAAAATAAAATTGAATGGACAGTGACATGTGCAGGCACCCAGGAAGCTACCACTAAGACCCTAGCCCCTAACTACATGACCCGGTAGCCAATTAATTTCCTCTGGCCGCAAATTGCGGCCAGAACTGTACCAAATTGGGTCGTTTTGGTTCTGCTGCTCCTACATCTGTAGTTTAGGCCCCTGGCATGTATAGATTTGTCTAACTTGACCTAGGGTGAAATCTGGAGCCTATTTCCTTAGTTGCTGTTTTGGATTCGTGTTTCCGTATTCCGTATTTTTTAATTCTGAATTTTTGTATTGTGTTTTACCTCGACTATTTTGCGTTTATACGATGATATCGAGGGTTGTTGATGGTTTTGGAAGGCGTTTTCCATTGGTTCTAACCAATAGATCATAGCGTATCGTTTTGGGATTCGTATGCCGTTTTAGCTTTGATTTGGATTTAATACGCAACATGATACTTTGACGTGTAGGTACCCCATGAAGGCTTCGGGACGACAAGCAATGCGCGTGGTGACGTCGACAAATGAAAACGCAAGGTGAGTAGATTATATCTACCGGGGGAAGTCGGGTGGATGGCGTATAGCACCCCCGCAGTCCGTAGTTGATATACTATATATATGTATGATAGTTATAGCGTGTTGTGGATATTGTGTTAGGTGTAATATGGATAGTTTAGGGTTAGAAGCAACTAGTGTAGTTCATAGTCGCGAACCCTAGAATGGATTTACACCTACACGTACACTCGTGCACATTCATTATACTTGCACTGTGTTTGATGATATTGGACGATATTGGTGGTGAGTCGATGATTTTGGGCATTGTGTCGCGAGATCGGTGATTTGATATGATTCGTATGTGGGATACGACATGTGATCTCTAGCGGGCCTTGGAACGTGTGTTTACACACGCAGTTATATTGATGGTATCAGTTGTACTAGACTTAGATCAGTACCCCAGATTATGTGCTATGATGATGAGGATACCAATTAATTGATGAGCTGATTGTGATAATTGACCCGTACCCAGCTATTGGGATGCCGTACGACGACTTACCGTATGAGCTTTATATTAATGATAAATCTTCACTCATGACTGAGGATTGTCATATGATATACTGTATTGTACGCGATACTATTGAGGCCGGATCACCGACTAATATATGTATATATATTTATATCGACTCAGATTTAGGTGGATTCCATACCCCTCCCAGTTGACTTGATACTTAGATCTGTAGTTTGCATAGTAGATGTTAGACTAGACCTAAGTCATACCTATTTCAACAACTAACGAATCGGGAGTATCTTAAAAACACTGTAGCCCTTATTTTACGAAAACCCCGATTTTTCTTATTTCAAATGGCAAGCTGCATTATTATTCATTTACCATTTATTCTACGGCTCGCATTGCATTGCATGCTTATATGTTATTGATTCATGCTCCTTTGTGCATATGCCTTTACCTAGTTCCATGCTCATATTAGTGTTTCATGTTGCATGTATTGTAATTCATGGGTTTCGCACTGGGATATGGTGGCATATGATGATTCTGGATTGTTTTACTTCTGCGTATATATATCAGTGGTATGGGACGCTGAAATATATATGTATACCCAGAGTATATATATATATTAGTGGTATGGGACGCCGATATATATATACACGTACTTAGTATATCATCATGATGATCTATACAAACTTATATATGCATGCCCGATATATGAGAGTAGGGGCTGACCCGGACTGACGGATGCCCGATATATGAGAGTGGGGGCTGACCCGGACTGACGGATGCCCGATATATGAGAGTGGGGGCTGATCCGGACTGACGGATGCCCGATATATGAGAGTGGGGGCTGACCCGGACTGACGGATGCCCGATATATGAAAGGAGCCTATGTGCTCAATATGAAAGGAGCCTATGTGCTCAATATGAGAGGAGCCTTTATGGTCGATGGTATATTACATCTCCCCTACCCTACATTTATTTTATCCGCATTGCATCATGTATTAGTAGTAACTGATAGAGTACCTTCATGGATGTTGCATACATAGCGGATACATGATATATGGGATTTACTTGATATTGAGATATATATACTTGTGTCGATGCTCGACACTGATTTTCTGATGACTTATTCGTGATACCTTCTTCTTTCATTTCACCGCATACATACATCGTATTTATGATATGTAATTACGTGAGGCACTGGCACGAGTTCTTGGCAATACACTTATGTTCAGATGTTACATTGTCGATTTACCATGCTTCAGACTTATTCATTTGAGGTTTATATTATATACTGATTGTATTGACCTAGGATTAGGTCTTGCTTTTGATTTCTGCTTGTAGATATTTTCTATTCACGATTTGGCAACTCACCCCCGTTGTGCCACAGTTCTTACAGGTTTGCCGTACAGGTTCCATAGCGGCATTTCTGGCACACGGCTTTCCTTTGCGGGTGATTTGCTTGGTAGGTGGGTTCTTTGTATCAGAACCGCCATTGTACATGTATTATTCGTTGTATCTAGAAATCCATCAACCAAAACTTGTATATTGTTTCAGATTTAGACACTAGTGATGTATTATATTCGACCTTACAGTCGCGCTCAGTAGTATTACGATTTTCTTGCTTATTGGAGATTCTCTTGGGTTTTGATTCTCGCCCTTCGGCGTTGTATATTATATTGCTTGTGTGGGTTGTACTCTTTGTTATGCGTAGTAAGTGTTTGATAAAATGCCTCAATGGAAAATTTACAAAATATGTTTCTTTACTCTTAAAATGGTTTTAGATTTATGGTCTTTTGGGTTACTTAGATCAGATGGAGTCCTGTAGACTTCATATGTTTCAAGGGCCAGTCACGTGCTCTTTCGGGTCGTGACACACTATTTTATTAAAAATGGTTTTTTTTTCAGAAAACAGTAGTCGGAGTATGGTAGAACTGGAAGTGATTCCAGAACCGCAAACGATTACGGAAAATTTAATTGGACCTATATATTCAATCAGGTTTGACATTCCATTAGCACTCCGCAGATATGGTGGGTAACCTCAGACACCCGAGAGGTACTCCGGTAGCCTCAAGGACGGTGACAGGGAAGTTCTTGTTTACCCAAACTTGACACTGCTGTTGTTCCAGACTATGAGACCCGGCAGGAGGATATGTATAGCGTCGTTCTAAACTAGTTTTAGAAGTGTACGTATATATTATTCTGCCAGAGGGTTGTCGTAATCAGTGGGAGCAGCGGAAGCAAAGTGGGCAAGTAGCTTATGGCTATTTATAGACTTGAGCAATTATAGCGGAGATAGATCATCTAATTTTGATGTGACAGTCATGGATTTGACTTCATCAGAATAGGGGATGGATCTGTTAAGAAGGTAGTAGGGTGTAATGTCTTGGTATTTGGATGACAAACACAGAGTAGGAAGTAAAATTCCTATACTATGATCGGTTGTACTGTGGTCATCACACATTTGTTTCTCCACAAAGAATATAGATATAATATCTAACATTCTGGTTACTAGATCTATGGTTTTAGATCTAGATTTGGGTAGTTTCCCAATGTGGGTACTTTGACAGTATTCTAATAGTATTTTAGATTAGTTGACTCCTGGCATGGTGGTGTATCTGCAGGTGATGGAGTCACCCTCTCTAAAGGTGTCTTACAGACTAAAGGGGAGAGGGACGTACATGATTGACAGATCACTTGCTTGGGCAATTGAGTTAATCGTGAGATGTCAAGTACCACACCAGATGTTGTTATTGCACTAGATGCGATAAGTTTATATTTATCCAATCCTGAAGAAACATACGGAAACAGTTATAGAACATAAGTACATGTTCTACGGATTAGATGATGGCAGCCTCCTTCAGGATACGGTTATTATCCCAGGCTTCAAAGGTGACATGGATGACAAAGTGATTGTCAGAGTTATAGTTTTCCCTCAGACAAGGGACGGTATTATGGACACGAGGTCCAAGAGGATACTGTAGGAGGCATGGTGCTGGACACTGAATAGTTTCAGTGATTGATACAGTCTAAGTAGTTTGGATTTATAGTTCATTTATGAACTAGGTCCCATCAGATATCCAAACATATTCCAAGACAGGTATTACTCAATTCGGGAGATGGTTTTCTCCGCGAAGTTGAGATATAGAGAGATACAGAAAGAAACACCGAAGCGGATCCACTCACTGAGGCTATTTCTCGAACACAAGAGTTTTACAAACGAGCTTTGTGAAACTGATTAGTAGAGGAGTTGGATGCTCGATATCACACGAGCTGTGAGTACACGACATCGCAATAATTAGCCTTAAGTGCAAGTGCGAGATTGTTGGATATAGTGCCCTCTAAGTCAATTATTGGATCGCAGGTACTTGATTGCAATGATTGAGGGAGGACCTATACAGATAAAACAGTCTTACTCGAGATGATAGTATGCTATCTGGTTTGTCTTTACCATCATATAGATGTTGATAGAGCCCATAGGATTCTTGCTTGAACTACCAGCAGTATGATGGCGATCATATATGTGGGAGCTGGGGTCTATAAGTATATTCTTAAAGTGTCCCTAGTCATGGGAGTTTCGAGACAGGGCATCGATACTTCGGAGTAGACTAGTGTATACATTCGAGACCCCGACGAGGGGCGGTGGCCGGTCTCACAAGCCATTGGTGTTAGTTGGTTCACCTAAGATGTATACAGGTGATCATTGGGTTATGAGTACACCGGACAGGACTCGCCGGGAACATGCTAGTTGGTATTATACATATCGTCAGATATCAGTTCCCTGGTGACTTGTGTACAGGTTAGTTCATCGACCTGAGGTCGTCATTTGTCTCGTGTGAGTTCCCACTGTGTTTTGATTTATACCCTACCACGGGTCAAAGGAGTCGTGCAAACAGGTATATTTTGGGTACAGTCCCGAGCCACATTGGAGGCAAGTGAGCGGATCTTCAGGGATTCGTCTCTCCCGGTATTGGGGGTGAGATCGCGCTGTGTTTAGGAGAGCCATTACACGAAATCCCTGGCTAGGGTAATCGAGATATACTGGTAGGTATACCAGTAGTATCTCAGGGTGTTCTGGGCTGCTCTCTGACACGACTTATGTAGCTATTGGGGGTCTGACGTTTACCGACCCCCTAGGCCTAATATGCAATACTCATAGATGAATGATTCGGACTGTACGGATATTGTCACTGTCAGGCTCAGTAGGGTTTCTGGATGAGTTCGCTTGCCAGCTTCCTTTCCAATCAATATATAGGCAAACCGTTACGTACAGCTTGTACCTCTGACTTGCTAGTGGTTATAACCAGTGCCAATGTGTTGATGAGTCATTAGAGTCCCCCACAGACACTTTCCCAAGTTCGGGCGAAACGTTGTAGATGTCGTATGGTATTATGGCTCGGAAAAAGCACGTGCGTTTTCGCACGTGTCATTTTCCGGGCAGATAATACTGGTAGGCTTTGGTTTAAGCCGGATCCCAGTATTATACTGTGTAGATATAATATCTTTGTCTCAGTTGCATTTGTGTTCGGTTGTAACACAATGCGGGTATATTTATACTGTTACGGGGTTATCCTGAAATTTATTTCAGGTTCACTTTTGGAAGTTGCCAGTTTCCAGTTTTCTATCACCCGTATTTAACATTGGGTTAAATACGGATTTGTCTTTTCGTCTTGAGGGTGAGTCATGCTTCTAGAAGGTTCTAGAAGTGGTTATTATGCTTGTGACTCATTTGTTCATTAATGGTGCTTTAATTGTGCATTTATTGTGTTCATATTAGGTGTTCTTTTGAGTCATCCTTTTCTTTTAGTGCTTAAGATATTTTCTCCTTGATCTTTAGCTTACACTCACCCTCCCCTCTCCTACACTCACCCTCCCCTCTCCTATATAGTGGCCGGCCCCTCATTGTGAGGATTATGGTTGTTCATTTGATTTTTCCCTTTGAAAAGATTATGATAGTTTAGTGTATGGAAATTTCATAGTTCAATTTCCATTCACCCGATTCCAAATGGCAACCTCATTACCCGTTCGTCCATAGCCTTGGACGTAACGAGACAAAGTGTTCTACTCATTCTCTACATCATCTTGGTCATCTCTTTTAGCAAACTTGACGATCGAGTTGCCTCGGTTCAGATGCGGGAGCCCGTTTAAAGATCCGTCGACGTGGTGCCACCTGGACGACGAGACTGGAGTTTCAGAAGATCGAAGCCGCCGCAACAAAGCATGTGATGATGGTTAAAGACCGAAGGACTCGGATCGTTCGGTATAACAATTCTACCCTCTTTACAATTTGTTAGTTTAGCTTTAATGGCAGATTCGGGTTATATTACGCGATAGCGCCAGTCGTAAAAGTTTTTGTTCCGCATATTGGCGTCTGTTAGACGGCCGGGGCGCTACCGTGGACTTACACACTTCACAAAAAAGGTGCACAAGCCCCCTAGCTACCTCATGGACCAAGAAAAATCTGATTTTGGCGCTGTAGAGGATTCATGGGAGCTAAATGAGGTAAACCCTTTCACAATTATTGTAGTGTTTCAAGTGCTTTAGCCTCATTTCAAGTTTAAAAACCGTTTTGGCGAAGTTTGGTGAACTTTGAAGATTTCTAGAGAAGGTTGTGGGATTTTTGAGTTGTGGTTGTGTAATTGGACTTTAGTCGTGACTCTAAACTCCCCAATTGCCTAAAACCCAGACCTAACCAAACCTGGAACTGAAAACAGAAACTTTGCATGTGGGTTTGTGAGGAATTGGAGCGTGCAGGTGAATCTGGGATGACCTGAGAATTTTACGAGTTAAACAAACAACCCAGGTAGACTAGAATTGACCATAGGAACCCACTGTACCAAAACGAGATGCCCAATCCACTAGAAAACCGTCCTGGCCGGAATTATAGGGGTAAGGGCCGACCACTTGGTCGGGTAGGGTGTCGGGGTTGGTCCAGTAGCTCATATACATCATATACTACATCCTAGACTTGTTTGCTTACCTAGTTTTCACCTTATACAAAATCTGGGACTAAAAACTTGGTTTGCAGTTTTGATTCAAGATATGATTTTCCGTATTTTAAATTCTAGATTTTTTTTATTTGTGCTTTATCTCGATCATGTGACGTTTGTACGTCTATATCGAATGATATCGGGTTGTTTTGCGAGGGCTAACTATAGGTTCTAACCTATAGGCTTTTAAGCGTATCGTTTTGGTTTTCGTGTGTTGTTTTTGTTTCAAATTGGTTTTAATGCGATGCGATACGTGTGACATGTAGGTACCCCCACGATGATTCGAGACGATGAAGAAGATGGTGGCGACATCGACATCGGCAAGCAAGATCAAAGTGAGTAGATTATATCTACGGGGGAAGTCGGGTGGATGGCGTATAGCACCCCCGCAGTTCGATATCTAGTATACTATATATATACTATGAATGATAGCTTATTGTGTGATATGGATATCCTAGATGTGATTAGGAGTATTATGGATAGATTAGGGTTTAGAAGTAAACTAGTATAGTTTCCTATTTGCGAATCCTAGAATAGGTTTACACCCCCCCCACACACACACATGCTTGCTTGTTATATCTATACCTGGATGATGAGGATAGTGGATGATATTGGAGATGAGTCGATGACTTTGGGCATAGTGTCATGAGTTCGGTGATATGATGTGATTCGTATTTGGGATACGACATGAGATTTTAGCGGGCCTTTGGGCGCGTTTTCCACACACGCATTTATATTTATATAGAAGCTATCGATTTGTACTAGACTTAGATCAGTACCCCAGATCATGTGATATGATGATAAGGATACCGGATAATTATGAGATGAATGTGATATTGACCCGTACCCATCTTTTGGGATGTCGTACGATGATTTACCGTACGAGCTTTATATTGATGATAGATCCGCACTCATGATTTGAGGGTGTCATATGATATGATATTGTATCATACGCGGTACCTTTGAGGCGGGATCACCGACTATTATACTTATATATATATATATATATATATATATATATCGACTCAGATTTAGGTGGTTTCCATACCCCTCCCGATTGACTTGTTAGTTAGAGCTGTAGTTTTGCTAGTACATGTTAGGCTAGGCCGATGTCATACCTATTTCAAAAACTAACGAATCTGGAGTATTTTAAAGACAGACAAAAGGATTCTATGGATATTTTCAAAAGACGCATCTTTTCTTAAAAACACCGTAGCCCTTATTTTCTTAAAAACGCCGATTTGTCTTCTTTTAAATGGCAAAACAGTATGACATAGATACATTGATGTAGATTCTACACTGTTGTGTTTATCATTCATTTGCCGCATATTCTTACTGTTTTCATCGCATTGCATATTAAATATTATTATTGTTATATCAAATCCATGCTGTTAGGACACCGGCACCATTATCGATGATGCATATGTTTCACGTAAACCTGCTTGCCGGCTCACACACTTCATCATCGATAATTGCCATGTCACTACACTGCTAGACTGTTGCATTCAGGATATGACCCTTGCATGGCATACTCGTGTACTTACATATTGTACACTCATACTTGTGCGCATACCTATTGTACATTCATACTCGTGTACTTACATAATGTACACTCATATTTGTGCACATACCTATTGTACATTCATACTCGTGTACTTACATACTGTACACTCATACTTGTGCACATACCTATTGTACATTCATACTCGTGTACTTACATATTGTACACTCATACTTGTGCACATACCTATTGTACATTCATACTTATGTACTTACGTACTGTACACTCTTACTTATGTACATACCTATTGTATATTCATACTTGTGTACTCACATATTGTACACCCATACGTGCTTACATACGTATTCGCACATACATAGATGATTCTCGCTTGATTTGGAGATTTGGGAACCGCAAGATACATTTTAGAACTGATTCATTTTAAAGAAGCGGTCTTCCCTAAATATGTGCATATTACTAATCCATGTTGCATGATATACTGATATGCTTACATTCTTTTATATGTTGCATACATCATGCTTTCTGATTATACGCATTGAGATACGTTGTTTCCATGATATTTCTGGATTTGGGAACCGTGGGTATTTTAAAAGAGAGTATGTATTGTTTTAAAAACCCGGTTACCCTTGATATGATATTTCAGTGCGTCCACTATGTGTTTTCTCGGTTCTGAGAGTGGCATGTGAAACCCGATTCGAGGAGCGGTAGGCACCGTCTGCGGGTACACGGTGGACCCGGTGAGGTACCCCGGGGTAAGAAGACTCGTATATGTTAAACGGTGAGCCTGGCAGGGGAGTACTACCTACCGGTGATTGTTTTGAGCTCGGCGGATATCTAGGGGATACTGACCGGAGTTGAGAGATGAGACGGGCCGATCCGGACTGACGGAGCCCTATCTATATGAGGATTTACGTGCCGATGATAGGCACAGGTTTCCTGATGTTTTCGAGTGTCGATGCTTGACACTCAGGTTCCATGATTTTGATATGTCGCGAGCGACACATGTTGATTTACATCCTCATACTTCCATGCATATGCTTTATGATATTTACATGCATGATGTTTATTGTCATTGGGTGACACTTGGACGAGATCTACATACATATAGCTGAAACTGATGACATTGATCCCATAGTTGGACAAGATCCATATACATGATGACATTGATTACATAGTTGGATGATATCCACATACTTATAGACTTCATGATATAGTCGACATTGATCATACCTCATATTGTTGATATATTATTACCTGAGGCATTGGCACGAGCACTTGGCACTACACTCATGTATAGATGTTACATTGCCACCTTATCATGCTTCAGACTTATTCATTTGAGGTTTATATATATATATATATATATATATATATATATATATATCTGATCGTATTGACCTAGGATTGTGTCATACATACGATTTCTGCTCTGTGATGTTTTCTATTAACGAGTTGGCAACTCACCCCCTTTGTGCCACAGTTTCTTGCAGGTTTTGTCGTACAGGTTCCATTGCGGCTTTCTGGCACACTGCTTCTTTTACGGGTGATTTTCTTTGGTAGGTGGGTTCTTTTGCATCAGAACCACCATTGTATATGTATTATTCAGTTGTATCTAGTAATTCCATTAACCAAACTTGTATATTGTTTCAGACTTAGAAAACCGGTTGTGTACTATCTCGACCTTAGAGTCGCGCGTGTAGTATTATGGTTTTCATACTGATTTTGAGTTTTCCTTTGAGTTTTGATCATCTCCCTTCGGCGTTGTATATTATATTTCTTGCGTGGTTATGACCGTCGATTGACGAAGAGCTAGCTCCCGCTTGGGGATGCCTTTTATCATTGTATATATATTATTCTTGTTATACCCCGTTCGGGGCCAGTATTTACAAAGGAAACTCTGCCGAAATTTTCAGAAAAGACGATACATTTTAAAAATGCATATTCGGCTTACTTATTTAAAAACCTTTCTTTTAAAACGTGTTTTCTTCACTTCTTAAAACTAGTTTTCCTTATTTACTCCTTAAAAATGGTTTTAGATTTCTGGGCTTTTGGCTTACTTGAATTAGATGGGGTCATATAAGCTTCATATGATTCAAGTGCCAGTCACGTGCTATTTTGGGTCGTGACAAAGTTGGTATCAGAGCGCTAGGTTAACCTTGGTTCGAGTCTAAGTTTGACTATGTGGAGCCTAGAGCGTTTATATATATACGGAACTTAGGCTTGACCTTACGGAACTTAGACTTAGTCGAGGGGGTATTATACCCTAACTTTCGTCGCGTTGGATGACCCTTGGTTGATGGAGTAGGTAGCTTGAGTAGAGTGACGTACCGTACGTATGTTCCGCGGCATACTTACGATACGCTACTCCGCTTAAGAAACCTTGGGATGTACATTTCCTTACACAGTATTATATTCATTTCTATGATCTATCCTCATCGATATTGGTTATGATTTTGCTGCCACGATTACACGGGCAGAGAGAGCTACGGCTAGAGTTGCGTCATCTTGAGCTCGTCACGGACGAGGACTGACCAAGGCGTGATTCCAGAGACGTACGATTTCATAGAGGCTTCGTTTTATTGTGTTTTCGCGCCATGAGCGTGACAGATCGCTTTTACGAGATTTCTCGGACGTGCAGATCAGCACCAGAGGATCAGGCTACTGCTAGAGGCCAGCCAGGATGTGATGACCATTGATATATCGCTTATTCATGATGATTGAGGCACTATTCAGCGTACAGACAAATGAGCCAGTTGTTGCTGCAAATGACGAGATATCGCCCAGATGATGGAGCTACTGCAGCTTGAGTATATACTTAGAGATACGATGGAAGGTCGCTAGTCACCCGAGGATAAATGACTAGGACATGTGGTTCGTTCGCTTACCCCGATGTGAGGTCGTCAGATATATTAATTCCAGCTAGAGACGACATCACGCAGATTCGTTGAGAGTCGATAGAGACGATCGAATGTCAGGAACCCGATTCCAAGTTTAAAGTATTCGGAAGACAATGCAAGTAATGCTATGGACCCTTTAGAAGAATGAAACCCTAACTCGGCGTAATGACTATGGAACGCTTTCGAACCTTAGGGTTTGCGGCAGTTTAGCGGTGCCATTTGTGAGGCTTGGGTTTGCCCTTCTACGGCTAGTCCACAGGTGTTGTGGCATGTACTGGGATACTATTAAACTGTACTCAAGATGTTGATCTCTTGGGGTATTATGAGGTTTTGAAAAATCGATCGGATGGTTCGACATCATTCAGATATCATGTGATGGGATACATTGCTTGGGAGACTCCAGATACGACTGTAGCCGTTGGAGCGCAGTCCATCCAGCCACGAGAAAACGAGTCCGAATCAGTCGACATTAGAACAGAGTGGAGTAAAGAGTTCGCACGAGATTTCGACGAGATGACGTTCCACTCCGCGGACATCAGAGATGTGATACGCATGCAGAGGAGTTGTATATGGGTATACCTTCCAGAAGGAGTCGCGATGAGCATAAAGTCATTCCGGAATAAGAAACAGATATAGTAAGGGTGGTAAATTCCGGGCAATTCGGCAGAAACGAGATTAGAGAGAGACATCGACATGACCTTTCTGGAATACTATAGGAGAAGACTTAGACCCAGGAGTTGTTATATTGCGCACACCCAGCAGGCCAGAGTTCGGCATCGCCGACGAGATAGTTGACTAGGTTCGGATAGAGGACCTCACCCAGATGCGTAGTAAATTGATCAAGAAAGGACGAGTATGGAGTATATCTCCGCAGGTTATGATGAGTTCTTGAGGACGTGTTCAGCTAGATATCTTCCACAGAGTGTTGAAGATACCGAGTTCGTGATTTTGAGTCCGTGTAAGAAACTTCAGATTGACCGTAGCCGAGAACATTTGCAGTGCGCAGATAGAGACGTGACGTCGAAGTAGACGATGATACAGACAAGCGGGACAAGAGGTTCGTGCGAGATGCTGAAGACCTATTGTTATTCCCCGTTAAGATTAAAGGTCGGATATGTCTATAGAGGAATTGGGATGCGACCAGCTTCCAAGGAATTGCTGTGCTGAGGACGCAGATGTCTATAGAGCGAGAAGAGATTATGCAAGAGTACCAGCCTCCGTACAGTTCGGCATAGGCGTGATCGGAAGAGACCATAAGGAGGATTCCTTCCAGGACATTGCTGCGATAAGATTTGCACCCAGGATCAGATGTGTAATGTGTATTAGGAGGACCGGAGTTCGGCGCCAGTGACGTGCCGCTTTACGAGTAGCCGTGACGATTGACCGAGAGATGACCAGAGAAGTGCCAGGACGGAATCTTCCCCGTTAGCACACCTGACAGGGCCGATGAGCTGATGGATTGCGAGATTTTCAATCCGCAGAGGAGATAAGGGCCCAGAGACAGAGGACGCCAGAACGTGAGCTAGAGACAAGTAGATATTTTGCGTTGCTAGCATTGGATGCTCCGACACCTTCTCGACTGCGAAGGAGGAAATATCTGTAGGGTTACTAGGAACTCTCACAAGGTTCTATAAGGCATCAAGCATGGCCGATTTAAAATTTTAGACGTGCCGACCAACCCTAACCAATATCTTAGACTAGAGATTAGGCGAAACAAAGCATGTAAACAACTTTACATCTAAGAGTTTAGGATTACAACCTTTGTAGTCCGGTCCTTCGCTTCATAAGCTCCGTGTTGAGATCCCTTCGGTGTGATCATCATGTACCCGGACTCTAGAGAGGCCCCACGAAGAGAAAGATGCATGCTTGCTTCTGATCTTCGATAACAAACATGATCTACCTTGAAGAAACTGAAACCCAAGCTCTTGCTTTGCTAATCAAGTATTAGCAAAGTAAACACCCTAATCTAAGCAGCTAGAATAGATGAGGATGATGAAGTAGGAATTTAGCTCTCATTTATTTTCTTAAACTCACTCATTTTCATCACTAAACTCAAAGCTAGAAAGCTTTGCGAGGAGGAAGAAGAAGATGAATTACTTTGTGATGAATAAATGAAAACTTAAGTGAGGTTAGAAATGCAACCATGGGTTAAGTATGAAGACATAACCCATGTAGAGAAACAACTATGGTTAAAGGGTTGGGTTGGGTTAAAGAAATATCACAAAATATCCAAGTCAAAGCTTCAAGAAGCTTCTTGAAAGTTTCATGCAAGCTTAACCCTAATCCAAACCGTAACCACATTTAAACTCCACAAAACATATTGCATTTATAACCATAACATGTTACAATATTATATATCACATATACAATATTTATTGTAACAAAATAAAATAATACAATTAACATATATCACATATATATCAATGTATTACCCGAGTGAGAAAAAGAATCTTTAAGTGAGATAATATTAGTTAATGTAATATAATATATCAAATATATAATTATACATTAAATTATCGAATCTACACTTGATCCGATAGTCCGGCTATTTCATAAATAACCGACTAATATAATCTGTATCAGTTCATCGAATCAACACTTGATCCGATGACCCGGCTATATCACATATACCCGGCCGATATCTTATATCACGAGAATACAATACGGTATCACATGCACGTATTATTCTCGGTCCCACACATATCATATATGTGCTCCTACTCCGTTTTGCCTGAGCCAGGAAACCTCTGTGTAGGACTTTAAAGAATCGTCAATACGCCGGCAGTAGGTGATGATCATATCAAACACCCACAAGCTGCAAGCGGTCAGCTAAACATAACAGCCACCCAGTTATTGAGCAATCAGAAGATCAACAAGCAAGCCTGTACTTTCTCCCGTGAATCCAACCAGAAACACTCCCGTGCAGTCCGGTCTCTTCGTCTGATATGTCGCATATCTCACCTAGGGGTCGTAAACGTCAGACCCCAGTAGCTTGATAAGCTGTGTCGATATGAGGTCCATAACAGTTCGAGAAACTACTGATAACACTTACCAGTAAATCTCAGCAACCCTGGCTAGGGATTTCCAGTTATAGCCAATCGAACACCGCGGAACATCAACTCCCTATACCGGGAGAGACGAAACCCCTCCTATCGCTCGCTGCTTCCATGTGATTCGGGACTGTACCCAAAAGCCACCTTTTTGCATGCCCTCTTGGACATGGTATGATGGAAATCAAAGCACGGTGGGAATCACACAAGACTCTATGACGATCTCGGGTCTACAGACTAACCTGTACCAGTGTCACCAGAGAACTGCCATCTGACGTGAGGTATAATACCATCTGGGAGTTCTCGGCAAGTCCGTCCAGTATACCCAGTCTCCACTGAGCACCCGTATACCTTCTCTGATGTCAAACACCAATGGATATGAGATCATCCATCGCCCATCATATGGGTCAAGAAGCGTATACGCTAGTCTACTCTGGAGTATCGATGCCCTGTCACGGTACTCCCACGACTAGGAACATTTGAAGGATGTACTTGGCGACTACATTGTCCTCACTAGTATGATCTACATCATAGTCCTGGTAGTCAAGTACTCATCCTAAAGGATTTATCAACATGTGACATAGAGACAATCATAGTACATGTTAAGATAAAGAGTAACCAGATAGCATACTATCATGTCGAGCAAGAAAGTCCTCCGTATATATGTCCAAGCATCCACTACAATATACAACGCATACATATAACTTACAATCTCCCACTTGCACTAGGGCCATCTGTTGTGGTATCGCATACCCAACAATCAGCTGTGGTTCAAGTATCTCATACTCAACCATCCCATAAAAGTCTCTACTAGGAAATAGGCCTTTGTGAGTGGATCCTCGCTGTTGTCCTCTGTGTCTACTTTCCTAACCTCGATCTCCCTGGAGATCAACCATCTCCATGATCAGGTGATACTGCCTAAGAATTATATCTGGATTTCTGATGGGACGGGGGTTCCTAGGCCAAAGCCATAACTCCATTGACATACAATGGTTGGAACGAAGTTCATATCATGAACATATATATCTCCAGACTGCCTCTTTGGTAGCATCCTTGGTAACGATGTATCTTGCCTTTAATCGTCTAGTAAGTCACGGTATCTAGCTTGGAACTCTTCCAACATACCGTCCCTCCACTGAGGGTAAAGACAGTGCCTGTGACTGACATTCAGTCAACCTTACCACCCTGGAACCATTCCAGTGATTCTCCCTAGGATCAATTGATACCATCTTACTACAACTAATGAGAATCCTAACATCCAATTAGATCTATCTCATAGATCCAAAACCCAGGATTCAGGAGGTATCGTTTCGATCCTATATGGAGAATCCTTGTGATAAGCGGAGATTGACCAAGCGTATCATAAGAAACTCCTTCCCTATCAAGAGTATGTCATTCGCGTACAATATGAGGATCACCACCATACTCCCTACTATCTTTTTGTATATACAAGGTTCATCTACAATTTTAATGAAGTCAAACTCTTTGACTACCACATCAAAACAGACGTTCCAACTCCGCGATGCCTGCTTTATCACATAAAACATCTTGCACACGTTTCCGCTGCTCCTACTATCTACGAAGCCCTCTGGCTGTGTACTTATAGACGCTCTCTTTCAAATCACTATTTAGAAAAGCAGTCATGACACCCAACCACCAGATATCGTAGTCATGGTATGTAGCAGTGGCATGTAGGATCTGGATGGACTTAAGCATAGCTTTGAAAGTCTCAACTTTTCCATGTACACCAAGTAATCTTCCCAAGATATACTTTCTCCTGATGGGGATTTAACCCTTCAGATAAAGCAACCAAAGTCCGTACTTTGTTGGTGTATAAGGATTCCATCTCAGATCGCTAAGCATCCAGCCATTCTTACAGAGTCCCACTCCTGATGGCCTGCTCAAAACTAGTTGGGTCATCATCTCATGATGCAATCCTCGCTCCCACTGTCATAGAGAAACCGAAGTATCTCTCAGGTGGGTGAGGAACCCTACTAGATCGGCGGAGAGGCTGAAGTTCGTCGGAAACTATTGAATCCTACGGGTTCTACCAAATCGTTAGCTGTAGTTTGTATAGCTGGAACTCCTTCCAGCTCTACCTCATGACCACTAATTTCTTCACAAGAAATTACCTTTCACAAAGGTGGCATGCTGAGAAACAAAAATACCTTTTGTTCCCCAGTTTGGTAGAAGATATTCCCTTTCTAATGCTTGGGATATCCAATAAACTTCCACAGAACTGATCTTGCCTTGAGCTTGTCTGGATTATGCTTTTAGACATAGGCTGGACAACCCCAAATCGTAACATCTTTAAGAGATGGGCTCTTCCAATACCATATCAAATATGGAGTGGTAGGCTTCTGATTTGATTGGAACCCTATTCAATAGGCATGCAGCTTCACAAGTGCATAACTCCCAAAAGGAAATAGGAAACTCAGTAGTACTTTATCATAGAGCGCACCATATCTAATAGGGTGTGATTGCTCCGCACCGATACACCGACGTGCTGTGGTGTATTCGTAGGAGTAATGCCGATAGAGAATCTCATTCTCTCTTAGAATAGTCCAGGAATTTCGTGCTTAAGTATTCTTCTCCTTGATCACATCAAAGGACATAATACTTATACCTGTTTTGGTTCTCTACTTCTAACTCATATTCATTGAATTTCTCAAAAGGTTCAGACTTGTGTTTCAATAGGAACACATGTGCGAATCTTGAGAGACCATCAGTGAATATAATGAAGTATAAAGAACCAGTCTTGGCATGTATAGACAGGGGACCTTCATACATCAACATGTATCAATCCCAAGAGTTCACTAACTCTATCTCTGTTTCCAATAAACGGAGCAGTGGTCATCTTATCTTTGTGACATGACTGGAAAGTTTTTACAAGATGTAAATCCAAACTAATTTAAATATGCATCTTTATGTAACTTCAGCTAGTCGGGTCGCATTGATATGACCTAGTCTACAATGCCTCAAGAAGGATTCGTTAATTTCTGAACTCTTCCTCTTGTGTGTACTCTGTACGTTAAGAATTGTGGTTTGATTTAGAACTGTAAGTGCGCTGCGGCGCACCGGCCGTCAATCCGAGGCCAAAATGCGGAAACGATACTTTTCTTTAAACTTGTAAACCGACACCAACGCGTACTATAAACCCGGATCGGACCATTAACCTACTCCTAGGAAACTATAGAAAGGGTAGAGAGATATACCGAGCGATCCGTGTCCTTCGGTCTTCTCGTCGTCGTCCCAATCTCCCCGCGGAATCTCCGGTCTTCATCTCCTCGTCGGAAGGGCACCCCATCGCCGGGTTCTTTTACGGGCTCCCACCTCTGGACCGAGGCAACTCGGGCACGAAGTTGGCGAGTCGACGTGTCCAAGGATGTTGTAGGCTAGTGTAGTACTCTTTGTCTCTTAGGGTTACTAGAAGTTGCCTTTTGGGTGGAGGAATGAGATATGAGATTTTGAGATGAACAATGGGAATTTTGTGCAAACAAAATGAGAACCAATCCCACCTCCAAAAATGGGACAGCCCCTATCAAGGAATGGCCGGCCACCACTTCATGAATGAGAATGTGAGTGAGCCAAGAGAGGGAATAATGCAAGAGAGAGAAAAGTGATAATCATGAAGAATAATGATCACTACCAAATCCATATCAACTCCCATCATCATCTCATCTCCAAAAGTCAAGCAATCATGAGTAAAGAAGTCAAATGATGGTTGAACCATCATGAAGCAACAATTTACAAAGACCACCCTCCAAAATACTAATTTGCACATTTGCAAATAAGCCCTCCTCTACCAAATTTCAGCCAAGGAATGAAACAAAGGAAAATGGCCGAAACGGAAAGCAAACTGGCAACTTCAGAAAAACGATCCCATAATAAATTACAGGAAAACCCCACGACTGTATATACATACCCGTATTTGTATTCCGACCGAATACAAATGCAATGAGACAAAATCTACACTATACAATACTAAGATCCGGCTTAAACCAAAGCCCGCTAGTATTATCCGTCCGATCATGATCCGTGCAAAACCGCATGTATATGATTGAACCCTGCCATATCTCCATATGGCCTCTACAGCGTTTCGCCCGAAACTTGAGAAAACGGTATGTGGGGGACTTTAAAGACTCGTCAATACTTTGGTTGTGGATTTAACCACTAGCACGTCAGAGGTATTAGCCATACGTAATGGGCTAGCAGGTATTGACCAAAAGGGACGTCGATGAGCGAACTCATCCTGCCACCCTACTGAGCCTGTCAGTGACAATATCCGTACAGTCCGGTCCGTTCGTCTATGAGCATCGCATGGCGGGCCTAGGGGTTGGTAAAAGTCAGACCCCCAAAAGCGGTACAAGACGTGTCGGAGTGTAGCCCAGAACACCCTGAGATACTACTGGAATACCTACCAGTGAATCTCCTGCCTTGGCCAAGGACTTTGTGTAATGTCTCTCCTAGACACAACGCGACCTCACCCCCAATACCGGGAGAGACGAACCCCTGCAGATCCGCTCACTCCCTCCACGTAGCTCAGGACTGTACCCAACTAAAACCTGTTTGCACGTCTCCTTAGAGCATGGTAGGGTAGTAATCAAAGTACAGTGGGAACTCACACGAGAAAAATGACGATCTCAGGTCGATGAACTAACCTGTATATATGTCACCAGGGAACTGCTATCTGACGTTTGGTATAAGACCAACTAGCATGTTCCCGGCGAGTCTTGTCCGGTGTACTCATAACCCAATGAGCACCTGTATACATCTTAGGTGAACCAACTGAAACCAGTGGCTTGTGAGACCGGCCCACCGCCCCTCGTCGGGGTCTCGACTGTATACACTAGTTTACTCTGGAGTATCGATGCCCTGTCTCGAAACTCCCACGACTAGGTACCTTTTAAGGATGTGCGTATAGACCCCAGCTCCCACGTATATGATCGCCATCATACTGCTGGTCGTCAAGCAAGAATCCTAAGGGCTCTATCAACGTGTAATAGTGACCTGTAAGGTCACCTGAAGCAGTACACGTCGATAAAGGTAAACCAGATAGCATACTATCATCTTGAGTAAGACTGTCCTACCGGCATAGGTCCTCCATCAATCATTGCAATCACGTGCCTGTGATCCAATAATTGACTCTGAGGGCACTATCTCCAACAATCTCCCACTTGCACTCAAGGCTAATTATTGCGATGTCCCATACTCACAGCCCGTGTGATACCGAACACCCAACTCCTCTCATAATCAATCTCACAAAACCAGTTTGCGAAACTAATGTGTTCAAGGAATAGCCTCAGTGAGTGGATCCTCCTTGATGTTTCTTTCTATGTCTCTCTTTATTTCAAGTTCGCGGAGAAAGCCATCTCCCGAAATGAGCAATACCTGTCTTAGAATATGTCTGGATATCTGATGGGACCTTGCTCATAAATGAACTCCAAATCCAAACTTCTTAGACTGTATCGTCAACTGAACTCAATCAGTATCCTGCGTCCTGCCTCCCTCAGTATTCCCTTGGACCACCTGTCCAAAATACTGCCCCTCGTCAGAAGGAAAACTATAACTCTGACAACCTCTTTGTCTTCCATGTCACCTTGGAAGCCTGGAATGATAACTGTTTCCTAAAAGTGGCTGTTGTTATCATATCTCTAGAACATCCACTTATGTTCTAAAACTTCTTCCGTTCGTTTCTTCAGGATTGGATCAATATCAACATATTGCATCTACTGCAAAAAACAACATCTGGTGTGGTACTTGACATCTCATGATCGACTCAATTGCCTAAGCAAGTGATCTGCCAATCATACACATACCTCTCCCCTTTAGTCTGTAAGACTCCTTTAGAGAGGGTGACTCCATCATCTGCAGGTATACTACCGTGCCAGGAGTCGTACATTCTAAAACACCTTTAGAATGCTTTCTAAATACCCAGATTGGGAAACTACCTAAATCTAGATCTAAAACCATAGATCCAGTAACCAGAATGTCTTGATATAATATCCAAGTCCCTACTGTATGACAACCAAAGTATAACCGATTGTAGTATAGGAACTTCACTTCCTACTCTGTGTATGTCATCCAAATACCATGACATCACACCCTACTATCTTCTCAACAGATCCATCCTCTATTCTGATGAAGTCAAACCTGTGACTGTCACATCAGAAATAGATGATCTATCTCCGCTATATCTGCTTTAGTCCATAGACATAAGCTACTTATCCACCAATGCTTCCGATGCTCCCACTGACTACGACAACCCTCTGGCAGAGTCATATAGACGTACACTTCTAAAGCCAGTTTAAAACGACGCTATACTCATCCTCCTGCTAGGTCTCACAGTCTGGAACAACAGCAATGGCAAGTCTGGGTAAACAAGAACCTCCCTGTCACCGTCCTTGAGGCTACCGGAGTACGTCTCGGGTGCCTGAGGTCACCCACCATATCTGCGGAGTGGCCAATGGAATGTCAAACCAGATTAAATCTTTAGGTTCTTATCAAATTTTTAGTAATCGTTTGCGGTTATGGAATCACTTCCAGTTCTACCATACTCCCACTACTGTTTTCTGAAAAAATCCATTTTTATTAAAACTGTGGCGAGTCAAGAACAATATCACTATTGATCTTCCAGATGGTAGAAAGTCAACCCTCTTCATAGCCCGGGTCGACCCACAAACAGCCATTACAGAAACGTGCCTTGAGTAGTCCGGAGTCTGGTTTTAAGCATAAGCCGGACGACTCCCTGTACCTTAACATTGTTAAGATATGAATTGTTCTATATCCAATATAGAAGCAGAGCCACTGATTTAATTGAACCAGATTCAAATCATGCAGCTGTCTCCAGTGCATGTCAACTAAATGGAGAGAGGCGGATCAGCATTACTCAACTTATGAGTGCTTCCAATTATGAGTAACCTGAAAGAGAAACAAGTTCTCTTAAAATCATTACTATCAACTGAATACCATACACAAGTGTCTACATCTTCGATCACCTTGAAGAATCCCGATACTTGCAACACCTGGTTCTCTACTTTATCCACATACCTATAACTTCTCAAAACTTGGACCCTGTGTTTCTACGAAACACATGTCTAAAAACTAGAGAAGTCATAAGTAAAACGAATATAGTACGAGAACTAACCCCTCTGTCCTCATAGACGTTGGACAACATACAATACTCTGTATAAGTCCCTTGAGTCTAATAACTCATTCCCTGTGTGTCGTAGGTTGAAAACTGTACCTATGGTTAAGAAGAATTACACCGCTGTTTAATGCTCCTTACCTAACCATCCACTGATGTAAGTAAATGTCATGGACATAATTTCAAAATGGTATATCTCCCTCAATAAAAATAGACGTACAGATGTATCAATTTGAAATTGGTGCATAACAGCGGATATTCAAAACCAAATATTTGCCGTCCGGCAAACAACCTAGGTGACTTCCTCAAATATCACCAATTACAACTAATTCCAATATAATGAGGACGATCACTTAATTCCCAATAACTTACTCTCACTCATCATCTGTAAAACCATACAGATGTGAGAATCATACCTGGTAAATACATATCCTGGAGTAAGGACTAATTGGGAAATCAGTTTTCTTTTAACAATACACATTGAAACTGAAACATTGAAATGTTTCGATGGGGTATCTTGGTATTCCTAGTAATTCCTCTTCCATTATCAGATTCACAACTGTAACCGTATATTTCTATGCCATCTCTCCACATCCCTTCATATGTCTTTAGTCATTACCTTCTGTATACCCTCTTAGGCTAAATGGTTTTCTTCCTTCCCTACCGTTCGGCACCAGCATATGGTTTGTAAGAAGACTATCCAATAAGCATAATGGGTGTACTTTCCTAATCCTATGAACACTCACAATGCGAGAGAAGGTGAAGATAAAAGACCAACCGAATAAATCTTATTCCTATTTCACCTGAACCAGAATCCATCCCCGAACTGGAACAAGTTCCATCGAGTTCGTATATAACCATACGATGGAGTATCCAATAAACTGTGGATCTTCGTAGTGATACAGAGTGTTCTGGAGAAATACAAAGGTGATGTGGGAGTGGCGATGAAATACTTGGTTTGGTCGTGAATATCATTCGCAATTTACTTTGCCCTCCTTCTAATCCCTTTATTTGTCTTTACATATTACCTTCAGTACACCATCGTTAGGCTAATTGGTTTTCTTCATTCCCTACCGGTCGGCACCTGCCTATGGTTTGGAAGAAGACTATCCAATTTGCGTAATAGGTGTACTATCCCCTAATCTAAGGGGCACTCGCAACCTGAGAGAAGGTAAAAGGAAAAGACAACTGAATAGTCCTATTCGTTTTCTCCCGAACCAGAAACCATCCTCGAATAAATTCCTTCGAGTTCGTATATAACCATACGATGGTTTTATCCAATGGAAGTGGACGTTCGTAGTAATACTGGGTGTCCTGGAGAAAAGGGTAAAAGTAGGAGTGGCAAAGAGGTTTGCAACTCAGACAATCCAAAAGCCAGTGTTTAAGAAGGTTCGGTCAACTTGGTCACAGAGTCATAGTCAAGGGTCGGGCCATGGTCGCTGCCAAAGAGAGAGAGAAAAGAAACACTCAGCGTGCACTCTAACCTAGATCAGAATGGTTACCAAGTTATCTAATAAGGAAACCTCCCACTGTAACGTCAAATTCTCCTCCAAACCTGAAAGAAGAATTAGTCGGGATCACCCGAGAAGTAAACCGACTCATCAGTGGGAATCAGGATCCAACTATCATCGCATGATAACGTGACGGAATCCGCTCACGTTATCACACTCCAGAAGGTATGCGCATATCTGGCAAGTTTCAGTTTCTTTAGAAACTCCCAATGTGATTTTTGCCCCATACTCTTATGACTTTGACGAAGGTCAACAAATCATAAGTCACATGTCAAGTTCTACCCGTCATTGTCCAGGTTAATTTGAACCCACCCGTACAAACCCTTGACGAAGGTCAACAAGGCTATACGACTGTCCTAAACCAACGCATCTATCTATGCAACAGAAAGGAAACAAGCAGCTACCATTCACTATGCCTTGACGAAGGTCAACAAACATAGCATGAATACTACGTGCTACCCATCTGAAATGATGGAGGGCTACAAATGGTTTTTGGTGAAAAACCTTTAACGTAATGAACTTAATATCGTTGAATGAACCAGATAGCTTTTTATAAAAATATAGTGACGAAAACCTTTGCTAAAGAGGTCACTCCCGGTGAAGCGATCTCGGCTCTTTCCCCTTAGAATGAGGTGCAGGATATTCCAACTGAATACCACGATGCAAAGAAAAAGGCAATCGGCTATAGTGAAGTTATTACCCTGACGCAAACTTCTGTCCAAGGGGTCACTCCCGGTGAAGGGATCTCGGACCTTGCCTCGTCGACTGAGGCGCAGGATATTCCAACTGAATACCACTGTGCAAAACAAAAGTGAACGTCCTTGCAATAACAACTTTTTGAAAAATTATTCCAACAACATCAGAATAGGTTTGTTTAGCTTGCATTGATCTGAATCAACGCAGTCCCATCAATTGATCACACCAATAAAGAACGAAAATCATGATGTACGTATATGCCATCTGCATTCGCCACTGGGTCCCGTCATTACACGTTAGGTTACTTAACTAACGACAGAGCGGGGAATGGACTAGCGCGGATGCAAAACATATACAACTTCTACTTGTATATATATCAATATATAATATTCGCTCAAGGCGTGATAAAATGCAACATCACAGAAATGTAATAAGAATCACAGAACAATACAGATATCTAGGATCCACGGGTTTCATAGAGCCGCTACTGAAACCCGACGTTCCCCTGGTCATGTGGATAGCCTGTGCAATGAAATCCTAGACCCCTACGGGCGCGGCAAGTTACCCGCCAAAACCTGAAGCGAGGCAGCCCCCTTCAACAACGTGAATGGACCACCCATCACTTCACGGAATCCGGTAACTTGTGCACCTGTCCTTGGGTCAACCTGTACCCCCTACGAGTGCGGCGAATAGCCCGCCAATTCTAGAGTGAAGCCCCCCCGTCTCAACGCCATGAGATGCGGGCTTGTTGCCCTCTAGAACCCGGCTATCCGTGCACCTCTCCTTGGTGTAATCCTAGTACAGAAAGTAAAATATACATACAACGGGTACATCGACCTCAGCCCGGTCGTGCCCCAAAAGAATAATATACAAACAGGCAGTGACGACAGTCCACATGTCGGACGCTCGCCCCGCAATATCAAATGTACATAGTAAACCAAACTGTACTACCATTGCATCCAAGCTATCCCCACGACAAATCCGCAACATCACAGCACAACACAGAACATCAACGTGAATGTCACGTTCGCAAATCCGTCTAAAAAGGCTATAGCAGTTAGACAGGATTTACCGATCAAATGACATTCACGGTCGCAGATATAATGTAAATAATGTGAACTAACAAGTTTAAAATTTTCGATCGGCTGAATTTTCCGAAGTGGGCCCCAAGCACAACTGTAGCACTCAAAAACATCCGGTCCCAAAAAGAATATACCAGAAACCCTATTTCCATGTCAGAGAGCCACTGTAAAAATTTGATGCAGTGAAGCCAAAATTCGGTGGCGAATCCGCGCCAAAATGTGGTTTTGGCCGCTGATCCACCGCGCTACAGTAACTTCAGCCTACCAAATTTTCACACAATGCATAAAAAACCCTGCACGTATTTTTACAATGTACCAAATAATTTTTAAAGCACTTGAAAAATTCGACAGAAACTTGACATGGAAACGCGTTTTTTTGAAAATCAGTTCGATCAAACATGTAAACACGTTAGAGCAAGCTAGACTAGGTTATTGGTGTGGCTCTGATACCAGTGTAAGTGCACGGCGGCGCCCCGGCCGTCAATCCGAGGCCAAAATGCGGAAACGATACTTTTCTTTAAACTTGTAAACCGGCACCACCGCGCACTATAAACCCGGATCGGGCAATTAACCTACTCCTAGCAAACTAGAGAAAGGGTAAAGAGATATACCGAGCGATCCGTGCCCTTCGGTCTTCTCGTCGTCGTTCCGATCTCCCCGCGGAATCTCCGATCTTCATCTCCTCGTCGGAAGGGAACCACATCGTCGGGTTCTTTTATGGGCTCCCACCACTGGACCGAGGCAACTCGGGCACGAAGTTGACGAGTCGACATGTCCAAGGATGGTGTAGGCTAGTGCAGTACTCTTTGTCTCTTGGGGTTACTAGAAGTTGCCTTTTGGGTGGAGGAATGAGATATGAGCTTTTGAGATGAACAATGGGAATTTTGTGCAAACAAAATGAGAACCAATCCCACCTCCAAAAATGGGACAGCCCCTATCAAGAAATGGCCGGCCACCACTTCATGAATGAGAATGGGAGTGAGCCAAGAGAGGGAATAATTCAAGAGAGAGAAAAGTGATAATCATGAAGAATAATGATCACTACCAAATCCATATCAACTCCCATCACCATCTCATCTCCAAAATTCAAGCAATCATGAGTAAAGAAGTTAAATGATGGTTGAACCATCATGAAGCAACAATTTACAAAGACCGCCCTCCAAAATGCTAATTTGCACATTTGCAAATAAGCCCTCCTCCACCAAATTTCAGCCAAGGAAAGAAGCAAAGGAAAATGGCCGAAACGGAAAGCAAATTGGCAACTTCAGAAAAATGATCCCGTAATAAATTACAGGAAAACCCCGTGACTGTATATACATACCCGCATTTGTATTCCGACCGAATACAAATGCAATGAGACAAAATCTACACTGTACAATACTAGGATCCGGCTTAAACCAAAGCCCACTAGTATTATCCGTCCGATCATGATCCGTGCAATACCGCATGTATATGATCGAACCCTACCATATCTCCATACGTCCTCTACAGCGTTGTTAGTTGTATGTATGCCCTAGAGGCCAGTATTGTACAGATTATGTATATTATATTGGATGCTTGGACATATATAGAGATGACTTTCTTGCTCGATATGATAGTATGCTATCTGGTTACTCTTTATCTTAACATGTACACTAGTCTCTTTATACTGTCTTGTAGTTACATGTTGATAAAGCCCTTAGGATGTGTACTTGACTACCTGGACTATGATGCAGATCATACTAGTGGGGACATGGTAGTCCATAAGTACATCCTTCAAGGTCCCTAGTCGTGGGTGTATCGAGACGGGGCATCGATATACCAGAGTAGACTAGCGTATACGCTTCTCGACCCATGTGATGGGCGATGGATGATCCCATATCCATTGGTGTTTGACATCAGAGATGGTATACGGGTGCTCAGTGGAGACTGGGTACACTGGACGGACTCGCCGAGAACTCCCAGATGGTATTATACCTCACGTCAGATGGCAGTTCTCAGGTGACACTTGTACAGGTTAGTCTGTAGACCCGAGATCGTCATAGAGTCTTGTGTGATTCCCACTGTGCTTTGATCTCCACCTTACCACGTCTACGAGGGCGTGCAAAAGGTGGTCTTTGGGTACAGTCCCGAGTCACATGGAGGCAATGAGCGATAGGAGGGGTTTCGTCTCTCCCGGTATTGGGGGTTGATGTTGCGCTGTGCTCGATTGGCCGTAACAGGGAAGTCCCTGGCCAGGGCTGATCAGAGATTTACTGGTAAGTGTTACCAGTAGTTTCTCGACCCGTTACGAGCCTCACATCGGCACGACTTATCGGGTTATTGGGGTCTGACGTTTACCACCCCTAGACTTGATATGCGACGTATCAGACGAAGAGACCGGACTGTATGGTAAGTGTTACTGGTCGGATTCACAGGAGTGTGAGCGGGCTAGCTCGTCGATCTTCTGATCGCTCAATACCCGGGTGGCCGTTATGTTTAGCAGACCGCTTGCGGCTTGTGGGTGCATGATATGATCATCATCTGCTACCGGCGTATTGACGAGTCTTTAGAGTCCTACACAGAGGTTTCCTGGTTCAAGCGAAACGAAATAGGAGTGCATATGAGATATGTGCGGGACGAGAATAATGCGTGTATGTGATACCGTATTTGATTCTCGCGATTATTGTTTCGATTGGTTATATGAGATATGACCTAGTTATCGAATCATTGATTCGATAAGTCGATGCATTGCATACTAGTCGGTTATGTGCGACATGACCGGATCATTGAATCAAGTGTTGATTTAATGATTTAATGTATAATTATACATTTGATATATTACTTTGCATTAACTAGTATAGGTTCATTTTAAACGGATTTTTCTCACTTGATTTGCACATTGTATATGTGATATATTTTTGTGCACTTTTTGTATCATGTTTGATGATACTTGATAATATGGTTAAGTGAATAGGATTAAACCATGGTTATTATGATAATTAGGGTTTTGCATATTTATTTATTCATTTATTTGTTCATTTATTCATTTGGATAAGTATAAATGATAATGGTGGCAAGTTTTGTTTCTTATGAGATGCTTCATGAACATTTGACTTTATGCCACCATTCTTGTCATTTTGCTTAACCCTAACCCACTCTAATCACCATGGTTAATTCTCTACACTTAACCTTAGTTAAGTTATGATAAATATTGAGTTTATTATTCATTTTAACTTAAGTTATCATAACTAGCTTCATCATCATCTTCTTCTTCTAAAAAAGTGAGAAAGCTTGCTACATTAATGGCAAGTTGAGATCTAGTGAGTTAAATCCAAATCTAAAGTGAACCCACCTCCTATTTCTTCACCCTCTACCTCTTGCCAAGTTGTTTTGGGTGTTTACTTCACAAGTTTCACAAGTTTGTGAAGTCGGAGCTTGAGTTTGTGCAACCTCGACATAGATCGTCTTTGACACAAAGCCGACGACCTATTCCGCTTGCTTTCCCGATGAAGCCGACGGAGGAGTCTAGGATTCATGATGTACAGCGAGAAGACTTCGTTGCGGAGCCATGGAGGTGGATATCCGGATCTACAAAGGTTGTAATTTCCGTATCCTAGTAGTTAAGTGTGAACTAGCTTTATTTTTCGCCTAAACTTCTAGTCTAAGATCCGTTGTCTAGGGTTTCTCGGCACCAAAAATTTTAAATTGGCATGTCCGATGCCTTGTGAGAACCCACTAGGGTGCCTAGGAACCTTTCAAGCGTTTCGCCCGAAACTTGAGAAAACGGTCTGTGGGGGACTCTAAAGACTCGTCAATACTTTGGTTGTGGATTTAACCACTAGCACGTCAGAGGTATTAGCCATACGTAACGGGCTACCAGGTATTGACCAAAAGGGACGTCGATGAGCGAACTCATCCTGACACCCTACTGAGCCTGTCAGTGACAATATCCGTACAGTCCGGTCCGTTCGTCTATGAGTATCGCATGGCGGGCCTAGGGGGTTGGTAAAAGTCAGACCCCTAAAAGAGGTACAAGTCGTGTCGGAGTGTAGCCCAGAACACCTTGAGATACTACTGGAATACATGCAATTAAATGTCCTGCCTTGGCCAAGGACTTCGTGTAATGGCTCTCCTAGACACAGCGCGACCTCACCCCCAATACCGGGAGAGACGAACCCATGCAGATCCGCTCACTGCCTCCATGTGGCTTGGGACTGTACCCAACTAAAACTTGTTTGCACGTCTCCTTTGAGCGTGATAGGGTAGTAATCAAAGTACTGTGGGAACTCACACAAGACAAATGACGATCTCAGGTCGATGAACTAACCTGTACACATTTCACCAGGGAACTGCTATCTGACGTCTGGTATAAGACCAACTAGCATGTTCCCGGCGAGTCCTGTCCGGTGTACTCATAACCAAATGAGCACCTGTATACATCTTAGGTGAACCAACTGACACCAGTGGCTTGTGAGACCGGCCACCGCCCCTCGTCGGGGTCTCGACTGTATACACTAGTCTACTCTGGAGTATCGATGCCCTGTCTCGAAACTCCCACGACTAGGGACCTTTTAAGAATGTCCTTATAGACCCCGTCTCCCACGTATATGATCTCCATCATACTGCTGGTCATCAAGCAAGAATCCTAAGGGCTCTATCAACGTGTAATAGTGACCCTTAAGGTCACCTGAAGCAGTACACGATGATAAAGGTAAACCAGATAGCATACTATCATCTTGAGTAAGATTGTCCTACCGGCATAGGTCCTCCATCAATCATTACAATCACGTGCCTGTGATCCAATAATTGACTCTGAGGGAATTATCTCCAACAAGAACATCTATGCTTTTAGATAACGTGCCTGAACCGATCAACTCTTGATATAGGAAATGTTCAAAACATTATCAAACAATACAAAATTATATCCTTTCTTTACTAATAAAGAGACTGATATGATGTTGTATATCAGGTTCGGTATCTAATAACATTCGTTCAGAATCAATGTATTCTGGTAATACAGGGTGATAACTGTCAACTGTCTTGGCTGCAACACTTGCATCATTTCCAACTCTTGAAACTTATCACCCATTCTCAGTTCTCTACCTATCTGTAGCCCATGTAACAGATTACATATGCGGGATCCTGATCCGGTATCTCATACCCCAGGACGTAAAGGATACTGAGAAACAGTTCTCGGTAATGAACACACCCGAAGAAGATGCATCAGCATGCACTATTTTCGTTTGGGCGGCACGGGGAATCTGGGATTCCCCAATTTCCTGCTCTGTCTTATAACAATTATAAGTTGGAGTAGGACCAACGTTCCCTAGCGTAGTATAACAAACGGGTTCGGTCAATACAACCGTATTATTATCTTGGTTAAGCCGTGACATAGTCGCAACCAGTGGAGAGAGAGAAGAAAACACTCTACCATCTCATCTCTAAAAGTCAAGCAATCATGAGTAAAGAAGTCAAATGATGGTTGAACCATCATGAAGCAACAATTTACAAAGACCACCCTCCAAAATGTTAATTTGCATATTTGTAAATAAGCCCTCCTCCACCAAATTTCAGCCAAGGAAAGAAACAAAGGAAAATGGCCGAAACGGAAAGCAAATTGGAAACTTCAGAAAAACAATCCCGTAATAAATTACAGGAAAACCCCGCGACTGTATATACATACCCGCATTTTTATTCCGACCGAATACAAATGCAATGAGACAAAATCTACACTGCACAATACAGAGATCCGGCTCAAACCAAAGCCTGCTAGTATTATCCGTCCGATCATGATCCGTGCAATACCGCATGTATATGATCGAACCCTGCCATATCTCCATACGGCCTCTACAGCGTTTCGCCCGAAACGTGAGAAAACGGTCTGTGGGGGACTCTAAAGACTCGTCAATACTTTGGTTGTGGATTTAACCACTAGCACGTCAGAGGTATTAGCCATACGTAACAGGCTACCCGGTATTGACCAAAAGGGACGTCGATGAGCGAACTCATCCTGACACCCTACTGAGCCTGTCAGTGACAATATCCGTACAGTCCGGTCCGTTCGTCTATGAGCATCGCATGGCGGGCCTAGGGGGTTGGTAAATGTCAGACCCCCGAAAGCGGTACAAGTCGTGTCGGAGTGTAGCCCAGAACACCTTGAGATACTACTGGACTACCTACCAGTAAATCTCCTGCCTTGGCTAAGGACTTCATGTAATGGCTCTCCTAGACACAGCACGACCTCACCCCCAATACCGGGAGAGACGAACCCATGCAGATCCGCTCAATGCCTCCATGTGGCTCGGGACTGTACCCAACTAAAACCTGTTTGCACGTCTCCTTTGAGCGTGGTAGGGTAGTAATCAAAGTACCGTGGGAACTCACACGAGACAAATGACGATCTCAGGTCGATGAATTAATCTGTACACATGTCACCAGGGAACTGCTATCTGACGTCTGGTATAAGACCAACTAGCATGTTCCCAGCGAGTCCTGTCCGGTGTACTCATAACCCAATGAGCACCTGTATACATCTTATTTGAACCAACTGACACCAGTGGCTTATGAGACCGGCCACCGCCCCTCGTCGGGGTCTCGACTGTATACATTAGTCTATTCTGGAGTATCGATGCTCTGTCTCGAAACTCCCATGACTAGGGACCTTTTAAAGTTGTGCTTATAGACCCCAGCTCCCACATATATGATCGCCATCATACTGCTGGTCGTCAAGCAAGAATCTTAAGGGCTCTATCAACGTGTAATAATGACCTGTAAGGTCACCTGAAGCATTACACGATGATAAAGGTAAACCAGATAGCATACTATCATCTTGAGTAAGACTGTCCTACCGGCATAGGTCCTCCATCAATTACTGCAATCACGTGCCTGTGATCCAATAATTGACTCTGAGGTCATTATCTCCAACAAGAACGTCTATGCTTTTAGATAACGTGCCTGAACCGATCAACCCTTGATATAGGAAATGTTCAAAACATTATCAAACAATACAAAATTATATCCTTTCTTTACTAATAAAGAGACTGATATGATGTTGTATATCAGGTTCGGTATCTAATAACATTCGTTCAGAATCAATGTATTCTGGTAATACAGGGTGATAACTGCCAACAGTCTTGGCGGCAACACTTGCATCATTTCCAACTCTTGAAAATTATCACATGTTCTCAGTTCTCTACCTATCTGTAGCCCATGTAACAGATTACATATGCGGGATCCTGATCCGGTATCTCATACCCAGGACGTAAAGGATACTGAGAAACGGTTCTCGGAAATGAACACACCCGAAGAAGATGCATCAGCATGCACTTTCTTCGTTTCGGCGGCACGAGAAATCTGGTATTCCCCAATTTCCCGCTCTGTCTTATAACAATTATAAGTTGGAGCGGAACCAACGTTCCCTAGCGCAGTATAACAAGCGGGTTCGGTCAATACATCCGTATTATTATCTTGGTTAAGACATGACATAGTCGTAACCAGGAGAGAGAGAGAAGAAAACACTCAGCTTATGCTCTTGCAAGATTAGATTGGTTATTAATATATCTAATCAGGATGTCTCCCGCTGTTTTAGTCAATCTTTCTTCAAACCCTAAAAGGTAAGACTAGCCGGCATTAATTACACCCTACAAGTTCGCCAATCTTTCAGCCAGGCCAGTGCCGGTACTTTGAGGGAGGTTCCCCGTGTTTTCACACGGACCTAATTAAAGTAAACCTCATTTTCCGAGGGGCGTAACCCCGTTAACACTTTTCTAGACACCTACATTATCGGCTAATTGTAATGTGTAAAACTCTCCCAGGAGTTACTCTTACTCGCAGCGGGTATCGGGATCCAACTATCTCATAGAAGGTATGCAATCTCATTGCAAATTTCAACACTTGAAATTCCCAATAATATTTTACCCCTATCGTGCTATGACCTTGACGCATGCCAAACAACACATAGTCCGCTAGTCAAGTTCAACCCGTACATTTCCTGATTGAATTAAACCCACCCGTACGACCCTTGACGCATGCCAAACAACGCCGTATGAATAACCTAATCCAATCGCATCGTATGCTAGCAGATAAGCACTAGTTAGCTACCGTACACTATGTAAGTCGATGTACAACACCCCACGACTTGCGGGGAGGAGGAAATATGAAAAACGATCTTGTTCTTTGCTTAAACATCGACTAACCGCATGAATCGAAGCTAAACGATAACTAACAACTATCATAGAAGTCCAAAACTACTATGTGAAGTGATTATACCTAAAGAACCGTGTCCTTCGTCTTTACGAACTCTACCTCCTCCTCGGCCTTCTCCAAGTAGTAGACGATCCACCACGAGAGCTTTACTCCAAGCTTTGCCTCTAAACTTGAGGCAACTAGGTTTCTTTAAGTGCTAATCAAAGTACCTAGATGATATAGAGTGAGGGTTATGGATTAAGTAGTCTAACTAATCCTTGTACTCAACACATGAGAGGGGAGGATTAGGGTTTTAAGAGAGGAAGCTTGAGGAGAGAGAAGGTGAGAATAATAATGAAATGAGAAAATGAGTTATCATAATATATATCAAGCATTATTGTTTTTCAAGAAAAGAAAAGAAAATGATTTACAACCATGCTTGATAAATATCTAATGGTGATTCATCTCCATGAGTCATTAAGCATTTATGATGCATTAATAACATGGATGAATCATCTATATGACTCACTAATCTCATTTAATGTATATGCCACCTTAACCCCCTTAGTCACCATCTTCTAGAAGCTTCTCGCGCAATTACGAGAACGCCCCTCCTATCCGTGAAAACACGGAAAAACTTTAGACTGTATAAATCCAATAATCGGATACTAGTAACTGGCTTAAACCAAAGCCGACTAGTAAAAACTGTCCGAAAGTCGTACGTGCGTAAACACACGTATGCGTCCGAACCCTTGTCGTAAAACCATACGACCTCTATATCGTTTCGCCTGGAGTAGGGAAACTCTCTGTGTGGGACTCTAGAGACTCGACTACTACGCTGGCAGTGGGTTTAACCACAGACCGCAAGCGGCACTAGCTGTACGTAACGGTCCCCAGGTAGATGTCGATAAGAAGGCCGATGAGGAAACCCATCCGAACACCTACTGAGTCCGATGTGACAATCTCCATACAGTCCGATCCGTTCGTCTAAGACTATCGCATATCGGGCCTAGGGGGCGGCAAGCGTCAGTCCCCTAGTAGCGGTATAAGTCGTGTCTGAGTGAAGCCCATTACACCCAGAGAAACTACTGGAACCTACCAACAAATCTCGCTTGCCCTGGCCAGGGACTTTGCGTAATGGCTCTCTGACACAGCGCGATATCAACCCCCAATACCGGGAGAGACGAATCCTGTCTAACCGCCTCTGCCTCTAAGTGCTCGGGACTGCACCCAACTACTACCTGTTTGCACGACTCCTTTGAGCCGTGGTAGGGTAGCAATCTAAGAACAGTGGGACACACTCGAGGCGAAGTAGCAGTGTCAAGTCTGCGGACTATGCTGTACTCATGTCACCTGGGAACTGTTCACTGACGACTGGTATAAAACCAACCAACAGTTCCCTGTGAGTCATGTCCGGTGTATCCGTAACCTAACGAGCACCTGCATACTATCTCCAGTACGACGTACTGACGGCTGTGGGACAGACCATCTCCCCAACTGGGATGAGAAGCGTACACACTAGTCTACTCCGGAGTATCGATGCCCTGTCTCGATAATCCAACGACTAGGGACCTGAATAAGGATGTGCTTGTAGACTACCTAGCCCCCACTAGTGTGACTGCCATCACAACGCTGGTAGTCAAGCAAGATCCTAAGAGTTCTATCAATACGTATACTCACATATTATGATAGAAAAAACTAAGTAGCATACTACCATGTTTAGCAAGACTGTTATATACATCTGAATATCCCAAGCTTCCATTAAGTAATATACAAACTAGTATGATACAATAATGGCCCCTAGGGCATATACACTAACAATCTCCCACTTGCACTAGGGTCATGTACTGGCATATCGAAGACCGATGATCTCGAGTAGCCTCTCGAACTGAATCTGAGCTAGGGCCTTCGTGAATGGATCAGCTATGTTCTCTTCAGTAGCAACTCTCCGAACCTCGATCTCCTGACGATCAATGATCTCCCTGATCAGGTGATACCGCCTTAAGATGTGTCTGGACTTCTGATGCGACCTTGGTTCCTTCGCTAAAGCTATAGCTCCGTTGTTGTCGCAATACAGAGGTATTGGATCAACAATGGTAGGAACCACCTGAAGTTCTGTTAGGAACTTCTTCATCCAGACTGCTTCTTTTGAGGCACCGCAAGCAGCAATATACTCCGCTTCCATCGTCGAGTCAGCAACGGTGTCCTGCTTGGAACTCTTCCAGCACACCACCCCTCTATTGAGGGTAAAGACATAACCAGACATGGACTTGGAATCGTCCTTATCACTCTGGAAGCCCGAATCGGCAAAGGCCTCCAACCTGAGGTCTTTTCCGCCGTAAACCAAGAACATCTCCTTAGTCCTCCTTAGGTACTTGAGAATGTTCTTTACTGCTATCCAGTGCTTCTCCCCTGGGTCTGACAGATACCGGCTAAACCACGCTCAATGCGTAAGCTACATCTGGTCTGGTGCACAACATCGCATACATTATAGAGCCTACCGCAAAAGCGTAGGGTATAATAGAACTACGTTCCCTTTCCAAATCAGTCTTGGGAGACATCTCTTTGGATAGGGTGATTCCGTGACAAGCCGGTAGATTACCGCGCTTAGAATCTTCCATACTGAATCTTTTCAGTACAATGTCGATATACCTGGACTGTGAAAGTCCCAACATCCTCTTGGATCTATCACGATAGATCCGGATCCCCAGAATCTAAGAGGCATCTCCCAGGTCTTTCATGGAGAACCTGTGTGACAAGAATCCTTTGACAGATTGTAGCATAGGAATGTCATTTCCTATCAACAGAATGTCATCCACGTACAAGACGAGGAATACGACACTTCTGGCTACAACTTTACTATATATGCACGGTTCATCTGGATTTTTGATAAAATCATATTCTTTGACTGTTTCATCAAAACAGATGATCCAACTCCGCGATGCCTGCTTCAGTCCATAAATGGATTTAAGCAACTTGCATACTTTCCCGCTGCTCCCACTCTGATTGAAACCCTCTGGCTGATCCATATAGACGCACTCTTCTAAATTTCCATTCAGAAAAGCCGTCTTTATGTCCATCTGCCAGATTTCATAATCATGGAAGGCAGCAATAGCAAGAAGGACCCGAATGGATTTGAGCATAGCCACTGGAGAAAAAGTTTCGTCATAGTCCAAACCAGGTCTTTGACGAAAACCCTTTGCAACAAGTCTAGCCTTATAGGTTTCCACCTGTCCATCTACACCAATCTTTTTCTTGAAGATCCATTTGCATCCTATGGGTTTTACCCCATCTGGAGCAAAGTCCAAAGTCCGTACTTTGTTGGTGTACATCGACTCCATTTCGGTCCGCATTGCATCTAGCCATCATACCGAGTCGCCGCTCTGGATGGCCTGCTGGAAGCCAGTAGGTTCATCATCGTCTATGATGCAATCCTCTCTATCCCCATCTATGAGAAAACTGTAGTATCTCTTAGGCGGATGAGACGGCCTACTACTCCTGCGGAGGGGTGCGGGAATGTCCTGTTCTTCTTGAACTACTTGTTCTACCAAACTTTCAGTATTAGCTTGTGGTTCTGGAATTTCTTCCAGTTCTATTTCGCTCCCACTTATTTCCTTTTCTAAAAACTGATATTCTAGAAAATGGGCATTACGAGAAACAAACACCTTTTGTTCCTCTGCGTAATAGAATAGTTACCCCTTGGAGTTCTTTGGATATCCAACAAACTTACACTTTACTGATCGTGCTTCGAGCTTGTCCACATGCTGCTTTTTAACAAAAGCTGGACATCCCCATATTTTCAGATACTGAAGATAGGGTTTCTTCCCACTCCACATCTGATATGGCGTGGTAGGCACAGTCTTGGTAAGAACCATGTTCAAAAGATATGCCGCTGACTCTAGCGCATAACCCTAGAAAGATCGCGGTAACTCAGCATTACTCATCATGGATCGTACCATATCCAATAGGGTTCGATTCCGTCTCTCCGATACACCGTTATGCTGTGGAGTGTATGGAGGAGTAAGCTGAGAGATAATTCCTTTCTCTTTTAGGTAACCTAGGAACTCGGCACTCAAGTATTCACCACCTCGATCAGATCATAGTGTCTTGATACTTTTGCCGGTTTGGTTTTCTACTTCATTCTTATACTCTTGGAATTTCTCAAAAGCCTCGGATTTATGTTTCATCAGATAAATGAATCCGTACCTTGAGTAATCATCCGTGAAAGTAAGGAAATAGGAAAAACCACCTCTTGCATGTGTAGACATTTGACCACATACATCGCTGTGTATGAGTCCTAAGAGCTCGCTCGCTCTTACTCCATGTCCAGTAAAAGGAGTCTTTGTCATCTTTCCTTTGAGACAAGATTGACAAGTGTCATAAGTTTGATATTCGAACGAGTCCAAATATCCTTCTCTATGCAACTTAGTCAACCTTCTCTCATTGTTGTGACCCAGTCTACAATGCCATAAGAAAGCTTTATTTAAATCTGGAGACTTTCTTTTTAGTGTGTTCTGGACATTGAAAATTTGGAGTTGGTTTAACACATATATACCGTTTTCCAGTGTACCAGACCCAATCAAACTATGATTAAGGTGGATGTTAACAACACCACCTCCAAACGTGAAATCATAACCTTTATTTGATAACAAGGAAACAGATATGATATTACACGTTAAGCTGGGTACACAAAAACAGTTATGTAAAACCAAAATGTGTCCACTCGTCAATCCCAGGTGATAATCCCCTACGGACACAGCTCCCAAGCTAGCTCCGTTAGCAACCATCAGGGTCATATCACCTTCCTTCAGCACTCTACGGTTTCTCATTGCCTGCAATAAATTGCAAATATGAGATCCTGATCCGGTATCCAATACCCAGGAAGTAGAGTTGATTGACAGACAATTCTCAATTACAAACACACCTGAAGTCGAAGCCACAGCTTGCTTCGGTTCCTGGTTCTTGGCGTTCCACACCTTGCAATCCTTTTTCCTGTGCCCTTTCCTGTGACAATGGAAGCACTCATCCTGGCCCACTACCGGTACCGCAAACTTTTTCTTTCCCTTCCCTCCCACCTTACTAACACCTCCTCTAGGTTTGGTGGCGGGCTTCTTCTTCCTTCCTTTGGCCCTAGCCTTGGACCCGGAAGAAGATGCACCGCTAACAAACATAGTGGGTGTTTCCCTTGCTTTCTGCAAGGTGCCCTCTGCACTCCTTAACATGTTCAGGAGTTCCGGAAGTTCAACTTCTTTTCTTTGAATGTTGAAGTTCAGGATAAACTGGGCGTAGGTGGAAGGAAGGGACTGGAGAATAAGGTCTGTATAGAGCTCATTATCCAAAGTCGTCCCAAGGTCTGCGAGCTCTTCTATATAGCCGATCATCTTTAGGACATGTTCTCCTACCGATGACCCGACAGCCAACCTCGCTCGAAACAAGTTCTTAGAGGTCTCGTATCTTGCTATACGAGATTGCTCTCCATAAAGTTCCTTTGTATGGAGAAATATGGCATCTAGTTCCATATCCTCGTGCCTCCTCTGATGTTCATTATTCATCGAGGAAAGCACGATGCACTTGGATTTCGCGCAATCGAAATCCCAGGTTTTGCGGATTTCCTTATCCGCATTACTGGATTTGGGACCAGGCACAGCAGGTGCCGTAGCGGTGAGGACGTACCCCAATTTGTCATAGGTCAAAGCCATTTTGACATTCCGCAGCCAATCTTTATAGTTTGGCGCTGTCAGTATATTTTTCTCTAAAAGTAACCTAAGTCCAGTCATTTTCAGGGTCGCTGCAATTAGGAGAGAGAGAAGAAAACTCTTTAGCATGATGCTCTTGCAAGTTTAGAGTGGTTTTTAATTTATCTAAACTGGATGGCTCCCACTGTTTCTCAAATCCTTCCTCAAACCATAAAAGAAGAATTAGCCAGGACTATTATCACTGTACAATACTTGCTTAGCCGTTCAGCCAGGCTGGTGTCGATACTTCGAAGGAGGTTTTCCAATGCTTTCGCGAAGTTCCTTAATTAAATAACCTCTTTTCTCTGGCGGCGTAACCCCGCTGACACCTTTCTTGACACCTACTTGGTTTATAGCATTGATCGTTAAGTGACGAATATCCTGATGAGTAGCATATACTCACTGTAGGATCGGGATCCAAATATAATCGTATGATAATGTTGAAAGAATGCTACCAACATTCATCAAACTCCAAATGGTATGCATCTCTATGCAAATTTCAGTTTCTTTAGAAATTCCCGATATATGTTTTTGCCCCATGCTCTTATGACCTTGGCGTTGGTCAAAATGTCATAAGTCACATGTCAAGTTCTACCCATCATTATCTTGTTAATTTGAACCCATCCGTACATATCCTTGACGTTGGCCATAATGATCAAACGACTGTCCCAAACTAACTCATCTATCTATGCAACAAATGAATACCCAGCAGCTACCAAACACTATGCCTTGGCATTGGTCAAAATGCATAGCTTGAATACTACTGAATACCCAAATGAAATGACGGAGGGCTACGAATGGTTTTGGCGAAACCGTGAACGTAGTGAACTTGATATAACCGAAGGAACCTGATAGCTTTTGAAAGGAGTGGTTAAAGCTCCGTATTTAGAAATATCTGTTTTTAAAATTAACCGAGTGGTTTCTTTTAAATTGTTCCGACGATTAAACTTTTGGTTTATTTTCTTTGCATTATAAATAATGTGTCCCATCATTAACCTATCATTGCAGAAAACAATGAAAATACAACGTCCTCTTATGCCATCCGCATTCGCCAAGGGGTCCCGTCATCACCCGTTAGGTTACTTAACTAACGACAGAGCGGGAGCTGGGCTAGCGCGGGTGTAAAACATAAGTGACGTCTAAATAGCTATCATATATAGATATTGTACATTCGTTAGACGCAATAATAGGCATTCCAGATCTCATACGAACTTTATTGGATTTGCAAGCAATCCGAGTTTGTTTAGAGCCTGCAACAAAAGACGGATTACACAGTTGTGATGAATAGCCATTACCCCACCCTAGACCCCTACGGGTACGGCAAACTACCCGTAAAATACCCGAAGTGAAGCGGTCTCCCTCAACAAAGTGAGTAGGCCACTAAACACTTCAAAGTACCCGGTAGTTTGTGTACCCCACCTTGGGTCTATCCTAGGAGCAAAAAAACAGTAAAAATGAAATAATACAACGGTGGCTACAACCGCAACCTGGATGTGCCCCGCAAAATAATATTACAACATATTACAGTTACATCGATTGAATTAAAATAATAACCCATCACAAACCCCGGCTAATCATCACAACAGTCCAATACAATTCACATCCACAAACAGTAAAAACCATTACAGAAATGTGCAACCCCCTGCCAACCGACATACTAGCAGTTAGGGGAGGTTTACGAACACATTATACAAACACAGATATAATCAAATTAGCAAACATCGTAAAATTTCGATCGAACAAACGCTTTTAGATTCTACTCCAATACTTCTCTGTGAACCTGAGATCTTACCAGAAAATAAAACATCCCAGAAACATCATTGTTAACACCTAGGAGTTACTGAATAAATTTGGGCCGACTCGGCCCCAACTCAGCCGCGGATCCGCGGCGGATCGCATGGATCCGCCGCGGTTCCGCGGTGAGATGGCCGAGTTAGGAGTCCAAATTTCTTCAGTAGCCCTAGTTTTTCCTGCTTGTAATTCTGAAGCACCCGGAAAATTTTTTAGAGCCAGATTGAAATTCGACAGCAAGTGTGATAATCGACGATGTTTCCGGTTCTTTTTTGCGTTCGAAATTCTTACGACTTTGCTAATGAGTTAATTATTGTTTAGCGAGGCTCTGATACCACTGTAAGTCGATGTACAACACCCAACGACTTGCGGGGAGGCGGAAATATGAAAAACGATCTTGTTCTTTGCTTAAACATCGACTAACCGCATGAATCGAAGCTAAACGATAACAAACAACTATCATAGAAGTTCTAAACTACTATGTGAAGTGATTATTCCTAAAGAACCGTGTCCTTCGTCTTTACGAACTCCACCTCCTCCTCGGCCTTCTCCAAGTTGTAGACGATCCACCAAGAGAGCTTTACTCCAAGCTTTGCCTCTAAACTTGAGGCAACTAGGTTTCTTTAAGTGCTAATCAAAGTACCTAGATGATATAGAGTGAGGGTTATGGATTAAGTAGTCTAACAAATTCTTGTACTCAACACATTAGAGGGGAGGATTAGGGTTTGAAGAGAGGAAGCTTGAGGAGAGAGAAGGTGAGAATAATAATGAAATGAGAAAATGAGTTATCATAATATATATCAAGCATTATTGTTTTTCAAGAAAAGAAAAGAAAATGATTTACAACCATGCTTGATAAATATCTAATGGTGATTCATCTCCATGAGTCATTAAGTATTTATGATGCATTAATGACATGGATGAATCATCCATATGACTCACTAATCTCATTTAATGTGTATGCCACCTAAACCCCCTTAGTCACCATCTTCTAGAAGCTTCTCACGCAATTATGAGAACGCCCCTCCTATCCGTGAAAACACGGAAAAAATTTAGACTGTATAAATCCAATAACCGGATACTAGTAACTGGCTTAAACCAAAGCCGACTAGTAAAAACTGTCCGAAAGTCGTACGTGCGTAAACACACGGATGCGTCCGAACCCTTGTCGTAAAACCATACGACCTCTATATCGTTTCTCCTGGAGTAGGGAAACTCTCTGTGTGGGACTCTAGAGACTCGACTACTACGCTGGCAGTAGGTTTAACCACAAACCGCAAGCGGCACTAGCTGTACGTAACGGTCCCCAGGTAGATGTCAATAAGAAGTCCGATTAGGAAACCCATCCGAACTCCTACTGAGTCTGATGTGACAATCTCCATACAGTCCGGTCCGTTCGTCTAAGACTATCGCATATCGGGCCTAGGGGGGCGGCAAGCGTCAATCCCCTAATAGCGGTATAAGTCGTGTCGGAGTGAAGCCCATTTCACCCTGAGAAACTACTGGAACCTACCAGCAAATCTCGCTTGCCCTGGACAGGGACTTTGCGTAATGGCTCTCTGACACAGCGCGATATCAACCCCCAATACCGGGAGAGATGAATCCTGTCTAACCGCCACTGCCTCCAAGTGCTCGGGACTGCACCCAACTGCTACCTGTTTGCACGACTCCTTTGAGCCGTGGTAGGGTAGCAATCTAAGAATAGTATGACACACTCGAGGCGAAGTAGCAGTGTCAAGTCTGCGGACTATGTTGTACTCATGTCACCTGGGAACTGTTCACTGACGACTGGTATAAAACCAACCAACAGTTCCCTGTGAGTCCTGTCCGGTGTACCCGTAACCTAACGAGCACCTACATACTATCTCCAGTACGACATACTGACGGCTGTGGGATAGACCATCTCCCCAACTGGGATGAGAAGCGTACACACTAGTCTACTCCGGAGTATTGATACCCTGTCTCGATAATCCAACGACTAAGGACCTGAATAAGGATGTGCTTGTAGACTACCCAGCCCCACTAGTGTGACTGCCATCACAATGCTGGTAGTCAAGCAAGATCCTAAGAGCTCTATCAATACGTATACTAACATATTAAGATAGAAAAAACCAAGTAGCATACTACCATGTTTAGCCAGACTGTTATATACATGTGAATATCCCAAGCTTCCATTAAGTAATATGAAAACTAGTATGATACAATAATGGCCCCTAGGGCATATACACTAACACACTACGCCTTGACGCATGCCAAACTACCCCAACACAAATACTAAGTAGTACTTATCTGAAATGACGGAGGGCTACGACAGGTTTTTAAGAAAACCCTTTGCGTAATGAACTTAATATCGTTGTAGAATCGAGTGATTTTGATTGGAATGTTTTTGAGGCCTTTTCTAGTTTTGCTAAAGAGGTCACTCCCGGTGAATGGATCGTCGGCACTTTCCTTATCGAATAAGGTGCAGGATATTTCACAAATATCACTATGCAAAGCAAAAACTATAGAAGCAATCAAAATCCAAACCGAGTTTGTAGCATCTGCTAGTTTCGCTAAAGAGGTCACTCTCGGTGAAGGGGTGTTGGATGTTCTACAAGGAACACCTCTATGCAAAGCAAGAACTAGAGCTACCAGTTTTTTAGACAAGTTTCTACAACATCTTTAGATTTCTTTTAGTTTCATTAATCTCATTAATGAAGTCCCATTTTATTATGCTTCACAAGCATCACATTTGAAACGAAATCTGCAATATAACATATATCTCATATATAAAATATAAACATTCGTCTCAGGCAGTAATATGATCTCATCACAGAACATTGCAGCAGAAGAACATATATGAAATATTGGATATACTAGGAGGTCCGTGTTTTAATACGAGCCTGTATAAAACGCGGATTCCACGGTCGCGATGAATAGCCAAACCCACATCCCTAGACCCCTACGAGAGCGGCAAGTAACACTGCCAATTCTAGGGTTAGGAGACCCGGTCTCGACTCCTCGAGATGGTCTCCCACTGAACCCTAGAACCCGGTTACTTGTGCTCCCCGCCTTGGGTCTACCTAATGCGGAAAAGTAAATAATATACAATGGTGGCATCTTCTTCAGCCCTGATGTTCCCTAATAAAAGAATATTACATACAGTGAATTTTACTTGAATGAAAATGAAAACCCTCATCTCACATAAAAACCCCAGCTATTCAGAACATGACGATCCAAAATAGCATATCACAGCAACACATAATATCTCATATCATCAACGTAAGTAAATATGTGTATCCCAATTGTCGTTGATGCATAGCAACGAAGCCGGCGATACGCCACATACTACGCTTACGGTCACAGAAAAGAAAGTGTACAACTACAACAGTTGGAATCCGCAACCTCCTTAGACATCGCATGCCTAACCAAATGAATTCCTTAGACATCACATGCCTAATAATTATAAACCCCGCATTTTAGTCTCGATCTCGAAAACAATTTTCAATATCAAGTCGGGCAATTCAACAAGATTCCCGACATCCTGATCGAATGCTTGTCGTAAATTTTAGTAGACGGCCGCACCCCCGGATGCTGTCGACGATGTACACTAAGGCGGAACACCGTTGCCGCGAGCACCCCAACGGATGCTTTTGGCGACGGGGTTCTCCTACAGTCACTTGGACGGGGCTATGGGGCGTGGCTATCTATTAAGTTTACCCGGCGAGTATCCGTGTATGCTACGTGATTGCGACAGACTTTTGATCGCATTAGAATCCCATGGCAACCGATCATCTGAGACTGAACTGCTAGATTTATAACATTCAAATTAGTTATCTCATAACTACTTGTGGATTCCAAATATTGTATCACATTCCAGATAAATAGACAATGTTAAACTTTCCGATCGAATAAACAAACACCCAAGATTTCCCAAATGGTTCTCCACACTTGAAATTAATTTAAAAGCATCCATCACATGCCATAGTACCAATGGTCCAGCCGTAGAAGGGTCAAACCAACGCCTCACATGTGGCAACGCCGTACTGCCCCAAACCCTAAGGTTTAGAGGCGGTTCAGACGGTCACATAATCGAGTTAAGGTTTGTTGTCTTCTAGAGGGTCCACCGCGTTACTTGCACGACTTAGAACGTTCTTAAACTACGGAAAAATCCAACACTTGGAAATTTTCCGGCTGGAGAAAAATTGAGTTATTGATATCCTTTTGAACTTTTTAACACGTTCTAAAATTACCCGGAAAAACTTAAACGAAGTTAAACTCTCCGATCGAATCAACGAGTTTCCAATACAACCCAGAAAACTCAATACTTGAGTAGAATAAAAAATCCCAGAACACTTAGGAAATCTATTCGGATATTACTGTGTAAAATCCAAACCCTAGTTCAACTGTTTGGCCATGGAACCGCCGCGCAGGGCATGGTCTTGCCACGGTTCCGCGGCTCTTTAAGCGAATTGTTGGCTCGTTTTTCACAGTAGTCTATAAAATCACCTGCTGAATTTTCTGAGCATTTTTAATACGAAAAAATCAACATTTTAAAAAAAATTCCAGAAACTAGGTTTTATCGTGTATTCGGAGTTCAATCGGAATTTAAACTTCGCCTAAACTTCGTCTAAAGCTCTAGCTTTGCTCTGATACCACTGTAGGTTACTAGGCACTCTCACAAGGTTCTATAAGGCATCATCCATGCCCGATTTAAAATTTTAGACGTGCTGAACAACCCTAACCAAGATCATAGACTAGAAATTAGGCGAAACAAAGCATATAAACAACTTTACATCTAAGAGTTTAGGATTACAACCTTTGTAGTGCGGGCCTTCGCTTCATAAGCTCGGTGTTGAGATTCCTTCGCTCCGATCATCATGTACCCGGACTGTAGAGAGGCTCCACGAAGAGAAAGATGCATGCTTGCTTCCGATTTTCGATAACAAAGATGATCTACCTTGAAGAAACTCAAACCCAAGCTCTTGCTTTGCTAATCAAGTATTAGGAAAGCAAACACCCTAATCTAAGCGGCCATAATAGATGAGGATGATGAAGTAGGAATTTAGCTCTCATTTATTTTCTTAATCTCACTCATTTTAATCACTAAACTCAAAGCCAGAAAGCTTTGCAAAGAGGAAGAAGAAGATGAATTACTTTGTGATGAATAAATGAAAACTTAAGTGAGATTAGAAATGCAACCATGGGTTAAGTATGAAGACTTAACCCATGTAGAGAAACAACTATGGTTGAAGGGTTGGGTTGGGTTAAAGAAATATCACAAAATATCCAAGTCAAAGTCAAAGCTTTAAGAAGCTTCTTGAAAGCTTCATGCAAGCTTAACCCTAATCCAAACCCTAATCCAAACCTTAACCACATTTAAACTCCACAAAACATGTTGCATTTATAACCATAACATGTTACAATATTATATATCATATATACCATATTTATTGTAACAAAATAAAATAATACAATTAACATATATCACATATATATCAATGTATTACCCGAGTGACAAAAAGAATCTTTAAGTGAGCTAATATTAGTTAATGTAATATAATATATCAAATATATAATTATACATTAAATTATCGAATCAACACTTGATCCGATAATCCGGCTATTTCATAAATAACCGACTAATATAATCTGTATCAGTTCATCGAATCAACACTTGATCCGATGACCCGGCTATATCACATATACCCGGCCGATATCTCATATCGCGAGAATCTAATACTGTATCGCATACACATATTATTCTCGGTCCCGCACATATCATATATGGTCTCCTACTCCATTTTGCCTGAGCCAGGAAACCTCTGTGTAGGACTTTAAAGAATCGTCAATACGCCGGCAGTAGGTGATGATCATATCAAACACCCACAAGCTGCAAGCGGTCACTAAACGTAACAGCCACCCAGGTATTGAGCAATTAGAAGATCAACAAGCAAGCATGTACTTTCTCCCGTGAATCCAACAAGTAATAGTCCCGTACAATATCGACGGCAGTTTTTATGATTGGTGATTTTGTGATTCGATTATCACGTATCCGTCACCTTGGATTTCGGTATTTTGGGCGATTTATTCGCATGATTTAGTCTTGATGGCTGAGTTCCATGATATTTGTTTTCGTGCACCATGGTTGCACCTACTGGACATTTATATCTTGCGCATAGTTATTACACTTGAGATGTGCTTTATACACCGTTGTGTTGATTTATGATTTGTGCACAGTTATTGCACCTGATATCGTTTTCGTGCCTTGGCTGCACATGTTTATGACTTCATGGATTTCATATAGTTGAGTTGATTTTGTGCATATGATGCGCACACGATTTGATTTTGCACTCGGTATAGCTTATATGTGCTTGCAGTGCATTGATATGTGTTTTGTGCACGCAGCTGCACACGTTTATGATTTTTACACCTTGGTACACTCGGTGTTGCTATTTACGCATTTGAGTTATTGTTTGGGTTTTGTGCACAGGATGCACTAGTTTTATATTTCGTGCGTTTGTCGCACCAGTTTTATATTTCGTGCGTTTTTCGCACCAGTTTTATATTCCGTGGGTATCGCACCAGATTTATATTTCGTGCCTTTGTTGCACCGGATCTATATTTCGTGCACCACGGTTGCACCTGACTTCGATTTGATGTAATTCGACATATGGATTTTGATTTCATGCCTATGTTATGCATGCGATTTGACTTATGCCTTCGGCATCGTTTACATGCACTTTTAGTGTTTTGATTTGATTTGTGCACGCTGATGCACATGGTTGTGAGCTTATATACCGCGGTATACCCTATTTTGATTGAGCCGTATTGTATACCGTCGATTTTGATTCTGATATTGATGTTAATTTCTTGCACTCCGTGCATTTGATTTGGACTTTGCGCATGTTCGACGCTTGATATTGGATTTCGTAATTTTGTGCATGCTGCGCATGATTTAGATTTTATTCGTGTATGATGGATGCATCTGATTTGGATTTTCGTGCGTATTGAGCGCATGTTGTGAGATACGATTTTGGTGCACACCCGATGTACTAAATCGGGATTCTTCGTGCATGTCAGATGCACCTGATTTTTCTATCAGGCACCCACGTTGCCTATGACAGATGTTTCATATACACCTGTTGCACCTAGATATTGTTTCTGTGCACATGTATGGCACACATATGGATTTTGATTCCCGTGCGCACCAGACGCACAGGGTATTCTTATATACATTTTGGGATTGATTTCATATGGAGTAGTACGTTTTTATGATATTTGCTATATATTTTCGTACTGAGCAGGACTAGTCAGAGGACAATACCTGGATAGATTTTACATGCATTGATAGTTGTCGAAGGGATTTCCAAAAAGTGAGCTATAGTCTCAGTATATACCTACGTGTCTGATATCACACGAAACATTTAAAACAAGGAAACCCTTCTAAATTGTTTTCAAAACGGCGGAACGTACATATTAAACAAAAGATATATACATATATGGTTATTTTGTTACATTAGACGTCCGCCACTGTGCAATGTTATGTGCATCGCACATCGACTTAAAAAGGTTTGGCATGCATTTCATTCCGATATTTACATATATAGATTTGATGTCTACATGTATAATTTTGATGTATATCATATTGGTTTTGTTTTGGATTTGACATTTGTATCTTTACCATGACTCCGATGATTGCGGGATGCTTGACGGAGTTTTGTTTTTGAGTTATCTTCTCATTACTCATGCACATGCATTACGCTATGATGCGTTTTATGTATTGATGATTTCGAAGCCCCGACGACTTGGACTTTTACTGAAATGTTTTAGTATTTGAGGGGTTTTAAATTAAATTCGGGGACCGAATTTCTTTAAGGGGGGAAGATTGTAACATTTCAAAAAAATAAAATATTATTTTTGGTAATTTTTAGAATTTAATATTAATTTTAATGAATATTTTAATATTTCGTTATAATTAAATACCGATAAATTGGAAAAAATTTGGAAAATTATAGAAATTACTAAAAGAAGGTGTTTTATGTGAATTATGCAAATTTTAAGTTTTTATGATTAATTATATGCTAATTTAGTGCTAATCGCGATTAAAAATCACTAATTGGACTTTAAAGCGTGTTTTGTGCACATGTCGTTTTTTCACACTTGTTACTTTTTCCTACATGATTTGGGGTGTATGGTATTTGTTTTAGGTTCACTATTGAGGAGAGAAGGAAATTAGAGAGGAAAAGAAAAGAAAAAGAAAAGATTAGAATAAGAGGTATGGGTAAGAGAGAGAAAGAGTGGGTAAGGGGTCAACCATTGGACTAGGCCATTCCCTCATCATTTCCTACACTCATTCCTCTCCCTCTCTTTCTTTTGCTGCTGATGCTGCTGCCTTCCCCTCCCCCTCCCTCTTCAACCCACAAAACTCCATGAAAAACACTCCAAAACCTCATTCCCACTTCACAAAAAAGATGCACAAGCCCCCTAGCTACCTTATGGACCAAGAAAAATCGGATTTTGGCACTGTAGAGGATTCATGGGAGCTAAATGAGGTAAACCCTTTCACAATTATTGTAGTGTTTCAAGTGCTTTATCCTCATTTCAAGTTTAAAAACCATTTTGGCGAAGTTTGGTGAACTTTGAAGATTTCTAGAGAGGGTTGTGGGATTTTTGAGTTGTGGTTGTGTAATTGGACTTTAGTCGTGACCCTAAACTCCCCAATTGCCCAAAACCCAGACCTAACCAAACCTGGAACTGAAAACAGAAACTTTGCATGTCAGTTTGTGAGGAATTGGAGCATGCAGGTGAATCTGGGATGACCTGAGAATTTTACGAGTTAAACAAACAACCCCAGTAGACTAGAATTGACCCTAGGAACCCACTGTACCAAAACGAGATCCCCAATCCACTAGAAAACCGTCTTGGCCGGAATTATAAGGGTAGGGGCCGGCCACTTGGTGGGGTAGGGTGTCGGGATTTGTCCAGTAGCTCATATACATCATATACTACATCCTAGACTTCTTTGCTTACCTAGTTTTCACCTTATACAAAATCTGGGACTAAAAACTTGGTTTGATGTTTTGATTCGAGATATGATTTTCCATATTTTAAATTCTGGATTTTTGTATTTGTGCTTTATCTCGATTATGTGACGTTTGTACGTCTTTATCGAATGATATCGGTTGTTTTGCGAGGGCTAACCATAGGTTCTAACCTATAGGCTTTCAAGCGTATCGTTTTGGTTTTCATGTGTCGTTTTGGTTTTGAATTGGTTTTAATGCGATGCGATACGTGTGACATGTAGGTACCCCCACGATGATGCGAGACGATGAAGAAGATGGTGGCGACATCGACATCGGCAAGTAAGATCAAGGTGAGTAGATTATATCTACGGGGGAAGTCGGGTGGATGGCGTATAGCACCCCCGCAGTTCGATTTCTAGTATACTATATACTTACGTGAGTGATAAAACTAGTCTAACATCTATCTTAAAAACTATCTTAGATGGCTTAAATCTTAACGAGAACTTGTTTTAACTCTTCTCATGATAGATTCTCTATTTAAAGAATTAACTCAAGTTTAAATTAAGACAAGTTGGCCTCTGACGATGTTTCGCTCGTAAAACTCGCTTCACTCCCTATCGTTCACTCCGTTCACTTGCCTCGGTTAACTCAATCGTGATACAATATTTCACAATTGTATCTAGAATAACTGGAAAAGTGGAAACAAGACCAGATATAATTTGATCGTTATGAGCCAATCCAAAATCATTGTAGATCGTACCAATCATTAGTTCCCAACCATGGGTCGAGTGAATTCCGATCCATAAATCAGTAACTAAAAGAATCGAAAAAGCTTTTATTGTGTCACTTAAGTTATAAAATAATTCATGAATCCAAGAATTAAAAATGACAAGTTCTTCATTACCCAGAATAAAATAAGCACATAGAATAGCGAAACATATTATATTTGTCGACAAATGCAAAATGATTTGGAGATTATATTCGTTGTGTGTTTTGACCAATTGTATTGTTAAGTCTGGTCGCTCAGGCCGTTGTACCTTTTGATTATGGTATGGTATTGTCAGATCCGAACATAGTTGTCAATTATATCCTTTATGGAAACGGAAAATCAATTCGAAGAATTTATCACACAAGTATTCAATTAGTTCGGACTTGCTTAGTATTGAATTGGGACCAAGAAAAAGCCGAGCTCACCCGGATCACCGGGCAGTTTCCTTGAACAGAGTAGCTCCCCCTCAGTCGGCGGGGCCTCACATCCAGCTGTTCCGCTCGGCTGAAGCCGATCGGCACCCTCAACGCCAGGTGTGGCTTGGCAACATGCAAAGGTTGAATCCTAGATTCCCATGGCTAGGGACCCGATGGGTTTAGGAAGCCGGACCGGAAGACCAATAGCCGAGGAGGCTTTATAAGAAAAGACTCTACTTGTTGATATCTCAATCTCAACTGGCTCATATAACTTAGCTGAGGGAGTCCTAAAGCTTATGACGGAACTCAGAAAAAACCTAAAAAAAGGTAGTTGACATGAGCAAGAAAACGGATCTAGGATATCCATATCACACAATAAGATATCATACATAGTAATGTGAGAAAGAAAAAAAGGTAACGAGGCTCCCGAAGGAGTAATATTAGGTGTATTATGGATAGATTAGGGTTTAGAAGTAAACTAGTATAGATTCCTAGTTGCGAACCCTAGAATAGGTTTACACCCACACACACACACAAATGCACGCTTGTTATACCTATACCTGGATGATGAGGATAGTGGATGATATTGGAGATGAGTCGATGACTTTGGGCATAGTGCCGTGAGGTCGGTGATATGATGTGATTCGTATTTGGGATACGACATGAGATTTTAGCGGGCCTTTGGGCGTGTGTTCCACACACGCATTTATATTTATATAGATGGTATCGATTTGTACTATACTTAGATCAGTACCCCAGATCATGTGATATGATGATAAGGATACCGGATAATTGATGAGATGAATGTGATATTGACCCGTACCCAGCTTTTGGGATGTCGTACGATGATTTACCGTACGAGCTTTATATTGATGATGGATCCGCACTCATGACTTGAGGATGTCATATGATATTGTATCGTACGCGGTACCTTTGAGGCGGGATCACCGATTATTATACTTATATATATATTTATATATCGACTCAGATTTAGGTGGTTTCCATACCCCTCCCGATTGACTTGTTAGTTAGAGCTGTAGTTTTTCTAGTCGATGTTAGGCTAGGCCGATGTCATACCTATTTCAAAAACTAACGAATCCGGAGTATTTTAAAGATAGAAAAAGGGATTCTACGGATATTTTCAAAAGACGCATCTTTTCTTAAAAACACCGTAGCCCTTATTTTCCTAAAAACCCCGATTTGTCTTCTTTTAAATGGCAAAACAATATGACATAGATACATTGATTTAGATTCTATACTATTGTGTTTATCATTCATTTGCCGCATATTCTTACTGTTTGCATCGAATTGCATGTTAAATATGTTTATTATTATATCAAATCCATGCTGTTAGGACACCAGCACCATTATCGATGATGCATATGTTTTACGGACACCTGCTTGCCGGCTTACACACTTCATCATCGATAATTGCGATGTCACTACACTGCTAGACTGTTGCATTCAGGATATGACCCTTGCATGGCATACTCGTGTACTTACATATTGTGTAAGTCCGCGTTACCCACCCCGGTGCTTACGGGGAGGCGGAAATAGGTAAAAAACGGATTTTTAACACAAGGTAACATTGACTAAAACTAGAGGATCTTTGCCAAACAAAAACTAGCAAACTATCTACAAGTTCTAGCTACAAAGTTAGATGGTTATACCTAGTTCTTGAACTCCTTCTCTTCTTGTAGTGGTTGACCTTGTTGCTAGCTCTTTGGAGTGGTTTAGACGGTTCCTCCTTGCCGTCTTCTCTTTGCCGAAGAAAGATCCACCTGAAGGCCAATACCTTGAGCTCCTACCTCAACCAAGAGGCAACTAGAGTGCTTGGCTTGCTAGACTAAGAACCCTAGAATGAGTAGAGAGATGTCTAGAGGGTTTTATCTCACAACGCTCATGGTTTTCAACACATGAAAGATGAGAGCTATGAGAGAGGAAGAGGGAGAGCTTTGCATGAGAGAGTGTGTGCAAGAAAGAATGAACTAGAAAATCTACAACCATGCTCTCAAATGATAATAATAACAATAATATTAATAACTAAGGAAAATGTGATGGTTAGTTTGGAATGAACATTATCATTTCAACATTAAATGCATTTTGCAAGAAACAAGAAGCATCTTGCAAATGAAATGATGATGGTCAAAAGGTCAACAAAAGTCAACCGGTCAACCAAAGTCAAAAGGTCAACAAAATTCAAATGGTCAACCTAACCATGGCACAATTATCCTTAATTAATATCATTAATCATATTTCTCATTCTCATTAGGGTTAAGAAAAAGTCAACGGTCAATAACCCTAATGAGATTCCTCTGCCTCTGTCAACTGTGCATATACAACCACATCCGTGTTCCGAGGAACACGAATACAATGAGACAAACCAATCCCAAAACAAATACTAGGATCTGGCTTAAACCAAAGCCCTCTAGTAAAAACTGCCCGGACTCCAAACGTGCACAAGTGCGCGGATGTGAACGAACCCCGTCGCTTAACCATGCGACCTCTACTCTGTTTTGCCCAAAGGCGAATAGCCCTCTGTGTGGGACTCTAAAGACTCGACACTATGCTGGAAGTGGGTTTAACCACAGGCCGCAAGCGGTACTAGATATACGTAACGGTCCCAAGGTAGATGCCGATAAGAAGACCGATGAGGTGAACCCATCCGAACTCCTATTGAGCCTGAATGTGACAATCTCCATACAGTCCGGTCTGTTCGTCTGAGAGTATCGCATGGCGGGCCTAGGGGAGGTAAACGTCAGTCTCCTAATAGCGGTACAAGTCGTGTCGGTGTGTAGCCCAGAACACCCTGAGATAACACTGGAAACGCTACCAGTATATCTCGCTTGCCCTGGCCAGGGACATTGTGTAATGGCTCTCCTAGACACAGCGCGATATCAACCCCCAATATCGGGAGAGACGAATCTTGTCTAACCATCACTGCCTCCAAGTGCTTCGGGACTGCACCCAACTGCTACCTGTTTGCACGACTCATTTGAGCCGTGGTAGGGTAGCAATCTAAGAACAGTGGGAACACACTCGAGGCGAAGTGACAGTGTCCAGTCAACGAACTAAGCTGTACTCATGTCACCTGGGAACTGATAACTGACGATAGGCATAATACCAACAAACAGTTCCCAGCGAGTCCTGTCCAGTGTACTCGTAACCTAACGAGCATCCGCATACTATCTCCAGTACGACGTACTAACGGCTGTAGGACAGACCATCTCCCATGCTGGGATGAGAAGCGCATACGGTAGTCTACTCTGGAGTATCGATGCCCTGTCTCGATAATCCTACGACTAGGGACCTGTATAAGGATGTGCTTGTAGATTACCCAGCCCCCACTAGTGTGACTGCTATCACAACGCTGGTAATCAAGCTAAGATCCTAAGGGCTCCACTAATATGTATAAGCAATATGCTAAAAGAAACACATGCACATATTAAAGTAGAAAAAAACCAAGTAGTATACTACCGTTTTGAGCAAGATTGTCTATACAACTGTGAATATCCCAAGCTTCCATTAAGTAATATACAAACTAGTATGATACCGTAATAGCCTCTAGGGCGTATACACTAACAATCTCTCACTTGCACTAGGGCCATGTACTGGCGTATCGAAGACCTATCATCTCGATCAGCCGCTCGAACTGAGTCTGGGTTATGGCCTTCGTGAATGGATCTGCAGTGTTATCTTCTATAGCAACCCTCTGAACCTCGATCTCCCGGCGATCTACGATCTCCCTGATCAGGAGATATTGCCTCAAGATTTGTCTGGACTTTTGATGGGACCTGGGTTCCTTTGCTAAAGTTATAGCCCCGTTGTTGTCATAATACAGAGGTATTGGATCAACAATAGGCGGAACCACCTGAAGTTCTGTCAAGACCTTCCTCATCCAGAAGGCTTCTTTTGCGGCATCATATGCTGCGATATATTCCGCTTCCATCGTCGAGTCAGCAACGGTTTCCTGTTTGGAACTCTTCCAACACACCGCCCCTCCATTGAGGGTAAAGACATAACCCGACATGGATTTGTAGCCATCTTTGTCACTCTGGAAGCTGGAGTCAGCAAAGGCCTCCATCTGGAGGGATTTTCCACCGTAAACCAAAAACATATCCTTAGTCCTTCTCAGGTACTTCAGAATGTTCTTTACCGCTATCCAGTGCTTCTCCCCAGGGTTTGACTGATACTGGCTTACCACACTCAGTGCATAAGCTACATCTGGTCTGGTACACAACATCGCATATATTATAAAGCCTACCGTAGAGGCGTAGGGTATAATAGACATGCGATCCCTTTCCAAATCAGTCTTGGGAGACATCTCTTTGGAGAGGGTGATCCCGTGACAAGCCGGTAAATTACCACGCTTGGAATCTTCCAGACTGAATCTTTACCGTAAGGTGTCGATGTACCTGGATTATGAAAGTCCTAATATCCTCTTGGACGTATCACGATAGATCCGGATCCTCAGAATGTAAGAGGCATCACCTAGATCTTTCATGGAGAACCTGTGTGACAAGAACCTATTGACAGATTGTAGCATAGGAATGTCATTTCCTATCATGAGAATGTCATCCACGTTTAAAACGAGGAATACGACAGTTCGTGCTACAATTTTACTATAGATGCATGGTTCATTTGGATTTTTGATAAAGCCAAATTCTTTGACCGTCTCATCAAAACAGATGTTCCAACTCCGCGATGTCTGCTTCAGTCCATAAATGGACTTAAGCAACTTGCACACCTTCCCGCTACTCCCACTCTGAATGAAACCCTCTGGCTGGTCCATATAGACACACTCCTCTAAATTTCCATTTAGAAAAGCGGTCTTTACGTCCATCTTCCAAATCTCATAATCTTGGAAGGCAGCAATGGCAAGAAGGATCCGAATGGATTTGAGCATAGCCACTGGAGAAAAGGTTTCATCATAGCCCAAACCAGGTCTTTGATGAAAACCCTTTGCAACAAGTCTAGCCTTATAGGTTCCAACCTGTCCATCTACACTAATCTTCCTTTTGAAGATCCATTTGCAGCCTACGGGTTTTACCCCTTCTGGAGCAACGTCCAAAGTCCATACTTTGTTGGTGTACATGGACTCCATTTCGGTCCTCATTGCATCCAGCCATTTTACTGAGTCAGTGCTCTGAATGGCCTGCTGGAAGCTAGTCGGCTCATCATTATCAATGATGCAATCCTCTCTATCCCTGTCTATGAGAAAACCGTAGTATCTCTTGGGTGGATGAGACTGCCTATTACTCCTGCGGAGCAGCACAGGAATGTCCTGTTCTTTCAAACCCTGTGGTTCTACTAAGCTTTCAGTTATTGCTTGTGGTTCTGGAATTTCTTCCAGTTCTATTGCGCTCCCACTTATCTGATTTTCTAAAAATTCAGTTTCCAAGAACCAGGCATGACGAGAAACAAATACCTTTTGTTCCTCTGCGTAATAGAAGAAATATCCTTTGGAGTTCTTTGGATATCCCACAAACTTGCATTGTACTGAGCGTGCCTCAAGTTTGTCCGTATTATGCTTTTTGACAAAAGCTGGACATCCCCATGTCTTAATGTGTTTAAGATAGGGTTTCTTCCCACTCCACATCTGATATGGTGTGGTAGGCACTGTTTTAGTTGGACTCGGTTCAAAAGATATGCGGCTGATTCTAGTGCATATCCCCAGAAAGATAGCGGCAACTTAGCGTTACTCATCATGGAACGTACCATATTCAATAGGGTTCGGTTCCGTCTCTCCGATACACCATTATGTTTTGGGGTGTATGGAGGAGTAAGTTGAGAGAGAATTCCATTCTCTTTTAGGTAATCCAGGAACTCGGCACTTAAGTATTCACCACCTCGATCAGATCTCAGTGTCTTGATACTTTTGCCTATTTGTTTTTCTACTTCATTCTTGTATTCGTGGAATTTTTCAAAGGCTTCAGAATTATGCTTCATTAAGAAGACATATCCGTACATTGAAAAATCATCCGTAAATGTAATGAAGTAAGAATAACCACTTCACGCATGTGTAGACATTGGACCACATACATCGCTGTGTACGAGTCCCAAGAGCTCGCTCGCTCTTACTCCGTGTCCAGTGAACGGAGTCTTTGTCATCTTTCCTTTGAGACTTGATTGACAAGTTACATATGATTGATATTCGAACGGATCCAAATATCCTTCTTTATGTAACTTAGTCAACCTTGTCTCATTGATGTGACCCAGTCTACAGTGCCATAAGAAATCATGATTTATTTATGGAGACTTTTTTTTGTGTGTATTCTGGATATTGAAAATCTGTGGTTGGTTCAATACGTATATACCGTTGCTTAATGTACCCGACCCAATCAGAACATGATTAAGGTGAATGTTTACAACATTGCTTACATATGCAAAATCATAACCTTCTTTAGACATTAAAGATACAGATATGATATTACAAGTCGCACTGGGTACAAAATAACAGTCACGCAAAACCAAAATATGTCCATCTGTCAATCCTAGGTGATAGTCCCCCACAGACTCAGCATCCATGCCTGCTCCGTTTGCAACTCTGAGGGTCATATCACCTGCTTTCAAAACCATACGCTTCTCAGTGCCTGCAAAGAATTACAGATATGAGATCCTGATCCGGTATCCAATACCAAGGAGGTAGAGTTGATTGATAGACAGTTTTCAAAAACATACACACCTGAAGCCGAAGCCACAACTTGCTTCGGGTTCTGGTTCTTGGCCTTCCAAGCCCTGCAATCTTTCTTCCAGTGTCCTTTCTTATGACAATAAAAGCACTCTTCCTTCCCCCACAAGCTGTCCCGCTACCTTTTCTACCTTTGTGTTTCCCTTGGCTTCCACTTTACTAACACCGACCCTTGGTTTGGTGGGGGCTTTCTTCTTCTTTCCTTTGGCTTTCGCCTTAGACCTTGAAGAGGAAGGTCCTCCAACAGACAAAGCGGATGTTTCCCTTACTTTCTGTAGGGTGCCCTCTGCACTCCTCAACATGTTGAGGAGTTCCAGAAGTTCAACTTCTTTTCCTTGCATGTTTATGTTCAGGATAAACTGGGCGTAAGTGGAAGGAAGGGACTGGAGAATCAAGTCGGTGTAGAGCTCGTTCTCTAACGTGGTCCCGAGGACCGCGAGCTCTTCAATGTAGCCAATCATCTTAAGCATGTGTTCCACTACAGATGATCCGACGGCCAATCTGGCCGAAAACAACTTTTTCAAGACTTCGTATCTGGCGATATGGGATTGCTCTCCGTACAGATCCTTTGTATGGAGAAATATGGATTCAAGATCCATATCCTCGTGCCTCTTCTGATGTTCATTGTCCATAGAGGCAAGCACGAAGCACTTGGCCTTCGCGCAGTCAATCTCACAGGTCTTACGGATTTCCTTATCCGCGACGCTGGATTAAGGACCTGGGACAGGGGGAGCTTTGGTGGTAAGGAGATACCCCAACTTGTCATAAGTGATTGCCATTTTTACATTCTTGAGCCAATCTTTGTAGTTTGGCCCTGTCGGGTTATTTTTATCTAGTAGTAACTTAAGGCCGATCATGATGTTTGCTCGCTGCAATTAGGAGAGAGAGAAGAAACACTTTAGCATGACGCTCTTGCAAGTTTAGAGTAGTTTTTAGTTTGTCTAAACAGGATGGCTCCCACTGTTTCTCGAATCCTTCCTCAAACCATAAAAGAAGAATTAGTCGGGATCGATCTCACCGTACAATACTTGCTTAACCGTTCAGCCAGGCCAGTGTTGGTACTTCGAGGGAGGTTTTCCGACGCTTTCGTGAAGTTCCATAATTAAGTAACGTCTTTTCCCTGTGGGCGTAGCCCTTCTAACACCTTTCTAGACACCTACTTGGTTTATAGCAATGATCGTTAAGTGAGAAAGTTTCCCAAGGAGTAGCATATACTCACAGTAGGATCGGGATCCAAATATCATCGTGTGACAAAGCTGAAGGAATCCTACCAAAATCATCACACTCCAAATGGTATGCAACACTAGCAAGTTTCAGTTTCTTTAGAAACTCCCGATGTGGATTTTTACCCCATGCTCTTATGACCTTGACTTTGGCCAACAAATCATAAGTCACATGTCAAGTTCTACCCGTCATTCTCTAGGTTAATTTGAACCCACCCGTACCTACCCTTGACTTTGGCAAACAAGGCGGTACGACTGTCCCAAACCAACGCATCTATCTATGCTACATATGAATATCCAATAGCTACCAATCACTATGCCTTGACTTTGGCCAACAAACACAGCTTGAATACTATTGACTATTCATATGAAATGACGGAGGGCTATGAATGGTTTTGGCAAAACCGTGAACGTAGTGAACTTGATATAATCGAAGGAACGTGATAGCTTTTAAATGGAGTGGTTTAAGCTCCGCGTTTTTAAAAGTTTTCTGTTTTGAAAAGAAACCGAGTGGTTTTGAAATTGTTCCAATGATTTAACTTTGGTTTATTTTCTTTGCATTAATATAATGCGTCCCATCAATTAATCCTACTGTAGGGTTACTAGGCACTCTAACAAGGGTTAAGCAAGCATCAACCATGCCCGATTAAAATTTTAGTCGTGCCTAACAACCCTAAACAAGATCTTTGCTAGATGATTAGGGTTTCACATGCAAGTATATATCAATTGCAACAAAGTGAATACGAAATACAACCTTTGTAGATCGGTCCTTCACTTCTAAACCTCCATGTTTTAGTCCCTTCGCTGCGATCATGGTTCTCCCGGGCTCTTGCATGGCTTCACGAGGCGAAAGAAGCGTCCTTGCTTGAAGTCTTCGAGGCCGAAGATGATCTATGTCGAGGGAATACCAACTCAAGCTTCTACTTCACTAACTAGAGAATTAGTAAAGCAAACACCCTAAACTAAAGTGCTAGTCTAGTAGAGGATGGAGAAATAGGAAGTGAGTTCTCTTTAGAATTTTATTTCTCACAATGCTTCTGACTTTGGATCAAACCCTAGAGAGCTTTTTAGCTCAAGGAAGAAGATGAAGAAATGAAATAAGAAAGATAATGATCAAATGAGTGAGCTAACCATGGGTGAGTGAGTATCATATACTAACTCATGTAGAGACTTAATCATGGTTAAGTGTGATGGTTAGGTTAACAAAAATCCAAAGTAAAAACAAACTTAGTGGACTTTAGTCAATACATCCACAAGCTTTAAACCCAACATAATAAATAGCATGGTGTAAGTCTCATACACCCATTAAAGATGTATCATCAACCATGATACACAAAAAGAAAACACATTTTAATATATATCACATATATATATTAAAATTGTGCAAATGTGAGAAAAATCCTTAAGTGAACAAATGTTAGTTAATGTAAATTAGTATATCCTATATACAATTATATACTAAATTATTAATTCAACACTTGACTTAATAATCTGGTTATATCTCATATAACCGACTAACATCCAATGTATCGACTTATCAAATCAACACTTGATTCGATAACCTGGCTATATCACATATAACCAACCGATACAAAAAGTCGCGAGAATAGAATACGGTATCACATACACGCATTATTCTCGGTCCCGCACATATCACATATGCGCTCCTATTTCATTTTTCCTGGGCCAGTAAAACCTCTATATAGGACTCTAAAGACTCGTCAATATACCGGCAGTAGGTGATGATCACATCAAGCACCCACAAGCCGTCAGCGGTACTAGCTGGACGTAACGGCTACCCGGGTATTGAGTGATCAGAAGATCAGCAAGCAAGCCCTCTCCAACTCCTGTAAAAGCCTGCCGGTAACACTTCCCGTATAGTCCGGTCTCCTCGTCTGATATGTCGCATTTCAAGTCTAGGGGTGGTAAACGTCAGACCCCAATAACCGATAAGTCGTGCCGATATGAGGCTCATAACGGGTCGAGAAACTACTGGTAACACTTACCAGTAAATATCTAAATGAGCCCTGGCCAGGGACTTCCCTGTTATGACCAATCGAGCACAGCGCAACATCAACCCCCAATACCGGGAGAGACGAAACCCCTCCTATCGCTCATTGCCTCCATGTGACTCGGGACTGTACCCAAAAACCACCGTTTTGCACGCCTTCTTGGACATGGTAAGGTGGAAATCAAAGCACAGTGGGAATCACACAAGACTTTATAACGATCTCGGGTCTACAGACTAACCTGCACAAGTGTCACCAGAGAACTGCCATCTGACGTGAGATATAATACCATGTGGGATTTCTCGGCGAGTCCGTCTAGTGTACCCAGTCACCAATGAGCACACGTATACCATCTCTGATGTCAAACACCAATGGATATGGGATCATCCATCGCCCATCTCATGGGTCGAGAAGCGTATACGCTAGTCTACTCTGGTATATCGATGCCCTGTCTCGATACACCTACGACTAGGAACATTAAAGGATGTACTTATGGACTACTCTGTCGCCACTAGTATGATCTGTATCATAGTCCAGGTAGTCAAGTACACATCCTAAGGGCTTTATCAACATGTAACTATAAGACAGTATCAAGAGACAAGTATACATGTTAAGATAAAGAGCAACCAGATAGAATACTATCATGTCGAGCAAGAAAGTCCTCTCTATATATGTCCAAGCATCCAATATAATATACATCATCTGTACAATACTGGCCTCTAGGGCATACATACAACTAACAATCTCCCACTTGCACTAGGGCCAGCTGCTGTAGTATCTCATACCTAGCATCCCGAAGAGTCACACAAACTGTATCTGGGGAATGGCCTTCATGAGTGGATCCGCAGTGTTGTTCTTCGTGTCAACCCTCCTGACCTCCATCTCCCGTCGATCAACTATCTCCCAGATCAGGTGATACCGCCTCAGAATATGCCTGGATCGCTGATGGGACCTGGGTTCCTTGGCCAAAGCCGCTGCTCCATTATTATCGCAATACAAAGGTATTGGATGCTCAATGGATGGAACCACTCCAAGTTCAGTAATGAACTTCTTGATCCAGACAGCCTCTTTGGCAGCATCGTTGGCAGCGATGTATTCAGCCTCCATCGTCGAGTCTGCCACGGTGTCCTGCTTGGAACTCTTCCAGCTAACCGCCCTTCCGTAAAGGGTAAAAACAAATCCCGAGTGCGACTTAGAGTCGTCCTTATCACTCTGGAAGCTCGAAGCGGTAAAGGACTCCACTTGGAGTTCTCCGTTACCATACACCAAGAGCATCTCTTTAGTCCTTCGTAAGTACTTGAGAATGCTCTTCACAACTGTCCAGCGACTCTCTCCAGGATCAGCTTGATACCTACTCACTACACTTAGTGAGTGTGCTACATCGGGTCTGGTACATAGCATCGCGTACATGATAGAGCCTACAGCCGAAGCATAGGGTATCCCTTGCATGCGAGCTCTCTCCAAATCAGTCTTGGGAGACATCTCTTTGGAGAGAGTGGGTCCAGAGATCGTGGGTAAGTTCCCACGCTTGGATTCTTCCATACTAAACCTCTATAGTATGGTGTCAATGTACCTGGATTTGGAGAATCCCAATATCCTTTTAGATCTATCTCTATAGATCATAATTCCCAGTATGCAGGAGGCATCACCTAGATCTTTCATTGAGAATCTTTGTGATAAGAAGAGCTTGACCGATTGCAGCATAGGAATGTCATTTCCTATCAAAAGTATGTCGTCCACGTACAATACGAGGAAAGCAACCTTACTCTCTGCCACCTTCTTGTAGATACAAGGTTCATCTACGTTTTTGACGAAATCAAACACTTTGATAACGACGTCAAAGCAGATGTTCCAACTCCGCGATGCTTGCATTAATCCATAAATGGATTTAAGCAGCTTGCACACCTTCCCGCTGCTCCCACTAGCTACGAAGCCCTCTGGCTGAGTCATGTACACGCTCTCTTCTAAATCACTGTTTAGAAAGGCGGTCTTAACATCCATTTGCCACATTTCATAGTCATGATATGCAGCGATGGCAAGCATGATCCGGATGGATTTAAGCATAGCCACTGGAGAAAAGGTTTCGTCATAGTCTACACCTGGTCTTTGACGAAAACCCTTTGCAACAAGTCTAGCTTTGAAAGTCTCCACTTTCCCGTCTACACCAAGTTTTTTCTTGAAGATCCACTTGCTCCCAATTGGTTTTACCCCTTCAGGAGCATCTTCCAAAGTCCATACTTTGTTGGTGTACATGGATTCCATCTCGGACCGCATTGCATCCATCCATTTCACTGAGTCCCCATTCGTGATGGCCTGCTCGAAGCTAGTTGGGTCATCATCCTCCATGATGCAATCCTCGCTCCCACCATCCATGAGAAAACCATAGTATCTCTCAGGTGGGTGAGGAACCCTACTAGATCTGCGGAGTGGCTGGGGTTCATCGGGAACTACCGAATCCTCTTTTTCCACCAAATCTTCTGTTGTGGTTTGTATAGCTGGAACCTCTTCCAGTTCTACCTCAGAGCCACTAATCTCTTTTGAAAGAAATTCCTTTTCTAAAATGGTGGCGTGTTGAGCAACAAACACCCTTTGTTCCTTACTGTGGTAGAAGATGTTAGTGTATATGCCCTAGAGGCCATTACTGTATCATACTAGTTTGTATATTACTTAATGGATGCTTGGGATATTCACCTTGTATATACAATCTTGCTCAAAATAGTAGTATGCTACTTGGTTTGTTTCTACTTCAATGTGTACATGTGTTTATTTTTGTATATCGCCTATACACATTAGTGCAGCCCTTAGGATCTTTGCTTGATTACCAGCGATGTGATGGCCGTCACACTAGTGGGGCTGGGTAATCTATAAGCACATCCTTATGCAGGTCCCTGGTCGCAGGACTATCGAGACAGGGCATCGATACTCCGGAGTAGACCAGCGCATGCGCTTCTCATCCCAGTATAGGAGACGGTCTGTCCCACAGCCGTCAGTACGTCGTACTTGAGATAGTATGCAGGTGCCCGTTAGGTTACGGGTACACTGGACAGGACTCGTCGGGAACTGACTAGTTGGTATTATACCTATCGTCAGTTATCAGTTCCCAGGTGACATGAGTACAGCTTAGTCCGCCCACTGTACTTTGATCACTACCCTACCACGGCTCAAAGGAGTCGTGCAAACAGGTGGTGGTTGGGTGCAGTCCCGAAGCACATGGAGGCAGTGACGGTTAGACAGGATTCGTCTCTCCCGGTATTGGGGGTTGACATCGCACTGTGTCTAGGAGAGCCATTACACGAGTAGTCCCTGGCCAGGGCAAACGAGATATACTGGTAGGTTTCCAGTGTTATCTCAGGGTGTTTTGGGCTTCGCTACGGCACGACTTGTACCGCTATTGGGGGACTGACGTTTCCCACCCCCTAGGCCCGCCATGCGATGTATCAGACGAACAGACCGGACTGTACGGAGAATGTCACACTCAAGCTCAGTAGGAGTTCAGATGGGTTTCGCCTCGTCGGTCTTCTTATCGGCATTACCTGGGGACCGTTACGCACAGCTAGTGCCGCTTGCGGTCTGTGGTTAAACCCACTGCCAGCGTAGTGTCGAGTCTTTAGAGTCCCACACAGAAAGCATTTCGCCTTTAGGCAAAAGAGTAGAGGTCGCATGGTATTGCGACAGGTCGCATGGTTTTGCGACAGGGTTCGGTCACATCCGTGCACTTGTGCACGTACAGTGTCCGGACAGTTTACACTAGCGGGCTTTGGTTTAAGCCAGATCCTAGTGTACCTTATGGGATTGGATTTATCCAGTTTGCATTCGTGTTCCTCGGAACGCGGATGCGGGTGTGTATGCACAGTTGACAGGGAGGCAGAAGCAGCGGATTCTCATTAGGGTTGTTGACAGTTGACCGTTGACTTTTTGACTTTTTGCTCAATCCTAATGAGAATATGATATGTGATTAACTATTATATTAATTAAGTATTATGGTGACATGGTTGTTGACTTTGTTGACTTGTTGACTTTTGTTGACTTGTTGACTTTGTTGACCGGTTGACTAGGCTTGACTAGTTGACCATCATAATAACCATAACCATCATTTCATGGCAAAGACTTTTTCTTGCTTGCTCATTTAGGTAAAATGAGTAGATGATATGATATGGTTATGGTTGCTTCAACCATCACACATAAGAATTTTTTGATATGATGAGTTATGATTACTTTAGATTTTGAGAGGGTGAAAGACAAAAGAGAGCCTCATTCTTTCTTGCTCATTCTCTCTCTTGTTCTTGAGCTCTCCATTTTGCTCTCACCCTCTTGCTCTTGCTCCCTCTCTTTAATCTATAGTTCTCTTGTCTCATGAGTTGAGAATCAAGAACCATAGATAAAATCTCATTCTAAATCTTCTCTACTCATTCTAGTTCACTAGGTTTAGCAAACCAAGTGAACTAGTTTCTTCGAAGAACGAAGAAGGAGCTAAAGGTTGGAGCTTTCAAGTGGATCTATCTTCGGCGTACGAAGACGACGAGAAGGAGCCATCGGACCACCACCGGAGCTTGAAGACGAAGGAGTTCAAGACAAGTTTAGGTATAACCATCTTCATCCGAGTAGCTAACTCTCTTTAGCAAGTTTGCTAGTTTTAGTTTAGGAAAAGATCCCGACTTTGTTTAGTCCATGTTGCCCCTTGCGCTAAAAATTTGATTTTTATACCGTTTCCGCCTCCCCGTAAGAACCGGGGGTCGCAACGTGGACTTACAGTGGTATCAGAGCCTAACTAAACTTAAACTAGCTTGGTAGTGAAGTGTAACGAAGTTCGGAACCGGAAAAATCCAAAAACCAAACCTTTTCAAAATCCTAGTTTCTGTTAAAAAATTTTCTGGTCAAAACAAGATTTGTTATACACCTAAATTCGGCTCAGGGTTTTGTGTGAACACCCAAGAAAAACGATCCCCTAATTCGTTCAAACCGCCGCGGATCCGCGGCCTCACCTATTCATTGAGCCGCGGAACCGCCGCCGTTTAGAGTCTTCTGGTGATCGTCTTTCGTGCAGTGTGTCTCTGTATTGGTTTTGGGATTTTTAAAATATGTTATATGTGCCCAGATTCTCCAGAACAGAAATTTACTTTTGGGGTCCTATAATTTCGTATTTTTTGCGAACTTCACTACACTTTGACTTTGATGGTTATATCTGTGATGTTTGCATGTATTGAACGTCGGCTAATCGCTATAAGTCGATTAGTCGGGGTTATACATGATCTGTGTTTGATATTGGAATGTGTATATGAATGTGTTGGACTGTCGCGGGTGAATAGCCGGGGTGGATGTGAGATGAACTTTTGTTTTTCTTTCATTCATTGTAAATGTAAATTGATGTAATAATATTATTTGTATGGCCGCACAACCGGGTCGGGGTTGTAGCCGTCATTGTATAATTTCTTTTTACTGTTTTTGCTCCTAGGATAGACCCATGGAGGGGGTGCACAAACTACCGGGTATGCCGAAGTGTCGAGTGGCCTACTCATGGAGATGAGGGAGGTTGCTACGCTTCGGGTACTTGGCGGGTAGTTTGCCGCACCCGTAGGGGTCTTGGGTGGGGTATTGGCTATTCACCGCGACCGTGTAATCTGTTTTTGTTACAGGCTCGTACAAATTACAGATTCCTAGTATATCCAATGTATTCATCTGTGATCTGAAATGTTTATCATTGCAGTATATCTATATATGATATTATTTAGGCGTTGCTTATGTTTTACAGACGCGCTAGCCCAGCCCCCGCTCTGTCGTTAGTTAAGTAACCTAACGGGTAATGACGGGGCCCAGTGGCGAATGCGAATGGCATAAGCGTACGTCATATTTTGGTTGTTTTCTGCAATGGTAGGATTAAATGATGGGACGCATTAAAAGAACTAATGCAAGAATATCACGCATTAAAAGAACTAATGCAAGATAATAAACCAAGTTAAAGTCGTTGGAACACTTTCGAAAAACCACTCGGTTCTTTTCAAAACAAACTTTTAAAATACGGAGTTTGAGCCACTCCATTTAAAAGCTATCTCGTTCCATCGACTAAATCAAGTTCACTACGTTCACGGTTTTGCCAAAACCATCCGTAGCCCTCCATCATTTCAGTTAAATATTCGCTAGTATTCAAGCTATGTATTTTGACCTCACGCCAAGGCATAGTGATTGGTAGCTGCCGGATATTTATCTGTTGCATAGATAGAATGCGTTGGTTTGAGACAGTCGTACTGCCATTTTGGCCTACGTCAAGGGTATGTATGGGTGGATTCAAATTAACCTGGATAATGATGGGACGAACTTGACATGTGACTTATGACATTTTGACCTCACGCCAAGGTCATAAGAGCATGGGGCAAAAATCCACATCGGGAGTTTCATAAGTACTGAAACTTGCTAGATTTGCATACCATTTGGAGTGTGATGATTCTGGTAGGATTCCTTCAGTTTCGTCATGCGATGATATTTGGATCCCGATCCTACTGTGAGTATATGCTACTCCTCGGGAAATTTCTCGCTTAACAATCAATGCTATAAACCTAGTAGGTGCCTAGAAAGGTGTTAGCGGGGCTACGCCCCCAGGGAAAAGAGGTTCTCTAATTAAGGAACTTCGCGAAAGCGTTGGAAAACCTCCCTCGAAGTACCGACACCGGCCTGGCTGAACGGTTAAGCAAAAATTGTACGGTGGGATTGATCCTGACTAATTCTTCCTTTATGGTTTGAGGAGGGATTCGAGAAACAGTGGGAGCCATCCTGTTTAGACAAACTAAAAACCACTCTAAACTTGCAAGAGCATCATGCTGATTGTTTCTTCTTCTCTCCAAATTGCAGCGACCAATCAACATGACTGGACTTAAGTTACTCCTAGATAAAAACAAACTGACATGGCCAAACTACAAACATTGGCTCAGGAATGTCAAGATAGCAATCACTTATGACAAGCTGGGGTATCTTCTTACCACCAAAGCTCCCCCTGTCCCTGGTCCAACTTCCAATGTCGCGGATATGGAAATCCGCAAGACTTGGGAGATTGATAGCGCGAAGGCCAAGTGCCTCCTGCTTGCCTCAATGGACAACGAACATCAGAGGAGGCATGAGAATATAGACATGGAATCCATATTGCTCCATACAAAAGAACTGTATGGAGAGCAATCTCGTATCGCAAGATACGAAGCGTCGAAAAAGTTGTTTTCGACAAGAATGGCCGTCGGATCATCAGTAGCCGAGCACGTGCTAAAGATGATCGGCTACATTGAGGAGCTCGCTGACCTAGGGATCACATTGGAGAGTGAGCTATATACGGATATAGTTCTCCAGTCCCTTCCTTCCACTTACGCCCAGTTCATACTGAACTTCAACTTACAAGAAAAAGAGGTTGAACTTTCAGAGCTCCTCAACATGCTGAGGAGCGCAGAGGGCACCCAACAGAAAGGTAGGGATACATTCACTTTGTTTGTAGGAGGATCATCTTCTTCTAGGTCCAAGGCGAAAGCCAAGGGAAAGAAGAAGAAGGCCCCCGCCAAACCAAGGGGCGGTGTTAGTAAGGTGGATACGAAGGGAAAAGGTAAAGCAACAAAGATAGCGGGGAAGCTTGTGGATAAGGAAGAATGCTTCTATTGTCATAAGAAAGGACACTGGAAGAATGATTGCAGGGCCTGGAAGGCCAGAACACAGGAATTGAAGCAGGTTGCAGTTTCAGGTGTGTATGTTATTGAAAACTGTCTTTCAATAAACTCTACTTCCTGGGTATTGGATACCGGATCAGGATCTCATATCTGTAATTCTTTGCAGGCGTTGAGAAACCGTAGGGTTTTGAACGCAGGTGACATGACCCTCAGAGTTGCGAACGGAGCTAGCATGGATGCTAAAGCCGTGGGGGACTATCACCTGGGAATGTCAGATGGACATGTTTTGGTTTTGCGTAATTGCTTTTTTGTACCCAACGCAACTTGTAATATCATTTCTGTATCTTTAATTTCTAAAGAAGGTTATGAATTTGCGTTTGTAAGTAATGTTGTAAACATTCACCTTAATCAAGTTTTGATTGGGTCAGGTACATTGAGTAATGGTATATACGTGTTAAACCAACCACAGATTTTTAATGTCCAGAATACACACAAAAGAAAGTCTCCAGAAATAAATCAGACTTTCTTATGGCATTGTAGATTGGGTCACATCAATGAGAGAAGGTTGACGAAGTTACATACAGAAGGATATTTGAATGCGTTCGAATATCAGTCGTATGCCACTTGTCAATCCTGTCTCAAAGAAAAGATGACAAAGACTCCGTTTACTGGACATGGAGTAAGAGCGAGCTCGCTCTTGGGACTCGTACACAGTGACGTGTGCGGTCCAATGTCTACACATGCCCGAAGCAGACATTCTTACTTCATTACTTTTACGGATGACTTCTCGAGGTACGGTTATGTCTTCTTAATAAAACATAAGTCCGAGGCCTTTGGAAAATTCCAGGATATAAGAATGAAGTAGAGAAACAGACCGGCAAAAGTATTAAGATTCTAAGATCGGATCGAGGTGGAGAATACTTAAGTGCCGAGTTCCTGGACTATTTAAAAGAGAACGGAATTCTCTCTCAGCTTACTCCTCCTTACACCCCGCAACATAACGGTGTATCGGAGAGACGGAACCGCACCCTATTGGATATGGTGCGGTCCATAATGGGTAACGCTGAGTTACTGCGATCATTCTAGGGGTATGCGCTAGAATCAGCTGCGTACCTTTTGAACCGAGTTCCGACTAAGACTGTGCCTTCCACACCATATGAAATGTGGAGTGAGAAGAAACCCTATCTTCAATATCTGAAGATCTGGGGATGTCCGGCTTTTGTCAAAAAGCAGCATGCGGACAAGCTCGAGGCACGTTCAGTACTGTGCAAGTTTGTGGGATACCCAAAGAACACCAGGGGGTATCTTTTCTACTACGCAGAGAAACAAAAAGTCCTTGTTTCTTGTAATGCCCACTTTCTAGAACACCAGTTCTTAGAAAAGGAAATAAGTGGGAGCGCAATAGAACTGGAAGAAATTCCAGAACCACGGACTAATACTGAAAGTTTAGTGGAACCAGAGGGTTCGGAAGAACAGGACATTCCTACGCCGCTCCGCAGGAGTAGTAGGCAGTCTCATCCGTCCGAGAGATACTGCGGTTTTCTCATAGACGGGGATAGAGAGGATCGCATCATAGATTATGATGAGCCTACTAGCTTCCTGCAGACCGTTCAGAGCGTTGACTCAGTGAAATGGCTGGATGCAATGCGGACCGAAATGGAGTCCATGTACACCAACAAGGTATGGACGTTGGACATTGCTCCAGACGGGGTAAAACCCGTAGGATGCAAGTGGATCTTCAAAAGAAAGATTGGTGTAGATGGACAGGTTGAGACCTATAAAGCTAGGCTGGTAGCAAAGGGTTTTCGTCAAATACCTGGCTTGGACTATGACGAAACCTTCTCTCCAGTAGCCATGCTGAAATCCATTCGGATCCTTCTTGCCATTGCTGCCTTCCACGATTATGAGATTTGGCAAATGGACGTAAAGACAGCTTTTCTAAATGGAAATTTAGAGGAGTGTGTCTATATGGACCAGCCGGAGGGTTTCATTCAGAGTGGGAGCAGCGGAAAGGTGTGCAAGTTGCTTAAGTCCATCTATGGACTAAAGCAGGCATCGCGGAGTTGGAACATCTGCTTTGATGAGACGGTCAAAGAATTTTGCTTTATCAAAAATCCAGAGGAACCATGCATCTATAGTAGATTTGTAGCGAGAACTGTAGTATTCCTCGTTTTATACGTGGATGACATTCTCTTAATAGGAAATGACATTCCTATGCTACAATCTGTCAAGGGGTTCTTGTCACACAGGTTCTCCATGAAAGACCTGGGTGATGCCTCATACATTCTGGGTATCCGGATCTACCGTGACAGATCCAAGAGGATATTAGGACTTTCACAGTCCAGGTACATCGACACCATACTGAAGAGATTCAGTATGGAAGATTCCAAGCACGGTAACCTACCGGCTTGTCACGGGATCACCCTCTCTAAAGAGATGTCTCCCAAGACTGATTTGGAGAGGGATTGCATGTCTATTATACCCTACGCTTCTGCGGTAGGCTCTATAATGTATGCGATGTTGTGTACCAGACCGGATGTAGCTTATGCACTGAGTGTGGTAAGCCGGTATCAGTCAAACCCTGGGGAGAAACACTGGATAGCGGTAAAGAACATTCTCAAGTACCTAAGAAGGACTAAGGAGATGTTCTTGGTGTATGGCGGAAAAGACCTCCAGATCGAGGCCTTTGCTGACTCCAGCTTCCAGAGTGACAAGGATGATTCCAAGTCCATGTCGGGTTTAACCTTTACCCTCAATGGAGGGGATGGTGTGTTGGAAGAGCTCCAAACAGGAAACCGTTGCAGACTCGACGATGGAAGCGGAATACATCGCTGCATCTGATGCCTCAAAAGAAGCTGTCTGGATGAGGAAGTTCTTGAAAGAACTTCAGGTGGTTCCGTCCATTGTTGATCCAATACCTCTGTATTGCGACAACAACGGGGCTATAGCTTTAGCGAAGGAACCCAGGTCCCATCAGAGATCCAGGCACATCTTGAGGCGGTATCACCTGATCAGGGAAATCGTGGATCGCCAGGAGATCGAGGTCCGGAGAGTCGCTTTAGAAGACAACACTGCAGATCCATTCACCAAGGCCTTGCCCCAGACTCAGTTCGAGCGGCTGATCGAGATGATAGGTCTTCGATACGCCAGTACATGGCCTTAGTGCAAGTGGAAGATTGTTAGTGTATATGCCCTAGAGGCCATTACAGTATCATACTAGTTTGTATATTACTTAATGGATGCTTTGGATATTCACCTTGTATATACAATCTTGCTCAAAATAGTAGTATGCTACTTGGTTTGTTTCTACTTCAATGTGTACATGTGTTTATTTTTGTATATCGCCTATACACATTAGTGGAGCCCTTAGGATCTTTGCTTGATTACCAGCGATGTGATGGCCGTCACACTAGTGGGGCTGGGTAATCTATAAGCACATCCTTATGCAGGTCCCTGGTCGCAGGACTATCGAGACAGGGCATCGATACTCCGGAGTAGACCAGCGCATGCGCTTCTCATCCCAGTGTGGGAGACGGTCTGTCCTACAGCCGTCAGTACGTCGTACTTGAGATAGTATGCGGGTGCCCGTTAGGTTACGGGTACACTGGACAGGACTCGTCGGGAACTGACTAGTTGGTATTATACCTATCGTCAGTTATCAGTTCCCAGGTGACATGAGTACAGCTTAGTCCGCTGACTTGACACTGTCACTTCGCCTCGGGTGTGTTCCCACTATACTTTGATCACTACCCTACCACGGCTCAATGGAGTCGTGCAAACAGGTTGTGGTTGGGTGCAGTCCCGAAGCACTTGGAGGCAGTGACGGTTAGACAGGATTCGTCTCTCCCGGTATTGGGGGTTGACATCGCGCTGTGTCTAGGAGAGCCATTACACGAGTAGTCCCTGGCCAGGGCAAACGAGATATACTGGTAGGTTTCCAGTGTTATCTTAGGGTGTTTTGGGCTTCGCTCCGGCACGACTTGTACCGCTATTGGGGGACTGACGTTTACCACCCCCTAGGCCCGCCATGCGATGTATCAGATGAACAGACCGGACTGTACGGAGAATGTCACACTCAGGCTCAGTAGGAGTTCAGATGGGTTTCGCCTCGTCGGTCTTCTTATCGGCATTACCTGGGGACCGTTACGCACAGCTAGTGCCGCTTGCGGTCTGTGGTTAAACCCACTGCCAGCGTAGTGTCGAGTCTTTAGAGTCCCACACAGAAAGCTTTTCGCCTTTAGGCAAAAGAGTAGAGGTCGCATGGTATTGCGACTGGTCGCATGGTTTTGCGACATGGTTCGGTCACATCCGTGCACTTGTGCACGTATAGTGTCCGGACAGTTTACACTAGCGGGCTTTGGATTAAGCCAAATCCTAGTGTACCTTATGGGATTGGATTTATCCAGTTTGCATTCGTGTTCCTCGGAACGCGGATGCGGGTGTGTATGCACAGTTGACAGGGAGGCAGAGGCAGCAGATTCTCATTAGGGTTGTTGACAGTTGACTTTTTGACTTTTTGCTCAACCCTAATGAGAATATGATATGTGATTAACTATTATATTAATTAAGTATTATGGTGACATGGTTGTTGACTTTTGTTGACTTTGTTGACTTTTTGACTTTTGTTGACTTGTTGACTTTGTTGACCGGTTGACTAGGATTGACTAGTTGACCATCATGATAACCATAACCATCATTTCATGGCAAAGACTTTTTCTTGCTTGCTCATTTAGGTAAAATGAGTAGATGATATGATATGGTTATGGTTGCTTCAACCATCACACATAAGACTTTTTTGATATGATGAGTTATGATTACTTTAGATTATGAGAGGGTGAAAGACAAAAGAGAGCCTCATTCTTTCTTGCTCATTCTCTCTCTTGTTCTTGAGCTCTCCATTTTGCTCTCACCCTCTTGCTCTTGCTCCCTCTCTTTAATCTATGGTTCTCTTGTCTCATGAGTTGAGAATCAAGAACCATAGATAAAATCCCATTCTAAATCTTCTCTACTCATTCTAGTTCACTAGGTTTAGTAAACCAAGTGAACTAGTTTATTAGAAGAACGAAGAAGGAGCTAAAGGTTGGAGCTTTCAAGTGGATCTATCTTCGGCGTACAATGACGACGAGAAGGAGCCATCGGACCACCACCGGAGCTTGAAGACGAAGGAGTTCAAGACAAGTTTAGGTATAACCATCTTCATCCGAGTAGCTAACTCTCTTTAGCAAGTTTGCTAGTTTTAGTTTAGGAAAAGATCCCGACTTTGTTTAGTCCATGTTGCCCCTTGCGCTAAAAATTTGATTTTTATACCGTTTCCGCCTCCCCGTAAGAACCGGGGGTCGCAACGTGGACTTACAGAAGATATACCCTCGCGAATGCTTGGGATATCCAACAAACTTACACAAAACAGACCTTGCCTCGAGTCTCTTCCCCTCCCATATTTCATATGGGGTGGTAGGCACAGATTTGGTGGGAACCTTATTCAGTAGGTATGCTGCTGTCTCCAGTGCATAGTTGTCACGTCCCGAAATTACGGAACATGACCGGCAACTAGACTACGAACGTCTCGAGGCGTACGTACTCTAAGTAAGCCGAGCCCAGAAATCCAAACCAAGAAAGGTAGTAGAGTGTAGAAAAAACCACTATATGTCAACCAGCTAGCAATATAATATACAACGCCTAAAGGCGAGGATCACAACAGAGAAGGAAACTCAACAGCATGAAATCCACAAAAATATCACGCGCGGCGCTAAGGTCGAAAGAATAAACATCATTGGTCTCTATCTCAAATAAATACATGTTTGGTTGATGGAACTTCTAGATACAACTGAAATATAATATACAATGTATAATGATGGGTATGATACAAATAACCCACCTACTAGCAAGTTACCCGAAAGAAGTAGTGCCCGCAAAGCCGTAATGAAACCTGTACGGCAACACCTGCAAGAAACTGGGGCACAACGGGGGTGAGTTGCCAACTCGTGAGCAGAAAAAGATCTACGAACAGAAAATCGCATGTATGACGCAATCCTAGGTCATACGATCATAATATATAATCCTCAAATATATAACCAGAAGACTATAACAATGACTAGGGTAAATATCTAACCCAAGTGTAATCCCATATGCCCGTGTCAGTGCATCAGGTGGCAATGTATCATATCGATGATGTATGAATGCATGAAACCGAATGCATGTACAAAAGAAAACTGCTTTCATAAATTTTTGAGATTTCAGTATTTTTAAAATGAGGTATCATAATGAAATCAGCAAAAAACAGTGCCTAGCATCGGCACAAAACATAAATCCCAATGTCTCGATATCTCTTTGTCACAATATCTGTACCTCAATATCTCAAAGTCTCAATGTCTCAATCACAATATCTAGGACGCCGTCAGTCCAGACCGGCCCCTACCATCCATCTCATGACCACGACGGTATCCTCCGGATATCCGACGCGTCGGGTAATATCACCGGTCGGTCGTGCTCCCCTGCACAGGCTCAACGCCATCTCCTGCGATCTTCTTGCCCCGGGGTACCACACCGGGCCCACCATGTACCCGAAACAGTTCATCCGCCTCCTCGAATCGGGTCTCGAAATCCATCAGCAAACTCATGGTGGACGACTTATACATTATGGGAAAACCACACTTTTTATTTCAAAAGAGAGAAAGCAGTTTATATAAGTTTTGCGGTTTTCCCCCCAAATCCAGAAAATATCATGGAGATCCGAATCATCAATAGCATGTAAAATCATGAATGTAAGCATGAGAATCCATGAATGCAGCATTTAATAAATAACAGTGTGCATGAAGTGACAAGTAATGACTACAATGCCAAGCTGGCATATATGGCAAGTACACTAATATCATGTCACTACTAGCTAAAAAGCTAAATCAAGCAATAATATTCTCTAAGTGTATGTGACATGGCAATTTCTGATGAAGATGTGTGTGAGCCGGCAAGTAAGTGTACGTGGTACATACACATCATCGGTAATGGTGCTGGTGTCCTAACAGCATGATATCAATAATAGAATATGAATCACAACAGTATGCGATGCGGAGCAACAATAATAATATGCGGGAGCTGAATACTAAACACCATGATCGCTAAACTGCATCTAGTGTCATAAGAGTCATATGGCTACACCACTATAAGGCTGAGTTAAAGCTAACAGTGGGTAAGGGAAACCGCCTAACCTCTGAGTCGATACATATAAATATATATAGTCGGTGATCCCGCCTCGATAATATCACATCCGATACCATATCCCTATAATCGGTTATTCCCAAGTCAAGAGTGCGGATCAAACATCAAAATATAGCTCGTATGTAAATCCGTCGTACTGCATCCCAAATCTGGGTACGGGTCAATATCATGTTCATCACATTATTTATCTGGTATCCTCTTTTATCAAGATCATCATCCGGGGTACTGACCTACGTCTAGTACAACATTAATATCATCAATTCAATCATGATCTAGCTGCTGATCTACAGCCTCAAATAAACTGATATCGTCATAAAGTAGGATACATCACTCAATACGACCCACTAAAAATATCTAACATGTCTTATCTCATTTCACGATCACATGTCAACTATTCAATGTATATTACTCGGATATGTATCGTCGTCTAAAGATCCGCTATAATATCAGGACGTATCTCAAATATGAGCCCTGCTATATCACCGATATCATAACCTCAGATCAGACTCATCGACCCATCTCAATCTCAAGTATCATCCTCAAATCCGTATGTGAACACATAGTCCCATACCCATATGAACGCATATCTATATAGTATCCCGTATGTACATATGAAATAAGGATGTATGCAAGTATGTATGTGTGTATATGTATGTGTAGTGCACCCACTACCCTAGGGTTTCGTAACCTTTCACCAATCCAACACACCAATTATCCATCCTAAACATCAATAATTTCCAAAAACAACATAAGATAATTATATGTGTGTATACGCATCCGTATACATCACGATGAATTGCGGGTGTGCTATATGCCATCCACCCGACTTCTCCCCGTAGATATAAATCTACTCACCTTGCTCATGTGTGCCGGTGCCGATGTCGCCATTTGCATCTCTAACGCCTCGACGCCACGTGGGGTACCTACAAGGATATCACACGCTAAAACACATGAAAACCATATCGGAAACCAAAGTGGTGCACGCTATGCCCATAGGTAAAAACCTGTAGCCTTGCGTGCAAACACAGCCAATATCCCTCTGCCGTTGGTGTTCAAACGCAACCCGACAGAAACGAATCACCAAATACCAAAATCCATATGAAAACAAGTCGCAAATCATGCGCCAACTCAAGAAAATCAACCCAGATTCTACCCTGTTTGGAATCAGACAAAATTGGACATTCCAGGGGTCAAGTTTATAGGTAAAAGGGCTAGGCACCAAAAACGAGGGGGGTTTCCCCTGCTCTGGCCGCAAATTGAGGCCAGGGGGATTAAATCTGCGGCCAAGGAAATGAGGTTGGGGCTAGGGTTTTGGGTATTGGTTTCTATCTGCCTGCATATCTCACTGCCAAGCCAATATTATTTTAGGAGGTACGGGTTGATAGCAGTTTCCAGAAAGGCCACAAAGTCGACAAAATCTATAAAATACGCCAGGTCGAAACATTTAGGTAACTAACTGGGAATCTGGGGTAATCTTGGTTAAAATGTTCTCAAATACACCTAATAAGGTTACCCTAACGATCAAAACCATCACTTGGCCACATCTCACTCAAAATCACTAAAACTAGCACTAGATCACAAATATAACACTAAATTTCAGCCTACTACCCATAACTTGCAAGATATGAGTTGTGTTGCAAGATTATACCTCAAGAGGGTGCTAAGATGAAGGAGAAGGGAAGGAGGATGTGGTGGAAGGGTGGGTTGCTGCTGCTGAGCTCCTGCTTGTGGCTGTTCTCTTTTCTTGTTGCAGTTGCTGATGCTGCATCTGCTTGAAATTTCTCTTTTGTTTTGTGTTTCAATGTGTGTTGCAGCAGCAGAAGTGTTGGGGCTGTGGCTGATATAGGGTGGAGTGTTGTAGTATCTGATGTTGATAGAAATTGTGGCTGAAGTTGTGCTGATGTTGTTGATGTAGCTGCTGTTCTGGTGGCTGAAAATGTGCTGATGATGTTGGGTATGGGGCTGATGGTGTTGCAACTGATGTGAGTGTGTAGGTGTTGGGCTAAGGTGTTAGGGGCTGGTGTGTGTGTTATGATGGGGTTGCTGCTGATGCAGCAGAGGTTGGTATGTGTGTGTGAGTGTGAGAGAGATGTGAGTGTTTGAGAGGCAAACAAAAAGTTTGAAATGAGATGAGTTAACCCCCATCACCCTCTCTCTCACTCCTACACAAGTCAACCCCCATCCCTAATCACCATTAATTAAGCTCAATTAACCTAATCAAATGGTTAGACCACCATGGTCATCTAAGCATGGTAACCCTAGACTTAACCAAAGTTAACATGCACATGTGTGTGCAGCCCAGATAAAATTCCGATAAAATATCTATAAAACCAGATAAAATATTAAAAAGCCATTTTGGCAAACCTTTTACCAAAACTCCATTTTAGAATTTTTCGCATTTATCGGCATTTAATTATACCGAAATATTCAAATATTAAATAAAATAATATTAAATTATAAAAATTCCCAAAAATAATATTTTATTTTTTGAAATGTTACAATCTTCCCCCCTTAAAGAAATTCGGTCCCCGAATTTAAATTTAAACCCCCAAATTCTAAAACATTTCAATAAAATGTCCAAGTCAACGGGGCTCCGAAATCATCAATACATGAAACGCCTCGTAGCGCAATACATGCACATGAGTAATGAGTAGATAACTCGAAATCAAAACTCCATCAAGCATCTCGCAATCATCGGAGTCAAGGTGAAAACACGAATGCCAAATCCAAGGCAAAACCGATATGCTAGAAATCGGAACTATACATGTAGATATATGAAGGAAATGCATGACAAAATTCTTTAAAGTCGATGTACAATGCGCATAACACTGCACAGTGGCGGACGTCTCTATAAGAAAATAGCCATATACGTATATATCTTTTGTTTAATATGCACGCCCCGCCGTTTTGAAAACAATTTAGAAGGGTTCCCTCGTTTTAAACGTTTCGTGTCGTATCGGACACGTATGTAAATAATGAGACTATAGCTCGCTTTTGGAAATCCCTTTGAAATCTATCGATGCATGCAAAATATATCCAGGCACTGTCCGCTGACTAGTCCTGCTCAGTACGAAAACACATAGCAAATATCATAAAACATAGTGCTCCGTAGAAACCAATTCAAAAATGCATATGAAAACTCTGTGCGTCCGGTGCGCACGGAAGTCAAAATTCATACATGTGCCAAGCAGGTGCACAAAAACAACATCAAGGTGCAACGGGTGTGCACACATCATCGGTCATAGGCAGCGTGCGTGCCTGACAGCAAAATCAGGTGCATCTGACTTGCACGAAAAAAATCCCGATTTAGTGCATCTGGTGTGCGCCATATCGCATCTCATAACCTGCGCCCAACATGCGCTAAAAATCCAAATCCGGTGCATCCATCATGTACGAAATCATGAAATCCAATATCAAGCGTCGAACACGCGCAAACTCCAATCAGGTGCATAAAGTGCACAAAACAAATACCGAGCATCACCATCGAAATCGAAACACAGTGCATCTGAGTGCACAAAGCGAATCACTGCACTGCAAGCATATATGGACTATACCGAGTGCCAAAAACCAAATCGTGTGCGCACAAAATCAACTCAACTGTATGAGACCCATAAAATCATAGTCATGAGAAACCAAGGCACGAAAACAATGTCAAGTGCAACAACTGTGCAACAATCGTAAATACTCAATAGGTGCAACCATGGTGCATGAAAACAAATATCATGAGACCCAATCATCAAAACCAAATCGCCCAAAATACCGAAATCAAGTATGGAGGAATAGTCCCGCTCAAGCGCATCCTCCACGAATCTCTGGCTAACTGTCGTGGTCACTCATAACATGTCTCGTCGACGTTCCTGAACTCTGGCCTGCTGGTGTGCGTAACATAGCCAGTTCTGGGTCCAAGTCTTCTCTATAGATTACCAATCTCACGATTCATCGGCTCATCGGCCCTGTTAGGTGTGCTAACGGGTACGATTCCGTTCTTGCACTTCTCTGGTCATCTCTCGGTCAATCATCGCGACCACTCGTAAGCAGCATGTCATCGGCGTCGGCCTCTGGCTCTCTTAATGTACGTGGCACATCTGATCCTGAGTGCAAACATCATTGCAGCAGTGTACTGGATGGAATCCTGCTCAAGGTCTCTTCTAAGACTCATCTCTGCCAATAGTCCGGAAGTCACCGTCCTTTAATATATCTGCTTCTTGCTCCGCAACAGCTGCAAACTCATCACGACTCCTCCTGGATGGTATATCCGGTACTATGCCTCGGCATGCGCATCGCATCTCTGATGTCGGCGGAGTGGAACGTCATCTTGCCCAGATTTGCATGAACCTCTTGCTCCACTTTTCTCTAATGTTGACTGCTTCGGACTCGTCTCGTCGTGGCTGCATGGACTGAGCTCCAACGGCTGTCTTCGTATCTGGAGTCTCCCAAGAAGTGCATATCACCACCTAGCATCCGAATGAAGTCGAGCCATCCGATCGATTTGTCAAGACCTCATAATCCCCCAAGGGCTCAACATCTTGGGTACAGTATAATAGTATCGAGTACATACCACAGCATCGGTGGTCCAGCCGTAGAAAGGCAAACCCAAGCCTCAATAATGGCGCCGCAGAACTGCCGCAAACCCTAAGGTTCAAAGGCTTTCACACGGTCATTAAGTCGAGTTAGGGTTTCATTCTTCTAGAGGGACCATAGAATTGCATGAATGTCTTCCCGAATACTTTAAACTTGGAATAATAGGTTTCTGACATTCGATCGTCTCTGTCGACTCTCAACGTCTCTGCGTGAAGTCGTCTCAGCTGGAATCAATCTATCTGATGACCTCGCATCGGGGTAGCGAACGATCCACATGTCCTAGTCATTCATCCTTGGTGACTAGCGACCTTTATCATCCCTTAGTATCACTCGTACCGCAATAGCTCCAACATCTGGGGCAATCTCTCATCGTTCGCAGCAATACTGGCTCACTCGCATGCACGCTGAACAGTGCCTCGATCATCACGAATAAGCCATACACCAACGGTCATCAAAATCTGGCTGGCCTCTGTCAGTGGCTCAATCCTCTGGTGCTGATCGGCACGTCCGAGCAATCTCATACAGCGATCCATCAAACGCTTGTAGCGCAAAAACACAGTAAAAGACACATCTCTGCAATCGTGTGTCGCCGGAATCATGCCATGGTCAGTCCTCGTTCGGAACGAGCTCGTTCTGACCACAACGCTAGCCGTAGCTCTCCCTGCCCGTAATCGTGGCAGCAAAACCATAACTGGTACCGATGAGGCTAGATCAGGAATGAATATGATACTGAACAAAGAAATATACACCCTAAGGCTTCTTAAGTGGAGTGGCGTGTCGTAAATATTCCGCGGAACATACCCACGGTACGTCACTCTACTTTAGTCACCTATTCCATCAACCAAGGGTCATCCTACGCTCCAAAGGTAAAACCTAACGCTTTGATACAAAATTTTTCACGTCCCAAAAGTACGGAAAATGACCGGCACCTAGACTACGAACGTCTCGAGGCGTACGTACTCTAACTAAGCCGAGCCCATAAAGGTAGTAGAGTGTAGAAAAAACCACTATAAGTCAACCAGCTAGCAATATAATATACAACGCCTAAATGCGAGGATCACAACAGAGAAGGAAACTCAACAGCACGAAATCCACAGAAATATAATGTGCGACGCTAAGGTCGAAAGAATAAACATCACTGGTCTCTATCTCAAATAAATACATGTTTGGTTGATGGAACATCTAGATACAACTGAAATATAATATACAATGTATAATGATGGGTATGATACAAATAACCCACCTACTAGCAAGTCACCCGAAAGAAGTAGTGCCCGCAAAGCCGTAATGAAACCTGTACGGCAACACCTGCAAGAAACTGGGGCACAACGGGGGTGAGTTGCCAAATCGTGAGTAGAAAAAGATCTACGAACAGAAAATCGCATGTATGACGCAATCCTAGGTCATACGATCATAATATATAATCCTCAAAATTATAACCAGCAGTCTATAACAATGACTAGGGTAAATATCTAACCCAATTGTAATCCCATATGCCTGTGTCAATGCATCAGGCGGCAATGTATCATATGGATGATGTATGAATGCATGAAACCGAATGCATGTACAGAAGAAAAATGCTTTCATAAATTTGTGAGATTTCTGTATTTTTAAAATGAGGTATCATAATGAAATAAGCAAAAAACAGTGCCTAGCATCGGCACAAAGCATAAATCCCAATGTCTCGATATCTCTGTGTCACAATATCTGTACCTCAATATGTCAATGTCTCAATGTCTCAATCACAATATCTGGGGCTGATGGTGTTGCAGCTGATGTGAGTGTGTTGGTGTTGGGCTAAGGTGTTAGGGGCTGGTGTGTGTGTTATGATGGGGTTGCTGCTTATGCAGCAGAAGTTGGTATGTGTGTGTGAGTGTGAGAGAGATGTGAGTGTTTGAGAGGCAAACAAAAAGTTTGAAATGAGATGAGTTAACCCTCATCACCCTCTCTCTCACTCCTACACAAGTCAACCCCCATCCCTAATCACCATTAATTAAGCTCAATTAACCTAATCAAATGGTTAGACCACCATGGTCATCTAACCATGGTAACCCTATACTTAACCCAAGTTAACATGCACATGTGTGTGCAGCCCAGATAAAATTCCGATAAAATATCTATAAAACCAGATAAAATATTTAAATGCCATTTTGGCAAACTTTTTACCAAAACTCCATTTTAGAATTTTCCCCATTTATCAGCATTTAATTATACCGAAATATTCAATAAAATATTATTAAATTATAAAAATTCCCAAAAATAATATTTTATTTTTTGAAATGTTACAATAGCCCCAGAAGGAAATAGGTAACTCTGCTGTGCGCATCATAGAGCGCACCATATCTAATAGGGTGTGGTTCCTCCGTTCAGATACACCGTTGTGCTGTGGTGTATATGGAGGAGTCAGCTGAGAGAGAATCCCTTTCTCTTTTAGGAATTCATTGCTCAAGTATTCACCTCCTCGATCAGATCGAAGGATTTTAATACTTTTCCCGGTTTGGTTCTCGACTTATTATTTATATTCTCTAAATTTCTCAAAAGCTTCAGATTTGTGTTTCATCAGGAACACATATCCGAACCTAGAGAGATCGTCAGTGAATGTAATGAAGTACGAAGAACCATCCTGTCACGGCCCGTAGGGCACGGAACGTGACTGGCACTTAAGTTTACGAAACGTCTCAAGACGTCCGTAAAATAAGTAAACCAAAGCCCAGAAACCAAAACCAAATAAGCAAAAGAGTGAAGAAAACCCAATCAATTGAAAGCGAGTTTATCAAATAAGTCATATAAAACCTTTTTAAAAACAATATCAAATTTTCCGAAAATTTCGGCAGAGTCTCCTTTGTAAATACTGGCCCCCAAAATGGGTACAACAAGAATATATATAAATCCAACAAATATGGCATCCCCAAGCGGGAGCTAGCTCTTCGCCACAAGGCGGTCACAAATCCCACGCAATATAAAACAACAACATGCAAAATAATCATAATGAAGCATGAGAAAAACAGCATGTCGACTCAAGTGAGCTCGACCCCAAAATACAGCATAAGAAGTCCACAAATCTCACAGTCTCATCTCTAGGTCAATATACAACAATACTGATAGATACAGTAGATGGAGTACTCTAGATACAAAGAATATACAAGATGGTACAAAAATAATAATACAACCCACCTACGAGCAAAACCCTCGAGTCCTGGCAAAAGAGGCAAAAGAAGCGGTGCGCCCGCCGCTACTGTGCTGACGGAGCGGACCTGCAAAAGACTGTGGCACAACGGGGGTGAGTTGCCAACTCGTGAGTAATAAATAATATCTATAGAGGCTATCGCAAGTATGCACACAAGCATCCTAGCATCTATAATACAGGCATGGCAGGATATAATAGCAGGTATGCATGCAATATGACTATACTAGCAAGTATGTATGCAATATAAATATACTCGTGATCCGCATATGTAAGTATAAGAAATCATCCTTTTCCTTTAGGAATCTCCTTTGAAATATCAACACAATACCAATAGAACCAAACAGAATCCGTGTCCAGCAACGACACCTCAAAACTGTCTCAAATCTCAAATCAAAGTATCTCTGGCCTCAGCCGTCCGGCTGACCCATCTCAAATATCAATATCTCATCATCTCGCGGCCACGGTCGGTATTCTCTGGATATCCACCGTGCCAAAACAGTCACCGGTAAGTAATCCATCCCCTGCCAGGCTCAACGTCAACAACACATTCCTTTTGCCCCGGGGTACCTTACCGGGCCTACCATGTACCCGTGACGGTTCCTCCACTCCTCGACACGGATCTCGAAAACCACATCAAACTCATGGTGGACGACACTTACATCACTAGAAAGCCGCAATTTACATATTTAAAAAAAATAATAAGTTTAGAAATTTTGCGGCTTTCCCCCGAAATCCAGAAATATCATAAAATCTCAAGAAATCCTCATAAGTGCATATGTCAATGATAATGAATGCATATGGTATCAATAATCAAGTTGCGATGTGTGATTAATAGATTAGGCATGAACAAATAATATGATGAAGTACATGCACATGAATAGCAATCCTACGATTTCATTTTAAGGAATTAAAACAATAGCACATGTTAAAATATCAATTATAGTAAAAGGTTTCAATTTAAAGGTTATCTAGTGTGGTGGCATGGCAATTATCAGGGTGTGTGTGTAAGCATGAATAGTGCTCGTGCTGAAAATAAAAACCCTGGCAATGGTGCAGGTGTCCTATTAAATGGGTTCGCATATGTATGTCAATATAAGGCATGAATGTAGCAAATAATCATACAAGTATTACACCCCTAATTACTAACAGTACTAAGAATCTTTTTAAGCTACTAAAACTATCGGGCGACTTGCGCCATCCAACGATAGTCCCCCGTAGATGTTACATCTACTCACAGGAATCCCTAGCTAGTCACGTCCAATCACCGCTTTCCCCTTTCGTGCCGCGTCTGACGTCTCCGCGACCGAACCTGAAATTTACATCAATACCAAACATAAGGTTACATAACATGAAACGACGCAAAACCCAAATGAAAATACTAACGTTCACAAGCTAGGTACAACGTGCACAAGGTGCGCGGAACACACGCGAAAATCGCAAAAAAACTAACTAAAACGTCGATTTGGTCGCCCGGAAAAACTAAAACCCGATCACTCAAAAATCCGCACTCACACATCCTAAATGTCATAGGATATGCCAAAAATATCATCAAGATATAGCAAATAATTCATCACAATATTTTTATAAAAACCTAGTAAGCCAGAAATTTGCAATTTGGTGCAAATATCGACAATTAGCGATAAAGTTAACACAATCCATCACAAACATCCAAACTAACCCACTAGATAGCCATTACACTAATTTTAAACCTTTTACAATGCGTCAAACCATAATTCCAACACAACAATCATGCTTCAATCTATTTCCATACACAACCCCTTTCTTGATTTTTTGTAATTAGCAATTACAATGAAAATCTCATACAAGATTAACTTAGATTAGCATAACATGAAGCCACTTAAGCAAAGTAACCTTATAGATTGGTTTAGTAAACAACTAGATAGCTAAATAGATTTAATTAACTAAATAATGGTTTTTAAAACCCTAGTTAACTCAAACCATTAACTTTATAAATCTAGAATGAAATTAGCACTAATATTAACACTAACACAACTCAATTAAAGAATTCTAACAATAAGAACATAACTTGGAGGAAATTATACCTCAAGTTCTATGGATCTAGCAAGAACAAGATGCCTCCAAAGATGGCTTCATAGCACCAAGATCCATGCAAGAAAGGTTAAGAAGAATGGATGAAGGATTTGGTTTGAATTTTGAATAAATTGTGGATTTTTGGAGCAAATTTTGGATGAACTTTGATGGAAGAAGAGTGGAGATTTGGGGCTGTTTTTTCTGCAGGAATTCAGCAGTGAGGGAGTGGGGAGAAGTGTGGGGAAGTGGGGAAAAAAAATCCAAGTCAACCCTCTCATATTACCATAATACCCTTACCCTTTAAATATATATATATAACCATTTTTAACCCATTTCTCACATGATTTAAGGTCAAAAAGAGGGGAAGAAAATTCTTGGGCTGATACAATAGTGTGGGGCCGGCCAAGGGGAGTGAGGGTGAGTGTGAGAGACTTTACAAAAAAATTCTATGCAAAAAGACCCCTCACAAGTCCAAAATTGCAAGTTTTAGCTTAAAATTCAATAAATTTCGTTTTCCATAATAAAAATTAGTTAAAACTTGAAATAAAATACTAAAAATTTATGTTACAACTAGATTTTAATTAACATGATTTTAAAGCTTAAATTTATCCCATTTAAATTTGTATTTATCGCTAATTTAATGTATTTTCTTACCGGCTTAAAATAATATTAAAAAATTGAAAAATAGGGAAAAAAATTTAAATGACCAAAAATTAATAAGTAACTCATTAGCTACTAAAAAAAGCAATTTCCTATCCAATTTAGGTATAATTAGTCCTAAACTGCAGAATAACAAAAAAGACGGTTTACGGAAAAATACCGAATTTTCACTGATTTTCAGGAAAACACCAAAACGACTTTTCAAGGCGCTACAATCTCCCTGGCATGTGTAGACATTGGACCGCGTACATCACTATGTATCAGTCCCAAAAGTTCGGTAACTCTTTCTCCGTGTCCCGTAAACGGAGTTTTGGTCATCTTGCCTTTGAGACATGACTGGAAAGTGTCATAAGATGAAAATTCAAAAGGATTCAAATATCCATCCTTATGCAACTTAGCTAGTCGTGTCGCATTGATGTGACCCAGTCTACAATGCCACAAGAATGATTCGTTCAGTTCTGAACTCTTCCTCTTGTGTGTGTTTGTTATGCTCAGAACTGTTGATTGATTTAGAACATAAATGCCATTGCACAACGTGCCTGATCCAACCAACTTTTGGTTCAGGAAAATGTTCATAACATTATCCTGTAATACAAAATTATATCCCTCTTTACTTAGTAAAGAAACCGATATAATGTTGCATATCAGGTTCGGCATGTAATAACATTCGTTCAGAATCAATGTATTATCAGTTGGCAATACAAGGTGATATTCCCCGACGGTTTTATCTGCAACAATTGCACCATTTCTAACCCTTATGTCTTTATCACCTTGTCCAAGTTCTCTACCTTTCCTAAGCCCTTGTAACTGATTACATATATGGGATCCTGACCAGGTATCTAATACCAAGGACGTAGAGCAAATGGAGAAACAGTTCTCTGTAAAGAACACACCCGAAGAAAATGCATCAACATGTACTTTCTTCATTCGGGTGGCATGGGAATCCTGGTATTCCCCTATATCCTGTTCAGTCTTATAACTTTTATAAGAAAGAACGGAACCAACGTTCCCCAGCACAGTATAACATGCGGGTTCAGTCAATTCATCCATATTATTATCTTGTGTAAGGCATGATATGGTCGCTACCTGGAGAGAGAGAGAAGAAAACACTTTAGCGTATGCTCTTGCAAGATCAGATTGGTTATTATTTTATCTAATCAGTATGGCTCCCACTGTTTTTATCAAATCTTCCTTCAAACCTTAAAAGGAAAGACTAGCCGGGATTAATTACACCATACAATTTCGCCAATCTTTCAGCCAGGCCAGTGTCGGTATTTTGAGGGAGGTTCCCCGTGCTTTCGCATGGACCTAATTAAAGTAAACCTCGTTTTCCCAGAGGCATAACCCCGTTGACACCTTTCTTGACACCTACTTGATCGGCTAATTGTCCTATGTAAAACTCTCCCAGGAGTAACAATTACTCGCGGTGGGTATCGAGATCCAACTATCTCATAGAAAGTATGCAATCTCATTGCAAATTTCAACACTTGAAATTCCCGATAATATTTTTCCCCAAGCATCCCAAGACCTTGACGGAGGTCAAAAAACCACAGGGTGCAAGTCAAGTTCAACCCGTCATTTCTTGATTGAATCAAACCCACCCGGACGACCCTTGACGGAGGTCAAAAAGGTCGTATGACTACCCTAATCCAATTTGCATCATATGCATAAGCAGATAAATACTAGTTAGCTACCATACACTACGCCTTGACGGAGGTCAACAAACGTAGCACGAATACTAAGTAGGACTTATTTGAAATGACGGAGGGCTACGACAGGTTTTTCTGAAAACCTATTGCGTAATGAACCTGATATCGTTGTAGAATCGAGTGAATTTTGAAATGGAGTGATTTTGAGGCTTTCATTAGTTTTGCTAAAGAGGTCACTCCCGGTGAAGGGATCTCGGCTCTTTCCTCATCGAATAAGGTGCAGGACATATCATATATATCACTATGGAAAGCAAAACTCAAAAGCAATCAAAATACAAACAGAAAGTTGTAGCATCTACCAGTTTTGCTAAAGAGGTCACTCCCGGTGAAGGGATCTCGGCTCTTTCCTCATCGAATAAGGTGCAGGATATATCATATATATCGCTATGCAAAGCAAAAACTGTAGCTACCCTTTTTTTTGAAAATTTGATTCTACAACATCTTTTAGGTTTCTTTTCTTTCATTAATCATATTAATGAAGTCCCATCATTTAAGTCACCTAAACATCACAGATAAATACGACGTACACTTATGCCATCCGCATTCGCCTCGATGTTCTCTCGTGCACCGTTAGGTTAGGTAACTAATGACAGAGCGAGGCAGGGCTAGCGCGGGTGTAAAACATAAGTAACGTCTATATAATATATCATATATACAATATACAGTATTTATCACAACATATCAAATGATCACATCACAGATATCGCAGCAGAAGAAACATATGAAACATTGGATATACTAGGACGTCCGTGTTTTAATTTGAGCCTCTATAAAACACGGATTCCACGATCGCGATGAATAGCGAAACCCACACCCCTAGACCCCTATGAGAGCGGCAAGCAACCCTTCCAATTCTAGAGTTAGGAGACCCGGACTCGACTCCTCGAGTTGGTCTCCCACTGGACTCTAGAACCCGATTACTTGTGCTCCCCTCCTTGGGTCTATCCTAGTGCGAAAAAGTAAATAATATACAAATGGTGACATCGACCTCATCCCGGAAGTGCCCCAATAAAAGAATATTACATACATTAAATTTTACATGAATGAAAATAAAAACTCTCATCTCACATAAAAAAATACGGCTATTCAGAACGCGACGATCTAATATAACATATCCAGCAACACATAACATCACATGTCATCAACGTAAGTAAATATGCGCATCCCAATTGCTGTTGACATATAGCAACGAAATCGGCGATATCACATATTACACTTACGGTCGCAGAAAAGAAAGTGTAAAACTAAAACATTTGGAATCCACAATCTCTTTAGACATCGTAAATCCGAATTATCACATACTTCGCATTTCATGCCTAACTATATGAATTCCACATATTGTATCACATTCCAGATAAATAGACGGTATTAAACTTTCCGATCGAATAATCAAAAACCCAAGATTTCCTTAATAGCTCAACACTTGAGCGGAGTTCAAAAATTCCAGAATACGTCACAGTAGCAACGGTCCAGCCGTAGAAGGGTCAAGCCAACGCCTCACATGTGGCACGCCGTACTGCCCCAAACCCTAAGGTTTAGAGGCAGTTCCAGACGGTCACATAATCGAGTTAAGGTTTGTGTTCTTCTAGAGGGTCCATCGCGTTACATGCACGTTTTCCCGAAAGATTTAAACTCAAGAAAAATTCAACACTTGAAAGTTTTTCGTGCCGGGAAATAATGAGTTAATGATATCCGTTCGAACATTTTAATAGTTTCTAAATTATCTGGAAAAAGAACGAAATTAAATTTCCCGATCGAATCAACGAATACAAAATAAACCCCAGAACACTCAACACTTGAGTCAGTTTAAAAATACCCAGAAAATATAACTCACAGAAATAGAGATTACAGTGCAAAAACGAGTACATAAATCCTCTGTACTGCCGCTGATCCGCAGCCCAAGCGCGGTACGGCCGCGGTTCCGCGGCGGTTTGTACGGATTATGTGCTCGTTTTTCACTAAAATGCTTATATTTCCCTGCTTATTTTTTTAGGCATTTTTAATTCATAAAAATCACAGTTTTCAAAAATTGTCCAGAGAGGGGTTCATTTTGGCGTTTCGGGGTTCGTTCGGAGTTTTAACTTCGTATACACGTCGCCTAATACTCTAGCTAGGCTCTGATACCACTGTAAGGTTACTAGGCACTCTAACAAGGGTTAAGAAAGTATCAAACATGCCCGATTAAAATTTTAGCCGTGCCTAACAACCCTAAACAAGATCTTTGCTAGATGATTAGGGTTTCACATGCAAGTATATATCAATTGCGACTAAGTGAATACGAAATACAACCTTTGTAGATCGGTCCTTTACTTCTAAAGCTCCTTGTTGTAGTCCCTTCGCTGCGATCATGGTTCTCCCGGGCTCTTGCATGGCTTCACGAGGCGAAATAAGTGTCCTTGCTTGAATTCTTCGAGGCCGAAGATGATCTACGTCGAGAGAATACCAACTCAAGCTTCTACTTCACTAACTAGAGAATTAGTGAAGCAAACACCCTAAACTAAAGTGCTAGTCTAGTAGAGGATGGAGAAATAGGAAGTGGGTTCTCTTTAGAATTTTATTTCTCACAATGCTTCTCACTTTGGATCAAACCCTAGAGAGCTTTTTAGCTCAAGGAAGAAGATGAAGAAATGAAATGAGAAAGGTAATGACCAAGTGAGTGAGCTAACCATGGGTGAGTGAGTATCATATACTAACTCATGTAGAGACTTAATCATGGCTAAGTGCGATGGTTAGGTTAACAAAAATCCAAAGTAAAAACAAACTTAGTGGACTTTAGTCAATGCATCCACAAGCTTCCACAAGCTTCATGCATTTTCTAATTTTCCACTAATTTTGTAATTACTTTTAAATATTAAACCCAACATAACAAATAGCATGGTGTAAGTCTCATACACCCTTGAAAGATGTATCATCAACCATGATACACAAAAAGAAAACACATTTTAATATATATCACATATATATATTAAAGTTGTGCACATGTGAGAAAAATCATTAACTGAACGAATGTTAGTTAATGTAAATTAGTATCTTTTATATACAATTATACACTAAATTATTAAATCAACACTTGACTTAATAATCCGGTTATATCTCATATAACCGACTAACATCCAATGTATCGACTTATCGAATCAACACTTGATTCGATAACCCGGCTATATCACATATAACCGACCGATACAAAAAGTCGCGAGAATAGAATACGGTATCACATACACGCATTATTCTCGATCCCGCACATATCACATATGCACTCCTATTTCGTTTTGCCTGAGCCAGTAAAACCTCTATGTAGGACTCTAAAGACTCGTCAATACGCCGGCAGTAGGTGATGATCACATCAAGCACCCACAAGCCGTCAGCGGTACAAACTGGACGTAACGGCTACCCGGGTATTGAGCGATCAGAAGATCAGCAAGCAAGCCCTCTCCAACTCCTGTAAAAGCCTGCCAGTAACACTTCCCGTACAGTCCGGTCTCCACGTCTGATATGTCGCATATCAAGTCTAGGGGTGGTAAACGTCAGACACCAATAACCGATAAGTTGTGCCGATGTAAGGCTCATAACGGGTCGAGAAACTACTGGTAACACCTACCAGTAAATCTCTAAATCAGCCCTGGCCAGGGACTTCCCTGTTATGGCCAATCGAGCACAGCGCAACATCAACCCTCAATACCGGGAGAGACGAAACCCCTCCTATCGCTCATTGCCTCCATGTGACTCGGGACTGTACCCAAAAACTACCGTTTTGCACGCCCTCTTGGACGTGATAAGGTGGAAATCAAAGCACAGTGGGAATCACACAAGACTCTATGACGATCTCGGGTCTACAGACTAACCTGCACAAGTGTCACCAGAGAACTGCCATCTGACGTGAGGTATTATACCATCTGGGAGTTCTCGGCGAGTCCGTCCAGTGTACCCAGTCTCCACTGAGCACCCGTATACCATCTCTGATTTCAAACACTAATGGATATGGGATCATCCATCGCCCATCTCATGGGTCGAGAAGCGTATACGCTAAGTCTACTCTGGTATATCGATGCCCTGTCTCGATACACCTACGACTATGAACATTAAAGCATGTACTTATGGACTACTCTGTCCCCACTAGTATGATCTGTATCATAGTCCAGGTAGTCAAGTACACATCCTAAGGGCTTTACCAACATGTAACTATAAGACAGTATCAAGAGACAAGTATACATGTTAAGATAAAGAGCAACCAGATAGCATACTATCATGTCGAGCAAGAAAGTCCACTCTATATATGTCCAAGCATCCAATATTATATACATCATCTTTAAAATACTGGCCTCTAGGGCATACATACAACTAACGCCTACCATTGCAGAAAACAACGAAAATATGACGTACACTTATGTCATCCGCATTCGCCATGGGGCCCCGTCATCACCCGTTAGGTTACTTAACTAACGACAGAGCGGGGGCTGGACTAGCGTGGATGCAAAACATAAGCAACGCCTACTAGATATCATATATAGATATATACATTCGTCAGATGCAATGATAGTCATTCCAGATCACAGACGAACACATTGGATATACTAGGAATCCGCGTTTCGTTCGAGCCTGAAACGAAAGACGGATTACACGGTCGCGATGAATAGCCAAAATCCCACCCTATTCCCCTACGGGTGCGGCAAACTACCCGCCAAGTACCCGAAGTGAAGCAACCTCCCTCAACAACGTAAGTAGGCCACTCGGCACTTCAAAGTACCCGGTAGTTTGTGCACCCCACCTTGGGTCTATCCTAGGAGCAAAAACACTAAAAGAAATAATATACAATGGCGACTACAACCTCATCCCGGATGTGGGGCCATGAAAATAATATTACATCAATTTATATATTACATCAAATGAAAGATAAAGAAACTCTCATCTCAGAAACCCCGGCTATTCATCCGCGACAATCCAACAAGTTCATATACACAATCCAACATTACAGATCACAGATATGCACAACCCCTACTAATCGACGTATAGAGATTAGTCTACGTTCAGTACATATATCAAATTACAGATATAACCAATTAGCTAAAGATTATAGAATTTCGATCAATATATCATTTTGAAACTACCCCAAAAACTATACTGTTCTCTGAAGAATCTGGGCAGAAACAAATCATCTTAAAAATCACAAAACAAACTGAGAACACTGCAGGAAAACCGAGCCGCGACAGAGTTGACTCGGCCGCGGATCCGCGGCGAAACGCGTGGTTTCGCCGCGCTTCAGCGGCGGTCTGATCGAGTCGTGGGTTCGTTTTTCTTGGGTGTTCCTAAAAAACATTGCTCGTATTTTTAAGGCCTGTGGAAATATTTTTAGACCAGTTTTTAAAAACGGCAGAAAGTACATGATCTCGGTGCGTTTTGCGATTTTTTCTCGGATCGAAGTTCTAAACACTTTGCTAACATGCTAGTTGTTGTTTAGCTAGGCTCTGATACCACTGTAAGTCCATGTTACCCACCCCGGTGCTTACGGGGAGACGGAAATAGGTAAAAACGGATTTTTAACACAAGATAACATGAACTAAAACTAGAGGATCTTTGCCAAACAAAAACTAGCAAACTATATACATGTTCTAGCTACAAAGTTAGATGGTTATACCTAGTTCTTGAACTACTTCTCCTCTTGTAGTGGTTGACATTGTTGCTAGCTCCTTGGAGTGGTGTAGACGGCTCCTCCTCGTCGTCTTCTCTTTGCCGAAGAAAGATCCACCTGAAGGCCACTACCTTGAGCTCCTACCTCAACCAAGAGGCAACTAGAGTGCTTGGCTTGCTAGACTAAGAACCCTAGAATGAGTAGAGAGATGTATAGAGGGTTTTATCTCACAAAGCTCATGGTTTCAATACATGAAAGATGAGAGCTTTGAGAGAGGAAGAGGGATAGCTTTTCATGAGAGAAAGTGTGCAAGAAAGAATGAACTAGAAAATCTACAACCATGCTCTCAAATGAGAATAATAATAATAATAACTAAGGAAAATGTGATGGTTAGTTTGGAACGACCATTATCATTTCAACATTAAATGCATTTTGCAAGAAACAAGAAGTATCTTGCAAATGAAATGATCATGGTCAAAAGGTCAACAAAAGTCAACCGGTCAACCAAAGTCAAAATGTCACGACCCGAAAGTACGGAACATGACCGGCACTTAAACTACGAAACGTCTCGAGGCGTACGTAATCTAAGTAAGCCGAAAACCCAGAAATCCAAACCATGAAAAGTAGTAGAGTGAAGAAAAAACCAATTTAAATCAAGTAGTTTTCCAACATACGCCGAAATATGCATTTTTAAAATCACAAGTCTTTTCTAAAAATTTCGGCAGAGTTTCCTTTGTAAATACTGACCCCAAACGGGTACAAAACCTGATAAAGCAAATATGATGAATAAAGGCATCCCCAAGCGGGAGCTAGCTCTTCGTCAATCGACGGTCATAACCACGCAAGCAATATAATATACAACGCCGAAGGACGAGGATCAAAGCTCAAAAGGAAACTCAAAACAGCAAGAAATCCATAGAAATACAACGCGCGACTCTATGGTCGAAAGAATAAACATCACTGGTCTCTATCTCTGAAATAAATACATGTTTGGTTGATGGAGTCACTAGATACAACATAATAAAATAAGGGTACAATAGTGGTCCTGGTGCAAAAGAACCCACCTACTAGCAAATCACCCGGAAATGGAAGTAGTGCCAATAAAGCCGTAATGAAACTAATACGGCAAAGCCTGCAAGAAACTGTGGCACAACGGGGGTGAGTTGCCAACTCGTGAATAGAAAACATCTACGAGCAGAAATCGCATGTATGACGCAATCCTAGGTCATACGATCAATAATATCCTCAAATGATAAAGTCTGAAGCAGAAAAAGGTGGCAAAGGTACACATCAAAACATAAGTGTAATCCCAGTGCTCGTGTCAGTGTCTCAGGTAGCAATGTATCATATGTATGAGGTATAAATGTAATGTAATGCAATGAGTGAGACAACTGTTTTCTTTATTTTAATAGGATTTCTGTATGTATATAAAACGAGTATCCTCAATGAAATCAACAGAGAAATCTATGTCAAGCATCGACACAAAACATAGATCCCAATATCTCAATATCGCAGGTTCCGGAAGCCCGGACTAACCTGTATCATCAAATCTCAATGCCTCGGTGTCTCAAATCTCAAATATCAATATCACAGGCTCCGCAGAACGGATCAGCCTATAACCATCTCCTGACTCCAGCCGGTATCCTCCGGATAGCCGACGAGTCCAAATAATATCACCGGTAGGTAGTGCTCCCCTGCCAGGCTCACCGAATACAACTCAGACTTCTCGCCCCGGGGTACCTTACCGGGCCCACCATATACCCGAGACGGTTCATTCAACTCCTCGAATCGGGTCTCGAAATCCATCAGCAATCATGAAAACTCATGGTGGACGACTCATACATCATGGGAAAACCGCACTTTTCATTTAAAAAGAGAGAGAAAGAAATTATAAATGTTCTTGCGGTTTTCCCCAAATCTAGGAAATCTCAGGAAAATCTGAAATCCAATCATCAATAGCACGTAAACAGTGAATATAGGTATAAAACTCCATAATACGGCATAACAGTGAATAATAATATGCATGAAGTAGCAAGTAATATCTGCAATGTCTAAACTGGCATATAAGGCAAGTACACTAATATTATGTCGAAACTACCAGCTAACAAGCTATGTCGATGAAATAGTATTGTCTAAAGTGTACGTGACATGGCAATTACCGATGATGACGTGTGTGAGCCGGCAAGTAAGTGTACGGGGAACATACACATCATCGGTAATGGTGTTGGTGTCCTAACAGCATGATATCAATAATGGTATATGAAATCACAATATAAGTATGCGATGCGGAGCGAACAGCAATAATGTGCGGGAGCTGAATGATAAACACAATGATAACTAATCTGCATTTAACGTAATTATAAGTCATACAGTAGTGCCTTTTGAAATAATACGAATCGTGGTGTTTTGAAAATAAGGGCTACGGTGTTTTTAAGAAAAGATGCGTCCTTTGAAATATTCGTAGAATCCCTTGGCCTGTCTTTTAAAATACCCACGATTCTTTAGTTTTGAAATAGGTAGGAATCGAATCTAGTCTAACAACTACACTAACTATAGGGCTGAGCTAACAGGCTAAACAAAGGTAAGGAAACCGCCTAACATCTGAGTCGATACACACACACACACACACATATATATATAGAAGTCGGTGATCCCGCCTCAAAGTATTACAGTCGATACAATATCCATAATATGATCTCCTCAAGTCAAGAGTGCGAATCTATCATCAATATATAGCTCGTACGTAAATCCGTCGTACGGCATCCCAAATCTGGGTACGAGTCAAAATCACATCAATCACACTATTCATCTGGTATCATCTTTATCAAATATCATGATCCGGGATAATGACCTACGTCTAGTACAATACTGATACCATCTATGTATGCATGCGGGTGTATGAAACATTATGCCAAAAGACCCGCTAAAACATCATGTCGTATCTCAAATACGAAACCTGTCATATCACCGATTTCACAGCCTCAAATTGAATCTCATCAACTCATCTCAAATCCCAAGTACTATCCTCAAATCCAGTATATGATCACATAGTCCCATACCCATGTGAACACATAAATACATATTCCCATATACGCACATGTGAAAGAAAGAATGTATGCAAGTATGTGTGTGCGTGTGTGTGTGGGTGCAACCACTACTCTAGGGTTTCGCAACTAACACTAAACCAATCCAAGAACACCAAATATCCATCTTTATCATCAATCCACTCAAACAAGATATAATAAATATATGTATGTATACGTATTCGTATACATCACCACGAACTGCGGGGGTGCTATACGCCATCCACCCGACTTCTCCCCGTAGATATAAATCTACTCACCGTGCTTCTCGTGTGCCGATGCTGATGCTGATGCCGCCATCTTCATCTTAAACGCCTCGACATCACGTAGGGTACCTACAAGATAACACAATCGCAAAAGAAAATGAAAATCACCACGGAAAACCAAAACGGCACACGCTACTCTCATAGGTAAGAACCTATAGTCTCACATGCAAACACGATCAGTAACCCTTTGCCGTTGACGTTCAAACGCCACCCGACAGGAATGAATCATCAAATACCAAAATCCATGTTAAAACAAGTCGTAAAACCATGCGCCAACACAAGAAAATTACCCCAGATTCTACCCTATGTGAAATCAGTCAAAGTTGCATATACCAAAGGTCAAATTTACTGGAGATAAGGCCCTGAAACAAAAACGAGGCGATTCCCACCTGCTCTGGCCGCAAATTGCGTCCAGAAAGAGTTTATTTGCGGCCAGAAAGATGGGTTAGGGGATAGGTTTTGGGTGGTGGTTCCTAGGTGCCTTCATGTATCACTGCCAATCCAAAATAATTTTCAGGTGACCCGGGTGTTAGCAGATTTCCAAATGCAATCACAGATTCACAGTTTTTCCCGATATCGTTTTTCTAAATCCGTATTTCGGGTTCTAGTTTCTGGTTTAGGTCTCCAATCAATCACCACAGGGGTTCTAGTCCCTAATTACACCTCAATTCACCTTTGAAATCAAATCAAACCTTAAACCCTAACTTGGAATTTTCAAAGTTCATCAAAACCATACAATATCGACATGAAACAAGTATGGATGCATAAGGAATTCAAACACTACTCTAATGGTGCAGAAATTACCTCCTTTGGCAACTCAAGAATTTTCTTGAGTTGCTCAAAGTCCTCAAACTCCTCTCTTTCTTGGTCCAATGTGTTCCTCTCGAGCTTGTGCACAATATTTGTGAAATGGGGTTAGGGTTTTGGGGTTATATTCATGGTGTTTTGGGCTTTAAGATGGAGGAGGAAGAGGGCGGGATGCAGCAACAGCAGTTCAAGGGAGAGAGGGGAGAGAAATGAGAAGAAGAAATGATAGGGGGAAAGGCTCACAACAAGGGGTTGACCCTCACCTACTCTTTCTCCCTCTTAATCATACTTTACTTTTCCTTTTCTTTTCCTTTCCTTTCATTTCCTTGTCCTCACAATAGTAAACCCAAAACAACCATGAACCCAAAACATGTAAGAAAATGTAACAAGTGTGGAAAAAGACATGTGCACAAAACACGGTTAAAGTCCGATTAGCGATTTTTTTAATCGCGATTAGCAATAAATTAGTGTCAAATAAATCATAAAAACTTAAAAATGGCATAATTCCATAAATTACCCTATTTTAGAATTTTCCATAAATTTTCCAAATTTTTTCCCATTTATCGGTATTTAATTATACCGAAATATTAAAATATTCATTAAAATATTATTAAATTATAAAAATTCCCAAAAATAAAATTTTATTTTTTTGAAATGTTACACAAAAGGTCAACAAAAGTTAAATGGTCAACCTAACCATGACATAATTATCCTTAATTAATATCATTAATCATATTTCTCATTCTCATTAGGGTTAAGAAAAAGTCAACGGTCAATAACCCTAATGAGATTCCTCTGCCTTTGTCAATTGTGCATACACACCCGCATCCGTGTTCTGAGGAAGACGAATACAATGAGTCAAAAAAAATCCCAAAACAAATATTAGGATCTGGCTTAAACCAAAGCCTGCTAGTAAAAACTGCCCGGACACCAAACGTGCACAAGTGCGCGGATGTGAACGAACCCCGTCGCAAAACCATGCGACATCTACTCTGTTTTTCCCTAAGGCGAATAGCCCTCTGTGTGGGACTCTAAAGACACGACACTGTAAGTACACGGTAGCGCCCCGGCCGTCTAACAGACGCCAAATGCGGAACAAAAGCTTTTGGACTGGCGCTATCGCGTACTTTAACCCGGATCTGCCATTAAATCTAAACTAACAAACTATAAAGTGGGTAGAAATATTATACCGAACGATCCGAGTCCTTCGGTCTTCAACCATCATCCCATACTTTGTTGCGGCTGCTCCGGTCTCCTGAATCTCCAGTCTTCTCGTCCAGGTGGTACCACGTCGACGGATCTTTAAACGGGCTCCCGTCTCTGAACCGAGGAAACTCGACCATCAAGTTTTCTAAAAGAGATGACCAAGATTGATGTAGAGAATGAGTAGAACACTTTGTCTCGTTACGTCCAAGGCTATGGACGAACGGTTAATGAAGTTGCCTTTTGGAATCGGGTGAAATGAGAATTGAAGCTATCTAATTTCCATGAACCAAATAACTATCATATTTTCCATCAAGTGAGTGAGTGAGAAGAGGAGGGGAGGGCCGGCCAAATATAGAGAAGGGGTGAATGTAGGAGCAAGGGGGTGACACTAAGCAAAGCTTATCATAACACAAAAGATCTCTCTCAAAATATCTTAGCAAGAACAAAAGTCATTAATGAAAAGGTGACTCACATAAAACACATCATCAACCATTAATGCAAATGAATGACTCACTAACCTAGTCATCATCTAAGAAGCTTCCACACTCATGACTCACCCTCATGACTCACCCATGGATGAAAAGATAAATCCGCATTTAACCGAATGTTAAATACGGGCGATAGAAAACAGGAAACTGGCAACTTCCAAAAGCGATCCCGAAATGAATTTCAGTATAAACATACCCGCATTTGTATTGCGACCAAATATAAATGCAACTGAGATAAAGATATTATATCTACACAGTATAATACTCGGATCCGGCTTAAACCAAACCCTACCAGTATTATCTGCCCGAAATATGACACGTGCGTAAACGCACGTGCATTTTCCGAACCCTGCCATAAAACCATACGGTCTCTACAACATTTCGCCCAAACTTGGGAAACGGTCTGTGGGGGACTCTAATGACTCATAAACACACTGGCACTGGGTATAACCACTAGCATGTCAGAGGTACAAGCTGTACGTAACTGTTGCCTATGTATTGATTGGAAGGGAAGCTGACGAGCGAACTCATCCAGAAACCCTACTGAGCCTGACAGTGACAATATCCGTACAGTCCGGTCCGTTCGTCTAAAGAGTATCGCATATCGAGTCTAGGGGGTGGATAAAGTCAGACCCCTAATAACGCGATAATTCGTGTCGGTATGAAGCCCATCACCACCTGAGAAACTAATGATCCAAATCAGTAATTCTCCACTACCTGGGCCGAGGATTTCTAGTGATGGCCACCCGTGCACTGTGCGACATCAACCCCCAATACCGGGAGAGACGAATCCCCGACGATCCGCTCACTGCCTCCATGTGGCTCGGGACTGTACCCAACTAAAACCTGTTTGCACGTCTCCTTTGAGCGCGGTAGGGTAGTAATCAAAGCACAGTGGGAACTCACACGAGACAAATGATGATCTCAGGTCGACAAACTAACCTGTACACATGTCACCTGGGAACTGCTATCTGACGATATGTATAATACCAACTAGCATGTTCCCGGCGAGTCCTGTCCGGTGTACTCATAACCCAATGAGCACCTGTATACATCTTAGGTGAACCAACTGACCCTGGTGGCTTGTGAGACCGGCCACCGCCCCTCGTCGGGGTCTCGACTGTATACACTAGTCTACTCTGGAGTATCGATGCCCTGTCTCTAAACTCCCACGACTAGGGACACTTTAAGGATGTGCTTATAGGTCCCAGCTCCCATGTATATGATCGCCATCATACTGCTGGCAGTCAAGCAAGAATCCTATGGGCTCTATTATCATGCAATAGTGAACTAAAGCATATATACGATGATAAAGACAAACCAGATAGCATACTATCATCTTGAGCAAGACTGTCATATCGGTATAGGTCCCCCCTCAATCATTGCAATCACGTGCATGCGATCCAATAATTGACTTTGAGGGCACTATATCCAACAATCTCCCACTTGCACTTAAGGCTATTTATTGCGATGTCGCATACTCACAGCCTGTGTGATACCGAACACCCAACTTCTCTACTAATCAGTTTCACAAAGCTACTTTGTAAAACTCTTGTGTTCGAGAAATAGCCTCAGTGAGTGGATCCGCCCTGATGTTTCTTTCTATATCTCTCTTAATCTCAAGTTCGCGGAGAAAGCCATCTCCCGAATCGAGTAATAGGTGTCTTAGAATATGTCTGGATATCTGATGGGACCTTGTTCATAAATGAACTCCAAATCCAAACTTCTTAGACTGTATTGATAACTGAACCTAATCAGTATCCAGCACCATGCCTCCCACAGTATCCACTTGGACCACCTGTCCATAATATTGTCCCTCGTCAGAGGGAAAACTATAACTCTGACAATCACTCTGTCAACCATGTCACCTTTGAAGCCTGGAATGATAACAGTCTGCCGAAGGAGGCTGCCGTCATCAAATCCGTAGAACATGCACTTATGTTCTAAAACTGCTTCCTTATGTTTCTTCAGGATTGGATTAATATAAACTTATTGCATCTAGTGCAAAAACAACATCTGGTGTGGTCCTTGACATTTCACGATTGACTCAATTGCCTAAGCAAATGATCTTCCAATCATGTACGTCCCTCTCCTCTTTAGTCTGTAAGACACCTTTAGAGAGGGTGACTCCATCATCTGCAGGTACACCACCATGCCAGGAGTCATTTATTCTAAAATACTATTAGAATACTGTCAAAGTACCCATATTGGGAAACTACCCAATTCTAGATCTAAAACCATAGATCTAGTTATCAGAATGTCAGATATTATATCCATGTCCTTTGTGGAGAAACAACTGTGTGACAACCACAGTATAACCGATTGTAGTATAGGAATTTTACTTCCTACTCTGTGTATGTCATCCAAATACCAGGACATCACACTCTACTACCTCCTTAACAGATCCATCCCCTATTCTGATGAAGTCAAACCCATGACTGTCACATCAAAAATAGATGATCTTATCTCCGCTATATCTGCTCAAGCCTATAAATAAACATAAGCTTCTTGCCCACTATGCTTCCGCTGCTCCAACTGACTACGACAACCCTCTGGCAGAATAATATATACGCGCACTTCTAAAGCTAGTTTAGAACGACACTATACTTAACCTCCTGCCGGGTCTCATAGTCTGGAACAACAATAGTATCAAGTCTGGGTAAACTAGAACCTAACTGTCACCGTCCTTGAGGCTACCGAAGTACCTCTCGGGTGCCTGAGGTTACCCACCATATCTGCGGAGTGGCTAATGGAATGTCAAACCTGTTTGAATATATAGGTCCTATTAAATTTTCCGTAATTGTTTGCGGTTCTGGAATCACTTCCAGTTCTACCATACTCCCACTACTGTTTTCTGAAAAAATCCATTTATTTTCGGCGAGTCAAGAACAATATCACTATTGATCTTCCAGATGGTAGAAAATCAACCCTCGTCAAAGCCAGGGTCAAACCACAAACTTCCATTACAGAAACGTGCCTTGAGTTATCAAGTGTCTGGTTTTAAGCATAAGATGGACAACTCCCCGTACCTTAACATCGTTAAGATATGATCCATTCTATATCCAATATAGAAACATTGGCACTTATTTAATTGGAACCAGATTCTAAAAACAAGCAGCTGTCTTCAGTGCATATCAACTTAATGGAGAGAGGCTAATCAACATTACTCAACTTAGGAATCCATCCAATTATGAGTAACCTGAAAGAGAAACAAGTTTCTCAAAACCATTACTATCATCTGAATACCAATCATAAGTATCTACATCTTCGATCTTTTTGAAGAATCCCGATACTTGTGATACCTGGTTCTCTACTTTATTCTTATACCCACAACTTCTCAAAACTTAGACATTGTATTTCTACAAAACACTTGACTAAAAACTAGAGAAGTCACAGAACATAGTACGAGGACCTACCCCTTTGTCCTGATGGACACTGGACAACATACAATACTCTGTATAAGTCCGCTGAGTTGAATAACTCAAAACCTGTTCATCGTAAGTTGAAAACTGTACCCAGGGATTTCCTCAAATATCACCAATTATAACGAATTCCGATATAATGAGGATGATCACCTAATTCCCAATAACTTACTCACACTCATCATATGTAAAACCATACAGATATGAGAATGAAACCTGGTAAATACATACCCTGGAGTAAGTATCTAATCGGGAAAACAGTTTTCCTTTAACAATGCGCAGTGAAACTGAAACATGAAAATGTTTCGTAGGGGTATCCTGGTATTCCTAGTAATGCCTCTTCCATAATCCAATTCACGACTATAACCGTATATTTCTTTTACATCTCTCCAAAGCCCTTTATTTGTCTTTATTCATTACCTTCTGTACACTTCTTTAGACGTTGTCTTCCTTCCCTATCGTTCGACACCAGCCTATGGTTTGGAATAAGACTATCCAATAAGCGTAATAGGTGTACCCTCCTAAACCAAGGAGTACTCGCAACCTGAGAGAAGGTGACGATAAAAGACAACTGAATAATACCTTATTCTATTTCTCCCGAACTGGGGAAAAAAGCTAAGGTGAAATAGGAGTGGCGATGAAGTACGTGGTTTGGTCGTGAATGATAGCAGTCGCAATTTACTTTGCCCTCTTTCTAATCCCTTTATTTTGTCTTTACTTATTACCTTCTGTACACCCTACTTAGGCTAATTGGTTTTCTTCATTCCCTACCTTTCGGCTCCTGCCTATGATTTGGAAGAAGACTATCCAATAAGCGTAATAGGTGTACTCTCCTAAACCAAGGAGCCCTCACAACCTGAGATAAAGTGATGATAAAAGACAACTGAATAAACCAATTCAATTTCTCCTGAACCTGGATCCATCCTCGAAGAAGTCCCTTCGAGTTCGTATATAACCATACGACGGATCTATCTAATGGAAGTGGATGTCCGTAGTAATACGGGGTGTTCTGAGAAATGCAAAGGGTAAAAGAAGGAGCGACAATGACTTATGAAACATAGACAATCCAAAAGCCAGTATTTTAAGAAGGTTCGGTCAACTTGGTCACTGAGTCATAGTCTAGGGTCGGTCAAAGGTCGCTGCCAAAGAGAGAGACAGAAAAGAAACACTCTGCGTGCACTCTAACCTAGATCAGAATGGTTATCACTTTATCTAATCAGGAAATCTCCCACTGTACCGTCAAATTCTCCTCCAAACCTGAAAGAAGAATTAATCAGGATCACCCGAAGAGTAAACCAACTCATCAGTGAGAATCGGGATCCAACTATCATCGCATGATAACTTGATGGAAGCCACTCAAGTTATCACACTCCAGAAGGTATGCGCATGCCTGGCAAGTTACTTTATGTTTGAAACTCCCGATGTGATTTTTGCCCCATGCTCTTATGACCTTGACGTTAGGTCAAAATATCATAAGTCACATGTCAAGTTCTAGCCGTCATTTTCCAGGTTAATTTGAACCCACCCACACATGCCCTTGGCGTTAGGTCAAAATGGCAGAACGACTGTCCCAAACCAACACATCTATCTATGCAACAAATTAATACCCAGCAGCTACCAAATACTATGCCTTGGTGTTAGGTCAAAATACATAGCTTGAATACTACTGAATACCCAAAAAAAATGACGGAGGGCTACGGCTGGTTTTTGGCAAAAAACCTTTAACGTAATGAACTTGATATCACTGAAGGAACCTGATAGCTTTTTATAAAAATATAGTGACGAAAACCTTTTGCTAAAGAGGTCACTCCCGGCGAAGGGATCTTGGCTCTTTCCTCGTGGAATGAGGTGCATGATATTCTAACTGAATACCGTTATGCAAAGTAACTTGAAATCGACTATAGTAAAGTTATTACCCTGACGTAAACTTCTGCCCAAGGGGTCACTCCCGGTGAAGGGAATTCGGCCCTTGCCTCGTCGAATGAGGTGCAGGATATTCTAACTGAATACCGCTATGCAAAGCAACTTGTAATCGACTATAGTAAAGTTATTACCCTGATGTAAACTTCTGCCTAAGGGGTCACTCCCGGTGAAGGGATTTCAGCCCTTGCATCGTCGAATGAGGTGCAGGATATTTCAACTGAATACCGCTATGCAAAACAAAAGGAAACATATTTGTAATAACGCCTTTTTAAAATTTGTTCCAACAACATCAAATATAGTTTTGTTTTATCCTTGCATTGATTAGAATCAATGCAGTCCCATCAATTAATCACACCAGAAAAGAACGAAAATATAATGTACGTATATGCCATCCGCATTCGTCACTGGGTCCCGTCATCACCCGTTAGGTTACTTAACTAACGACAGAGCGGGGGCTGGAGTACCGCGGGTGTAAAACATATACAACATCTAATAGTATATATACCAATATACAATAATCGCTCTAGGCATGATAAAAATGCAACATTACATAAAAGTAATAAACATCACAGAACAATACAGATAATCTGGGATCCCCGGATTTCACAGAGCCGCTACTGAAACCATACCTTCCCCTGGTCGTTTGGATAGCCTGTGCAATGAAACCTAGACCCCTACAGGTGCGGCAAGTTACCCGCCAAAACCTGAAGCGAGGCAGCCCCTACAGCAAAATGAATGGACCACCCGGCACTGCAGGGAATCCGGTAACTTGAGCACCCCTCCTTGGGTCAACCTGTACCCCCTGCGAGTGCGGCGAATAGTCTGCCAATTCTAGAGTGAGTTCCCTATGCCTCTCAAAGCCATGAGATACGGACCCGTTTCCCTCCAGAACCTGGCTATCCGTGCACTCCGTCTCGGGGTAAACCTAGTACAGAAATAAAAATATGTACAACGGGTACATCGACCACAGCCCGGTCGTACCCTAAAAAGAATATTATACAAACAGGCAGTGACGGCAGTCCACATATTGGACGCTCTCCCCGCAATATCAAATGTATAAATAAATCCAAACAGCACTACCATTGCACACTGCTATCGACCACGACATATCCGCAATATCACATCACAACACAGAACATCAACGCGAATGTCACGTTCGCAAATCCGTCTAAAAGGACTATGTAACATTTCAAAAAAAAATAATATATAATTTTTGGGAATTTTTATAATTTAATATTATTTTAATGAATATTTTAATATTTTGGTATTATTAAATACAAATATATGGGAAAAATTTTGGAAAAAATTTTAGAAAATTCTAAAACAGGGTAATTTATGGAATTATGTCATTCTTAAGTTTTTATGATTAGTTATATGCTAATTAAATGCTAATCGCGATTAAAAATCGCTAATCGGCTTTTAAGCAATTTTGGTGCAAAAACATGTACATATCTTTTTCTACACTTATGTTACATTTTTCTTGCCATGGTTTTACTTTGGGGTTACTATTCTAGTGAGAAGGTTTTGGATGAAAAAGAAAATGGAAAAAAAAAGAATAAAGAATGAGGTTTGGTGAGAGAGAGATGTATGGGCTTCTTTGACCAAACACTTAGCCATTTTCCTTCCCTCATTTCCCTCCCTCTCCCTCCATTGCTGCTGCTGCTCCTGCTCCTCACCTCCCTCCCCTCTTCAACTCCTCAAATCACCTCTAAAACTACACCAAAACCCCACTCTCATTTCACAAAAAATGTGCACAAGCTTGCAAGCTATAGGATGGACCAAGAAAGCTTTCATTTTGGCGCTGTTGAGGATTCATGTGGGTCTTATGAGGTAATTACTTCACAATTTGAGTGGTATTTCTTGTGCTTAAGCTTCGATTCAAGTTTCATATCGATATTGTGTGTTTTTGTGGATTTGAGGATAACCTAGTTAGGGTTTGAGGAAAAATTGAGTTGTGAAGTGAAACTAAGACTTGTTGTGACCTTAGAATCTTGGTGTGATGTTATATTGGACCCTAACCTAAAGCTTCAACCCAGAATACGGATTTATGAGACGATGTCGGGAAAAAATGCAATTCTGGGATTGTATTTGGGAATCTGCTATCACCCGAGACATCCTAAAATAAAATTGATTGGACAGTGAGATGTGCAGGCACCCAGGAACCACCACACAAGATCCTAGCCCCCAAATCTAAGAACCGGCCGCAGATTTATCCTGTCTGGCCGCAATTTGCGGCCAGACCGGCCCCATTTTGTGTCGTTTTGGTTCTGCTGCTCCTACATGTATAGATTATACCCCTGGTATATATAGATTTGTCTAATTTGACCTAGGTTGAAATCTGGAGCCTATTTCCTTAGTTGTTGTTTTGGATTCGTGTTTCCGTATTCCGTATTTTAATTCTGAATTCACAAATTGTGTTTTACCTCGACTATTTGGCGTTTATACGACGATATCGAGGATTGATTGTTGGTTTTGGAGGCGTACCCTTAGGTTCTAACCTATAGGCCCCTTAGTGTATCGTTTAGGTTTTCGTGTGTCGTTTTAGCTTTGATTCGGTTTTAATGCGCATATGCGATACGTTAATGTGTAGGTACCCCATGAAGACTTCGGGATGAGAAGCAAGCACGAGGCGACATCGACAAATAAAGACACAAAGTGAGTAGATTATATCTACGGGGAGAAGTCGGGTGGATGGCATATAGCACCCCCGCAGTCCGTAGATAGTATACTATATGTATATTATATATGATAGTTTTAGTGCGTTGTCGATATTGTGTTAGGTGTATTATGGATAGTTTAGGGTCAAAAGTAACTAGTGTAGTTCATAGTCGCGAACCCTAGAATAGCTTTACACCTACACACACACCCTTGCATATTCATTATACTTACACTATGTTCGATGATATTGGATGACATTGGAGATGAGTCGATGATGTTGGGCATTGTGCCGCGAGATCGGTGATTTGATATGTTTCATATTTGGGATACGGCATGTGATCTCTAGGGGGCCTTTGGACGTGTGCTTACACAAGCAGTATATAGATGGTATCAGTTGTACCAGACTTAGATCTGTACCTCAGGTTATGTGATGTGATGATAATGATACCTGATATTTGATGAGAGGAATGTGATATTGACCCGTACCCAGCTTTTGGGATGCCGTGCGACAATTTACCGTACGAGCTTTATATTGATGATAGATCCGCACTCATGACTTGAGGATGTCATATGATATACTGTATCGTACGCGATACTACTAAGGCGGGATCACCGACTACTATATATATATATATATCGACTCAGATTTAGGTGGTTTCCATACCCCTCCCGGTTTACTTGATACTTAGATCTGTAGTTTGCATAGTAGATGTTAGACTAGACCCAAGTCATACCTATTTCAAAACTACGAATCAGGAATATCTTAAAGACAAGTAAAGGGATTCTACGGGTATTTTCAAAGACAAATCTTTCTTAAAAACTCCGTAGCCCTTATTTTACTAAAAATCCTGATTCGACTTATTTCAAATGGCATAACTGCATGACATATACATTTTGATGTAGATTCCTTACTGTTGCGTTGATTATTCGATTTTCCCATATTGATGCTATTCACATCGCTTTGCATGTGTTTATTGCTATATTACCATCATACTGTTAGGACACCAGCACCATTATCGATGATGCGTATGTTCCACGTACACTTGCTTGCCGGCTCACACACTTCATCATCGATAATTGCCATGTCACTACACAGTAGTATTATTGCATCAGGATATGACCTTGTATGTGCATACCATTATTCCATGTTGCATGATATGCTGTTATACTTGCACTTCATTTATATGTCACATACATCATGCTTTCTGATTATGCGCATTGGGATGTTTGTTTTCATGATATTTCTTGATTTGGGGAACCGTGGGTATTTCAAGAGATTATGTAAATGTTTTAAAACCCGGTTTCCCTTGATATGATATTTCAGCTTCCACCATTAGTTTTATCGGTTCTGATTTATATACCCCTACGAGGAGGCCTCGAGGCCGTATGAGGGTACATGGTGGGGCCCTGAGTATCCGGGGGCAAGAAAGGGATGTCGATGTGCTTTGAGCCGATGAGCCTGGCTGGGGAACCATACTGTCCGGTGATATTACCTTTTACTCGGCGGTTATCTTGGTGATACCGACCAGAGCTTTGTACGTATGCATACGTCGCAATTCGAGGGTCGAAGCTGGGCACTCGGGTTTTGAGATAGCGTTTGATACGTACCTATCAGGGCTAGTCTTGGTGACAGTGCCTGATAAATGAGGATTTTAATGCCGATGCTAGGCACAGGTTTCGTGTTGTTTTCCATGATTTTGTTTATATCCTCATATTTACATACATGATGTTTATTGTCATTGGGTGACGGGTGGACGGGTTCCACGTTTATTGTCATTGGGTGACGGGTGGACGGGTTCCACGTTTATACAGACTTGATCACATACAGACTGGATTTACATTGATCATACTTCATTTGTATATATAACAGGGTATAAGGGCGCTGTTATATATACCCTTACACCAATATTAGTGGAATGGGATGCTAATATATGTGTATTGATATCCATTTGATACTTCATCATATTTACTTCATGCAGACATACCCTATATGTATGACATATTTATTACCTAAGGCACTGGCACGGGTACTTGGTACTACGTACACGATTAGATGTTGCATTGCCACCTTATCATGTTTCAGGCTTATTCTTTGAGGTTTATATCTGATTGTTTTGACCTAGGATTATGTCTTGCATTCGGTTTCTGGTTGTAGATATTTTCTATAAATGAGTTGGCAACTCACCCCCGTTGTGCCACAGTTCTTGCAGGTTTTGCCGTACAGGTTCCATTGCGGCATTTCTGGCACGCTGCTTTCCTTTGCGGGTGATTTGCATTTGGTAGGTGGGTGATTTCCATCAGAACCACCATTGTACATGTATTATTCCTTTGTATCTAGAATTCTATCAACCAAAACTTGTATATTGTTTCTGACTTAGACACTAGTGATGTATTATTTCGACCTTAGAGTCGCGTGTAGCAGTATGACGGTTTTCAGGTTATTGTGAGTTTCTTTTGAGTTTGATCCTCGCCATTCGGCGTTGTTTATTATATTGCTTGTGTGGTTGTGGCCGTCGATTGACGAAGAGCTAGCTCCTGCTTGGGGATGCCTTTTATCATTGCATATATATTGTTCTTGTTGTACCCCGTTCGCGGCCAGTATTTACAAAAGAAACTCTGCCGAAATTTTTAGAAAAGACCGTACATTTTTTAAAATGCATATTCGGCTTAGTTATTTAAAAACCTTGACTTCAAACATGTTTTTCTTCACTTCTTTAAACCAGTTTTCTTTATTTACTTTTAAAATGGTTTTAGATTGCTGGGCTTTTGGCTTACTTGGATCAGATGGAGTCCTATAGACTTCATATGGTTCAAGGGCCAGTCACGTGCTCTTTCGGGTCGTTACAAAGTTGGTATCAAAGCGCTAGGTTGAACTTGGTTCGAGTCTATGTTTGACTATGTGGAGCCTAAGGCGTCTATATATATACGGAACTTAGGCTTGACCTCACGGAACTCAGACTTAGTCGAGGGGGTATTAGACCCGAACTTTCGTCGCGTAGGATGACCCTTGGTTGATGGAATAGGTGACTAAAGTAGAGTGACGTACCGTGGGTATGTTCCGCGGCATACTTATGACACGCCACTCCACTTAAGGAGCCTTAGGATGTACATTTCATTGCACAGTATTATATTCATTCCTGATCTATCTTCATCAATACTGGTTATGTTTTTGCTGCCACGATCACACGGGCACACAGAGAGAGAGAGCTACGGCTAGAGTTGCGTCAGCATGATCTCGTCGCAGACGAGGGCTGACCAGGGCGTGATTCCAGAGACATATGATTGCATATAGAGGCGTCGTCTTATTATGTTTACGCGCCATGAGCGTTTGACAGATCGCTTTCACGAGATTTCTCGGACGTGCCGATTGGTACCAGAGGATCAGGCTACTGCTAGAGGCCAGCCAGGATGTGATGACCATTAATATATCGCTTATTCAGGATGATAGAGGCGATGTTCAGCGTACAGACGAATGAGCCAGTTGTTGCTACAAATGACGAGATATCGCCCAGATGATTGGAGCTACTGCAGCATGAGCATATACTTAGAGATATGTTGGTGAGTCGCTATTCACCCGAGGATGAATGACTAGGACAGGTGGTTTGTCCGCTAACCGATGTGAGGTCATCAGATAGATTGCTTCCAGCTAGAGACGACTTCACGCGGACACGTTGAGAGTCGACAGAGACGATCGAACGTCAGGAGCACATTTTCCAAGTTTAAAGTATACGGAAAGACATGCAGGCGATTCCATGGACTCCCTAGAAGAATGAAACCCTAACTCGACTTAATGACCGTGCGAAAGCCTTTGAACCTTAGGGTTTGCGGCAGTTCCGCGGCGCCATTAGTGAGGCTTGGGTCTGCCCTTCTACAGCTGGACCACCGACGCTGTGGCATGTACTCGATACTATTAAACTATACTCAAGATGTTGATCTCTTGGGGGATTATGAGGTTCTGACGAGTCGATCGAATGATTCGACATCATTCGGATATCATGTGATGGGATGCTTTGCTTGGGAGACTCCAGATACGAGTATATCCGTTGGAGCACAGTCCATGCAGCCACGATGAGACGAGTCCGAAGCAGTCGACATTGAGTCAGAGTGAAGTAAAGAGTTCGCAAGAGAGTTCGACGAGATGACGTCCCACTCCGCTGACATCAGAGATGCGATACACACGAAGAGGCATTGTGTATGGATATAGCTTCCAGAAAGAGGCGCGATGAGTATGCAGCCATTCCAAAACAAGAATTAGCTTCGGCAGTGGACGATGACTTCCGGGAAATTCGCCAGAAAGAGATACGCGAGAGAATTTGGATGGACCGTAGCCGAGAACATTGCAGTGTACAGATAAAGACGTGACGTCGAAGTGGACGATGTTACAAATAAGCGGGACAAGAGGTTCGTGCGAGACGCTGAAGAGCTGTCATTACTTTCCGTCGAGACCAGAGACCTGATGTGTCTACAGAGGCGTTGGGATGCGAACAGCTTCTGAAGAAAATGCTGTGCTGAGGACACAGATGTCTATTGAGCGAGAAGAGATTTTGCAAGAATACCAGCCTCCGTACAGATTGGCATAGGCAAGATCGGCAGAGACCTTGAACAGGATTCCTTCCAGGACATTGCTGCAATGATGTTTGCACCCAGGATCAGACATGTGATGTGCATTCAGAGAGCCAGAGGCCGACATCAGTGATAGGCTGCTTTATGAGTGGTCGTGAGGATTGACCGAGAGATGACCAGAGAAGTGCCAGAGCGGAATCGTCCCCGTTAGCACACCTGACAGGGCCGACGAGCCGATTGATTGTGAGATTGGTAATCCACAGAGAAGATAAGGACCCAGAGGTAGAGGACGCCAGACCGTGAGCAAGAGGAAAGTAGATATCTTGCGCTGCTAGCATTGGATGCACCGACTCCTTCTCGACTTTGAAGGAGGAACTACCGGTGACGGTATTTATGATTGTGATTTTGTGATTCGGTTATCACGTATCCGTCGACTTGGATTTCGGTATTTTGGGCGTTCCGTTTGAATGATTTAGTTTTGATGACTGAGTTACATGATATTTGTTTTATGCACCCATCGGGTATTTATATTCTGGGCATAGTTATTACATTTGAGGTATTGATTGTGATTGCACGCCTATCTTATGCAGTGATTTGATTTACACTTCCAGCATAGTTTTTATGCACCTTTAGTGTTTTGATATACGATTTTGGTGCACGCCAGATGCACTAAATCGGAATTCTTCGTGCATGACAAATGCACCTGATTTTGCTGTCAGGCACACACGTTGCCTATGACATATGTTTCGTGCACACCGGTTGCACCTAGATGTTGTTTTGTACACCTGTATGACACATATATTGATTTTGATTCCTTACGCACCAGACGCACATGATATTCTTATATATACAATTTTGGGGATTGATTTCTGTTGGAGATAGTGCCCTCAGAGTCAATTATTGGATCACAGGCACGTGATTGCAATGATTGAGGGAGGACCTATCCCGGTAGGACAGTCTTACTCGAGATGATAGTATGCTATCTGGTTTACCTTTATCATCGTGTACTGTTTTAAGTGACATGACACGTCGCTATTACACGTTGATAGAGCCCCTAGGATTCTTGCTTGACCACCAGCAGTATGAGGGCGATCATATACGTGGGAGCTGGTAGTCTATAAGCACATCCTTAAAAGGTCCCTAGTCGTGGGAGTTTCGAGACAGGGCATCGATTCTCCAGAGTAGACTAGTGTATACAGTCGAGACCCCGACGAGGGGCGGTGGCCGGTCTCACAAGCCACTGGTGTCAGTTGGTTCACCTAAGATGTATACAGGTGCTCATTGGGTTATGAGTGCACCGGACAGGACTCGCCGGGAACATGCTAGTTGGTCTTATACCTGACGTCAGATAGCAGTTCCCTGGTGACATGTGTACAGGTTAGTTCATCGACCTGGGGATCGTCATTTGTCTCGTGTGAGTTCCCACTGTACTTTGATTACTACCCTACCACGGCTCAAAGGAGTCGTGCAAACAGGTTTTAGTTGGGTACAGTCCCGAGCCACATGGAGGCAGTGAGCGGATCTTCGGGGGTTTCGTCTCTCCCGGTATTGGGGGTGAGGTCGCGCTGTGTCTAGGAGAGCCATTACACAAAGACCTTGGCCAAGGCAGGAGATTTACTGGTAGGTATTCCAGTAGTATCTCAGGGTGTTCTGGGCTACACTCCGACACGACTTGTACCGCTTTTGGGGGTCTGACTTTTACCAACCCCCTAGGCCCGCCATGCGATGCTCATAGACGAACGGACCGGACTGTACGGATATTGTCACTGACAGGCTCAGTTGGGTGTCGGGGTGAGCTTCCTCATCGACGTCCCTTTTAGTCAATAGCTGGTGGCCCGTTACGTATTGGCTTATACCTCTGACGGGCTAGTGGTTAAATCCATAGCCATAGTATTGACGAGTCTTTAGAGTCCACCACACTTTCAGTTACTCAAGCTTTCGGGCGAAACGCTGTAGAGGCCGTATGGAGATATGGCAGGGTCCGATCAGATACGTGCGGTATTGCACGGATCAGGATCGGACGGTTTGTACTAGTAGCCGTATAGTAATATGGCAGGGTTCGATCAGATACGTGCGGTATTGCACGGATCAGGATCGAACGGATATTACTAGCCGGCTTTGGTTTAAGCCGGTCCTAGTTTAGTACAGTGTAGATTTTGTCTTTTTGCATTTGTATCCGGACGGAATACAAATGCGGGTGTGTATGCACAGTGTGGGGTTTTCCTATAATTTATTACGGGACCAGTTTTCTGGAGTTGCCAGTTTGCATTCCGTTCCGGCCGGTTTTCCTTTGTTCTTTCCCGGCCGGACTTTTCCGATGGAGGGGGTTATTTGCAATTGTGCAAATAACTTTTGTGGAGGGGGTTTCTTGTAAAAGATTGATTATGATAGCTTTCATTTCTTTTACACCATGCTTTTGTTTTTATTGTGACATGAAAGGGTATGGTTTGAAAAAGTGCAAGCATGGTTGATGTTTGTTTAGGGTCACCTTCCTTCTTCTCCTACACTCACCTCCCTTCATGCTTTGATATTACCTCCTCCACCATTCTCTTTTGCATGAGAGGTTATTCATTATTCAAGAGAGAAAAAGAAAGAGAGAAGAAGAAGAAGAGAGCTTCATCTTGAGAGTTTCATCCATGATCTCATTTTCTTGCTAGAAAAATGCAAGCACCATTTTTCTATTCTCCATTCCTCCATCCAAAGGCAACAAACCCCAAAGAGACAAAGCACTACACTTCCTACAGCACATCTTGAGCATGTCGAGTTGCCGGCTTCATGCCCGAGTTGCCTCGGTATAGAGGCGGGAGCCCGTAAAAGATGCAGGCGACGTGGTGCCCTTCCGGCGAAGAGGCGACGACCGGAGATCCCGCGAGGAGATCGGAGTGGAGATGAAGACCGGAGGACTTGGATCGTCGGTATATCTCTAACACTATCTTGTTAGTTAGCTTAGACTAGTTTAATGGTTACGATCCGGAGTTTAGTGCGCGGTGGTGCCGGTTTGCAAAGTCCGCAAAATTTAAGTTATTCACCGTTTCCGCATTCCGGCGTCGGATTGACGGCCGGGGCGCCGCCGTGCACTTACAGTGGTATCAGAGACTCGCCATTAACATAGTCTAGCTTGGTGTAATGTGTTTTTCTGTTTCGATCGATCGAATGTTCCAAAACTGCATTTTAGTTCGAATCAGTTTCTGTTGAAAATTTTTGGTCTCGAAAAATTTTTCTGGTTGTAAAATATTGATGTACTGGGAAATCTAAGGGTTCTGTAAAAATTTGACGATGTAACTCCACAGTTGGAGCGCAGATCCGCCGCGAAACCCCACCTCGTGCGGCCCTTCCGCCGCGCACTATTCATGTCACATCACCAAATTTTTTCAGAGGCCTTCTGGGCTTAAAATATGGGTTTTGGAATATTAAAATTGGGCCCAGGGTTTCTGTGAGTGCTACAGTTTTTGTTTGAGGGCCCATTTGTTAATTTTTGATCGATCGGATATTTCAAACACATTATTTCACAGTATTTACATTATATCTGCGACCGTGAATGTCACTCGATCGGTAAATCCGGTCTAACTGCTATAGCCCGGTTAGACGGATTTGCGAACGTGACTTTCACGTTGATGTTTTATGTTTATGCTGTGATGTTGCGGATCGGTCGTGGGGATAGCCTGGATGCAATGCTAGTACAGTTGTGGTGGTATTATGTACTTTTGATATTGCGGGGCGAGCGTCCGACATGTGGACTGCCGTCACTGCCTGATTGTATTATTCTTTTGGGGCACGACCTGGTTGCGGTCGATGTACCCGGTGTATGTATATTTTACTTTCTGTACTAGGATTACCCCACGGTGGGGTGCACGGATAGCCGGGTTCTAGAGGGCAACAAGCCCGCATCTCATGGCATTGAGACGGAGGGGGCTTCACTCTGGGATTGGCGGGCTATTCGCCGCACTCGTAGGGGGTACAGGTTGACCCAGGAGGGGTGCCCAAGTTACCGGATTCCGTGAAGTGCTGGGTGGTCCATTCACGGCGATGAAGGGGGCTGCCTCGCTTCAGGTTTTGGCGGGTAACTTGCCGCGCCCGTAGGGGTCTAGGATTTCATTGCACAGGCTATCCACACGACCAGGGGAACGTCGGGTTTCAGTAGTGGCTCTGTGAAACCCGGGGATCCCAGATATCTGTATTGTTCTGTGATGCTGTACATTTCTGTGATGTTGCATTTCTTTTCACGCCTTGAGCGAAATATAATATATTGGTATATATATTAGTAGATGTTGTATATGTTTTACATCCGCGCTAGTCCAGTCCCCGCTCTGTCGTTAGTTAGCTAACCTAACGGGTAATGACGGGACCCAGTGGCGAATGCGGATGGCATATACGTACGTCAGTATATTTTCGTTCTTTGTGGTGTGATCAATTGATGGGACTGCATTGATTCGGATCAATGCAAGTTAAAAACAAACCTAATCTGATGTTGTTGGAACACTTTTCAAAAAGCTGTTATTGCAGGGACGTCCACTTCTATTTTGCATCGTGGTATTCATTTGGAATATCCTGCTCCTCAGTCGACGAGGCAAGGGCCGAGATCCCTTCACCGGGAGTGACCCCTTGGACAGAAGTTTGCGTCATGGCATTAACTTCACTATAGCCGATTACTTTTGCTTTGCATCGCGGTATTCATTTGGAATATCCTGCACCCCATTCTACGGGGAAAGAGCCGAGATCCCTTCACCGGGAGTGACCTCTTTAGCAACGGTTTTCGTCACTATATTTTTAAAAGCTATCCGTTCCTTCGACGATATCAAGTTCTTTATGTTAAAGGTTTTCGCCAGAAACCATTCGTAGCCCTCCGTCGTTTCATATGGGTGGTCAATAGTATTCAAGCTGTGTATGTTGGCCAAAGTCAAGGCACAGTGATTGGTAGCTATTGGGGTATTCATATGCAGCATAGATAGATGCGTTGGTTTGGGACAGTCGTACTGCCATTTTGGCCAAAGTCAAGGGTATGTACGGGTGGATTCAAATTAACCTGGAGAATGACGGGTTGAACTTGACATGTGACTTATGATATGTTGGCCAAAGTCAAGGTCATAAGAGCATGGGGTAAAAATCACATCGGGAGTTTCAAAAGTACTGAAACTTGCCAGATATGCGCATACCTTCTGGAGTGTGATACCGTGAGCGGATTCCGTCACGTTGTCATGCGATGAGAGTTGGATCCCGATTCCCACTGATGAGTTAGTATACTCCTCGGGTGACCCCGACTAATTCTTCTTTCAGGTTTGGAGGAGAATTTTGAGGTACAGTGGGAGGTTTCCTGATTAGAAAAAGTGATAACCATTCTGATCTAGGTTAGAGTGCACGCTGAGTGTTTCTTTTCTCTCTCTTTGGCAGCGACCATTGACCCGACCCTAAGACTTTGACTCAGTGACCAAGTTGACCGAACCTTCTTAACACTGGCTTTTGGATTGTCAGAGTTGCGAACCTCATTGCCACTCCTACTTTTACCCTTTTCTCCAGGACACCCCGTATTACTACGAACGTCCACTTCCATTGGACAAAACCATCGTATGGTTAGATACGAACTCGAAGGGATTTATTCGAGGATGGTTTCCGGTTCTGGAGAAAACGGATAGGACTATTCAGTTGTCTTTTCTTTTCACCCTCTCTCAGGTTGCGAGTACTCCTTGGTTTAGGAGTAGTACACCTATTACGCAAATTGGATAGTCTTCTTCCAAACCATAGGCTGGTGCCGACCGGTAGGGAAGGAAGAAAGCCAATTAGCCTAAACGGTGTACAGAAGGTATTAAGTTAAGACAAAGCAAGGGATTAGTAAGAGGGCAAAGTAAATTGCGACTGCTATTCACGACCAAACCAAGTATTTCTTCGCCAATCCTAAATCACCTTTGTATTTCTCCAGGACACTCCGTATCACTACGAAGATCCCATTTTATTGGATAATCCATCGTATGGTTATATACGAACTCGAAAGGAACTTGTTCCAGTTCGGGGATGGATCCTGGTTCAGGAGAAATAAGAATAAAGTACATTCAGGTGTCTTTTATCTTCACCTTCTCTCGCGTTGCGAGTGCTCCTAGGATTAGGACAGTACACCCTTTATGCTTTTTGGATAGTCTTCTTCCAAACCATAGGCTGGTGCCGAACGGTAGGGAAGGAAGAAAACCAATTGGCTTAAAGGGGTGTACAGAAGGTAAAGACTAAAGACATATGAAGGGATTTGGAGAGGTGGCAAAGAACTATACGGTTACAGTCGTGAATCTGGAAGAGGCATTACTAGGAATACCGGGATACCCCATCGAAACATTTCAATGTTTCAGTCTCACTGTGTAATGTTAAAAGAAAACTGATTTCCCGATTAGATACTTACTCCAGGGTATGTATTTACCAGGTTTGATTCTCACATCTGTATGGTTTTACAAATGATGAGTGGGAGTAAGTTATTGGGAATTGGGTGATCGTCCTCATTATATCGGGATTCGTTGGAATCAGTGATATTTGAGGAAATCACCTGGGCTGTTTGCCAGTCGGCAAATATTTGGTTTTGAATATCCGTTGATGTGCACCAATTTCAAATTGATATATCTGTACGTCTATTTTCATAGAGTGAGATATACCTTTTGATATTATGTCGATGACATTTACCTATATCAGTGGATGGTTAGGTAAGGAGCATTGAACAGCGGTGTAATTCTTCTTAACCAAAAGTACAGTTTTCAACCTACGACACACAGTGAATGAGTTATCTGACTCAAGGGACTTATACAGAGTATTGTATGTTGTCCAGGGTCCATCAGGACAGAGGGGTTGGTCCTCGTACTGTATTCTGCTTACTTATGACTTCTCTAGTTCTTAGACAGGTGTTTCGTACAAACACAGGGTCGAAGTTTTAAGAAGTTATAGGTATAAGAATAAAGTAGAGAACCAGGTGTTGCAAGTATCGGGATTCTTCAAAGTGATCGAAGATGTAGATACTTGTGTATGGTATTCAGTTGATAGTAATGATTAAGAGAACTTGCTTCTTTTTCGGGTTACTCAAAATTGGAAGTATTCCTAAGTTGAGTAACGCTGATCGGCCTCTCTCCATTTAGTTGACATGCACTGGAGATAGCTGCATGATTTGAATCTGGTTCAATTAAATCAGTGCCTCTGGTTCTATATTGGATATAGTACAGTTCATATCTTAACATTGTTAAGGTACGGGGAGTTGTCCGGTTTATGCTTAAAACCAGACTCTGGATAACTCATAGGCACATTTCTGTAATGGCTGTTTGTGGGTTGACCCAGGCTATGACGAGGGTTGACTTTCTACCATCTGGGAGATCAATAGAAATATTGTTCAAGACTCGCCACAGTTTTATTAAAAATGGATTTTTTCAAAAACAGCAGTGGGAGTATGGTAGAACTGGAAGTGATTCCAGAACCGCAAACGATTACTGAAGATTTGATAAGGAACCTAAAGATTCAATCTGATTTGGCATTCCATTGGCCACTCCGCAGATAAGGTGGGTAACTTCAGGCACCCGAAAGGTACCCCGGTAGCCTCAAGGACGGTGACAGGGAAGTTCTTGTATACCCACACTTGCCATTGTTGTTGTTCCAGGCTGCGAGACCCGGCAGGAGGATGAATATAGCGTCGTTCTAAACTAGCTTAGAAGTGCACGTCTATATGACTCTGCCAGAGGGTTGTCGTAGTCAGTGGGAGCAGCGGAAGCATTGGTGGACATCAGGCTTATGTCTATTTATAGACTAAAGAAGATGTAGCGGAGATAGATCATCTATTTCTGATGTGACAGTCATAGTTTTGACGTCATCAGAATAGGGGATGGATCTGTTGAGAAGGTAGTAGGAAGTGATATTCCTATACTATGATCAGTTATACTTTGGTCGTCACACAATGGTTTCTCCACAAAGGACTTGGACATTATATCAGACATTCTGGTTACTAGATCTATGGTTTTAGATCTAGATTTGGGTGGTTTCCTAATCTGGGTACCTTGACAGCATTCTATGAGTATTTAGAATGGACGACTCCTGGCACGGTAGTACACCTGCAGGTAATGGAGTCACCCTCTCTAAAGGTGTCTTATAGACTGAAGGGGAGAGGGATACTCATGAATGGCAGATCATTTGCTTAGGCAATTGAGTCAATCATGAGATGTCAAGTACCACACCAGATGTTGTTCTTGCACTACATGCAATAAGTTAATATTGATCCAATCCTGGAGAAACAGTCGGAGGCAGTTTTAGAACATAAGTGGATGTTCTAGGGATATGATAACGACAGCCTCATTCGAGAGACAGTTATCATTCCAGGCTTCCAAGGTGACATGGACGACAAGGAGGTTGTCAGAGTTATAGTTATCCCTCTGATGAGGGGCAGTATTTTGGACAGATGGTCCAAGGGAATACTGAGGGTGGCATGGCGCAGGATACTGATTAAGTTCAGTTGAAGATACAGTCTAAGAAGTTTGGATTTGGAGTTCATTTATGAGCTACGTCCCATCAGACATCCAGACATTCTAAGGCAGGTATTACTCATTTCGGGAGATGGCTTTCTCAGCGAACTTGAGATATAGAGAGACATAGAAAGAAACTTCTAGGCGGATCCACTCACTGAGGCTATTCCTCGACCGCAATAGTTTCACAAACGGGATTTGTGAGACTGACTAGTAGAGGAGTTGGATGTTCGGTATCACACGGGCTGTGAGTATGCGACATCGCAATAATTAGCCTTGAGTGCAAGTGGGAGATTGTTGGAGATAGTGCCCTCAGAGTCAATTATTGGATCACAGGCACGTGATTGCAATGATTGAGGGAGGACCTATCCCGGTAGGACAGTCTTACTCGAGATGATAGTATGCTATCTGGTTTACCTTTATCATCGTGTACTGTTTTAAGTGACATGACACGTCGCTATTACACGTTGATAGAGCCCCTAGGATTCTTGCTTGACCACCAGCAGTATGAGGGCGATCATATACGTGGGAGCTGGTAGTCTATAAGCACATCCTTAAAAGGTCCCTAGTCGTGGGAGTTTCGAGACAGGGCATCGATTCTCCAGAGTAGACTAGTGTATACAGTCGAGACCCCGACGAGGGGCGGTGGCCGGTCTCACAAGCCACTGGTGTCAGTTGGTTCACCTAAGATGTATACAGGTGCTCATTGGGTTATGAGTGCACCGGACAGGACTCGCCGGGAACATGCTAGTTGGTCTTATACCTGACGTCAGATAGCAGTTCCCTGGTGACATGTGTACAGGTTAGTTCATCGACCTGGGGATCGTCATTTGTCTCGTGTGAGTTCCCACTGTACTTTGATTACTACCCTACCACGGCTCAAAGGAGTCGTGCAAACAGGTTTTAGTTGGGTACAGTCCCGAGCCACATGGAGGCAGTGAGCGGATCTTCGGGGGTTTCGTCTCTCCCGGTATTGGGGGTGAGGTCGCGCTGTGTCTAGGAGAGCCATTACACAAAGACCTTGGCCAAGGCAGGAGATTTACTGGTAGGTATTCCAGTAGTATCTCAGGGTGTTCTGGGCTACACTCCGACACGACTTGTACCGCTTTTGGGGGTCTGACTTTTACCAACCCCCTAGGCCCGCCATGCGATGCTCATAGACGAACGGACCGGACTGTACGGATATTGTCACTGACAGGCTCAGTTGGGTGTCGGGGTGAGCTTCCTCATCGACGTCCCTTTTAGTCAATAGCTGGTGGCCCGTTACGTATTGGCTTATACCTCTGACGGGCTAGTGGTTAAATCCATAGCCATAGTATTGACGAGTCTTTAGAGTCCACCACACTTTCAGTTACTCAAGCTTTCGGGCGAAACGCTGTAGAGGCCGTATGGAGATATGGCAAGGTCCGATCAGATACGTGCGGTATTGCACGGATCAGGATCGGACGGTTTGTACTAGTAGCCGTATAGTAATATGGCAGGGTTCGATCAGATACGTGCGGTATTGCACGGATCAGGATCGAACGGATATTACTAGCCGGCTTTGGTTTAAGCCGGTCCTAGTTTAGTACAGTGTAGATTTTTTCTTTTTGCATTTGTATCCGGACGGAATACAAATGCGGGTGTGTATGCACAGTGTGGGGTTTTCCTGTAATTTATTACGGGACCAGTTTTCTGGAGTTGCCAGTTTGCATTCCGTTCCGGCCGGTTTTCCTTTGTTCTTTCCCGGCCGGACTTTTCCGATGGAGGGGGTTATTTGCAATTGTGCAAATAACTTTTGTGGAGGGGGTTTCTTGTAAAAGATTGATTATGATAGCTTTCATTTCTTTTACACCATGCTTTTGTTTTTATTGTGACATGAAAGGGTATGGTTTGAAAAAGTGCAAGCATGGTTGATGTTTGTTTAGGGTCACCTTCCTTCTTCTCCTACACTCACCTCCCTTCATGCTTTGATATTACCTCCTCCACCATTCTCTTTTGCATGAGAGGTTATTCATTATTCAAGAGAGAAAAAGAAAGAGAGAAGAAGAAGAAGAGAGCTTCATCTTGAGAGTTTCATCCATGATCTCATTTTCTTGCTAGAAAAATGCAAGCACCATTTTTCTATTCTCCATTCCTCCATCCAAAGGCAACAAACCCCAAAGAGACAAAGCACTACACTTCCTACAGCACATCTTGAGCATGTCGAGTTGCCGGCTTCATGCCCGAGTTGCCTCGGTATAGAGGCGGGAGCCCGTAAAAGATGCAGGCGACGTGGTGCCCTTCCGGCGAAGAGGCGACGACCGGAGATCCCGCGAGGAGATCGGAGTGGAGATGAAGACCGGAGGACTTGGATCGTCGGTATATCTCTAACACTATCTTGTTAGTTAGCTTAGACTAGTTTAATGGTTACGATCCGGAGTTTAGTGCGCGGTGGTGCCGGTTTGCAAAGTCCGCAAAATTTAAGTTATTCACCGTTTCCGCATTCCGGCGTCGGATTGACGGCCGGGGCGCCGCCGTGCACTTACAATTTCTTATAGAGCAGTACATTTTTTTTATGATATTCGCTATGTATTGATGTTTTAGGAACCTCGACAATTTGGACTTTTACTGAAATGTTTTAGTATTTGGGGGTTTAAATTTAAATTCGAGGACCGAATTTCTTTAAGGGGGGAAGATTGTAACATTTAAAAAAAAATTTGGGAATTTTTATAATTTAATATTATTTTAATGAATATTTTAATAATTTGGTATTATTAAATACAAATAAATAGGAAAAAATTTGGAAAAAATTTTGGAAAATTCTAAAATAGGGTAATTTATGAAATTATGCCATTCTTAAGTTTTTATGATTAGTTATATGCTAATTAAATGCTAATCGCGATTAAAAATCGCTAATCTGCTTTTAAGCAATTTTGGTGCAAAAACATGTACATATCTTTTTCTACACTTGTCTTACATTTTGCTTTCCTTGGTTTTACTTTGGGGTTACTATTCTAGTGAAAAGGTTTTGGATGAAAAAGAAAATGGAAAAAAAAAAGAATAAAGAATGACGTTTGGTGAGAGAGAGAGGTATGGGATTCTTTGACCAAACACTTAGCCATTTTCCTTCCCTCATTTCCCTTCCTCTCCCTCCATTGCTGCTGCTGCTCCTGCACCTCACCTCCCTCCCCTCTTCAACTCCTCAAATCACCTCTAAAACTACACCAAAACCCCACTCTCATTTCACAAAAAATGTGCACAAGCTTGCAAGCTATAGGATGGACCAAGAAAGCTTTCATTTCGGCACTGTTGAGGATTCATGTGGGTCTTATGAGGTAATTCCTTCACAATTAGAGTGGTATTTCATGTGCCTAAGCTTAGATTCAAGTTTCATATCGATATTGTGTGTTTTTGTGGATTTGAGGATAACCTAGTTAGGGTTTGAGGAAAAATTGAGTTGTGAAGTGAAACTAAGACTTGTTGTAACCTTAGAATCTTGGTGTGATGTTATATTGGACCCTAACCTGAAGCTTTAACCCAGAATACGGATTTATGAGACGATGTCGGGAAAAACTGCAATTCTGGGATTGTATTTGGGAATCTGCTATCACCCGAGACATCCTAAAATAAAATTGATTGGACAGTGAGATGTGCAGGCACCTAGGAACCACCACACAAGACCCTAGCCCCCAACTCCATGACTCGGCCGCAGTTTATCCTGTTTGGCCGCAATTTGCGGCCAGACCGGCCACATTTTGTGTTGTTTTGGTTCTGCTTCTCCTACATGTATAGATTAGACCCCTGGTATATATAGATTTGTCTAATTTGACCTAGGGTGAAATCTGGAGCCTATTTACTTAGTTTTTGTTTTGGATTCGTGTTTCCATATTCCTTATTTTAATTCTGAATTCACGTATTGTGTTTTATCTCGACTATTTGGCGTTTATACGACGATATCGAGGATTGATTGTTGGTTTTTGGACCGCAGATAGTACAGGGGACTACAGAAAAGGTCCAGTTGATACGGGACAGGATGAGAGCGGCCCAGTGCAGACAGAAATCATATGCCGATCGACGCCGTCGTAGACTCGAGTTTGATGTGGGAGAACATGTGTTCCTTCGTGTATCTTCGATGAAGGGTGTGATGCGTTTCGGGAAAAAGAGGAAGCTCAGCCCCAGATATGTCGGACCCTATGAGATTCTGGAGAGAGTGGGTGTTGTAGCTTATCGTTTAGCACTTCCACCGAATTTTCCCGATGTGCATCCGGTGTTCACGTATCTATGCTTCGCAAGTATCTTTACGATTCTTCTCACGCGATCCAACATCAGATCGTACAGCTTGAGCAGGATTTATCCTACACAGTGCAGCCAGTGGCTATTCTAGACCGACAGGCAAAGAAACTGAGATCAAGGGTACTTTCTTCTGTAATGGTTCTTTAGCGAGGAACAAATTGCGAGGAGATCACTTGGGAGACAGAGGATGCGATGCGGAAGAAATTTCCTCATCTTTTTGAAGGTATATATATAGTTAAGTTTTAAATTCGGGGAACGAATTTTCTTAAGAGGGGAATATTGTAACATTTTGAAAAAAAAATTTATATAATAAATTAATTTATTTAATTAAATAATAAAATTTTAATTTAAAAAGTTATTGAAACAAAATAGGAAACTTTCATAAGTAGTGTGTGAAACTAATTAAATTGAAATTTTAATTTGTAACATTAATAAATTACAAGGGTTTTAGTTGAAAAATTAGCCTCATTTGTTATATGATGTAGTATGAGGGGTTTTGTGAAAAGATTAGGTAATTGTGAAAATTTTTGAGGGGTTTATGTGCAAAAAGGGTAAGGTCATGTTAAGCTTAAGTTATAACCATGGCATAACATATCCTAGATGACACTTCATATATCGACTTCATTCTTGCATGAAAACCCCACTTTTTTCCTTACTACACCACCTACTTGCATGAAAATACCACACCATTGCTTGGTGACACCTCTTCCCAGAACTCATAACTCACTCCCCTTATCCTATACAAACTTGTTTAGCTCATAAAACTAATTTTAGATCAGAACATAGAGAAGAAAAGGAAAAACTTAGAACAACAAAAATAAAAATAAAAATAAAAGAAAACGGAAGTGAAGAGGAGAGCTAAGTGCTAAGATTTCACCATCACCCTCAAGCTAGGATCCTTGAGTTTGTGCTTCTTGGAGGGAGTTTTCCAGTGATCTTGATGTAGGTATAATCCTTAAACCCTGTAGGATTTTAGTTCTGTAACTGTTTTATTTCAGAAATCGAATATCGGTAATATTGTATTTTAGGCAAAATTTAACTCTGTGTTAATCTGCTATAGTTTAGATGATAACTAAAATGATCAAACAGTTACATAATTTTATAAACTAGTCCTAGAATAAACCATGGGAAGACGAGCCCCGTTGCTCGGATTTTGGCCGACGACATGAAGGAAAAATCCGATCTCGCCGGATCCTGAGGAATTGGGTGTTGGGGTTTGTAGGGTAGGTCTATGTGTGTGAATTAATATGTTTGGTATTGTTTATTTAAGTTAAATTTTCAGTATAGGAAATCTGGAAGCTAATATCTGAAAAGGCATCAAAATTCTAAAAATGCGACACGGGTAATTTATAACGCGTTCTGTTTTCTTTTATGAACAGCGATTGGTTTAAATCCAGTTAATATAAGTGTTAGATAGTCTGCAATAGTCGTACGTAGTATAGTTAGTACGTACAACTTGTATTTTCATGTTTTCGCCGTATCAGAATGTAGCCGTTTCTTATACAAGTTAAATTCAATATTAGATTCGATTACGGGAACTTCGGAGGCCGCAAGGAAAGGAAATGGATTATTGATCTGAGTAGATTCGACGTATTCCGGTGAGTATACTAAACATCTACCGGGAGATTTTGTAGGGATGGCGTGATACGCCCGTAGTTTAAGTTTAAATGAAATTTTCCTTTTATATAATTTGATCACATGCATTCATATATATATATATCCATCGTCATGTTAATAATTATTAGAACACTGCACAGTTATCGACGAGCCATGCTGCACATGCACATATATGTATGTTACACTACACCTCGTCGATATTAAAATGTTACATACGCACTTAGTACCTATTATACTCAATATGATTCATATCTTACCTTAAACATCAATAATGGAAGTTATTTGCATAGATGTTATCATATTTCATGTTCTAGTAATTTAAATGTTGATATAAGATGTGTTGAATCATTACGGATTTATGGTTTTGAGTTTTGTATATTATTAAGTGTATTCATTGATTCTTCCTGAATGGTGTGATATGTCCACCATGAAATGTTTTTTTTTATTTGGTTTTATTCCGAACCGAGTGGGGGGGGCTATACGGTTGCGGATTTATACGTTATCCAAACTAAGTGGGGGGATATACAGTTGGATACATGGTGGACCTGGTCGAGACCGAGGGGAAGGAAAGCCGCATTTGTGGCGGGGAGCCTAGCGAAGATACTCGATACCGGAGACAGTTATGAAACACGGCAGATATCCAGGTGATACCGACCGTTGTTATGGATTACAGGATCGTTCGAGAAACGATGCCTGATGGAAACAAAAGATTTGTGTCGATCTTGGACACAGAAAAGAATAAACCTTATTGGAATTAATTGATGAGATTTCCTTCTTGATTTTATACTTAGTAGTTCATGTTCATATTTCCACATGTTATCATGCATTATATTCATTCTTGTTGATGTTAGCTCTAGTTCATCATACTTACATTATCAGCCGACATATATTAGTCTTATTCACTGAGTTGGCAACTCACCCCAGTTGTGCCTTAGTTCCTTGCAGTAGTCGTTTGGACGCGTAGCAGAAGTGCAGATCCACTCGTCAGCTTTTACCGCTCTTTTTGCTAGGTGGGTTACGTATGTAGTAACCTCCTATTTTGATTATGTAGAATTTGGATCTAGTAGTACTCCATCAGACCATGTATATTTGACTTAGAACGCGATGTGGTTATATGCTTATGAAATCGTTTTGTTGTGTTAAGTTATAGTTCTTTTACTTAAACGTGAGAATATTTATTTCGAGTGTCGTATTATTATTGTGTATTGATTCCCGCTGTTGGCTTTGTTTTTCTCCCAACTAGGGATGCAACCTATTCATACACCCTATAACTGTTTTATTAATAATTAAAAAGAGAGTACTGTCAACGTTTTAAACTCAGTTGTGTAAACTTTAATTATTTAAAAACCTTTCGATATGCTACATCATTCTTTTACTTAAAAACTAAAATTGTCTAAATTCCGCAAAAAGGGTTTTGATCTTGGTTTTTGGCTTACTCAGATTGTGTCGATATCTTAAGATATTATACAATCTAAGTGCTGGTCACATCCAAACTTTGGGTCGTGACATCGTTGTTGGACAATGCTGGATATAATTTTATATTACAATCTAATGTTATGAACATTAACCTTAATCAAGAGTTGATTGGGTCTGGTACATTAAATAACGGGATATACGTCCTAAACCAGCACAAAGTTTTCCATATACAACACACAAACAAAAGAAAGGTTTCAGACATAAATGAAGCTTTCATTTGGCATTGTAGACTTGGTCATATTAACGAAACACGACTATCCAAGCTACATAAAGATGGATATTTAAACCCGTTTGAATATAAATCTTATGCGACTTACCAGTCTTGTATCAAAGGTAAAATGACCAAAACTCCGTTTAGTGGACACGGAGAGAGAGATACTGAACTCTTAGGCCTCATACATAGTGATGTATGTAGACTAATGTCTACACATGCTAGAGGTGGTTTTTCCTATTTCATAACTTTTACTGATGATTTCTCGAGATTCGGACGCGTGTTCTTGTTGAAACATAAGTCTGAAGCCTTCGAAAAATTCAAGGAGTATAAATCTGAAGTAGAAAAACAAACAGGCTTGAGTATCAAGAAACTTCGATCAGATCGAGGAGGTGGGTACCTAAGCTCAGATATTCTAGATTTCCAAAAAAGAGAATGGGATTCTCTCTCAACTCACTCCTCCGTACACACTGTTAGTTATACGTATGGCCTAGAGGCCATTACTGAACATAGGATGTATATTGTAGTGGATGCTGGGACATATATAGGTAGGACTTTCTTGCTCGACATGATAGTACGGTATCTGGTTGCTCTTTATGTTAACATGTATACTTTCTGTCTCTCTGATTACATGTTGATAAAGCCCTTAGGATGTGTACTCGACTTCCAGGACTATGATGAAGATCATACTAGTGGGGCCTGGGTAGTCAATGAGTACATCCTTCATCGTTCCTAGTCGTGGGAATATCGAGACGGGGCATCGATATTCCAGAGTAGACTAGCGTATATCTTCTCGACCCATGTGATGGGCGATGGATGATCCCATATCCATTGGTGTTTGACATTAGAGATGGTATGCGGGTGCTCAGTGGAGACTGGGTACACTGAACGGACTCGCCGAGAACTCCCAGATGGTATTATACCTCACGTCAGATGGCAGATCTCTGGTGACTCTGGTACAGCTTAGTCTGTTGACCCGAGATCGTCATAGAGCCTTGTGTGTCTCCCACTGTGCTTTGATTTCCACCCTACCACGGCTCTACTGAGTCGTGCAAACAGGTGGTTTTTGGGTACAGTCCCGATTCACATGGAGGAAATGAGCGATAGGAGGGGATTCGTCTCTCCCGGTATTGGGGGTTGATGTTGCGCTATGCACGACTGGCCATAACAGGAAATCCCTGGCCAGGGTTGCAGTGATATACTGGTAAGAGTTATCAGTAGTTTCACGAATGTTGTGGACCTTACGTCGGCATGACTTATCGAGCTATTGGGGTCTGACGTTTACCACCCCTAGGCGAGATATGCGACATATCAGACGAACAGACCGGACTATACGCTAAGTGTTACTGGTTGGATTCACAGGAGTGTGAGCGGGCTTGCTCGTCGATCTTCTGATCGCTCAATACCCGGGTGGACGTTACGTTTAGCAGACCGCTTGCGGCTTGTGGGTGTTTGATATGATCATCACCTGGAGCCGGCGTATTGACGAGTCTTTAGAGTCCTACACAGAGGTTTCCTGGCTCAAGCGAAACGAAATAGGAGCGCATATGAGATATGTGCGGGACCGAGAATAATGCGTGTATGTGATACCGTATTCCAATTCTCGCGATGAATGTATCGATTGGTTGTATGCGATATAACCTAGTTATCGAATCAAAGATTGATTCGATAAGCCGACAAATTGGATACTAGTTGGTTATATGCGACATGACTGGATCATTGAATCAAGGGTTGATTTAATGATTTAATGTATAATTATATATTTGATATATTACTTTGCATTAACTAGTATTGGTTCATTTTAAATGGATTTTCTCACTTAAAATGCACATTGTATATGTGATATACTTTTGTGCACTTGTTTGTATCATGTTTGATGATACATGCTAACTTGAGTTTGTGTAAAGATTAAACCATGGTTATATGTAATGGTTAGGGTTTTGATCTTATTTAGTTATTCTTATTTATTTATTTATTTATTTATTTATTTTGGAAAAGAAAATGATATGTTGGCTTTCTTTGTTTGCTTGTTGAAGCTTCTTGAAGCTTTGAACAAGTCCACCATATTTGTCTCATGCTTAACCCTAACCATTCCCACAAACCATAGTCTATTCTCTACACTTGACCATGGTTAGTATATGATAAGTATTCATATTATTTTTATTTTGGAGAATAACTTATCATATTCTATCATATTCTTTCTTCTTCTTCTTCAAGAAGAAGAAAAGCTTGCCTCCATCAATGGCAACTTGAGCAAATGAGTGAGAAATCCAATTCCAAAGTGAACCCACTTCCTATTTCTTCATCCTCTACCTCTTGCCAAGTAGTATAGGGTGTTTTCTTCACAAGTTTCAAGACTTGGTGAAGTTGGAGTTTGATCTTGAGTTGCCTCGACGTAGATCATCTTCGGCATCGAAGCCGACGACCTAGCCCGCCCATTTCTCCGATAAAGCCGATGCTAGAGTCCGGGATTCGATTTGGACAGCGGAGGGACGTCATCACGGAGCCTAGGAGGCGGAGGATCGGATCTACAAAGGTTGTAGCCCCTGTCCTTTAGCTATAATTTGTTTATTTGCATCGCATCGCCTATATATCTAGTTAACGATCCGTATTAGGGTTTCTCGGCACTTGTAAAATATTAATTGGCCATGTTTGATCACTTGTGAGACTTCATTAGTGTGCCTAGGAACCTTACACACACCACAACACAACGATGTGTTGGAACGCAGAAATCGTCCCCTATTAGATATGGTACGATCTATGATGAGTGATGCTTAGTTACCAATATCATTCTGGGGGCACGCATTGGAGACTGCGATTTATCTACTGAATAAGGTTCCGACCAAAACCGTGTCTACCACTCCATATAAGATATGGTATGGGAAGATGCCATCTCTTAAAAGAGTTAGGATATGGGGTTGTCCGGTTTTTGTGAAAAAGCAGAATCCGGACAAACTCGAGACACGATCGGTTTTATGTAAATTTGTGGGATATCCAAAACACTCGTATGGATATCTTTTCTACCACAAGGAGTAACAAAGGGTGTTTGTTTCTCAGTATGCCACATTTTTAGAAAATGAATTTTTTACAAATGATACTGTTGGCAATGCGGTAGAACTGGAAGAAATTCCACATACACAAACAATTACCGATGATTTGGTTGAAACTGAGGTTTCAGTATAACCCGACGAACCTCAGCCACTCCGTAGATCTAGGAGGACTTCTATCTCACCTGATAGATACTACGGTTTTCAGCAAGCTATCACGAGTGGTGACTCTGTGAAGTGGCTGGATGCCATGAGATCTGAAATGGAATCCATGCATACCAACAAAGTATGGACTGTGGAGGTTGCACCTTCTGGAGTAAAACCCATAGGGTGCAAATGGATCTTTAAGAGAAAGATCTGTGTTGATGGTCAGGTAGAGACCTATAATGCTAGGCTGGTCGCAAAAGGATTTCGTCAAAGACCAGGCTTGGACTATGATGAAACCTTTTCCCCAGTCGTGATGCTCAAATCCATTCGGATCCTGCTTGCTATAGCTGCTCACTATGACTATGAGATCTGGCAGATGGATGTTAAAATGGCATTTCTAAATGGTGATTTAGAAGAATGCGTTTTTATGGATCAGCCAGAAGGCTTCATTGATAGTGGAAGCAGCGGAAAAGCATGCAGGTTGCTTAAATCCATCTATTAATTAAAGCAGGCATCACGGAGTTGGAACATCTGCTTTGATGATACAATCAAAGAGTTTGGTTTTATCAAAAATGTTGATGAACCATGTATTTAAAAGGATTGTAGAGAGTACTGTTACATTCCTCGTATTGTATGTGGACGACATTCTCTTGATAGGAAATGATATTTCTATGCTACAATCGGTCAAACTATTCTTATCACAGGGTTTGTATTTACCCTAAATGGAGGGGCGGTATGTTGGAAGAGTTCCAAGCAAGATACCGTCGCTGACTCCACGATGGAAGCTGAGTATATTGCTGCTAATGATGCCGTAAAAGAGGAAATCTGGATGAGGAAGTTCATTTCTGAACTTCAGGTGGTTCCATCCATTGCTAATCCAATACCTCTGTATTGCGATAAAAATGGAGCAATGGCTTTGGCAAAGGAACCGCGGTCCAATCAGAAATCCAGATATATCTTGAGGCGGTATCACCTCTTCCTGGAGATAGTGGATCGCCCGGAAATCGAGGTACAGAGAGTAGACATGAAAGAACACAAAGCAGATCCATTCACCAAGGCCATCCCTCAAGTCCAGTTTGAGAAACTGTTCGAGCTGTTGGGCATGAGGTACGCCGGCAACTGGTTCTAGTGTAGACAGTGGGTACTTATTGCATCAACTACAGGCCTTAGTGCAAGTGGGAGATTGTTAGATATGTATGCCCTAGAGGCCTGTATTGTATAGGATGCTAAGCATGTATATGTACAGAAACAATCTTTGCTCGTAATGATAGTATGCTATCTGGTTTATCTTCATCTTAACGTGTGATGCGTTGTATTTTATATCTTTATATACATGTTGATGAAGCCCTTAGGATTATGCTTGACTACTGGGATTATGATGTAAATCATACAAGTGGGGCCTGGGCAATCTATAAAAATATCCTTTAATTGTTCCTGGTCGAGGGTATATCGAGACATGGCATCGATATTACCAGTGTAGACTAGTGTGTACGTTTCTTGACCCTGGGGGCGATGGTTGATCCCACAACCATTGGTGTTTGACATTAAAAGATTGTACACAGGTGCTCATTGGAGAATGGGTACACCGAACAGGACTTGCCGAGAACTCCTAGATGGTATATATACCTATTGTTAGATAGCAGTTCTCTGGTGACACTTGTACAGGTTAGTCTGTAGACCCGAGATCCTCATAGTGTCTTTTGTGATTCCCACCGTGCTTTGATTTCCTCCCTACCACGGCTCTACTGAGTCGTGCAAACAGGTGGATTTTTGGTAAAGTCCTGAATTGCATAGAGGCAGTGAGCGATAGGAGTGGTTTCTTCTCTCCCGGTATAGGGAGCTGAAGTCGCACTATGCTTGATCGGCCATAACAGCAAATCCCTGGCCAGGGTTCTCGAGATTTACTGATCAGAGTTATCAGTAGTTTCTCGAATCGTTATGGGCCGTAAATCAGCATGACTTATAAAGTTACCGGGGTCTGACATTTACCACCCTTAGACTTCATATGCGACGTATCAGACGAAGAGACCAGACTGTACGGTAAGTGTTGCTTACAGGCTCGTTAGGGTTGGGATGAGTTCGCTCGTCGGCCACCTCTTTTTCATCATGTAACTGGATAGCCGTTACGCACAGCTAGTGTCGCTGACGTGCTTGTGGTTAAACCCACTGCCAGCATACTGTCGAGTCTTTAGAGTCCCACACAGATAGTTCCCTGGTTCAGGCGAAAGATGTAGAGGTCGTAAGTTGTTACGGCGGGGTTTCGATCATGCTCGTGTAATCGTTACAGGAATAATGATCGGAATGTTAATACCGGTAGGCTTTGGTTTAAGCCGCATGCCGGTATTATATTATTGGATTATTTGTATTCGTATTTTTCTGAATTCGGATACGGGTATACTTATACAGTAAACGGTGGAGGGGTATTATTGTAATTTTTATAAGAATACCTTCTTGAAGGAGACACCTTATAAATGGATATTTATTTTGTGAAAATAATTAAATGAGGTGGAATTTAGGAAAGTCTAAGCATGGATGAAGGAATGGCTTCTTTCATATTTTATTCATTTGGAGTTACTATTGAAGCATGGTGCAATTTTTTATTACATGCTTCAATTTTTTTATTTTGAGCCATATGATATTTTTTCCATGCTTGAACTTTTCATTATCACTTTGACATTCTATCTCTTCATTCTCTCCTTCTTCCTCCTCTTTGCTTTAACCTCACATGAGTTGTGAATCAAAAGCTTAGAGAAAAAATCAAAATCCAATACTTAATCTCTACATCATTTTAGTGATCACTTCTAGCAAACTTGATCTCTTGTGAAGAGTTTGTAGCTTGTTCGACAGCTCTTGGGTGGATCGTCTTGGATCTTGAGGTGGCCGGAGATCGAGCTCATTGCAACCACAAGGAGCCTAGGAGTCACATTCAAGTGAAGACCAGAAGGACCGGTTCCATTAGATATAAATACTATCATAGTAGATTAGATCTCTTGATGGTTTCTGCTAGTTAGGGTTTAAGCACTAATCATGGGTTATGTGGGTGTTGCATGCAAGAAAAAATATTGTTTACCACTTCCGCCTCCTCACAAGTTGTTGTGAGGGTGTGCAACATCCACTAATATATACCTAATGTCAGATAGAAGTTCTCTAGTGACACTGGTACAGGTTAGTCCGTTGACCCGAGATCGTCAAAGAGACTTATGTGATTCCCACTGTGCTTTGATTTCCACCTTACCACGATCAAGAGAGCGTGCAAAAAGGTGGTTTTTGGGTACAGTCCCGAGTCACATGGAGGCAATGAGCGATAGAAGGGGTTTCGTCTCTCCCGGTATTGGGGGTTGATGTTGCGCTGTGCTCGATTGGCTATAACAGGAAGTCCCTGGCCAGCGCTGATACTGAGATTTACTGGTAAGTGTTATCAGTAGTTTTTCAACTCGTTATGAGCCTCATATCGGCATGACTTATCAAGTTATTGGGGTCTGATGTTTACCACCCCCATACGAGATATGCGACATATCAGACGAGGAGACCGAACTGTACGGTAGTGTTACTTATTGGATTCATGGGAGTATGGACAAGCTTTCTTGTTGATGTTCTGATCGCTCAATACCCAGGTAGCGGTTATGTCCAGCTAGTACTGCTGTCGGTTTGTGGGTGACTGATATGATCATCACCTACTGCCGGCGTATTGACGAGTCTTTGGAGTCCAACACAGAGGTTTCCTAACTCATGCGAAACGAAGTAGGGCACATATGTGATTTGTGCGGGACCAAGATTAATACGTGTATATGATACCGTATTCTAATCTCACGATACAGGTTATATGTGATATAACCGGATTGTTGAATCAAGTGTTGATTCAATGATATGTTATATGTATATGTGATATATACATATAAATGATATTCATCGGTTGTATGCGATACGGCCGGGTTATTAAATCAAGTGTTGATTTAATAATTTAATTTATGATTATATATTTGATATATTAATATACATTAACTAATATTTTCTCACTTAAGAAATTATTTTCTCTAAATACATACAAATATATATGTGATATATATTAATGTATTTATTTTGTGTCATTCTAGATGATACATTGGACTTGGGTATATGGGACTCATACCATACCATAAGATAATTAGGGTGAATATTTATTAAGAGAATAAACAAAATTAGGTGGAATATGCATGGCTAAGAGGCTTGGAGAAGCTTGTGGAAGCTTTGACTTAAGTCCACTAATTTTGTTTTACTCTAGATATTTATTAACCCAACAATTATATTTAGTCATGGCTAAGTCTCTACAAGAGATGATATATGATATTTTCTCACCTATGGTTTGCAATGGTGGCCATTACATTCACCACTTCATCTTCTTCATCTCAATTAAGCTCATTAGGTTTTCTTGAGGTGAAGAAAGAGAGAGTGAGAAATAATTCTAAAGTGAGCAAAATTCCTACTTCATCAATCTACACTAGACGAGCCATTAAGTATAGGTTGTTTTCTTCACTAGTTCTCAATTAGTGAAGAGGTAGCTTGAGTTGTAGATTCCTTGACGTAGATCATCTTCGGCCTCGAAATTCTTCAAGCAAGCTTGTTCCTTTAGCCTAGTGGAGCCTAACGAGACTCCGGCAGACCGCTACCTGGAGCGAAATGACTACTACACGGAGCTTTAGAAGTGAAGGACCGGTCTACAGAGGTTGTATTCCTTGTTCACTTAGAGTAAAGATGTTTAATTGCTTTGTCTAACCCTAATTCTAGATCCTTGGTTTGGGTTGCTATGCTCTTTAGATTTTTTAAAATTGCATACCCGATGCCTTATAAAACCTAGGGAGAGTGCTAAGAGAACCCAGCAGTGGTATCAGAGCCATGTTAGAGAATTATACAATGTGTTAGAATTACGAAACCGAAACAACTCCGGAAACTGGAATCCGAAACCCTAGTTTCTGTCGATTTTTTTAAGTCCTCTAATTTTTTTTAAAAAAAGTGCAGAAAGCTAGTTATGATGTATCTAGAACACCAGAAAAATTTGAGGCAAAAAACTAAATTTTTGGCCGGCCATATTGTCAAAAAAGCCAGCCTCGCCTTTTTTCCTCTAGCAAAAAATCTTGAAATTTTTGTGGTGTTCTGATCTCTTGGTTTTAGGGTTTCAGGTTATGTTTGTTTTTGCCAAGATTGCATATGATGTTATCTTTCTGTAATGGAAATACAGAGTGTTTTGTAGTCGTATTTTAACATCGTTTCGGGTTTCATATTGATATGTGATACAATATTTGGAATCCACAGTAATTAGTTTTGTGAAAACTAGTTTGAATTTTGTAAACCTAGCAATTTAGTCTCATTTGATCGGTTGCCACGGGGTTTTGATATGAATCAAAACTCTGTCGCAATCACGTAGTGTACACAGATACTCGCCGGGTAATATTACTAGATAGCCACGCCCCAACGCCCCAACTAAGTGACTGTAGGAGAACCCCGTTGCCAAAAGCATCCTCCCTGGTGCTCGCGGCTGCGGTGTTCCTCCTAAGTTCACTTCGTCGACGGCCTCGGGGGCTGCGGCCATATACTATGGTTTCCGAAGAGCATTCGATCAGGTTGTCGGGAATCTTGTTGAATTAACCGACTGGTTATTGAAAAGTGTTTTCAATATTGAGACTAAAATGCGGGGTTTATAAGGTTAGGCATGAAATTCGGTATATGAGATATTCCGGGTTTATGATGTCTAAGGAATTCATATGGTTAGGAATGAAATCCAAAGTATGTGATATTTCGGGTTTATGATGTCTAAGGTGGTTGCGGATTCCAATTGTTGTAGTTTTCACTTTCTTTTCTGCAACCGTAAGTGTAATATGCGGTGTATCTCCAGTTTCGTTGCTATATGTCAACGACAATTGGGATGCACATATTTACTTACGTTGATGACATGTGATGTTATATGTTGCTGTGATATGTTATATTGGATCGTCGTGTTTGAATAGCCGGGGGGTTTTACGTGAGATGAGAGTTTTTCATTTTCATTCATGTAAAAACTTGTATGTAATATTCTTTTATTGGAACACTTCCGGGTTGAGGATGATGTCACCATTGATGTATATTATTTACTTTTCCGCATTAGGACAGACCCAAGGCGGGGAGCATAAGTAACTGGGTTCTAGAGTCCAGTGGGAGACCATCTCGAGGAGTCGAGACCGGGTCTCCTAACTGTAGAATTGGTAGGGTTGCTTGCCTCTCTCATAAGGGTCTAGGGATATGAGTTTGGCTATTCATTACGACCATGGAATCCGTGTTTTTTACTGGCTTGATTTAAAACACGGACCTCCTAGTATATCCTATATTTCATATGCTGACTTCTGCTGAAATGTTCTGTGATGAGATCATATAACTGCGTCAGACGAATTCTTTATATTATATATATGATATAAAATAAACGTTGCTTATGTTTTGCATCCGCGCTAGTCCTACCCCCGCTCTGCCGTTAGTTATCTAACCTAATGGTGCATGACGTGATCCCGTGGCGAATGCAGATGGCATAAGCGTACGTTGTATAAGTATTTTCGTTTCTTTATCTGTGATGCTTAGGAATCATAAATGATTGGACTTCATTAATGAGATTAATGAAAGGAAAGAAACCTAAAAATGTTGTAGAATCAAATTTTCAAAAAGGGTAGCTCTAGTTTTTACTATGCATAGTGGTATTTCTTGATGAATATCCAACACCACATTCGATGAGGAAAGAGCCGGGATTCCTTCACCGGGAATGACCTCTTTAATAAAAGCTTGCAGATGCTACACCCACTCAGTTTTATTTTGAAAAACTCGATTTTAAAAGGCGGAGCTTAAACCCCTCCATTTCAAAATCACTCGATTCTACAACGATATCAAGTTCATTACGCAAAAGGTTTTCTTAGAAAAATCTGTCGTGGCCCTCCGTCATTTCAGATAAGAACTAGTTATTATTCGTGCTGTGCTTGTTGACCTTGTCAAGGCATAGTGTGCGGTAGCTAATTACTTCTTATCTGCAATGCATATGATGCGATTGGATTATGGTAGTCGTACGGCCTTGTTGACCTTGTCAAGGGTCGTGCGGGTGGGTTTAATTCAATCACGAAATGAACGGGTTGAACTTGACTTGCGGTTTATGGTTTGTTGACCTTGTCAAGGTTATAAATCGCTTGGGGAAAAATATTATTGGGAATTTCAAGTGTTAAAATTTGCAATGAGATTGCATACCTTCTATGAGATAGTTGGATCCCAATACCCACTGCGAGTAAGAGTTACTCCTGGGAGAGTTTTGAACATTATAATTAGCCGATCAAGTAGGCGTCTAGAAAGGTGTTAATGGGGTTACGGCCCTGCGAAAATGAGGTTTATTTTAATTAGGTCCGTGCGAAAGCACAGGGAACCTCCCTCAAAGTACCGACACTGGCCTGGCTGAAAGATTGGCGAACTTGTAGGGTGTAATTAATCCCGGCTAGTCTTACCTTTTAGGGTTTGATGGAATATTTGATAAAAACAGTGGGAGCCATCCTAATTAGATAAAATAATAACCAATCTAATCTTGCAGGAGCATACGCTAAAGTGTTTTATTCTCTCTCTCTCCAGGTAGCGACCATGTCACGCCTTAATCAAGATAATAATATTGATGTATTGACCGAACCCGTTTTTTATACTGAGCTGGGGAATGTTGGTTCCACTGTATCTTATAATTGTTATAAGTCTGAGCAGCAAATAGGGAAATATCCGGATTCCCACGCGATCCGAACGAGGAAAGTGCATGTTGATGCATCTTCTTCGGGTGTATTCGTTACTGAGAACTGTTTCTCAGTACACTCTATGTCCTGGGTATTAGATACCGGATCAGGATCCCACATATGTAATAAGTTACCTAGGATAAAGAAAGGTAGAGAACTGGGAAAAGGTGATCATTCTCTAAAGGTAGGGAATGGTGCAAATGTTGCAGTCAAAGCAGTTGGTGAATATCACCTTGTATTACCAAATGGTAATACAATGATCTTGAACAACTGTTATTATGTACCCTCTATGATATGCAATTTAATATCAATTTCTTTATTAGATAAAGAAGGATATAACTTTGTAGTACAGAATAATGTTATGAACATTTTCCTAAATCAAGTGTTGATTGGGTTTGGTATATTAAGTAACGGTTTATACGTTCTAAATCAAACCACAATTCTTAGCGTACAAAACACACAAAAGAGGAAGAGTTCATAAATGAATGAATCCTTCTTGTGCCATTGTAGACTAGGTCATATCAATTCGACAAGACTAGTGATTGATCCAAATTCTCGATGTTGTTTAGTAAAATATAAGGTGTTCACAATCAAAGAATTTTGTAAGCCGCAATCAATAACGGTGTCGTTTGAAGCGATCGTTAGTGAGCACGGGTCATCCATTGAGATTCGTGTATTTGATCGATCTTGTTTTAGATGAATTGAAAGAAAATAGTAAAGAAAAATTCAAGAAAAAGATTCATGACTTAATCGAGTTGTCATTTCAAGAAAATCAAGAAAACATTCAAGAATTTAAGAAAGATTAAGAATATATGCAAGATCAATATCGGTTATCAAGAGAATGTAGAAAAGCTTGTAGGATTCGATCAAATTAGTAGCAATGATGAATCTAATAATGACTAATCTTATCTATTGATAAATTGTTGCCAGATCGATGGTGATGAATGAAGATTAGGGATCTATTGAAGAAACAAGGGTTTCTCCTTCACCATCCCTTCTCTTTTCATTGATCATTATTCAAATCTAGTCTCTAGCAAAGAAGATCATCAATCATTTGATCCCTAATTTACAACGAAATTATCAAGAATGGTGATCGCGCTCCAAATTAGGTCATTGATGATTCTTTTTCCTAAAGTTCACAATTCTCATACGACTTCAGATTAGTAAAAGAATTTCATCATCATTTGATCTACCGATTCTCTCGAATCCTTTACAAGCGGAGATTTCTTTCACACATTATGAAAATTAAAGAATCAAGAATGAGAAGTTTCATAATGCAAGAATGCAATGAAAGCGAGAATTAAGAATTTATCACTTTATTAAATCTTCTTCAAATTACACCTCTCAATTTGAGATTACAAGACTAGCTCTCGATCGCTCTTTTGATAGGGAATTTGTCGTCGATCTTTGCGTGGTGTTAGTTATATGTATGCCCTAGAGGCCATTACTATACATATGATGTATATTGTAGTGGATGCTGGGACATATATAGGTAGGACTTTCTTGCTCAACATGATAGTACGCTATCTGGTTGCTCTTTATCTTAAAATATATACTTGTTGTCTCTCTATTACGTGTTGATAAAGCCCTTAGGATGTGTACTCGACTTCCAGGAATATGATGCAGATCATACAAGTAGGGCCTGGGTAGTCAATGAGTACATCCTTCAATGTTCCTAGTTGTGGGAATATCGAGACGGGGCATCGATATTCCAGAGTAGACTAGCGTATATCTTCTCGATCCATGTGAAGGGCGATGGATGATCCCATATCCATTGGTGTTTGACATCAGAGATGGTATGCGGGTGCTCAGTGGTGACTGGGTACACTGAACGGACTCGCCGAGAACTCCCAGATGGTATTATACCTCACGTGAAATGGTAGTTCTCTGGTGACACTGGCAGCTTAGTCTGTTGACCCGAGATCGTCATAGAGTCTTGAGTGTCTCCCATTGTGCTTTGATTTCCACCCTACCACGGCTCTACTGAGTCGTGCAAACAGGTGGTTTTTGGGTACAGTCCCGATTCACATGGAGGCAATGAGCGATAGGAGGTGATTCGTCTCTCCCAGTATTGGGGGTTGATGTTGCGCTATGCTCGACTGGCCATAACTGGAAATCCCTGGCCAGGGTTGCACTGATTTACTAGTAAGTGTTATCAGTAGTTTCATACGTGTTATGGACCTTACATCGGCATGACTTATCAAGCTACTGGGGTCTGACGTTTACCAACCCTAAGCGAGATATGCGACATATCAGACGAACAGACCGGACTGTGCGGTAAGTGTTACTGGTTGGATTCACAGGAGTGTGAGCAGGCTTGCTCGTTGATCTTCTGATCGCTCAATACCCGGGTGGCCGTTACGTTTGGCAGACCGCTTGCGGCTTGTGGATGTTTGATATGATCATCACCTACTGCCGGCGTATTGACGAGTCTTTAGAGTCCTACACAGGGGTTTCCTGGCTCAAGCGAAACGAAATAGGAGCGCATATGAAATATGTGCGGGACTTTGTTGACCTTAGTTAAGAGTCATGTGGGTGGGTCTAATTAATCACGAAATGACGGGTAGAACTTGACTAGTGCTTATGATTTGTTGACCATAGTTAAGGTCATAAGTGCTAGGGGTAAAAACCTTTATCGGGAGTTTGAAGTGTTGAAATTTGCAATGAGATTGCATAACTTCTATATGATAGTTGGATCCCGATACCCACTGCGAGTAATTGTTACTCCTGGGAGAGTTTTGTACTTTACGATTAGCCGTTCAAGTAGGTGTCTAGAAAGGTGTCAACGGGGTTACGCCCCTGGGAAAACGAGGTTTACTTTAATTAGGTCAGTGCGAAAGCACGGGGAACCTCCCTCAAAGTACGGGCACTGGCCTAGCTGAAAGATTGGAGAACTTGTAGAGTGTAATTAATCCCGGCTAATCTTTCCTTCTAGGGTTTGAAGGAAGATTTGATAAAAACAGTGGGAGCCATCCTGATTAGATAAAATATATAACCAATCTAATCTTGCAAGAGCGCACGCAGAGTGTTTTCTTCTCTCTCTCTCCAGGTAGCGACCATATCACGCCTTAATCAAGATAATAATATGGATGTATTGACGGAACCCGCTTGTTATACTGAGCTGGAGAACGTTGGTCCCGCTCCAACTTATAATTGTTATAAGACCGAGCAGGAAATAGGGGAATACCAGATTTCCCGTGCCGCCCAAACGAAGAAAGTGCATGAGATGCATCTCCTTCGGGTGTGTTCATTACAAAGAACTGTTTCTCTATATCCTCTACGTCCTGGGTATTTGATACCGAATCAGGATCCCAGATATGTAATTTGTTACATGGGCTAAAGGAAGGTAGAGAACTGAGAACGGGTGATAAGTTTCATGAGACAGAAAACGGTGCAAATGTTGCAGCCAAGTCTGTTGGTCACTATCATCCTGTATTACCAAAATACACTGATTCTGAATGAATGTTATTAGATACCGAACCTGATATACAAAATCATATCAGTCTCTTTATTAGTGAAGAAAGGATATAATTTTGTATTGTTGGATAATGTTTTGAACATTTCCTATATCAATAGTTGATCGGTTCAGGCACGTTATCTAAAAGCATATACATTCTAAATCAGACCACAGTTTTTAATGTATAGACCACACACAAGAAGAAGAGTTCAGGAATGAACGAATTCTTCTTGAGGCATTGTAGACTAGGTCATATCAATGCGACCCGACTAGCTAAGTTACATATAGATGCATATTTAAATCAGTTTGAATTTACATCTTGTGAAACTTGCCAGTCATGTCACAAAGATCAGATGACCCTAGCTCTGTTTATTGGAAACAGAGAAAGAGTTAGTAAACTCTTGGGATTGATATATAGTGATGTATGTAAGGTCCCCTGTCCACACATGCCAGGACCGGTTCTTTGTACTTCATTACATTCTTTGATAATCTCTCAAGATTCAGACATATGTTCCTGTTGAAACACAAGTCCGAAATTTTTGAGATATTCACAGAATATAAGTTAGAAGTAGAGAACCAAATTACGGGTATAAGTATTATGTCCTATGATGAGATCAGGGAGGAGAATACTTGTGCATGGAATTCCTGGACTATTCTAAAGGAGAATGAGATTCTCTCTCAGCATTACTCCTCCGTATACACCACAGCACGTCGGTGTATCGTGGCGGAGCAATCACACCCTATATAATATGGTGCGCTCTATGATGAGTACTGCCGAGTTATTTATTTCCTTTTAGGGGTTATGCACTTAAGAAGCTGCATACCTATTGAATTAGGTTCGAATCAGATCACTGCCTACCACTCCATATGAGATATGGTATGGGAAGAGCCCATCTCTTAAGTAAATTAAGATTTGGGATTGTCCGGCCTATGTCAAAAGCAAAATCCGGACAAAATCGAGGCAAGGTCAGTTCTGTAGAACTGGAAGGAGTTCCAGTCATACAAACTACAGCTGATGATTTGATAGAACCAAAGGATTCAATAGTCTCCAACGAACCTCAGCCTCTCCGCCGATCTAGCTGGGTTCCTCATCCGCCTGAGAGATACTTCGGTTTCTCGATGACAGTGGGAGCGAGGATTGCATCATGAGATGATGACCCAACTAGTTTCGAGCAGGCCATCGAGAGTAGGGACTCTATAAGACTGGCTGGATGCTTAGCGATCTGAGATGGAATCCATGTATACCAACAAAGTATGGACTTTGGTTGCTATATCTGAAGGGTTAAATCCCCATCAGGAGAAAGTATATCTTGAGAAAATTACTTGGTGTAGATGGAAAAGTTGAGACTTTCGAAGCTAGACTTGTTAATGGTTTTCATGAACGACCAGGCGTGGATAATGATGAAACCTTTTTCGAGAGGCTATGCTTAAGTCCATCCGGATCCTACTTAACATTGCTACATACCATGACTACGATATCTGGTGGTTGGGTGTCATGACTGTTTTTCTAAATATTGATTTAGAAAAGAACGTCTATAAGTACACAACAAGAGGGCTTCGTAAACAGTGGGAGCAGCGGAAACGTGTGCAAGTTGCTTTATAGATTAAAGCAGGCATCGTGGAGTTGGAACGTCTGTTTTGATGTGGTAGTCAAAGAGTTTGACTTCATAAAAATGGTGGATGAACTTTGTATATACAAAAAGGTAGTAGAGAGTAAGATGGTTATCCTCGTATTGTACGTGGACTACATACTCTTGATAGGAAAAGAGTTTCCTATACTATACACGGTCAATCACCTCTTATCACAATTATTCTCCAAATAGGATCAAGGTGATACCTCCTAAATCCTGGGATTTGGATCTATGAAATAGATCTAAATGCATGTTAGGGTTCTCACTAGGTTTAGTGAGTTGGTATCAATCGATCCTGGGGAGAATCACTGGGAACGTCCCAGGCTGATACAGACGACTGAATGTCAGTCGTAGGCATTGTCTTTACCCTCAGTAAAGGGATGGTATGTTGGAAGAGTTCCAAGCTAGATACCGTGGCAAACTAGACGATAAAGGCTGGTGATATCGCTATCAAAGATACTACCAAAGAGGAAGTTTGGGAGTATATTAGTTCATGAGATGAACTAGGTTCCTACCATTGTGTGACAATGGAAGTGTGGCTTTGGCCCAGGAACCCCGATCCCATCAGTGACCCAGACATATTCTGAGGCAGCATCACCTGATCATGGAGATAGTTGATCTCCATGGTGATCGAGGTTAGGAGAGTAGACTCAGAGGACAACACAGCGGATCCTCTCACAAAGGCCTTTTCCCAGAGAGAGACTTATATGGGATGGTTGAGTATGTGATACTGCAACCACTGCTACAGATGGCCATAGTCAAGTGGGAGATTGTTAGTTATATGTATGCCCTAGAGGCCATTACTGTACATAGGATGTATATTGTAGTGGATGCTGGGACATATATAGGTAGGACTTTCTTGCTCAACATGATAGTACGCTATCTGGTTGCTCTTTATCTTAACATGTATACTTGTTGTCTCTCTATTACATGTTGATAAAGCCCTTAGGATGTGTACTCGACTTGCAGGAATATGATGCAGATCATACTAGTGGGGCCTGGGTAGTCAATGAGTACATCCTTCAATGTTCCTAGTCGTGGGAATATCGAGACGGGGCATCGATATTCCAGAGTAGACTAGCGTATATCTTCTCGATCCATGTGATGGGCGATGGATGATCCCATATCCATTGGTGTTTGTAATCAAAGATGGTATGCGGGTGCTCAGTGGTGACTGGGTACACTGAACGGACTCGCCGAGAATTCCGAGATGGTATTATACCTCACGTCAGATGGCAGTTCTCTGGTGACACTGGTACAGCTTAGTCTGTTGACCCGAGATCATCATAGAGTCTTATGTGTCTACCACTGTGATTTGATTTCCACCTTACCATGGCTCTACTGAGTCTTGCTAACAGGCGGTTTTTGGGAACAGTCCCGATTCACATGGAGGCAATGAGCGATAGGAGGGGATTCGTCTCCCCCGGTATTGGGGGTTGATGTTGCGCTATGCTCGACTGGCCATAACTGGAAATCCCCATCCAGGGATACACTGATTTACTGGTAAGTGTTATTAGTAGTTTCATGCGTGTTATGGACCTTACATCGGCATGACTTATCAAGCTACTGGGTCTGATGTTTACCACCCTTAAGCGAGATATGCGACATATGAGACGAACAGACCGGACTGTGCGGTAAGTGTTATTGGTTGGATTCACAGGAGTGTGAGCAGGCTTGCTCGTTGATCTTATGATCGCTCAATACCCGGGTGGCCGTTACGTTTGGCAGACCGCTTGCGGCTTGTGGATGTTTGATATGATCATCACCTACTGCCGGCGTATTGACGAGTCTTTAGAGTCCTATACAGGGGTTTCCTGGCTCAAGAGAAACGAAATAGGAGCGCATATGAGATATGTGCGGGACCGAGATTAATACGATATGAGATACCGTATTCTATTCTCGCGATTTGTAACATTGATCGGTTGTATGCGATATAGCCGGATTATCGGATCAAGTGTTGATTCGATAAGTTGTTACTATTGATATTAGTCGGTTATATGCAATATGACCGGATCGTTAAATCAAGTGTTGATTTAATGATTTAATGTATAATTATATATTTGATATATTACTTTACATTAACTAGTATTTGTTCACTTAAGATTAACTTTCTCACTTGAATGTGCACATTGTTTATATGTGATATATGCAAGTGTACAAGTTTGTATCATGCTTGATGATACATACAAGTTGTGTGTATGAGACCTATTCCAAATCAAGGTTAAATTAGGGTTTACTAATTTCCTAACAAATAACAAAAGTAGTGAGACTTTGGTCAAAGTTATCAAGCTTCATGAAGCTTGATAAACATTGACAAAGTCATCCCTTTTGTCATGTATAGGATATTAGTTAACCCAACCCTTAACCTAATGCTTTGGTTAATTCTCTACATGTGTTAAGCATGAGAGCTTAACTCAACCATGGTGCCATAATTAAAAGGATAAGTTTCATTTGGATTCATTATCTTTTTATTCTTTTCTTCTTCTTCATCTTCATCAAGCTTCAAGAAAGCTTGCTACCTCTAATGGTGCCATGAGATTTAGAGTGAGAAATCCAAATCCAAAGTGAACCCACTTCCTATTTTTTCATTCTCTACCACTTGCCATGTAGTAGAGTGTGTTATCTTCATAAGTTTCATGACCAAGTGAAGATGGAGCTTGAGTTTGAGTCGCCTCAACGTAGATCATCTTCGGCGTCGAAGTCAACGACCTAGCTCGCTTATTTCTCCGATGAAACCAACGCTAGGGTCCGGGGTCCCGATGATCGCAGTGGAGGGACGTCATCACGGAGCTAAAGAAGTGGAGGACCGGATCTACAAAGGTTGTAGTCCCTTTCACTTGTAGTTAAAGTAGTTAACTTGCATAGTTTCGCCTTACCTCTAGTTAACGATCTTGCATAGGGTTTCTCGGCACATAAATTTTTGAATTTGGCATGGTTGATGCCTTGTGGGACCTCATGAGTGTGCCTAGGAACCCTACACGTGGCTCGATCACCGTGAGACGTGGATCGTCGCGGATCTCTTGCTCTTGATGACGATCAACGTTGCGATAAAGGATCTTTGAAGTAGTCGCTTGATTATGCTCTCAATTGATCTTGATTTGATTTGGAATTTGAATTGATTTGGATTTGTGCTAGAATTTTACCACCATTCAACAACCACACAACCCTAGATCTAGATCCTCTTTTATAGGTCTCAAATCAAGCTTCCCTCATAAGCTAGGTTGTTACAAGGAGCCTTCTAGAATAAAGTTGTTACAAGGAGCCTTCTAGAACAAGCTTGTTAGAATGAAGCTTCGGGAGAATTCTTGATCGCCGATGCCCTAACTCGGCTACGGATCCGTGGCGGATCGGCCTGACTCGGCAGCGGATCCACGGCCGTTTGAAGAGATCACTGCATCATTTTTCTGTGGTCTTCTTCTGTTGCTCTCGAATGTATATTTGATATCTGGAATCTTTTTATCTCTTCTAAATCTCTGCCAGATTTTGTCTCTTTGACTTGCTGTATTTTCTCGGCAGATTTGTGATTCCGATATCTGTCCTGAAATAATTTCTGCACAAGATCTTAATGAAGGATGTTGAGATATACAATATCATGCGTGAAGTAATAAACGCACAATTTCCCTCCAGAATGTTGATTATATATATAACACGTGTTATTTGATATTTTCCAGACAAACTGGTAATATGTGTTATATTTATATCAACTATCCTTAGATGATTAGAATAATAGGGAAATTGATGTGTTACAGATTGCATTATTTTCGACTGAACAAATTCCCCCAAACTTGATTTTTATCGTCTCGAGCAAACTTTTTTATTCAAGAGGAGGAGAAAATAAAGAAAAAGTAACTAGCACACATTCGTAGGTAACACGATTGCACTGAGCATGTGCAACAAGCCTTTAAACCTCTAGATGTCCCTAGTAGGAGGAGTGTTGTCTCCTGAGGGTTTTCAGCGGATTGCACCCACAAAATCCTATAATAAAAGGAAGACTGTGAAAGTTACATATAAAGATAAGAATTATAAAAGAAAGATTTTGAAAATCAGAGTATCTAACTATACTAGCTTTTCGGTTGTCATGAGCCCTATCTTAATAGTCATGAAAAGATGTTAGAAATCACATCATCCCTCAATAAAACATTGTCTTTATTCTTTATCCCTACCTTTCTTCCAAATATCGACCATATACCCCTACGTATGTGTACAAGACATCCCTACACTCGGAGAATTCTATTCAAGCTATCATACTCTTGTCCATCTACCTCAGTACTTTTTAGTCGGTGAATATTTAGATGGATTTGCTCACACATTTTTCATGCGAACGTTAATACTTCTTGAGGTACTAACCGACCGATTACTCATGTGCTTGCAGATTAGGCGTAAATAGCAATTTCCTCGTCTTGCAACACCTAGGGCTTAGCAGTGACTCCCAAACCAGTTGGTATAAGGCACTAGGTGATGAAGCACCCTCGCTTTATTTTTTTTATACTTCCTTGGTGATTAAAAAACCAGTTTTCATTTTTGTTCACCATTATATATTTTATTCTTCATTTTTTTATTTTCTTCGTACTTTGGCTTTTAGACAAGAGCATTTAAAGGTATCCTCTACTATCCCGAGTTTCAAGACGTGTGTAAGTGCGTATAGTAGGGTATCAACGTTCAGATGTTTGGCTTCCAGAATAGGAACTATTTTTCAGACTTATTTTTAACCTCAGATTAGTGACTTCCTTCATCTTACTAACCCTTGGGACAATGGCTCATAAATACTTATTACTAGTTTCGTTTAAGAAAACATCTAACTTTCTTAATTTTCTTAAATTTTTCCAATCCTTTAAATGTAATTTTTCAGTTTCTAATCTTTTATTATAAAAGAAATTTTTTGAATTTTTTTGTGTTTTGTGCATATACAAAGTGTATGCAAAGTGATGCATAAATAAGCACAAACCTCCACTAAACTTGTTTACATCAGTGTCCTCACTGTTGTCTCGTTTAAATCTCAAAAAACCTGTATGCTTGGGAGGAAAAGTTATTAATGGGGAAAAGAATATATGATCGTGAAAAATCTCCCCCAAACTTATTTTTGGCTCACTATTTTGTGTACAAATTTTATTTTCAAGAGCCAAAAATATACCCCACCAAACTTGAGTTAAACAATGTTAAGCTTTTAAAATCATAAGTAGGGGGTAAAGTTATTGGTCAATACAAAGCCTTACAAAGACCGAAAGTCAACAACAACTATTCGAAGATTTTATCGATGAAACGCACCGGTTGGTGGAAGAACATTTTTTATAGAGCCACGAAGAAGTGGGGAAGAGATAAGTGGTGTGATGGAAAGGGTTTGCGTCTCGATTTGGAGAGACGACACAGTGATAATGATGATGGATTACTCCCATTCTTGTAATTGTCAAGAAGAAGGGGTGGTGGTTCAATTTCTTTGTTTTGGGGTTGATTCATCACAACTCCTATATCAGCTAAGAATGCGAGTTCATCAGTGAAGTTTTCATCGATATCCCGAAGAATAATGTCATCAGAAAGAACGGGATGATACTCAGACTCCATGAAAAGTTCAGAATAAGCGTTAGATGTTGACCCGGACAACTTAAAAGAAGGGTCCATATTTGTATAATACATATCTGGGTCAAATAATAACGTATTAAGGATGTCTGGATCAGTATCGTGAAGCTGTTCAAATTCGCTGCTGTCGATATCCATTAATTCGACAGAACATACTCGAGCATGAGGTTCGGAGGGTTGACTTCCCAACTTGTAAATGTTAAGCTCAATTGACCTATTCCCGAAGGATAGGTTCATAGAACCGTTTCGACAATTGATTACAACGTTGAAAGTCGCAAGAAAAGGTCGACCCAGAATCAGCGAAATTTGGTTCCGCGGGTTTCGCTACAGGCCGTGTATCTAGAACAATAAAGTCCACAGGGAAGATAAACTCCCCGACTTTTATCAACACATCCTAAAGCATACCCCTTGGCTTGGTGATAGATCGATCTGCCATCTGTAAAGTGCATTGCGATGGTTTTAATTCTCCGATGCCCAATTGCTCATACACAGAATATGGAACCAAGTTAACACTACCGCCCAAATCGAGTAAAGCACGGTTGATATTTTTACCCACATTAGAAATAGAGATTGTAGGACAGCCAGGGTCCTTACGTTTCTTGGGTAATTGCTGTGTAAAAGCTGTGCTTACATTACTCGAGATGAATACCTTTTTGGGCACTTGAGTCTTCCTCTCCCTAGTGCACAAGTTCTTAAGTATTTTCGCATAAGCCGGAACTTGTTGTATAGCATCTAGGAGAGGGATGTTTACGATAACTTGCTTAATCATTTCCACAATCTTCTTCATTTGTGCATTAGGTTTGTTGGGCCTTAACCTATCTGGAAATGGAGCTTTATCAATAAGTGTTGGATCCAACGTTTGTGGAGAAGTTTGAGGGGGGTGGAATCGATCCCAGAATTGGAGTGGGGATCGTCTTTTGTGGACAAGAAGAAGTGTGTTGAGGATCTGAGCCTTAGGGAAAACGGAGAATAGGATCGGAAGAAGGTGGACTAGACGAAATAGGGCAAGAAGTAGAAGTGGAAGCCGGGGTTTCAATGAACATTTCATTATCAGTCTCAATCTGTTCACCCACATGGTTATTCAGCACTCTTCCATATCTCAACGTGGTCATAGCATTCACATGATGTGCATAGGCAGGATTAGGTAAGGGTTGAGATGGATGTTTCCCTTTCTCTCTAGCACTCATCGCGGCATTCAACTGTGCAATTTGTGCTTCTATCGCTTTAATACTCTCACTGTGGGAGACAGTGTTTTGAAGCAACGTTTGGATAGACGACGTTAAAATATCATTCGTTTGCATGGAATGTTTAATGAACATGTCGAGTGCAGAGGGTTTATCAGTACCGGCAGAAAAAAGATCAAAGTTGTTAGCCGGGTTTTGAAAATTTTTTGGTTGAAAGGGGTGCTGACTCAGTTGTGGTAGTTGCTGTTGTTGTAGAGGGACCCTTTGAAAGTTATTTTGGTTTGGAATCGCATTTTGAGTTTTGTGTTGGTTCCAAGAAAAATCATGGTGATTCCTCCAACCTTGATTATAAGTGGAAGAAGAAGGATCATTTCCAGGTCTTTGCTGAAAAGCAGCATTAGTGTGTTCTTGACCTTGAAACGGTACCTTCAAAGGACATTCTTCCGTAAAATGTGATGGGTTGGAACAGCAACCATACACGGTTTTGAGGAGTGTGTACTGATTTATGGAGGCTGAAGAGATTCTGTTTTCTATAGCTTCGAGTTTCCTTTGTATTGCGGCCATTTCGGCTTTCATTATGATGGAAACATCGAGCGGATTGATACCTTCCCTAGACGATGAATGACTAACACTTTCCCATTGTAAAGTGTTTTGGGCAAGATCTTCCAGGTATTTCCAAGCTCCACCATCATGTTTAGACAGGAATTGGCATTGACACATGGTTTCAAGCATCTGTTTTATTGTGAGATTAATACCCTCATAGATAATGCGACAAAGATCCCATCTAGGGATTCCGTGATGAGGACATTGGATAAGAAGATCCTTGAACCGTTCAAAGCATTTCCTAAATGGTTCATTGGGAAGTTGGGTAAACTGGTAGATTTCACCCCGAACACGGGCGGTCTTATGATTGGGATAAAATTTCTTAAGGAATGCTATAACGAATTCATCCCATGTTGAAATAGAATGTGCGGGTGTGTTCTAAAGAAACTTCTCGGCTAAATCGCACAAAGTGATTGGGAGAAGACGTAAACGCATAGCATCCATAGAAAACTGTGATGTACCCATCATAGCGCATACATTTTCAAATTTAGTGATAAAAACGTATGCGTCTTCAGACTCAAGACCGTGAAATTTGGGTAACAGTTTGATAAATTAGGGTTTAATTTCAAAATTATCCCCATTGGCTGGTGGTATAGAAAGACAAGTAGAGAGAGGACCACGTTTAGGGTAGCATCTCTCCTGGAGATAAATGCGCGGAGGATTCTGCGCACCTGCGGGCGGTGGCAGCATGGTGTTATTAAATTTCGATGGATATCCATCCATCGCGGTCATGGTGGGTGGTGGGAAAGAAGACGAAGAATTACCGACTCTAGGGTCGATAAAAGAAACGCGGACAAGACGGGCAATAGAATCCCGTGTCCAGCCTAACATGTGCTAAACAGTTGTAGCACAAGTGGCAGCGTTGTTGATAATTAGAGAAAAATGTTGGTTTGGTGTTTGATTTTGAAAAAAGACGGATTTTGAAAAATCAAATCACAAAAATGCACCAGCAACCCTAGATCTAATGGTCACCTAGGTCAAGTCACTAAACCGCTCCTAGACTTCAAGACGACAAATCGCAGGATAAATCCTCTACTAGCTCTTTATCTCTTATATGGCCAGTGGGAGGTTCTCCGCTACGTAAGTAACGTGCCTAATTAAGTAACCACTTGCCTTAGACACACTTGATTTAGACACCACAAAAGAAATGCGGATATGCAATAGATTACCCACGACCTTCTTCTGTCCTAATTGAGCGCGACGGTCCTTAGAGTCTTGTCTAGATATTGTTTAGTTAATGAGGGTGATGCAGATGCTAGTTTTATGATTTTTGGGGCTTAGGAAGGGTAATGAAATCCCTACCTAATCTGAATTTGGTCTTTGCCCCTTAATTTCCATCTTAAAATATGCAAAATAACCAATTTCAAGAAACGCAACAAGATTTTTTTAAGCGCTGCGAATTTTGCAAAGAATCCTGCAGAAAAATGTTATTGGACAAGATCAGAGAGGAGAGGAGAAAACAGAGAATATACCACAGAAGTTTTAGACTCTGATTCACCTAAACGGCGGCGGAACCGCCAAAAAAAAAACCAGCCAAACGCCGCGGATCCGCGGTGGAAAGGAGGAAATAGGTTTCGAAAATTTTCCTGTAACTTCTTGTACTCCTCTGGAATCTGTAGATTTTCTCTGAATCTTGATCGTACTGTTAAAATGATTCCAGATTCCCTCGCAAAAAATTCAAACACTAATCGTTAAGCACTTGAAGCGATTCTTGAATTAAAATTTGATGGAATAATAAATTTTCAACTCAAATAGCAAGAAAGAACAAATTACGCACGCTTCCCCGGCAACGGCGCTATTTGATTGATCCAAATTCTCGATGTTGTTTAGTAAAATGTAAAGTGTTCACAATCAATGAATTTTGTAAACCGCAATCAATAACGGTGTCGTTTGAAGCGATCGTTAGTGAGCACGGGTCATCCACTGAGATTCGTGTATTTGATCGATCTTGTTTTAGATGAATTGAAAGAAAATAGTAAAGAAAAATTCAGGAAAGAGATTCATGACTTAATTGAGTTGTCATTTCAAGAAAATCAAGAAAACATTCAAGAATTTAAGAAAGATTAAGAATATATCCAAGATCAATATCGGTTATCAAGAGAATGTTGAAAATATTGTAGGATTCGATCAAATTAGTAGCAATGATGAATCTAATAATGACTAATCTTATCTATTGATAAATTGTAGCTAGATCGATGGTGATGAATGAAGATTAGGGATCTATTGAAGAAACTAGGGTTTCTCCTTCACCATCCCTTCTCTTTTCTTTGATCATCATTCAAATCTAGCCTCTAGCAAAGAAGATCATCAATCATTTGATCCCTAATTTGCAACGAAATTATCAAGAATGGTGATCTCGCTCCAAATTAGGTCATTGTTGATTCTTTTTCCTAAAGTTCACAATTCTCAAAAGACTTAAGGTTTGTAAAAGAATTTCATCATCATTTGATCTACCGATTCTCTCGAATCCTTTACAAGCGGAGATTTCATTCACACATTATGAAAATTAAAGAATCAAGAATGAGAAATTTCATAATGCAAGAATGTAAAGAAAGCGAGAATTAACAATTTATCACATTAAATCTTCTTCAAATTACACCTCTCAATTTGAGATTACAAGACTAGCTCTCGATCGCTCTTTTGATAGGGAATTTGTCGTCGATCTTTGCGTGGCTCGATCGCCGTGAGACATGGATCATCGCGGATCTCTTGCTCTTGATGACGATTGGCGTTGCGATAAAGGATCTTTGAAGTAGTCGCTTGATTATGCTCTCAATTTATCGTGATTTGATTTGGAATTTGAATTGATTTGGATTTGTGTACCACCATTCAACAACCACGCAACCTTAGATCTAGATCCCCTTTTATAAATCTCAAATCAAGCTTCCCTCATAAGCTAGGTTGTTATAAGAAGCCTTCTAGAATAGGTTGTTACAAGGAGCCTTCTTGAACAAGGTTGTTAGAATGAAGCTTCGGGAGAATTCTTGATCGCCGATACCCTAACTCGTCCACGGATTCACGGCGGATCGGCCTGACTCGGCCACGGATCCGCGGCCGTTTGAAGAGATCATTGCATCATTTTTCTGTGGTCTTCTTCTGTTAGTCTCGAATGTATATTTGATATTTGGAATCTTTTTATCTCTTCTAAATCTCTGCCAGATTTTATCTTTTTGAATTGCTGTATTTTCTTGGCAAATTTGTGATTCTGATATCTGTCCTAAAATGATTTCTGCACAAGATCTTAATGAAGGATGTTGAGATATACAATATCATGCGTGAAGTAATAAACATACAATTTCCCTCCAGAATGTTGATTATATATAACACGTGTTATTTGATATTTTCCAGACAAATTGGTAATATGTGTTATATTTATATCAACTATTCTTAGATGATTAGAATAATGAGGAAATTGATGTGTTACAGATTGCATTATTTTCGACTGAACAAATTCCCCCAAACATGATTTTGATCGTCTCGAGCAAACTTTTTTATTCAATAGAAGGAGAATAAATAAAAACTAACTAGCACACTTTCATAGGCAACACGATTGCTCTGAGCATGTGCAATAAGCCTTTAAACCTCTAGGTGTCCCTACTATGAGGAGTGTTGTCTTCTGAGGGTTTTCAGCGGATTGCACCCACAAAATCCTATAATAAAAAGAAGACTGTGAAAGTTACATATAAAGATAAGAATTATAAAAGAAAGATTTTGAAAATCAGAGTTTCCAACTATACTAGCTTTTCGGTTGTCATGAGCCCTATTTTAATAGTCATAAAAAGATGTTAGAAATCACATCATCCCTCAATAAAACATCGTCTTTATTCTTCATCCCTACCTTTCTTCGAAAAATCGATCATATTCCCCTACGTGTGTGTACAAGACATCCCTACACTCGGAGAATTCAATTCAAGCTATCATACTCTTGTCCATCTACCTCAATATGTTTTAGTCGGTGAATATTTAGATGGAATTGCTCACACATTTCTTTTGCGACCGTTAATACTTCTTGAGGTACTAACCGACCGATTGCTCAAGTGCTTGCAGATTATGCATAAATAGCAATTTCCTCGTCTTGCGACACTTAAGGCGTAGCAGTGACTCCCAAACCAGTTGGTCTAAGGCACTAGGTAATGAAGCCCCTCGCTATATTTTTTATGCTGCCTTGGTGATTACAAAACCAGTATTCATTTTTCTTCACCATTTTTTATTTTATTCTTCATTTTTTTATTTTCTTCGTACTTTGGCTTTCAGACAAGAGAATTTCAAAGTATCCTCTACTATTTCGAGTTTCAAGACGTGTGTAAGTGCGTATAGTAAGGTATCAACGTTCAGATATTTGGCTTCCAGAATAGGAACTATTTTTCAGACTTATTTTTATACTCAGATTAGTGACTTCCTTAATCTTACTAACCCTTGGGACAACGGTTCATAACTACTTATTACTAGTTTCGTTTAAGAAAACATCTAACTTTCTTATTTTTCTTAAATTTTTCCAATCCTTTAAATGTAATTTTTCACTTTCTAATCTTTTATTATAAAAGAAAATTTTTGAAAATTTTGTGTTTTGTGCTTATGCAAAGTGTATGCAAAGTGATGCATAAATAAGCACAAACCTCCCCCAAACTTGTTTACAGCAGTGTCCTCACTGTTGTCTCTTTTAAATCTCAAAAAACCTGTAGGCTTGGGAGGAAAAGTTATTAATGGGGACAAGAATATATGATCGTGAAAAATCTCCCCCAAACATATTTTTGGCTCACTATTTTGTGTACAAATTTTATTTTCAAGAGCCAAAAATATACCCCCCCAAACTTGAGTTAAACAATGTTAAGCTTTTAAAATCATAAGTAAGGGGTAAAGTTATTGGTCAATACAAAGCCTTACAAAGACCGAAAGTAAACACCAACCATTCAAAGATTTTATCGATGAAACGCACCGGTTGGTGGAAGAACATGTTGTACAGAGCCACGAAGAAGTGGGGAAGAGATAAGTGGTGTGATGGAAAGGGTTTGCGTCTCGATTTGGAGAGACGACACAGTTATAATGATGATGGATTACTCACATTCTTGTAATTGTCAAGAACAAGGGGTGGTGGTTCAATTTCTTTGTTTTGGGGTTGATTCATCACATCTCCCGTATCAGCTTAGAATGCGAGTTCATCAATGAAGCTTTCATCGATATGCCGAAGAATAATGTCATCGGAAAGAACTGGATGATACTCAGACTCCATGAAAAGTTCAGAATAAGCGTTGGATGTTGACCCGAAAAAATGAAAAGAAGGGTCCATATGTGTATAATACATATCTGGGTCAAACAATAACGTATTAAAGAAGTCTGGATCAGTATCGTGAAGCTGTTCAAATTCGCTTCTGTCAACATCCATTAATTTGACATAACATACTCGAGCATGAGGTTCGGAGGGTTGACTTCCCAACTTGTAAATGTTAAGCTCAATTGACCTATTCCCGAAAGATAGGTTCATAGAACCGTTTCGACAATTGATTACAGCGTTGGAAGTCGCATACCTATTGAATAGGGTTCCGACCAAATCGGTGCCTACCACTCTATATGAGATATGGTATGGGAAGAGACCGTGTCTTAAACGAGTTACGATATGGGATTGTCCGGCTTATGTTGAAAGGAAAAATCCGGACAAGCTCGAGGCAAGGTCAGTTCTGTGTAAGTTTGTAGGATATCCCAAGCATTCGCATGGGTATATCTTCTACCACACCGAGGAACAAAAGGTGTTTTATTTCTCGGCATGCCACCTTTTTAGAAAAGGAATATCTTGCGAAAGAAATTTATGGTCATGAGGTATAACTGGAAGAAGTTCCAGCTACACAAACTACAGCTGATGATTTGGTGGAGCCAGAGATTTCAATAGTTCCTGACGAACCTCAGCCTCTTCGCACATCTAGTAGGGTTCCTCATCGCCTGAGAGATACTACGGTTTTCTCAATGACAGTGGTAGCAAGGATTGCATCATGGAAGATGATGATGCAAATAGTTTCGAGCAGGCCATCATGAGTGGGGACTCTATGAAATGGCTGCATGCAATGCGATCCGAGATGGAATCCATGTACACCAACAAGGTATGGACTTTAGAAGTTGCTCCTGAAGGTGTAAAACCCATTGGGAGCAAGTGGATCTTGAGAAGATTCTTGGTGTAGATAGAAAAGTTGAGAATTTCAAAGCTAGACTTGTAGCAAAAGGTTTTCGTCAATGACCAGGTATGGATTTTGATGAAACCGTTTCTCCAGTTGCTATGCTTAAGTCCATCAGGATCCTACTTTCCATTGCCGCATACCATGACTATGAAATCTGGCAGACGGAAGTCAAGACCGCTTTTCTAAATGGTGATTTAGAAGAAAGCATGTATATGACACTGCCGAAGGGCTTCGTAGACAGTGGGAGCAGCGGAAAGGTTCGCAAGCTGCTCATATTAATCTACGGGTTAAAGAAGGCATCGCGGAGTTGGAACATCTATTTTGATGTAGCGGTCAAAGAGTTTGACTTCATCAAAAAGGTAGATGTACCTTGTATATAAAAGAACGTTGTAGAGAGTATGGTTGTCTTCCTCGTATTGTACGTGGATGATATACTGTTATTAGAAAATGGTGTTCCTATACTACACTCGGTCAAGCCCTTCTTCTCACAATGTTTCTCCATGAAGGATCTGGGTGATGCCTCCTACATCCAGTGATTAAGATCTATAGATATAGATCTAAGGGGATGTATCATACTTACTAGGTTTACTGAGTAGGTGTCAATCAGATCCTGGGGAGAAACACTGGATAGTTGTGATGAACATTCCTAAGTACTTGAGAAGAACTAAAGAAATGTTCTTGGTGTTTGGTAACGGTGAACTCCATGTTGAGTCCATTACCGATTCAAGCTTCCAGAGTGATAAGGTCGACTGTAAGACAGTCACAGGTTTTGTTTTTACCCTCAGTGGAGGGACAATATGTTCGAAGAGTTCCAAGCTAGATACCGTAGCAAACTCGATGATAAAAGCTGAATACATCGCTACCAACGATGCTACCAACGATGCTACCAAAGAGGTCGTCTGGATAAACATGTTCATGATATGAACTTGGTGAGGTTCTTACCATTGTGGTGACAATGGAGTTGTGGCTTTGGCCTAGGAACACCGGTCCCATAAGTGATCCATACATAATCTTAGGCGGTATCACCTAATCAGGGAGATTGTTGATTTCCGGGAGATCGAGGTCAGGAGAGTTTACAGGAAGAATAACATGGCGGATCCACTCACGAAGGCCTTTCCCTAGAGAGACTTTAAGGGTTGTTAGGTATGAGATTCTACAACAACTGGCCTTAGTGCAAGTGGGAGATTGTTAGTTGTATGTATGCCCTAGAGGCCATTATTGTATATGATTGAATATTATAGTGGATGCTTGGACATATATAGAGAGGACTCTCTTGCTCGACAAGATAGTATGCTATTTGGTTACTCTTTATCTTAACATGTATAACTTGTATTGTCTCTATGTTACATGTTGATAAAGCCCTTAGGATGTGGACTTGACAACCAGGACAATGATGGAGATCATACTAGTAGGGCCCGGGTAGTCCATATGTCCATCCTTTAATTGTTCCTAGTCGAGGGTGTATCGAGAAGGGGCATCGATATTCCAGAGTAGACTAGCGTATACGCTTCTTGACCCATTTGATGGGCGATGGATGTGTAGGGTTCTTAGGCACTCTCAAGAGGTCTCACAAAGCATCAACCATGCCAATTTCAAATTTTACGGGTGCCGAGAAACCCTAATACGGATCGTTGACTAGAAGTTTAGGAGAAATACGAATCTAGTTAACAACTTAACTAAAGATAAGAAGCTACAACCTTTGTATATCCGGTTATCCACTTCCTTAGCTCCACGTAGTCGTCCCCTCGCTGTCCATCTCGAATCTCGGACTCTCGCGTCGGCTTCATCGGAGAAATGAGCGGAATAGGTCGTCGGCTTCGTGCCGAAGATGATCTACGTCGAGGTTGCACAAGTTCAAGCTCCAACTTCACCAAGTTGTGAAACTTGTGAAGAAAACACCCAAAACAACTTGGCAAGAGGTAGAGGGTGAAGAAATAGGAGGTGGGTTCACTTTAGAATTGGATTTCACTCACTTTTGCTCAAGTTGCCATTGATGGGCTTAAGCTTTTCTTGAAGAAGAAGATGATCAAGAAGGAGAAAGAATATGATGAGTATTCTTAAAAGAATAATAAAAAGAATACTTATCATCTTCTAACTTTGGTTAAGTGTAGAGAATAGGCCATAGTTATTTTGGAATGGTTAGGGTTAAGCATGAAGACAAAATGGTCACATTAGTCAAACCTTCTTGAAGCTTCAAAAAGCTTCATGTTCGAAATGAAACCATTTTGTTTTCTTTTATTTATTTATCAAGAAAGAATAGATAAATAAATAAGTAAATAAATCAAAACCCTAACTATTATCATAACCATGGTTTAAGTCTTAACACAAAACCAATTTACATGCATCATCAAACATGATACAAACATGTGCATAAATGTATATCACATATACAACTTGCACATGAAGTGAGAAAATCCATTTAAAGTGAACCAATACTAGTTAATGCAAAGTAATATATCACATATATAATTATACATTAAATCATTAAATCAACATTTGATTCAATGATCCGGTCATGTCGCACATAACCGACTAGTATCCAATGTATCGATTTATCGAATCAATGATTCGATAACTAGGTCATATCGCATACAACCATTCGAAACATTCTATCGCGAGAATGAAATACGGTATCACATACACGCATTATTCTCGGTCCCGCACATATCTCATATGCGCTCCTATTTCGTTTCGCTTGAGCCAGGAAACCTCTGTGTAGGACTCTAAAGACTCGTCAATACGCCGGTAGCAGATGATGATCATATCAAGCATCCACAAGCCGCAAGCGGTCTGCTAAACATAACGGCCACACGGGTATTAAGCGATCAGAAGATCGACGAGCTAGCCCGCTCACACTCCTATGAATCCAACCAGTAACACTTACCGTACAGTCCGGTCTGTTCGTCTGATATGTCGCATATCAAGTCTAGGGGTGGTAAACGTCAGACCCCAATAACTGATAAGTCGTGCCGATGTGAGGCTCATAACGGGTCGAGAAACTACTGGTAACACTTACCAGCAAATCTCTGATAAACCCTGGCCAGGGACTTCCCTGTTACGGCCAATCGAGCACAGCGCAACATCAACCCCCAATACTGGGAGAGACGAAACCCCTCCTATCGCTCATTGCCTCCATGTGACTCGGGACTGTGCCCAAAGACCACCGTTTTGCACGCCCTTATGGACGTGGTAAGGTGGAGATCAAAGCACAGTGGGAATCACACAAGACTCTATGACAATCTCGGGTCTACAGACTAACCTGTACAAGTGTCACCTGAGAATTGCCATCTGACGTGAGGTATAATACCATCTGGGAGTTCTCGGCGAGTCCATCCAGTGTACCCAGTCTCCACTGAGCACCCGTATACGATCTCTGATGTCAAACACCAATGGATATGGGATCATCCATCGCCCATCTCATGGGTCGAGAAGCATATACGCTAGTCTACACTGGTATATCGATGCCCCGTCTCGATACACCCACGACTAGGGACCTTGAAGGATGTACTTATGGACTACCATGTCCCCACTAGTATGATCTGCATCATAGTCCAGGCAGTCAAGTACACATCCCAAGGGCTTTACCAACATGTAACTAAAAGACAGTTTAAAGAGACTAGTGTACATGTTAAGATAAAGAGCAACCAGATAGCATACTATCATATCGAGCAAGAAAGTCATCTCTATATATGTCCAAGCATCCAATATAATATACATCATCTGTACAATACTGGCCTCTAGGGCATACATACAACTAACAATCTCCCACTTGCACTAGGGCCAGCTGCTGTAGTATCGCATACCGAGCATCCCGAAGAGTCTCTCAAACTGTATCTGGGGAATGGCCTTCGTGAGTGGATCCGCTATGTTGTTCTTCGTGTCAACCCTCCTGACCTCGATCTCCCGGCGATCAACTATCTCCCGGATCAGGTTATACCGCCTCAGAATATGCCTGGATCGCTGATGGGACCTGGGTTCCTTGGCCAAAGCCACCGCTCCATTGTTATCGCAATACAAAGGTATTGGATGCTCAATGGATGGAACCACTCCAAGTTCAGTAATGAACTTCTTGATCCAGACAGCCTCTTTGGCAGCATCATTGGCAGCGATGTATTCAGCCTCCATCGTCGAGTCTGCCACGATTTCCTGCTTGGAACTCTTCCAGCTAACCGCCCCTCCGTAAAGGGTAAAGACAAAGCCCGACTGCGACTTAGAGTCGTCCTTATCACTCTGGAAGCTCGAATCGGTAAAGGACTCCACTTGGAGTTCTCCGTTACCATACACCAAGAGCATCTCTTTAGTCCTTCGTAAGTACTTGAGAATGCTCTTCACAGCTGTCCAGTGACTCTCTCCAGGATCAGCTTGATACCTGCTCACTACACTTAGTGAGTATGCAACATCGGGTCTAGTACATAGCATCGCGTACATGATAGAGCCTACAGCCGAAGCATAGGGTATCCCTTGCATGCGAGCTCTCTCCAAATCAGTCTTGGGAGACATCTCTTTGGAGAGAGTGACTCCAGAGATCGTGGGCAAGTTCCCACGCTTGGATTCTTCCATACTAAACCTCTTTAGTATGGTGTCAATGTACCTGGATTGGGACAATTATAATATCCGTTTGGATCTATCTCTATAGATCCTAATTCCCAATATGCAGGAGGCATCACCAAGATCTTTCATTGAGAATCTTTGTGATAAGAAGAGCTTGACCGATTGCAGCATAGGAATATCATTTCCTATCAAGAGTATGTCGTCCACGTACAATACGAGGAAGACTACCTTACTCTCTGCCACCTTCTTGTAGATACAAGGTTCATCTGAATTTTTGACGAAATCAAACTCTTTGATAACGACGTCAAAGCAGATGTTCCAACTCCGCGATGCTTGCTTTAATCCATAAATGGATTTAAGCAGCTTGCACACCTTCCCGCTGCTCCCACTATCTACGAAGCCCTCTGGCTGAGTCATGTACACGCACTATTCTAAATCACCATTTAGAAAGGCGGTCTTAACATCCATTTGCCAGATTTCGTAATCATGATATGCAGCGATGGCAAGCATGATCCGGATGGATTTAAGCATAGCCACTGGAGAAAATGTTTCGTCATAGTCCACACCTGGTCTTTGACGAAAACCCTTTGCAACAAGTCTAGCTTTGAAAGTCTCCACTTTCCCATCTACACCAAGTTTCTTCTTGAAGATCCACTTGCTCCCAATGTTGGATATATGTATGCCCTAGAGGCCATTATGTGATAGTGGATGTATCTATACATGTATATATATTCAGTTTGCATTCTTGCTCGACATGATAGTATGCTATCTGGTACTTCTATATCTGACATGTTTATTTGATCATGCTTCTATTCATTCACACATGCTGATAAATCCCTGAGGATATCGGCTTGACTACTCTGATTATGATGGAGATCATACTAGTGGGACATCTGTAGTCTGTAAGCATATCCTAGAACGTCCCTAGTCGTAGGTATATCGAGACGGGGCATTGATATACCAGAGTAGACTAGCGTATATGATACTAGACCCATACGATGGGCGATGAATGTTCCCACATTCATCGATGTTTGACATCAAGATCATATACGGGTGCTCAGTGGTGACTGGGTACACTGGACGGACTCACCGAGAACTCCTATATAGAATTATATCTATCGTCGGATAGCAGTTCTCAGGTGACACTGGTACAGGTTAGTCTGTAGACCCGAGATCGTCATAGAGCCTTGCGTGTTCATCCACTGTACTTTGATTACCACCCTACCACGGCTCTACTGAGTCGTGCAGGCAGGTGGCCGTTGGGTACAGTCCCGAGACACACGAAGGCAATGAGCGATAGGAGGGGTTTCGTCTCTCCCGATATTGGGAGTTGATGCTGTACTGTGCCCGACTGGTTAAAACAGCAAGTCCCTGGCCAGGGCTGCTGAGATTTGCTGATAAGTGTTATCAGTAGTTTCTCGATCTGTTATAGACCATTCACCGGCACGACTTATTGAGTTATTGGGGTCGACGTGAACATCCCTAGGCTTGATATGCAGCATATCTGACGAAGAGACCGGACTGTACGGTAGTGTTGCCGGATGGCTCGACGGGAGTTGTAACAGGTTCGCTTGTTTTCTTCTGATCGCTCAATACCCGGGTGGCCGTTACGTTTAGCTGACCGCTTGCGGCTTGGGGGTGCTTGATATGATCATCACCCACTGCCGGCGTATTGATGAGTCTTAGAGTCCCACATAGGAGTTACCTAGTCCAGGCGAAAAGTTGTGGTGCGCGTATGTGATATGCGCTTGGACCCGATTAAAATGCGTTTATGGGATACCGTATATTAATTGGGCGGCTTGCTAATGGTCGGGTCATATGTGATATGACCGGATTAGTGAATCAAGTGTTGATTCATCATTATTTTCTCACTACAAATCCTATCTTGCTTATTTTGGATGTATGCATGCATGTATGCATTCATTCTTGTTCATGCACATATTGATGTGCAAGCACACATGCATACATACATCATTTTATCATGGTTGTTTATACAATGAGAATGGTGGATATATAAAAATTACACCATGGTTATTTTTGGATTATTATTGGATTTAAATTAAAGCAAAAGGAAATGAAAAATGGGTTAAATCATTTAAGAGTTTCTACACTCTTCTAAACTCTATCATGCTCACCTAACTTTTAACCCATGGTTTATTTTCTTATTATGCTTTTAACTTAAATCAAATGATATCTTTAAATCTAACCATGGTTGGTTATGAGAAAGAAAAATATATATAGTTATTTTTCTTTTCTCTTTCTAGGATAATTCATTCTCTTCTTGACAAAAGACCACCATCTTCATCAACCTCCATGCTTTGCTCTCTAGTTCTTATAAGAGAGTAAAATACTCATAAAAATATGATTTTGAAGTGAGATCCATAGCCACAACATCATTCTAATCAAGTTTAGCCGACTTGATTAGAGTGTTATCTTGGTTTTTCCAAATTTGCTAGCTTGGACGGGAAACTCCGGGTGGATCGTCGTGGACGTAAGAGGACAACAAGAGGACCTTCTTCCAACACCCAAGAGCCTAAGGAGTGAAGCAAAAAAAGGGAGCTACAAAGGTTGTAGCCTTCAAACCCTAATCTTTACTAGCTTATAGTTTTGTAACTCTAATTTCTAGGATCGATCCCCTTGCATGTTAGTTTAGCACCTTAAAAATTAAAACTTTGGGTCATGTGATGCTTCAAAACTCTTCATAGGGTGCTACACTAACCTTACACTCAATGGGTTTTACCCCTTCAGGAGCAACGTCCAAAGTCCATACTTTGTTGGTGTACATGGATTCCATCTCGGACCGCATAGCATCCAGCCATTTCACTAAGTCCCTACTCGTGATGGCCTGCTCGAAGCTAGTTGGGTCATCATCCTCCATGATGCAATCCTCGCTCCCACCATCCATGAGAAAACCGTAGTATCTCTCAGGTGGGCGAGGAACCCTGCTAGATCGGCGGAGAGGCTGAGGTTCATCAGGAGCTACTGAATCCTCTGGTTCAACCAAATCTTCTGTTGTAGTCTGTATTGCTGGTACCTCTTCCAGTTCTACCTCCTTGCCACTAACCTGCAAAAGTGTCACCAGAGAACTGCTTTCTGACGTGAGGTATAATACCATCTGAGAGTTCTCGGCGAGTCCGTCCAGTGTACCCAGTCTCCACTGAGCACCCGTATACCATCTCTGATGTCAAACACCAATGGATATGGGATCATCCATCGCCCATCTCATGGGTCGAGAAGCGTATACGCTAGTCTACTCTGGTATATCGATGCCCCATGTCAATACACCCACGACTAGGGACCTTGAAGGATGTACTTATGGACTACCATGTCCCCACTAGTATGATCCGCATCATAATCCAGGTAGTCAAGTACACATCCTAAGGGCTTTACCAACATGTAACTATAAGACAGTATAAAGAGACAAGTATACATGTTAAAGTAAAGAGCAACCAGATAGCATACTATCATGACGAGCAAGAAAGTTCTCTCTATATATGTCCAAGCATCCAATATAATGTACATAATCTGTACAATACTGGCCTCTAGGGCATACATACAACTAACAATCTCCCACTTGCACTTGGGCCAGCTACTGTAGTATCGCATACCTAGCATCCCGAAGAGTCTCTCAAATTGCATCTGGGGAATGGCCTTCGTGAGTGGATCCGCTGTGTTGTTCTTCGTGTCAACCCTCCTGACCTCGATCTCCCGGTAATCAATTATCTCCCGGATCAGGTGATACCGCCTCAGAATATGCCTGGATCGCTGATGGGACCTGGGTTCCTTGGCCAAAGCCACCGCTCCATTGTTATCGCAATACAAAGGTATTGGATGCTCAATGGATGGAACTACTCCATGTTCAGTAATGAACTTCTTTATCCAGACAGCCTCTTTGGCAGCATCGTTGACAGCGATGTATTCAGCCTCCATCGTCGAGTCTGCCATGGTTTCCTGCTTAGAACTCTTCCAGCTAACCGCCCCTCCGTAAAGGGTAAAGACAAATCCCGATTGTGACTTAGAGTCGTCCTTATCACTCTGGAAGATCGAATCGGTAAAGGACTCTACTTGGAGTTCTCCGTTACCATACACCAAGAGCATCTCTTTAGTCCTTCGTAAGTACTTGAGAATGCTCTTCACAGCTGTCCAGTGACTCTCTCCAGGATCAGCTTGATACCTACTCACTACACTTAGTGAGTATGCTACATCGGGTCTGGTACAAAGCATCGCGTACATGATAGAGCCTACTGCAGAAGCATAGGGTATCCCTAGCATGCGAGCTCTCTCCAAATCAGTCTTGGGAGACATCTCTTTGGAGAGAGTGAGCCCTGAGATCGTGGGTAAAAACCCACGTTTGGACTCTTCCATACTAAACCTCTTTAGTTTGGTGTCAATGTACCTGGATTGGGACAATCCCAATATCCTTTTAGATCTATCTCTATAGATCATAATTCCCAATATGCATGAGGCATCACCAAGATCTTTCTTTGAGAATCTTTGTGATAAGAAGAGCTTTACCGATTGCAGCATAGGATTGCCATTTCCTATCAAGAGTATGTAGTCCATGTACAATACGAGGAAGACAACCTTAATCTCTGCCACCTTCTTGTAGATACAAGGTTCATCTACGTTTTTGATGAAATCAAACTCTTTGATAACGACGTCAAAGCAGATGTTCCAACTCCGCGATGCTTGCTTTAATCCATAAATGGATTTAAGCAGCTTGGACACCTTCCCGCTGCTCCCACTATCTACAAAGCCCTCTGGCTGAGTCATGTACACGCACTCTTCTAAATCACCGTTTAGAAAGGCGGTCTTAACATCCATTTGCCAGATTTCGTAGTCATGATATGCAGCGATGGCAAGCATGATCCGGATGGATTTAAGCATAGCCACTAGAGAAAAGGTTTTGTCATAGTCCACACCTGGTCTTTGACGAAAACCGTTTGCAACAAGTCTAGCTTTGAAAGTCTCCACTTTTCCATCTACACCAAGTTTTTTCTTGAAGATCCACTTGCTCCCAATGGGTTTTACCCCTTCAGGAGCAACTTCCAAAGTCCATACTTTGTTGGTGTACATGGATTCTATCTCAGACCGCATTGCATCCAGCCATTTCACTGAGTCTCCACTCGTGATGGCCTGCTCGAAGCTAGTTGGGTCATCATCAACCATGATGCAATTCTCACTCCCACCATCCTTGAGAAAACCGTAGTATCTCTCAGGTGGGTGAGGAACCCTACTAGATCGGCGGAGTGGCTGGGGTTCATCGGGAACTACCGAATTCTCTAGTTCTACCAAATCTTCTGTTGTGGTTTGTACAGCTGGAACCTCTTCCAGTTCTACCTCAGAGCCACTAATCTCTTTTGCAAGAAATTCCTTTTCTAAAAAGGTGGCGTGTTGAGCAACAAATACCCTTTGTTCCTCACTGTGGTAGAAGATATACCCTCGCGAATGCTTGGGATATCCAACAAACTTACACAAAACAGACCTTGCCTCGAGTTTGTCCGGTTTTGTCTTTTGACATAGGCCGGGCAACCCCATATCTTAATAAAATTAAGATATGGTCTCTTCTCCTCCCATATCTCATATGGGGTGGTAGACATAGATTTGGTAGGAACTCTATTCAGTAGGTTTGCTGCTGTCTCCAGTGCATATCCCAGAAGGAAATAGGTAACTCAGCTACACTCATCATTGAGCGCACCATATCTAATAGGGTGCGGTTCCTCCGTTCCGATAAACCGTTGTGCTGTGGTGTATATGGAGAAGTTAGCTGAGAGAGAATCCCATTCTCTTTTAGGAAGTCCAGGAATTCATTGCTCAAGTATTCACCTCCTAGATCAGATCGAAGGATTTTAATACTTTTCCCGGTTTGGTTCTCGACTTCTTGTTTATATTCTCTAAATTTCTCAAAAGCTTCTGATTTGTGTTTCATCAGGAACACATATCTGAATCTAGAGAGATCGTCAGTGAATGTAATGAAGTACGAAGAACCATCCCTGGCATGTTTAGACATGGGACCGCATACATCACTATGTATCAGTCCCAAGAGTTCGGTAACTCTTTCTCCGTGTCCCGTAAACGGAGTTTTGGTCATCTTGCCTTTGAGACATGACTGGCAAGTGTCATAAGATGGAAATTCAAACGGATTTAAATATCCATCCTTATTCAACTTAGCTAGTCGTGTCGCATTGATGTGACCCAGTCTACAATACCACAAGAAGGATTCATTCAGTTCTGAACTCTTCCTCTTGTGTGTGTTTGTTATGCTCAGAACTGTTGATTGATTTAGAACATAAATGCCATTGCACAACGTGCCTGATCCAACCAACTTTTGGTTAAGGAAAATGTTCATAACATTATCCTGCAATACAAAATTATATCCCTCTTTACTCAACAAAGAAACCGATATAATGTTGCATTTCAGGTTCGGCATGTAATAGCATTCGTTCAGAATCAATGTATTACCAGTTGGCAATACAAGGTGATATTCACCGACGGTTTTAGCTGCAACAATTGCACCATTTCCAACTCTTATGTCTTTATCACCTTCTCCAAGTTCTCTACCTTTCCTAAGCCCATGTAACTGATTACATATATAGGATCCTGACCTGGTATCCAATACCCAGGACGTAGAGGAAATAGACAAACAGTTCTCTGTAACGAACACACCCAAAGAAAATGCATCAACATGTACTTTCTTCATACGGGTGGCAGGGGAATCCTGGTATTCCCCTATAACCTGATCATTCTTATAACTCTTATAAGAAAGAACGGAACCAACGTTCCCCAGCACAGTATAACATGCGGGTTCGGTCAATACATCCATATTATTATCTTGATTAAGGCATGATATGGTCGCTACCTGGAGAGAGAGAGAGAAGAAAACACTTTAGCGTATGCTCTTGCAAGATCAGATTGGTTATTATCTTATCTAATCAGGATGGCTCCCACTGTTTTTTATCAAATCTTCCTTCAAACCCTAAAAGGAAAAACTAGCCGGGATTAATTACACCCTACAACTTCGCCAATCTTTCAGCCAGGCCAGTGTCGGTACTTTGAGGGAGGTTCCCCGTGCTTTCGCACAGACATAATTAAAGTAAATCTCATTTTGCCAGAGGCGTAACCCCGTTGACACCTTTCTAGACACCTACTTGATCGGCTAATTGTCCTGTGTAAAACACTCCCAGGAGTAACAATTACTCGCAGAGGGTATCGGGATCCAACTATCTCATAGAAGGCATGCAATCTCATTGCAAATCTCAACACTTGAAATTCCTGATAATATTTTGCCCCAAGCATTCCATGACCTTGACGGAGGTCAACAAACCATAGGGTGCAAGTCAAGTTCAACCCGTCATTTCTTGATTGAATCAAACCCACCCGCACGACCCTTGACGGAGGTCAACAAGGTCGTACGACTACCCTAATCCAATCTGCATCATATGCATAAGCAGATAAATACTAGTTAGCTACCGCACACTACGCCTTGACGGAGGTCAACAAATGTAGCACGAATACTATGCAGGACTTATCTGAAATGACGGAGGGCTACGACAGGTTTTTCTGAAAACCTATTGCGTAATGAACTTGATATCGTCGTAGAATCGAGTGAATTTTGAAATTGAGTGATTTCGAGGCTTTTATTAGTTTTTCTAAAGAGGTCACTCCCGATGAAGGGATCTCGGCTCTTTCCTTATGGAATAAGGTGCAGGATATATCATATACATCACAATGCAAAGAAAAACTCCAAAAGCAGTCAAAAGCAAACCGAGTGTTGTAGCATCTGCCAGTTTTGCTAAAGAGGTCACTCCCGGTGAAGGGATCTCGGCTCTTTCCTCATCGAATAAGGTGCAGGGTATATCATATATACCGCAATGCAAAGCAAAACTGTAGCTACCCTTTTATTTGAAAATTTGATTCTGCAACATCTTTTAGGTTTCTTTTCTTTCATTAATCACATTAATGAAGTCCCATCATTTAAGTCACCTAAACATCACAGATAAATACGACGTACACTTATGCCATCCGCATTCGCCTCGATGTCCCCTCGTGCATCGTTAGGTTAGGTAACTAACGGCAGGGCAGGGCAGGGCTAGCGCGGGTGTAAAACATAAGTAACGCCTATATAATATATCTATATACTATATACAGTATTTATCACAGAACATTACATGATCACATCACAGATATCGCAGCAAAAGAAACATATGAAACATTGGATATATTAGGACGTCCGTGTTTTAATTTGAGCCTCTATAAAATACGGATTCCACGGTCGGGATGAATAGCCAAACCCACACCCCTAGACCCCTACGAGAGCGGCAAGCAACCCTACCAATTCTAGAGTTAGGAGACCCGGACTCGACTCCTCGAGTTGGTCTCCCACTGGACTCCAGAATCCGGTTACTTATGCTCTCCTCCTTGGGTCTATCCTAGTGCGGAAAGGTAAATAATATACAAAAGGTGACATCAACCTCATCCCGGAAGTGCCCCAATAAAATAATATTACATACATTTATATTTAAATGAATGAAAATAAAAACTCTCATCTCACATAAAACCCCCCGGCTATTCAAAACGCGACGATCCAATATAACAAATCCAGCAACACATAACATCACATGTCATCAACGTAAGTAAATATGCGAATCACAATTGTCGTTGACATATAGCAACGAAGCCGGCGATCACATATTACACTTACGGTCGCAGAAAAGAAAGTGTAAAACTACAACATTTGGAATCCACAATCTCTTTAGACATCGTAAATCCGAAATATCACATATTTCGCATTTCATGCCTAACTTGTATGAATTCCACATATTGTACCACATTCCAAATAAATAGACAGTATTAAACTTTCCGATCGAATAATCAAATACTCAAGATTTCCATAATAGCTCAACACTTGAGCGGAGTTTAAAGATTCCAGAATACGTCACAGTAGCAACGGTCCAACCGTAGAAGGGTCATGCCAACGCCTCACATGTGGCACGCCGTACTGCCCCAAACCCTAAGGTTCAAAGGGCAGTTCAAGACGGTCACATAATCGAGTTAAGGTTTGTTGTCTTCTAGAGGGTCCGTCACATCACATGCACGTTTTTCCGAAAGATTTAAAACCCGATAAAAATTCAACACTTGAATGTTTTTCGTGCCGGGAAAAAATTGAGTAAATAATATCCGTTCGAACATTTTAATACTTTCTAAATTATCCGGAATAACAGAACAAAATTAAATTCTCCGATCGAATCGACGATTTCAAAATAAACCCCAAAATTACTCAACATTTGAGTCGGATATTAAATACCCGGAAAAATCAGCAAACAAATAGGAACTTTACTGCACAAAATGACAAGGGTGACGTCACCATATGGCCGCGGAACCGCGGCAGGAGCCATGCTCGTGCCGCGGTTCCGCGGTGCTTTGGGCGCCAATCTTTGTCGTTTTGCACAGTTTTCGTTATATTTTCCTGCCGATTTTTTTAAGCATCTTTAATTTTGAAAAATACCAGATTTTAAAAAATGTACAGAGAGGGGTTGATTTCGACGTTGTCGGGTTCGTTCGGAGTTTTAACTTCGTTAACACATCGCCTAATGCTCTAGCTAGGCTCTGATACCACTGTACGGTTACTAGGCACACTAACAAGGCTCTACAAGGCATCGACCATGCCAAAATTAAATTTTTATGTGCCGAATAACACTAAGCAAGATCGTATACTAGAGTTTAGGCGAATCAATTAGCAAGTAAACAACTTTACTCTAAAGGGAATGCGAAATACAACCTTTGTAGATCGGTCCTTCACTTCTAAAGCTCCTTGATGAAGTCCCTTCGCTGCGATCGAGGTTCTCCCGGGCTCTTGCATGGCTTCACGACGCGAGGGATGCGACCTTGCTTGAAGTCTCTGAGGCCGAAGATGATCTACGTCGAGGGAATTCCGACTGAAGCTCCTACTTCACTAACTTGAGAATTAGTGAAGCAAACACCCTATACTAAAGGGCTAGTCTAGTAGAGGATGGAGAAATAGGAAGTGGGTTCTCTTTAGAATTTTGTTTCTCACAAGGATTCTCACTTTGGATCAAACCCTAGCTTGCTTTTTCCTTTTGTTCAATGAAGAAGATTATGAACAAAAGAAAGTGAAGAGGATAATTATCAAGTGAGAAGGCTAATCATGGTGAGTGAGTATCGTATACTAACCCTTGTAGAGCCATAACCATAGCTAATTGTGTGATGGTTAGGTTAAAGTCCAAAGTAAAAACAAATCTAGTGGACTTTAGTCAATGCATCCACAAGCTTCCACAAGCTTCATGCATTTTCCAATTTCCCACTAATTTTGTAATTACTTTTAAACATTAAACCCAATCATAACAATTAGGATGGTGTATGTCTCATACTCACAAGTCATGTGTATCATCAACCATGATACATAAAGATGACACATTTTAACATATATCATATACATGTTAAAGTAGTGTACACGTAAGAAAAACCCTAAATTGAACAAGTGTTAGCAAATGTAAATTAGTATATCTAATATACAATTATACACTTAATTATTAAATCAACACTTAACTTAATAATCCGGTCATATCTCATATAACCGGCTAACATCCATCGTATCGACTTATCGAATCGACACTTGATTCGATAACCCGGTAATATCATATATAACCGACCGATACAAAAAGTCGCGAGAATATAATACGGTATCACATACACGCATTATTCTCGGTCTCGCACATATCACATACGTGCTCCTATTTCGTTTCGCCTGAGCCAGTAAAACCTCTTTGTAGGACTCTAAAGACTCGTCAATACGCCGGCAGTAGGTGATGATCACATCACGCACCCACAAGCCGTCAGCGGTACTAGCTGGACGTAACGGCTACCCGGGTATTAAGAGATCTGAAGATCAGCAAGCAAGCCCGCTCCAACTCTTGTGAAAGCCTGCCGGCAACACTTCCCGTACACTCCGGTCTCCTCGTTTGATATGTCGCATATCAAGTCTAGGGGTGGTTAACGTCAGACCCCAATAACCGATAAGTCGTGCCGATGTGAGGCTCATAACGGGTCGAGAAACTACCGGTAACACTTACCAGTAAATCTCTGAATCAGCCCTGGCCAGGGACTTCCCTGTTACGGCCAATCGAGCACAGCGCAACATCAACCCCCAATACCGGGAGAGACGAAACCCCTCCTATCGCTCATTGCCTCCATGTGACTCGGGACTGTACCCAAAAACCACCGTTTTGCACGCCCTCATGGACATGGTAAGGTGGAAATCAAAGCACAGTGGGAATCACACGAGACTCTTTGACGATCTCGGGTCTACAGACTAACCTGCACAAGTGTCACCAGAGAACTGCCATCTGACGTGAGGTAAAATACCATCTGGGAGTTCTCGGCGAGTCCGTCCAGTTTACCCAGTCTCCACTGAGCACCCGTATACCATCTCTGATGTTAAACACCAATGGATATGGGATCATCCATCGCCCATCTCATGGGTCGAGAAGCGTATACGCTAGTCTACTCTGGTATATCGATGCCCCGTCTCGATACACCCACGACTAGGGACCTTGAAGGATGTACTTATGGACTACCATGTCCCCACTAGTATGATCCGCATCATTGTCCAGGTAGTCAAGTACACATCCTAAGGGCTTTACCAACATGTAACTATAAGACAGTATAAAGAGACAAATATACATGTTAAAGTAAAGAGCAACCAGATAGCATACTATCATGACGAGCAAGAAAGTCCTCTCTATATATGTCCAAGCATCCAATATAATATACATAATCTGTACAATACTGGCCTCTAGGGCATACATACAACTAACAATAGCTCAACACTTGAGCGGAGTTTAAAAGCATCTATCACATGCCACAGTACCAATGGTCCAGCCGTAGAAGGGTCAAGCCAACGCCTCACATGTGGCACGCCGTACTGCCACAAACCCTAAGGTTCAGAGGCAGTTCAAGACGGTCACATAATCGAGTTAAGGTTTGTTGTCTTGTAGAGGGTCCACTGCGTTACTTGCACGACTTAGAAAGTTTCAAACTCGAGAAAAAAATCCAACTTTTGAAAAATTTTCCGACAGGGGAAAAAGTGAGTTATTGATATCCGTTCGAACATTTTAACAGTTTCTAAAATTATCCGAAAAAGCTAAACAAAGTTAAATTATCCGATCAAATCAATGAGTCCCCAATACAACCCTTGAAAACTCAACACTTGAGTGGAATTAAAAAATTCCCAGAAAAAAATGACAAGAAAGGACCTAAGAATAAATATATAAATTTCCAGGGACTAAGTCACAATTTTGGCCGCGGAACCGCCGCCAAACCATCGGTTCCGCGGTCACATAATTGACTTAGTGGACTGTACTTCACAGTAATTCTTAGTTTTTCCTGCTTGTTTTTCTGAGCATTTTTAATTCATAAAAAATCAACTTTTTGAAAATTATCCAGAGAGGGGTAAACATCGGGGTTTCCGGGTTCGATCGGAATTTAAACTTCGCTCAGACTTTGCCTAAAGCTCTAGCTTATCTCTGATACCACTGTAGGGTTACAAGGCACGCTCACAAGGTTCTACGAGGCATCAACCATGCCCGATTAAAATTTTAGCCGTGCCGAACAACCCAAAGCCGGATCTTTAAACTAGGGTTTAGGCGAAAACAAGTATGTTAAACAGTTTAACACAAAGTGAGAGGGATTACAACCTTTGTAGATCCGGTCCTTCACTTCAATAGCTCCATGTAGATGTCCCCTTCGCTGCAATCGTGAACTCCGGACTTTAGAGAAGCTCCACAAGAAAAACGAACGTGCTTGCTTCGATGACTTCGAGACCGAAGATGATCTACATCGGGGAGACACTAACTCAAGCTATTCCTTCACTAGGTCATGAACTTTATGAAGAGAACACACTCTACTACATGGCAAGTGGTAGAGGATGAAAAAGAAGGAAGTGGGCTCACTTTAGAATTGATTTTCTCACACTTTTTCTCATGGCATTGGAGCTAGTAAGCTTTACATAGAGCTTGATGAAGAAGAAGAAGAAGAAAGAATAATCTCATCATATGAATTATTATCCTCTCAATAATGTAACCATGGGTGAGTTAAGCTATCATGCTTAACTCATGTAGAGAATTAACCAAAGCATGAGGTTAAGGGTTGGGTTAACTAAATATCTTTAAGAATGACAAAAGAGTTGACTTTGTCAATGTTTCCACAAGCTTCATGAAAGCTTGAGAACTTTGACAAAGTCTTTCTCTTTTGTTATTCTTAAGATATAAACAAAACCCTAATCTTTACCATAATCTTGGTATAAGTCTCATACACCCATCTTTGATGTATCATCAAGCATGACACAATCATTTGTATACAAATATATATCACATATACACTTATGCACAAACTAGTGAGAAAATAAATCTTAAGTGAGCTAATACTAATTAATGTAATGTAATATATCAAATATATAATTATACATTAAATTATTAAATCAACTCTTGATTTAATAACCCGGCTATAACCGACTAATATCATGTGTAACAACTTATCGAATCAACACTTGATCCGATAAATCGGCTATATCGCATACAACCGATCAATGTCACGAATCGCGAGAATAGAATACGGTATCTCATATCGTATTAACCTCGGTCCCGCACATATCACATATGTGCTCCTACCCCGTTTCGCTTGAGCCAGGAAACCCCTGTGTAGGACTCTAAAGACTCGTCAATACGCCGGCAGTAGGTGATGATCATATCAAACACCCACAAGCCGCAAGCGGTCTGCTAAACGTAAAGACCACCCGGGTATTGAGCGATCAGAAGATCAACAAGCAAGCCTGTACATTCTCCTGTGAATCCAATCAGTAACACTCCCGTACAGTCCGGTCTCGTCGTCTGATATGTCGCATATCTCGCCTAGGGGTGGTAAACGTCAGACCCCAGTAGCTTGATAAGTAGTGTCGATATGAGGTCTATAACAGTTAGAGAAACTACTGATAACACTTACCAGTAAATCTCAGCAACCCTGGCCAGGGATTTCCGGTTATAGCCAATCGAACACAGCGCAACATCAACTCCCTATACCGGGAGAGACGAATACCCTCCTATCGCTCATTGCCTCCATGTGATTCGGGACTGTACCCAAAAGCCACCTTTTTGCACGCCCTCTTGGACGTGGTATGATGGAAATCAAAGCACAGTGGGAATCACACAAGACACTATGACGATCTTGGGTCAACAGACTACTCTGTACCAGTGTCACCAGAGAACTGCCATCTGACGTAAGGTATAATACCATCTGGGAGTTCTCGGAGAGTCTGTCCAGTGTACCCAGTCTCCACTGAGCACCCTTACACCATCCTTGATATCAAACACCGATGGATATGGGATCATCCATCGCCCATCATATGGTCCAAGATGCGTATACGCTAGTCTACTCTGGTGTATCGATGCCCTGTCTCGATACACCCTCGACTAGGAACCGTTATAGGATGTACTCGTCGACTACCGTAGCCCCACTAGTATGATCTCATCATAGTCCCAGTAGTCGAGTACATATCCTAAGGGCTTTATCAACATGTAACATAGAGGCAATCAGAGTACATGTTAAGATAAAGTACAACCAGATAGCATACTATCATGTCGAGCAAGAAAGTCCACCCTATATATGTCCAAGCATTCATTACAATATACATCGTATGTACAGTAATGGCCTCTTGGGCATACATATAACTAACATCCACACCTATATACATACATATGTCACATACATGGATGATATTGGCTTTGAGTTCTAGAAAATAGGGACCGCTTGAGATATTTTTAAAAACTGGATCCATTTTAAAAGAGGTTTCCCCTTTTTACTCTTAATATCATACGACACATTCCATGAATTTACGCATTGAGTTTTGGATTCGTGTGATTTCTGGATTTGAGAACCGAGGTATTATTTTAAGGAAATACACACTGTTTTAAAATCCCGGTTTCTCTTGATATGATATTTCAGTGCCTCCATCATGAGTTTTATCGGTTCTTGAGAGCTTGTGTGATTATACCCGATTCGAGGAGTGGTAGGCACTGTCTGCGGGTACATGGTGGACCTGGTATGGTACCCCGGGGCAAGAAGACTCGTATTGTTAGACGGTGAGCCCGGCGGAGGGACTACTACCTACCGGTGATTAGTTGGACCTGGCGGTTATCCGGAGGATACTGACCAAAGCTGAGAGATGGATACGGGCCGACCCGTACTGCCGGGCCGAGGGCCGATTCCGCAGACGGAGCCCCTGGGTCGATCCGGACTGACGGAGCCCGATACTTGAGGATTTGCGTGTCGATGCTAAACACGATGATTTCATGATATTTTCGAGTGCCGATGTTAGGCACTCACAATTCCATGAGTTGTACAGGATTTGAGGGCCGATTGAAGTGACGGCGCCTGAGTTGTTACTGGGATTTGGGTGCATTGATGACACCTGTTATTTTTCCATGTTGACATTCCGTGTAGATGATTATTTTATCCCATGCTCAGCATTCAGTGTTACGCATCTCATCCTGTATCTGTAGTACCTCATAGAGTACTTATGCACGATTATTGCATACCCTGCTCATCCTATATAGATGTTTTTAGATTGCATTTGCTATGCACGATTATTGCATACCCTGCTCATCCTATATAGTGTTATTAGATTGCATTTGCTATGCACGATTACTGCATACCCTGCTCATCCTATATAGATGTTATTAGATTGCATTTGCTATGCACGATTACTGCATACCCTGCTCATCCTATATAGATGTTATTAGATTGCATTTGCTATGCACGATTACTGCATACCCTGCTCATCCTATATAGATGTTATTAGATTGCATTTGCTATGCACGATTACTGCATACCCTGCTCATCCTATATAGATGTTATCTGTTGGCATAGATTAGAGTATCGCAGTACGTGCATACTCGTGATTACCTTTATATCTTATCTACTATTCACGAGTTGGCAACTCACCCCCGTTGTGCCACATAGTTTGCAGGTTGCCCCTCAGAGTAGTCGCGGCAGGGCTACTTTCTTGTATCTTTTGATACGGATACCACTGCAGTTGGCGCGTGAGCCCTATTGCTGATAGGTGGGTTTTTGCATATCCGTTTATTTTCTAGTTGTATACACTGTTGTATCCAGTACTCTCCATCTACTATTCATGTATTGACTTAGAGACCAGTTGTGAGGACGATGTATATTATTTTGTACTCTGGTGTCGAGCTCATTGTGAGCCGACTTTATTTATGCAGTTTTATCTTTCATGATACATATTTTCACTTATATTACTCATTTTTTCGCTACGGCGTCTTATAATATCATTGTGGTGGTTGTTTCCGCCGTTGTGCGTGATTGCTCCTATTTGGGATGCTTTACTTTTATTGTATGTCATTTTTACTGTTATCTTATCTTGTACCCGATTTCGGGGCTAGTTTTTACAAAGGAAATGCTGCCAAAATTTTAAGATAATAACTTGAACTTTAAAGAATTTTCCTAAACTACTTAAGGTTTTCTAAATGTTTTAAACCAATGTTTTCTCTTCACTCACTTTTTCAATGGTTTTGATTTCTGGGTTTCTGCTTACTTAGTCGTGTTACGCCTGTAGACGTTATGTGGTTAAGTGCCGGTCATGGGCCAAACTTTGGGTCGTGACACATAGATACCATTGCAAAGTGTACCTTCTGCAACCAATACCTAATTAAGGTAAATGTTCATGATATTTCTATCTAGAAAAAATTTGTATCCATCTTTACCAAGTAAAGAAACTGATATGATGTTGCAAAGCATGGAAGGTACATAGTTGCAATTGTTCAAAATCATAGTATTTCCGCTTGGCAATACTAAGTGATATTCATCGACGGCGGTAGCATCAACTTGTGCTCCGTTCCCTACTCTGAGGGATATATCACCCGGTCCAACAATTCTACTTTTTCTCAATCCTTGTAATAAATTACATATGTGAGATCCTGATCCGGTATCTAATACCCAGGAGGTAGGGTTGACCGAAAAACAGTTTTCGATAGCAAATACACCCGCAGAAGACGCATTAGAATGCTTCTCCTTCAATTGCGTTATCTGTAATTCCTTACAGCCTTCCTTCCCTTGCTCATACTCATGACAGTTGTCATAAGTTGCAGCCGAACCGACGTTCCCCAGCCCTGTGTAACAAGCTAGTTTAGGCAAGTCAAACATTTTATTATCTTGATTAGGGCGTGAAATGGTTCCTTCCTGGAGAAAGAGAAAAGAAACACTGAGCGTGCACTCTTGCAAGATCAGATTGGTTATTAGTTTATCTAATTAGGATGACTCCCACTGTTTTCTTGAATTTTCCTTCAAACCTTTAAAAGAAAAACTAGTCGGGATCATTCGCACCTTACAAGTTCGCTAACTGTTCGGCTGGTGAGTGTTGGTACTCCGAAGGAGGTTCCCCGTGCTTTTGCATGAAGCTAATTGAAATAAACCTCGTTTACGCAAAGGCGTAGACCCGTTAACACTTTTCTAGACACCTAATAGGTTAGCTAATTGTGAAGTGAAAAATATCTCCCAAGAGTAATCCTACTCATCAATGGGATCGGGATCCAACTATCATCGCGTCATAACCTAGATGGAAGCCACTCTAGTTACTACACTCCAGAAGGTATGCAACACTAGCAAGTTTCCTGTATATTTGAAACTCCCGATATGGTTTTTGCCCCTAACAACCTATAACCTTGACGCTTGCCAACAAGTTATAGGCCACTAGTCAAGTTCAACCCGTTATTGTCCTGGATTAACTCGAACCCACCTATACAAACTCTTGACGCTTGCCAACGAAGTTGTGTGACTGTCTCGTGTAAGGTTCTTAGACACTAGAACAAGGTTCTACAAGGCATCAACCATGCCAAAATTAAGTTTTTCAAGTGCCAAACAACCTATGCAAGGATCTTAACTAGAGAATTAGGGTTATCAATGAACAAGTAAACTTCTTTACTTCTAAGAGTTAGGGATTACAACCTTTGTAGTCCGTTCTTCGCTTCATAAGCTCCGAGTTGAGGTCCCTTCGCTGCGATCATCAAGTTCCCACACTCTTAAGAGGCTCCATGAAGTGAATGATGCATTCTTGCTAGTAATATTCACAATCAAAGATGATCTACCTTGAGGAATCACAAACCCAATGTAGCGCCTTGAAAAGTCGTTTTGGTGTTTTCCTGAAAATCGGTGAAAATTCGGTATTTTTCCGAAAACCGTCCTTTTTGTTATTTTGCAGTTTATGACTAATTATACCTAATTTGGATAGGTAATTGCTAGTTTTTAGTAGATAATGAGTTAATTATTAATTTTTGGTCATTTAAATTTTTTTCAATTTTTCAATATTATTTTAAGCCGGTAAGAAAATACATTAAATTAGCGATAAATACAAATTTAAATGGGCTAAATTTAAGCTTTAAAATCATGTTAATTAAAATTTAGTTGTAACATAAATTTTTAGTATTTTATTTTAAGTTTTAACTAATTTTTATTATGGAAAACGGAATTTATTGAATTTAAGCTAAAACTTGCAATTTTGGACTTGTACGGGGTCTTTTTGCATAGAATTTTTTTGTAAAGTCTCTCACACTCACCCTTACTCCCCTTGGCCAGCCCCACACTGTTGTATCAGCCCAAGAATTTTCTTTCCCTCTTTTTGACCTTAAATCATGTGAGAAATGGGTTAAAAATGGTTATATATATATATATATAAAGGGTAAGGTTATTATGGTAATATGAGAGGGTTGACTTGGACTTTTTTCCCCCACTTCCCCACACTTCTCCCCACTCCCTCACTGCTGAATTCCTGTAGAAAAAACAGCCCCAAATCTCCACTCTTCTTCCATCAAAGTCCATCCAAAATTTGCTCCAAAAATCCACAATTTATTCAAAATTCAAACCAAATCCTTCATCCATTCTTCTTAACCTTTCTTGCATGGATCTTAGATGCTAGGAGACCATCTTTGGAGTTAAAATTTCTTGCTAGATCTCTAGATCTAGAGGTATAATCCTTACCCATTTAAATTCTTTTCGTTAGATTTCTTTAATTGAGTTGTTTTAGTGTAAATATTAGTGTTAATTTCTAGTCTAGGTTTTAAAAGTTCATGACTTGAAATTTTAATTAGGCTTTAGAAAACAATTATTAGGTTAATTAATTTATTTTGCTATCTAGTTTTTTACTAACCTAATCAATGGGGTTACTTTGCTTATGTGGCTTCAAATTATGCTAATCTAAGTTATTTTAGTGTGAAATTTTGATTGCAATTGCTATTTATAAAAATCAAGAAAGGGTTGCTTATGGAAATTTGGTTTTGAAGCAATGCTAGCGTGTTGGAAATTAGTGTAGTGGCTATCTATGGTTGACTTGGGTGGTTGCGCGATGTTTTGGGCACTTTATCGCAAATCGGCGATGTTTGCACCGATTTTGGAATGTAAATGCTTACTAGTTTTTTTTATTTATGAAATTATGTGATGAATTATTATGATAACTTGATTATATTTTCAACATATCCTACGACATTTAGGATGTGTGAGTGCGTATTTTTGAGTGATCAGGTTTTAGCTTTGCCGGGCGACCAAATCGGCGATTCTAGTTAGTTTTTGCGGTTTTCGTGTGTATTCTGCGCACCTTGTGCACGTTGTGCCTAGCTTGTGAACGTAGATATTCTCGTTCGGGATTTGCGTCGTTTCATGATATGTAACCTTATGTCTTGTATTGATGTAAATTCCAGGTTCGGTCGCGGAGGCTTCGGATGCGGCACGAAAAGGGAAAGCGGTGATCGGACGTAGCTAGCTGAGGATTTCTGTGAGTAGATGTAACATCTACGGGGGACTATCGTTGGATGGCGCAAGTCGCCCGATAGTTTTAGTAACTTAAAAGATTCTTAGCAATGTTAGTAATTAGGGGTGTAATACTTGTATGATTATTTGCTACATTCATGCCTTATATTGACATTCATATGCGAAACCATTTTATAGGACACCGCACCATTGCCAGGGTTTTTATATGCAGCACGAGCACTATTCATGCTTACACCCACGCCCTGGTAATTGCCATGCCACCACACTAGATAACCTTTAAATTGAAACCTTTTACTATAAATGATACTTAAACTTGTGTTATTGCCTTTAATTTCTTAAAATGAAATCGTAGGATTGCTATTCATGTGCATGTGCTTCATCATATTATTTGTTCATGCCTAATCTATTAATCACACATCGCAACTTGATTATTGATACCATATGCATTCATTATCATTGACATATGCACTTATGAGGATTTCTTGAGATTTTATGAGATTTCTGGATTTCGGGGGAAAGCCGCAAAATCTCTAAACTTATTATATTTTTAAAATATGTAAATTGCGGTTTTCTAGTGATGTAAGTGTCGTCCACCATGAGTTTGCTGTGGTTTTGGAGATCCATGTCGAGGAGTGGAGGAACCGTCACGGGTACATGGTGGGCTCGGTATGGTACCCCGGGGCAAGATGAATGTGGTGTTGACGTTGAGCCTGGCAGGGGACGGATTACCTACCGGTGAGTGTTTGGCACGGCGGATATCCAGAGGATACCGACCGTGGCCGCGAGATGATGAGATTTTGATGTTGAGCTGGGTCAGCCGGATGACTGAGGCCAGAGATACTATGACATGGATATATGAGATTTGAGATAGTTTTGAGGTGTCGTTGCTGGACACAGGTTCTTGTTGATTCTATTGGTATTGTGCTGATATTTTAAAAGAGATTCTTAAAGGGAAAAACATGATTTCTTATACTTACACATTCAGATCACGAGTTGATTCGCATTGCATTCATACCTGCTAGTATATCCATATTGCATACATACTTGCCATTATGTCCTGCCTTACCTGTATTTAGATGCTAGGATGCTTGTGTGCATGCATTCGATAGCCTGTGTAGATGTTATTTATTACTCACGAGTTGGCAACTCACCCCCGTTGTGCCATAGCCTTTTGCAGGTCCGCTCCGTCAGTACAGTAGCGGCGGGCGCACCTGCCTCTTTTGCCTGGACTCGAGGTTTTTCTCTTAGGTGGGTTATATTATTATTTTTGCACCACCTTGTATATTCTTTGTATCTAGAGCACTCCATCTACTGTATCTACCAGTATTATTGTATATTGACCTAGAGATGAGACTGTGAGGTTTGTGGACTTTTATGCTGTATTTTGGGGTCGAGCTCACTTGAGTCGACATGCTGTTTTCTCATGCTCTTTATGATTATTTTGCATGTTGTTGTTTTATATTGCGTGGGATTTGTGACCGCCTTGTGGCGAAGAGCTAGCTCTCGCTTGGGGATGCCCTATTTTGTTGGATTCATATATATTCTTGTTGTACCCATTTTGGGGGCCAGTATTTACAAAGGAGACTTTGCCGAAATTTTCGGAAAAATTGGTATTGTTTTTAAAAAGGGTTTTACATGACTTATTTGATAAACTCTCTTTCAATTGATTGGGCTTTCTTCACTCTTTTGCTTATTTGGTTTTGGTTTTCTGGGCTTTGGCTTACTTATTTTACGGACGTCTTGAGACGTTTCGTAAACTTAAGTGCCAGTCACGTTCCGTACCCTGCGGGTCGTGACAAAGTTGGTATCAGAGCGATAGGTTTTACCTTTTTGAGTGTAGGATGACCCTTGGTAGATGGAGTAAGTGACTTAAGTAGGGTAACGTAGCGTGTGTATGTCCGCGGCATACTTGCGATACGGTACTCCGCCTAAGTGACTTTAGGATATACTTGCTTGAAATTCCTTCTTCATTTCCGTGTATCCTATGATCCTATTGCACTGTCCTGTTTCCTGTACCAGCCACTATGCCGCCGAAGGCTACGAGGGCACAGAGGGCTGCCGCCCGAGACGAGATTCGAGCTGGCTCGTCTGAGACTAGGACTGAGCAGGGTGGTATGCCTACGCCGCAGGGACAGACCGATCCACCTTCCCCAGGCCATATGGATAGGCTCGAGACTGGTATGTAGGAGTTGCGACAGATGATGGGGGGCATGCAGGAACTACGTCAGATGGTAGGATCCCTAGTTGCAGCCAGTCGTACACCGAGGCCGGATGACGTACCTACTACATCACAGACGACCATGATACCTGCTCTTACTACTACCACCGTGGCCATTCCGGTTTCACTACAGGATTTCATGAGGCTGAGACCTCCAGTATTCACCGGCACCGAGGCAGCGGAGGACCCACAAACATTCCTTGACAGTTTAGCCAGGATCTGCCGTTCGCTGAGATGTTCGAATGATCGATGGGTAGAGTTTGTGAGTTTCCGACTAGAGGTTCTCGCACAGACATGGTGGGAGTCAGTCTTGAGAGGTCGAGCTGCAGGTCTACCGCCTATGACTTGGGCCGAGTTTACAGCGGTCTTTCTAGCTCGTTTCTTCCCAGAGAGCGTTCGTGACGCCAGAGCTCGTAGCTTCGAGGCCTTAGTCAAGACACCTGGGATGACGGTGTCTGAGTATGACATCCAGTTTACACAGTTATCCCGATATGCTCTGTATTTGGTGGATACCGAAGAGAAGATGGTGAAGCGGTTCGTACAGGGACTTGATGCCCAGCAATATCTTGCCATTGGCGTCCAGCACTACGACACTTATTCAGCTGCTATGGATACGACATTATGGATGGAGGCACGCATATCACAGACTTCGGCCGTTTCTGGGCCGAAGAGGATTCGCACCGATGTACCGTCCCAGAGGCAGCGCGCCAGATTTTTTCCGAGAGATAGGCCTGGCAGAGGATTTGGTCGGGGACAGTTATATGGTTCATATCCCCAGGGACAGCAGCCTTCTCCAGGGTGTTTTGGGTGCGGGAGTCCGCACCATCTTGTCAGAGACTGTCCGGTGAGACGACAGGGAGCAGCGAAAGTTCCGCATGTGACCCTACCACCATCACCACCCCCTCCTCAGAGAGCCCTACTTCCTACCACAGGCGATGCTCCACGCCAGTTAGGTGCACCGTGAGGCGCTGGACGCGGCGGTCCTATTCAGAGAGGACGAGGAGGCATAGGCTGAGGTCGAGGTCAGCCCGCTATCGGTGGAGGACATGCCCGAGTATTTGCTTTGACACCGCAGGATGCGCAGGCATCCAATGCCGTTGTGACAGGTACCTTGCCAGTTTGCTCTTTCGACGCACGGGTATTATTCGACCCAGGTTCCACACATTCGTACATATCTACACACTTTGCACCGATGTTGGGCCGTGAGTCGTCGTCGTTAGATCACCCGCTTGTTGTTGTTACTCCGGTAGGCGAGTCGTTTGTCGCTCGTTTTGTATTTCGTTTGTGTTCCGTTCGTATCGGGGAGAGGGATTCATCGGTTGATTTGATTCTCCTCGATATGTTGGACTTTGATGTGCTTCTGGGCATGGATTGGCTAGCTACTTGTTATACTTCAGTGGACTGCCGTGAGAAAGCAGTCGGATTTAGCTTTCCGGGAGAGCCAGTCCTTGTTATTCAGGGAGACCGCAGCGTCACCCTTCCCAGCTTGATTTCGTCTCTTCGCGCTGGTCAGCTCTTGCGGAAGGGATGTCAGGGATTCTTAGCGTATATTTGTGATACTCGAGCTGCAGAGGTTCCGTTAGACCGAGTCCCGGTTGTTTGTGAGTTCCCGGATGTTTTCCCTGATGAGCTACCTGGGCTACCACCTGAGCGCAACGTTGAGTTCTGCATCAATTTGATTCCTGGCTCGGGATCTATTTCAATACCGCCTTATCGGATAGCCCCGGCTGAGCTTCGAGAGCTGAAGGACCAGTTGCAGGATTTGTTAGATAAGGGGCTTATTCGACCTAGTGTTTCTCCGTGGGGTGCTCCGGTCCTGTTTGTCAAGAAGAAGGATGGAAGTTTGCGCTTATGTATCGACTACCGCCAGCTGAGCAAAGTTACCGTTCGGAACAGATATCCATTGCCACGCATTGATGATTTGTTCGACCAGCTTCAGGGTCCGGGATATTTTTCGAGGATCGACTTGCGATCAGGATACCATCAGCTGCGAGTTCGACAGGAGGATATACCGAGGACAGCTTTCCGCACGCGCTATGGCCACTATGAGTTTTTGGTGATGTCGTTCGGACTCACCAACGCCCCAGCAGCATTCATGGATTTGATGAATCGTACATTCAGGCCGTATCTTGACTTGTTCATCATCGTGTTTATCGACGATATCTTGGTGTACTCCCGGAGCAGAGAGGAGCACGAGCAGCACTTGCAGATTACGTTACAGACTCTGAGGGAGCACCAGCTGTTCGCAAAGTTCTCCAAGTGTGCATTCTGGCTGGACAGCGTCGGATTCTTGGGTCATGTGGTTACGAGAGACGGCATTTGTGTGGACCCGAGGAAGATTGAGGCTGTTCAGCAGTGGCCCCGACCTACATCGGTTACTGAGATCCGTAGTTTTCTAGGCCTGGCGGGCTACTACAGGCGTTTTGTTCAGGACTTCTCCCGTATAGCTGCACCGTTGACCGGTTTGACCCGGAAGGGAGTTCCTTTCGTTTGGACAGAGGAGTGCGAGCGCAGTTTTCAGCAGCTGCGGACATGTTTGACTACGGCGCCGGTATTATCTTTGCCTTCGGGATCGGGCGGATTTGTGGTCTACTGTGATGCTTCGCGAGTGGGATTAGGATGCATATTAATGCAGCATGGCCGGGTGATCGCTTATGCTTCTCGGCAGTTGAAGAAGCATGAACAGAACTACCCTACTCATGATTTGGAGATGGCTGCAGTGGTCTTTGCACTGAAGATTTGGCGACATTACATATACGGCGAGTCGTGTCAGATATTCACTGATCACAAGAGCTTAAAGTACATATTTCAGCAGCGAGACCTGAACCTCAGACAGCGTCGTTGGATGGAGTTAGTGAAAGACTACGACTGCGAGATCTTATATCACCCAGGCAAGGTGAATGTAGTGGCAGATGCGTTGAGTAGGAGGCCCGGGGGTAGTCTATCCCTTTTGCGCGCAGTGTAGACGCAGCCGTCAGCAGATTGGCAGATGCTATACGACAGCCGAGTTGAGTTTGAGTTCACTCAGACAGGGGGACAGCTCGCGCATGTTCGTGCACGCCCACTGTTGCTTGACCGTATATATGAAGCACAGCGCAGTGACGACCGTTTCTCGGAGATCATGGCACAGATGGGTCAGGGCAGATTTTCCGAGTTCGTGACTGACGATCAGGGGATTTTACGATATGGATCTAGACTGTGCGTACCAGATGCTGATGGATTGTGGCGCGACATTCTTGAGGAGGCACACCGATCAGTGTATAGTGTCCACCCCGGTTCCACCAAGATGTACCATGATATGAGAGAGACCTACTGGTGGGACGGGATGATGCCTGACTTGTCAGCAAATCAAGGCCGAGCACCAGAGGACCGCAGGAGAGCTACAGCCGTTACCCATTCCGGAGTGGAAATAGGAGCAGATTTTGATGGATTTCGTTGTGGGTCTACCCAGGACCAGTCGAGGGTATGACTCCATCTGGGTGATCGTAGATCGATTGACGAAAGCGGCTCACTTCCTGCCAGTGAAGACGACTTTCAGTTTCTCTCAGTATGCCCAGCTTTACATCGACGAGATCGTGCGGTTGCATGGGGTACCGACTTGTATCGTGTCAGATCGAGGCACCCAGTTCACCAGCCGACTTTGGCAGAGACTTCAGGAGGCTTTGGGCACTTGTTTAAGCTTCAGCACAGCATTTCATCCGCAGACCGACGGACAGTCAGAGCGGATCATTCAGACTCTCGAGGACATACTCAGAGCGTGCGTTTTAGACTTTGGCGGTAGCTGGGATCATCATTTACCTCTAGTGGAGTTCTCCTACAACAACAGCTTCCATGATACTATTCAGATGGCACCTTTCGAGACATTGTATAGGAGGAGATGCAGATCGCCCGTCTGTTGGACAGAGCTCAGCGAGAGCAGTATTTTGGGGCCGCAGCTTGTTGAGGAGACGACAGCGAAGATACAGTTGATCCGAGACCAGATGAGAGCGGCTCAGAGCAGGCAGAAATCGTATGCGGACAGGCGCCGTCGCAGATTAGAGTTCGCAGTTGGAGACCATGTTTTTCTGAGAGTCTCTCCGATGAAGGGCGTGATGCGTTTTGGGCGAAAGGGAAAGCTTAGCCCTAGATTCGTAGGTCCCTTCAAGATCCTCGAGCGTGTCGGCGCTGTTGGATATCGTTTGGCCCTTCCACCCAGCTTTCCCGATGTTCACCCCGTCTTCCATGTTTCGATGCTCCGCAAGTACCTTCACGACCCTTCGCATGCGATTAAGCACCCGACAGTCCAGCTAGAGCGCGACCTTTCGTTTGCAGAGCAGCCGGTGGCCATCCTGGATAGACAGGTGAAGAAGTTGAGATCTAAGATTAAACCAACCGTCAAGGTCCTTTAGCGTAGCCCGAGCAGCGAGGAGGTTACCTGGGAGACCGAGGGCGAGATGAGGAAGAATTATCTCCATCTCTTTGAAGGTACGCGTAGTTATATTTTTAAATTCGGGGACCGAATTTCTTTAAGGGGGGAAGATTGTAGCACCTTGAAAAGTCGTTTTGGTATTTTCCTGAAAATCGGTGAAAATTCGGTATTTTTCCGAAAACCGTCCTTTTTGTTATTTTGCAGTTTAGGACTAATTATACCTAATTTCGATAGGTAATTGCTAGTTTTTAGTAGCTAATGAGTTAATTATTAATTTTTGGTCATTTAAATTTTTTTCAATTTTTCAATATTATTTTAAGCCGGTAAGAAAATACATTAAATTAGCGATAAATACAAATTTAAATGGGCTAAATTTAAGCTTTAAAATCATGTTAATTAAAATCTAGTTGTAACATAAATTTTTAGTATTTTATTTTAAGTTTTAACTAATTTTTATTATGGAAAACGAAATTTATTGAATTTAAGCTAAAACTTGCAATTTTGGACTTGCAGGGGGCCTTTTTGCATAGAATTTTTTTGTAAAGTCTCTCACACTCACCCTTACTCCCCTTGGCCCGCCCCACTCTGTTGTATCAGCCCAAGAATTTTCTTTCCCACTTTTTGACCTTAAATCATGTGAGAAATGGGTTAAAAATGGTTATATATATATATATATATATATAAAGGGTAAGGTTATTATGGTAATATGAGAGGGTTGACTTGGACTTTTTTCCCCCACTTCCCCACACTTCTCCCCACTCCCTCACTGCTGAATTCCTGCAAAAAAAACAGCCCCAAATCTCCACTCTTCTTCCATCAAAGTTCATCCAAAATTTGCTCCAAAAATCCACAATTTATTCAAAATTCAAACCTAATCCTTCATCCATTCATCTTAACCTTTCTTGCATGGATCTTAGATGCTAGGAGACCATCTTTGGAGTTAAAATTTCTTGCTAGATCTCTAGATCTAGAGGTATAATCCTTACCCATTTAAATTCTTTTGGTTAGATTTCTTTAATTGAGTTGTTTTAGTGTAAATATTAGTGTTAATTTCTAGTCTAGCTTTTAAAAGTTCATGACTTGAAATTTTAATTAGGGTTTAGAAAACCATTATTAGGTTAATTAATTTATTTTGCTATCTAGTGTTTTACTAACCTAATCAATGGGGTTACTTTGCTTATGTGGCTTCAAATTATGCTAATCTAAGTTATTTTAGTGTGAAATTTTGATTGCAATTGCTATTTATAAAAATCAAGAAAGGGTTGCTTATGGAAATTTGGTTTTGAAGCATTGCTAGCGTGTTGGAAATTAGTGTAGTGGCTATCTATGGTTGACTTGGGTGGTTGCGCGATGTTTTGGGCACTTTATCGCAAATCGGCGATATTTGCACCGATTTTGGAATGTAAATGCTTACTAGTTTTTTTTATTTATGAAATTATGTGATGAATTATTATGATAACTTGATTATATTTTCAACATATCCTACGACATTTAGGATATGTGAGTGCGTATTTTTGAGTGATCAGGTTTTAGCTTTGCCGGGCGACCAAATCGGCGATTCTAGTTAGTTTTTGCGGTTTTCGTGTGTATTCTGCGCACCTTGTGCACGTTGTGCCTAGCTTGTGAACGGAGATATTCTCGTTCGGGATTTGCGTCGTTTTATGATATGCAACCTTATGTCTTGTATTGATGTAAATTCCAGGTTCGGTCGCGGAGGCTTCGGATGCGGCACGAAAAGTGAAAGCGGTGATCGGACGTAGCTAGCTGAGGATTTCTGTGAGTAGATGTAACATCTACGGGGGACTATCGTCGGATGGCGCAAGTCGCCCGATAGTTTTAGTAACTTAAAAGATTCTTAGCAATGTTAGTAATTAGGGGTGTAATACTTGTATGCTTATTTGCTACATTCATGCCTTATATTGACATTCATATGCGAAACCATTTTATAGGACACCGCACCATTGCCAGGGTTTTTATATGCAGCACGAGCACTATTCATGCTTACACCCACGCACTGGTAATTGCCATGCCACCACACTAGATAACCTTTAAATTGAAACCTTTTACTATAAATGATACTTAAACTTGTGTTATTGCCTTTAATTTCTTAAAATGAAATCGTAGGATTGCTATTCATGTGCATGTGCTTCATCATATTATTTGTTCATGCCTAATCTATTAATCACACATCGCAATTTGATTATTGATACCATATGCATTCGTTATCATTGACATATGCACTTATGAGGATTTCTTGAGATTTTATGAGATTTCTGGATTTCGGGGGAAAGCCGCAAAATCTCTAAACTTATTATATTTTTAAAATATGTAAATTGCGGTTTTCTAGTGATGTAAGTGTCGTCCACCATAAGTTTGCTGTGGTTTTGGAGATCCGTGTCGAGGAGTGGAGGAACCGTCACGGGTACATGGTGGGCCCGGTATGGTACACCGGGGCAAGATGAATGTGGTGTTGACGTGGAGCCTGGCAGGGGACGGATTACCTACCGGTGAGTGTTTGGCACGGCGGATATCCAGAGGATACCGACCGTGGCCGCGTGATGATGAGATTTTGATATTGAGCTGGGTCAGCCGGATGGCTGAGGCCAGAGATACTATGACATGGATATATGAGATTTGAGATAGTTTTGAGGTGTCGTTGCTGGACACAGGTTCTTGTTGATTCTATTGGTATTGTGCTGATATTTCAAAAGAGATTCTTAAAGGGAAAAACATGATTTCTTATACTTACACATGCAGATCACGAGTTGATTCGCATTGCATTCATACCTGCTAGTTTATCCATATTGCATACATACTTGCCATTATGTCCCGCCTTACCTGTATTTAGATGCTAGGATGCTTGTGTGCATGCATTCGATAGCCTGTGTAGATGTTATTTATTACTCACGAGTTGGCAACTCACCCCCGTTGTGCCATAGCCTTTTGCAGGTCCGCTCCGTCAGTACAGTAGCGGCGGGCGCACCTGCCTCTTTTGCCTGGACTCGAGGTTTTGCTCTTAGGTGGGTTATATTATTATTTTTGCACCACCTTGTATATTCTTTGTATCTAGAGCACTCCATCTACTGTATCTACCAGTATTATTGTATATTGACCTAGAGATGAGACTGTGAGGTTTGTGGACTTTTATGCTGTATTTTGGGGTCGAGCTCACTTGAGTCGACATGTTGTTTTCTCATGCTCTTTATGATTATTTTGCATGTTGTTGTTTTATATTGCGTGGGATTTATGACCGCCTTGTGGCGAAGAGCTAGCTCCCGCTTGGGGATGCCCTATTTTGTTGGATTCATATATATTCTTGTTGTACCAATTTTGGGGGCCAGTATTTACAAAGGAGACTCTGCCGAAATTTTCGGAAAAATTGGTATTGTTTTTAAAAAGGGTTTTACATGACTTATTTGATAAACTCGCTTTCAATTGATTGGGCTTTCTTCACTCTTTTGCTTATTTGGTTTTGATTTTCTGGGCTTTGGCTTACTTATTTTACGGACGTCTTGAGACGTTTCGTAAACTTAAGTGCCAGTCACGTTCCGTACCCTGCGGGTCGTGACACCCAAGCTATTACTTCACTAATGAGGTATTAGTGAAGCTAACACACTAATCTATATGGCTAGTATAGAAGAGGATGATGATGTAGGAATTTTGCTCTCTTTTGTTTTCTATTTCTCACATTAATTCATCACAAATTAAAAGGCTAGTAAGCTATTGTCAAGAGGAGGAAGAAGATGAAGTTGTGATGAATGAATTATTGTTGAGGTTAGAAATACAACCAAGGGTTAAGCATGTCATGCTTAACCCTTGTAGAGAGTTGACCATGGGTTAGGGTTAGGATTGGGTTAACAAAATATCTTAGAAATATCCAAAAGGGTGGACTAAGTCAAAGCATCATGAAGCTTCTTCAAAGCTCATCCATAACTTAATCCATTCAATTTGAATTTCCAAAATAAATATAAATCCAACCATAAACCCTAATCATGGTTTAACTCACATAAACCCTAGTTGCATTTGTAACCCTAACATGTTACAATATTATATATCACATATATAATATTTTATAACAAAAGAAAATAATACAATTAACATATATCACATATATATATCAATGTATTATTAAGTGAGAAAAAGAATCATTTAAGTGAGCTTATATTAGTTAATGTAATGTAATATATCACATATATAATTTTACATTAAATTATTAAATCAACACTTGATTTAATAATCCGGCTATATTACATATAACCGACTAATATAATATGTACCTTTTTATCGAATCAACACTTGATCCGATAACCTCGCTATATCTCATATACCCGGCCGATATCTCATATCGCGAGAATAGAATACGGTATCACATACTCGTATTATTCTCGGTCCCGCACATATCACATATGTGCTCCTACTCCGTTTTGCCTGAGCCAGGAAACCTCTGTGTAGGACTCTAAAGAATCGTCAATACGCCGGCAGTAGGTGATGATCATATCAAACACCCACAAGCTGCAAGCGGTCAGCTAAACCTAACAGCCACCCAGGTATCGATCGATCAGAAGATCAACAAGCAAGCCTGTACACACTCCTGTGAATCCAATCAGTAACAATCCCGTACAGTCCGGTCTCTTCGTCTGATATGTCGCATATCCAGTCTAGGGGTGGTAAACGTCAAACCCAGTAACCGATAAGTCGTGTCGATATGAGGCTCATAACGGGTCGAGAAACTACTGATAACACTTACCAGTAAATCTCCATATAAGCCCTGGCCAGGGACTTCCAGTTATAGCCAATCGAACACAGCACAACATCAACCCCCAATACCAGGAGAGACGAAACCCCTCCTATCGCTCATTGCCTCCATGTGATTTGGGACTGTACCCAAAAGCCACCCTTTTGCACGTCCTCTTGAACATGGTAAAGTGGAAATCAAAGCACAGTGGGAATCATACAAGACTCTATGACAATCTCGGGTCTACAGACTAACCTGTACCAGTGTCGCCAGTGAACTGCTATCTGACGATAGGTATAATACCATCTAGGAGTTCTCGGCGAGTCCATTCAGTGTACCCAGTCTCCACTGAGCACCCGTACACCATCTTTGATGTCAAACACTAATGGATATGGGATCATCCATCGCCCATTAAATGGGTCCAGATGTGTATACGCTAGTCTACTCTGGAGTATCGATGTCCTGTCTCGATACACCCTCGACTAGGAACAGTTATAGGATGTACTCTTAGACAACCCTGGCCCCACTAGTATGATCTGCATCATAGTCCAAGTAGTCGAGTACATATCCTAAGGGCTTTATCAACATGTCAGAGCAAGACAGTAAATCAATACAAGTCAACATGTTAAGACAAAGTAAAAACAGATAGCATACTATCATGTCGAGCAAGAAAGTCCTCTCTATATATATCCAAGCATCCATTATAATATACATCATATGCACAACAATGTCCTCTACGGCATATACATAACTAACAATCTCCCACTTGCACTAAGGCCAGCTGTTGTAGTATCTCATACCCAACAACCTGAAGAGTCTCTCAAAATATATCTGGGGTATGTTCTTCGTGAGTGGATCCGCAGTGTTGTCCTTCGTGTCAACTCTCCTGATCTCGATCTCGCGGCGATCAACTATCTCCCGGATCAGGTGATACCGCCTCAGAATATGCCTGGATCTCTGATGGGACCTGGGTTCCCTGGCCAAAGCCACAGCTCCATTGTAATCACAATACATAGGTATTGGATGCCCAATGGACGGAACCACACTAAGTTCAGTGATGAACGTCTTCATCCAGACAGCATCGTTGGTAGCATCGTTGGCAGCGATGTATTCAGCCTCCATAGTCGAGTCTGCCACGGTTTCCTGTTTGGAACTCTTCCAACTAACCGCCCCCCCATTTAGGGTAAAGACAAATCCCGATTGCGACTTAGAGTCTTCCTTATCACTTTGGAAGCTCGAATCGGTAAAGGACTCCACCTGGAGTTCTTCGTTACCATAAACCAACAACATCTCCTTAGTCCTTCTGAAGTACTTGAGAATGTTCTTCACAGCTGTCCAGTGACTTTCTTCTGGATCTTCTTGATACCTGCTCACTACACATAGTGAGTATGCTACATCGGGTCTGGTACATAGCATCGCGTACATGATAGAGCTTACTGCCGAAGCACAGGGTATCCCTTACATGCGAGTTCTCTCCAAATAAGTCTTAGGAGACATCTCTTTGGAGAGAGTGAGTCCAAAGATCATGGGTAAATTCCCATGCTTGGATTCTTCCATACTAAACCTCTTTAGTATGGTGTCAATGTACCTGGATTGGGACAATCCCAGTATCCTTTTAGATCTATCTCTATATATCCTAATCCCCAAAATACAGGAGGCATCACCTAGATCTTTCATTGAGAATCTATGTGATAAGAAGAGCTTGACCGAGTGCAGCATAAGAACATCATTTCCTATCAAGAGTATGTCATCCACGTATAATACGAGGAAGACAACCTTGCTCTCTGCAACCTTCTTGTAAATACAAGGTTCATCTACGTTTTTGATGAAGTCAAACTCTTTGACTACAACATCAAAACAGATGTTCCAACTCCGCGATGCCTGCTTTAACCCGTAGATGGATTTAAGCAGCTTGCACACCTTTCTGCTGCTCCCACTGTCTACGAAGCCCTCTGGCTGAGTCAAGTACACACACTCCTCTAAATCACCATTTAGAAAGGCGGTCTTAACATCCATCTTCCAGATTTCGTAGTCATGGTATGCAGCAATGGCAAGTAGGATCCGAATGGACTTAAGCATAGCCACTGGAGAAAAGGTTTCGTCATAATCCACACCTTGTCGTTGACGAAAACCCTTTGCAACAAGTCTAGCTTTGAAAGTCTCAACTTTTCCATCTACACCAAGTTTCTTCTTAAAGATCCATTTGCTCCAAATGGGTTTTACCCCTTCAGGAGAAACTTCCAAAGTCTATTCTTTGTTGGTGTACATGGATTCCATCTCAGATCGCATTGCATCTATCCATTTCACAGATTCCCCACTCGTGATGCCCTGCTCGAAGCTAGTCAGGTCATCATATTCCATGATGCAATCCTCGCTCCTACCATCTATAAGAAAACCGTAGTATCTCTCAGGTGGATGAGGAACTCTACTAGATCGGCGGAGAGGCTGGGATTCGTCGGGAACTACCGAATCCTCTGGTTCTACCAAATCTTATGTCGTAGTTTGTATTGCTGGAACTTCTTCCAGTTCAACCTCCTTGCCACTAATTTCCATTGCAAGAAATTCCTTTTCTAAAATGGTGGCATGTCGAGAAACAAACACCTTTTGTTCCTCAATGTGGTAGAAGATATACCCTTGTGAGTTCTTGGGATACCCTAAAAACTTGCACAGGACAGACCATGCCTCGAGTTTGTCCGGATTGTGCTTTTTGACATACGCCGGACAACCCCATATCTTAACATAATTAAGAGATGGTCTCTTTCCCGTCCATATCGCATATAGGGTGGTAGGCACTGATTTGGTAGGAACCATATTCAATAGGTGTATGGCTGTCTCAAGCGCATATCCCCAGAAGGAAATAGGCAACTCAGCAGTGCTCATCATAGAGCGCACCATATCTAATAGGGTGCGATTCCTCCGCTCCGATACACCGTTGTGCTGTGGTGTATAAGGAGGAGTAAGCTGAGAGAGAATCTCATTCTCATTTAGATAGTCCAGGAACTCATTGCTCAAGTATTCTAATCCTCGATCAGATCGAAAAATCTTAATACTTTTACCCGTTTGGTCCTCTACTTCGTGCTTATATTCTTTGAATTTCTCAAGAGGTTCAGACTTGTGTTTCAACAGGAACACATGTCTATATCTTGAGAGATCGTTAGTGAATGTAATGAAGTACGAAGAACCATTCCAGGCATGTGTAGATATGGGACCACATACATCACTATGTATCAGTCCTAAGAGTTCCGAAACTCTTTCTCCGTGTCCACTAAATGGAGTTTTGGTCATTTTTCCTTTGAGACATGACTGGCAAGTGTCATAAGATGAAAATTCGAACGGATTCAAATATCCATCCTTATGCAACTTAGCTAGTCGTGTCGCATTGATATGACCTAGTCTACAATGCCACAAGAAAGATTCGTTCATTTCTGAACTCTTCCTCTTGTGTGTGTTTTTTACATTAAGGACTGTAGTTTGGTTTAGAACGTATATGCTATTATTTAACGAGCCTGATCCAATCAACTTTTGATTTAGGAAGATGTTCATAACATTATCCTGTACTACAAAATTAAATCTTTCTTTACTCAATAAAGAAACTGATATAATATTGCATATCAGGGTGAGAATTTAATAGCATTCATTCAGAATCAATGAATTACCATTTGGCAACACAATGTGATATTCGCCAACTGCTTTGGCTGCAACATTTGCACCATTCCCTACTCCTATAGAATGATCACCCTCTCCCAGTTCTCTACCTTTACGTACCCCATGTAAGATATTATATATGTGGGATCCCGATACGGTATCTAATACCTAGGACGTAGAGTGAATTGAGAAACAGTTCTTGATAACTAACACACCCGAAGAAAATGCATCAACATGCTTGTTCTTCGTTTGGGCGGCGTGAGAATCCGGATTTGTCCCTATTCCCTGCTCGGACTTATAACAATTATAAGTTGGAGCGAGACCAACGTTTCCCTGCTCAGTATAATAAGCGGGTTCGGTCAATACATCCATATTATTATCTTGATTAAGGCCTGACATGGTTGCTACCTGGAGAGAGAGAGAAGAAAAAAACTTTAGCATATGCTCTTGTAAGATTAGATTGGTTATTATCTTATCTAATAAAGATGGCTCCCACTGTTTTCATCAAATCTTCCTTCAAACCCTAAAAGGTAAGACTAGCCGGGATTAATTACACTTTACAAGTTCGCCAATCTTTCGGCCAGGCCAGTGTTGGTACTTTGAGGGTGGTTCTCCGTGCTTTCGCACGGACCTAATTAAAATAAACCTCGTTTTCCTAGAGGCATAACCCCGTTAACACCTTTCTAGACACCTACTTGATCGGCTAATTGTCATGTGTAAAACTCTCCCAGGAGTAAATCTTACTCACAGTGGGTATCGGGATCCAACCATCTCATAGAAGGTATGCAATCTCATTGAAAATTTCAACACTTGAAATTCTCGATAATGCTTTTACCCCTAACGTGCTATGACCTTGACGAAAGTTAACAAACCATAGTTCGCAAGTCAAGTTCTACCTGTACATTTCATGATTGAATTAAACCAACCCGCACGACCCTTGACGAAAGCCAACAAAGTCGTACGACTACCCTAATCCAATCGCATCATATTCTACAGATAAGCAGTAAATAGTTACCGCACACTACGCCTTGACGAAAGCCAACAAACGCAGCACGAATACTAAATGTTACTTTTCTGAAATGTCGGATGGTTACGCCAGGTTTTTTTAGAAAAACCATTCGCGTAATGAACTTAATATCGTTGTAGAAACAAGTGATTTTGAAAAGGAGTGTTTTTTAGGCTTTTACTAGTCGCTAAAGAGGCCACTCCCGCTGAAAGGATCTCGGCTCTTTCCTTATCGAATAAGGTGCAGGATATTTCATAAATATCAGTATGCAAAGCAAGAACTATAGAAGCAATCAAAAACAAAAACCGAGTGAGTTGTAGCATCTGCTAGTTTTGCTAAAGAGGTCACTCCCGGTGAATGGATCTCGACCCATTCCTTATCGAATTAGGTGTAGGATATTTCACAAATACCACTATGCAAAGCAAGAACTAGAGCTACCCTTTTTAAAAATTTTATTCTACAACATCTTTTTAGGTTTCTTTTTCTTTTATCAATCTCATTAATGAATCCCATCATTTAAGTGCTTCCTAAGCATCATAGAAGAAACGAAAATACAACATACGCTTATGCCATCCGCATTCACCTCAATGTTCCGTTATGTACCGTTAGGTTACTTAACTAACGACATTCTGGTACGGGACTAGAGCGGGTGCAAAACATAAGCAACATTTACTATATATCATATATACAATAATAAAGCATTCGTCTTACGCATATAATATGATCACATCACAGTATATCAGCAGCAGAAGATAACATATGAAATATTGGATATACTAGGAGGTCCGTGATTTATTTTAAGCATGTATAAAACATGGATTCCACGGTCGCGATGAATCGCCAAACCCACATCCCAAGACCCCTACAAGAGCGGCAAGCAACCCTACCAATTCTAGGGTTAGGAGACCCGGACTCGACACCTCGAGTTGATCTCCCACTAGACCCTAGAACCCGGTAACTTGTGCTCCCCACCTGGGACTATCCTAATGCGGAAAAGTAAATAATATACAATGGTGACATCATCCTCAACCCGGAAGTGCCCCAATAAAAGAATATTACATACAATGAATTTTACATGAATGAAAATAAAAACTCTCATCTAACATAAAAACCCCGGCTATTCAAAACACGACGATCCAATATAACATATCACAACAACACATAACATCACATGTCATCAACGTAAGTAAATATGCGTATTCCAATTGTCGTTGATGTATAGCAACGAAACCTGCGATACACCACATATTACACTTACGGTCGCAGAAAAGAAAATGTAAAACAACAACATTTGGAATCCACAATCACTTTAAAGATCGTAAACCAGAAATATCACATATTGCGAATTTCATGCCTAACAATATGAATTCCACATATTGTATCACATTATAGAATGCTAGACGGCGTTAAATAATTCGATCGAATCAACGAATTCCCAAAATTCCCAGAAAGCTCAACACTTGAGCACTGTTAAAAATTCCCAGAAGCATGCCCCAGTACCTACGAAACTACAGCTGAAGGGCCCGACCCAAGCCTTTTAAGTGGCGCCGCGGATCCGCCGCCAAAACCAGGTTTTAGCCGCGGATCCGCGATCACTTAGACGAGTTAGGGTTTCATTCATCAGGTGTGTCCATAGAATTCCCTGCATGATTTTCTGAACATTTTTAACATGAAAAAATCCAACTTTTTGAAAAATTTCCAGAGAGGGGGGCCAAAATGAGTTTTCAGGGTTCGATCGGACGTTTAGGTTCGCCTACGCAATGGTTAATTCTCAAGCTAGGCTCTGATACCACTGTAAGATTCATAGGCACTAGAACAAGGTTCTATAAGGCATTAACCATGCCAAAATTAAGTTTTTCAAGTGCCAAACAACCTAAGCAAGGATCTTAACAAGAGAATTAGGGTTATCAATGAACAAGTAAACTTCTTTACTTCTAAGAGTTAGGGATTACAACTTTTGTAGTCCGTTCCTTCGCTTCATAAGCTCCGAGTTGAGGTCCCTTCGCTATGATCATCAAGTTCCCACACTCTTGAGAGGCTCCATGAAGTGAATGATGCATTCTTGCTAGTAATCTTCATAATCAGAGATGATCTACCTTGAGGAATCACAAACCCAAGCTATTACTTCACTAATGAGGTACTAGTGAAGCTAACACACTAATCTATATGGCTAGTATAGAAGAGGATGATGAAATAGGAATTTTGCTCCCTTTTGTTTTCTATTTCTCACATTAATTCATCACAAATGAAAATGCAAGTAAGCTTTTGTCAAGAGGAGGAATAAGATGAAGTTGTGATGAATGAATTATTGTTGAGGTTAGAAATGTAGGGTTACCTAAGACGGCAGCAAGGTTTCGGGAGGCATCGTCCATGCCAAATTCAAAAATTTGTCGTTTTAGCTAACCATAACTATGAATCGTTAACTAGAAATCGACGGAATATAAAATGCAAACACTTTGCAAGTCTAGTGAGAAAGGAATACAACCTTTTTAGACCGTTCCTTCACTTCAATAGCTCCGTGTAGTAGTCCATTTCGCTGCGATCGTGAACTCCGGACTCTAGAGAGGATCCCATGAAGAAACGAACATGATTGCTTCGAAGACTTCGAGGCCGAAGATAATCTCCATCGAGGAGACACTAACACAATCTATCTCTTCAGTAATTGTGAAATTAGTGAAGCAAACACCCTATACTAAGTGGCAAGTAGTAGAGGATGATGAAGTAGGAAATGGTCTCACTTTAGATTTGATTTTCTCACACTTTTTCTCATACCTCCATTGAAGCTAGAAAGCTTTTTTGGAAGAAGAAGAAGAATGAACTCATCATATGAATTATAAGTGCGGTTAGAAATGCAACCAAGGGTTAAGCATGTCATGCTTAACCCTTGTAGAAAGTTAACCATGGCCATAGGTTAAAGGGTCGGGTTAAACAAATATCCTAAGCTAGACAAAAGAGTGGACAAAGTCAAAGATGCTTACAAGCTTCTACAAGCTTTCAACAAATATCAACCATGATAAAATACACAATTTTGAATAACATAATGATAAATATAAAACCCTAATCTTAACCCTAGCATGGTTTAACCCTTAATAACCCTAGTTGCATTTGTAACCTAGCTTGATACATTTAACATATATCACATATACATCAATGTATCCAAAGTGAGAAAAGAAATCATAAGTGAGCTAATACTAGTTAATTTAATGTAATATATCAAATATATAATTATACATTAGAGTATCAAATCAACTCTTGATTTAATAATCCGGTTATATCACATATAACCGACTAATATTATGTGTAACAACTTATCGAATCAACACTTAATCCGATAACCCGGCTATATCGCATATAACCGACCAATGTCACAATTCGCGAGAATAGAATACGGTAGCTCATATCGTATCAATCTCGGTCCCGCACATATCACATTTGTGCTCTTACTCCGTTTCGCTTGAGCCAGGAAACCCATGTGTAGGACTCTAAAGACTCGTCAATACGCCGGCAGTAGGTGATGATCATATCAAACACCCACAAGCCGCAAGAAGTCATCTAAACGTAACGACCACCCGGGTATTGAGCGATAAGAATATCAACAAGCAAGCCTTCTCACACTTCTGCGAATCCAATCAGTAACACTACCATACAGTCCGGTCTCTTCGTCTGATATGTCGCATATCTCGTCTAGGGGTGGTAAACGTCAAACCCCAGTAACTCGATAAGTCATGTCTATTTGAGGCTCATAACGTGTCGAGAAACTACTGATAACACTTACCAGTATATCTCTAAAGCAGTCCTGGCCAGGGACTTCCTGTTATAGCCAATCGAGCACAGCGCAACATCAACTCCCAATACCGGGAGAGAAGAAACCCCTCCTATCGCTCCTTGCCTCCATGTGACTCGGGACTGTACCTAAAAGCCACAGTTTTGCACGTTCTCTTGAACGTGGTAAAGGGGAAATCAAAGCACAGTGGGAATCACACAAGACTCTATGATGATCTCGGGTCTGTAGACTAACCTGTACCAGTGTCACCAGAGAACTGCCATCTGACGTGAGGTATAATACCATCTTGGAGTTCTCGGCGAGTCTGTCCAGTGTATCCAGTCTCCACTGAGCACCCATATACTGTCTCTGATGTCAAACACCAATGGATATGGGATCATCGATCGCTCATCTGTATAGGTCGAGAAGCTATACGCTAGTCTACTCTGGTATATCGATGCCTTATCTTGATACACCCACGACTAGGAACATTTGAAGGATGTACTTAGCGACTACTCTGTCCCTACTAGTATGATCTGCATCATAGTCCTGGCAGTCAAGTACTCATCCTAAGGGCTTTATCAACATGTAACACAGAGACAATCAAAGTACATGTTAAGATAAAGTGCAACTAGATAGCATACTATCATGTTGAGCAAGAAAGTTCTCCCTATATATGTCCAAGCATCCCCTACAATATTGTAGGGTTCCTAAGCACACACATGAGGTTCAACAACTGATCAAACATGTCCAATTCAATATTTTCTATGTGCCAAAGAACCCTAAACTAGATCGTTACTAGAGGTAAGGCGAAACTATGCAAGTTAACAGTTTAACTATAAGTGAAAGTGACCACAACCTTTATAGATCCGGTCCTCCACCTCTTTAGCTCCGTGATGACGTCCCTCCGCTGCGATCATCGAATCCCGGACTCTATCGATGGTTTCGTCGGAGAAATGATCAGGCTAGGACGTTGACTTAGGTGCCGAAGATGATCTACGTCGAGGCGACTCAAACCCAAGCTCCATCTTCACTAGGTCATGAAACTTGTGAAGATAACACACTATACTACATGGCAAGTAGTAGAGAATGAAGAAATAGGAAGTGGGTTCACTTTAGAATTGGATTTCTCACTCTTTTTCTCATGGCACCATTGGAGCTAGCAAGCTTTCATGAAGCTTGATGAAGATGAAGAAGAAGAAAGAATAAAGAGATAATGAAATAAGAATGAAACTTATCCTTTTAATTATGGCACCATGGTTGAGTTAAGCCCTCATGCTTAACTCATGTAGAGAATTGAACAAGGTATTAGGTTAAAGGTTAGGTTAAAGAATTATCATAAGAAATGACAAAATAGTGGACTTTGTCAAGGTATCTCCAAGCTTCTTCAAGCTTGACAACTTTGACCAATTTCATTTCTTTTATTAATTCTCTTGATAAAACAATACCCTAATCTTAAACTTAATCTTGATATAATTCTCATACACACAACTTGTATGTATCATCAAACATGATACAAACATATGTACACAAATATATATCATATATACACTTATGCACAAACTAGTGAGAAAACAAATTTTAAGTGAACCAATACTAGTTAATGTAAAATAATATATCAAATATATAATTATACATTAAATCATTAAATCGATACTTGATTTAATGATCCGGTCATATCGCATATAACCGACTAATATCAAGTGTATCAATGTATCGAATCAACACTTGATTCGGTAACCCGGCTATATCTTATATAACCGTCCAATGATACAAATCGTGAGAATAGAATACAGTATCACATACTGGTATTATTCTCGGTCCCGCACATATCTCATATGCGCTCCTATTTCGTTTCGCTTGAGCCATGAAAACACTATGTAGGACTCTAAAGACTCGTCAATACGCCGGCAGCAGGTGATGATCATATCAAACACCCACAAGCCGCAAGCGGTCTGCTAAACGCAACGACCACCCGTGTATTAAGCGATCAGAAGATCAACGAGCAAGCCCGCTCACACTCCTGTGAATCCAACCAGCAACACTTACCGTACAGTCCGGTCTGTTCGTCTGATATGTCGCATATCTCGCCTAGGGTTGGTAAACGTCAGACCCAAGTAGCTTGATAAGTCATGCCGATGTAAGGTCCATAACACGCATGAAACTACTGATAACACTTACCAGTAAATCAGTGCAACCCGGGCCAGGGATTTCCAGTTATGTCCAATCGAGCATAGCGCAACATCAACCCCCAATACCGGGAGAGACGAATCCCCTCCTATCGCTCATTGCCTCCATGTGAATCGGGACTGTACCCAAAAACCACCCGTTTGCACGACTCAATAGAGCCGTGGTAGGGTGGAAATCAAAGCACAGTTGGAGACACACAAGACTCTATGACGATCTCGGGTCAACAGACTAAGCTATACCAGTGTCACCAGAGAACTGCCATCTGACGTGAGGTATAATACCATCTGGGAGTTCTCGGCGGGTCCGTTCTGTGTACCCAGTCACCACTGAGCACCCGCATACCATCTCTGATGTCAAACACCAATGGATATGGGATCATCCATCGCCCATCACATGGATCGAGAAGATATACGCTAGTCTACTCTGGAATATCGATGCCCCGTCTCGATATTCCCACGACTAGGAACATTGAAGGATGTACTCATTGACTACCCAGGCCCCACTAGTATGATCTGCATCATAGTCTAGGAAGTCGAGTACACATCCTAAGGGCTTTATCAACATGTAATAGAGAGACTGCAAGTATACATGTTAAGACAGAGAGCAACCAGATAGCGTACTATCATGTCGAGCAAGAAAGTCCTACCTATATATGTCCCAGCATCCACTACAATATACATCTCATGTACAGTAATGGCCTCTAGGGCATACATATAACTAACAATCTCCTACTTGCACTAGGGCCATCTATAGCAGTGGTTGAAGTATCACATACTCAACCATCCCATATAAGTCTCTCTCTGGGAAAAGGCCTTTGTGAGTGGATCCGCCGTGTTGTCCTCTGAGTCTACTCTCCTAACCTCGATCACCCTGGAGATCAATTATCTCCATGATCAGGTGATGCTGCCTCAAAATATGTCTGGGTCACTGATGGGATCGGGGTTCCTGGGCCAAAGCCACATTTCCATTGTCACACAATAGTAGGAACCTAGTTCATCTCATGAACTAATATACACCCAAACTTCCTCTTTGGTAGTATCTTCGATAGCGATGTCACCAGCCTTTATCGTCTAGACTGCCACGATATCTAGCTTGGAACTCTTCCAACATACCGTCCCTCCACTGAGGGTAAAGACAATGACCGCGACTGACATTCAGTGGTCCTTATCACCCTGGAACTTTTCCAGTGATTCTCCCCAGGATCCATTGATATCATCTTACTACAACTAGTGAGAATACAAACATCCATTTAGATTTATCTCATAGATCCAAAACCCAGGATTTAGGAGGTATCACTTTGATCCTATATGGAGAATCCATGTGATAAGAGGAGATTGACCGAGCGTAGTATAGAAAACTCCTTCTCTATCAAGAGTATGTTATCCACGTACTCTACGAGGATCACCACCTTACTCTCTACTACCTTTTTGTATATACAAGATTCATCTACCATTTTGATGAAGTCAAACTCTTTGACAACCACATCAAAACAGATGTTCCAACTCTGCGATGCCTGCTTTATTACGTAAAGCAACTTGAACACGTTTCTGCTGCTCCCACTATTTACGAAGCCCTCTGGCTGTGTACTTAGAGATGTTCTCTTCTAAATCATTATTTAGAAAAGTGGTCATGGCACCCAACCGCCAGATATCGTAGTCATGGTATGTAGCCGTGGTAAGTAGGATCCGGATGGACTTAAGCATAGCCACTTGGAAAAGGTTTTGATCATTATCCATGCCTGGTCGATGATGAAAAATCTTCAACAAGTCTAGCTTTGAAAGTCTCAACTTTTCCATCTACAGCAAGTAATCTTCTCAAGATATACTTGCTCCTGATGGAGATTTAACCCTTCAGATACAACATCCAAAGTGTAAGTCTACGCTAGCGCCCCGGCAGTCTACAGACGCCAAATGCGGAACAAAAACTTTTAAACTGGCGCTATCGTATACTTTAACCCGGATCTGCCATTATTGCTAAACTAACAAACTGTAAAGAGTGTAGAAAAATTGTACCGAACGATCCGAGTCCTTCGTTCTTCAACCATCATCCCACGCTCCGTTGCGGCTGCTCCGATCTCGTCGATCTCCGATCTCCTCGTCGAGGTGGCACCACATGATCGGTTCTTTAAACGGGCTCCCGCCTCTGACTCGAGGCAACTCGATCGTCAAGTTTGCTAAAAGAGACGACCAAGAATGATGTAGAGAATTAGTAGATGACTTTGTCTCACTTCGTCCAAGTCCGTGGACGATCGGTTAATGAAGTTGCCGTGGAAATCGGGTGATGGAATGAAATGAGCTGTAAATTCCATACACCCCAAACTATCAAAATCTTTTTCTATAAATGAAATCAACAACCATAAGAGAGAGAGGAGGGGGCCGGCCTTATATAAAGAGAGGGGGGGTGACCGTAGGAGAGGGGGGGTAACCACATCATGAAGCTTATCATGTATGAAAAGATCTTAATCAAAACAAAAAGCATTAAGGTTAAAGCATGACTCACAAACCTAGTCATCATGCATTAATGAACCCTTAAATGCAACCAATGAAAACTCAACACCAATAATTCTAGTCACCTCATCTAGAATCTTCTAGAAGAATCCACACTCATCTCAAGAAAAGATAAACCCGTCTTTAACCAAATGTTAAAAGACGGCTGATAGAAAACTGGAAACTGGCAACTTCCAAAAGTGATCCTGAAACGAATTTCAGGACAACCCCGAAACTGTATAAATATACCCGCATTTGTATTACGACCGAATACAAATGCAACTGAGACAAAGATATTATACCTACTCAATATAATACTCGGATCCGGCTTAAACCAAAGCCGACCAGTATTATCTGCCCGAAAAATAACACGTGCGTAAACGCACGTGCATTTTCCGAACCCTGCCATAAAACCATACGGCCTCTACAACGTTTCGCCCGAACTTGGGAAACTGTCTGTGGGGGACTCTAATGACTCGTCAGTACCCTGGCAGTGGGTTTAACCACAAACCGTCAGCGGCACTAGCTATGCGTAACGGCTGCCCATGGACTGACCTCAAGGGTGGCCGAGGAGCGAACTCAAGGGAGACCGATGAGCGAACTCCTCCGAAAACCCTACTGAGCCTAACAGTGACAATGTATATACAGTCCGGTCCGTTCGTCTATGAGTATCGCATATCTGCCTAGGGGGGTAGTAACGTCAGACCCCCAATAGCAGTATAAGTCGTGTCGGAGTGAAGCCCAATTACACCATGAGATACTACTGGAGTACCTACCAGTAAATCTCCTGCCATGGCCATGGACCTTGTGTAATGGCTCTCCTAGACACAGCACGACCTCGCCCCCAATACCGGGAGAGACGAATCCCCTGCCGATCCGCTCACGTGACTCTATATGGCTCGGGACTGTACCCAAAAGCTACCTGTTTGCACGCCTCCTTTGAGCCGTGGTAGGGTAGAAATCAAAGAACAGTGGGAACTCACACGAGACAAATGATGACCTCAGGTCGATGAACTAACCTGTACACATGTCACCAGGGAACTGCTATCTGACGGTAGATATAATACTAACTAGCAGATTCCCGGCGAGTCCTGTCCGGTGTACTCATAACCCAATGAGCACCTGTATACATCTTAGGTGATCCAACTGACACCAGTGGCTTGTGAGACCGGCCACCGCCCCTCGTCGGGGTCTCGACTGTACACACTAGTCTACTCCGGAGTATCGATGCCCTGTCTCGAAACTCCCACGACTAGGGACCACAATTAAGGATATGCATATAAACTACCCAACTCTCACGTATTTGATCGCCATCATACTGTTGGTAGTAAAGCAAGATCCTAAGGGCTCTATCAAAGTGTAACATGCAATCAGTCACCTGAACATGTACACGACTGATAAAGGCAAACCAGATAGCTTACTATCATTTCGAGCAAGACTGTCCTACCGGGATAGGTCCTCCGCAATCATTGCAATCACGTACCTGCGATCCAATAATTGACTATGAGGGCACTATCTCCAACAATCTCCCACTTGCACTCAAGGCTAATATTGCGATGTCGACTACTCACAGCCCGTGTGAAACCGAACATCCAACTCCTCTACTAATCAGTTTCACAAAGCCCGTTTGTAAAACTATTGTGTTCGAGAAATAGCCTCGGTGGGTGGATCCTCCTAGAAGTTTCTTTTTGTATCTCTCTTAATCTCAAGTTCGCGGAGAAAGCCATCTCCCGAATTGAGTAGTACCTGTCTTAGAATATGTCTGGATATCTGATGGGACCTTAGTTCATAAATGAACTCCATATCCAAACTTCTTAGACTGAATCGATCACTGAACCTAATCAGTATCGGGCACCATGCCACCCACAGTACCCTCTGGAACCACCTGTCCATAATATTGTCCCTCGTCAGAGGGAAAACTAAAACTCTGACAATCACTCTGTCATCCATGTCACCTTTGAAGCCTGGAATGATAACCGTCTCCCGAAAGAGGCTGCCGTTATCAAATCCGTAGAACATGTACTAATGTTCTAAAACCGCTTCCTTATGTTTCTCCAGGATTGGAATAATACAAACTTATTGCATCTAGTGCAAAACCAACATTTGGTGTGGTATTTGACATCTCATGATTGACTCAATTGCCTAAGCAAGTGATCTGCCAATCATGCACTTCCCTCTCCCCTTTAGTCTGTAAGACACCTTTAGAGAGGGTGACTCCATCACCTGCAGGTACACCACCATGCTAGGAGTCAACTATTCTAAAAACCATTAGAATATTTGTCAAAGTACCCACATTGGGAAACTACCTAAATCCAGATCTAAAACCATAGATCCAGAAAACAGAATGTCAAATATTATATCCATATCCTGTCTGGAGAAACAACTGTGTGACGACCACCGTTCAACCGATCGTAGTATAGGAATTTTACTTCCTACTCTGTGTATGTCATCCAGATACCATGACATCACACCCTACTACCTTCTTAACTGATCCATCCCTTATTCTGATTGAAGGCAAACCCATGACTTTCACATCAAAATTAGATGATCTATCTCCGCTATAACTGCTCAAGTCTATAAATAGATATAAGCATCTTGCCCACTATGCTTCCGCTGCTCCCACTGACTATGACAACCCTCCTACCGGGTCTCATATCCTGGAACAACAGTAGTGTCAAGTCTTGGTAGATAAGAACCTCCCTGTCACCGTCTCTGAGGCTGCCGAAGTACCTCTCGGGCGTCTGAGGTTGCCTACCATACCTGCAGAGTGGCTATTGGAATGTCAAACCTGATTGAATATATAGGTCCTATTAAATTTTCCGTAATCGTTCGCGGTTCTGGAATCACTTCCAGTTCTACCATACTCCCACTACTGTTTTCTGAAAAAGATCCATTTTTACTAAAACTGTGGCGAGTCAAGAACAATATCACTATTGATCTTCCAAATGGTAGAATATCAACCCTTGTCATAGCCAGGGTCAACCCACAAACAGCCATTACAGAAACGTGCCCTGAGTTATCCAAAGTCTGGTTTTAAGCATAAGCTGGACAACTCCCCGTATCTTAGTTTCTTTTAAGGTACGAACTATTCTATATCCAATATAGAAACTTTGGCACTTATTTAATTGAAACCATATTCAATCCATGCATCTGTCTCCAGTGCATATCAACTTAATGGAAAGAGGCTAATCAGCATTACTCAACTTAGGAATCCATTCAATTATGAGCAACCTGAAAGAGAAACACGTTTCTCAAAACCATCACTATCATCTGAATACCAATCACAAGAATCTACATCTTCGATCTCTTTGAAGAATCCCGATACTTGTGATACCTGGTTCTCTACTTTATTCTTATACCCACAACTTCTCAAAACTTAGACCTTGTATTTCTACGAAACACTCGTCTAAATACTAGAGAAGTTATAAGTAAACAGAACATAGTACGATGACCTACCCCTTTGTCCTGATGGACACTGGACAACATACAATACTCTGTATAAGTCCGCTGAGTTGAACAACTCAAAACCTATGCGTTGTAGGTGGAAAACTGTACCCTGGCGATTTCCTCAAATATCACCAATTACAACGAATTCCGATATAATGAGGATGATCACCTAATTTCCAATATCTTACTCCCACTCATCATCTGTAAAACCATACAGATATGAGAATGTAACCTGGTAAATACATACCCTTGGAGTAAGTGTCTAATCGGGAAAACAGTTTTTCCTTTAACAATGCACTGAAACATGAAAATGTTTCGTAGGGGTATCCTGGTATTCATAGCAATGCTTCTTCCATAATCCAATTCATGACTTCAACCGTATATTTTATTGCCATTTCTCAAAATCCCTTAATTTGTCTTTAGTCGTTACCTTCTGTACACCATCGTTAGGCTAACTGGTTTTCTTCCTTCCCTACCGTTCGGCACCAGCCTATGGTTTGGAAGAAGACTATCCAGTAAGCATAATAGGTGTACCCTCCTAAACCAAGGAGTACTCGCATCTCGAGAGAAGGTGATGATAAAAGACAACTGAATAATACCTTATTCTTTTAAAGGTGAAATAGGAGTGGCGATGAAGTACGCGGTTTTGGTCGTGAATGATATCAGTCTCAATTTACTTTGCCCTCTTTCTAATCCCTTTATTTTGTCTTTACATATTACCTTCTGCACACCCTACTTAGGCTAATTGGTTTTCTTCATTCCCTACCTTTCGGCACCAGCCTATGGTTTGGAATAAGACTATCCAATAGGCGTAATAGGTGTACTCTCCTAAACCAAGGAGCTCTCGCAACCTGAGAGAAGGTGATAATAAAAGACAACTGAATAAACCAATTCTATTTCTCCTGAACCTGGATCCATCCCCGAAGAAGTCCCTTCGAGTTCGTATATAACCATACGATGGCTCTATCCAATGGAAGTGGATATCCGTAGTAATACGGGTGTTCTGAGAAATACAAAGGGTAAAAGAAGGAGTGGCAATGACTTATGCAACTCAGACAATCCAAAAGCCAGTATTTGAAGAAGGTTCGGTCAACCTGGTCACTGAGTCATAGTCAAGGGTCGGTCAAAGGTCGCTGCCAAAGAGAGAGAGAGAAAAGAAACACTCAGCGTGCACTCTAACCTAGATCAGAATGGTCATCATTTTATCTAATCCGGAAACCTCCCACTGTCCTGTCAAATTCTCCTCCAAACCTAAAGAAGAATCAATCGGGATCACCCGAAGAGTAACCAACTCATCAGTGGGAATCAGGATCCAACTCTCATCGCATGATAACGTGATGGAATGCATCCACGTTACTCATACTCCAGAAGGTATGCGCATACTCGGCAAGTTTCATTTTCTTTAGAAACTCCTGATATTATTTTTGCCCCATGCTCTTATAACCTTGGCGTTGACATTTTGACCAAGTTCTACCCGTCACTATCTTGCCAATTTGAACCCACCCGCACATGCCCTTGACGTTGGCCAAAATGGCAGAACGACTGTCCCAAACTAACTCATCTATCTATGCAACAATTGAATACCCAGCAGCTACCAAACACTATGCCTTGGCGTTTGTCAAAATACGTAGCTTGAATACTACTGAATACCCAAAAGAAGTGACGGAGGGCTACGACTGGTTTTTGGCGAAAAACCTTTAGCGTAGTGAACTTGATATCGCTGAAGGAACCTGATAGCTTTTTAAAATATAGTGGCGAAAACCTTTTGCTAAAGAGGTCACTCCCGGTAAAGGGATCTCGGCTCTTTCCTCGTGGATTGAGGTGCAGGATATTCCACTGAATACCGCTATGCAAAGCAACTTGTAATCGACTATAGTAAATTTATTACCCTGACGCAAACTTCTGTCCAAGGGGTCGGTCCCGGTGAAGGGATATCGGCCCTTGCCCCGTCGAATGAGGTGCGGGATATTCCACCGAATACCGCTATGCATAACAAAAGGAAACATCTTTGTAACAACATTTTTTAAATTTGTTCCAACAACTGAAACAGGTTTGTTTTACTTTGCATTGATCAGAATCAATATAGTCCTATCATTGAATCACACCAGAAAAGAACGAAAATAAAATGTACGTATATGCCATCCGCATTCGTCACTGGGTCCCGTCATCACCCGTTAGGTTACTTAACTAACGACAGAGCGGGGACTGGACTAGCGCGGGTGTAAAACATATACAACATCTAATAGTATATAAACCAATATACAATAATCGCTCCAGGCGTGATAATATGCAACATTACAGAAAAGTAATAAGCATCACAGAACAATACAGATATCTGGGATCCCTGAGTTTCACAGAGCCGCTGCTGAAACTCGACGTTCCTCTGTCGTGTGGATAGCCTGTGCAATGAAACCTAGACCCCTACGGGTGCGGCAAGTTACCCGCCAAAACCTGAAGCGAGGCAGTCCCCCACAGCATAGTGAATGGAACACCCGGCACTTCACGGAATCCGGTAAATTGAGCACCCCTCCTTGGGTCAACCTGTACCCCCTACGAGTGCGGCGAATAGTCTGCCAATTCTAGAGTGGGACCCCTCTGCCTCCCAAAGCCATGAGATGCGGACCCGTTGCCCTCCAGAACCCGGCTATCCGTGCACTCCGTCTCGGGGCAAAACCTAGTACAGTAATGAAAAATAGTACAATAGGTACATCGACCGCAACCTGGTCGTGCCCCAAAAGAATATTATACAACAGGCAGTGACGGCTGTCCACAAGTTGGACGCTCGCCCCGCAATATCAAATGTACAAATAAACTCAAACTGTACTACCATTGCACACTGCTATCCACCACGACAAATCCGCAACATCACAGCACAACACAGAACATCAACGCGAATGTCACGTTCGCAAACCCGTCTAAAAGAACTATAGCAATCAGACGCGGTTTACCGATCAAATGACATTCCCGGTCGGAGATATAATGTAAGCACTGTAAACTAACGTGTTTAAATTTCGATCGACCAAAGACCAAATATCAAAAAGTGGACCCCACGACTTACTGGTGAACAGTAACAAAACCTGGGCCAAAATGATATATACCAAAAATCACAAAATCCAACAGAGAAGAAACTGAGAAAATTTGATGCAGTAATTCATTAGGATGGCCGCGGATCCGCGGCCAAACCATGGGTTTGACCGCGCTTCCGCGGCTATACAGTGGATTCACTTGCTCAAATTTTGTCGTGTGCTTTAGTAAACCCTGCACGGATTTTTAAGACATGCAGAATTAATTTTTGAAGCCATTTAAAATTAACAGAAACTGTCGGGTTGAAATTTTGCAATTTTGGTTTTTCGGTTAGATCGAAGTTTTGAACACGTTAGCACAAGTTAGTATAGCAAAATGGTTAGGCTCTGATACCACTGTAAGTCTACGCTAGCGCCCCGGCAGTCTACAGACGCCAAATGCGGAACAAAAACTTTTAAACTGGCGCTATCGTATACTTTAACCCGGATCTGCCATTATTGCTAAACTAACAAACTGTAAAGAGTGTAGAAAGATTGTACCGAACGATCCGAGTCCTTCGTTCTTCAACCATCATCCCACGCTCCGTTGCGGCTGCTCCGATCTCGTCGATCTCCGATCTCCTCGTCGAGGTGGCACCACATGATCGGTTCTTTAAACGGGCTCCCGCCTCTGACTCGAGGCAACTCGATCGTCAAGTTTGCTAAAAGAGACAACCAAGAATGATGTAGAGAATGAGTAGATGACTTTGTCTCACTTCGTCCAAGTCCGTGGACGATCGGTTAATGAAGTTGCCGTGGAAATCGGGTGATGGAATGAAATGAGCTGTAAATTCCATACACCCCAAACTATCATAATCTTTTTCTACAAATGAAATCAACAACCATAAGAGAGAGAGGAGGGGGCCGGCCTTATATAAAGAGAGGGGGGTGACCGTAGGAGAGGGGGGGTAACCACATCATGAAGCTTATCATGTATGAAAAGATCTTAATCAAAACAAAAAGCATTAAGGTTAAAGCATGACTCACAAACCTAGTCATCATGCATTAATGAACCCTTAAATGCAACCAATGAAAACTCAACATCAATAATCCTAGTCACCTCATCTAGAATCTTCTAGAAGAATCCACACTCATCTCAAGAAAAGATAAACCCGTCTTTAACCAAATGTTAAAAGACGGCTGATAGAAAACTGGAAACTGGCAACTTCCAAAAGTGATCCTGAAACGAATTTCAGGACAACCCCGAAACTGTATAAATATACCCGCATTTGTATTACGACCGAATACAAATGCAACTGAGACAAAGATATTATACCTACTCAATATAATACTCGGATCCGGCTTAAACCAAAGCCGACCAGTATTATCTGCCCGAAAAATAACACGTGCGTAAACGCACGTGCATTTTCCGAACCCTGCCATAAAACCATACGGCCTCTACAACGTTTCGCCCGAACTTGGGAAACTGTCTGTGGGGGACTCTAATGACTCGTCAGTACCCTGGCAGTGGGTTTAACCACAAACCGTCAGCGGCACTAGCTATGCGTAACGGCTGCCCATGGACTGACCTCAAGGGTGGCCGAGGAGCGAACTCAAGGGAGACCGATGAGCGAACTCCTCTGAAAACCCTACTGAGCCTAACAGTGACAATGTATATACAGTCCGGTCCGTTCGTCTATGAGTATCGCATATCTGCCTAGGGGGCTAGTAACGTCAGACCCCCAATAGCAGTATAAGTCGTGTCGGAGTGAAGCCCAATTACACCCTGAGATACTACTGGAGTACCTACCAGTAAATCTCCTGCCATGGCCATGGACCTTGTGTAATGGCTCTCCTAGACACAGCACGACCTCGCCCCCAATACCGGGAGAGACGAATCCCCTGCCGATCCGCTCACGTGCCTCCATATGGCTCGGGACTGTACCCAAAAGCTACCTGTTTGCACGACTCCTTTGAGCCGTGGTAGGGTAGAAATCAAAGCACAGTGGGAACTCACACGAGACAAATGACGACCTCAGGTCGATGAACTAACCTGTACACATGTCACCAGGGAACTGCTATCTGACGGTAGATATAATACTAACTAGCAGATTCCCGGCGAGTCCTGTCCGGTGTACTCATAACCCAATGAGCACCTGTATACATCTTAGGTGATCCAACTGACACCTGTGGCTTGCGAGACCGGCCACCGCCCCTCGTCGGGGTCTCGACTGTACACACTAGTCTACTCCGGAGTATCGATGCCCTGTCTCGAAACTCCCACGACTAGGGACCACAATTAAGGATATGCATATAAACTACCCAACTCTCACGTATATGATCGCCATCATACTGTTGGTAGTAAAGCAAGATCCTAAGGGCTTTATCAAAGTGTAACATGCAATCAGTCACCTGAACATGTACACGAATGATAAAGGCAAACCAGATAGCATACTATCATTTCGAGCAAGACTGTCCTACCGGGATAGGTCCTCCGCAATCATTGCAATCACGTACCTGCAATCCAATAATTGACTATGAGGGCACTATCTCCAACACAAAGTCCATACTTTGTTGGTGTACATGGATTCCATCTCAGATCGCTAAGCATCCAGCCATTCTTACAGAGTCCCTACTCTTGATGGCCTGCTTGAAACTAGTTGGGTCATCATCTCATGATGCAATCCTTGCTCCCACTGTCATCGAGAAACCGAAGTATCTCTCGGGCGGATGAGGAACCTTGCTAGATCGGCGGAGAGGCCGAGGTTCGTTGGAGACTATTGAATCCTTGTGTTCTTTCAAATCATCAGCTGCAGTTTGTATAGCTGGAAGTTTTCCAGTTCTACAGAACTGACCTTGCTTCGATCTTGTCCGGATTTTGCTTTTGACATAGGACTGACAATCCCAAATCTTAACTTTCTTAAGAGATAGGCTTTTCCCATACCATATTTTATATGGAGTGGTAGGCACTGATTTGATTCGAATCCAATTCAATAGGTATGCAACTTCTCAAGTGCACAACCCTAAAAGGAAACAGGTAACTCAGTAGTATTCATCACAGAGCACATTATATCTAATATGGTGCGATTGCTCCGCCCCGATACACCGTTGTGCTGTGGTGTATTCAGAGGAGTAACACCGAGAGAGAATCTCATTCTTCTTTAGAATAGTCTAAGAATTCCATGCACAAGTATTCCCTGATCTTATTATAGGACATAATACTTATACCTGTATTGGTTCTCTACTTCTAACTTATATTCATTGAATTTCTCAAAAGCTTCAGACATGTGTTTCAACAGGAACATGTGTCCGAATCTTGAGAGATCATCAGTGAATGTAAGGAAGTACAAAGGACCAGTCCTGGCATGTGTAGACAGAGGACCTTACATACATCATCATGTATCAGTCCCAAGAGTTTACTAACTCTTTCTCTGTTTCCAATAAACAGAGCTATGGCCATCTAATCTTTGTGACATGACTGGCAAGTTTCACAAGATGTAAATTCAAACTGATTTAAATATGCATCTAAAATGTAACTTAAGCTAGTCGGGTCACATTGATATGACCTAGTCTATAATACCTCAAGAAGGATTCGTTCATTTCTGAGCTCTTCCTCTTGTGTGTGTTCTGTATACTAGGAACTGTTGTTTGATTTAGAACGTCAATGCTTTTAGATAACGTGCATGAACCGATCAACTTTTGAAATGTTCAAAACAATATTCAACAATACAAAATTATATCCTTTCTTTAATAAATAAAGAGATTGATATGATTTTGTATATCAGGTTCGGTATCTAATAACATTCGTTCAGAATCAATGTATTCTGGTAATACAGGGTGATAGTAACCAACAGACTTGGCTGCAACACTTGCACCGTTTTCTGTCTCATGAAACTTATCACCCGTTCTCAGTTCTCTGCCTTTCTGTAGACCTATGTAACAGATTACATATCTGGGATCCTGATCCGGCATCAAATACCCAGAACGTAGAGAATATAGAGAAACAGTTCTTTGTAGTGAACACACCTGAAGGAGATGCATCTCATGCACTTTTTTCGTTTGGGTGGCATGGGTATCCTGGTATTCCCATATTTCCTGCTCTGCCTTATAACAATTATAAGTTGGAGCGGGACCAACGTTCCCCAGCTCAGTATAACAAGCGGGTTCGGTCAATACATCCATATTATTATCTTGATTAAGGCGTGATATGGTCGCTACCTGGAGAGAGAGAGAGAAGAAAACACTCTGCGTGCGCTCTTGCAAGATTAGATTGGTTATTTATTTTATCTAATCAGGATGGCTCCCACTGTTTTTATCAAATCTTCCTTCAAACCCTAACAGGAAAGACTAGCCGTGATTAATTACACTCTACAAGTTCGCCAATCTTTCAGCCAGGCCAGTGTCGGTACTTTGAGGGAGGTTCCCCATGCTTTCGCACGGACCTAATTAAAGTAAACCTCATTTTCCCAGGGGCTTTACCCCGTTGACACCTTTCTAGACACCTACTTGATCGGCTAATTGTAAAGTGCAAAACTCTCCCATGAGTAACAATTACTCGCAGTGGGTATCGGGATCCAACTATCATATAGAAGGTATGCAATCTCATTGCAAATTTCAACACTTGAAACTCCCGATAATTGTTTTTACCCCTAGCACCTATGACCTTGACTTAGGTCAACAAATCATAAGCACTTGTCAAGTTCTACCCGTCATTTCGTGATTAATTAGACCCACCCACATGACCTTTAGCTAAGGTCAACAAAGCCACATGACTGTCCTAACTAATCGCATCATATGCGGTGTAGGAAGACAACACTTAGCTACCGTACACTGTGCCTTGACTATGGTCAACAAACACAGCACGAATACTAAGTACTCTACTTCCTAAAATGACGGAGGGTTGCAGATGGTTTTTATGAAAACTTTTAACGCTTTGAACTTGATCTCGTTGCGGAATCAAATGGTTTTTAAATGGAGTGTTTTTTAGGCTTTTCTAGTTTTGCTAAAGGGGTCACTCCCGGTGAAGGGATCGTCGGCCCTTTCCTCATCGAATAAGATGCAGGATATATCATATACACCGCCGTGCAAAGCAAAAACTATTGAAGCAATCAAAAGACAAACCGAGAGTAGTAGCATCTGCCAGTTATTGCTAAAGGGGTCACGCCCGGTGAAGGGATCTCGGCCCTTTCCTTATCGAATAAGGTGCAGGATGTTCTACAAGGAACACCGCGATGCAAAGCAAGAACTGTAGCTACCTGTTTTATTTTTGAAATTCGATTGCACAACATCTTTTAGGTTTATTTTCTTTCATTAATCTCATTAATGAATTTCCCATTATTTAAGTCCACCTAAACATCACAGATAAATATAACGTACGCTTATGCCATCCGCATTCGCCTCGATGTCCCGTCTGCACCGTTAGGTTAGGTAACTAACGGCAGAGCGGGGCAGGGCTAGCGCGGGTGTAAAACATAAGCAACGTCTATATAATATATCATATATACTATATACAATATCTATCTGAACATATCACATGATCACATCATAGATAATGCAGCAGAAAATATCATATGAAATATTGGATATACTTGGACGTCCGTGTTTTTAATACGAGCCAGTATAAAACACGGATTCCACGGTCGTGATGAATAGCCAATCCCACACCCTTAGACCTCTACGAGAGCGGCAAGCAACCCAACCAATTCTAGAGTTAGGAGACCCGGACTCGACTCCTCGAGATGGTCTCCCACTGGACCGTAGAACCCGGTTACTTGTGCTCCCCTCCTTGGGTCTATCCTAATGCGGAAAAATAAATAATATACATCAACGGTGACATCTTCCGCAACCTGGAAGTGCCCCAATAAAAGAATATTACATACAAGTTTTTACATGAATGAAAATGAAAAACACTCATATCACATAAAAACCCCCGGCTATTCGAACACGACGATCCAATAAAACATATCCAGCAAAACATAACATCACATGTCATCAACGTAAGTAAATATGCCAATCCCAATTGTCGTTGACATATAGCAACGAAACCGGCGATATCACATATTACACTTACGGTCGTAGAAAAGAAAGTGTAAAATTACAACAGTTGGAATCCGCAACCTGCATAGACATCGCATGCCTAACCATCTGAATTCGACATCACATGTCTAACAATTATAAACCCCGCATTTTAGTCTCATTATCGAAAACTCTTTTCAATATCAAGTCGGGCAATTCAATAAGATTCCCGACATCCAGAACGAATGCTCGTCGCAAACTTTAGTAGACGGCCGCACCCCCGATGCCGTCGACGAAGTGCACCAAAGTGGAACACCGCTGCCGCGAGCACCCGAAAGGATGCTTTCGGCGACGGGGTTCTCCTACAGTCACTTGGTCGGGGCTATGGTGTGTGGATGTCTATTAAGTTTACCCGGTGAGTATCCGCGTATCCAACGTGATTGCGACGGACTTTTGATCACATCAAAATTCCGTGGCAATCGATCAAGTAAGACTAAAGTGCTATGTTTATAACATTCATTCAGTTATCTCATAACTACTTGTGGATTCCAAATATTGTATCACATTCCAGATAAATAGAAAATGTTAAACTTTCCGATCGAACAATCAAACACCCAAGTTTTCCCGAATGGTTTTCAACACTTGAAATAAGTTTAAAAACATCCATTTCATGCTACAGTACCAACGGTCCAGCCGTAGAAGGGTCAAGCTAACGCCTCACATGTGGCACGCCGTACTGCCCCAAACCCTAAGGTTCGAAGGGCAGTTCAAGACGGTCACATAATCGAGTTAAGGTTTGTTGTCTTCTAGAGGGTCCATCGCGTTACTTGCACTACTTAGAACATTCTTAAACTACGGAAAAATCCAACACTTGGAAATTTCCCGGCAGGGGAAAAAGTGGGTATTTATATACGGTCGAACTTTTTAACAGTTTCTAAAATATCCGGAAAAACATAAACGAAGTTAAATTATCCGATCGAATTAACGAGTCCTCAATAAAACCCTAGAAAACTCAACACTTCAGTGTAATTAAAAAATTCCCAGAAAAAAAAGACAAGAAAGGACCTAAGAATAAATATGTGAAGTTTGAGGGACTAATTCACAATTTGGGCCGCGGAACCGCCGCCAAACCCTTGGTTTGGCCGCGGTTCCGCGGTCAAATTTTTGAGTTAGGGGTCTGTACTTTACAGTAATTCTTATATTTTCCTGCTTAATTTTCTGAGCATTTGTAATTCACATGAATCCACAGTTTGAAAAAATGTACAGAGAAGGGTTTTGATCGGGGTTTCGGGGTTCGATCGGATCTCTAACTTCGTCTACACTTCGCCTAAAGCTCTAGCTAGGCTCTAATACCACTGTAGGGTTCTTAGGCACACACATGAGGTTCAACAACTGATCAAACATATCCAATTCAAAATTTTCTATGTGCCAAAGAACCCTAAACTAGATCGTTACTAGAGGTAAGGCAAAATTATGCATGTTAAAAGTTTAACTATAAGTGAAAGTGACTACAACCTTTGTAGATCCGGTCCTCCACATCTTTAGCTCCGTGGTGACGTCCCTCCGCTGCAATCATCGGATCCCGGACTCTAGCGATGGTTTCGTCAGAGAAATGATCGGGCTAGGTCGTTGACTTCGGTGCCGAAGATGATCTACGTCGAGGCGACTCAAACCCAAACTCCATCTTCACTAGGTCATGAAACTTGTGAAGATAACACACTCTACTACATGGCAAGTGGTAGAGGATGAAGAAATAGGAAGTGGGTTCACATTAGAATTGGATTTCTCACTCTTTTACTCATGGCACCATTGGAGCTAGCAAGCTTTCATGAAGCTTGATGAAGATGATGAAGAAGAAAGAATAAAGAGATAATGAAATAAGAATGAAACTTATCCTTTTAATTATGGCACCATGGTTGAGTTAAGCCCTCATGCTTAACTCATGTAGATAATTGACCAAGGTATTAGGTTAAAGGTTGGGTTAAAGAATTATCATAAGAAATGACAAAAGAGTGGACTTTGTCAAGGTATCTCCAAGCTTCTTCAAGCTTGACAACTTTGACCAAGTTCATTTCTTTTGATAATTCTCTTGATAAAACAATACCCTAATCTTAAAGTTAATCTTTATATAATTCTCATACACACAACTTGTATGTATCATCAAACAGGATACAAACATATGTACACAAATATATATCATATATACACTTATGCACAAACTAGTGACAAAACAAATCTTAAGTGAACCAATACTAGTTAATGTAAAGTAATATATCAAATATATAATTATACATTAAATCATTAAATCAATACATGATTTAATGATCCGGTCATATCGCATATAACCGACTAATATCTAGTGTATCAATGTATCGAATCAAAACTTGATTCGGTAACCCGGCTATACCTTATATAACCGTCCAATGATACAAATCGCGAGAATAGAATACAGTATCACATACTGGTATTATTCTCGGTCCCGCACATATCTCATATGCGCTCCTATTTCGTTTCGCTTGAGCCAGGAAAACTCTGTGTTGGACTCTAAAGACTCGTCAATACGCCGGCAGCAGGTGATGATCATATCAAACACCCACAAGCCGCTAGCGGTTTGCTAAACGTAACGACCACCCGGGTATTGAGCGATCAGAATATCAACGAGCAAGCCCGCTCACCCTCCTGTGAATCCAACCAGCAACACTTATTGTACAGTCCGGTCTGTTCGTCTGATATGTCGCATATCTCGCCTAAGGGTGGTAAACGTCAGACCCCAGTAGCTTGATAAGTCATGCCGATGTAAGATCCATAACACGCATGAAACTACTGATAACACTTATCAGTAAAACAGTGCAACCCTGGCCAGGGATTTCCAGTTATGGCCAGTCGAGCATAGCGCAACATCAACCCTCAATACCGGGAGAGACGAATCCCCTCCTATCGCTCATTGCCTCCATGTGAATCGGGACTGTACCCAAATACCACCTGTTTGCATGACTCAATAGAGCCGTGGTAGGGTGGAAATCAAAGCACTATGGGAGACACACAAGACTCTATGACGATCTCGGGTCAACAGACTAAGCTGTACCAGTGTCACCAGAGAACTGCCATCTGACGTGAGGTATAATACCATATGGGAGTTCTCGGTGGGTCCGTTCAGTGTACCCAGTCACCACTGAGCACCCGCATACCATCTCTAATGTCAAACACCAATGGATATGGGATCATCCATCGCCCATCACATGGATCGAAAAGATATACGCTAGTCTACTCTGGAATATCGATGCCCCGTCTCGATATTCCCACGACTAGGAACATTGAAGGATGCACTCATTGACTACCCAGGCCCCACTAGTATGATCTGCATCATAGTCCAGGAAGTCGAGTACACATCCTAAGGGCTTTATCAACATATAATAGAGAGACTGCAAGTATACATGTTAAGAAAAAGAGCAACCAGATAGCGTACTATCATGTCGAGCAAGAAAGTCCTACCTATATATGTCCCAGCATCCACTACAATATACATCTCATGTATAGTAATGGCCTCTAGGGCATACATATAACTAACACAATATACATCGTATGTACAGTAATGGCCTCTAGGGCATACATATCACTAACAATCTCCCACTTGCACTAGGGCCTTCTGTCGTAGTATCTCATACCCAACAATAAGCAGTGGTTGAAGTATCCCATACTCAACCATCCCATAAAAGTCTCCACTGGGAAATCGGCCTTTGTGAGTGGATCCGCGTTGTTGTCCTCTGTGTCTACTCTACTATCCTCGATCTCCCCGGAGATCATCCATCTCCATGATCAGGTGATACTGCCTAAGAATATATCTGGATCACTGATGGGATGGGGGTTCCTAAGCATAAGCCATAAATCCATTGCCACACAATGGTAGGAACGAAGTTCATCTTATGAACTTATACACCCAGACTGGCTTTTTGGTAGCATCCTAAGTAGTGATGTATCCAGCCTTTATCATCTAGTTTTCCACGGTATCTAGCTTGGAACTCTTCCAACCTACCGTCCCTCCACTGAGGGTAAAGACAATGCCTGTGACTAACATTCAGTCGAGCTTATCACTTTGGAAGCTATCCAGTGATTCTCCCCAGGATCGATTGATACCATCTCACTACACCTAGTGAGAATCCTAACATCCATTTAGATCTATCTCATAGATCCAAAAACCAGGATTTAGGAGGTATCACCTTGATCCTATATGGAGAATCCTTGTGATAAGAGGAGATTGACCGAGCATAGCATAGGAAACTCTTTTCCTATCAAGAGTATGTCATCCACGTACAATGAAATATGACCACCATGTTGGAGATAGTGCCCTCAGAGTCAATTATTGGATCACAGGCACGTGATTGCAATGATTGAGGGAGGACCTATCCCAGGAGGACAGTCTTACTCAAGATGATAGGATGCTATCTGGTTTATCTTTATCATCGTGTACTGCTTTAGTTGACCCTACAGGTCACTATTTCACGTTGATAGAGCCCCTAGGATTCATGCTTGACTGCCAGCAGTATGAGGGCGATCATATACGTGGGAGCTGGTAGTCTATAAGCACATCCTTAAAAGGTCCCTATTCGTGGGAGTATCGAGACAGGGCATCGATTCTCCAGAGTAGACTAGTGTATACAGTCGAGACCCCGACGAGGGGCGTTGGACGGTCTCACAAGCCACTGGTGTCAGTAGGATCACCTAAGATGTATACAGGTGCTCATTGGGTTATGAGTACACCAGACAGGACTCGCCGGGAACATGCTAGTTGGTCTTATACCTGACGTCAGATAGCAGTTCCCTGGTGACATGTGTACAGGTTAGTTCATCGACCTGGGGATCGTCATTTGTCTCGTATGAGTTGCCACTGTACTTTGATTACTACCCTACCACGCTCAAAGGAGAAGTGCAAACAGGTTTTAGTTGGGTACAGTCCCGAGCCACATGGAGGCAGTGAGCGGATCTTCAGGGGTTCGTCTCTCCCGGTATTGGGGGTGAGGTCGCGCTGTGTCTAGGAGAGCCAGAACATGAAAAGTCCCTGGCCAAGGCAGGAGATTTACTGGTAGGTATTCCAGTAGTATCTCAGGGTGTTCTGGGATGATCTCTGACAAGACTTGTACCGCTTTTGGGGGTCTGACTTTTACCAACCCCCTAGGCCCGCCATGCGATGCTCATTGACGAACGGACCGGACTGTACGGATATTGTCATTGACAGGCTCAGTAGGGTGTCAGGATGAGTTCGCTCATCGACGTCCCTTTTGGTCAATAGCTGGTAGCCCGTCACGTATGGCTAATACCTCTGACGTGCTAGTGGTTAAATCCACAGCCATAGTATTGACGAGTCTTTAGAGTCCCCCACATTCAGTTACTCAAGTTTCGGGCGAAACGCTGTAGAGGCCGTATGGAGATATGGCAGGGTTCGATCAGATACGTGCGGTATTGCACGGATCAGGATCGGACGGATATTACTAGCCGGCTTTGGCTTAAGCCGGATCCTAGTATAGTTGTCACGACCCGCAGGGTACGGAACGTGACTGGCACTTAAGTTCACGAAACGTCTAAAGGCGTCCGTAAAATAAGTAAGCCAAAGCCCAGAAAACAAAACCAATGAAGCAAAAGAGTGAAGAAAACCCAATCAATTGAAAGCGAGTTATCAAATAAGTCATGTAAAACACTTTTTAAAACAATACAAATTTTTCCCGAAAATTTCGGCAGAGTCTCCTTTGTAAATACTGACCCCCAAAAATGGGTACAACAAAATATATACATGAATCCACAAAATAGGGCATCCCCAAGCGGGAGCTAGCTCTTCGCCATACAGCGGTCACAAATCCCACGCAATGTAAATGACAACAAGCAATATAAAGCATAAGGAAGCATGAAAAAGTAACATGTCGGCTCAAGTGAGCTCGACCCCAAAATACAGCATAAAATCCACAAACCTCACAGTCTCATCTCTAGGTCAATATACAATAATCTGGTAGAACAGTAGATGGAGTACACTAGATACAAGAATATACAAGGTGGTACAAAAATAACATAACCCACCTATGAGCAAATCTCGAGCTCAGGCAAAAGAGGCAAAAGACAAGTGCGCCCGCCGCTACTGAACTGACGGAGCGGACCTGCAAAAGACTGTGGCACAACGGGGGTGAGTTGCCAACTCGTGAGTAATAAATAACATCTACAAAGGCTATCGTATACATGCACACAAGTATCCTAGCATCTATAATACAGGTATGACTGGTTGCACTAGCAGGTGTGTATACAACATCAGTGTACGAATATGTATGCAACATGAATATCTGAGGTCTCAATAGGTATATATAAGAAATATTTTATCTCTTTTTGTTTTTGAAACTCTTTTAGAATGCCAGCATAATGTCAATGAATCGACGAAAATCGGTGTCCAGCAACGACACCCAAAAGCTGTCTCAAATCTCATAAATCCATGTCATAGTGTCTCTGGCCTCAGCCATCCGGCTGACCCATCTCAATATCAATATCTCATCCCCTCGCGGCCCCGGTCGGTATCCTCTGGATATCCGCCGTGCCCAATGAAGTCACCGGTAGGTAATCCGTCCCCTGCCAGGCTCATCGTCAGTACCACGAGCTTCTTGCCCCGGGGTACCCTACCGGGCCCACCATGTACCCGAAACGGTTCATCCAACTCCTCGAAACGGGTCTCCAAAAACCACAGCAAACTCATGGTGGACGACACTTACATCACTAGAAAACCGCAATTTACATGTTTTAAAATATAATAAGTTTAGAAATTTTGCGGCTTTCCCCCGAAATCCAGAAATATCATAAAATCTCAAGAAGTCCTCATAAGTGCATATATCCATGGTAATGAATGCATATGGTGTCAATAATCAAGTTGCGATGTGTAATTAATGGATTAGGCATGAACAATTAATATGATGAAGTACATGCACATGAATAGCAGTCCTACGGTTTCATTTTAAGGAATTAAAGGCAATAGCACAAGTTTAAGTATTAATTAGTAAAAGGTTTAAATTTAAAGGTTATCTAGTGTGGTGGCATGGCAATTACCAGGATGTGTGTGTAAGCATGAATAGTGCTCGTGCTGCATATAAAAAACCTGGTAATGGTGCAGATGTCCTATAAAATGGTTTCGCATAGGTATGTCAATATAATGCATGGATGCAGCAAATAATCATATACGTATTTCACCCCTATTTACTAACATCACTAAGAATCTTATAAGTTACTAAAACTATCGGGCGGCTTGCGCCATCCAACGATAGTCCCCCATAGATGTTACATCTACTCACCGTTCCCCGCGCTAAGTGTATCCAACAACTTGCTTGCCCTTCTTCGCAGCGTCCGCCTCACTGGCCTGCGAACCTAGAATCACGTAACATATATCACATAAGCTCAATTTCACAGAAACGCGACATTACAGTACCACTAGAAACCCGTGTCGCAAACCAATCGCGCGTGTGCGCGATACGCTAAAACGTGTGATTACGCGCCTGAAGCTACCCCGACGCATCGTGATACGCAGAAACCCTAAACCCACACACGTATCACGTGTGTCGCGAAGATTTAAAATACGAGAAACAGGTATTTAGCTCCAGATTTTTATACAGCAAGAATTAAATAAATTTTGCATCAAACAGAAATCTGGTGGTACGTTAGTGAAATTGGGCTAAGCTAGGTTAACATGGCCTTAACAACACTTAATTAACTTAGTCTAACCAATTTTAACCTCACATAACCAAAGTTCACACTACTCACCACATTTAGCACTAAAACGCACAATTAATCACTAATCGAAGCTATAACACACCAACTAAGCAAACTAGCAAGTAGGGTTAAGAAGTATACCCCACTCTCGACCCTACGGAGCAGGAGGAAGGAGAAGGAGTAGAGGGAATGAGCTGCTGTGCCGCGCTGCTGCTGTGTGTCGCGCTGCTGCTGCTGCTGTGTGTCGCGCTGCTGTTGCTGCTGTGCCGCGCTGCTGTGTCGTGCTGCTGCTGTGTGTCGCGTTGCTGTGTCGTGCTGCTGCTGTGTGTCGCGTTGCTGCTGCTGCTGTGTCGCGCTGCTGCTGCTGTGTCGCGCTGCTGCTGCTGCTGTGCCGCGCTGCTGTGTCGCGCTGCTATTGCTGCTGTGCTGCTGCTGTGTCGCGCTGCTGTTGCTGCTGTGCCGCGCTGCTGTGTCGCGCTGCTATTGCTGCTGTGCTGCTGCTGTGTCGCGCTGCTGTTGCTGCTGTGCCGCGCTGCTGTGTCGCGCTGCTATTGCTGCTGTGCTGCTGCTGTGTCGCGCTGCTGTTGCTGCTGTGCCGCGCTGCTGTGCCGTGCTGCTGCTGTGTCGCGCTGCTGTTGCTGCTGTGCTGCTGCTGTGTCGCGCTGCTGTTGCTGCTGTGCCGCGCTGCTGCTGCTGTGCCGCGCTGCTGCTGTTTGGAGCTGCTGCTGGAGCTGCTGCTTGTTGCTGCTGCTACTTGGAGCTTTTGCTGCTGTGGCTGCTGCTATGGCTGCTGGTGTGTGTGTGAGGGAGTATGAGAGTGAGAGAGAGAAGTGAGAAAGAGTTAGCACAACACAAGAAATGAGAGAACCAAGGTCAACACCCTCTCTCTCCCATTCAATGCAAGCATGGGCTCATGCCATGATGCCCATCATGCACCTCTCTCTCTCTCTCACCAAGTCAAACCCAAAGCAATAATTCATTTTCCATTTAAAAAAAAATACCCTTAAATAAAATCAATTTAACTTAATAAGAAAGGGTTAATCTACCATGGTTGTTAAACATGGTTTAACCCTAGTTTACATGCACAAGTGTGTGCAAGTCTAGGAAAATTCTAAAAAAAATATTTATAATTCTTGACAAAATATTTGGAAACTAATTTGGTAAACGTTTTATAAAGAAAAAAATCATTTATTAACATATAATTAGCCTCTAAACACATTCTAAAGTGTTACAATCTTCCCCCCTTAAAGAAATTCGTCCCCGAATTTAAAATATAAGCTACGCATACCTTCAAAGAGATGAGGGAACTTCTTCCGCATCTCGCCCTCGGCCTCCCAAGTGATCTCTTCGCCATTCGGGCTACGCCAAAGCACCTTCACTGATGGCAAGGCCTTCGATCTAAGTTTCTTCACCTGCCGGTCCAATATCACGATTGGCTGCTCGGTGAACGAAAGGTCACGCTCAAGCAGAACGGTCTGATGCTGAATCATGTGCGAAGGGTCATGCAGGTATCTGCGAAGCATCGATACGTGAAACACGGGGTGAACATCTGGGAAGTCGGGTGGAAGAGCCAAACGATAAGCTACTGCGCCCACGCGCTCGAGAATCTCGAAGGGACCTATGAATCTGGGGCTAAGCTTCCCCTTCCGTCCAAACCGCATCACGCCCTTCATCGGAGAGACTTTCAGAAAAACATGGTCGCCAACTGCGAACTCTAATCTGCGACGGCGCCTGTCTGCATAGGATTTCTGCCTGCTCTGAGCCGCTCTCATCCGGTCTCGGATCAACTGTATCTTCGCTGTCGTCTCCTCAACAAGCTGCGGCCCCAAAATGCTGCTCTCGCTGAGCTCTGTCCAACAAACGGGCGATCTGCATCTCCTCCCATACAATGCCTCGAAAGGTGCCATCTGAATAGTATCCTGGAAGCTGTTGTTGTAGGAGAACTCCACTAGAGGTAAATGACGATCCCAGCTACCCCCAAAGTCTAAAACGCACGCTCTGAGCATGTCCTCGAGAGTCTGAATGGTCCGCTCTGACTGTCCGTCTGTCTGCGGATGAAACGCTGTGCTGAAGCTCAAACGAGTGCCCAAAGCCTCCTGAAGTCTCTGCCAAAGCCGGCTGGTGAACTGAGTGCCTCGATCTGACACGATACAAGTCGGTACGCCATGTAGTCGCACGATCTCGTCAATATAGAGCTGAGCATACTGAGCGAAGCTGAAAGTCGTCTTCACTGGCAGGAAGTGAGCCGCTTTCGTCAATCTATCCACGATCACCCAGATGGAGTCGTACCCTCGACTGGTCCTGGGTAGACCCACAACGAAGTCCATCGAAATCTGCTCCCATTTCCACTCTGGAATGGGTAACGGCTGTAGCTCTCCTGCGGGCCTCTGGTGCTCGGCCTTGACTTGCTGACAAGTCAGGCATCTCGAAACGAACTCCGCAATGTCCCTCTTCATCCCGTCCCACCAGTAGGTCTCTCTCATATCATGGTACATCTTGGTGGAACCGGGGTGGACACTATACACTGATCGGTGTGCCTCCTCGAGAATGTCGCGCCGTAATCCATCAGCATCTGGTACGCACAGTCTAGATCCATATCGTAAAATCCCCCGATCGTCAACCACGAACTCGGAAAATCTGCCCTGTCCCATCTGTGCCATGATCTCTAAGCAACGGTCGTCACTGCGCTGTGCCTCATATATACGGTCAAGCAACTGTGGGCGTGCACGAACATGCGCGAGCTGTCCCCCTGTCTGAGTGAACTCGAACTCAACTCGGCTGTCGCATAACATCTGCCAATCTGCTGATGACTGCATCTGCACTGTGCGCAAAAAGGATAGACTACCCCCGGGCCTCCTACTCAACGCATCTGCCACCACATTTGCCTTGCCGGGGTGATATAAGATCTCGCAGTCGTAGTCTTTCACCAACTCCATCCAACGACGCTGTCTGAGGTTCAGGTCTCGCTGCTGAAATATGTACTTTAAGCTCTTGTGATCGGTGAATATCTGACATGACTCGCCGTAAAGGTAATGTCGCCAAATCTTCAGTGCAAAGACTACTGTAGCCATCTCCAAATCATGAGTGGGGTAGTTCTGTTCATGCTTCTTCAACTGCCGAGAAGCATAAGCGATCACCCGGCCATGCTGCATCAAAACGCATCCTAATCCCACTCGCGAAGCATCACAGTAGACAACAAATCCGCCTGATCCCGAAGGTAAAGATAATACCGGCGCCGTAGTCAAACATGTCCGCAGCTGCTGAAAACTGCGCTCGCACTCCTCTGTCCAAACGAAAGGAACTCCCTTCCGGGTCAAACTGGTCAACGGTGCAGCTATACGGGAGAAGTCCTGAACAAAACGCCTGTAGTAGCCCGCCAAGCCTAGAAAACTACGGATCTCAGTAACCGATGTAGGTCGGGGCCACTGCTGAACGGCCTCAATCTTCTTCGGGTCCACACAAATGCCGTCTCTCGTAACCACGTGACCCAAGAATCCGACGCTGTCCAGCCAGAAAGCACACTTGGAGAACTTCGCGAACAGCTGGTGCTCCCTCAGAGTCTGTAACGTAATCCGCAAGTGCTGCTCGTGCTCCTCTCTGCTCCGGGAGTACACCAAGATATCGTCGATAAATACGATGATGAACAAGTCAAGATACGGCCTGAATGTACGGTTCATCAAATCCATGAATGCTGCTGGGGCGTTGGTGAGTCCGAACGACATCACCAAAAACTCGTAGTGGCCGTAGCGCGTGCGGAAAGCTGTCCTCGGTATATCCTCCTGTCGAACTCGCAGCTGATGGTATCCTGATCGCAAGTCGATCCTCGAAAAATACCCCGCACCCTGAAGCTGGTCGAACAAATCATCAATGCGCGGCAACGGATATCTGTTCCGAACGGTAACTTTGTTCAGCTGGCGGTAGTCGATACATAAGCGCAAACTTCCATCCTTCTTCTTGACAAACAGGACCGGAGCACCCCACGGAGAAACACTCGGTCGAATAAGCCCCTTATCTAACAAATCCTGCAACTGATCCTTCAGCTCTCGAAGCTCTGCCGGGGCCATCCGATAAGGCGGTATAGAAATAGGCCCCGAGCCGGGAATCAAATCAATGCAGAACTCAACATCGCGCTCAGGCGGTAGCCCAGGTAGCTCATCAGGGAAAACATCAGGGAACTCACAAACTACCGGGACCTGGTCCAACGGAACCTCTGTAGCTCGAGTATCACAAACAAACGCTAAGAATCCCTGACATCCCTTCCGCAAGAGCTGACCAGCGCGAAGAGAAGAAATTAAGCTGGGAAGGGCGACACTGCGGTCTCCCTGAATAACAAGGACTGGCTCTCCCGGAAAGCTAAATCTGACTGCCTTCTCACGGCAGTCCACCGAAGCATAACAAGTGGCTAGCCAATCCATGCCCAGAAGCACATCTAAGTCCAACATATCGAGGAGTATCAAATCAACTGATGAATCCCTCTCCCCGATACGAACGGAACACAAACGAAATACAAACCGAGCGACAAACGACTCGCCTACCGGAGTAACAACAACAAGCGGCTGGTCTAACGACGACGACTCACGGCCCAACATCGGTGCAAAGTGTGTAGAGACGTACGAATGTGTGGAACCTGGGTCGAATAATACCCGTGCGTCGAAAGAACAAACTGGCAAGGTACCTGTCACGACGGCATTGGATGCCTGCGCATCCTGCGGTGTCAAAGCAAAAACTCGGGCCTGTCCTCCACCGATAGCGGGCTGACCTCGACCTCGGCCTCTGCCTCCTCGTCCTCTCTGAACAGGACCGCCGCGTCCACGGCCTCTCGGTGCACCTAACTGGCGTGGAGCATCGCCTGGGGTAGGAAGTAGGGCTCTCTGAGGAGGGGGTGGTGATGGTGGTAGGGTCACGTGCGGAACTGTCGCTGCTCCCTGTCGTCTCACCGGGCAGTCTCTGACAAGATGGTGCAAACTCCCGCACCCAAAACATCCTGGCGACGGCTGCTGCCCCTGGGGATAAGAACCATATAACTGTCCCCGTCCAAATCCTCTGCCTGGCCTATCTCTCGGAAAGAATCTGGCGCGCTGCCTCTGAGGCGGTACATCGGTGCGCATCCTCTTCGGCCCAGAAACGGCCGAAGTCTGTGATATGCGTGCCTCCATCCGCAGTGCCGTATCCCTAGCAGCTGAATAAGTGTCGTAGCGCTGGGCGCCAATGGCAAGATATAGCTGGGCATCAAGTCCCTGTACGAACCTCTTCACCATCTTCTCCTCGGTATCCACCAAATACTGAGCATATCGGGACAACTGAGTAAACTGAATGTCATACTCAGACACCGTCATCCCAGGTGTCTTGACTAAGGCCTCGAAACTGCGAGCTCTGGCGTCACGAACGCTCTCTGGAAGGAAACGGGCTAGAAAGACCGCTGTAAACTCGACCCAAGTCATAGGCGGTAGATCTGCAGCTCGACCTCTCAAGACTGACTCCCACCATGTCTGCGCGAGACCCTCTAGCCGGAAACTGGCAAGCTCTACCCATCGATCATCCGAACATCTCAGCGAACGGCAGATCCTGGCTAAACTATCAAGGAACGTCTGTGGGTCCTCCGCTGCCTCGGTGCCGGTGAATACTGTAGGTCTCAGCCTCATGAAATCCTGTAGTGAAACCGGAATGGCCACGGTGGTGGTAGTAGGAGCAGGTATCATGGTCGTCTGTGATGTAGTAGGTACGTCATCCGGCCTCGGTGTACGACTGGCTGCAACTAGGGATCCTACCATCTGACGTAGCTCCTGCATGCCTCCCATCATCTGTCGCAACTCCTCCATACCGGTCTCGAGCCTATCCATACGGCCTGGGGAAGGTGGATCGGTCTGTCCCTGCGGCGTAGGCATACCACCCTGCTCAGTCCTAGTCTCGGACGAGCCAGCTCGAATCTCGTCTCTGGCGGCAGCCCTCTGTGCCCTCGTAGCCTTCGGCGGCATAGTGGCTGTTACAGGAAAACGGATAGTAAGAACAGTGCAATAGGATCATAGGATACACGGAATTGAAGAAGGAAATTTCCAAGCAAGTATCCTAAAGTCACTTAGGCGGAGTACCGTATCGCAAGTATGCCGCGGACATACGCACGCTACGTTACCCTGCTTAAGTCACTTACTCCATCTACCAAGGGTCATCCTACACTCAAAAAGGTAAAACCTATCGCTCTGATACCAACTTTGTCACGACCCGCAGGGTACGGAACGTGACTGGCACTTAAGTTCACGAAACGTCTAAAGGCGTCCGTAAAATAAGTAAGCCAAAGCCCAGAAAACAAAACCAATGAAGCAAAAGAGTGAAGAAAACCCAATCAATTGAAAGCGAGTTATCAAATAAGTCATGTAAAACACTTTTTAAAACAATACAAATTTTTCCCGAAAATTTCGGCAGAGTCTCCTTTGTAAATACTGACCCCCAAAAATGGGTACAACAAAATATATACATGAATCCACAAAATAGGGCATCCCCAAGCGGGAGCTAGCTCTTCGCCATACAGCGGTCACAAATCCCACGCAATGTAAATGACAACAAGCAATATAAAGCATAAGGAAGCATGAAAAAGTAACATGTCGGCTCAAGTGAGCTCGACCCCAAAATACAGCATAAAATCCACAAACCTCACAGTCTCATCTCTAGGTCAATATACAATAATCTGGTAGAACAGTAGATGGAGTACACTAGATACAAGAATATACAAGGTGGTACAAAAATAACATAACCCACCTATGAGCAAATCTCGAGCTCAGGCAAAAGAGGCAAAAGACAAGTGCGCCCGCCGCTACTGAACTGACGGAGCGGACCTGCAAAAGACTGTGGCACAACGGGGGTGAGTTGCCAACTCGTGAGTAATAAATAACATCTACAAAGGCTATCGTATACATGCACACAAGTATCCTAGCATCTATAATACAGGTATGACTGGTTGCACTAGCAGGTGTGTATACAACATCAGTGTACGAATATGTATGCAACATGAATATCTGAGGTCTCAATAGGTATATATAAGAAATATTTTATCTCTTTTTGTTTTTGAAACTCTTTTAGAATGCCAGCATAATGTCAATGAATCGACGAAAATCGGTGTCCAGCAACGACACCCAAAAGCTGTCTCAAATCTCATAAATCCATGTCATAGTGTCTCTGGCCTCAGCCATCCGGCTGACCCATCTCAATATCAATATCTCATCCCCTCGCGGCCCCGGTCGGTATCCTCTGGATATCCGCCGTGCCCAATGAAGTCACCGGTAGGTAATCCGTCCCCTGCCAGGCTCATCGTCAGCACCACGAGCTTCTTGCCCCGGGGTACCCTACCGGGCCCACCATGTACCCGAAAGGTTCATCCAACTCCTCGAAACGGGTCTCCAAAAACCACAGCAAACTCATGGTGGACGACACTTACATCACTAGAAAACCGCAATTTACATGTTTTAAAATATAATAAGTTTAGAAATTTTGCGGCTTTCCCCCGAAATCCAGAAATATCATAAAATCTCAAGAAGTCCTCATAAGTGCATATATCCATGGTAATGAATGCATATGGTGTCAATAATCAAGTTGCGATGTGTAATTAATGGATTAGGCATGAACAATTAATATGATGAAGTACATGCACATGAATAGCAGTCCTACGGTTTCATTTTAAGGAATTAAAGGCAATAGCACAAGTTTAAGTATTAATTAGTAAAAGGTTTAAATTTAAAGGTTATCTAGTGTGGTGGCATGGCAATTACCAGGATGTGTGTGTAAGCATGAATAGTGCTCGTGCTGCATATAAAAAACCTGGTAATGGTGCAGGTGTCCTATAAAATGGTTTCGCATAGGTATGTCAATATAATGCATGGATGCAGCAAATAATCATATACGTATTTCACCCCTATTTACTAACATCACTAAGAATCTTATAAGTTACTAAAACTATCGGGCGGCTTGCGCCATCCAACGATAGTCCCCCATAGATGTTACATCTACTCACCGTTCCCCGCGCTAAGTGTATCCAACAACTTGCTTGCCCTTCTTCGCAGCGTCCGCCTCACTGGCCTGCGAACCTAGAATCACGTAACATATATCACATAAGCTCAATTTCACAGAAACGCGACATTACAGTACCACTAGAAACCCGTGTCGCAAACCAATCGCGCGTGTGCGCGATACGCTAAAACGTGTGATTACGCGCCTGAAGCTACCCCGACGCATCGTGATACGCAGAAACCCTAAACCCACACACGTATCACGTGTGTCGCGAAGATTTAAAATACGAGAAACAGGTATTTAGCTCCAGATTTTTATACAGCAAGAATTAAATAAATTTTGCATCAAACAGAAATCTGGTGGTACGTTAGTGAAATTGGGCTAAGCTAGGTTAACATGGCCTTAACAACACTTAATTAACTTAGTCTAACCAATTTTAACCTCACATAACCAAAGTTCACACTACTCACCACATTTAGCACTAAAACGCACAATTAATCACTAATCGAAGCTATAACACACCAACTAAGCAAACTAGCAAGTAGGGTTAAGAAGTATACCCCACTCTCGATCCTACGGAGCAGGAGGAAGGAGAAGGAGTAGAGGGAATGAGCTGCTGTGCCGCGCTGCTGCTGTGTGTCGCGCTGCTGCTGCTGCTGTGTGTCGCGCTGCTGTTGCTGCTGTGCCGCGCTGCTGTGTCGTGCTGCTGCTGTGTGTCGCGTTGCTGTGTCGTGCTGCTGCTGTGTGTCGCGTTGCTGCTGCTGCTGTGTCGCGCTGCTGCTGCTGTGTCGCGCTGCTGCTGCTGCTGTGCCGCGCTGCTGTGTCGCGCTGCTATTGCTGCTGTGCTGCTGCTGTGTCGCGCTGCTGTTGCTGCTGTGCCGCGCTGCTGTGTCGCGCTGCTATTGCTGCTGTGCTGCTGCTGTGTCGCGCTGCTGTTGCTGCTGTGCCGCGCTGCTGTGTCGCGCTGCTATTGCTGCTGTGCTGCTGCTGTGTCGCGCTGCTGTTGCTGCTGTGCCGCGCTGCTGTGCCGTGCTGCTGCTGTGTCGCGCTGCTGTTGCTGCTGTGCTGCTGCTGTGTCGCGCTGCTGTTGCTGCTGTGCCGCGCTGCTGCTGTTTGGAGCTGCTGCTGGAGCTGCTGCTTGTTGCTGCTGCTACTTGGAGCTTTTGCTGCTGTGGCTGCTGCTATGGCTGCTGGTGTGTGTGTGAGGGAGTATGAGAGTGAGAGAGAGAAGTGAGAAAGAGTTAGCACAACACAAGAAATGAGAGAACCAAGGTCAACACCCTCTCTCTCCCATTCAATGCAAGCATGGGCTCATGCCATGATGCCCATCATGCACCTCTCTCTCTCTCTCACCAAGTCAAACCCAAAGCAATAATTCATTTTCCATTTAAAAAAAAATACCCTTAAATAAAATCAATTTAACTTAATAAGAAAGGGTTAATCTACCATGGTTGTTAAACATGGTTTAACCCTAGTTTACATGCACAAGTGTGTGCAAGTCTAGGAAAATTCTAAAAAAAATATTTATAATTCTTGACAAAATATTTGGAAACTAATTTGGTAAACGTTTTATAAAGAAAAAAATCATTTATTAACATATAATTAGCCTCTAAACACATTCTAAAGTGTTACAATAGTACAGTGTAGATTTTATCTCATTGCATTTGTATTTCGGTCGGAATACAGATGCGGGTGTGTATACACAGTATCGGGGTTTTCCTGTAATTTATTACGGGACCAGTTTTCTGGAGTTGCCAGTTTGCTTTCCGTTTCGGCCATATTTCTTTGTATCTTTCCTTGGCCGAAGATTGGTGGAGGAGGGCTTATTTGCATTTGTGCAAATTAGCTATTTGGAGGGTTGTTTTTGCATACTTTTGTATCATGATGGTTTCATGATGGAGCCCCATCCCTTGACCTTCCATGGTTCATGATTGCTTGACTTTTTGTAGCAATCATGGTTGTTGATTAGTTAGTGGAGTGTGGTTTTGCTAGTGATGATGATTCTTGCATGATGACCATTCCTCTCACTTGCATTATTCTTGTCGCTATCTTTTTCATACTCCCTCTCTATTTTCTCTCCTCTCCCATTCTTGACCAAGCCATGGCCGGCCAAGCTCATGGGGGGTTGTCCAAAATTTTAGAGGTAGGATTTTTTGCTCTTTTGGCTTTGTAAAATCCCACAAGCTCCTCCTCCAAAAAGCTTGTATCATTCCTCCACCAAAAGGTAACTCCTTACAACCCCAAAATGAGACATGCGTTCTACACACATTCTACAGCAAACCTTGGGCACGTCGGCTCGCCAACGTCGTGCCCGAGTTGCCTCGGTATAGAGGTGGGAGCCCGTAAAAGAAGCAGGCGACGTGGTGCCCTTCCGGCGAGGAGGTGGAGACCGGACATTCCGCGGGAGATCGGGATGACGGCGAGAAGACTGGAGGACACAGATCGCTCGGTATATCTCTCTTCCTCATCTTGTAGTTAGCTAGGACTAGTTTAATGGCACGATCCGGGTTTATAGTGCGCGGTGGTGCCGGTTTGAAAAGTTAAAGTAAATCACCGCTTCCGCATTACGGCGTCGGATTGACGGCCGGGGCGCCGCCGTGTACTTATAGTGGTATCAGAGCCTCGCCATTAACATAGTCTAGCTTTGTCTAATGTGTTTTACATTTCCGATCGAACAAAAATTCCAAATCCGCGTTTTTATACACATCAGTTTTCTGTCGAAATTTTTTGGATCCAAAAATTTTTCAGTACGTTACAGAATGATGTGCAGGGAATTCTAAGAGTTCTGGGAAAATTTGGTCTCGTGAACAGTCTAAACCACCGCGGAACCGCGGCCAAACCCATGCTTGGGCCGCGGTTCCACCGCGACTTACACTGTTCAGTGCACCAAAATTTTTCAGAAAGCTCCTGACTTTAAAATAGGGCTTTTGGAACATTCTTTTTGGGCCCAGAATTTCTTTAAGTGCTACAGTAATGCTTGGGGGCCCACTTAGGAAAATTTGATCGATCGGATATTTTAAACACATTAGTTCATTGTATTTACATTATATCTGCGACCGTGAATGTCACTTGATCGGTAAATCCTGTCTAACTGCTATAGCCCGGTTAGACGGATTTGCGAACGTGACTTTCATGTTGATGTTCTGTGTTATGCTGTGATGTTGCGGATTGGTCGTGGGGGATAGCCTGGATGCAATGCTAATACAGTTTTGTTGTATTATGTACATTTGATATTGCGGGGCGAGCGTCCGACATGTGGACTGCCGTCACTGCCTGTCTGTATATTATTATTTTAGGGCACGACCAGGTTGCGGTCGATGTACCCGTTGTATGTATATTTTACTTTCTGTACTAGGATTAACCCAAGGTGGGGTGCACGGATAGCCGGATTCTAGAAGGTAACGGGCCCGCATCTCATGGCATTGAGACGGAGGGGGCCTTACTCTAGAATTGGCGAGCTATTCGCCGCACTCGTAGGGGGTACAGGTTGACCCAGGAGGGGTGCCCAAGTTACCGGATTCCGTGAAGTGCCGGGTGGTCCATTCACGTTGCTGAAGGGGGCTGCCTCGCTTCAGGTTTTGGCGGGTAACTTGCCGCGCCCGTAGGGGTCTAGGATTACATTGCACAGGCTATCCACACGACCAGGGGAACGTCGGGTTTCAGTAGTGGCTCTGTGAAACCCGGGGATCCCAGATATCTGTATTGTTCTGTGACGCTGTACATTTCTGTGACGTTGCATTTTTTATCACGCCTTGAGCGAAATATTATATATTGATATATATACTAGTAGATGTTGTATATGTTTTGCATCCGCGCTATTCCAGTTCCCGCTCTGTCGTTAGTTAGCTAACCTAACGGGTAATGACGGGACCCAGTGGCGAATAAGGATGGCATATACGTACGTCATTATTTTCGTTCTTTGTGGTGTGATCAATTGATAGGACTGCGTTGATTCGGATCAATGCAAGTTAAAACAAACCTATTCTGATGTTGTTGGAACACTTTTTCAAAAAGCTGTTATTGCAAGGACGTTCTCTTTTGTTTTGCATCGTGGTATTCAGTTGGAATATCCTGCTCCTCAGTCGACGAGGCAAGGGCCGAGATCCCTTCATCGGGAGTGACCCCTAGGACAAAAGGTTTGCGTCAGGGCAATAACTTCACTATAGTCGATTACTTTTTCTTTGCATCGTGGTATTCAGTTGGAATATCCTGCACCTCATTCTACGGGGAAAGAGCCGAGATCCCTTCACCGGGAGTGACCTCTTTAGCAATGGTTTTCGCCACTATATTTTTAAAAGCTATCCGGTTCTTTCAACGATATCAAGTTCATTATGTTAAAGGTTTTCGCCAGAAACCATTCGTAGCCCTCCGTCGTTTCATATGGATAGTCAATAGTATTCAAGCTGTGTTTGTTGGCCATAGTCAAGGCACAGTGTTTGGTAGCTGTTGGGTGTTCATATGCTGCATAGATAGATGCGTTGGTTTGGGACAGTTGTATAGCCTTGTTGGCCCTAGTCAATGGCTTGTACGGGTGGGTTCAAATTAACCTGGACAATGACGGGTAGAACTTGACATGTGACTTATGATTTGTTGGCCTTAGTCAAGGTCATAAGAGCATGGGGTAAAAATCCACATCGGGAGTTTCTAAAGAAACTGAAACTTGCCAGAAATGCGCATACCTTCTGGAGTGTGATGACGTGAGTGGATTCCGTCACGTTATCATGTGATGATAGTTGGATCCCAATACCCACTGATGAGTTAGTTTACACCTCGGGTGACCCCGACTAATTCTTCTTTCAGGTTTGGAGGAGAATTTGACGGTACAGTGGGAGGTTTCTAGATTAGATAAATTGGTAACCATTCTGATCTAGTTTAGAGTGCACGCTGAGTGTTTTCTTTTCTCTCTCTCTTTGGCAGCGACCATTGACCCGACCCTAAGACTATGACTCAGTGACCAAGTTGACCGAACCTTCTTAAACACTGTCTTTTGGATTGTCAGAGTTGCTAACCTCATTGCCGCTCCTACTTTTACCCTTTTCTCCAGGACACCCCGTATTACTACGAACGTACACTTCCTTTGGAAAAAACCATCGTATGGTTATATACGAACTCGAAGGAATTTATTCGAGGATGGTTTCTGGTTCTGGAGAAAACGGATAAGACTATTCAGTTGTATTTTCCTTTTACCTTCTCTCAGGTTGCGAGTACTCCTTGGTTTAGGAGTAGTACACCTATTACGCAAATTGGATAGTCTTCTTCCAAACCTTAGGCTGGTGCCGAACGGTGGGGAATGAAGAAAACCAATTAGCATAACGATGGTGTACAGAAGGTATTAAGTAAAGACATAATAAGGGATTAGTAAGAGAGCAAAGTAAATTGCGACTGCTATTCACGACCAAACCAAGTATTTCTTCGCCAATCCTAAATCACCTTTGTATTTCTCTAGAACTCTCCGTATCACTACGAAGATCCACAGTTTATTGGATACTCCATCGTATGGTTATATACGAACTCGAAAGGAACTTGTTCCAGTTCGGGGATGGATTCTGGTTCAGGAGAAATAGGAATAAGGTTTATTCGGTTGTCTTTTATCTTCACCTTCTCTCACATTGCGAGTGCTCCTAGGATTAGGACAGTACACCCATCATGCTTCTTGGATAGTCTTCTTCCAAACCATAGACTGGTGCCGAACGGTAGGGAAGGAAGAAAACCATTTAGCCTAAAGGGGTGTGCAGAAGGTAATGACTAAAAACATATAAAGGGATTTGGAGAGGTGGCAAAGAATTACACGGTTACAGTTGTGAATCTGGATAATGGAAAAGACATTACCCGGAATACCGGGATACCCCATCGAAACATTTCAATGTTTCAGTTCCACTGTGTACTGTTAAAGGAAAACTGATTTCCCGGTTAGACACTTGCTCCAGGGTATGTATTTACCATGTATGATTCTCACATCTGTATGGCTTTACAGATGATGAGTAGGAGTAAGTTATTGGGAATTAGGTGATCATCCTCATTATATCGGGATTCGTTGTAATCGGTGATATTTGAGGAAATCGCCTGGGTTGTTTGCCGGTCGGCAAATATTTGGTTTTGAATATCCGCTGATATGCATCAATTTCAAATTGATATATCTGTACGTCTATTTTCATAGAGTGAGATATACCTTTCTGAAATTATGTCTATGACATTTACCTATATCACTGGATGGTTAGGTAAGGAGCATTTAACAGCGGTGTAATTCTTCATAACCATAAGTACAGTTTTCAACCTACGACACACAGGGATTGAGTTATCAGACTCAAGGGACTTATACAGAGTATTGTATGTTGTCCAGGGTCCATCAGGACAGAGGGGTTGGTCCTCGTACTATATTCGGTTTACTTATGACTTCTCTAGTTTTTAGACAGGTGTTTCGTGGAAACACAGGGTCCGAATTTTGAGAAGTTATAGGTATTTGAATAAAGTAGAGAACCAAGTATTGCAAGTATCGTGATTCTTCAAAGTGATCAAAGATGTAGATACTTGTGTATGGTGTTCAGTTGATAGTAATGATTAACAGAACTTTCTTCTCTTTCAGGTTACTCATAATTGGAAGCATTCCTAAGTTGAGTAACGCTGATCGCCCTTTTTCGATTTAGTTGACATGCACTGGAGACAGCTGCATGATTTGAATCTGGTTCAATTAAATCTGTGCCTCTGGTCCTATATTGGATATAGAACAGTTCGTATCTTAACGATGTTAAGGTACGGGGAGTTGTCCGGTTTATGCATAAAACCAGACTCTGGATAACTCAAGGCACGTTTCTGTAATGGTTGTTTGTGGGTTGACCCAGGCTATGACGAGGGTTGACTTTCTACCATCTGGAAGATCAATAGTGATATTGTTCTAGATTCGCCACAGTTTTAACAAAAATGGATTTTTTCAGAAAACAGGAGTGGGAGAATGGTAGAACTGGAAGTGATTCCAGAACCACAAACGATTACTGAAGATTTCATAGGAACCTAAAGATTCAATCTGGCTTGACATTCCATTGGCCACTCCGAAGATAAGGTGGGTAACCTCAGGCACCCGAGAGGTACTCCGGTAGCCTCAAGGACGGTGACAGGGAGGTTCTTGTTTACCCACACTTGCCATTGCTGTTGTTCCAGGCTGCGAGACCCAGCGGGAGGATGAGTATAGCGTCGTTCTAAACTAGGTTTAGAAGTGTACGTCTATATGACTCTGCCAGAGGGTTATCTTAATCAGTGGGAGCAGCGGAAGCATTGGTGGACAGGTGGCTTATATCAATTTATAGACTAAAGCAGATATAGCGGAGATAGATCATCGATTTCTGATGTGACAGTCATAGGTTTGACTTCATCAGAATAGGGAATGGATCTGTTGAGAAGGTAGTAGGGTGTGATGTCATGGTATTTGGATGACATACACAGAGTAGGAAGTGATATTCCTATACTACGATTGGTTATACTTTGGTCGTCACACAGTGGTTTCTCCACATGGGACTTGGACATTATATCAGATATACTGGTTACTAGATCTATGGGTTTAGATCAAGATTTGGGTGGTTTCCCAATCAGGGTACTCAGACAGCATTCTAAGAGTATTTAGACTGGACGACTCCTGGCATGGTAGTGTACCTGCAGGTGATGGAGTCACCCTCTCTAAAGGTGTCTTACAGACTAAAGGGGAGAAGGATGTGCATGATTGGAAGATCACTTGCTTAGGCAATTGAGTCAATCATGAGATGTCAAGTACCACACCAGATGTTGTTCTTGCACTAGATGCAATAAGTTGACATTGATCCAATCCTGGAGAAACAGTCGGAAGCAGTTTTAGAACATAAGTGGATGTTCTAAGGATATGATAACGACAGCCTCTTTCGGGAGACAGTTATTATTCCAGGCTTCCAAGGTGACCTGGACGACAAGGAGGTTGTCAGAGTTATAGTTTTCCTTCTGACGATGGGTTTTATTTTGGACAGGTGGTCCAAGGCAATACTGAGGGAGGCATGGCGCAGGATACTGATTAAGTTCAGTTGACGATACAGTCTAAGAAGTTTGGATTTGGAGTTCATTTTTGAGCTAGGTCCCATCAAACATCCAGACACATTCTAAGACAGGTATTGCTCATTTCGGGAGATGGTTTTCTCCGCGAACTTGAGATATAGAGAGACATAGAAAGAGACATCAAGGTGGATCCACTCACTAAGGCTATTCCTCGAACGCAGTAGTTTCGCAAGCGAGCTTTGCGAGACTGACTAGTAGAGGAGTTGGGTGCTCGGTATCACACGGGCTGTGAGTATGCGACATCGCAATAATTAGCCTTGAGTGCAAGTGGGAGATTGTTGGAGATAGTGCCCTCAGAGTCAATTATTGGATCACAGGCACGTGATTGCAATGATTGAGGGAGGACCTATCCCAGGAGGACAGTCTTACTCAAGATGATAGTATGCTATCTGTTTTAGCTTTATCATCGTGTACTGCTTTAGCTGACCCTACAGGCCACTATTGCACGTTGATAGAGCCCCTAGGATTCATGCTTGACTGCCAGCAGTATGAGGGCGATTATATACGTGGGAGCTGGTAGTCTATAAGTACATCCTTAAAAGGTCCCTAGTCATGGGAGTTTCAAGACAGGACATCGATTCTTCAGAGTAGACTAGTGTATACAGTCGAGACCCTGACGAGGGGCGGTGGCCGGTCTCACAAGACACTGGTGTCAGTAGGATCACCTAAGATGTATACATGTGCTCATTGGGTTATGAGTACACCGGACAGGACTCGCCGGGAACATGCTAGTTGGTCTTATACCTGACGTCAGATAGCAGTTCCCTGGTGACATGTGTACAGGTTAGTTCATCGACCTGGGGATCGTCATTTGTCTCGTGTGAGTTCCCACTGTACTTTGATTACTACCCTACCACGCTCAAAGGGGACGTGCAAACAGGTTTTAGTTGGGTACAGTTCCGAGCCACATGGAGGCAGTGAGCGGATCGTCAGGGGTTCGTCTCTCCCGGTATTGGGGGTGAGGTCGCGCTGTGTCTAGGAGTGCCAGAACATGAAAAGTCCTTGGCCAAGGCAGGAGATTTACTGGTAGGTATTCCAGTAGTATCTCAGGGTGTTCTGGGCTGATCTCTGACACGACTTGTACCGCTTTTGGGGGTCTGACTTTTACCAACCCCCTAGGCCCGCCATGCGATGCTCATTGACGAACGGACCGGACTGTACGGATATTGTCACTGACAGGCTCAGTAGGGTGTCAGGATGAGTTCGCTCATCGACGTCCCTTTTGGTCAATAGCTTGTAGCCCGTCACGTATGGCTAATACCTCTGACGTGCTAGTGGTTAAATCTAGAGCCATAGTATTGACGAGTCTTTAGAGTCCACCACATTCAGTTACTCAAGTTTCGGGCGAAACGCTGTAGAGGCCGTATGGAGATATGGCAGGGTTCGATCAGATACATGCGGTATTGCACGGATCAGGATCGGACGGATATTACTAGCCGGCTTTGGTTTAAGCCGGATCCTAGTATAGTACAGTGTAGATTTTGTCTCATTGCATTTGTATTACGGTCGGAATACAGATGCGGGTGTGTATACACAGTATCGGGGTTTTCCTGTAATTTGTTACGAGACCAGTTTCTGGAGTTGCCAGTTTGCTTTCCGTTTCGGCCATATTTATTTGTATCTTTCCTTGGCCGAAGATTGGTGGAGGAGGGCTTATTTGCATTTGTGCAAATTAGCTATTTGGAGGGTTGTTTTTGCATACTTTTCTATCATGATGGTTTCATGATGGAGCCCCATCCCTTGACCTTCCATGGTTCATGATTGCTTGACTTTTTGTAGCAATCATGGTTGTTGATTAGTTGGTGGAGTGTGGTTTTGCTAGTGATGATGATTCTTGCATGATGACCATTCCTCTCACTTGCATTATTCTTGTGGCTATCTTTTTCATACTCCCTCTCTATTTTCTCTCCTCTCCCATTCTTGACTAAGCTCATGGGGGGCTGTCCAAAATTTGAGAGGTGGGATTTTTGCTCTTTTGGCTTTGTAAAATCCCACAAGCTCCTCCTCCAAAAAGCTTGTATCATTCCTCCACCAAAAGGTAACTCCTTACAACCCTAAAATGAGACATGAGTTCTACACACATTCTACAGCAAACCTTGGGCACGTCGGCTCGCCAACTTCGTGCCCGAGTTGCCTCGGTATAGAGGTGGGAGCCCGTAAAAGAAGCAGGCGACGTGCAGCCCTTCCGGCGAGGAGGTGGAGACCGGACATTCCGCGGGAGATCGGGACGACGGCGAGAAGACCGGAGGACACGGATCGCTCGGTATTTCTCTTGTTCCCATCTTGTAGTTAGCTAGGACTAGTTTAATGGCACGATCTGGGTTTATAGTGCGCGGTGGTGCCGGTTTGAAAAGTTAAAGTAAATCACCGCTTCCCCATTCCGGTGTCGGATTGACGGCCGGGGCGCCGCCGTGCACTTACACACCATACTCCCTACTACCTTTTTGTATATACAAGGTCCATCTACCATTTCGATGAAGTCAAACTCTTTGACTACCACATCAAAACAGATTTTCCAACTCCGCAATGCCTGCTTTAAACCATAAAGCAACTTGCAAACGTTTCCGCTGCTCCCACTGTAGAAGAAGAACTATGGCTGTGTACTTATAGACGCTCTCTTCTAAATAATTATTTAGAAAAGCAGTCATGACACCCAACCGCCAGATATCGCAGTCATGGTATGTAGCAATTGCAAGTAGGATCTGGACGGACTTAAGCATAGCTTTGAAAGTCTCAAATTTTCCATGTACACCAAGTAATCTTCTCAAGAAATACTTGCTTCTGACGGGGATTTAACCCTTCATATAAAGCAACCAAAGTCCATACTTTGTTGGTGTATAAGGATTCCATCTTAGATCACTTAGCACCCAACCATTCTGACAGAGTCCCCACTCTTGATGGCCTGCTCGAAACTAGTTGGGTCATCATCTCATGATGCAATCCTCGCTCCTACTTTCATAAAGAAACCGAAGTATCTCTCAGGTGGATGAGGAACCCTACTAGATCGGCGGAGAGGCTGAGGTTCGTTGGAAACTATTGAATCCTCCGGTTCTACCAAATCATCAGCTGTAGTTTGTATAGCTGGATCTCATTCCAGGTCTACCTCATGACCACTAATTTCTTCACAAGAAATATCCTTTCTCAAAGGTGGCATGCTGAGAAACAAAACACCTTTTGCTCCTCAGTGTGGTAGAAGATATTCCCTTGCGAATGCTTGGGACATCTAACAAACTTCCACAGAACTGACCTTGCCTTGAGCTCGTCCGGATCTTTCTTTTGACATAGGTCGGACAACCCCAAATCTTAACTTCCTTAAGAGATGGGCTTTTCCCATACCATATCACATATGGAGTGGTAGGCACCTGATTTGATTGGAACCCTATTCAATAGGTATGCAGCTTCTCAAGTGCATAACCCCTAAAAGGAAATAGGAAACTCAGAAGTACTCATCATAGAGCACACCATATCACATAGGGTGTGATTGCTCCGCCCCGATACACCGACGTACTGTATTTTTTACGGTGGAGTAATGCTGAGAGAGAATCTTATTCTCCTTTAGAATTGTACAGGAATTCCGTGCTCAAGTATTCTCCTCCCTGATCTCATCATAGGACATAATACTTATACCCGTTTTGGTTCTATACTTTTATCTTATATTCTTTGAATTTCTCAAAAGCTTCAGACTTGTGTTTCAACAGGAACACATGTTCGAATCTTGAGAGATCATCAGTGAATGTAATGAAGTACGAAGAACCGTTCCTGGCATGTGTAGACAGGGGACCTACATACATCATCATGTATCAATCCCAAGAGTTCAAAAACTCTTTCTTTATTTCCAATAAAAGGAGCTATGGTCATTTTATCTTTGTAACATGACTGGAAAGTTTTACAAGATGTAAATTCAAACAGATTTAAATATGCATCTAAATGTAACATACCTAGTCGGGTCGCATTGATATGACCTAGTTTACAATGCCTCAAGAAGGATTTGTTCATTTCTGAACTCTTCCTCTTGTGTGTGTTATGTATGTTAAAGAACTGTGGTTTGATTTAGAACATATATGCTTTTAGATAACGTGCCTGAACCGATCAACACTTGATATAGCAAAATGTTCAAAGCATTATCCAACAATACAAAATTAAATCCTTGTTTATTAAATAAAGAGACTGATATGATGTTGTATATCAGGTTCGATATCTAATAACATTCGTTTAGAATCAATATATTTGGTAATACAGGGTGATAACTGCCAACTGCTTTGGCTGCAACAATTGCACCGTTTTCAACTCTTGAAACTTATCACTCATTCTCAGTTCTCTACCTATCTATAGCCCATGTAACATATTAAATATGTGGGATCCTGATCCGATATCACATCCCAGGACGTAGAGGATACTGAGAAATAGTTCTCGGTAATGAACACACCCGAAGAAGATGGATCATTATGCACTTTCTTCATTTGGGCGGCACGGGAATTCTGGTAATCCCCAATTTCCGGCTCGATCTTATAACTATTATAAGTTGGAGCGGGACCAACGTTCTTTAGCTCGGTATAACAAGCGGGTTCGGTCAATACATCAGTATTATTATCTTGATTAAGGCATGCCATAGTCGCTACTTGGAGAGAGAGAGAAGAAAACACTCAGCGTATGCTCTTGCAAGATTAGATTGGTTATTAATATATCTAATCAGGATGGTTCCCACTGTTTTAGTCAAATCTTCCTTCAAACCATAAAAGGAAAGACTAGCCGGGATTAATTACACCCTACAATTTCGCTAATCTTTCAGCCAGGCCAGTGTCGGTACTTTGAGGGAGGTTCCCTGTGCTTTCGCACGGACCTAATTAAAATAAACCTCATTTTCCCAGAGGCATAACCCCGTTAACACCTTTCTAGACACCTACTTGATCGGCTAATCGTTGTCACGACCCGAAAGTACGGAACATGACTGGCACTTAAATTACGAAACGTCTCGAGGCGTACGTAATCTAAGTAAGCCGAAAACCCAGATATCCAAACTAAGAAAAGTAGTAGAGTGAAGGAAAAACCATTTTAAATCAAATAGTTTGCAACATACGCCGAAATATGCATTTTTAAAATCACAAGTCTTTCTAAAAATTCGGCAGAGTTTCCTTTGTAAAAACTGACCCCAAATGGGTACAAAACCTGATAAAGCATATATAATGAAATAAGGCATCCCCAAGAGGGAGCTAGCTCTTCGTCAATCGACGGTCACAACCACGCAAGCAATATAATATACAACGCCGAAGGCGAGGGTCACAACAGAAAAGGAAACTCAAAACAGCATGAAATCCATAGAAATACAACACGCGACTCTAAGGTCGAAAGAATAAACATCACTGGTCTCTATCTGAAATAAATACATGTTTGGTTGATGGAGCTTGCTAGATACAACTGAATAATAATATACAAAGTATAATGATGGTCACGATGCAAGTGAACCCACCTACTAGAAAATCACCCAGAAATGGAAGTAGTGCCAGCAAAGCCGTAATGAAACCTGTACGGCAAAACCTGCAAGAAACTGTGGCACAACGGGGGTGAGTTGCCCACTCGTGAATAAAATATATCTACGAGCAGAAATCGCATGCATGACGCAATCCTAGGTCATACGATCAATATCTATATAATCCTCAAATATTACAAGTCTGGAGCATGAAAAGGTGGCAAGGGTAAATATCTAACCCAAGTCTAAGCCCATGTGCTCGTGTCAGTGCCTCAGGTAGAAATATATCATATGGATGAGGTATGAATACATGAAAACAGAATACATTAAAATGAAGAAACTGCTTTCATAACTTAGTGAGATTTCTGTATATTTAAAACGAGGTATCATAATGAAATCGGCATAAACAGTGTCTAGCATCGACACAAAACATAAATCCCAATATCTCAATATCTTAGTGTCTCAATCTCACTATCTAGGGCGCCGTCAGTCCAGACCGGCCCTACCATCCATCTCAAGACCACGGCGGTATCCTCCGGATATCCGACGCATCGGGGGAAAATCACCGATAGGTAGTCATCCCCTGCCAGGCTCAATGCCATCATCTGCGACCTTCTCGCCCCGGGGTACCATACCGGGTCCACCATGTAGCCGAGACGGTTCATCCAACTCCTCGAATCGGGTCTCGAAATCCATCAGCAAACTCATGGTGGACGATTCATACATCATGGGAAAACCGCACTTTTCTTTTTAAAAAGAGAGAGAGAAGAAGTTTACATATGTTCTTTCGGTTTTCCCCCAAATCCAGGAAATCTCATGAATATCCGAATCCGAATCATCAATAGCATGTAAATAGTGAATATAGGCATAATAATCCATGAATGCGGCATAACAGTGAATAACAATATGCATGAAGTAGGAAGTAATAACTACAATGTCTAAACTGGCATATAAGACAAGTACACTAATATCATGTCGAAACTATTAGCTAACAAGCAATGTCCATGAAATAGTGTTCTCTAAAGCGTACGTGACATGGCAATTACCGATGATGATGTGTGTGAGCCGGCAAGTAAGTGTACGTGGAACATATGCATCTTCGGTAATGGTGCTGGTGTCCTAACAGCATGATATCAATAACGGTATATGAATCACAAAATAAGTATGCGATGCTGAGCGAACATCAATAATGTGCGGGAGCTGAATACTAGACACAACGATAACTAATTTGCATTTAATATAAATATAAATCATACAGTAGTGCCTTTTGAAATAATACGAATCGCGGTTGTTTTGAAAATAAGGGCTACAGTGTTTTTAAGAAAAGATACGTTCTTTGAAATATCCGTAGAATCCCTTGACCTGTCCTTTATAATACCCACGATTAGTTAGTTTTTGAAATAGGTAGGAAGCGAATCTAGTCTAACAACTAGACTAACTATAGGGCTGAGCTAACAGGCTAACTGAAGGTAAGGAAACCGCCTAACATCTAAGTAGATATATATATATATATATATATATATATATATATATATATATATATCTTAGTCGGTGATCCCGCCTCAATAGTATTACATTCGATACAACATCTATAATCAAACATCCCCAAGTCAAGAGTGCGGATCAATCATCAATATATAGCTCGTACGTAAATCCGTCGTACGGCATCCCAAATCTGGGTACGGGTCAATATCACACTCATCATATCATTCATCTGGTATCCTCTTTCTCAAAGATCATAATTCGGGTTACTGATATATGTCCAGTACAATACTGATACCACCTATGTATGCATGCACGTGTGTGAAACACTACGTCAAAGGACCCGCTACAACGTCATGTCGTATCTCAAATACGAACCCTACCAAATCACCGATCTCACGGCCTGAAATCAAATCTCATCGACTCATCTCAAATCCCAAGTACTATCCTCAAATCCAGTATATGAACACATAGTCCCATACCCATGTGAACACATAAATAAATAATCCCATATACACACATGTGAAAGAAAGAATGTATGCAAGTATGTGTGTGTGTGGATGTGGGTGCAACCACTACTCTAGGGTTTCGCAATTAACACTAAACTAATCCAAGAACACCAAAAATACATCTTTATCATCAATCAACTCGAACAACATATAATAAATATATGTGTGTATACGTATTCGTATACATCACCACGAACAGCGGGGGTGCTATATGCCATCCACCCGACTTCTCCCCGTAGATATAAATCTACTCACCTTGTTTCTTATATGCCGATGCCGATGTCGCCATCTTTATCTTCAACGCCTCGACGTCACGTGGGGTACCTACAAGGATATCACAACGCTAAAGCACATGAAAATCACATCGGAAACCAAAACGGCATACGCTACGCCCATAGGTAAAAACCTATAGTCTCGCATGCAAACACGATCAATAACCATTTGTCGTTGATGTTCAAACGCCACCCGATAGAAACGAATCACCAAATACCAAAATCCATGCTAAAACAAGTCGTAAACCATGCGCTAACATAAGAAAACTACCCCAGATTTTACCCCAGATGGAATCAGTCAAAATTGCATATACCAAAGGTCAAACTTACTGGAGATAGGGTCCTGAAACAAAAACGAGGAGATTCCAACCTGCTCTGGCCGCAATTTACGGCCAGAAAGAGTAAATTGGAGGCCTTAAGGAGGAGGTAGGGGCTAGGGTTTTGTGTGGTGGTTCCTAGTTGCCTGCACATCTCACTGTCAAACCAAAATTATTTTCAGGTGGCTCAGGTGATAGCAGATTTCCAAAAACACTCACAGAATTACAGTTTTTCCCGATACCGTTTCTATAAATCCGTATTCTGGGTTTTAATCTCAAGTTTGGTCCAATGTAACATCACACCAGGAGTTGTAGTCCCTAATTACACCTCAATTCACCTTTGATTTCAAATCAAACCCTAAACCCTAACTTGAAACCCAAAGTTCATGAAAACCACACAATATCGACATGAAACAACTATAGATGCATAAGGAATCAAAATACTACTCTAAGGATGCAGAAATTACCTCCTTTGGCAACTCAAGAATTTTCTTGAGTTGCTCAAAGTCCTCAAAATCCTCTCTTTCTAGGTTTAATGTGTAGCTAGTGAACTTGGGAACAATTTTTCTGAAATGGGAATAGGGTTTTGGGGTTGGATCCATGGTGATTTAGGGGATTGAAGATGGAGGAAGAAGAGGGAGGAGCAGGAGCAGCAGTAGCTCAAAGGGAAGAGGGGAGAGAAAATGAGAAGAAGAAATGATGGGGATGGCTCAAAACAAAAGGGTTGACCTACTCTTTCTCTCTCTTCATCATACCTTACCTCTTTCTTTTCTTTTCCTTTATTTCCTTCTCCTCACAATAGTAAATCCTAAGCAACCATACACCCAAAAAATGTAAGAAAATGTAACAAGTGTGGAAAAATGATATGTGCATGTTTTGCACAAAAAAACTAAAAATCCGATTAGCGATTTTTAATCGCGATTAGCACTAAATTAGCATATAATTCATCGTAAAAAACTTTAAAATGGCATAATTCCATAAAATACCTTATTTTAGAATTTTCCATAATTTTTCCCATTTATCGGTATTTAATTTACCGAAATATTAAAATATTCATTAAAATAATATTAAATTATAAAAATTCCCAAAAATAATATTTTATTTTTTTGAAATGTTACAATTGTAATGTGTAAAACTCTCTCAGAAGTAACTCTTACTGGCAGTGGGTATCGGGATCCAACTATCTCATAGGAGGTATGCAATCTTATTGAAAATTTCAACGCTTGAAATTCCCAATAATATTTTACTCCTAGCATCCTATGATTTTGACGAAGCCAACAAACCATAGGCTGCTAGTCAAGTTCAACCCGTACATTTCCTGATTGAATTAAACCCACCCGCATGACCCTTGACGAAAGCCAACAAAGTCGCAAGACTACCCTAACTCAATCGCATCATATGCTTATGCAGATAAGCATAAATAGCTACCGCACACTACGCCTTGACGAAATCCAACAAACGTAGCACGGATACTATGAAGTACTTATCTGAAATAACGGAGGCCTACGACAGGTTTTAAGAAAACCCTTTGCGTAATGAACTTGATATCGTCGTAGAATCGAGTGATTTTGAAAAGGAGTGTTTTTTAGGCTTTTGCTAGTTTTGCTAAAGAGGTCACTCCTTGTGAAGGGATCTCGGCTCTTTCCTTATCGAATAAGGTGCATGATATTTCACAAATACCACTGTGCAAACCAAAAACTATAAAAGCAATCAAAAGACAAACCGAGTGTTGTAGCATATTCTAGTTTCGCTAAAGAGGCCACTCCCGGTGAAGGGATCTCGGCTCTTTCCTTATCGGATAAGGTGCTGGATATTCTACAAGAAACACCACTATGCAAAGCAACAGCTAGAGCTACCTGTTTTTGAAAATTCGATTCCATAACAACTTTAGGTTTCTTTTATTTCATTAATCTCATTAATGAACTCCCGTCATTTAAGTTACCTAAACATCACAGATAAATACATCGTACGCTTATGCCATCCACATCCGCCTCAATGTCCCCTTGTGCACCATTAGGTTAGGTAACTAACGGCAGAGCGAGGCAGGGCTAGCGCAGGTGTAAAACATAAGCAACGTCTATATAATATATCACATATACTATATCTTGTATTCATCTCATCATTATATCAAATGATCACATCACAGATATCGCAGCAGAAGATAACATATGAAATATTGGATATATTAGGATTTCCGGGTTTTAAATTAAGCCTATATAAAACACGGATTCCACGGTCATGATGAATAGCCAATCCCACACCCCTAAACCCCTACGAGAGCGGAATGCAACCCTACCAATTCTAGAGTTAGGAGACCCGGTCTCGACTCCTCAAGATGGTCTCCCACTGGATCCTAGAACCCGGTTACTTGTGCTCCCCGCCTTGGGTCTATCCTAATGCGGAAAAGTAAATAATATACAATGGTGACATCATCCTTAACCCGGAAGTGCCCTAATAAAAGAATATTACATACAATGAATTTTACATGAATGAAAATAAAAACCCCCATCTCACATTAAACCCCCGGCTATTCAAAGCACGACGATCCAATATAACATATCCCAGCAACACATAACGTCACATGTCATCCACGTAAGTAAATATGCGTATTCCTATTGTCGTTGGCATATAGCAACGAAACCGGCGATACACCATATATTACAATTACGGTCGCAGAAAAGAAAGTGAAAAACTACAACAGTTGGAATCCGCAACCACCTTAAACATCACCTTCCTAACAGTAACACCATAGATTGTGATTAGTGGATAATTATACTTTAATGTGTGGTTTTTAGTAAAAAGTTTACCAAAACGATTTTCAAATATTTTATTAAAATTAATGATTATTTGATTAGAATTTAATTAGGCTTACACACACATGTGCATGTTAACTAGGGTTAAGTGTAAGGTTAAACCGTGTTTAGACAACCATGGTGGACTAACCCATTCTTATTAGGCTAATATGGGTTAACTAAGTGTCTTAGTTTTTTTTTAAAATATAAGTAGTTTTGTGGGTTGACTTGGGTGAGAGAGAGAGAGAGAGCATGATGGCTTGAGCCATGCAATTAATGAGGAGAGAGAGGGGGGTTTGACTCTAATATCTCTCATTTCTTTTCAAACACTCACACACTCTCTTTCTAACATCTCTCTCCCTCTCACTTACACACACACACTCTTTACCTCAGCAGCAGCAGCAGAAGCCACAGCAGCAGCAACCAACAACAACAGCAGCAGAGTAGCTGCAGCAAAAACAACAGCAACAGCAGCAGCAGCAGTAACAGCATCATCACCAGCAGCAGCAGGAGCTCACCCTCTCCTCCTCCTCCTCCTCCTCCTCCTCCTCCTCCTCCTCCTTCTTCTTGCACCTAGGATCCCTAGAGGTCTAATCTCTGAACTTAACTTCTTTCTTTGTAGAACATGGTTATTTAAACTTAAGATTAGTCTTTAATGTGATTCTAGTGCTAGATATGGTGATTTAAGTGGAGTTTTAGCCAAGTTAGGATTTTTATGGCTATTATAGCTTGGCTAAGTATTTTAAGGCTATGTAAACCAAGTCATGCCCCAGATTTCACTAAAATACCATAGGGTTTCAATTTAGTGTAATTTAACGTTTTAATGTAAATGTTAGCCTTTTTAAAGTCTGCTGTTTACCCGGTTGCTTCAGGCAAAAACAGAGTTTACTTGGGCTTAAACACTATATTACACACGGAGCACGAAACCCTAATTCCCAACCTTGGCCGCAAATAAATTCGTTCTAGCCGCAATTTGCGGCCAGAGGGGGGAGTTGGGTGCCTGGTTTTGTTCTGGGGGAGTCTGCTGTATTTTAAAGGGTTTTGGGTTATGCAACTTTTTATATTTTCACTATAGTCAAAATCTTGAACTTAAAATCCTTTTTCGATACTTTTAAACTTGCGCGACACGTACGTTTTGTGAGTGGGTTTGGTGATTCCTATGTGTCGCGGCGTGTCAGGGTAGTTTCAGGCGCGTATTCACACGTTTTAGCGTATCGGATGCACACGCGTTTAGTTCGCGACGTGAGTTTATCGTTTGGTTTTAATATCGCGTTTTTGCATGATTTTAGCTTATGTGTATTCTTTGTGTAAATTCTAGGTTCGCAGGCGGGTACGTCGGACGCCGCAAAGAAGGGGAAGCAAGTAGTCGTCTACACTTAATACAAAATCACGGTGAGTAGATTTAACATCTACGGGAAAATCGCCCGTATGGCGTTAAGCGTCAGGGCTTGATAGGATATTGTAGTCGCGTATATATTTATATGTATATTACTTTTGCATATGTACTATTGTAGCGTACCCATCTTTTATTGCATATAGAAATAGTAGTTATTGTAGGGTTCCTAGGCACTCTCAAGAGGTCTCACAAGGCATCAACCATGCCAATTTCAAAAATTACGGTGCCGAGAAACCCTAAACTACGGATCGTTGGCTAGAATTCTAGGCGAAACATGAAACTAGTTTACAACTAAACTAAAAGAACGGAAATACAACCTTTGTAGATCCGTTCCTCCACCTCCATAGCTCCGCAATGAAGTCTCCTCGCTATCCAAATCGAAATCCGGGCTCTTGTGTCGGCTTCATCGGAGAAATGGGCGGGCAAAGTCGTCGGCTTCGTGCCGAAGATGATATACGTCGAGGCATCACAAGATCAAGCTCCCACTTCACCAAGTCAAGAAACTTGTGAAGAAAACACACTCTGCTACTTGGCAAGAGGTAGAGGATGAAGAAATAGGAGGTGGGTAGACTTTAGAATTGGATTTCTCACATGATTTCATCACTTGCCATTGATGAGGCAAGCTTTTCTTCTTTGAACATGAAGAAGAAAAAGAAGATAATATTATGATAAGTATTTAGAAAAAGGATAAATGATATGAATACTTATCATAACCTAACCCTAGTTAAGTGTAGAGAATAGATCATGGTTTGTTTAAATGGTTAGGGTTAAGTATGAAGACAAGAATGGTGACTAAGTCAAAGCTTCTTGAATCTTCAACAAACAAACAAACAAAGCCACCATTCTTTCTTTATCTTTTCCAAAACAAATAAATAAATAAATAAATAAGATAATCAAAACCCTAATCATTAACTTAACCATGGTTTAATCTTCACACTTAACCAAGTTAACATGTATCATCAAACATGATACAAACTTGTGTACAAAAGTATATCACAAATACAATGTGCACAAACCAAGTGAGAAAATCCATATAAAGAGAACCAACACTAGTTAATGCAAAGTAATATATCAAATATGTATTTATGCATTAAATCATTAAATCAACACTTGATTCAATGATCCGGTCATGTCGCACACAACCGACTAGTATACAATGTATCGATTTATCGAATCAATCCTTGATTCGATAACTAGGTTATATCGCATACAACCATTCGATTCATTCATTGCGAGAATAGAATACGGTATCACATACTCGAATAATTCTCGGTCCTGCACATATCTCATATGCGCTCCTATTTCGTTTCGCTTGAGCCAGGAAACCTCTGTGTAGGACTCTAAAGACTCGTCAATACGCCGGCAGCAGGTGATGATCATATCAAACACCCACAAGCCGCAAGCGGTCTGCTAAACGTAACGGCCACCCGGGTATTGAGCGATCAGAAGATCGACGAGCAAGCCCGCTCACACTCCTGTGAATCCAACCAGTAACACTACCGTACAGTCCGGTCTCGTCGTCTGATATGTCGCATATCTCGCCTAGGGGTGGTAAACGTCAGACCCCAATAGCTCGATAAGTCGTGTCGATATGAGGTCTATAACAATTCGAGAAACTACTAGTAACACTTACCAGTAAATCTCAGCAACCCTGGCGAGGGATTTCCGGTTATAGCCAATCGAACACAGCGCAACATCAACTCCCTATACCGGGAGAGACGAATACCCTCCTATCCCTCATTGCCTCCATGTGATTCGGGACTGTACCCAAAAACCACCGTTTTGCACGTCCTCTTGGACGTGGTAAGGTGGAAATCAAAGCACAGTGGGAACCACACAAGACTCTATGACGATCTCGGGTCAACAGACTACTCTGTACCAGTGTCACCAGAGAACTGCCATCTGACGTAAGGTATAATACCATCTGGGAGTTTTCGGCGAGTCCGTCCAGTGTACCCAGTCTCTACTGAGCACCCGTATATCTCCTCTGATGTCAAACACCAATGGATATGGGATCATCCATCGCCCATCTGTATGGGTCGAGAAGGTACACGCTAGTCTACTCTGGTATATCGATGCCCCGTCTCGATACACCCACGACTAGGGACTTTGAAGGATGTAGTTATGGACTACCATGTCCCCACTAGTATGATCCGCATCATAGTCCAGGTAGTCAAGTACACATCCGAAGGGCTTTACCAACATGTAACAGAGAGACAATCAGTATACACGTTAAGGTAAAGAGCAACCAGATAGCCTACTATCATGTCACGCAAGAAAGTCCTCCCTATATATGTCCCAGCATCCACTACAATATACATCCTATGTATAGCAATGGCCTCTAGGGCATACATATAACTAACAATCTCCCACTTGCACTAGGGCCATCTGATAGCAGTGGTTGTAGTATCTCATACTCAACCATCCCATAAAAGTCTTTCTCTGGGAATAGGCCTTCGTGAGTGGATCCGCCGTGTTGTCCTCTGAGTCTAGTCTCCTAACCTCGATCTCCTTGGAGATCAACCATCTCCATGATCAGGTGATACTGTCTTAGAATATGTCTGGATCACTGATGGGACCTGCGTTCCTTGACATAAGCCACAACTCCATTGTCACACAATGGGAGGAACATAGTTCATCTCATGAACCAATATACACCCAAACAACCTCTTTGGTAGCATCTTTAGTAGCGATATATCCTGCCTTTATCGTCTAGTATGTCACGGTATCTAGCTTGGAACTCTTCCAACATACCGTCCCTTTACTGAGGGTAAAGACAATGCCTGTGACTGACATTCAGTCGTCTTTATCACCCTGGAACACTTCCAGTGATTCTTCCCAGGATCAACTGATACCATCTCACTACAACTAGTGAGTGTCATAATATCCATTTAGATCTATCTCATAGATCCAAAAGCTAGGATTTAGTAGGTATCACTTTGATCATATGTGGAGAATCATTGTGATAAGCGGAGATCGACCGAGCGTAGCATAGGAAACTCCTTCCCTATCAAGAGTGTGTCATCCACGTACTCTACGAGGATCGTCACCATACTCCCTACTACCTTTTTATTTATACAAGGTTCATCTACCATTTTGATGATGTCAACTTCTTTGACTAATCCATCAAAACAGATGTTCCATCTCCGCGATGCCTGCTTTATCCTATAAAGCATCTTGCACACGTTTCCGCTTCTCCCACAGTCTACGAAGCCTTCTGGCTGTGTACTTACAGACGTTCTCTTCTAAAACATCATTTTAGAAAAGCAGTCTAGACACCTAACTGCCAGATATTGTAGTCATGGTATGTAGCCGTGGCAAGTAGGATCTGGATGGACTTAAGCATAGCCACTGGAAAAGGTTTCATCATTATCCACGCCTGGTCAATGACGAAAACCTTTAACAAGTCTAGCTTTGAAAGTCTCAACTTTTCCATCTACACCAAGTTATCTTCTCAAGATATACTTGCTCCTGATGGGGATTTAACCCTTCAGATTTAGCAGCCAAAGTCCATACTTTGCTGGTGTGCATGGATTCCATCTCAGATCACTAAGCATCCAGCCATTCTTACAGAGTCTTACTCCTGATGGCCAGCTCGAAGCTAGTTGGGTCATCATCTCATGATGCAATCCTCGCTCCCACTGTCATAGAGAAACCGAAGTATCTCTTAGGTGGGTGAGGAACCCTACTAGATCGGCGGAGAGACTGAGGTTCGTTGGTATCTACTGAATCCTTTGGTTGTACCAAATCATCTGCTGTATTTGTATAGCTGGAACCTTTCCAGTTGTACATAACAGACCTTGCCTCGAGCTTGTCTGGATTTTGATTTTAGACATAGGCCGGACAACCCCAAATCTTAACTGGCTTAAGACATGGGCTCTTCCCTTTCCATATCACATATGAAGCGGTAGGCAACTGATTTGATTCGAACCTAATTTAATAGTTATGCAGCTTCTCAAGTGCATAACTCCCAAAAGGAAATAGGTAACTCAGTAGTACTCATCATAGAGCACACCTTATCATATAGGGTGTGATTGCTTCGCCCCGATATACCATTGTGCTATGGTGTATACGGAGGAGTAATGCTGAGAGAGCATCTCATTCTCTATTAGAATAGTCCAGGAATTCCATGCACAAGTATTCTCCTCCTCGATCACATCAAAGGACATAATACTTATACCCTTATTTTGGTTCTCTACTTCTAACTTATATTCTGTGAATATCTCAAAAGGTTCGGACTTGTGTTTCAACAGGAAAATAGATCTGAATCTCGAGAGATTATCAGAGAATGTAATGAAGTACAAAGAACCGGTCTTGGCATGTGTAGACAGGGGACCTACATACATAAACATGTATCATCCCATGAGTTCACTAACTCCTTCTCTGTTTCCATTAAACAGAGCTATGGTCATCTTATCTTTGTGACATGACTGGCGAGTTTCACAAGATGTAAATTCAAACTAATTTAAATATGCATCTATATGTAACTCCAGCTAGTCGGGTCGCATTGATATGACCTAGTCTACAATACCTCAAGAAGGATCCGTCCATTTCTGAACTCTTCCTCTTGTGTGTGTTCTGTATACTAAGAACTGTAGTTTGATTTAGAAGATCAATGCTTTTAGATAACGTGCCTGAACCGATCAACTTTTGATATAGGAAATGTTCAAAACATTATCCATCAATACAAAATTTTATCATTTCTTTACTAATAAAGAGACTGATATGATTTTGTATATCAGGTTCGGTATCTAATAACATTCGTTCAGAATCAATGTATTGGTAATACAGGGAGACAGTGACCGACAGACTTGGCTGCAACACTTGCCCCGTTTTCTGCCTCATGAAACTTATCACCCGTTCTCAGTTTTTCTACCTTTTTGTAGCCCTGTGTAACAGATTACATATCTGGGATCCTAATCCAGTATCATATACTCAGGATGCAGAGGATATTGAGAAATAGTTCTTTGTAATGAACACACCCGAAGATGATGCATCAACATGCACTCTCTTCGTTTGGGCGGCACGGGAAATCTGGTATTCCCCAATTTCCTGCTCTGTCTTATTACAATTATAAGTTGGAGCGGGACCAACGTTCCCCAGCTCAGTATAACAAGCGGGTTCGGTCAAATATCCGTATTATTATCTTGATTAAGGCGTGATATGGTCGCTACCAGGAGAGAGAGAGAAGAAAACACTAAGCGTGCGCTCTTGCAAGAATAGATTGGTTATTATTTTATCTAATCAGGATGGCTTCCACTGCTTTTTATCAAATCTTCCTTCAAACCCTAAAAGGAAAGACTAGCCGGGATTAATTACACACTACAGGTTCGCCAATCTTTCAGCCAGGCCAGTGTCGGTACTTTGAGGGAGGTCCCCCGTGCTTTCGCACGAACCTAATTAATGTAAACCTCGTTTTCCCAGAGGCGTAACCCCGTTGACACCTTTCTAGACACCTACTTGATCGGCTAATTATAATGTGTAAAACTCTCCCAGGAGTAACTCTTACTCGCAGCGGGTATCGGGATCCAACTATCTCATAGAAGGTATGCAATCTCATTGCAAATTTCAACACTTGAAATTCCCGATAATATTTTTCCCCTAACCTCCTATGACCTTGACAAAGGCCAACAAACCATAGGATGCAAGTCAAGTTCAACCCGTCATTTCCTGATTGAATTAAACCCACCCGCACGACCTTTGACAAAGGCCAACATGGTCGCACGACTACCCTAACCCAATCTGCATCATATGCATAAGCAGATAAGCACCAGTTAGCTACCGCACACTGCGCCTTGACAAAGGCCAACAAACCCAGCACGAATACTAACTACTACTTATCTGAAATGACGGAGGGCTACGACAGGTTTTTCTGAAAACCTATTGCATAATGAACTTGATATCGTTGTAGGATCGAATGAATTTTGAAATGGAGTGTTTTTGAGGCTTTTCTAGTTTTGCTAAAGGAGTCACTCCCGGTGAAGGGATCGTCGGTCCTTTCCTTGTCGAATGAGGTGCGGGATATATCATATATATCACTGTGCAAAGCAGAACTCTTAAAATCTATCAAAAGAAAACCGAGTGTGTAGCATCTGCCAGTTATTGCTAAAGGAGTCACTCCCGGTGAAGGGATCTCGGTCCTTTCCTCATCGAATAAGGTGCAGGGTATATCATATATACCGCTGTGCAAAGCAAGAACTGTAACTACCTGTTTTATTTTGAAATTCGATTCTACAACATCTTTAGGTTTCTTTTATTTCATTAATCTTATTAATGAAGTCCCATCATTTAAATACCTAAACATCACAGATAAATACGACGTACACTTATGCCATCCGCATTCGCCTCGATGTCCCCTCGTGCACCGTTAGGTTAGGTAACTAACGACAGAGCGGGGCAGGGCTAGCGCGGGTGTAAAACATAAGTAACGTCTATATAATATATCATATATACTATATACTGTATCTATCATAGAACATCACATGATCACATCACAGATATCGCAGCAGAAGAATCATATGAAATATTGGATATACTAGGACGTCCGTGTTTTCAATACGAGCCAGTATAAAACACAGATTCCACGGTCGCGATGAATAGCCAAACCCACACCCCTAGACCCCTACGAGAGCGGCAAGCAACCCTACCAATTCTGGAGTTAGCAGACCCGGACTCAACTCCTCGAGTTGGTCTCCCACTGGACTCCAGAACCCGGTTACTTGTGCCCTCCTCCTTGGGTCTATCCTAGTGCAGAAAAGTAAATAATATACAAGAGGTGACATCTTCCGCAACCTGGAAGTGCCCCAATAAAAAGAATATTACATACAAGCTTTTACATGAATGAAAATGAAAAACACTCATCTCACATAAAAACCCCCGGCTATTCAAACACGACGATCCAATATAACATATCCAGCAACACATAACATCACATGTCATCAACGTAAGTAAATATGCGCATCCCAATTGTCGTTGACATATAGCAACGAAACCTGCGATATCACATATTACACTTACGGTCACAGAAAAAAAAGTGTAAAACTACAACAGTTGGAATCCGCAACCTCCCTAGACATCGCATGCCTAATCCAATGAATTCCTTAGACATCACATGCCTAACAATTATAAACCCCGCATTTTAGTCTCAAAATCGAAAACACTTTTCAATATCAAGTCGGGCAATTCAGCAAGATTCCCGAAAATGTGATCGAATGCTCGTCGCAAACTTTAGTAGGCGGCCGCACCCCCGACGCCATCGACGAAGTGCACCAAGGCGGAACACCGCTGCCGCGAGCACGCTGACGGATGCTTTCGGCGACGGGGTTCTCCTACAGTCACTTGGTCGGGGCTATGGGGTGTAGCTGTCTATTAAGTTTACCCGGCGAGTATCCGCGTACGCTACGTGATTGCGACGGACTTTTGATCACATCAAAATTCCGTGGCAACCGATCAGGTGAGACTAAACTGCTATGTTTATAATATTCATTCTGTTATCTCATAACTACTTGTGAATTCCAATTATTGTATTACATTCCGGATAAATGGAAAATGTTAAACTTTCCGATCGGACAATCGAACACCCAAGTTTTCCGAAACAGCTCAACACATGAAATAAGTCTAACAGCATTCAGTTCATGCCTCAGTAGCAACGGTCCAGCCGTAGAAGGGTCAAGCCAACGCCTCACATGTGGCACGCCGTACTGCCCCAAACCCGAAGGTTCAAAGGGCAGTTCAAGACGGTCACATAATCGAGTTAAGGTTTGTTGTCTTCTAGAGGGACCATCGCGTTACTTGCACTACTTAGAACGTCGTTAAACCACGGAAAAATCCAACACTTGGAAATTTCCCGACAGGGGAAAAATTGGGTATTTATATCCGGTCGAACTTTTTAACATATTCTAAAATTTATCCGGAAAGCCACATAGACAAAATCTGATACTCCGATCGAAACCCCAAAACTACCCCAGAAAATTCAACCGTTGAATAAAAATTAAAATATCCCAGAAAATACAGCACTAAAATATAGGAATTACTGTGCTATTTTCAAGTGGTGACGTGACAACTTAGCCGCGGAACCGCCGTACAAGCCATGCTTGTGCCGCGGTTCCGCCGCACTGTAGACGAATTGGACTCTCGAACTTCACAGTAATTCATCAATTTTCCTGCTGAATATTCTGCATATTTTTAATATGGAAAAATCCCAGTTTTTAGAAAAAGTCCAGAGAGCATTTTCTGGGTTAGGTTTTCGGTTCGATCGGGTTTCAAACGTCGTCTACACTTCGCCTAAGTCTCTAGCTAGGCTCTGATACCACTGTAGGGTTCCTAGGCACTCTCAAGAGGTCTCACAAGGCATCAACCATGCCAATTTCAAAAATTACGGTGCCAAGAAACCCTAAACTACGGATCGTTGGCTAGAATTCTAGGCGAAACATGAAACTAGTTTACAACTAAACTAAAAGAACGGAAATACAACCTTTGTAGATCCGGTCCTCCACCTCCATAGCTCCGCAATGAAGTCTCCTCGCTGTCCAAATCGAAATCCGGGCTCTTGTGTCGGCTTCATTGGAGAAATGGGCGGGCAAAGTCGTCGGCTTCGTGCCGAAGATGATCTACGTCGATGTAAGTCTAAGGTAGCGCCCCGGCCGTCTACAGACGCCAAATGCGGAACAAAAACTTTTTAACTGGCGCTATCGTATACTTTAACCCGGATCTTCCATTATTGCTAAACTAACAAACTGTAAAGAGTGTAGAAAGGTTATACCGAACGATCCGAGTCCTTCGTTCTTTAACCATCATCCCACGCTCTGTTGCGGCTTCTCCGATCTTGTCGATCTCCGATCTGCTCGTCCAGGTGGCACCACGTCAACGATTCTTTAAACGGGCTCCCGCCTCTGACTCGAGGCAACTCGGTCGTCAAGTTTGCTAAAAGAGACGACCAAGAATGATGTAGAGAATGAATAGATTACTTTGTCTCACTTCGTCCAAATCTGTGGACGATCGGTTAATGAAGCTGCCATTTTTATCGGGTGATGGAATGAAAGAGGTAATGAAATTTCCATGCACCCTAAACCATAGTCTTTTCTCTCCAAAAAGGAAATCAATCTCACTCTCCATTCAAAGAATGGCCGGCCACTAAATAGCAAAGAGGGAGGTGATGGTAGGAGCAAGTGGTGACCATAACATGAAGCTTATCATGAAGAAAAGATCTTAACAAGAACAAAACGCATTTATGTAAACCATGACTCATATAAACCTAGTCATCACATAATAAATGCAATTAAAGGTTCATGAACCTAGTCACCTCTTCTAGTTGCTTCTAGAAACTTCCAGAACACTGATTCACCTCATGCAAGAAAAGATAAATCCGTCTTTAACCGAATGTTAAAAGACGGCTGATAGAAAACTGGAAACTGGCAACTTCCAAAAGTGATCCTGAAACGACTTTCAGGATAACCCCGTAACTGTATAAATATACCCGCATTTGTATTACGACCGAATACAAATGCAACTGAGACAAAGATATTATACCTACTCAATATAATACTCGGATCCGGCTTAAACCAAAGCCGACCAGTATTATCTGCCCGAAAAATAACACGTGCTTAAACGCACGTGCTTTTTCCGAACCCTGCCATAAAACCATACGGCCTCTACAACGTTTCGCCCGAACTTGGGAAACTGTCTGTGGGGGACTCTAATGACTCGTCAGTACCCTGGCAGTGGGTTTAACCACAAACCGTCAGCGGCACTAGCAATGCGTAACGGCTGCCCATGGACTGACCTCAAGGGAGGTCGATGAGCGAACTCATCCGGAAACCCTACTGAGCCTAACAGTGACAATGTATATACAGTCCGGTCCGTTCGTCAATGAGTATCGCATATCTGCCTAGGGGGCTAGTAACGTCAGACCCCCAATAGCAGTATAAGCCATGTCGGAGTGTAGCCCAATAACACCCTGAGATACTACTGGAGTACCTACCAGTAAATCTCCTGCCATGGCCATGGACTATGTGTAATGGCTCTCCTAGACACTGCACGACCTCGCCCTCAATACCGGGAGAGACGAATCCCCTGCCGATCCGCTCACGTGCCTCCATATGGCTCGGGACTATACCCAAAAACTACCTGTTTGCACGAATCCTTTGAGCCGTGGTAGGGTAGAAATTAAAGCACAGTGGGAACTCACACGAGACAAATGACGACTTCAGGTCGATGAACTAACCTGTACACATGTCACCAGGGAACTGCTATCTGACGATAGATATAGTACTAACTAGCAGATTCCCGGCGAGTACTGTCTGGTGTACTCATAACCCAATGAGCACCTGTATACATCTTAGGTGATCCAACTGACACCAGTGGCTTGTGAGACCGGCCACCGCCCCTCATCGGGGTCTCGACTGTACACACTAGTCTACTCCGGAGTATCGATGCCCTGTCTCGAAACTCCCACGACTAGGGACCACAATTAAGGATATGCATATAAACTACCCAACTCTCACGTATATGATCGCCATCATACTGTTGGTAGTAAAGCAAGATCCTAAGGGCTCTATCAAAGTATAACATGTAATCAGTCACCTGAACATGTATACGACTGATAAAGGCAAACCTGATAGCATACTATCATCTCGAGTAAGACTGTCCTACCGGTATAGATCCTCCGCAATCATTGCAATCACGTACCTGCGATCCGATAATTGACTCTGAGGGAACTATCTCCAACAGTCGAGGCATCACAAGATCAAGCTCCCACTTCACCAAGTCATGAAACTTGTGAAGAAAACACACTCTACTACTTGGCAAGAGGTAGAGGATGAAGAAATAGGAGGTGGGTAGACTTTAGAATTGGATTTCTCACATGATTTCATCACTTGCCATTGATGAGGCAAGCTTTTCTTCTTTGAAGAAGAAGAAGATAATATTATGATAAGTATTTAGAAAAAGGATAAATGATATGAATACGTATCATAACCTAACCATAGTTAAGTGTAGAGAATAGACCATGGTTTGTTTAAATGGTTAAGGTTAAGTATGAAGACAAGAATGGTGACTAAGTCAAAGCTTCTTGAATCTTCAACAAACAAACAAACAAAGCCACCATTCTTTCTTTATCTTTTCCAAAACAAATAAATAAATAAATAAGATAATCAAAACCCTAATCATTAACTTAACCATGGTTTAATCTTTACACTTAACCAAGTTAACATGTATCATCAAACATGATACAAACTTGTGTACAAAAGTATATCACATATACAATGTGCACAAACCAAGTGAGAAAATCCATATAAAGTGAACCAACACTAGTTAATGCAAAGTAATATATCAAATATATATTTATGCATTAAATCATTAAATCAACACTTGATTCAATGATCCGGTCATGTCGCACACAACCGACTAGTATACAATGTATCGATTTATCGAATCAATCCTTGATTCGATAACTAGGTTATATCGCATACAACCATTCGATACATTCATCACGAGAATAGAATATGGTATCACATACTCGAATCATTCTCGGTCCCACACATATCTCATATGCGCTCCTATTTCGTTTCGCTTGAGCCAGGAAACCTCTGTGTAGGACTTTAAAGACTCGTCAATACGCCGGCAACAGGTGATGATCATATCAAACACCCACAAGCCGCAAGCGGTCTGCTAAACGTAACGGCCACCCGGGTATTGAGCGATCAGAAGATCGACGAGCAAGCCCGCTCACACTCCTGTGAATCCAACCAGTAACACTACCATACAGTCCGGTCTCGTCGTCTGATATGTCGCATATCTCGCCTAGGGGTGGTAAACGTCAGACCCCAATAGCTCGATAAGTCGTGTCGATATGAGGTCTATAACAATTCGAGAAACTACTATTAACACTTACCAGTAAATCTCAGCAACCCTGGCCAGGGATTTCCGGTTATAGCCAATCGAACACAGCGCAACATCAACTCCCTATACCGGGAGAGACGAATCCCCTCCTATCACTCATTGCCTCCATATGATTCGGGACTGTACCCAAAAACCACCGTTTTGCACGCCCTCTTTGACGTTGTAAGGTGGAAATCAAAGCACAGTGGGAACCACACAAGACTCTATGACGATCTTGGGTCAACAGACTACTCTGTACCAGTGTCACCAGAGAACTGCCATCTGACGTAAGGTATAATACCATCTGGGAGTTCTCGGCGAGTCCGTCCAGTGTACCCAGTCTCTACTGAGCACCCGTATATCTCCTATGATGTCAAACTCCAATGGATATGGGATCATCCATTGCCCATCTGTATGGGTCGAGAAGGTACACGCTAGTCTACTCTGGTATATCAACGCCCCGTCTCGATACACCCATGACTAGGGACTTTGAAGGATGTATTTATGGACTACCATGTCCCCACTAGTATGATCCGCATCATAGTCCAGGTAGTCAAGTACACATCCTAAGGGATTTACCAACATGTAACAGAGAGACAATCAGTATACACGTTAAGGTAAAGAGCAACCAGATAGCATACTATCATGTCGAGCAAGAAAGTCCTCTCTATATATGTCCCAGCATCCACTACAATATACATCCTATGTATAGCAATGGCCTCTAGGGCATACATATAACTAACAGTTATGTAACACCGCACTGTCACTAACGGTTCAAGCTGCACGAGTACTATTTATATGTTACACTCACACCGTTATAGATTGCCATGACACTCGCACTAAAGGATTGCTACGAACCATACATCATTTTGATTACCTCATCATTAATGATTAGACATGATTCTGTCGCATATTTGCGCATATACACATTGTATACCCATATTGGTGCATACATACATTGATATATCGATATTGCGCACATACACATTGTATACCCATATTGGTGCACACATACATGGATATATCCATATTGCGCATATACACATTGTATACCCATATTGGTGCACACATACATCGATATATCCATATTGCGCATATACACATTGTATACCCATATTGGTAAACACATACATTGATATATCCATATTGTGCACATACACTTTGTATACCCATATTGGTGCACACATACATTGATATATCCATATTGCGCACATAGACATTGTATACCCAGATTGGTGCACACATACATTGATATATCCATATTGCGCACATACACACTGTATATCCTTATTGGTGCACATATATATTGGTACACTCATACTTGTGTATATATCCACTTGCACATCCATACCTATATACATACATATTTCACATACATGGATGGTACTGGCTTTGATTTCTAGAAAATGGCGACCGTATGAGATATTTTCAAAACTGGATCTATTTAAAAGAACGGTTTCCCTTTTTGCTCTTAGTGGCATACGACACATTGCATTGATTTACGCATTGAGTTTTGGATTCGTGTGATTTTCTGGATTTGAGAACCGTGGTATTATTTTAAGAAAATATGCACTGTTTTAAAAACCCGGTTTCTCTTGATATGATATTTCCGTGCGTACACCATGCGTTTTCTCGGTTCTGAGACGTGTGACATGTGAACCTGAATCGAGGAGCTGGATGAGACCGATTGTGGGTACATGGTGGACCCGGTATGCTACCCCGGGGTAAGAAAGGGATGCTGTGTATATAGACGGTGAGCCTGGCAGAGGGACTATTACCTACCAGTGATTGGTTGGACCTGGCGGTTATCCGGAGGATACTGACCAGAGTCGAGAGATGGATACGGGCCGAACCGTACTGCCGGGGCCGAGGGCCAATTCCGCAGACGGAGCCCGTCGGCCGATCCGGACTGACGGAGCCCGATATATGAGGATTTGCGTGTCGATGCTGGACACGAGTATTTCATGATGTTTTCGGGTGCCGATGTTGGGCACCCCGCTCCTATGAGACTTACAGGATTGAGGGCCGGATAGAGTGACGGCGTCTGAGTTATCGAGATTTTGGGGTGTTTTGTTAGACACCAGGGTTTTCCACGTTGATGATCCGTGTAGATGATATTTTTATCCCATGCTCAGCATTCATTATTATGCATTACATCATGTAGTCGTAGTACCCGATAGAGCACTTTGCATGATTATTGCGTAACCAGCTCACCATATAGATGTTATCTGTTTGCACATGTTAGAGTATCGCAGTGCGTGCATACTCGTGATTACCTTTATATGTTATTTACTATTCATGAGTTGGCAACTCACCCCCGTTGTGCCACAGTGTTTGCAAGTCTACCCTCAGAGTAGTTGCGGCAGGGCTACTTCCTTGTATCTTTTTGCTACGGATACCACTGCAGTTGGCATGTGAGCCCTTTCCTTACAGGTGGGTTTTTGCGGTATCTGTTTATTTCCATTTGTACACACTCTTGTATCTAGTACTCTCCATCAACTATTTCATGTATTGACTTAGAGACCAGTTGTGAGGACGATGTATATTATTTTGTACTCTGGTGTCGAGCTCGTGAGAGCCGACTTTATTTATGCAGTTTTATCCTTTGTGATGTTTTTCACTTATTTTGCTCATTCTTCGCTACGGCGTCGTATATTATTATTGTGGTGGTTGTTTCCGCCGTTGGGCGTGATTTCTCCTGTTTGGGGATGCTTTAATCTTATTGTATATCATGTCTTGTACCCGATTTCGGGGCTAGTTTTTACAAAGGTGGTGCTGCCGAAATTTTTAAGAAAATAACTCAAACTTTAATGATTTTACTCGAGTTTTCTAAATGTTTTAAACCAATGTTTTCATCACTCACTACTTTTAATGATTTTTTATTTCTGGGTTTCCGCTTACTTAGTCGCGTTACGCTTGTGGACGTTACGTGGTTAAGTGTCGGTCACGGGCTGAACTTTTGGGTCGTGACAAAGTTGGTATTAGAGCGTTGGTTTTACCTTTCGGAGTGTAGGATGACCCTGGTATGATCGAGTAGGTAGCTGAAGCAGAGTGGCGTAGCATGTGTATGTTCCGCGGCATACACATGACACGGTACTCCGCCTAAGTGACCTTAGGACTTTTTGATTGAAATTCCTTCAACATTATATACATTCTTGTGATTCGATTTACGTATCCTTATTGAATCCTACTTTCATTTCAGCCATTATGCCGCCGAAGACTATGAGGGCGCAGAGAGCGGCCGCGAGAGTCGAGATTAGAGTTGACTCGTCTGAGACGAGGACTGACCCGGGCAATACCCCCGTTGTACCAGAGCAGACTGTTCCTCCTTCGACAGATCAGATCGCCATGCTAGGGGCCGGTATGCAGGAGATGCGGCAGATGATAAGGTCGTTAGTTGAGGCACTTCGAGCGCAGCGACCAGAGGTAGTTCCACCCGTTGCGGGGACCGCGATTGTACTTACAGTACAGGAAGTTGCCCCTGCAGCTACAGAGGTTATTAAAGTATCGCAATCAGAGTTTATGAGGCTGAAGCCTCCGGTCTTCACAAGCACCGATGCAGCCGAGGACCCACAGTCATTTATCGATAGGATGGCCCGGATATGTCGTTCACTCAGATGCTCAGATGCGAGATGGGAGGAGTTCGCGAGCTTTCTCCTGGAAGGTCTTGTGCAGAAGTGGTGCGAGTCGGTAGAAAAGCAGAGCAGCAGGTCTTCCTCCTATGACCTGGGACGAGTTTGTGACAGTATTTCTAGCCCGTTTCCTTCCCCAGAGTGTCAGGGATGCCCGAGCTCGCAGGTTCGAGTCATTGCGCCAGACGCCGGATATGACGGTGGCGGAGTATGGTGTGCAGTTCACCGAGCTATCTGTTTATGCCCCGTATTTAGTGGCTACTGAGGAGATGCGAGTCAAGAGGTTTGTTCGAGGCTTGCTTACCCTACTATTCCTTGCGATCAGCGCACAGCATTGCAAGACTTATGCAGCAGCTGTAGACGCATCCCTATTAGTCGAGGAGCATCTTGCTGAGACTTCGGTAGTTCCAGGGCCGAAGAGAGTTCATACAGATACGTCAGCACAGAGATAGCCGTTTAGGCGCCGCGACAGGTTCCGTTCAGGTACGGGGGGTAGCGTACGATCGGGACGAGGTCAGCTATTATCCCCAGGAGGGTCAGCCGGCACCATCTAGATGTTTCCGATGCGGGAGTACTTATCATCGTGTGCGAGATTGTCCGGAGCCACATGAGGGCGAGACAGCTGTACCACATGTCACACTTCCACCTTCTCCACCCCAGAGGGCGTTGCCTATTGTACCTACTGTTGCTCCGTTTCAGACTCATGCACAGAGAGGTCATGGTCACGGAGGGTTTTGTAAGTCCGCGGCGGCGCCCCGGCCGTCGATCCGACGCCGGAAACGCGGAAACAAAAACATTGCAAACTAGTAAACCGGCACCACCGCGCACTTTTATCCCGGATAGGGCCGTTAACCTAGCTATTAGCAAAATAAAATAAGAGTAGAGAAGTATACCAAGCGATCCGTGTCCTTCGGTCTTCGTCTCCACTCCGATCTCCCGTGAAATCACCGTCCGTCACGTCCTCGTCGGAAAGGGCACCACGTAGCCGGATTCTTTTACGGGCTCCCACCTCTTGACCGAGGCAACTCGGGAGCGAAGTTGGCTAGCCGACGCGTCCAAGATTTGATGTAGGCTAGTGTAGAGTCTATGTCTCTTTGGGGTTTAGTTGCCATGGAGGATGGAGGTGGAGAATCAAAGGACTTCGGAGAGGGGTTTAAGATTTTGGAGCAAGCAAAATGAGATGATCAAATTCCCTCACAAAATGAGCTCTCTCTTATTTCCTCCTCACCCCTCAAGTGGCCGGCCCTCTCAAGTGAGAATGGTGGTGGGAATTTTTCAAGCAAATCAAGTGGAGAAAAAGAAAATCATAAACAAGAATAATGATCACCACAAATCAACCTCACCATCCAACTCAATCCTATCATAATAAATGCAAGTGATGAGATGAAAATGGAATCTCATGATTATGAAGGAACAAATGCAATAAACCCCTCCAAAAAAAGTAATTTGAACAATTGCAAATTACCCGCTCCATCGAAAAAGTCCGGCCGCGAAAGAACAAAGGAAAACCGTCCGGAACGGAATGCAAACTGGCAACTTCAGAAAACTGATCCCGTAATAAATTACAGGAAAACCCCGCGACTGCATATACATGCCCGCATTTGTATTCCCACTGAACACAAATGCAAAAAGACAAAATCTACACTATCTAATACTAGGATCCGGCTTAAGCCAAAGCCGGCTAGTAAAATCCGTCCGATCACGATCCGTGCAATACCGCACGTATCTGATGGAACCCTGCCATATCTCCATACGGCCTCTACAGTGTTTCGCCCGAAACTTGAGTAACTGTGTGTGGTGGACTCTAAAGACTCGTCAATACTATGGCTGTGGATTTAACCACTAGCGCGTCAGAGGTATTAGCCATACGTGATGGGCCACCAGCTATTGACCAAAAGGGACGTCGATGAGCGAACTCATCCTGACACCCTACTGAGCCTGTTAGTGACAATATCCGTACAGTCTGGTCCGTTCGTCTATGAGCATCGCATGGCGGGCCTAGGGGGTTGGTAAAAGTCAGACCCCCAAAAACGGTACAAGTCGTGTTGGAGTGTAGCCCAGAACACCCTGAGATTCTACTTGAATTCCTACCAGGAAATCTCCTTCCTTGGCCAAGGACTTTTCATGTTCTGGCTCTCCTAGACACAGCGCGACCTCACCCCCAATACTGGGAAGGACGAACCCCTGCAGATCCGCTCACTGCCTCCATGTGGCTCGGGACTGTACCCAACTAAAACCTGTTTGCACGACTCCTTTGAGCCGTGGTAGAGTAGTAATCAAAGCACAGTGGGAACTCACACGAGACAAATTACGATCTCAGGTCGATGAACTAACCTGTACACATGTCATCAGGGAACTGCTATCTGACGTCAGGTATAATACCAACTAGAAGGTTCCCGGCGAGTCCTGTCCGGTGTACTCATAACCCAATGAGCACCTGTATACATCTTAGGTGAACCAACTGACACCAGTGGCTTGTGAGACCGGCCACCTCCCCTCGTCGGGGTCTCGACTGTATACACTAGTCTACTATGGAGAATCGATGCCCTGTCTCGAAACTCCCACGACTAGGGACCTTTTAAGGATGTGCTTATAGACCCCAGCTCCCACGTATATGATCGCCCTCATACTGCTGGTAGTCAAGCAAGAATCCTAGGGGCTCTATCAACGTGTAATAGTGACTCGTAAGGTCACCTAAAGCAGTATACGATGATAAAGATAAACCAGATAGCATACTATCAACTTGAGTAAGACTGTCCTACTAGGACAGGTCCTCCCCTCAATCATTGCAATCACGTGCCTATGATCCAATAATTGACTCTAAGGGGACTATCTCCAACAATCTCCCACTTGCACTCTACGCTAATTATTACGATGTCGCATACTCACAGCCCGTGTGATACCGAACACCCAACTCCTCTACTAGTCAGTCTCACAAAGCTCGTTTGCGAAACTATTGCGTTCGAGGAATAGCCTCAGTGACTCGATCCGCTCTGGTGTTTCTCTCTATGTCTCTCTCTATCTCAAGTTTGCGGAGAAAGTCATCTCCCGAAATGAGCAATACTTGCCTTAGAATGTGTCTGGATGTCTGATGGGACCTAGCTCATAAGTGAACTCCAAATCCAAACTTCTTAGACTGTATCGTCAACTGAACTTAATCAGTATCCTGCGCCATGCCTTCCCTCAGTATCCACCTGGACCACCTGTCCAAAATACTACTCCTCGTCAGAGGGAAAACTATAACTCTGACAGCCACTTTGCCATCCAGGTCACCTTGGAAGCCTGGAATGAAAACCGTCTCCTAAAGGAAGCTGCCGTTATCAATTCCCTAGAACATCAACTTATGTTCTAAAACTGCTTCCGATTGTTTCTCCATGATTGGATCAATATCAACTTATTGCACCTACTGCAAGAACAACATCTGGTGTGGTACTTGACATCTCATGATTGACTCAATTGCCTAAGCAGGTGATCTGCCAATCATGCACATCCCTCTCCCCTTTAGTCTGTAAGACACCTTTAGAGAAGGTGACTCCATTACCTGCAGGTACACCACCATGCCAGGAGTCGTCCATTCTAAATACTCTTAGAATGCGGTCAAAGTACCCAGATTGGGAAACCACCCAAATCTAGATCTAAAACCATAGATCTAGTAACCAGAATGTCTGATATAATATCCAAGTCTTATGTGGAGAAACTACTCTGTGACGACCAAAGTATAACCGATCGTAGTATAGGAATATCTCTTCCTACTCTGTGTATGTCATCAAATACCAGGACATCACACCCTACTACCTTCTTAACAGATCCATCCCCTATTCTGATGAAGTCAAACCTATGACTGTCACATCAGAAATAGGTGATCTATCTCCGCTAAATCTGCTTTAGTCTATAAATAGACATAAGCCACTTGTCTACCATGCTTCCGCTGCTCCCACTGACTACGACAACCCTCTGGCAGAGTCATATAGACGTACACTTCTAAAGCCTGTTTAGAACGACGCTATACTCATCCTCCTGCCGAGTCTCACAGTCTGGAACAACAGCAATGGCAAGTGAGGGTAAACAAGAACCTCCCTACCACCGCCCTTGAGCATATCAAAGTACCTCTCGGGTGCCTAAGGTTACCCACTTTATCTGCGAAGTGGCCAATGGAATGTCAAACCAGATTGAATCTTTAGGTTCTTATCAAATCTTCAGTAATCGTTTGCGGTTCTGGAATCACTTCCAGTTCTACCATACTCCCACTACTGTTTTCTGGAAAAATACATTTTTTTTAAAACTGTGGCGAGTCACGAACAATATCACTATTGATCTTCCAGATGGTAGAAAGTCAACCCTCGTCATAGCCCGGGTCAACCCACAAACAGCCATTACAGAAACGTGCCTTGAGTTATCCAGAGTCTGGTTTTAAGCATAAGCTAGACAACTCCCCGTACTTTAACAATGTCAATATATGAACTGTTCTATATCCAATATAGAAACAGAGGCACTGATTTAATTGAACCAGATTCAAATCATGTAGCTATCTCCAGTGCATGTCTACTAAATGGAAGGAGGCCGATCAGCATTACTCAACTTAGGAGTGCTTCCAATTATGAGTAACCTGAAAGAGAAACAAGTTCTCTTAACCATTACTACCAACTGAATACCATATACAAGTATCTACATCTTCGATCACCTTGAAGAATCCCGATACTTGCAATATCTGGTTTTCTACTTTATTCTTATACCTATAACTCCTCAAAACTTAGACCCTGTGTTTCTACGAAACATATGTCTAAGAACTAGAGAAGTCATAAGTAAACAGAATATAGTACGAGGACCAACCCCTCTGTCCTAATGGACACTGGACAATATACAATACTCTGTACAAGTCCCTTGAGTCAAATGACTCATCCACTGTGTGTCCTAGGTTGACAACTGTACTTATGGTTAAGAAGAATTACACCGCTGTTCAATGCTCCTTACCTAACCATCCACTGGTATAGGTAAATGTCATACACATAAGTTCAAAAGGGTATGTCTCACTCTATAAAAATAGACGTACAGATATATCAATTTGAAATTGGTGCACAACAACGGATATTCAAAACCAAATATTTGCCGACCGGCAAACAGCCCAGGTGACTTCCTCAAATATCACCAATTACAATGAATCCAGATATAATGAGGATGATCACCTATTTCCTAATAACTTACTCCCACTCATCATCTGTAAAACCATACAGATGTGAGAATCATACCTGGTAAATACATACCCTGGAGCAAGTGTCTAATTGGGAAATCAGTTTTCTTTTAACAGTAAACAGCGAAACTGAAACATTGAAATGTTTCGATTAGGTATCTGGGTATTCCTAGTAATGCCTCTTCCATTATCCAGATTCACAACTGTAACCGTATAATTCTTTGCCACCTCTCCAAATCCCTTTATATGTCTTTAGTCATTACCTTCTGTACACTCCTTTAGGCTAAATGGATTTCTTCCTTCCCTACCGTTCGGCACCAGCCTATGGTTTGGAAGAAGACTATCCAATAAGCATAATGGGTGTACTGTCCTAATCCTAGGAGCACTCACAATGCGAGAGAAGGTGAAGATAAAAGACAACCGAATAAACCTTATTCCTATTTCTCCTGAACTAGGATCCATCCCCGAACTGGAACAAGTTCCTTTCGAGTTCGTATATAACCATACGATGGATTATCCAATAAACTGGGATCTTCATAGTGATACGGAGTGTCCTGGAGAAATACAAAGGTGATTTAGGATTGGCGAAGAAATACTTGGTTTGGTCGTGAATAGCAGTCACAATTTACTTTGCCCTCTTACTAATCCCTTTCTTTGTCTTAACTTAATACCTTATGTACACCGTTTAGGCTAATTGGTTTTCTTCATTCCCTACCGGTCGGCACCTGCCTATGGTTTGGAAGAAGACTATCCAATTTGCGTAATAGGTGTACTATCTCCTAAACCAAGGAGTACTCGCAATCTGAGAGAGAAGGTAAAAGGAAAAGACAACTGAATAGTCCTATTCGTTTTCTCCAGAACCTGAAACCATCCTCGAATTCCTTCGAGTTCGTATATAACCATACGATGGTTTTTTCCAATGGAAGTGGACGTTCGTAGTAATACGGGGTGTTTTGGAGAAAAGGGTAAAAGTAGGAGTGGCAATAAGGTTAGCAACTCTGACAATCCAAAATCCAGTGTTAAGAAGGTTCGGTCAACTTGGTCACCGAGTCATAGTCTAGGGTCGGGTCAATGGTCGCTGCCAGAGAGAGAGAGAAAAGAAACACTCAGCGTGCACTCTAACCTAGATCAGAATGGTTATCACTTTATCTAATCTGGAAACCTCCCACTGTAACGTCAAATTCTTCCCCAAAACTGAAAGAAGAATTAGCCGGGATCACCCGAGGTGTAAACCAACTCATCAGTGGGAATCGGGAACCAACTATCATCGCATGATAACGTGACAGAATCCGCTCACGTTATCACACTCTAGAAGGTATGCGCATATCTGGCAAGTTTCAGTTCTTTTGAAACTCCCGATGTGGATTTTTTGCCCCATGCTCTTATAACCTTGGCGTGAGGTCAAAATATCATAAGTCACATGTCAAGTTCTACCCATCATTGTCCAGGTTAATTTGAACCCACCCGTACATACCCTTGACGAAGGCCAAAATAGTAGTACGACTTTTCCAAACCAACGCATCTATCTATGCATCAGATAAATATCCGGCAGCTACCAAACACTATGCCTTGGCGTGGATCAAAATACATAGCTTGAATACTACCGAATATTTAACTGAAATGATAGAGGGCTACGAATGGTTTCTGGCGAAAACCTTTAACGTAATGAACTTGATATCGTTGAAGGAACCGGATAGCTTTTAAAAAATATAGTGACGAAAACCTTTGCTAAAGAGGTCACTCTTGGAGAAGGGATCTCGGCTCTTTCCCCGTAGAATGAGGTGCAGGATATTTCAACTGAATACCACGATGCAAAGCAAAAGCAATCGGCTATAGTGAAGTTATTGCCCTGACGCAAACTTTTGTCCAAGGGGTCACTCCCGGTGAAGGGATCTCGGCCCTTGCCTCGTCGACTGAGGAGCAGGATATTCCAATTGAATACCCCGATGCAAAACAGAAGAGAACGTCCTTGCAATAACAGCTTTTTGAAAAATGTTCCAACAACATCAGAATAGGTTTGTTTATCTTGCATTGATCCAAATCAACGCAGTCCCATCAATTGATCACACCAATAAAGAACGAAAATAATGATGTACGTATATGCCATCGGCATTCGCCACTGGGTCCCGTCATCACCCGTTAGGTTACTTAACTAACGACAGAGCGAGGACTGGACTAGCGCGGATGCAAAACATATACAACATCTACTAGTATATATAATATATAATTTTCGCTCAAAGCGTGATAAAATACAACATCACAGAAATGTACAGCATCACAGAACAATACAGATATCTGGGACCCCCGGGTTTCATAGAGCCGCTACTGAAACCCGATGTTCCCCTGGTCGTGTGGATAGCCTGTGCAATGAGAATCCTAGACCCCTACGGGCGCGGCAAGTTCCCCGTCAAAACCTGAAGCGAGGCAGCCCCCTTCAGCAACGTGAATGGACCACCCAGCACTTCACGGAATCCGGTAACTTGGGCACCCCTCCTGGGTCAACCTATACCCCTACGAGTGCGGCGAATAGCCCACCAATTCTAGAGTAAATCCCCCTCCATCTCAAAGCCAAGAGATGCGGGCTTGTTGCCCTCTAGATGCCGGCTATCCGTGCACCCCTCCGCGGGGTAATCCTAGTACAGAAAGTAAAATATACATACAACGGGTACATCGACCTCGACCCGGTCGTGCCTCAAAAGAATAATACAAACAGGCAGTGACGGCACTCCACATGTCGGACGCTCGCCCCGCAATATCAAATGCACATGTAAAACAAAACCATACTAATATTGCATCCAGGCTATCCCCCACGACCAAACCGCAACATCACAGAAAAACACAGAACATCAACGTGAATGTCACGTTCGCAAATCCGTCTAAAAGGGGTATAGCAGTTAGACAGGATTTACCGATCGAGTGACATTCACGGTCGCAGATATAATGTAAATACTGTGAACTAGCATGTTTAAAATTTTTCGATCGATCAAATTTATCGAAGTGGGCCCCAAGCAGTACTGTAGCTTTCACAGAAAATATGGGCCCAAAAAGAATGTTCCAAAAACCATAATTCCATGTCAGAAGTCCACTGGAAAAAAATGGTGAAAAGATGACATATTCCTGCGGCAGAACCGCGGCCAAAGTGGGGTTACGGCCGCGGTTCCGCAGCTCTTTTGAAGGATTAGGTCACCAAATTTTTACAGTGTTCCTAGAATTCTGTGTACAAGTTTATCAGAGCACAGTGGGAACTCACACGAGACAAATGACGATCTCAGGTCGATGAACTAACCTGTACACATGTCACCAGGGAACTGCTATCTGACGTCAGGTATAATACCAACTAGCAGGTTCCCGGCAAGTCCTGTCCGGTGTACTCATAACCCAATGAGCACTTGTATACATATTAGGTGAACCAACTGACACCAGTGGCTTGTGAGACCGGCCACCGCCCTCGTCGGGGTCTCGACTGTATACACTAGTCTACTCTGGAGAATCGATGCCCTGTCTCGAAACTCCCACGACTAGGGACCTTTTAAGGGTGTGCTTATAGACCCCAGCTCCCACGTATATGATCGCCCTCATACTGCTGGTAGTCAAGCAAGAATCTGTTAGTTATGTATATGCCGTAGAGGCCATTGTTGTACATATGATGTGTATTATAATGGATGCTTGGTTATATATAGAGATGACTTTCTTGCTCGTCATGATAGTATGCTATTTGGTTTCACTTTATCTTAACATGTTGACTAGTATTGGTTTACTGTTTTACTCTCACATGTTGATAAAGCCCTTAGGATCTGTACTCGACTACTGGGACTATGATGAGATCATACTAGTGGGGCCGCGGTAGTCGATGAGTACATCCTATAACTGTTCCTAGTCGAGGGTATATCGAGACAGGGCATCGATACACCAGAGTAGACTAGCGTATACGCATCTTGACCCATATGATGGGCGATGGATGATCCCATATCCATCGGTGTTAGACATCAGAGATGGTGTACGGGTGCTCAGTGGAGACTGGGTACACTGGACAGACTCGCCGAGAACTCCCAGATGGTGATATACCACACGTCAGATGGCAGTTCTCCGGTGACACAGGTACAGGGTAGTCTGAAGACCCGAGATCGTCATAGAGTCTTGTTTGATTCCCACTGTGCTTTGATTTCTACCTTACCACGTCCAAGAGGGCGTGCAAAACGGTGGCTTTTGGGTACAGTCCAGAATCACATGGAGGCAATGAGCGATAGGAGGGGATTCGTCTCTCCCGGTATAGGGAGTTGATGTTGTGCTGTTTTCGATTGGCTATAACTGGAAGTCCCTGGCCAGGGCTGATATAGAGATTTACTGGTAAGTGTTACTAGTAGTTTCTCGACCCGTTATGAGCCACACATTGACACGACTTATCGGTTACTGGGGTCTGACGTATACCACCCCTAGACTTGATATGCGACATATCAGACGAACAGACCGGACTGTACGGGAGTGTTACTGATCGGATTCATAGGAGAACGCACAGGCTAGCTTGTTGATCTTCTGATCGCTGAATACCTGGGTGGTTGTTACGTTTAGCTGACCGCTTGCAGCTTGTGGGTGTTTGATATGATCATCACCCGCTACCGGCGTATTGACGATTCTTTAGAGTCCTACACAGAGGTTTCTTGGCTCAGGCGAAACGGAGTAGAGGCACATATGTGATATGCGCAGGAACGAGAATAATGCGATATGGGATACCGTATTATATTCTCGCGATATATGGATATTAACCGGGTCATCGGATCAAGTGTTGATTCGATGAATCGGTACATGATATATTAGTCGGTAATATTCGATATAGCCGGATCGTCGAATCAAGTGTTGATTCGATGATTTAATGTATAATGATATATATGATATATTGTATTACATTATCTAATATTGGCTCGCTTTATTATTTCATTTTCTCAGTGGATGATACATTGATATATATGCGATATATGTTAATTGTATTATTTTCTTTTGTTGCAAATATATAATATATATGTGATATATATTATTTTGACATGATATGATTAATTGTTAAACATGTTTAAGGATGATTAATTGAGGTTAAGGTTTGATTAGGGTTGGATGCTTCAAGTTCCTTCTAGAAGCTTTCTTCTTTTGTCATTCTTAAGATATTTAGAATGACACATTCTTTTGACCTAACCAAACCCTAACCCTAGTTGTTTCTCTACTCATTCTTATCCATTCATCCTTGACCATGGTTCACATATCAATCATATACTTTATTTTCTATTCATCACAAAAGGATTAATTCATATTATGATTATCCATTATCTTCTTCTTCTTCTCTCTTGAAGAAGCTCTCTTGAAAATCCTAAAGTGATGATAAAATATGAGAAAATGATATAAAAGAAAGCAAAATTACTACTCTCTCATCCTCATCTCATCTAGCCCTTGAGATTAGTGTGTTCTTCTCTTTTGAGTGAGAAAGCTTGAGTCGAAGCAACTTCAAGGTAGATCATCGGAGATTTGGATTACGACAAGCTAGAATGGATCGTTCGAGTCGTGGAGCCTCTCATGAGGCCGGGAGATCGTGGATCACGGCAAAGCGACTTCTACTCGGAGCTTGTGAAGTGAAGGAGCGGACAACAAAGGTTGTAATCCCTCACACTTAGATAAAAGTTATCTTCTTGCATGTTAAACCCTAATAATCTAGCAAAGATCCCGGCTTTGGGTTGTTCGGCACGTCTAAAATTTAATCCGGGCATGTTTGATGCTTTATGAACCTTCACAAGAGTGCCTAGGAACCCTACAGTGGTATCAGAGCCTAGCTAGAGCATTAGGCGATGTGTTTACGAAGTTAAAACTCCGATCGAACCCGAAACGACGAAACTTGACCCCTCTCTGGAAATTTTTTAAATTTTGGGATTTTTCTGAATTAAAAATATGTAAAAAAATCAGCAGGGAATTCTAACAATTACCAAGAAGCCCGAGCCCCCAATTCGACCAAACGGCCGCGGAAGCGCGGCGCAAGCTTGCTTGCGCGGCGCTTCCGCGGCGGAACAGTCGATTGGCGACACGTGGCTTCTTGGTAATAACCGTAGGTACTTGCTGACTATTCTGGGTATTTTTAATCTGTTTCAGGTGTTTAAAATTCTGGGGTTTGTTTTGTAATAGTAGACTCGATCGGAAATTTTAAATTCGTATTTCTTTCCGGATATTTAGAAACTGTTAAACTATTTGAACGGATATCATTAACTTACTGTTTCCCGGTACGGCAAACTTTCAAGTGTTGAAATTTATTCGGGTTTAAATCTTTCGGAAAATTGTACAAGTTAAGCGGTGGACCCTCTAGAAGACAACAAACCATAACTCGATTATGTGACCGTCTTGAACTGCCTTTTGAACCTTCGGGTTTGGGGCAGTACGGCGTGCCACATGTGAGGCGTAGGCTTGACCCTTCTACGGCTGGATCACCGGTACTGTGTCATATTCTGGGATTATTTGAACCCCGCTCAAGTGTTGAGCAGTTTGGGAAATTTTGGGTATTTGATTATCTGTTCGGAAAGTTTAATACTGTCTATTTATCTGGAATGTGATACAATATGCGGAATTCATAGAGTTAGGCATGAAATGCGGAGTATGTGATATTTCGGATTTACGATGTCAAAAGTGATTGTGGATTCCAAATATTGTAGCTTTACACTTTCTTTTCTGTGGCCGTAAGTGTAATATGTGATATCGCCGGTTTCGTTGCTATATGTCAACGACAATTGGGATGCGCATATTTACTTACGTTGATGATATGAGATATTATGTGCTGCTGTGATATGTTATATTGGATCGTCGCGATTAGAATAGCCGGGGGTTTTATGTGAGATGAGGGTTTTTATTTTCATTCATGTAAAATTCATTTGTAATGTAATATTCTTTTATTTGGGGCACTTCCAGGTTGCGGTTGCTGTCACCAGTGTATATTATTTACTTTTCCGCATTAGGTAGACCCAAGGTGGGGAGCACAAGTAACCGGGTTCTAGGGTCCAGTGGGAGGCCATCTCGAGGAGTCGAGACCGGGTCTTCTAACCCTAGAATTGGCAGTGTTACTTGCCGCTCTCGTAGGGGTCTTGGAATGTGGGTTTGGCTATTCATCGCGACCGTGGAATCCGTGTTTTATACAGGCTCGTATTGAAAACACGGACGTCCTAGTATATCCAATATTTCATATATGTTCTTCTGCTGCAATGTTCTGTGATGAGATCATATTACTGCCTGAGACGAATGCTTATACTATATATATATGTTGATATATAAATATTACTGCTTTCGTTTCTTCTGTGATGCTTAGGAAGCATAAGCTGATGGGATTTTTATTAATGAGATTAATAAAAGAAAAGAAACCTAAAGATGTTGTAGAATCAAAAACTTTATAAAAAGGGTAGCTACAGTTTTGCTTTGCACAGTGATATATATGATATATCCTGCACCTTATTCGATGAGGAAAGGACCGAGATCCCTTCACCGGGAGTGACTCCTTTTGCGAAACTGGCAGATGCTACAAAACGCGGTTTGTCTTTTGATTGCTTTTAGTGTTTTTCTTTTCACAGTGGTATATATGATATATCCTGCACCTTATTCGATGAGGAAAGGGCCGACGATCCTTTCACCGGGAGTGACCCCTTTAGCGAAACTAAGAAAAGCCTCAAAACACTCCTTTTCAAAAACTACATGATTCTACGACGATATCAAGTTCATTACGCTCAGGGTTTTCTGGAAAACCTGCGTAGCCCTCCGACATTTCAGATAGGTAATACTTAGTATTCGTGCTACGTTTGTTGGCTTTCGTCAAGGCGTAGTGTGCGGTAGCTAATTATTACTTATCTGTTACATATGATGAGATTGGGTTAGGGTAGTCGTGCGGCTTTGTTGGATTTCTTCAAGGGACGTACGGCTGGGTTTAATTCAATCAAGAAATGTTCGGGTTGAACTTGACTAGCGCACTATGGTTTGTTGGCTTTCGTCAAGGTCATAGGATGCTAGGGGTAAAAAATATTATCGGGAATTTCAAGTGTTGAAATTTGCAATGAGATTGCATACCTCCTATGAGATAGTTGGATCCCGATACCCACTGCGAGTAAGAGTTACTCCTGGGAGAGTTTTACACAGGACAATTAGTCATTCAAGTAGGTGTCTAGAAAAGTGTTAACGAGGTTACGTCTCTGGGAAAACGAGGTTTACTTTAATTAGGTCCGTGCGAAAGTACGGGGAACCTCCCTCAAAGTACCGACACCGATCTGGCTGAAAGATTGACGAAATTGTAGGGTGTAATTAATCCCGGCTAAACTTACCTTTTAGGGTTTTAAGGTAGATTTGATAAAAACAGTGGGAGACATCCTGATTAGATAAGAGAATAACCAATCTAATCTTGCAAGAGCATACGCTAAAGTGTTTTTCTTCTCTCTCTCTCCAGGTAGCGACCATGTCAGGCCATAATCAAGATAATAATATTGATGTATTGACTGAACACGATTATTGTACTGAGCTAGGGATTGTTGGACCCGTTCTTTCTTATAAGAGTTATAAGACTGAACAAGAAACAGGAGAATATCTGGATTCTCATGCCGCCCAAAAGAACATGCATGTTGATGCATCTTCTTCGGGTGTGTTAGTTATTGAGAACTGTTTCTCAGTTCACCCTACGTCCTGGGTATTAGATACCGGATCAGGATCCCACATATGTAAACAGTTACATGGGCTACGTAAAGGTAGAGAACTGGGAAAAGGTGATCATTCCGTTCAAGTAGGGAACGGTGCAAGTATTGTAGCCAAAGCAGTTGGCGAATATCACCTTGTATTACCAAGTCGTAATACACTGATTCTAAATGAGTGCTATTATATACCGAACATGATGTGCAACATTATATCTGTTTCTTTATTAAGTAAAGAAGGATATAATTTTGTAGTACAGGATAATGTAATGAACATATTCCTAGATCAAAAGTTGATTGCATCAGGCTCGTTACATAATGGCATATTCATTCTAAATCAGAATACAGTCCTAAATATCCAAAACACACACAAGATGAAAAGTTCAGACATGAACGAATCCTTCTTGTGGCATTGTAGACTTGGTCATATCAATGCGACACGACTGGCTAAGTTACATAGAGATGGTTATTTGAATCCGTTTGAATTATCATCTTATGATACTTGCCATTCATGTCTCAAAGGAAAAATGACCAAAGCTCCGTTTAGTGGACACATAGAAAGAGTTACCGAACTCTTAGGACTGATACATAGTGATGTATGCGGTCCCATGTCTACGCATGACAGGAACGGTTCTTCCTACTTCATTACATTCACTGACGATCTCTCTAGATACGGACATGTGTTTCTGATGAAACACAAGTCTGAAGCTTTTGAGAAATTCAGAGAATATAAGCACGAAGTAGAGAACCAAACGGGCAAAAGTATTAAGATTCTTCGATCTGATCGAGGAGGTGAATACTTAAGCGGTGAGTTCCTAGATTATCTAAAAGAGAATGGGATTCTCTCTCGGCTTACTTCTCCTTATACACCACAGCACAACGGTGTATCTGAGCGGAGGAATCGCACCCTATTAGATATGGTGCGCTCTATGATGAGCGAGGCTGAGTTGCCTATTTCCTTCTGGGTGTATGCGCTTGAGACATCCATACATCTATTGAATATGGTTCCTACCAAATCAGTGCCTACCACTCCATATGAGATATGGAAAGGGAAGAGACCATCTCTTAAGTATGTTAAGATATGGGGTTGTCCAGCCTATGTCAAAAGACAAAATCCGGACAAACTCGAGGCAAGATCTGTCTTATGTAAGTTTGTAGGATATCCCAAGAACTCACAAGGGTATATCTTCTACCACACTGAGGAACAAAAGGTGTTTGTTTCTAAACATGCCATCTTTTTGGAAAAGGAATTTCTTGCAAAAGAAATTAATGGCAATGAGGTAGAACTGGAAGAGGTTCCAGCAACACAAACTATAACAGAAGACTTGGTAGAACCAGAGGATTCAGTAGTACCCGACGAACCCCAGCCTCTCCGCCGATCTAGTAGGGTTTCTCGTCCACCTGAGAGATACTACGGTTTTCTCATTGATGGTAGAAGCGAGGATTGCATCATGGATGATGATGAACCGACTAGTTTCGAGCAGGCCATCACGAGTGGTGACTCAGTGAAATGGCTGGATGCAATGCGATCTGAGATGGAATCCATGTACACCAATAAAGTATGGATTTTAGAAAATGCTCCTGAAGGGGTAAAACCCATTGGGAGCAAGTGGATTTTTAAAAAGAAATTTGGTGTAGATGGAAAAGTTGAGACTTTCAAAGCTAGACTAGTAGCAAAGGGTTTTCGTCAATGTCCAGGTGTGGATTATGACGAAACCTTTTCTCCAGTGGCTATGCTTAAGTCCATCCGGATCTTACTTGCCATTGCTGCATATCATGACTACGAAATCTGGCAAATGGATGTTAAGACCGCCTTTCTAAACGGTGATTTAGAAGAGTGCGTGTACATGACTCAGCCAAAGGGTTTCGTAGATAGTGGGAGCAGCGGAAAGGTGTGCAAGCTGCTTAAATCCATTTATGGGTTAAAGCAAGCATCGCGGAGTTGGAACATCTGTTTTGATGTTGTAGTCAAAGAGTTTGACTTCATCAAAAATATAGATGAACCTTGTATCTATAAGAAGGTAGCAGAGGGTAAGGTTGTCTTCCTCGTATTGTACGTGGATGACATACTCTTGATAGGAAATGATATTCCTATGCTGCAATCAGTCAAGCTCTTCTTATCACAGAGATTCTCAATGAAAGATCTAGGTGATGCCTCCTGCATATTGGGAATCATGATCTATAGAGATAGATCTAAACGGATACTGGGATTGTCCCAATCCAGGTACATTGACACCAAACTAAAGAGGTTTAGTATGGAAGAATCCAAGCGTGGGAATCAGCCCACGATCTCTGGACTCACTCTCTCCAAAGAGATGTCTCCCAAGACTGATTTGGAGAGAGCTCGCATGCAAGGGATACCCTATGCTTCGGCAGTAGGCTCTATCATGTATGCGATGCTATGTACCAGACCCGATGTTGCATACTCACTAAGTGTAGTGAGTCGGTATCAAGCAGATCCTGGAGAGAGTCATTGGACAGCAGTGAAGAACATTCTCAAGTACTTACGAAGGACTAAGGAGATGTTCTTGGTGTATGATAACGGAGAACTCCAGGTGGAGTCCTTTACCGATTCCAGCTTCCAAAGTGATAAGGACGACTCTAAGTCGCATTCGGGTTTTGTCTTTACCCTCAATGGAGGGGCGGTATGTTGGAAGAGTTCCAAACAGGATACCGTTGCAGACTCAACGATGGAGGCTGAATACATCGCTGCCAACGATGCTGCCAAAGAGGCTGTCTGGATCAAGAAGTTCATTAGTGAACTTGGTGTGGTTCCATCCATTAAGCATCCAATACCTCTGTATTGCGATAACAATGGAGCTGTGGCGTTAGCCAAGGAACCCAGGTCCCATCAGAAGTCCAGACATATTATGAGGCGGTATCACCTGATCAGGGAGATAGTTGATCGCCGGGAGATCGAGGTCAGGAGAGTAAATACGAAGGACAACACTGCGGATCCATTCATGAAGGCTATTCCCCAGATACAGTTTGAGAGATTATTCGGGATGCCAGGTATGCGATACTACAGCAGCTGGCCTTAGTGCAAGTGGGAGATTGTTAGTTATGTATATGCCCTAGAGGCCATTGTTGTATATATGATGTGTATTATAATGGATGCTTGGTTATATATAGAGATGACTTTCTTGCTCGTCATGATAGTATGCTATTTGGTTTCACTTTATCTTAACATGTTGACTAGTATTGGTTTACTGTTTTACTCTCACATGTTGATAAAGCCCTTAGGATCTGTACTCGACTACTGGGACTATGATGAGATCATACTAGTAGGGCCGCGATAGTCGATGAGTACATCCTATAACTGTTCCTAGTCGAGGGTATATCGAGACAGGGCATCGATACACCAGAGTAGACTAGCGTATACGCATCTTGACCCATATGATGGGCGATGGATGATCCCATATCCATCGGTGTTAGACATCAGAGATGGTGTACGGGTGCTCAGTGGAGACTGGGTACACTGGACGGACTCGCCGAGAACTCCCACATGGTGATATACCACACGTCAGATGGCAGTTCTCCGGTGACACAGGTACAGGGTAGTCTGAAGACCCGAGATCGTCATAGAGTCTTGTGTGATTCCCACTATGCTTTGATTTCCACCTTACCACGTCCAAGAGGGCGTTCAAAACGGTGTCTTTTGGGTAGAGTCCCGAATCACATGGAGGAAATGAGCGATAGGAGGGGATTCGTCTCTCCCGGTATAGGGAGTTGATGTTGTGCTGTGTTCGATTGGCTATAACTGGAAGTCCCTGGCCAGGGCTGATATAGAGATTTACTGGTAAGTGTTACTAGTAGTTTCTCGACCCGTTATGAGCCACACATCGACACGACTTATCGGTTACTGGGGTCTGACGTATACCACCCCTAGACTTGATATGCGACATATCAGACGAACAGACCGGACTGTACGGGAGTGTTACTGATCGGATTCACAGGAGAACGCACAGGCTAGCTTGTTGATCTTCTGATCGCTCAATACCTTGGTGGCTGTTACGTTTAGCTGACCGCTTGCAGCTTGTGGGTGTTTGATATTATCATCACCCGCTACCGGCGTATTGACGATTCTTTAGAGTCCTACACAGAGGTTTCTTGGCTCAGGCGAAACGGAGTAGAGGCACATATGTGATATGCGCAGGAACGAGAATAATGCGATATGGGATACCGTATTATATTCTCGCGATATATGGATATGAACCGGGTCATCGGATCAAGTGTTGATTCGATGAATCGGTACATGATATATTAGTCGGTAATATTCGATATAGCCGGATCGTCGAATCAAGTGTTGATTCGATGATTTAATGTATAATGATATATATGATATATTGTATTACATTATCTAATATTGGCTCGCTTTATTATTTCATTTTCTCAGTGGATGATACATTGATATATATGCGATATATGTTAATTGTATTATTTTCTTTTGTTGCAAATATATAATATATATGTGATATATATTATTGTGACATGATATGATTAATTGTTAAACATGTTTAAGGATGATTAATTGAGGTTAAGGTTTGATTAGGGTTGGATGCTTCAAGTTCCTTCTAGAAGCTTTCTTCTTTTGTCATTCTTAAGATATTTAAAATGACACATTCTTTTAACCTAACCAAACCCTAACCCTAGTTGTTTCTCTACTCATTCTTATCCATTTATCCTTGACCATGGTTCACATATCAATCATATACTTTATTTTCTATTCATCACAAAAGTATTAATTCATATTATGATTATCCATTATCTTCTTCTTTTCTCTCTTGAAGAAGCTCTCTTGAAAATCCTAAAGTGATGATAAAATATGAGAAAATGATATAAAAAGAAAGCAAAATTACTACTCTCTCATCCTCATCTCATCTAGCCCTTGAGATTAGTGTGTTCTTCTCTTTTGAGTGAGAAAGCTTGAGTCGAAGCAACTTCAAGGTAGATCATCGGAGATTTGGATTACGACAAGCTAGAATGGATCGTTCGAGTCGTGGAGCCTCTCATGAGTCCGGGAGATCGTGGATCGCGGCAAAGGGACTTCTACTCGGAGCTTGTGAAGTGAAGGAGCGGACTACAAAGGTTGTAATCCCTCACACTTAGATAAAAGTTATCTTCTTGCATGTTAAACCCTAATAATCTAGCAAAGATCCCGGCTTTGGGTTGTTCGGCACGTCTAAAATTTAATCCGGGCATGTTTGATGCTTTATGAACCTTCACAAGAGTGCCTAGGAACCCTACAGAATCCTAGGGGCTCTATCAACGTGTAATAGCGACTCGTAAGGTCACCTAAAGCAGTACACGATGATAAAGATAAACCAGATAGCATACTATCAACTTGAGTAAGACTGTCCTACTGGGACAGGTCCTCCCCTCAATCATTGCAATCACGTGCCTGTGATCCAATAATTGACTCTGAGGGCACTATCTCCAACAGGTTTGCTCATAGAGGACGAGGTTGCAAAGGCAGAGGACAGCCAGCTGCCGGCAGAGGACAGCCAGCTGCCGGCAGAGGACAGCCAGTTGCTAGTCGGGGACCGCCAGTCGTAGGTAGAGGACTGGAATGGGTTTTCGCTTTGACGAATCAGGACACACAGGCGTCTAATGCAGTGGTCTCAGGTACCCTTTCAGTATGTTCTGTTGACGCACACGTGTTGTTTGATCCGGGAACCACGCACTCGTACGTTTCCACACATTTTTGCTGAGTTTGGGTAGAGAGTCTTGTTTGCATGATCAGCTGCTTGCCGTGACCACTCTTGTGGGCAAGTCGTTTATTGCTAGACACGTGTACCGGTCGTGTGTTGTCCGTATTGGTGAGAGAGAGTTGCCTGTCGACTTGATCCTTCTTGAGATGTTGGACTTCGACGTTCGCCTGGGAATGGACTGGTTAGCCACGTGCTACGCGTCTGTGGACTACCGTGAGAAGAAAGTTAGGTTTTGTTTTCCCGGCGAGTCGGTTTTTGTTGTGCAGGGGGACCGTGGTGCTGCCCCTCACAGTTTGATTTCGTCTCTTCACGCTGGACAGCTCTTGAGGAAGGGATGTCAAGGAATTTTAGCTTATGTTTGCGATACTAGAGCATCAATGGTTCCGTTGGACCAGGTTCCGATTGTTAGTGAGTTCCCTGATGTTTTCCCTGACGAGCTTCCTGGGCTACCGCCTGAGCACGATATTGTTTTCTGCATTGACTTGAATCCCGACACAGGGCCTATTTCCATACCGCCTTATCGGATGGCCCCTACGGAGCTTAAAGAGTTGAAAGGTCAGTTGCAAGATTTGCTGGATAAGGGGCTTATTCGACCTAGTGTGTCTCCTTTGGGTGCTCCTGTCCTGTTTGTCAACAAGAAGGACGGCAGTTTACGCTTGTGTATTGACTACCGCCAGCTGAACAGGGTTACCGTACGGAACAGATATCCTTTACCACGCATCGACGACTTGTTCGACCAGCTTCAGGGTGAAGAATACTTTTCGAGGATCGACTTGCGATCAGGCTACCATCAGTTGCGGGTTCGACAGGAGGATATTCTGAGGGCGGCTTTTCGCACACGTTACGACCACTCTGAGTTTTTGGTGATGTCGTTGGACTCGCCAATGCCCCAGCAGCATTAATGGACTTGATGAACCGTATTTTCAGGCCGTATCTTGATCTGTTCATCATCGTATTCATTGACGACATTTTGGTGTATTCCCGGAGCCGAGAGGAGCACGAGCAGCACCTGTGGATTATATTGCAGACTTTGAGGGAGCACCAGCTGTTCGTAAAATTCTCCAAGTGCGCGTTCTGTCTTGACAGCGTAAATTTCTTGGGTCACGTGATTACGCAAGATGGCATATGTATGGACCCGAAGAAGATTGAGGCCATTCAGCATTGGCCCAGACTAGCATCGGTTAAAAAGATCCGCAGCTTTCTAGGACTGGCCGGCTACTACCGACGATTTGAACAGGATTCCTACCGTATTGTTGCACCGTTGACCGAGTTCACCCGGAAGGGAGTTCCTTTTGATTGGACAGAGGAGTGCGAGCATAGCTTTCAGCAGTTGCAGACTCGTTTGACTACGGCGCCGGTGTTATCATTGCCTTTGGGATCGGGCGGATTTGTGGTCTATTGTAACGCTTCTCGAGTAGGGCTAGTGTGCGTATTGATGCAGCACGACAGGGTGATCGTGAATGCTTCTCGGCAGATGAAGAAACACGAACATAACTACCCCACTCACGATTTGGAGATGGCTGCAGTGGTCTTTTCACTCAAGTTCTGGCGACATTACCTATACGGAGAGTCGTGCCAGATATTCACTGATCACAAGAGCTTGAAGTACATATTTGAGCAGCGAGACCTGAATCTTAGACAGCGCCGTTGGATGGAGTTAGTAAAGGACTATGATTGTGAGATCCTTTATCACCCGGGAAAGGCGAATGTTGTGGCGGATGCTTTGAGTAGGAGGCCCGGGGGGAGTCTGTCTTTTTTTAGCGCTATGCAGAGGCAGTCGTCGGCAGATTGGCATATTTTATGCGACAGCCAAGTGCAGTTCGAGTTCACTCCGATCGGGGGACAGCTTGCGCATGTTCGTGCACGCCCATAGTTGTTTGACCATATACATGAGGCACAGTACAGTGATGACTGTTGTTCAGAGATCATGGCACAGATTGGACAGGGCAGATTTTCCGAGTTCGTGATTGATGATCAGGGGATACTACGAATTGGGACTAGACAGTGCGTACCAGATGCTGAGGGACTACGGCATGAGATTCTTGAGGAGGCACATCGATCGGTATACAGTGTTCATCCGGGTTCCACCAAGATGTACCATGATATGAGAGATGTTTACTGGTGGGACGGGATGAAGAGGGACGTCACAGACTTTGTGTCGAGATGCCTGACTTGTCAGCAAGTCAAGGCCGAGCACCAGAGTCCCATTCCGGAGTGGAAATGGGAGCTGATTTCGATGGACTTTATGGTCTACCCAGGAATAGTCGAGGGTATGACTCCATTTAGGTGATTGTGGATCGATTGACAAAGGCATCTCACTTCCTGCCGGTGAAGACCACTTTCGGATTCGCTCAGTATGCCCAGATATACATCGACGAGATCGTACGACTGCATGGAGTCCCAACATGTATCGTGTCCGACCGAGGCACCTAGTTTACCAGTCGACTATGGCAGAGGCTTCAGGAGGCTTTGGGCACCCGCTTGAGTTTCAGCATAGCATTTCATCCGCAGACCGACGTCCAGTCAGAGCGGACTATTCAGATTCTCGAGGACATGCTCCGAGCGTGCATTTTAGACTTTGGTGGTAGCTGGGATCACAATTTTCCCTTAGTGGAGTTCTCCTACAACAATAGTTTCCAGGATACTATTCAGATGGCACCTTTCGAGGCCTTGTATGGGAGGAGATGTAGATCGCTCGTCTGTTGGACAGAGCTTAGTGAGAGCAGTTTTTTGGGGCCACAGATCGTACAGGAGACGACCGAGAAGATACAACTGATTCGAGATCGGATGAGGACAGCCCAAAGCAGGTAGAAATCGTATGCTGACAGATGCCGGCGCAATTTATGTAGCGTTCCTAGGCACACTAAGGAGGTCTCACAAGGCATCAACCATGCCAAACAAAAATTTTCTAGGTGCCGAACAACCCTTAGCAAGATCGTTAACTAGATGTAAAGGCGAAAAGTAATGAAGCAAACGATTTTGCTACATAGTGAAAGGGATTACAACCTTTGTAGATCCGCTCCACCATTTCTTTAGCTCCGTGTTGACGTCCCTCCGCTGCGATCGTCGGATCCGGGACTCTAGCGATGGTTTCGTCGGAGAAATGATCGGGCTAGGTCATTGACTTTGAGGCCGAAGATGATCTACGTCGGGGAGACTCAAACTCAAGCTATTCCTTCACTCGGTCGAAAACTTTATGAAGAGAACACCCTATACTACATGGCAAGTGGTAGAGGATGAAGAAATAGGAAGTGGGTTCACTTTAGAATTGGATTTCTCACTCTTTTTCACATGATGCCATTGGAGCTAGCAAGCTTTTTCAAGCTTGATGAAGATGAAGAAGAAGAAAGAATGATTTCCATTAAAAGAATAATATGAACACTTATCCTTTTAATCATAGCACCATGGTTGAGTTAAGCCCTCATGCTTAACTCATGTAAAGAATTAACCATAGCATAAGGTTAAGGGTTGGGTTAGCTAATATCTTGAACAAATGACAAAAGAGTTGACTTTTTCAATGTTCATCAAGCTTCATGAAGCTTGATAACTTTGACCAAAGTCACACTCTTTTGTTATATGCTAAGTTAAATAGTAAACCCTAATCTAACCTTTGATATGGTTCAAGTCTTATACACACAACTTGTTTGTATGATCAAGCATGATACAAACATGTATACTTGCATATATCACATATAAACAATGTACACTTTCAAGTGAGAAAATCAATCTTAAGTGAACCAATACTAGTTACTGTAAAGTAATATATCAAATATATAATTATACATAAAATCATTAAATCAACACTTGATTTAACGATCCGGTCATATCGCATATAACCGACTAATATCAATAGTAACAACTTATCGAATCAACACTTGATCCGATAACCCGGCCATATTGAATACAACCGATCAATGTCACAAATCGCGAGAATAGAATACAGTATCACATACTGGTATTATCCTCGGTCCGGCACATATCTCATATGCGCTCCTATTTCATTTCTCTTGAGCCAGGAAACCCCTGTGTAGGACTCTAAAGACTCGTCAATACGCCGGCAGCAGGTGATGATCATATCAAATACCCACAAGCCGCAAGCGGTCTGCTAAACGTAACGGCCACCCGGGTATTGAGCGATCAGAAGATCAACGAGCAAGCCCGCTCACACTCCAGTGAATCCAACGAGTAACACTACCGTACAGTCCGGTCTGTTCGTCTGATATGTCGCATATCTCGTCTAGGGGTGGTAAACGTCAGACCCCAATAACTCGATAAATCGTGTTGATATGAAGCTCATAACGGGTCGAGAAACTACTGGTAACACTTACCAGTAAATCCCTAAAGCTGCCTTGGCCAAAGACTTCCTGTTATAGCCAATCGAGCACTGCGCAACATCAACTCCATATACCGGGAGAGACGAAACCCCTCCTATCGCTCATTGCCTCCATGTGATTCGGGACTGTACCCAAAAGCCACCTTTTTGCACGCCCTCTTGGACGTGGTATGATGGAAATCAAAGCACAGTGGGAATCACACAAGACTCTATGACGATCTCGGGTCTACAGACTAACCTGTACCAGTGTCACCAGAGAACTGCCATCTGACGTAAGGTATAATACCATCTGGGAGTTCTCGGCGAGTCCGTCCAGTGTACCCAGTCTCTACTGAGCACCCGTATATCATCTCTGATGTCAAACACCAATGGATATTGGATCATCCATCGCCCATCTATATGGGTTGAGAAGCTACACGCTAGTCTACTCTGGTATATGGATGCCCCGTCTCGATACACCCACGACTAGGGACTTTGAAGGATGTACTTATGGACTACCATGTCCCCACTAGTATGATCCGCATCATAGTCCAGGTAGTCAAGTACACATCCTAAGGGCTTTACCAACATGTAACAGTGAGACAATCAGTGTACAAGTTAAGGTAAAGAGTAACCAGATAGCATACTATCATATCGAGCAAGAAAGTCATCCCTATATATGTCCAAGCATCCACTACAATATACATCCTATGTATAGTAATGGCCTCTAGGGCATACATATAACTAACAATCTCCCACTTGCACTAGGGCCATATGATAGCAGTGGTTGTAGTATCTCATACTCAACCATCCCATAAAAGTCTCTCTCTGGGAAAAGGCCTTTCGTGAGTGGATCCGCCGTGTTGTCCTCTGAGTCTACTCTCCTAACCTCGATCCCCTGGAGATCAACCATTTACACGATCAGGTGACACTGCCTAAGAATATGTCTGGATTACTGATAGGACGGGCGTTCCTTGCCATAAGCCACAACTCCATTGTGACACAATGGCAGGAACGAAGTTCATCTCATGAACTAGTATACACCCTGACTTCCTCTTTGGTAGTATCTTTGGTAACGATGTATCTTGCCATTAATCGTCTAGTATGTCACGGTATCAAGTTTGGAACTCTTCCAACATACCGTCCCTACACTGAGGGTAAAGACAATGCCTGTGACTGACATTCAGTCATCTTTATCACTCTGGAACCTTTCCAGTGATTCTCCCCAGGACCGATTGATACCTTCTCACTACAACTAGTGAGTATTCTAACATCCAATTAGATCAATCTTATAGATCCAAAACCCAGGATTTAGTAGGTATCACTTTGATCCTATATAGAGAATCCTTGTGATAAGCGGAGATTGACCGAGCGTAGCATAGGAAACTCCTTTCCTATTAAGAGTATGTCATCCACGTACTCTATGAGGATCACTACCATACTCCCTACTACCTTTTTGTACATACAAGGTTCATCTACCATTTTGATGATGTCAAACTCTTTGACTATCACATCAAAACAGATGTTCCAACTCCGCGATGCCTGCTTTATCACATAAAACATCTTGTACACGTTTCCGCTGCTCCCATTGTCTACGAAGCTCTCTGGTTGTGTACTTATAGACGTTCTCTTCTAAATCAATATTTAGAAAAGCAGTCATGACACCCAACCACTAGATATCGTAGTCATGGTATGTAGCCGTGGCAAGTAGGATCTGGATAGACTTAAGCATAGGCCCCAGAAAAGGTTTCATCATTAGCCACAACTGGTCTATGATGCAAACCTTTAACGAGTCTAGCTTTGAAAGTCTCAACTTTTCCATGTACACCAAGTAATCTTCTCAAGATATACTTGCTCCTGATGGGGATTTAACCCTTAAGATAAAGCAACCAAAGTCCATACTTTGTTGGTGTATAAGGATTCCATCTCAGATCGATAAGCATCCAGCTATTCTTACAGAGTCCCACTCCTGATGGCCTGCTCGAAACTAGTTGGGTCATCATCTCATGATGCAATCCTCGCTCCCACTGTCATAGAAAAAACCGAAGTATCTCTCAGGTGGGTGAGGAACCCTACTAGATCGGCGGAGAGGCTGAGGTTCGTTGGTTGCTATTGAATCCTTTGGTTCTACCGAATCATCTGCTTCAGTTTGTATAGCTGGAACTTTTCCTGATCTATATAACAGACCTTGCCTCGAGCTTGTCCAGATTTTGCTTTTAGACATAGGCCGGACAACCCCAAATCTTAACTGACTTAAGAGATGGGCTCTTCCCTTTCCATATCTCATATGAAATGGTAGGCATCTGATTTGATCGGAACCTTATTCAATAAGTATGCAACTTCATAAGTGCATAACCCCCTAAAAGGAAATAGGAAACTCAGTAGTACTCATCATAGAGCACACCATATCACATAGGGTGTTATTGCTCCGCCTCGATATACCATCGTGCTATGGTGTATACGGAGGAGTAATGCTGAGAGAGAATCTCATTCTCCTTTAGAATAATCCAGGAATTCCGTGCTCAAGTATTCTCCTCCTTGATCACATCAAAGGACATAATACTTATACCCGTATTTAGGTTCTCTACTTCTAACTTATATTCTATGAATATCTCAAAAGGTTCGGACTTGTGTTTCAACAGGAACATATGTCTGAATCTTAAGAGATTATCAAAGAAGGTAATGAAGTACAAAGAACCGGTCTTGGTATGTGTAGACAGGGGACCTTCATACATCAACATATATCATCCCAAGAGTTCACTAACTCTTTCTCTGTTTCCAATAAACGGAGCTATGGTCATTTTATCTTTGTGACATGACTGGCAAGTTTCACAAGATGTAAATTCAAACTAATTTAAATATGCATCTATATGTAACTTCAGCTAGTCGGGTCGCATTGATATGACCTATTCTACAATACCTCAAGAAGGATTCGTTTATTTCTGAACTCTTCCTCTTGTGTGTGTTCCGTATACTTAGAACTGTAGTTTGATTTAGAACATCAATGCTTTTAGATAACGTGCCTGAACCGATCAACTTTTGATATAGGAAATGTTCAAAACATTATCCAACAATACAAAATTATATCCTTCTTTATCTAAATAAAGAGACTGATATGATTTTGTATATCAGGTTCGGTATCTAATAACATTCGTTCAGAATCAATGTACTGATCATACAGGGTGACAGTGACCAACAGACTTGGCTGCAACACTTGCCCCGTTTTCTGTCTCATGAAACTTATCACCCGTTCTCAGTTCTCTACCTTTCTGTAACCCTATGTAACAAATTACATATACGGGATCCTGATCTGGTATCACATACCCAGGACGTAAAGGACATTTGAGAAACAGTTCTCTGTAACGAACACACCCGAAGGAGATGCATCATATTCACTTTCTTCGTTTGGGCGGCACGGGAATTCTGGTAATCCCCTAATTCCTGCTCTGTCTTATAACATTTATAAGTTGGAGCGGGACCAACGTTCCCCAGCTCAGTATAACAAGCGGGTTCGTCAATATATCCGTTTTATTATCTTGATTAAGGCGTGACATGGTCGCTACCAGGAGAGAGAGAGAAGAAAACACTCTGCCTGCGCTCTTGCAAGATCAGATTGGTTATTATTTTATCTAATCAGGATGGCTCCTACTTTTTTTATCAAATCTTCCTTCAAACCCTAAAAGGAAAGATTAGTCGGGATTAATTACACGCTACAAGTTCGCCAATCATTCAGCCAGGCCAGTGTCGGTACTTTGAGGGAGGTCCCCCGTGCTTTCGCACGAACCTAATTAATGTAAACCTCGTTTTCCCAGAGGCGTAACCCCGTTGACACCTTTCTAGACACCTACTTGATCGGCTAATTGTATTGTGTAAAATACTCCCAGAAGTAACAATTACTCACAGTGGGTATCGGGATCCAACTATCTCATAGAAGGTATGCAATCTCATTGCAAATTTCAACACTTGAAATTCCCGATAATATTTTATCCCTAGCACCTATGACCTTGGCTAAGGTCAACAAATCATAAGCACTAGTCAAGTTCTACCCGTCATTTCGTGATTAATTAGACCCACCCACATGACCCTTGGCTAAGGTCAACAAAGCCACATGACTGTCCTAACTAATCGCATCATATGAGGTATAGGAAGACATCACTTAGCTACCGTACACTACGCCTCGGCTATGGTCGGCAAACGTAGCACGAATACTAAGTACTCTACTTCCTAAAATGACGGAGGGCTACGACAGGTTTTTCTGAAAACCTACCGCGTAATGAACTTGATATCGTTGTAGAATCAAATGATTTTAAAATGGAGTGTTTTTTAGGCTTTTCTAGTTTTGCTAAAGGGGTCACTCCCGGTGAAGGGATCGTCGGCCCTTTCCTCGTCGAATGAGGTGCAGGATATATCATATACATCACTGTGCAAAGCAAAAACTATAGAAGCAATCAAAAGACAAACCGAGGGTTGTAGCATCTGCCAGTTATTGCTAAAGGAGTCACTCCCGGTGAAGGGATCTCGGTCCTTTCCTTATCGAATAAGGTGCAGGATGTTCTATAAGGAACACAGCGATGCAAAGCAAGAACTGTAGCTACCTGTTTTTGAAAATTCGATTCCACAACATCTTAGGTTTATTTTCTTTCATTAATCACATTAATGAAGTCCCATCATTTAATATACCTAAACATCACAGATAAATACGACGTACACTTATGCCATCCGCATTCGCCTCGATGTCCCCTCGTGCACCGTTAGGTTAGGTAACTAACGGCGGAGCGGGGCAGGGCTAGCGCGAGTGCAAAACATAAGTAACATCTATATAATATATCATATATACTATATACTGTATCTATCACAGAACATCACATGATCACATCACAGATATCGCAGCAGAAGAATCATATGAAATATTGGATATACTAGGACGTCCGTGTTTTCAATACGAGCCAGTATAAAACACAGATTCCACGGTCGTGATGAATAGCCAAACCCACACCCCAAGACCCCTACGAGAGCGGCAAGCAACCCTGCCAATTCTAGAGTTAGGAGACCCGGACTGAACTCCTCGAGTTGGTCTCCCACTGGACTCCAGAACCCGGTTACTTGTGCCCTCCTCCCTGGGTCTATCCTAGTGCGGAAAAGTAAATAATATACAATGGGTGACATATTCCGCTACCTGGAAGTGCCCCAATAAAAGAATATTACATACAAGTTAATTTTACATGAATGAAAATAAAAACTCTCATCTCACATAAAACCCCCGGCTATTCAAAATGTGACGATCCAATATAACATATCCAGCAACACATAACATCACATGTCATCAACGTAAGTAAATATGCGCATCCCAATTGTCGTTGACATATAGCAACGAAACCGGCGATATCACATATTACACTTACGGTCGCAGAAAAGAAAGTTTAAAACTACAACAGTTGGAATCCGCAACCTTCTTACACATCACATGCCTAATCAAATGAATTCCTTAGACATCACATGCCTAACAATTATAAACCCCGCATTTTAGTCTCTATATCGAAAACACTTTTCAATATCAAGTCGGGCAATTCAACAAGATTCCCGGCATTTTGATCGAATGCTCGTCGCAAACTTTAGTAGACGGCCGCACCCCCGATACCGTCGACGAAGTGCACCAAGGCGGAACACCGGTTCCGCGAGCACCCGAACGGATGCTTTCGGTGACGGGGTTCTCCTACAGTCACTTGGTCGGGGCTATGGGGATGGCTGTCTATTAAGTTTACCCAGCGAGTATCCGCGTATGCTACGTGATTGTGACGGACTTTTGATCACATCAAAACTCCGTGGCAACCGATCAAGTGAGACTAAAGTGCTATGCTTATAACATTCATATCATTTATCTCATAACAACTTGTGAATTCCAATTGTTGTATCCCATTCCAGATAAATAGAAAATGTTAAACTTTCCGATCGAACATTCAAACACCCACGTTTTCCCGATACAGATCAACACATGAAATAAGTTTTAAAAAACATCCAGTTCATGCCTCAGTACCAACGGTCCAGCCGTAGATGGGTCAAGCCAACGCCTCACATGTGGCACGCCGTACTGCCCCAAACCCGAAGGTTCAAAGGGCAGTTCAAGACGGTCACATAATCGAGTTAATGTTTGTTGTCTTCTAGAGGGTCCATCGCGTTACTTGCACTACTCAGAACGTCTTCAAACCATGGAAAGATCCAACACTTGGAAATTTCCCTACAGGGGAAAAAGTGGGTATTTATATCCGGTCGAACTTTTTAACATATTCTAAAATTATCCGGAAAAACTTATAGACAAAGCTAAACAATCCGATCGAATCATCGATTCCCCAAAGCAACCCAGAAAACTCAACTCTTGAGCAAACATTAAAAATTCCAATAAAATACAGCACTCAATATATGATATTACTGTGCAAAGCACGTGCCAAGAACGAACTTGTTGGCCGCGGAACCGCCGCACATTCTTGGGTGGGTCCGCGGTTCCGCGCTTCTTTAGTGGACTTATGCTCACGTGCTTCACAGTAACTCTTACAATACACTGCTGTATTTTTTTGGATATTTTTAATCTTGAAAAATCCTCATTTTCAGAAAATGTCCAGAGAGGGTTGAAAGTTAGGGTTTCGGGGTTCGATCAGATTTCTAACATCGTCTACACTTCGCCTAAAGCTCTAGCTAGGCTCTGATACCACTGTAGGGTTCCTAGGCACACTAAGGAAGTCTCACAAGGCATCAACCATGCCAAACAAAAATTTTCTAGGTGCCGAACAACCCTTAGAAAGATCGTTAACTAGATGTAAAGGCGAAAAGTAATGAAGCAAACGACTTTGCTACTTAGTGAAAGGGATTACAACCTTTGTAGATCCGCTCCACCATTTCTTTAGCTCCATGTTGACGTCCCTCCGCTTCGATCGTCGGATCCCGGACTCTAGCGATGGTTTCATCGGAGAAATGATCGGGCTAGGTCATTGACTTCGAGGCCGAAGATGATCTACGTCGGGGAGACTCAAACTCAAGCTATTCCTTCACTCGGTCGAAAACTTTGTGAAGAGAACACCCTATACTACATAGAAAGTGGTAGAGGATGAAGAAATAGGAAGTGGGTTCACTTTAGAATTGGATTTCTCACTCTTTTTCACATGATGCCATTGGAGCTAGCAAGCTTTTTCAAGCTTGATGAAGATGAAGAAGAAGAAAGAATGATTTCCATTAAAAGAATAATATGAACACTTATCCGTTTAATCATAGCACCATGGTTGAGTTAAGCCCTCATGCTTAGCTCATGTAGAGAATTAACCATAGCATAAGGTTAAGGGTTGGGTTAGATAATATCTTGAACAAATGACAAAAGAGTTGACTTTGTCATTGTTCATCAAGCTTCATGAAGCTTGATAACTTTGACCAAAGTCACACTCTTTTGTTTTATGCTAAGTTAAATAGTAAACCCTAATCTAACCTTTGATATGGTTCAATTCTCATACACACAACTTGTTTGTATCATCAAGCATGATACAAACATGTACATTTGCATATATCACATATAAACAATGTACACTTTCAAGTGAGAAAATCAATCTTAAGTGAACCAATACTAGTTAATGTAAAGTAATATATCAAATATATAATTATACATTAAATCATTAAATCGACACTTGATTTAACGATCCGGTCATATCGCATATAACTGTAAGTCCACGGCGGCGCCCCGGCCGTCAACCCGACGGCCAAATGCGGAAACAGTGATAAACTTTAATTTTTGCGGACTTAGCAAACCGGCACCACCGCGCACTAAACACCCGGATCGTAACCATTAACAAGTCTAAGCTAACAAGAGGACGGGTTAGAGATATACCGAGTGATCTGAGTCCTCCGGTCTTCTCGTCGTCGTCCCGATTTCTCGCGGAATGTCCGGTCTCCATCTCCTCGCCGGAAGGGTACCACGTCGCCTGCATCTTTTACGGGCTCCTGCCTCTATACCGAGGCAACTCGGGCATGAAGCTGGCAAGTCGACATGCCCAAGATGTGCTATAAAATGTAGTGTAGAGTGCATGTCTCACTTTGGGGTATTGGTTGCCTTTTGAAGATGGAGGAATGAAGGTATGAAAAATGGTGCTTTCATTTTTCCTTGTATCAAAATGAGATGAATGAAATTTGCCACACCAGCAAAATCAAAGCTCTCCTCCTCTCAAAAATTTGGCCGGCCACATATATGGTGAGAATGGTGGACGGTGAACCAAAAATGTGAAGGAAGGTGATTGTAGGATAAAGGTGGAAGGAGATCATATACAAACATCAACCATGATTAATACATCTGTTCACATCAAATCTCATTAATGCAAAATCATGGATGAAGATAAAACAAAGGATGCAAATCCAATCATAATGAATACAATTGCAAGAAACCCCCCTCCACAAAAGTTATTTGCACAACTGCAAATAACCCCCTCTATCGGAAAAGTCCGGCCGGGAAAGAACGAAGGAAAACCGGCCGGAATGGAAAGCAAACTGGCAACTCCAGAAAACTGGTCCCGTAATAAATTACAGGAAAACCCCGATACTGTGCATACACACCCGTATTTGTATTCCGACCGAAATACAAATGCAAAGAGACAAAAGTACACAATCAAATACTAAGATCCGGCTTAAGCCAAAGCCGGCTAGTAAAAACCGTCTGATCACGATCCGTGCAATACCGCACGTATCTGATCGAACCCTGCCATATCTCCATACGGCCTCTATAGCGTTTCGCCCGAAAGCTTGAGTAACTGAAAGTGTGGTGGACTCTAAAGACTCGTCAATACTATGGCTGTGGATTTAACCACTAGCACGTCAGAGGTATAAGCCAATACATGACAGGCCACCAGCTATTGACTAAAAGGAACGTCGATGAGTGAACTCATCCTGACACCCAACTGAGCCTGTCAGTGACAATATCCGTACAGTCCGGTCCGTTCGTCTATGAGCATCGCATGTCGGGCCTAGGGGGTTGGTAAAAGTCAGACCCCCAAAAGCGGTACAAGTCGTGTCGGAGTGTAGCCCAGAACACCCTGAGATACTACTGGAATACCTACCAGTAAATCTCCTGCCTTGGCCAAGGTCTTCGTGTAATGGCTCTCCTAGACACAGCGCGACCTCACCCCCAATACCGGGAGAGACGAACCCCTGCAGATCCGCTCACCGCCTCCACGTGGCTCGGGACTGTACCCAACTAAAACCTGTTTGCACGACTCCTTTGAGCCGTGGTAGGGTAGTAATCAAAGCACAGTGGGAACTCACACGAGAAAAATGACGATCCCAGGTCGATGAACTAACCTGTACACATGTCACCAGGGAACTGCTATCTGACGTCAGGTATAAGACCAACTAGCATGTTCCCGGCGAGTTCTGTCCGGTGTACTCATAACCCAATGAGCACCTGTATACATCTTAGGTGAACCAACTGACACCAATGGCTTGTGAGACCGGCCACCGCCCCTCGTCGGGGTCTCGACTGTATACACTAGTCTACTCTGGAGTATCGATGCCCTGTCTCGAAACTCCTACGACTAGGGACCTTTTAAGGATGTGCTTATAGACTACCAGCTCCCACGTATATGATCGCCCTCATACTGCCGGTAGTCAAGCAAGAATCCTAGGGGCTCTATCAACGTGCAATAGCGACATGTCAGGTCACTTAAAGCAGTGCACGATGATAAAGGTAAACCAGATAGCATACTATCATCTCGAGTAAGACTGTCCTACCGGGATAGGTCCTCCCTCAATCATTGCAATCACGTGCCTGTGATCCAATAATCGACTCTGAGGGCACTATCTCCAACAATCTCCCACTTGCACTCAAGGCTAATTATTGCGATGTCGCATACTCACAGCCCGTGTGATACCGAACACCCAACTCCTCTACTTGTCAGTCTCACAAAGCTTGTTTGTGAAACTATTGCGTTCGAGGAATAGCCTCAGTGAGTTGATCCGCTCTGATGTTTCTTTCTATGTCTCTCTTTATCTCAAGTTCGCGGAGAAAGCCGTCTCCCGAAATGAGCAATACCTGTCTTAGAATGTCTTGATGTCTGATGGGACCTAGCTCATAAATGAACTCCAAATCCAAACTTCTTAGACTGTATCGTCAACTGAACTTCATCAGTATCCTGCGCCATGCCATCCTCAGTATTGCCTTGGACCACCTGTCCAAAATACTGCCCCTCGTTAGAAGGAAAACTATAACTCTGACAACCTCCTTGTCGTCCATGTCACTTTGGAAGCCTGGAATGATAATCGTCTCCTAAAGGAGGCAGCCATTATCATATTCCTAGAACATTCACTTATGTTCTAAAACTGCTTCCGACTGTATCTCCAGGATTGGGTCAATATCAACTTATTGCACCTACTGCAAGAACAACATCTGGTGTAGTACATGACATCTCATGATTGACTCAATTGCCTAAGCAAGTGATCTGCCAATCATGCACATCCCTCTCTACTTTAGTCTATAAGACACCTTTAAAGAGGATGATTCCATTACCTGCAGGTACACTACCATGCCAGGAGTCGTCCATTCTAAATACTCTTAGAATATTGTCTAAGTACCCAGATTGGGAAACCACCCAAATCTAGATCTAAAACTATAGATTTAGTAACCAGTATGTCTTATATAATGTCCAAGTCCTTTGTGGAGAAACCACTGTGTGACGACCAAAGTATAACCGATCGTAGTATAGGAGTTTCTTTTCCTATTCTGTGTATGTCATCCAAATACCATGACATCACAGCCTACTGCCTTCTCAACAGATCCATCCCCTATTCTGATGAAGTCAAACCTATGACTGTCACATCAGAAATAGATGATCTATCTCCGCTATATCTGCTTTAGTCTATAAATAGACATAAGCCACCTGTCCACCAATGCTTCCGCTGCTCCCACTGACTACGATAACCCTCTGCCAGAGTCATATAGACGTGCACTTCTAAAACTAGTTTAGAAAGACGCTATACTCATCCTCCTGCCGGGTCTCGCAGCCTGGAACAACAACAATGGCAAGTGTGGGTAAACAAGAACTTCCCTGTCACCGTCCTTGAGGCTACCGGAGTACCTCTCGGGTACCTGAAGTTACCCACCTTATCTGCGGAGTGGCCAATGGAATGTCAAATCAGATTGAATCTTTAGGTTCCTTATCAAATCTTCAGTAATCGTTTGCGGTTCTAGAATCACTTCCAGTTCTACCATACTCCCACTACTGTTTTCTGAAAAAATCCATTTCTTTTAAAATTGTGGCGAGTGAAGAACAATATCACTATTGATCTTCTAGATGGTAGAAAGTCAACCCTCGTCATAGCCTGGGTCAACCCACAAACAGCCATTACAGAAACGTGCCTATGAGTTATCCGGAGTCTGGTTTTAAGCATAAGCCGGACAACTCCCCGTACCTTAACATCGTTAAGATATGAACTGTTCTATATCTAATATAGAACCAGAGGCACTGATTTAATTGAACCAGATTCAAATCATGCAGCTGTCTCCAGTGCATGTTAACTAAATGGAGAGAGGCCGATCAGTGTTACTCAACTTAGGAGTACTTCCAATTATGAGTAACCCGAAAGAGAAGCAAGTTCTCTTAACCATTACTATCAACTGAATACCATGTACAAGTATCTACATCTTCGATCACTTTGAAGAATCCCGATACTTGCAACACCTGGTTCTCTACTTTATTCTTATACCTATAACTTCTCAAAACTTCGACCCTGTGTTTCTACGAAACACCTGTCTAAGAACTAGAGAAGTCATAAGTAAACAGAATACAGTACGAGGACCAACCCCTCTGTCCTGATGGACCCTAGACAACATACAATACTCTGTATAAGTCCCTTGAGTCTAGTGACTCATTCACTGTGTGTCGTAGGTTGAAAACTGTACTTATGGTTAAGAAGAATTACACCGCTGTTTAATGCTCCTTACCTAACCATCCACTGATATAGGTAAATTTCATCGACATAATATCAAAAGGTATATCTCACTCTATGAAAATAGACGTACAGATATATCAATTTGAAATTGGTGCACAACAGCGGATATTCAAAACCAAATATTTGCCGACCGGCAAACAGCCCAGATGATCTCCTCAAATATCACCGATTACAACGAATCCCGATATAATGAGGATGATCACCCAATTCCCAACAACTTACTCCCACTCATCATCTGTAAAACCATACAGATGTGAGAATCATACCTGGTAAATACATACCCTGGAGCAAGTGTTTAATCGGGAAATCAGTTTTCTTTTGACAGTACACAGTTGAACTGAAACATTGAAATGTTTCGATGGGGTATCCTGGTATTCCTAGTAATGCCTCTACCATTATCCAGATTCACAACTATAACCGTATAATTCTTTGCCACCTCTCCAAATCCCTTTATATGTCTTTAGTCATTACCTTCTGTACACCCCTTAGGCCAAATGGTTTTCTTCCTTCCCTACCGTTCGGCACCAGCCTATGGTTTGGAAGAAGACTATCCAATAAGCATAATGGGTGTACTGTCCTAGTCCAAGGAGCACTCGCAATGCGAGAGAGGGTGAAGATAAAAGACAACCGAATAAACCTTATTCCTATTTCTCCTGGACCAGAATCCATCGCCGAACTGGAACGAGTTCCTTTCGAGTTCGTATATAACCATACGATGGAGTATCCAATAAACTGTGGATCTTCGTAGTGATACGGAGTGTCCTGGAGAAATACAAAGGTGATTTAGGATTGGCGAAGAAATACTTGGTTTGGTCGTGAATATCAGTCGCAATCTACTTTGCCCTCTTACTAATCCCTTGCTTTGTCTTAATTTTAATACCTTCTGCACACCGTTTAGGCTAATTGGTTTTCTTCATTCCCTACCGGTCGGCACCAGCCTAAGGTTTGGAAGAAGACTATCCAATTTGCGTAATAGGTGTACTATCTCCTAAACTAAGGAGTACTCGTAACTTGAGAGAAGGTAAAAAGGAAAAGACAACTGAATAAACCTTATCCGTTTTCTCCAGAACCGGAAACCATCCTCGAATTCCTTCGAGTTCGTATCTACCCATACGATGGCTTTGTCCAATGGAAGTGGACGTTCGCAGTAATACGGGGTGTCCTGGAGAAAAGGGTAAAAGTAGGAGTGGCAATGAGGTCTGCAACTCTGACAATCCAAAAGCCAGTGTTAAGAAGGTTCGGTCAACTTGGTCACTGAGCCATAGTCTAGGGTCGGGTCAATGGTCGCTGCCAGAGAGAGAGAGAAAAGAAACACTCAGCGTGCACTCTATCCTAGATCAGAATGGTTACCAATTTATCTAATATGGAAACCTCCCACTGTACCTCAAATTCTCCTCCAAACCTGAAAGAAGAATTAGTCGGGGTCACCCGAGGAGTAAACCAACTCATCAGTAGGAATCGGGATCCAACTATCATCGCATGATAACGTGACGGAATCCTCTCACGGTATCACACTCCAGAAGGTATGCGCATATCTGGCAAGTTTCAGTTCTTTTGAAACTCCCGATGTGATTTTTACCCCATGCTCTTATGACCTTGACTTTGGCCAACATATCATAAGTCACATGTCATGCTCAACCCGTCATTCTCCAGGTTAATTTGAATCCACCCGTACCTACCCTTGACTTTGGCCAAAATGGCAGTACGGCTGTCCCAAACCAACGCATCTATCTATGCTGCATATGAATACCCAACAGCTACCAAACACTGTGCCTTGACTTTGGCCAACATACACAGCATGAATACTATTGACTATCCATATGAAACGACGGAGGGCTATGAATGGTTTCTGGCAAAAACCTTTAACGTAATGAACTTGATATCGTTGAAGGAACGGATAGCTTTTTAGAAAATATAGTGACGAAAACCTTTACTAAAGAGGTCACTCCCGGTGAAGGGATCTCGGCTCTTTCCCCGTAGAATGGGGTGAAGGATATTCCAAATAAATACCACGATGCAAAGCAAAAGAAATCGGCTATAGTGAAGTTAATGCCCTGACGCAAACTTCTGTCCAAGGGGTCACTCCCGGTGAAGGGATCTCGGCCCTTGCCTCGTCGACTGAGGAGCAGGATATTCCAAATGAATACCACGATGCAAAACAAAAGTGAACGTCCTTGCAATAACAGCTTTTTGAAAAGTGTTCCAACAACATCAGAAAAGGTTTGTTTAACTTGCATTGATCCGAATCAACGCAGTCCCATCAATTGATCACACCACAAAGAACGAAAATATACTGACGTACGTATATGCCATCCGCATTCGCCACTGGGTCCCGTCATCACCCGTTAGGTTAGCTAACTAACGGCAGAGCGGGGACGGGACTAGCGCGGATGTAAAATATATACAACATCTACTAATATATATACCAATATATTATATTCGCTCAAGGCGTGATAAGAAATGCAACATCACAGAAATGTACAGCATCACAGAACAATACAGATATCTGGGATCCCCGGGTTTCACAGAGCCACTACTGAAACCCGACGTTCCCCTGGTCTTGTGGATAGCCTGTGCAATGAAATCCTAGACCCCTACGGGCGCGGCAAGTTACCCGCCAAAACCTGAAGCGAGGCAGCCCCCTTCAGCGCCGTGAATGGACCACCCAGCACTTCACGGAATCCGGTAACTTGGGCACCCCTCCTGGGTCAACCTGTACCCCCTACGAGTGCGGCGAATAGCCCTCCAATCCTAGAGTGAAGCCCCCTCCGTCTCAATGCCATGAGATGCGGGCTTGTTGCCCTCCGGAACCCGGCTATCCGTGCACCCCACCGCGGGGTAATCCTAGTACAGAATGTAAAATATACATACAACGGGTGCATCGACCGCAACCAGGTCGTGCCCCAAAAGAATAATACAAACAGGCAGTGACGATAGTCCACATGTCGGACGCTCGCCCCGCAATATCAAATGTACATAATACAACAACACAGTACTAGCATTGCATCCTGGCAATCCCCACGACCGATCCGCAACATCACAGCATAAACATAGAATATCAACGCGAAAGTCACGTTCGCAAATCCGTCTAACCGGGTTATAGCAGCTAGACAGGATTTACCGATCGAGTGACATTCACGGTCGCAGATATAATGTAAATACTGTGAAAAATGTGTTTAAAATTTTCCGATTGACCAAAAATTAACAAGTGGGCCCCAAACCAATACTGCAGCACTCACAGAAATTCTTGGCCCAAATTTAATATTCCAAAATCCCTAAAATTAGCCCAGAAGCCCACTGGAGAAATTGGACACACTGACACACCAAGACTGCGGCGGAACCGTGGCAACAAGGGGGGTTCTGCCGCGGTTCAGCGCTATACTTGGGAGATCAGTGTCTCGTATTTCTCCATAGGTCTTAGAATTTCCAGTACATTAGTTTTCTACAACCTGAAAAAATTTTCGAGCAAGAAAAAATTCAACAGAAAACTGATGTGAGGAAAAATGTAGTTTTTGGAATTTTGGTCGATCGGAACTGAAAAACACATCAAACAAAGCTAGACGAAGTTAATGGCGAGGCTCTGATACCACTGTAAGTCCACGGCGGTGCCCCGGCCGTCAACCCGACGGCCAAATGCGGAAACGGTGATAAACTTTAATTTTTGCGGACTTAGCAAACCGGCACCACCGCGCACTAAACACCCGGATCGTAACCATTAACAAGTCTAAGATAACAAGAGGACGGGTTAGAGATATACCGAGTGATCCGAGTCCTCCGGTCTTCTCGTCGTCGTCCCGACTCTCGCGGAATATCCGGTCTCCATCTCCTCGCCGGAAGGGTACCACGTCGCCTGCATCTTTTACGGGCTCCCGCCTCTATACCGAGGCAACTCGGGCATGAAGCTGGCAAGTCGACATGCCCAAGATGTGCTATAGAATGTAGTGTAGAGTGCATGTCTCACTTTGGGGTATTGGTTGCCTTTTGAAGATGGAGGAATGAAGGTATGAAAAATGGTGCTTTCATTTTTCCTTGTATCAAAAATAGATGAATGAAATTTGCCACACCACCAAAATCAAAGCTCTCCTCCTCTCAAAAATTTGGCCGGCCACATATATGGTGAGAATGGTGGAGGGTGAACCAAAAATGTGAAGGAAGGTGATTGTAGGATAAAGGTGGAAGGTGATCATATACAAACATCAACCATGCTTAATACATCTATTCACATCAAATCTCATTAATGCAAAATCATGGATGAAGAAAAAACAAAGGATGCAAATTCTATCATAATGAATACAATTGCAAGAAACCCCCCTCCACAAAAGTTATTTGCACAACTGCAAATAACCCCCTCTATCGGAAAAGTCCGGCCGGGAAAGAACGAAGGAAAACCGGCCGGAACGGAAAGCAAACTGGCAACTCCAGAAAACTGGTCCCGTAATAAATTACAGGAAAATCCCGATACTGTGCATACACACCCGTATTTGTATTCCGACCGAAATACAAATGCAAAGAGACAAAAGTACACAATCAAATACTAAGATCCGGCTTAAACCAAAGCCGGCTAGTAAAAACCGTCCGATCACGATCCGTGCAATACCGCACGTATCTGATCGAACCCTGCCATATCTCCATACGGCCTCTACAGCGTTTCGCCCGAAAGCTTGAGTAACTGAAAGTGTGGTGGACTCTAAAGACTCGTCAATACTATGGCTGTGGATTTAACCACTAGTACGTCAGAGGTATAAGCCAAGACATGACGGGTCACCAGCTATTGACTAAAAGGGACGTCGATGAGTGAACTCATCCTGACACCCAACTGAGCCTGTCAGTGACAATATCCGTACAGTCCGGTCCGTTCGTCTATGAGCATCGCATGTCGGGCCTAGGGGGTTGGTAAAAGTCAGACACCCAAAAGCGGTACAAGTCGTGTCGGAGTGTAGCCCAGAACACCCTGAGATACTACTGGAATACCTACCAGTAAATCTCCTGCCTTGGCCAAGGTCTTCGTGTAATGGCTCTCCTAGACACAGCGCGACCTCACCCCCAATACCGGGAGAGACGAACCCCTGCAGATCCGCTCACCGCCTCCATGTGGCTCGGGACTGTACCCAACTAAAACCTGTTTGCACGACTCCTTTGAGCCGTGGTAGGGTAGTAATCAAAGCACAGTGGGAACTCACACGAGACAAATGACGATCCCAGGTCGATGAACTAACCTGTACACATGTCACCAGGGAACTGCTATCTGACGTCCGGTATAAGACCAACTAGCTTGTTCCCGGTGAGTCCTGTCCGGTGTACTCATAACCCAATGAGCACCTGTATACATCTTAGGTGAACCAACTGACACCAATGGCTTGTGAGACCGGCCACCGCCCCTCGTCGGGGTCTCGACTGTATACACTAGTCTACTCTGGAGTATCGATGCCCTGTCTCGAAACTCCTACGACTAGGGACCTTTTAAGGATGTGCTTATAGACTACCAGCTCCCACGTATATGATCGCCCTCATACTGCCGGTAGTCAAGCAAGAATCCTAGGGGCTCTATCAACGTGCAATAGCGACATGTCAGGTCACTTAAAGCAGTGCACGATGATAAAGGCAAACCAGATAGCATACTATCATCTCGAGTAAGACTGTCCTACCGGGATAGGTCCTCCCTCAATCATTGCAATCACGTGCCTGTGATCCAATAATCGACTCTGAGGGCACTATCTCCAACAATAACCGACTAATATCAATAGTAACAAATTATCGAATCAACACTTGATCCGATAACCCGGCCATATCGCATACAACCGATCAATGTCACAAATCGCGAGAATAGAATACAGTATCACATACTGGTATTATCCTCGGTCCCGCACATATCTCATATGCGCTCCTATTTCGTTTCGCTTGAGCCAGGAAACCCTTGTGTAGGACTCTAAAGACTCGTCAATACGCCGACAGCAAGTGATGATCATATCAAACACCCACAAGCCGCAAGCGGTCTGCTAAACGTAACGGCCACCCGGGTATTGAGCGATCAGAAGATCAACGAGCAAGCCCGCTCACACTCCAGAGAATCCAACGAGTAACACTACCGTACAGTCCGGTCTGTTCGTCTGATATGTCGCATATCTCGTCTAGGGTGGTAAACGTCAGACCCCAATAACTCGATAAGTCGTGTCGATATGAGGCTCATAACGGGTCGAGAAACTACTGGTAACACTTACCAGTAAATCCCTAAAGCTGCCTTGGCCAAGGACTTCCTGTTATAGCCAATCGAGCACTGCGCAACATCAACTCCCTATACCGGGAGAGACGAAACCCCTCCTATCGCTCATTGCCTCCATGTGATTCGGGACTGTACCCAAAAGCCACCTTTTTGCACTCCCTCTTGGACGTGGTATGATGGAAATCAAAGCACAGTGGGAATCACACAAGACTCTATGACGATCTCGGGTCTACAGACTAACCTGTACCAGTGTCACCAGAGAACTGCCATGTGACGTAAGGTATAATACCATCTGGGAGTTCTCGGCGAGTCCGTCCAGTGTACCCAGTCTCTACTGAGCACCCGTATATCATCTCTGATGTCAAACACCAATGGATATGGGATCATCCATCGCCCATATATATGGGTCGAGAAGCTACACGCTAGTATACTCTGGTATATCGATGCCCCGTCTCGATACACCCACGACTAGGGACTTTGTAGGATGTACTTATGGACTACCATGTCCCCACTAGTATGATCCGCATCATAGTCCAGGTAGTCAAGTACACAACCTAAGGGCTTTACCAACATGTAACAGAGAGACAATCAGTGTACAAGTTAAGGTAAAGAGTAACCAGATAGCATACTATCATATCGAGCAAGAAAGTCATCCCTATATATGTCCAAGCATCCACTACAATATACATCCTATGTATAGTAATGGACTCTAGGGCATACATATAACTAACAATTTAGTGTTTGCAGTTGGCGATCATGTTTTTCTGAGGGTCTCTCCGATGAAGGGCGTGATGAGATTTGGGCGGAAAGGGAAGCTTAGCCCCAGATTTATAGGTCCCTTCGAGATCCTAGAGCATGTGGACGCAGTTGCATATCGTTTGGCTCTTCCACCCAACTTTCCGGACGTTCACCCTGTATTCCACGTGTCGATGATTCACAGATACCTGCATGACCCTTCTCACATGATTCATCATCAGACCGTTCTGCTCGAGCGCGATCTTTCGTTCACCGAGCAGCCAGTAGTGATATTGGACCGGCAAGTGAAGAAACTTCGATCAAAGGTCTTGCTATCTGTGAAGGTGCTTCGGCGCAGCCCAAATGGTGAAGAGATCACTTGGCAGGCCGAGGGCAAGATGCGGAATAAATCCCCTCATCTCTTTGAAGGTACGCGTCGCTATATTTTTAAATTCGGGAACGAATTTCTTTAAGGGGGAAGATTGTCACACCTTAGATTGTGATTAGTGGCTAATTATACTTTAATGTGTGGTTTTTAGTAAAAAGTTTACCAAAACGATTTTCAAATATTTTATAAAAATTAATGATTATTTTATTAGAATTTAATTAAGCTTACACACACATGTGCATGTTAACTAGGGTTAAGTGTAGGGTTAAACCGTGTTTAGACAACCATGATGGACTAAACCAAGGCTAATATGGGTTAAGAAAGTGTCTTAGTTTTTTTATATATATAAGTAGTTTTGTAGGTTGACTTGGGTAGGAGAGAGAGAGAGAGAGAGAGAGAGAGCATGATGGCTTGAGCCATGCTTGCAATTAATGAGGAGAGAGAGGGGGGTTTGACTCTCAAATCTCTTATTTCTTTTCAAATACTCACACACTCTCTTTCTCACATCTCTCTCCCTCTCACTTACACACACACACCCCTTACCTAAGCAGCAGCAGCAGCAACCAACAACAGCAGCAGTTCAGCAGCAGCAGCAAAAACAACAGCAACAACAGCAGCAGTAGTAACAGCAGCATCACCAGCAGCTGCCGGAGCTCACCCTCTCCTCCGCCTCCTTCTTCTACTTCTCCTTCTTCTTGCACCTAGGATCCCTAGAGGTATAATCTCTGAACTTAACTTCTTTCTTTGTAGAACATGGTTATTTAAGCTTAAGATTAGTGTTTAATGTGATTCTAGTTCTAGATATGATGATTTAAGTGGAGTTTTAGCCAAGTTAGGATTTTTATGGCTATTATAGCTTGGCTAATTGTTTTAAGGCCATGTAAACCAAGTCTTGCCCAAGATTTCACTAAAATACCATAGGGTTTCAATTTAGTGTAATTTAACGTTTTAATGTAAATGTTAGCCATTTTAAAGTCTGTTGTTGACCCGGTTGCTTCAGGAAAAAACTGAGTTTACTGGGGCTTGAACACTAGATCTAGACCACACACATGTAGCACGAAACCATAATTCCCAACCTTGGCCGCAAATAAATTCGTTCTGGCCGCAATTTGCGGCCAGAGGGGGGAGTTGGGTGCCTGGGTTTGTTCTGGGGGAGTCTGCTGTATTTTAAAGGGTTTTGGGTTATGCAACTTTTTATATTTTCACTCGAGTCAAAATCTGGAACTTAAAATCCATTTTCGATACTTTTAAACTTGCGCAACACGTACGTTTTGTGAGTGGGTTTGGTGATTCCTATGTGTCACGGCGTGTCAGGGTAGTTTCAGGCGCGTATTCACACATTTTAGCGTATCGGATACACACGCGTTTAGTTCATGACGCGAGTTTCTCGTTTGGTTTTAATATCGCGTTTTTGCAGGATTTTAGCTTATGTGTATTCTTTGTGTAAATTCTAGGTTCGCAAGCGGGTACGTCGGACGCCGCAAAGAAGGGGAAGCAAGTTGTCAGCTACACTTAGTACGAGATCACGGTGAGTAGATTTAACATCTACGGGAAAATCGCCCGTATGGCGTTAAGCGTCAGGGCTTGATAGGATATTGTAGTCGCTATTCATATCAGATTTTTGTATTTTTATACCGCCCAATTTTTATCACATTGCATATCGGTAGGTACTCTTGAGCCGTGTTTTCTAGTCAATTGCAGGATACAGGTTCTCGGCTCTAAACGGTGAAATTCATGGAAAAACACGACAAATTCCGGATTACTGCCAACCACAGATAAAACACGGGTCTCCGCTCTCTATCCGTATGTTGCCACACACCAGTTTAAGAGACAAAATGGCAAATCAATGTCATTTTCATGCACAAGGCTCAATGGAACACAAGATCCAAGAAATCTACGCGGAGCTCGAGGAAATCATGACAAAAAGATCCACATCCAATCACCTTTTGATCCACTAAAATTCTGGAAGAAATTTGGAAAGATTATCAGAAAAAACATATGCTGAACTACAGACAAGAGCAGACCAGGGAACCCCACAATGCCCGAGAAGCCAACTCCACTATAGTGCCGCGGTTCCGCGGCATAAACATGCTTAGGCCGCGGAACCGCGGCCTTACGGCCTCCTCAGTTGACTATTTTTCAGGGTTATTTTGGGAATTCTGTCTTATGGCAGATTGTTGCCCTAGGTTTCCATTTCCCTGCCTATAAATAGTCCAGAACTTGCCAAAGCCAAGGGTCCATAATCTTGTATTTAGTTTTTAGGTTATATGTTGTTGTTTTTCTTCCTCCTCTCATCTCTTCTCTATTAAAAAACTTGTAGTGAGCTTTTGTGAGTGAAGAATGAATAAAGAAGTTCTTGTTCTTACCATACTTGTCTTTTTATTTTGTTAACTATTATTGCTTGTAATTTTCATTTGCTAATTTAGTTGTTGTTATTTGTGTTTGTTTCGTTCTTGTTCTCTTTTCCTTTATCCTTAAACAACCATGATGCTTACGCTTGATCCTTTCCGAGATAAGGTCGCAAATAACTAGTTGTAATCTTCTAACCTCTTTCTTTCTATCTTCCTCCTTTGTTTTATTTTCATTTTTCTTGTAATGGGTGAGTAGTTTCCATACTTGTTAGGGTAGGATATGGAAAGTTTGAGAGAAGGAAATCTCTCTCACTCTTCCCTTGCCCAATATCTTAAATCGAACTCCCGTTAATTGAACCACAATCCGCTCCCTACGGCACCCTATCCTACATGATAGCGGTGATTCCGTAGTGAGACCGGTTGTGGTTGAATTAACCGGAGGTTAAGGCTAAGAGCCAAGAACGGACAGACAAGCACCAAAAGGAAGAACTTATGCGTTGGAAAGCCTAGCTTATACTCGCAAGTTCCTTCCTAGCCGTGCTAATCCCCGTTTTTGCCGATTACCGTAACACCGATATTAAGAGTAGCAACGAAAGAAGTGAGCGACTCCTAACCTAATCCTAACCCTAACAAGCTCTCTCTATATATCATTTTAGCACTTAAGTAATCTAAAAACAACCCTGGAAAATTTGCCTTAACTCGTTAAAGCACATAGAAAAAGATTCCCATCTCCCTGCGGACGACCCGTACTCAACCAGCTAGCTACAAGCGAAACCGTCTTGATTACGGTAATAAACTTAGCACGCAAAAACTCTACCAATCAAATTGCGCCGTTGCCGGGGAGACGGTAGTTTATTTCTTTGTGTAATTTCGGGTTAATTTGTGAATATAAATATAACCGGAAAAAAAAAATACATTGTAAACAAAAACCATCTTGTTATTTTTGATTAGTTTTTGTGCAAGTGTGCAGGATAAAAAGACGGTCGAGTTCAGTGCCAAAGACGTGGGAAGTTAGACCCATAACTCGCGGCTACACCGCGACGAATCAAGACGGAGCCAACGGTCTACAATGAAAATCTGGAGCAAATACAATGAGCAAATCAAGATTCAGGGGCTCTAAACTTGAAGAGGACACCCAGACCAGCACCTGCAAGAAATTTGAAGGGCCAACACATCATTCCTGCCGCGGAACCACGGCATAAGAGCCCTCTGGCCACGGAACCGCGGCAATTTGGTGCCCTCAAAAGCCCAAAATCTCAGTGAGTTCTTCTGCTCTCCTTCCCACTCCTCTGAACTCCACTAAACTGTGTTTTCTGCAACATTCTTTGCGCAAACTCTCTTCCCCCTTCCAATAAATTGTTTTTGTGCAGGATTCTTTGCGCCGCGCTAAAATAAAAATTGTTTGCAGTTGATTGTTACTGCTTTGCATTTATTAATACGGACTTTAAGGGGCTTGAAACCAATTCAGATTGGGTGGGGATTTCATCACCCTTCCCAGGACCCCAAAAATCACAAAAGCATATGAATTGACCATTGTTAATTAAAAAATACTAGACTCAGCCCTAAGGACTTCGCGCTCAATAGGACAGAGGACTAGTTACAGGCATCGGCCGTCTATCCTATCCTGACTTTTGCGGTGTCTAGGAAAGTGTGTCCAAGGCAAGTGGTTACTTAATTAGGACCACTACTTACGTAGTGGGCAGCCTCCCACTTACCTGGCACTTACCTGGCCGCAATTGTTGGAGAAGAGGCGGTTTGAGGTCCTATTTCTAGCCCTTTGGAACAGTTAGGAGTTGTCAAGCTGACCTAGGTGACCCTAGATCTAGGTGTGATTGTGCATATCTTGTTTGTGATTGCGCATATCTTGTTTGTGATTGCTTGAAGCCGTAAGCCCGTACATATTTCTGTAAATCTCTTTCTAAAAAAAAAAGAAAAAAAAACACAAAACCAAAAACTTTTATAAAAACCTCCCCTTTGTTGCCAGAATCCAATTTTTTCACCCACCACCCATCGTATTTCTCCTTTGACGTTTTCTTACCCTCACCTTCTCCGCTTTCACTATACTAAACTCGTTTAGTGTATGTCCGCTTGGACTCGGGACACTAGCGCCCGCCTAGTCCGCGTTACGTTAGTCGCTACCGACTACGCGATCGACTCAGACATCGAAACTCCATCCACGCCTCTTTCACCCTTACCTTTGCCGGCCAATTCCGACGTTGACCGGAATTCTGTTCATACATCTTCACCTTCACCATCACCAACCTCTTCTTCCGCGATGTCAGGATTTAACGCAAACATCTCATTGACTCCACCTCCTACGGAGGCAACTACCCCACCACCACCGCCTGTTGTAGCGCCGCAACGAATCGCGCTCCAGGATCGTTTCTATCCCACCCGTTCTGCACTTCCCACCTGTCTTTCTCTTCCACCGGCCAATGGGGATAATTTTGAAATTAAGCCCCACCTCATTAACATGCTTCCGCGATTTCATGGGCTTGAATCTGAAGATGCCTATATCTTCATCAACAAATTTCAAAATGTTTGTGCCATGATGAAAACCACCCAGCTGTCGGACGATGCTATACGGCTACGGGTCATTCCGTTCACTTTATGCGATCTTGCTGAAAAATGGCTGTATAGCACCGCTTCCCACTCCATAACCAGTTGGGACGAGTTCGTGAAAGCGTTTCTCAAGAAATTTTATCCGAATCATAAAACCGCAAGGATCCGTAACGAAATCAACCAATTTTCTCAGCTTCCTTCTGAACCCTTTTGGAAGTGCTTTGACCGGTATAAAGACCTTTTTGTTTAGTGTCCTCACCATGGTATCGAGAAATGGCAACTTTGCCAAACCATATACGAGGGCCTGAACCCAGCAACCAAGCAGTTGTTGGAAACCATTTGTCAGGGCCACTTCCTATCGAAATCTGACGAGGAAGCGTGGCAATTCTTCGACGACCTTGCGGAACAAACGCTACAATGGGAGAGCACCAGACCGACTTCTTCTTCTTCTACCTCCACTTCTACCGGTCAGTCTAGGGTAGGAATTCACCAACTTGATGTCTCTATTGCGATGAAAGCTGAAATGGCTGCAATAACGAGAAAACTTGAAGCGATAGAGAGCAAATTTTCTGCTCCTGCTCCTGCCCCTGTTCTTCCCATTCGTACCATTTGCGCTTGTTGTTCCGATCCTTCTCACTTAACCGAAGAGTGTCATTACAATCCACCATCTTAAGGACAGGATCAGGTTAATGCTGCATTTCAGCAAAGATCGAGGAATGATCCATACTCTTCCACCTACAATCCCGGTTGGAGGAACCACCCCAATTTCGCCTGGAATCAGAATCAGAATCAATTACAAGGCAACAATTTCCAGAGGCCACCTCCTCCACAACAACAAGCGCAACAACAAACTCAACATCCGTTTCAGCAGCCCTTCCAACCCCAACCTTTTCAAAATCAGACGAACAACTTTGCACCCAACAATTCTTTTCCACCAAACAACTTTGTTCCGTCAAACAACGATAAGGTTTCCTCACTAGAATGAAGTCTGGAGGCGTTCGTTAAACAATCGACACAATCCACCGCCAACATCCAGTCGTCTATTCAGTCTTTGGTGCAACACACTGCTGCACACGGGCAAAGCATCAAGACCATCGAAGCCCAGATTGCACAGCTGAATGCGGCGTTAAGAGAGCGAGAAAAAGGGAAGCTTCCATCTCAACCACTCCCAAATCCCGGTCACCCACATAATGTACATGTTGCTCTTGAACAACAGAACCATAATGTGAGTGCCGTGACTACATTGAGATCGGGAAGGATGCTGCACAACAACATCGGCACAACAATTGAAGATAATGACACCCCGGCCGCTTCTTCTTCTTCTTCGTCTTCTGAGCCTATTCTCCATTCTTCAAAAGGCTTTTCTTCTTCTTCTTCTTCTTTGAACGGACCCACTTCTCACTCCACGAAAACACCAGCTCTGGGATCCGTTCCAACTCCACAATCTCCTCCACAAGCATTGGAATCAACCAATTTTTAAAACGTTCCATTTCCAAACCGGTTGAGGTCCAATAAACAAAATCCACAAATGGAGAAGATTCTGGAGTTATTTAAGCAGGTTAACATTAACATTCCCCTTTTAGATGCTGTCCAACAAGTCCCGTCCTACGCGAAAATATTAAAGGACTTGTGCACGAAAAAGAGGAAGTCTCAGGTACCCAAGAAAGTTTTCTTGGCTAATGCTGTGAGTGATGCTCTTACCCAATCTTTACCACAAAAACGGAAGGACCCTGGCTGTCCTACGATTTCTATTACCATTGGGGATAAGAACATTGACCGCGCACTATTAGATCTTGGTGCCAGTGTTAACCTGCTTTCGTACTCAGTAAATGAGCAACTAGGTGTAGGAGAGCTGAAACCCACACACTATACTCTCCAAATGGCCGACCGATCGATCACCCATCCTAGGGGTGAGCTAGAGGATGTGTTAATCAAAGTCGGGGACTTCATATTCCCCATTGACTGCATTGTATTAGACACACATCCAGTAGCTAACCCCCGGAATCAAATTCCGGTGATACTCGGTCGCCCATTCCTTGCAACCTCAAATGCTATGATCAATTGTCGCAATGGTTCGATGTACCTATCTTTTGGAAACATGACAATTGATCTCAACATTTTTAGGTTGGGGAATCAGCCCTCCAAACCTAATGCTCATATACTAGACGTTTGCTCAATCCAGGAGATCACCCCAGAAGAGTGTGAATTCGAGGAGTTTTTGTTCGATCACGATAACCTTAACGCCACTAGTGCGTTCCTCTTCGAACCTGTTGTTGTTTCTGCGCCCGATAGTGACTACGAGTGTTTTACTTTCTCGAACGATCTTAGCCGCTCGCCACCCGAGTTCGAATCCTTCGAATTTCCGGATGAGTCACCTGAACCATCCAACTCGGTCTCGTACACTCGTTTTGAACCTTTGCTGGAATCCTTTGAGTTCGAGACCTTTTCACCAATCTTGCCTTCAATCGTTTCACCTCCAACGCTCGAACTCAAGCCTTTGCCGTCTCACCTTAAGTACGCTTACTTGGGTGAGAACGAGACCCTCCCTGTTATCATCTCGGCTTCTCTAGCTCCAGAGCAAGAGAAAGCCCTTCTTGCGGTCTTGCACAGCAATATGCAAGCTTTTGGCTGGTCCATGGCGGACATCAAGGTGATTAGTCCCCTGATCATTGAACATCACATTCATCTGATGGATGATGCCAAACCAGCCCGAGATCCACAAAGGCGACTCAACCAAGTCATGAAGGAGGCTGTGAAGAAGGAGATCGTAAAATGTCTGGATAGTGGTATCATTTACCCTATCTCTGATAGACAGTGGGTTAGCCCCATTCACGTTGTCCCCAAGAAATTAGGTATAACGGTCATCACTAACTAGGAGAACGAGTTAATCCCTACTCGCACCCAAACTGGGTGGCGAGTATGCATCGATTACAGAAAACTCAACGCCGCAACGCGGAAGGACCACTTTCCGCTACCTTTCATTGACCAAATGCTTGAACGATTGGCCGGACACGAGTACTACTGCTTTCTTGATGGATACTCCGGCTATAATCAGATTCCCATCGCCGAAAAAGACCAGGACAAGACCGCATTCACTTGTCCTTTCGGCACGTTTGCATATCGTCGCATGCCCTTTGGGTTATGCAATACACCCTATACCTTCCAGCGGTGTATGATGGGAATCTTTTCAGACATGGTGGAAAAATTTCTGGAGATCTTCATGGACGATTTCTCCATCTTCGGCGATTCCTTCAACGAGTGTTTGCTGCATCTTGACGCTGTCCTTACCCGATGTAAGGACAAGAACCTCACTTTGAATTGGGAGAAGTGCCACTTCATGGTGCGCGAAGATATTGTCTTAGGACATATCATTTCGCAAAATGGCATAGAGGTTGACAAAGCGAAGATTGAGGTCATTTCCAATCTCCCTCCTCCCAGATGCGTCAGAGACATCCGAGCCTTCCTTGGTTATGCCGGTTTCTAGAGACGATTCATCAAGGACTTTAGCAAGATTGTTAGGCCCTTGACTCTTCTACTGGCCAAGGACACGCCATTCGACTTCAACTCGAGCTGTGTGACTGCGTTCGAGTCATTAAAAAGCTCAATCACTTCTGCTCCCGTTCTTTCTTCACCTGACTGGACGCACCCATTTGAGATTATGTGCGATGCATCCGACTTTGCCACTGGTGCTGTCCTTGGACAACACATCAACAAGATGCCGCACGTAATCTATTTTGCTGGCCGAACCCTGAACGAGGCCCAACTTAATTATACAACAACTGAGAAGGAATACTTAGCTGTTGTATTTGCTTTAGAAAAGTTTAGGCCCTACCTCATCGGCTCTCGAGTCATTGTCTACACAAACCATTCTGCTCTGCGCCATCTTTTTGCGAAGAAAGATGCAAAATCTCGGCTAATACGTTGGATCCTCTTGCTTCAAGAGTTTGACCTTGTCATCAAGGACAAAAGAGGATGTGAAAACGTAGTCGCCGACCATCTCTCACGACTTCCTTCTTCGCCGTCGCCTCAACTTCCGATCAACGACGTTTTCTCGAATGAACAGCTCTTGACAGTATCTTGCGAACCCTGGTTCGCAGATATTGTGAACTATTTGGCCACAGGGCTACTACCGACTGAATGGTCAAGTCAGGACAGACTCGATTCTTATCCCAAGTAAAACACTTTTACTGGGACGAACCCTATCTGTTCAAGTACTGTCCCGACCAGATTATTCGTCGGTGTGTCCCTGACAAGGAATTCAAGAGTTTGCTGTCATTTTGCCACGATCAAGCATGTGGCGGGCATTTTGGCCCCAGAAAGACAGCTGAGAAGATCTTGCAATGTGGTTTCTACTGGCCACAACTCTTCAAAGACGCTCATGACTATTGCAAGACTTGCTCCAGGTACCAACACTTGGGCCGGATATCCAGGAGGAACGAGCTGCCGCTCCAACCAATCTTGGTTGTGGAGATTTTCGACGTTTGGGGGATAGATTTCATGGGGCCATTTCCCAGCTCTTTTGGGAACCTGTACATCCTTCTCGCTGTTGATTACGTCTCTAAGTGGGTCGAGACTGTGCCCAGCCGGACTAACGACAACAAGGTTGTCGTTAGGTTTCTTAAAAAAAATATTTTCTCCCGGTTTGGGCACCCCCGAGCGATCATTAGAGACAATGGAACTCATTTCTGCAATAAGACTTTCGAGGCCTTGATGCGGAAATATTCCATTAATCATAAGCTATCTACGCCCTACCACCCCCAAACCTGTGGGCAAGCCGAAGTTTCAAATCGGCAAATCAAGCAGATACTGGAGAAGACGGTTTCCAAAAACCGTAAGGATTGGTCGCTGAAACTCACTGATGCCCTTTGGGAATTTCGAACCGCTTATAAGACCGATCTCGGCATTTCTCCCTATCGGCTTGTGTACGGAAAGGCTTGCCACCTACCTGTCGAAATAGAGCATCGCGCATTTTGGGCGATAAAAGAACTGAATCTGTCTCTCGAAGATGCAGGCATCCATCGGAAGCTGTAGTTGAACGAATTGAGCGAGCTTAGGGATGAGGCTTACGATAAGGCGGTTGTCGTTAAAAACCGAACGAAGGTGTTTCACGATAAACACCTTTTGCGCAAAACTTTCGTGCTTGGTCAGCAGGTACTGCTTTACGACACCCGGCTACACTTCCATCCAGGAAAGCTCAGATCTCGCTGGAAAGGGCCATATTTTGTGCGGAATGTGTATCCGCGGGGCGCTGTGGATTTGGAGAATCCAAAGGACGGTTCATTTTTCAAAGTGAATGGACACCGACTTAAACCGTACCTTAGCACCGAACCAACAGAGGAGCTCCTGGTCTTACAGGAGCCGGTTTACCCTGCATAATCTTCCTCTGCCTACCACCAAACTTCGGTTATCCAGCCAAGAACAGTAGACACTGTTCCAAATAAGTTTGGGGGTATGTATATACCATTTTGTATTTATTTGTGGATATTCTTTTCCGTTTTTACTCTTTAAAAACATTATAAAAAAAAATATTGTATATATAACCGACAATTTTGACCCTTCAAATGATCTCTTCATGCAATGACAGTGAGGACACTGTCCAATTTATGTTTGGGGGTACGCTCGGTACGCATTTCTAACCTTCGCATTCATATGTATATTTTTCATCTGCATATTAAAATCCATAAAATCCATAAAAATCAGAAAATTTTCTAAAAAATATAAAAACTTTTCTATCAAGTTACCTAGTGGAAGGATTCTGATTCAACATTTCGACGGTTTTGTTTGATAAAATAAGAATAACTAAAGCTTAGGTTTAGATTTTGAAAACCTGAAAGATAACTCTCCTTTGAAGTTAACTATAGCCGATATACGTCTTTACATCACACTACACGTGTCGTGAGTTTTGGAAATTAGATGACAAGTCTTTTATGTCTAAAAACTTTTAAATGGATAAATGATTTTCTGAGGATCAAATAGGTTTGTTCTGAAATAAGTAATATCAAGAATAGTTTATGAAGTGAAGTGAATATGAAGGAATGTTATTGATGCCTTAATTGGAACTAAGTCTGAAAAATAACCCATCTGGAACTTGGTTGGAATGATTACACACCTAACCCACCAAACACGTCTTTTATCTAAAAAAATAACTGAACTGCCGGTTATATCTTTGTTCGTATTGAATCATCATGATTTTCACGCTAAATTGTCTTTTGTTTTTGGACCTAGGTAACTTGAGTAATTAAGTCCGCTGGGGTGTTTCTACACCTAATGCCCTAAAACCTACTGGTTTGGGAGCATTGGCCCAAAGCTCGCTAAGAAGCCTAGAAAGTCCAGATTAAAACAAAGTCAAGCAAGTGTTCTCTCCAAGTTAAAATTCCTAACGGTTCTTTGTGTGAGAATAATCTTGACAAAAGACAAGTTTTTATAAAAAAATATATTTCTAGCGGAGATATGAAGGTTTTATTCTATGATAAAGACTATTGCACGTTCACAGAGGTGTGTATGAAATGAAAACAAGAAAAAAGTGGAGTGAAAAATAAGACCTAGTTTCTTGTCAAGGAAGATAGAAATTCTGAAGTTGAAACTTTACTGGAAAACGAAACTTGAAAAATGCTTAACTCTTTATAAAACTTATGTGATCCTTTTAAAATTGTTATCTGGGCTTTATTGTGTGACATGATGACTTTAATCGATCCTTCTGGAACTTAACGACACTATTTGCACTACACGTAAAGTCATATAAAATCTTAAGTTAAATAAGAAGCGAGATGTGAAAAATAAAGGTTCGATAGTCTAGACTTAGGATAATAGAATTATTATTTTCTGAGACAAAACTTTAGGATTTGAATCATAGTCATTTTGCAAAACTAGTTTGACCGGATTTTGAGGGTAGTATCCGCTGAAAACCCTCAGGAGACAATACTCCTCCTACTAGGGACACCTAGAAGTTTAACGGCTTGTTGCACATGCTCAGTGCAATCGCGTTCCCTACGAAAGTGAGGTTAGGAAATTTTTTGTGAATAAATTGGCTTTGCTCGGGACGAGCAAATGATAAGTTTGGGGGTATTTGTTCATATCAGATTTTTGCATTTTTATACCGCCCAATTTTTATCACATTGCATATCGGTAGGTACTCTTGAGCCGTGTTTTCTAGTCAATTGCAGGATACAGGTTCTCGGCTCTAAACGGTGAAATTCATGGAAAAACACGACAAATTCCGGATTACTGCCAACCACAGATAAAACACGGGTCTCCGCTCTCTATCCGTATGTTGCCACACACCAGTTTAAGAGACAAAATGGCAAATCAATGTCATTTTCATGCACAAGGCTCAATGGTAACACAAGATCCAAGAAATCTACGCGGAGCTCGAGGAAATCATGACAAAAAGATCCACATCCAATCACCTTTTGATCCACTAAAATTCTGGAAGAAATTTGGAAAGATTATCAGAAAAAACATATGCTAAACTACAGACAAGAGCAGACCAGGGAACCCCACAATGCCCGAGAAGCCAACTCTACTATAGTGCCGCGGTTCCGCGGCATAAGCATGCTTAGGCCGCGGAACCGCGGCCTTACGGCCTCCTCAGTTGACTATTATTCAGGGTTATTTTGGGAATTTTGTCTTATGGCAGATTGTTGCCCTAGGTTTCCATTTCCCTGCCTATAAATAGTCCAGAACTTGCCAAAGCCAAGGGTCCATAATCTTGTATTTAGTTTTTAGGTTATATGTTGTTGTTTTTCTTCCTCCTCTCATCTCTTCTCCATAAAAAAACTTGTAGTGAGCTTTTGTGAGTGAAGAATGAATAAAGGAGTTCTTGTTCTTACCATACTTGTATTTTTATTTTGTTAACTATTATTGCTTGTAATTTTCATTTGCTAATTTAGTTGTTGTTATTTGTGTTTGTTTCTTTCTTGTTCTCTTTTCCTTTATCCTTAAACAACCATGATGCTTACGCTTAATCCTTGCCGAGGTGAGGTCGCAAATAGCTAGTTGTAATTTTCTAACCTCTTTCTTTCTATCTTCCTCCTTTGTTTTATTTTCATTTTTCTTGTAATGGGTGAGTAGTTTCCATACTTGTTAGGGTAGGATAAGGAAAGTTTGAGAGAATGAAATCTCTCTCACTCTTTCCTTGCCCAACATCTTAAATCGAACTCCCGTTAATTGAACCATAATCCGCTCCTTACGACACCCTATCCTACATGATAGCGGTGATTCCGTAGTGAGACCGGTTGTGGTTGAATTAACCGGAAGTTAAGGCTAAGAGCCAAGAACGGACGGGCAAGCACCAAAAGGAAGAACTTATGCGTTGGAAAGCGTAGCTTATACTCGCAAGTTCCTTCCTAGTCGTGCTAATCCCCGTTGTTGCCGATTACCGTAACACCGATATTAAGAGTGGCAACGAAAGAAGTGAGCGACTCCTAACTTAAACTAACCTAATCCTAACCCTAACAAGCTCTCTATATATATCATTTTAGCACTTAAGTAATCTAAAAACAATCCTGGAAAATTTGCCTTAACTCGTTAAAGCACATAGAAAAAGATTCCCATCTCCCTGCGGACGACCCGTACTCAACCGGCTAGCTACAAGCGAAACCGTCTTGATTGCGGTAATAAACTTAGCACGCAAAAACTCTACCAATCAGTCGCGTATATATTTATATGTATATTACTTGTGCATATGTACTATTGTAGCGTACCCATCTTTTGTTGCATATAGAAATTGTAGTTATGTAACACCGCACTGTCACTAACGGTTCAAGCTGCACGAGAACTATTTATATATTACACTCACACCGTTAGTGATTGCCATGACACTCGCACTATAGGATTGCTACGAACCATACATCATTTTGATTACCGCATCATTGATGATTAGACATGATTCTGTCGCATATTTGCGCATATACACATTCCATACCCATATTGGTGCACACATACATTGATATATCCATTTTGCGCACATACACATTGTATATCCATATTGGTGCACACATACATGGATATATCCATATTGCGCATATACACATTGTATACCCATATTGGTGCACACATACATCGATATATCCATATTACGCACATACACATTGTATACCCATATTGGTGCACACATACATTGATATATCCATATTGCGCACATACACATTGTATACCTATATTGGTGCACACACATATTGATATATCCATATTGCGCACATACACATTGTTTACCTATATTGGTGCACACTTACATTGATATATCCATATTGCGCATGATTGATTCGTTTTCCAGTGTATATGTAAAGAAATGTATAGAAATCACAACCAAAAATATTTTGACCGCAATCAATAACGGTGTCGATTGTAGCGCGTTAGCGAGTGCGGATCGTCCACAGGGAAAGTGAGATCCGTTCGTATTTCGAATTAGATGAATTGAAAATTTAATAAAAAGATAAAAAACAATTCAATTCAAGATTTTAAAGTTGAATTCAAGAATCATCTAGGTCTAAATCTAAAATCAAGAAAACATAAAAATCAAGAATTAATAAGTGATGATATCCAATCCAAGAATCAAGAATCGAAGTGAGGCTTGTAAGAATCGATCGGATCTATAGACGTGATGATATCTATTGATTACGTTTTCTTATCCATTAATGATTTGATACTAGATCGATGACGATTAATCGAGGTTTAAGGATCTTTTAAAGAAACTAGGGTTTCTTCATCTCATCCTTTGTTCTTTCGATGAATCTTATTCGAATTCTAGCCTTGAGTAAATTCAAGAATCGATCGTCAATCACTAATTAAGAGCGATCACAATCAAGAAAGCATCGCTCGAAACTAGGTTGCCGATTCTTCAATTTACACGAGTTTACAAAACTTACAGGAATTAAGAATCGTTTCAAGATTTATAACATCATCATCTATTGATCGTCTCGATTCCTCCACGAGCGGAGTTTTACTCAAACATCATAACACGAAAACACAATCACAAATTAAGATCTAGTCATGATGCAAGAATGTAAAGAGAGCAAGATATAGCAATTTCACCTTTATTTATCAACAATTTGTTACAATTCACTCGATCTACAAGAGAAAAGAACTTGATCGTCGATTTCGGCTTCGCTCGTCTCCTTGAGTCGTGGATATCCTTGGATCACTTGCTCCGATGAAGTCTGGCGTCGCTTTCTAAAGGATCGAAGGCTTCATGCTTGATTTGGTACTCGAAGTTCTTGATTTTGGCTTTGGATTTTAGAATTGGGGATTAGGGTTACAAGTTGTGTCACTCAACTTGTGTTGGGGATGAAGATTGAACTAATGAACAACCCCAGAAGTGAAGCTTTAGGGTTCCTTTTATAGCCTTAGGATTAGGATTAGCTTTCTTTAGAAGCTAGGTTTAGTTTAGCTTCCCTTGTAAGCTAGGTAGTTAGGTAGAAGCCTCTAGAAGTAGTTAGTTAGGCTTTAGCTTCCTTCATAAGCTTGAAGGTTAGGGAGAAGTTTCTAGGTTTTGTTTGTTAAGTGAGAAGCTTGCTTTGGAAGCTTGGAAGTTTAGCTTGAACAAGGAGCTTGCTGATCTGGCAGAAGACTTTGGAGATTTCTGGAGCTTGGAGTATATTTAATAAATGTGGGCCTTGAAAGAAGCAGTCTGAAGCTGAGCAGAGGTGATGACGTTGCAGGACCACCGCGGATCCGCGGCACGTGCCTGCTCCGGCCGCGGATCCGCGGTCACATGAGGGCTTCTCTGTGTGAAATTCTCTGTGCAGCTTTATACTGACTTTAGGTGTATTGTCTGATGTGCTGAATCTTGTAATTCCCTTTAGTTTATTGCCAGATCTCAAGTCTTGGAGTTGGCGTATTTTATCAGCATTATTTTCACAGATTTGGCTTTTCTCCTGGAATATCGTGCACAGACTTCGAAACAAGTGTTGCGCTATACAAAGATGATGCGATGCCATGATAAACACTCAATTTCCATCGAAATGTCAGTTTTAAGGTATAACACAAGTAATTCGGTATTTTACGGGTGTTTTGCTAATATGTGCTATACTTATGCTGAATACCTTTAGATGAATGCAAATGATAGGGAAATTGACGTGTTAAAAATACATTATTTTCGACTGATCAAATTCCCCCAAACTTATTTTCGGTCGTCTCGAGCGAATTGTTTTATTAAAAAGAGAAGGAGAAAATAAAGAAAGAGAAAAACTAACTAGCACACTTTCGTAGGCAACACGATTGCACTGAGCACGTGCAACAAGCCTTTAAACCTCTAGGTGTCCCTAATAGGAGGAGTGTTGTCTCCTGAGGGTTTTCAGTGGATTGCACCCACAAAATCCAATAATAAAAGGAAGACCGTGAAAGTTACATATAAAGATAAGAATCGTAAAAGAAAGACTTTGAAATTAGGGTTTCCAACTATGCTAGCTTTTCGGTTGTCATGAGTCATATCTTAATAGTCATGAAAAGATGTCAGAAATCACATCATCCCTCAATAAAACATCGTCTTTATTCTTCATTCCTACCTTTCTTCCAAACATCGATCATATAACCCTACGTGTGTGTAAAGAACATCCCTACACCCGGAGAATTCAATTCAAGCTATCATACTCTTGTCCATCTGCCTCAGTACTTTTTAATTTGATGAATATTTAGATCTGCTCACACATTTTCATGCGACCGTTAATACTTCTTGAGGTACTAATCGACCGATTACTCATGTGCTTGCTTATTAGGTGTATTTCCTTGTCTTGCACCACCTAAGGCTTAGCAGTGACTCCCAGACCAGTTGTTCTAAGGCATTAGGTGAAGAGGCACCCTCGCTATATTTTTTTATTGCTGCCTTGGCGACAACAAAACCAGTGTCCATTTTTCCGCACCATTTTATATTTTATTCATTTTCATCATTTTTTTTATTTCCTTCATACTTTAGCTTTTAGACAAGAGCATTTCAAGGTATTCTCTACTATCCCGAGCTTCAAGACGTGTGTAAGTGCGAATAGTAGGGTATCAACGTTCAAAATGTTTGGCTTCCAGAATAGGAAATATTTTTCAGACTTATTTTTATCTTCAGATTAGTGACTTCCTTCATCTTACAAACCCATGGGACAACGGCTCATAACTACTTAATACTAGTTCGTATAAGAAAACTTCTAATTTTCATGGTTTTCTTAAATTTTTCCAATCTTTTGGATGTAATTTTTCATTATCTAATATTTTCTTATCTTATTTATGTACACAATTAAATACTAAATATTTTTATCTTTTAAATTTTTATAGGTTTTAGAAAAAATGTTTTGTGCTTATGCAAAATGATATGCAAATGATGCGAAAAATAAGCACAAACCACCCCCAAACTTGTTTTCAACAGTGTCCTCATTGTTGCCATCCGCTAAATCTCAAAAAACCTGTAAGCTTGGGAGGAAATTTATTAAAGGGGGCAAAATATTTAAGTGAAGACCCTCCCCCAAACTAATTTTCTTCACTCACTTCCATTCAAAAGATAATGCAGTAATAATGGAGGTGAGACGGAGGAATTTTAATCAAGATAAAATGGCTCCTGTAAGAACAGGAGCTCCTCCGTGGGGTCAGTGTAAAAATACGGCTTTAGTCTATGTCCATTCACTTTGAAAAATGTGCCGTTTTTAACATTTTCTACCTCAACTGCCCCGTGCGGGTGTACAGTCCGCATAACAAAAGGTCCCTTCCACCGAGATCGTAGCTTACCCGCATGAACGTGTAGTCGTGAATCATAAAAAAGGACTTGTTAACCAGTTGTAAACGTTTTCCTCAAAATGTTTTTATCGGGAAATACCTTAGTCCGATTCTTTACGATTACAGCGTTATCATAAGCTTCATCGCGGAGTTCGCTTAGCTCGTTTAATTGCAGCTTCCGAAAGGTGCAGGATTGATTCAAGTCAAAGTTGATTTCTTTAATAGCCCACATTGCCTTGTGCTCAATCTCGACTGGCAAGTGACAAGCCTTCCCAAACACTAACCTATATGGAGACATCCCTAGATCGGTTTTATATTGTTAGTGTATATGCCCTAGAGGCCATTACTGTATCATACTAGTTTGTATATTACTTAATGGAAGCTTGGGATATTCACCATTGTATAGACAATCTTGCTCAAAATAGTAGTATGCTACTTGGTTTGTCTATACTTCAATGTGTGTTCATGTGTTTCTTTTAACATATCGCCTATACACATTAGTGGAGCCCTTAGGATCTTTGGTTGATTACCAGCGTTGTGATGGCAGTCACACTCGTGGGGGCTGGGTAATCCACAAGCACATCCTTATACAGGTCCCTAGTCGTAGGACTATCGAGACAGGGCGTCGATACTCCGGAGTAGACTAGCGTATGCGCTTCTCATCCCAACAGGGGAGACGGTCTGTCCTACAGCCGTCAGTACGTCGTACTTGAGATAGTATGCAGGTGCTCGTTAGGTTACGAGTACACTGGACATGACTCGTCGGGAACTGATTGGTAGGTACTATACCTATCGTCAGTTATCAGTTCCCAAGTGACTTGAGTACAGCTTAGTCCGCTGACTTGACACTGTCACTTCGCCTCGAGTGTGTTCCCACTGTACTTTGATTACTACCCTACCATTGCTCAAAGGAGTCGTGCAAACAGGTAGTAGTTGGGTGCAGTCCCGAAGCACTTGGAGGCAGTGATGGTTAGACAGGATTCTTCTCTCCCGGTATTGGGAGTTGATATCGCGCTGGTCAAGGAGAGCCATTACACACAGTCGTCCCAAGCCAGGGCAAGCGAGATGCACTGGTAGGTTTCCAGTGTTATCTCAGGGTAATCTGGGCTACACTCCGACACGACTTATACCGCTATTAGGGGACTGACGTTTACCGCCCCCATAGGCCCGCCATGCGATATTCTTAGACGAACAGACCGGACTGTACGGAGACTGTCACATTCAGGCTCAGTAGGAGTTCGGATGAGTTCACCTCGTCAGTCTTCTTATCGGCATCTACCTGGAGGCTGTTACGCACAGCTAGTGCCGCTTGCGGTCTGTGGTTAAACCTACTGCCAGCGTAGTGTCAAGTTTTTAGAGTCTCACACAGAGAGCTATTCTCCTTTAGGCAAAAGAGTAGAGGTCGCATGGTTTTGCGACAGGGTTCGGTCACATCCGTGCACCTGTGCACGTTTGGTGTCCGGGCAGTTATTACTAGCGGGCTATGGTTTAATCCAGATCCTAGTATACGTTTTGGGATTGGTTTTATCTCGTTTGTATTCGTGTTCCTCGGAACGCGGATGCGGGTGTGTATGCATGGTTGACAGAGACAGAGGCAGAGGATTCTCATTAGGGTTGTTGACTGTTGACTTTTTCTAAACCCTAATGAGAATAAGAAATATGATTAATAATAATATTAATTAAGTATTAGTGTGCAATGGTTTGGTTGAAAGTTTGACTTTGTTGACTTGTTGACTTTGTTGACCGATTGACTACCTTGGACTTGTTGACCATCATCATTACAATGGCTATCATTTCATGGCTAAGACTTTTTGCTTGCTTGTTATTCTTTACAAAATGAGTGCATGAAATGATAATGACATTGACATGAACCATCACATAATACTCAATTATTGTTATTATTATGATTATTTGGTTTAATGAGAGCATGGAGGTAAAAAGTCTTCTTCATTCTATCATATTGATTCTCTCTCATCCTCAAGCTCTCTCTCTTCCTCTTCCTCTTGCTCATGGTTCTCTTGTCTCATGAGTTGAGAAACAAGAACCATAGAGATAAAACCCAAAACACTTCTCTACTCATCCTAGAATACATGGTCTGGCAAGCCAAGTATTTTCGTTTCCTCTAGATTGAGGTTTGAGCCAAAGGTAGAAGCTTTCGGGTGGATCCATCTTCGGCACAAGGAGACGACGAGGTGAGGCTGATCCGACCACCACAAGGAGTTGAAGAGAAGGAGTTCAACATTAGGTATAACCCCTAACATAGTAGCTAACCTCTTAGTTAGATTGTTAGATAATTTGTTTAGCAAAGATCCAGTTTTTGAGTCCATGTTACCTCCACCGAAAAAATCATTTTTTACCGCTTCCGCAACCTTGAAAGAACCGGGGACGGGTAACGTGGACTTACATTGGTATCAGAGCCTAGCTAAACACTATCTAACATGTTAGCAAAGTAACTAGAAGTTCGATCGGAGAAAAAATCACAAAACATTCCCGAAATGTTAACTTTCTGCCGATTTTTATTTCTGTTCAAAAATTAATTAATCTTACACTAAAAATCGGTTCAGGGTTTTTAAAGAACACAGGAGAAAATTGGTCCGCTAACTCGGTCAAAGCGCCGCGGAACAGCGGCAAGAGCTTGCTCCTGCCGCGGATCCGCGGCCGAGTTGACTCGGCTGTGGGTCAATTTTCCTGCAGTGTTCTTATAGGGGTATTTTGGGATTTTTACAATATGTTTTTTCTGCCCAGATTTTCCAGAATGCAAATTTGTGTTTTTAGGTGGTTACAAATCCATATTTTGATCGAACTTCTATAGACTTTAGCTAACAGGTTATATCTGTGATGTGATATATATATTGAACGCCTGCTAATCGCTATACGTCGATTAGTGGGGGTTATACATATCTGTGATCTGTAATGTTGATGGTTTGTGTATATGAATTCGTTGGATTGTCGCGGATGAATAGCCGGGGGGTTGTGAGATGAGTGTTTTCTTTATCTTTCAATTCATGTAATTTGTAATTGATGTAATATTATTTATATGGCCGCACATCCGGGATGAGGTTGTAGCCGCCATTGTATAATTTCTTTTACTGTTTTTGCTCCTAGGATAGACCCAAGGTGGGGTGCACAAACTACCGAGTACCTCGAAGTGCCGAGTGGCCTACTCACGTTGTTGAGGGAGGTTGCTTAACTTCGGGTATTTGGCGGGTAGTTTGCCGCACCCGTAGGGGTCTAGGGTGGGGTATTGGCTATTCATCACGACCGTGTAATCCGCTTTTCGTTACAGGCTCGAACGAATCGTGGATTCCTAGTATATCCAAAGTATTTATCTGTGATCTGGAATGGCTATCATTGCATGTGACGAATGTATATATCTATAAATGATATCTATTTAGGCGTTGCTTATGTTTTGCATCCGCGCTCGTCCAGCCCCCGCTCTGTCGTTAGTTAAGTAACCTAACGGGTAATGATAGGGCCCCGTGGCGAATGCGGATGGCATAAGCGTACGTCATATTTTCGTTGTTTTTTGCAATGGTAAGATTAAATGATGGGACGCATTAAAATTAATGCAAGAAAATAAACCAAAGTTAAAGTCGTTGGAACAATTTAAAAAACCACTCGGTTTCTTTTCAAAAACAACTTTTAAACGCGGAGCTTAAGCCACTCCTTTTAAAAGCTATCAAGGTTCCTTCGATTATATCAAGTTCACTACGTTCACGGTTTCGCCAAAACCATTCGTTGCCCTCCGACGTTTCGTATGAATATTCAATAGTATTCAAGCTATGTTTGTTGACCTTCGTCAAGGCATAGTGATTGGTAGCTGTTGGGTGTTCATATGTAGCATAGATAGATGCGTTGGTTTGGGACAGTCGTATTACCTTGTTGACCTTCATCAAGGGTGTATACGGGTGGGTTCAAATTAACCTGGACAATGACGGGTAGAACTTGACATGTGACTTATGATTTGTTGACCTTCGTCAAGGTCATAAGAGCATGGGGCAAAAATCCACATCGGGAGTTTCTAAAGAAACCGAAACTTGCTAGCGCTGCATACCATTTGGAGTGTGATGATTCTGGTAGGATTCCTTCAGTTTTATCACGCGATGATATTTGGATCCCGATCCTACTGTGAGTATATGCTACTCCACGGGAAATTTCTCACTTAACGATCAATGCTATAAACCAAGTAGGTGTCTAGAAAAGTGTTAGTGGGGCCATGCCCCCAGGGAAAAGAGGTTCTTAAATTAAGGAACTTCACGAAAGCGTTGGAAAACCTCCCTCGAAGTACCGACACTGGCCTGGCTGAAAGGTTAAGCATGTATTGTACGGTGAGATTTGTTAGTTGTATGTATGCCCTAGAGGCAAGTATTGTACAGATGATGTATATTATATTGGATGCTTGGACATATATAGAGAGGACTTTCTTGCTCGATATGATAGTATGCTATCTGGTTGCTCTTTACTTTAACATGTATACTTGTCTCTTTATACTGTCTTATCGTTACCTGTTGGTAAAGCCCTTAGGATGTGTACTTGACTACCTGGACTATGATGCGGATCATACTAGTGGGGACATGGTAGTCCATAAGTACATCCTTCAAGGTTCCTAGTCGTGGGTGTATCGAGACGGGGCATCGATATACCAGTGTAGACTAGTGTATATGCTTCTCGACCCATGAGATGGTCGATGGATGATCCCATATCCATTGGTGTTTGACATCAAAGACGGTATACGGGTGCTCAGTGGAGACTGGGTACACTGGACGGACTCGCCGAGAACTCCCAGATGGTATTATACCCCACGTCAGATGGCAGTTCTCTGGTGACACATGTGCAGGTTAGTCTGTAGACCCGAGATCGTCATAGAGTCTTGTGTGATTCCCACTGTACTTTGATTTCCACCTTACCACGTCCATGAGGGCATGCAAAACGGTGGTTTTTGGGTACAGTCCCGAGTCACATGGAGGCAATGAGCGATAGGAGGGGTTTCTTCTCTCCCGGTATTGGGGGTTGATGTTGCGCTGTGCTCGATTGGCCGTAACAGGGAAGTCCCTGGCCAGGGCTGATTTAGAGATTTACTGGTAAGTGTTACCAGTAGTTTCTCGACCTTTTATGAGCCTCACATCGGCACGACTTATCGGTTATTAGGGTCTGACGTTCACCACCCCTAGACATGATATGCGACATATCAGACGAGGAGACCGGACTGTACGGGGAGTGTTGCCGGCAGGCTTTCACAGGAGTTGGAGCGGGCTTTCTTGCTGATCTTCTGGTCGCTCAATACCCGGGTAGCCGTTATGTCCAGCTAGTACCGCTGACGGCTTATGAGTCCGTGATGTGATCATCACCTACTGCCGGCGTATTGACGAGTCTTTAGAGTCCTACACAGAGGTTTTACTGGCTCAGGCGAAACGAAATAGGAGCACGTATGTGATATGTGCGAGACCGAGAATAAATGCGTGTATGTGATACCGTATTCTATTCTCGTGACTTTTTGTATCGGTCGGTCATATATGATATGACCGGGTTATCGAATCAAGTGTTGATTCGATAAGTCGATATGATGGATGTTAGCCGGTTATATGAGATATGACCGGATTATTAAGTCAAGTGTTGATTTAATAATTAAGTGTATAATTGTATATTAGATATACTAATTTACATTTACTAACACTTGTTCACTTTAGGGTTTTTCTCACATATGAACACTTGTATATATATATATATATGTGATATATATATTAAAGTGTTTTCTTTTGTATCATGGTTGATAATACACTAGACTTGGGTGTATGAGACTTACACCATGCTACATATTATGTTGGGTTTTTATATTTTAAGTAATTACAAAATTAAGTGGAGGATTAGATCAATGCATGAAGCTTGTGGAAGCTTGTGGATGCATTGACTAAGTCCACTTGAGTTTGTTTTTACCATAGATATTTCTTAACCCAACCATAAGTGTTACCTATGGTTATGGCTCTACAAGAGTTAGTATATGATACTCACTCACCATGGTTAGATCACTCACTTAATCATTATCCTCTTCACTTTCTTTTGTTCATCATCTTCTTCATTTGAACAAAAAGAAAAAGCAAGCTAGGGTTTGATCCAAAGTGAGAATCCTTGTGAGAAACAAAATTCTAAAAAGAACCCACTTCCTATTTCTCCATCCTCTACTAGACTAGCACTTTAGTTTAGGGTGTTTACTTCACTAATTCTCTAGTTAGTGAAGTAGGAGCTTGAGTCGGAATTCCCTCGACGTAGATCATCTTCGGCCTCGGAGACTTCAAGCTAGGTCGCATCCTTCGCGTCGTAAAGCCATGCAAGTGCCCGGGAGAACCTTGATCGCAGCGAAGGGACTTCAACAAGGAGCAAACGAAGTGGAGGACCGATCTACTAAGGTTGTATTTCGTATTCCCTTTAGAGTAAAGTTGTTTACTTGCTTTTAGATTCGCCTAAACTCTAGTACAAGATCTTGCTTAGGGTTTTTAGGCACATAAATTTTTAAACGGACATGGTCGATGCCTTGTAAAGCCTCATTAGTGTGCCTAGTAACCCTACAAGATTGATCCCGACTAATTCTTCCTTTTTGGTTTGAGGAGGGATTCGAGAAACAGTGGGAGCCATCCTGTTTAGATAAACTAAAATCCAATCTAAACTTGCAAGAGCATCATGCTGAGTGTTTTCTTCTCTCTCTCTTAATTGCAGCGACCTAGTGACCACACATAGATTACATCTAGATAATAAAATGACTGAATCTGACTGTTAAGATTGGCAAAGGTCTGTCCAGATGTCCATTGCCCATGACAAGCTGGGACACCTCTTTACTAATCCAACCCTTGCCGTCTTAGGATCAGTTTCCCCTGTCACGGATATTGATATCCGTAAGACATCGGAAAAAGACTGTGCGAAAGCCAAGTGCCTCGTGTTAGCCTCAGTTGATGGTGCATACCAGAGGCAGCACGAGAAGATGGACTTAGCTTCTACCTTCCTCCATAACAAAGATTTATATGGAGAGCAATCTCGTATCGCAAGATATGAGACCTCAAACGAATTGCTTCCAGCGAGGTTGGCTATCGGGTCATCTGTAGGGGGCAACGTCCTTATAGAGACCAACTATTTTGAGCTCATGGACCGGAAGACTACGTTGAAGAACGGGTCAGATACTGACTTGATTCTACAGTCTCTACCTTTTACCCTGAAGGAAACCAGGGAAGTAGAAGGAAAGGGAAGGGCAAAAGTTTCGGGACTGAATGTAGTAAAAGAGGGACATTCCTATTGTTACGGGAATGAACATTGGCAGAAGGATTGCAGGGCTAGCAAAGTCAGTAGCCAGAATTCGAAGCATGTTGTGGCTTCGGCTTCGGGTGTATTTGTAGTAGAGAACTGTATGTCAGTTAACCCTACTTCTTGGGTATTGGATACCGGATCAGGATCTCACATCTGTAATTTGTTACAGGCTCTGAGAAACCGTAGGTTTATCAGGAAAGGTGATATGACTCTCAGGGTTGCTAACGGAATGAGCATGAACGCTGAATCCGTAGGGGAATATCATCTTGGACTGACAACTGGGCAGATATTGATTAAGCATAACTGTTTGTTTGTACCAGGTGCGACTTGTAATATAATATATGTTGGGTTTACCTAGCACCTCTTGAAGGGTTTGGAAGTATCACATGTACCAAAGATTAAAATTTTAGGGTGCTAAGTAAGCATACAAAGAATCAATCCTAGAAAATTTGGGTTTCTAAAACAACACTTCATCACAAGTAGGTTAAGCTAGGGTTTTGAGAGTACAACCTTTGTAGCTCCCTACGCTAGACTCCTCGGCTACTTGGGGTTTGGAAAAGGTCCGCTTGAACTCCTCTAGGTCTACGATGATCCACCCGGAGTCCGCTTTGTCCAAGCTTGCAACTTCACAAGATCAAGAATGAAAATGGAAGCTAACACTCTAAACAAGTGGGCAAGACTTGTGTAGAATGATGTTGTGGTGGCTTTTCTCACTTCAAAATCCTAACTTGATGAGTAATTTGCTCACTAGAGAAATCTAGAGAGCAAAAAATGAAGGAGGAAGAAGATGATGGCCTTTTAGAACAAGAGAAAAGATAATCTCACTTGAAAAATAGAAAATATATCTATATATATTTTCCATCTCTCATCTCAAACCATGGTTAAACAATAATCATATTATTGAATTTGAGTTAAAATACAAAAGGAAAGTTAATCCATGGTTAAATGGTGGGTGAGCATGGTTAGGTCAAAGAAGAGTGTAGAAACTAACCATGAATTATCCTTTCCTTTTTCATTTTGTTTTAAAACAAATGCAATAATAATTCCTATATATAAAACCATGGTGTGAGTCTTATATTGCCACCATTTTCTATGTATATACAACCATGAAGGATGATGTATGAATGTATGTGTATATGCACATCCATATGTCCATGAAACAAGAAAAATGCATACATGCATGCATACATCCAAAAATACAAGAAAGGATTTCTAGTGAGAATCTAATGGTTAAATGATAAATCAACACTTGATTTATCAATCCGGCCATATCACATACGACCCTACCAAAAGCAACCCGCCCGATTAATACACGGTATCTCATACGCGCATTTTAACCGTGTCCATGCGCATATCGCATACGCGCACCACAACGTTTCTCCTGGACTAGGTAACTCCTTTGTGGGACTCTAAGACTCGGCAATACGCCAGCAGTGGGTGATGATCATATCAAGCACCCCCAAGCCGCAAGCGGTGAGCTAAACGTAACGGCCATCCGGGTATTGAGCGATCGGAAGAAAACAAGCGAACCTGCTACAACTCCCGTCTAGCCAACCAGCAACACTACCCGTGCTGTCCGGTCTCCTCGTCTCATATGTCGCATATTAAGTCTAGGGGGGGTAAACGTCAGACCGCAATAACCGATAAGTCGTGCCGATGTGAGGCTCATAACGGGTCAAGAAACTACTGGTAACACTTACCAGTAAATCACTAATCAGCCCTGGCCAGGGACTTCCCTGTTACGGCCAATCGAGCACAGCGCAACATCAACCCCCAATACCGGGAGAGACGAAACCCCTACTATCGCTCATTGCCTCCATGTGACTCGGGACTGTACCCAAAAACCACCGTTTTGCACGGCCTCATGGACGTGGTAAGGTAGAAATCAAAGTACAGTGGGAATCACACAAGACTCTATGACAAACTCGGGTCTACAGACTAACCTGCACAAGTGTCACCAGAGAACTGCCATCTGACGTGTGGTATAATACCATCTGGGAGTTCTTGGCGAGTCCGTCCAGTGTACCCTGTCTCCACTGAGCACCCGTATACCATCTCTGATGTCAAACACCAATGGATATGGGATCATCCATCGCCCATCTCATGGGTCGAGAAGCGTATACGCTAGTCTACACTGGTATATCGATGCCCCGTCTCGATACACCTACGACTAAGGACCTAGAAGGATGTACTTATGGACTACCATGTCCCCACTAGTATGATCCGCATCATAGTCCAGGTAGTCAAGTACACATCCTAAGGGCTTTACCAACATGTAAATATACGACAGTATAAAGAGATAAGTATACATGTTAAGATAAAGAGCAACCAGATAGCATACTATCATATCGAGCAAGAAAGTCATCTCTATATATGTCCAAGCATCCAATATAATATACATCATATGTACAATACTGGCCTCTAGGGCATACATACAACTAACAATATCTGTATCCTTACTTTCTAAAGAAGGATATGATTTTACTTTTGTAAGAGATGTGGTCCACATCCACCTAAATCAAGTTCTGATTGGGTCAGGTACATTAGAAAATGGAATATACGTATTGAATCAAGCTCAGATTTTCAGTGTCCAGAACACACTTAAAAGAAAGTCTCCGGAAACAAATAAGGCTTTCTTATGGCATTGTAGACTGGGTCATATTAATGAGACACGGTTAACTAAGTTACATAAAGAGGGATATTTGAATCCGTTCGAGTATCAGTCTTATGCCACTTGTGAATCTTGTCTCATGAAAAAGATGACAAAGACTCCGTTCACTGGACACGGAGTAAGAGCGAGCGAGCTCTTGGGACTCATACACAGTGACGTGTGTGGTCCAATGTCTACACATGCGCGAAGTGGTTATTCATACTTCATTACTTTCACAGATGGACATGTCTTCCTGATGAAGCATAAATCCGAGGTCTCTGAGAAATTTCAGGAATACAAGAATGAAGTTGAAAAACAAACAGGAAAAAGTATAAAGACACTAAGATCTGATCGAGGTGGTGAATACTTGAGTGCCGAGTTTCTAGACTACTTAAAAGAGAATGGAATTCTCTCTCAGCTTACTCCACCATACACACCACAACACAACGGTGTATCTAAAAGGCGGAATCGAACCCTATTGGATATAGTTCGTTCCATGATGAGTAAGGATGAGTTACCGCGATCTTTCTGGGGTTATGCACTAGAAACAGCTGCATATCTCTTGAACAAGGCTCCATCCAAGACTGTGCCTACCACCCCATATCAGATGTGGATTGGGAAGAAACCCTGTCTTAAGTATCTTAAGACATGGGGATGTCCAGCTTTTGTTAAGAAGCAGCATGCGAACAAGATCGAGGCACGTTCAGTACTGTGTAAGTTTGTGGGATAACCAAAGAACTCCAGGGGGTATCTTTTCTATTCCGCAGAGGAATAAAAGGTTTTTGTTTCTCAGCATGCCCACTTCTTGGAAACTGAATTTTTAGAAAGTCAGATAAGTGGGAGCGCAATAGAACTGGAAGAAATTCCAGAACCACAAGCTATTACTGAAACCTTGGTAGAACCAGAAGTTTCAGGAGAACCGGACATTCCTGCGCCGCTCCACAGGAGTAGTAGGCAGTCTCATCCGCCCGAAAGATACTACGGTTTTCTCATAGACGGGGATAGGGAGGATTGCGTCATTGATTATCATGAGCCTACTAGATTCCAGCAAGCCATTCAGAGCGGTGACTCAGTAAAATGGCTGGATGCAATGCGGACCAAGATGGAGTCCATGTACACCAACAAAGTTTGGACTTTGGACTTTGCTCCAGAAGGGGTAAAACCCGTAGGCTGCAAATGGATCTTCAGAAAGAAGATTGGTGTAGATGGGCAGGTTGAAACCTATAAAGCTAGGCTTGTTGCAAAGGGTTTTCATCAAAGACCTGATTTGGACTATGACGAGACCTTTTCTCCAGTGGCTATGCTCAAATCCATTCGGATCCTTCTTGCCATTGCTGCTTTCAGCGATTATGAGATCTTGCAGATGGACGTAAAGACGGCTTTCCTAAATGGAAATTTGGAAGAGTGCGTCTATATGGATCAGCCAGAGGGATTCATTCAGAGTGGGAGCAGCGGTAAAGTGTGCAAGTTGCTCAATTCCATCTATGGACTGAAGCAGGCATCGCGGAGTTGGAACATCTGCTTTGATGATACTGTCAAAGAATTTGACTTTGTCAAAAACCAAAATGAACCATGTATTTACAGTAAGATTGTAGGGAGAACTGTGGTATTCCTCGTCTTGTACGTGGATGACATTCTCCTAATAGGAAATGATATTCCTATGCTACAGTCAGTCAAAGGATTCTTGTCACAGAGGTTCTCCATGAAGGACCTGGGCGATGCCAACTACATTCTGGGGATCCAGATCTATCGTGATAGATCTAAGAGGATGTTGGGACTTTCACAGTCCAGGTACATTGACACCATACTGAAACGATTCAGTATGGAAGATTCCAAGCGCGATAATCTACCGGCTTGTCACGGAATCACCCTCTCCAAAGAGATGTCTCCCAAGACCGATTTGGAAAGGGCTCGAATGTCATCTATACCCTACGCATCTGCGGTAGGCTCTATAATGTATGCGATGTTATGTACAGACCTGATGTAGCATACGCATTGAGAGTTGTAAGCCGGTATCAGTAGGACCCAGGGGAGAAACACTGGATAGCAGTAAAGAACATTCTCAAGTACCTGAGAAGGACTAAGGATATGTTCTTGGTGTATGGTGGAAAAGACCTCCTGATCGAGGCCTTTGCTGACTCCAGCTTCCAGAGTGACAAGGATGACTTCAAGTCCATGTCGGGTTATGTCTTTACCCTCAATGGAGGGGCGGTGTGTTGGATGAGTTCCAAACAGGAAACCGTTGCTGACTCGATGATGGAAGCGGAATATATCGCTGCTGCTGATGCCGCAAAAGAAGCCTTCTGGATGAGGAAGTTCTTGACAGAACTTCAGGTGGTTCCGTCCATTGTTGATCCAATACCTCTGTATTGCGACAACAATGGGGCTATAACTTTAGCGAAAGAACCCAGGTCCCATCAGAAGTCCAGACACATCTTGAGGCGGTATCACCTGATCAGGGAAATCGTGGGTCGCCAGGAGATCGAGGTTCGGAGAGTTACTACGGAAGATAACACTGCTGATCCACTCATGAAGGGCTTATCCCAGACTCAGTTCGAGCGGCTGATTAAGATGATAGGTATTCGATACGCCAGTACATGGCCTTAGTGCAAGTGGGAGATTGTTAGTGTATATGCCCTAGAAGCCATTACTGTATCATACTAGTTTGTATATTACTTAATGGAAGCTTGGGATATTCACCATTGTATAGACAATCTTGCTCAAAATAGTAGTATGCTACTTGGTTTGTCTCTACTTCAATGTGTGTACATGTGTTTCTTTTAACATATCGCCTATACACATTAGTGGAGCCCTTAGGATCTTTGCTTGATTACCAGCGTTGTGATGGCAGTAACACTCATAGGGGTTGGGTAATCCACAAGCACCTCCTTATACAGGTCTCTAGTCGTAGGACTATCGAGACAGGGCATCGATACTCCGGAGTAGACTAGCGTATGCACTTCTCATCCCAGCAGGGGAGATGGTCTGTCCCACAGCCGTCAATACGTCGTACTTGAGATAGTATGCAGATGCTCGTTAGGTTACGAGTACACTGGAGAGGACTCGTCGGGAACTGATTGGTTGGTACTATACCTATCGTCAGTTATTAGTTCCCAGGTGACATGAGTACAGCTTAGTCCGCTGACTTGACACTGTCACTTCGCCTCGAGTGTGTTCCCACTGTACTTTGATTACTACCCTACCACGGCTCAAAGGAGTCATGCAAACAGGTAGTAGTTGGGTGCAGTCCCGAAGCACTTGGAGGCAGTGACAGTTAGATAGGATTCGTCTCTCCCGGTATTGGGAGTTGATATCGAGCTGTGTCAAGGAGAGCCATTACACACAGTCGTCCCTGGCCTGGGCAAGCGAGATACCATGGTAGGTTTCCAGTGTTATCTCAGGGTGTTCTGGGCTACACTCCGATACGACCTGTACCGCTATTAGGGGACTGACGTTTACCGCCCGCCTAGGCCCGCCATGCGATATTCTCAAACGAACAGACCGGACTGTACGGAGACTGTCACATTCAGGCTCAGTAGGAGTTCGGATGAGTTCACCTCGTCAGTCTTTTTATCGGTATCTACCTGGGGGCCGTTACGCATAGCTAGTGCCGCTTGCGGTCTGTGGTTAAACCCACTGCCAGCGTAGTGTCGAGTCTTTAGTGTCCCACACAGAGAGTTATTCTCCTTTAGGCAAAAGAGTAGAGGTCTCATGGTTTTGCGATAGGGTTCGGTCACATCCGTGCACGTTTGGTGTCCGTGCAGTTATTACTAGCGGGCTTTGAATTAAGCCAGATCCTAGTATACATTTTTGGATTGGTTTTATCTCATTTGTATTCGTGTTCCTCGCAACGCGGATGCGGGTGTGTTGCACGGTTGACAGAGACAGAGGCAGAGGATTCTCATTAGGGTTGTTGACTGTTGACTTTTGCTAAACCCTAATGAGAATAAGAAATATGATTAACAATAATATTAATTAAGTATTAGTGTGCCATGGTTGGGTTGAAAGTTTGACTTTGTTGACCGGTTGACTAGCTTGGACTTGTTGACCATCATCATTACAATGGCTATCATTTCATGGCTAAGACTTTTTGCTTGCTTGTTATTCTTTACAAAATGAGTGCATGAAATTATAATGCCATTGACATGAACCATCATATAATACTCAATTATTGTTATTATTATGATTATTTGGTGTTATGAGAGCATGGAGGTAAAAAGTCTTCTTCATTCTATCATATTGATTCTCTCTCATCCTCAAGCTCTCTCTCTTCCTCTTCCGCTTGCTCATGGTTCTCTTGTCTCATGAGTTGAGAAACAAGAACCATAGAGATAAAACCCAAAACACTTCTCTACTCATCCTAGAATACAAGGTCTGGCAAGCCAAGTATTTTAGTTTCCTCTAGATTGAGGTTGGAGCCAAAGGTATAAGCTTTCAGGTGGATCCATCTTCGGCACAAGGAGACGACGAGGTGAGGCCGATCCGACCACCATAAGGAGTTGAAGAGAAGGAGTTCAAGATTAGGTATAACCCCTAACATAGTAGCTAACCTCTTAGTTAGATTGTTTGATAATTTGTTTAGCAAAGATCCGGTTTTTGAGTCCGTGTTACCTCCACCGAAAAATCGTTTTTTACCGCTTCCGCAACCCTGAAAGAACCAGGGACGGGTAACGTGGACTTACATATATGCAGTTCGGAATGCCCAAAGAGCATCCGTCAATTTGGTCGACCAATCTTTTTTATTCTTAGCAACAGTCTTCTCCAGGATTTGTTTGATCTGTCTATTCGAAATCTCAGCCTACCCGCTCGTTTGGGGATGATAGGGTGTGGAAAGTTTGTGGTTGATTGCGTATTTCCGCATCAAAGTCTCGAATGACTTGTTGCAGAAATGTGTCCCGTTATCGCTAATGGTAGCGCATGGGTGTCCAAATCACAAAAAGATGTTTTCTTTTAAGAACCTAATGACAACCTTTTTGTCATTAGTGCGACATGGAATAGCTTCAACCCACTTTGAGACGTAATCAACCGCAAGCAGTATGTACAGATTCCCAAAGGAGTTAGGAAAGGGACCCATAAAGTCAATGCCCCAAACATCGAAAATTTCAACCACTAAGATGGGTTGCTGTGGCATCTCATTTCTCCGGGAAATCCTACCCGTGTGTTGACACTGTGTACAGGTTTCGCAATGATCAAATGCTTCTTTAAACAATGTCGGCCAATAAAAACCGCATTGCGAAACCTTCTCTGCCGTCTTTTTAGGACCGAAGTGACCCCACATGCCTGATCATGACTAAAAGATAGAATACTCTTAAACTCCTCATTCGGGACACACCGGCGAATGATCTGATCAGAACAATACTTAAACATATAGGGTTCATCCCAGTAAAAATGTTTTACTTGGGATAGAAAACGATGTTTGTCCTATTTTGACCAATCGCTGGGTATATGTCCCGTGAAAAGATAGTTCACAATATCCCTGAACCAAGATTCATTGGATACGTTCAAGAGTTGTTCGTCTGGAAAAGAATCAATGATTGGCAGGGTCACAGGTGAAGAAGAGACGCGTGAAAGATGGTCGGCTACAACGTTTTCACATCCTTTCTTATCTTTGATAACAAGATCAAATTCTTGTAATAGAAGGATCCAACGTATTAGTCTACCTTTAGCATTCTTCTTCGCCAAAAGATGTTTCAAGGCGGAGTGGTCAGTGTACACAACTATTGGTGAGCCAATCAAGTAAGGCCTGAATTTTTCTAATGCAAATACAACTGCCAAAAGTTCTTTTTCGGTAGTTGTATAGTTAATTTGAGCATCGTTCAGGGTCTTACTTGCATAATAGATCATGTGTGGCATCTTTTCAATGTGCTGTCCTAAGACTGCACCAACTGCAAAATCTGATGCATCACAAATAAGCTCAAAATGGTGGTCCCAATCTGGAGACGATAGAACGGGGGTTGTAGTGAGGGAGTGTTTGAGTGAAACGAATGCTGCCTCACAATACGAGTCAAAGTGGAAGGTCGTATCCTTGGCCAAGAGAAGAGTTAAAGGTCTAGCAATTTTGCTAAAATTCTTAATAAATCTCCTGTAAAAGCCTGCATGGCCAAGAAATGATCGGATATCCTTGACGCTTTTGGGATGAGGAAGGTTTTGAATGACATCTATCTTAGCTCTGTCAACCTCGATGCCTTTTCGTGAAATAACATGTCCAAGCACAATTCCCTCTTGGACCATGAAATGGCATTTTTCCCAATTCAAGGTTAAGTTCTTCTCTTTGCGACGAGTAAGAACTGCGTCAAGATTCGATAGGCAGTCAGAAAAAGAGTCTCCAAAAATCGAGAAATGGTCCGTGAAATTCTCCAAAAAATTCTCGACCATGTCCGAGAATATCCCCATCATACACCGCTGAAATGTAGCGGGAGCATTGCATAACCCAAAGGGCATGCGTCTATAAGCAAAGGTACCAAAAGAACAAGTAAGTGCGGTTTTATCTTGATCCTTTTTGGCAATGGGGACCTGATTATAGCCAGAGTGTCCGTCCATAAAACAATAATACTCGCGTCCTGCTAAACGTTCCAGCATCTGATCAATGAAAGGTAGAGGAAAGTGGTCTTTCCTCGTAGCGGCATTGAGTTTTCTGTAATCAATACATACACGCCACCCAGTTTGGGCGCGTGTCTGAATTAACTCATTTGCCTCATTGGTAATAACAGTGATGCCAGATTTCTTAGGGACGACATGAATTGGACTCACCCATTGGCTATCGGGGATTGGGTAAATAATACCATTGTCTAAGCATTTGACGATCTCTTTCTTCACCGCATCCTTCATGACGGGGTTCAACCGTCTCTGTGGTTCTCGGTTTGGTTTGGCATCATCCATCAAGTGTATATGATGTTCTACAATCAAGGGACTAATCCCTTTGATGTCCGCCATGGTCCAACCAAACGCCTGCTTATTAGATCTCAATACCGTCAAAAGTGCATTCTCTTGCTCTGATGCTAGAGAAGCGGATATGATAACCGGTAAAGACTCATTCTCACCTAAATATGCATATTTAAGATGAGAAGGTAAAAGTTTGAGATCTAATGCTGACGGAGAAATAATAGAAGGTGGTATCATCAAATGATTTTCGGAGTCACGAAGAAGCTCATAGCCGGCATAAGATACAGACTCGGATGGTGATGAGTCAGGAGTGTCGGACTCAACCATGGAAAATATGTCCTCGCTAAGATGTGCAAGATCAAACATTGATGTGGTAGTGTCGTCAAGAACTTCAAAGCAAAGTTCATCAACTTCGTAACTTTCGGGACCAATCTCGTGGACAGGGCACACATCAAGTATATGAGCAGAGGGTTCAGATGGCTGACTTCCAATTTTGAAGATATTCAGTTCAATTGTCATATTTCCAAATGATAAGTTCATTGAACCGTTTCTACAGTTAATGACAGCATTGGAAGTGGCAAGGAATGGCCGACCGAAAATCACCGGAATTTGACTCCGTGGGTTTGCTACAGGTTGTGTATCGAGAACAATGAAGTCCACAGGGAAAACAAATTCCCCGACTTTTATCAACACATCCTCTAGTTCACCCCTAGGTTTGGTGATTGAACGGTCTGCCATTTGGAGAGTGCAGTGAGCTGGTTTCAACTCTCCAATCCATAGCTGCTCATAAACAGAGTATGGAAGCAGGTTAACACTTGCGCCTAGGTCTAAAAGAGCACGGCTGATGTTTTTACCCCCAATAGAAATTGATATCGTAGGACATCCTGGGTCCTTACGTTTCTTTGGTAGCTGTGGGATAAAAGCAGTGCTAATATTATTAGACATGAAGACCTTCTCTGGCACTTGAGTCTTCCACTTCCTAGTGCACAAGTCTTTAAGAATTTTCGCATAAGCGGGGACTTGTTGAATAGCATCTAGGAGAGGGATGTTGATGTTAACCTGTTTGAACATTTCCATAATCTTCTCTGTATGTGGATTCGACTTGTTACCCCTTAACTGATTCGGATAAGGAGATTTAGCAATAAGCGCTGGGTCCATCATAGGAGAAGGTGGTGTGTGTAGACGTGATCCCAGAATATGAGTAGGGATCGTCTGTGGTGTACTAGAAGAGGGTTGCTGAGGTAACGAGCCTTGTGGGAAACGGAGAATAGGCTCGTCAGAAGGCAGTGGGGTAGAAGAACAAGGATCAGAAGTAGAAGTGTGTGTGTGAGGAAAGGTCTCATCCGGGGTGTTATTGATAGATCTCTCAGTATCATCAAACTCTTCCCTAATGTGATTATTCAGCACTCTTCCTGATCTCAACGTTGTGATGGCATTTACATTGTAATGCCCAGGATTCGGTAGGGGTTGAGACAGAAGTTTCCCTTTTTCTCTCGCACTCATTTCGGCATTTAGTCGTGCAATTTCTGCTTCCATCGATCTGAAACTCTCAGCTTCGGACGCTGAATTTTTCTTTATCTCACTGATTGGTAGAGTTTTTGCGTGCTTAGTTAATTACCGCAATCAAGACGGTTTCGCTTGTAGCTAGCCGGTTGAGTACGGGTCGTCCGAAGGGAGATGGGAATCTTTTTCTATGTGCTTTAACGAGTTAAGTCCAAATGTCCAGGTTTTTTTGAGATTAACTATGTGCTAAAATGATATATAAAGAGAGCTTGTTAGGGTTAGGATTAGGTTAGTTTGAGTTAGGAGTCACTCACTTCTTTCGTTGCCACTCTTAATATCGGTGTTACAGTAATCGACAACAACGGGGATTAGCACGACTAGGAAGGAACTTGCGAGTATAAGCTAGGCTTTCCAACGTTTAATTTCTTCCTTTTGGTTCTTGTCCGTCCGTTCTTGGCTCTTAGCCTTAACCTCCGGTTAATTCAACCACAACCGGTCTCACTAAGTAATCACCGCTATCATGAAGAATAGGGTGCCGTAGGGAGAGGATTGTGGTTCAATTAACGGGAGTCCGAATTAAGATGTTGGGCAAGGAAAGAGTGAGAGAGATTTCCTTCTCTCAAACTTTCCTTATCCTACCCTAACAGGTAAGAAAACTACTCACACATTATAAGAAAAAGAAAATACAACAAAAGGAGGAAGATAGAAAGAAGGAGGTAAGAAGATTACAACTAGCTATTTGAGACCTCATCTTGGCAAGGATCAAGCTTAAGCATCATTGTTGTTAAGGATAAAGAATAACTAGAAGAAGAAACAAACAAACAACAAATAACAACAACTAGATTAGCAAATGAAAATTACAAGCAATTATAATTAACAAAAGAACAAGACAAGCATGATAAAGAAAAGAACTCTTTTATTCATCACTTCACTCACAAAAGCTCACTACAAGGTTTTAATAGAGAAGAGATGAGAAGAGGAAGAAGAACAACAACATATATCCTAAAATCTAAATACAAGAATAAGCACCCTTGGCTTGGCAATGTTCTGGGCTATTTATAGGCAGGGAACTGGAAACCTATGGCAACATTCTGGATCATCATGAAAAGACCAAACAACCCCTGAAAAATCTTCAACCGACGAGCCTATACGGCCGCGAATCCGCGACCTAGACCGCATGTTGGCCGCGGATCCGCGGCCATATGGTGGACTTGGCTCATGTGGTTTTGTGGGTTTCTCTGGTTTGCTCATTCCTTTTGTCTAGTATATGTTGTTTCTCAGAATTTCTTCACGATTTTTCCAGAATTTTTGCTGATCAAAAGGTGATGTGATATGGTTCTTTTGCCATGATTTTTCTTGAGCTCCGCATAGATATGTTGGATCTTGTATTGACATTGAGCTTTGTGCATGAAAATGACATTGATTTGCCATTTTTTCCCTTAACTGGTGTGCGGCAACATACGGATAGTGAGCGGAGACCCGTGTTTTATCTGTGAATGGTAGTAATCCGGAATTTGTCGTGCTTTTCCATGAATTTCACTGTTTAGAGCTGAGAACCTGTATCCTGCAATTAACTAGCAAACACGGCTCAAGAGTACCTACCGATAAGCAATGTGATAAAAATTGGGTGGTATAAAAATGAAAAAATCTGATATGAACAAATACCCCCAAACTTATCATTTGCTCGTCCCGAGCAAAGCCAATTTATTCACAAAAATTCCTAACCTCACTTTCGCAGGGAACACGATTGCACTGAGCATGTGCAACAAGCCGTTAAACTTCTAGGTGTCCCTAGTAGGAGGAGTGTTGTCTCCTGAGGGTTTTCAGCGGATATTACCCACAAAATCCGGTCAAGCTAGTTTTGTAAAATAACTATGATTCAAACCCTAAGGTTTTGTTTCAGAAAATAATAATTCTATTATCCTAAGTCTAGTCTATTGAACCTTTATTTTTCACACCTCGCTTCTTATTTAACTTAAGATTTTATATGTCTTTACGTGCAGTGCAAATAGTGTCGTTAAGTTCCAGAAGGATCGATTAAAGTCATCATGTCACACAATAAAGCCCAGATAAAAATTTTAAAAGGATCACATAAGTTTTATAAAGAGTTTAGTATTTTTCAAGTTTCGTTTTCCAGTAAGGTTTCAATTTCTAAATTTCTATTTTCCTTAACAGGAAACTAGGTCTTATTTTTCACTCCACCTTTTTCTTGTTTTCATTTCATACACACATCTGTGAACGTGCAATAGTCTTTATCATGGAATAAAACCTTCATATCTCCGCTAGAAATATTTTTTTTACAAAAACCTGTCTTTCGTCAAGATTATTGTCACACAAAGAACCGTCAGGAATTTTAACTCGGAGAGAACACTTGCTTGACTTTGTTTTAATCTGGACTTTCTAGGCTTCTTAACGAGATTTAGGCCAATGCACCCAAGCCAGTTGGCTTTAGGGCATTAGGTGTAGAGATACCTTTGTAAGTCCACGGTAGCGCCCCGGCCGTCTAACAGACGCCAAATGCGGATCGAAAACTTTTACAACTGGCGCTATCGTGTACTATCACCCGGATCTGCCATTAAAGCTAAACTAACAAACTACAAAGTGGGTAGAAATGTTATACCGAACGACCCGAGTCCTTCGGTCTTCAACCATCATCCCATGCTTTGTTGCGGCTTCTCCGATCTCCTGAATCTCCAGTCTCCTCGTCCAGGTGGCACCACGTCGACGGATCTTTAAACGGGCTCCCGCCTCTGAACCGAGGCAACTCGATCATCAAGTTTTCTAAAAGAGATGACCAAGATTGATGTAGAGAATGAGTAGAACACTTTGTCTCACTTCGTCCAAAGCTATGGACGAACGGTTAATGGAGTTGCCTTTTAGAATCGGGTGAAATGAGAATTGAATATACTAATTTCCATGAATCCAAAACCTTAATCTTTTTTTCAAGAAACCATCATCATCACCAAATGAATGGATGGCCACTTTATCAAGAGAGGGGTGAGTATAGGAGAGAGAGGGAGGTTACCATAACATTAAATGAACTAATGAGTCATTTAACACCTAGCATAAACATTAATTGCATACAATGAATCATTAACTTAGTCATCATATCAATTAATGCACAAATGAGTCACTAAACACCTCATCATCCTAGTCACCATCTAGAATCTTCTAGAATCATCCACACTCATCAAGAAAAGATAAATCCATCTTTAACTGAATGTTAAAGACGGCCGGTAGAAAACTGGAAACTGGCAACTTCCAAAAGCGATCCCGAAACGAATTTCAGGATAACCCCGTAATAGTATAAACAAACCCGCATTTGTATTACGACCGAATACAAATGCAACTGAGACAAAGATATTATATCCACACATTATAATACTCGGATCCGGCTTAAACCAAAGCCTACCAGTATTATCTGCCCGAAATATGACACGTGCGTAAACGCACGTGCATTTTCCGAACCTTACCATGGAATCATACGGCCTCTACAACGTTTCGCCCGAACTTGGGAAACTATCTGTGGGGGACTCTAATGACTCATCAACACACTGGCATTGGGTATAACCACTAGCATGTCAGAGGTACTAGCTGTACGCAACGGTTGCCTATGTATTGATTGGAAGGGAAGCTGACGAGCGAACTCATCCAGAAACCCTACTGAGCCTAACAGTGACAATATACATACAGTCTGGTCCGTTCGTCTATGGGTATCGCATATCGACCTAGGGGGCTGGTAACGTCAGACCCCCAATAGCGGTATAAGTCATGTCAGAGAGTAGCCCAGAACACCCTGAGATACTACTGGAGTACCTACTGGTAAATCTCCTGCCTCGGCCGAGGGCTTTGTGTAATGGCTCTCCTAGACACAGCGCGATCTCACCCCAAATACCGGGAGAGACGAATCCCCTGTCGATCCGCTCACTTGCCTCTATGTGGCTCGGGACTGTACCCAAAAAATACCTGTTTGCATGACTCTTTTGAGCCGTGGTAGGGTAGAAATCAAAGCACAGCAGGAACTCACACGAAACAAATGACGACCTCAGGTCGATGAACTAACCTGTACACATGTTACCAGGGAACTACTATCTGACACTAGGTATAATACCAACTAGCAGGTTCCCGGCGAGTCCTGTCCGGTGTACTCATAACCCAATGAGCACCTGTATACATCTAAGGTGAACCAACGAACACCAATGGCTTGTGAGACTGGCCACCGCCCCTCGTCGGGGTCTCGACTGTATACACTAGTCTACTCTTGAGTATCGATGCCCTGTCTCGAAACTCCCACGACTAGAGACACTTTAAGGATGTGCTTATAGACCCCAGCTCTCACATATATGATCGCCATCATACTGCTGGCACTCAAGCAAGAATCCTATGGGCTCTATCAACATGCAATAGTGAACTAAAGTATGTATACGATGATAAAGATAAACCAGATATCATACTATCATCTCGACCAAGACTGTCATATCGGTATAGGTCATGCCTCAATCATTGCAATCACGTACCTGCGATCCAATAATTGACTTTGAGGGCACTATATCCAACAATCTCCCACTTGCACTTATGGCTAATTATTGCGATGCCGCATACTCACAGCCCGTGTGATACCGAACATCCAACTCCTCTACTAATCAGTTTCACAAATCCCGTTTGTGAAACTACTGTGTTCGAGAAATAGCCTTAGTGAGTGGATCCGCCCTGATGTTTCTTTCTATGTCTCTCTTAATCTCAAGTTCGCGGAGAATGCCATCTCCCGAATTGAGTAATACCTGTCTTAGAATATGTCTGGATATCTGATGCGACCTAGTTCATAAATGAACTTCAAATCTAAACTTTTTAGACTGTAGTGATCACTGAACCTAATCAGTATCCAGCACCAGGCCTCCCGCAGTGTCCTCTTGGACAACCTGTCCATAATACTGTCCCTCGTCAGAGGGAAAAACTATAACTCTGACAATCACTTTGTCATTCATGCCACCATTGAAGCCTGGAATGATAACCGTCTCCCGAAGGAGGCTGCCGTCATCAAATCCGTAGAACATTCACTTATGTTCTAAAACTGCTTCCTTATGTTTCTCCAGGATTGGATTAATATTAACTTATCGCATCTAGTTCAAAAACAATATCTGGTGTGGTACTTGACTTTTCACGATTGACTCAATTGCCTAAGCAAGTGATCTGCCAATCATGCACATCCCTCTCCCCTTTATTCTGTAAGACAACTTTAGAGAGGGTGACTCCATCAGCTGCAGGTACACTACCATGCCAGGAGTCATCTATTCTAAAATACTATTAGAATACTGTCAAAGTACCCACATTGGGAAACTACCCAAATCTAAATCTAAAACCATAGATCTAGTAACCAGAATGTCTGATATTATATCCATATCCTGTGTGAAGAAACAACTGTGTGACTACCACAGTATAACCGATTGTAGTATAGGAATTTTACTTCCTACTCTGTGTATGACATCCAATTACCAGGACATCACACCCTACTACCTTCTCAACAGATCCATCCCTTATTCTGATGAAGTCAAACCCATGACTGTCACATCAAAAATAGATGATCTATCTCCGCTATATCTGCTCAAGTCTATAAACGGACATAAGCTCCTTGCCCACTTTACTTCCGCTGCTCCCACTGACTACGACAACCCTCTGGCAGAATAATATATACGTCCACTTCTAAAGCTAGTTTAGAATGACGCTATACTTAACCTCCTGCCGGGTCTCATAGCCTGGAACAACAGTAGTGTCAAGTCTTGGTAAACAGGAACCTCCCTGTCACCGTCCTTGAGGCTACCTGAGTACCTCTCGGGTGTCTGAGGTTACCTACCATATCTGCGGAGTGGTTGTTTGAATGTCAAGCCTGATTGAATATATATGTCCTATTAAATTTTCCGTAATTGTTTGCGGTTCTGGAATCACTTCCAGTTCTACCATACTCCCACTACTGTTTTCTGAAAAAATACATTTTACTAATACTGTGGCGAATCAAGAACAATATCACTATTGATTTTTCAGATGGTAGAAAGTCAACTCTCGTCAAAGCCAGGGTCAACCTATAAACTGCCATTACAGAAACCTGCCATGAGTTATCCAGAGTCTGGTTTTAAGCATAAGCTGGACAACTCACCGTACCTTAACATCGTTAAGATATTAGCCATTCTATATCTAATATAGAAATAGAGGCACTAATTTAACTGGAACCAGATTCAAACCATGCAGCTGTTTCCAGTGCATATCAACTTAATGGAGAGAGGCTAATCAGCATTACTCAACTTAGGAATACATCCAATTATGAGTAACCCGAAAGAGAAACAAGTTTCTCAAAATCATTACTATCAACTGAATACTAATCACAAGAATCTATATCTTCGATTTCTTTGAAGAATCCCGATACTTGTGATACCTGGTTCTCTACTTTATTCTTATACCCACAACTTCTCAAAACATAGACCTTGTATTTCTACGAAACACTTGTCTAAAAATTAGAGAAGTCATAAGTAAACAGAACATAGTACGAGGACCTACCCCTTTATCCTGATGGACACTAGACAATATACAATATTCTGTATAAGTCCGTTGAGTTGAATAACTCAAAACCTGTGCATCGTAGGTTGAAAACTGTACCCAGGCGATTTCCTCAAATTTCACCAATTACAACGAATTCCGATATAATGAGGATGATCACCTAATTCCCAATAACTTACTCCCACTCATCATCTGTAAAACCATACAGATATGAGAATGAAACCTGGTAAATACATACCCTGGAGTAAGTATGTAATCGGGAAATCAGTTTTCCTTTAACAATGCACTAAAACATGAAAATGTTTCGTAGGGGTATTCTGGTATTCCTAGTAATGCCTCTTCCATAATCCAATTCATGACTATAACCGTATATCTCTTTGCCATCTCTCCAAATCCCTTTATTTGTCTTTAGTCGTTACCTTATGTACACCATCGTTAGGCTAAGTGGTTTTCTTCCTTCCCTACCGTTCGGCACCGGCCTATGGTTTGGAAGAAGACTATCCAGTAAGCATAATGGGTGTACTCTCCTAATCCTAGGAGTACTCGCAACTTGAGAGAAGGTGATGATAAACGACAATCGAATAATACCTTATTCTATTTCACCCGAACTGGCGGAAAAAAAACAAAGGTGAAATAGGAGTGGCGATGAAGTGCGCGGTTTGGTCGTGAATGATAGCAGTCGCAATTTATTTTGCCCTCTTTCTAATCCCTTTATTTTGTCTTTAGTTATTATCTTCTATACACCCTACTTAGGCTAATTGGTTTTCTTCATTCCCTACCGTTCGGCACCTGCCTATGGTTTGGAATAAGACTATCCAATAAGCGTAATAGGTGTACTCTCCTAAACCAAGGAGCCCTCGCAACCTGAGAGAAGGTGATATTAAAAAACAACTGAATAAAACAATTCAATTTCTCCTGAACTTGGATCCATCCTCGAAGTAGTCCCTCCGAGTTCGTATATAACCATACGATGGATCTATCTAATGGAAGTGGATGTCCGTAGTAATACAGGGTGTTCAGAGAAAAACAAGGGGTAAAAGGAGGAGCGGCAATGACTTATGCAACTTTAGACAATCCAAAAGCCAGTATTTTAAGAAGGTTCGGTCAACTTGGTCACTGAGTCATAGTCAAGGATCGGTCAAAGGTCGCTGCCAAAGAGAGAGAGAAAAGTAACACTCTGCGTGCACTCTAACCTAGATCAGAATGGTTATCACTTTATCTAATCAGGAAACCTCCCACTGTAATCTCAAATTCACCTCCAAATCTGAAAGAAGAATTAGTCGGGATCACCCGAAGAGTAAACCAACTCATCAGTAAGAATCGGGATCCAACTATCATCACATGATAACTTGATGGAAGCCACTCAAGTTATCACACTCCAGAAGGTATGCGCATGCCTGGCAAGTTTCAGTTTCTTTAGAAACTCCCGATGTGATTTTTACCTCATGCTCTTATGACCTTGACTTTAGTCAACAAATCATAAGTCATATGTCAAGTTCTTCCCGTCATTATCCAGGTTGTTTTGAACCCACCCGTACCGACCCTTGACTTTAGTCAACAAGGCAGTACGACTGTCCCAAACCAACGCATCTATCTATGCAACAGATGAATATTCAGCAGCTACCAAACACTATACCTTGACTTTAGTCAACAAACATTGCTTGAATACTACTGACTATCAATAATAAATGATGGACGGCTACGGCTGATTTTTGGAGAAAAACCTTTAACGTAATGAACTTGATCTCATTGAAGGAACTTGATAGCTTTTTATAAAACTATAGTGGCGAAAACCTTTTGCTAAAGTGGTCACTCCCGGTGAAGGGATCTCGGCTCTTTCCTCGTGGAATGAGGTGCAGGATATTCCAACTGAATACCGTGATGCAAAGCAACTTGTAATCAACTATAGTGAAGTTATTATCCTGACGCAAACTTCTGCCTAAGGGGTCTCTCCCGGTGAACGGATATCAGCCCTTGCCTCGTAGAATGAGGTGCAGGATATTCTAAACTGAATATCACTATGTAAAACAAAAGGAAACGACTTTGTAATAACACTTTTTAAAATTGTTCCAACAACATCAAATATAGGTTTGTTTTACTTGCATTGATAAGAATCAACGCAGTCGCATCAATTAATCACACCAGAAAAGAACGAAAAATAAAATGTACGTATATGCCATCCGCATTTGCCACTGGGTCCCGTCATCACCGTTAGGTTACTTAACTAACGACAGAGCGGGGACAGGACTAGCGCGGGTGTAAAATATATACAACATCTAATAGTATATATACCAATATACAATAATCGCTCCAGGCGTAATAATATGCAACATTACAGAAAAGTAATAAGCATCACAGAACAATACAAATAATCTGGGATCCCCGGGATTCACAGAGCCGCTACTGAATCCCGACGTTCCCCTGGTCGTGTGGATAACCTGTGCAATGAAACCTAGAACCCTACGGGTGAAGCAAGTTACCCGCCAAAACCTGAAGCAAGGCAGCCCCCTACAGCAAAGTGAATGGACCACCCGGCACTTCACGGAATCCGGTAACTTGAGCACCCCTCCTTGGGTCAACCTATACCCCCTACGAGTGCGGCGAATAGTCTGCAATTCTAGAGTGAGGCCCCTCTGCCTCTGAAAGCCATGAGATGCGGACCCGTTGCCCTCCAGAACCCGGCTATCCGTGCACTCCGTCGCGGGGTAAACCTAGTACAGAAAAGAAAATATATACAACGGGTACATCGACCTCTGCCCGGTCGTGCCCCAAAAGAATATTATACAAACAGGCAGTGACGGCAGTCCACATGTCGGACGCTCGCCCCGCAATATCAAATGTACAAATAAATTCAAATTGCACTACCATTGCACACTGCTATCCATCGCGACAAATCCGCAACATCACTGCACAACACAGAACATCAACGTGAATGTCACGTTCGCAAATCCGTCTAAACGGACTATAGCAATTAGACGCAATTTACCGCTCGAATGAAATTCCCGGTCGGAGATATAATATAAGTACTGCATACTAACAAGTTTAAAATTTCGATCGACAAAACTTCCCGAAGTGTGCCCCATGTACATCTGCTGTACAGTAATAAAATATGAGCCCAAAAGAAATATACCAAAAACCACAATTTTCCATGTAGAACATAATATAGAAATTTGGCTCACTGTTCCCACAAAAGCGCGGCGGATCAGCGGCCAACAGCTGGTTTGGGCCGCGGATCCACGGCCGTTCTGTGGGATCACGTGACAAAATTTCACCGGTTTGCTTAGAATTACGTGCACAATTTTCTGTGATCCGCAAAATAATTTTTAGGCTAGATTTAGAATCGACAGAAACTTTTGTACAGGAAATTGTTGTTTTCGAAATTCCGTTCGATCGATGTTTTAAACGCGACAGCACAAGTTATTAAAGCTTAATAGCGAGGCTCTGATACCACTGTATGTCCACGGTAGCGCCCCGGCCATCTAACAGACGCCAAATGCGGAACAAAAACTTTTACAACTAGCGCTATCGTGTACTATCACCCGGATCTGCCATTAAAGCTAAACTAACAAACTAAAAAGTGGGTAGAAATGTTATACCGAACGATCTGAGTCTTTCGGTCTTCAACCATCATCCCACGCTTTGTTGCAGCTGCTCCGATCTCCTGAATCTCCAGTCTCCTCGTCCAGGTGGCACCACGTCGACGGATCTTTAAACGGGCTCCTGCCTCTGAACCGAGGCAACTCGATCATCAAGTTTTCTAAAAGACATGACCAAGATTGATGTAGAGAATGAGTAGAAAACTTTGTCTCACTTCGTCCAAAGCCATGGACGAACGGTTAATGAAGTTGCCTTTTGGAATCGGGTGAAATGAGAATTGAATACACTAATTTCCATGAATCCATAACCTTAATCTTTTTTTCAAGCAACCATCATCATCACCAAATGAATAGCCGGCCACTTTATCAAGAGAGGGGTGAGTGTAGGAGAGAGAGGGAGGTGACCATAACATTAAATGAACTAATGAGTCATTTAACACCTAGCATAAACATTAATTGCATACAATGAATCATTAACCTAGTCATCATATCAATTAATGCACAAATGAGTCACTAAACACCTCATCATCCTACTTACCATCTAGAATCTTCTAGAATCATCCACACTCATCAAGAAAAGATAAATCCGTCTTTAACCGAACGGCCGATAGAAAACTGGAAACTGGCAACTTCCAAAAGCGATCCCGAAACGAATTTCAGGATAACCCCGTAATAGTATAAACAAACCCGTATTTGTATTACGACCGAATACAAATGCAACTGAGACAAAGATATTACATCCACACAGTATAATACTCGGATCCGGCATAAACCAAAGCTTACCAGTATTATATGCCCGAAATATGACACGTGCGTAAACGCACGTGCATTTTCCGAACCTTGCCATAAAACCATACGGCCTCTACAACGTTTCGCCCGAACTTGTGAAACTGTCTGTGGGGGACTCTAATGACTCATCAACACACTGGCACTGGGTATAACCACTAGCACGTCAGAGGTACTAGTTGTACGCAACGGTTGCCTATGTATTGATTGGAAGGGAAGATGACGAGCAAACTCATCCAGAAACCCTACTGAGCCTAACAGTGACAATATACATACAGTCCGGTCTGTTTGTCTATGAGTATAGCATATCGGCCTAGGGGGCTGGTAATGTCAGACCCCCAATAGCGGTATAAGTCGTGTCAGAGAGTAGCCCAGAACACCCTAAGATACTACTGGAGTACCTACCAGTAAATCTACTGCCTCGGCCGAGGGCTTTGTGTAATGGCTCTCCTAGACAAAGCGCGATCTCACCCCAAATACCGGGTGAGACGAATCCCCTGTCGATCCGCTCATTTGCCTCAATGTGGCTCGGGACTGTACCCAAAAAATATATGTTTGCACGACTCCTTTGAGCAGTGGTAGGGTAGAAATCAAAGCACAGTAGGAACTCACACGAGACAAATGACGACCTCAGGTCGATGAACTAACCTGTACACATGTCACCAGGGAACTTCTATCTGACACTAGGTATAATACCAACTAGCAGGTTCCCGGCGAGTCCTGTCCGGTGTACTCATAACCCAATGAGCACCTGTATACATCTTAGGTGAACCAACAAACACCAATGGCTTGTGAGACAGGCCACCGCCCCTCTTCGGGGTCTCGACTGTATACACTAGTCTACTCTGGAGTATCGATGCCCTGTCTCGAAACTCCCATGACTAGGGACACTTTAAGGATATACTTATAGACCCCAGCTCTCACGTATATGATCGCCATCATACTGCTGGCAGTCAAGCAAGAATCCTATAGGCTTTATCAACATGCAATAGTGAACTGAATGATGTGAAAAGTGTTTGTAGTTAACCGCAATCAATAACGGTGTCGCGTGTAGCTAGACCGAGATGAGTACGGGTCGTCCTCAGGGAAACGTTGAATCTTTTACTCTTACTTTAGACGTGTTGAAAAAGAGAGGAGGAATAAAGAATTTTGTGAATGGTTTCTAGATCTACGTTAAGAAAGAATGCAAAATATATAGATCGAGATTATTTTAGGGATGTAGTTAATATAATAAGAGGGCTTGTAGGGTTCGTTAGGATTTAGTAGTTATGGATGATTAATAAAAAGTTACCCTTTTTATCCTTTGATAGATTTAAAACTAGAACGACGGTGATGCGTGTAGATTAGGGTTTCTAGAGGAAAAAGGAATCCCACTCTTAACCCTTATCTCGACACGGAACTCCGTTCATATCTAGCCTTTACCAACACAGTCATTAATCTAATCTCTAATCGCGGTCGGAACTAACAAAGAATTGTTAGCGCCCCCGATTAAGATGTTAATGATTCTTTTGATAAAGTTCATAAACTTTATAGGACTTAAAAAGGGTTTAGGGATGTTAATCATCCATTAGCCTACCCTAATCCTACGAACCCTAACAAGCGGAGAATTACTCGCGCATGTTGGGAAAAGAAGATGAAAAGACAGAGAGGGAAAACATAATGTAAAATGAAAAAGAATTAAATAAAACAACTACCTTTATTAATCAACTTGAACAATCTACACTTTATTCCTTAGAAAATGATTACAAAAACTTGGTTTGCTTCTCGAACTCTTCCGAAGGAGGTAGATGAACAGTTGATGATCAGCCTTTTTGCGTGAGCCGTCTTAGACTTCGTGATCTCTTCGGCTTGATGATTTTTCCAAGAGGCTCTCGGTCCTTATTTATAGTCCCAGAGCCAAAACCCTAGTTTCCTAATATGGTAACTACTTGTTACGATTCTAACCAAAAAATCCAGAATCCCAACTCTCTAAAAGTGCGGCGGAACCGCTGCCGTTGGATGGGTTGGACCGCGGATCCGCGGTCTTATGGTGGGATCTTGGCCTTAAATTTCTGGGGCTTCATCTATATAGCTCTTGGTCATCTTTTGAATATCTAGACTTTGAAAATCTTCTCTATGTTTCTGCCAGAATTGGTTTCTTCAATTTACTTGAATATCTTCGGCAGATTTGTTCTAACAACTTTGATTTCCTTGATTTCAGCCCAGAAAATTCTGCACAACAACTCAACAAATAATATTAGTAGAGTTTGTTTTATTGAGATATTAACTTAACCATTAAGAATTGGTCAAAGATATTTAATAAGGTAGGCATATTTAAATGGGCCAAATGTTACATGGATATTATATGCTTACTTTTTCCTACCAAATGTTAATTATAATATATAAACACATAAAAATAGTATTTTTACAGATAAACCCTCATATGTATCATATATTATAATAAACACCTTTTATTATATAGAAATAGTAGGAAAAATGCCATATTAAATGTGTAGTTTTATCAACTGAACATGAACTAAAGCATGTATACGATGATAAAGACAAACCAGATAGCATACTATCATCTCGAGCAAGACTGTCATATCGGTATAGGTCATGTCTCAATCATTGCAATCACGTACCTGCGATCCAATAATTGATTTGAGGGCACTATATCCAATAATTGACTTTGAGGGCACTACTATCATCTCGAGCAAGACTGTCATATTAAATGTGTAGTTTTATCAACTGAACAAATACCCCCAAACTTATCTTTGATCGTCCCGAGCAAACAAGTTTATTCAAGAGAAGGAGAAAAAGAAAGGAGAAAGCTAAGCACAATTTAGTAGGCAACACGATTGCACTGAGCACGTGCAACAAGCCGTTAAATCTCTAGGTGTCCCTAGTAGGAGGAGTGTTGTCTCCTGAGGGTTTTCAGCGGATTACACCCACAAAATCCCATAATAAAAGAGAGATGGTGAAAGTTACATATAAATATAAGAACTATAAAAGAAAAAACTTGAAAATAAGAGTTTTCAACTGCACCAGTTTTTCAGTTGCTATGAGCCCTATCTTAATGGTCGTGAAAAAATGTTATAAATCACATCATCCCTCAATAAAACATCGTCTTTATTCTTCATTACTATCTTTCTTCCAAACATCGATCATATACCTCTACGTGTGTGTAAAAGACATCCCTACACTCGTAGAATTCAATTCAAGCTATCATACTCTTGTCCATCTACTTTAGTACTTTTTAATTGATGAATATTTAGATGGAATTTGCTAACACATTTTTCATGCGACCGTTAATACTTCTTGAGGTGCTAACTGACCGATTACTCATGTGCTTGCTTATTAGGCGTATTAGTATTTTCCTCGTCTTGCAACACCTAAGGCTTAACAGTGACTCCTAAACCAGTTGGTCTAAGACACTAGGTGATGAAGCACCTTCGCTATATTTTTTTATTGCTGCCTTGGTGATTACAAAACCAGTGTTCATTTTTCTTCACCAATTTATCTTTTTATTCATTTATTATTTCCTTCATACTTTGGCTATTAGACAAGAGCATTTCAAGGTATTCTCTACTATCCCGAGTTTCAAGACGTGTGTAAGTGCGTATAGCAGTGTATCAACGTTCAAATGTTTGGCTTCTAGAATAGAGACTATTTTTCAGACATATTTTTATCCTCAGATTGGCAATTTCCTTCATCTTACTAACCCTTGGGACAATAGCTCATAACTACTTATTACTAGTTTCATTTAAGAAAACATCTAACTTTCTTGTTTTTCTTAAACTATTCCTATCTTTTAAATATAACTTTTCACTTTCTATTCTTTTGTTATCAAAAAAAAAATTGTGCTTATATATAGTATAATACAAAGTAATGCGTAAATAAGCACAAACCTCCCCCAAACCTGTTTACAGCAGTGTCCTCACTGTTGTCATCTTTTTAAATCTCAAAAACTGTAGACTTAGGAGGAAAAGTTATTAACGGGGACATGAAATAGTACAATTCTCCCCCAAACTTATTTTTGGCTCACAATTTTGTAAAATTCATTTTCTTTCACAAGCCAAAATATCCCCCCCCCAAAACTTGAGTAAAATAGTATTAAGCAATTAAAATCATTGGGGGGTTAAAGTTATTGGTCAAAGTAAAGCCTTACAAAGACCAAAAGTCAACACCAACCATTCAAAAATTTTATCGATGAAGCACCAAGGTTGGTGGAAGAACATGTCGCCAATTGACGTGAAGAAGTAGGGAAAAGATAAGAGGTGTAATGGAAAAGGTTTACGTCTCAATTTGTAGATACAAAACAATGGTGATGGATTACTCGCATTCTTATTCTTGATAGGAAGAAGTGCTGATAGTTCAACTTCCTTGTGTTGAGGTTGATTCATCAGAACACCCATATTTTCTAACAATGCGAGTTCGTCAGCGAAAATTTCTTCAAAACTTTCATCGATATCCCGAATAATAATCTCATCGGAAATAACGAGATGATACTCGGACTCCATAAAAGGTCCATATTCAGCGTTAGATGTTGACCCGGACAACAATGTAATAGCGGAGTCGAGATCAGTATCGTGAAGCTCTTCAATTTCGCTGCTGTCGGAATCTATTGTTTCGACAGAACACATATGAGCATAGGGTTCGGAGGGTTCACTTCCCAACTTGTAAATGTTAAGCTCAATCAACTTCTTCCCAAAGGATAGGGTCATAGAGCCATTACGGCAGTTGATTACAAAATTGGAAGTGGCCAAAAAGGGTCGACCGAGAATCACCGGAATTTGGTTTCGTGGGTTCGCTACAGGTTGTGTATCTATAACGATAAAGTCCACAGGAAATATAAATTCCCCGACTTTGATTAACACATCCTCTAGCTCACCCATAGGTTGGGTGATAGATCGATCGGTCATCTGAAGAGTGCAATGCGCCGGTTTTAACTCTTCGATCCCTAATTGCTCATAAACAGATTACGGAAGCAAGTTAACACTAGCACCAAAATCGAGTAGAGCACGATTGATATTTTTACCCCCAATAGAAATAGAAATTGTAGGACTTCCGGGGTCCTTTCGTTTCTTGGGTAGTTGTTGTGTAAAAGCAGTGCTCACATTACTAGCAAGGAAATCTTTTTTAGGTACTAGAAATTTTCTCTTCCTAGTGCACAAGCCCTTTAGGATTTTCGCATAAGACGGAACTTGTTGAATAGCATCTAGGAGAGGAATGTTTATGTTAACTTGCTTAAAAATTTCCACAATCTTCTCCATTTGTGGACTTGGTTTGTTGCACCTTAACCTGTTTGGATAAGGTGCTTTATCAATAAGGGTTTGGTCCAACATTGAAGAGGATTGTGGGGATGGAGTGGATCCCAGAATTGGAGTGGGGATCGTTTTAGATAGATTTTTGGAAGTGGGCTGAGGGTTCGAGCCTTGTGGAAAGCGTAGCATAGGCTCGGAAGTAGGTGGGAGACTAGACGAATTAGGGGAAGAAGTAGAAGCCGGGGTATCATTGGTATCACTAACATCATCAACTTGTTCACCTACTTGGTTATCCAGCACTCTTCCCGATCTCAACGTAGTAACGGCACTCACATTATAACTTTGTGAGTGGCCAGGATTTGATAGGGATTGAGACAGAAGTTTCCCTTTCTCTCTAGCACTCATTTCGGCGTTTAATCGTGAAATTTGGGCTTCTATTGATTTAATACTCTCACCGTGGGAGGCGGATTCTTTCTTTATGGTATCAATAGAGGACCTCATATCAGCCGACATTTGGATTGAATGTTTCATAAACAAATTCAAAGTTTGTGCGAGCGAGGAGGAGTTATCGGTACCGGCCGAATTATTAGAAGGTACAGAATTGTTGACCGGATTTCGAAAATTTTGTGATTGAAAGGGGTGCTGGTTCTGCTGTGGTGGTTGCTGTTGCTGTGGAGGAGGTCTTTGGTAATTGCTTTGGAACTGGTTTTGATTTTGATTTTGGTTCCAAGCAAAATTAGGATGATTCCTCCACCCCTGATTGTATGTGGAAGAATGTGGATCGTTTCTATGTCGCTGCTGAAAAGTAGCATTAGTTTGCTCGTGACCTTGAAACGGTGCAATCATAGGACATTCTTCCGTCAGGTGTGATGGATCGGAACAGCAGCCACACACGGTTTTGGGAAGCGTAACCTAGTTTAGGGAGGCTAATGAAAATTTGTTTTCCATAGCTTCGAGTTTCTTTTGTATCGCTGCCATTTCGGCTTTTACTGTGATGGAAATATCGAGCTGATGAATGCCTCCCGTAGATGAAGGTGGTCTTATGCTTTCCCACTGCAAAGTGTTTTCAGCGAGGTCTTCCAGATATTTCCAAGCTTCACCATCATCTTTAGACATGAAATTGCATTGACAATTTGTTTCAAGCATCTGCTTTGTCGTTGGATTAATGCCCTCATATATAATTCGGCACAGATCCCATCTTTGTATTCCATGATGAAGACATTTGACAAGCAGATCCTTCAAACGTTCAAAGCACTTCCAAAATGGTTCATTGGGAAGCTGGGTGAACTGGTTGATCTCGCTCCTAACACGGGCGGTCTTATGATTTGGGTAAAATTTCTTAAGGAATGCTATCATGAATTCATCCCAATTGGAAATAGAGTGTGCGGCAGTATTATAAAGCCATTTTTCTGCCAAGTCGCACAAAGTGAATGGGAGAAGACGCAAGCGCATAGCATCCACAGACAGTTGTGATGTACCCATCATTACGCATACGTTTTCGAATTTAGTGATGAAAACGTACGCGTCTTCAGATTCAAGCCCGTGAAATTTAGGCAACAGCTTGATGTAGTGGGGTTTAATTTCAAAATTATCCCCGTTGGCTGGTGGAATAGATAAGCAAGTGGGAAGTGGACCACGGATAGGATAGCATCTCTCCTGGAGAGAGATGCGCGGTGGATTCTGCTCACCTACGGGCGGTGGCAGTGTGGTGTTATAATTTGAGGGAGAACCGTCCATCTCGGTCGATGTGGTGGGTGGTGGGGAAAAGAAGATGAAGAAGCACCGACTTCGGAGTCGATAGCAGGAACGCGGACAAGACGGGCACTAGAATCCCGTGTCCAGCCAAGCATGCACTAAGCGGGTTTAGCGCAAGTGGCAGCGTGTGTACTTTAAAAATGCTTTGTTTTGAAAAGTGTGTCGGACTTAGACAAATCACACAAAAATGCACAAACAACCCTAGAACTAAGGTTACCTAGGTCAAGTCTCTAGACCGCTCCTAGACTTCCAAAGGACAAGTCGCAGGATCAATCCTCTACCGCATCTTTACTACTCTTGTGGCAGGGTAAGTGCCAGGTAAGTGGGAGGTATCCGCTATACGAATCACCGAAAATAGCGGGCCTAATTAAGTAACCACTTGCCTTAGACACACTTGCCTAGACACCACAAAAGTAATGCGGATAAGTGATAGATTACCCACGACCTTCCTCTGTCCTTATTGAGCGCGACAGTCCTTAGAGTCTTGTCTAGATATTTTTTAAATTAATGTAGGGTTGATGCAGTTGCTCGGTTTGTGATTTGTGGGGCTTAGAAAGGGTGATAAAATCCCTACCTAATCTGAATTTTGGTTTTGCCCCTTAAAAATCCGTATTAAAATATGCAAAACAAACCAATTACAAAACTTTGCAAAAAGATTTTTGAGCGGCGATATTTTGCAAAGAATCCTGCAGAAAAGATATTATATTGGATTTCAGAGGAGAGAGAAAGAGTTGAGAAACTTACCAGAGAAGTTTGGAACCCTAGATCCTCAATCCCGCCGCGCTTCCGCCGCAAATATGGCTTATTTGCCGCGGATCCGCCGCGAGAAGGAGGTATCTTGTGATGTGTTTTGCTACGTGGCCTCCTGTGCTCCTCTGGATCTCAATGAATGCCTCTGTCTTTCTGTTTCCTCAAGTCTGTGACCCCAGATCTCCTTGCAAAATTCACACACAATTTGTTAAATATACAATTTGCAGTTTTTGTTTTAATTATGATATAGATCGAATAAAAATTCAACACAAATAGTAAGAATAAAAAAATTACGCAGGTATCCCCGGCAACGGCGCCATTTGATTGATGTGAAAAAGTGTTTTTGTAGTTAAAGTAACCGCAATCAATAACGGTGTCGCGCGTAGCTAGACCGAGATGAGTACGGGTCGTCCTCAGGGAAACGTTGAATCATTTACTCTTACTTTAGACGTGTTGAAAAAGAGAGGAGGAATAAAGAATTTTGTGAATGGTTTCTAGATCTACGTTAAGCAAGAATGCAAAATATATAGATCTAGATTATTTTAGGGATGTGGTTAATATAATAAGAGGGCTTGTAGGGTTCGTTAGGATTTAGTAGTTATGGATGATTAATTAAAAGTTACCCTTTTTATCCTTTAATAGATTTAAAACTAGAACGACGGTGATGCGTGTAGATTAGGGTTTCTGGAGGAAAAAGGAATCTCACTCTTAACCCTTATCTCGACACGGAACTCCGTTCATATCTAGCCTTTACCAAAACAATCATTAATCTAATCTCTAATCGCGGTCGGAACTAACTAAGAATTGTTAGTGCCCCCGATTAGGATGTTAATGATTCTTTTGATAAAGTTCATAAACTTTATAGGACTTAAAAAGGGTTTAGGGATGTTAATCATCCATTAGCCTACCCTAATCCTACGAACCCTAACAAGCGGAGAATTACTCGCGCATGTTGGGAAAAGAAGATGAAAAGACAGAGAGGGAAAACATAATGTAAAATGCAAAAGAATTAAATAAAACAACTACCTTTATTAATCAACTTGAACAATCTACACTTTATTCCTTAGAAAATGATTACAAAAACTTGGTTTGCTTCTCGAACTCTTCCGAAGGAGGTAGATGAACAGTTGATGATCAGCCTTTTTGCGTGAGCCATCTTGGACTTCGTGATCTCTTCGGCTTGATGATTTTTCCAAAAGGCTCTCGGTCCTTATTTATAGTCCCAGAGCCAGAACCCTAGTTTCCTAATATGGTAACTAGTTGTTACGATTCTAACCAAAAAATCCAGAATCCCAACTCTCTTAAAGTGCGGCGGAACCGCGGCCGTTGGATGGGTTTGACCGCGGATCCGCGGTCTTATGGTGGGTTCTTGGCCTTAAATTTCTGGGGCTTCATCTATATAGCTCTTGGTCATCTTTTGAATATCTAGACTTTGAAAATCTTCTCTATGTTTCTGCCAGAATTGGTTTCTTCAATTTACTTAAATATCTTCGGCAGATTTGTTCCAACAATTTTAATTTCCTTGATTTCAGCCCTGAAAATTCTGCAGAACAACTCAACAAATAATATTAGTAGAGTTTGTTTTATTGAGATATTAACTTAACCATTAAGAATTGGTCAAAGGTATTTAATAAGGTAGGCATATTTAAATGGGCCAAATGTTACATGGATATTATATGCTTACTTTTTCCTACCAAATGTTAATTATAATATATAAACACATGAAAATAGTATTTTTACAGATAAACCCTCATATGTATCATATATTATAATAAACACCTTTTATTATATAGAAATAGTAGGAAAAATGTCATATTAAATGTGTAGTTTTATCAACTGAACATGAACTAAAGCATGTATACGATGATAAAGACAAACCAGATAGCATACTATCATCTCGAGCAAGACTGTCATATCTGTATAGGTCCTGTCTCAATCATTGCAATCACGTACCTGCGATCCAATAATTGACTTTGAGGGCACTATATCCAACAACCCCGGCGGGCTTCATTACTCAAGTTACCTAGGTCCAAAAACAAAAAACAATTTAGCTTGAAAATCATGATGATTCAATGCGAACGGAGATATAACCGGCAGTTCAGTTATTTTTTGGATAAAAGACGTGTTTAGTGGGTTAGGTGTCTAATCATTCCAATCAAGTTCCAGATGGGTTATTTTTCAGACTTAGTTCCAATTAAGGCATCAATAACTTTCCTTCATATTCACTTCACTTCATAAACTATTCTTGATATTACTTATTTCAGAACAAACCTATTTGATCCTCAGAAAATCATTTATCCATTTAAAAGTTTTTAGACATAATAGACTTGTCATCTAATTTCCAAAACTCACGACAAGTGTAGTGTGATGTAAAGGCGTATATCAGCTATAGTTAACTTCAAAGGAGAGTTATCTTTCAGGTTTTCAAAATCTAAAAATAAGATTTAGTTATTCTTATCTTATCAAACAAAACCGTCGAAATGTTGAATCTGAGTTCTCCCACTAGCTTACTTGACAAAAAAGTTTTTATGTTTTTAGAAATTTTCTGATTTTTATGGATTTTATGGATTTTAGTATGTAGATGCAAAATATTCATATGAATGCGAAGGTCAGAAATGCGTACCGAGCGTACCCCCAAACTTAAACTGGACAGTGTCCGCACTGTCATTGCATGAAGAGATCATTGAAGGGTCAAAATTGTCGGTTAGATATACACAATTTTTTTTTTGTTTTTAAAGAAAAGAAAAATAGTAAAAATGGAAAAGAATATCCACATATATATACAAAATGGTATATACATACCCCCAAACTTATTTGGAACAGTGTCCACTGTTCTTGGCTGGATAACCGAAGTTTGGTGGTAGGCAGAGGAAGATTATGCAGGGTAAACCGGCTCCTGTAAGACCAGGAGCTCCTCTGTTGGTTCGGCGCTAAGGTACGGTTTAAGTTGGTGTCCGTTTACTTTGAAAAATGAACCGTCCTTTGGATTCTCCAAATCCACGGCGCCATGCGGATACACATTCCGCACAAAGTATGGCCCTTTCCAGCGAGATCTGAGCTTACCTGGATGGAAATGTAGCCGGGTGTCGTAAAGCAGCACCTGTTGACCAGGTGTGAAAGTTTTGCGCAAAAGGTGTTTATCGTGAAACACCTTCGTTCGTTTCTTAACGACAACCGCGTTTTCGTAAGCCTCATCCCTAAGCTCGCTCAATTCGTTCAACTGCAGCTTCCGATGGCTTCCCGCATCTTCGAGAGACAGATTCAGCTCCTTTATCGCCCAAAATGCGCGATGCTCTATTTCTACAGAGATGTGGCAAGCTTTTCCGTACACAAGCCGATAGGGAGACTTGCCAAGATCGGTCTTATAAGCAGTTCGACATTCCCAAAGGGCATCAGTGAGTTTCAACGACCAATCCTTACAGTTCTTGGAAACCGTCTTCTCCAGTATCTGCTTGATTTGCCGATTTGAATCTTCGGCTTGCCCACAGGTTTGGGGGTGGTAGGGCGTAGATAGATTATGATTAATGGAATATTTCCGCATCAAGGCCTCGAAAGTCTTATTGCAGAAATGAGTTCCATTGTCACTAATGATCGCTCGGGGGTGCCCCAACCGGGAGAAAATGTTTTCTTTAAGAAACCTAACGACAACCTTGTTGTCGTTAGTCCGACTGGGCACATCCTCGACCCACTTAGAGACGTAATCAACAACGAGAAGGATGTACAATTTCCCAAAAGAGCTGGGAAACGGCCCCATGAAATCTATCCCCCAAACGTCAAAAATCTCCACAAACAAGATTGGTTGGAGCGGCATCTCGTTCCTCTTGGATATCTGGCCCAAGTGTTAGCACCGGGAGCAAGTCTTGCAGTAGTCATGAGCGTCTTTGAAGAGTTGTGGCCAATAGAAACCACACTGCAAGATCTTCTCAGCTGTCTTTCTAGGGCCAAAATGCCCGCCACATGCTTGATCGTGGCAAAATAACAGCACACTCTTGAATTCATCGTCAGGGACACACCGACGAATAATCTGGTCGGGACAGTACTTGAACAGATAGGGTTCGTCCCAGTAAAAGTGTTTTACTTGGGATAAGAATCGAAGTCTGTCCTGACTTCACCATTCAGTCAGTAGTAATCCTGTGGCCAAATAGTTGACAATATTTGTGAACCAGGGTTCGCAAGATACTGTCAAGAGTTGTTCATCCCGAAAAATGTCGTTGATCGGAATTTGATGCGACGGCGAAGAAGGAAGTCGTGAGAGATGGTCGGCGACTACGTTCTCGCATCCTCTTTTGTCCTTGATGACAAGGTCAAACTCTTGAAGCAAGAGGATCCAACGTATTAGCCGAGATTTCGCATCTTTCTTCGCAAAAAGATAGCGCAGAGCAGAATGGTCTATGTAGACAATGACTGGAGAGCCGATGAGGTAGGGCCTGAACTTTTCTAAAGCAAATACAACAGCCAAGAATTCCTTCTCAATTGTTGTATAATTAAGTTTGGCGTCGTTCAGGGTTCGGCTAGCATAATAGATTATATGCGGCATCTTGTTGATGTGTTGTCCAAGGACAACACCAATGGCAAAGTCGGATGCATCGCACATAATCTCAAATGGGTGCGTCCAGTCAGGAGAAGAAAGAACGGGAGCAGAAGTGAGTGAGCTTTTTAATGACTCGAACGCAGTCACACAGCTCGAGTTGAAGTCGAATGGCGTGTCCTTGGCCAGCAAAAGAGTCAAGGGCCTAGCAATCTTGCTAAAGTCCTTGATGAACCGTCTATAGAAACCGGCATGGCCAAGGAAGGCTCGGATGTCTCTGACGCATCTAGGAGGAGGGAGATTGGAAATGACCTCAATCTTCGCTTTGTCAACCACTATACCATTTTGCGAAATGATATGTCTTAAGACAATACCTTCGCGCACCATGAAGTGGCACTTCTCCCAATTCAAAGTGAGGTTCTTGTCCTTACATCGGGTAAGGACAACGTCGAGATGCAGCAAACACTCATTAAAGGAATCGTCGAAGATGGAGAAATCGTCCATGAAGATCTCCAGGAATTTTTCCACTATGTCTGAGAAGATTCCCATCATACACCGCTAGAAGGTAGCGGGCGCATTGCATAACCCAAAGGACATGTGACGATATGCAAACGTGCCGAAAGGACAAGTGAATGTGGTCTTGACCTGGTCTTTTTCGGTGATGGGAATCTGATTATAGCCGGAGTAGACATCAAGAAAGCAGTAGTACTCGTGTCCGGCCAATCGTTCAAGCATTTGGTCAATGAAAGGTAGCGGAAAGTGGTCCTTCCACGTTGCGGCATTGAGTTTTCTGTAATCGATGCATACTCGCCACCCAGTTAGGGTGCGAGTAGGGATTAACTCGTTCGCCTCGTTATTGATGACCGTTATGCCTGATTTCTTGGGGACAACGTGAATTGGGCTAACCCACTGGCTATCAGAGATAGGGTAAATGATACCACTATCCAGACACTTTACGATTTCCTTTTTAATAGCCTCCTTCATGACTGGGTTGAGTCGCCTTTGTGGATCCCTGGCTGGTTTGGCATCATCCATCAGATGAATGTGATGTTCAACGATCAGGGGACTAATCCCCTTGATGTCTGCCATGGACCAGCCAAAAGCTTGCCTATTGGTGTGCAAGACCGCAAGAAGGGCTCTCTCTTGCTCGGGAGCTAGAGAAGCCGAGATGATAACAAGGAGGGTCTCGTTCTCACCCAAGTAAGCGTACTTAAGGTGAGACGGCAAAGGCTTGAGTTCGAGCGTTGGAGGTGAAACGATTGAAGGCAAGATTGGTGAAAAGGTCTCGAGCTCAAAGGATTTCAGCAAAGGTTCAAAACGAGTGTAAGCGACCGAGTTGGATGGTTCAGGTAACTCATCCGGAAATTCGAAGGATTCAAACTCGGGTGGTGAGTGGCTAAGATCGTTCGAAAAAGTTAAACACTCGTAGTCATTGTCGGGCGCAGAAACAGCAGCAGGTTCGAAGTGGAACGCACTAGTGGCTTTAAGGTTGTCGTGATCGAACAAAAACTCCTCGAATTCACACTCTTCCGGGGTGATCTCCTGGATTGAGAAAACGTCTAGTATATGAGCATTAGGTTCGGAGGGCTGATTCCCCAACCTAAAAATGTTGAGTTCAATTGTCATATTTCCAAAAGATGGGTTCATCCAACCATTTCGACAATTAATCACAGCATTTGAGGTTGCAAGGAATGGGCGACCGAGTATCACCGGAATTTGATTCCGGGGGTTAGCTACAGGCTGTGTGTCCAAAACAATGAAGTCAACGGGGAATATGAAGTCCCCGACCTTGATTAACATATCCTCTAGCTCACCCCTAGGATGGGTGATTGATCGGTCGGCCATTTGGAGAGTACAGTGCGTGGGTTTCAGCTCTCCTACACCTAGTTGCTCATATACTGAGTACGGAAGCAGGTTAACACTGGCACCAAGATCTAAAAGTGCGCGGTTGATGTTCTTATCCCCAATGGTAATAGAAATCGTAGGACAGCCAGGGTCCTTCCGTTATTGAGTTAAAGATTGGGTAAGAGAGTCACTCACAGCACTAGCCAAGAAAACTTTCTTGGGTACCTGAGATTTCCTCTTTTTCGTGCACAAGTCCTTTAAGATTTTAGCGTAAGACGGGACTTGTTGGACAACATCTAAAAGGGGAATGTTGATGTTAACCTGCTTAAACAACTCCAGAATCTTCTCCATTTGTGGATTTTGTTTATTGGACCTCAACCAGTTTGGAAATGGAACGTTTTTAAAATTGGTTGAGTCCAATGCTTGTGGAGGAGATTGTGGAGTTGGAACGGATCCCAGAGCTGGTGTTTTCGTGGAGTGAGAAGTGGGTCCGTTTAGAGCAAAAGAAGAGCCTTTTGAAGAATGGAGATTAGGCTCAGAAGACGTAGGAGAAGAAAAAGAAGAAGCGCCCGGGGTGTCATCGTCGATCCGTGTGCCAATATTGTTTTGCAGCATCCTTCCCGATCTCAATGTAGTCACAGCACTCACATTATGGTTCTGTTGTTCAAGAGCAACATGTACATTATGTGGGTGACCGGGATTTGGGAGTGGTTGAGATGGAAGCTTCCCCTTTTCTCGCTCGCTTAACGCCGCATTCAGCTATGCAATCTGGGCTTTGATGGTCTTGATGCTTTGCCCGTGTGCAGCAGTGTGTTGCACCAAAGACTGAATAGATGACTGGATATTTGCGGTGGATTGTGTCGATTGTTTAACGAACGCCTCCAGACTTCGTTCTAGCGAGGAAACCTTATCGTTGTTTGACGGAACAAAGTTGTTTGCGGAAAAGAATTGTTGGGTGCAAAGTTGTTCGTCTGATTTTGAAAAGGTTGGGGTTGGAAGGGCTGCTGAAACTGATGTTGAGTTTGATGTTGCGCTTGTTGTTGCGGAGGAGGGGGCCTCTGGAAATTGTTGCCTTGGAATTTATGCTGATTCTGATTCCAGGCGAAATTGGGTGGTTCCTCCAACCGGGATTGTAGGTGGAAGAGCATGGATCATTTCTCTGTCTTTGCTGAAATGCAGAATTAACCTGATCCTGTCCTTGAGATGGTGGATTGTAAGGACACTCTTCGGTTAAGTGAGAAGGATCGGAACAACAAGCATAAATGGTACGAAGGGGAAGAACAGGGGCAGGAGCAGGAGATGAAAATTTGCGCTCTATCGCTTCAAGTTTTCTCGTTATTGCAGTAATTTCAGCTTTCATCGCAATAGAGACATCAAGTTCATCGCAATAGAGACATCAAGTTGGTGAATTCCTACTCTAGACTGACCAGTAGAAGTGGAGGAAGAAGAAGAAGAAGTTGGTCTGGTGCTCTCCCATTAAAGCGTTTGTTCCGCAAGGTCGTCGAAGAATTGCCATGCCTCCTCATCAGATTTCGATAGGAAGTGGCCCTGACAAATGGTTTCCAACAACTGCTTGGTTGTTGGGTTCAGGCGCTCATATAAGGTTTAGCAAAGTTTCCATTTCTCAATACCATGGTGAGGGCACTGAACAAGAAGGTATTTATACCAGTCAAAGCACTTCCAAAATGGTTCAGTAAGAAGCCGAGAGAATTGATTGATTTCGTTACGGATCCTTGCGGTTTTATGATTCGGATAGAATTTCTTGAGAAACTCTTTCACAAACTCGTCCCAACTGGTTATGGAGTGGGAAGCAGTGCTATATAGCCACTTTTCAGCAAGATCGCACAAAGTGAACGGAATGACCCATAGCCGTATAGCATCGTCCGACAGCTGGGTAGTTTTCATCATGGCACAAACATTTTGGAACTTGTTGATGAAGATATAGGCATCTTCAGATTCAAGCCCATGAAATTTCGGAAGCATGTTAATGAAGTGGGGCTTAATTTCAAAATTATCCCCATTGGCCGGTGGAAGGAAAAGACAGGTGGGAAGTACAGAACGGATGGGATAGAAACGATCCTGGAGCGCGATTCGTTGTGGCGCAACGACAGGCGGTGGTGGTGGGTTATTCGCATCCATAGGAGGTCGAATCAATCCCGGGGGAGTTGAAGGGATGTTTGGATTAAATCCTGACATCGCGGAAGAAGAGGTTGGTGATGGTAAAGGTGAGGATGTATGAACAGAATTCCGGTCAACGTCGGAGTTGGCTGGCAAAGGTAAGGGTGAAAGAGGCGTGGACGTAGTTTCGACGTCTGAGTCGATCGCGTAGTCGGTAGCGACTAACGTAACGCGGACTAGGCGGGCGCTAGTGTCCCGAGTCCAAGTGGACATACACTAAACGAGTTTAGTATAGTCAGAGCGGAGAAGGTGAGGGTAAGAAAACGTCAATGGAGAAATACGATGGGTGGTGGGTGAAAAAATGGGATTTTGGCGACAAAGGGCAAGTTTTTATAAAAGTTTTTGGTTTTTGTGGTTTTTTTTCTTTTTAGAACGAGCTTTACAGAAATATGTACGGACTTACGGCTTCAAACAATCACAGATAAAATATGCACAATCACACCTAGATCTAGGGTCACCTAGGTCGGCTAGACAGCTCCTAACTGTTCCAAAGGGTTAGAAGTAGGACCTCAAACCGCCTCTTCTCCGCCAATTGCGGCCAGGTAAGTGCCAGGTAAGTCGGAGGCTTCCCACTACGTAAGTAGTCGTCCTAATTAAGTAACCACTTTCCTTGGACACACTTGCCTAGACACCGCAAAGTCAGGATAGGATAAACGGCCGATGCCTGTAACTAGTCCTCTGTCCTATTGAGCGCGAAGTCCTTAGGGCCGAGTCTAGTATTTTTTTAATTAAACGATGGTCAATGCATATGCTTTTTGTGATTTCTGGGGTCCTGGGAAGGGTGATGAAATCCCTGCCCAATCTGGATTGGTTTCAAGCCCCTTAAAGTCCGTATTAATATATGCAAAGAAGTAACAATCAACTGCAATCAAAATTTTCATTTTTTAGCGCGGCGCAAAGAATCCAGCACAAAAAACAATTTATTGGAAGGGGAAGAGAGTTTGCGCAAAGAATGCTGCAGAAAACACAGTTCAGTGGAGTTCAGAGGAGTGGGGAGAGAGGAATAAAGACTCACAGAAAATTTCAAACCCTGAAGGAACTAAATGGCCGCGGTTCCGCAGCCAAACACGTGCTTAGGCCGTGGTTCCGCAGCACTAAGGAGGGATTGAGCCTCCAAATTTTTTGTGTGTGCTTGTGGGGTGTCTTCTTCTTGTCTGGAGCTCCTGAATCTTGATTTGCTTACTCGATCTGCTCCAGAATCTTTCAGTAGACCGTTTTTTTCGTGTTGATCACCCGCGGTGTAGCCGCAAGATATTGGTCTAACTTCCCACGTCTTTGGCACTGAACTCGACCGTCTTTTTATCCTGCACACTTGCACAAAAACTAATCAAAAATAACAAGATGGTTTTTTACAATGTATATTTTTTGGTTTTGTTTTTCGGTTATATTTATATTCACAAATTAACCCGAAATTACACAAAGAAATAAACTACAATCTCCCCGGCAACGGCGCCATTTGATTAGTAAAGTTTTTACGTGCTTAGTTAATTACCGCAATCAAGACGGTTTCGCTTGTAGCTAGTCGTTTGAGTACGGGTCGTCCGCAGGGAGATGGGAATATTTTTCTATGTGCTTTAACGAGTTAAGTCCAATTGTCCAGGTTTGTTTTGAGATTAACTATGTGCTAAAATGATATAAAAGAGAGCTTGTTAGGGTTAGGATTAGGTTAGTTTGAGTTAGGAGTCTCTCACTTCTTTCGTTGCCACTCTCAATATCGGTGTTACGGTAATCGGCAACAACGGGGATTAGCACGACTAGGAAGGAACTTGCGAGTATAAGCTAGGCTTTCCAACGCTTAAGTTCTTCCTTTTGGTGCTTGTCCGTCCGTTCTTGGCTCTTAGCCTCAAGCTCTGGTTCATTCAACCACAACCGGTCTCACTAAGTAATCACCACTATCATGTAGGATAGGGTGCCGTAGGGAGCGGATTGTGGTTCAATTAACGGGAGTCCGAATTAAGATGTTGGGCAAGGAAAGAGTGAGAGAGATTTCCTTCTCTCAAACTTTCCTTATCCTACCCTAACAAGTAAGAAAACTACTCACCCATTATAAGAAAAAGAAAATACAACAAAAGGAGGAAGATAGAAAGAAGGAGGTTAGAAGATTACAACTAGCTATTTGAGACCTCACCTTGGAAAGGATCAAGCTTAAACATTATTGTTGTTAAGGATAAAGAAAAACTAGAAGAAGACACAAACAAACAACAAATAACAACAACTAGATTAGCAAATAAAAATTACAAGCAATTATAATTAACAAAAGAACAAGACAAGCATGATAAAGAAAAGAAATCTTTTAATCATCACTTCACTCACAAAAGCTCACTACAAGGTTTTAATGGAGAAGAGATGAGAAGAGGGAGAATAACAACAACATATATTTTAAAATCTAAATACAAGAATACGCACCCTTGGCTTGGCAATGTTCTGGGCTATTTATAGGCAGGGAACTGGAAACCTAAGGCAACATTCTGGATCATCATGAAATGACCAAACAACCCCTGAAAAGTCTTCAAATGACGAGCCCATACGGCCCCGGATCCGCGGCCTAGACCCCATGTTGGCCGCGGATCCGCGTCTATATAGTGGACTTGGGACTTGGCTCATGTGGTTTTGTGGGTTTCTCTGGTTTGCTCATTCCTTTTGTCTGGTATATGTTGTTTCTCAGAATTTCTTCACGATTTTTCCAGAATTTCTGCTGATCAAAAGGTGATGTGATGTGGATCTTTTGCCATGATTTTTCTTGAGCTCCGCATAGATATGTTGGATATTGTGTTGACATTGAGCTTTGTTCATGAAAATGACATTGATTTGCCATTTTGTCCCTTAACTGGTGTGTGGAAACATACGGATAGAGAGCGGAGACCCGTGTTTTATCTGTGGTTGGTAGTAATCCGGAATTTGTCGTGCTTTTCCATGAATTTCACTGTTTAGAGCTGAGAAACTGTATCCTGCAATTAACTAGCAAACACGGCTCAAGAGTATCTACCGATAAGCAATGTGATAAAAATTGGGTGGTATAAAAATGCAAAAATCAGATATGAACACTCACTGACGGAAGACTTAATTTCAGCCGAGACTTCTATGAAATTTGACAAAAGTGAGTTCATGGTTTGTGTGAATGTAGAGAACTCGTCAGAACAGGTCAACTGCAAAGGATTAGAAGGTGCGGGAGTGTTGACCTAGTTTTGAAAATTTTTTGACTGATAGGGGTGCTGAGTGAGTGAAAGTGGTTGCTGTTGTGGTGAAAGAGCCCTTTGGAAATCATGTAGGTTTGGAACCGTGTTTTGGTTTTTTTGTTGGTTCCAAGAAAAATTAGGGTGATTCCTCCAACCCTGATTATATATGGAAGAATATGGATCGTTTCTAGGTCTTTGAAATGCGGCATTGGTATGCTCTTGACCTTGAAACGGAGAATTCAATAGACATTCTTCCGTTAAATGAGAAGGATCCGAACAACATCCACATACAGTTTTGGGGAGCGACATCGGATTTAGGGAGGCTGCTGAAAATTTATGTTCCATAGCGTCGAGTTTCTTTTGCATTGCTGCCATCTCTGCTCGAACACCTATGGAAACATCAATTTGGTGTACGCCACCCCTAGACGATGACTGGTTTACACTCTCCCACTGTAAGGACTTTTCAGTGAACTCTTCTAAAAATTTCCAAGCTTCCCCATCATCCTTGGTCATAAAATTGCCTTGCCACATGGCTTCAAGGTTCTGTTTAGTGGTCGGGTTAATTCCCTCATATACGATTCGGTACAGATCCCATCTCGTGATTCCGTGATGTGGACATTGAACCAACAGATCCTTGAAGCGTTCAAAGCACTTCGAAAATGGTTCATTCGGAAGCTGGGTGAATTGATTTAGTTCGCTATGGACTCGAGCTGTCTTGTGATTAGGGAAGAATTTCTTAAGGAATGCTGCAACGCATAGCATCCACAGAAAGCTGTGAGGTACCCAGCATTGCGCATACATTTTCAAATTTGGTAATAAAGACATATGCGTCTTCAGACTCAAGACCGTGGAATTTTGGTAGAAGGTTGATGTATTGGGGTTAAATCTCAAAATTATCCCCGTTGGCTGGTGGAATGGATAAGCAGGTCGAAAGAGGACCTCACATAGGATAGCACCTCTCTTGGAGAGAGATGCGGGTTGGATTCTGTGCACCAACGGATGGCGGCAGATTAGTGGTAAAGAAGTTCGATGGAGAAGGATCCATCGATGTGGGTGTGGTGGTGGGTAAAGAAGAAGTAAATATAGAAATACCGACTTCGGAGTCGATCGGGGGAACGCGGACTAAACGGGCACTAGAATCCCGTGTCCAGCCTATCTTGCACTAAAAGGGTGTAGTACAAGTGGCAGCGTGAATATAATTAGGGGAAATGATTTGATTGGTGTTTGTTTTGAAAAAATATACGGATTTTTGAAAAAATGATGCAAATCACAACAAATGCAACAAACAACCCTAAGTCTAGTGGTCACCTAGGTCAAGGCTCTAGACCGCTCCTAACTACCAAAAGACAAGTCGCGAGATCAATCCTCCACTGCCTCTTTGTCTCTCTGTGGCCAGGTAAGTGCCAGGTAAGTGGGAGGTTCTCCACTACGTAAATAGTGGGCCTAATTAACTAACCACTTGCCTTAGACACACTTGCCTTAGACACCACAAAAGAAACGCTGATAAGCAATGAATTACCCACGACCTTCTTCTGTCCTAAGTGAGCGCGACAGTCCTTAGAGTCATGTCTAGATATTTTTTAGTTAATGAGGGTAATGTGGATGCAAGTTTGTGATTTTCGGGGCTTAGGATGGGTAATGAACTCCCCACTTAATATGAATTTGACCGTGCCCCTTAAATTCCGTATTAATATGCAAACAACCAAAAATCAAAAACACGCACAATTTTTATTGCTTTTTGCGGCGTTGGGAATTATTTGCAAAGAAACCTGCAGAAAATTGTTAATGGAGCAGACAGAGGAGGAGATAAGAAAGTAGGAATTTTACAGAGAAATTTTCGTGCAGCATTGCTACAGTTCCGACGCGGTTCAGCCGCAGGAGGCGTCTAATGCCGCGGATCCGACGCGAGTTTGAGGAATTCCTAGACAAAATTTTTATACAATGCTTCTGTTCACCCCCTGAGTCCTCTGGAATATTTCAAATATTTTTCCAATTGCACAGCAGACTCCAGATTTCCTTGCAACAAATCACAACGAATCGTTTAGTGTTTGCGCGAATTTTGATCTCAAAATTATGATGAAATAAACTTTTCAACTCAAATTTCAAAAAACGAACAAATTAGCACACTATCCCCGGCAACGGCGCCATTTGATTGATTCTTTTTTCGGTGTGTATGTAAAGAAATGTATAGAAATCACAACCAAAAATATTTTGACCGCAATCAATAATGGTGTCGATTATAGGGCGTTAGCGAGTGCAGATCGTCCACAGGGAAAGTGAGATTCGTTCGTATTTCGAATTAGATGAATTGAAAATTTAAGAAAAAGAGAAAAAACAATTCAATTCAAGATTTTAAAGTTGAATTCAAGAATCATCTAGGTCTAAATCTAAAATCAAGAAAACATAAAAATCAAGAATCAAGAAGTGATGATATCCAAACCAAGAATCAAGAATCGAAGTGAGGCTTGTAGGAATCGATCGGATCTATAGACGTTATGAAATCTATTGATTACGTTTTCTTATCCATTAATGATTTGATACTAGATCGATGACGATTAATCGAGGTTTAAGGATCTTTTAAAGAAACTAGGGTTTCTTCATCTCATCCTTTGTCCTTTCGATGAATCTCATTCGAATTCTAGCCTCGAGTAAATTCAAGAATCGATCGTCAATCACTAATTAAGAGCGATCACAATCAATAAAGCATCGCTCGAAACTAGGTTGCCGGTTCTTTAATTTACACGAGTTTACAAAACTTATAGGAATTAAGAATCGTTTCATGATTTATAACATCATCATCTATTTATCGTCTCGATTCCTCCACGAGCGGAGTTTTACTCAAACATCACAACACGAAAACACAATCACAAGTTGAGATCTAGTCATAATGCAAGAATGTAAAGAAAGCAAGATATAGAAATTTCACCATTATTTATCAACAATTTGTTACAATTCACTCGATCTACAAGAGAAAAGAACTTGATCATCGATTTCGGCTTCACTCGTCTCCTTGAGTCGCGGATCTCCTTGGATCACTTGCTCCGATGAAGTCCGGCGTCGCTTTCTAAAGGATCGAAGGCTTCATGCTTGATTTGGTACTCGAAGTTCTTGATTTTGGCTTTGGATTTTTGAATTGGGGATTAGGCTTACAAGTTGTGTCACTCAACTTGTGTTGGGGATGAAGATTGAACTAATGAACAACCCCAGAAGTGAAGCTTTAGGGTTCCTTTTATAGCCTTAGGATTGGGATTAGCTTCCTTTAGAAGCTAGGTTTAGTTTAGCTTCCCTCGTAAGCTAGGTAGTTAGGTAGAAGACTCTATAAGTAGTTAGTTAGGCTTTATCTTCCTTCATAAGCTTGGAGGTTAGGGAGAAGCTTCTAGGTTTAGTTTGTTAAGTGAGAAGCTTGCTTTGGAAGCTTGGAAGTTTAGCTTGAACAAGGAGCTTGCTGATCTGGCAGAAGACTCTGGAGATTTCTGGAGTTTGGAGTATATTTAATAAATGTGGGCCCTGAAAGAAGCAGTCTGAAGCTGAGCAGAGGTGATGACGTGGCAGGACGGCCGCGGATCCGCGGTCACGTGAGGGCTTCTCTGTGTGAAATTCTCTGTGTTGCTTTATACTGACTTTGGGTGTATTGTCTGATGTGCTGAATCTTGTAATTCCCTTTAGTTTATTGCCAGATCTCAAGTCTTGGAGTTGGCGTATTTTATCAGCATTATTTTCACAGATTTGGCTTTTCTCCTGGAATTTCCTGCACAAACTTCGAAACAAGTGTTGCGCTATACAAAGATGATGTGATGCCATGATAAACACTCAATTTCCCTCTAAATGTCTGTTTTAAGGTATAACACAAGTAATTCGGTATTTTACGGGTGTTTTGCTAATATGTGCTATACTTAACCTGAATACCTTTAGATGAATACAAATGATAGGGAAATTGACGTGTTAAAAATACATTATTTTTGACTGATCAGCGCACATACACACTGTATATCCTTATTGGTGCACATATACATTGGTACACCCATACTTGTGTATATATCCACTTGCACATCCATACCTATATACATACATATTTCACATACATGGATGGTACTGGCTTTGATTTCTAGAAAATGGGGACCGTGTGAGATATTTTCAAAACTGGATCCATTTAAAAGAACGGTTTTCCCTTTTTGCTCTTAGTGGCATACGACACATTTCTTGGATTTACGCATTGAGTTTTGGATTCGTGTGATTTCTGGATTTGAGAACCGTGGTATTATTTTAAGAAAATATGCACTGTTTTAAAAACCCGGTTTCTCTTGATATGATATTTCAGTGCGTCCACCATGCGTTTTCTCGGTTCTGAGACGTATGACATGTGAACTCGAATCGAGGAGCTGGATGAGGCTGATTGCGGGTACATGTTGGACCCGTTATGGTACCCGGGGAAAGAAAGGGATGTTGTGTATACAGACGGTGAGCCTGGCATAGGGACTACTACCTATCGGTGATTGGTTGGACCTGGCGGTTATCCGGAAGATACTGACAAGAGTCGAGAGATGGATACGGGTGATTGATCTCGAAGAATATTTATGACCGCAATCAAGAACGGCGTCACTTGGTAGCTAGCCGGTGAGTACGGGTCGGTCCATAGAGATTTTGTGTATTCTCTAATTGCTCTAACGAGTTAATTTCGATTGGTGTCGGATTGATTAAATCTAAAAACTAAGTTGATCTAAACCTAAATCTTGCTAGGGTTAGGTTTAGGTTAGGTTTGGAAAGTCAATATTCGTCACCACTTTCTATGCCCAAATTAAGATCTATTAGGTGTTATGGTAATAATTAATAAAGTGGATTAGTACATTGGGAAGAAACGGTGTTTCTTCCTCTTGGTTCTTGTCCTTCATTTCTTAATTCTTACCCTAACCTCCATGGAAAACATGCTCAACCGGTCCTTTATACTACGGTATCACCGCTACCTCGTGGGATAGGGTGCCGTAGGGAGAGGTGTGTGCATGTATGCATGGAGTCCTATAAAAACGTGTGATGGGCAAGAAAGGGGTGAGAGATCTTCATCTCTCAAGCCTTCCCCAAATCTAACCCTAACAAGCGAGGAGACTACTTGCTCATTAGGGAATTAAAAGACATGTTCTAAACTAATTAACTAGGGCAGATAATAAAGATCTATGCTAGGGCAAGAAAGAAATTACCTAGGGCATGGAAATAAAATTTAACTAGGGCAATGAAAAGAAAATTTACGCCTAATTTTTATTTGATGCTCTCTTCCTTCTTCACAGAAATTTACATATCTGAATTTAGATAGATGAAATGAGGCACAAGAAGAGGCATAACCTAAAAAAGGTTTTAGGGCTTCTATTTATAGATTCATAGAAACCCTAGGGTTACAGTCGACGCACATCTGCTTTTACAATTTTACCCCCTAAGAAACCTAACTAATGCACCGACGCACCGACACGAGGAACACGTGCCGGCACATGTGACACACGGCCGCGGATCCGTGGCCAAGAGCATGGTTTGGCCGCGGAACCGCGGCCGTATGGAGAGCTTGGTTGCTGATTTCTTCTGGGTTGTTTTCTGTTGCTTTTGGCTCCTTGTTTCTTATGTTGTTTTCTCAGATTGGCTTCTTGATTTCTTCCAGATCTCCACAGTGAATAATTGTAGTGGACTTTTACCGTTGCTTCGTGACGAAGTCTTGAACCTTATGCTGCCTTTATTCTTTGTGAACTTGTTCATTGATCTTCAATGTTCCTCAAGATGTAGGCACGATCAAGATTCCACCATTTATCGGTCGTAGTCTCACTTTTGCGTCGTCTTTTTCATCATTTTCACTGTTTTGTTCTGAGAACCTGTAACCTGCAACTATGTACCAGACATGGGTCAAAACCAGCTGTTTATTTGTAAACTGAATAAGAATGGGGAATAAAATAAAGCAAAATTATGGTATGAACAAATACCCCCAAACTTATCTTTTGCTTGTCCTCGAGCAAACCTAGTTTTATTCTCAACAAAAACCTAACCTCACTTTCGCAGGGAAACGCGATTGCACTGAGCTCGTGCAACAAGTCGTTAAACCTCTAGGTGTCCTTAGTAGGAGGAGTGTTGTCTCCTGAGGGTTTTCAGCGGATACTACCCACAAAATCCTATCAATTCGGCCCATTGACTTTTATTTTCCAATTAGGTTTTCCAACAAGAACTCTATCATCTTTCACTCAGAAATTATCCACCCGTATTCTTCACGCCTCCTTATTATTTAACTTAAGATTATATATCCTTATGAATTTACGTAGCTTTTAGCATCTTTTGAGTTTTCCTTCTAGGGTTCCATTTCAACTTAGGAATTTTTATCATCTCTATTAAAAATATAAGTCATATTCTTCATTCCTATCTCTTATCTAAACCCCAATCACATACCCTTACGTGTGTATATATATCACCACTACACTTGGAAATTCAAATCAAGCAATCATACTCTTGTTCGTCGTCCAAAGCACTTCTTAATTGGTGAATTTTTAGATGAAATTGCTTACACATTCTTCATGCGACCGTTAATACTTCTTGAGGTGCCAACGAACGATTTCAAAATGTGTTTGCATATTAAAGCATAATTCCTAGTCTTGTAACACCTAAGGCTTTTAGCAGTGACTCCCAAACCAGTTGGTCTAAGGCACTAGGTGATGAAGCACCCTCACTAAATATTTTTTTCTATTAATGCAGCCTTAAGTAATTACAAAAACCAGTGTTCATTTTTTTATCTCTTATTTCACACTTGTATTTTTATTTATTTTCATTCATACTAAGGACTTTAGACAAGAGCATTTCAAGGTCTCTTCTACTATTCCAAGTTTGAAGGTTCGTGTTCGTGCAATTTGTAGGGTATATATTTTCAGAATTTAGGCTTAAGCTTAGGAATTATTTTTCAAACTTATACTTTAATAAAGATATCAATACTTTTCCCTTGTTTTATCTTAGCCCAAGAAGTCAACTCGAAATTTGCCTATTTCTAAATAAACTACAAAGACATATACTTTCTACCGTTAAATTTTAAGAAAGGTTACTTTTAGGGTTTTTAATTTCCTAAGTCTAAGAAATAGTTGTTTCTAGCTAGTTAACCTATTTGGCAAACTCAAGTCAATTAAGGCCAAAATTGAATGTTTTAATTTTTATAATTTTTGAAATTTTTCAATTTTTATGGGTTTTAAAATAAGTATGCAAATGCAAAAATGTACACATGAATGCGAAGGAAGAAGGCTTACCGAGCATACCCCCAAACTTAAACTTGACAGTGTCCTCACTGTCAGGCTACACCAAGAGGGTCGAAAATGTCGGCACTCCCCTGTTTATTTATTTATAAAAAAAAATTTATTTTTTTATTGTTAAATATATATATATATATATATATATATATATATATATACAAAAAGTTTCCCCCCAAACTTAAGTGAGACAGTGTTTCCACTGTTCTAAGCGTTAATGTTCAGAGTTAGGGAGGAGAAAAATCAAATTATACAAGGCCTTACACAGGCCAAAGGTTAGCATCAACCATTCAAAAATTCTATCGTGATAATGGTAGGGTTGGTGGAAGAATGGAGTGTAGAGAAAGGAGTTGAGAAACACACGAGACCGTATGGGAAGAAGAGTGAAATATGGTCTCGGTGGAGGAGAAGAATGGCGGAAAAGAGAAAGAAGTGTAGTACGAACTTGAGGGTGTAAATTGAGTGAATAAATTAGCGCAAATTGTGATGACCGATGTGTTAAAAGAGATTGTGTTAATCTATCAACCCGTCGAGAAATGGGGTCAAATCCCTCAAGATTCGCACGAAAACATGGGTACTTTGAACTTGGTAAACCATCCATTGAAAGTGCAAGCGTGACGAATTCTTGCTCGGTCGAAACGATAGGAAGGACGAAAGGGATTGATTTAGGGATAGTCTTATTCTCACCTAAGCAAACTGTCTCGAACTCGAAGGATTACATCAATGGTTCGAAATGACTGTAAGCAACCGTGATGGTTCAACTAACTCGTCTGAAAATTCAAAGGACTCAAACTCGGGCGGTGAGTCTTCAAAATCGTCCGAAAAAGTGAAGCACTCGTAATCGTTATCGGCGTGAGAACTGTGTCAGATTCAAAGAGGAACGCACTAGTGGCGTCAAAACTGCTATGATCGAATAGAAATTTTTCAAGCTCACAGTCCTCCTGCGTGATCTTTTGTGTGGTCGGAACGATGGAAAGGAGGGAGGGTGATTTAGGAAGTATAAAAGTTAAAGGTTTAAGAGGATGAATTGGAAAATCCGACACATCAAACAAAAATGGTTCATCCTCAATACTATCCTCAATATTCTCCTCAATACTATCCTCATAATTCTCATAAAAGGTTATCTCATCTATGCAATTATCATCAAAATCAAGATGCATATGAAGTTCGGGAGAAATATTTAATGACTCGGGATGATGAATTGGAGATAAAATTTCAGTCAAATCTACGGGTTCATCATCCAAAATATTCCCGGCGTCAATATCCTGAATCAAGTGAAAATCAATTTTTTTAGACACTTCATCAAAAGCATGAATATTTATCAATTCAGGTTCTAGATTGGAGGTGTAGAGTTCGAAAGAATGAGGTTTGGGTTCACTCGAAAAGGGCTCTTCACAATCAGGTAAATCAAACACTACAAAGTCACACAACTCATTAAACGTTTTATTTTTAACTTGTGAATCATTTGGGACACTTATTTGAAAACCGGAGTTGTGGGATTCAATTGAGTATGGGTAGCTTTGATTTGGAAGTGTGTACAGCTCACTCTCACCACTCAAATTCTCACTATGTCCATCTGCCCCATCATACATTGGAATTTTTGGAGCTAGTTGGAAACTAGCTACCGGTTCACTAGGTTGCATAAGGGCGGCAATGGACGCATCCAAATTCCTCATCTGTTTATTTGTCACTACAATGTACGCTTCCAACGACTGTTCCAGACTAGACATGGGTTGTGAAGGGGTTTCAGTAAAAGATTCAAAGTTGTTTGGATACGTGAAACTCCCAAATGGTTGTGTAGAAGCAATGTCTAGGGAAGGTGCGGAATTCGGGTAGGACTGGTAGGAACTGAATGGTTGGATAGGAGTAGGATCAACATTTGGGTAAAAAGGTGAATGGACTTATTGATCCCAAGAACTGGAAGTGTTGAAATGAGTGAATGATCGGCTACGAGATTGTTCAATATGCTCAGCAATAGACATGGGTTTCGGAGTTACAATAGCACTCGAAAAAGGAGTATCAACGAAAGAAGGTGGTGAAGGTTGAAATGGTTGATACAAAGTGGTTTGCGGAGTCGAACTGTTTCTCCTAGACGCTTCTATTCGATCTTTCATAGAAATTTTAGGCATAGAGGGGTCGTCCGTAATTAGACCGAAACAATTCACGTATGAAGCAAAGTTTGGTTCAGGGTACCAAAGTTCGGCAAGGGTTTTGTGAGGTGGGGTACCCATGATGTAAAAAGGAGAAGGAAAAAAAAAGTCGGTGTAAGTGGGGTGCAATGGATTTCTTAGCGACAAGTGGCAAGTTTTTATAAAAAAAATTCCTTTTTTTCTTTTTGTGTTTTTTTATGAAGCTTTTTGCAAAAAGATTTTCAATAAAAGGCTTAGACACACGTTCAATCAATCACAAATGCACAATCATGCCTAGATCTAGGGTCACCTAGGTCAGCTAGACAGCTCCTAACTGTTCTAAAGGGCAAGAAGTAGGACCCCAAACCGCCTCTTCACCGCCAATTGTGGCCAGGTAAGCACAAGTAGAGAAAGGAGGGATTCGCTCACGAATCACCGTGAGACGGGCCTTTTAAAGTTACCTTTCACTACCTGTCTAGCCTAGGAACCACAAAGTCAGGTTAGGATCAACGATCGATGCCTACAACTATTCCTTTGTCCTATTGAGCGCGAAGTCCTTAGGGCTGAGTCTAATCTTTTTTAATTAATTGATGGTCAATGCAATATACCTTATGTGATTTCTGGGGTCCTAGGAAGGGTAATGAAATCCCCACCCAATCCGATTGGTGTAAAAGCCCCTTAAAGTCGATTTAAATATGCAAAACAGTAAACACAATCACTTGCAAATTTTTTTGGTTTAGTGCGGCGCAAAGAATCCTGCACAAGATAAAGTTATTGAGAAGGGGAGAATTTTTAGCGCAAAGAATCCTGCAGGAAATTTTTACAGAAGAGATATTGGGGTTGCAGAGAAGAAGAGGAAGCCTACGGGGAAAATTTCAGGTGCTGACGTCACAACCCTGCGGCGGTTCCGCGGTCAAGACCGGGTCAATGCGGCTGAAGCGTGGTCACGTGGTCAGTTCAGATCCCAAGATTTCTTCTGTTCTCTGTTTTGATACTCCTCTGTTTATTCAGATTTGATGTTTTCTGTTTCTATCTCTGGAATTTTCCAGATCTGAATTCGTTCGTCGATCCTACAAAATTCAAACGAAAAATACCCTTCACAAAATAACAAGTTGATAAATTTTTATATGTATTTTTTTATTTTTCAGCTTTTATAATTTTTTTAATTTTATATTAACCCGAAATTGCAAAAAGAAAATAACACGCCATCCACGGCAACGGCGCCATTTGATTTTGTCTCAATGAATATTTATTAACCGCAATCAAGAACGGCGTCGCTTGGTAGCTAACCGGTGAGTACGGGTCGGTCCACAGGCATTTTGTGTATTCTCTAATTGCTATAACGAGTTAATTCCGATTGGTTTCGAATTGATTAAATCTAAAAACTAAGTTGATCTAAACCTAAATCTTGCTAGGGTTAGGTTTGGAAAGTCAATATTCCTCACCGCTTTCTATGCCCAAATTAAGATCTATTAGGTATTATGGTAATAATTAATAAAGTGGATTAGTACCATCGGGAAGAAACGGTGTTTCTTCCTCTAGGTTCTTGTCCTTCCTTTCTTAATTCTTACCCTAACCTCCATGGAAAACACGCTCAACCGTTCCTTTATACTACGGTATAACCGCTACCTCGTGGGATAGGATGGCGTAGGGAGCGGTGTGTGCATGTAAGTATGGAGTCCTATAAAAACGTGTGATGGGCAAGAAAGGGGTGAGAGATCTTCATCTCTCAAGCCTTCCCCAAATCTAACCCTAACAAGCGAGGAGACTACTCGCTTATTAGGGAATTAAAAGACATGTTCTAAACTAATTAACTAGGGAAAATAATAAAGATCTATGCTAGGGCAAGAAAGAAATTACCTAGGGCATGGAAATAAAATTTATCTAGGGCAAGGAAAAGAAAACTTACTCCTAATTTTTATTTGATGCTCTCTTCCTTCTTTACAGAAATTTACAGATCTGAATTTAAATAGATGAAATAAGGCATAAGAAGTGGCATAACCTAAAAAAGGTTTTAGGGCTTCTATTTATAGATTCATAGAAACCCTAGGGTTACAGTCGACGCACATCTGCTGTTACAATTTTACCCCCTAAGAAACCTAACTAATGCATCGACGCACCGACACGAGGAACACGTGCCTGCACGTGCGACACACGGCCGCGGATCCGCGGCTAAGAGCATGGTTTGGCCGCGGAACCGTGGCCGTATGGAGAGCTTGGTTGCAGATTTCTTCTGGGTTGTTTTCTGTTGCTTTTGGCTCCTTGTTTCTTCAGTTGTTTTCTCAGATTGGCTTCTAGATTTCTTCCAGATCTCTACAGTGAATAATTGTAGTGGACTTTTACCGTTGCTTCGTGACGAAGTCTTGAACCTTGTGCTGCCTTTGTTCTTTGTGAACTTGCTCAATGATCTTCATTGTTCCTTAAGATGTAGGCACGATCAAGATTCCACCATTTATAGGTCATAGTCTCACTTTTGCATCGTCTTTTTCATCATTTTCACTGTTTTGTTCTGAGAACCTGTAACCTGCAACTATATAGCAGACATAGGTCAAAAGCACCTATTTATTTGTAAAATGAATAAGAATGGGGAATAAAATAATGCAAAATTATGGTATGAACAACGGGCCGAACCGTACTGCCGGGGCCGAGGGCCGATTCCGCAGACGGATCCCGTGGGCCGATCCGGACTGACGGAGCCCGATATATGAGGATTTGCGTGTCGATGCTGGACACGAGTATTTCATGATGTTCTCGTGTGCCGATGTTGGGCACCCCGCGCCTATGAGACTTACAGGATTGAGGGCCGGATAGAGTGACGACGCCTGAGTTATCGGGATTTTGGGGTGTTTCTGTAGACACCGGGGTTTTCCACGTTGATGATCCGTGTAGATTTTTATCCCATGCTCAGCATTCATTGTTATGCATTGCATCATGTAGTCGTAGTACCCGATAGAGCACTTTGCATGATTATTGCATAACCAGCTCATCATATAGATGTTATCTGTTTGCACATGTTAGAGTATCGCAGTACCTGCATACTCGCGATTACCTTTATATGTTATTTACTATTCACGAGTTGGCAACTCACCCACGTTGTGCCACAGTGTTTGCAGGTCGACCCTCAGAGTAGTTGCGGCAGGGATACTTCCTTGTATCTTTTTGCTACGGATACTACTGCAGTTGGCGTGTGAGCTCTTTGCTTATAAGTGGGTTTTTGCGGTATCCGTTTATTTCCATTTGTACACACTCTTGTATCTAGTACTCTCCATCAACTATTTCATGTATTGACTTAGAGACCAGTTGTGAGGACGATGTATATTATTTTGTACTCTGGTGTCGAGCTCGTGTGAGCCGACTTTATTTATGCAGTTTTATCCTTTGTGATGTTTTCACTTATTTTGCTCATTCTTCGCTACGGCGTTGTATATTATTATTGTGGTGGTTGTTTCCACTGTTGGGCGTGATTGCTCCTATTTGGGGATGCTTTAATCTTATTGTATGTCATTTTACTTATATCATGTCTTGTACCTGATTTCGGGGCTAGTTTTTACAAAGGAGGTGCTGCCGAAAATTTTTAAGAAAATAACTCAAACTTTAATGATTTTACTCGAGTTTTCTAAATGTTTTAAACCAATGTTTTCAACATTCACTACTTTTAATGGTTTTTGATTACTGGGTTTCGGCTTACTTAGTCGCGTTACGCCTGTGGACGTTACGTGGTTAAGTGCCGGTCACGGGCCGAAATTTGGGTCGTGACACTAACCAAATGAATTCCTTAGACATCGCATGCCTAACAATTATAAACCACGCATTTTAGTCTCGATCTCGAAAACAATTTTCAATATCTAGTCGGGCAATTCAACAAGATTCCCGGCATCCTGATCGAATGCTCGTCGGAAACTTTAGTAGACGGCCGCATCCCCCGATACCGTCGACGAAGTGCACCTAGGCGGAACACCGCTGCCGCGAGCACCCCAACGGATGCTTTTGGCAATGGGGTTCTCCTACAGTCACTTGGTCAGGCCTAAGGGGTGTGTCTATCTATTAAGTTTACCCGGTGAGTAACCGCGTACGCTACGTGATTGCGACGGACTTTTGATCTTATCAATATCCCATGCAACCAATCATCTGAGACTAAACTGCTAGATTTATAACATTCAAACTAGTTATCTCATAACTACTTGTGGATTCCAAATATTGTATCCCATCACATAATATCCGGACGATGTTAAACTTTTCGATAGATTCATCAAAGTCCAACAATTTCCCGATAGCTCAACACTTAAGCACAGTTCAGTAATACCCAGAAGATGCCACAGTACCTATGAACCAGCCGTAGAAGTGTCAAACCAACGCCTCACATGTGACAACGCTGAACTACCACAAACCCTAGGGTTTAGTGGTGGTTCTGACGATCACATAATCGAGTTAAGGTTTCGTTCTTCTAGAGGGTCTATAGAATCACTTGCAAATTTTTCCGAATACGTTAAACTTGGAAAAATGGGTTTTTGACATTCGATTGAACTTTTTAACTTCGCCTAGACAATGTGTGAATAACCCGAAACAATGTTAAAACTACGAATACGAAACACTCCGAATTGTTTATAGTGTAAGATTATATCACATGCAAAATTAGCAAAAACAAACAACACCTAAAAGATCAAAACAAAGTCACTGGAACACACAAAAATTTTCAGGGGATTCTACTCGGTTTTGGCCGAGATCATGTAGTATGTGGCCGGCCACTTTGGTCTAGAATGCCCTGAAATTTTGACTGTGTTCATGATATATCTCATACATCACTCTGTACTTGTTTAAAAAAATTTTTGATAACATTTTAAAATCGACAGCAAGCAGGTTTTGGCGATGCAAGTTTCGGAGTATTTCGGTTTCGTAATATTAACAAAATCCATATTAATTTCTACGATGGCTCTAATACCACTGCAGGATTACCTAAGACGGCAGCAAGGTTTCGGAAGGCGTCGTCCATGCCAAATTCAAAAATTTGCCGTTTTAGCTAACCCTAACTAAGAATCGTTAACTAGAAATCGACGGAATATAAAATGAAAACACTTTGCAAGTCTAGTGAGCAAGGAATACAACCTTTGTAGACCGGTCCTTCACTTCAATAGGTCCGTGTAGTAGTCCCTTTCGCTGCGATCGTGAACTCCGGACTCTAGAGAGGATCCCATGAAGAAACGAACATGCTTGCTTCGAAGACTTCGAGGCTGAAGATGATCTACGTCGAGGAGACACTAACACAAGCTATCTCTTCACTAATTGTAAAATTAGTGAAGCAAACACCCTATACTAAAAGGCAAGTAGTAGAGGATCATGAAGTAGGAAGTGGGCTCACTTTAGATTTGATTTTCTCACACTTTTTCTCATACCTCCATTGAAGCTAGAAAGCTTTTTTGGAAGAAGAAGAAGAAGAATGAACTCATCATATGAAGTATGTGTGAGGTTAGAAATGCAACCAAGGGTCAAGCATATCATGCTTAACCCTTGTAGAGAGTTAACTATGGCCATGGGTTAAAGGGTTGAGATAAACAAATTGTAAGTCCATGCTACCCTTCCCTGGTTCTTACGAGGTTGTGGAAGTGGTGAAAAACGATTTTCAAGAGGGTGGTAACATGGACTACCAATACGGATCTTTGTTAAACTGCTAACTAACAACCTAATAAGAGTTTACCTACTCGGTTAGGGGGCTATACCTTTCTTGAACTCCTTCGTCTTCGACTCCTCCCGGTGTACGGATCGGCCTCACCTCGTCGTCTCCTTGCGCCGAAGATGGATCCACCCGAAAGCTTCTACCTTTGGATTCTTCTTCGAACTTTGAAGAAACTAGATCACTTGACTTGCTAGGCCTTATGAACTAGAATGAGGATAGGAATGTTTTGGTGTCTTTTTATCTCTAAGGCAATGAGTCTCAACACATGAGAATGGTTTGCCTTGAGGTAGAGAGAGCAAGAGGAAGAGGGAGAGCTTGAGATTGAGAGAGCTCAAGTGAGAGAAAGCAAATGAAAGAATGAACCATACTCTTCTCATTCTCACCTCTCATAATCCAAAAGCCATCATAACAAAAATTGTAATCAAGTATTGTGTAATGGTTTAAGTCAAAATGGCTATATCATTTCATGCACTCATTTTTCATAAATAAACAAGCAAGCAAAAGTCTTTGCCATAGAATGATAGCCATTGTCATGATGATGGTCAACTAGTCCAACCTAGTCAACCGGTCAACAAAGTCAACAAGTCAACAATGTCAACCCCTCAACAACAATGTCACTATAATACTTAATTAATATTAATGTTAATCATATATCTTATTCTCATTAGGGTTAAGCAAAAGTCAATGGTCAACAGTCAACTGTCAACAGTCAACAACCCCAACGAGAATACTCTGCATCTGTTTCTCTGTCAACTGTGCATACACACCCGCATCCGCGTTCCGAGGAACACGAATACAAACGAGATAAAACCAATCCCAAAACGTACACTAGGATCTGGCTTAAACCAAAGCCCGCTAGTGTCAACTATACGGACACTGTACGTACACAAGTGCACGGATGTGACCGAACACTGTCGCAAAACCATGCGACCCCCTACTCTTTTGCCTAAAGGCGAATAGCTTTCTGTGTGGGACTCTAAAGACTCGACACTACGCTGGCAGTGGGTTTAACTACAGACCGCAAGCTGCACTAGCTGTGCGTAACGGTCCCCAGGTAGATGCCGACAAGAAGACTGACGAGGTGAAACCCATCTGAACTCCTACTGAGTCTGAATGTGACAATCTCCATACAGTCCGGTCTGTTCGTCTGATACATCGCATGGCGGGCTTAGGGGGCGGTAAACGTCAGTCCCCAAATAGCGGTACAAGTCGTGTCGGAGTGAAGCCCAGAACACCCTGAGATAACACTGGAAACCTACCAGTATATCTCGCTTGCCCTGGCCAGGGACTACTCGTGTAATAGCTCTCCTAGACACAGCGCGATATCAACCCCCAATACCGAGAGAGACGAATCCTGTCTAACCGTCACTGCCTCCAAGTGCTTTGGGACTGCACCCAACTACTACCTGTTTGCACGACTCCTTTGAGACGTGGTAGGGTAGTAATCAAAGTGCAGTGGGAACACACTCGAGGCGAAGTGACAGTGTCAAGTCAGCGGACAAAGCTGTACTCATGTCACCTGGGAACTGATAACTGACGATAGGTATAATACCAACCAACAGTTCCCGATGAGTCCTGTCCAGTGTAGTCGTAACACAACGAGCACCCGCATACTATCTCAAATACGACGTACTGACTGCTGTGGGACAGACTGTCTCCCACACTGGGATGAAAAGCGCATACGCTAGTCTACTCAGGAGTATCGATGCCCTGTCTCGATAGTCCTGCGACTACGGACCTGCATAAGGATGTGCTTATAGATTACGCAGCCCCCACTAGTGTGACTGCCATCACAACGCTGGTAATCAAGCAAAGATCTTAAGGGCTCCACTAATGTGTATAGGTGATATACTAAAATAAACACATGTATACATTGAAGTAGAAGCAAACCAAGTAGCATACTACTATATTGAGCAAGATTGTTTATACAAGGTGAATATCCTAAGCTTCCATTAAGTAATATACAAACTAGTATGATACAGTAATGGCCTCTACGGCATATACACTAACAATCTCCCACTTGCACTAAGGCCATGTACTGGCGTATCGAAGACCTATCATCTCGATCAGCCGCTCGAACTGAGTCTGGGATAAGGCCTTTCTGAGTGGATCAGCAGTGTTATCTTCCGTAGAAACTCATCGAACCTCGATCTCCTGGCGACCCACGATCTCCCTGATCAGGTGATACCGCCTCAAGATGTGTCTGGACTTCTGATGGGACCTGGGTTCCTTCGCTAAAGCTATAGCCCCGTTGTTGTCGCAATACAGCGGTATTGGATCAACAATGGACGGAACCACCTGAAGTTCAGTTAAGAACTTCTTTACCCAGACAGCTTCTTTTGCGGCATCTACAGCAGCGATATATTCCACTTCCATCGTTGAGTCAGCAACGGTTTCCTGTTTAGAACTCTTCCAACACACCGCCCCTCCATTGAGGGTAAAGACATAACCCGACATGGACTTGGAATCATCCTTATCACTTTGGAAGCTGGAGTCAGCAAAGGCCTCGATCTGGAGGTCTTTTCCGCCATACACCAACATCTCCTTAGTCCTTCTCAGGTACTTGAGATTGTTCTTTACTGCTATCCAATGTTTCTCCCCAGGGTTTGACTGATACCGGCTTACCACACTCAGTGCATAAGCTACATCTGGTCTGGTACACTACATCGCATACATTATAGAGCCTACCGCAGAAGCGTAGGGTATAATAGACATGCGATCCCTTTCCAAATCAGTCTTGGGAGACATCTCTTTGGAGAGGGTGATCCCGTGACAAGCCGGTAGATTACCGCGCTTGGAATCTTCTATACTGAATCTTTTCAGTATGGTGTCGATGTACCTGGGCTGTGAGAGTCCCAGTGTCCTCTTGGATCTTTCACGATAGATCCGGATCCCCAGAATGTATGAGGCATCACCCAGGTCTTCCATGGAGAACCTGTGTGACAAGAACCCCTTGACAGATTGTAGCATACGAATGTCATTTCCTATTAAGAGAATGTCTTCCACGTATAAAACGAGGAATACTACAGTTCTCGCTACAAATCTACTATAGATGCATGGTTCATCTGGATTTTTGATAAAGCCAAATTCCTTGACCTTCTCATCAAAACAGATATTCCAACTCCGCGATGCCTGCTTTAGTCCGTAGATGGACTTAAGCAACTTGCACACCTTTCCGCTGCTCCCACTCTGAATGAAACCCTCTAGCTGGTCCATATAAACACACTCCTCTAAATTTCCATTTAGAAAAGCGGTCTTTACGTCCATCTGCCAAATCTCATAATCGTGGAAGGCAGCAATGGAAAGAAGGATCCGAATGGATTTCAGCATAGCTACTGGAGAAAAGGTCTCGTCATAGTCCAAACCAGGTTTTTGACGAAAACCCTTTGCAACCAGTCCAGCTTTATAGGTCTCAACCTGTCCATCTACACCAATCTTCCTTTTGAAGATCCACTTGCATCCTACGGGTTTTACCCCATCTAGAGCAACGTCCATACTTTGTTGGTGTACATGGACTCCATTTCGGTCCGCATTGCATCCAGCCATTTTACCGAGTCAACGCTCTGAATGGCCTGCTGGAAGCTAGTTGGATCATCATAATCTATGATGCAATCCTCTCTATCCCCGTCTATGAGAAAACCGTAGTATCTCTCGGGCGGATGAGACTGCCTACTACTCCTGCGGAGCGGCGTAGGAATGTCATTTTCTTTTGAACCCTCTGGTTCTACTCAGCTTTCAGTAATAGTCCGTGGTCCTGGAATTTCTTCCAGTTCTATTTCGCTCCCACTTGTTTCCTTTTCTAAGAACTGGTGTTCCAGAAAATGGGCATTACGAGAAACAATGATCTTTTGTTCCTCTGCGTAATAGAAGAGATACCCCCTGGAGTTCTTTGGGTATCCCACAAACTTGCACAGTACTGAGCGTGCCTCGAGTTTGTCCGCATACTGCTTTTTGACAAAAGCCGGACATCCGCGGATCTTCAGATATTGAAGATAGGGTTTCTTCCCACTCCATATCTCATATGGTGTGGTAGGCACAGTCTTAGTTGGAACTCGGTTCAAAAGGTATGCAGCTGATTCTAGTGCATATCCCCAGAATGATCGCGGTAACTCAGTGTTACTCATCATGGAACGTACCATATCCAATAGGGTCCGGTTCCGTCTCTCCGATACACCGTTATGTTGCGGAGTGTATGGAGGAGTAAGCTGAGAGAGAATTCCATTCTCTTTTAAATAGTCCAGGAACTCGGCATTCAAGTATTCACCACCTCGATCTGATCTCAGTGTCTTGATACTTTTGCCGGTTTGTTTTTCTACTTCAGTCTTATATTCCTGGAATTTTCCAAAGGCTTCGGATTTATGTTTCATTAAGAAGACATAACCGTACCTTGAAAAGTCATCCGTAAAATTAATGAAGTAAGAATAACCGCTTCGCGCATGTGTAGACATTGGACCGCACACGTCGCTGTGTACGAGTCCCAAGAGCTCGCTCGCTCTTACTCCGTGTCCAGTGAACAGAGTCTTTGTCATCTTTCCTTTGAGACAGGATTGACAAGTGGCATACGATTGATATTCGAACGGATTCAAATATCCTTCTGCATGTAACTTCGTCAACCTTCTCTCATTGATGTGACCCAGTCTACAATGCCATAAGAAAGTCTGATTTATTTCCGGAGACTTTCTTTTGTGTGTATTCTGGACATTGAAAATCTGTGGTTTGTTTAGTATGTATATACCATTTCTTAATGTACCAGACCCAATCAGAACTTGATTAAGGTGAATGTTTACAACATTACTTACAAACGCAAATTCATAACCTTCTTTAGAAATCAAAGATACAGAATTGATATTACAAGTTGCGTTCGGTACAAAATAGCAATTACGCAAAACCAAAATGTGTCCATCTGACAACCCCAAGTGATAGTCCCCCACGGCCTTAGCATCCATGCCAGCTCCGTTTGCAACTTTGAGGGTCATGTCACCTGCCTTCAAAACCCTACGGTTTCTCAACGCCTGCAAAGAATTACAGATATGAGATCCTGATCCGGTATCCAATACCCAGGAAGTAGAGTTTTTTGATAGACAGTTTTCAATAACATACACACCTGAAGCTGAAGCCGCAACTTGCTTCAGATCCTGTGTTCTGGCTTTCCAAGCCCTGCAATCTTTCTTCCAGTGACCACTCTTATGACAGAAAAAGCATTCTTCCTTCCCTATAAGCTTCCCCGCTATCTTTGTTGCATTTGCTTTTCCCTTCGTATCCACTTTACTAACACTGCCCCTTGGTTTGGCGGAGGCTTTCTTCTTCTTTCCCTTGGCTTTCTCCTTGGACCTAGATGATGAAAATCCTCCTACAAACAAAGTGGATGTTTCCCTACCTTTCTGTAGGGTGCCCTCTGCACTCCTCAGCATGTTGAGGAGTTCTGAAAGTTCAACTTTTTTTTCTTGTAAGTTGAAGTTCAGGATAAACTGGGCGTAAGTGGAAGGAAGGGACTGGAGAATCAAGTCCGTATAGAGCTCGTTCTCTAACGTGGTCCCAAGTTCCGCGAGCTCCTCAATGAAGCTAATCATCTTAAGCATGTGTTCCGCTACCGATGATCCGATGGCCAACCTTGCCGAAAATAACTTCTTCGACACTTCGTATCTTGCGATACGAGATTGCTCTCCATACAGTTTTTTTGTATGGAGAAATATGGATTCGAGGTCTATATTCTCGTGCCTCCTCTGATGTTCGTTGTCCATAGAGGCAAGCACGAGGCACTTGGCCTTCGCGCTATCGATCTCCCAAGTCTTGCAGATTTCCTTATCCGCGACGCTGGAGGTGGGACTGGGACAGGGGGAGCTTTGGTGGTAAGGAGATACCGCAACTTGTCATAAGTGATTGCCATTTTGACATTCCTGAGCCAATCTTTGTAGTTTGGCCCTGTCAGTATGTTTTTATCTAGTAATAACTTAAGTCCGGTCATGATGATTGGTCGCTGCAATTAGGAGATAGAGAGGAAACACTTTAGCATGATGCTCTTGCAAGTTTAGAGTGGTTTTTAATTTGTCTAAACAGGATGGCTCCCACTGTCTCTCGAATCCCTCCTCAAACCAAAAAGGAAGAATTAGTCAGGATCAATCTCACCGTACAATTCTTGCTTAACCGTTCGTCCAGGCTGGTGTCGGTACTTCGAGGGAGGTTTTCCAACGCTTTCGCGAAGTTCCTTAATTTAAGAACCTCTTTTCCCTTGGGGTGTAGCCCCGCTAACACCTTTCTAGACACCTACTTGGTTTATAGCATTGATCGTTAAGTGAGAAATTTCCCGAGGAGTAGCATATACTCACAGTAGGATCGGGATCCAAATATCATCGCATGACAAAACAGAAGGAATCCTACCAGAATCATCACACTCCAAATGGTATGCGGTGCTAGCAAGTTTCAGTTCTTTTGAAACTCCCGATGTGGATTTTTGCCCCATGCTCTTATGACCTTGGCGTGAGGTCAAAATGTCATAAGTCACATGCCAAGTTCTTCCCATCATTATCCAGGTTAATTTGAACCCACCCGTGCGTACCCTTGACGTAGGCCAAAATGGCAGTACGACTGTCTCAAACCAACGCATTCTATCTATGCAACAGATAAATATCCGGAAGCTACCAATTACTATGCCTTGGCGTGAGGTCAAAATATATAGCTTGAATACTACCGAATATTTAACTGAAATGATGGAGGGCTACGAATGGTTTTGGCGAAACCGTGAACGTAGTGAACTTGGTATAATCGATGGAACGAGATAGCTTTTAAAAGGAGTGGCTTAAGCTCCGCGTTTAAAAGTTATTTTGAAAAGAAACCGAGTGGTTTTGAAAGTGTTCCAATGACTTTTACTTGGTTTATTTTTCTCGCATTAGTTCTTTTAATGCGTATTTTTCTTGCATTAGTTCTTTTAATGCGTCCCATCATTTAATCCTACCATTGCAGAAAACAACCAAAATATGACGTTCGCTTATGCCATTCGCATTCGCCATGGGGCCCCGTCATTACCCATTAGGTTACTTAACTAACGACAGAGCGGGGGCTGGGCTAGCGCGGCTGCAAAACATAAGCAATGCCTAAATAATATCATATATAAATATATTTCAATGATAGCCATTTCAGATCACGGATGAACACATTGGATATACTAGGAATCCGCAATTCGTACGAGCCTGTAACGAAAAATGGATTACACGGTCGCGGTGAATAACCAATACCCCACCCAAGACCCCTACGGGTGCGGCAAATTACCCGCCAAATATCCGAAGCGGGGCAACCTCCCTCAACGACGTGAGTAGGCCACTAGGCACTTCGAGATACCCGGTAGTTTGTGCACCCCACCTTGGGTCTATCCTAGGAGCAAAAACAGTAAAAAGAAATTATACAATGACGGCTACAACCCCGACCCGGTTGTGCGGCCAAAAATAATATTACATCAATTTACATATTACATGAATTAAAAGAAAAGAGAACTCTCATCTCACAACCCCTGGCTATTCACCCGTGACAATCCAACGAATTAATATACACATACCATCAACATTACAGATCAGAGATATGTATAACCCCCACTAATCGACGTATAGCGATTAGCGGACGTTCAATACATATAACACATCACAGATATATACCCGTTACCCTTAGTCTTTAGAAGTTCGATAAAAATACGGATTTTCAAGCCCCAAAAACTAATTTTTCTTTCTGGAAAATCTGGGCAGAAAAAACATATTGTAAAAATCCCAAAACACCCCTGTGAACAAACTGCTCGAAAAATACCCCACTGCAAAGTCAACTCGGCCGCGGATCCGCGGCGCATTGATCGATTCACTCGGCCATTTTTCTGCAGATTGTTATAAAAACCCTGAGTCGAATTTTAAGCCAAGATTTATTAATTTTTGAACAGAGGAATAATACGACAGAAAGTTGATTTTGCGGGTTCGTTTTGCGACCTTTTTTTCGATCGAATTTCTAGTTACTTTGCTAACATGTTAGATAGTTTTTAACTAGGCTCTGATACCACTGTAAGTCCAAGCTACCCTTCCCCGGTTCTTACGGGGTTGCGGAAGTGGTGAAAAACGATTTTCAAGAGGGTGGTAACATGGACTACCAATACGGATCTTTGTTATACTACTAACTAACAACCTAACAAGAGTTTACCTACTCGGTTAGGGGGCTATACCTTTCTTGAACTCCTTCGTATTCGACTCCTCCCGGTGTACGGATCGGCCTCACCTCGTCGTCTCCTTGAGCCGAAGATGGATCCACCCGAAAGCTTCTACCTTTGGCTTCTTCTTCGAACTTTGAAGAAACTAGATCACTTGGCTTGCTAGGCCTTGTGAACTAGAATGAGTAGAGGAATGTTTTGGTGTCTTTTTATCTCTAAGGCAATGAGTCTCAACACATGAGAATGGTTTGCCTTGATGTAGAGAGAGCAAAAAGAAGAGGGAGAGCTTGAGAATGAGAGAGCTCAAGAGAGAGAAAGCAAATGAAAGAATGAACCATACTCTTCTCATTCTCACCTCTCATAATCCAAAAGCCATCATAACAAAAATAGTACTCATGTATTGTGTAATGGTTTAAGTCAAAATGGCTATATCATTTCATGCACTCATTTTGCATAAACAAACAAGCAAGCAAAAGTCTTTGCCATGGAATGATAGCCATTGTCATGATGATGGTCCACTAATCCAACCTAGTCAACCGGTCAACAAAGTCAACAAGTCAACAATATCAACCCCTCAACAACCATGTCACTATAATACTTAATTAATATTAATGTTAATCATATATCTTATTCTCATTAGGATTAAGCAAAAGACAATGGTCAACAGTCAACTGTCAACAGTCAACAGTCAACAACCCCAATGAGAATACTCTGTCTCTGTCTCTCTGTCAACTGTGCATACACACCCGCATCCGCGTTCCGAGGAACACGAATACAAACGAGATAAAACCAATCCCAAAACGTACACTTGGATCTGGCTTAAACCAAAGCCCGCTAGTGTCAATTGTCCGGACACTGTACGTGCACAAGTGCACGGTTGTGACCGAACCCTGTCGCAAAACCATGCGACCTGTCGTAAAACCATGCGACCCCCTACTCTTTTGCCTAAAGGCGAATAGCTTTCTGTGTGGGACTCTAAAGACTCGACACTACGCTGGCAGTGGGTTTAATCACAGACCGCAAGCGGCACTAGCTGTGCGTAACGGTCCCCAGGTAGATGCCGACAAGAAGACTGACGAGGTGAAACCCATCTGAACTCCCACTGAGTCTGAATGCGACAATCTCCATACAGTCCGGTCTGTTCGTCTGATACATCGCATGGCGGGCCTAGGGGGCGGTAAACGTCAGTCCCCAAATAGCGGTACAAGTCGTGTCGGAGTGAAGCCCAGAACACCCTGAGATAACACTGGAAACCTACCAGTATATCTCGCTTGCCCTGGCCAGGGACTGCTCGTGTAATGGCTCTCCTAGACACAGCGCGATGTCAACCCCCAATACCGGGAGAGATGAATCCTGTCTAACCGTCACTGCCTCCAAGTGCTTCACGACTGCACCCAACTACTACCTGTTTGTACGACTCCTTTGAGCCGTGGTAGGGTAGTAATCTAAGTGCAGTGGGAACACACTCGAGGCGAAGTGACAGTGTCAAGTCAGCAGACTAAGCTGTACTCATGTCACCTGGGAACTGATAACTGAGGATAGGTATAGTACCAACCAACAGTTCCCGACGAGTCCTGTCCAGTGTACTCGTAACCCAACGAGCACCCGCATACTATCTCAAGTACGACGTACTGATGGCTGTGGGACAGACCGTCTCCCACATTGGGATGAGAAGCGCATACGCTAGTCTACTCAGGAGTATCGATGCCCTGTCTCGATAGTCCTGCGACTAGGGACCTGCATAAGGATGTGCTTATAGATTACCCAGCACCCACTAGTGTGACTGCCATCACAACGCTGGTAATCAAGCAAAGATCCTAAGGGCTCCACTAATGTGTATAGGTGATATACTAAAATAAACACATGTACACATTGAAGTAGAAACAAACCAAGTAGCATACTACTATATTGAGCAAGATTGTTTATACAAGGTGAATATCCCAAGCTTCCATTAAGTAATATACAGACTAGTATGATACAGTAATGGCCTCTAGGGCATATACACTAACACAAATATCCTAAGCTAGACAAAAGAATGGACAAAGTCAAAGATGCTTACAAGCTTCTACAAGCTTTCAACAAATATCAACCATGATAAAATCCACAATTTTGAATAACTTAATGATAAATATAAAACCCTAATCTTAACCCTCGCATGGTTTAACCCTTAATAAGCCTAGTTGCATTTGTAACCTAGCTTGATACATTTAACATATATCACATATACATCAATGTATCCAAAGTGAGAAAAGAAATCTTAAGTGAGATAATACTAGTTAATGTAATGTAATATATCAAATATATAATTATACATTAGATTATCAAATCAACTCTTGATTTAATAATCCGGCTATACACACATAACCGACTAATATTATGTGTAACAACTTATCGAATCAACACTTTATCCGATAACCCGGCTATTTCGCATATAACCGACCAATGTAACAATTGGCGAGAATAGAATACGGTATCTCTTATCGTATCAATCTCGGTCCTACACATATCACATATGTGCTCCTACTTCGTTTCGCTTGAGCCAGGAAACCCCTGTGTAGGACTCTAAAGACTCGTCAATACGCCGGCAGTAGGTGATGATCATATCAAACACCCACAAGCCGCAAGCGGTCTGCTAAACGTAACGGCCACGCGGGTATTGAGTGATCAGAAGATCAACAACAAAGACTGCTCACACTCCTGCGAATCAAATCAGTAACACTACCGTACAGTCCGGTCTCTTCGTCTGATATGTCGCATATCTCGTCTAGGGGTGGTAAACGTCAAACCCCAGTAACTCGATAAGTCATGTCTATATGAGGCTCATAACCGGTCAAGAAACTACTGATAACACTTACCAGTATATCTCTAAAGCAGCCCTGGCTAGGGACTTCCTGTTATAGCCAATCGAGCACAGCGCAACATCAACTCCCAATACCGGGAGAGACGAAACCCCTCCTATCGCTCATTGCGTCCTTGTGACTCGGGACTGTACCCAAAAGCCACCATTTTGCACGTTCTCTTGAACGTGGTAAGGTGGAAATCAAAGCACAGTAGGAATCACACAAGACTCTATGATGATCTCAGGTCTACAGACTAACCTGTACCAGTGTCACCAAAGAACTGCCATCTGACATGAGGTATAATACCATCTAGGAGTTCTCGGTGAGTCCGTCCAGTGTACCCAGTCTCCCCTGAGCACCCGTATACTGTCTCTGATATCAAACACCATTGGATATGGGATGATCCATCGCCCATCTGTATGGGTCAAGAAGCTATACGCTAGTCTACTATGGTATATCGATGCCCAGTCTTGATACACCCACGACTAGGAACATTTGAAGGATGTACTTAGCGACTACTTTTTCCCCACTAGTACGATCTGCATCATAGTCCTGTTAGTCAAGTACTCATCCTAAGGGCTTTATCATCATGTAACATAGAGACAATCAGAGTACAGGTAAAGTAAAGTGCAACCAGATAGCATACTATCATGTCGAGCAAGAAATTCCTCCCTATATATGTCCAAGCATCCACTACGATATACATCGTATGTACAGTAATGGACTCTAAGGCATACATATCACTAACAAGAAATGCAACCAATGTTAAGCATGTCATGCTTAACCCTTGTAGAGAGTTGACCATGGGTTAAGGTTAGGATTGGGTTAACAAAATATCTTTAAAATATCCAAAAGGGTGGACTATGTCAAAGCATCTTGAAGCTTCTTCAAAGCTCATCCATAACTTAATCCATTCAATTTGAATTTCCTAAATAAATATAAATCCAACCATAAACCCTAATCATGGTTTATCTCTCATAAACCCTAGTTACATTTGTAACCCTAACATGTTACAATATTATATATCACATATATAATATTTTGTAACAAAAGAAAATAATACAATTAACATATATCACACACATATATATATATCAATGTATCATTAAGTGAGAAAAAGAATCATTTAAGTGAGCTTATATTAGTTAATGTAATGTAATATATCACATATATAATTATACATTAAATTATTAAATCAACACTTGATTTAATAACCCGGCTATATTACATATAACGGACTAATATAATATGTACCTTTTTATCAAATCAACACTTGATCCGATAACCCGGCTGTATCTCATATACCCGGGCGATATCTCATATCGCGAGAATAGAATACGGTAACACATACTCGTATTATTCTCGGTCCCGCATATATCACATATGTGCTCCTACTCCATTTTTCCTGAGCCAGGAAACCTTTGTGTAGGACTCTAAAGAATCGTCAATACGCCGGCAGTAGGTGATGACCATATCAAACACCCACAATCTGCAAGCGGTCAGCTAAACGTAACAGCCACCTAGGTATTGATCAATCAGAAGATCAACAAGCAAGCCTGTACACACTCCTGTGAATCCAATCAGTAACACTCCCGTACAGTCCGGTCTCTTCGTCTGATATGTCGCATATCCAGTCTAGGGGTGGTAAACGTCAGACCCCAATAACCGATAAGTCGTGTCGATATGAGGCTCATAATGGGTCGAGAAACTACTGATAACACTTACCAGTAAATCTCCATATTAGCCCTGGCCAGGGACTTCAAGTTATAGCCAATCGTACACATCGCAACATCAACCCCCAATACCAGGAGAGACGAAACCCCTCCTATCACTCATTGTCTCCATGTGATTCGGGACTGTACCCAAAATCCACCCTTTTGCACGTCCTCTTGAACGTGGTAAGGTGGAAATCAAAGCACAGTGGGAATCACACAAGACTCTATGACGATCTTTGGTCTACGGACTAACCTGTACCAGTGTCACCAGAGAACTACTATCTGACGATAGGTCTAATACCATCTAGGAGTTCTCGGCGAGTCCGTTCAGTGTACCCAGTCTCCATTGAGCAGCCGTACACCATCTTTGATGTCAAACACCAATGGATATGGGATCATCCATCGCCCATCAAACAGGTCAAGATGCGTATACGCTTGTCTACTTTAGAGTATCGATGCCTTGTCTCGATACACCCTCGACTAGGAACAGTTATAGAATGTACTCTTAGACTACCATGTCCCCACTAGTATGATCTGCATCATAGTCCAAGTAGTCGAGTACATATCCTAAGGGCTATATCAACATATGAGAGCAAGGCAGTAAATCAATACAAGTCAACATGTTAAGACAAAGTAAAACCAGATAACATACTATCATGTCGATCAAGAAAGTCCTCTCTATATATATCCAAGCATCCATTATAATATACATCATATGTACAACAATGGCCTCTAGGGCATATACATAACTAACATCTCGATCAATCGCATATCCATACAACAGAGAACTATCACTCAGCTATATACCGTTCACTATGTATTGACGCTTGCCAACAAACATAGCACGAATACTAGGTGGTACCCATATGAAATGACGGAGGGCTACGATTGTTTTTTGACGAAAAACCTTTAACGTAATGAACTTGATATCGTTGAAAGAACTGAACAGTTTTGAAAAGGAGTGGTTTAGGCTCCGATTTTGAAAACTAGTGGTTTTGAAGAAAACCGAGTAATGTATAGTAGAATAAACTTTTTCTCAAGGGGTCACTCCCCGTAAAGGGATCTAGGCCCTTGCCTCCTCGAATAAGGTGTTGGATATTCCTAACCGAATACCACTATGCAAAGCGAAAGAATATGACTATAGTTTTTCGAAATTTGTTCCAACAACATCTTTTAGGTTTCTTTTCTTGCATTAATTAAAATTAACACAGCCCCTTCAATTAATTCCTATCACACCAGAAAATAACAAAAATAAAATGTGCGTATATGCCATCCGTATTCGCCACGGGGCCCAGTCATGCACCGTTAGGTTACTTAACTACCTGCATAGCGGGGACAGGACTAGTGCGGATGCAAAGTATATACAACATCTACTAGTATATATAAATATATATATATATAACCATTTGTCCCAGGCATAATATAAGCAACATTATAGAACAACAATAAGAAACATGGAATAGCGGATAATCTTGGAACCTTGGGTTTCATTTGAGCCGCAAATGAGACCCGACGTTCCCGGTCGTGTGGATTGCCCGTGCAATGAAAATCCTAGACCTCTAAGAGCGCGGCAAGTTACCCTCCAATCCGGGAAAAGAGGCAAACCCAATCAACAAAGTGAATGGGCCACCCAGCACTTCATAGAATACGGTAACTTGAGCACCCCTCCATGGTTCATCCTATACCCCCTACGAATGCGGCGGACAACCCACCAATTGTAAAGTAAGGCCCCCTCCGTCTCAACGCCATAAGATGCGGGCCCGTTTCCCTCTATAACCCGACTATTTGATCACTCCTCTATAAGGTAATCCTAGTTATAAAAGAAAAATATATATACAACGGTGACATCGACCTCAACCCGGTCATACCCTAATAAAAGAATATACAATCTGGCAACAACGGCAGACCACATGTCGAACATTCGCCCCGAAATAATGAATATACAAATGAGTCAACACTGTACATCTACCATTGCACTATAGGCTATCCACCACGATAATCCATCCACAACATCAGTGCAACACAGAACATCAACGTGAATATCATGTTCATAAACCTGTCTGATTGTACGTATAGCAATAAGTCGGGTTATACCGCTCAATGATATTCACGGTCACAGAAAAAAATACATAGAAAAGAAAGAATTTAGAGTTTCGATCGATTAAAACTTTCAGCATTTTCCCCCATGTACAAACCAGTACACAAACAAATCTGGGCAAAAACCAAACATACCAAAAATCACATTTCCATAAACAAGAACCCTTGAAAAAATTTGGAGCCTTGTTGCCACAATTTTGTCGTGGATTCACGACCAAATGACCTATTTGACCGCGGATTAGCGGTCGAATTTGGTGACTAAGTGCATAAAAAAAATTCTTGTCTCTGAAAAAGCATGCACATATTTGTAAGCTCACTGAAAATATTTTTTGAACAACTTTAAAATTCGAACAGCAAGCAAGTTTCAGAGATGTGATTTGGATAATTTCTACCGATTGAAGTTCTAAATACGTGCTAACAAGCAAGTTAAGGTTTATGGATCGGCTCTGATACCATGTTGGGTTTCCTAGCGCCCTGGCCGTCTACCGCGGTCGTTGAGGAACGAAAAACTTTGACTTTTAAAATATCCGGCGCTAGAAAAACACATCCTAGGATCCAACCATAAACCGAAACAAGCTAACTAAAGAGATCTATCTACTGTGATAGAGGCTTATACTTAAAGATCCATGTCATTCGGGTCTTCAGTCCTCTTCTAGAGATCCTCGGAATCCTTGATCAACCTTACTAGATTGCCTTCTTGATCCTTGATGATCCATCCGAGAGTTCTTGATTCAAGTTTGTCTTCACAAATGAAGCAACTTAGTGACCTAGTTTGCTAGTCTAGGTTACTAAGAAGATGTAGTGATATTTCTAGTGTATTTCTATATGTCTTCCTCCCTTGATTCTCATCTCATGAGATGGTAGGGAGGAAGATGAAGGAGGAGGAACTCAAGAGAGAAGCAAGTGAGGAGAGAGAACCTTGTGTTTCGAATGAGAATCTTTATGTGAAGAAATTCATGAAGCATGGTTTTGTAAAAACTATTTTTTTAATAAAATAACACAACCATTCTTGAATAGTTTGTAAAAAAGAATTTACAATTCATTTGTCAACACTATTCAAGCATGGTTCACACCATTCTCTCCTTTACACCTCATTTCCTATTTTACACCTCATTTTCCATTTTGCAAATAAAATGGAAAATACATGATGAGGTGTCCTTTTAGAATATCTTTGTTAGTTATATCTATGCCCTAGAGGCCATTATTGTACATGGGATGTATATTGTAGTGGATGCTTGGACATATATAGGGAGGACTTTCTTGCTCGACATGATATGTTGCTATCTGGTTGCTCTTTATCTTAACATGTACACTTATTGTCTCTCTATTACATGTTGATAAAGACCTTAGGATGAGTACTTGACTACCAGGATTATGATATAGATCATACTAGTGGGGACATAGGCAGTCGGTAAGTACATCCTTCAAATGTTCCTAGTCGTGGTAGTATCGAGACAGGGAATCAATACTCCATTGTAGACTAGCGTACACGCTTCTCGACCCATATGATGGCGATGGATGATCCCACATCCATTGGTGTTTGACATCAGAGAAGGTATACGGGTGCTCAGTGGAAACTGGGTACACTGGACGGACTCGCCGAGAACTCATAGATGGTATTATACCTATCGTCGGATAGCAGTTCTCTAGCGACACTGGTACAGGTTAGTCTGTAGACCCGAGATCGTCATAGAGTCTTGTTTGATTCCCAGTGTGCTTTGATTTCCACCATACCACGGTCAAGAGATCGTGCAAAAAGGTGGTTTTTGGGTACAGTCCCGAGTCATATGGAGGCAATGAGCAATAGGAGAGGTTTCGTCTCTCCCGGTATCGGGAGTTGATGTTGCGCTATGCTCGATTGGCCATAACTGGAAATCCCTAGCCAGGGTTGCTAAGATTTACTGGTAAGTGTTATCAGTAGTTTCTCGAACCGTTATGGACTTTGCATCGGCGTGATTTATTAGGCTATTGGGGCCTGACGTTATACCACCCCCAGGCTGTGATATGTGACATATCAGAAGAAGAGACCGGACTGTACGGTAGTGTTACTGATTGGATTCGCAGGAGTATGAGCAGGCTTGCTTATTGTTCTTCTGATTGCTAAATACCTGGGTGGTCGTTACGTTTAGCAGACCGCTTGCGGCTTGTGGGTGTTTGATATGATCATCACCTACTACCGGCGTATTGACGAGTCTTTAGAGTCCTACACAGAGGTTTCCTGGCTCAAGCGAAACGAAGTAGGAGTACATATGTGATATGTACGGGACCGAGATTAATGCGCGTATGTGATACCGCATTCTATTCTCGCGACTTGTGACATTGGTCGGTTATATGTGATATAGCCGAGTTATCGGATCAAATGTTGATTCGATAAGTTGTTGCATTTGATATTTCTCGATTATACAGGATATAGCCAGATTATTAAATCAATTGTTGGTTTAATAATCTAATGTATAATTATATATTTGATATATTAATGTGCATTAACTAATATTAGCTGACTTAAGATTTCTTTTCTCACTAGTTTTGTGCATTAGTATATATGTGATATATATTAGTGTACATTGTTTTGTGTCATGCTTGATGATACATGAAACGTAGGTGTGTGTGTAACTTACACCATGCTAGAGATAATCTAGGGTTTTTAATTTCATAAGTAATTCAAAAATTAGTTTGATTTTGTCATGGAAAGAAGCTTAGATTGCCAATGACTTAGTCCACTTCTTTTGTTTTACTAAAGATATTTATAAACCCAACCCTTATACCTAGCCATGGTTAACTCTCTATAAAGGTTTGTATATTATACTAACTCACCTAGGGTTACCATTCTCTACTTGATTATTCATGAGAGATTTATTCATCTTCTTCCTCAAAAGCTTTCTAGCTTCAATGGAGATGATGAAAAATAATGAGATAATTATTTCTAAAATAAGAAAAATTCCTACTTCATCATCCTCTACTACTTGCCATTTAGTATAGGGTGTTTGCTTCACTAATTATACAATTAGTGAAGGGGTAGCTTGGGTTAGTGTCTCCTCGACCTAGATCATCTTCGGCTTCGAAGACTTTGATGCAAGCTTGTTCATTTCTTCATGGGAGCCTCTCTAGAGTCCGGGAGTTCGTGATCGCAGCGAAGGGACTACTACATAGAGCTATTGAAGTGAAGGACTGATCTACAAAGGTTGTGTTACTTGTTCACTTCTTTGCAAAGTTGTTTGCATATTGTTTCGTCGGATTTTCTAGTAGCGATTCTAGGGTTAGGGTTTACTAGAATGGCAAATTTTTAAAATTGACATGGACGATGCCTCCCGAAAACTTGTTGCCGTGCTAGGCAACCCAACAGTGGTATCAGATCCATGCTAGAAAATTCTATGATGTTTGTTAGATTACGAAACCGAAATGAATCCAAAACTTGAAACCCTTTAAACTAGTTTCTGTCGAATTTCATTTGAGCTTAAAATTTTTTTTAATCAACTGCAGAATGTTGTATGTGATATAACATGAACACCATGCAAATTTGAGGCATTTACACTGACTTTTTGTCGGCCACATTGGCCTCAAAACCGAGCTCACCGGTTCTTTTGGGGAGTTTAGGCTTCAAATTTTCAGGGTATTCCAGTCTCTGGGTTTTAGGGTTTCAGGTGTAGTTTATTTTTGCTAAATTTTCATGGGATGTTAACTTTCTGCAAAAGCAACTCGGAGTGTTTCGTAATCGTAATTCTAACATGTATTTGGGTTATTTAGACGATGTTAAAAAGTTTGAACGAATATCAATAACCCAATCTTTCCCCGCTGGAAATTTTCCAAGAGTTGGATTTTTTCCGAGTTTAAAATTTTCAGAAAATCTTGCAAGCGACTCTGTGGACCCTCTATAAGAACGAAACATTAACTCGATTATGTAACCGTCAGAACTGCCATCAAACCCTAGGGTTTGTGGTAGTTCAGCGGTGCCACATGTGAGGCATTGGTTGACCCTTCTACGGCTGGTTCATAGGTGTTGTGGCATGTTTCTGGGTACTTTTTGAACTCCGCTCAAGTGTTGAACTTCACGGGAAATTTTGGGTGTTTGTTTATTCGATCGAAAAGTTTAACTTCGTCTAGTTATCTGTGATTGTGATACAATATTTCGAATCCACAAATGGTTATGTGATAACTAGTTTGAATTTTATAAATCTAGCAGTTTAGTCTCATTTGATCGGTTGGCACGGAATTTTGATGTGGATCAAAAGTCCGTCGCAATTACGTAGTGTACGCGGATACTCGTCGGGTAACCTTACTAGACAGCCATGCCCCATAGCCCCGACGTTTGTTGGCCTCCGTCAAGGCGTAGTGTGCGGTAGCTAACTAGTGCTTATCTACAGCATGCGATGCGATTGGATTAGGGTAGTCGTGCAACTTTGTTGGCCTCCGTCAAGGGTCGTGCGGGTGGATTTAATTCAATCATGAAATGTACGGGTTGAACTTGACTAGCAGCCTATGGTTTGTTGGCCTCCGTGAAGGTCATAGGAAGTTAGGGGTAAAATATTATCGGGAATTTCAAGTGTTGAAATTTGCAATGAGATTGCATACCTTCTATGAGATAGTTGGATCCCGATACCCACTGCGAGTAAGAGTTACTCCTGGGAGAATTTTACACATTACAATTAGTCGATCAAGTAGGTGTCTAGAAAGGTGTTAACGGGATTATGCCCCTGGGAAAACGAGGTTTTTTTTAATTAGGTCCTTGCGAAAGCACGGGGAACCTCCCTCAACATACCGACATTGGCCTGGCAGAAAGATTGGCGAACTTGTAGGGTGTAATTAATCCCGGCTAGTCTTCCTTTTAGGGTTTGAAGGTATATTTGACTAAAACAGTGGGAGACATCCTGATTAGATAAATTAATAACCAATCTAATCCTGGAAGAGCGCACGCAAATTGTTTTCTTCTCTCTCTCTCCTGGTAGCGACCATGTCACGCCATAATAAAGATAATAATATGGATGCATTGACCGAACCTGATTATTATACAGAGCTAGGGAACGTTGGTTCCGTTCTTTCTTATAATTGTTATAAGTCTGAGCAGGAAATAGGGGAATATCCGGATTCCCATGCGACCCAATCGAGGAATAAGCATGCTGATGCATATTCATCGGGTGTGTTCATTACCAAGAACTGTTTCTCAGTATCCTCTACGTCCTAGGTATGTAATACCGAATCAGGATCCCATATATGTAAGAGTTACTTGGGCTACAGAAAGATTGAGAACTGAGAATGGGTGATATGTCTCTAAGTGTTAGAGAATGGTGCGATTGTTGCAGCCAAAGAGATAGCACCTTGTATTAATACATTGATTCTGAACGAATTTTATTACATACCGAACCTGATATACAACATTACATCGGTTTCTTTAATGAGTTAAAGATGGATATAATTTTGTATTGGAGGATAATGTTGTGAACATTTTCCTCAATCAAGTGTTGATTCAATCAGGCACGTTATATAATAGCATATACGTTCTAAATCAAACCACGGTTCAAAGTATTTAGAACACACACAAGAGGAGTAGTTCGGAAATGAACGAATCCTTCTTATGGCATTGTAGACTAGGTCATATCAATGCGACACGACTAGCTGTAACACCTTAGAATGCGATTAGAGTTAATTAAGCGATAATGTGGGTTTTTAAGGAAAAGTTTACCAAATTGTTTTCCTCACATTTTATAACAATTAATTAATATTTCATTATTAATTGTTTTGGCTTGCACACATTTGTGCATGTTAATGTGGGGGTTAGTCAGTGTTAATCTTGTTAAGTAGCCATTGCACCTTAAGCTAATCTATGCCTTGATTTAACCTTGCCCTTATATATTTTGTGTGAGAGATATCTTCTTGTTTTGGATTGAGAGAGGTGTCTAGGTGAGTCATGGAGGGCATTAATACAAGCATTGATGTGGAGGGGGAGAGTAAGTGTAAGGCTAATACTCACCCTACACTCACCCTCTCATCATTATCTTCCCTCACTCTCTCATTCTTATCTCTTCTCAATTATTTCTTTATCTCCTCAACTCTCAAACTGAAACCCTCACTATCTCTTCACCTAAACCTTGCAAAACATCATTATACAGCATGAAAATCCTTCTCAAGTCTTGATTTAGCCACTAAGTTGACTTGGAGCATGGAAAGATTGGATTTTTGAGCAAGAGTGGCTAGGTAATGACCTCTAACTGATAATTAGGTGTCTATATTGTTGTGTTGCCTTGTAGTTGTGGTTTAGAACACTAAAGGTAGAGTTTTGGTGAACATGTCATATTTTAGTAAAGTTTAGTGTCTGGAGTGAATCTGCTGTATAACCGGGTAGTTGTTTTAGAAGTTGCCATCATAGAGACCTAGTTTTGAGGTATGAACCCACCATAAAAACCCGAGACCATTACCTTCCTTCATGGCCGCAATTTTATTGCTTCTGGCCGCAAATTGTGGCCAGAATAGGGACTGGGGTGTTAAGTCTTTGTCGTAGGGTCTCTGGGGTTGTATGTGGTCTCGTGGAACATGCAACTTTCACTATTTGTTTGGGTGTCAAAATCTAGGATCACTTTGCTTTAATCTACTGTTTTGAACTACATGTGTTACTGTTGGGGTAAAAATTTACACCCCGGTTGACCAATTCAAAATCAAAGTCAACCCCAAGCCAAGTGGGCCCAAGCCCAGATCCAGTGGGCCCATGCCCGGGTCGAGCCCGAACATGAAGCGCCCGACCTCCCCCCATGCCAAGATAAAATTTTTGTAATAAATAATTTTGTTGTATTTCTTTTATTTTATTTTATGGATAAATGTAAGAAAAATAGGCATAAACCCAAATTTTTGTAAAGCCCATGGCTTATGTGCAAAAAGAAATGGCACATGAGCCATGGGATATGCAAAATTCCATTTTGTGAAGCCCAAGGGGGCTATGTGTAAAGTGTATAGCCTATAAAGGCAAGGATAATGAAAATATCTCACAACTTTTCTCTCTCCAAAAAACTTAGATCTGAGATCTTTTCTCCTTCTTCTAGGTTCCAAAAATCTTCTTCTTTCTTTTGAATTAAATCAAGAGTTTTACTCTTCATTTTATAAAACAAAATAGTTTTTCACCACTAAACCCACAAAGGGGGACTTGGATCTATCACTAGATCTCAAAAAGGAGAGATTTTTTTTAAAAATCCCATATCTCTTGATCTTCAAGATCCAGCCAACAAAAGAGGAAGAAGAAGAACCCCCTTCATTAATCCAAAGCATCTTAAGAGTTTAAACTCCACCCTATTTTCTCTTTAGAGAATTTCCGGGGCTAAAAGGCCCCTTTCCTCGCCGGCGCGCTGGCGCTCGAGCGCAAAGCGCCCATGTGCCGACACATGGCGCGCTTGTGTTCCAGCGCCCCGCGCTCCAGCGAAAAGCGCCCACATACCGACACGTGGCGCGCTTGCGCTCCAGCGCTCTGCGCTCGAGCGCAAAGCGCCCACGTACCGACACGTGGCGCGCTTGCGCTCTAGCGCCCTGCGCTCGAGCGCAAAGCTCCTACGTGCCGACACGTGGTGCGCTTGCGCTCCAGCCCTCTGCGCTCGAGTGCAAAGCGCCTACGTGCCGACATGTGGCACGCTTGAGCTCAAGCGCCCAGCGCTCGAGTGCAAAGCTCCCATGTGCCGACACGTGGCGCGCTTGCGCTCAAGCGCCCAGCGCAAAGCGCCCACGTGCTAACACGTGGCGCACTTGCGCTCCTGCACTCTGCGTTCGATCGCAAAGCGCCAACGACCCGAAACGTGGCGCGCTTGCGCTCAAGCGCCCGAGCGCAAAGCGCCCACGTGCCGACACATGGCGCACTTGCGCTCCAGCACTCTGCGTTCGAGCGCAAAGCGCCTACGTGCCAACACGTGGCGCGCTTGCGCTCAAGCACCCAGTGCCCAAGCGCAAAGCGCCCGTGTGCCGACACGTGGCGCGCTTGCGCTCCAGCACTCTGCGCTCGAGCGCTAAGCGCCTACGTGCCGACACGTGGCGCGCTTGCGTTCAAGCGCCTAGGCGCTGACCCCACGCATCCTTTGGATGTATTTTCCCCCCTTTATTTATATATACTTGTATATATATACATATGTATACATATGTACAAATACACATACTCCACGACACAGTCCCTGTTAGAAAGTGGGTTAGATATATTATCCATACGATCTATATGGCGGGCGGGCGCCCCAGCTAGACCCCCGTAAAAAACTTTGTGTGGCTTCCGATATATCCAAAACCCCCCCTTCAAAACAAAACACACGTACACTACACATCGAGTTCGCATGACCAGTTTAACCTGTCAATCGGAGGTTCTCTCGCTCCAATGGTGAGGGTAATTATCGACATTTTAGTCCGCGGCTGCCGGAGATTCGGATCCACACAATCATTAAACCCCGGCCTACCGTAGGCAGGGGGAATCTGTAGTACGCCTGACAAGCGTGCGCATATTCCCATCTCAATGGGGTAACGAAAAACACCCTACAGATTCTGGCACGCCCGGTGGGACCTTTCTCACCTCCCATATTTCGGGTTAAATGTTCATGCGAACTCAATAGATATACATATCAATTGTCTATACAGAAATAATATTTTCTTTCCGTGCAGCAGTCAACTTTCGACAACAATGTCTCCCAAGACAAATTCAGCTTCCAACGCGACCCCGATTCCGTGCGTGGTCAGGATCAATGCTCGTTTAGTTCTCCGCGCATGCCTCAGTCGACAATGGGAGGAACTGCCTCGCCTGTTTGGCTCCGTCATCATCTACCCTGCCGGAAGCGCTCATCTGGCAGAAATCCCGGAAAAACAGGTGGCCAAGCCGGTCTCAAGGGGCAAGAGGCCGAACGTTGTGATTGCTAAGGCACCACAACCGAAACGTAAGACAGTGTCTGAACGACTTTCCGGCGCTCCAACTGGGGGCAAGACTTTCGGTACAAAGGGCAACATCAAATGTTGTGGACGAGCTCAGGCGATGACTCCAAAAAATGCACGATCGAGCGTATCTCCAAAGCCCTCCATCGCTCGGTCTGCGGCGTTGTAACACCTTAGGTCGTGTTTAGGGGTTAATTATAGTTTACTAGATAGTTTTTGGTAAAAAGTTTACCAAATTAAGTTTCTGATGTTTTATTCTAATTAATGAATATTTTATTAGGATTTTTCTAGGCACACACACACACTTGTGCATGATAACTATGGTTTAGATTTGGGGTTAAACCATGATTAGCTAGCATGAAGGGTTAACCGAATTGTATTAAGTGTTTTGGGATTTAATTGGGTTTTATTTATTTGTGTGTTGATTTGTTTACTGGAAATTCTTTTCTTGTGTTGACTTGATGAGAGAGAAGGAGTATGGGCAAAAGGGCTTGAGCCATGCTCATTAAATGAAGAGAGAGGGAAAAAGTGAGGGGGGTTTTGACTTGGGGCCTCATTTCTTTCCTCATTTTTCCTCACCACTCTCTCTCTCACACACACACACACTCAGCTGAGAGAGAGAGAGAGAGGCAGCATCAGCAGCAGCAGCAAGCAATAACAACAGCAGCAGCAGGCAGTGGCAGCAGCAGCAACACCAACAGCAGCCCCCAGCAGCTGCAGCAGCACTTCCTATCTTCTCCACCTCCTTTCTCCTTGCACCTAGGGTCTTGTAAGGTATAGAATCTGAGCCCAACTTCTTGTTTGGATAACGTATGTGTAGTTTAGCTTCGGTTTGTGTAAAAAGTGAGATTTTGTGCTTGAAATGGTGATTGGTGTGGACTTATGGTTTAGTGCTGTTAATATTGGTTAACCTAGCCTAATTAGGTGTTATTAAGACCATGTAAACCTAGTTAGACCCCAGATTACACCAAAATATCATAGGGTTTCTAATTGTGCAAATTTAGTGTTTTTAAGTGAACTTTTTGGATTTCTGTGATCTGCTATAGGCCCGAGTAGTTCAGGTTGAAATTGAGTTAACTGGAGCTTGTATACAAGGTATAGACCACACCACGAGAGCCCGAGACCCCCACCCCATAGCGAGGCCACCGATTTAATCTTTGTGGCCGCAATTTGCGGCCAGATAGGGGAATTTTTGTGTGATGTTTGGATGGGTAGGAGTCTGTTGTTATTTCTAGGCCAGTGGTATGTATAGTTTTGTAAGTTCTTAGCCTGGGTAGATTCTGGGACGTTATATCGTATTTTTAGTACGTTTGGTTCACGCGATACGCGCGATACGCAAGAGGGTTCCAAGATTCAGCGTATCGCGGCGTATCGGGGTTAGTTTTAGACGCGTGCGCACGTTTAGCGTATCGTACACACGCGCGTTTAGTTCGCGACGCGAGCGTATCGTTTGACTTCGATATCGCGTTTTGCGAGATAGTTGCTTATATATGGATTCTTGTGTAATTCCATGTTCGTAGGCGGGTACGTCGGACGAAGCTAAGAAAGGGAAGCAGGTGGTCGGCTACGAGTAGCGCACGACCAGGTGAGTAGATTTAACATCTACGGGAAAATCGCCCGTATGGCGTTCAGCGTCAGGGCGAGTCAGGATATTAGATTGTAGATGTTCATATGGACTGTAGTAGCATACCTTATTGTTGCATACAGAAATGATAGCATAGGACACTGCACTGTCACTAACGGTTCAAGTCGCACGAGCACGATTGATATGCTACACTCACACCGTTAGTGATTGCCATGACACTCACATTATAAGATTGCTATAAATCATATATCATACTGATTCTACATTATTGATGCTGTCATGATTTGCCGCATAACAGCATATGTTATGTCCATATTTGGGCACACATGCATCACATACCCATACTGGTACTACATGCACACATATATTGATATCTTTATGCCTGCGCACATGCACACTGTATATTCATACCAGTGCACACATATATTGATATCTTCATACCTGCTCACATGCACACTGTACATTCATGCCAGTGCACACATATATTGATATCTACATACTTGCTTAGATTACGCATTGAGATATGTTGTTTCCATGTAAATTCTGGATTTGGGGAACCGTGGATATTTCAAAGAAAATAGTTAATTATTTAAAAACCCGGTTTCCCTTGATATGATGTTTCGGTACGTCCACCATGTGTTTTCTCGGTACTAGAGTGATATATGTGAACCCGAATCGAGGAGTTGGATGAGGCCGATTGCAGGTACATGGTGGACCCGGTATGGTACCCCGGGGCGAGAACGGTTTCGCTGTGTAGTAGACGGTGAGCCTGGCAGAGGGACTACTACCTACCGGTGATTGGTTGGACCTGGCGGTTATCTGGAGGATACCGACCAGAGGCTATGGATGGATACGGGATGACTCGTACTGCCGGGGCCGAGGGCCGATACCGCAGACAGAGCCCGTGGGCTGATCCGGACTGACGGATGCCCTATACAGGAGGATTTGCGTGTCGATGCTTGGCACGAGTATTTCTTGATATTTTGGGTCCCGATATTGGGCACTCACGGTTATATGAGATTTACAGGATTGGAGGACCGAGGAGGATGACGACGCCTGAGTAGTATTGGGATTTGGGTACATTGATGAGTACCGATTATACTTTCCACGATGACATTCCGTGTAGATGTTATATTTCGCATGCTCAGTATGTAGTAATTGATATCTCATCCTGTGTCTATTATACCTGATATAGTACACATTGCTATACCTAATCACTGCATACCCTGTTCATTCTATATAGGGTTGTTAGATTACATTGCTATACCTGATCACTGCATACCGTGTTCATTCTATATAGGGTTGTTAGATTACATTGCTATACCTGATCACTGCATACCCTGTTCATTCTATATAGGGTTGTTAGATTACATTGCTATACCTGATCACTGCATACCCTGTTCATTCTATATAGGGCTGTTAGATTACATTGCTATACCTGATCACTGCATACCCTGTTCATTCTATATAGGGTTGTTAGATTGCATTGCTATATCTGATCATTGCATACCCTGTTCATTCTATATAGGGTGGTTAGATTGCATTGCTATACCTGATCATCACATTTCTTGCTCATCACATGGAGATGTTATTAGATCGCACTTGTTGCATGTTTGAGCATCCAGTTCATCATATAGACGTTATCTGTTGATATAGGTTAGAGTATCGTAGCACGTGCATACTCTCGATTACCTTTATATGTTATCTTCTATTCACGAGTTGGGAACTCACCCCTGTTGTGCCACAGTGTTTGCAGGTTGCCCTTCGGAGTAGTCGCGGCAGGCTGCATTCTTGCATCTTTTGACACAGATACCCCTACAGTTGGTGTACTAGCTCTTTTGCTGATAGGTGGGTTTTGTGCGGTATCTGGTTATCTTTCAGTTATGTACATTGTTGTATCTAGTACTCTCCATCTACCACTTATGTATTGACTTAGAGACCAGTTGTGAGGATGATGTATATTATTTTGTATTCTGGCGTCGAGCTCGTTGTGAGCCGACTTTACTTATGCAGTTTGTTCTATCTGTGATGTTTCCCACTTGTTGCTCATTTTCTTCGCTACGGCGTCGTATATTGTTATCTTAGCAATTGGTTCTATTAATTGCTTAAATCACTCTATACTTTTACAGGTTTGATTTCTGGGTTTTCGGCTTAGTTAGTCGCGTTACGCCTGTAGACGTTACGTGGTTAAGTGCCGGTCACGGGCCAAACTTTGGGTCGTGACAAAGTTGGTATCAGAGCGTAGGTTTTACCTTCGGAGTGTAGGATGACCCTGGTATGATGGAGTAAGTAGCTGCAGCAGAGTGGCGTAGCGTGCATATGTTCCGCGGCATACTCACGACACGGTACTTCTCCTAAGCGACCTTAGGACTTATTGATTGAATTTCCTTTATGATCGTATATATCCTTATGATTCGATTTTCGTATCCTCATCGAATCCTACCTTCTTTCCAGCCATTATGCCGCCAAGGACTACGAGGGTGCAGAGAGAGGCCGGGAGAGCCGAGGTTCGAGTTGATTTATCTGAGACGAGGACTGATCCGAGTAGTACCCATGTTGTACCAAGAAAGATTGTTTCTCCTACGACAGATCAGATCGCTAGACTAGTGGCAGTGATGCAGAGTTTGCGCCAGACGATGAGCTCATTGGTATAGGTCGTTCGAGCGCAGCGACAGATGGTTGTCACCCCTGTTACCCAGTTGTTCCTTGCGATCATCATGCAGTATTCCGTCCCCTACATAGCACCGGTGGAGGAAGCCCCCGTTTACGAGACACGTCTTCCAGAGACCGTGAGAGTTCCGAAACAGTTGTGGAATCGTACTGGTGTACCAGCCCAGAGCAGAGGCTTAGGACGAGGACAGTCGTTTGGCTTCCATCCCAGGCAGGACAGCATTCAGTGTGTAGGTGTTTACGATGCGGAAGCCTTCAACACCTCATCAGGAAGTGTTCCTTCACAGCACGTCAGGGTCGTGTTCTGAGACGTCGTGGACGCGGAGGGTTTGCACAGAGGGGTCAGGCTAGTAGAGGAGGAGTTCGATCAGTCGCAGATGAAGGACAGGCACACGTTTTCGCTTCGACTCATCGGGACGCGCGGGCGTCCAATGCGGAGCCTACAGGTACTCTTTCAGTATGTCCTTTTGTTGCACTCGTATGTTTACACACTTCGTGCCGAGTTTAGGACGAGAGTCGTGCTGGGTAGATTAGCCATTTGTTGTGTTAACTTCTGTCAGCAATCCTTTTGTTGCGCGACACGTACTTCGGTCGTGTGCCCATCGGATAGGAGATAGAGATTCGTCTGTCATTTTGAACCTCCTAAAGATGTTGGATTTGGCAATCTCCTGGGCACGGACTGGTTAGCTACGTGTTAGGCATTGTGGGCTACCGTGAGAAAACAGTTAGGTTTTGTTTTCCCGGGCAAGTCAGTTCATGTTATGCAGGTGGATAGTGGTGCCGCCTTTTATAGCTTGAATTCAGCCTTGTTCGCTAGTCGGCCCTGAGGAGATGTTGTGGATTCTTGGCGTTTTTCGTGATGCTGTAGCCACAGTTGGGTTGTTGGACCGGTTTTCTTTCGTGCGAGAATTTTTCCGACGTCGTTCCAAGATAAGCCGGCGAAGCTTAAGGAGCTAAGGATCTTCTGCAGAGTAGTTGTTGAGGGAGTTATGCGTCTGAGTGTTTCACATTTAGGAAGCTCCTATTTCTGTTCGTCCAGGAGGAAACGACAGATTGAGGTTGTGTTGATGGATCGTCTTTTGAATCGGCATACGGTGCGGATAAGTATCTTGTACCTCGCACTGACGAATTCTTCGATCAGCACCAGAGTGCGAGACCTTGTCTAAGTTCGTTAGGGATCAGGTCATCATTGTTGCGGGTCCGGAATGATGACATTCCGAAGACTGCCTTGTGCGTGCTACGGGCTTTGTGTGTTTTGGGTGTGTCACTGGACTCACCAATGGTCTAGCAGCATTAGTAGGTGTGATGAACTGGTTTTCTTCGGGCCGTTCCTCGACCAGTTATTGTTCTGCTATTTACGACATCCTGGTCTCTTTAGTGTGTCTTGAGGGATAGGAGTAGCACTCGAGGATCTGTTATACGGATACTGGGAGAACCCAGCGGTTTACTAGATTCTCGGAGTGTTCCTTTCAAGCTTGTTGTGTTGACTCCTAGGTTTTGTAGTTACAGAGACGAATTGGTATGGTTTCGAGGAAGATCGTGGCCGTACAGCTTAGGCCCAAATTTGTGAGCAGGACGGAGGTCCGCAGATTTTTGGCTTAGCAGGTGTTACAGCCATCTCATGCAGGATTGCTAGTGTAATGCTGCCCCGTTGACTAATTGACTGGAGTGGAGGTTTCTTTTCTGTAGACTGAGGCTTGTGTATGGAGTTTCAGAAGTTGAAGACTCGGTTAACAACTGCATCGGCTCCTTCTTTGCTTTTTGTTCGGGCGACTTTGTGGTTTAACTATGATGTTTCGTGAGTAGGACTCGAATGTGTACTGAGGTGACACAATGGAGTTAATCGTTTTTGCTTCCTTACATTTGGAGGAAGTACGAGAAGGATATCCCACTCATGATCTGGAGATGGCCGCGATGGTTTTGCGTTGGAGATCAGAGACACCACTTGTTTGAGAGTCGTGTCAGATTTTCACGGACCACCAGAGTTAAAGGTACATCTTCCTGTGACGGAAATTGATTGTTGTGATAATCCTCCGCAGATTCACAGTTCTTGTGCGATCGTTGAGTACAGCATAAGTTTGTCTCTTCTGAGGAGACAGCTTGCTCATGTCTGCGCTCGACCACTTTTCTTAAATCGCTTTCGCGAGACACTGCCCGCCGACACTCGTTCGTCAGAGATATTGGAGCCTACTCGGCTGGGTAAGGCAAGGGTGTGCTAGGCTAGAGAGACACTTGTGTACCTAATGTTATGGGGAAGAGACATGGAATCCTAGGGCAGGCACATCAGTCAACTCTCTCTACTCATTCAAGCCCTACCAACTGTTAACGTGACTTGTAAGGTAGTTACGGGTGGGCAGGGATAGAAAAAGAAGTCTTGGGATTCGTTTCATGGTGTCTGTCTTGTTGTGTGCTTGAGTTGGGCAACTGAGACCGGCTGGAGAGTTGCAACCTTTAACCGTTCCGAAGAGGGAACGAGAGCGGATCTTCCCGAAATTCGTTATGGTGTCCACCCAGGTTTAGTTAAGATGTCACTCCTTTCGGATGTTGTCATCCGGTGATACTCAGTTTGCTCAGTTGTTATTGTTAAGTTGTGCGTATGTAGAAATTGTTGTCGGCAGTTGGGGATCGTCGTTTGCCATCGATAGGGTTCTCTTTTGATAGCAGTTATCAGGAGACACTCTAATTGGTAACCTTTAGGATTAGAGGTTAGGTCATGTCGATCACCAGTCTGTTTTTCCTAACTCCGTGTTATAGGATTATTGGACCTCAGCTAGTTTAGAAATTTCGGAAATGACGCGGTTGTTTTGGGTCAGGATGAGAACGGTATATTGCGGATAGAGATCCGATACTGACCAAGAGGGTCGCAGATTCGAGCTCGCAATGGAAGATCATGTATTCCCACGGAAATTTCCGATAAATGACATGTTGAGTTTTGGGATGCTTTCCAGGATAGTAAGTCTTTTTAGGATCCCTAAGGCGAATTGGTTCATTGCCTTAAGTTGGGCACTTCCACCCAGATTATTGAGTATTCACCCCGTATTCCCTATGTCGATACTTTGCAATTACCTTCACGACCTTTCTCATTGGATTCAGCGCCAGACCATTTAGTTCGAGCGTGATCCTTCGTTCACCCAACAGCCAGTTGTAATATTGGACCGGCAGGTGAAGAAACTTCGATCGAAGGTCTTGCCATCAGTGAAGATATTTTGGTGCATCCCAAACGGTAAAGAGATCACTTGGGAGGCTGAGGGCGAGATGTGGAAGAAGTTCCCTCATCTCTCTGAAGGTATGCGTAGATTTGTATTTTAAAATTCGGGGACGAATTTTCTTTAAGGGAGGAAGATTGTAACACCTTAGGTCGTGTTTAGGGGTTAATTATAGTTTACTAGATAGTTTTTGGTAAAAAGTTTACCAAATTAAGTTTCTGATGTTTTATTCTAATTAATGAATATTTTATTAGGATTTTTCTAGGCACACACACACTTGTGCATGATAACTATGGTTTAGATTTGGGGTTAAACTATGATTAGCTAGCATGAAGGGTTAACCTAATTGTATTAAGTGTTTTGGGATTTAATTGGGTTTTATTTATTTGTGTGTTGATTTGTTTATTTGAAATTCTTTTCTTGTGTTGACTTGATGAGAGAGAAGGAGTATGGGCAAAAGGGCTTGAGCCATGCTCATTAAATGAAGAGAGAGGGAAAAAGAGAGGGGGGGTTTGACTTGGGGCCTCATTTCTTTCCTCATTTTTCCTCACCACTCTCACACACACACACACACACTCAGCTGAGAGAGAGAGAGAGGCAGCAGCTGCAGAGGCAGCATCAGCAGCAGCAGCAAGCAATAACAACAGCAGCAGCAGGCAGTGGCAGCAGCAGGAACACCAATAGCAGCCCCCAGCAGCTGCAGCAGCACTTCCCATCTTCTCCACCTCCTGTCTCCTTGCACTTAGGGTCTTGTAAGGTATAGAATCTGAGCCCAACTTCTTGTTTGTTTAACGTATGTGTAGTTTAGCTTCGGTTTGTGTAAAAAGTGAGATTTTGTGCTTGAAATGGTAATTGGTGTGGACTTATGGTTTAGTGCTGTTAATATTGGTTAACCTAGCCTAATTAGGTGTTATTAAGACCATGTAAACCTAGTTAGACCCCAGATTACACCAAAATACCATAGGGTTTTTAATTGTGCAAATTTAATGTTTTTAAGTGAACTTTTTGGATTTCTGTAATCTGCTATAGGCCCGAGTAGTTAAGGTTGAAATTGAGTTAACTGGAGCTTGTATACAAGGTATAGACCACACCACGAGAGCCCGAGACCCCCACCCCATAGCGAGGCCGCGGATTTAATCTTTTTGGCCGCAATTTGCGGCCAGATAGGGGAATTTTTGGGTGATGTTTGGATGGGTAGGAGTCTGTTGTTATTTTTAGGCCAGTGGTATGTATAGTTTTGTAAGTTGTTAGCCTGGGTTGAATCTGGGACGTTATATCGTATTTTTAGTACGTTTGGTTCGCGCAATACGCGCGATACGCGAGAGGGTTCCATGATTCAGCGTATCGCGGTGTATCGGTGTTACTTTTAGACGCGTGCACACGTTTAGCGTATCGTTTGACTTCAATATCGCGTTTTGCGAGATAGTTGCTTATATATGGATTCTTGTGTAATTCCAGGTTCGCAGGCGGATACGTCGGACGAAGCTAAGAAAGGGAAGCAGGTGGTCGGCTACCAGTAGCGCACGACCAGGTGAGTAGATTTAACATCTACGAGGAAATCGCCCGTATGGCGTTAAGCGTCAGGGCGAGTCAGGATATTAGATTGTAGATGTTCATATGGACTGTAGTAGCATACATTATTGTTGCATACAGAAATGATAGCATAGGACACTGCACTGTCACTAACGGTTCAAGTCGCACGAGCACGATTGATATGCTACACTCACACCGTTAGTGATTGCCATGACACTCACATTATAGGATTGCTATAAATCATATATCATACTGATTCTACCTTATTGATGTTGTCATGATTTGCCGCATAACAGCATATGTTATGTCCATATTGCTATAAATCATATATCATACTGATTCTACCTTATTGATGTTGTCATGATTTGCCGCATAACAGCATATGTTATGTCCATATTTGGGCACACATGCATCACATACCCATACTGGTACTACATGCACATATATATTGATATCTTGATGCCTGCGCACATGCACACTGTATATATTCATACCAGTGCACACATATATTGATATCTTCATACCTGCGCACATGCACACTGTACATTCATGCCAGTGCACACATATATTGATATCTTCATACTTGCTTAGATTACGTATTGAGATATGTTGTTTCCATGTAAATTCTGGATTTGGGGAACCGTGGATATTTCAAAGAGAATAGTTAATTATTTAAAAACCCGGTTTCCCTTGATATGATATTTCGGTGCGTCCACCATGTGTTTTCTCGGTACTAGAGTGATATATGTGAACCCGAATCGAGGAGTTGGATGAGGCCGATTACGGGTACAAGGTGGACCCGGTATGGTACCCCGGGGCGAGAACGGTTTCGCTGTGTAGTAGACGGTGAGCCTGGCAGAGGGTCTACTACCTACCGGTGATTGGTTGGACCTGGCGGTTATCCGGAGGATACCGACCAGAGACTATGGATGGATACGGGATGACTCGTACTGCCGGGGCCGAGGGCCGATACCGCAGACAGAGCCCGTGGGCTGATCCGGACAGACGGATGCCCTATACAGGAAGATTTGCATGTCGATGCTTGGCACGAGTATTTCTTGATATTTTGGGTGCCGATGTTGGGCACTCACGGTTATATGAGATTTACAGGATTGGAGGACCGAGGAGGATGACGACGCCTGAGTAGTATTGGGATTTGGGTACATTGATGAGTACCGATTATACTTTCCACGATGACATTCCGTGTAGATGTTATATTTCGCATGCTCAGTATGTAGTAATTGATATCTCATCCTGTGTCTATTATACCTGATATAGTACACATTGCTATACCTAATCACTGCATACCCTGTTCATTCTATATAGGGTTGTTAGATTACATTGCTATACCTGATCACTGCATACCCTGTTCATTCTATATAGGGTTGTTAGATTACATTGCTATACCTGATCACTGCATACCCTGTTCATTCTATATAGGGTTGTTAGATTACATTGCTATACCTGATCACTGCATACCCTGTTCATTCTATATAGGGCTGTTAGATTACATTGCTATACCTGATCACTGCATACCCTGTTCATTCTATATAGGGTTGTTAGATTGCATTGCTATACCTGATCATTGCATACCCTGTTCATTCTATATAGGGTGGTTAGATTGCATTGCTATACCTGATCATCACATTTCTTGCTCATCACATGGAGATGTTATTAGATCGCACTTGTTGCATGTTTGAGCATCCAGTTCATCATATAGACGTTATCTGTTGATATAGGTTAGAGTATCGTAGCACGTGCATACTCTCGATTACCTTTATATGTTATCTTCTATTCACGAGTTGGGAACTCACTCCCGTTGTGCCACAGTGTTTGCAGGTTGCCCTTCGGAGTAGTCGCGGCAGGCTGCATTCTTGCATCTTTTGACACAGATACCCCTACAGTTGGTGTACTAGCTCTTTTGCTGATAGGTGGGTTTTGTGCGGTATCTGGTTATCTTTCAGTTATGTACATTGTTGTATCTAGTACTCTCCATCTACCACTTATGTATTGACTTAGAGACCAGTTGTGAGGACGATGTATATTATTTTTTATTCTGGCGTCGAGCTCATTGTGAGCCGACTTTACTTATGCAGTTTGTTCTATCTGTGATGTTTCCCACTTGTTGCTCATTTTCTTCGCTACGGCGTCGTATATTGTTATCATAGTAATTGGTTCTATTAATTGCTTAAATCACTCTATACTTTTACTGGTTTGATTTTTGGGTTTTCGGCTTACTTAGTCGCGTTACGCCTGTAGACGTTACGTGGTTAAGTGCCGGTCACGGGCCAAACTTTGGGTCGTGACAGGCGTCTTCCCAAAGAGCCGAAGTCTGCCAGGTGCTTAGGACAGAAAAGTTAAGGCAGAAGCGGCTCAGGTATCGAGCTAACAAGAGGGCCAGGGCTTCAGCCAAGTGGAATCTTGTGAAGTTCCAAGAGCAGGGTTACTTTGTGACGACGGCTGAGTCAGCCGTAAAGATCAGCAATTCCTTCGAACCTCTGAAGTGGGTTCAGAAAAATGCCATGACCGCATGAATCAAGTAGACAGCGGTCCGAACGTCGCTACAAAAAGACGTGTCCCGGCCCCGACAGAAAAAGTATGGCACTGTCTCTTCAAGGGTCTATTAGGCACTCTGTGCCGCACGAAAGCAGCGAGGCAAATCCAGAAAAGAAGCGCCAGCACCATTTAAGAATACGGCCAGGCCAGCCGCCTTCAATCGACTGCCAGCTACCGAAACAAGGGGGTCAAGACAGCGATCCGTGAAATCAGCCGCCGATAATAAAAAGAGGGCTGGATATATTATCCATACGGTCTATATGGCGGGTGGGCGCCCCAGCGATAACCATCGCAACAAAAGCAAGGATGGGGCCACCACATCCCAAGCCCAATTTTTCCTGAATGTGGTTGCCGCTGCCCAAGAACAGCCGCCTCCGCTGGATGAAGCAAACCCTCTAGATGAGGATAATAGGCAAAAAATCCCTTCTGTCCATGCAGAGTCAAGCTCGGACGGCGAGGAAGAGCCGACTTTCCGCCCTAGGACTGCGGAGCAAGAGCTGCTTCAAGAGCTTTGAAAACAGCTCAGGAGCAAAGATAAAGAGATGGCCAAGCTCTATTCGAAAATTGATGACCTAACGAATGTCGTGATGCAGCTTACGGCTCAAATTGCTCGAGCGCCTTCCAATCAAGAACAAGTCGCTACTAATCAGCCGGGTGATGACAATCCGAAGCAGCCAATGCCTGTTCCTTTGGGACCAAGACTGGTCGAGCCGCACGAAAGCCGGCCACATTCGGCTTCTGGGGACGCCTTGGCCCCAGATAACACCATCCCGCTAACACAAGATCGGATAATGGACTTGGTCACCAGCAAAGTTAAAACATTGGTGGCTAAAGCTGAAGCTCAGAAAGAAATTGGCAGTAGTAGGCGGCCATATCCCGCACAGTATGATCTGATCGAGTTCCCGAGCGGCTACGTCATTCCTAAGTTCGGAAGGTTCGACGGGATAGGAAATGCAAATCAGCACGTCGCCCACTTCAAAGCCTCGTGTGGAAATACAGGGGGCAATGACGCACTCCTTCTTCGTCAGTTTGTCAACATCTTGACCGGTGTCGCCTTCGACTGGTACGCGAGTATACCAGATGGGTCCGTCATTACCTTTGCCCAAATGAAGTCTCTGTTTCGGCAAAGATTCATGAGTGTCAGTGATAAAATCTCCATTGCCGACCTTGTGAGGACCAAGACGGGGAAGAATGAAAGCAACACCGACTTTATTGCCCGATGGCGTAATCTCACGGTCAAGTGCGAACCGCCGCTGGAGCAGGACCAGTCCGTCAGCCTTCTCATTCGGAACCTCAGCAATTGGATGGTCCCATTCTTGTGTACAGCGGGCCTCAAGACATTTCAGGAGCTAACCAAGAAAGTACAAATGCTGGAACGCTCGAAGAAAGAGTCCCCGCCGGACTCTCAGAGATACAAAACTTGGAAAAGCAAGCGGGACGACAACCGTAGAAGCGGGAGTTCCAGCAGTACCAATGTCTTCAATGCATCCGACAATGAAGAAAAGCGAAGGGCTGGCGAATCTAAAACCAACCGGTCTCGAAAGCCATTGTTGGGAGGAGATGGGCCTTCCCTAGAGGAGAAAAGGAACAAGGTTTACTCTTTCAAAAGGGACAAGGTCCGCAAGATATTTAAAGATGCCTTGAACAATGGCCTACAATTGCTGGAGTGAAAAAGACCCCAAGAAACAAAAATGACCGACAATCCTCTGTATTTCCCGTACCACCGAGTAGTGAGCCATGCGATCGAGGATTGCTATATCTTCAAGGACTGGGTCGAGAAGCAGTACAAGGCTGGAGAGATCGAGCTGTCCAAAAGTGTGTTGGTGAACAACCAAGTTGCAACCACCAACTTTATACAGACAGAAACTGAAGCCTTCTGGGAGCAGCCCGCCGAACCCGCTGCCCTGAGAAATGAGACCGACTCGCCGCAGCCTTCTTGGAGTAAGCACATATCTAATAAGACGAAGAAGATGCTAAAGCTGCTTCAGAAAGAGCCCAGGACGGAATGGGAAAGACAGAAGAAGCCTATCAGCCCAGCTGCCAATGCGGCTTCATCAGGCTCAAAATCCAAGAAGCTCAAGAAGAATAAAAGTGCATCTCGGCGCGAAAAGGAGTCTGCAAGGAGATCGACCATTCAAAAATATATCGATTCCCTCGAAGAATATGAACAGAAAGAAAGAACTCTGATTCAATTGAAGGAGTTCTTCCCTGTATAAGCTGCTGAAATTCTGGAGGAGTTAGAAGAAGACCCCAATGAAGAGATCCCAGTAGTGACCTGCTACGCCATCCATCTTGGCAGCGACTCTGAGGAGGAGCTCTGTTTTCCCGAAGAGGACGAGGAGCTCTCCACAAAGGCCAATCAAATCCAGCTCAGAAGCGGCAGGGCTCTACCGCCAAATCAGGGCAACACTCCGAAAAGGAAGGAAAAACAGATGGCTAATGAGGAAGATGGCAGAGAGCCGGTTGATGAAAACTCAAGTCCTTCCTCGGTGGACTATAATGTCTTGGCACATCTCTGGAAGCTTCTGTCTCTCCTGAGCATCTACGATGCCTTGGTCCTTTCTATGGAGCTTAGAGATGTCCTCATTCACGCTCTACAAAACCTTGAGCGGTATCAGGCTCGCTTTGCAGAAATTAATATGAAAGAAGATCAGTACACTTTGCAAGCCGCCGCGGTCACATTTAAGGATGAAGACATGCTACTGGGAACGGCTGTGCATAATCGGCCGCTTTACGTGACCGGGTACAGCGACGGAGATCGGATTAATCGCATATTGATTGATCCGGTGTCTTCAGTGAACATCATGAACTTGCGAACGCTGAAGAGTTTGTCAATGGACGTTCGACACCTGTCAAGGGAAGGGATTGTCATTCAAGGCTTCAACCAAAATTGCCAGCAAGTTCTGGGGTCCAAAGCTCTGCAAATCAAATTCGGGGATCTGCAAACTGAAGCTAAGATATACGTGATCGACGCCGACACGTATTATAAGATTCTCTTGGGGCGGCCGTGGCTCCATGATTACGGCATCATTCCGTCAACTCTCCATCAATGCATGAAGTATACTAAAAATGGCGAAGAAAGACGCATTGACGGAGACATCCAACCGTTCGGTGTGCATGAAGTCCGATATGAAGATTCTCGGTACTTTATGAACCACCAAAATGCTAAGACACAACTAACTGAGGATAGACCGGCCCCAAGACTCAAAAGCAAATCTGCGCTGGCTGTCACTTTCAAAAGCAAAAATGCCCAAGTGCGCCCGCATTTCGGTAGCGACACTGATGAGTCCGACGCTGGAAGTCCGTCCTTCCGTAAAACTCGCCCTCATTTCGGTAGCGATACGGATGAATCTGTCACTGAAGCCCCATCTAGCAGTAAAGTCCGCCCTCATCTTGGCAGCGACATTGAAGAGTCAGAGGAAGAGGACCTGTCGTGCAACAGCGGTGCAGATTGGACCCCCATGCAAAAAAAGAAACTACGAGAGACCCTAGAAATTGTAGAAGGGTTCCTGGCCGTCACAAGGGTGCCGGAGCAGATGTGCAAAGAGCTCAATGCGTTGTCAGTCTCCACCGTGGACCAGCAGAAAACTTTCTACGTCCTCGGAAGGAAAAATGGACAGAAGGGCATCCTGTTTTACGGGTCAACCCCCGTTGTGCACCCGGACGATCTTTCTATCGTGTGCCTTCCCTATGAGAGATGCATAAGATCCGTCCTCAAACCCAGATACTATGCGCCCGAGATGCGGGAATACTTTAAAAAATGCAGATGCCAGTTATATCAAACGGAGTCCGAAGCAATGTTTTACGAAGGGTTATGGAATCTACCCCAGGTCCGAGCACTCATCAATGGACTAATTCCAGATAAACGGGGCATAGGCTACGTTCAACCTCATTCCAAAGCGTGCTACATGATCCATGTTGGTTAGGCTAGCGAAAGATCAAATGATGATGACGAAATAGCCGAGCCAGAAGAAGCTCCCCAAGAGCTCGAAGATGGAGGACAAGCAACCTTTGATGAGATAACCGAGATTGACATAGAAACGCCCGATAATCCAAGGCCGACCTACATCAGCTCACTCTTGTCGGAGGAAATGAAAGAGCAGATAATTGCCCTGCTGCATGAGTTCGTCGACTACTTCGCGTGGACGTACAAAGAAATGCTTAGCCTTTCCCCTGAGGTAGCCGTGCATAAGCTGGCTATATCTCCTGATGCTAAGCCAGGCATACAAGCTCCTCGAAGAATGAGAAAGGAGTTGGAAGAAAAGGTCATCGAGGAAAACAAGAAACTCATCGATGCCGGCTTCATCAGGGAAGAGAAATATGCGGACTGGATCGCATGTATAGTCCCAGTGAAGAAGAAAAATGGGCAGATCCGAGTTTGTGTCGATTTCAGGGACCTCAACAAGGCATGTCCTAAAAACGACTTCCCGCTACCGGTCATATAAATGATGGTCGATGAAACCTCAAATTACGAATTGTTCACCTTTATGGATGACTCGTCTGGATATAATCAGATCAAGATGTCGCCTGAGGATGAGAAGCATACAACATTTCAAACCCCGATCGGAATATATTGCTACAAGGTAATGCCGTTCGGACTGAAGAACGCAGGTGCTGCATATCAAAGGGAAATGACCAATATCTTTGATGACCTAATCCATAAAGTCGTCGAATGTTATGTTGATGATCTGGTCGTCAAGACTAAAACCAAGGCCGATCATATCCAAGATCTTAGGACCGTTCTCACTAGACTGAGGGAATATGATCTGAAGATGAATCCTCTGAAGTGCGCTTTTGGCGTGTCATCGGGAAAATTCCTGGGCTTCATAGTCCGACATCGAGGGATCGAAGTTGACCCATCAAAGATAAAGGCCATCATGGAGATGCCCCCTCCGAAGAGTCTGACGCAGCTAAGATCTTTTCAAGGAAAGCTTGCTTATATACGGAGGTTTATCTCAAATTTATCGGGAAGGTGTAGGCCCTTCTCAAAGCTCATGAAGAAAGGAGCTCCTTTTATCTGGGATGCCGAATGTCAAGCAGCGTTCGAAAGCATCAAACAATACTTGTTGCACCCTCCAGTGCTGGCCGCTCCCATTCCAAATAAACCGCTGATTCTCTACACCGCCGCGCTGGATGAGTCACTCGGTGCGCTTCTTGCCCAGAATAATGAGGAGAGAAAAGAAAATGCCTCTACTACTGTCACGACCCGAAAGTACGGAACGCGACTGGCACTTAGATTACGAGACGTCTAAAGGCGTACCGTAACCCAAGTCAGCCAAAGCCCAGAAGAATCTAAACCAAAATCAAAAGAGAGTGAAGGAAAACCTTTAATGAAAACGATTTTTCAAATCAATTAAGTTGCAAAGAATCCCCTTTTAAAAACATCATAAATTTCTGAAAATTTCGGCAGAGTCTCCCCTATATTTTCTATCCCCCAAAATGGGTACAACAAGATAATAAACCTGTAATCATAAAAATGGCATCCCCAAGCGGGAGCTAGCTCTTCGCCCAAGGCGGATCACAACCACATGCAATATCATAACAATATCAAGAAAAGAGCATAAAAGAAACGCAAAATATCAGAAAACACAACGCCGGCTCAAGTGAGCTCGACCCAAAAGAAACCACATATATACAATCTCTCAGTCTCATCACTTGGTCGCATATACAATATAAAGTGGTAGATGGAGAATACTAGATACAATGAAAAAGCAAAAGAAATAAAGTGTGCTCGCAACCCACCTACGGGCGATGTCGCGAGTCTGAGCAAAAGGAACTGATGATAAGATAGCCCGCCGCTACAAGACTGACGGGTCCGACCTGCAAGACACTGTGGCGCAACGGGGGTGAGTTTCCAGCTCGTGAGTAAATATAACATCTAATAAGGCAATCATAAGAATGCACGCAATGCACCACAACATGCATGTCCATATGTGATATAATATCTCTAGTATGCATGCACAGGTATGCAATGTCATTATTAAGTCTTTAAGTGTTTTAAATGCTAAGGGTATTGAATTCTTAATTTTAGAACATGAATATCTGTATAATAGCTAAATACCATCAAGAAATCATCTGAAAACCCGTGTCAAGCATCGACACCAAATAGGAATCATATCTGTCTCAATATCGAGCTCCGTCAGTCCGGATCGGCCCATATCATAAATCTCACGACAACGGTCGGTATCCTCCGGATATCCGCCGCGCCAGACATCACCGGTAGGTAGTCTTCCCCTGCCAGGCTCATCGTCTACAACTCGATCTTTTTGCCCCGGGGTACCATACCGGGCCCACCATGTACGCGAGACGGTTCATCCACTCCTCAAATCGGGTCTTGAAATCCAACAGAAAACATGAAAACTCATGGTGAACGACACATACCTCACGAGAAAACCGCAACTTTGTTTTAAAAATCATAAATATAAGCTTTTGTTAAATTCTTGCGGTTTTCCCCAAAAATCCAGAAATCGCAGCAAAACTGAAATCCTCAAGAAAATCATAATGTCCACATGTTATATATATGATAAATGTCTATGATATCAATTTATATGATGTGAGTTTTGGCTAGAAATCTATGTAGATATGATGGTAATGCGAGGTATATGCATGCTATGCAATTCCATATATTATGTATGAATGCAAATGGCATTATTAAGTTAAACCGGTTCTATAGTGCACGTGGCATGGCAATTACCAAAGGCGTGTGTGTCACATGAATAGTGCGCGTGCAACAGATACCAATGGTAATGGTGTTCGTGTTCTACGAAATGGTATCGCATAAGTATAGATGGATGTCCATGCAAGCTAATATACTGTTCGCTATAAGGGTATGCAGTGTACATGAATGGATAAGATAGCTAATAATATAAATCTTGCAAAAAGTAGGGTAATCCTAACTAGGAGGGGCGCATCGCGCCATCCAGACGATTCCCCCATAGATGAATACATCTACTCACCTGAAATCTCCGCTAATCCGATCCGGCCACCGCCTTGCCTTTTCGCGCCGTGTCCGATGTTTCCCCGACCGATCCTATATTTGCACAACACCAAGCATAAGATTACAAAACCTAAAACGATGCAATTCACAATATACAATTATCAACGCCCTCGAATTAATCATAGCATGCACTCGGTGCGCGGAAAAACGCACGAAAATCGCTAACCTTTAACTAGAATCGTCATTTCGGGGAAATCGACAAAACTACAACCCGACTAGACGAAACCCCGCGTTCGCGCACTCTAATAGTCCTATACGAAGCTAATTATATCACTAACATAACGCATTTTGATCGCATTCTAATTTTCGTAAAAATCTAGTAAGCAAATTCAATACCGATTCGATGCAAACATCGAAATTTAATCGATTTAGCGAGCATATCATTACACAATTAACCACTCTAATCAATTAGATAACCAAAACCCTAACTTAATTCTAACAACCATGTTTCAAACCCTAACTCAACATCAAAACCCCTTCTTGATTTTCATGAACAAGAATTTACAACTAAATTAATACTTCAAAATTAAATTCTAGCATATATAAACTACAAGTTAGCAACTAGTTTAGAATTTTACCTCACAAGTGGAAACCTAGCATTATCAAGTCACCAAGAAAGCCTCCTTTCTCCTAGTTTTTGAACTAATTTGGGTTGAAGAGAGAATGGATTAGGGTTTTTCTTTTAATGGAGAAGGAAATTTGTGAATTTTTAATGAATTTTGATATGAATTTGAAGCAAGAATGAAGTGAGAAGAGAGGGGATTTTCTGCAGCAAGGGTCGGCCAGCAGGTAAGGGAGAGGAGTGTGGGGAAATTTGGAGAAGTTTCTAGGTCAATAAACACCCCATGTTGTCATTTAATGCTTTCATATCAACAATTTACAAAAAAAACCTCATTTTACACCATTTTTCCATTTAATTTCCCACCCTAAAACCAAAAGTTTGCAAGACATGATATAATTTTATTAACACCATATTTTATCTTATAAAGACTCCTAATTATGAAATTTGCCCAATTAAATTTTTATTTATCACTAATTTAATGTATTTAAAAAGGCTTAAAATAATAAAAATAAATTAATTACAAAAAAAAATTTATTTAACTAGAAAATTATAAGTGATATTTTAGTGACAAAATTATAGTAATATCTTATCTAAATTTTGTATAATTAGGTCTACAATGAAAAATACCTATTTTGACTTTTTACGGAAAAAGCCGAAAAATTAGCCGATTACCGAAAAACTGCCTAAACGGTTTTCGAAGGGTTACAATCTTCCCCCCTTAAAGAAATTCGGTCCCCGAATTTAGAATTTAACTACGCGTACCTTCAAAAAGATGGGGATATCTCTTCCTCATCTCGACCTCGGTCTCCCAGGTGACCTCCTCGCTGTTCGGGCCACGCCAAAGGACCTTGACGGACGGTATAACCTTCGACCTTAATTTGTTCACCTGCCGATCCAAAATGACCACCGGCTGCTCGGTGAAAGAAAGATCACGCTCTAGCTGGATCGTCTGGTGCGGAATCTCCTGGGAAGGATCATGAAGGAACTTGCGGAGCATCGAGACATGGAATAGGGGGTGAACATCGGGGAAGCTAGGCGGAAGAGCTAACCGATAAGCGACTGGACTAACACGCTCTAGGATCTCGAAAGGACCAACATATCTAGGACTCAGTTTCCCTTTCCGCCCAAATCTCATCACACCTTTCATCGGAGAGACCTTCAGGAAAACATGATCGCCAACAGCGAACTCGAGTCGGCGACGGCGCCTGTCAGCATAAGATTTCTGCCTGCTCTGTGCCGCTCTCATCCTATCCCGAATCAGCTGTATCTTCTCGGTCATCTCCTGTACGATCTGAGGCCCCAAAATACTGCTCTCCCTAAGCTCTATCCAACATACAGGCGATCGGCATCTCCTCCCATATAAAGCCTCGAAAGGTGCCATCTGAATCGTCTCCTGGAAGCTATTATTGTAGGAAAACTCGATCAAAGGCAAATGATGATCCCAGCTACCACCGAAATCTAAAACACAAGCTCTGAGCATGTCCTCAAGAGTCTGAATAGTACGCTCCGACTTACCGTCAGTCTGCGGATGAAAGGCTGTGCTAAAACTCAATCGGGTGCCCAAAGCTTCCTGGAGTTTCTGCCATAATCGGCTGGTAAACTGGGTGCCACGGTCGGACACGATGCAAGTCGGAACGCCATGTAGTCGCACTATCTCATCAATATAAACCTGGGCGTACTGAGAAAATCCAAAAGTGGTCTTTACTGGCAGAAAGTGAGCCGCTTTCGTCAGTCGATCCACAATCACCCAAATAGAGTCGTACCCTCGACTGGTCCTGGGTAGACCCACAATAAAGTCCATGGAGACCTGCTCCCACTTCCACTCTGGGATGGGTAAAGGCTGTAACTCGCCGGCTGGCCTTTGGTGCTCGGCCTTGACTTGATGACAAGTCAGGCATCTCGACACAAAGTCTGTAATATCCTTCTTCAACCCGTCCCACCAGTAAACCTCTCTCAAGTCACGGTACATCTTGGTGGAACCTGGATGCACACTGTATACTGATCTATGTGCCTCCTCGAGAATATCATGCCTCAGTCCCTCTGAATCTGGCACGCACAGTCGAGTCCCAAATCGAAGTATCCCCTGATCATCAATCACGAACTCGGAAACTCTGCCCTGCCGAATCTTCTCAATAATCTCTAATGTACGGGCATCGTCGGACTGTGCCTCGTGGATACGGTCAAGTAACTGTGGGCATGCTCTGAAATAGGCCAGCTGTCCCCCTGTAGGAGTAAACTCGAACTACACTCTGCTGTCACATAACACCTGCCAATCCGCCGTCGACTGCACCTGTACTGCGCTCAAACAAGATAAGCTACCTCCGGGCCTCCTACTCAAAGCATCTGCCACCACATTCGCCTTGCCCGGATGGTATAAAATCTCGCAGTCATAATCCTTCACCAGCTCCATCCATCGGCGCTGTCTCAGATTCAGATCTCGCTGCTGGAAGATATACTTCAAACTCTTGTGGTCAGTGAATATCTGGCACGACTCACCGTATAGGTAATGTCTCCAGATCTTAAGTGCAAATACCACTGCAGCCATCTCTAAATCATGTGTGGGATAGTTCTGCTCGTGTTTCCTCAGCTGCCGAGAAGCATATGCGATAACTCTGTCGTGCTACATCAATACACATCCCAGCCCCACTAGAGAAGCATCACAATATACCACGAACCCGCCTGATCCTGAAGGCAATGCTAACACTGGTGCAGTAGTCAGACGAGTCTTCAACTGCTGGAAACTATCCTCACATGCCTGGGTTCAATCAAAAGGAACCCCCTTCCGGGTCAACCCGGTCAACGGTGCAGCAATGCGGGAGAAATCCTGGACAAAACGTCGATAATAGCCGGCCAGACCAAGAAAGCTGCGAACCTCTGTAACTGATACTGGTCTAGGCCAAAGGTGAACTGCCTCGATCTTCTTCGGGTCCACACAAATACCGTCTCTCGTCACCCCATGACCCAAGAAATCGACGTTGTCTAGCCAGAATGCGCACTTGGAGAATTTGGCGAACAGCTGATGCTCCCTCAAAGTCTGCAAGGTGATACGTAAGTGCTGCTCATACTCCTCCCGGCTCCGAGAATAAACCAAGATGTCGTCAATGAACACAATAATGAACTGATTGAGATACGGCCTGAATACGCGGTTCATCAAATCCATAAATGCTGCCGGGGCATTGGTGAGCCCGAACGACATCACCAAGAACTCATAATGACCATATCGAGTACGGAAAGCGGTCTTCGGAATATCCTCCTTCCGAACTCGCAACTGGTGATAACCTGACCGTAAATCAACCTTCGAGAAAAACCCTGCACCCTGGAGCTGATCGAATAAGTCATCAATGCGGGGTAGGGGATATTTGTTCCGCACAGTGACCCGGTTCAGCTGACGATAATCAATGCATAAACGCATACTTCCGTCCTTCTTCTTAACAAACAAGACGGGAGCGCCCCAAGGTGACACACTCGGTCGGATAAGCCCTTTGTCCAGCAAGTCCTGTAACTGATCCTTTAGCTCTCTCAGCTCCGCCGGGGCCATCCGATAAGGCGGTATAGAGATAGGTCCCGTGCCGGGGATCAAGTCAATACAGAACTCAATCTCACGCTCTGGTGGCAGACCAGGCAGCTTGTCAGGGAAAACATCAGGAAACTCTCTCACAACAGGGACCTGGTCCAACGAAACCTCTGTGGAGCTAGTATCACAAACATAAGCTAAGAATCCCTGACACCCTTTTCTTAAGAGCTGACCAGCGCGAAGAGAAAAAATCAAGCTGGGAAGGGTAGCACTACGATCTCCCTGAATAACAAGAACCGGCTCACCAGGAAAACGGAATCTGACTGCTTTTTCACGGCAGTCCACAGATGCATAACAGGTGGTTAGCCAGTCCATACCAAGAAGAACGTCAAAGTCAAGCATATCGAGGAGAATCAAATCAACTGAAGAATCTCTCTTCCCGATACGAACGGAACACGATCGGTACACAAAATGGGCAACAAAAGACTCGCCTACCGGGGTAATAACGACGAGCGGCTGATCTAACGGAGAAGACTCTCGGCCTAACCTCGGTGCAAAATACGTGGAAACATAGGAATGTGTAGAGCCTGGATCAAATAATACCCGTGCATCAAAAGAACATACTGGCAGAGTACCTGTCACGACGGCATTGGATGCCTGTGCATCCTGAGTAGTCAACGCGAACACTCGGGCCTGTCCACCACTAATAGCTGGCTGTCCTCTGCCTCTACCTCGGCCTCTGCCTCTGCCTCTGTCGCCTCGCCCTCTCTGAACCGGACCGCCACGCCCACGGCCTCTAGAAGCATCTGGCTGGCGTGGAGCATTATCAGGAGTAGGAAGTAAAGCTTTCTGAGGAGGTGGTGAGGGTGGTAAAGTCACATGCGGGACTGTCGCCGCGCCCTGACGTCCCATGGTACAGTCTCTGACACGGTGGTACTGACTCCCACACCGAAAACATCCTGGAGACGACTGCTGGGTCTGTGGATATGAACCAAATAACTGACCTCGTCTCAATCCTCTGCCGCCACCATCTCCCGGAAATAATCTATCATGATGTCGGCCCATCCGCCGCTGAGCTGGCGTATCAGTACGGATCCCCTTCGGCCCAGAAACGACCGGAGTCTCAGAAATACGCTCCTCCAAAAGTAAGGCTGCATCCATCGCGGCTGCGTATGTATCAAAGTGCTGGGTGCCGATGGCAAGGAATAGCTGTGTATCAAGCCCTCGTACAAACCTCTTTATTCTCTTCTCTTCTATGTCTACTAGGTACGGAGCATATCGAGACAACTGGGTAACCTGTATATCATACTACGACACCGTCATCCCAGGAGTCTTGCGCAAAGACTCAAAACTACGGGCTCGAGCATCTCGGACACTCTCCGGAAGAAAACGGGCAAGAAATGCAGCTGTAAACTCATCCCATGTCATAGAAGGTAGACCTGCAGCTCGGCCTCTCTCTACTGAATCGTACCATGTCTGGGCAAGACCCTCCAGACGAAAACTCGCAAACTCCACCAATCTATCCTCAGAGCACCTCAACGAACGGCAAATCCGAGCCATCCTATCAAGAAATGCCTGTGGGTCCTCTGTCGCATCTGTACCGGAAAAAGCTGAAGGTCTCAATCTCATGAACTCCTGTAGTGAAACAGGGATAGTCTCCGTAGTAGCAGCAGGAGTGACCATCTGTGCGGCAGGTACGATCGTGGTCTGTGCGGTGGAAGGAACGTCCTCGGATCTCTGTGCCCGGCTGGACTCAACTAAAGATCCCATCATCTACCGCAACTCTTGCATGCCGGCCTCTAGTCTGGCAATACGGTCTGGATAAGGCGGATCAGCATGCTCGTGAGGCGTAGGTGTATCCTCCCGCTCGATCATCGCCTCAGACGAGCCCGCTCGAATCTCATCCCTAGCGGCAGCCCGCTGAGCTCTCGTAGTCTTTGGCGGCATCGAAGCGGGAATAAGAAACAGGACTGATAAGGACATTGCAATTGAATCAAGGAATGCAAGGAATCAAGAAAGGAAATACAAGCAATTATGTCCTAAGGTTACTTAGGCGGAGTACCGTATCGTAAGTATGCCGCGGATCATACCCACGCTACGCCACTCTGCTTAAGTCACCTACTCCATCTACCAAGGTCGTCCTACACTCAGAAAGGTAAAACCTATGCTCTGATACCAACTTTGTCACGACCCGAAAGTACGGAACGCGACTGGCACTTAGATTACGAGACGTCTAAAGGCGTACCGTAACCCAAGTCAGCCAAAGCCCAAAAGAATCTAAACCAAAATCAAAAGAGAGTGAAGGAAAACCTTTAATGAAAACGATTTTTCAAATCAATTAAGTTGCAAAGAATCCCATTTTAAAAACATCATAAATTTCTGAAAATTTCGGCAGAGTCTCCCCTGTATTTTCTATCTCCCAAAATGTGTACAACAAGATAATAAACCTGTAATCATAAAAATGGCATCCCCAAGCGCGAGCTAGCTCTTCGCCCAAGGCGGATCACAACCACATGCAATATCATAACAATATCAAGAAAAGAGCATAAAAGAAACGCAAAATATCAGAAAACACAACGCCGGCTCAAGTGAGCTCGACCCAAAAGAAACCACATATATACAATCTCTCAGTCTCATCAATAGGTCGCATATACAATATAAAGTGGTAGATGGAGAATACTAGATACAATGATAAAGCAAAAGAAATAAAGTGTGCTCGCAACCCACCTACGGGCGATGTCGCGAGTCTGAGCAAAAGGAACTGATGATAAGATAGCCCGCCGCTACAAGACTGACGGGTCCGACCTGCAAGACACTGTGGCACAACAGGGGTGAGTTGCCAGCTCATGAGTAAATATAATATCTAATAAGGCAATCGTAAGAATGCACGCAATGCACCACAACATGCATGTCCATATGTGATATAATATCTCTAGTATGCATGCACAGTTATGCAATGTCATTATTAAGTCTTTAAGTGTTTTAAATGCTAAGGGTATTGAATTCTTAATTTTAGAACATGAATATCTGTATAATATCTAAATACCATCAAGAAATCATCTGAAAACCCGTGTCAAGCATCGACACCAAATAGGAATCATATCTGTCTCAATATCGGGCTCCGTCAGTCCGGATCGGCCGATATCATAAATCTCACGACAACGGTCGGTATCCTCCGGATATCCGCCGCGCCAGACATCACCGGTAGGTAGTCTTCCCCTGCCTGGCTCATCGTCTACAACTCGATCTTCTTGCCCCGGGGTACCATACCGGGCCCACCATGTACCCGAGACGGTTCATCCACTCCTCGAATCGGGTCTCGAAATCCAACATAAAACATGAAAACTCATGGTGGACGACACATACCTCACGAGAAAACCGCAACTTTGTTTTAAAAATGATAAATATAAGCTTTTGTTAAATTCTTGCGGTTTTCCCCAAAAATCCAGAAATCGCTGCAAAACTGAAATCATCAAGAAAATCATAATGTCCACATGTTATATATATGATAAATGTCTATGATATCAATGTATATGATGTGAGTTTTGGCTAGAAATCTATGTAGATATGATGGTAATGCGAGGTATATGGCAATTCCATATATCATGTATGAATGCAAATGGCATTATTAAGTTAAACCGGTTCTATAGTGCACGTGGCATGGAAATTACCAAAGGTGTGTGTGTCACATGAATAGTGCGCGTGCAACAGATACCAATGGTAATGGTGTTCGTGTTCTACGAAGTGGTATCGCATAAGTATAGATGGATGTCCATGCAAGCTAATATACTGTTCGCTATAAGGGTATGCAGTGTACATGAATGGATAAGATAGCTAACAATATAAATCTTGCAAAAAGTAGGGTAATCCTAACTAGGAGGGGCGCATCGCGCCATCCAGACGATTCCCCCATAGATGAATACATCTACTCACCTGAAATCTCCGCTAATCCGATCCGGCCACCGCCTTGCCTCTTCGCGCCGTGTCCGATGTTTCCCCGACCGATCCTATATTTGCACAACACCAAGCATAAGATTACAAAACCTAAAACGATGCAAGTCACAATATACAATTATCAACGCTCTCGAATTAATCATAGCATGCACTCGGTGCGCGGTAAAACGCACGAAAATCGCTAACCTTTAACTAGAATCGTCATTTCGGGGAAATCGACAAAACTACAACCCGACTAGATGAAACCCCGCGTTCGCGCACTCTAATAGTCCTATACGAAGCTAATTATATCGCTAACATAACGCATTTTGATCGCATTCTAATTTTCGTAAAAATCTAGTAAGAAAAGTCAATACCGATTCGATGCAAACATCGAAATTTAATCGATTTAGCGAGCATATCATTACACAATTAACCACTCTAATCAATTAGATAACCAAAACCCTAACTTAATTCTAACAACCATGTTTCAAACCCTAACTCAAAATCAAAACCCCTTCTTGATTTTCATGAACAAGAATTTACAACTAAATTAATACTTCAAAATTAAATTCTAGCATATATAAACTACAAGTTAGCAACTAGTTTAGAATTTTACCTCACAAGTGGAAACCTAGCATTATCAAGTCACCAAGAAAGCCTCCTTTCTCCTAGTTTTTGAACTAATTTGGGTTGAAGAGAGAATGGATTAGGGTTTTTCTTTGAATGGAGAAGGAAATTTGTGAATTTTTAATGAATTTTGCTATGAATTTGAAGCAAGAATGAAGTGAGAAGAGAGGGGATTTTCTGCAGCAAGGGTCGGCCAGCAGGTAAGGGAGAGGAGTGTGGGGAAATCTGGAGAAGTTTCTAGGTCAATAAACACCCCATGTTGTCATTTAATGCTTTCATATCAACAATTTACAAAAAAAACCTCATTTTACACCATTTTTCCATTTAATTTCCCACCCTAAAACCAAAAGTTTGCAAGACATGATATAATTTTATTAACACCATATTTTAGCTTATAAAGACTCCTAATTATGAAATTTACCCAATTAAATTTGTATTTATCACTAATTTAATGTATTTAAAAAGGCTTAAAATAATAAAAATAAAATTTAATTACAAATTTTTTTTTTATTTAACTAGAAAATTATAAGTCACATTTTAGTGACAAAATTATAGTAATATCTTATCTAAATTTTGTATAATTAGGTCTACAATGAAAAATATCTATTTTGACTTTTTACGGAAAAAGCCGAAAAATTAGCCGATTACCGAAAAACTGCCTAAACGATTTTCGAAGGGTTACAACTACCTCAGTCGAACTCTAGTCGGGACGGAACACAACTACTCCCCAATCGAAAATCAATGCCTGGCTCTAATATTTTCTATGAAGAAGCTGAGGCACTATTTGCTCGCTCATCGGGTTATGCTGATCTCTAAGGTCGACCCGCTCAAAGACTTGATGACCAAAGCAAGCCTAGCCGGCAGAATGGAAAGATGGGCTGTCATGCTACTCGAGTTTGACATAGTTTATACTCCTCAGAAAGCAGTAAAAGGGCAAGCTCTTGCAGACTTTCTCGCTGCTCATCCCATACCAGAAGGGTCGCCGCTAAATTGTGAGTTACCCGACGAACAGGTGCTGCACCTCGAGGAAGATGGGCCATGTTGAGAGCTCTACTTCGATGGAGCCTCATCAATAAGGACCTCCAGTAAATCAAGCGTCCCGGAGATAAAAGCAGGGATAGGATTGGTGTTCATCACACCATCAATGGGAACCCTACGGCGTTGTTTCTCTCTCACCGAGCCTCGAACGAACAACGAAGCTGAATATGAGGCCCTGATAGCTGGTTTGGAACTCGCCATAGAAATGGAAATCCTTCGGCTATGGGTTTACGGTGACTCCCAGCTTGTCGTCAACCAAGTAAGCGGCGACTATAAGATATACAAACCCGAGTTAGCTCGATACAGAGGCCGAGTGGTGGAACTCATGAAACGGTTCACTCACATTGAACTAATGTGAGTCCCTAGAGCGTTGAATGGAAAGGCTGACGTACCCGCTCGCTTAGCAAGGAGCTGGCTGATCCTGACATGGACGAAATTCTGATCACTGTCAGGAGCCGACAAATTATACCCCCAGTCTCTCTACGAGAAGAGGAAAGCGCGGAACAGAAGAGCAGTCATGCCGAAGAAGCTTCGATCATCCAAGAGAGCCCGATTGGAGAGAACCCTTCATAGAGTACCTCCGATACGGCAAGCTGCCCAACGAAAAATCTGCGAGGATTCAGCTGAAGAAAAGAGCTCTCCGATACGTGTTTGTAAGTGACACGTTATACCGTAGGTCATATGACCAACTCTGGCTCAGGTGTCTGTCATTGGTCGAAGCCCAAAAAGTCATGAAAGATGTTCACTCGGGCGTTTGCGGTGCTCACCAATCTGGCCCCAAGATGCGACTGCAAATTAAACGGCTTGGGTATTACTGGCTCACCATGATACGGGATTGCGGAGAGCATGCAAAGAAATGTTATATCTGCCAAATTCACGGTGATTTCGTTCATAAGCATCCTAATCCATTGCATCCTACGGTGGCGTCGTGGCCCTTCGAAGTCTGGGGAACCGACATAGTTGGCCCAATTGATCCTCCGTCATCCAAAGGCCACCGGTTCATACTGGCCGCAACTGATTACTTCTCCAAATGGGCTGAAGCTGTCCCGCTAAAAGAAGTCAAGACAGAAAATATTCTGACATTCTTCCAGCATAATATTCTATACCGCTTCGGTACACCAAGAAGAATCATTTTTGACAACAAGCCTTCTTTTAAGAGCTTCAAAGTTTCAAGATTCGCTACTCAACACAAGATAGACTGGAGATATTCCTCCATCTATAATCCAAGAGACAATGGGCTAGCCGAAGCCTTCAATAAGACTCTATGCAAGCTCCTGAGGAAAAATGCTTCAGCCAACAAGAGAGACTGGAATCTCAAGCTTCATGAGGCGTTATGGGCATATCGTACTACGCACCGTACTCCAACTCAGTCCACTCCATTCACATTGCTCTTCGGAGTCGAGGCGGTCCTCCCCCTCGAGGTCGAAGTCCCAAGCATAAGAATGGTCGTTCAGCACGAGCTGACGGAGGAGGAAAACGTGCTCCTTCGGCTTGAAGAGCTCGACGCCCTCGAAGAAAAGAGGCTCGCGGTGCAGCAAAATCTGGAGCTATACCGAGCCCAAATGTCACGGGCCTATGACAAGATAACCCGTCTCCGCGCTTTCAAGAAAGGTGAATTGGTGTTGGTCCTCAAAAGACCGATCATCCCCAATCGACATGCCAAGGGAAAATTCGAGCCAAACTGGGAAGGACCATACGTCATCGAGAAAGTGTTCGACGGAGGATCCTACCAACTAATAAGTGCCGAGGGAGAAAGGCCCATGCCACCCATCAATGGCCGATATCTCAAGAAATACTATACGTGAATGCTCTGTTAGTGTATATGCCCTAGAGGCCATTACTGTATCATACTAGTTTGCATATTACATATGGAAGCTTGGGATATTCACCTTGTATAAACAATCTTGCTCAATATAGTAGTATGCTACTTGGTTTGTTTCTACTTCAATGTGTACATGTGTTTATTTTAGTATATCACCTATACACATTAGTGGAGCCCTTAGGATCTTTGCTTGATTACCAGCGTTGTGATGGCAGTCACACTAGTGGGGGCTGGGTAATCTATAAGCACATCCTTATGCAGGTCCCTAGTCGCAGGACTATCGAGACAGGGCATCGATACTCCGGAGTAGACTAGCGTATGTGCTTCTCATCCCAGTGTGGGAGATGGTCTGTCCCACAGCCATCAGTACGTCGTACTGGAGTTAGTATGCGGGTGCTCGTTGGGTTACGAGTACACTGGACAGGACTCGTCGAGAACTGTTGGTTGGTACTATACCTATCGTCAGTTATCAGTTCCCAGGTGACATGAGTACAGCTTAGTCCGCTGACTTGACTCTGCCACTTCGCCTCGAGTGTGTTCCCACTGTACTTTGATTACTACCCTACCACGGCTCAAAGGAGTCGTGCAAACAGGTAGTAGTTGGGTGCAGTCCCGAAGTATTTGGAAGCAGTGATGGTTAGACAGGATTCGTCTCTCCCGGTATTGGGGGTTGACATCGCGCTGTGTCTAGGAGAGCCATTACACGAGTAGTCCCTGGCCAGGGCAAGCGAGATATACTGGTGGGCTTCCAGTGTTATCTTAGGGTGTTTTGGGCTTCACTGCGGCACGACTTGTACCGCTATTATGGGACTGACGTTTACCGCCCCCAAGGCCCGCCATGCGATGTATCAGACGAACAGACCGGACTGTATGGAGATTGTCACAGTCAGACTCAGTAGGAGTTCAGATGGGTTTGACCTCGTCAGTCTTCTTGTCGGCATCTACCTGGGGACCGTTACGCACAGCTAGTGCCGCTTGCGGTCTGTGGTTAAACCCACTGCCAGCGTAGTGTCAAGTCTTTAGAGTCCCACACAGAAAGCTATTCGCCTTTAGGCAAAAGAGTAGAGGTCACATGGTTTTGCGACAGGTCGCATGGTTTTGCGACAGGGTTCGGTCACATCCGTGCACTTGTGCACTTTTAGTGTCTGGACCGTTAACACTAGCGGGCTTTGGTTTAAGCCAGATCCTAGTGTACGCTTTGGGATTGGTTTTATCTAGTATGTATTCTTGTTCCTTGGAACGCGGATGCGGGTGTGTATGCACAGTTGACGGAGAGACAGATGCAGAGGATTCTCATTAGGGTTGTTGACTGTTGACTGTTGACTATTGACCTTTTGCTAAACCCTAATGAGAATAAGATATATGATTAACATTAATATTAATTAAGTATTATAGTGATATGGTTATTGAGGGGTTGACTTTGTTGACCTGTTGACTTTGCTGACCGGTTGACTAGGTTGGACTAGTTGACCATCATCATGACAATAGCTATCATTTCATGGCAAAGACTTCTGCTTGCTTGTTTATCTTGTGCAAAATGAGTGCATGAAATGATATGGCTATTGTAGCTTAAACCATCACTAATACTTGATTGCTATTATTGGTTATGATGGCTTTGGATTATGAGAGCCAAGAGAGAAAAGTCTTGCTCATTCTATCATTTTTCCATTCTCTCTCTTGGCTTGAGCTCTCACCCTCTTCCTCTTGCTCTCCCTTTCTCTCTAGTCTATGGTTCATTTGTCTCATGAGTTGAGAAGGAAGAACCATAGAGAAAAATCCCAACACACTCTCCTCTACTCACTCTAGTTCACAATGTTTAGCAAACCGAGTGAACTAGTTTCTTCAAAGCTCGAACAAGAAGCCAAAGGTAGAAGCTTTCGGGTGGATCGATCTTCGGCGCAAGGAGACGACGGGGTGAAGCCGATCCGTACAACCATCAAGTGTAGAAGACGAAGGAGTTCAAGAAAGAAAGGTATAACCCCCTAACCGAGTAGTTAACTACTCCTAATTAGGTTGTTAGGTAGATAGTTTGACTAAGATCCAGTTTGAGTCCATGTTGCCGCCTCTAGAAAATTGTTTTTCATCAAATTCCGCATGCCCGTAAGTACCGGGAGAGGCAGCATGGACTTACAGTGGTATCAGAGCCTAGTTAAACTCTATCTAACATGTTAGCAATGTAACTAGAAGATCGATCAAAGAAAAAGTCGCGAAACGAACCCGATATGTCAAGTTTCTGCCGATTTTATTTCTGTTCAAAAATTGATAAATTTCATTTTAAAAATCGGCTCAGGCTATTTAATAAACACCCACAAAATTTGGTCCCACGAACCGGTCAAAGCGCCGCGGAAACGCGGCGGGAGCACGCTCCCGCCGCGGTTCCGCGGCCGAGTTGACTCGGCCGAGGTCCAAATTTTGTGCAGTGTCTTTCTGGGGTTGTTTTGGGATTTTTGGAATATGTCTTTTCAGCCCAGATTTTCCAGAAAGAAAATTTGTGTTTTGGGCCTAAAAATCCGCATTTTTGATCGAACTTCTAAAGACTTAAGCTGACGGGTTTTTATCTGTGATGTGATATTTGTATTGAACGTCTGCTAATCGTTATATGTCGATTAGTGGGGGTTATACAAATCTGTGATCTGTAATGTTATTGGTTTGTATATATGGATTGTCGCGGGTGAATAGCCGGGGGTTGTGAGACGAGAGTTTTCTTTTTTTTTTCAATTCATGTAAATTTGTAGATTGATGTAATAATTATTTATATGGCCGCACAACCGGGTCGGGGTTGTAGCCGTCATTGTATAATTTCTTTTTACTGTTTTTGCTCCTAGGATAGACCCATGGAGGGGGTGCACAAACTACCGGGTATCCCGAAGTGCCGAGTGGCCTACTCACGGAATTGAGGGAGGTTTCTTCGCTTCGGGTACTTGGCGGGTAGTTTGCCGCACCCGTAGGAGTCTTGGGTGGGGTATTGGCTATTCACCGCGACCGTGTAATCTGCTTTTCGTTACAGGCTCGTACGAATTGCGGGTTCCTAGTATATCCAATGTGTTCATCTGTGATCTGAAATGGCTATCATTGCAATATATATCTATATATGATATTATTTAGGAGTTTCTTATGTTTTACAAAAGCGCTAGCCCAGCCCCCGCTCTGTCGTTAGTTAAGTAACCTAACGGGTAATGACGGGGCCCCGTGGCGAATGCGAATGGCATAAGCGTACGTCATATTTTGGTTGTTTTCTGCAATGGTAGGATTAAATGATGGGACGCATTAAAAGAACTAATGCAAGAATAACACGCATTAAAAGAACTAATGCAAGAAAATAAACCAAGTAAAAGTCGTTGGAACACTTTCGAAAAACCACTCGGTTCTTTTCAAAACCAACTTTTAAATGCGGAGTTTGAGCCACTCCTTTTAAAAGCTATCTCGTTCCATCGATTATATCAAGTTCACTACGTTCACGGTTTCGGCAAAACCATTCGTAGACCTCCGTCGTTTCACATTAATAGTCAATAGTATTCAAGCTATGTATGTTGGCCAAAGTCAAGGCATAGTGATTGGTAGCTATTGGGTATTCATGTGTAGCTAGATAGATGCGTTGGTTTGGGACAGTCGTACTGCCATTTTGGCCAAAATTAAAGTGTAGGTACGGGTGGGTCCAAATTAACCTGGAGAATGACGGGTAGAACTTGACATGTGACTTATGATATTTTGGCCAAAGTCAAGGTCATAAGAGCATGGGGCAAAAATCCACATCGGGAGTTTCAAAAGAACTGAAACTTGCTAGTGTTGCATACCATTTGGAGTGTGATGATTTTGGTAGGATTCCTTTAGTTTCGTCACGCGATGATATTTGGATCCCGATCCTACTATGAGTATATGCTACTCCTCGAGAAATTTCTCACTAAACGATCAATGCTATAAACCTAGTAGGTGTCTAGAAAGGTGTTAGCGGGGCTACGCCCCCAGGGAAAAGAGGTTATTAAATTAAGGAACTTCGCGAAAGCGTTGGAAAACCTCCCTCGAAGTACCGACACTAGCCTGGCTGAACGGTTAAGCAAGAATTGTACGGTGAGATTGATCCTGACTAATTCTTCCTTTTTGGTTTGAGGAGGGATTCGAGAAACAATAGGAGCCATCCTGTTTAGACAAACTAAAAACCACTCTAAACTTGCAAGAACATCATGCTGAGTGTTTCTTCTCTCTCTCCTAATTGCAGCGACCAATCGACATGACTGGACTTAAGTTACTTCTAGATTAAAACATACTGACATGGCCAAACTACAAAGATTGGCTCAGGAATGTCAAAATGGCAATCACTTACGACAAGCTGGGGTATCTTCTTACCACCAAAGCTCCCCCTATACCAGGTCCCACCTCCAGCTTCGCGGATAAGGCAATCCGTAAGACTTGGGAGATCGATTGCGCGAAGGCCAGGTGCCTCGTGCTTGCCTCTATGGACAACGAACATCAGAGGAGGCACGAGAATATGGACCTCGAATCCATATTTCTCCATACAAAAGAACTGTATGGAGAGCAGTCTGGTATCGCACGATACGAAGTGTCGAAGAAGTTATTTTCGGCAAGGTTGGCCGTCGGATCATCGGTAGCGGAACACGTGCTTAAGATGATTGGCTACATAGAAGAGCTCGCAGACCTTGGGACCACGTTGGAGAATGAGCTCTATACGGACTTGATTCTCCAGTCCCTTCCTTCCACTTACGCCCAGTTTATCCTGAACTTCAACTTACAAGAAAAGGAAGTTGAACTTTCAGAACTCCTCAACATGCTGAGGAGCGCAGAGGGCACCCTACAGAAAGGTAGGGAAACATCCACTTTGTTTGTAGGAGGATCTTCCTCTTCTAGGTCCAAGGCAAAAGCCAAGGGAAAGAAGAAGAAAGCCCCTGCCAAACCAAGGGGCGGTGTTAGTAAAGTGGACACGAAGGGAAAAGCAAAAGCAAAAGCAACAAAGAAAGAGGGGCAGCTTGTGGATAAAGAAGAATGCTTCTATTGTCATAAGAAGGGACACTGGAAGAATGATTGCAGGGCTTGGAAGGCCAGAACACAGGATCTGAAGCAGGTTGCGGCTTCAGCTTCAGGTGTGTATGTTATTGATAACTGTCTTTCAATAAACTCTACTTCCTGGGTATTGGATACCGGATCAGGATCTCATTTCTGTAATTCTTTGCAGGCGTTGAGAAACCGTAAGTTTTTGAAGGCAGGTGACATGACCCTCAAAGTTACAAACGGAGCTAGCATGGATGCAAAGGCCGTGGGGGACTATCACCTGGGAATGTCAGATGGACATGTTTTGGTTTTGCGTAATTGCTTTTTTGTACCCAACACAACTTTTAATATCATTTCTTTATCTTTGACTTCTAAAGAAGGTTATGAATTTGCGTTTCTAAGTAATGTTGTAAACATTCACCTTAATCAAGTTCTGATTGGGTCAGGTACATTAAGCAATGGTATATACGTATTAAACCAACCACGGATTTTCAATGTCCAGAATACACACAAAAGAATGTCCCCAGAAATCAATAAGACTTTCTTATGGCATTGTAGATAGGGTCACATCAATGAGAGAAGGTTGACGAAGTTACATACAGAAGGATATTTGAATCCGTTCGAATATCAATCGTATGCCACTTGTCAATCCTGTCTCAAAGGAAAGATGACAAAGTCTCCGTTCACTGGACACGGAGTAAGAGCGAGCGAGCTCTTGGGACTCGTACACAGCGACGTGTGCGGTCCAATGTCTACACATGCACGAAGCAGTTATTCTTACTTCATTACTTTTACGGATGACTTTTCAAGGTACGGTTATGTCTTCTTAATGAAACATAAGTCCGAAGCCTTTGGAAAATTCCAGGAATATAAGAATGAAGTAGAAAAACAAACCGGAAAAAGTATCAAGATTCTAAGATCGGATCGAGGTGGTGAATACTTGAGTGCCGAGTTCCTGGACTATTTAAAAGAGAACGGAATTCTCTCTCAGCTTACTCCACCATACACTCCGCAACATAACGGTGTATCGGAGAGACGGAACCGAACCCGATTAGATATGGTACGGTCCATGATGAGTAACGCTGGGTTACCGCGATCAATCTGGGGATATGCACTAGAATCAGCTGCATACCTCTTGAACCGAGTTCCAACTATGACTGTGCCTACTACACCATATGAGATGTGGTGTGGGAAGAGACCCTATCTTAATCACATTAAGACATGGGGAAGTCCAGCTTTTGTAAAAAAGCAGCATGCGGACAAGCTCGAGGCACGCTCAGTACAGTGCAAGTTCGTGGGATATCCAAAGAACTCCAAGGGATATTTCTTCTATTGCGAAAAGGAACAAAAGGTTTTTATTTCTCGTCATGCCCATTTTCTAGAACACCAGTTCTTAGAAAAGGAAATAAGTGGGAGCGCAGTAGAACTGGAAGAAATTCCAGAACTACGAGCTATTACTGAAAGCTTAGTAGAACCAGAGGGTTCGAAAGATCAGGACATTCCTATGCCGCTCCGCAGGAGTAGTAGGCAGTCTCATCCGCCCGAGAGATACTATGGTTTTCTCAAAGACGGGGATAGAGAGGATTGCATCATTGATTATGATGAACCTACTAGCTTCCAGCAGGCCGTTCAAAGCGTTGACTCGGTAAAATGGCTGGATGCAATGCAGACCGAAATGGAGTCCATGTACACCAACAAAGTATGGACGTTGGACATTGCTCCAGATGGGGTAAAACCCGTAGGATGCAAGTGGATCTTCAAAAGGAAGATTGGTGTAGATGGACAGGTTGAGACCTATAAAGCTAGACTTGTTGCAAAGGGTTTTCGTCAAAGACCTGGTTTGGACTATGACGAAACCTTTTCTCCAGTGGCTACGCTGAAATCCATTTGGATCCTTCTTGCCGTTGCTGCCTTCTACGATTATGAGATTTGGCAGATGGACGTAAAGACCGCTTTTCTAAATGGAAATTTAGAGGAGTGTGTCTATATGGACCAGCCAGAGGGTTTCATTCAGAGTGGGAGCAGCGGAAAGGTGTGCAAGTTGCTTAAGTCCATTTAAGAACAAAAGCAGGCATCGCGGAGTTGGAACATCTATTTTGATGAGACGGTCAAGGAATTTGGCCTTATCAAAAATCCGGATGAACTATGCATCTATAGTAGATTTGTAGTGAGAACTGTAGTATTCCTCGTTTTATACGTGGATGACATTCTCTTAATAGGAAATGACATTCCTATGCTACAATCAGTCAAGGGGTTCTTATCACACAGGTTCTCCATGAAAGACCTGGGTAATGCCTCATACATCCTGGGGATCCGGATCCATCGTGATAGATCCAAGAGGATATTAGGACTTTCACAGTCCAGGTACATTGACACCATACTGAAAAGATTCAGTATGGAAGATTCCAAGCGTGGTAACCTACCGGCTTGTCACGGGATCACCCTCTCTAAAGAGATGTCTCCCAAGACTGATTTGGAGAGGGATCGCGTGTCTATTATACCGTACGCTTCTGCGGTAGGCTCTATAATGTATGCGATGTTGTGTACCAGACCGGATGTAGCTTATGAACTGAGTGTGGTAAGCCGGTGTCAGTCAAACCCTGGGGAGAAACACTGGATAGCGGTAAAGAACATTCTCAAGTACCTGAGAAGGACTAAGGAGATGTTCTTGGTGTATGGCGGAAAAGACCTCCAGATCGAGGCCTTTGCTGACTCCAGCTTCCAGAGTGACAAGGATGATTCCAAGTCCATGTCGGGTTTTGTCTTTACCCTCAATGGAGGGGCGGTGTGTTGGAAGAGTTCCAAACAGGAAACCGTTGCTGACTCGACTATGGAAAAGGAATACATCGCTGCATCTGATGCCGCAAAAGAAGCCGTCTGGATGAGGAAGTTCTTGAAAGAACTTCAAGTGGTTCCATCCATTGTAGATCCAATACCTCTGTATTGCGACAACAACGGGGCTATAGCTTTAGCGAAGGAACCCAAGTCCCATCAGAGATCCATACACATCTTGAGGCGGTATCACCTGATCAGGGAGATCGTGGATCGCCAGGAGATCGAGGTTCGGAGGGTTGCTTCAGAAGATAACATTGCAGATCCATTCACCAAGGCCTTGCCCCAGACTCAGTTCGAGCGGCTGATCGAGATGATAGGTCTTCGATACGCCAGTACATGGCCTTAGTGCAAGTGGGAGATTGTTAGTGTATATGCCCTAGAGACCATTACTGTATCATACTAGTTTGTATATTACTTAATAGAAGCTTGGGATATTCAGCTTGTATAAACAATCTTGTTCAATATAGTAGTATGCTACTTGGTTTGTTTCTACTTCAATGTGTACATGTGTTTATTTTAGTATATCACCTATACACATTAGTGGAGCCCTTAGGATCTTTGCTTGATTACCAGCGTTGTGATGGCAGTCACACTAGTGGGGGCTGGGTAATCTATAAGCACATCCTTATGCAGGTCCCTAGTCGCAGGACTATCGAAACAGGGCATCGATACTCCGGAGTAGACTAGCGTATGCGCTTCTCATCCCAGTGTGGGAGATGGTCTGTCCCACAGCCATCAGTACGTCGTACTGGAGATAGTATGCGGGTGCTCGTTGGGTTACGAGTACACTGGACAGGACTCGTCGGGAACTGTTGGTTGGTACTATACCCATCGTCAGTTATCAGTTCCCAGGTGACATGAGTAAAGCTTAGTCCGCTAACTTGACACTGTCACTTCACCTCGAGTGTGTTCCCACTGTACTTTGATTACTACCCTACCACGGCTCAAAGGAGTCGTGCAAACAGGTAGTAGTTGGGCGCAGTCCCGAAGCATTTGGAGGCAGTGACGGTTAGACAGGATTCGTCTCTCCCGGTATTGGGGGTTGACATCGCGCTGTGTCTAGGAGAGCCATTACACGAGTAGTCCCTGGCCAGGGCAAGCGAGATATACTGGGTGGCTTCCAGTGTTATCTCTGGGTGTTTTAGGCTTCACTCCGGCACGACTTGTACCGCTATTAGGGGACTGACATTTACCGCCCCCCTAGGCCCGCTATGCGATGTATCAGACGAACAGACCGGACTGTACTGAGATTGTCACAGTCAGACTCAGTAGGAGTTCAGATGGGTTTCACCTCGTCAGTCTTCTTGTCGGCATCTACCTGGGGACCGTTACGCACAGCTAGTGTCGCTTGCGGTCTGTGGTTAAACCCACTGCGAGCGTAGTGTCGAGTCTTGTTCACACCATAATATTGCATTATTATATTCCCCATTCTTATTCTTTTTTTAAATAAACAGGTGCTTTTGACGCATGTCTGCTACATGTTACAGGTTCTTGGATCTAAAACAGTGAAAACGATGTAAACACGATGAAAAAGTGGACTTTGACCGGCAAACAGAAGACTCTTGATCAAGCCTACATCAAAGATAAAATTCACAAAGTACAAAGCAATGCAAGGTCCAAGATTACAAAGCGAATGGTTAAAAGTCCACCGCAATTATTCACTGGAGATCTGGAAGAAACATAGAAGCTATTTTAATAAAGAACCAAATAATAAGGAAGCCGAAAGATCCAAGGCCCAATACTTTCTTTAAAGAGACAGAGACATAAAATTTTACCAAAGCTTGAAGTCTACTTTGACTAGGTCTTCCTAAGGATATTTTGGTAAATGTAGACATGCAAATCAATTGTAACCTAGGGTTTCCTATTCTCTATAAATAGGAACTCTACTCATTGTAATTTCCTATGCCTCCCTTCATTAATAAATTTCAGCATTCTTTTGGAGAGCATCATTTTTGTAAGTTCTTTATTTTCAGCCCTAGGTTAATTTTCTATTCTTGCCCTAGATAAATTTAATTCCTTGCCCTAGGTAATTTTTATTCTCTGCCCTAGATAAATGTTTTTAAATTCCCTAATGAGTGAGTAGTCTCCTCGCTTGTTAGGGTTAGATCTGGGAAAGGTTTGAGAGACGAAGATCTCTCATCCCCTTTCTTGCCCATCATATATTTTCATAGGACTCTATGCATATCTTCTTATTCCGCTCCCTACGGCACCCTATCCCTCGAGGTAGCGGTGATACCGTAGTATAAAGGCCCGGATTTTAAGGTTTTCCATGGAGGTTAGGGTAAAGATTAAGAAAAGAAGGACAAGGGTCTAGAGGAAGAACAATCTTCCCAATCATCCTAATCCCTTTTATTAATATTTACCATAACACCTAATTAGATCTTCATATGGGTATAGAAAGCGGTGAGATTTATAGACTTTCCAAACTTAACCTAGACCTAACCTTAGCAAGATTTAGATCTAGATTAATTCAGTTTTTAGATTTAATAATTAATCCGAACACCCTTCGGAATTAACTCGTTAGCGCGATTAGGAAATTCACAACATCCCTGTGGACCGACCCGTACTCACCGGCTAGCTGCAAAGCGACGCCGTTCTTGATTGCGGTTTACAAATATTTTTGATCTATCTTTTAGAAAGCGCAAGCACGCTAAATCAAACTAATCAAATGGCGTCGTTCCTGGGGATGGCGTAGAACTTTCCTTTTTGCAATTTCGGGTTAATCATAAAAATTAAAAAAATCAAAAAAATTAAAAAAAATCTGAAAAATCACAAAAAATATATAAAAATATAATCTGTTATTTTTGGAAGGGTATTCTTGTTTGAATTTTGCAGGATTTGCACACAAATTCGGATCTGAAAATCTACAGAGATTAAAACAGCAAATATCAAATCCGAACAAATCGAAGATCACAACAACCGAGGAACAGAAGAAATTTGGAGGACCGAGTCAACAAGAAGAATCGCGGTGATCTGGTAAAAAAAAAACGTCCGAAGCTACCATACCGCGGCAGAACCGTCGCACGAGCCCCCTTCCGGCCGCGGAACTGCCGCGGCCTGGTCGATTCAGGGCTTGAAAAAAGGGCTGAAGCGCGAGATAGATAAAAAACAAAAAATCATTTCCGCCACTGCAAATTTCTGTGAGTTTTCTCTCTCCTCCTCTGCAAATCTTGATATATCTTCTGTAAATTTGCCTGCAAGATTTCTTTACGCTCAAAAATATTTTCCCTTCCATATAACAGTCTTGTGCAGGATTTTTTGGCCCCTCTTGAACTAAATTGATTGCAAGTAATATTTTGTTTTTGCATATCTTTTCTATAAAATATTTTGCTGTTGCATATCTTTTCTCTAAAATCTTTTTGCAACAAAATTTTTCCAAATAAAGAGAAAGAAAAAATCAATGAAAAAGGACAAATATTTTATAGAACTTGCAAAATTTTTTTAGCCCCAAATAAATCCTTGCACCACCAACCTACCTTCTTGTCACCTTTTTTCTTCTAACATAGGTACCCCACATAATAAATCATTAGCCGAACTTTGGTATCCCGAACCTAATTTTGCGTCATACGTTAATTTGTTCGGTCAATTTAAAAACGATCCTTCCTTGCCAAAAATTTCGTTGAAAGATCAAATAGAGGCGTCTAGGAGAAACGGTTTGACTTTTCAACCCAATTTGTGTCAACCAAGTCCATCTTTACCACTACCATATGTTAACAACAATTTTCCAAGTCCTTCTGTCACTCCTAGGCCGATATCCATTGCTGAGCATATTTCTCAATCTCGCAGTCGATCTTTCACCCTTCTCTACTCATCTAGTTCTAGGGATCCACATGACTATTCACCTTTTTATCAACATGTTGACCCTACCCCTATCCTACCACCCACTTCCTACAAGTCATACCCGACCTTCCCACATTCACTAGACACTGTTTCGACACAGCCATTAGAGAGTTTCACATATCCAACCAATTTTGAATCTTTTACCGAAACCCCCTCACCACCCAAGTCTAGTTTGGAAGAGTCGTTGGAGGCTTATATTGATGCAACAAACAAAATGGTGAGGAATGTGGAAGCGTCCATGGCCGCCCTTATGCAACCGAGTGAACCGGTAGCTAGTTTCCCGCTAGCTCAAAATTTTTCAATGTATAAGGAGGCGGTTGGACAGAGTGAGAATGAGAGAGGATTTCCAAATCAAACCTACCCTTACCCAATTGAAGCCCACAACTCCAGTTTTCCATCGAATGTCCTAAATGATTCACAAGTTCAAAATAAAAACGAGTTGTGTGATTCTGTAGTGTTTGATTTGCCAAATTGTGAGGAGCCCCTTTCGAGTGAAACCGCATCTAATTCTTTCGATCTTTACACCTCCACTCTAGAACCTAAATCGATACATATCCATACTGATGAGGTGTCTAAAGAAATTGATTTTCACTTGATTGAGGATATATACGCCGGGAATATTTTGGATGATGAACCTGTCGATTTGCTTGAAATTTTATGTTCAAATCATCATCCCGAGTTATTAAATATTTCTCCCGAATCTCATATGCGTCTAGATTTTGATGATAATGGCATGGATGAGTTAAATATTGAGGATAGTATTGAGGAGAGTCTTGAGGATAATATTGAGGTTGAATCATTTTTATTTGATGTGTCTGATTTTCCAATTCATCCTCTTGAACCTTTGACTGCTATATCACCCTCCCTCCTTCCCATCGTTCCGACCCCGCTTGAAGACTGTGAGCTTGCAAGATTTTCCTTTGAATCAGATACTGTTCTCACAGATAATAACACTAACGAGTGTTTCACTTTTTCGGACAATGTTGATTACTCACCGCCCGAGTTTGAGTACTTTACATTTTCAGATGAGCCATCAGACTCGGTTGATTATAGTAGTTTCGAACCATTAATGGAATCTTTCAAGTTCGAAACTGTTTACTACGGTGAGAAAGATACTATCCTTAATTCACTCCCTTTCTTCTTTCACATTGTTCCGACCGAACAAATGACCGTTACGCTTTCATCTCCTATACCAAGTTCGGCGTACCCATGTTTTCTTGCGAATCTTGAGGGATTTGACCCCATTTCCCGACAGGTTGATAGGTTAGCGCAATCGCTTATAACATATCGGTCATCACATATTGCGCTAATTTATTCACTTGATTTACACCCTCAAGATCGCGCGACCCTTCTTTCTCATTTCCGCCCTTCTTCTCCCCCACCGAGACCATATTCTACCATTCTTCTTTCCACACGGTCTCGTGTGTTTCTCATTTCTTTCCTTTACACCCCATTATTTCACCAACTCGACAATTACCACGATAACATTTTTGAATGGTTGGTGCTAACTTTTGGCTTGTGTAAGGCCAAGCTTGAGATTGGGGGAAACCTTGTTGTATATATGTATATATTTTTTGTTTTCTTTTCTATAAAAAAATTAAAAAAAAATTCAAAACATTAAAAATATCAAAATTATAAATAAATAAACAGGGGAGTGCCGGTATTTTGACCCTCTTGGTATAGCATGACAGTGAGGACACTGTCAAGTTCAAGTTTGGGGGTATGCTCGGTAAGTCTTCTTCCTTCACATTCATTTGTACATATTTTTGCATTTGCATACTTATTTGAAAAATCCAAAAATTGAAAAATTATAAAAATTATTGTATTCAATTTTGGCCATATTTGATTTGAGTTTGACAAATAGGTTAACTGGCTAGGAACAACTAGATCTTAGACTTAGTGAATTAAAAACCCTAAAAATAACATTCCTTAAAATTTAACGGTAGAAAGTATATGCCTTGTAGTTTATTTCGAAATAGGAAAATTTTGGGTTCACTTCTTGGGCTAAGTCTAAACAAGGGAAGAGTATTGATGTTCTTATTAGAGTATAAGTTTGAAAAATAGTTCCTAACTTATGTCTAGATTCTGAAAACGTATATCCTACAATTTGCACAAGCACGCACCTTGAAACTTGGAATAGTAGAAGAGACCTTGAAATGCTCTTGTCTAAAGTCCTTAGTACAATGAAAATAAAAGAAAAAAGTGAATAAAGAAAAAAATGGACACTGGTTTTTGTGATTACTTAAGGCTGTATAAAAATAGAAAAATATTTAGCAAGGGTGCTTCATCACCTAGTGCCTTAGACCAACTGGTTTGGGAGTCACTGCTAAAGCCTTGGGTGTTGCAAAACTAGGAAGTACGTTTTAAAGTGCTAACGCATCTTGTAATCGGTTGTTGGTACCTCAAGATGTATTAACGGTCGCATGAAGGATGTGTAAGCGAAATTCAATTAAAAGTTCACTAATTAATAAGTACTTTGGACAACGGACGAGAGCATGATTGCTTGATTTGAATTTCCAAGTGTAGGGGTGATTTATACACACACGTGGGGGTATGTGATTGGAATTTAGATGAGAGAGAGGAATGAAGAATAGAACTTGTATCTTTAGTAGAGTTGATAGAAATTCCTAAGTGGAGATGGAACCCTAGAAGGAAAACTTAAGAGATGCCGAAAGCTAAGTAAGTCTACAGGATATATATAATCTTAAGTTAAATGATGAGGAAGTGTGAAGAATATGGGTGGATAATTTACGGGTAGAAGATAATAGAATTCCTTGTTAGAAATCCTAATTGGAGAACAAGAGTCAATGGGCCTAATTGATAGGATTTTGTGGGTGTAATCCGCTGAAAACACTCAGGAGACAACACTCCTCCCACTAGGGACACCTAGAGGTTTAACGGCTTGTTGCACGAGCTCAGTGCAATCGCGTTTCCCTGCGAAAGTGTGGTTAGGATTTTAGTGAATAAAAAAATAAGTTTGCTCGAGGACCAGCAAAAGATAAGTTTGGGGGTATTTGTTCACACCATAATATTGCATTATTATATTCCCCATTCTTATTCTTTTTTTAAATAAACAGGTGCTTTTGACGCATGTCTGCTACATGTTACAGGTTACAGGTTCTTGGATCTAAAACAGTGAAAACGATGTAAACACGATGAAAAAGTGGACTTTGACCAGCAAACAGACGACTCTTGATCAAGCCTACATCAAAGATAAAATTCACAAAGTACAAGGCAATGCAAGGTCCAAGATTACAAAGCGAATGGTTAAAAATCCACCGCAATTATTCACTGGAGATCTGGAAGAAACATAGAAGCTATTTTAATAAAGAACCAAATAATAAGGAAGCCCAAAGATCCAAGGCCCAATACTTTCTTTAAAGAGACAGAGACATAAAATTTTACCAAAGCTTGAAGTCTACTTTGACTAGGTCTTCCTAAGGATATTTTGGTAAATGTAGACATGCAAATCAATTGTAACCTAGGGTTTCCTATTCTCTATAAATAGGAACTCTACTCATTGTAATTTCCTATGCCTCCCTTCATTAATAAAATTTAGAAATCTTTTGGAGAGCATCGGTGTTTCTTCTCCATTCAGAAATTCAGATCTGACAACCCTGCATGGATGATTGGAGGGATGCATCTGTAAGTAATTTAATTTCTTGCCCTATTGTAGATTTCAATTCCTTGCCCTAGGTAGATTTAATTTCATGCCCTAGGAACTTGTTTAGGGTTTAGCCTTGAGGAAGGATTTTGAGAGATGAGATCTCCCATCCCTTTCTTACCCACCAAATATTTACAATAGGACTCCATGCATACACGCACATACCGCGCCCTACGGCATCCCACCCCTCGAGGTAACGTTGACACCGTAGTGTAAAGGCTCGCTTGTGGTGTTTTCCATGGAGGTTAGTGTAAGGATCTCTAAAGGAAGGACAAGAACCTAGAGGAAGGAACACCTTCCCGAACGGATCTAATCCACTTTATTGATAATTACCATAACTCCTCATATATCTTCATTTGGGTATTGAAAGCGGTGAGATTTAATTACATTTCCAAACCATCCATAAACCTAGCCCTAGCAAGAGTAGATCTAGATAATTGCCCTAGGTTAATTAGGTTTCTAGATTTAATAATTAATCCGAACACCCTTCGGAATTAACTCGTTAGAACGAATCGGAAATTCACAAAATCCCTGTGGACCGACCCGTACTCACCGGCTAGCTTCATGCGACGCCGTTCTTGATTGCGGTTTAGAAAAAGTATTTTTGAGACAAATCAAGTCTTTAGAGTCCCACACAGAAAGATATTCACCATTAGGCAAAAGAGTAGAGGTCGCATGGTTTTGCGAAAGGTCGCATGGTTTTGCGACAGGGTTCGGTCACATTCGTGCACTTGTGCACGTTTAGTGTCCGGACAGTTAACACTAGCGGGCTTTGGTTTAAGCCAGATCCTAGTGTACTCTTTGGGATTGGTTTTATCTAGTATGTATTCGTGTTCCTCGGAACGCGGATGCGGGTGTGTATGCACAGTTGACGGAAAGACAGAGGCAGAGGATTCTCATTAGGGTTGTTGACTGTTGACTGTTGACTATTGACCTTTTGCTAAACCCTAATGAGAATATGATATATGATTAACATTAATACTAATTAAGTATTATAGTGACATGGTTATTGAGGGGTTGACTTTGTTGACTTGTTGACTTTGTTGACCGGTTGACTAGGTTGGACTAGTTGACCATCACCATGACAATAGCTATCATTTCATGGCAAAGACTTTTGCTTGCTTGTTTATCTTGTGCAAAATGAGTGCATGAAATGATATGGCTATTGTAGCTTAAACCATCACTAATACTTGATTGCTATTATTGGTTATGATGGCTTTGGATTATGAGAGCCAAGAGAGAAAAGTCTTGCTCATTCTATCATTTTTCCATTCTCTCTCTTGGCTTGAGCTCTCACCCTCTTCCTCTTGCTCTCCCTTTCTCTCTAGTCTATGGTTCATTTGTCTCATGAGTTGAGAAGCAAGAACCATAGAGAAAAATCCCAACACACTATCCTCTACTCACTCTAGTTCACAAGGTTTAGCAAACCGAGTGAACTAGTTTCTTCAAAGCTCGAAGAAGAAGCGAAAGGTAGAAGCTTTCGGGTGAATCGATCTTCAGCGCAAGGAGACGACGGGGTGAAGCCGATCCGTACAACCATCAAGTGTAGAAGACGAAGGAGTTCAAGAAAGCAAGGTATAACCCCCTAACCGAGTATTTAACTACTCCTAGTTAGGTTGTTAGGTAGATAGTTTGACAAAGATCCAGTTTGAGTCCATGTTGCCGCCTCTAGAAAATTCTTTTTCATCAAATTCCGCATGCCCGTAATGTTAGTTATATGTATGCCCTAGAGGCCATTACTGTACATACGATGTATATTGTAATGGATGCTTGGACATATATAGGGAGGACTTTCTTGCTCGACATGATAGTATACTATATGGTTGTACTTTATCTTAACATGTACTCTGATTGTCTCTTTATTACTTGTTGATAAATCCCTTAGGATATGTACTCGACTACTGGGACTATGATGAGATCATACTAGTGGGGCCACGGTAGTCGACGAGTACATCCTATAACTGTTCCTAGTCGAGGGTGTATCGAGACAGGGCATCGATGCACCAGAGTAGACTAGCGTATACGCATCTTGACCCATATGTTGGGCGATGGATGATCCCATATCCATCGGTGTTTGACATCAAGGATGGTGTACGGGTGCTCAGTGGAGACGGGGTACACTGGACGGACTAGCCGAGAACTCCCAGATGGTATTATACCTCACGTCAGATAGCAGTTCTCCGGTGACACTGGTACAGAGTAGTCTGTTGACCCGAGATCGTCATAGATTCTTGTGTGATTCCCACTGTGCTTTGATTTCCATCATACCACGTCCAAGAGGGCGTGCAAAAAGGTGGCTTTTGGGTACAGTCCCGAATCACATGGAGGCTATGAGCGATAGGAGGGGATTCGTCTCTCCCGGTATAGGGAGTTGATGTTGTGCTGTGTTCGATTGGCTATAACCGGAAATCCCTGGCCAGGGTTGCTGAGATTTACTGGTAAGTGTTATCAGTAGTTTCTCGAACTGTTATAGACCTCATATCGACACGACTTATCGAGCTACTGGGGTTTGACGTTTACCATCCCTAGGCGAGATATGCAACATATCAGACGACGAGACCGGACTGTACGGGAGTGTTACTGTTTGGATTCACAGGAGAATGTACAGGCTTGCTTGTTGATCTTCTGAGCGCTCAATACCTGGGTAGCTGTTACGTTTAGCTGACCGCTTGCAGCTTGTGGGTGTTTGATAAGATCATCACCTACTGCTGGCGTATTGACAATTCTTTAGAGTCCTACACAGAGGTTTCTTGGCTCAGGCAAAATGGAGTAGGAGCGCATATGTGATATGTGCGGGACCGAGGATAATGCGGTATGTGATACCGTATTGTATTCTCGCGATATTTGATATCAGCCGGGTCATCGGATCAAATGTTGATTCGATGAATCGGTACGGATATATATTAGTCGGTTATATGCGATATAGCCGGATTGTCGGATCAAGTGTTGATTCGATAATTTAATGTATAATAATATATATGAGAAATTAAATTACATTAACTAATATTAGCTCACTAAAAGATTCTTTTTCTCACTCGGGTAATACATTGATATATATGCGATATATGTAATTGTATTATTTTATTTGGTTACAATAAATATTATATATGTGATATATAATATTGTAACATGATATGATAACTACTGCAACATGTTTAGTAAAGATTAATCAAGATTAGGGTTTGATTTGGGTTAATGACTTCTAGTAGATTCTAGAAGGTTTTCTTTTTTGTTTTGGAAAAGATATTTACAAGTGACTCATTCTTAACTCAACCCAAACCCTATCCCTTGGTTAATTCTATACAATGGTTAAGTCAACCATGGTTGCATTATTTATCATATTAATCCTTTCATTATTCATCACAAAAAGAAAATGGATCACTATTCTTCTTCTTCCTTGAGTTCTTCATGCAAAGCTTTCTTGTTTTGATATTTGTGATGAATAAATATGAGAAAAAGATAAATAAAGAGAGCAAAAATCCTAGTTCATCATCCTCATCTTCCCTTGCCCTTTAGATGAGAGTGTTCACTCAATTTTAGTGAGTGTTAGCTTGTGTTAATGAAACTTCAAGGTAGATCATCTTTGTATCGAAAATCGGAAGCTAGACTGCACCTTTCTCTTCGTGGAGCCTCTCGAGAGTCCGGAACCCGATGATCGCAGCGAAAGGACCACAACACGGAGCTTATGAAGTGAAGGACCGGATCTACAAAGCTTGTAATCCCTCTCACTTAGTGTTAAAGTGTTTAGCATGTTAGTTTTCGCCTAATCTCTAGTTTAAAGATCCGTATTCGGGTTGTTCGGCCCGGCTATTTTTTTTAATCGGGCATGGTTGATGCCTCGTAGACCCTTGTGCGCGTGCCTAGTAACCCTACACGTACGTACCGGGAGAGGCAGCATGGACTTACATGCTCCAAGTCGCAGGCGAATTGAGCAAATTAGTCCTACGGTCTGGATCATACATCCTGCAAAACCATATACAATTCACGGGCGTAAATGACCCCTATCTCTCCCAAATCCTGCCGGTGAGACTACTTTTAAAGTCCCACCAGCGGCAAAAAAAAAGATGAAAAAAAGAAGAAAAAAGAAAAAAAAGAAAAAAAAAAGGTATGTCCACAAGCAAAACGGGCAAGGATGAAAACCCGAAAGGGCTCCGTGAGTAAAAACAGTAGGACTACCGGCGAGTTTGTGAAAACCCGAAAGAGCGCAAGCTCATGAAAAATGATGAAATACACTAGCAAAGTTCTCTCGACCTTGTGAGGAAAAAACCCCTGCGTGAGATCCTTACGACTCATAAAGGAGCAACACACTTAGGAATCCTCATGATTCCGAAGGAGAACATACACCTGCGAGATCCTCTCGACTCGCAGGGAGAAACTGCTTTTATGAGACCCTCATAGCTCATAAAATTGAAAAGCCTTAGGCAATAGGGACCCAATCCTGTCTCCTAAGCCATCGTTCCCCAACGGGCAACGGCAAATGATGAGTCGCTCCTGGCATTTCTCTTCAGTGTTAGCGGTGCTGATGCCGACCAAAAACCCAAATCCCAAGTCCTACCAAGGCAAATGATGAGTTGCTCGTGGCATGATTCCAGTGCAGCAATGCTGATGCCGACCAAAAATCCAAATCCCAAGTCCTCCCAAGGCAAATGATGAGTTGCTCCTGGCATTATTCCAGTGCAGCAATGCTGATGCTAAACAAGATCCAAATTCCAAGTTCACAAACGGCGAATGATGAGTCGCTCTTGGTACCATATTCCAGTGTAGCGATGCAGACGCCAACCAAAATCCAATTTCTCAAAATTCTCCATCTCTACGGACAGTCCCCAAATTGACTGCCGTATACAATCCACGGGCTCAAATAATTCTCGTCATACCCATGCCCCACCACAATCACCAGTTACGCGGCTGGTCTCCGCCTTTGGAATTATGCTCCATTGAGAAGACTCACTCTTGTGTCCTTACGATACATGAGGAGAACAAACCTTTGTGGGATCCTTACGACTCATAAAGGAAAAACACACTCAGGAGTCCTCACTACTCCTAAGGAGAAAATACACCTGCGGGATCCTTACGAATCGTAGGGAGAAAATGCTTTTATGGGACCCTCACGGCCTATAAAATTGAAAAGCCTTAGGTGATAGGGACCTAAACCTATCTCCTAAGCCATCGCTCCCCCAACAGGAATAGGCAAATGATGAATTTCTCCTGGCACGTGTGCTTCAGTGTTAGCAACGCTGATGCTTACCCTAACCCCAAAATCCCAAACTCCAATCCAATAGACCCCTAAGTCTTTAAACTAGGAACATATGGCCCCTAAGTCGTTAAATTGGGAACAGATGACCCCTAAGTCGTTAAACTGGGAACGAGGGAAATCTCCTCATGGCAGATGATGATTCGCTCCTGGTACCATATTCCAGTGCAGCGATGCTGATGCCAAACCAAAACTAAAATCCCCAAACCCTGTCATGACAAATGATGATCAGCTCCTGGTACCATATTCCAGTGTAGCGATGCTGATGTCAACTCAAATCACATCAAGTCGGCAAAACAACCAATGACCTCCGTGGCAGAATCAAATTCCACCTCGGAAACAAGTCAACTTTATCCCTGACGCCGCAAGAAGCGGGGAAAGTCAAATCTAGCATCGACCGTCCACGTCGCTAAAATGGCAGCACCGACCGTCCACGTCGCAAAAAGGGCAGAACCGACCGTCCAAGTCGCAAAAATGGCAGCACCGACTATCCACGTCGCTAAAATGGCAGCACCGACTGTCCACGTCGGAAAAAGGGCAGAACCGACCGTCCAAGTCCCAAAAAGGGTAGCATCGACCGTCCACATCGCTAAAGAGGCAGCACCGACCGTCCACGTCGGAAAAAGGGCAGAAACGACCGTCCAAGTCGCAAAAAGGGAAGCACCGACCGTCCACGTCGCTAAAATGGCAGCACGGACTGTCCACGTCGCAAAAAGGGAAGAACCGACCGTCCAAGTCGCAAAAAGGGCAGCACCGACCGTCCACGTCGCTAAAATGGCAACACCGACCGTCCACGTCGCAAAAAGGGCAGAACCGACCGTCCAAGTCTCAAAAAGGGCAGCACCGACCAGCCACGTCGTTAAAATGGCAGCACCGACCGTCCACGACGCAAAAAGGTAAGAATCGACCGTATACGTCGCTAAAATGGCAGCATCAACCGTCCACGTCGCTAAAATGGCAGCACCGACCGTCCAAGTCGCTAAAATGGCAGCACCGACCGTCCAAATCGCAAAAAGGGCAGCACCGACCGTCTAAGTCGCAAAAAGGGCAGCACCGACCGTCCAAGTCGCAAAAAGGGCAGCATCGACCGTCCAAGTCGCAAAAAGGTCAGCATCGACCGTCCAAGTCGCAAAAAGGGCAGCATCGACCGTCCAAGTCGCAAAAAGGGCAGCATCGACCGTCCAAGTCGCTAAAAGGGCAGCATTGACCGTCCATGTCGTAAAAAGGGAAGCGCACGATTCCTACAAAGCGGGAACCAGATCACTCCGGGACAGGGAAACGTCTATCATGGACACTCTGTCTCGGAGAGATGTCAAGCAATGACCATCCATGTCGTAAAAAGTGCAGTGCCGGCTTCCCAAAAAGCGGGAACCAAATCAGGTCGCCTCCAAGTAAAAGAAGATCCATCAATTCATGCACACGACCCACATATATGGTGTGCATTTATTGATGGGGGGCAATTTGTTGGGGTAAAAATTTACACCCCGGTTGACCAAGTCAAAATCAAAGTCAACCCCAAGCCAAGTGGGCCCAAGCCCAGATCCAGTGGGCCTATGCCCGGGTCGAGCCCGAACATGAAGCGGCCGGCCTCCCCCCATGCCAAGATAAAAATTTTGTAATAAATAATTTTGTTGTATTTCTTTTATTTTATTTTATGGATAAATGTAAGAAAAATAGGCATAAAGCCAATTTTTTTTAAAGCCCATGGCTTATGTGCAAAAAGAAATGGCACAAGAGCCATGGGATAGGCAAAATGGCATTTTGTGAAGCCCAAAAGGGCTATGTATAAAGTGTATAACCTATAAAGGCAAGGATAATGAAAATATCTCACAACCTTTCTCTCTCCAAAAAACTTAGATCTGAGATCTTTTCTCCTTCTTCAAGGTTCCAAAAATCTTCTTCTTTCTTTTGAATTAAATCAAGAGTTTTACTCTTCATTTTATAAAACAAAATAGTTTTTCACCACTAAACCCATAAAGGGGAACTTGGATCTGTCACTAGATCTCAAAAGGGACAGATTTTTTTTTTAAAATCCCATATCTCTTGATCTTCAAGATCCAGCCAACAGAAGAGGAAGAAGAAGAACCCCGTTTATTAATCCAAAGCATCTTAGGAGTTTAAACTCCACCCTATTTTCTCTTTAGAGAATTTTCGGGGATAAAAGCCCTCTTTCCTCGCCGGCGCGCTAGCGCTCGAGCGCAAAGCACTCACGTGCCGACACGTGGAGCGCTTGCGCTCCAGCGCCCTGCGCTCTAGCGAAAAGCGCCCACGCGCCGACACGTGGCGCGCTTGCGCTCCAGCGCCCTGCGCTCGAGCGCAAAGCGCCCACATGCCAAGACGTGGCGCGCTTGCGCTCCAGCCCTCTGCGCTCAAGCGCAAATCGCCCACGTGCCAACAGGTGGCGCGCTTGCGCTCCAGCGCAAAGCGCCCATGTGCCGACACGTGGAGCGCTTGCGCTCGGGCACCCAGCGCCCGAGCGCAAAGCACCCACGTACGGACACGTGGCGCACTTGTGCTCCAGCACTCTGCGTTCGAGCGCAAAGCGCCAACGTGTCGACACGTGGCGCACATGCGCTCCAGCGCCCAGCGCTCGAGAGCAAAGCGCCCACGTGCCGACACGTGGTGGACTTACGCTCCAGCTCTCTACGTTCGAGCGCAAAGCGCCCACGTGCCGACACGTGGCACGTTTGCGCTCAAGCACCCAGCGCCCGAGCGCAAAGCACCCGCGTGCCGACACGTGGCGCGCTTGCGCTCCAGCACTCTGCGCTCGAGCGCACAGTGCCCACTTGCAGACACGTGGCACGCTTGCGCTCAAGCGCCTAGGCGCTGGCCCCACGCATCCTTTGGATGTCTTTTTCCCCCTTTATTTATATATACATGTATACATATACATATGTACACATAAACATACTCCACGACACTGTCCCTGTTAGAAAGAGGGCTGGATATACTATCCATACGGTCTATATGGAGGGCGGGCGCCCCAGCGGGACCCCCGTAAAAAACTCTGCGTGGCTTACGGTATATCCAAAACCCCCCTTCAAAACAAAACGCACGTACACTGCACATCGAGTTCGCATGACCCGTTTAACCCGTCAATCGGAGGTTCCCTCGCTCCAAAAGCGAGGGGTAATTATCGGCAGTTTAGTCCGCGGCTGCCGGAGATTCGGATCCCCACAATCATTAAACCCCGGCCTACCCTAGGCAGGGGGAATCTGTAGTACGCCTGACATGCGTGCGCGTATTCCCATCTCAATGGGGTAACGAAAAACACCCTACAGATTCAGGCACGCCCGGTAGGACCTTTCTCTCCTCCCATATTTCGAGTTAAATGTTCATGCGAACTCAATAGATATACATATCAATTGTCTATACTGAAATGATGTTTTCTTTCCGTGCAGCAATCAACTTTCGACAACAATTTCTCCCAAGACGAATTTAGCTTCCAACGCGATCCCGATTCCGTGCGTGGTCAGGATCAATGCTCGTGTGGTTCTCTCCGCAAGCCTCAGTCGACAATAGGAGGAACTGCTTCGCCAGTTTGGCTCCGTCATCATCTACCCTGCCGGAAGCGCTCATCTGGCAGAAATCCCAGAAAAACAGGTGGCCAAGCCGGTCTCAAGGGGCAAGAGGCCGAACGTTGTGATCGCTAAGGCACCACAACCGAAACTTAAGATGGTGTCTGAACGACTCTCCGGCGCTCCAACTGGGGGCAAGACTTTCGGTACAAAGGGCGACATCAAATGTTGCAGACGAGCTCAGGCGATGACTCCAACAAATGCACGATCGAGCGTATCTCCAAAGCCCTCCATCGCTCGGTCTGCGGCGTCTTCCCAAAGAGCTGAAATCTGCCAGGTGCTTAGGATAGGAAAGTTAAGGCAGAAGCGGCTCAGGTATCGAGCCAACAAGAGGGCCAGGGCTTCGGCCAAGTGGAATCTTGTGAAGTTCTAAGAGCAGGGTTACTCTGTGACGACGGCTGAGTCGGCCGTAAAGATCAGCAATTCCTTCAAACCTCTGAAGTGGGTTGAGAAAAATGTCATGACCGCCCGAATCAAGAAGACAGCGGTCCGAACGTCGCTACAAAGAGACGTGTCCCGGCCCCGACAGAAAAAGTTTGGCACTGTCTTTTCAAGGGTCTATCAGGCACTCTATACCGCACGAAAGCAGCGGGGCAAATACAGAAAAGAAGCGCCAGCACCATTTAAGAATCCGGCCAGGCCAGCCGCCTTCAATCGACTGCCAACTACTGAAACAAGGGGGTCAAGACAGCGATCCGTGAAATCAGCCGCCGATAATAAAAAGAGGGCTGGATATATTATCCATACGGTCTATATGGCGGGCGGGCGCCCCAGCGGGACCCCCGTAAACTACTCTGCGTGGCTTCCGATATATCCAAAACCTCCCTTCAAAACATAACACACGTACACTGCACATTGAGTTCGCATGACCAGTTTAACCCGTCAATCGGAGGTTCCCTCGCTCCAAAGGAGAGGGGTAATTAACAGCAGTTTAGTCCGCGGCTGCCGGAGATTCGGATCCCCACAATCATTAAACCCCGGCCTATCTTAGGCAGGGGGAATCTGTAGTACGCCTGACAAGCGTGCGCATATTCCCATCTCAATGGGGTAACGAAAAACACCCTACAGTTACGTTATCCAACACGGTTCGTGATCTTGTGTAGCTACTGCACCTGGGTTGGTTTTGGGATGTCGCTACACACGTTAGCCACTAAACGGACACTTGAGAGTTGGATTGGAGTTGGTGCGTCGGTCAAGCGTAGTTTGTACGTGATATTGGTCGATTTCTGAGATTTTGCACTTGTTATGTTTTGTATTAATAGGATCGCAGGCGGAGACTTCGAACGCTACAAAGAAATGGAAGCAGGTGACTAAATTTTCCTAGCTCGAGATCGTCGGTGAATAGATTTAACATCTACGGGAAAATCGCCCGTATGGCGTTAAGCGTCATGGCTAGATATGATATTATATTAGCCGCAAGTTTATATGCATATAGAGATGGTGCATGAACTTCATTTCATATTATTACTTGTTGTGCCTAGACTTGTACCCCTTTGGACACTGCACTATTACTGTCAGTTTATGTTGCACGAGCACTAATTGTATGCTACACACACTGTCGGTAATTGCCATGATACGCACAACACATATACATATGTGATATTGTATTGATTAGTGACATTGAGGAATTGATTCTTGTGAGATTGCGCATATGAAATATAACATACATGCATACCTACATGCTTACACGTTTACCTTGCTATAGACACATGTTCACCTTTATATGATATTGCGTTGGATTTTGGATAATTGGGAACCGTGTGATATATTTAATAACTTGATGCATTTAAATAGCGGATTTTCCCTTGATATGCTCATATTACCGTTCTATGTTGCATACATCATATTACCTGGATTTACGCTTTGAGATATGGATTTCATGTGATTTTCTTGATTTGAGAACCGCGGGGGTATTTCAAGAAATGTGTATTATTTTGAAAACCCTGTTTCTCTTGATATGATATTTCAGTGCGTCCACCATGAGTTTCTCGGTTCTGAGACTTGTGTTAGAAACCCGATGCGAGGAGTGGATGTGGCCGTTTGCGGGTTCATGGTGGACCCGGTTTGGTACCCCGAGGCAAGCAAGGTATGTCGATGGATTAGCCGATGAGCCTGGCTAGAGGAATACTACTTACCGGTGATAGTTTTGGACTCGGCAGTTATCTGGAGGATATCGACCAGAGTCGTGAGATGGATATGGGCCGATTCGTACTGCCGGAGCCCGCGGGCCGATCCGGGCAGACGGAGCCCATGGTACGTAGATTTACGTGTCGATGCTGGACACGAGTATTTCATAATTTTTCGAGTGTCGTTGTTAGACACTCAGGTTCCATAAGATGTACAGATATGAGGGCTGGTCCTGGTGACGGCGCCTGAGGATTTTGGGATTTGGGCTGTCATTAATGGACACCAGTGTTTTTCCATGCTGATGATTTATGCATGAGGTTTATTATTTATCCAACACTTAGGATTTATTTGATATGCATTTGATTCATGTAGATCTAGTACCCTGGTGGTGTACCTTGGTCATGATTGTTTCATATCCATATTGCCATACTTATGCCATCAGATTGCATGTGATAGATTATTGTTGTTCGTCCATACTTCCAATTACCGTATGATGTTATTTACTATTCACGAGTTGGCAACTCATCCTCGTTGTGCCGCAGTGTTTTGCAGGTCTGACCTTCGGAGTAGTCACGGCAGAGCGCCTTATTATCTCTACTTTTGCGGATACCGATACGGTTGGCTGTGAGGCCTTTTGCTATAGGTGGGTTTGCGGTTATCCGATGATGTTCGTAGTATATCTTTTGTATCTAGTACTCTCCATCTACCACCTTCATGTTTTGACTTAGAGACGAGTTGTGAGGATCGATGTTGTATATTCTTGTGACTCTGGTGTCGTGCTCGTGTGAGCCGGCCTTTACTATGTTGATTACCACTTTTATATTGTCTATTTCCTTCGCTTAGGCGTCGTATATCTGTTGTGGTGGTTGTTTTCGCCATTGGGCGTGATTTGCTCCCGTTTGGGGATGCTTTACGTGTCTTATGTTTGTACCGTTTCGGGGCTAGTTTTTACAAAGGAGGTGCTGCCGAAATTTTTAAGAAAAGAAACTTAAGCTTTAAGTTTTGCAAGAAATTTAAAAATGTTTCTTTATTTTCCTTCTTGTAATGGTTTAGATTGTTGGGTTTTCGGCTTACTTAAATTGCGTTACGTCTGTTGACGTTATGTGGTCTAAGTGCCGGTCATGTGCCTAACTTGGGTCGTAACAAAGTTGGTATTAGAGCGCTAGGTTTTACATTTCAGATTGTAGCATGACCTTGTTATGATGGAGTAGGTAGCTTAAGCAAAGTGACGTAGCGTGTGTATGTTCCGCGGCATACTTACGACACGGTACTCCGCCAAAGTGACCTTAGGACTTATTGCTTGAAATTCCTTCCGTGATTATATACATCCTTGTGATTCGATTTCTATGTCCTTATCAAATCCTGTTTCCTTTTCCAGCCTTTATGCCGCCGAAGACTACGAGGGTTCTGAGAGCGGCCGCGAGGGTCGAGGTCAGAGTTGACTCATTCGAGACAAGGACTGACCCGGGCGGTACGCCCATTGTGCAGGAGCAGATTGATCAACCTTCGATGGACCGTATTGCTAGGCTTGAGGCCGGTATGCAGGATATGCTCCAGATGATGGGGACGTTGGTTGAGGCCAGTTGAGCGCAGAGACAGGAGGTTGTTACACCTGTTGCGGGGATCACGATGGTGCCTACTGTTCAGGCAGTTGTACCTGCAGCTACAGAGGTGATCACCGTATTGTTATCGGAGTTCATGATGCTGAGGCCTCCAGTTTTCACCGGCACCGATGCAGCTGAGGATCCCCAGTCATTTATCGATCGGATGTCCAGGATATGTCATTCGCTGAGGTTCTCCGACGCGAGATGGGTAAAGTTTGCGAGTTTTCGTCTGGAGGGTCTGGCCCAGAAGTGGTGCGAGTCTTTAGAGAAGGGCAGAGCCGCAAGTCATTCTCCTATGACCTGGGCTGAGTTCGTGACGGTGTTTCTTGCCCGTTTTCTTCCGTAGAGCGTCAGGGATGCTCAAGCACGCAGTTTCGAGTCGTTACACCAGACTCCAGGTATGACTGTGGCTGAGTACGATGTGCAGTTTACCGAGCTGTCTGTGTATGCTCCGTATTTGGTAGCTACTGAGGAGATGCGGGTCAAGAGGTTTGTTCGAAGCCTGCTTACCCAGTTGTTCCTCGCTATCAGTGTTCAGCATTGTGACACGTATGCAGCAGCGGTGGACGCAACCCTATTGGTTAAAGAGCGTCTTTCCGAGGCGTCGGTTGTTCCAGAATCGAAGAGGGTTCATACTGGTGTATCATCACGGAAACAGACTTTTAGACGCTGTGATAGATTCCATTCAGGTCCTGGGGGTAGTGGAGGCTTAGGGCGAGGCCAGTTATTTAGCTCTTATCCCTAGGAGGGTCAGCAGTTTTCATCTAGATGTTTCTGGTGCGGGAGTTTGCATCATCGAGTCAGAGATTGTACTGAGGCACTTGAGGGCGAGGCAGTTGTACCACATATTACCTTACCACATTCTCCACCTCAGAGAGCATTGACTCTTATTCATGTTGTTGCCCCGCGTCAGACTCATGCTCAGAGAGGTCGTGGTCGCGGTGGTTTTGTTTCGAGGGGACGGGGTGGCAGAGGCGGAGGTCAGCCAGTCACCGGTAGAGGACAGGCTCGGGTGTTTGCCTTGACTCATCAAGACGCGCAGGCGTCCAATGCAGTGGTTTCAGGTACTCTTTCTGTATGTTCTTTTGATGCACATGTTTTATTTGATCTGGGATCTACGCACTTGTTTGTTTCTACACACTTCGTACCGAGGTTAGGCCGAGATTCGTGTTTGCTAGATCAGCCGCTTGTTGTGATTACTCCTGTTGGTGATTCTTTTGTTGCGCGACATATGTTTCGGTCGTGTGCCGTTCGGATTGGAGATAGAGATTCATCCATGACTTGATCCTTCTAGATATGTTGGACTTCGATGTTCCCCTTGGCATAGACTGGTTAGCTGCTTGCTATGCATCTGAGAAGACAATCAGTTTTAGTTTTCCGGGCGAGTCTGTTCGGGTAGTGCACGGGGACCGTGGTGCCGCCCCTCACAGTTTGATTTCAGCCCTTTGCACTAGTCGGCTTTTGAGGAGAGGATGTCGGGGATTCTTGTCTTTCATTCGAGATACTGGAGCCACAGTAGAGTCGTTGGACCTGGTTCCTATCGTGCGAGAGTTTCCCGATGAGTTACCTGGTTTGCCTCAAGAGCGCAATATTGAGTTTTGCATTGATCTGATTCCCGGCGCGGGGCCTATTTATATACCGCCTTACGGGATGGCCCCGATGGAGCTTAGAGAGCTTAAAGATCAATTGCAAGAGTTGCTTGATAGGGGACTTGTGCGTCCAAGTGTTTCGCCTTGGGGAGCTCCTGTTCTGTTCATCAAGAAGAAAGACGGCAGATTGAGCTTGTGTATTGATTATCGTCAATTGAACCGAGTTACGGTGCGGAAAAGGTATCCTTTACCTCGCATTGAGGATTTGTTTGATCAGCTCCAGGGTGCGAAACATTTTTCTAAGATTGATTTGCATTCGGGTTATCATAAGTTGCGGGTTCGGAATGATGACATTCCGAAGACTGCTTTTCGTACACGCTACGGGCATTATGAGTTTTTGGTGATGTCATTCGGACTCACCAATGCCCCAGCAGCGTTCATGGATCTGATGAACCGGATTTTCAGGCCGTTCCTCGACCAGTTTATTATTTTGTTTATTGATGACATTCTGGTCTACTCTAGGAGTCGGGAGGAACATGAGCAACACTTGAGAATTGCTTTGCGGACATTGAGAGAGCACCGACTGTATGCTAAATTCTCAAAGTTCTTATTTTGGCTTGATAGAGTGACTTCCTGGGTCATGTGGTGACGGGAGACGGTATTCGTGTGGACCCGAGGAAGATCGAGGCTGTACAGTTTTGGCCCAGACCTGTATCTGTGACAGATGTCCGCAGCTTTTTAGGCTTAGCTGGTTATTACCGCCGTTTCGTGCAGGATTTCTCGAGTATCGCTGCACCGCTGACCGGACTGACCCGGAAGGGGTTCCTTTTCTTTGGACTGATGCATGCGAGCAGAGTTTTCAGCAGTTGAAGACTCGGTTGACGACTGCACCAGTTCTATCATTGCCTTCTGGAACGGGTGGCTTTGTCGTTTACTGTGATGCTTCTCGAGTGGGGCTCGGTTGTGTACTGATGCATCATGATAGAGTGATTGCTTTTGCTTCTAGGCAGCTGAAGAAGCACGAGAAGAATTATCCCACCCATGATCTTGAGATAACCGCGGTGGTCTTTGCGTTGAAAATTTGGAGACACTAGTTGTACGGAGAGTCGTGTCAGATTTTCACGGACCACAAGAGCTTGAAGTACATCTTCCAGCAGCGGGATCTGAATCTGAGACAACGCCGGTGGGTGGATCTTATGAAGGATTATGATTGTGAGATGCTTTATCACCCGGGAAAGGCGAATGTGGTAGCTGATGCTTTGAGTCATAGGCCCGGGGGTATCTTGTCCCAGATGAGCGCAGTTCTGAGACAGTCTTCTGTAGATTGGCAGATCTTGTGCGATGGTAGAGTACAGTTTGAGTTCATTTCCACTTGGGGACAGCTTGGTCATGTCCGCGCCTGTCCACTTCTACTTGATCGTATCCGTGAGGCGCGGCCCAGTGATGCCCGTTTGTCTGAGATTCTTGAGCCTGTTCGGCAGGTGTAACGTTTTAGAAATCGTTATGCGAATTTTCCGTTAATAGGTAAAATAGACGGTGTTTTTCCGTAAAAACCTTGTAGTGATCTTTTATCTGTTTAGAATTCACTGCACCTAGTTTACCTAGGAAATTGCTTGTTTGCGATTTTTAGTGGTCACTTGAAAAGTTTAGTTTGCACTTAAACTTAGTTAGACAATTAGGAAAATAACAATTAACATTCTCACAACTAGCTTATGTTTTCCTTGTCTAAACAACACACTTAACCATTACAACTAATCAAAACCTTAACTTGATCTTCAAAAACCTTTTCTTGAAATTCCAAACATGCAAATAAAAGCTTTAATTAAACATCTAACAATTTGATTAAGGTATTAAAACAAGGACTTGAGCTTAGGGTTAGGATTTATACGTCAAACTTGATTCAAAAACTTGCAACTAAACTTCCAATTTAGCCTCCAAAATGATGACTTCTATGAAGATCCAAGCTTAATTAAGGTTGAAGAATAAAGGGTATGGATTTGTATTTGAGTTTGTGGGATTATTTGATGAATTTTGATGATTTATTTGAGCTTAAAAGAGTTGAAATGGTGTGAGATGAGATTGGGGCAGCAAGGGGGAGAGGGGCCGGCCACTTGAAGAGAATGGGGATATTTTGTGGATAGTGTGGAAATATCTAGCTAAAAACATATATTAAAAATTATTAAAACCATTAAATATGCCACCACTTATTTCTTTTCTTTTCTAATTAAAGTTTTCCTTTAAATTCACACAAATATCTAGATATTCTGGAACAAAACAAAATGGTTAATGTTGTGATTAAATTAGTATGGATTTATTTTAGCATAATTAACCCCAAACCAAATTGTAATTACCACTAATTAAGTGCATAATAAAAAGCTTATAATAATATTTTAATTAAGGAAAAATATTAAAGTGCACTAAAATTTTCAAGCGACCACTAAAAACCACAAACAAGCAATTTCCTAGGTAAACTAGGTGCAGTGAATTCTATACAGATAAAAGATCACTACAAGGTTTTTACGGAAAAACACCGCCTATTTTACCTATTAACGGAAAATTCGCATAAAGATTTCTAAAACATTACAATCTCCCCCCTAAAGAAATTCGGTCCCCGAATTTAAAATTCTTACTATGCATACCTTCAAAGAGATGAGTGCAAATCTTCGACATCTCGCTCGCAGCCTCCAAGTGATCTCCTCACTAGACGGGCTATGCCAAAGAACCTTCACAGATAGCAAGACCTTTAACCGAAATTCTTGCACCTGCCGATCCACTATAACTATCGGCTGCTGGTGAACGAAAGATCGCGTCCAAATGAATGGTCTGGTGCTGAATCATGTGAGAAGGGTCATGAAGGTAATTGCGAAGTATCGACACAAGGAATACGGGGTGAATACTCAGAAATCTGGGTGGAAGTGCCAACGATAGGCAACGGCACTAACTCGTTTGAGGATCTCAAAAGGACATACAATCTGGGACTAAGCTTCCCAAAACTCAACACGCCATTTCATCGGAAAAATCCGTAGGAATACATGACCTCCTACTGCGAACTCAAGTCTGCGACAACGACGGTCGGCATAAGACTTCTGTCTGCACTGGGCTGCTCTCATCCTGACCTGAACCAACTGGATCTTCTTCGAACTCTCTTGACTAGCTAGGGTCCAAAATCCTGCTCTCGCGGAGTCAGTAACACAGACTGGCGATCGACACAACCTACCACACAAGACCTAAAAGTTTGCCATCTGAATCGTCTCCTTATAACCGTTATCGTAGGAGAACATCATCAATGGCAAGTGACGATCCCACAGCCAACAAACAATTAGTACGTACGTAGAAGTATATCCTCCATAGTCTGTATAGTCCGCTCTAACTAACCATCGTTCTACGGATGGAAAGCGGAGCTAAAGCTCAAACAGTACCCAAGGCTTCTTGAAGCTTCTGCCAAAGACGGCTAGTGAACTGGATGCCTCTATTGGATACAACGCATGAAAGAACTCCGTGCAAACGCATAAACTTATAGAAGAACAACTGAGCAAACTTAGCATAATGAGCATAACCGGACAACAATCACCCAAATGGAGTCACACCCTGTTTAGAACTGGGTAGACACCACAACGAAATTCATAGAGATCTGCTCACATTCCTACTCCGGAATGGCTAATCGTTGCAACTCTCCTGCCGGCCTCAATTGCTCAACCTTAGCTCGCTGACAAGTCAAGCACTTCAAAAAGAAATCTGAAACCTCACTCTTCATCCCTGCTCACCCGTAACTAACTCTCAAGTCACGATATATCTTGGGGGCACTTGGGTGAACACTGAAAGCTGACAGATGTGCCTACTCTAGGATCCCGCGTCTCTACCAATCAGTATCTGGTATACACAACCGAGTCTCGCAACGTAGCACACCTTGGTCATCATTCAGAACTCTGAATCATTACCATGCCGAACATGCTCAAGAATCTCAGACAAACGAGCATCGGCGGGCTATGCCTCACGAAAACGATTAAGTAAACGTGGACGAGCGTGGACATGAGCAAGCTGTCCCCCAGTAGAGGAGAATTTAAACTGTACTCAGTTGTGTCACAAGAACTGTAAATCTGCAGAAGTCTGTCTCTGAACTGCGCTCATCTGGAACAAGCTAACCCCGGGCCTATGACTCAAAGCATCAGCTACCACAATCGCCTTGTCCCGGGCAATAAAGGATCTCAAAATCACAATCCTTCACAAGCTCCATCCAACGGCGCTGTCTCAACTTCAGATCCCGCTGCAGGAAGATTAAGCTCTGGTGGTCCGTGAAAACCTGACACGACTCTCCGTACAAGTAGTGTCCCCAAATCTCCAGCGCAAGACCACCGTGGCCATCTCCAGATCATGAGTGGGATAAATCCTGCTCGTACTTCCTCCAACTGTCGAGAAGCATAAGTGATAACTCTATCAAGCCACATCAGTACACAATCGATCCCCACTCGCGAAACATCACAGTAAACGACAAAGTCGCCCGATCCAGAAAGCAAAGATAGAACTGTTGTAGTCGTCAACCGAGTCTTCAACTGATGAAAACTCATCTTTCAAGCCTCAGTCTAAGAAAAGAAACCCCTTTCCTGGTCAGTCCGGTCAACGGTGCAGCGATACATAAGAAATCCTACACGAAACGACAGTAAAAACCGGCTAAGCCCAAAAAGCTGCGGACCTCTGTCACTGAACAGGTCTGTGCCAAAGCTGTACGGCCTCGATCTTCCTCGGGTCCATACGAATACCGTCTCCCGTAACCATATAACCTCGGAAGTCAACACTATCAAGCCTAAAGGAACACTCCGAGAATTTAGCAAACCGCTGGTGCTCTCCCAATGTCTGCCAAGAAATCCTCAAATGTTGCTCATGTTCCTCACGACTCTTGGAATAGACCAGAATGTCATCAATAACACAACAATAAAACTGGTCAAGGAACGGCCTGAAAAATCTGGTTCATCACATCCATGAATACTGCTGGGGCATTGGTGAGTCCAACGACACCACCAATAACTCATAAAGCCCGTAGCGCGCACAAAAGCAGTCTTCGGAATGTCATCACTCCGAACCCGCAACCAATGTTGACCTGATCCCAAAACAAACTGAGAAAAATGTCTCGCACACTGGAGAGGATCAAACAAATCGTCAATGCGAGGTAAAGTATGCCTAATCCGCACCGTAACTCGGTTCAATTGACGACCAATCAATACACAAGCTCAAACTGCCGTCCTTCTTCTTGACGAACAGAATAGGAGCTCCACAAAGCGAAACACTTGGACGTACACGCCCCCTATCTAGCAACCTAAAGCTAAAATTCATTGTGTGTAATATTCTTTTATTGGGGCACTTCCGGGTTGAGAATGATGTCACCATTGTATATTATTTACTTTTCTGCATTAGGATAGACCCAAGGCGGGGAGCACAAGTAACCGGGTTCTAGGGTCCAGTGGGAGACCATTTCGAGAAGTCGATACCGGGTCTCCTAACTCTAGAATTGGTAGGGTTGCTTGTCGCTCTCGTAGGGGTCTAGGGATGTGGGTTTGGCTATTCAATACGACCGTGGAATCCACGTTTTTATTAGCTTAAATAAAACACGGAATTCCTAGTTTATCCAATATTTCATATGTGATTCTTCTGCTGCTGATATTCTGTGATGTGATCACTTGATATGTTCTGAGAAGAATGTCTATATTATATATATGAGATATAATAAATATTGTTGCTTTCGTTTCTTTTGTGATGCTTGGGAAGCATAACAGATGTGACTTCATTAATGAGATTAATGAAAGAAATAAAAGAAACCTAAAAGATGTTGTAGAAACTTGTTTAAAAACTGGTAGCTCTAGTTCTTGGTTTGCATAGCGGTATTCCTTGTAGAATATCCAGCACCTTATTCGATAAGGAAAGAGCCGAGATCCCTTCACCGGGAGTGACCTCTTTAGCGAAACTAGCAGATGCTACAAACTCGATTTGTCTTTTGATTGCTTTTATAGTTTTTGCTTTGCATAGTGGTATTTATGAAATATCCTGCACCTTATTCGATAAGGAAAGAGCCAAGATATCTTCACCGCGAGTGACCTCTTTAGCAAAACTAGTAAAATCCTCAAAAACACTCCTTTTCAAAAATCACTCGATTCTACAACGATATCAAGTTCATTACGCAAATGGTTTTCTTAAAAACCTGTCGTAGCCCTCCGTCATTTCAGATAAGTACTACTTAGTATTCGTGCTACGTTTGTTGGCCTCCGTCAAGGCGTAGTATGCGGTAGCTAACTAGTGCTTATCTGCAGCATGCGATGCGATTGGATTAGGGTAGTCGTGCGACTTTGTTGGCCTTCGTCAAGGGTCGTGCGGGTGGGTTTAATTCAATCATGAAATGTACGGGTTGAACTTGACTAGCAGCCTATGGTTTGTTAGCCTCCGTTAAGGTCATAGGAAGCTAGGGGTAAAATATTATCGGGAATTTCAAGTGTTGAAATTTGCTATGAGATTGCATACCTTCTATGAGATAGTTGGATCACGATACCCACTGCGAGTAAGATTTACTCCTTGGAGAGTTTTACACATTACAATTAGCCGATCAACTAGATGTCTAGAAAGGTGTTAACGGGGTTACGCCCCTGGGAAAACGAGTTTTATTTTAATTAGGTCCGTGCGAAAGCATGGGGAACCTCCCTCAACGTACCGACACTGGCCTGGCCGAAAGATTGGCGAACTTGTAGGGTGTAATTAATCCCGGCTAGTATTACCTTATAGGGTTTGAAGGTAGATTTGACTAAAACAGTGGGAGCCATCCTGATTAGAAAAATTAATAACCAATCCAATCATGTAAGAGCGCACGCAGAGTGTTTTCTTCTTTCTCTCTCCTGGTAGCGACCATGTCACGCCTTAATCAAGATAATAATTTGGATGCATTGACCGAACCTACTTATTATACTGAGCTAGGAAACGTTGGTTCCGTTCTTTCTTATAATTTTTATATGTCTGAGCAGGAAATATGGGAATATCCGGATTCCCATACGAACCAATCGAGGAATAAGCATGCTGATGCATATTCTTCGGGTGTGTTCATTACCAAGAACTGTTTCTCAGTATCCTCTACGTCCTAGGTATGTAATACCGAATCAGGATCTCACATATATAAGAGTTACATGGTCAACAGAAAGGTAGAGAACTCAAAATGAGAGATATGTCTCTAAGTGTTAGAGAATGGTGCAATTGTTGCAGCCAAGTTAGTTGGCAGATATCACCTTGTATTAATACATAGATTCTGAACGAATGTTATTACATACCGAACCTGATATACAACATTACATCGGTTTCTTTAATGAGTTAAAGAAGGATATAATTATGTATTGGAGGATAATGTTGTGAACATTTTCCTGAATTAAGTGTCGATTCGATCAGGCGCGTTATATAATAGCATATACGTTCTAAATCAAACCACAGTTCAAAGTATTTAGAACACACACAAGAGGAGTAGTTCAGAAATGAACGAATCCTTCTTGTGGCATTGTATACTAGGTCATATCAATGCGACACGACTAGGTGTAACACCTTAGAATGCGATTAGTGTTAATTAAGCGATAATGTGGGTTTTTAGGGAAAAGTTTACCAAATTGTTTTCCTCATATTTTATAACAATTAATTAATATTTTATTATTAATTATTTTGGCTTGCACATATTTGTGCATGTTAATGTCGGGGTTAGTTAGTTTTAGTCTTGCCAAGTAGCCATGGCACCTTAAGCTAATCCATGCCTTGATTTAACCTTGCCCTTAGATATTTTGTGTGAGAGATATCTTCTTGTTTTTGATTGAGAGAGGTGGCTAGGTGAGTCATGGAGGGCAGTAATGCAAGCATTAATGTGGAGGGGGAGAGAGTAAGTGTAAGGCTAATACTCACCATACACTCACCCTCTCATCATTATCTTCCATCACTCTCGCATTCTTATCTCTTCTCAATTATTTCTTCATCTTCTCAACTCTCAAACTGAAACCCTCACTATCTCTTCACCTAAACCTTGCAAAACTTCATTATACAACATGAAAAACCTTCTCAAGTCTTGATTTAGCCACTAAGTTGACTTGGAGCTTGGAAAGATTGGATTTTTGAGCAAGAGTGGCTAAGTAATGACCTCTAACTGATAATTAGGTGTTTATATTGTTGTGTTGCCTTGTAGTTGTGGTTTAGAACACTAAAGGTAGAGTTTTTGGGAACATATCGTATTTTAGTAAAGTGTTGTGTCTCGAGTGAATCTGCTGTAGAACCAAGTTGTTGTTTTAGAAGTTGCCATCACAGAGACCTAGTTTTGAGGTATAGAACCCACCATAAAAACCTAAGACCATTCCCTTCCTTCATGGCCGCAATTTTATTGCTTCTGGCCGCAAATTGCGGCCAGAATGGGGACTGAGGTGTTGAGTCTTGGTCGTAGGGTCTCTGGGGTTGTATGTGGTCTCGTGGAACTTGCAACTTTCACTATTTGTTTGGGTGTCTAAATCTGGGATCACTTTGCTTTAATCTAGTGTTTTGAACTACGCATGTTACGTTATCCGACACGGTTCGTGATCTGTGTAGCAGCTGCACCTGGGTTTGGTTTTGGGACGTCGCTACACACGTTAGCCACTAAACAGACACTTGAGAGTTGGATTGGAGTAGGTGCGTCGGTCAAGCGTAGTTTGTATGTGATATTGGTCGATTTCTGAGATTTTGCTCTTGTTATGTTTTGTGTTAATAGGATCGCAGGCGGGGTCTTCGAATGCTGCGAAGCAAGGAAAGCAGGTGACTGAATTTACCTAGCTCGATATCGTCAGTGAGTAGATTTAACATCTATGGGGAAATCGCCAGTATGGCGTTAAGCGTCAGGGCTAGATATGATATTAGCCGCATGTTTATATGCATATAGAGATGGTGCATGAACTTTATTTCATATTATTACTTGTTGTGCCTAGACTTGTACCCCTTTGGACACTGCACTATTACTGACAGTTCATGTTGCACGAGCACTAATTGTATGCTACACACACACTGTAGGTAATTGCCATGATACGCACAACACATATACATATGTGATATTGTATTGATTAGTGACATTGAGGCAATGATTCTTGTGCGATTGCGCATATGAAGTATAGCATACATGCATACCTATATGCTTACACATATACCTTGCTTTAGCCACATGTTCCCCTTTATATGATGTTGCGTTGGATTTTGGATAATTGGGAACCGCGTGATATATTTAACAACTTGATGCATTTAAATAGCGGATTTTCCCTTGATATGCTCATATTACTGTTCTATGTTGAATACATTATATTACCTGGATTTACGCTTTGAGATATGGATTTCATTTGATTTTCTAGATTTGCGAACCGCGGGGATATTTCAAGAAATGTGTATGGTTTTGAAAACCCGGTTTCTCTTGATATGATATTTCAGTGCGTCCACCATGAGTTTCTTGGTTCTGAAAACCGATGCGATGAGTGGATGTGGTCGTTTGCGGGTGCATGGTGGACCCGGTATGGTACCCCGGGGCAAGAAAGGTATGTCGATGGATTAGACGATGAGCCTGGCAGGAGGACTACTACCTACAGGTGATAGTTTTGGACTCGGCGGTTATCCGGAGGATATCGACCGGAGTCGTGAGATGGATATGGGCCGATTCATACTGCTGGAGCCCGCGGGCCGATCCGGGAAGACGAAGCCCATGGTACGTGGATTTACGTGTCGATGCTGGACACGAGTATTTCATGATGTTTCGAGTGTCGATGTTGGACACTCAGGTTCCATGAAATGTACAGATATGAGGGTCGGTCCTGGTGACAGCGCCTGAGGATTTTGGGATTTAGGGTGTCATTGATGGACACCAGGGTTTTTCCATGCTGATGATTTGTGCATGCGCTTTATTATTTATCCCACACTCAGGATTTATTTGATATGCATTTGATTCATGTAGATGTAGTACCCTGGTGGTGTACCTTGATCATGATTGTTGCATATCCATATTGCCATACTTATGCTATCAGATTGCATTTGATAGATTATCGTTGTTCATGCATATTTGCGATTACAGTATGATGTTATTTACTATTCACGAGTTGGCAACTCACCCACGTTGTGCCACAGTGTTTTGCAGGTCTGACCCTCGGAGTAGTCGCGGCAGGGCGCCTTATTATCTCTACTTTTGCGGATACCGCTATGGTTGGCTGTGAGGCCTTTTGCTATAGGTGGGTTTGCGGTTATCCGATGATGTTCGTAGTATATCTTTTGTATCTAGTACTCTCCATCTACCACCTTCATGTTTTGACTTAGAGACGAGTTGTGAGGATCGATGTTGTATATTCTTGTGACTCTGGTGTCGTGCTCGTGTTAGCCGGCCTTTACTATGTTGATTACCTCTTTTATATTTTCTATTTCCTTCGCTTAGGCGTCGTATATCTGTTGTGGTGGTTGTTTCCGCCTTTGGGCGAGATTTGCTCCTGATTGGGGATGCTTTACTTATCGTATGTTTGTACCGTTTCGAGGTTAGTTTTTACAAAGGAGGTGCTGCCGAAATTTTTAAGAAAACAAACATAAGCTTTAAGTTTTGCTTGAGATTTAAAAATGTTTCAATCTTTTCCTTCTTGTAATGGTTTAGATTGCTGGGTTTTCGGCTTACTTAAATTGTGTTACGCCTGTTGACGTTACGTGGTCTAAGTGTCGGTCATGTGCCTAACTGGGGTCGTGACACTAGCTAAGTTATATAAGGATGAATATGAGAATCTGTTCGAATTTCCATCTTATAATACTTTCCAATCTTGTCACAAAGGTAAAATGACCAATACTCCGTTTACTAGAAACAAAGAAAGAGTTAGTGAACTCTTGGGACGCATACATGATGTATACGGTCCTATGTCTACAAATACCAAGGTTGGTTCTTGGTACTTCATTACATTCATCGAATATCTCTCAAGATTCGGACATGTGTTCCTGTTGAAACATGAGTCTGAAACTTTTGAGAAATTCAAGGAATATAAGCTTGAAGTTGAGAACCAGAAGGGTTGAAGTATTAAAGTCTTTCGATGTGATCGAGGAGGAGAATACTTGGGCATGGAGTTCCTGGATTATTTAAAGGAGAATATGATTCTCTCTCAGCTTACTCCTTCAAGTACACCATGCACAATGGTGTATCGGGGCGGAGGTATCACACCCTATGAGATATGGCGCGCTCTATGATGAGTACTGCTGAGTTACCTGTTTCCTTTGGTGTTATGCACTTGAGAAGCTGCATACGTATTGAATGGGGTTCCGTCCAAATCAGGGCCTACCACTACATATGAGATATGGTGTGGGAAGAGACCATTTCTTAAACGAGTTAAGATATGGTGTTGTCCGGCCTATGTTGAAAGGCAGAATCCAGACAAGCTCGAGGCAAGGTCAGTTCTGTACAAGTTTGTTAGGATATCTCGAACATTCGCAAGGGAATATCTTCTACCACTCTGAAGAGCAAAGGGTGTTTTATTTCTCAGCATGCCACCTTTTTAGAAAAGGAATTTCCTGTGAAGAAATTAGTGGACATGAGGTAGAACTAGAAGTAGTTCCAGCTAGACAAACTAACAGCTGATGATTTGGTGAAACCAAAGGATTCAATAGTCTCCAACGAACCTCAGCCTCTCCGTAAATCTTCTTGGGTTCCTCATCCACTTAAGAGATACTACGGTCTTCTCGGTGACAGTGGGAGAGAGGATTGCATCATGGTAGATGATGGCCCAACTAGGTTCAGGAAGGCCATCACAAGTGGAGATTTTGTGAAATAGCTGGATGCTATACGATCAAAGATGGAATCCATATACACCAACAAAGTATGACTTTGCTTGATGCACCTGAAGGGATAAAACCCATTAGGAGCAAATGGATCTTGAGAAGATTCTTGGTGTAAATGGAAAAGTTGAGACTTTCAAAGCTATGCTTAAGTCCATCAGGATCAATGCGCGCATCACGGAGTTGGAACATCTATTTTGATGTGACAGTCAAAGAGTTTGGCATCATCAAAATAGTAGATGAACCTTGTATATATAAAATAAGGTTGTAGAGAGTAAGATTGTCTTCCACGTATTGTACTTAGATGACATACTCTTGATAGGAAATGGTTTCCTCTGCTACACTCGGTCAATCTCCACTTATCACAAAGATTCTCAATAGAAGATCTAGATGATACCTACTACATCTTATGGATTATGATCTATGGTGATAGATCTTAGTGGATGTTGGGAGTGTCCCAAATCCAGGTACATTAACACTATACTAAAGGGGTTTAGTATGGAGGATTCTAAGCGTGGTGGTCCGCCCACTAACTCATGGATCACTCTCTCCAAAAAGATGTCTTCCAAGACTGATTTGGAGAGAGCTCGCGTGCAAGTGATATCTTATGCTTCGGTAGTTGGCTCTATCAGAGTATGCGATGTTATGTACCAGACCAGATGTAGATGACTCACTAGGTGTAGTGATTAAGAATCAATCGGATCTTGGGAGAATCATTGGACAACTGTGGAGGACATTCTTAAGTACTTGAGAAGCACTAAAGGAATGTTCTTGGTTCGAGCTTCCAGAGTGATAAGGTCGACTGAAAGTCAGTCACAGGCATTGTCTTTACCCTCAGTAGAGGTGTCACGACCCAAAATTTGGCCCGTAACCGGCACTTAAACTACGTAACGTCTACAGGCGTACGCAACTCAAGTAAGCCGAAACCCAGAAATCTAAACCACCCAAAACTGGATCAATGGAGAAAAACATAGTTTTAACATTTGGAAAATCACAAGTAAAATCTCTAACTCTAGTTTTCTTTCTTGAAAATTTCGGCAGAACGTCCTTTTAAAAACAAGCCCCGAAAACGGGTACAACATAGATAATAATAAAAACATTCCAAACGGGAGCAAACCACGCCCAACGGCGGAGACAACCACCACCAAATATAAATACAACGCCGAAGCGAAGAATATAAAAGAAATCTGCATAAGGAAGTAAAACTTTCAACATAACTGGCTCCCACGAGAACGGCACCCAAACTCACCAAATATACAACACAGAATCCTCATAACTCGTCTCTAAGTCATATACAAGAAGTGGTAGATGGAGAATGGTAGATCCAACAAAAAGATATACAATGTACAAAAAGATAACCGCAAACCCACCTAAAAGCACAGGCCTCACAGCCAAACGTAGCGGTATCCGCAAAAGTAGTGATGATAAGATGCCCTGCCGCGACTACTCTAAGGGTAAGTCCTGCAAAACACTGTGGAACAACGGGAGTGAGTTGCCAACTCGTGAATAGTAAATAACATCATACTGTAATCGCAAGTATGCACGAACACCGATTTTATCTATCACATATAATCCGATAGCATAAGTATGATAAGTGAATATGCAACAATCATGTAAAGGTACATCATCAGGGTACTACAACTACATGAAGCAATTCATAACAACATAATCCTGAGTGTTGGATGATATAATATAAAATCTCATGCAAAATCATCAGCATGGAAAAAACACCAGTGTCCCTCACAGACACATCAAATCCCAAATCCTCAGGCCCCGCATCCTCAGATCGGCCCTCACATGTAATTCTCATGGAACCTGAGTGTCTATCATTGACACCCGAAATATCATGAAAATATATACCTGTATGTATATATATATAAGTATGAGGATATCCATCCTGTATGCCCACCGACGATACGTAAAAATCATGGAAAAACCTGAGTGTCCAACACCAACACTCAAACATCATGAAACCCATGTCTAGCATCGACACGTAAATTCTCATAACTCAGGCGCTGTCATCATGACTGGCCCTGACGATATATCGTACACAACTCCGGTCGGTATGTAAGTCTACGCTAGCGCCCCGGCCGTCTACAGACGCCAAATGCGGAACAAAAACTTTTAAACTTGGCGCTATCGTATACTTTAACCCGGATCTGCCATTATTGCTAAACTAACAAACTGTAAAGAGTGTAGGAATGTTATACCGAACGATCCGAGTCCTTCGTTCTTCAACCATCATCCCACGCTCCGTTGCGGCTGCTCCGATCTCGTCGATCTCCAATATCCTCGTCGAGGTGGCACCACATGATCGGTTCTTTAAACGGGCTCCCGCCTCTGACTCGAGGCAACTCGATCGTCAAGTTTGCTAAAAGAGACGACCAAGATTGATGTAGAGAATGAGTAGATGACTTTGTCTCACTTCGTCCAAGTCCGTGGACGATCGGTTAATGAAGTTGCCGTGGAAATCGGGTGATGGAATGAAATGAACTGTAAAATTCCATACACCCCGAATACTATCATAATCTTTTCTAACCGAAATGAAACATCAAGTGAGAGTGAGAGAGAGAGAGAGAGGGGTCGGCCTCTTTATAGGATGGAGGGAGGTGACCGTAGGAGGAGGGAGGTGACCACAAGCAAAAGATATTATGAACAAAATATCTTAAGGAAAACAAAAAAACATAATAACAAAGCATGAGTCATTATGCATTAATTGAACCATTAAAGCAACCAATGAAAATCCAACACCAATTAATCCTAGTCACCTCATCTAGAAACTTCTAGAAGAATCCACACTCATCTCAAGAAAAGATAAATCCGTCTTTAACCGAATGTTAAAAGACGGCTGATAGAAAACTGGAAACTGGCAACTTCCAAAAGTGATCCTGAAACGACTTTCAGGATAACCCCGAAACTGTATAAATATACCCGCATTTGTATTATGACCGAATACAAATGCAACTGAGACAAAGATATTATACCTACTCAATATAATACTCGGATCCGGCTTAAACCAAAGCCGACCAGTATCATCTGCCCGAAAAATAACACGTGCGTAAACGCACGTGCATTTCCCGAACCCTGCCATAAAACCATACGGCCTCTACAACGTTTCGCCCGAACTTGGGAAACTGTCTGTGGGGGACTCTAATGACTCGTCAGCACCCTGGCAGTGGGTTTAACCACAAACCGTCAGCGGCACTAGCTATGCGTAACGGCTGCACATGGACTGACCTCAAGGGTGGCCGAGGAGCGAACTCAAGGGAGCCCGATGAGCGAACTCCTCCGAAAACCCTACTGAGCCTAACAGTGACAATGTATATACAGTCCGGTCCGTTCGTCAATGAGTATCGCATATCCGCCTAGGGGGCTAGTAACGTCAGACCCCCAATAGCAGTATAAGTCGTGTCGGAGTGAAGCCCAATAACACCCTGAGATACTACTGGAGTACCTACCAGTAAATCTCCTGCCATGGCCATGCACTTTGTGTAATGGCTCTCCTAGACACAGCACGATCTCGCCCCCAATACCGGGAGAGACGAATCCCCTGCCGATCCGCTCACGTGCCTCCATATGGCTCGGGACTGTACCCAAAAGCTACCTGTTTGCACAACTCCTTTGAGCCATGGTAGGGTAGAAATCAAAGCACAGTGGGAACTCACACGAGACAAATGACGACCTCAGGTCGATGAACTAACCTGTACACATGTCACCAGGGAACTGCTATCTGACGGTAGATATAATACTAACTAGCAGATTCCCGGCGAGTCCTGTCCGGTGTACTCATAACCCAATGAGCACCTGTATACATCTTAGGTGATCCAACTGACACCAGTGGCTTGTGAGACCGGCCACCGCCCCTCGTCGGGGTCTCGACTGTACACACTAGTCTACTCCGGAGTATCGATGCCCTGTCTCGAAACTCCCACGACTAGGGACCACAATTAAGGATATGCATATAAACTACCCAACTCTCACGTATATGATCGCCATCATACTGTTGGTAGTAAAGCAAGATCCTAAGGGCTCTATCAAAGTGTAACATGCAATCAGTCACCTGAACATGTACACGACTGATAAAGGCAAACCAGATAGCATACTATCATCTCGAGTAAGACTGTCCTACCGGGATAGGTCCTCCGCAATCATTGCAATCACGTACCTGCGATCCAATAATTGACTATGAGGGCACTATCTCCAACAATCTACCACTTGCACTCAAGGCTAATATTGCGATGTCGACTACTCACAGCCCGTGTGAAACCGAACATCCAACTCCTCTACTAATCAGTTTCACAAAGCCCGTTTGTAAAACTATTGTGTTCGAGAAATAGCCTCGGTGAGTGGATCCGCCTAGAAGTTTCTTTCTGTATCTCTCTTAATCTCAAGTTCGCGGAGAAAGCCATCTCCCGAATTGAGTAAAACCTGTCTTAGAATATGTCTGGATATCTGATGGGACCTTAGTTCATAAATAAACTCCATATCCAAACTTCTTAGACTGAATCGATCACTGAACCTAATCAGTATCGGGCACCTTGCTTCCCACAGTATCCTCTTGGACCACCTGTCCATAATACTGTCCCTCTTCATCAGAGGGAAAATCTAAAACTCTGACAGTCACTCTGTCATCCACGTCACCTTTGAAGCCTGGAATGATAATCGTCTCCCGAAGGAGGCTGTCGTCATCAAATCCGTAGAACATGTACTTATGTTCTAAAACTGCTCCCTTATGTTTCTCCAGGATTGGATTAATACAAACTCATTGCATCTAGTGCAAAACCAACATTTGGTGTGGTACTTGACATCTCATGATTGACTTAATTGCCTAAGCAAGTGATCTGCCAATCATGCACATCCCTCTCCCCTTTAGTCTATACGACATCTTTAGAGAGGGTGACTCCATCACTTGCAGGTACACCACCATGCTAGGAGTCAACTATTCCAAAAATCATTAGAATATCTGTCAAAGTACCCTCATCGGGAAACTACCCAAAAACCAGATCTAAAACCATAGATCTAGAAACCAGAATGTCAAATATTATATCCATATCCTGTCTGGAGAAACAACTGTGTGACGACCACAGTACAACCGATCGTAGTATAGGAATTTTACTTCCTGCTCTGTGTATGTCATCCAGATACCATGACATCACACCCTACTACCTTCTTAACTGATCCATCTCCTATTCTGATTGAAGTCAAACCCATGACTGTCACATCAAAATTAGATGATCTATCTCCGCTATAACTGCTCAAGTCTATAAATAGATATAAGCATCTTGCCCACTATGCTTCCGTTGCTCCTACTGACTACGACAACCCTCCTACCGGGTCTCATATCCTGGAACAACAGTAGTGTCAAGTCTTGGTAGATAAGAACCTCCCTGTCACCGTCTCTGAGGCTACCGAAGTACCTCTCGGGCGTCTGAGGTTACCTACCATACCTGCGGAGTGGCTATTGGAATGTCAAACCTGATTGAATGTATAGGTCTTATTAAATTTTCCGTAATCGTTCGCGGTTCTGGAATCACTTCCAGTTCTACCATACTCCCACTACTGTTTTCTGAAAAAGATCCATTTTACTAAAACTGTGGCGAGTCAAGAACAATAACACTATTGATCTTCCAAATGGTAGAATATCAACCCTCGTCATAGCCAGGGTCAACCCACAAACAGCCACTACAGAAACGTGCCCTGAGTTATCCAGTGTCTGGTTTTAATCATAAGCTAGACAACTCCCCGTACCTTAGTTTCTTTTAAGGTACGTACTATTCTATATCCAATACAGAAACTTTGGCACTTATTTAATTGGAACCAAGATTCAATCCATGCAGCTGTCTCCAGTGCATATCAACTTAATGGAAAGAGGCTAATCAGCATTACTCAACTTAGGAATCCATCCAATTATGAGTAACCTGAAAGAGAAACACGTTTCTCAAAACCATCACTACTAATCACAAGAATCTACATCTTCGATCTCTTTGAAGAATCCTGATACTTGTGACACCTGGTTCTCTACTTTATTCTTATACCCACAACTTCTCAAAACTTAGACCTTGTATTTCTACGAAACACTCGTCTAAATACTAGAGAAGTTATAAGTAAACAGAACATAGTACGAGGACCTACCCCTTTGTCCTGATGGACACTGGACAACATACAATACTCTGTATAAGTCCGCTGAGTTGAACAACTCAAAAACTGTGCGTTGTCGGTGGAAAACTGTACCCTGGCGATTTCCTCAAATATCACCAATTACAACGAATTCCGATATAATGAGGATGATCACCTAATTCCCAATATCTTACTCCCACTCATCATCTGTAAAACCATACAGATATGAGAATGAAACCTGGTAAATACATACCCTTGGAGTAAGTGTCTAATCGGGAAAACAGTTTTTCCTTTAACAATGCACTGAAACATGAAAATGTTTCGTAGGGGTATCCTGGTATTCATAGCAATGCCTCTTCCATAATCCAATTCATGACTTCAACCGTATATTTTATTGCCATCTCTCCAAATCCCTTTATTTGTCTTTAGTCGTTACCTTCTGTATACCATCGTTAGGCTAACTGGTTTTCTTCCTTCCCTACCGTTCGGCACCAGCCTATGGTTTGGAAGAAGACTATCCAGTAAGCATAATAGGTGTACCCTCCTAGACCAAGGAGTACTCGCATCTCGAGAGAAGGTGACGATAAAAGACAACTGAATAATACCTTATTCTTTTAAAGGTGAAATAGGAGTGGCGATAAAGTACGCGGTTTTGGTCGTGAATGATATCAGTCGCAATTTACTTTGCCCTCTTTCTAATCCCTTTATTTTGTCTTTACATATTACCTTCTGCACACCCTACTTAGGCTAATTGGTTTTCTTCATTCCCTACCTTTCGGCACCAGCCTATGGTTTGGAATAAGACTATCCAATAGGTGTAATAGGTGTACTCTCCTAAACCAAGGAGCTCTCGTAACCTGAGAGAAGGTGATAATAAAAGACAACTGAATAAACCAATTCTATTTCTCCTGAACCTGGATCCATCCTCGAAGAAGTCCCTTCGAGTTCGTATATAACCATACGATGGATCTATCCAATGGAAGTGGATATCCGTAGTAATACGGGTGTTCTGAGAAATTCAAAGGGTAAAAGAAGGAGTGGCAATGACTTATGCAACTCAGACAATCCAAAAGCCAGTATTTTTAGAAGGTTCGGTCAACCTGGCCACTGAGTCATAGTCTAGGGTCGGTCAAAGGTCGCTGCCAAAGAGAGAGAGAGAAAAGAAACACTCTGCGTGCACTCTAACCTAGATCAGAATGGTCATCATTTTATCTAATCCGGAAACCTCCCACTGTCCTGTCAAATTCTCCTCCAAACCTAAAGAAGAATCAATCGGGATCACCCGAAGAGTAAACCAACTCATCAGTGGGAATCAGGATCCAACTCTCATCGCATGATAACGTGATGGAATGCATCCACGTTACTCATACTCCAGAAGGTATGCGCATACTCGGCAAGTTTCAGTTTCTTTAGAAACTCCTGATATTGTTTTTGCCCCATGCTCTTATAACCTTGGCGTTAGGTCAAAATGTCATAAGTCACATGCCAAGTTCTACCCATCACTATCTTGTTAATTTGAACCCACCCGCACATGCCCTTGGCGTTAGGTCAAAATGGCAGAACGGCTGTCCCAAACCAACTCATCTATCTATGCAACAATTGAATACCCAGCAGCTACCAAACACTATGCCTTGGCGTTAGGTCAAAATACATAGCTTGAATACTACCGAATACCCAAAAGAAGTGACGGAGGGCTACGGCTGGTTTTTGGCGAAAAAACCTTTAGCGTAGTGAACTTGATATCGCTGAAGGAACCTGATAGCTTTTTTTAAAATATAGTGGCGAAAACCTTTTGCAAAAGAGGTCACTCCCGGTAAAGGGATCTCGGCTCTTTCCTCGTGGAATGAGGTGCAGGATATTCCACTGAATACCGCTATGCAAAGCAACTTGTAATCGACTATAGTAAAGTTATTACTCTGACGCAAACTTCTGTCCAAGGGGTCAGTCCCGGTGAAGGGATATCGGCCCTTGCCCCGTCGAATGAGGTGCTGGATATTCCACTGAATACCGCTATGCATAACAAAAGGAAACGTCTTTGCAATAACACTTTTTAAATTGTTCCAACAACTGTATACAGGTTTGTTTTACTTTGCGTTGATCAGAATCAACGCAGTCCCATCATTCAATCACACCAGAAAAGAACGAAAATAAAATGTACGTATATGCCATCCGCATTCGTTACTGGGTCCCGTCATCACTCGTTAGGTTACTTAACTAACGACAGAGCGGGGACTGCACTAGCACGGGTGTAAAACATATACAACATCTAATAGTATATAAACCAATATACAATAATCGCTCCAGGCGTGATAATATGCAACATTACAGAAAAGTAATAAGCATCACAGAACAATACAGATAATCTGGGATCCCCGAGTTTCACAGAGCCGCTGCCGAAACCCGACGTTCCCCTGTCGTGTGGATAGCCTGTGCAATGAAACCTAGACCCCTACGGGTGCGGCAAGTTACCCGCCAAAACCTGAAGCGAGGCAGTCCCCACAGCATAGTGAATGGAACACCCGGCACTTCACGGAATCCGGTAATCTTGAGCACCCCTCCTTGGGTCAGCCTGTACCCCCTACGAATGCGGCGAATAGTCTGCCAATTTTAGAGTGAGGCCCCTCTGCCTCCCAAAGCCATGAGATGCGGACCCGTTGCCCTCCAGAACCCGGCTATCCGTGCACTCCGTCTCGGGGTAAAACCTAGTACAGTAAGGAAAAATAGTACAATAGGTACATCGACCGCAACCTGGTCGTGCCCCAAAATAATATTATACAACAGGCAGTGACGGCTGTCCACAAGTTGGACGCTCGCCCCGCAATATCAAATGTACAAATAAACTCAAACTGTACTACCATTGCACACTGCTATCCACCACGACAAATCCGCAACATCACAGCACAACACAGAACATCAACGCGAATGTCACGTTCGCAAACCCGTCTAAAAGAACTATAGCAATCAAACGCGGTTTACCGATCAAATGACATTCCCGGTCGGAGATATAATGTAAGCACTGTAAACTAACGTGTTTAAATTTCGATCGACCAAAGACCAAATTTCAAAAAGTGGGCCCCACTGCTTACTGGTGAACAGTAACAAAATCTGGGCCAAAACTATATATTCCAAAAACCCCAAAATCCATCACAGAACCCACTGACCAAATTTGGGAGCACGTGCTCCCCACGTGGCCGCGGATGCGCGGCCAAACCATGGGTTTGGCCGCGTTTCCGCGGCAGTTTGGAGGAGTTACGACCCCAAATTTTGTCGTGGCTCTTACAATTGTCTGCACAGATTTTTAAGACATCCAGAAATAAATTTTGAAACCGTTTAAAATTAACAGAAACTGTCGGGCTAGGATTTTGCCGTTTTTGATTTTCGGTTCGATCGATGTTTTGAACGCGTTAGCACAAGTTAGTATAGCAAAATGGTGAGGCTCTGATACCACTGTAAGTCTACGCTAGCGCCCCGGCCGTCTACAGACGCCAAATGCGGAACAAAAACTTTTAAACTTGGCGCTATCGTATACTTTAACCCGGATCTGCCATTATTGCTAAACTAACAAACTGTAAAGAGTGTAGGAATGTTATACCGAACGATCCGAGTCCTTCGTTCTTCAACCATCATCCCACGCTCCGTTGCGGCTGCTCCGATCTCGTCGATCTCCAATATCCTCGTCGAGGTGGCACCACATGATCGGTTCTTTAAACGGGCTCCCGCCTCTGACTCGAGGCAACTCGATCGTCAAGTTTGCTAAAAGAGACGACCAAGATTGATGTAGAGAATGAGTAGATGACTTTGTCTCACTTCGTCCAAGTCCGTGGACGATCGGTTAATGAAGTTGCCGTGGAAATCGGGTGATGGAATGAAATGAACTGTAAAATTCCATACACCCCGAATACTATCATAATCTTTTCTAACCGAAATGAAACATCAAGTGAGAGTGAGAGAGAGAGAGAGGGGTCGGCCTCTTTATAGGATGGAGGGAGGTGACCGTAGGAGGAGGGAGGTGACCACAAGCAAAAGATATTATGAACAAAATATCTTAAGGAAAACAAAAAACCTTAATAACAAAGCATGAGTCATTATGCATTAATTGAACCATTAAAGCAACCAATGAAAATCCAACACCAATTAATCCTAGTCACCTCATCTAGAAACTTCTAGAAGAATCCACACTCATCTCAAGAAAAGATAAATCCGTCTTTAACCGAATGTTAAAAGACGGCTGATAGAAAACTGGAAACTGGCAACTTCCAAAAGTGATCCTGAAACGACTTTCAGGATAACCCCGAAACTGTATAAATATACCCGCATTTGTATTACGACCGAATACAAATGCAACTGAGACAAAGATATTATACATACTCAATATAATACTCGGATCCGGCTTAAACCAAAGCCGACCAGTATCATCTGCCCGAAAAATAACACGTGCGTAAACGCACGTGCATTTCCCGAACCCTGCCATAAAACCATACGGCCTCTACAACGTTTCGCCCGAACTTGGGAAACTATCTGTGGGGGACTCTAATGACTCGTCAGCACCCTGGCAGTGGGTTTAACCACAAACCGTCAGCGGCACTAGCTATGCGTAACGGCTGCCCATGGACTGACCTCAAGGGTGGCCGAGGAGCGAACTCAAGGGAGACCGATGAGCGAACTCCTCCGAAAACCCTACTGAGCCTAACAGTGACAATGTATATACAGTCCGGTCCGTTCGTCAATGAGTATCGCATATCCGCCTAGGGGGCTAGTAACGTCAGACCCCCAATAGCAGTATAAGTCGTGTCGGAGTGAAGCCCAATAACACCCTGAGATACTACTGGAGTACCTACCAGTAAATCTTCTGCCATGGCCATGGACTTTGTGTAATGGCTCTCCTAGACACAGCACGATCTCGCCCCCAATACCGGGAGAGACGAATCCCCTGCCGATCCGCTCACGTGCCTCCATATGGCTCGGGACTGAACCCAAAAGCTACCTGTTTGCACAACTCCTTTGAGCCATGGTAGGGTAGAAATCAAAGCACAGTGGGAACTCACACGAGACAAATGACGACCTCAGGTCGATGAACTAACCTGTACACATGTCACCAGGGAACTGCTATCTGACGGTAGATATAATACTAACTAGCAGATTCCCGGCGAGTCCTGTCCGGTGTACTCATAACCCAATGAGCACCTGTATACATCTTAGGTGATCCAACTGACACCAGTGGCTTGTGAGACCGGCCACCGCCCCTCGTCGGGGTCTCGACTGTACACACTAGTCTACTCCGGAGTATCGATGCCCTGTCTCGAAACTCCCACGACTAGGGACCACAATTAAGGATATGCATATAAACTACCCAACTCTCACGTATATGATCGCCATCATACTGTTGGTAGTAAAGCAAGATCCTAAGGGCTCTATCAAAGTGTAACATGCAATCAGTCACCTGAACATGTACACGACTGATAAAGGCAAACCAGATAGCATACTATCATCTCGAGTAAGACTGTCCTACCGGGATAGGTCCTCCGCAATCATTGCAATCACGTACCTGCGATCCAATAATTGACTATGAGGGCACTATCTCCAACACGGTATCCTCATGATAACCGCCAAGTCCAAATACAATCACCGGTAGGTAGTGGTCCCACCGCCAGGCTTATCGTCTACACCACGAAATCACCACTCGTCCCGGGGTACCATACCGGGTCCACCATGTACCCGCAGACGGTGCCTCCCGCTCCTTGAATCGGTTATCACAAGCCAAATCTCAGAACCGAGAAATCACATGGTGTTCGCACTGAAATATCATATCAAGAGTAACCGGGTTTTCAAACAATACATAGTTTTCTTGAAATACCCCCCACGGTTCTCAAATCCATAAATCATATGAAATCCATATCTCAATGCGTAAATCCATGAAAACTGATATATGCATCATAAAACAACAATATGAGTATATCAAGGGAAAGCCACTCTTTTAAATGAATCTTCCTTTAAAAATATATCTTGCGGTTCCCAAAACCCTCCGAAAAACAAGTGCAGCTTCATATGAAGAGTATATGTAAGTGTAGCAAGGTTTAAGTATCTACATGTAAGCAAGTAGGTATGATGCATTTCATAAGCGCAATGATCAACAACTCAATATCACATATCAAAACAATACCATTTAGGTTATATACAACTATAGCAAAAATATGCGGCATACATGTCAGTATGTGTGCATGGTGTACATGTAACTGTAATCGAGTATGTGGGTGTACATGTCAATATGTATGCCTGATGTACAAGTAGCTATAGTGGGGTACACGTGAAATGGATTAAGGATCACTACCTCAACTATCCCTGCCCAATGCAATATCATGTATGTATGTGTCCACAGTATTTCATATGCACAGTGGAATAAAAGTTACTACCTCAACTATCCCTATCCACTACCATATCACGTATGTAGGTGGTTTATGCGTGTCATGGCAATTACTGACGGTGTGGGTGTAGCATACAAATAGTGCTCGTGCAACATGAACCGTCAGTAATGTGTTATATGTAAAGGTACAAGTCAAGATACAACAGATAATACTATGCAATGACATTCATATGAAATTAACTAATATGCAATAACATGCAACTATCATATCATATCCGCCCCGACGCATAACGCCATACGGGCGATTTCCCCGTAGATGTTAAATCTACTCACCGATGGTCTCAAGCTATGAAAATCCGACCACCTGCTTCCCCTTGTTCGCAGCGTCCGAAGTCCCCGCTTGCGACGCTAAAAAATCACAAACACACAAATAGTGCAAACATCTCAGAAATCGACCAATATAACGTAAAACTACATTTTAAATAACGCACCAACACTAAAATAACTCAAGAGTGTCTGTATAGTGGTTAACGTGCGTAACGATACCACAACACCTACCCAAGTGCAGCAGCTGCATCAGAACACGATTCGTGTCGGATTACGTAACACGCAGACTCAAAACACTAGATTATAGGTAAACGATCCCAGATTTTGCATACTGTAAATACTAAAAAAGTAAACAGTACCAACACCCCTAACCAACAGCAGACAACTACCCACAAAAGCCAAACCCCAGCACCTTCCCACATAGCCGGCGTCGCCGAAATTCGCCAAAGGGGTCGCCGGCCCCGGCCGGTAGTGTGGGTCTCGTGTCTCAGGTGGTATCTTAGGTTCACTAGTACATCACTACAATTTTGTTTGATTTTTCTGCAAAAATCCCAGGTCACAGCAGTTCACAAAGGCTCTAAAAGACACTAAAAATACGATATTTCACAAATCGATTACTTTAAGTGTTCTACGCTACAACCAACGAGCTACACAACATAAAAACTCTTGATTATCAGTGTAGGGATTATACCTATCAACTTTTCTCACAAGATCAAAGATTTCCTAGCTCCAAGTGATCCAAGAAGCACATACCAAGACTTGATGTAATTTTTTTGTGATTTATTTGAGAATTTTGGAGATTTATGTAACACCTTATAATGTGTTTTGTAGCTAATTATATTTTAATTTTTGGTTTTTAATAAAAATTTACCAAATTAAGTTTTAAATATTTTATCCTATTTAATGAGTATTTTATTAGAATTTTGTTAGGCACACACACACTTGTGCATATTAACTAGGTTGTTAATTGTGGTTTAACCATTGCTTATTCTAGTTTTATTATTGTTTAGGTGTTTTGGGTTAAATAGTTATGGTTGTTCTTTTAAAAAAAAGAAAATGAAAATGAATTTAAATGGAATTTTATTTGGTTGAATGGTTGACTTGAGAGAGAAATGGGCATGGGGCAACATGGCTTGTGCTATGCCCATTTAATGAAGAGAGAGAATGAGAATGGGAGGGGTCCTTCTGTTTACTCTCACTCTCACTCATTTCTCTCATTTCCTCTCTTTTCTCTCACTCTCACACACACACACACACTCACACACAGAGGCAACAGCAGCAGCAGGAACAGCAGGAACAACAACAACAACAACATCTTCAGCATCAGCAGCAGCTGCAGAAGCAAGCAACAGCAGCAGTAGCCACCCCTCATACACTTCTTCACCTGCCTTCTAGGGTTCATTAGGGTATATTTCTTGAACCCCTTTTTCGTGGTTTGCTTAAGTTGTCCATCGATTAGCTTCGACTAGCGTTAATTAGCTAGTTTAGTGCTAATTATGGTGTCTTGTGTGGACTTTTGGATAATTGATGATTGTGTTAGATAACCCAACCTATTTTAGTGTTAATAGGGTCACTTCAACTGAAAAATAACCCAGGTTTCACTAAAATACAATAAGGTTTGTGTTTTATGCAAATTGTCGTTTTTATACGATATATTGGATATCTGTGATCTGCTTTTGACCCGGACCCTACAGAATAAAATTGAGAAGACTAGAGCATGTACACTAGGTATAGATACCACCACCAGAGCACGAGCCCTTATCTCCCAACCCAGGCCGCAAATTCTTTCATTCTGGCCGCAAATTACGGCCAGGAAGGGGAGTGGGGTGCTGGAGTTTTGGGTTTGGTAGTCTGCTGTGTAGTGTAGTGTTTTGGCATGTCTAGTTTTGTAAGATTTGGCCTGTAGGAAAATCTGGGATCAAATATCGTTTTTGTGTCCGTTGTGTTTGCGCGATACGCGCGATACGTGAGTGGGTTCTGTGATCCAGCGTGTCGTGATGGTTTTAGACGCGTACACACACGTTTCAGCGTATCGTGCACACGCGCGTTTAGTTCGCGACGCGAGTTTCTCGTTTTGGTTCGATATCGCGTTTCGCGGGATATTTGGCTTATATATGATTTTTGTGTCTTATTTACAGGTTTGCAGGCAGAGACTACGGACACTACTACAGGGGGGAGCAGATGGTAGGATTCACCTAGCGTGGAGCGTAGATGAGTAGATTTAACATCTACAGGGGAATCGCCCGCATGGCGTTATGCGTCTGGGCTAGGATTCAAATACCTGTCGCACATTCTACGTCATTGTAGAATTGCGCCTTTACTTTATTTCCTTGATATAGTTATACTGTGACTAGCAGCCGTAGGACACTGCACATATTATTGACGGTTCATGTTGCACGAGCACCGATTGTATGCTACATACACACCGTCAATACTTGCCATGTCACACACTACCCCTTATAGATACTATTGCTTGTCACACATGACATCTAGCTTACCGGTATACCTATAGTGTATCATACCTTTAGTGATAGATACATTTACACCTTGCGATACAGCTACAGGTATACCTTTTACATATTTTACTTATACCGGGGGATATCTTACTCATATTCTTCTTATTATACCCAGGGGGTATACGACATCAGTTCCTATAGGTAGATACCTATACATTGCTACATCTGTATGTTACACACATATTCAGTTGCAATCATATATTTACCTTTACTGATGTTACTTAGCTGTACCTTATTGGTTTCGCATACATCTGGTTTCAGCTACATATTCTCATTTATATGCTCGCATTTCAGATATATCGCATATATTTATTCCTGGATTTGCGCATTGTTATTGGGATTTTAGATGATGTTTTCTGGATTTGGGAACCGCGGGAGTTCATGAAATTATGCATACATTGAAAAACCCGGTTTCCTTGATATGATATTTGTGCATCCACCATGAGCTTTATCGGTGTTGATATGTATATACCCCTACGAGGAGGCGTCGAGGCCGTAGAGGGTACATGGTGGGGCCCGGTATGGTTCCCCTCGGCAAGAAGATCGATGGATTTTGCCGATTGAGCCTGGAGGCGGGCTAGTACCTACCGGTGACAGTACTGATGACTCGGCGGGGGTCATGGAGACACCGTTGGGAGTCATGCACGTATGCATACGTCGAAAGGCGAGGGTCAGAGCTAGGCACTCGTGCTTTCGGGACAGCGTATGATACGTACCTATCAGGATTTCTGTGTCGATGCTTGGCACATTGTTTTCATGAAATTTCTTTTAATACCTTTGTATATATAACAGGGGATTAGCCATTGTTATATATACCCTTACACCAATATTAGTGGAATGGGACGCTAATATATGTGTATTGCCCCCATCATATTTATTTCTGCAAATATATATATACCTTTAGGATGTTAGAAACTTACTTGAGATTCGACTTGGGATATAAATGATTCATTGAGATTGGATATTGGATATGAAAGAGATTGTTGATTGTACATTCGGGATATAGGAAATTACTCGATATTGTACATTGAGGAGATGTGAGACTTTTATGATGTGAGATCCCAGTTTGGGGGCTGATTTGAGGAATTGTGGATTTGAGTGTCTTGATGGATTGTGATCCTACCACGTTGTCAGGTTTCCGTGGAAATGACATATTCCACCCCATACCTCACACTTATCTACTTTATGCACAGTTTTATATATTGGTAGTACCTGTTAGTGTACCCTTATGATAGTTGCATATTTACATTCTCATATCCCTACTGCATGGTTATTGCATATTATTGTCATGTTACTATTGCTTCACATATTGATTGTACCTGCTAGTGTACTCTCCTTTATTCAGCATTTGCATGACATGTCATTACTGTAATCGCATATCTTAGATTCATACTGTACATGCATTCCTGCGATTACCTGCATATGTTATCTACTATTCACGAGTTGGCAACTCACCCCCGTTGTGCCACAGGTGTTTCAGGTTGTTCCCTAGAGTAGTCGAGGCAGGCTATTCAGTATCGATCTATCATCTTTTGCTACAGATACCGCATCAGCTCACAGTACCATTTTGCTTGGGTGGGTTAGATGATTATCTGTATTTCATTTTGTATACTCGTTGTATTTTGTACTCTCCATCTACTATTGTATTGTTGACTTAGAGACTTGGTGAGGACGTTACTGTATATTATTTGTGGATTTGTTGTCTTTTATATACAGCTTTCTCTCTATTGTCCTTATTTCTTCGCTATAGCTTCATATTTTTGTGTTGTATTCATCTTGGCTGGTTTTTACAAAAAAATGGGTGTTGCTAAAATTTTAAAGGAATAAAGCAGGACTTTTAAAGAATTTGGGTTGCGATTTCAAATCTTTCAAAAACTTATATTATCTTTTCCGTATTTTTATGGTTTAGATTTCTGGGTTTTGGCTTCCTTTTACTGCGCTGCGTCTTTAGGCGTTGCGTAGTATTAGGGCCGTCACGGGCCAATTTTTGGGTCGTGACAAAGTTGGTATCAGAGCGCTAGGTTTTACCTTTCGGAGTGTAGGATGACCTTAGTATGATGGAGTTGGTAGCTTAAGCAGAGTAACGTAGTGTGTGTATGTCTGCAGCATACCCACGATGCGGTACCTTGCATTAAGTGACCTGAGTACAATTTGCTTTAAATTCCTTCCTTGATGATCCATATCCTTGAGATTCGATTTCCTTATTCTTATCGAATCTCATCTTATATCTATTTATAGCCTTGCCGTCGATGACTATGGGGACTCAGAGTGATGCAGCGAGGGTCGAGGTCAGAGTTGGCTCGGGTGAGACGAGTGCTGACCAGGATGGCACTCTAGTTGCACAGGTGCAGACGGACCAGCCTACGACCTATACTATTGATAGGCTTTTGGTAGAGATGCAGGACTTCCACCAGACTATGAGTTCATTGATTGATGTCGTTCGGGAGCTACGACAGGAGGTTGTTACCCCTGTTACTCAGTTGTCACTTGCAATCAGCATACAGCAGTCCGTCACCTACATAGCACCAGTGGTTGCAGCTCCAGTTGATGAGGAGCATATTCCAGAGGCTCAGAGAGTTCCAGGACAGTGGAGGACTCGTACCAGTGTACCAGCCCAGAGACAGAGGTTTGGTCCTCGAGACAGATTTCGTGGCCGTCGCGGGAGTAGCAGAGGCTTAGGACGAGGACAGTCGTTCAGCTCTCAGCCCCAGGATGGTCAGCAGTCAGCGCGTGGATGTTTTCGATGCGGAAGCCTTCAGCACTTCGTCAGGGATTGTTCCTTAGCACCTCGTCATTATCGTTTTCAGAGAGGCCGTGGATGTGGAAGATTTGCTCAGAGGGCTCAGTCTACCAGAGGAGTTCATCCAGCTGCGAGTAGAGGGCAGACACAGGAGTTTGCTTCTACTCATCGGGACGCGCAGACGTCCAATGTGGAGTTTTCAGGTATCTTTTATTTATATGTTCTTTTGATGTATTCATTTGTGTTTCAAGCTTGTACCGTGTTTGGGTAGATTAGTCGTAGTTGTGCTAACTTCTGTCAGCGATTCTTTTGTTGCGCGACACGTATTCAGTTGTGTGCCAATCGGATAGGAGATAGAGATTCGTCCGTCGTTTTGATTCTTCTAGAGATGTTGGATTTGACGTTCTCCTGGGCACGGACTGTTCAGTTACGTGTTAGGCGTCTGTGGACTACCGTGAGGAAACAGTCAGGAATTGTTTTCCCGGCAAGTCAGTTCTCGTTGTGCAGGTGGATAGTTGTGCCGCCTCTCACAGCTTGAATTCATCCTTTTTCGCTAGTCGGCTTCTGAGGAGATGTCGTGGATTCTTGGCGTTCATTCGTGATACCGGAGCCATAGTGGGATCGTTGGACCGGGTTCCTTTCGTGCGAGAGTTTTTCCGACGTTGTTCCGGATGAGCCGGCGAAGCTTGGGAGCGAAAGGATCAGCTGCAGAGTTTTGGTTTGGGGAGTTTTGTGCGTCTGAGTGTTTCGCTTTTGGAAGCTCCTAATTCTGTTCGTCAAGGAGAGAGACGGAAGTTTAGGTTGCGTATCGATGGATCGTCAATTGAACCGGCTTATGGTGCGGATAGGTATCCTTCACCTCACCGTGACGATTTCTAGGATCATCTCCAGAGTGCGAGACATTTTCTAAGTTTGCTTGGGATCAGGTCATCATTATTGCGGGTTCCGACTGATGGCATTCCGAAGACTGCCTTGTGCGTGCTACGGGCTTTGTGTGTTTCAGTGAGTCGTTGGATTCCCTGATGCCCTAGCAGCATTCGTAGATATGATGAACCAGATTTCTGCAGGCCGTTCCTCGACCAGTTTTGTTGTGTTATATACGACATTATAGTCTTTTTAATATGCCTTGAGGAACAACAGTAACACTTGAGAATTTGTTATGCAGATACTGGGAGAGCACCAGCTGTTTGCTAAATTCTCAGAGTGTTTCTTCAGGCTTGTTTTGTGTTGACTCCTAGGTCTGGTAGTCACGGGAGACGGTTTTGTATGGTCCCGAGGGAGATCGTGACCGTACAGCTTAGGCCCAGACTTGTGTGCTGGACGGAGATCCGCATATTGTTGGGCTTAGCAGGTTTTACCGCCGTTTCATGCAGGATTGCTAGAGTAGTGCTGCACCGTCGAATGAATTGACCATTAAGGAGGTTTCTTTTCTTTGGACTGAGGCATGTGTGCGGAATTTTCAGCAGTGGAAGATTCAGTTAACAACTGCATCTGTCTTTCTTTGCTTTTGGCTCGGGCGACTTTGTTGTTTAACTGTAATGTTTCTTGAGTGGGCTCGAGGGTGTACCGATGTGACACTACAGAGTCATCGCTTTTGCTTCCCTATATTTGGAGGAAGTACGAGAAGCATAATCCACTCATGATCTGGAGATGGCCGCGGTGGTTTTGCGTTGGAGATATGGGGACACTACTTGTTTGAGAGTCGTGCCAGATTTTCACGGACCACCAGAGCTTAATGAACATCTTCCTGCAGCGGATTTTGATTGTTGTGTTAGTCTTCTGCAGATTTACAGTTTTTGTGTGATCGTTGAGTATAACTTAAGTTCGTCTCTACGGAGGGGACAGCTTGCTCATGTCCGCGCCCGACCACTTCCCTTAAATCGTTTTCGCGAGACACTGCCCGTCGATGCTCGTACGTCAGAGATACTTGAGCATATTCGGCTGGGTAATGATTCGGAGACCTTGAATTGTGACAATGGTGTGCTAAGTTAGGGACGCGTTTGTGTACCTGACATCATCGGGTAGAGACGTGTAATCCTAGAACATGCACATCTGTCAACTCTCTATATGCATTCAAGTTCCACCAGCATTTAACGTGACTTATGAGATAGTTACGGGTGACAGGGATGTAAGGAGAAGTTTCAGGTTTCGTTTCAAGGTGTCTGTCTTGTTGTGTGCTTGGGTCGAGCATCTGAGGCCGGCTGGAGAGTTGCAATCTTTTACCGTTCCGAAGTAGGAGTGGGAGCAGATCTCCACGAATTTCGTTATGGTTTCTACCCAAGTTTAGTCAGGGTGTGACTCCATTCGGATTCTTGTCGTCCGGTTTTACTCAATGTGCTCAGTTGTTCTTGTTAAGTTATGTGTTTGTATTGTTTGTCGTCAGCAGTTGGGGATCGTCACTCGCCATCGTTAGGGTTCTCCTTCGATAGCTGTTATCAGGAGACACTCCAATTGGCCACCTTTAGGTTTAGGGGTTAGGTCGTGTCGATCACCGGTCTGTTGTTTTTCTGACTCTGTGTAAGTAGGACTTTGGACCCCAGCTAGTCTTGAGACTTCGGAGATAGTCCAGCTGTGTTAGGTTAGGATGGGAATTGTCCATTGCGAACTGAGGTCTTATGCCGACAGTGTTAGCCATAGACTCGAGTCCGCAGGGACAGATCATGTATTCCTACGGATTTTCCGATGAATGACGTGTTGGATTTTGGGGAGCTTGTCCCAGGATTCTAGGTCCTTTTAAGATCCTATAAGCGAGTTAGTTACGTTGCCTTTAATTTGGCTCTTCCACCCAGATTATTGAGTTTTCACCCCGTATTGCTTGTGATGATACTTTACAATTACCTTCTTGACCTTTCTCACATGATTTAGCACCAGACCATGTAGCTTGGACGCGATCCTTCGTTCACCAGCAGCCAATAGTATTAATGGCTCGGCAGGTGGAGGGACATCGGTCAAGGGTCTTGCTATCTGTGGAAGGTTTCTTTGGACGTAGCCGTATAGAGAGATAGTCACTTAGGAGGCTGCGAGCGAGATTTGAAGATTTTAATCTTCTCTTTGAAGGTACGCGTATCGGTATATTTTTAAAATTCGGGGACGAATTTCTTTTAAGGGAGGAGATTGTAACACCTTAGAATGTGTTTTGTAGCTAATTATATTTTAATATTTGGTTTTTAATAAAAAGTTTACCAAATTAAGTTTTAAATATTTTATCCTATTTAATGAGTATTTTATTAGAATTTTGTTAGGCACACACACACTTGTGCATGTTAACTAGGTTGTTAATTGTGGTTTAACCATTGCTTATTCTAGTTTTATTATTGTTTAGGTGTTTTGGGTTAAATAGTTATGGTTGTTCTTTTAAAAAAAAGAAAATGAAATTAATTTAAATGGAATTTTATTTGGTTGAATGGTTGACTCGAGAGAGAAATGGGCATGGGGCAACATGGCTTGTGCCATGCCCATTTAATGAAGAGAGAGAATGAGAATGGGAGGGGTCCTTGTGTTTACTCTCACTCTCACTCATTTCTCTCATTTCCTCTCTTTTCTCTCACTCTCACACACACACACACTCACACACAGAGGCAACAGCAGCAGCAGGAACAACAGGAACAACAACAACATCATCAGCATCAGCAGCAGCTGCAGAAGCAAGCAACAGCAGCAGTAGCCACCCCTCATACACTTCTTCACCTGCCTTCTAGGGTTCATTATGGTATATTTCTTGAACCCCTTTTCATGGTTTGCTTAAGTTGTGCATTGATTAGCTTCGACTAGTGTTAATTAGCTAGTTTAGTGCTAATTAGGGTGTCTTGTGTGGACTTTTGGATAATTGATGATTGTGTTAGATAACCCTACCTATTTTAGTGTTAATAGGGTCACTTCAACTGAGAAATAACCCAGGTTTAACGAAAATACCATAGGGTTTGTGTTTTGTGCAAATTGTCGTTTTTAGACGATATATTGGATATCTGTGATCTGCTTTTGACCCGGACCCTACAGAATAAAATTGAGAAGACTAGAGCATGTACACTAGGTATAGATACAACCACCAGAGAACGAGCCCCAATCTCCCAACCCAGGCCGCAAATTCTTTCATTCTGGCCGCAAATTGCGGCCAGGAAGGGGAGTGGGGTGCTGGGGTTTTGGGTTTGGTAGTCTGCTGTGTAGTGTAGTGTTTTGGCATGTCTAGTTTTGTAAGATTTGGCCTGTAGGAAAATCTGGGATCAAATATCGTTTTTGTGTCCGTTGTGTTTGCGCGATACGCGCGATACGTGAGTGGGTTCTGTGATCCAACGTATCGCGGCGTGTCGCGGTGGTTTTAGACGCGTACACACACGTTTTAGCGTATCGTGCACACGCGTGTTTAGTTCGCGACGCGAGTTTCTCGTTTTGGTTCGATATCGCGTTTCGCGGGATATTTGGCTTATATATGATTTTTGTGTCTTATTTGCAGGTTTGCAGGCAGAGACTACGGACACTATTACAGGGGGGAGCAGATGGTAGGATTCACCTAGCGTGGAGCGTAGGTGAGTAGATTTAACTTCTACACGGGAATCGTCCGCATGGCGTTATGCGTCTGGGCTAGGATTCAAATACCTGTCGCACATTCTACGTCATTGTAGAATTACGCCTTTACTTTATTTCCTTGATATAGTTATACTGTGACTAGCAGCCGTAGGACACTGCACATATTATTGACGATTCATGTTGCACGAGCACGGATTGTATGCTACACACACACCGTCAATACATGCCATGTCACACACTACCCCTTATAGATACTATTGCTTGTCACACATGACATCTAGCTTACCGGTATACCTATAGTGTATCATACATTTAGTGATAGGTACATTTACACGTTGCGATACAGCTACAGGTATACCTTTTACATATTTTACTTATACCGGGGGGATATCTTACTCATATTCTTCTTATACCCAGGGGGGTATACGACATCAGTTCCTATAGGTAGATACCTATACATTGCTACACCTGTATGTTACACACATATTCAGTTGCAATCATATATTTACCTTTACTGATGTTACTTAGCTGTACCTTATTGGTTTCGCATACATCTGGTTTCAGCTACATATTCTCATTTATATGCTCGCATTTCAAATATATCGCATATATTTATTCCTGGATTTGCGCATTGTTATTGGGATTTTAGACGATGTTTTCTGGATTTGGGAACCGCGGTAGTTCATGAAATTATGCATACATTGAAAAACCCGGTTTCCTTGATATGATATTTGCGCATCCACCATGAGCTTTATCGGTGCTGATATGTATATACCCCTACGAGGAGGCGTCGAGACCGTAGAGGGTACATGGTGGGGCCCGGTATGGTTCCCCTCGGCAAGAAGATCGATGGATTTTGCCGATTGAGCCTGGAGGCGGGCTAGTACCTACCGGTGACAGTACTGATGACTCGGCGGGGGTCATGGAGACACCGTTGGGAGTCATGCACGTATGCATACGTCGAAAGGCGAGGGTCAGAGCTAGGCACTCGTGCTTTCGGGACAGCGTATGATACGTACCTATCAGGATTTCTGTGTCGATGCTTGGCACATTGTTTTCATGATATTTATTTTAATACCTTTGTATATATAACAGGGGATTAGCCGTTGTTATATATACCCTTACACCAATATTAGTGGAATGGGACGCTAATATATGTGTATTGCCCCCATCATATTTATTTCTGCAAATATATATATACCTTTAGGATGTTAGAAACTTACTTGAGATTCGACTTGGGATATAGATGATTCATTGAGATTGGATATTGGATATGAAAGAGATTGTTGATTGTACATTCGGGATATAGGAGATTACTTGATATTGTACATTGAGGAGATGTGAGGCTTTTATGATGTGAGAGCCCAGTTTGGGGGCTGATTTGAGGAATTGTGGATTTGAGTGTCTTGATGGATTGTGATCCTATCATGATGTCAGGATTCCGTGGAAATGACATATTCCACCCTATACCTCACACTTATCTACTTTATGCACAGTTTCATATATTGGTAGTACCTGTTAGTGTACCATTATGATAGTTGCATATTTACATTCTCCTATCCCTACTGCATGGTTATTGCATATTATTGTCATGTTACTATTGCTTCACATATTGATTGTACCTGCTAGTGTACTCTCCTTTATTCATCATTTGCATGACATGTTATTACTGTAATCGCATATCTTAGATTCATGTTGTACGTGCATTCCTGCGATTACCTGCATATGTTATCTACTATTCACGAGTTGGAAACTCACCCCCGTTGTGCCACAGGTGTTTCAGGTTGTTCCCCAGAGTAGTCGAGGCAGGCTATTCAGTATCCATATATCATCTTTTGCTACAGATACCGCATCAGCTCACAGTACCATTTTTCTTGGGTGGGTTAGATGATTATCTGTATTTCATTTTGTACACTCGTTGTATTTTATACTCTCCATCTACTATTGTATTGTTGACTTAGAGACTTGGTGAGTACGTTACTGTATATTATTTGTGGATTTGTTGTCTTTTATATACAGCTTTCTCTCTATTGTCCTTATTTCTTCGCTATAGCTTCATATTTTTGTGTTGTATTCATCTTGGCTGGTTTTTACAAAAAAGGGGTGTTGCTAAAATTTTAAAGGAATAAAGTAGGACTTTTAAAGAATTTGGGTTGCGATTTCAAATGTTTCAAAAACTTATATTATCTTTTCCGTATTTTTATGGTTTAGATTTCTGGGTTTTGGCTTCCTTTTACTGCGCTACGTCTTTAGGCGTTGCGTAGTATTAGGGCCGTCACGGGCCAATTTTTGGGTCGTGACAATTTATGAGCTTGGAATTTGTTGTAAATCGTGTAGAAAAGATCAAGGGCAGGAAGAAAGAAGAGGATTCGGCCAAGGGAGGAGGTAGGGAGTTGTGTGGAGTGTTCTAGCTCATTTCTAGTGATTAATGCATTCATATGCACATGCATGCACCTCTTGCATTCTTTTCTTTTTCTTTAAACTTAATTCTAATTTCCAAACTAATATCTAGATTTTAAGAGAAAGGTTTATTTAACTCAAACTTAATTTGTTACAGAAATCACTTAAGAGAAATTTCCCAAAATGTGAATACTGCATTAAAATAATATTAAAATTGGGAAAAATTCAAATTGAACCAAAACGTCCCATATACCCCCAAGCTTGCGCACTAGCTTTATTTTAGCTAAACTAGGTGCTGGCAAGTCTATATGGTCGTTTGATCACGGTCGGGTTAAAACGGAAAATACCGTCAATTTAACCCTAAAACGGAACATTTCGCATAACGATTTCTAAAACGTTACAATCTCCCCACCTTATAAAAATTCGGTCCCCGAATTAAAGTTAACTACTAAGCGTACCTTCAAATAGATGAGGGAATTTCTTCCGCATCTCACTCTCGGCCTCCCAAGTGATCTCCTCACTAGTAGGGCTACGCCAAAGAACCTTCACAGACGGCAAGACCCTTGACCGAAGTTTCTTCACCTGCCGATCCAAAATAACTACCGGCTGCTCGATGAACGAAAGATCGTGCTCAAACTGAATGGTCTCGTGTTGAATCATGTGAGAAGGATCATGAAGGTATCTACGAAGCATCGACACATGGAAAACGGGGTGAACATTCGGAAAACTAGGCGGGAGCGCTAAACGATAAGCAACAGAACCCACTCGCTCAAGGATCTCGAAAGGACCTACAAATCTGGGACTGAGCTTCCCCCTCTTCACAAATCGTATAACGCTCTTCATCGGAGAAATCCTCAGGAATACATCATCCCCCACTGCGAACTCAAGTCTGCGACGACGACGGTCGGCATAAGACTTCTGTCTGCACTGGGCTGCTCCCATCTTGTCCTGAATCTGCTGGATCTTCTCCGTGGTCTCCTGAACTAGCTGGGGTCCCAAAACCACTCTCACTAAGTTCGGTCCAACAGACTAGCGATCGATACTTCCTACCGTACAAAGCCTCAAAAGGTGCCATCTGAATAATCTCCTGATAGCTGTTGTTGTAGGAGAACTCAATCAATGGCAAGTGACGATCCCAACTGCCACCAAAATCAAGCACACATGCAAGGAGCATATCCTCCAGAGTCTGTATAGTCCACTCCGACTGACTATCGGTCTGCGGATGAAAAGCGGTGCTAAAACTCAACCGGGTATCCAAAGCTTCCTGAAGCTTCTGCCAAAGACGGCTAGTAAACCGGGTGCCTCTGTCGGATACTATGCATGTGGGAACACCGTGCAAATGCACAATCTCATCTATATACAACTGAGCGTACTGAGCATAACAGGAAGTGGTCTTCACTGGAAGGAAGTGAGCCGCTTTCATCAACCGGTCAAAAATCACCCAAATGGTGTCATACCCTCTACTGGTCCTAGGTAGACCCACAATGAAGTCCATGGAAATCTGTTCCCATTTCCACTCCGGAATGGGTAAAGGTTGCAACTCGCCAGCCGGTCTCTGATGCTCAGCCTTGACTTGCTGACAAGTCAGGCACCTCGAAACAAAGTCCGAAATATCGCGTTTCATCCCTTCCCACCAGTAAAAGTCTCTCAAATCACGGTACATCTTGGTGGAACCTGGATGAGCGCTAAAGGCCGACTGATGTGCCTGCTCTAGGATCTTGCGTCTCGACCCATCAGCATCTGGTATACACAAGCGAGTCCCGCATCGTAGCACAGCCTGGTCATCAATCATGAACTCCGAAACTGTACCCTGTCGAACAAGATCAAGAATCTCGGACAAACGGGCATCACTGGGTTGCGCCTCACGGATACGATCAAGTAGTAGTGGACGGGCGCGAACATGAGCAAACTGTACCCAGCGGAGGTGAACTCGAACTGCAATCTACCATAATACAAGAGCTGCCAATCTGCAGATGACTAACGCTGAACTGCGCTCAACTGGGACAAGCTACCTCCGGGCCTACAACTCAAAGCATCAGCTACCACATTCGCTTTTCCCGGGTGATAAAGGATCTCACAATCATAATCTTTCACTAGCTCCATCCACCGGCACTGTCTCAGATCCAGATCCCGCTGCTGGAAGATATACTTCAAGCTCTTGTGATCCGTGAAGATCTGACACGACTCTCCGTACAAGTAGTGTCTCCAAATCATCAACGCAAAGACCGCCGCGGCCATCTCAAGATCATGAGTGGGATAATTCTGCTCGTGCTTCTTCAGCTGCCTAGAAGCATACGCAATCACTCTATCATGCTGCATCAAAACACAGCCGAGCCCCACTCGAGAAACATCACAATAAACTACATAGCCGCTCGATCCAGAAGGTAAAGAAAGAACTGGTGCTGTCGTCAACCAAGTCTTCAACTGCTGAAAATTTCTGTTCGCACGCATCAGTCCAAAGAAAAGGAACCCCCTTCCGGGTCAGTCCAGTCAGCAGTGCGGCGATACTCGAGAAATCCTGCACAAAACGGCGATAATAACCAGCTAAGCCCAAAAAGCTGCGGACCTCAGTCACCGATACAGGTCTGGGCCAAAGCTGTACAGCCTCGATCTTCCTCGGGTCCACAAGAATACTATCACCAGTCACCACATAACCCAGGAAGTCCACACTATCTAGCCAAAATGCGCACTTTGAGAATTTAGCATACAGCTGGTGCTCTCTCTATATCTGCAAAGCAATCCTCAAGTGTTGCTCATGCTCCTCACGACTCCTAGAGTACACCAGTATGTCATCAATAAAAACAATAATAAACTGGTCGAGGAACGGCCTGAAAATTCGGTTCATCAGATCCATGAATGCTGCTGGCGCATTGGTGAGTCCGAACGACATCACCAAAAACTCATAATGCCCATAGCGCGTACGAAAAGCAGTCTTCGGAATGTCATCATTCCGAACCAGCAACTGATGATAACCTGAACGCTGATTGAAAGAATTAAAGTTAACCGCAATCAAGACGGTGTAGCTATGCAGCTAGCCGGTTGAGCACGGCTCGATCCACAGGGAGATGGTTGTATGTCCTTTCTTGTTTTAAACGAGTCAATAAAGAATTTGTGTATGTTTGTTCAAGTCTAACCTATGTGTTTTATTTGCAAGTATAAAGCTGTTAAGAAAAAGATACAAGATTATAAGCTAAAGTAATCCGTACTCAAAACCTTTGAGCCGAGTCTTGACCAATTGAAGCTAGAGCAATTGGCAACAACGTGGATTAAGGGATTTAAGCGCGGTATTCGTGGAATACGGCTTATTTACCCTTGTCCTTCCATTCTTGTCTCTTGCTTTCGCCTCCGGCCAAACCGAACGCAACCGGTCGCTGTTAGGAATCACCGTTACCTTGTTAGGGTAGGGTGCCTAACGGAGCGCTTGCGTATCGTTTGGGCGGAGTTCAATGGAAAATACGGGAAAAGGAGATGGGCAAAGAAACATTAACTTATAATATCGTATTTCTTCTTAACAATAATAATTACAACCATTCACAAAACAAACCAAAAAGAGCAAAGGAAAAGAACAAAGAAAAGAAAAGATTACAAGCAAGTAATTAAAGTGCATGGTAATAAATTGCAAGTAATTAAAGACAAGAATGAAAAATGCAAGAAAGTAATTACAAGAACCATAGAACTCAAAACAAGCATGGGATCAATAGCCAACCCTTAAACTTGCAAGCTCAATCAAGAGGTTGCAAGATCAAGAGAAGGGTAAAGAACTCATGTGAAATGAAGCACTAAGGAGAGAACAAAATGATACAACCCCTTGAGACCAATGACCAAAGCTTAAACTTGCAAGCTCACTTAAGAGGTTGCAAGATCAAGTTAAGGTAGAGAGCTCAAGGGGGAAGCTAAGCAAAAAGAATTATACAAAAACCCTCATCTTTATTCATATCCACTCAATGCTCTCACTACATTTCCATGGAGGAAGAATGAAGAAGAAGATGAAGAAGAACTACACTAAAGTGGCTAAAAGAATGGACTCAAAATTGGACCCTTGGCTTAGCTCAGTTCTGGTGTATTTATAGGCAGGGAAATGAAAACCTAGGGCAAGAATCTACACCAATATGAAATTACCAAACTGCCCAGAAAAAATGACAGGGAGAGGGGCCCACTTGGCCGCGGATCCGCGGCCAATACCCCCTATTGGCCGCGGTTCCGCGGCCATATGGTGGAGTTGGGTCGTGGCGTTTTGTCGTGTTCCCTGGTTTACTTTTTCCTCGTGTTTGAAAACTTGAAACTGCACAAAATCTTCCAGAATATCTTCAGATTTCTTAGTCCAAGATTGCTTTCTTTTCTTTACTTTTGACTTTATCTCCCTCGAGCTCCGCGCACCCATTGATTATTGTGCAGCCCCCCTCGTGCTCTGTGCTTGTCCCAGACACGAATGACCACTGTCATATGTCTTGTCTCAGGAACTGGTACTCGGCACTGGACGGATATGGATGACCGGAACCCGGCTTTTATCTGCTGTCAACAGATGTTCTGCTTTTGGCGTAACTGTGGAGATTTCGTCTTGATTTGCAATATTTATACTAGAAACCTGTAATCTGTAAATATGTAACAAACACGGATTAAAAGCACCTACCTATAAACACACGAGCGTAAGAATGGGCGGTATAAAATGCAGTATTCTGTTATGAACAAATACCCCCAAACTTAACTTTTGCTCGTCCCGAGCAAAACCAATTATTCACAAAAATAAAATCCTAACCGCACTTTCGCAGGGAACGCGATTGCACTGAGCGCGTGCAACAAGCCGTTAAACCTCTAGGTGTCCATAGTAGGAGGAGTGTTGTCTCCTGAGGGTTTTCAGCGGATACTACCCAGAAAATCCCGTCAAGCTAGTGTCATAAGTTAACATTGATTCTACTCCTACAGTTTAGTATTTACGTTAGAAACTCTATTATCCTAAGTTAGAAATATCCAACCCTAATGCTTCGCACCTCCTATCTATTTAACTTTAGATCCTATACGTTCCAAAAAAGTTTAGAAAGATGTTGGTATCTCCTGAGTTTTCCTTCTAAAGTGTGGTCTTAAATCCGGGATTTTTGTCAACCTTACAGATAATATAAGTCTTATTCTTCATTTCTATCTTTTGTCCAAACATCGATTGTATATCCCTACGTGTGTGTAAATTTGCACCCCTACACTTAAGAATTCAATTCAAGCTATAATACCCTTGCCCTAATACCTAATACTACTTCTTTTCATTAAGGATGGACGGATTTGCTCACACACCTTTCATGCGACTATTAATGCTTCTTGAGGCACCAACGGCCGATTACTGAATGTGTGAACATTTAAAGCGTAAATAGCAGTTTCCAGGTCTTGACTTTATTCTATTTTTTTTTTCTTTTTCTTTTTCTTTTTTCTTTTTTTTTCAAGACCGGATATATTTTTCAATATGCTCTTTTTGGTGTTTAGTTTTAAATACCGTTTTTTCTTTCATACTAGGCTTTCAGGCAAGAGTATTTCTAGGTATCCTCTACTATCCCAAGTTTCAAGGTGCGTGTATGTGCAGTTTGTAGGGTATATACTTTCTAAATTTGAACTCAAGAAAAGAAACTATTTTTCAGACTTATCCTTCAGTAAAGCATCAATACTTTCCCTTCATCTTGACTTAACTAAAGAACTGAACTCAAGATTACCTATTTCTCAAAAAAACTGTAAGGACGTATACTTACCAAGTTTAAACAGAATAAGGGTTATTTTTAGGGTTTTCAATTCCTAAGCTTAGAATTTAGTTATTTTTATCATATCAACTAATCTTTCGGAATAAAGATCTAAGTTACCCTATTAGCTAACTTGACGACAAAGTTTTTATATTTTTTGGAAAATTTTCGATTTTTGTGGGTTTTTAATAAGGTATGCAAATGCAAAATATACAAATGAATGCGAAGGAAGAAAGCTTACCGAGCACACCCCCAAACTTAAACTTGACAGTGCCCTCACTGTCAGGCTATACCAAGAGGGTCAAAATTGTCGGCGCTCCTCCTAAAAACAAATTATATACAAAAAGGAAAACCAAAAATATATACAAAAAAGGTGTCCCCTCCAAACTTAAGTAAAACAGTGTTTCCACTGTTAAGCGTTGAAGTTCAGGTTTAGGGGGGAAAGAACAGTATCAAGCTATACAAGGCCTTACACAGGCCAAAAGTGAGCACCAACCATTCAAAGATTTTATCGCTATAATGTACAGGTTGGTGGAAGAAGGCGTAGAGAAAAGAGAGGAAGAATACGCGAGACCGTATGGAGATAGAAGTGGTATACGGTCTAGGTATATAAGAAGAAGAATGGCGGAAGGGAGAAAGAAGTGGAATACGAACTTGAGGGTGGAAATGGATTGAATAAATTAGTACAATCTGTAATGATCGATGTGAAAAGATGGATTGTACTAATCTATCAATATGGCGAGAAATTGGGTCAAATCCCTCAAGATTCGTAAGAAACCATGGGTAAGCCGGACTCGGTAAACCAGACACAGGAAGTGAAAATGATACGGGTTCTTGCATGGTCGGAACGATGGAAAGAATGGAGGGAAGTGATCGAGGAGGGGTATCGGTTAAAGGTTCAGGAGGGTGTACACAGTCAATGACAGGGACAGGATGAATGGGAAAATCCGACTCATCAATCAAAACTGGTTCATCCTCAAAACTATCCTCAATATTCTCCTCAAAATTTAGCACATCCATGCACTTCTCTTCAAAATCCAGACGCATATGGGGTTCGGAAAAAACATTTAATGACTCGGGATGATGATTTGAAGAGAAAAACTAAGCCAAATCTATGGGTTCATCATCCAAAATATTCCCAGCGTCGATATCCTCAATCAAGTGAAAATCAATATTCTCAGACACCTCAACAAAAGCATGGATTTTAATCGATTCAGGTTCTAGAGTGGAGGTGTAGAGGTCAAAAGATTTGGGATTGGTTTCACTTGGAAGGGACCCTTCACAATTAGGTAAATCAAACACTACAAAGTCGCACAACTCATTAATCATTCTATCTTCAATTGATAAAGCATGTGGGACACTCGATAGCTTTCAAAACAAGAGTTGTGGGATTCAACTTGGGATGGGTAGGTTTGATTTAGAACGGGGTACATCTCACTCTCTCCACTCAAATTCACAGCCTGTCCTGCCGCCTCATCATATATTGGGAAATGTGGAGCTAGTTGGAAACTAGCTACCGGGTCACTAGGCTGTATGAGAGCGGCCATGGACGCATTCAAATCCATCATCTGTTGGCTTGACGCTACCCTAAAGTCTTCCAACGACTGTTCTAGACTAGACATTGGTTGTGAAGGGGTTTCAGTAAAAGATTCAAAGTTGTTTGGATACTGAAAACTCCCAAATGGCGGTTCTGATGCAATGTCTAGGGAAGGTGCAAAAGTAGGGTAGGATTGGTAGGAATTGAATGGCTGGACAGGAGCAGGATCAACATTTGGATAGGAAGGTGAATGGAATTGTTGATCCCAAGAATTTGTAGTGGTGAAAGGAGTGAAAGATCGGCTACGGGATTGTTCAATTTGTTCAGCAAGAGACATAGGTCTTGTGGCTACAACTGGACTTTCAAAAGGGGTATCAACGCAAGAAGGGGTGAATGTTTGAAACGGTTGATACGAAGTGGATTGCGGGGTCCAGTTGTTCGTCCTAGACGCGTCTATCCGATCTCTCAAAGAAATTTTGGGCATGGAGGGGTCGTTCGAAGTTCGACCAAAACAAGAACCGTAAGAAGTAATGTCTGGTTGTGGGTACCAAAGTTCGGCAAGAGTTTTTCGAGGTGGGGTACCCATGATATGAAGAGAGCGAAAGAAAGGTAGAGAAAAGGAAGGAAAAAGAATGTGATAATTTTTTTTTTTTTTTATTTTTTTTAGTTACAAAAGAATGAAATATACACAAAAAAAATTATGGACAAAAACAATCACGACACAAAAATACCACACACCTAATCGTTCTTGGGTTCACCTAGGTCAACTAGACCTGCTCCAGAACTTGATTGTCGAAGTAAAACTGTGTCGAGAAACGGGCTCAAGATACACTGATCACGAGGCCAGGTAAGTGCAGAGATAAGGGGAGGTTTTCCAACGCTTTCGCGAAGTTCTTTAATTAAATAACCCTTTCTCTTTTGGCGGTTTTGCCGTTAACACTTTCCTAGACACCCCGTAAACAATATACCGTTAAGCGAGGTTCTAAACACAGTTAACTTCTCCTAGTGAGCGCGAAGTCCTTAAGGCTTAAAGTCTAATTTCTTTTAAAATTTGTGCGGGTAAACATTATGCTCAAGTTCGTGATTTGTGGGCCACGGAAAAGGTGATGAAATCCTTTACCGTATATTGTGGGGTTCGCTTGCCCTTAAGTCCGTATTAATGTATGCAATGCGCAATTCAATAAAAATTCTATAAAGAATCAAACAATCGTTTTTTAGTTTAAGCACGGCACTACAACAAATACGGGTTAGTCAATTTTTTAGCGTTTGCTAGCGAACTTGCAAAGAATCCTGCAAAGAATAGTATATTGGATGCGTCGGATTTGAGAAGAAGGTGTTAGTAAAGTACGTACCGTTAAGTTTTTGGGTTAGGACACCCCCGCTGAATCAAATCCGGTAAGCTTGGAAAGTTCGCTTGCGCGGGTCAAACTACCCGGATCTTTGGCACTGTACTTCGTAATCACCTTTACTTTGAACGTACACTTTGCTCCCACAATCGCAGTTTGCAAATCCGCAAAAATCTGCACTCTTGCCCACAAAAATGATCAAAAAAAAACAAAAAGAAGATATTTTTTTTTATTTTCATAAATATATACAAAAAGAATATTATCCCGAATAACAAGAAAGAAAATACGCTACCGTCTCCCCGGCAACGGCGCCATTTGATTGAAAGAATTAAAGTTAACCGCAATCAAGACGGTGTTGTTATGCAGCTAGCCGGTTGAGCACGGGTCGATCCACAGGGAGATGGTTGTATGTCCTTTCTTGTTTTAGACGAGTCTATAAAGAATTTGTGTATGTTTGTTCAAGTCTAACCTATGTGTTTTATTTGCAAGTATAAAGTTGTTAAGAAAAAGATACGAGATTATAAGCTAAAGAAATCCGTACTCAAAACCTTTGAGCCGAGTCTTGACCAATTGAAGCTAGAGCAATTGGAAACAACGTGGATTAGGGGATTTAAGCGCGGTATTCGTGGAATACGGCTTATTTACCCTTGTCCTTCCGTTCTTGTCTCTTGCTTTCGCCTCTGGCCAAACCGAACGCAACCGGTCGCGGTTAGGAATCACCGTTACCTTGTTAGGGTAGGGTGCCTAACGGAGCGCTTGCGTTTCGTTTGGGCGGAGTTCAATGGAAAATACGGGAAAAGGAGATGGGCAAAGAAACGTTAACTTATAATATCGTATTTTTTCTTAACAATAATAATTACAACCATTCGCAAAACAAACCAAAAAGAGCAAAAGAAAAGAACAAAGAAAAGAAAAGATTACAAGCAAGTAATTAAAGTGCATGGTAATAAATTGCAAGTAATTAAAGACAAGAATGAAAAATGCAAGAAAGTAATTACAAGAACCATAGAACTCAAAACAAGCATGGGATCAATAGCCAACCCTTAAACTTGCAAGCTCAATCAAGAGGTTGCAAGATCAAGAGAAGGGTAAAGAACTCATGTGAAATGAAGCACTAAGGAGAGAACAAAATGATACAACCCCATGAGACCAATGACCAAAGCTTAAACTTGCAAGCTCACTTAAGAGGTTGCAAGATCAAGTTAAGGTAGAGAGCTCAAGGGGGAAGCTAAGCAAAAAGAATTATACAAAAATCCTCATCTTTATTCACATCCACTCAATGCTCTCACTACATTTCCATGGAGGAAGAATGAAGAAGAAGAAGAAGAACTACACTAAAGTGGCTAAAAGAATGGACTCATAATTGGACCCTTGGCTTAGCTTAGTTCTGGAGTATTTATAGGCAGGGAAATGAAAACCTAGGGCAAGAATCTGCACCAATATAAAATTACCAAACTGCCCAGAAAAAATGACAGGGAGAGGGGCCCACTTGGCCGCGGATCCACGGCCAATACCCCCTATTGGCCGCTGTTCCGCGGCCATATGGTGGAGTTGGGTCGTGGCGTTTTGTCGTGTTCCCTGGTTTACTTTTTCCTCGTGTTTGAAAACTTGAAACTGCACAAAATCTTCCAGAATATCTTCAGATTTCTTAGTCCAAGATTGCTTTCTTTTCTTTACTTTTGACTTTATCTCCCTCGAGCTCCGCGCACCCATTGATTCTTGTGCAGCCCCCCTCGTGCTCTGTGCTTGTCCCAGACACGAATGACCACTGTCATATGTCTTGTCTCAGGAACTGGTACTCGGCACTGGACGGATATGGATGACCGAAACCCGGCTTTTATCTGCTGTCAACAGATGTTCTGCTTTTGGCGTAACTGTGGAGATTTCGTCTTGATTTGCTATATTTGTACTGGAAACCTGTAATCTGTAAATATGTAACAAACACGGATTAAAAGCACCTACCTATAAACACACGAGCGTAAGAATGGGCGGTATAAAATGCAGTATTCTGTTATGAACAAACTCAAATCAATCTTTGAAAAATGTTTCGCACCCTGGAGCTGATCAAATAAATCGTCAATGCGAGGTAAAGGATACCTATTCCGTACCGTAACTCAGTTCAGTTGACGATAATCCACACACAGCCTCAAACTGCCGTCCTTCTTCTTGACGAACAGAACATGAGCTCCCCACGGCGAAACACTCGGACGCACAAGTCCCAAATCAAGAAACTCTTGCAATTGATCATTAAGCTCTTTAAGCTCTGCCAGAGCCATCCGATAAGGCGGTATAGAATAGGCTCCGTGCCAGGAATCAGATCAATGCAGAACTCAATATCGCGCTCTGGCGGCTACCCAGGTAACTCATTGGGAAAGACATCGGGAAACTCTCGCACGGTAGGAACCTGGTCCAACTACTCCACTATGGCTCCAGTATCATGAATGAAAGCCAAGAATCCCTGACATCCCCTCCTCAAAAGCCGACTAGCGCACATGACATAATTCAAACTGTGAGGGGCGGCACCACGGTCCCCCTGAACAACAAACACTGACTCGCCGGGAAAACAAAATCTAACTGTCTTCTCTTGGCAGTCCTCGGACGCGTAGCAAGTAGCTAACCAGTCCATGCCCAACAGAACGTCGAAGTCCAACATCTCAAGAAGGATCAAGCCGACGCACAGATCTCTGTCTCCTAAACGACCATCACACGACCGGAACACGAGTCGTGCAACAAACGACTCTCCCACAGGAGTAGTCACGACAAGTGGGTGATCTAGCAAACACGACTCTCGGCCCAACCTCGGCACGAAGTGCGTAGAAACATACGAATGTGTAGATCCCGGATCAAAAAGAACATGTGCATCATAAGAACATACAGAAAGGATAACTGAAACCACAACATTGGACGCCTGAGCGTCCTGGTGAGTCAAGGCAAAAACAAGAGCATGTCCTCTACCGGCTACTAGCTATCCCCTGCTTCTGCCACCTCGTCCTCTCGACACAAAACCACCGTAACCACGACCTCTCTGAGCAGGAGTCTGACGCGGCGCAACCACAGGAATAAGAGGCAACGCTCTCTGAGGCGGAGAAGGTGGTAAGGTAACCTGGGGTACTGCTGGCCCTCTCTGACGCACCATTGTACAATCCCGAACAAGGTGATGTAGACTTCCACCACCCAAAGCACCCATAGGACGGTCGCTGGCCCTCCTGGGAGTAAGAGCTGAAAAACTGGCCCCGTCCCACATCTATGCTACTCCCCGAGTCTGAAGGAACTCTGCCTCGGCGTGCAAACCTCTGTCTCCGTGCTGGTACATCAGTATGAGTCCTCTTCGGTTCCAGAACAACCGATGACTCAGCTAGACGCTCCTCCACCAATAGGGCTGCATCCACGGCTGCCGCATACATGTCGCAATGATGAATGCTGATGGCTAGGAACAACTGGGTAAGCAGTCCTCGAACAAACCTCTTCACCCTCATCTCCTCCGTCGCCACCAAGTACGGAGCATACACAGACAGTTCGGTAAACAGCACATCAAACTAAGACACCGTCATCCCCGGTGTCTAACACAACGACTCAAATCGGCGCGCTCGCGCATCTCCGACGCTCGGTGGAAGAAAAAGAGCGAGAAATACTGTCATAAACTCAGCCCAGGTCATAGGAGCAAGACTCGCGGCTCTGCCCCTCTCCAAGGACTCACACCACTTCTGGGCCAGACCCTCCAGCCAGAAACTCGCAAACTCCACCCATCTCTCTTCGGAGCATCGGAGCGAATGACAAATCCTGGCCATCCGGTCGATAAACGACTGCGGATCCTCGGTAGTATCTGTGCCAGTGAACACCGGAGGCCTCAGCCTCATGAACTCCGTCAGTGACGCGGTAATAACCTCCGGAGCTGTAACTGCAACTGCTGGAACTGTGAGTACCATCGTGGTCCCTTCAAGGGGTGGAACAACTGCCTGCCCCTGCGCTCGAATGGCCTCTACTAAAGTCCCCACCATCTGGCCCAGGTCATGCATACCCGCTCTAATCATAGCAATGTGCTCCGGTACAACCGGCATACCGCCCTGGTCTGTCCTCGCCTCAGACGAGTCAACTCTGACCTCGGCCCTCGCGGCCGCTCTCTGTGCCCTCGTAGTCTTCGGCGGCATATAGGCTAAAAATTGAAACAAGATTCGATAAGGAAACAGGAATCGAATCACGAGGATGTATATCATCACGGAGGAATATCAATCAATAAGTCCTAAGGTCACTTGGGCGGAGTACCGTGTCGTAAGTATGTCGTGGACCATACACACGCTACGTCACACTGCTTAAGCTACCTACTCCATCATGCCAAGGTCATCCTACACTCCGAAAGTTAAAAACCTAGCGCTCTAATACCAACTTTGTCACGACCCAAAATTTAGCCCGTAACCGGCACTTAAACTACGTAACGTCTACAGGCGTACGCAACTCAAGTAAGCCGAAACCCAGAAATCTAAACCACCCAAAACTGGATCAACAGATAAAAACATAGTTTTAACATTTGGAAAATCACAAGTAAAATCTCTAACTCTAGTTTTCTTTCTTGAAAATTTCGGCAGCACCTCCTTTGTAAAAACTAGCCCCGAAAACAGGTACAATATAGATAATAATAAAAACATCCCAAACGGGAGCAAATCACGCCCAACGGCGAAGACAACCACCACCAGATATAAATACGACGCCGAAGCGAAGAAAATAAAAGAAAGCTGCATAAAGAAGTAAAACTTTCAACATAATCGGCTCCCACGAGAACGGCACCCAAACTCACCAAATATACAACACAGAATCCTCACAACTCATCTCTAAGTCATATACAAGAAGTGGTAGATAGAGAATAGTAGATCCAACAAAAATATATACAATGTATAAATAGATAACCGCAAACCCGCCTAAAAGCACAGGCCTCACAGCTAAACGTAGCGGTATCCGCAAAAGTAGTGACGATAAGACGCCCTACCGTGACTACTCTGAGGGTAAGTCCTGCAAAACACTGTAGCACAATGGTGGTGGGTTGCCAACTCGTGAATACTAAATAACATCATACTGTAATCGTAAGTATGTACGAACAGTGATTTTATCTATCACATATAATCCGATAGCATAAGTATGATAAGTGAATATGCAACAATCATGTAAAGGTACATCATCAGGGTACTATAACTATATGAAGCAATGCATAACAATATAATCCTGAGTGTGGGATGATATAATATAAAATCTCATGCAAAATCATCAGCATGGAAAAAACACCAGTGTCTCTCACTGACACATCAAATCCCAAATCCTCAGGCACCGCATCCTTATATCGGCCCTCACATGTAAGTCTCATAGAACCTGAGTGTCCATCATCGACACCCGAAACATCATGAAAACATATACCTGTATGTATATATATATATATATAAGTATGAGGATATCCATCTCGTATGCCCACCGACGATACGTAAAAATCAAGGAAAAACCTGAGTGTCCAACACCGACACTCAAACATCATGAAACCCATGTCTAGCATCGACACGTAAATCCTCATAACTCAGGCCCTGTCATCACGACTGGCCCTGACGATATGTCGTACACCACTCCGGTCGGTATCCCCATGATAACCACCGAGTCCAAATACAATCACCGGTAGGTAGTTGTCCCACCGCCAGGCTTATCGTCTACACCACGAAATCACCACTCGCCCTGGGGTACCATACCGGGTCCACCATGTACACGAAGACGGTGCCTCCCGCTCCTCGAATCGGGTATCACAAGACAAATATCAGAACCGAGAAATCACATGGTGGACGCACTGAAATATCATATCAAGAGAAACCGGGTTTTCAAACAATACATAGTTTTCTTAAAATACCCCCCACGGTCCTCAAATCCATAAATCATATGAAATCCATATCTCAATTCGTAAATCCATGCAAACTGATATATGCATCATAAAACAACAATTTGAGTATATCAAGGGAAAGCCGCTCTTTTAAATGAATCTTCTTTTAAAAATATATCTTGCGGTTCCCAAAACCCTCCGAAAAACAAGTGCAACATCATATGAAGAGTACATGTAAGTGTAGCAAGGTTTAAGTATCTACATGTAAGCAAGTAGGTATGATGCATTTCATAAGCGCAATGATCAACAACTCAATATCACATATCAAAACAATACCACTTAGGGTATATACAACTATAGCAAAAATATGCGGTATACATGTCAGTATGTGTGCATGGTGTACATGTAACTGTAATCGAGTATGTGGGTGTACATGTCAATATGTATGCCTGATGTACAAGTAGCTATAGTAGGGTACACGTGAAATGGATTAAGGTTCACTACCTCAACTATCCCTTCCCAATGCAATATCACGTATGTATGTGTCCACAGTATTTAATATGCACAGTGGAATAAAAGTTACTATCTCAACTATCCCTATCCACAACCATATCACGTATGTAGGTGGTTTGTGCGTATCATGGCAATTACTGACGGTGTGGGTGTAGCATACAAATAGTGCTCGAGCAACATGAACCGTCAGTAATGTGTTATATCTAAAGGTACAAGTCAAGATACAACAGAAAATACTATGCAATGACATTCATATGAAATTAACTAATATGCAGTAACATGCAACTATCATATCATATCCGCCCCGACGCATAACGCCATACGGGAGATTTCCCCGTAGATGTTAAATCTACTCACCGATGGTCTCAAGCTATGAAAATCCAACCGCCTGCTTCCCCTTGTTCACAGCGTTCGAAGTCCCCGCTTGCGACGCTAAAAATTCACAAACACACAAATAGTGCAAACATCTCAGAAATCGACCAATATAACGTAAAACTACATTTTAAATAACACACCAACACTAAAATAACTCACGAGTGTCCATATAGTGGTTAACGTGCGTAACGATACCACAACACCTACCCAAGTGCAGCAGCTGCACCAGAACACGATTCGTGTCGGATTACGTAACACGCGGACTCAAAACACTAGATTATAGGTAAACGATCCTAGATTTTGCATACTGTAAATACTAAAAAAGTAAATAGTACCAACACCCCTAACCAACAGCAGACAACTACCCACAAAAGCCAATCCCCAGCACCTTCCCACATAGCCGGCGTCGCTGGAATTCGCCAAAGGGGTCATCGGCCCCGGCCGGTGGGGTGGGTCTCGTGTCTCAGGTGGTGTCTTAGGTTCACTAGTACTCACTACAATTTTGTTTGATTTTTCTGTAAAAATCCCAGGTCACAGCAGTTCACAGAGACTCTAAAAGACACTAAAAATACGGTATTTCACAAATCGATTACTCTAAGTGTTCTACGCTACAACCAAAGAGCTACACAACATAAAAACTATTGATTATCAGTGTAGGGATTATACCTATCAACTTTGCTCACAAGATCAAAGCTTTCCTAGCTCCAAGTGATCCAAAAAGCAAATACCAAGACTTGATGTATTTTTTTTGTGATTTATTTGGGAATTTTGGAGATTTATGAGCTTGGAATTTGTTGTAAATGGTGTAGAAAAGATCAAGGGCAGGAAGAAGGAAGAGAATTCGGCCAAGGGAGGAGGTAGGGAGTTGTGTAGAGTGTTCTAGCTCATTTCTAGTGATTAATGCTCATAAATGCATTCGCATGCACCTCTTGCATTCTTTTCTTTTTCTTTAAACTTAATTCTAATTTCCAAACTAATATCTAGATATTAAGAGAAAGGTTTATTTAACTCAAACTTAATTTGTTACAGAAATCACTTAAGTGAAATTTCCCAAAATGTGAATACCGCATTAAAATAATATTAAAATTGGGAAAAATTAAAATTGAACCAAAACGTCCCATATACCCCCAAAGCTTGCGCACTAGCTTTATTTTAGCTAAAATAGGTGCTGGCAAGTCTATATGGTCGTTTGATCACAGTCGGGTTAAAACGGAAAATACCGTCAATTTAACTCTAAAACGGAACATTTCGCATAACGATTTCTAAAACGTTACAAGAGGGACGGTATGTTGGAAGAGTTCCAAGCTAGATACCATGACATACTAGACGATAAAAGATGAATACATTGCTACCAATGATGCTGCCAAAGTGGCTGTCTGGGCATTTTTTGTTCATGAGATGAACAAGGTTTATACCATTGAGCGTCCAATAACTGTTATTGTGAAAACAATGGATTTGTGGCTTTGGCCTAGGAACGAAGGTCCCATCAGCATTCCAGACATTTTCTGAGGCAAGTATCACCTGATCAGGAAGATGGATGATCTCCAAGGGATCGAGGATAAGAGAGTAGATAAAAAAGATAACACAGCGGAACCACTCACAAAGGCCTTATCCCTAGAGAGACTTCTATGGGATGGTTGAGTATGAGATACTACAACCACTGCTATATTGTTGGGTATTGGATACTACAACAGATGGCCTTAGTGCAAGTGGGAGATTGTTAGTTATATGTATGCCCTAGAGGCCATTACTGTACATGGGGTGTATATTGTAGTGGATGCTTGGACATATATAGGGAGGGCTTTCTTGCTCGACATGATAGTATGCTATCTGGTTGCTCTTTATCTTAACATGTACACTTATTGTCTCTCTATTACATGCTGATAAAGCCCTTAGGATGAGTACTTGACTACAAGGATTATGATACAGATCATACTAGTGGGCACATAGGTAGTCGGTAAGTACATCCTTCAAATGTTCCTAGTCGTGGAAGTATCGAGACAGGGCATCGATACTCCAGTGTAGACTAGCGTATACGCTTCTCGACCCATATGATGGGCGATGGATGATCCCACATCCATTGGTGTTTGACATCAGAGAAGGTATACGGGTGCTCAGTGGAGACTGGGTACACTGGACGGACTCGCCGAGAATGCCTAGATGGAATCATACCTATCGTCAGATAACAGTTCTCATGTGACACTGGTACAGGTTAGTCTGTAGACCCGAGATCGTCATAGAGTCTTGTGTGATTCCCACTGTGCTTTGATTTCCACCATACCATGGTCAAGAGATCGTGCAAAAAGGTGGTTTTTGGGTACAGTACCAAGTCATATGGAGGCAATGAGCGATAGGAGGGGTTTCGGCTTTCCCGGTATTGGGAGTTGATGTTGCGCTATGCTCGATTGGCCATAACAGGAAATCCCTAGCCAGGGTTGCTGAGAATTACTGGTAAGTGTTATCAGTAGTTTCTCGAACCTTTATGGACCTTGCATCGGCATGACTTATTAGGCTATTGGGTTTGACGTTATACCACCCCCAGGCTGTGATATGCGGCATATCAGACAAAGAGACCGGACTGTTCGGTAGTGTTACTGATTGGATTCGCAGGAGTATGAGCAAGCTTGATTGTTATTCTTCTGATCGCTCAATACCCGGGTGGCCGTTACGTTTAGCAGAGCGCTTGCGGCTTGTGGGTGTTTGATATGATCATCACTTACTACCGGCGTATTGACGAGTCTTTAGAGCCCTACACAGAGGTTTCCTGGCTCAAGCGAAACGAAGTAGGAGCACATATGTGATATGTGCAGGACCGAGATTAATGCGCGTATGTGATACCGCATTCTATTCTCACGACTTGTGACATTGGTCGGTTATATGTGATATAGCTGGGTTATCGGATCAAGTGTTGATTCGATAACTTGTTGCATTTGAAATTAGTCGGTTATACAGGATATAGCCAGATTATTAAATCAAGTGTTGGTTTAATAATCTAATGTATAATTATATATTTGATATATTAATGTGCATTAACTAATATTAGCTCACTTAAGATTTCTTTTCTCACTAGTTTTGTGCATTAGTATATAAGTGATATATATTAGTGTACATTGTATTGTGTCATGCTTGATGATACATGCAACTTGGGTGTGTGTGTGACTTACACCATGGTAGAGATAATCTAGGGTTTTTAATTTCTTAGGTAATTCAAAAATTAGTTTTATTTTTTCATGGAAAGAAGCGTGGAGAATCTTGGATTGCCATTGACTTAGTCCACTTCTTTTTTTTACTAAAGATATTTATAAACCAAACCCTTATACCTAGCCATGGTTAACTCTCTACAAAGGTTAGTATATGATACTAACTCACTTAGGGTTGCCATTCTCTACTTGATTATTCATGAGAGATTTATTCATCTTCTTCCTCAAAAGCTTTCTAGCTTCAATGGAGATGATGAAAAATAGTGAGATAATTATTTCTAAAATGAGAAAAATTCCCACTTTATCATCCTCTACTACTTGCCATTTTAGTATAGGGTGTTTGCTTCACTAATTCTATAATTAGTGAAGCGGTAGCTTGGGTTAGTGTCTCATCGACGTAGATCATCTTCGGCCTCGAAGACTTCGATGCAAGCTTGTTCATTTCTTCATGGGAGCCTCTCTAGATTTCGGGAGTTCGTGATCGCAGCGAAGGGACTACTACATGGAGTTATCGAAGTGAAGGACCGGTCTACAAAGGTTGTATTCCTTGTTCACTTCTTTGCAAAGTTGTTTGCATATTGTTTCGTCGGATTTTCTAGTAGCGATTATAGGGTTAGGGTTTACTAGAACGACAAATTTTTATAATTGGCATAGACGATGTCTCCCGAAAACTTGCTGCAGTGCTAGGTAACCCAACAGTCTTTTCGTATAAATACGGAATACATTATACCGTATATACATACTCGTATTCGTATCAAAATACGAACACCCAAGAGATAGAATAATACCACTAAAATAATACTGGTATTAAATCAATATTCGATTTAATGAACCAGCTTAATCCTAAGCCGCCAGTATTATCAACCGTTCGATCGAAAATCTGGATAACACTAGAATATACATATCAAAATATGTTGTAACGTTTTGAAAATAGTTTAGGTGAGATTTCAGATGATCGGTAAAATACGGGTGTTTTCCGGAAAAAAAAATCATGAAATAATAATTTTTCCACATAAAATTAAATATACATATTCTAGTTATGTAATTGCTAGTATTTGGTATTTAATTGGTCACTTGTAAATTTCTAGCTTACTAAAATATTTTTCCGTAATTAATTATTTTAAATATTATTTTAAGGCTTCACTAATACATTTAATTAGTGATAATTACAAATTAGAATGGGTTAATACAAGTTTAGTGAATCATGACACATTAAACTAAAATGTAACATGTTGGTTTTGAAATGAAAAGAAATTGTCAAGACGATTTTAGAAAATACCAAGGAAAAAGGCTTATTTTGCGAAAATTAAGTTAAATAGAAGTGAGGTGGGCTTGTGACTTGAATTGGGTTTTCCTTACTTGGAAAATTTTCAACAAGCGCACACACACCCATCCTCAACCTTGCTGGCTGAGCCTATCCTGCCCCCCCCCCCAACTCACACTCCAAATTGGGATTGAAATGAAAGCTTAAAGAAAAACAATAAAGAAATAAAATATGGAATTAGATAATTATGGTATGGACTTGTGTTGACTTTGAAACCCACATCCCTCACTCTCTCACCTCTCCCTCCCCATGTGGCCGACCCCAATATTCTGCAGCAGCCCCTCATTTCCCCCAAGTTCCCACTTCATCTCATCTCCAAAACCTCACAAAAATGAATCAAAAATCAAGTTAAAACTCACCCAAACTTCATATCCAACCCTTACCCATTTTCCTTGGCCATTAAAGCATGGATCTTGGAGATTGGAAGCTAATTTGGGAGGCTAGTTTGCAAGTTGGATCTACAAATTGTTAGGTATAACATATTAACTCTATGGTCATGTGTTGATAAATTCCTCCAATTTAAGTTATTGTGATGTTTAAATTGGGTTTTAAATTCAAGTTTAAAATCTCAAGTGAAAGGTTTTGAATTAAGATTAGGGTTTGATCATTGGATTATGGTTGTGATGGGTAGATTAACATGTTATGACATGTACAAATCTAAGCTAGTTGCTATATTACAAATTGCCACTACTAAATTGTCCAATTTAAGCTATTTTGCTTACTAGGTTTTTAGTTATTGCATAATTAGATGAAATTAAAATCTAGTTATGGTTTTTATTACATCATTAAGGATGCAATGTATAGTTTAACATCTTAAAATATGCAAAACCTAGTTTAGTTGTTAAATTGTAAATTGTTACAATTAATTTGCCCAAATTGTAAAATATTGCAAAACTAGAATTTTAGAATTCATATAAAGAAGTGAGATTAAAATGTAATGAATATGTGTGTCGCTTAATTAAGATGTCTAGTGAGTATTGTGGCCACTAGTTTGTTAAAACAATGAGTTTTGAACTAAAATGGAAATTGGTGCTTACTAGGTTTTCGGAATTAAATCGATTTTAATTAAGTTGCGGTTTTGTTGATTTCAACCAATTTCATATTATATTTTAGGTATTGTGAACGCGTGATTTGTGCGATGGGGTTTTTGGTTTGATGTTGTCACGTATTGTGACCCTAGTTGTAGTTTGTGGAATTGTCGCGGCGCGTTTCGTGCACCGAGTGTGTGCACGTCAAGTTAATGCGCGTGGTTGACTTTTATTGTTTGTGTCCGCGACTATTTATATTTATTCTCTTGTTTTTCTTGTGTACATTCCTAAGATCGGGTGAAGAGGCATCAGATGTGGCGCGGATATGGCGGAGCTGGAATCGGATCGGAGTAGCCGAGACGTCCAGGTGAGTAGATATATATCTACGGGCGAAGTCGGGTGGATGGCGTATAGCACCCCCGCAGTTTCGTAGTATAGAACGCGAATGCGTTATTCTGTGTGTGTGTGTGTGTGTGTGTGTGTATATGTATGTATGTATGTATTATAAGATGTGTATACTTAGCTAGAAATGCTTTAGAGGGCTTTGGGCTAGTGTAAGCGTATTTGGTAGTTAATGCTATAGTTTAGTGTTAGCCGTGAAACCCTAGAATAAGGTTACACCCACACGCACATGCACACATTTACATTGTTTTACTTGTGCGTATATAGGGATATATATACGCACACACACACACACATATAGGTATGTGAATATGTATATATATATATATGTATACATATACTTGGATATGAGGATAGTATATGATATTTGGAGATGAGTCGATGAGATTAGGCGTGATGCCATGAGATCAGTGATGTGATTTGGTTCGTATTATAAGATACGACATGATGTTATAGCGGGTCTTTAGGCGATGTGTTTTCATACACACGCATATATATATGTAGATAGTATCAGTATGTACTAGACTTAGATCAGTACCCCTAATACAGGATATGATGATAAGGATACCAGATAAATGATGAGATAAACGTGATATTCGACCCGTACCCAGATTGGGATGCTGTACGATGGATTTACTGTATGAGCTATATTATGATGATAGATCCACACTCTTGACTCGAGGATGTCATATTATATATTGTATCGTATGTGATACTATTGAGGCAGGATCACCTACTATAATATTTATATATATCGACTCAGATTTAGGTGGTTTCCTTACCTTTTCGATTAGCCTGGTAGTTTAGTCTTGTAGTTTACTTGTAGTTGTTAGACTAGACTCGAGTCATACCTATTTCAAAACTAACGAATCGTGAGTATTTTAAAGACAGGACAAGGGTTTCTATGGATATTTCAAAGGACGTACCATTTCTTCAAAACACCGTAGTCCATATTTACTAAACACCACGATTCGTGTTATTTCAAGTGTCAAAACTGTATGACTCATATATAGTAATATATATTCCTTATTGCTGCGTTTACCATTCATTTTCAGCATTTTTTATTATTCGTATCGCATCGCATGCTTATTTGTGCTTTAGTAATTATTATGAAACCCATGCTGTCAGGACACCAGCACCATTACCGATGATATGTATGCTCCACGTACACCTGCTTTCCGGCTCACACACATCATCATCGTTAATTGCCATGTCACGTACACATTAGAAAATACTACTTCATTAGTATAAAATGATAGCTGATAGTTTCGACATGGTACTAGTGAGCTTGCTTTTATATGATAGCTTAGACATTGCATTTATTATTGTGATTTTCATGTTTATTTCTATATTCATTTGCCATGACATTATGGGCCAGTCCGGATTGCTAGAGCCCAATATTATGAAATTCATTGTTTATTTACCCTTAAGATTTGGATTTCGAATTTCCATGAGATTTCTGGATTTGGAAAAACCGCAAGGATTTTATAAACTGATTATCATTTTAAAATGAAAGTTGCAGTTTTCTCATGATATGATTTTAGATATGTCCACCATGAGTTTTCTCGGCTCTTGAGCGATATCATACACCCGATTTAATGAGGAGGAGGAACCGTATGTGGGTGCAGGGTGGACCCGGTGCATTACCCCGCGGAAAGATGGCCGCAGATGACGGCGTTAAGCCCGGCAGGGGAGCACTACCGACCTGTGATTTTATTGTGACTCGACGGATATCAGGAGGATACCGATCGGAGTATAGGCCAGTCCGGATAGCCGGAGCCTGAGGTTTTGAGATTTGATGATATGGGCCAGTCCGGAAAGCTGGAGCGCTAGATATTGAGATTCGAGGTTACAGGCCAGTCCGGATTGCCGGAGTCTGAGATATTGAGATATTGGGATTTATGTTTTGTGTCGATACTTGACACTGATTTCATGTTGATTTCGTTGATGATACCTCGATTTATATATACAGAAATCTCACTAAAGTAAGAAAACAGTTTTCACATTTATGATGTATTCTGTTTTTATTATATTGCATTCATACCTCATATTTATGATATGTTGCTACCTGAGGCACTGACACGAGCACTCGGTATTACACTTAGGTATAGATGTTTACCTTGCCATTATATTATGCTTCAGGATTTATTATATTGAGGATTTTATTATCGTATGACCTAGGATTGAGTCATACATGCGATTTATGCTCGTGATGTTTTCTACTCACGAGTTGCCAACTGACCCCCGTTGTGCCACAGTTCTTGGAGGTTTTTGCCGTACAGGTTTCCTTGGCGGCTTTGCTGGCACACTACTTCATTCCGGGTGATTGCTTTGGTAGGTGGGTCCACTCTATTAGTGACCACCATTGTATATTTATTTATTTCTGTTGTATCTAGTAACTCCATCAACCAGACTTATATAATTTATAGACTTAGAAGACCAGTGTATATTCTTTCGATCTTAGAGTCGCGCTTGTATTATTATGGTTTTCTTGATGATATTGGTTTCCTTTTGAGTTTTGATCCTCGCCCTTCGGCGTAGTATATTATATTGCTTGCGTGGTTGTTACCGCCAATTGGCGAAGAGCTAGCTCCCGCTTGGGGATGCCTCTATATATATTTCATGTGTTGTACCCGTTTGGGGCCAGTATTTACAAAGGAAACTCTGCCGAAATTTTCAGAAAAGACTTGAGGTTTTAAAAATGCATACTTCGGCTTATTTTGTTAAACCACTCGCTTTAAAACTAAAGTTTTCCTTCACTTTCTTCTTTAAATGGTTTAGATTTCTGGGATTTTGGCTTACTTGAATTAGATGAGGTCCTCTAAACTTCATATGATTCACGTGCCAGTCACGTGCCATTTCGGGTCGTTACAAAGTTGGTATCTGAGCGCTAGGTTAACCTTGGTTCGAGTCTATGTTTGACTATGCGGTGTCTAGGGCGTTTATATATATTCGGAACCTAGGCTTGACCTTACAGAACATAGACTTGGTCGAGGGGGTATTAGACCCGAACTTTCGTCGTATAGGTTGACCATAGTTGATGGAGTAGGTGACTTACGTAGAGTGATGTACCGTGTGTATGTTCCGCGGCATACTTACGATACGCTACTCCACTTAAGAAGCCTTAGGATGTACATTTCCTTGCACAGTATTATATTCATTCCTATGATCTATCCTCATCAGTATTGGTTTATGATTTTGTTACCACGGTTGTACGGGTATGGAGAGCTACGGCTAGAGTTGCGGTCAGCACGAGCTCGTCATGGACGAGGACTGACCAGGGCGTAATTCCGGCAACACACGATTACATAGATGTGTCGTTTATTGTGTTTTTGACGCCATGAGCGTTTGATGGATTGCTTTTACAAAATTTCTCGAACGTGCAGATCAACACCAGAGGATCAGGATATCGCTAGAGGCTAGCCAGAATGTGATGACCGTCAATGCACTATTATTCTTGATGATTGAGGCACTGTTTAGTGTGCAGACGAATGAGCCAGTTGTTGATGCGACTGAAAAGATATCGCCCTAGATGCTTGGAGCTATTGCAGCACGAGTTGCACTTAGAGATGTGATAGAAGATCGCTAGTCACCCATGGAGGAACGACTATGACTTGTGGTTCATTTCATACCCCGACGCGAGGTCATCAGATTGATTGATTCCAGCTAGAGGAGACTTCACGCAGATACGTTGATGAGTCGAAAGAAAACGATCGAATGTCAGAAACCCATTTTTTTCCAACTTTAAAGTATTCGGAAAAACATGCAAGTGATTCGGTGGACCCTCTAGAAGAATGAAACTCTAACTCGACATAATGACCATGAGAACGCCTTGGAACCTTAGGGTTTACGGCAGTTCAGCAGTACCAGTAGCGAGGCTTGGGTTTGCCCTTCCAAGGCTGGTCCATATGTACTGTGGCATATAGTGTATATTATTAAACTGTGCACGAGTGTTGAGCTCTCGGAAAATTATTGGACTTTGATGAATCGATCGGAAAATTCGATGTCATCCGGATATCATATGATGGGATACCTCACGGGAAGACTTGGACCTAGGATCGGTCATATTACGCACACCCAGTAGGCCAGAGTTCGGCATCATTGACGAGATATGTTATGAGCGACCATGATAGTTGGACAGAGATCTTTAGAGGATGTGCCAGAGCGGAACTGTTCCCGTCATCATTTCCATGTTGAGCTGTCGAACCGAAGGGTTATGTAGCTGGAAATTCATAGTGAGAGACGAGAGACTAAGGGCACCAGGCGCCGGACCATGAACAGGAGGCAAGAAGGTATCTTGCTCTGCTAGATTTGGATGCACCGACACCTTCTCGACTGCGAAGGAAGGACATATCGACGACAGTGTTTACGATTGGCGATTTGGTGATACGAATATCACACGTATAATATGTTAGTTATATGTATGCCCTAGTGGCCATTACTGTACATACGATGTATACTGCAGTGGATGCTTGGACATATATAGGGAGGACTTTCTTGCTCGACATGATAGTATGCTATCTGGTTGTACTTTATCATAACATGTACTCTGATTGTCTCTATGTTACATGTTGATAAAGCCCTTTGGATATGTACTCAACTACTGGGACAATGATGAGATCATACTAGTGGGGCCACGGTAGTCGACGAGTGCATCCTATAACTGTTCCTAGTCGAGGGTGTATCGAGACAGGGCATCGATACACCAGAGTAGACTAGCATATACGCATCTTGACCCATATGATGGGTGATGGATGATACCACATCCATCGGTGTTTGACATCAAGGATGGTGTACGGGTGCTCAGTAGAGACTGGGTACACTGGACGGACTCGCCGAGAACTCCCAGATGGTATTATACCTCTCGTCAGATGGCAGTTCTCCGGTGACACTGGTACAGAGTAGTCTGTTGACCCGAGATCGTCATAGAGTCTTGTGTGATTCCAACTGTGCTTTGATTTCCATCAAACCATGTCCAAGAGAGCGTGCAAAAAGGTGGCTTTTGGGTACATTCCCGAATCACATGGAGGCAATGAGCGATAGGAGTGGATTCGTCTCTCCCGGTATAGAGAGTTGATGTTGTGCTGTGATCGATTGGCTATAACTGGAAATCCTTGGCCAGGGTTGCTGAGATTTACTGGTAAGTGTTATCAGTAGTTTCTCGAACTGTTATAGACCTCAAATCGACACGACTTATCGAGCTACCGGGGTCTGACGTTTACCACCCCTAGGCGAGATATGCGACATATCAGACGATGAGACCGGACTGTACGGGAGTGTTACTGTTTGGATTCACAGGAGAATGTACTGGCTTGCTTGTTGATCTTCTGAGCGCTCAATACCCGGGTGGCTGTTACGTTTAGCTGACCACTTGCAGCTTGTGGGTGTTTGATATGATCATCACCTACTGCCGGCGTATTGACGATTCTTTAGAGTCCTACACAGAGGTTTCTTGACTCAGGCAAAACGGAGTAGGAGCACATATGTGATATGTGCGGGACCGAGGATAATGCGGTATGTGATACCGTATTGGATTCTCGCGATATGAGATATCGGCCGGGTATATGTGATATAGCCGGGTCATCGTAATAGTCGGTTATTTGTGAAATAGCCGGATTATCGGATCAAGTGTTGATTCAATAATTTAATGTATAATAATATATATGATATATTAAATTACATTAACTAATATTAGCTCACTAAAAGATTCATTTTCTTACGGGATAACACATTGATATATATGCGATATATGTTAATTGTATTATTTTCTATTGTTACAAATATATTGTATATGTGATATATAATATTGTAACATGTTAGGGTTACAAATTTAACAATGGTTTAGGGTTTAAACTTGGTTAGGGTTTGGATTAGGGTTACCTTTTGCATGAAGCTTCCATGAAGCTTCATGAAGCTTCCATGAAGCTTTGACTTTGTGTTTTGCTTGATATTTTGTGAAGATATTATGTTAACCCAATCCAAACCATTAACTCTAGTTAATTCTCTACAAGGGTTAACTCCTTCATGCTTAACCCTTGGTTAGATTTGTAACCATTACAACAATTCATTATTCATCACAAAAGGATTTAGCTCTTCTTCTTGCTTCTTCCTTCTTGGAAAAAGCTTTCTAGCTTTTTGCTAAGTGATGAAATTGTGTGAGAATATGAAAACAAATGAGAGAAAAAATCCCACTTCATCATCCTCATCTATCCTTGCCTTTTAGATGAGAGTGTTCACTTCATTTTGTGAGTGTTAGCTTGTGTTAATGAAACTTCAAGGTAGATCATCTTTGTTATCGAAGATCGGAAGAAAGATTGCATCTTTCTCTTCGCGGAGCCTCTCGAGAGTCCGGAACACGATGATCGCAGCGAAGAGACCTCAACACGGAGCTTAAGAAGTGAAGGACCGGATCGACTAAGGTTGTAATCCCTCTCACTTAGTGTTAAAGTGTTTAACATGTTAGTTTTCGCATAGACTCTAGTTTAAAGATCCGGCTTTGGGTTGTTCGGCACGGCTAAATTTTTAATCGGGCATGGTTGATGCCTCGCAGAACCTTGTGAGCGTGTCCAGCAACCCTACAGTGGTATCAGAGCCAAGCTAGAGCTTTAGGCGAAGTCTAGACGAAGGTTAAAGTCCGATCGAACAACGAAACCCTAATTTGAACCCCTCTTTGGATATTTTTCAAAAATGTGATTTTTTAAGAATTAAAAATGCTCAGAAAATTAAGCAGGAAAAACTAAGAATTACTGTGAAGTACGGACCTGTAATGCGCTTATTTGACCGCGGTTCCGCGGCCAAAATTGTGAATTAGTCCCTGGAACTTCATATATTTATTCTTAGGTCCTTTCGTGTCGCTTTTTTCTGGTAATATTTTAATTCCACTCAAGTGTTGAGTTTTCTAGGGTTGTATTGGGGACTCGTTGATTCGATTGGATAATTTAACTTTGTTTAGTTTGTCCGGGTAATTTTTAGAACGTGTTAAAAAGTTCGAACGGATATCAATAACTCACTTTTTCCCCTGCCAGAAAATTTCCAAGCGTTGGATTTTTTCGTAGTTTAGGAACGTTCTAAGTCGTGCAAGTAACGAGGTGGACCCTCTAGAAGACAACAAACCTTAACTCGATTATGTGACCGTCTTGAACTGCCTCTAAACTTTAGGGTTTGGGGAAGTACGGTGTGCCACATGTGAGGCGTTGGCTTGACCCTTCTACGGCTGCACCATTGGTACTGTGGCATGTGATGGATGTTTTTAAACTGATTTCAAGTGTTGAGATATATTGGGGAAATCTTGGGTGTTTGATTATTCGATCGGAAAGCTTAACATTGTCTATTTATCTGGAATGTGATACAATATTTGGAATCCACATGTAGTTATGAGATAACTAATTTGAATATTATAAACATAGCAGTTTTGTCTCAGATGATCGGTTGCCACGGAATTTTGATGTGATCAAAAGTCCGTCGCAATCACGTAGCGTACGCGGATACTCGCCGGGTAAACTTAAAAGACAGCCACGCCCCATAGCCCCGACCAAGTGACTGTAGGAGAACCCCATCGCCAAAAGCATCCGTTCGGGTGCTCGCGGCAGCGGTGTTCCGCCTTAGTGCACTTCGTCGACGGTATCCGGGGGTGCGTCCGTCTACTAAATTTTGCGACGAGCAGTCGATCAGGATGTCGGGAATCTTGTTGAAATACCCAACTTAATATTGAAAAGAGTTTTCGATAATGAGACTAATATGCGGGGTTTATAATTGTTAGGCATGCGATGTCTAAGGAATTCATTTGGTTAAGCATGTGATGTCTAAGGAGGTTGCGGATTCCAACTGTTGTAGTTTTACACTTTCTTTTCTGTGACCGTAAGCGTAGTATGCGGTGTATCGCCGGCTTCGTTGCTATACATCAACGACAATCAGGATACGCATATTTACTTACGTTGATGATATGTGATATTATGTGTTGCTGTGATATGTTATATTGGATCGTCGCGTTTGAATAGCCGGGGGTTTTAAGTGAGATGAGAGTTTTTTCTTTTTCTTTCATGTAAAATTCAAATGTGTGTAATATTCTTTTATTGGGGCACTTTCGGGCTGAGGATGATGTCACTATTGTATATTATTTACTTTTCCGCATTAGGTTGACCCAAGGTGGGGAACCGGGTTCTAGGGTCCAGTGGGAGATCATCTCGAGGAGTCGAGACAGGGTCTCCTAACCCTAGAATTGGCAGTGTTACTTGCCGCTCTCGTAGGGGTCTAGGGATGTGTGTTTGTCTATTCATCGCGACCGTGGAATCCGTGTTTTATACAGGCTCGTATTAAAAACACGGACGTCCTAGTATATCCAATATTTCATATATGTTCTTCTGCTGCAATGTTCTATGATGAGATCATATTACTGCCTGAGACGAATGTTTATATTATATATATGAGATATATATTATATATTGTTTATTTCGTTTCATATCTGTTGCTTGTGAAGCATAATAAAACGTGACTTCATTAATGAGATTAATGAAATAAAAGAAATCTAAAGATGTTGTAGAAACTTGTTTAAAAACTGGTAGCTCTAGTTCTTCCTTTGCATAGCGGTGTTCCTTGTAGAACATCCAGCACCTTATTCGATAAGGAAAGAGCCGAGATCTCTTCACCGGGAATGACCTCTTTAGTGAAACTAGCAGATGCTACAAACTCGGTTTGTCTTTTTTTTGCTTCTATAGTTCTTGCTTTGCATAGTGATATTTGTGAAATATCCTGCACCTTATTCGATGAGGAAAGGGCCAACGATCCCTTCACCGGGAGTGACCCCTTTAGCAAAACTAGAAAAGCCTCAAAAACACTTCATTTAAAATCACTCGATTCTACAACGATATCAAGTTCATTACACAAAGGGTTTTCTTAAAAACCTTTCGTAGCCCTCCGTCATTTCAAATAAGTCCTACTTAGTATTCGTGCTACGTTTGTTGACCTCCGTCAAGGCGTAGTATGCGGTAGCTAACTAGTATTTGTCTGTTTATGCATATGATGCAGATTGTTTTAGGGTAGTCGTGCGGCCTTGTTGACCTCCGTTAAGGGTCGTGCGGGTGGGTTTAATTCAATCAGGAAATGACGGGTAGAACTTGACTATCAGCCTATGGTTTTTTGACCTCCGTCAAGGTCATAGGACGCTAGGGGAAAAATATTATTGGGAATTTCAAGTGTTGAAATTTGCAATGAGATTGCATACCTTCTATGAGATAGTTGGATCCCGATACCCGCTGCGAGTAAGAGTTACTCCTGGGAGTGTTTTACACATTACAATTAGCCGATCAAGTAGGTGTCTAGAAAGGTGTTAACGGGGTTACGCCCCTGGAAAAACGAGGTTTACTTTAATTAGGTCCGTGCGAAAGCACGGGGAACCTCCCTCAAAGTACCGACACTGGCCTGGCTGAAAGATTGGCGAACTTATAGTGTGTAATTAATCCCGGCTAGTCTTTCCTTTTAGGGTTTGAAGGAAGATTTGACTAAAACAGTGGGAGACATCCTGATTAGATATATTAGATAACCAATCTAATCTTGCAAGAGCATACGCTGAGTGTTTTCTTCTCTCTCTCTCACTCCAGGTAGCGACCATATCACGCCTTAATCAAGATAATATAACAGATGAATTGACCAAACCCGCTTGTTATACTGAGCTGGGGGAACGTTTGTCCTGCTCCAACTTATAATTGTTATAAGACAGAGCAGGAAATTGGGGAATACCAGATTTCCCGTGCCGCCCAAACGAAGAAAGTGCATGCTGATGCATCTTTTTCGGGTGTGTTCATTACAGAGAACTGTTTCTCAGTATCCTTTACGTCCTGGGTATGAGATACTGGATTAGGATCCCGCATATTTAATTTGTTACATGGGCTACAGAAAGGTAGAGAACTGAGAACGGGTGATAAGTTTCATGAGACAGAAAACGGTGCAAGTGTTGCAGCCAAGTCTGTTGGTCACTATCACCATGTATTACAAGAATACATTGATTCTGAACGAATGCTATTAGATACCGAACCTGATATACAACATCATATCAGTCTCTTTATTAGTAAAGAAAGGATATAATTTTGTATTGTTGGATAATGTTTTGAACATTTCCTATATCAAGAGTTGATCGGTTCAGGCACGTTATCTAAAACACTACTACAAATAAGGGTTGCCCCTACGGATTTATCGGTAGGGGCAACCCACTGCCCCTACGGATATATACGTAGGGGCGAAAAAAGACCCCGTAGGTGCAAAGGCCGCAGGTGCAAGTTGAGGCCCTGAACTTGCCCCTACGGACAAATTCAAGCCCCTATGGATATATCGGTAGGTGTTATAGCCCCTACGGAGTACCCCGTAGGGGTAATAAAATCATATATGTAATTTTTTTTTTTGAATATATTGTATATACCTACGGATATATCCGTAGGTCCTTTTTCTACCCCTACGGATAGCTCCGTAGGGGATATAAAGTAGCCCCTACGGATACGTCCGTAGGGGCCATTCCCAACACCCTGCACTGAGATCGGGGGGAAAAATATCAGGAAACCTGATATTTTGCCCCTACGGATAAATTCGTAGGGGATAAACAATTGCCCCTACGGACATATCCGTAGGGGCTCTACCAACACGCTGCACTGATATCAGGTGGGAAAATATCAGGTTTCCTGATAGTTTGCCCCTACGGATAACACCGTAGGGGCAACGTATGTACCTGCGGCTTAATCCGTAGGTACATATTGTCTGTATTTTTTTTTTAAAAATGGGCTGCTAGATTTTTTCCCGCCCTGTGCACAATACTATATACATCAATCAAATCATATATTGCAGTATTCATAATCACATCTCACGCATATATATAATATACAAAAGAAACCCAAAAACTGAATATGATATAAATACAAACCAATATCAATATCTTTTCAAAATGTAGTACAATGTGATATAAATACATGTTTCAAAAAATAAGAACCAAAAAGCTACCCTAGTTCGGTCCAGCTCCACCTCCGAATAACGTTAGAATAACGCGCGCCTGCTCATCGGTCAATACACTCTGCAATGCTGCATATAAGGGAGTCTGAGCGGCATGTGGAGCTGGCGATGTGGTCTGCGCAGCCGCTGTCGAGGTAGTCGCTTGCGGAGCCGCGGCTGCGGGAGTCTGAGTGGGCAGTGGAGCTACAGGAGCTGTCTGCGGAACCGCAGCCGATGTAGTGGCTTGCGGAGCCGCAACCGAAGGAGATGCATGTAGAGGCTCGGCCGATCTACCCTGTCGCGTCTGGACATAACGTGTGTAAGAAGCGTGTAAGAACTGTGTATTATTCGAATTCGTTTCATTATTAAGTTATTTCGAAACCCTGTTTGGATATCTAGTTTGGAAAAGCGTTGTTTATTTTAATTACATATGTATATATGATTAATCAAACTTAAGTCTAAAACCAAATAAGCTCAAGCTACGTACTAATTATGGATATGTTGATATGTATATAATACGAAATGATATTTTACTATAAAGTAGTATACATACCAGCATCTCCTTCAACTCCTGAATGGTGGCCCTCAAGCTATCCAGTTCCTGATGGACATGCCGGCCACTGGAGACGGAGGAAGTAACCGCCGGGGTGGAGTCCAACCTCATATGGGCCCTGCTAGGGCCCAATCCCCGGCCTCTCTCCTAACCTCCGTGGTGCCCTCCGTGCGCGGCGTCCAGAACTGGGGTCAGCAGCCTCGGATCGTTCTGTCCGGTAAAATCGATCCCCGAGGCCTGGGCCTGCTCAACCACCCGCTCCTACACCCACATTAAGCAGTAAAGTATAAGTATAAAATTTAAACTTGAACCTTCCAAAACTAAAATTTCAAATTTGGGTAGAAAAAATATTAACACTTACGCAGTACTCCTGGGTAGCGACGTCGGGACATCGAAGCTCGCCCGTGGCTGGATCTGTCGAGGTGCCGTGGACGGCAAGATATGCGGACAGCACGCTCGGTATACCACCTGACGCCACGGTCCGAGATGTCTGCAATATTAGAAAGTAACTCTTAATATTAGAAATATTAGAGAATAACTCTTAATATTGCAGAATATTAGAGAATAACTCTTAATTTACCGATAACTCCATGGCTCGAGTAATGTTCCTCGAGCCACCTGTGTAAGTGGGGCGACCCCTCTTCGCCGACTTCCTGTTCTCCGTATTCTGAGCGGCCTGTTTCTGCACAACGCATTAACATTTAGTTTTCTAATTAAGAAACACAAAGAAATAAATTATATCATAAATAATGAATTAAATTTAAAATACATACTTGTTTGCGTTCGGAGTCGAAATAAGCGCACAATAGAGGCCATGTCTCTACGTCGACTCTCGCAAACGCCGGAGTAGATAGGAGGGCCGCTCTCTCTGCCTCGGGGGTCGCTATCCACAGGGAGTAGCAGTCGGCCTTCAGATCATTCCTGTTGTATCGGACCTTGGCCTGCATGTTCTTCATCAGGCCATTGTACAGAGCATGAAGGTCGAGCACCATCCCCGAGTGATCAGGGTCGGCTACAGGCTGAAAATCGTAATCCAACTGAAAATACAAAAAAAAACATTGTTATTAGATTGCAAGTGTTAATAATAAATATATTGGATAGATCAAATGAAAATATATATTAATACATACCCGAGCCTGATCAAAGAAGAGGGCGAATGAGCGCTGGTGCTGCTCGCCCCACTCAACGTGAAGTGGATAGTTCTTCACAATCCGGCTCTCGTCCCCCAAATACCGGCCGAACCTCTCGGCATGAGGACCGGTATAGCGATAGTCAAGGGTAAAAAATAGGGGGAATGCTGCCTCCCCCCTAGCTCTATCAGGCCTCAGCCTATGGGACTGATTCGGGCCTCGAGTCCCCCTCTGGGGATGGAGAGGCCCTGCGTCTGCACGAAATATCAAGACAATCAATAATAAGACAAAGTTGTATTAAGAAATCAAGGTTAAACAAAAATTCAAGTTTGATATATACCTCCGGTGATTAGCGCACGAGCCTGGGCCCGAGCAGCAGCATGAGCGGGACGATAGTTCCTCCGGTGAGGAACAACCGGGGACCCGGACCCGGACGCATCCCCTCCAACTATAAAATAAACATCGACGCTAAATCTCCATGAAGTTCATATTTATTCTATATAGCATATGTAAAATAAATAAATATTTTAAATTTATTCATACTAACCTGCAGACGATGCGGAGGGTATGGAAGCGGCAGGAGTGGCCCCTGTGGAAGGTGTGGACGCACCACCTATAATTAGACAATTAAAAATAGATTTATAAGTAATTGCAAAAAGAATGTGTAGATCAATAATATAACGTTCTAAATCAATATGCATGAACTATAGGACATATAAACATACCCGCAGGTGCGGTGGTGTCACCACCTACAGCTAGACAATAATAAAAATTGCTAAGTAAGAGCAAAAGGAATGTGTATATTTATGATATAGCATTCTAAATCAATATACATACACTATATGATATATAAACATACCTGGAGGAGCGGGGGTGGCCTCTGTCCCAAATGTGGACGCATCACCAACAACTAGACAATTAAAAATAGATTTTATAAGTAATTGCAAAAAGAATGTGTAGATCAATAATATAACGTTCTAAATCAATATGCATGCACTATAGGACATATAAACATACCCGCAGGTGCGGTGGTGTCACCACCTACAGCTAGACAATAATAAAAATTGCTAAGTAAGAGCAAAAGGAATGTGTATATTTATGATATAGCATTCTAAATCAATATACATACACTATATGATATATAAACATACCTGGAGGAGCGGGGGTGGCCTCTGTCCCAGATGTGGACGCATCACCAACAACTAGACAATCAAACATTGACAATATAAGTAATTTTGACATAAACAGGCATGAATATCTGTAATATTAAATTGAAAATGGATATGCGTGCAGTATACCTGGATGTGTGGCAAAATCCACACGGAAGGAGGCATCCGAAGGGGTCTCCGATCTGGGTGCAAGACCGGCCCTCTGAAGCTCCCTACGGAGCTCTCCGGGTGGCAGAACCGCTCTGCCTCTGCCTCTGCCTCTGCCGCGACTGGAGCTCCTGCCGCCCCTCACTGCTCCCGACATCGTCATCAAATCTAGATAAACGGTTCGTGGACGCATTAGACAATCATTAAAAGTATTGACTATATATGATCTAGAGCGTAAAATGTGAAGTAATAATATAACATTACAGATATCCTTTTTCATTTCGTGGGCGCATCATACATATCTACTTGGATTTCATCGTCGATGTCATTTCTAACCCACGTAACTTCATGATCGGTCGAAGACAACCCGTCCTTCGAAACAGACGGTCGGAGCACTTTAAGCCTTCTCTCTTCTTCGTCCTCATCGCTGTCCTCGTATTCTGGGACATCGTAGACATCTCTAGGTTTCCATCGGCATACAACACTCCACCCCGGATGCTTCAAACACTGTGAGTAGTATACTTGGAACGCTTGGTTCGGAATGATAAACGGATCGTCCTGACCGTAAAATCGAAGTGTGTTCACACTGGTCAATCCATATTCATCTTTCCAAGTCCCAAGACTGCTTCTCCACCTGTCTGTATCGGTTCGCGGATCGTACCAAGTACAGTGGAATATATAAAAGGGTTCTGATCGTCCGGGATAGTGGATGCCGAGTATACAATTTAAGTACCCATAGTAAATCACACCGTCCGATCCTACCGTCGCAATACCACTATTCTGAGTGATTCTAGATGTTTCTATGTCCTTAACTTCGAATTTGTATCCAAGGACACCAAATCCTTTGTAATGTGCAACCTCCATACTAGGAAATTGAGCTAAACATCTTGAATCACTCTCAAATGATGCAGACAAGTTCGGATCGTGGATCTAACAAAACAAATTTTACGATAAATACATAACGATACAAGTTTAGATTAAAACTGATAGCAATAAAATGTAATTCGAATAACTTACATGCTCTGTGACCCAATCACAAAAATTATCCTGATGGTATTTTTCCAAACGCTCTTCGTTCCAATCAGGATGCCCCTCACGTACCTCATTAAAATGAGTTCTGTTTTCGACAAATAATTGTGACATTAATATTATGTCATTTCATACACACACAAACACAGATATAACAATTAATCCAAAAGAACTTACTCTCTAATTTGTTCAAGACATACGCAATTAAGCAAGATAAACCGGTATATCTTGTTGATAAACATAGTGTCTACCCTCTTATACTCGGCTTTACCATATGGCCCGTCTTGAATTCTTCGTGGTCGGTTAAGCCTTGTCTCAATGTTCTCGTCCAGATAGCGGGAACAAAATGTGGTTGCTTCATCAAGAAGATAACCTTGCATGATAGAACCCTCTGGTCGATTTTTATTGCGTATATACTTCTTAAGAGTGTAAAGGTACCTAATGAGAATATGTTGAATAAATAAACACGGGCATACATGACAAAAATAAATTTATAAATTGCGCGAAACGAAAAATTACACGTACCTCTCGACGGGATACATCCATCGATATTGTACCGGTCCGGCTAACTTCGCCTCAGTTGCAAGATGAACCGTCAAGTGTATTATGATATCGAAGAATGACGGTGGGAAAATACGCTCAAACTTGCAAAGTATCAACTCAATAGAATTTTCTAGTTTATCCGGCGTCGCAACCTCCAGCGTTTTAGCACACAACTCCCTGAAAAAACAACATAGGTCGTTGATTACTAGACCAACCGAGTCGGGGAGAGAAGTCCTGAGGGCTAATGGAAGAAGGTGCTCCACGATAACATGGTGGTCATGACTTTTCAGCCCATCGATCTTGCCCTTCACAATTTTTATTTTCTTGCTGAATGATCCTGAGAAACCTGTGGGGACTTTCAAATCATGCAACACCTGCAGGAATCTTTTCTTCTCTGGTTGTGACATATGATAAGTGGCATTGGGAAGTACAAACTTGCCCGGTTTACCCGCTACCGGTTTAGGGTGCAGTTCACTTCTTATTCCCCACTCTTGTAGATCCATCCGGGCATTCATGTTGTCTTTCGATTTCTCGTCTTTACACAGAAGCAAGTTAAGTATGTGCTCTGATACTCCCTTCTCTATATGCATGACGTCCAGACAATGACGCACTGAATTTGTAGACCAGTACGGAAGCTCGAAGAAAATGCTTAACTTGTTCCAATATTGTGGTTTGACCTGTCTCGTCGGATCCATCCCGAAGGTCACGTTATTGTAACCATCACATTTAGCAGTCACGTCCTCTCCGGACAATGGGGATGGAGGCCCAAGAAGCTCCTGATGACCATCAAAGTGAACCGTGTCTAACCTATAGGGGTGGTCTGGAGGCAGAAAACGTCGATGGCCGCAATAACAAACCTTCCTGCTAAAATTCAAAAATTTTGATGTTGTGTGTTCATGGCAATGAGGACATGCTTTGTGACCATGTACGGACCAACCTGAAAGCATTCCATACGCAGGAAAGTCATTAATTGTCCACATTAAAGCCGCAAGCAGTATGTAGGTTGTATTTGTGTTTGAATCATATGTCTCTACACCATCAATGAACAAAGTTTTCAGCTCCTCAATCAGATGTCGGAGATAGACGTCGATATTGTTCCCCGGTGAGTTTGGTCCGTCGATAAGAAGAGGCATCATAAAGTATGATTGGTCCATAGCCAACCAAGGCGACAGATTATAAATTATCATTACAACGGGCCATGTACTGTGACTTCCAGCCATATAATTGAATGGGCAGAAGCCATCGGCAGCCAGTCCGAGCCGGACATTGCGGGGATCGCTACTGAATATTGCGTGCCTCCTATCGAAATCCTTCCATGCCGGTGAATCTCTTGGATGGCTCATTTTTTCATTTTCTCTTGGAGGAGCACGGTGATGCCAAATCATTGCCTCGGCTGTTTTCTTGCACCTGAATAGCCTCTGTAGCCTCTGTGTTATGGGAAAATATCGTGCTATCTTCATAGGTATATCAGGCTTCTTATCAGAATCTTTCGGCTTATACCTGGCCTCTCCGCATGTTGGACACTCTTTCAAATCTGAATTCTCTTTCCGGTACAACACGCAATTTTTAGGACATGCTTGAATCTTCTCGCACTTTAGACCCAAATCAGACATCATTTTCTGGGCTTCGTACCAGCTTTCGGGCACATTATTTCCCGGAGGCATAGAATCTTTCAAGAACGAAAGAAGCATACGTTGTTTCCAATCCACATACATCCAGTCCTTAACTCTGACGTACTCATGGGCCATGTTAGACTGAATAACATATAAATTGTAGGTTATGCTGACTGTATTGAGAAATATAAGAACGGGATAGTTACTGACAAAGGAGAAAATCCATGTATATGCTTTGTGTGTGCGTTTGTCGTTGAAAAGAATAAATTATCGCACGTTATGTTGACCGATAGACGGGGACTAAGTGGCGCTTTTCATATATGGGTATCGATGGGAATATGAAGGTTTCATATTATCATATATTGGTTTTAACCCGAACATCTCGAATCGCTCTCTGATTATGCGTTTGTATGTATGTGTTCCGGCTGTCGGGGGTAGGCTTCTATCCCATTAAGAATGTATAGAGCGAACGCCCATCACTTGTGCTTTCAACCGTTTCGAGTAAATTTCGGCAGCACCTCCCCGCTGTTCTCCGAGTACACTGTAATAGAATAGATAATCATTTCAAAGCTGTGAAACAACGTTGAAATGAACATCTAATCTATCTTTGTACACGGAGAACCAGCGGAAAGGTACCGACGAAATATCTCGAAACGGATGAAAACACAAGTGAATGAAGGCGTTTGCTTTATACATTCTTAACTTGTCCACACGGGACAAATCTATGGGTTACCATACGATTGAATTTTCTCGTCGCGTAGACTATACGACGGTTGTTAGTATCGAGCTATACTGTCCGATATTTAACAACCTTCGTATAGTTCTAGGTCACGACGAGCATCGCACGTATGTTAACCGATAGACGGGGACTAAGTGGCGCTTTTAGTTTCATATACGGGTATCGATGGGAATATGAAGGTTTCATATCATCATCGAGTATCATATATTGGTTTTAACCCGAACATCTCGAGTCGCTCTCTAATTATGCGTTTGTATGTATGTGTTCCGGTTGTCGGGGGTAGGCTTCTATCCCATTAAGAATGTATAGAGCGAACGCCCATCACTTGTGCTTTCAACCGTTTCGAGTAAATTTCGGTAGCACCTCCCCGCTGTTCTCCGAGTACACTGTAATGGAATAGATAATCATTTCAAAGCTGTGAAACAACGTTGAAATGAACATCTAATCTATCTTTGTACACGGAGAACCAGCGGAAAGGTACCGACGAAATATCTCGAAACGGATGAAAACACAAGTGAATGAAGGCGTTTGCTTTATACATTCTTAACTTGTCCACACGGGACAAATCTATGGGTTACCATACGATTGAATTTTCTCGTCGCGTAGACTATACGACGGTTGTTAGTATCGAGCTATACTGTCCGATATTTAACAACCTTCGTATAGTTCTAGGTCACGACGAGCATCGCACGTATGTTAACCGATAGACGGGGACTAAGTGGCGCTTTTAGTTTCATATACGGGTATCGATGGGAATATAAAGGTTTCATATCATCATCGAGTATCATATATTGGTTTCATATTATTTATAGTTTACTTTATTTTATTTAATATATATAATTAAATATATTGATAAATAATATTTGCAACAGAGAATCAAATTACCGAAATGCCCCATTTCATCTCCAAAGCAATTTATTTCCCCCAAATTAAAACCCCTCCAAAATCCCAAAAGAACCTTATCTATCTATATCAAAAAATTGAAGCAGCAAGCAGTGCCATTTCCTTCTCTTCTCCCAAAACCCAGCTCGCCTTCAATCTCTCCAACTCATCCTAACCCCAACCCAGCCCCAGCCGAACCCCAACCCAACACCAAACCCTAACCCGGCCTAACCCTAACTCCAACCCAGCCCCAGCCGAACCCCAACCCCAACACCAAACCCCAACCGAAACCCTAACCCTAACCCTAACACCAACACCAGTCGTCGAACCCCAACCGCCGATCGAACCCGTACCCTAACCCTAATCCTAACCCTAACCACAACCGATACCTAATCCTAACCCTCATTGATCGCTACCCTAACATCATTATAATAATGTTTAACTAATTACCTGTAGGCGACGACGGAGACGCAATCGGCGACGACAAGGGCGATGGCGACAACGAGAACGGAGCACGGTGGCGACCACGAGATCACTGCGCAGGTGTGGCGACGACGATTCGGCTTGGATTTGGTGACGACGAGATCACTGCGGCGACGGCGGCGACGACGATCTCGATTTGGGAAAATATGGTTTCGCGCGAGAATAGGAAAAAGAAATAATCAGCGTAGGGATCGATCTCTTAAATCCCTATTTATATGCCCCTACGGATATACCCGTAGGTGCTTGGTTTGCGCCACCGTAGGGGCAAAAAACACTTTAAGATTTAATGAATTTTAAATAAATATTGAACGACCGTAGGGGCAACCACTTTGCCCTACGTATTAATCCGTAGGGCCAAACTTTTATTGCCCTGTCACGACCCGAAAGAGCACGTGACTGGCCCTTGAACCATATGAAGTCTATAGGACTCCATCTGATCCAAGTAAGCCAAAAGCCCAGAAATCTAAAACCATTTTTAAGAATAAGTAAAGAAACTGGTTTAAAGAAGTGAAGAAAAACATGTTTGAAATCAAGGTTTTTAAATAACTAAGCCGAATATGCATTTTTAAAAACAGTACAGTCTTTTCTAAAAATTTCGGCAGAGTTTCTTTTGTAAAACTGGCCCCGAATGGGGTATAACAAGGATAACAATATATGCAATGATAAAGGCATCCCCAAGCGGGAGCTAGCTCTTCGTCAATCGACGGTCACCACCACACATGCAACAATAATATACAACGCCAAGTGGCGAGGATCAAATCCAAAAGAAAGCTCAAAAGCAACAAGAAAACCGCAACACTACTAAGCGCGACTCTATGGTCGAATAATACATCACTAGTCTAGGTCTGAAACAATATACGAGTTTTGGTTGACGGATATTCTAGATACAATGAATAATATAAATACAACGGCGGTTCTGATACAAAAGAACCCACCTATCCAAGCAAATCACCCAAAAGGAAGCAGTGTGCCAGAAATGCCGCTATAGAACTGTACGGCAAACCTGCAAGAACTGGGGCACAACGGGGGTGAGTTGCCAACTCGTGAATAGAAAGATATCTACAAGCAGAGATCGAATGCATGACCCAACCTAGGTCAATACGATCAGATATAAAGAAACCTCAATATGAATAAAGCTGAAGCATGCTAAACTGGCAATGTAATCTCTATACGTGAATGTAGTGCCAAGTGCTCGTGCTAGTGCCTCAGGTAATAGTATGTCATGAATATGAGGTATGAATGCATGAAAGCAGAATACATGTAAATGAAGAAACTGTTTTCATAATTTAATGAGATTTCCCTTGTATTTTTAGTTGAGGTATCATAATGAAATCAGCATAAAACAGTGCCTAGCATCGGCACAAAACGTAATCCCAATATCTCGATATCTCTGTATCACAGTCTCTGTACCTCGAAATCTCGAAATCCCAATGTCTCAATCATAATATCTAGGGCGCCGTCAGTCCAGACCGGCCCCTACCATCCATCTCAAGACCACGACGGTATCCTCCGGATATCCGACGCGTCGGGTAAAATCACCGGTAGGTAGTGCTCCCCTGCCAGGCTCACATCGTCATCACCACGCGCTTCTTGCCCCGGGGCACCTTACCGGGTCCACCATGTACCCGAAACGGTTCATCCGTCTCCTCGAATCGGGTTTCCAAATCCATCAGCAAACTCATGGTGGACGACTCATACATCATGGGAAAACCGCACTTTTTATTTTAAAGAGAGAAAAGAAGTTTATATAAGTTTTGCGGTTTTCCCCCAAATCCAGAAAATCTCATGGAAATCCGAATCCAATCCTCAATAGCATGTAAACAGTGCATACAGGCATAAAAATCCATGAATAATAACATGCATGATGTAACAACTAATAATTACAATGTCTAATCTAGCATATACGGCAAGTACACTAATATCATGTCTAAATTATTAGCTAACAACCTATGTCGATGCAATAATATTTTCTAAGGTGTACGTGACATGGCAATTACCGATGAAGATGTGTGTGAGCCGGCAAGTAAGTGTACGTGGTACATACGCATCATCGGTAATGGTGCTGGTGTCCTAACAGCATAACATCAATAAAGGAGTATGAAACATAATATAAGCATGCGATGCGATGCGAACCACAATAATGAGCGGAAGCTGAATACTAGACGCAACTATAACTAATCTGCATTAATCTAAAATAACCTCTACAATTGGTGCCTTTTGAAATAACACGAATCATGGGGTTTTGAAAATAGGGGCTACGGTGTTTTTATGAAAAGATACGTCTTTTGAAATATCCGTAGGATCCCTTGGGCTGTCTTTTAAAATACCCACGATTCGTTAGTTTTTGAAATAGGTAGGAGTCTAATCTAATCTAACAACCATCTTAAACTATACGGCTGAACTAACAAGTAGAGCTACGGGTGAGGAAACCGCCTAACATCTGAGTCGATACATATACATACATGTATATATATTAGTCGGTGATCCCGCCTCAATAATATCATATCCGATACCCTATCTATAATCAGACATCCCAAGTCAAGAGTGCGGATCAATCATCAAAATATAGCTTGTACGTAAATCCGTCGTACGGCATCCCAAATCTGGGTACGGGTCAATATCACATTCATCATACTATTTATCTGGTATCCTCTTTATCAAATGTCATGATCGGGGTACTGATCTACGTCTAGTACAATATTGATACCCTCTATGTATGCATGCAGGTGTAAGAATCACTACGTCAAAAGACCCGCTAAAACATCGTGTCGTATCTCAATACGAACCAAATCACATCACCGATCTCCTGGCCTCAAGCCCAATCTCATCGACTCATCTCAAATCCCAAATACTATCCTCAAATCCAGTATATAAACACATAGTCCCATACCCATGTGTAGATATACGCACCATCATATGCACTCTAATAAATGAAAGAATGAATGCAAGTATGTGTGTAAATGTATGTGTGAGTGCAACCACTACTCTAGGGTTCGCACTAAACTAAACCAATATATTCTTATCATCAAAATATCATTATTACCATCAATAACCCTAAACAACACATAATAAATATTCGTGTGTATACGTATTCGTATACATCACCACGGACTGCGGGGGTGCTATACGCCATCCACCCGACTTCTCCCCACAGATATAAATCTACTCACCTTGCTTCTCGTGTGCCAAAGCCGATGTCGCTATCTTCACCTCCTTTGCCTCAACATCACGCGGGGTACCTACAAGTATATCACAATGCTAAAGCACATGAAAATCACATCGGAAACCAAAATAGCACACGCTACCCGCATAGGTAAAAACCTATCGACTCGCATGTAAACACAATCAAAATCCACTTGTCGTTGACGTCCAAACGCCACCCGACAGGAATGAATCACCAAATACCAAAATCCATGCTAAAACAAGTCCCAAATTATACACCAACATAGGAAAATCAACCCAGATTTCACCCTAGATGGAATCAGTCAAAACTAGACATACTCAGGGTCAAAACTAGAGGAAATGGGGGCATGCACAGAAAACGAAGCAATTCCTTAAAATACCTTATTTTAGAATTTTCCATAATTTTTCCCCATTTATCTGTATTTAATTATACCAGAATATTAAAATATTCATTAAAATAATATTAAATTATAAAATTTCCCAAAAATCATATTTTATTATTTTGAAGACGTTACAATCTACCCCCCTTAAAGAAATTCGGTCCCCGAATTTAAATTTAAACCCCCAAATACTAAAATATTTCAATACAAATTCCAAGTCATCGGGGCTCCGAAATCATCTATACATAAAACATCATAGCGCAATGCATGCGCATGAGTACTGAGCAGATAACTCAAAAGCAACACTCCATCAAGCATCCGCAATCATCGGAGTCATGGTAACGACACAATGTCAAATCCAATACAAAATCAATATGATATGGACCAAGACTATACATGTAGACATCCAATCTATACATGTAAATGGCTGATGCAAATGTATGCCAAATCTTTTTAAGTCGCTGTGCGATGCGCGTAACACTGCACAGTGGCGGACGTTTCTCATAAGAAAATAACTATATATGTGTATATATATCCTTTGTTTAATATGTACGTTCCGCCGTTTTGAAAACAGTTTAGAAGGGTTTCCTTGTTTTTAAAAGGTTTCGTGTCATATCGGACACGTAGGTATATACTGAGACTATAGCTCTCTTTTCGGAAATCCCTTCGATAACTATCGATGCATGCAAAATATATCCAGGTACTGCCCACTGACTAGTCCTGCTCAGTATGAAAGCAAATATCCAACATCATAAAAATGTACTGCTCCAAAAGGAATAAATCCCAAAAATCACATAACACCACCCTGTGCGTCTGGTGCGCACGGAAATCAAAATCCATATATGTGCTAAACATGTGCACAAAACAACATCTAGGTGCAACGGGTGTGCACGAAGCATCTGTCATAGGCAACGTGTGCCTGGCAGCCAAAACAGGTGCATCTGACATGCACGAAGAATCTCGATTTAGTGCATCTGGTGTGCCCCAAAATCGTATCTCAAAACATGCGCCCAACATGCGCGAAAATCCAAATCGGTGCATCCATCATGCACGAATGAAAATCTAGACCCTGCGCACTCAATATGCACGGAATCACAAAATCCAATAGCAACGTCGAATATGCGTAAGTCCAGTCAAAAGCACGGAGTGCAAGAATCCACATCAATATCACAATCAAAATCGACATACCGAAAGGCATCAAATCGAAGTCAGATGCAATCGTAATGCACAAAATATAAATCCGGTGCAACAAAGGCACGAAATATAAATCTGATGCGATAAACGCAAGAAACATAAAACTGGTGCGACAAATGCACGAAGTATAGAACTGGTGCATCCCATGCACAAATACCAAGCAATAACTCAAATACGTAAGCAGCAACACCAAGTGTATCCAGATATGAAGAAAATCATAAACGTGTGCAGCTGCGGGCACAAAACACATATCGATACACTACAAGCACATATAAGCTATACCGAGTGCAAAATCAAAACACTAAAATTACATGAAACTCTGCTGGAAGCGTAAATCAAATCACCAGTATAAAATAGGCATGAAATCGCAATCAACAGCTCAAGAGTAATAACTATGTACAAGGTATAAATACCCAGTAGGTGCAACCATGGTGCACAAAATCAAATATCATGAAACTCAGTCATCAAGACTAAATCATGTGAATAGATCGCCCAAAATACCGAAATCCAAAGCAACGGATACGTGATAATCAAATCACAAAATCACAAATCATAATTACCGTCGTCGGTATACCATCCTTCAGGGTCGAGAAGGTACCGGAACATCCGATGCTAGCTGCGCAAGATATCTACTTGCCTCTTGCTCGCGGCTGGCGTCCTCTGCCTCTGGTTCCTGATCTTTCCTGTAGATTACCAATCTCGCAATCCATCGGCTCATCGGCCCGGTCAGGAGTACTGACAGGAACGATTCCGTTCTGGCACTTTCCTGGTCACCTTTCGGTCAATCCTCACGACCGCTCGTAAGGCAGCGTATCACTAGCGTCGGCCTCTGGCTCTCTGAAAGCACGTCACACATCTGATCCTGGGTGCAAACATCATTGCAGCAATGTCCTGGAAGGAATCCTGTTCAAGGTCTCTTCCGATCATGCCTATGCCGATCTGTACAGAGGCTGGCTTCCTGCACAACCTCTTCTCGCTCAAAAACACCTGTGTCCTCAGCACAATATTTTCTCGGAAACTGGTCACATTCCAACGTCTCTGTAAGCATATCAGGTCTCTAGTCTCGACGGGAAGCAATGACAGCTCATCAGTGTCTCACACGAACCTCTTGTTCCAACTGTCTCTATCGTCGTCCACTATGACGTCACGCCAAGCTACTACGCACTGCACTATTCTCGGCCACGGTCAATCTGAAGTCTCTCGCACGGACTCGAAATCGCATATTCTGTAGCTTCATCATTCTGTAGAGGATGTCAGGCCGAACAGGTCCTCGGGAACACGTCCCAACCATCGGAGGAATACTCATCACTCGTCCGTCCCTGATCAATCTGCAACGCATCTGGGTAAGTTCCTTTATCCGAACATGGTCAACTACGTCGTCGACAATGCCGAACTCTGTCCTGCTGGGTGTGCGCAATACGACCACTCCTTGTCTAGGTCTTCTCGTAACGTACTCCAGAAAGGTCCTGTCGAGGTTCCTTTCTCAAATCTCAATCCTGCCGAAATGCCCGGAAGTCATCATCCAATGCTGAAGCTAAAGCTTATTCCGGAACGGCTGCATACCTATCGCGCTTCTCTCTGGAAGATACATCCATATACCACGCCTCGGGGTGCATATCACATCTCTAATGTCAGCGGAGTGGGACGTCATCTCGTCAAAATCTCGTACGAACTCCTTACTCCACCTTGCTCAATGTCGACTGATTCGGACTTAACTCATCGTGGCTACACGAACTGCGCTCCGACGGCTACGCTCGCATCTGGAGTCTCCCAAGCAGTGTCCCATCACGATATCCGAAAGATGTCGAACCATCCGATCGACTCGTCAGATCCTCATAATCCCCCAAGAGATCACATCATGGGTACAGTTTAATAGTATCGAGTACATGCCACAGCGTCGGTGGTCCAGCCGTAGAAGGGCAAACCCAAGCCTCACTAATGGCGCCGAGGAACCGCCGCAAACCCGAAGGTTCAAAGGCTTTCACACGGTCATTAAGTCGAGTTAGGGTTTCATTCTTCTAGAGAGTCCATAGAATCACCTGCATGTCTTTCCGTATATTTTAAACTTGGAAAATGGGCTCCTGACATTCGATCGTCTCTATCGACTCTCAACGAACCTGCGTGAAGTCGTCTCTAGCTGGAAACAATCTATCTGATGACCTCGCATCGGTAAACAAACGAACCACCTGTCCTAGTCATTCATCCTCAGGTGACTAGCGACTCGCTATCATCTCTCTAAGTATATGCTCACGCTGCAGTAGCTCCAACCATCTGGGCGACATCTCGTCATTTGCAGCAGCAACTGGCTTATTCTCCTGTACGCCGAACAGCGCCTCAATCCTCCAGGAAAGGCAATACATAGGCGGTCATCTCTGAGTCGGTCTGCTCTAGATCTGAGTAAGACTCTCCACACTGGAAATCTTCAACTCATCAGGGCCCGCTCCGGCGCAAAATCGGACGAATCACCTTCGTCTCTCAAATCGGGTAGACTAGCTGTCATCTGTCTCATATCTGCCTGAAAGCTACGGCAATCTCAGCTCGTAAGCTTCGGAAGCGACATCCTGTCAATCTCAGCAACAGCTGGTCCATCTGTCTGCACGGTAGGCGACATCACAATCTCTAAGGTATGCTGTACATCAACAGTCCTCTCTCAACTGGCAGCTCTAACAATGGCCCGATCATCCGGTGCAAGACCAAGCACTCGCCTCCACTAGAGGTCACAATCACCAACACTAACTCGAGACGTTCCCATGTCACCAGAAAACACAATGGTCGGCCCTCGTACCAAACGAGCTCACACCGGCCGTAACCCTAGCAGCAGCCCAAACTGCCCTCAAACATGGTGACAGGAACCTCAATCGAGTATCAAGGAGAGCACATCAATGGCAAGAAAGGAAACAACAGATCCAAAGTGGATACATGATCATGGGAAGGAACAGCATCAATAAAGGTATGATCATGAAACTAATAGAATCGGGGATCTCAAATGGATGTATAATCCTGGATATAAAGAGGATCACTGATCTCGAAAATATGTACATCCTAAGGTTCCTTAAGCGGAGTGGCGTGTCGTAAGTATGCCGCGGAACATACCAACGGTACGTCACTCTACTTTAGTTACCTATTCCATCAACCAAGGGTCATCCTACACGACGAAAGTTCGGGTCTAATACCCCCTCGACCAAGTCTAAGTTCCGTAAGGTCAAGCCTAAGTTCCGTATATATATAAACGCCCTAGGCTCCACATAGTCAAACTTAGACTCGAACCAAGGTCAACCTAGCGCTCTGATACCAACTTTGTCACGACCCGAAAGAGCACGTGACTGGCCCTTGAACCATATGAAGTCTATAGGACTCCATCTGATCCAAGTAAGCCAAAAGCCCAGAAATCTAAAACCATTTTTAAGAATAAGTAAAGAAACTGGTTTAAAGAAGTGAAGAAAAACATGTTTGAAATCAAGGTTTTTAAATAACTAAGCCGAATATGCATTTTTAAAAACAGTACAGTCTTTTCTAAAAATTTCGGCAGAGTTTCTTTTGTAAAACTGGCCCCGAATGGGGTATAACAAGGATAACAATATATGCAATGATAAAGGCATCCCCAAGCGGGAGCTAGCTCTTCGTCAATCGACGGTCACCACCACACATGCAACAATAATATACAACGCCAAGTGGCGAGGATCAAATCCAAAAGAAAGCTCAAAAGCAACAAGAAAACCGCAACACTACTAAGCGCGACTCTATGGTCGAATAATACATCACTAGTCTAGGTCTGAAACAATATACGAGTTTTGGTTGATGGATATTCTAGATACAATGAATAATATAAATACAACGGCGGTTCTGATACAAAAGAACCCACCTATCCAAGCAAATCACCCAAAAGGAAGCAGTGTGCCAGAAATGCCGCTATAGAACTGTACGGCAAACCTGCAAGAACTGGGGCACAACGGGGGTGAGTTGCCAACTCGTGAATAGAAAGATATCTACAAGCAGAGATCGAATGCATGACCCAACCTAGGTCAATACGATCAGATATAAAGAAACCTCAATATGAATAAAGCTGAAGCATGCTAAACTGGCAATGTAATCTCTATACGTGAATGTAGTGCCAAGTGCTCGTGCTAGTGCCTCAGGTAATAGTATGTCATGAATATGAGGTATGAATGCATGAAAGCAGAATACATGTAAATGAAGAAACTGTTTTCATAATTTAATGAGATTTCCCTTGTATTTTTAGTTGAGGTATCATAATGAAATCAGCATAAAACAGTGCCTAGCATCGGCACAAAACGTAATCCCAATATCTCGATATCTCTGTATCACAGTCTCTGTACCTCGAAATCTCGAAATCCCAATGTCTCAATCATAATATCTAGGGCGCCGTCAGTCCAGACCGGCCCCTACCATCCATCTCAAGACCACGACGGTATCCTCCGGATATCCGACGCGTCGGGTAAAATCACCGGTAGGTAGTGCTCCCCTGCCAGGCTCACATCGTCATCACCACGCGCTTCTTGCCCCGGGGCACCTTACCGGGTCCACCATGTACCCGAAACGGTTCATCCGTCTCCTCGAATCGGGTTTCCAAATCCATCAGCAAACTCATGGTGGACGACTCATACATCATGGGAAAACCGCACTTTTTATTTTAAAGAGAGAAAAGAAGTTTATATAAGTTTTGCGGTTTTCCCCCAAATCCAGAAAATCTCATGGAAATCCGAATCCAATCCTCAATAGCATGTAAACAGTGCATACAGGCATAAAAATCCATGAATAATAACATGCATGATGTAACAACTAATAATTACAATGTCTAATCTAGCATATACGGCAAGTACACTAATATCATGTCTAAATTATTAGCTAACAACCTATGTCGATGCAATAATATTTTCTAAGGTGTACGTGACATGGCAATTACCGATGAAGATGTGTGTGAGCCGGCAAGTAAGTGTACGTGGTACATACGCATCATCGGTAATGGTGCTGGTGTCCTAACAGCATAACATCAATAAAGGAGTATGAAACATAATATAAGCATGCGATGCGATGCGAACCACAATAATGAGCGGAAGCTGAATACTAGACGCAACTATAACTAATCTGCATTAATCTAAAATAACCTCTACAATTGGTGCCTTTTGAAATAACACGAATCATGGGGTTTTGAAAATAGGGGCTACGGTGTTTTTATGAAAAGATACGTCTTTTGAAATATCCGTAGGATCCCTTGGGCTGTCTTTTAAAATACCCACGATTCGTTAGTTTTTGAAATAGGTAGGAGTCTAATCTAATCTAACAACCATCTTAAACTATACGGCTGAACTAACAAGTAGAGCTACGGGTGAGGAAACCGCCTAACATCTGAGTCGATACATATACATACATGTATATATATTAGTCGGTGATCCCGCCTCAATAATATCATATCCGATACCCTATCTATAATCAGACATCCCAAGTCAAGAGTGCGGATCAATCATCAAAATATAGCTTGTACGTAAATCCGTCGTACGGCATCCCAAATCTGGGTACGGGTCAATATCACATTCATCATACTATTTATCTGGTATCCTCTTTATCAAATGTCATGATCGGGGTACTGATCTACGTCTAGTACAATATTGATACCCTCTATGTATGCATGCAGGTGTAAGAATCACTACGTCAAAAGACCCGCTAAAACATCGTGTCGTATCTCAATACGAACCAAATCACATCACCGATCTCCTGGCCTCAAGCCCAATCTCATCGACTCATCTCAAATCCCAAATACTATCCTCAAATCCAGTATATAAACACATAGTCCCATACCCATGTGTAGATATACGCACCATCATATGCACTCTAATAAATGAAAGAATGAATGCAAGTATGTGTGTAAATGTATGTGTGAGTGCAACCACTACTCTAGGGTTCGCACTAAACTAAACCAATATATTCTTATCATCAAAATATCATTATTACCATCAATAACCCTAAACAACACATAATAAATATTCGTGTGTATACGTATTCGTATACATCACCACGGACTGCGGGGGTGCTATACGCCATCCACCCGACTTCTCCCCACAGATATAAATCTACTCACCTTGCTTCTCGTGTGCCAAAGCCGATGTCGCTATCTTCACCTCCTTTGCCTCAACATCACGCGGGGTACCTACAAGTATATCACAATGCTAAAGCACATGAAAATCACATCGGAAACCAAAATAGCACACGCTACCCGCATAGGTAAAAACCTATCGACTCGCATGTAAACACAATCAAAATCCACTTGTCGTTGACGTCCAAACGCCACCCGACAGGAATGAATCACCAAATACCAAAATCCATGCTAAAACAAGTCCCAAATTATACACCAACATAGGAAAATCAACCCAGATTTCACCCTAGATGGAATCAGTCAAAACTAGACATACTCAGGGTCAAAACTAGAGGAAATGGGGGCATGCACAGAAAACGAAGCAATTCCTTAAAATACCTTATTTTAGAATTTTCCATAATTTTTCCCCATTTATCTGTATTTAATTATACCAGAATATTAAAATATTCATTAAAATAATATTAAATTATAAAATTTCCCAAAAATCATATTTTATTATTTTGAAGACGTTACATGCCCCTACGGATGATATTATCTGTAGGGGCAACCCCTTATTTTACTAGTGAAAGCATTGACGTTCTAAATCAAACTACAGTTCTTAGTATACAGAACACACACGAGGGGAAGAGTTCATAAATGAACGAATCCTTCTTGAGGCATTGTAGACTAGGTCATATCAATGCGACCCGACAAGCTAAGTTATATTTAGATGCATATTTAAATCTGTTTGAATTTACATCTTTTGAAACTTGCCGGTCATGTCACAAAGATAAGATGACCATAGCTCTGTTTATTGGAAACAGAAAAAGAGTTAGTGAACTCTTGGGATTGATACATGATGTATGAAAGTCTCCTGTCTACACATGCCAAGACCGGTTCTTTGTACTTCATTACATTCTCTGATGATCTATCAAGATTCAGACATATGTTCCTGTTGAAACACAAGTCTGAACCTTTTGAGATATTCACAGAATGTAAGTTAGAAGTAGATAACCAAAATACGGGTATAAGTATTATGTCCTTTGATGAGATCAAGGAGGAGAATACTTGAGCACGGAATTCCTGGACTATTCAAAAGGAGAATGAGATTCTCTCTCAGCATTACTCCTCCGTATACACCACAGCACGTCGGTTTATCGGGGCGGAGCAATAGCACCCTATGTGATATGGTGTGCTCTATGATGAGTACTACTGAGTTTCCTATTTCCTTTTGGGAGTTATACACTTGAGAAGCTGCATACCTATTGAATAGGGTTCAAATCAAATCAGTTTCCTACCACTTCATATGTGATATGGAATGGGAAGAGCCCATATCTTAAGTATGTTAAGATTTGGGGTTGTCCGGCCTATGTCTGAAAAGCAAAATCCGGACAAGCTCGAGGTAAAGTCAGATCTATGGAAGTTTGTTGGATATCCTAAGCATTCGCAAGGGAATATCTTCTACCAAACCGAGAAACAAAAGTTTTTTATTTCTCAATATGCCACCTTTGTGATAGGGAAGGAGTTTCCTATGCTACGCTCGGTCAATCTCCGCTTATCACAAGGATTCTCCATATAGGATCAAAACGATACCTCCTAAATCCTGGGTTTTGGATTTATGAGATAGATCTAATTGGATGTTAGGATTCTCACTAGTTGTAGTGAGATGGTATCAATCGATCCTGGGGAGAATCACTGGAAAGGTTCCAGGGTGATAAGGACGACTGAATGTCAGTCGCAGGCATTGTCTATACCCTCAGTGGAGGGACGGTATGTTGGAAGAGTTCCAAGCTAGATACCGTGACATACTAGACGATTAAAGGCAAGATACATCACTACCAAGGATACTACCAAAGAGGCAGTCTGGATATATATAAGTTCATGAGATGAACTTCGTTCTTACCATTGTGTGACAATGGAGTTGTGGTTTTTGCCAAGGAACCCCCCGTCCCATCTGAAATCCAGATATAATTCTTAGGCAGTATCACCTGATAATGGAGATGGTTGATCTCTAGGGAGATCAAGGTTAAGCGAGTGGACACAGAGGACGAAAGCACGGATCCACTCACAAAGGCCTTTTTCCCAGTAGAGACTTTTATGGGATAGTTGAGTATGAGATACTTCAACTACAGCAAATTGTTGGGTATGTGATACCACAACAGATGTCCCTAGTGCTAGTGGGAGATTGTTAGTTATATGTATGCCCTAGAGGCCATTACTGTACATACGATGTATATTGTAGTGGATGCTTGGACAAATATTGATAGTATGCTATCTGGTTGTACTTTATCTTAACATGTACTCTGATTGTCTCTATGTTACATGTTGATAAAGCCCTTAGGATATGTACTCGACTACTGGGACTATGATGAGATCATACTAGTGGGGCTACGGTAGTCGACGAGTACATCCTATAACTGTTCCTAGTCGAGGGTGTATTGAGACAGGGAATCGATACACCAGAGTAGACTAGCGTATACGCATCTTGACCCATATGATGGGTGATGGATGATCCCATATCCATCAGTGTTTGACATCAAGGATGGTGTACGGGTGCTCGGTAAGGACCGGGTACACTGGACGGACTTGCCGAGAACTCCCAGATGGTATTATACCTCACGTAAGATGGAAGTTCTCCGGTGACACTGGTACAGAGTAGTATGTTGACCCGAGATCGTCATAGAGTCTTGTGTGATTCCCACTGTGCTTTGATTTCCATCATACCACGTCCAAGGGGGCGTGCAAAAAGGTGGCATTTGGGTATAGTCCCGAATCACATGAAGGAAATGAGCGATAGGAGGGGATTCGTCTCTCCCGGTATAGAGAGTTGATGTTGTGCTGTGCTCGATTGGCTATAACTGGAAATCCTTGGCCAGGGTTGCTGAGATTTACTGGTAAGTGTTATCAGTAGTTTCTCAAACTGTTATAGACCTCAAATCGAAATGACTTATCGAGCTACTGGGGTCTGACGTTTACCACCCCTAGGCGAGATATGCGACATATCAGACGACGAGACCGGACAGTACGGGAGTGTTACTGTTTGAATTCACAGGAGAATGTACAGGCTTGCTTGTTGATCTTCTGAGCGCTCAATACCCGGGTGACTGTTACGTTTAGCTGACCGCTTGCAGCTTGTGGGTGTTTGATATGATCATCACCTACTGCCGACGTATTGACGATTCTTTAGAGTCCTACACAGAGGTTTCTTGAGTCAGGCAAAACGGAGTAGGAGGACATATGTGATATGTGCAGGACCGAGGATAATACGGTATGTGATACCGTATTGGATTTTCGCGATATGAGATATCGGCCGGGTATATGTGATATAGCCGGGTCATCGTATTAGTCGGTTATTTATGAAATAGCCGGATTATCGGATCAAGTGTTGATTCGATAATTTAATGTATAATAATATATATGATATATTAAATTACATTAACTAATATTAGCTCACTAAAAGATTCATTTTCTCACGGGATAATACATTGATATATATGCGATATATGTTAATTGTATTATTTTCTATTGTTACAAAATATATTGTATATGTGATATATAATATTGTAACATGTTAGGGTTACAAATTTAACAATGGTTTAGGGTTTAAACTTGGTTAGGGTTTGGATTAGGGTTAGCTTTTGCATGAAGCTTCCATGAAGCTTCATGAAGCTTTGACTTTGTGTTTTGCTGGATATTTTGTGAAGATATTATGTTAACCCAATCCAAACCATTAACTCTAGTTAATTCTTTACAAGGGTTAACTCCTTCATGCTTAACCCTTGATTAGATTTGTAACCACTACAACAATTAATTATTCATCACAAAAGGATTTAGCTCTTCTTCTTGCTTCTTCCTTCTTGGAAAAAGCTTTCTAGCTTTTTGCTAAGTGATGAAAGTGAGTGAGAATATGAAAACAAATGAGAGCAAAAATCCCGTTTCATCATCCTCATCTATCCTAGCCCTTTAGATGAGAGTGTTCACTTCATTTTGTGAGTGTTAGCTTGTGTTGATGAAACTTCAAGGTAGATCAACTTTGTTATCTAAGATCGGAAGCAAGCTTGCATCTTTCTTTTCGCGGAGCCTCTCGAGAGTCCGGAACACGATGATCGCAGGGAAGGGACCTCAACATGGAGCTTAAGAAGTGAAGGACCGGATCTACAAAGGTTGTAATCCCTCTCACTTGGTGTTAAAGTGTTTAACATGTTAGTTTTCGCATAGACTCTAGTTTAAAGATTCGGCTTTGGGTTGTTCGGCACGACTAAATTTTTAATCGGGAATGGTTGATGGCTCGTAGAACCTTGTGAGCGTGCCTAGCAACCATACATATTATTTCGAATTTTGGTGTTTTTGGGCAATTTATTCGCCTGATTGATATTTTGTGCACCACGGTTGCACTCGACTTCGATTTGATGTCATTCGAGATGTTGATTTTGATTTCATACATATGGTATATATGTGATTTGACTTGTGCTTTCGGTTTAGTTTCCATGCACTTTTAGTATTTTGATTCGATTTTGTGCATGCTGATGTGCATGGTTGTGAGATTATATACCCCGGTATACCTGATTTGGATTGAGGTTTGTTGTATACCGTCGATTTCGATTATGATATTCGATATTGTTTTCGTGCACCTTGTGCACTTGATTTGGATTCTTGCGCATATTTGACGCGCTTGATGCGATTTTGGTGCACACCAGATGCACTAAATTGGGATTTTTCGTGCATATCAGATGTACCTGATTTTGTTGACAGGCACACCCGTTGCCCTTGACAGGAGTTTCGTGCACACCCTTTGCACTTAGATTTTGTTTCTGTGTGCATGTATTGCATATTCATTGATTTTGATTTCTGTGCGCACCAGACGCACGTGGCATTATTACATATACTATTGAGTATGATTTCCTTTGAGCAGTATGTTTTCATGATATTTACTATTTGGTATAGTAGCTGAGCAGGACTAGTCAGAGGATAATACCTGATTATGGTTTTTCATACATCGATAGTTATCGAAGGGATTTCCAAAAAGGAGCTATAGTCTCAGTATTTACCTACATGTCCGAGATGACACGAGACAATTAATAAAGAAAACCCTTCTAAATTGTTTTCAAAACGGCGGGACGTGCATGTTAAACAAAGGATATATATATATAGTTATTTTCTCATAATAAACGTCCGCTACTGTGCTGTGATACGCGCATTGCACAGTGATCTGAAAAAGGTTTGTCATGCATTTCTTTCAGATGTTTTGACGAAGGTAGAACAATGCGTACTATGTACATGTTATAGTTTCGATATTTATCATGTCGGTTTTCATATTGGACTTTGACTTTGATGTCTTCACCATAACTCCGCTGATTTCGGGATGCTTGACGGAGTTTTGATTTTTGAGTTATACAGTCTTTTTCATGCGCATGCATTGCGCTACGATATGTTTTATGTATTGATGATTTCAGAGCCCCGCCGGTTTGAGTGTTTTGCTAAAATGTTTTGATATTTGGGGGAGTTTTAAATTTAAATTCAGGGACCGAATTTCTTTAAGGGGGGAAGATTGTAACGTTTTGAAAATCGTTTAGGTGAGATTTCGGATAATCGGTAAAATACGGGTGTTTTCCGTAAAAAAAATCATGAAATAATTATTTTTCCACATAAAATTAAATATACCTATTCTAGCAATATAATTGCTAGTATTTGGTATTTAATTGGTCACTTGTAAATTTCCAGTTTACTAAAATATTTTTCCGTAATTAATTATTTTAAATATTATTTTAAGCCTTCACTAATACATTTAATTAGTGATAATTACAAATTAGAATGGGTTAATACAAGTTTAGTGAATCATGACACATTAAACTAAAATGTAACATGTTGTTTTTGAAATAAAAAGAAATTGTCAAGACGGTTTTAGAAAATACCACAGAAAAATGCTTATTTTGCGAAAATTAAGTTAAATAGAAGTGAGGTGGGCTTCTGACTTGAATTGGATTTTCCTTACTTGGAAAAATTTCCACAAACACACACACACCCATCCCCAACCTTGTTGGCTGAGCCTACGCTCCCCCCGCCCCCGCCCCCGCCCCCACCTCACACTCCAAATTGGGAATGAAATGAAAGCTTAAAAGAAAAACAATAAAGAAATATAATATGGAATTAGATAATTATAGTATGGACTTGTGTTGACTTTGAAACCCACTTCTCTTTCTCTCTCACCTCTCCCTCCCCATGTGGCCGACCCCAATATTCTGCAACAGCCCCTCATTTCCCCTAAGTTCCTACTTCATCTCATCTCCAAAATCTCACAAAAATGCATCAAAAATCAAGTTAAAACTCACCCAAACTTCAAATCCAACCCTTACCCATTTTTCCTTGGACATTTGTCACGACCTGAAATGGCACGCGACTGTCATTTGAATCATATGAAGACTATAGGACCCCATCTAATTCAAGTAAGCCAAGAAATCCCAGAAATCAAAACCATTTTAAAAAAAAAGAAGTGAAGAAAACATGTTTTAAAACAAGGGGTTTTTAAATAACATAAGCCGAATATGCATTTTAAAATCTCAAGTCTTTTCAGAAAATTTTGGCAGAGTTTCCTTTGTAAACACTGGCCCCAAAAGGGGTACAACATGCATAATATGAATAAAGGCATCCCCAAACGGGAGCTAGCTTTTCGTCAATTGACAGTCACAACCATGCAAGCAATATAATATACAACGCCGAAGGGCGAGGATCAAAACTCAAAAGAACTCAAAATCAACATGAAAACCATAATAATACAACGCGCGACTCTAAGGTCGAAATAATAAACAAATGGTCTCTAAGTCTGAATAAATACAAGTCTAGTTGATGGAATTTACTAGATACAACTGAAAATAAATAGTACAATGGTGGTCATGATGCGAGTGAACCCACCTACCAAAGCAATCACCCGGAATGAAGTAATATGTTAACAAAGCCGCCAAGGAAAAACCTGTACGGCAAAACTTGCAAGAAACTGTGGCACAACGGGGGTGAGTTGCCAACTCGTGAGTAGAAAACATCCCAGAGCAGAAATCGTATGTATGACTCAATCCTAGGTCAAAACGATCGGTAATATATATCCTCAAAATGATAAAGTCTGAAGCATGATAAGGTGGCAAGGGTAAACATCTATACATAAGTGCAATACCAAGTGCTCGTGTCAGTGCCTCACGTAGCAACATATCATAAATATGAGGTATCATCAATGAAATCAGTGTCAACTATAGCATGAAGTCTATAAGTATGTGGATATCATCCAACTATGAAATCAATGTCTGTATGCATGTGGATCTCGTCCACGTGTCAACCAATGACATAACAACATCATGCATGTAAAAGTTATAAAAGCATATGCATGAAAGTATGAGGATATAAATCAACGTGTGTCCCTCGCGACACATCAAAATCATGGAACCTGAGTGTCCAGCAACGACACTCGAAAACATCATGAAACCTGTGCCCAGCACCGGCACGTAAATCCTCATATATCGGGCTCCGTCAGTCCGGATCGGCCCACGGGCTCCGTCAGTCCGGATCGGCTCATATCATCTCTCGACTCCGGTCGGTATCCTCTGGATATCCGCCGAGCCCAAATACAATCACCGGTAGGTAGTAGTCCCTCTGCCAGGCTCACCGTCTGTATACACAGCATCCCTTTCTTGCCCCGGGGTACCATATCGGGCCCCACCATGTACCCGCACACGGCCCACGACGCTCCTCGCATGGGGTATATATATATATCAGAACCGATAAAACTCAGGGTGGCTGCTGAAATATCATATCAAGAGAAACTGGGTTTTTAAAACAGTACATACATTCTTTTGAAATACTCACGGTTCTCAAATCCAGAAATATCATGGAAACAACATATCTCAATGCGTATAATCATAAAGCATGATGTATGCATGCGACATATAATAGAAATGTAAGCATATCAGTATATCATACAAGGAGTCATATCCTGATGCAACAGTCCTACTGTGTAGTGACATGGCAATTATCGATGATGAAATGTGTGAGCCGACAAGCAGGTGTACGTGGAACACACACATCATCGATAATGGTGCTGGTGTCCTGACAGCATGGGTTTAATATAACAATAAACACATTTAAACATGCAATGTGATGCGAATAGCAAGAATATGCGGAAAATGAATAATAAATACAACAGTGAAGAATCTACATCAATATATATATGTCATACAGTTTTTGCCTTTTGAAATAAGACGAATCGTGGTGTTTAGAAAAATAAGGGCTACGGTATTTTTAAGAAAAGATGCGTCTTTTGAAAATATTCGTAGAATCCCTTGGCATGTCTGTAAAATACTTACGATTCGTTAGTTTTGAAATAGGTATGACTCGAGTCTAGTCTAACATCTATTAGTACTACAGGACTAAACGAACAGTCTAACCGAAAGGGTAAGGGAAACCACCTAAATCTGAGTCGATATATATATAAATATAATAGTCGGTGATCCTGACTCAATAGAATCACATACGATACAATATACAATATGGCATCTTCGAGTCAAGAGTGCGGATCTATCATCAATATATAGCTCATACGTAAATCCGTCGTACGGCATCCCAAATCTGGGTACGGGTCGAAATATCACATTCATCTCATCATTTATCTTGTATCCTTATCATCATATCTCATGAACTGGGGTACTGATCTAAGTCTAATACCAATTGATATCATCTATATATATATGTGTGTGTGTGCGCACGCGCGCGCGCGCGCACCTATATATATAGCGGGCCTTTAGGCGCGTGTTTTCATACACGCATATATATATATATATATATACCTAGTCCTATACCTGTGTGTGTGTGTATACGTATCCCCATATATATATATACGTATCCCCATATACGCACATGTAATAATAATAATGCATGCAAGGGTGTATGTGTGCGTGTGTGCAAACCTATTCTATGGTTCGCGACTAAGAAATCAATCACGAAACTATCTTCCAAATTCACAACACATATGTAAATGTATAACATAATATAAGCTACACTACGAACTGCGGGGGTGCTATACGCCATCCACCCGACTTCCCCCGTAGATATAATTTACTCACATTGCTCTTCGCTTACCATTGCCGACGTCGCCACGCACTTTCTTGTCGTCTCGAAGTCCTCGCGGGGGTAACTACACATCATAACGTATCATGCCGCATGAAAACCCAATTCAAAACCAAAACGACACGTTAAAAGCCTATAGGTTAGAACCTATGGACTACGCCTTCAAAACCACCAAATAACCCTCGATATCGTCGTACAAACGTCAAGTGATCGAGGTAAAACACAAATACTAAAATCTAGAATCCAAAATACGAAAAATATAACCCCGAATCAAAATAGCAACTCATGAATTTAGTCCCAGATTTTACCCTAACTCAAATCAGCCAATTTTGCATATGTGGAGGGTCTAGATTATAGATACTGGAGCCATGAAACAAACACGAGCCAAATTTCCCCAGGTCTGGCCACAAATTGCGGCCAGAAGGATTATTTCTGTAGCCATGGTGAGGGCTTAAGGGCTAGGGTTTTAGTGGGGGGTCCTAGGTTTCCTGCATGTATCACTGTCTTTGCTAAATAATTTTTAGGTCACCCGGGTGTTAGCAGATTTCAGTATACCCTTACAGAATCCACAATTCTCTGATATCGGGTTTCTATGTTCGTATTCCGGGGTTTAAGTCTCAGGTTCAGTCCACTATATCATCATAAAAGGGGTTTTAGTCCCCAATTACACCTTTGCAATCAATTCAACCCTAATCCCTAACTTGGAATTTCTACACCTCACTAAACGACATTAAATCGGTTCTAATCAAACATGGATGTAAAAGCAATGGAAATACTATGCTAATGGTAAGAGAATACCTCATTTGGCACTCATGAATCCCCTAGGGCACCAAAATGCAAACTTTCTTGGTCCAAAGTGTAGCTTGTGATCTTGTGCATAAATTTTGTGAAGAGGAGATCATGTTTTGAAGTTGTTTTGAGGGTGTTTGTGAGGATGAAGTGGAGGGGGATGGAGGAGGTGCTACCATGGTGAGGGAAAGAGGAGAGAAGATAAAGGTAACCAAGGAGAAACAATGGGCCATGACTTATGGTTGACCCCTCACCCCCTCTCTCTCTCTCATACCCATACCCTTTTCTTTGTTATTTCTTTTCTTTTCCCCATCTTTTCTCTTCTCACATAAAACCAAAACCATGAATGAAAATGAAGAGAAAGCTATGTAGGAAAATGTAACACAAGTGTAAAAATGATATGGTGCATGTTTTGTACAAAACAAGCTTAATACGCGATTAGCGATATTTAACCGCGATTAGCATTAAACTAGTGTATAATAAATCATAAAATTTCATAATTAGCTTAAATCCAATAAAGCACCCTCATTTCAGTAATTTCTGTAATTTTCCAAAAATTTTCCCGATTTATCGGTATTTAATTATACCAAAATATTCATTATATTTATTATTTAATTACAAAATTTCCCAAAAATAATATTTTATTTTTCTGAAATTCTACACCATTCAAGCATGGATCTTGGAAGCTAATTTGGGAGACTAGTTTGCAAGTGAAATCTACAAATTGTTAGGTATACCATATTAACCCAATGGTCATGTGTTGATAAATTCCTCCAATTTAAGTTATTGTGATGTTTAAATAGGATTTTAAATTCAAGTTTAAAATCTCAAGTAAAAGGTTTTGAATTAAGATTAGGGTTTGATCATTGGATTATGGTTGTGATGGGTAGATTAACATGTTATAACATGTACAAATCTAAGCTAGTTGCTATATTATAAATTGCCACTTTTAAATTGTCCAATTTAAGCTATTTTGCTTACTAGGTTTTCAGTTATTGCATAATTAGATGAAATTAAAATCTAGTTATGGTTTTTATTACATCATTAAGGATGCAATGTATAGTTTAACATCTTAAAATATGCAAAACCTAGTTTAGTTGTTAAATTTTAAATTGTTACAATTAATTTTCCCAAGCTGTAAAATATTGCAAAACTAGAATTTTAGAATTCATATAAAGAGGTAAGATTAAAATGTAATGAATATGTGTGTGGCTTAATTAAGATGTCTAGTGAGTATTGTGGCCACTAGTTTGTTAAAACATTGTGTTTTGAACTAAAACTGAAATTGGTGCTTATTAGGTTTTCGGAATTAAATCTATTTTAATTAAGTTGCGGTTTTGTTGATTTCAACCAATTTCATATTATATTTTGGGTATTGTGAACGCGCGATTAATGCGATGGGGTTTTTGGTTTGATATTGTCACGTATTGTGACCCTAGTTGTAGTTTGTGGAATTGTCGCGGTGCGTTTCGTGCACCGAGTGTGGGCGCGTCAAGTTAATGCGCGTGGTTGACTTTTATTGTTTATGTCCGCGACTATTTATATTTATTCTCTTGTTTTCCTTGTGTACATTCCTAGGATCGGGTGCAGAGAGGTCGGATGTGGCACGGAGATGGCGGAGCTGGAATCGGATCGGAGTAGCCGAGGCGTCCAGGTGAGTAGATATATATCAACGGGAGAAGTCGGGTGGATGGAGTATAGCACCTCCGCAGTTTCGTAGTATAGAACGAGAATGCGTTATTGTATATATAGATATATATACTTATATGTCATTATAAGATGTGTATACTTAGCTAGAAATGCTTTAGAGGGCTTTGGGCTAGTGTAAGCGTATTTGGTAGTTAATGCTATAGTTTAATGTTAGTCGCGAAACCCAAGAATAAGGTTTACACCCACACGCACACACATACATTGTTTTACTTGTGCGTATATGGGGATATATACATATAGGTATGTGAATATGTATATATATATATATATGTATACATATACTTGGATATGAGGATAGTATATGATATTTGGAGATGAGTCGATGAGATTGGGCGTGATGCCATGAGATCGGTGATGTGATTTGGTTCGTATTATGAGATACGACATGATGTTATAGCGGGTCTTCAGGCGATGTGTTTTCATACACACGCATATATATATGTAGATGGTATCAGTATGTAATAGACTTAGATCAGTACCCCTAATACAGGATATGATGATAAGGATACCAGATAAATGATGAGATAAATGTGATATTCGACCCATACCCAGATTGGGATGTTGTACAATGGATTTACCGTATGAGCTATATTATGATGATAGATCCGCACTCTTGACTTGAGGATGTCATATTATATATTGTATCGTATGTGATACTATTGATGCGGGATCACCGACTATTATATTTATATATATCGACTCAGATTTATGTGGTTTCCTTACCTTTTCGATTAGCCTTTTAGTTTAGTCTTGTAGTTTACTTGTAGATGTTAGACTAGACTCGAGTCATACCTATTTCAAAACTAACGAATCGTGAGTATTTTAAAGACAGGACAAGGGTTTCTACGGATATTTCAAAGGACATACCTTTTCTTTAAAACACTGTAGTACCTATTTACTAAACACCACGATTGGTGTTATTTCAAGTGTCAAAACTGTATGACTCATATATAGTAATGTATATTCCTTATTGCTGCGTATACCATTCATTTTCCGCATATTCTATTATTCTCATCGCATTGCATGCTTATTTGTGCTTTAGTAATTATTATGAAACCCATGCTGTTAGAGCACCAGCACCATTACCGATGATGCGTATGCTCCACGTACACCTGCTTGCCGACTCATACACATCATCATCGGTAATTGCCATGTCACGTACACATTAGAAAATACTACTCATTAGTATAAAATGTTAGCTGATAGTTTCGACATGGTAGTAGTGAGCTTGCTTTTATATGATAGCTTAGACATTGCATTTATTACAGTGATTTTCATGTTTATTTATATATTCATTTGCTATGACATTATGGGCCAGTCCGAATTGCCGGAGCCCAATATTATGAAATTCATTGTTTATTTACCCTTGAGATTTGGATTTCGGATTTCCATGAGATTTCTGGATTTGGAAAACCGCAAGGATTTTATAAGCTGATTATCATTTTAAAATGAAAGTTGCGGTTTTCTCATGATATGATTTTAGATATGTACACCATGAGTTTTCTCGACTCTTGAGCGATATCATACAGCCGATTCGAGGAGGAGTAGGAGGAACCGTCTGTAGGTGCATGGTGGACCGGTGCGGTACCCTGGGGCAAGATGGTTGCAGATGATGGCCTTGAGCCTGGCAGTGGAGCACTACCGACCGGTGATTTTATTGTGACTCGACGGATATCCGGAGGATACCGATCGGAGTATAGGCTATTCCGGATAGCCGGAGCCTGAGGTTTTGATATTTGATGATATGGGCCAGTCCGGATAGCCGGAGCCCTAGATATTGAGATTCGAGGTTACAGGCCAGTCCGGATTGCCGGAGCCTGTGATATTGAGATATTGGGATTTATGTTTTGTGTCGATACTTGACACTGATTTCATGTTGATTTCATTGATGATACCTCGATTCATATATACAGAAATCTCACTAAAGTATGAAAAGAGTTTTCAAATTTATGATGTATTCTGTTTTCATTATATTGCATTCATACCTCATATTTATGATATGTTGCTACCTGAGGCACTAACACGAGCACTTGGTATTACACTTAGGTATAGATGTTTACATTTCCATTATATTAGGCTTCAAGCTTTATTATATTGAGGATTTTATTATCGTATGACCTAGGATTGAGTCATACATGCGATTTCTGCTCGGTGATGTTTTCTACTCACATGTTGGCAACTCACCCCCGTTGTGGCACAGTTCTTGCAGGTTTTTGCCGTACAGGTTTCCTTGGCGGCTTTGCTGGCACACTACTTCATTCCGGGTGATAGCTTTGGTAGGTGGGTCCACTCGTATAGTGAATACCATTGTATATTTATTTATTTCAGTTGTATCTAATAACTCCATCAACAAGACTTGTATAATTTATAGACTTAGAAGACCAGTGTATATTCTTTCGACCTTAGAGTCGCGCTTGTATTATTATGGTTTTCTTGATGATATTGGTTTCCTTTTGAGTTTTTATCCTTGCCCTTCGGCGTTGTAAATTATATTGCTTGCGTGGTTGTGACCGCCAATTGGTGAAGAGCTAGCTCCCGCTTGGTGATACCTTTATATATATTTCATGTGTTGTACCCATTTGGGGCCAGTATTTACAAATAAAACTCTGCCGAAATTTTCAGAACAGACTTGAGGTTTTAAAAATGCATACTTCGGCTTATTTTGTTAAACCACTCGCTTTAAAACAAAAGTTTTCCTTCACTTTCTTCTTTAAATGGTTTAGATTTCTGGGATTTTGGCTTACTTGAATTAGATGGGGTCCTATAAACTTCATATGATTCAAGTGTCAGTCACGTGCCATTTCAGGTCGTGACATATGTACACGTAAATTATTAAACCAATATTTGATTTAATAATCCGGCTTAATCCTAAGCCGGCTAGTATTATCATTCGATCGAAACCATGCATGGATAAACATACGGCTACCACATCGTTTCACCTGAATTAGAGAAACCCTATGGGTGGGACTCTAATGACTCGACAGTACGCTGGCAGTGGGTTTAACCACAAGCACGTCAGCGACACTAGCTGTACGTAATGGCTACCCAGGTACCTGTCGAAAAGAAGGCTGACGAGCAAGCTCATCCGAACCCCTACTGAGCTATCCATGAAATCTCCATACAGTCCGGTCTCTTCATCTAAGAATATCGCATACCGGGTCTAGAGGGTGGTAAACGTCAGACCTCTACTGATCCAATAAGTCGTGTTGATTTGTCTCAGGACCAATCCAAGAAACTACTGATCTAACCATCAGTAGTTCTCAACTGGCTTGGCCAAGCTCTTATGGTTCTAGCCAACCGAAAATAGTGCGATATCGACTCCCGATACCGGGAGAGACAAATCCCTGACAATCACTCACTAACTTCATATGGCTCGGGACTATACCCAACTAAAACCTGTTTGAAGGACTCAGTAGAGCCATGGTACGGTAGAGATCAAAGCACAATGGGAACTCACACGAGACAAATGATGACCTCAGGTCCTAAGACTAACATGTACTCATGTCTCCTGAGAACCGCTATCTGACGATAGGTATAATACCATCCAGAGGCTCTCGGCGAGTCCGTCCATTGTACTTACCCCCAGTGAGCACCTGTATATAATCTTAGGTGATCACACCAATGGTTGTGGGACCAACCACCGCACTTCGTTGGGGTCGAGAAATGTATACATAAGTCTACTCTGGAGTATCGATGCCCGATCTCGATACTCCTGTGACTTGGGACCTTTAAGGATGTGCTTATGGACTGCCCAGCTCCCACAAGTATGATCGCCATCATAATGCTAGTAGTCAAGCAAAATCCTACAGACTTTATCAACATGTAACCGCTATATGTTATATCGAGTATAACATATGCACATGTTAATGTCACGACCCGAAAATGGCACGTGACGGCCCTTAAACCACGCAACGTCCACAGGCGTAACGTAATCTAAGTAAGCTGAAAACCCGGCAATCAAAAACATCAACAGTAGTAAGTGATAAGAACATTGTTAAAACTTTTGAAAATCTCAAGTACAAATCCTTAAAATCCAAATTACTTTCTTAAAAATTTAGGCAGCACCTCCTTTGTAAAAACTAGCCCCAAAAATGGGTACAACAAAGAATATAAGTAAAGCATCCCCAACGGGAGCAAATCCACGCCCAAAGGCGGAAAACAACCACCACAACAGATATACGACGCCGTAGCGAAGAAATAAATGACGAAATAAATAAAACTGCATAAAAGACATCCCGAGTCACCAAAATATACAATATCTTCCTCACAACTCGTCTCTAAGTCAATACATGAAGTAGTAGATGGAGAGTACCGGATACAACAAATATACAGTGAGCAACATCGGATAACCGTAAAACCCAGCTATAGCAAAACTGCACACAGTCAGCCGTAGCGGTATCCGCTGCAAAAGATGATACGATAAATGAAAGCCTTGCCTCTGACTACCCTGAAGGACTACCTGCATGTAGCGCCTTGAAAAGTCGTTTTGGTGTTTTCCTGAAAATCGGTGAAAATTCGGTATTTTTTCGAAAACCGTCTTTCTTGTTATTTTGCAGTTTAGGACTAATTATACCTAAAATGGATAGGTAATTGCTTATTTTTAGTAGCTAATGGGTTACTTATGAAATTCTGGTCGTTTAAAACTTTTCCCTAATTTTTCAATTTTTTAATATTATTTTAAGCCGGTAAGAAAATACATTAAATTAGCGATAAATACAAATTTTTCTGGGCTAATTTTAATCTTTAAAATTATGTTAATTAAAATCTAGTTGTAACATAAATTTTTAGTATTTTATTTTGATTTTTAACTAATTTTTATTATAGAAAACGAAATTTATTGAATTTTAAGCTAAAACTTGTAATTTTGGACTTGTAGAGGGTCTTTTTGCATAAAACTTCTTTTGTAAACCCCTCTCTCTCTCTTCCCTCAGCCCTAGGCCGGCCCCACCATGATCAGGTCCAGAATTTTGATTACCTCACTTTGACTTTATCTTTTGTGAATGAATTGTTTTGGTTAGGATTAAAATATTGTAATGTAGGTATGGGTTTTGAGTGCAAGTGAGAGCTTTGACTTTAGTCTTTCCAACTCCAATTCCTCACTTTCCACTCCCCTCTCCCTCTCCTGGCCGAGACCTGCTCCCCCCCCATTTCCATTATTTTCCTTCTTTTTTTCTCTCGTTTTCTTCAAAAAATTGCATCAAAATTCAATAAAAATCAACAAATCCTTCACTTTTTCAAGACAAAACCTTATTCCCTCTCTTCTCAAACCCAAATTGGTTCAAATCTTGGAGAAAGATGGCATCTTGGGAGGTTTTAGCAACATAGGGATTGATCTTTTGAGGTATAATTTCTAATCAAATGGTTAAATTGTAGTTTAAAGTGTGCTAATTGAACTTTGAAAATTGTTTTAGTGTTAATTTTAGTGTTAATTGTAAACTAGTTTTTTTTAAAGTTTGTGGATTGAAATTAATTTAGGGTTTAGATCACCATTAAGAGATTAATTAAGCTATTTTGTTATCTAGTTATTTTGTTAGCTTAATCTAAGTGGTTAAATTGCTAATTGGGCTAAAATCTAGTGTTAATTTAGTGTTAGATTCTAATATAGTTTTTAAAGGTTTATGGTTAGAGTTAAACTAGGGTTTTTAGGAACCATTATTTAGTTAATTAAAGCTAATTAGATATCTAGTTAATTACTAAACCAATCTTTAATGTTACTTTGCTTAAGTGGCTTCTTATTATGCTAATCTATGTTAAGCTTGTGTGAACTTTTCATTAAGATTGCTAATTACCAAATTCAAGAAGAGGTTTGTGTATGGAATGTGGGTTTTGTAGCATGGTAAATAAGTTAAAATTGTGTTTTTGGTGGCTAACTAGTTGTGTGGATTGGATGGTTGTGTTGGACCGTGATAACTTTGTCGCTATTGTCGATGTTGCACCAAATTGCTTTTCTAGCTTACTAGTTTTTACTAAAATGTTGTGATGAATCAATTGCGATGTCTTGATGACATTTTTAGCGTATCCTATGACATTTAGGATGCGTGTGTGCGGATTTTTTTGAGTAGTCGGGTTGTAGTTTTGCCGGGCGGCCAAATCGACTTTCTTATAGATTTTTGCGATTTTCGCGTGTGTTCCGCGGACCCTGTGCACGTTGTACCTAGCTAGTAACATTAGTATTTTCGTTTGGGTTTTGCGTCAGTCTTGATAGGTAACCTTATGTTTGGTATTGATGTAAATTCCAGGTTCGGTCGCGGAGACGTCAGACGCGGCACAAATGGGGAAAGCGGTGATTGGACACAGCTAGCCAGGGATTCCGGTAAGTAGATGTAACATCTACGGGGGACTATCGTTGGATGGCGCAAGCCGCCCGATAGTTTTAGTAACTTAAAAGATTCTTAGTAATGTTAGTAATTAGGGCTGTAATACTTGTATGATTATTTGCTACATTCATGCCCTATATTGACATACCTATACGAAACCATTTTATAGGACACATGCACCATTGCCAGGGTTTTTATATGCAGCACGAGCACTATTCATGCTTACACACACACCCTGGTAATTGCCATGCCACCACACTAGATAAACTTTAAATTTAAACCTTTTACTAATTGATACTTAAACTTGTGATATTGCCTTTAATTCCTTAAAATGAAACCGTAGGATTGCTATTCATGTGCATGTACTTCATCATATTAATTGTCCATGCTTAATCTATTAATCACACTTCGCAACTTGATTATTGATACCATATGCATTCATTATCATTGATATATGCACTTATGAGGATTTCTTGAGATTTTATGATATTTCTGGATTTCGGGGGAAAGCCGCAAAATTTCTAAACTTATTATATTTTTAAAACATGTAAATTGCGGTTTTCTAGTGATGTAAGTGTCGTCCACCATGAGTTTGCTGTGGTTTTTGAGACCCGTTTCGAGGAGTTGGATGAACCGTCTCGGGTACATGGTGGGCCCGGTAGGGTACCCCGGGGCAAGAAGCTCGTGGTGCTGACGATGAGCCTGGCAGGGGACGGATTACCTACCGGTGAATTCATTGGGCACGGCGGATATCCAGAGGATACCGACCGGGGCCGCGAGAGGATGAGATATTGATATTGAGATGGGTCAGCCGGATGGCTGAGGCAAGAGACACTATGACATGGATTTATGAGATTTGAGACAGCTTTTAGGTGTCGTTGCTGGACACCGGTTCTCGTCGATTCTTTGAGTATTTTGCTGGCATTCTAAAAGAGTTTCAAAAACAAAAAGAGATAAAATGTTTCTTATATATACCTATTGAGACCTCAGATATTCATGTTGCATATATATTAGTACACTGATGTTGTATACACACCTGCTAGTGCATCCAGTCATACCTGTATTTTAGATGCTAGGATGCTTGTGTGCATACATACGATAGCCTTTGTAGATATTATTTATTACTCACGAGTTGGCAACTCACCCCCGTTGTGCCACAGCCTTTTGCAGGTCCGCTCCGTCAGTACAGTAGCGGCGGGCGCACTTGTTCTTTTGCCTCCATTGCCTGGACTCGAGGTTTTGCTCCTAGGTGGGTTATATCATTATTTTTGTACCACCTTGTATATTCTTTGTATCTAGTACACTCCATCTACTGTATCTACCAGCATTATTGTATATTGACCTAGAGATGAGACTGTGAGATTTGTGGACTTTTATGCTGTATTTTGGGGTCGAGCTCACTTGAGTCGACATGCTGTTTTTCTTATGCTTCATTATGTTTATTTCGCATGTTGTTGCTTTATTTTGCGTGGGATTTGTGACCGCCTTGTGGCGAAGAGGTAGCTCCCGCTTGGGGATGCCTTATTTGTTGGATTCATATATATTTTTGTTGTACCCATTTTGGGGGCCAGTATTTACAAAGGAGACTCTGCCGAAATTTTCGGAAAAATTGATATTGTTTTCAAAAAGGGTTTTACATGACTTATTTGATAAACTCGATTTCAACTGATTGGGTTTTCTTCACTCTTTTGCTTAATTGGTTTTGTTTTCTGGGCTTTGGCTTACTTATTTTACGGACGTCTTTAGACGTTTCGTAAACTTAAGTGCCAGTCACGTTCCGTACCCTGCGGGTCGTGACAAAGTTGGTATCAGAGCGATAGGTTTTACCTTTTTGAGTGTAGGATGACCCTTGGTAGATGGAGTAAGTGACTTAAGTAGGGTAACGTAGCGTGTGTATGTCCGCGGCATACTTGCGATACGGTACTCCGCCTAAGTGACTTTAGGATATACTTGCTTGAAAATTCCTTCTCCAATTCTATGTATCCTATGATTCTATTGCACTGTTCTTACTATCCGTTTTCCTGTAACAGCCATTATGCCGCCGAAGGCTACGAGGGCACAGAGGGCTGCCGCCAGAGACGAGATTCGAGCTGGCTCGTCCGAGACTAGGACTGAGCAGGGTGGTATGCCTACGCCGCAGGGACAGACCGATCCACCTTCCCCAGGCCGTATGGATAGGCTCGAGACTGGTATGGAGGAGTTGCGACAGATGATGGGAGGCATGCAGGAGCTACGTCAGATTGTAGGATCCCTAGTTGCAGCCAGTCGTACACCGAGGCCGGATGACGTACCTACTACATCACAGACGACCATGATACCTGCTCCTACTACTACCACCGTGGCCATTCCGGTTTCACTACAGGATTTCATGAGGCTGAGACCTCCAGTATTCACCGGCACCGAGGCAGCGGAGGACCCACAGACGTTCCTTGACAGTTTAGCCAGGATCTGCCGTTCGCTGAGATGTTCGGATGATCGATGGGTAGAGCTTGCGAGTTTCCGACTAGAGGGTCTCACGCAGACATGGTGGGAGTCAGTCTTGAGAGGTCGAGCTGCAGGTCTACCGCCTATGACTTGGGTCGAGTTTACAGCGGTCTTTCTAGCTCGTTTCCTCCCAGAGAGCGTTCGTGACGCCAGAGTTCGCAGCTTCGAGGCCTTAGTCAAGACACCTGGGATGACGGTGTCTGAGTATGACATCCAGTTTACACAGTTATCCCGATACGCTCAGTATTTGGTGGATACCGAGGAGAAGATGGTGAAGAGGTTCGTACAGGGACTTGATGCCCAGCTATATCTTGCCATTGGCGCCCAGCACTACGACACTTATTCAGCTGCTATGGATACGGCATTGCGGATGGAGGCACGCATATCACAGACTTCGACCGTTTCTGGGCCGAAGAGGATTCGCACCGATGTACCGTCTCAGAGGCAGTGCGCCAGATTCTTTCCGAGAGATAGGCCTGGCAGAGGATTTGGGCGGGGACAGTTATATGGTTCTTATCCCCAAGGGCAGCAGCCGTCGCCAGGGTGTTTTGGGTGCGGAGTTTGCACCATCTTATCAGAGACTGTCCGGCGAGACGACAGGGAGCAGCGACAGTTCCGCATGTGACCCTGCCACCATCACCACCCGGTCCTCAGAGAGCCCTACTTCTTACCACCGGCGATGCTCCACGCCAGTTAGGTGCATCCAGAGGCCGTGGACGCGGCGGTCCTGTTCAGAGAGGACAAGGAGGCAGAGGCCGAGGTCGAGGTCAGCCCGCTATCGGTGGAGGACAGGCCCGAGTTTTTGCTTTGACACCGCAGGATGTGCAGGCATCCAATGCCGTTGTGACAGGTACCTTGCCAGTTTTTTCTTTCGACGCACGGGTATTATTCGACCCAGGTTCCATACATTCGTACGTGTCTACACACTTTGCACCGATGTTGGGCCGTGAGTCATCGTCGTTAGATCATCCGCTTGTTGTTAGTACTCCGGTAGGCGAGTCGTTTGTCGCTCGTTTTGTTTTTCGATTGTGTTCCGTTCGTATCAGGGAGAGGGATTCATCGGTTGATTTGATTCTCCTCGATATGTTGGACTTTGATGTGCTTCTGGGCATGGATTGGTTAGCCACTTGTTATGCTTCGGTGGACTGCCGTGAGAAGGCAGTCATATTTAGCTTTCCGGGATAGCCAGTCCTTGTTATTCAGGGAGACCGCAGTGTCACCCTTCCCAGCTTAATTTCGTCTCTTCGCGCTGGTCAGCTCTTGCGGAAGGGATGTCAGGGATTCTTAGCGTTTATTTGTGATACTCGAGCTGCAGAGGTTCCGTTGGACCGGGTCCCGGTTGTTTCTGAGTTCCCTGATGTTTTCCCTGATGAGCTACCTGGACTACCGCCTGAGCGCGAGGTTGAGTTCTGCATTGATTTGATTCCCGGCTCGGGGCCTATTTCTATACCGCCTTATCGGATGGCCCCGGCAGAGCTTCGAGAGCTGAAGGATCAGTTGCAGGATTTGTTAGATAAGGGGCTTATTCGACCGAGTGTTTCTCCGTGGGGTGCTCCGATCCTGTTTGTCAAGAAGAAGGATGGAAGTTTGCGCTTATGTATCGACTACCGCCAGCTGAACAAAGTTACCGTTCGGAACAGATATCCGTTGCCGCGCATTGATGATTTGTTCGACCAGCTTCAGGGTGCGGGGTATTTTTCGAGGATCGACTTGCGATCAGGATACCATCAGCTGCGAGTTCGACAGGAGGATATACCGAGGACAGCTTTCCGCACGCGCTATGGCCACTACGAGTTTTTGGTGATGTCGTTCGGACTCACCAACGCCCCAGCAGCATTCATGGATTTGATGAACCGTACATTCAGGCCGTATCTTGACTTGTTCATCATTGTGTTTATCGACGATATCTTGGTGTACTCCAGGAGCAAAGAGGAGCACGAGCAGCACTTGCGGATTACGTTACAGACTATGAGGGAGCACCAGCTGTTCGCAAAGTTCTCCAAGTGTGCATTCTGGCTGGATAGCGTCGGATTCTTGGGTCACGTGGTTACGAGAGACGGCATTTGTGTGGACCCGAAGAAGATTGAGGCTGTTCAGCAGTGGCCCCGACCTACATCGGTTACTGAGATCCGTAGTTTTCTAGGCCTGGCGGGCTACTACAGGCGTTTTGTTCAGGACTTCTCCCGTATAGCTGCACCGTTGACCGGTTTGACCCGGAAGGGAGTTCCTTTCGTCTGGACAGAGGAGTGCGAGCGCAGTTTTCAGCAGCTACGGACTTGTTTGACTACGGCGCCGGTATTATCTTTACGTTCGGGATCTGCCGGATTTGTTGTCTACTGTGATGCTTCGCGAGTGGCATTAGGATGCGTATTGATGCAGCATGGCCAGGTGATCGCTTATGCTTCTCGGCAGTTGAAGAAGCATGAACAGAACTACCCCACTCATGATTTGGAGATGGCTGCAGTGGTCTTTGCACTGAAGATTTGGCGACATTACCTATACGGCGAGTCGTGTCAGATATTCACCGATCACAAGAGCTTAAAGTACATATTTCAGCAGCGAGACCTGAACCTCAGACGGCGTCGTTGGATGGAGTTGGTGAAAGACTACGACTGCGAGATCTTATATCACCCAGGCAAGGCGAATGTGGTGGCAGATGCGTTGAGTAGGAGGCCCGGGGGTAGTCTATCCTTTTTGCGCGCAGTGCAGAGGTAGTCGTCAGCAGATTGGCAGATGTTATGCGACAGCCGAGTTGAGTTCGAGTTCACTCAGACAGGGGGACAGCTCGCGCATGTTCGTGCACGCCCACAGTTGCTTGACCGTATATATGAGGCACAGCGCAGTGACGACCGTTGCTCAGAGATCATGGCACAGATGGGACAGGGCAGGTTTTCCGAGTTCGTGATTGATGATCACGGGATTTTACGATATGGATCTAGACTGTGCATACCAGATGCTGATGGATTGCGGCGCGACATTCTTGAGGAGGCACACCGATCAGTGTATAGTGTCCACCCCGGTTCCACCAAGATGTACCATGATATGAGAGAGACCTACTGGTGGGACGGGATGAAGAGGGACATTGCGGAGTTCGTTTCGAGATGCCTGACTTGTCAGCAAGTCAAGGACGAGCACCAGAGGCCCGCAGGAGAGCTACAGCCGTTACCCATTCCAGAGTGGAAATGGGAGCAGATTTCGATGGATTTCGTTGTGGGTCTACCCAGGACCAGTCGAGGGTACGACTCCATCTGGGTGATCGTGGATAGATTGACGAAAGCGGCTCACTTCCTACCAGTGAAGACCACTTTCAGCTTCGCTCAGTATGCTCAGCTCTACATCGACGAGATCGTGTGGTTGCATGGCGTACCGACTTGTATCGTGTCAGATCGAGGCACTCAGTTTACCAGCCGACTATGGCAGAGACTCCAGGAGGCTTTGGGCACTCGTTTGAGCTTCAGCACAGCATTTCATCCACAGACCGACGGACAGTCAGAGCGGACCATTCAGACTCTCGAGGACATGCTCAGAGCGTGCGTTTTAGACTTTGGTGGTAGCTGGGATCGTCATTTACCTCTAGTGGAGTTCTCCTACAACAACAGCTTCTAGGATACTATTCAGATGGCACCTTTCGAGGCATTGTATGGGAGGAGATGCAGATCGCCCGTTTGTTGGACAGAGCTCAGCGAGAGCAGCATGTTGGGGCCGCAGCTTGTTGAGGAGACGACAGCGAAGATACAGTTGATCCGAGACCGGATGAGAGCGGCTCAGAGCAGGTAGAAATCGTATGCGGACAGATGCCGTCGCAGATTAGAGTTCGCAGTTGGCGACCATGTTTTTCTGAGAGTCTCTCTGATGAAGGGCGTGATGCGTTTTGGGCAAAAGGGGAAGCTTAGCCCTAGATTTGTAGGTCCCTTCGAGATCCTCGAGTGGGTTGGTGCTGTTGCATATCGTTTGGCCCTTCCACCCAGCTTTCCCGATGTTCACCCCGTCTTCCATGTTTCGATGCTCCGCAAGTACCTTCACGACCCTTCGCATGCGATTCAGCACCCGACAGTCCAGCTAGAGCGCGACCTTTCTTTTGCAGAGCAGCCGGTGGCCATCCTGGATCGGCAGGTGAAGAAGTTGAGATCGAAGATTATACCAACCGTCAAGGTCCTTTGGCGTAGCCCGAGCAGTGAGGAGGTTACCTGGGAGACCGAGGGCGAGATGAGGAAGAAATATCCCCATCTCTTTGAAGGTACGCGTAGTTATATTTGTAAATTCGGGGACCGAATTTCTTTAAGGGGGGAAGATTGTAGCGCCTTGAAAAGTCGTTTTGGTGTTTTCCTGAAAATCGGTGAAAATTCGGTATTTTTCCGAAAACCGTCTTTCTTGTTATTTTGCAGTTTAGGACTAATTATACCTAAAATGGATAGGTAATTGCTTGTTTTTAGTAGCTAATGAGTTACTTATGAAATTCTGGTCGTTTAAAAATTTTCCCTAATTTTTCAATTTTTTAATATTATTTTAAGCCGGTAAGAAAATACATTAAATTAGCGATAAATACAAATTTTTCTGGGATAATTTTAATCCTTAAAATTATGTTAATTAAAATATAGTTGTAACATAAATTTTTAGTATTTTATTTTGATTTTTAACTAATTTTTATTATAGAAAACGAAATTTATTGAATTTTAAGCTAAAACTTGCAATTTTGGACTTGTAGGGGGTCTTTTTGCATAAAACTTCTTTTGTAAACCCCTCTCTCTCTTCCCTCAGCCCTAGGCCGGCCCCACCATGATCAGGTCCAGAATTTTGATTGCCTCACTTTGACTTTATCTTTTGTGAATGAATTGTTTTGGTTAGGATTAAAATATAGTAATGTAGGTATGGGTTTTGAGTGCATGTGAGAGCTTTGACTTTAGTCTTTCCAACTCCAATTCCTCACTTTCCACTCCCCTCTCCCTCTCCTGGCCGAGACCTGCTCCCCCCCCCCCCCCCATTTCCATTATTTTCCTTCTTTTTTTCTCTCATTTTCTTCAAAAAATTGCATCAAAATTCAATAAAAATCAACAAATCCTTCACTTTTTCAACACAAAACCTTATTCCCTCTCTTCTCAAACCCAAATTGGTTCAAATCTTGGAGAAAGATGGCATCTTGGGAGGTTTTAGCAACATAAGGATTGATCATTTGAGATATAATTTCTAATCAAATGGTTAAATTGTAGTTTAAAGTGTGCTAATTGAACTTTGAAAATTGTTTTAGTGTTAATTTTAGTGTTAATTGCATACTAGTTTTTTTTTAAAGTTTGTGGTTTGAAATTAATTTAGGTTTTAGATCACCATTAAGAGATTAATTAAGCTATTTTGTTATCTAGTTATTTTGTTAGCTTAATCTAAGTGGTTAAATTGCTAATTGGGCTAAAATCTAGTGTTAATTTAGTGTTAGATTCTAATATAGTTTTTAAAGGTTTATGGTTAGAGTTAAACTAGGGTTTTTAGGAACCATTATTTAGTTAATTAAAGCTAATTAGATATCTAGTTAATTACTAAACCAATCTTTAAGGTTACTTTGCTTAAGTGGCTTCTTATTATGCTAATCTATGTTAAGCTTGTGTGAACTTTTCATTAAGATTGCTAATTACCAAATTCAAGAAGATGTTTGTGTATGGAATGTGGGTTTTGTAGCATGGTAAATAAGTTAAAATTGTGTTTTTGGTGGCTAACTAGTTGTGTGGATTGGATGGTTGTGTTGGACCGTGATAACTTTGTCGCTATTGTCGATGTTGCACCAAATTGCTTTTCTAGCTTACTAGTTTTTACTAAAATGTTGTGATGAATCAATTGCGATGTCATGATGACATTTTTAGCGTATCCTATGACATTTAGGATGCGTGTGTGCGGATTTTTTTGAGTAGTCGGGTTGTAGTTTTGCCGGGCGGCCAAATCGACTTTCTTGTAGATTTTTACGATTTTCGCGTGTGTTCCGTGGACCCTGTGCACATTATACCTAGCTAGTGAACATTAGTATTTTCGTTTGGGTTTTGCGTCAGTCTTGACAGGTAACCTTATGTTTGGTATTAATGTAAATTCCAGGATCGGTCGCGGAGACGTCAGACGCGGCACGAAAGGGGAAAGCGGTGATTGGACACAGCTAGCCAGAGATTCCGGTGAGTAGATGTAACATCTACGGGGGACTATCGTTGGATGGCGCAAGCCGCCCGATAGTTTTAGTAACTTAAAAGATTCTTAGTAATGTTAGTAATTAGGGGTGTAATACTTGTATGATTTTTTGCTACATTCATGCCCTATATTGACATACCTATACGAAACCATTTTATAGGACACCTGCACCATTGCCAGGGTTTTTATATGCAGCACGAGCACTATTCATGCTTACACACACACCCTGGTAATTGCCATGCCACCACACTAGATAACCATTAAATTTAAACCTTTTACTAGTTGATACTTAAACTTGTGCTATTGCCTTTAATTCCTTAAAATGAAACCGTAGGATTGCTATTCATGTGCATGTACTTCATCATATTAATTGTTCATGCTTAATCTATTAATCACACATCGCAACTTGATTATTGATACCATATGCATTCATTATCATTGATATATGTACTTATGAGGATTTCTTGAGATTTTATGATATTTCTGGATTTCGGGGGAAGGCCGCAAAATTTCTAAACTTATTTTATTTTTAAAACATGTAAATTGCGGTTTTCTAGTGATGTAAGTGTCGTCCACCATGAGTTTGCTGTGGTTTTTGAGACCCGTTTCGAGGAGTTGGATGAACCGTCTCGGGTACATGGTGGGCCCGGTAGGGTACCCCGGGGCAAGAAGCTCGTGGTGCTGACGATGAGCCTGACAGGGGACGGATTACCTACCGGTGACTTCATTGGGCACGGCGGATATCCAGAGGATACCGACCGGGGCCGCGAGAGGATGAGATATTGATATTGAGATGGGTCAGCCATATGGCTGAGGCCAGAGACACTATGACATGGATTTATGAGATTTGAGACAGCTTTTAGGTGTCGTTGCTGGACACCGGTTCTCGTCGATTCTTTGAGTATTATGCTGGCATTCTAAAAGAGTTTCAAAAACAAAAAGAGATAAAATGTTTCTTATATATACCTATTGAGACCTCAGATATTCATGTTGCATACATATTAGTACACTGATGTTGTATACACACCTGCTAGTGCATCCAGTCATACCTGTATTTTAGATGCTAGGATGCTTGTGTGCATGCATACGATAGCCTTTGTAGATGTTATTTATTACTCACGAGTTGGCAACTCACCCCCGTTGTGCCACAGCCTTTTGCAGGTCCGCTCCGTCAGTACAGTAGCGGCGGGCGCACTTGTTCTTTTGCCTCCATTGCCTGGACTCGAGGTTTTGCTCCTAGGTGGGTTATATCATTATTTTTGTACCACCTTGTATATTCTTTGTATCTAGTACACTCCATCTACTGTATCTACCAGCATTATTGTATATTGACCTAGAGATGAGACTGTGAGATTTGTGGACTTTTATGCTGTATTTTGGGGTCGAGCTCACTTGAGTCGACATGCTGCTTTTCTTATGCTTCATTATGTTTATTTCGCATGTTGTTGCTTTATTTTGCGTGGGATTTGTGACCGCCTTGTGGCGAAGAGCTAGCTCCCGCTTGGGGATGCCTTATTTGTTGGATTCATATATATTTTTGTTGTACCCATTTTGGGGGCCAGTATTTACAAAGGAGACTCTGCCGAAATTTTCGGAAAAATTGATATTGTTTTCAAAAAGGGTTTTACATGACTTATTTGATAAACTCGCTTTCAACTGATTGGGTTTTCTTCACTCTTTTGCTTAATTGGCTTTGTTTTCTGGGCTTTGGCTTACTTATTTTACGGACGTCTTTAGACGTATCGTAAACTTAAGTGCCAGTCACGTTCCGTACCCTGCGGGTCGTGACAAAGTTGGTATCAGAGCGATAGGTTTTACCTTTTTGAGTGTAGGATGACCCTTGGTAGATGGAGTAAGTGACTTAAGTAGGGTAACGTAGCGTGTGTATGTCCGCGGCATACTTGCGATACGGTATTCCGCCTAAGTTTCTTTAGGATATACTTGCTTGAAAATTCCTTCTTCAATTCTGTGTATCCTATGATTCTATTGCACTGTTGTTACTATCCGTTTTCCTGTAACAGCCACTATGCCGCCGAAGGCTACGAGGGCACAGAGGGCTGCCGCCTGAGACGAGATTAGAGCTGGCTCGTCCGAGACTAGGACTGAGCAGGGTGGTATGCCTACGCCGCAGGGACAGACCGATCCACCTTCCCCAGGCCGTATGGATAGGCTCGAGACTGGTATGGAGGAGTTGCGACAGATGATGGGAGGCATGCAGGAGCTACGTCAGATGGTAGGATCCCTAGTTGCAGCCAGTCGTACACCGAGGCCGGATGACGTACCTACTACATCACAGACGACCATGATACCTGCTCCTACTACTACCACCGTGGCCATTCCGGTTTCACTACAGGATTTCATGAGGCTGAGACCTCCAGTATTCACCGGCACCGAGGCAGCGGAGGACCCACAAACGTTCCTTAACAGTTTAGCCAGGATCTGCCATTCGCTGAGATGTTCGGATGATCGATGGGTAGAGCTTGCGATTTTCCGACTAGAGGGTCTCGAGCAGACATGGTGGGAGTCAGTCTTGAGAGGTCGAGCTGCAGGTCTACCGCCTATGACTTGGGTCGAGTTTACAACGGTCTTTCTAGCTCGTTTCCTCCCAGAGAGCGTTCGTGACGCCAGAGCTCGCAGCTTCGAGGCCTTAGTCAAGACACCTGGGATGACGGTGTCTGAGTATGACATCCAGTTTACACAGTTATCCCGATACACTCAGTATTTGGTGGATACCGAGGAGAAGATGGTGAAGAGGTTCGTACAGGGACTTGATGCCCAGCTATATCTTGCTATTGGCGCCCAGCACTACGACACTTATTCAGCTGCTATGGAAACGGCATTGCGGATGGAGGCACGCATATCACAGACTTCGACCGTTTCTGGGCCGAAGAGGATTCACACCGATGTACCGTCTCAGAGGCAGCGCGCCAGATTCTTTCCGAGAGATAGGCCTGGCAGAGGATTTGGGCGGGGACAGTTATATGGTTCTTATCCCCAAGGGCAGCAGCCGTCGCCAGGGTGTTTTGGGTGCGGAGTTTGGACCATCTTGTCAGAGACTGTCCGGCGAGACGACAGGGAGCAGCGACAGTTCCGCATGTGACCCTGCCACCATCACCACCCCCTCCTCAGAGAGCCCTACTTCCTACCACCGGCGATGCTCCACGCCAGTTAGGTGCATCCAGAGGCCGTGGACGCGGCGGTCCTGTTCAGAGAGGACGAGGAGGTAGAGGCCGAGGTCGAGGTCAGCCCGCTATCGGTGGAGGACAGGCCCGAGTTTTTGCTTTGACACCGCAGGATGCGCAGGCATCCAATGCCGTTGTGACAGGTACCTTGCCAGTTTGTTCTTTCGACGCACGGGTATTATTCGACCCAGGTTCCACACATTCGTACGTATCTACACACTTTGCACCGATGTTGGGCCGTGAGTCATCGTCGTTAGATCATCCGCTTGTTGTTAGTACTGCGGTAGGCGAGTCGTTTGTCGCTCGTTTTGTTTTTCGATTGTGTTCCGTTCGTATCGGGGAGAGGGATTCATCGGTTGATTTGATTCTCCTCGATATGTTGGACTTTGATGTGCTTCTGGGCATGGATTGGTTAGCCACTTGTTATGCTTCGGTGGACTGCCGTGAGAAGGCAGTCATATTTAGCTTTCCGGGAGAGCCAGTCTTTGTTATTCAGGGAGACCGCAGTGTCAACCTTCCCAGCTTAATTTCGTCTCTTCGCGCTGGTCAGCTCTTGCGGAAGGGATGTCAGGGATTCTTAGCGTTTATTTGTGATACTCGAGCTGCAGAGGTTCCGTTGGACCGGGTCCCGGTTGTTTCTGAGTTCCCTGATGTTTTCCCTGATGAGCTACTACGCGAATCTATCACATGCAAGCCAATAGCATTAAATGGCCTGCCTCTGACTACCAAAAGGGACTACCTGCAAAACACTCTGGCACAACGGGGTTGGTGTGCACGAAAGAATCCGTCCAGTGCAACGGGTGTGCACGACAACAATATCTAGTGCACCCAGAGTGCACGAAAATCTCAATACGGTGCAACTAACATGCACGAATGAAAAATCCCAAATCGAGTGCATTCGGTGTGCACAAAATCACATCTCATATCATGCGCCCAACATGCGCGAAAATCCAAATCAAGTGCATCCATCATGCACGAATGAAATCTAAATCAAGTGCATCAAACATGCACGAATAAAAGCTAAATCAAGTGCATCCATCATGCACGAAGAAATCTAAATCAAGTGCATCAAACATGCACGAATAAAAGCTAAATCAAGTGCATCCATCATGCACGAATAAAAGCTAAATCAAGGGCATCCGACATGCACGAGTAAAAATCTCACTCAAGTGCATCCGATGAGCACAAAATCCAAAATCAAGCGCCTAATATGCGCAAAAATCCCATCCAAAACGCGTCGGGTCCGTAAAAGCATATAATGCAGTAGCATGCACGAAAATGAACGGCAAGTGCCAACGCGCACGAAAGCACAAATCGGATTACATAAATGCTGAAGTACATAAATCGGTGCAACAAGTGCATGAAATATAAATCGGGTGCATCCAGGGCAAAATTACAAATCTAGTGCATCCTGTGCACAAAAGACGAATCCAGTGCATCTAGTGCACAAAATACCAATACAGTGCATCATGTGCACAAAATACGAATCAATAACTCAAATGCGTAAATAGCAACACAGAGTGTACCAAGTTGTATAAAATCGTTAACGCGTGCAACAGCGTGCACAAAACACATATCAATGCACTGCAAGCACATGTAAGCAATACCGAGTGCAAAAATCAAATCGAGTGCGTACCATACGCACAAAATCAAATCAACCGTATGAAATCCACGAAATCATAATTACGTGCAGCTAAGGAACAAGCCGAATCTCAAGTGTAATAGATATGCACAAATCGCAACTCAACACAACGGTGTATAAAATATATATCAAGTGCAATAATTATGCACAAAAATGTAAATACCCAGTAGATGCAGCCAAGGTGCAAGAAAACTAATATCATGAAACTCATCATCAAAACTCAAATCCAAGCGATATAAGCGTGATACTCGGAACACAAATGCAAATCGCAATAAATGACATTGAGGTACACCTCCTACAATGTCGAAAAATAAACCGGTGCGCCTAAAACCGGCAGAACAAGAACATCCGCTTACCTCCTGCTCACGGTCTGACGTCCTCTGTCTCTTGGTCCTTATTTTCTCTGCTGATTACCAATCTCGCAATCCATCGGCTCATCGGCCCAGTCAGATGTGCTAACGGGGACGATTCCGTTCTGACACTTCTCTGGTCATCTCTCGGTCAATCATCACGACCACTCGTAAAGCAGCACGTCACGGGTGTCGGCCTCTGGCCCTCTTAATACTTGCGATACAACTGATCCTGGGTGCAAATCTCATTGTATCAGTGTCCTGGAAGGAATCCTGCTCAAGGTATCTTCCGATCTCGCCTATGCCGAACTGTACGGAGGCTGGTACTCTCACAAAATCTTTTCTCGTTTTCTGGACATCTGCGTTCTCACAACAACATTTCCTCGGGAACTGGCCATATCCCAATGCCTCTGTATGCATATTAGATCTCTGATCTCGACGGGGAGTAATGACAGCTCGCCATCTCGCGCGAACCTCAGGTTCCACTCATCTTTATCATCGTCCACTTTGACGTCACGCCATGCTATCTGCACACTGCAACTGTTCTCGGCCACGGTCAATCCGAAGTCTCTCACACGGACTCGAAATCACAAACTCGGTATCTTCACCACTCTGTAGAAGATCTCTAGCCGAAGACGTCCTCGGGAACTCGTCCCAACCGTCGGAGGAATACTCAATACTCGCCCATCCTCGATCAACTCACAATGCATCTGGGTGAGGTCTTCTATCCGAAGTTGGTCAGCTTACTTGTCTCTTATCATATGGTATCCGTACGACGTTAAAATTTTCGATCGAGTCATCGAAATACCATAATTTCCCGAAAGCTCAACACCTGAGCACAGTCTAACAAATATCTGGTACATACCACAGTACCTCTGGACTAGCCGTAGAAGGGCAAACCCAAGCCTCATTGATGGCACCGCTAAACTGCTGCAAACCCTAAGGTTCAAAAGCGGTTCCATGGTCATCATGTCGAGTTAGGGTTTCATTCTTCTAGAGGGTCTACAGAATCACTTGCATGTTCCTCCGAACACTTTAAACTCGGGAAAAATGGGTTTCTGACACTCTTCGAACTTTTTAGCTTCGCCTATACAACATGTGAATATTCTTCGCCCGCATGCTAAACAATGCCTCAATCCTCCAGGAAAGACGGTACATCAAAGGTCATCGCTTGATCGGACTGCTCTAGATCTGAGTAAGACTCTCCACACTGAAAATCTTCAACTCATCTGAGCCTGCGTCGGTGCACCAATTTGACGAATCACCTTCATCTCTCAACTCGGGGTAGACTAGCTATCGTCTGTCAAATTTCTGCCTGTAAGCTCCAGCGATCTCAGCTCGTAAGCTCTGGAAGTGACATCCCATCATCTCAGCAACAGCTGCGTCATCTGTCTGCATGGTAGGCGACATCAAAATCTCTGAGGTATGCTGTACATCAACAGTCATCTCGCAACTGGCAACTCTAACAGTGGCCCAATCATCCGGTGCAAGACCAAACACTTGCCTCATCCGAGAGGTCACAACATAAAACTAACTCGAGACGTTTCCGTGTCACCAGAAAACACGATGGTCAGTCCTCGTACCAGACGAGCTCGCCCTGACCGCAACACTACCAGAAGCTCAATCTGTGCTCAAATATGGTGACAGGAACCTCAATCGAGTATCGAAGAAAGCAGATCAACGGCATGAACGGAAACGACAGATCCAGAATGGATACATGATCATAAGAAGGAACAGCATCAATGAGAGTATGATCATGGAACAAATAAAATCAAGGATCTCAAATGGATGTATAATCAAGGATACGAAGAGAATCACAGATCTCAAAATATGTACATCCTAAGGTTTCTTAAGTGGAGTATCGTATCGTAAATATGCGGCGGAACATACGTACGGTACGTCACTCTACTCAAGCTACCTACTCCATCAATCAGGGTCAGCCTATGAAACGAAAGTTCGGGTTTAATACCCACCCGTTCAAGTCTAAGTTTTGTAAGGTCAAGCCTAGGTTCCGAAATACATTCCCGCCCTAGACTCCGCATAGTCAAACATAGACTCGAACAAAGGTTAAACCTAATGCTTTGATACCAACTTTGTCATGACCCGAAATATTAGCTCGTGACCAGCACTTGAGTCACACAACGTCTAAAGGCGTAACGGAATTCAAGTAAGCTGAAACCCAGAAATCTAAACCATTTTAAGAAAATAAAGGAGGTGAAGTTTTGAAATAATGGTATAATGAAAAAAAGTTTTCTAAATGCATAGAAAAGGAACGTAAAAATGCAAGTGAAATTTGCTAGTTTACAAACGTGTTTCGTCTTTTTAAAAATTTTGGGCAGCACCTCCTTTATATATTTTGATCCAAAACCACAAATACATAACAAGGATAATGACATCCCCAAGGGAGAGCTAGCTCTTCGCCAACCGGCGGATGACAACCACACAAAGCAGTATATAAGTATACGTCGCCCAACGACGAAGATCACTACAAAGATAAAGTAAAGCAGGACATCAAAACCACAAGTAGCAGAAAAACCCCTCGCTCTAAGTATCGCAACCACAATCTCACTAAGTCTCATTACTTATACAAATACTAATTTTGATTGATGGAGTTGACTAGATACAATGTGAAATATAAATACAAAAGTGGGTACGATACAAATGTCCCATCTACCAAAGCAATCACCTGAAAACAACTGTGTGCCAGCGATGCCGCTACTGATCCAACCGGCCAACTTGCAAGAACTGTGGTATAACGGGGGTGAGTTGCCAACTCGTGAGTAGAAAAACATCTACAAGTAGAAATCGAATAAACGACGACTCCTAGGTCAACTATATCATAAAGGTAATACTATGATATCTAGGGTGACCGGGTCATCATATGTGCCAACAATGTAATCAATACCTATATGTATGCGGATATAATCCAACAATATAATCAATGTAGGTATGCACATGGACCTCGTCCAACCATATAATCAATATATGTATGCATGTGGATCTCGTCCAACCAGATAATCAGTGTAAGTATGTATGTGGATCTCATCCAACCATAATCAATGTATGTATGCATGTGGATCTCGTCCAACCATATATTCAATGACTGTATGCAAGTAAGTATGAGGATATAAATCAACGGTGTCCCTCGCGACTCATCAAAATCATGGAACCTGGGTGTCCAACATCGACACCCGAAAACATCATGAAACCCGTGTCTGGCATCGACACGTAAATCCTCATATCTCAGGCTCCGTCCGTCCGGATCGGCCCACGGGCTCCGTCAGTCCGGATCGGCCCATATCATCTCTCGACTCCGGTCGGTATCCTCCGGATATCCGCCAGGCCCAACCAATCACCGGTAGGTAGTAGTCCCTCTGCCAGGCTTACCGTCTGTATACACAGCATCCCTTTCTAGCCCCAGGGTACCATACCGGGCCCACCATGTACCCGCAATCGGCCTCATCCGCCTCCTCGAATCGGGTTTCACATGTCACTCTCAGAACCGAGAAAACACATGGTGGACGCGCTGAAATATCATATCAAGAGAGACCGGGTTTTTAAAACAACACATAATCTCTTTTTAAAATGTCCACGGTTCTCAAATCCAGAAATCTCATGAAAACAGCATATCTCAATGCGTAAAATCATAGAGAATGATGTATGCAACATATACTAGAAATGTGAGCATATCCGTGTATCATGCAACATAGAACAGTGATATGCACATATCGAGGGAAAACCGCTCTTTTAAATGATTCCAGTTTTAAAATATATCATGCGGTTCCCAAATCTCCAAAATCCAATGCAATACCGTATAAAGGTGCATATGTGTACATACGCAAGTATGGACGTACAAATGTGTATGTCCGCAATTATGGTGTACAATATGCATGTGCGCAAGTATGGTGTACAATATGTATGTACGCAAGTGTTGGGTTGCTAGACACGCGCACAAGGGTCTACGAAGCATCAACCATGCCCGATTAAAAAATTAGCCATGCCGAACAACCCGAATACGGATCTTTAAACTAGAGATTAGGCGAAAACTAACATGTTAACAACTTTAACACTAAGTGAGAGGGATTACAACCTTTGTAGATCCGGTCCTTCACTTCATATGCTCCGTGTTGTGGTCCCTTCGCTGCGATCATCGTGTTCCGGACTCTCGAGAGGTTCCACGAAGAGAAAGATGCAACCTTTGCTTCCGATCTTCGATACAAAGATGATCTACCTTGAAGTTTCGTTAACACAAGCTAACACTCATGAAATGATGTGAACACCCTCATCTAAATGGCAAGGGAAGATGAGGATGATGAAGTAGGATTTTTGCTCTCTTTATTTATCTTTTTCTCACATTTATTCATCACAAATATCAAAGCAAGAAAGCTTTTCAAGCAAAGAATGAAGGAAGAAGATGAACAATGATAGAATTCCTTTTGTGATGAATAATGCAAAGGAGATAATGATCAATAATGCAACCATGGTTAACATAACCTTTGTAGAGAATTAACCAAGGCTAGGGTTTGGGTTAGGTTAAGAATGAGTCGCATACAAATATCTTTATCATGACAAAATGAAAAGCTTCTAGAATCAACTAGAAGACTTAACCCTAATCCAAACCCTAATCATGTTTAAACTCCACAAAACATGTTGCATTAGTTATCATATCATGTTACAATATTATATATCACATATATAATATTTATTGTAACCAAATAAAATAATACAATTAACATATATCGCATATATATCAATGTATTACCCGAGTGAGAAAAAGAATCTTTTAGTGAGCTAATATTAGTTAATGCAATTTAATATATCATATATATTATTATACATTAAATTATCGAATCAACACTTGATCCGACAATCCGGCTATATCGCATATAACCGACTAATATTTATCCGTACTGATTCATCGAATCAACACTTGATCCGATGACCCGGCTGATATCAAATATCGCGAGAATAGAATACGGTATCTCATATCGCATTATCCTCGGTCCCGCACATATCACATATGTGCTCCTACTCCGTTTTTCCTGAGTCAAGAAACCTCTGTGTAGGACTCTAAAGAATCGTCAATACGCCGGAAGTAGGTGATGATCATATCAAACACCCACAAGCTGCAAGCGGTCAGCTAAACGTAACAGCTACCCAGGTATTGAGCGCTCAGAAGATCAACAAGTAAGACTGTACATTCTCCTGTGAATCCAAACAGTAACACTCCCGTACAGTCCGGTCTCGTCGTCTGATATGTTGCTTATCTCGCCTAGGGGTGGTAAACGTCAGACCCCAGTAGCTCGATAAGTCGTGTCGATATGAGGTCTATAACAATTCGAGAAACTACTGATAACACTTACCAGTAAATCTCAGCAACCCTGGCCAGGGATTTTCGGTTATAGCCAATCGAACACAGCACAACATCAACTCCCTATACCGGGAGAGACGAATCCCCAACTATCGCTCATTGCCTCCATGTGATTCGGGACTGTACCCAAAAGCCACCTTTTTGCACGCCCTCTTGGACATGGTATGATGGAAATCAAAGCACAGTGGGAATCACACAAGACTATGACGATCTCGGGTCAACAGACTACTCTGTATCAGTGTCACCGGAGAACTGTCATCTGACGTGAGGTATAATACCATCTGGGAGTTCTCGGCGAGTCCGTCCAACGTACCCAGTCTCTACTGAGCACCCGTACACTATCCTTGATGTCAAACACCGATGGATATGGGATCATCCATCGCCCATCATATGGGTAAAGATGCGTATACACTAGTCTACTCTGGTGTATCGATGCCCTGTCTCGATACACCCTCGACTAGGAACAGTTATAGGATGTACTCGTCGACTACCGTGGCCCCACTAGTAAGATCTCATCATAGTCCCAGTAGTCGAGTACACATCCTAAGGGCTTTATCAACATGTAACATAGAGACAATCAGAGTACATGTTAAGATAAAGTACAACCAGATAGCATATTATCATGTCGAGCAAGAAAGTCCTCCCTATATATGTCCAAGCATCCATTACAATATACATCGTATGTACAGTAATGGCCTCTAGGGCATACATATAACTAACAATCTCCCACTTGCACTAGGGCCATCTGTTATGGTATCGCATACCCAACAATTAGCTGCGGTTGAAGTATCTCATACTCAATCATCCCATAAAAGTCTCTACTGGGAAAAAGGCCTTTGTGAGTGGATCCGCGCTGTTGTCCTCTGTGTCTACTCTCCTAACCACGATCTCCCTGGAGATCAACCATCTCCATGATCAGGTGATACTGCCTAAGAATTATATCTGGATTTCTGATGGGACGGTAGTTCCTTGGCTAAAGCCACAACTCCATTGTCACACAATGGTAGGAACGAAGTTCATCTCATGAACTTATATATCTAGAATGCCTCTTTGGTAGTATCCTTGGATACGATGTATCTTGCCTTTAATCGTCTAGTATGTCACGGTATCTAGCTTGGAACTTTTCCAACATACCGTCCCTCCACTGAGGGTAAAGACAATGCCTGCTACTGACATTCAGTCGTTCTTATCACCCTGGAACCTTTCCAGTGATTCTCCCCAGGATCGATTGATACCATCTCACTACAACTAGTGAGTATCCTAACATCCAATTAGATCTATCTCATAGATCCAAAACCCAGGATATAGGAGGTATCACTTTGATCCTATACGGAGAATCTTTGTGATAAGCGGAGATTGACCGAGCGTAGCATAGGAAACTCCTTCCCTATCAAGAGTATGTCATCCACGTACTTTACGAGGATCACCACCATACTCCCTACTACCTTTTTGTGTATACAAGGTTCATCTACCATTTTGATGAAGTCAAACTCTTTGACTACCACATCAAAACAGATGTTCCAACTCCGTGATGCCTGTTTTATCATATAAAACATCTTGCACACGTTTCCGCTGCTCCCACTGTCTACGAAGCCCTCTGGCTGTGTACTTATAGACGCTCTCTTCTAAAACATCATTTAGAAAAGCAGTCATGACACCCAACCACCAGATATCGTAGTCATGGAATGTAGCAGTGGCAAGTAGGATCTGGATCGACTTAAGCATGGCTTTGAAAGTCTCAACTTTTCCATGTACACCAAGTAATCTTCTCAAGATATACTTGCTCCTGATGGGGATTTAACCCTTCAGATAAAGCAACCAAAGTCCATACTTTGTCGGTGTATAAGGATTCCATCTCAGATCGCTAAGCATCCAGCCATTCTTACAGAGTCTCACTCCTGATGGCCAGCTCGAAACTAGTTGGGTCATCATCTCATGATGCAATCCTCACTCCCACTGTCATAGAGAAACCAAAGTATCTCTCAGGTGGGTGAGGAACCCTACTAGATCGGCGGAGAGGCTGAGGTTCGTTGGAAACTATTGAATCCTTTGGTTTTACTAAATTATCAGCTGTAGTTTGTATAGCTGGAACATTTCCAGTTCTACATAATAGACCTTGCCTCGAGCTTGTCCGGATTTTTCTTTTAAACATAGGCCGGACAACCCCAAATCTTAACAAGCTTAAGATATGGGCTCTTCCCTTTCCATATCACATATGAAGTTATAGGCAACTGATTTGATTTGAACCCTATTCAATAGGTATGCAGCTTCTCAAGTGCATAACTCCCAAAAGGAAATAGGCAACTCAGTAGTACTCATCATAGAGCACACCATATCACATAGGGTGCTATTGCTCCGCCCCGATACACCGACGTGCTGTGGTGTATTCGGAGGAGTAATGCTGTGAGAGAATCTCATTCTCCTTTAGAATAGTCCAGGAATTCCGTGCTCAAGTATTCTCCTCCTTGATCACATCAAAGGACATAATACTTTTACCCGTATTTTGGTTCCCTACTTCTAACTTATATTCTGTGAATATCTCAAAAGGTTCGGACTTGTGTTTCAACAGGAACATATGTCTGAATCTTGAGAGATCATCAGAGAATGTAATGAAGTACAAAGAACCGGTCTTGGCATGTGTAGACAGGGGACCTTTATATATCAGCATGTATCAATCCCAAGAGTTCACTAACTCTTTCTCTGTTTCCAATAAACAGAGCTATGGTCATCTTATCTTTGTGACATGACTGGCAAGTTTCACAAGATGTAAATTCAAACAAATTTAAATATGCATCTATATGTAACTTAGCTAGTCGGGTCACATTGATATGACCTAGTCTACAATACCTCAAGAAGGATTCGTTCATTTCTGAACTCTTCCTCTTGTGTGTGTTCTGTATACTAAGAACTGTAGTTTGATTTAGAACGTCAATGCTTTAAGATAACGTGCCTGAACCGATCAACTCTTGATATAGGAAATGTTCAAAACATTATCCAACAATACAAAATTATATCCTTCTTTACTAATAAAGAAAAATATATGATGTTGTATATCAGGTTCGGTATCTAATTACATTCGTTCAGAATCAATGTATTCTGGTAATACAGGGTGATAGTGACCAACAGACTTGGCTGCAACACTTGCACCGTTTTCTGTCTCATGAAACTAATCACCCGTTCTCAGTTCTCTACCTATCTGTAGCCCATGTAACAGATTATATACGGGATCCTGATCCGGTATCACATACCCAGGACGTAAAGGATACTGAGAAATAGTTCTCTCTAATGAATACACCCGAAGATGATGCATCAACATGCACTTTCTTCGTTTTGGGCGGCACGGGAAATCTGGTATTCCCCAATTTCCTACTCTTTCTTATAACAATTATAAGTTGGAGCGGGACCAACATTCCCCAGCTCAGTATAACAAGCGGGTTCGGTCAATACATCCGTATTATTATCTTGATTAAGGCGTGATATGGTCGCTACCTGGAGAGAGAGAGAAGAAAACACTCAGCGTATGCTCTTGCAAGATTAGATTGGTTATCTAATATATCTAATCAGGATGTCTCCCACTATTTTAATCAAATCTTCCTTCAAACCCTAAAAGGAAAGACTAGCCGGGATTAATTACACGCTACAAGTTCGCCAATCTTTCAGCCAGGCCAGTGTCGGTACTTTGAGGGAGGTCCCCCGTGCTTTCGCACGAACCTAATTAAAGTAAACCTCGTTTTCCCAGGGGCGTAACCCCGTTAACACCTTTCTAGACACCTACTTGATCGGCTAATTATAATGTGTAAAACTCTCCCAGGAGTAACTCTTACTCGCAGAGGGTATCGAGATCCAACTATCTCATAGAAGGTATGCAATCTCATTGCAAATTTCAACACTTGAAATTCCCGATAATTTTGCCCCTAGCAACTTATGACCTTGGCTAAGGTCAACAAATCATAAGTGCTAGCCAAGTTCAACCCGTCATTTCCCGATTGAATTAAACCCACCCGCACGACCCTTGGCTAAGGTCAACAAAGTCGCACGACTACCCTAACTCAATCGCATCATATGCTTATACAGATAAGCACTAACCAGCTACCGCACACTACGCCTTGGCTAAGGTCAACAAACGTAGCACGAATACTAACCAGTACTTATCTGAAATGACGGAGGGCTACGACAGGTTTTTAAGAAAACCTTTTGCGTAATGAACTTGATATCGTCGTAGAATCGAGTGATTTTAAATGGAGTGTTTTTGAGGCTTTTCTAGTTTTGCTACAGGGGTCACTCCCGGTGAAGGGATCGTCGGCCCTTTCCTCGTCGAATGAGGTGCGGGATATATCATATATATCATTGTGCAAAGCAAGAACTATAGAAGCAATCAAAAGACAAACCGAGTGTGTAGCATCTGCCAGTTATTGCTAAAGGGGTCACTCCTGGTGAAGGGATCTCGGCCCTTTCCTTATCGAATAAGGTGCTGGATGTTCTACAAGGAACACCGCGATGCAAAGCAAGAACTGTAGCTACCTGGTTTTTTTAAACAAGTTTCTACAACATCTTTAGGTTTCTTTTATTCCATTAATCTCATTAATGAAGTCCCATTTTATTATGCTTCACAAGCATCTCTTTTGAAACGAAATCTGCAATATAACATATATCTCATATATATAATATAAACATTCATCTCAGGCAGTAATATGATCTCATCACAGAACATTGCAGCAGAAGAACATATATGAAATATTGGATATACTAGGACGTCCGTGTTTTCAATATGATCCTGTATAAAACACGGATTCCACGGTCGCGATGAATAGCCAAACCCACATCCCTAGACTCCTACGAGAGCGGCAAGTAACACCGCCAATTCTAGGGTTAGGAGACCCGGTCTCGACTCCTCGAGATGGTCTCCCACTGGACCCTAGAACCCGGTTACTTGTGCTCCCCGCCTTGGGTCTACCTAATGCGGAAAAGTAAAAAATATACAACGGTGACATCTTCCGCAACCTGGAAGTGCCCCAATAAAAGAATATTACATACAAATGAATTTTACATGAATGAAAAAGAAAAAAATCTCATCTCACATAAAACCCCCGGCTATTCAGAACGCGACGATCCAATATAACATATCACAGCAACACATAATATCTCATATCATCAACGTAAGCAAGTATGCATTTCCCGATTGTCGTTGATGTATAGCAACGAAGCCGGCGATACACCACATACTACGCTTACGGTCACAGAAAAGAAAGTGTAAAACTACAACAGTTGAAATCCGCAACCTCCTTAGACATCGCATGCCTAACCAAATGAATTCCTTAGACATCACATGCCTAACAATTATAAACCCCGCATTTTAGTCTCATTATCGAAAACTCTTTTCAATATCAAGTCGGGCAATTCAACAAGATTCCCAACATCCTGATCGAATGCTCGTCGGAAACTTTAGTAGACAGCCGCACCCCCAGATGCCGTCGACGAAGTGCACTAAGGCGGAACACCTCTGCCGCGAGCACCCAAACGGATGCTTTCGGCGACGGGGTTCTCCTACAGTCACTTGGTCGGGGCTATGGGGCGTGGCTGTCTATTAAGTTTACCCGGCGAGTATCCGCGTACGCTACGTGATTGCGACGAACTTTTGATCACATCAAAATTCCGTAGCAACCGATCATCTGAGACTAAACTGCTAGATTTATAACATTCATATTAGTTATCTCATAACTACTTGTGAATTCTAATTATTGTATCACATTCCAGATAAATAGACAAAGTTAAACTTTCCGATCGAATCATCAAACACCCAAGATTTCCCCAATATATCTCAACACTTGAAATCAGTTTAAAAACATCCATCACATGCCACAGTACCAATGGTCCAGCCGTAGAAGGGTCAAGCCAACGCCTCACATGTGTCACGCCGTACTGCCCCAAACCCTAAGGTTCAAAAGGCAGTTCAAGACGGTCACATAATCGAGTTAAGGTTTGTTGTCTTCTAGAGGGTCCACCGTGTTACTTGCACGACTTAGAACGTTCTTAAACACGAGGAAAAATCCAACTTTTGAAAAATTTTCCGACAGGGGAAAAAGTGAGTTATTGATATCCGCCCGAACTTTTTAACAGTTTCTAAAATTATCCGGACAAACTAAACAAAGTTAAATTATCCGATCGAATCAACGATTCCCCAATACAACCCTTGAAAACTCAACACTTGAGTGGAATTAAAATATTCCCAGAAAAACTTAACAAGAAAGGGCCTAAAAATAATTACATGAACTTTCAGGGACTAAGTCCAAATTTTGGCCGCGGAACCGCCGCAACACCCATGGTTTGGCCGCGGTTCCGCGCTCCAATTTTGGAATTAGAGGTCCGTACTTCACAGTAATTCTTAGTTTTTCCTGCTTGTTTTTCTGAGCATTTTTAATTCAGAAAATATCAACTTTTTGAAAAATGTACAGAGAGGGTTCCGTGACGGGGTTTCGGCGTTCGATCGGACTTTAAACTTCGTCTAGACTTCGCCTAAAGCTCTAGCATGGCTCTGATACCACTGTTGGGTTGCTAGGCACGCGCACAAGGGTCTACGAGGCATCAACCATGCCCGATTAAAAAATTAGTCGTGCCGAACAACCCGAATACAGATCTTTAAACTAGAGATTAGGCGAAAACTAACATGTTAACAACTTTAACACTAAGTGAGAGGGATTACAACCTTTGTAGATCCGGTCCTTCACTTCATATGCTCCGTGTTGTGGTCCCTTCGCTGCGATCATCGGGTTCCGGACTCTCGAGAGGTTCCACGAAGAGAAAGATGCAACCTTTGCTTCCGATCTTCGATACAAAGATGATCTACCTTGAAGTTTCGTTAACACAAGCTAACACTCATGAAATGATGTGAACACCCTCATCTAAATGGCAAGGGAAGATGAGGATGATGAAGTTGTAAGTCGATGTAGTACACCCCAGTACTTATGGGGAGGCGGAATTTACAAAAACTTATCAAGTTTAAACAACGAACATCGACTAACCGCTTGAATCGAAGCTAAACTCTAAATAACCGTATTCTAAAGTTTCATCTCACAAGTGATTAGGGATTATACCTAATGAAACCGGTCCTTCTTCTTTACGTCCTCCTTTGTTCTCCTCGGCCTTCTCTAGGTAGTAGACGATCCACCCGAGAGCGAAACTCCAAGCTAAACCTCTAACTTGAGGTAACTAATCAGCTTTGATTGCTAATCAAAGATGAGAGGATGATATAGAGTGAAGGTTATGGATTGTTTAGTCTAACTAATCCTTTGATCTCAACACATGAGGATTAAGGATTAGGGTTAGAAGATCAGAGCTTGAGGATAGAGAATGTGTGATATGATAATGAGAGAAGAGAGAGAGTGTATCATAATATTATGAAGCATTCTTCTTTTCAAATAATCAATAAAGGAAATGAATAAGCATGCTTCACAAAATATCTTGTGATGATTCATTAACATGAGTCATTAAGCAATAAATGTGCATTAATGAAGTGAATGAATCACCACTATGACTCACTCTCTTATCCAAAAGAAACCTCCTTAGTCACATCTTCTAGAAGCTTCTCGAGTAATTACGAGAACGCCCCTCCGATCCGTAAAAATACGGAAAAACTTTAGACTGTAAAAATCCAATAACCGGATACCAGTAACTGGCTTAAACCAAAGCCGACTGGTAAAATCTGTCCGAAAGTCGTACGCGCGTAAACGCACGTATGCGTCCGAACCCTTTGTCGCAAAACCATGCAACCTCTATATCGTTTCGCCTGGAGTAGGAAACTCTCTGTGTGGGACTCTAGAGACTCGACTACTACGCTGGCAGTGGGTTTAACCACAGACCGCAAGCGGCACTAGCTGTACGTAACGGTCCCCAGGTAGTTGTCGATAAGAAGGCCGATGAGAAAACCCATCCGAACTCCTACTGAGTCTGATGTGACAATCTCCATACAGTCCGGTCCGTTCGTCCATGACTATCGCATATCGGGCCTAGGGGGGCGGCAAGCGTCAGTCCCCTAATAGCGGTATAAGTCGTGTCGGAGTGAAGCCCATTACACCCTGAGAAACTGCTGGAACCTACCAGCAAATCTCGCTTGCCCTGGCCAGGGACTTTGCGTAATGGCTCTCTGACACAGCACGATATCTACTCCCAATACCGGGAGGGACGAATCCTGTCTAACCGCCACTGCCTCCAAGTGCTCGGGACTGCACCCAACTGCTACCTGTTTGCACGACTCCTTTGAGCCGTGGTAGGGTAGCAATCTAAGAACAGTGGGACACACTCGAGGCGAAGTAGCAGTGTCAAGTCTGCGGACTACGCTGTACTCATGTCACCTGGGAACTGTTCACTGACGACTGGTATCAAACCAACCAACAGTTCCCTGTGAGTCCTGTCCGGTGTACCCGTAACCTAACGAGCACCTGTATACTATCTCCAGTACCACGTACTGACGGCTATGGGACAGACCATCTCCCCAACTGGGATGAGAAGCGTACACACCAGTCTACTCCGGAGTATCGATGCTCTGTCTCGATAATCCAACGACCAGGGACCTGAATAAGGATGTGCTTGTAGACTACCCAGCCCCCACTAGTGTGACTGCCATCACAACGCTGGTAGACAAGCAAGATCCTAAGAGCTCTATCAATACGTATACTCACATATTAAGATAGAAAAACCAAGTAGCATACTACCATGTTTAGCAAGACTGTTATATACATGTGAATATCCCAAGCTTCCATTAAGTAATATACAAGCTAGTATGATACAGTAATGGCCTTCTAGGGCATAAACACTAACAATCTCCCACTTGCACTAGGGCCATGTACTGGCATATCGTAGACCAATGATCTCGAGTAGCCTCTCGAACTGAATCTGAGGAAGGGCCTTCGTGAATGGATCAGCAATGTTCTCTTCTGAAGCAACTCTCCGAACCTCGATCTCCTGACGATCAATGATCTCCCTGATCAGGTGATACCGCCTCAAGATGTGTCTGGACTTCTGATGGGACCTTGGTTCCTTCGCTAAAGCTATAGCTCCGTTGTTGTCGCAATACAGAGGTATTGGATCAACTATGGTAGGAACCACCTGAAGTTCTGTTAGGAACTTCTTCATCCAGACTGCTTCTTTTGCGGCATCGCAAGCAGCTATATACTCCGCTTCCATCGTCGAGTCAGCAACGGTGTCCTGCTTGGAGCTCTTCCAGCACACCGCCCCTCCATTGAGGGTAAAGACATAACCCGACATGGACTTGGAATCGTCCTTATCACTCTGGAAGCCGGAATCAGCAAAGGCCTCTAACCTGAGGTCTTTTCCGCCGTAAACCAAGAACATCTCCTTAGTCCTCCACAGGTACTTGAGAATGTTCTTTACTGCTATCCAGTGTTTCTCCCCTGGGTCTGACTGATACCGGCTTACCACGCTCAGTGCGTAAGCTACATCTGGTCTGGTACACAACATCGCATACATTATAGAGCCTACCGCAGAAGCGTAGGGTATAATAGACATGCGTTCCCTTTCCAAATCAGTCTTGGGAGACATCTCTTTGGAGAGGGTGATTCCGTGACAAGCCGGTAGATTACCGCGCTTAGAATCTTCCATACTGAATCTTTTCAGTACAGTGTCGATATACCTGGACTGCGAAAGTCCCAACATCCTCTTGGATCTATCACGATAGATCCGGATCCCCAGAATGTAAGAGGCATCACCCAGGTCTTTCATGGAGAACCTGTGTGACAAGAATCCTTTGACAGATTGTAGCATAGGAATGTCATTTCCTATCAATAGAATGTCATCCACGTACAAGACGAGGAATACGACACTTCTGGCCACAACTTTACTATATATGCACGGTTCATCTGGATTTTTGATAAAGTCATATTCTTTGACTGTCTCATCAAAACAGATGTTCCAACTCCGCGATGCCTGCTTTAGTCCATAAATGGACTTGAGCAGCTTGCATACTTTCCCGCTGCTCCCACTCTGATTGAAACCCTCTGGCTGATCCATATAGACGCTCTCTTCTAAATTTCCATTCAGAAAAGCCGTCTTTACGTCCATCTGCCAGATTTCATAATCATGGAAGGCAGCAATAGCAAGAAGGACCCGAATGGATTTGAGCATAGCCACTGGAGAAAAGGTTTCATCATAGTCCAAACCAGGTCTTTGACGAAAACCCTTTGCAACAAGTCTAGCCTTATAGGTTTCCACCTGTCCATCTACACCAATCTTTTTCTTGAAGATCCATTTGCATCCTATGGGTTTTACCCCATCTGGAGCAAAGTCCAAAGTCCATACTTTGTTGGTGTACATGGACTCCATTTCGGTCCGCATTGCATCTAGCCATCGTACCGAGTCGCCGCTCTGGATGGCCTGCTGGAAGTCAGTAGGTTCATCATCATCTATGATGCAATCCTCTCTATCCCCGTCTATGAGAAAACCGTAGTATCTCTCAGGCGGACGAGACGGCCTACTACTCCTGCGGAGGGGTGCGGGAATGTTCTGTTCTTCTTGAACCTCTGGTTCTACCAAACTTTCAGTAGCAGTTTGTGGTTCTGGAATTTCTTCCAGTTCTATTTCGCTCCCACTTGATTCCTTTTCTAAAAACTGATGTTCTAGAAAATGGGCATTACGAGAAACAAATACCTTCTGTTCCTCTGCGTAATAGAATAGATATCCCCTGGAGTGCTTTGGATATCCCACAAACAAACATTTTACTGATCGTGCCTCGAGCTTGTCCACATGCTGCTTTTTAACAAAAGCTGGACATCCCCAAATCTTTATATACTGTAGATGGGGTTTCTTCCCACTCCACATCTGATATGGAGTGGTAGGCACAGTCTTGGTAGGTACCATGTTCAAAAGATATGCCGCTGATTCTAGCGCATGTCCCCAGAAAGATCGCGGTAACTCAGTATTACTCATCATGGATCGTACCATATCCAATAGGGTTCGATTCCGTCTCTCCGATACACCATTATGCTGTGGAGTGTACGGAGGAGTAAGCTGAGAGAGAATTCCTTTCTCTTTTAGGTAACCTAGGAACTCGGCACTCAAGTATTCACCACCTCGATCAGATCTAAGTGTCTTAATACTTTTGCCGGTTTGGTTTTCTACTTCATTCTTATACTCCTGGAATTTCTCAAAAGCCTCGGATTTATGTTTCATCAGATAAATGAATCCGTATCTTGAGTAATCATCCGTGAAAGTAATGAAATAGGAATAACCACCTCTCGCATGTGTAGACATTGGACCGCATACATCGCTGTGTATGAGTCCTAAGAGCTCGCTCGCTCTTACTCCTTGTCCAGTGAATGGAGTCTTTGTCATCTTTCCTTTGAGACAAGATTGACAAGTGTCATAAGTTTGATATTCGAACGTGTCCAAATATCCTTCTCTATGCAACTTAGTCAACCTTCTCTCATTGATGTGACCCAGTCTACAATGCCATAAGAAAGCTTTATTTAAATCTGGAGACTTTCTTTTTAGTGTGTTCTGGACATTGAAAATTTGGAGTTGGTTTAACACATATATGCCGTTATTTAGAGTACCAGACCCAATCAAACCATGATTAAGGTGGATGTTGACAACATCTCTTACAAACGTGAAATCATAACCTTTATTTGATAACAAGGAAACTGATATGATATTACACGTTAAGCTGGGTACAAAATAACAGTTATGTAAAACCAAAATGTGTCCACTCGTCAATCCTAGGTGATAATCCCCGACGGACGCAGCTCCCACGCTAGCTCCGTTAGCAACCCTGAGGATCATATCACCTTCCTTCAGCACTCTACGGTTTCTCAGTGCCTGCAATGAATTGCAAATATGAGATCCTGACCCGGTATCCAATACCCAGGAAGTAGAGTTGATCGACAGACAATTCTCAATTACAAACACACCTGAAGTCGAAGCCACAGCTTGCTTCGGTTCCTGGTTCTTGGCGTTCCACGCCTTGCAATCCTTCTTCCAGTGCCCTTTCCTGTGACAATGGAAGCACTCATCCAGGCCAACTACCGGTGCTGTAAACTTTTTCTTTCCCTTCTTTCCCACCTTACTAACACCTCCTCTAGGTCTGGGTGCGGCCTTCTTCTTCCTTCCTTTGGCCCTAGCCTTGGACCCGGAAGAAGATGAACCGCCAACAAACATAGCGGGTGTTTCCCTTGCCTTCTGCAAGGTGCCCTCTGCACTCCTTAACATGTTCAGGAGTTCTGCAAGTTCAACTTCTTTTCCTTGAAGATTGAAGTTGAGGATAAACTGGGCGTAGGTGGGAGGAAGGGACTGGAGAACAAGGTCTGTATAGAGCTCATTATCCAAAGTCGTCCCAAGGTCTGCGAGCTCTTCAATATAGCCGATCATCTGTAGGACATGTTCACCTACCGATGACCCGACAGCCAACCTCGCTCGAAACAGTTTCTTAGAGGTCTCGTATCTTGCTATACGAGATTGCTCTCCATAAAGTTCCTTTGTATGGAGAAATATGCCATCAAGGGACATATCCTCGTGCCTCCTCTGATGTTCATTGTTCATCGAGGCAAGCACGATGCACTTGGCTCTCGCGCAATCTAAATCCCAGGTTTTACGGATTTCCTTATCCGCATTGCTGGATTTGGGACCAAGGACAGCAGGTGCTGTAGCGGTGAGGACGTACCCCAGTTTGTCATAGGTCAAAGCCATCTTGACATTCCGCAGCCAATCTTTATAGTTTGGCCCTGTCAGTATATTTTTCTCTAAAAGTAACTTAAGTCCAGTCATTTTCAGGGTCGCTGCAATTAGGAGAGAGTGAAGAAAACTCTTTAGCATGATGCTCTTGCAAGTTTAGAGTGGTTTTTAGTTTATCTAAACTGGATGGCTCCCACTGTTTCTCGAATCCTTCCTCAAACCATAAAAGAAGAATTAGCCAAGACTATTCCCACCGTACAATACTTGCTTAACCGTTCAGCCAGGCCGGTGTCGATACTTCGAGGGAGGTTTTCCAACGCTTTCGCGAAGTTCCTTAATTAAATAACCTCTTTTCTCTGGGGGCGTAACCCCGCTGACACTTTTCTGGACACCTACTAGGTTTATAGCATTGATCGTTAAGCGACGAACATCCTGATAAGTAGCATATACTCACAGTAGGATCGGGATCCAAATATCATCGTATGATAATGTTGAAGGAATCCTACCAACATTCATCAAACTCCAAATGGTATGCATCTCTTTGCAAATTTCAGTTTCTTTAGAAATTCCCGATATAAGTTTTTTTGCCCCATGCTCTTATGACCTTGGCGTTAGGTCAAAATGTCATAAGTCACATGTCAAGTTCTACCCATCATTATCCTGTCAGTTTGAACCCATCCGTATATATCCTTGACGTTCGGCCAAAATGATAATACGACTGTCCCAAACTAACTCATCTATCTATGCAACAAATGAATATCCAGCAGCTACCAAACACTATGCCTTGGCGTTAGGTCAAAATACATAGCTTGAATACTACTGAATACCCAGATGAAATGACGGAGGGCTACGAATGGTTTTGGCGAAACCGTGAACGTAGTGAACTTGATATAACCGAAGGAACCTGATAGCTTTTAAAAGGAGTGGTTAAGACTCCGCATTTAAAAATATCTGTTTTAAAAATAACCGAGTGGTTTCTTTTAAATTGTTCCAACGATTGAAACTTTGGTTTGTTTTACTTTGCATTATAGATAATGCGTCCCATCATTAACCTATCATTGCAGAAAACAACGAAAATATAACGTCCTCTTATGCCATCCGCATTCGCCACGGGGTCCCGTCATCACCCGTTAGGTTACTTAACTAACGACAGAGCGGGGGCTGGGCTAGCGCGGGTGTAAAACATAAGTGACGTCTAAATAGCTATAATAAATATAGATATTTTACATTCGTCTGACGCAATGATATTCATTCCAGAACACAGATAAACAATATTGGATTTGCAAGCAATCTGTATTTCTTTTGAGCCTGCAAGAAAAGACAGATTACACAGTTGTGATGAATAGCCGTTTACCCCACCCTCGACCCCTACGGGTACGGCAAACTACCCACCCGGCAGTCTGTGTACCCCACCTTGGGTCAGTCCTAGGAGCAAAAACAGTAAAATGAAATAATACAACGGTGGCTACGACCGCAACCTGGAAGTGCCCCGCGAAAATAATATTACAACAAATTACATTTACAACAAATGAATTAATCAATAACCCTTTGCTAACCCCGGCTATACACCACAACAGTCCAATACAGTTTATATGCACAAACAGATATAACCATTTCAGAAATGTGCAACCCCCTGCCAACCGACATACTAGCAGTTGGGGGAGGTTTACGAACACATTAAACAATCACAGATATAATCCAATACGCAAATACTGTACAATTCGATCGAATAAACAACATCAATATTGCTCTAAAATCTGCTCTGTTAAACAGTAACCTGAGCAATAATTAAATATTCCAGAAAACCCCAAATATCACAGGGGACCCACCCAAAAAAATTGAGCCCATGACTCGGCAACTCGGCCGCGGAAGCGCGGCGGATCGGTGGGATCCGCCGCGCTTCCGCGGCGCTTTAGTCGAATCATTGGCTCGAATTTCTTGGGTGTTCTCCTGTGGTCATGTCAAGCTCTCTGAACACACCAGAAAAATTTTAGGACTTCATTTTAAGTTCGACAGAAACTAAACAGAATTAGGGTTTTCCGGCTTCGTTTTTTCGTTCGAAATTCGTACAAATTTGCGATTAAGTTATTTAGTGTTTAGCGAGGCTCTGATACCACTGTAAGTCGATGTAGTACACCCCAGTACTTATGGGGAGGCGGAATTTACAAAAACTTATCAAGTTTAAACAACGAACATCGACTAACCGCTTGAATCGAAGCTAAACTCTAAATAACCGTATTCTAAAGTTTCATCTCACAAGTGATTAGGGATTATACCTAATGAAACCGGTCCTTCTTCTTTACGTCCTCCTTTGTTCTCCTCGGCCTTCTCTAGGTAGTAGACGATCCACCCGAGAGCGAAACTCCAAGCTAAACCTCTAACTTGAGGTAACTAATCAGCTTTGATTGCTAATCAAAGATGAGAGGATGATATAGAGTGAAGGTTATGGATTGTTTAGTCTAACTAATCCTTTGATCTCAACACATGAGGATTAAGGATTAGGGTTAGAAGATCAGAGCTTGAGGATAGAGAATGTGTGATATGATAATGAGAGAAGAGAGAGAGTGTATCATAATATTATGAAGCATTCTTCTTTTCAAATAATCAATAAAGGAAATGAATAAGCATGCTTCACAAAATATCTTGTGATGATTCATTAACATGAGTCATTAAGCAATAAATGTGCATTAATGAAGTGAATGAATCACCACTATGACTCACTCTCTTATCCAAAAGAAACCTCCTTAGTCACATCTTCTAGAAGCTTCTCGAGTAATTACGAGAACGCCCCTCCGATCCGTAAAAATACGGAAAAACTTTAGACTGTAAAAATCCAATAACCGGATACCAGTAACTGGCTTAAACCAAAGCCGACTGGTAAAATCTGTCCGAAAGTCGTACGCGCGTAAACGCACGTATGCGTCCGAACCCTTTGTCGCAAAACCATGCAACCTCTATATCGTTTCGCCTGGAGTAGGAAACTCTCTGTGTGGGACTCTAGAGACTCGACTACTACGCTGGCAGTGGGTTTAACCACAGACCGCAAGCGGCACTAGCTGTACGTAACGGTCCCCAGGTAGTTGTCGATAAGAAGGCCGATGAGAAAACCCATCCGAACTCCTACTGAGTCTGATGTGACAATCTCCATACAGTCCGGTCCGTTCGTCCATGACTATCGCATATCGGGCCTAGGGGGGCGGCAAGCGTCAGTCCCCTAATAGCGGTATAAGTCGTGTCGGAGTGAAGCCCATTACACCCTGAGAAACTGCTGGAACCTACCAGCAAATCTCGCTTGCCCTGGCCAGGGACTTTGCGTAATGGCTCTCTGACACAGCACGATATCTACTCCCAATACCGGGAGGGACGAATCCTGTCTAACCGCCACTGCCTCCAAGTGCTCGGGACTGCACCCAACTGCTACCTGTTTGCACGACTCCTTTGAGCCGTGGTAGGGTAGCAATCTAAGAACAGTGGGACACACTCGAGGCGAAGTAGCAGTGTCAAGTCTGCGGACTACGCTGTACTCATGTCACCTGGGAACTGTTCACTGACGACTGGTATCAAACCAACCAACAGTTCCCTGTGAGTCCTGTCCGGTGTACCCGTAACCTAACGAGCACCTGTATACTATCTCCAGTACCACGTACTGACGGCTATGGGACAGACCATCTCCCCAACTGGGATGAGAAGCGTACACACCAGTCTACTCCGGAGTATCGATGCTCTGTCTCGATAATCCAACGACCAGGGACCTGAATAAGGATGTGCTTGTAGACTACCCAGCCCCCACTAGTGTGACTGCCATCACAACGCTGGTAGACAAGCAAGATCCTAAGAGCTCTATCAATACGTATACTCACATATTAAGATAGAAAAACCAAGTAGCATACTACCATGTTTAGCAAGACTGTTATATACATGTGAATATCCCAAGCTTCCATTAAGTAATATACAAGCTAGTATGATACAGTAATGGCCTTCTAGGGCATAAACACTAACAGAAGTAGGATTTTTGCTCTCTTTATTTATCTTTTTCTCACATTTATTCTTCATAAATATCAAAGCAAGAAAACTTTTCAAGCAAAGAATGAAGGAAGAAGATGAACAATGATAGAATTCCTTTTGTGATGAATAATGCAAAGGAGATAATGATCAATAATGCAACCATGGTTAACATAACCTTTGTAGGGAATTAACCAAGGCTAGGGTTTGGGTTAGGTTAAGAATGAGTCACATACAAATATCTTTATCATGACAAAATGAAAAGCTTCTAGAATCAACTAGAAGACTTAACCCTAATCCAAACCCTAATCATGTTTAAACTCCACAAAACATGTTGCATTAGTTATCATATCATGTTACAATATTATATATCACATATATAATATTTATTCTAACCAAATAAAATAATACAATTAACATATATCGCATATATATCAATGTATTACCCGAGTGAGAAAAAGAATCTTTTAGTGAGCTAATATTAGTTAATGCAATTTAATATATCATATATATTATTATACATTAAATTATCGAATCAACACTTGATCCGACAATCCGGCTATATCGCATATAACCGACTAATATTTATCTGTACCGATTCATCGAATCAACACTTGATCCGATGACCCGGCTGAAATCAAATATCGCGAGAATAGAATACGGTATCTCATATCGCATTATCCTCGGTCCAGCACATATCACATATGTGCTCCTACTCCGTTTTGCCTGAGTCAAGAAACCTCTGTGTAGGACTCTAAAGAATCGTCAATACGCCGGCAGTAGGTGATGATCATATCCAACACCCACAAGCTGCAAGCGGTCAGTTAAACGTAACAGCTACCCAGGTATTGAGCGCTCAGAAGATCAACAAGCAAGCCTGTACATTCTCCTGTGAATCCAAACAGTAACACTCCCGTACAGTCCGGTCTCGTCGTCTGATATGTTGCATATCTCGCCTAGGGGTGGTAAACGTCAGACCCCAGTAGCTCGATAAGTCGTGTCGATATGAGGTCTATAACAGTTCGAGAAACTACTGATAACACTTACCAGTAAATCTCAGCAACCCTGGCCAGGGATTTCCGGTTATAGCCAATCGAACACAGCACAACATCAACTCCCTATACCGGGAGAGACGAATCCCCTCCTATCGCTCATTGCCTCCATGTGATTCGGGACTGTACCCAAAAGCCACCTTTTTGCACGCCCTCTTGGATGTGGTATGATGGAAATCAAAGCACAGTGGGAATCACACAAGACTCTATGACGATCTCGGGTCAACAGACTACTCTGTACCAGTGTCACCGGAGAACTGCCATCTGACGTGAGGTATAATACCATCTAGGAGTTCTCGGCGAGTCCGTCCAGTGTACCCAGTCTCTACTGAGCACCCGTACACCATCCTTGATGTCAAACACCGATGGATATGGGATCATCCATCGCCCATCATATGGGTCAAGATGCGTATACGCTAGTCTACTCTGGTGTATCGATGCCCTGTCTCGATACACCCTCGACTAGGAACAGTTATAGGATGTACTCGTCAACTACCGTGGCCCCACTAGTATGATCTCATCATAGTCCCAGTAGTCGAGTACACATCCTAAGGGCTTTATCAACATGTAACATAGAGACAATCAGAGTACATGTTAAGATAAAGTACAACTAGATAGCATACTATCATGTCGAGCAAGAAAGTCCTCCCTATATATATGTCCAAGAATCCATTACAATATATATGTACAGTAATGGCCTCTAGGGCATACATATAACTAACAGCAAGTATAGTGTACAATATGTATGTACGCAAGTATGGTGCATAATATGGATGTGCGCAAGTATTGTGTACAATATGCATGTACGCAAGTATGTTATGCGAAGAGTCATATCATGATGCCGCAATCCTACTGTGTATTTGTAGGGCTGATAGGCACGCGCACAAGGGTCTACGAGGCATCAACCATGCCCGAATAAAAATTTAGCCGTGCCGAACAACCCGAATACGGAACTTTAAACTAGAGATTAGGCGAAAACTAGCATGCTAAACATTTTAACACTAAGTGAGAGGGATTACAACCTTTGTAGATCCGGTCCTTCACTTCATATGCTTCGTGTTGTGGTCCCTTCGCTGCGATCACCGGGTTCCGGGCTCTCGAGAGGTTCCACGAAGAGAAAAACGCAACCTTTGCTTCCGATCTTCGATACTAAGATGATCTACCTCGAAGTTTCTTTAACACAAGCTAACACTCATGAAATGATGTGAACACCCTCATCTAAATGGCAAGGGAAGATGAGGATGATGAAGTAGGAATTTTGCTTTATTTATTTATCTTTTTCTCATATTTATTCATCACCTTTGGAAAAACAAGTAAGCTTTTCCATGGAAGAATCAAGGAGGAAGAAGATGATAAATCATTTTTGTGATGAATAGAAAATGTTATCATAATTATTTATGCAACCATGGTTCACTTAACCATTGTAGAGAGTTTACAAGGGTTAGGGTTTGGGTTAGGTTAAAGGGTGAGTCATGGATAAAGATCAACACAAATATCTTTATCATGACAAAGTAAAGCTTCTAGAATCAACTAGAAGGTTTAACCCTAATCCAAACCCTAATCATGTTTAAACACCTCTAATCATGTTGCATTAATAATTATAATATGTTACAATATTATATATCACATATACAATATTTATTGTAACAAAATAAAATAATACTTTTAACATATATCGCATATATATCAATGTATTACCCGAGTGAGAAAAATAATTTTTTACTGAGCAAATATTAGTTAATGTCATTTAATATATCATATATATTATAATACATTAAATTATCGAATCAACACTTGATCCGACAATCCGGCTATATCGCATATAACCGACAAATATTTATCCGTACCGATTCATCGAATCAACACTTGATCCGATGACCCGGCTGATATCAAATATCGTGAGAATATAATACGATATCACATACCGCATTATCCTCGGTCCCGCACATATCACATATGTGCTCCTACTTCGTTTTGCCTGAGTCAAGAAACCTCTGTGTAGGACTCTAAAGAATCGTCAATACGCCGGCAGTAGGTGATGATCATATCAAACACCCACAAGCTGCAAGCGGTCAGCTAAACGTAACAGCTACCCAGGTATTGAGCGCTCAGAAGATCAACAAGCAAGCCTGTAACTTCTCCTGTGAATCCAAATAGTAACACTCCCGTACAGTCCGGTCTCGTCGTCTGATATGTCGCATATCTCGCCTAGGGGTGGTAAACGTCAGACCCCAGTAGCTCGATAAGTCGTGTCGATATGAGGTCTATAACAGTTCGAGAAACTACTGATAACACTTACCAGTAAATCTCAGCAACCCTGGCCAGGGATTTCCGGTTATAGCCAATCGAACACAGCACAACATCAACTCCCTATACCGGGAGAGACGAATCCCCTCCTATCGCTCATTGCCTCCATGTGATTCGGGACTGTACCCAAAAGCCACCTTTTTGCACGCCCTCTTGGATGTGGTATGATGGAAATCAAAGCACAGTGGGAATCACACAAGACTCTATGACGATCTCGGGTTGACAGACTACTCTGTACCAGTGTCACCGGAGAACTGCCATCTGACGTGAGGTATAATACCATCTGGGAGTTCTCGACGAGTCCGTCCAGTGTACCCAGTCTCCACTGAGCACCCGTACACCATCCTTGATGTCAAACACCGATGGATATGGGATCATCCATCGCCCATCATATGGGTCAAGATGCGTATACGCTAGTCTACTCTGGTGCATCGATGCCCTGTCTCGATACACCCTCGACTAGGAACAGTTATTGGATGTACTCGTCGACTACCGTGGCCCCACTAGTATGATCTCATCATAGTCCCAGTAGTCGAGTACATATCCTAAGGGCTTTATCAACATGTAACATAGAGACAATCAGAGTACATGTTAAGATAAAGTACAACCAGATAGCATACTATCATGTCGAGCAAGAAAGTCCTCCTTATATATGTCCTAGCATCCACTACAATATACATCGTATGTACAGTAATGGCCTCTAGGGCATACATATAACTAACAATCTCCCACTTGCACTAGGGCCATCTGTTATGGTATCGCATACCCAACAATTAGCTGCGGTTGTAGCATCTCATACTCAACCATCCCGTAAGAGTCTCTACTGGGAAAAAGGCCTTTGTGAGTGGATCCGCGCTGTTGTCCTCTGTGTCTACTCTCCTAACCTCGATCTCCCTGGAGATCAACTATCTCCATGATCAGGTGATACTTCCTAAGAATTACATCTGGATTTCCAATGGGACGGAAGTTCCTTGGCTGAAGCCACAACTCCATTGTCACACAATGGTAGGAACGAAGTTCATCTTATGAACTTATATTTATCCAGACTGCCTCTTTGGTAGCATCCTTGGTAACGATGTATCTTGCCTTTAACCGTCTAGTATGTCACGGTATCTATCTTGGAACTCTTCCAACATACCGTCTCTCCACTGAGGGTAAAGACAATGCCTGCGACTGACATTCAGTCGTCCTTATCACTCTGGAACCTTTCCAGTGATTCTCCCCAGGATCGATTGATACCATCTCACTACAACTAGTGAGTATCCTAACATCCAATTAGATCTATCTCATAGATCCAAAACCCAAGATTTAGGAGGTATCACTTTGATCCTGTATGGAGAATCGTTGTGATAAGCGGAGATTGACCGAGCGTAGCATATGAAACTCTTTCCCTATCAAGAGTATGTCATCCACGTACTCTACGAAGATCACCACCATACTCTCTACTACCTTTTTGTATATACAAGGTTCATCTACCATTTTGATGAAGTCAAACTCTTTGACTACCACATCAAAACAGATGTTCCAACTTCGCGATGCCTGCTTTATCATATAAAACATCTTGCACACGTTTCCGCTGCTCCCACTGTCTACGAAGCCCTCTGGCTGTGTACTTATAGACACTCTTTTCTAAAACATCATTTAGAAAAGCAGTCATGACACCCAACCACCAGATATCGTAGTCATGGTATGTAGCCGTGGCAAGTAGGATCTGGATGGACTTAAGCATAGATTTGAAAGTCTCAACTTTTCCATATACACCAAGTAATCTTCTCAAGATATACTCGCTCCTGATGGGGATCTAACCCTTCAGATAAAGCAACCAAAGTCCATACTTTGTTGGTGTATAAGGATTCCATCTCAGATCGATAAGCACCCAGCCATTCTTACAGAGTCCCACTCCTGATGGCCAGCTCGAAACTAGTTGGGTCATCATCTCATGATGCAATCCTCGCTCCCACTGTCATAGAGAAACCGTAGTATCTCTCAGGTGGGTGAGGAACCGTACTAGATCGGCGGAGAGGCTGAGGTTCGTTGGAAACTATTGAATCCTTTGGTTCTACCAAATCATCAGCTGCATTTTGTATAGCTGGAACATTTCCAGTTCTACATAACAGACTTTGCCTCGAGCTTGTCCGGATGTTGCTTTTAGACATAGTCCGGACAACCCCAAATCTTAACAAGATTAAGATATGGGCTCTTCCCTTTCCATATCACATATGAAGTGGTAGGCAACTGATTTGATTTGAACCTTATTCAATAGGTATGCAGCTTCTCAAGTGCATAACTCCCAAAAGGAAATAGGAAACTCAGTAGTACTCATCATAGAGCACACCGTATCACATAGGGTGCTATTGCTCCGCCCCGATATACCATCGTGCTATGGTGTATACGGAGGAGTAATGCTGCGAGAGAATCTCATTCTCCTTTAGAATAGTCCAGGAATCCCGTGCTCAAGTATTCTCCTCCTTGATCTCATCAAAGGACATAATACTTATACCCGTATTTTGGTTCTCTACTTCTAACTTATATTCTGTGAATATCTCAAAAGGTTCGGACTTGTGTTTCAACAGGAACATATGTCTGAATCTTGAGAGATTATCAGAGAATGTAATGAAGTACAAAGAACCGTTCTTGGCATGTGTAGACAGGGGACTTTCATATATCAACATGTATCAATCCCAAGAGTTCACTAACTCTTTCTCTGTTTCCAATAAACAGAGCTGTGGTCATTTTATCTTTGTGACATGACCGGCAAGTTTCACAAGATGTAAATTCAAACTAATTTAAATATGCATCTATATGTAACTTCAGCCAGTCGGGTCGCATTGATATGACCTAGTCTACAATGCCTCAAGAAGGGTTCATTCATTTCTGAACTCTTCCTCTTGTGTGTGTTCTGTATACTAAGAACTGTAGTTTGATTTAGAACGTCAATGCTTTTAGATAACGTGCCTGAACCGATCAACTCTTGATATAGGAAATGTTCAAAACATTATCCAACAATACAAAATTATATCACTTCTTTACTAATAAAGAAACTAATATGATGTTGTATATCAGGTTCGGTATCTAAAAACATTTGTTCAGAATCAATGTATTCTGGTAATACAGGGTGATAGTGACCAACAGACTTGGCTGCAACACTTGCACCGTTTTCTGTCTCATGAAACTTATCACCCGTTCTCAGTTCTTTACCTATCTGTAGCCCATGTAACAGATTACATATACGGGATCCTGTTCCGGTATTACATACCCAGGACGTAAAGGATACTGAGAAACAGTTCTCTATAATGAACACACCCGAAGAAGATGCATCAGCATGCACTTTCTTCGTTTGGGCGGCACGGGAAATCTGGTATTCCCCAATTTCCTGCTCTGTCTTATAACAATTATAAGTTGGAGCGGGACCAACGTTCCCCAGCTCAGTATAACAAGCGGGTTCAGTCAATATATCCGTATTATTATCTTGATTAAGGAGTGATATGGTCGCTACCTGGAGAGAGAGAGAAGAAAACACTCAGCGTATGCTCTTGCAAGATTAGATTGGTTATATAATATATCTAATCAGGATGTCTCCCACTGTTTTAATCAAATCTTCCTTCAAACCCTAAAAGGAAAGATTATCCGGGATTAATTACACGCTACAAGTTCGCCAATCTTTCAGCCAGGCCAGTGTCGGTACTTTGAGGGAGGTCCCCCGTGCTTTCGCACGAACCTAATTACAGTAAACCTCGTTTTCCCAGAGGCGTAACCCCGTTAACACCTTTCTAGACACCAACTTGATTGGCTAATTGTAATGTGTAAAACTCTCCCAGGAGTAACTCTTACTCACAGCGGGTATTGGGATCCAACTATCTCATAGAAGGTATGCAATCTCATTGCAAATTTCAACACTTGAAATTCCCAATAATATTTTACCCCTAGCGTGCTATGACCTTGACGCATGCCAAACAACCCATAGTCCGCTAGTCAAGTTCAACCCGTACATTTCTTGATTGAATTAAACCTACCCGCACGACCCTTGACGCATGCCAAACAACGCCGTACGAATACCCTAATCCAATCGCATCGTATGCTAGCAGATAAGCACTAGTTAGCTACCGTACACTACGCCTTGACGCATGCCAAACTACCGCAGCACGAATACTAACTAGTACTTATCTGAAATGACGGAGGGCTACGACAGGTTTTTATGAAAACCCTTTGCGTAATGAACTTGATATCGTTGTAGAATCAAGTGATTTTAAATGGAATGTTTTTGAGGCTTTTCTAGTTTTGCTAAAGGGGTCACTCCCGGTGAAGGGATCGTCGGCCCTTTCCTCATCGAATAAGGTGCAGGATATATCATATATACCGCTATGCAAAGCAAAAACTATAGAAGCAATCAAAAGACAAACCGAGTTTGTAGCATCTGCCAGTTATTGCTAAAGGAGTCACTCCCGGTGAAGGGATCTCGGTCCTTTCCTTATCGAATAAGGTGCTGGATGTTCTACAAGGAACACCGCTATGCAAAGCAAGAACTGTAGCTACCAGTTTTTAAACAAGTTTCTACAACATCTTAGGTTTCTTTTATTTCATTAATCTCATTAATGAAGTCCCATTTTAATTATGCTTCTCAAGCATCTCTTTTTGAAACGAAATCTGCAATATAACATATATCTCATATATATAATATAAACATTCGTCTCAGGCAGTAATATGATCTCATCACAGAACATTGCAGCAGAAGAACATATATGAAATATTGGATATACTAGGACGTCCGTGTTTTCAATACGAGCCTGTATAAAACACGGATTCCACGGTCGCGATGAATAGCCAAACCCACGTCCCTAGACCCCTACGAGAGCGGCAAGTAACACTGCCAATTCTAGGGTTAGGAGACCCGGTCTCGACTCCTCGAGATGGTCTCCCACTGGACCCTAGAACCCGGTTACTTGTGCTCCCCGCCTTGGGTCTACCTAATGCGGAAAAGTAAATAATATACAACGGTGACATCTTCCGCTACCTGGAAGTGCCCCAATAAAAGAATATTACATACAAATGAATTTTACATGAATGAAAAAGAAAAAACTCTCATCTCACATAAAAACCCCGGCTATTCAAACGCGACGATCCAATATAACATATCACAGCAACACATAATATCTCATATCATCAACGTAAGCAAGTATGCGTATCCCGATTGTCGTTGATGTATAGCAACGAAGCCGGCGATACGCCACATACTACGCTTACGGTCACAGAAAAGAAAGTGTAAAACTACAACAGTTGGAATCCGCAACCTCCTTAGACATCGCATGCCTAACCAAATGACTACCTTTAGACATCGCATGCCTAATAATTATAAACCCCGCTTTTTAGTCTCATCATCGAAAACTCTTTTCAATATCATGTCGGGCAATTCAACAAGATTCCCGACGTCCTGATCGAATGCTCGTCGCAAACTTTAGTAGACGTTCGCACCCCGATACCGTCGACGAAGTGCACCAAGGCGGAACACCGCTGCCGGGAGCACCCAAACGGATGCTTTCGGCAACGGGGTTCTCCTACAGTCACTTGGTCGGGGTTATGGAGTGAGGCTGTCTATTAAGTTTACCCGGCGAGTATCCGCGTACACTACGTGATTGCGACGGACTTTTGATCACATCAAAATTCCGTGGCAACCGATCATCTGAGACTAAACTGCTATGTTTATAATATTCAAATTAGTTATCTCATAACAACCTGTGGATTCCAATTATTGTATCACATTCCAGATAAATAGAAAAAGTTAAACTTTCCGATCGAATCATCAAGTACCCAAGATTTCCCTAATATATCTCAACACTTGAAATCAGTTTAAAAACATCCATTACATGCCACAGTACCAATGGTCCAGCCGTAGAAGTGTCAAGCCAACGCCTCACATGTGGCACGCCGTACTGCCCCAAACCCTAAGGTTCAAAAGGCAGTTCAAGACGGTCACATAATCGAGTTAAGGTTTGTTGTCTTCTAGAGGGTCCATTGAGTTACTTGCACGACTTAGAACATTCTTAAACACGAGGAAAAATCCAACTTTTGAAAAATTTTCCGACAGGGGAAAAAGTGAGTTATTGATATCCGTTCGAACTTTTTAACAGTTTCTTAAATTTATCCGGAAAGCCAAAATAGACAAAGTTAAAAAATCCGATCGATTCATCGAGTCCCCAATAGAACCCCAGAATACTCAACTGTAGAGTATACATTAAAATTACCCAGAAAAGACAGGGGTTAAGTATAAAGATTACTGTGCAAAAAGGAGTCAACGAATCAACAGTGCTGCCGCAGAACCGCCGCGCCACGTGGGCTGAGACCGCGGTTCCGCGCCGTGATGACGGAGTTAGGTCTCCGTTTTTCACAGTTTTTCATAAAAAACCCTGCTTGATTTTCTGGATATTTTTAATATTGAAAAATCCCAGTTTTTGAAAAATGGACAGAGAGCATGGCTAAAATGGGGTTTCGGGTTCGTTCGGATTTCAAACGTCGTCTAGACTTCGCCTAAAGCTCTAACCTGGCTCTGATACCACTGTAGGGTTGCTAGACACGCGCACAAGGGTCTACGAGGCATCAACCATGCCCGAATAAAAATTTAGCCGTGCCGAACAACCCGAATACGGAACTTTAAACTAGAGATTAGGCGAAAACTAGCATGCTAAACATTTTAACACTAAATGAGAGGGATTACAACCTTTGTAGATCCGGTCCTTCACTTCATATGCTCCGTGTTGTGGTCCCTTCGCTGCGATCATCGGGTTCCGGGCTCTCGAGAGGTTCCACGAAGAGAAAGACGCAACCTTTTCTTCCGATCTTCGATATTAAGATGATCTACCTCGAAGTTTCTTTAACACAAGCTAACACTCATGAAATGATGTGAACACCCTCATCTAAATGGCAAGGGAAGATGAGGATGATGAAGTAGGAATTTTGCTCTATTTATTTATCTTTTTCTCATATTTATTCATCACCTTTGGAAAAACAAGTAAGCTTTTCCATGGAAGAATCAAGGAGGAAGAAGATGATAAATCATTTTTGTGATGAATAGAAAATGTTATCATAATTATTTATGCAACCATGGTTCACTTAACCATTGTAGAGAGTTTACTAGGGTTAGGGTTTGGGTTAGGTCAAAGGGTGAGTCATGGATAAAGATCAACACAAATATCTTTATCATGACAAATTAAAGCTTCTAGAATCAACTAGAAGGTTTAACCCTAATCCAAACCCTAATCATGTTTAAACACCTCTAATCATGTTGCATTAATAATTATAATATGTTACAATATTATATATCACATATACAATATTTATTGTAACAAAATAAAATAATACATTTAACATATATCGCATATATATCAATGTATTACCCGAGTGAGAAAAAGAATCTTTTAGTGAGCAAATATTAGTTAATGTCATTTAATATATCATATATATTATTATACATTAAATTATCGAATGAACACTTGATCCGACAATCCGGCTATATCGCATATAACCGACTAATATTTATCCGTACCGATTCATCGAATCAACACTTGATCCGATGACCCGGCTGATATCAAATATCGCGAGAATATAATACGATATCACATACCGCATTATCCTCGGTCCCGCACATATCACATATGTGCTCCTACTTCGTTTTGCCTGAGTCAAGAAACCTCTGTGTAGGACTCTAAAGAATCGTCAATACGCCGGCAGTAGGTGATGATCATATCAAACACCCACAAGCTGCAAGCGGTCAGCTAAACGTAACAGCTACCCAGGTATTGAGCGCTCAGAAGATCAACAAGCAAGCCTGTAACTTCTCCTGTGAATCCAAACAGTAACACTCCCGTACAGTCCGGTCTCGTCGTCTGATATGTCGCATATCTCGCCTAGGGGTGGTAAACGTCAGACCCCAGTAGCTCGATAAGTCGTGTCGATATGAGGTCTATAACAGTTCGAGAAACTACTGATAACACTTACCAGTAAATCTCAGCAACCCTGGCCAGGGATTTCCGGTTATAGCCAATCGAACACAGCACAACATCAACTCCCTATACCGGGAGAGACGAATCCCCTCCTATCGCTCATTGCCTCCATGTGATTCGGGACTGTACCCAAAAGCCACCTTTTTGCACGCCCTCTTGGACGTGGTATGATGGAAATCAAAGCACAGTGGGAATCACACAAGACTCTATGACGATCTCGGGTCGACAGACTACCCTGTAACAGTGTCACCGGAGAACTGCCATCTGACGTATGGTATAATACCATCTGGGAGTTCTCGGCGAGTCCGTCCAGTGTACCCAGTCTCTACTGAGCACGCGTACACCATCCTTGATGTCAAACACCGATGGATATGGGATCATCCATCGCCCATCATATGGGTCAAGATGCGTATACGCTAGTCTACTCTGGTGCATCGATGCCCTGTCTCGATACACCCTCGACTAGGAACAGTTATAGGATGTACTCGTCGACTACCGTAGCCCCACTAGTATGATCTCATCATAGTCCCAGTAGTCGAGTACATATCCTAAGGGCTTTATCAACATGTAACATAGAGACAATCAGAGTACATGTTAAGATAAAGTACAACCAGATAGCATACTATCATGTCGAGCAAGAAAGTCCTCCTTATATATGTCCTAGCATCCACTACAATATACATCGTATGTACAGTAATGGCCTCTAGGGCATACATATAACTAACAGTAGTGACATGGTAATTATCGATGATTAAGTATGTGAGCCTACAATCTGTGTACGTGTAACATACGCATCATCGATAATGGTGCAGGTGTACTATCACAAGTATAAGTAATGTAATGCGAATAACATGAATGCAGCATAAGGTAAATCATATGCAAATGCTGATGGGTATACGTATCTAACATGACCGAGTCGGGGAATCTATCAATCGGCATCCATCCTAATAACATCGCGTACGGTATAATCCATCGTACGGCAACCTCTAGTCAAGGGTATAGATCAAACCTTAAGTCAAACTCATCACGTACGGAAAATCATCGTACGGCGGCATTAAGCTAACAGGGATCCTATCATCCTATAAGACGAGGAGGGTAAGGACCTAACGCCACGTATGGATAACACTCATGATTCACAACACATACAAATATCTCTATATACCTATGACCCAGGTCACATCCGCAATAATCTCATATCAGGGGACAAGCAGGGTATCAATTATCATAATCGACTCGCATCCGTATACCAACATATCATCAGATCATCATATTCGTCTTATATTCTTTTCAACGCATTTATATCTCACATAAAGTCGAGTTTACATAAAAATTCTATCTCTACTATAAGTATAAGTATCTAATCTAACATACACACCTGAACCATACAAGCAGTTTTTGAATGGTGCGAATCGTAGTTTTGAAAGTAGGGGCTACGGTGTTTTTAAGGAAAAGATATCATTTGAAAATCTGTAACATCCCTCAAGGTATCAGTTTAAAAGATGCATATGATTCTTCATTTTGGAAATAAGTATGGTTCGGATGACACATCTACGTCGACTATCTAGTCCTATAGTACCCTAAACGGCAATATCAACAAATATCATCCTCAAATCCCGTCATCACATATTAGCCGTATCATATCATTTCTCACAATCATTTAGCTTCTAATATAGTTTCTCTAAGTATCATTTAAGTCTATCTATAGTTTTCTATTAAAGGTTTCATTAACCATAAACTATATATATATCGGTATCCATCAAAGTATGCGGGGGTGCTATACGCCATCCTCCCGACTTCCCCCATGGATATAGATCCACTCACCTTGGTCTTCGCTTGCCGAAGTCGATGACGCCACGCTCCGTCACCTCGGAATCCATGCGAAGGTACCTATAATAACAACACACATCGCAACGCTATTAAAATCAAGTTCTGAAATCCAAAACGGCACCCGCATTGCTCATAGGTTAGAACCTATAGCTCACGCGTAGCTCACGCGTACAAAATCAACCAAACAACCCTTGTCGTTGATGTACGAACATCCAACAACCAAATACAAATCCAAATATCAAAACTAAACATTTCCAAATACGGAAACATAGCCAAAAACCACACTAATGTGCTCCTAGATTTTGACTCAGGCCAAAACAAGGTGCACAACCAAGTCTAGGGTGCTGTATATGATGTATTTGAGCTACTGGACCAACCCCGACACCCCACCCCACCAAGTGGCCGGCCACCTACCCCTAAAATCCGGCCTCCTCAGCCCCCTGGCTCCTATGGGCTTCATTTTGTCATAGTGGTCTCCTATGGTCAAAAATGGGTCCCTCGTGTTGTTTGCTAAACTTAGAAATCCCCCGGTTTGCTCCAGATTTCCCTGCACACCCTAATTTATCACAAAACCGACATGGATCAAATCCTAAATCCTTATTTTGGTTTCTCATACTCATTCCCAAGTCTTAAACAGTCACTCAACAGCCACTCAAGCATCACCAATCCACAATTTCACTCAAACCCTCATTAGGGTTTTCCAATTTCCACAAATCGCCACCAAACCATCTCTAAACTAAACTAGAATAGAAAGAAGCTTAAAACTAGCTAAATGGAAGAAGCTATATCTCATTCAAGCCACTCTATACAGCCCTAGCTGTCCAATGTCATCAAAATTCCATTTTTCTTGGTTTAATGTGTAGAGGAAGAGATGGGGATTAATTTTTGTGAAGGGAGTATAAGGTTTTGGGGATTATTTGGAGATGGGTCGAGGGTTTGAAGTGGAGGGAAGTGGGGTTGAGGAAGATGAAGTGGGAGATGAAAATGATGGGGGAAATAGAACATGGCAGCAGGCCTCCCCACCTCTCTCACATATTCACACACTATCTCTCTCCAATCATACCCATTTTAACCCTTTTTCATTTCTTTTTCTTTTCTCCTTTAAACTTTAAAACCAAAACACAAAACACCCATAAAACAACCCAAATGTGACAACACGTAACCAAAAGCAACATGACATGGTGCACTAGCCAAAGAAAACTGTAGAAACACGGATTTGGCTTAATCGCGATTAGCAGTGCACTAATCAGGTTTTTATCGAAACTGCATATAATAAATTTTAAAAATGCCAAATCCATTAAATATATTATTAAATGAATAAATCATTTTAATTTCCATTTATTTTGCAATTATCGGTATATATTTATACCCTTTTTCGAAAACCCCAATTTCGCAAATCGGGCAGTTTTCGGGAAATATATTATTTTAATATTAAATTCCAAAAATAATATTTAATATTTTCTAAAATGTTACAATCTTCCCCCATTAAATAAATTCGGTTCCAGAATTTAAATTTAAACCCCCAAAATCTATAATACTTCAATAATCAACTCAAATCAACAGGGCTCTGAAATCACAGAAGATACAGAATAACACAACGCGTCTAGTGCGCATGAAAACGAGTACAAAACTCAAAAAACCGAACTCCGTCAAGCGTCACGCAAATCATCGGATTTGCACACATATCCTCGGAGTTACAATAGAGATACAGGTCTCGAAATCCACTACTGAAATCCAATATATACTAGTCAAATACTATAATACATGTGTAGTACGCATCCTTGAAAAACTTTCAAGAAAGAAATAAAACTCATGCAAAAATCTTTCCTAAATCGACGCGTGAATGCGTAACTCAAGACATAAGTGACGGACGCTCATTTTAAAATAATAATATATGTCCATATATGTTTTCCTAATACACGTCCCGTCGTTTCAAAATATCCCAAAAGGTTTTCCTAAAAAAAAAGTTTGCGTCGCTCACGGACACGTAGGAAATAGCGAGACTATAGCTCCATTGAAAACCTCTTAGTAAGCTTTTAATGCATGCAAAGTACTCAGGTACCGTCCTCAGATCAGTCGTGTTTGGCTACTTCACAACATAGTGCCTATCATGAAAACAAGGTGCTCAAAAGCAAAAACAGCCTCAAAAGGCGTATCCAATAATCACGTGCGTCTGGTGCGCACGGAAATCAAATCCAAATACAGGTGGCACAATATGCACAAAAGCAAAACTAAGTGCAACTGGTATGCACGAAAGCATCCGTCCAGTGCAACGGGTGTGAGCGACAACTGTTGGAGATAGTGCCCTCAGAGTCAATTATTGGATCACAGGCACGTGATTACAATGATTGATGGAGGACCTATCCCGCTAGGACAGTCTTACTCAAGTTGATAGTATGCTATCTGATTTATCTTTATCATCGTGTACTGCATTAGGTGACCTGACAGGTCACTCTTGCACGTTGATAGAGCCCCTAGGATTCTTGCTTGACCACCAGCAGTATGAGGGCGATCATATACGTGGGAGCTGGTAGTCTATAAGCACATCCTTAAATGGTCCCTAGTCGTGGGAGTTTCGAGATAGGGCATCGATACTCCAGAGTAGACTAGTGTGTACATTCGAGACCCCGAGGAGGGGCGGTGGCCGGTCTCACAAGCCGCTGGTGTCTGTTCGTTCACCTAAGATGTATACAGGTGCTCATTGGGTTATGAGTACACCGGACATGACTCGCCGGGAACATGCTAGTTGGTCATATACCAGATGTCAGATGGCAGTTCCCTGGTGACATGTGTACAGGTTAGTTCATCGACCTGGGGATCGTCATTTGTCTCGTGTGAGTTCCCACTGTACTTTGATTACTACCCTACCACGGCTCAAAGGAGTCGTGCAAACAGGTTTTAGTTGGGTACAGTCCCGAGCCACATGGAGGCAGTGAGCGCATCTTCAGGGGTTCGTCTCTCCCGGTATTGGGGGTGAGGTCGCGTTTTGTCTAGGAGAGCCATTACACGAAGCCCTCGGCCGAGGCAAGGAGATTTACTGGTAGCTATTCCAGTAGTATCTTAGGGTGTTCTGGGCTACACTCCGAAACGACTTGTACCGCTTTTGGGGGTCTGACTTTTACCAACCCCCTAGGCCCGCCATGTGATGCTCATAGACGAACGGACCGGACTGTACGGATATTGTCACTGACAGGCTCAGTAGGGTTGTCAGGCTGAGTTCGCTCACAGACATCCCTTTTAGTCAATACCGGGTAGCCCGTTACGTATTGGCTTATACCTCTGACGTGCTAGTGGTTAAATCCACAACCAAGGTGTTGACGAGTCCTTAGAGTCCCCCACATTCAGTTACTCAGCTTTTGGGCGAAAAGCTGTAGAGGCCGTATGGAGATATGGCAAGGTCCGATCAGATACGTGCGGTATTGCACGGATCAGGATCAGACAGTTTGTACTACTGGCCGTATGGATATATGGCAGGGTTCGATCAGATACGTGCGGTATTGCACGAATCAGGATCGAACGGATATTACTAGCCGGCTTTGGTTTAAGCCGGATCCTAGTATAGTACAGTGTAGATTTTGTCTCATTGCATTTGTATTTCGGTCGGAATACAAATGCGGGTGTGTATGCACAGTATCGGGGTTTTCCTGTAATTTATTACGGGACCAGTTTTCTGGAGTTGCCAGTTTGCTTTCCGTTTCGGCCAATTTCCTTTGTATCGTTCATTGGCCGAAGATTGGTGGAGGAGGGCTTATTTGCAATTATGCAAATAAGCTTTTGTGGAGGGGGTCTTTGCATATTGTTGTATCATGATGGTGCACCATCCATTGACCTCTCTTGACTTTTGCTTCATGATAGTTTTCATGATTGCTTGACTTTGGATATGATGATGGTTGTTTTAGAGTGTTGGGTTTTGTTGTGATCATTTGATTTTCTCATCATCACTTGCTTTTCTTCCACCTCTTTGTCTTGGCCCTCTCTCTCTCCATTCACATGGCATGGGCCGGCCATTCCCTTAGGGGATTTGATTGATTAATTTGGGTGTGGCATTTTTGGTTCTCATGCTGCTAAGAAAAATGCTCTCTAGTTCATCCAAAAATATCCTTTCTTTCCTCCACCATATGGCAATTCCTACAACCCCAAATGAGACTTGAGTACTACACATTCTACAGCAAATCTTGGGCACGTCGACTCGCCAGCTTCGTGCCCGAGTTGCCTCGGTATTGAGGTGGGAGCCCGTAAAAGATGCAGACGATGTGGTGCCCTTCCGGTAAGGAGACGACGACCGGAGTTTCCGCAGGAGATCGGGACGACGACGAGAAGACCGGAGGACTCGGATTAGTCGGTATACCTCTATTCCCTATCTTGTAGTTAGCTAGGACTAGTTAATGGTTCGATCCGGGTTTAGTGCGCGGTGGTGCCGGTTTGCTAAGTTCGCAAAATTAAAGTTTATCACTGCTTCCGCATTTTGGCCCCTGGATGGAGGCTGGGGCGCCGCCGTGCACTTACAGTGGTATCAGAGCCTCGCCATTAACTTAGTCTAGCTTTGTTTAATGTGTTTACATTTTCGATCGACCAAAATTCCAAAATCCGCGTTTTTGTTCACATCAGTTTTCTGTTGAAATTTTTTGGAGTCGAAATTTTTTTCAGGTTACAGAAAAGTGATGTACTAGAAAATATATGGCTACTGTAGAAATTCGACAGAGTAATTCCATAGTGGGAGCGCGGAACCGCGGCCAAACCCCCCTTTGGGCCGCGGTTCCGCCGCACTATGATCAGATCACTGTGTCATTTTTCTTCAGTTGCTTTCTGGGCTGATTTTACGGTTTTTGGAATATTAATTTTGGGCCCAGAATTTCTTGATGTGCTACAGTAGTACTTGGGGGCTCACTTGTTAAAATTTGATCGATCGGATATTTTAAACACATTAGTTCACAGTATTTACATTATATCTGCGTCCGTGAATTTCACTTGATCGGTTAATCCGGTCTAACTGCTAGAGCCCGGTTAGACAGATTTGCGAACGTGACTTTCACGTTGATGTTCTGTGTTATGCTGTGATGTTGCGGATTGGTCGTGGGGGATAGCCTGGATGCAATGCTAGTACAGTTTTTGTTGTATTATGTACATTTGATATTGCGGGGCGAGCGTCCGACATGTGGACTGCCGTCACTGCCTGATTGTATTATTATTTTAGGGCATGACCAGGTTGCGGTCGATGTACCCGTTGTATGTATATTTTACTTTCTGTACTAGGATTACCCTAAGGTGGGGTGCACGGATAGCCGGGTTCTAGAGGGCAACAAGCCCGCATCTCATGGCATTGAGATGGAGGGGGCTTCACTCTAGGATTGGCGGGCTATTCTCATCACTCGTAGGGGGTACAGGTTGACCCAGGAGGGGTGCCCAAGTTACCGGATTCCGTGAAGTGCTGGGTGGTCCATTCACGGTACTGAAGGGGGCTACCTCGCTTCAGGTTTTAGCGGGTGACTTGCCGCGCCCGTAGGGGTCTAGGATTTCATTGCACATGCTATCCACACGACCAGGGGAACGTCGGGTTTCAGTAGTGGCTCTGTGAAACCCGGGGATCCCAGATATCTGTATTGTTCTGTGATGCTGTTCATTTCTGTGATGTTGCATTTTTATCACGCCTTGAGCGAATATAATATATTGGTATATATATTAGTAGATGTTGTATATGTTTTGCATCCGCGCTAGTCCAGTCCCCGCTCTGTCGTTAGTTAGCTAACCTAACGGGTAATGACGGGACCCAGTGGCGAATGCGGATGGCATATACGTACGTCATATTATTTTCGTTCTTTGTGGTGTGATCAATGATGGGACTGCGTTGATTCGGATCAATGCAAGTTAAAAACAAACCTAATCTGATGTTGTTGGAACACTTTTCAAAAAAAAGCTGTTATTGCAAGGACGTTCTTTTTTGTTTTGCATCGTGGTATTCAGTTGGAATATCCTGCTCCTCAGTCGACGAGGCAAGGGCCGAGATCCCTTCAACGGGAGTGACCCCTTGGACAGAATTTTGCGTCAGGGCATTAACTTCACTATGGCCGATTACTTTTGCTTTGCACCGTGATATTCAGTTGGAATATCCTGCACCTCATTCTACGGGGAAAGAGCCGAGATCCCTTCACCGGGAGTGACCTCTTTAGCAATGGTTTTCGTCACTTTATTTTAAAAGCTATCCGTTCCTTCAACGATATTAAGTTCTTTACGTTAAAGGTTTTCACCAGAAACCATTCGTAGCCCTCCGTCGTTTCATATGGGTAGTCAATAGTATTCAAGCTGTGTTTGTTGGCCAAAGTGAAGGCACAGTGTTTGGTAGCTGTTGGTTATTCATATGCAGCATAGATAGATGCGTCGGTTTGGAACAGTCGTACTGCCTTGTTGGCCAAAGTCAAGGGTAGGTACGGGTGGATTCAAATCAACCTGGAGAATGACGGGTAGAACTTGATATGTGACTTATGATTTGTTGGCCAAAGTCAAGGTTATAAGAGCATGGGGCAGAAATCACATCGGGAGTTTCTAAAGAAACTGAAACTTGCCAGATATGCGCATACCTTCTGGAGTGTGATGACGTCAGCGGATTCCTTCATGTTATCATGCGATGATAGTTGGATCCCGATTTCCACTGATGAGTTGGTATACTCCTCGGGTGATCCCGACTAATTCTTCATTCAGGTTTGGAGGAAAATTTGACGGTACAGTGGGAGGTTTCCAGATTAGATAAATTGGTAACCATTCTGATCTAGGTTAGAGTGAACGCTGAGTGTTTCTTTTCTCTCTCTCTTTGGCAGCGACCATTGACCCGACCCTAAGACTATGACTCAGTGACCAAGTTGACCGAACCTTCTTAACACTGGCTTTTGGATTGTCAGAGTTGCGAACCTCATTGCCACTCCTACTTTTACCCTTTTCTCCAGGACACCCCGTATTACTACGAATGTCCACTTCCATTGGACAAAACCATCGTATGGTTAGATACGAACTCGAAGGAATTTATTCGAGGATGGTTTCCGGTTCTGGAGAAAACGGATAGAACTATTCAGTTGTCTTTTCCTTTTACCTTCTCTCAGATTGCGAGTGCTCCTGGGTTTAGGAGTAGTACACCTATTACGCAAATTGGATAGTCTTCTTCCAAACCTTAGGCTGGTGCCGACCGGTAGGGACTGAAGAAAACCAATTAGCCTAACGATGGTGTACAGAAGGTATTGAGTTAAGACAAAGCAAGGGATTAGTAAGAGGGCAAAGTAAATTGCGACTGCTATTCATGACCAAACCAAGTATTCCTTCGCCAATCCTAAATCACCTTTGTATTTCTCTAGGACACTCCGTATCACTACGAAGATCCACAGTTTATTGGATACTCCATCGTATGGTTATATACGAACTCGAAAGGAACTTGTTCCAGTTCGGGGATGGATTCTGGTCCAGGAGAAATAGGAATAAGGTTCATTCAGTTGTCTTTTATCTTCACCTTCTCTCGCATTGCGAGTGTTCCTAGGATTAGGACAGTACACCCATTATGCTTATTGGATAGTCTTCTTCCAAACCATAGGCTGGTGCCGAACGGTAGGGAAGGAAGAAAACCATTTGGCCTAAAGGGGTGTGCAGAAGGTAATGACTAAAGACATATGAAGGGATTTGGAGAGGTGGCAAAGAATTATACGGTTACAATCGTAAATCTGGAAGAGGCATTACTAGGAATACTGGGATACCCCATCGAAACATTTCAATGTTTCAGTTTCACTGTGTACTGTTAAACGAAAACTGATTTCACAGTTAGACACTTGCTCCAGGGTATGTATTTACCAGGTATGATTCTCACATCTGTATGGTTTTACAGATGATGAGTGGGAGTAAGCTATTGGGAACTGGGTGATTATCCTCATTATATCGGGATTCGTTGTAATCGGTGATATTTGAGGAAGTCACCTGGACTGTTTGCCGGACGGCAAATATTTGGTTTTGAATATCCGCTGTTATGCACCGATTTCAAATTGATATATCTGTACGTCTATTTTCATAGAGTGAGACATACCTTTTTGAAATTATGTCTGTGACATTTACCTATATCAGTGGATGGTTAGGTAAAGAGCATTGAACATCGGTGTAATTCTTCATAACCAAAGGTACAGTTTTCAACCTATGACACACAGTGAATGAGTTATCAGACTCAAGGGACTTATACATAGTATTGTATGTTGTCCTGGGTCCATCAGGACAGAGGGGTGGGTCCTCGTACTATATTCGGTTTACTTATGACTTCTCTAGTTTTTAGACAGGTGTTTCGTGGAAACACAGGGTCCGAATTTTGAAAAGTTATAGGTATTTGAATAAAGTAGAGAACTAGATATCGCAAGTATCGGGACTCTTCAAAGTGATCGAAGATGTAGATACTTGTGTATGGTGTTCAGTTGATAGTAATGATTAAGAGAACTTGCTTCTCTTTCAGGTTACTTATAATTGGAAGCATTCCTAAGTTGAGTAACGCTGATCGGCCTCTTTCCATTAAGTTGACATGCACTGGAGATAGCTGCATGATTTGAATCTGGTTCAATTAAATCAGTGCCTCTGGTTCTATATTGGATATAGTACAGTTCATATCTTAACATTGTTAAGGTACGGGAAGTTGTCCAGCTTATGATTAAAACCAGACTCTGGATAACTCAAGGAACGTTTCTGTAATGGTTGTTTGTGGGTTGACCCAGGCTATGACGAGGGTTGACTTTCTACCATCTGGAAGATCAATAGCGATATTGTTCTAGAATCGCCACAGTTTTTTCAAAAAAAAAATGGATTTTTTCAGAAAACAGTAGTGGGAGTATGGTAGAACTGGAAGTGATTCCAGAACCACAAACGATTACTGAAGATTTGATAGGAACCTAAACATTCAATCTGGCTTGACATTCCATTGGCCACTCCGCAGATAAGATGGGTAACCTCAGGCACCCGAGAGGTACTCCAGTAGCCTCAAGGACGGTGGCAGGGAGGTTCTTATTTACCCACACTTGCCATTGCTGCTGTTCCAGGCTGCGAGACCCGGCAGGAGGATGAGTATAGCGTCGTTCTGAACTGGCTTCAGAAGTGTACATGTATATGACTCTGCCAGAGGGTTGTCGTAGTCAGTGGGAGCAGCGGAAGCATTGGTGGACAGGTAGCTTATGTCTATTTATAGACTAAAGCAGATATAGCGGAGATAGATCATCAATTTCTGATGTGACAGTCATAGGTTTGACTTCATCAGAATAGGGGATGGATCTGTTGAGAAGGTAGTAGGGTGTGATGTCATGGTATTTGGATGACATACACAGAGTAGGAAGTGATATTCCTACACTACAATCGGTTATACTTTGGTCGTCACACAGTGTTTTCTCCACACAGGATTTGGATATTACATCAGACATACTGGTTACTAGATCTATGGTTTTAGATCTAGATTTGGGTGGTTTCCCAATTAAGGGTACTTAGACAACATTCTAAGAGTATTTAGAATGGACGACTCATGGCACGGTAGTGTACCTGCAGGTGATGGAGTCACCCTCTCTAAAGGTGTCTTACAGACTAAAGTAGAGAGGGATGTGCATGATTGACAGATCACTTGCTTAGGCAATTGAGTCAATCATGAGATGTCAAGTACCACACCAGATGTTGTTCTTGCACTAGATGCAATAAGTTGACATTGATCCAATCCTGGAGAAACAGTCGGAAGCAGTTTTAGAACATAAGTGGATGTTCTAGGGATATGATAACGACAGCCTCATTCCGGAGACAGTTATCATTCCAGGCTTCCAAGGTAACATGGACGATAATGAGGTTGTCAGAGTTATAGTTTTTCCTTCTGACGAGGGGCAGTATTTTGGACAGGTGGTCCAAGGCAATAATGAGGGTGGCATGGCGCAGGATACTGATTAAGTTCAGTTGACGATACAGTCTAAGAAGTTTGGATTTGGAGTTCATTTATGAGCTAGGTCCCATCAGACATCCAGACACATTCTAAGACAGGTATTGCTCATTTCGGGAGATGGGTTTCTCCGCGAACTTGAGATATAGAGAGACATAGAAAGAAACAGCAAAGCGGATCCACTCACTAAGGCTATTCCTCGAACGCAATAGTTTCGCAAGCGAGCTTTGTGAGACTGAATAGTAGAGGAGTTGGGTGTTCGGTATCACACGGGCTGTGAGTATGCGATATCGCAATAATTAGCCTTGAGTGCAAGTGGGAGATTGTTGGAGATAGTGCCCTCAGAGTCAATTATTGGATCACAGGCACGTGATTACAATGATTGATGGAGGACCTATCCCGCTAGGACAGTCTTACTCAAGATGATAGTATGCTATCTGGTTTATCTTTATCATCGTGTACTGCTTTAGGTGACCTGATAGGTCACTCTTGCACGTTGATAGAGCCCCTAGGATTATTGCTTGACCACCAGCAGTATGAGGGCGATCATATACGTGGGAGCTGGTAGTCTATAAGCACATCCTTAAATAGTCCCTAGTCGTGGGAGTTTCGAGATAGGGCATCGATATTCCAGAGTAGACTAGTGTGTACATTCGAGACCCCGACGAGGGGCGGTGGCCGGTCTCACAAGCCACTGGTGTCTGTTCGTTCACCTAAGATGTATACAGGTGCTCATTGGGTTATGAGTACATCGGACAGGACTCGCCGGGAACATGCTAGTTGGTCATATACCAGACGTCAGATGGCAGTTCCCTGGTGACATGTGTACAGGTTAGTTCATCGACCTGGGGATCGTCATTTGTCTCGTGTGAGTTCCCACTGTACTTTGATTACTACCCTACCACGGCTTAAAGGAGTCGTGCAAACAGGTTTTAGTTGGGTACAGTCCCGAGCCACATGGAGGCAGTGAGCGCATCTTCAGGGGTTCGTCTCTCCCGGTATTGGGGGTGAGGTCGCGCTGTGTCTAGGAGAGCCATTACACGAAGCCCTCGGCCGAGGCAAGGAGATTTACTGGTAGGTATTCCAGTAGTATCTTAGGGTGTTCTGGGCTACACTCCGACACGACTTGTACCGCTTTTGGGGGTCTGACTTTTACCAACCCACTAGGCCCGCCATGCGATGCTCATAGACGAACGGACCGGACTGTACGGATATTGTCACTGACAGGCTCAGTAGGGTTGTCAGGCTGAGTTCGCTCACAGACGTCCCTTTTAGTCAATACCTGGCAGCCCGTTACGTATTGGCTTATACCTCTGACGTGCTAGTGGATAAATCCACAACCAAGGTGTTGACGAGTCTTTAGAGTCCCCCACATTCAGTTACTCAGCTTTCGGGCGAAAAGCTGCAGAGGCCGTATGGCGATATGGCAAGGTCCGATCAGATACGTGCGGTATTGCACGGATCAGGATCGGACAGTTTGTACTACTGGCCGTATGGATATATGGCAGGGTTCGATCAGATACGTGCGGTATTGCACGAATCAGGATCGAACGGATATTACTGGCCGGCTTTGGTTTAAGCCGGATCCTAGTATAGTACAGTGTAGATTTTGTCTCATTGCATTTGTATTTCGGTCGGAATACAAATGCGGGTGTGTATGCACAGTATCGGGGTTTTCCTGTAATTTATTACGGGACCAGTTTTCTGGAGTTGCCAGTTTGCTTTCCGTTTCGGCCAATTTCCTTTGTATCGTTCATTGGCCGAAGATTGGTGGAGGAGGGCTTATTTGCAATTGTGCAAATAAGCTTTTGTGGAGGGGGTCTTTGAATATTGTTGTATCATGATGGTGCACCATCCATTGACCTCTCTTGACTTTTGCTTCATGATAGTTTTCAGGATTGCTTGACTTTGGATATGATGATGGTTGTTTTAGAGTGTTGGGTTTTGTTGTGATCATTTGATTTTCTCATCATCACTTGCTTTTCTACCACCTCTTTATCTTGGCCCTCTCTCTCTCCATTCACATGGCATGGGCCGGCCATTCCCTTAGGGGATTTGATTGATTAATTTGGGTGTGGCATTTTTGGTTCTCATGGTGCTAAGAAAAATGCTCTCTAGTTCATCCAAAAATATCCTTTCTTTCCTCCACCATATGGCAATTCCTACAACCCCAAATGAGACTTGAGCACTACACATTCTACAGCAATTCTTGGGCACGTCGACTCTCCAGCTTCGTGCCCGAGTTGCCTCGGTATTGAGGTGGGAGCCCGTAAAAGATGCAGACGATGTGGTGCCCTTCCGGCAAGGAGACGACGACCAGAGTTTCCGCAGGAGATCGGGACGACGACGAGAAGACCGGAGGACTCGGATCAGTCGGTATACCTCTATTCCCTATCTTGTAGTTTGCTAGGACTAGTTAATGGTTCGATCCGGGTTTAGTGCGCGGTGGTGCCGGTTTGCTAAGTTCGCAAAATTAAAGTTTATCACCGCTTCCGCATTTTGGCCCCTGGATGGAGGCCGGGGCGCCGCCGTGCACTTACAACAACAATATCTAGTGCACCCAGAGTGCACGAAAATCTCAATACGGTGCAACTAACATGCACGAATGAAAAATCCCAAATCGAGTGAATCCGGTGTGCACAAAATCACATCCCATATCATGCGCCCAACATGCGCGAAAATCCAAATCAAGTGCATCCATCATGCACGAATGAAATCTAAATCAAGTGCATCAAACATGCACGAATAAAAGATAAATCAAGTGCATCCATCATGCACGAATAAAAGCTAAATCTAGGGCATCCGACATGCACGAGTAAAAATCTTACTCAAGTGCATCCGATGAGCACAAAATCCAAAATCAAGCGCCTAATATGCGCAAAAATCCCATGCAAAACGCGTCGGGTCCGTAAAAGTATATAGAGCAGTAACATGCATGAAAACGAACGACAAGTGCCGACGCGCACGAAAATACAAATCGGATTACACAAATGCTCAAGGACATAAATCGATGCAACAAGTGCATGAAATATAAATCCGGTGCATCCGTGGAAAAATTACAAATCCAGTGCATCCTGTGCACAAAAGACGAATCCAGTGCATCTAGGGAACGAAATACCAATACAGTGCATCATGTGCACAAAATACGATTCAATAACTCAAATGCGTAAATAGCAACACCGAGTGTACCAAGATGTATAAAATCGTAAACGCGTGCAACTGCGTGCACAAAACACATATCAATGCACTGCAAGCACATGTAAGCTATACCGAGTGCAAAAATCAAATCGAGTGCGTACCACACGAACAAAATAAAATCAACCGTATGAAATCCACGAAATCATTATTACATGCAGCCAAGGCACAAACCGAATTTCAAGTGTAATAGATATGCACAAATCGCAACTCAACACAACGGTGTATAAAATATATATCAAGTGCAATAACTATGCACAAAAATGTAAATACCCAGTAGGTGCAGCCATGGTGCACAAAAACCAATATCATGAAACTCATCATCGAAACTCAAATCCAAGCGATATAAGCGTGATACTCGGATCACAAATGCAAATCGCAACAAATGACATTGAGGTACACCTCTTACAATGTCGAAAAATAAACCGGTGCGCCTAAAACCGGAAGAACACGAACATCCGCTTTTCTCCGGCTCACGGTCTGGCGTCCTCTGTCTCTTAGTCCTCATTTTCTCTGCAGATTACCAATCTCGCAATCCATCGGCTCATCGGCCCAGTCAGATGTGTTAACGAGGACGATTCCGTTCTGGCACTTCTCTGTTCATCTCTCGGTCAATCATCATGACCACTCGTAAAGCAGCACGTCACTGGCGTCGGCCTCTGGCCCTCTGAATACTCACGACACAACTGATCCTGGGTGCAAATCTCATTGTAGCAGTGTCCTGGAAGGAATTCTGCTCAAGGTCTCTTCCGATCTTGCCTATGCCGAAATGTACGGAGGCTGGTACTCTCTCATAATCTTTTCCCGCTTTCTGGAATTCAGCGTTCTCACCACAACATTTCCCCGGTAACTGGCCGTATCCCAACGCCTCTGTATGCATATCAGATATCTGATATCGACGGGGAGTAATAACAGCTCGCCATCTCGCGCGAACCTCATGTTCCACTCGTCTTTATCATCGTCCACTTTGACGTCACGTCATGCTATTTGCGCACCGCAACTGTTGTCGGCCACGGTCAATCCGAAGTCTCTCACACGGACTCGAAATCACAAACTCGGTATCTTTACCACTCTGTAGAAGATCTCTAGCCCAACACATCCTCGGGAACTCGTCCCGACCGTCGGAGGAATACTCAATACTCGCACGTCCTCGATCAACTCATAACGCATCTGGGTGAGGTCTTCTATCCGAAGTTGGTCAGCTTACTGGTCTCTTATCACATGGTATCCGGACGGCGTTAAACTTCTCGATCGAGTAGTCGAAGTCCCATAATTTCCCGAAAGCTCAACACCTGAGCACAGTCTAAAAAATATTTGGTACATACCACAGTACCTCTGGACCAGCCGTAGAAAGGAAAACCAAAGCCTCACTGAAGGCACCGCTAAACTACTGCAAACCCTAAGGTTCAAAAGCGGTTCCATGGTCATCATGTCAAGTTAGGGTTTCATTCTTCTAGAGGGTCCATAGAATCACTTGCATGTTCCTCCGAACACTTTAAACTTGGGAAAAATGGGTTTCTGACACTCGTTCGAACTTTTTAGCTTCGCCTATACAACATGTGAATATTCTTCGCTCGCATGCTAAACAATGCCTCAATCCTCCAGGAAAGACGGTACATCAACGGTCATCTCTGGATCGGCCTGCTCTAGATCTGAGTAAGACTCTCTGCACTGAAAATCTTCAACTCATCTGGGACTGCGTTGGCGCACCAATATGACGAATCACCTTCGTCTCTCAACTCGGGGTAGACTAGCTATCGTCTGTCGCATTTCTTCCTGGAAGCTCCAGCTATCTCAGCTCGTAAGCTCTGGAAGCGACATCCCATCATCTCAGCAACGGCTGCGTCATCTGTCTGCACGGTAGGCGACATCAAAATCGCTGAGGTATGTTGTACATCAATAGTTCTCTCGCAACTGGAAGCTCTAACAGTGGTTCGATCATCCGGTGCAAGACCAAACACTCGCCTCATCCGAGAGGTCACAACATAAAAATAACTCGAGACGTTTCCGTATCACCAGAAAACACGATGGTCAGTCCTCGTACCAGACGAGCTCGCCCTGACCACAACACTAGCAGCAGCTCAATCTGCGCTTAAACATGGTGACAGGAACCTCAATCGAGTATCGAAGAAAGAAGATCAACGAAATGAAAGGAAACGACAGATCCAGAATGAATACATGATCATAAGAAGGAACAGCATCAATGAGAGTATGATCATGGAACAAATAAAATCAAGGATCTCAAACGGATGTATAATCAAGGATACGAAGAGAATCACAGATCTCAAAATATGTACATCCTAAGGTTTCTTAAGTGGAGTATCGTATCGTAAATATGCCGCGGAACATACGTACGGTACGTCACTCTACTCAAGCTACATACTCCATCAATCAGGGTCTGCCTATGAAACTAAAGTTCGGGTTTAATACCCCCCCCCCCCGTTCAAGTCTAAGTTCCGTAAGGTCAAGCCTAGGTTCCGAAATACATACCCGCCCTAGACTCCGCATAGTCAAACATAGACTCGAACAAAGGTTAAACCTAACGCTTTGATACCAACTTTGTCACGACCCGAAATATTAGCTCTTGACCAGCACTTGAATCACGCAACGTCTAAAGGCGTAACGGAATTCAAGTAAGATGAAACCCAGAAATCTAAACCTTTTTAAGAAAATAAAGGAGGTGAAGTTTTGAAATAAAGGTATAATGAAATCAAGTTTTCTAAATGCATAGAAAAGGAACGTAAAAATGCAAGTGAAATTTGCTAGTTTAAAAACTTGTTTCGTCTTTTTAAAAATTTTGGGCAGCACCTCCTTTGTATATTTTGATCCAAAACCACAAATACATAACAAGAATAATGGCATCCCCAAGAGGGAGCTAGCTCTTCGCCAACCGGCGGATGATGACCACGCAAAGCATTATATAAGTATACGACGCCCAACGGCGAGGATCACCACAAAGATAAAGTAAAGCAAGACATCAAAACCACAAGTAGCAGAAAAACCCCTCGCTCTAAGTCTCGCAACCACAATCTCACTAAGTCTCATTACTTATACAAATACTAATTTTGATTGATGGAGTTGACTAGATACAATGTGAAATATGTAAGTCGACGTTACACACCCCACTAGATGCGGGGAGGCGGAATTGGTAAAACAATCATTTTGTTCTAGGTAACATCGACTAACTTTACGGATCTTTGCTGAACCCTAACTAACAAACTATCTAGAAGTGCTAAACTACTATGATAGATGATTATACCTCAAGATACTAGTCCTTCTTGTTCTTGTTGTTCACCTCCTCGTCGGCCTCCTTGATGTAATAGAAAATCCACCCGAGAGTTCCTTCTCCAAGTTTTAACCTCTCACTTGAGGTGACTAAGTGGCTAGGATTGCTAATCCAAGTGACCTAGAAGATATAGAAGTGGATTAATAATCTATTAGTCTTTCTAACCCTTGGGATCTCAACACATGAGAGGATTAAGGTTAGGTTGAAGAAGATGAGAGCTTAAGGAGAGAGTGTGTGTATGTGAGAATGAAATGAAAATATAACTCATTTCTATATTTGATGATGCATAATAATTATCTAATAAATCATATTAGATAATTACAACCATGCTTCATTTAATACATTAGGATGAATCATCCATGAGTCATTAAAACAATAAATGCTTCATTAACTCACTTTTGATGAATCATCATATGAGTCATTAAATCATTTAATGCAAATAACACATAACCTCTCCACCTCACTTAGTTTAATTCATAAATGAATTAAAACTAAATGAGTCACCTTTTTTCTAGAAGTTTCTCGACTAATTACGAGAATGCCCCTCCCATCCGTATTTATGAAAAACACGGATATACTGAGACTGCATAAATCCAATGATCCAATACTAGAATCTGGCTTAGACTAAAGCCTGCTAGTATAATCTGTCCGAACATCGTACGTGCACAAGTACACGTATATGTCCGAACCCTGTCGTAAAACCATACGACCTCTATATCGTTTCGGCCGAAGCAGGGAAACTCTCTGTGTGGGACTCTAAAGACTCGACACTACGGTGGCAGTGGGTTTAACCACAGGCCGCAAGCGGTACTAGATGTACGTAACGGTCCCCAGGTAGAAGTCGATAAGAAGGTCGATGAGGAAACCCATCCGAACTCCTACTGAGCCTGATGTGACATTCTCCGTACAGTCCGGTCTGTTCGGCTAAGACTATCGCATATCGAGCCTAGGGGGCAGCAAGCGTCAGTCCTCTAAAAGCGGTATATGTCGTGTCGGAGTGAAGCCCGTTATAACTTGAGAAGCTACTGGAAAATCTACCAGTAAATCTCGCTTTCCCTGGCCAGGGACCTTACGTAATGGCTCTCCAAACACAGCGCGATATCAACTCCCAATACCGGGAGAGACGAATCCTATCTAACCGCCACTGCCTCCAAGTGCTTCGGGACTGCACCCATCTGCTACCTGTTTGCACGACTCAGTCGAGCTGTGGTAGGGTAGCAATCCAAGAACAGTGGGAACACTCTCGAGGCAAAGCATGTTAGTGCATATGCCCTAGAGGCCATTACTGTATCATACTAGCTTGTATATTACTAGATGGAAGCTTGGGATATTCACAGTTGTATAGACAATCTTGCTCAAAATGGTAGTATGCTACTTGGTTTGTCTCTACTTCAATATGTGCATGTGTTTCTTTTAGCATATCGCTTATATACATATTAGTAGAGCCCTTAGGATCTTTGCTTGATTACCAGCATTATGATGGTGCTCACACTCATGGGGGCTGGGTAATCCATAAGCACATCCTTATACAGGTCCCTAGTCGTTGGACTATCGAGACAGGGCATCGATACTCCGGAGTAGACTAGCGTATGCGCTTCTCATCCCAGCGGGGGAGACGGTCTGTCCCACAGCCGTCAGTACGTCGTACTTGAGATAGTATGCGGGTGCTCGTTAGGTTACGAGTACACTGGACAGGACTCGTCGGGAACTGTTGGTTGGTATTATACCAATCGTCGGTTATCAGTTCCCAGGTGACATGAGTACAGCTTAGTCCGCCGACTTGACACTGTCACTTCGCCTCGAGTGTGTTGCCACTGTACTTAGATTACTACCCTACCACGGCTCAAAGGAGTCATGCAAACAGGTAGTAGTTGGGTGCAGTCCCGAAGCACTTGGAGGCAGTGACGGTTAGACAGGATTCGTCTCTCCCGGTATTGGGGGTTGACATCGCGCTGTGTCTAGGAGAGCCATTACACAAGTAGTCCCTGGCCAGGGCAAGCGAGATATACTGGTAGGTTTCCAGTGTTATCTCAGGGTGTTCTAGGCTACACTCCGACACGACTTGTACCGCTATTAGGGGACTGACGTTCACCGCCCCCTAGGCCCGCCATGCGATGTTTCAGACGAACAGACCGGACTGTACGGAGATTGTCACATACAGGCTCAGTAGGAGTTCGGATGGGTTTACCTCATCGGCCTTCTTATCGACATCTACCTGGGGACCGTTACATACAGCTAGTGCCGCTTGCGGTCTGTGGTTAAACCCACTGCCAACGTAGTGTCGAGTCTTTAGAGTCCCACACAGAGAGTTTCCCTGCATTGAGCGAAACGTGTAGAGGCCGTATGGTTTTACGGCAGGGCTACGATCACTTTAACGCACTTGTGTGCGTATGCAGTTCGGGCAGGCAATACTAGTGGGCTTTGGTTTAAGCCAGATCCTAGTATTGCACAGATGGATTTGATTTGTCTTCTGTGCATTCGCATTTTACGGAATGCGGATGCGGGTGTGTATGCACAGTTTTGAGGAGCGATGAAGGAGGAGGTGCCCCATTAGGGTTTTGGCAGTTGGTTCTGCCAAAACCGTAATGTGGCACCCTCATTAGGGTTTTGACAGTTCGTTTGGTCAAAACCGTTATGAGCCGGAGAAATTGTTTACTAATCCTTTTAGTGATAGATTTGTGATGGCTAATTGCATTGACCATTTGACCACTTAGACCTCTCTTGACTTTGTTGACCCGTTGACCATTGACCTTCAAGAGAGATCTACACTCTTCTTTCATTTTCTTTTTAATTCTTGAGTTATGATAATGGCCAATTCAATATGCCATCAACTCTATCATGATAGGATTAGTAATGATGATTTTAGTGTATTATTGCAACCATGGTTTATTTCATTTGGCTTAATCTTTTTCATTATTCTCTTCTCATTCTCTCTCTTGAAGTGAGAAGAAAAAGAAAAGCTCCATGGTTGCTAAGCCATCTCCTTCTTCTTCCTCCTCTTGATCTTATCTTTTGATCTCATGTGTTGAGAGAAAAAGATCCCACAAAGACAAATACATCCATACATCTCCTCTACACATCCTAGGCTTCTTGACTAGCAATCTCTTTGCCCTAGTTGCCTCGGCTCGAGGTGGAGCTCGGTGTACATCTCTCGGGTGGATCGTCTTAAACTCAAGAAGGCCGCGGAGGTGCCCAAGGTCCGGATCGACGCTTGGAGCTTGGATGGACGAGCGGGACTGCGGAATGAAGACCCGAAGGACCGGTTCCGTGAGGTATATGTTCTACAGCATAGTAGTTAAAACCTCTAGTAGTTTACTAGTTTCTTGTTTAGCAAAGATCCTTGCTTTTGAGTCCATGTTGCCGTGAGCCAAAATTATTGTTTTTCGCCGTTTCCGCCTCCCCGTATGAACCGGGGTGCGCAACGTGGACTTACAGTGGTATCAGAGCCTAGCTAAACATAAACTAGTAAGTTAGCAAAGTGTTTAGATCGATCGGAAAAAAGTCGCAAATCACATCCGACAAAAACCAAGTTTCTGTCGAATTTTTATACTGCTCCAAAAAATTTTTAACATACATGAAAATTCGACTCAGGTTTTTTTAAAACCACAGAAGAAAACCGGGTCCGCTGAACCGACCAAACCGCCGCGGTTCCCCGCGGCAAGAACATGTTTCTTGCCGCGGTTCCGTGGCCGATTTGACTCGGTCGTGGACCGGGTTTCTTGTAGTGATTTTATTTGGGAGTTTTAGGATTTTTTGTACATGTTGTTTCTGCCCAGATTATCCAGAGAGCAAATTGACTTTTGGGGTGGTTATAAATCCGTATTTTGATCGATATTCCGTACTCTTTGGCTAATGAATATTATCTGTGATGTGATATATGTATTGAACGTCCGCTAATCGCTATACGTCGATTAGTGGGGGTTATACATATCTGTGATCTGTAATGTTGTTGGTTTGTGTATATGAACTCGTTGGATTGTCGCGGATGAATAGCCGGGAATGGGTGTGAGATGAGAGTTTCTTTTTCTATCATTCGTTGTAAAATTTGTAAATTGATGTAATATTATTTGTTTGGCCGCACAACCGGGTCGGGGTTGTAGCCGTCATTGTATAATTTCTTTTTACTGTTTTTGCTCCTAAGATAGACCCAAGGTGGGGTGCACAAACTACCGGGTATCTCGAAGTGCCGAGTGGCCTACTCACATTGTTGAGGGAGGTTGCTTCGCTTCGGGTACTTGGCGGGTAGTTTGCCGCACTCGTAGGGGTCTAGGGTGGGGTTTGGCTATTCATCGCGACCGTGTAATCCGCTTTTCGTTACAGGCTCGAACGAATCGCGGATTCCTAGTATATCCAAAGTGTTCATCTGTGATCTGTAATGGCTATCATTGATATATATCTAATATAATAACTATTTAGGTGTTGCTTATGTTTTGCATCCGCGCTAGTCCAGCCCCCACTCTGTCGTTAGTTAAGTAACCTAACGGGTGATGACGGGGCCCCGTGGCAAATGAGGATGGCATAAGCATACACCATATTTTGGTTGTTTTCTGCAATGGTAGGATTAATTGATGGGACGCATTAAAAGAACTAATGCAAGAAAAATAAACCAAGTAAAAGTCGTCGGAACACTTTGAAAACCACTCGGTTCTTTTCAAAAACCAGCATTTTAAACGCGGACCTTGAACCACTCCTTTTAAAAGCTATCTCGTTCCATCGATTATATCAAGTTCACTACGTTCACGGTTTTGCCAAAACCATCCGTAGCCCTCTGTCGTTTCGTATGGATAGTCAATAGTATTCAAGCTGTGTTTGTTGGCCAAAGTCAAGGCACAGTGTTTGGTAGCTATTGGGTATTCATATGTAGCATAGATAGATGCGTTGGTTTGGGACAGTCGTACTGCCTTGTTGGCCAAAGTCAAAGGTATGTCCGGGTGGGTTCAAATTAACCTGGATAATGACGGGTAGAACTTGACATGTGACTTATGATTTGTTGGCCAAAGTCAAGGTCATAAGAGCATGGGGAAAAAATCCATATCGGGAGTTTCATAAGTACTGAAACTTGCTAGCGCTGCATACCATTTGGAGTGTGATGATTCTGGTAGGATTCCTTCGGTTTCATCACGCGATGATATTTGGATCCCGATCCTACTGTGAGTATATGCTACTCCTCCGGAACTTTCTCACTTAACGATCAATGCTATAAACCAAATAGGTGTCTAGAAAGGTGTTAGCGGGGCTATGCCCACAGGGAAAAGAGGTTACTTAATTAAGGAACTTCGCGAAAGCGTTGGAAAACCTTCCTCGAAGTACCAACACTGGCCTGGCTGAACGGTTAAGCAAGTATTGTACGGTGAGATTGATCCCGACTAATTCTTCCTTTATGGTTTGAGGAGGGATTCGAGAGACAGTAGGAGCCATCCTGTTTAGATAAATTAAAACCAATCTAAACTTGCAAGAGCATCATGCTGAGTGTTTTGTTCTCTCTCTCTTAATTGCAGCGACCCAGTGACCGCACCTAGGTTACATCTAGATAATAAAACGACTGAATCTGACTGTTATGACTGGCAAAGGTCTGTCCAGATGTCCATTGCCCATGACAAGCTGGGAAACCTCTTGACTGATCCAACCCCTACCGTCTCAGGTCCAGTTTCCCCTGTCATGGATATTGGTATCCGTAGGACATCGGAAGAAGACTGTGTGAAAGCCAAGTGCCTCGTGTTAGCCTCAGTTGATGGTATATACCAGAGGCAGCATGAGAAGATGGACTCAGTTTCTATCTTCCTCCATAACAAAGTTTCACATGGAGAGCAATCTCGTATCGCAAGATATGAGAGCTCGAACGAATTGCTTCCAGCAAGGTTGGATCTCGGGTCATCTGTAGGGGGCAACGTCCTTACAGAGACCAGCTCTTTTGAGCTCTCGGACCTGAAGACCACGTTGAAGAACGGGTCAGATACTGACTTAGTTCAACAGTCTCTACCTACTACCCTGAAGGAAACCAGGGAAGTAGAAAGAAATGGAAGGGCAGAAGTTTCGGGACTGGATGTAGTAAAAAAAGGATGTTCCTATTGTTACGGGAATGAACAAGGGCAGAAGGATTGCGGGGCTTGCAAAGCCAGTAGCCAGAATTCGAAGCATGTTGTGGCTTCGGCTTCGGGTGTGTTTGTAATAGAGAACTGTATGTCAGTTAACCCTACTTCCTGGGTATTGGATACCGGATCAGGATCTCATATCTGTAATTCGTTACAGGCTCTGAGAAACCATAGGGTTATCAAGAAAGGTGATATGACTCTCAGGGTTGCTAACGGAATGAGCATGTATGCTGAATCCGTAGGGGAATATCATCTAGGATTGACAACTGGGTAGATATTGATTCTGCGTGACTGTTTTTATGTACCAGGTGCGACTTGTAACATCATATCTGTATCCTTACTTTCTAAGGAAGGATATGATTTTACTTTTGTAAGCGATGTAGTAAACATCCACCTAAATCAAGTACTGATTGGGTCAGGTACATTAAAATACGGTATATACGTTTTGAATCAAGCTCAGGTCTTCAGTGTCCAGAACACACTTAAAAGAAAGTCTCCGGATTTAAATCAGGCTTTCTTATGGCATTGTAGACTGGGTCACATTAATGAGACACGGTTGACAAAGTTACATAAAGAAGGATACTTGGATCCATTCGAGTACCAGTTTTATGCCACTTGTGAATCTTGTCTCATAGGAAAGATGACAAAGACTCCGTTCACTGGACACGGAGAAAGAGCGAGCGAGCTCTTGGGACTCATACACAGTGACGTGTGTGGTCCAATGTCTACACATGCGCGAAGTGGTTATTCATACTTCATTACTTTCACAGACGATTTCTCTAGGTATGGATATGTCTTCTTGATGAAGCACAAATCCGACGCCTTTGAGAAATTTCAGGAATACAAGAATGAAGTTGAAAAACATACAGGCAAAAGTATCAAGACACTAAGATCTGATCGAGGTGGTGAATACTTGAGTGCCGAGTTTCTGGGCTTCTTAAAAAAGAATGGAATTCTCTCTCAGCTTACTCCTCCATACACACCACAACACAACGGTGTATCGGAAAGGAGCAATCGAACCCTATTGGATATGGTTCGTTCCATGATGAGTAAGGCTGAGTTGCCGCGATCCTTCTAGGGTTATGCACTAGAATCAGCTGCATACCTTTTGAACCGAGTTCCAACTAAGACTGTGCCTACTACACCATATCAGATGTGTGTGGGAAGAAACCCTATCTTAATCACATTAAGACATGGGGATGTCCAGCTTTTGTAAAAAAGCAGCATGCAGACAAGCTCGAGTACGTTCAGTACAGTGTAAGTTTGTGGGATACCCAAAGAACTCCAAGGGGTATCTTTTCTATTACGCAGAGAAACAAAAGGTTTTTGTTTCTCGTCTATGCCCGCTTCTTGGAAACTGAGTTTTTGGAAAACCAGATAAATGGAGAGCGCAATAGAACTGGAAGTAATTCCAGAACCACAAGCTATTACTGAAAGCTTAGTAGAACCAGAGGGTTCGAAAGAACAGGACATTCCAGCGCCACTCCGCAGGAGTAGTAGGCAGTCTCATCCGCCCGAGAGATATGATTGATGTGAAAAAGTGTGTTTGTAGTTAACCGCAATTAGAACGGTGTCGCGCGTAGCTAGACCGAGGTGAGTACGGGTCGTCCTCTGGGAAACGTGGAACCTTTAATCTTACTTTAGATGTGTTTGAGAAAGAAAGGAGGGATAAGAATTTTATAGAATGGTTTCTAGATCTACGTTAAACAAGATTGTAACATATAGATCTAGATTATTTTAGAGACTTAGATAATATAATAAGAAGGCTTGTAGGATTCGTTAGGATTTAGTAGTTATGGACGATTAATTAAAAGTTACCCTTTTTATCCATTAATAGATTTAGAACTAGAACGACGGTGTGCGTGTAGATTAGGGTTTCTGGAGGGAAAAGGAATCCCACTCTTAACCCTTATCTCGACATGGAACTCCGTTCATATCCAGCCTTTACCAAAACAATCATTAATCTAATCTCTAATCGCGGTCGGAACTAGCAAAGAATTGCTAGCGCGCCCGATTAGGATGTTAATGATTCTTTTGATAAAGTTCCTAAAATTTATAGGACTTAAAAGGGGTTTAATTATTTTCATCGTCCATTAGCCTACCCTAATCTTACGAACCCTAACAAGCAGAGAATTACTCGTGCATGTTGGGAGAAGAAGATGAAAAGAAAGAGAGGGAAAACATAATGTAAAATGCAAAAAACAATTAAATAAAATAACTACCTTTATTAATCGACTTGAACAAACTACACTTTTAATCCATAGAAAATGATTACAACTAGTTGCTTCTCGATCTTTCCTAAGGAGGTAGTCGAACAGTCGATGATCAGCCTGGATGCGTGAGCGTCTGGGGCTTCGTGATCGCGTCGGCTTGATAACTTTTCCAAGAGGCTCTCGGTGCTCTTTTATAGTGCAAAGCCAGAATCTTATTGTTGAAAACTTGGTAAAATTCATCATAGATTTATGACAAAAAATCTTGGCTCCCAATTCCCTAGAAGTGCGGCGGATCCGCGGCCCAAGGTTGTGTTTGGCCGCGAATCCGCGCTCAATGGTAAGGATCACTTGACAGAAATTTTTGGGCTTTGTGATTATGACATGTGGCAGTCCTAGGCACCTTCATAATTCAGAAATCTTCTCTCGGTTGCTTCCAGACTTGGTCTCCAAGTAATTTGGCAAGTTTTCTTCAACAACTTGATTTGTTTAATAAATTCTGCTTAACAACTTGGAAAATTCTGCACAATAATCTTAAATAATATTTAGTAGACTTAGTTCTACTAGGATTTGGTCAATGAATTTATTTGCATACATTTTCCTACCAAATGCTAATTAAAATATATTAACACATGGAAAATGGTGTTTTTACACCTAAACCCTCATATGTATAATATTTTATAATAAAGTCCTTTTTAATATGGAATTTGTAGGAAAAATGTAATAATAAATGTGCAGTTTAATCAACTGAACAAATACCCCCAAACTTATCTTTGATCGTCCCGAGCAAACTGTCACGACCCAAAGTTTGGCCCGTGACCGGCACTCAACCACGTAACGTCTACAGGCGTAACGCAACTAAGTAAGCCGAAAACCCAGAAATCAAACCAGTAAAAGTATAGAGTGATTTAAGCAATTAATAAAACCAATTACTAAGATAACAACATACGACGCCGTAGCGAAGAAAATGAGCAACAAGCAGGAAACATCACAGATAGAATAAACTGCATAAGTAAAGTCGGCTCACAACGAGCTCGACGCCAGAATACAAAATAATATACATCGTCCTCACAACTGGTCTCTAAGTCAATACATAAGTGGTAGATGGAGAGTACTAGATACAACAATGTACATAACTGAAAGATAACCAGATACCGCACAAAACCCACCTATTAGCAAAAGAGCTAGTACACCAACTGTAGGGGTATCTGTGTCAAAAGATGCAAGAATGCAGCCTGCCGCGACTACTCCGAAGGGCAACCTGCAAACACTGTGGCACAACGGGGGTGAGTTGCCAACTCGTGAATAGAAGATAACATATAAAGGTAATCGCGAGTATGCACGCGCTGCGATACTCTAACCTATATCAACAGATAACATCTATATGATGAACTGGATGCTCAAACATGCAACAAGTGCGATCTAATAACATCTCCATATGATGAGCAAGTATAACAATGCAATCTAACAACCCTATATAGAATGAACAGGGTATGCAATGATCAGGTATAGCAATGCAATCTAACAATCCTATATAGAACGAACAGGGTATGCAATGATCAGGGATAGCAATGCAATCTAACAACCCTATATAGAACGAACAGGGTATGCAATGATCAGGTATAGCAATGCAATCTAACAACCCTATATAGAACGAACAGGGTATGCAATGATCAGGGATAGCAATGCAATCTAACAACCCTATATAGAACGAACAGGGTATGCAATGATCAGGTATAGCAATGCAATCTAACAACCCTATATAGAACGAACAGGGTATGCAATGATCAGGGATAGCAATGCAATCTAACAACCCTATATAGAATGAACAGGGTATGCAATGATCAGGTATAGCAATGCAATCTAACAACCCTATATAGAATGAACAGGGTTTGCAATGATCAGGTATAGCAATGCAATCTAACAACCCTATATATAAGGAACAGGGTATGCAATAATCAGGTATAGGAATGCAATCTAACATCCCTATATAGAACGAACAGGGTATGCAATGATCAGGGATAGCAATGTGTACTATATCAGGTATAATAGATACAAGATGAGATATCAATTACTACATACTGAGCATGGGAAATATAACATCTACACGGAATGTCATCGTGGAAAGTATAATCGGTACCCATCAATGTACCCAAATCCCAATACTACTCAGGCATCGTCATCCTCCTCGGTCCTCCAATCCTGTGGATCTCATATAACCGTGAGTACCCAACATCGGCACCCAAAATATCAAGAAATACTCGTTCCAAGCATCGACACGCAAATCCTCCTGTATAGGGCATCCGTCAGTCCGGATCAGCCCACGGGCTCTGTCTGCGGTATCGGCCCTCGGCCCCGGCAGTACGAGTCGTCCCGTTTCCATCCATCAACCCCGGTCGGTAGCCTCCGAATAACCGCCAGGTTCAACCAATCACCGGTAGGTAGTAGTCCCTCTGCCAGGCTCACCGTCTACTACACAGCGAAACCGTTCTCGTCCCGGGGTACCATACCGGGTCCACCATGTACCCGTAATCGGCCTCATCCAACTCCTCGATTCGGGTTCACATATATCACTCTAGTACCGAGAAAACACATGGTGGACGCACCGAAATATCATATCAAGGGAAACCGGGTTTTTAAATAATTAACTATTCTCTTTGAAATATCCACGGTTCCCCAAATCCAGAATTTACATGGAAACAACATATATCAATGCGTAATCTATGCAAGTATGAAGACATCAATATATGTGTGCACTGGCATGAATGTACAGTGTGCATGTGCGCTGTTATGAAGATATCAATATATGTGTGCACTGGTATGAATATACAGTGTGCATGTGCGCAGGTATGAACATCTCAATATGTGTGCACTGGTATGAATATACAGTGTGCATGTGCGCAGGTATGAACATCTCAATATGTGTGCACTGGTATGAATATACAGTGTGCATGTGCGCAGGTATGAAGATATCAATATATGGGTGCACTGGTATGAATATGCAGTGTGCATGTGCGCAGGTATGAAGATATCAATATATGTGTGCACTGGTATAAATATACAGTGTGCATGTGCGCAGGAATGAAGATATCAATATATGTGTGCACTGGTATGAATATACAGTGTGCATATGCGCAGGTATGAAGATATCAATATATGGGTGCACGTAGTACCAGTAGGGGTATGTGATGCATCTGTGCCCGAATATGGATATAACATGTGACGTTATGCGGCAAATCATGACAACATCAATAACGTAGAATCAGTATGATATATGATTATAGCAATCCTATAGTGTGAGTGTCATGGCAATCACTAATGGTGTGAGTGTAGCATATCAATCCTGCTCGTGCGACTTGAACCGTTAGTGACAGTGCAGTGTCCTATGCTATCATTCCTATATGCAACAATATGGTATGCTACTACAGACCATATGAACATCTACGATCTAATATCCTGACTCGCCCTGACGCTTAACGCCATACGGGCGATTTCCCCGTAGATGTTAAATCTACTCACCTGGTCGTGCGCTACTCGTAGCCGACCACCTGCTTTCCTTTCTTAACTTCGTCCGACGTACCCGCCTGCGAACCTGGAATTACACAAGAATCCATATATAAGCAACTATCTTGCAAAATGAGATATCGAAGTCAAACGATACGCTCGCGTCGCGAACTAAACGCGCGTGGGTACGATACGCTAAACGTGTGCACGCGTCTAAAACTAACCCCGATACGCCGCGATACGCTGAATCATGGAACCCTCTCGCGTATCGCGCGAACCAAACGTACTAGAAATACGATATAACATCCCAGATTCTACCCAGGCTAACAACTTACAAAACTATACATACCACTGGCCTAGAAATAACAACAGACTCCTACCCATGCAACATCACCCAAAAATTCCCCTATCTGGCCGCAAATTGCGGCCAGAAAGATTAAATCGGCGGCCTCACTATGGTGTGGGGGTCTCGGGCTCTGGTGGTGTGGTCTATACCTTGTATACAAGCTCCAGTTAACTCAATTTCAACCTGAACTACTCGGGCCTATAGCAGATCACAGAAATCCAAAAAGTTCACTTAAAAACACTAAATTTGCACAATTTGAAACCCTATGGTATTTTGGTGTAATCTGGGGTCTAACTAGGTTTACATGGCCTTAATAACACCTAATTAGGCTAGGTTAACCAATATTAACAGCACTAAACCATAAGTCCACCCAAATCACCATTTCAAGCACAAAATCTCACTTTTTACACAAACCGAAGCTAAACTACGCATACGTTAAACAAACAAGAAGTTGGGCTCGGATTCTATACCTTACAAGACCCTAGGTGCAAGGAGAAAGGAGGTGGAGAAGATGGGAAGTGCTGCTGCAGCTGCTGGGGGCTGCTGCTGCCACTGCTTGTTGCTGCTGCTGCCACTGCTTGCTGCTTCTGAAGCTGCTGCCTCTCTCTCTCTCTCTCTCAGCAATGTGTGTGTGTGTGTGTGTTAGTTAGGAGAATGAGAAGTGAGGGTGAGAGAATGAGGCCCCAAGTCAACAACCCCCTCTCTCTTTCTCTCTCTCTCTCTTCATTTAATGAGCATGGCTCAAGCCATGCCCATACTCCCTCTCTCACCAAGTCAACAAAAGAAATGAAATTCAAATAACAAACACACAATAAATAAAACCCAATTAAATCTCAAAACACTTAATACAAATAGGTTAACCCTTCATGCTAGCTAATCATGGTTTAACCCCAAATCTAAACCATAGTTATCATGCACAAGTGTGTGCGCCTAGAAAAATCCTAATAAAATATTCATTAATTAGAATAAAACATCAGAAACTTAATTTGGTAAACTTTTTACCAAAAACTATCTATTAAACTATAATTAACCCCTAAACACGACCTAAGGTGTTACAATCTTCCCCCTTAAAGAAAATTCGTCCCCGAATTTTAAAATACAAAGCTACGCATACCTTCAGAGAGATGAGGGAACTTCTTCCGCATCTCGCCCTCGGCCTCCCAAGTGATCACTTGACCGTTTGGGATGCACCAAAATACCTTCTCTGATGGCAAGACCTTCGATCGAAGTTTCTTAACCTGCCGGTCCAAAATTACAACTGGCTGATGGGTGAACGAAGGATCACGCTTGAACTAAATGTTCTGGCGCTGAATCCAATGAGAAAGGTCATGAAGGTAATTGCAAAGTATCGACAGAGGGAATACGGGGTGAATACTCAATAATCTGGGTGGAAGTGCCCAACTTAAGGCAACGAACCAACTCGCCTTAGGGATCCTAAAAAGACTTACTATCCTGGAAAACTTCCCAAAACTCAACATGTCATTTATCGGAAATTTTCCGTGGGAATACATGATCTGCCATTGCGAACTTGAATCTGCGACCATCTTGGTCAGCATCTGATCTCTATCCGCAATATACTGTTCTCATCCTGACCCAAAACAACCGAGTCATTTCCGAAATTTCTAAACTAGATGAGGTCCAATAATCCTATAACACGGAGTTAGGAAAAACAGACTGGTGATCGACATGACCTAACCTCTATCCTAAAGGTTACCAATTGGAGTGTCTCCTGATAACTGTTATCAAAGGAGAACCCTATCGATGGCAAACAACGATCACCAACTGCCGACAACAATTTCTACATACGCACAACTTAACAAGAACAACTGAGTATCACCGGATGACAAGCATCCGAATGGAGTCACATCCTGACAACTCCTGGGTGGACACCATAATGAAAATTCGGGGAGATCATCTCTCGTTCCCTCTTCGGAACGGTTAAAGGTTGCAACTCTCCCGTCAGTCTCAGTTGCTCAACTCAAGTACACAACAAGACAGACACTTGAAACGAATCCCAAGACTTCTCTTTCTATTCCTGCCCACCTGTAACTACCTTACAAGTCACGTTAACAGTTGGTGGGGCTTAAATGAGTACAGAGAGTTAACCGATGTGCCTGCCCTAGGATTCCTCGTCTCTTCCCTATAATACTAGGTACTCAAGTGTCTCTCTAGCCTAGCCCACCCTTGCCACAAGTCAAGGATTCCAAAACATTACCCAGCCGGGTAGGCTCCAATATCCCTGACGAACGAGCGTCGGCGGCCAGTGTCTCGCGAAAGCGATTTAAGAAAAGTGGCCGGGCGCGGAATTGAGCAAGCTGTCTCCTCAGAAGAGACAAACTTATGCCGTACTCAACGATCGCACAAGAACTGTGAATCTGTGGAGGATTATCACAACAATCAATTTCCGTCGCAGGAAGATGTACCTTTAACTCCGGTGGTCCGTGAAAATCTGACACGACTCTCAAACAAGTGGTGTCTCTGATCTCCAACGCAAAACCATCGCGGCCATCTCCAGATCATGAGTGGGATATCCATCTCGTACTTCCTCCAAATGTAAGGAAGCAAAAACGATTAACTCCATTGTGTCACCTCAGTACACATTCAAGTCCTACTCACGAAACATCACAGTTAAACCACAAAGTCGCCCGAACCAAAAGCAAAGAAGGAGCCGATGCAGTTGTTAACCTAGTCTTCAACTGCTGAAACTCCGAACACAAGCCTCAGTCTACAGAAAAGAAGCCTCCATTCCAGTCAAATTAGTCAATGGGGCAGCATTACACTAGCAATCCTGCAAGAGACGGCTGTAACACCTGCTAAGCCAAAGAAATCTACGGACCTCCGTCCTGCTCACAAATTTAGGCCTAAGCTGTACGGCCACGATCTTCCTCGAAACCATACCAATTCGTCTCCGTAACTACACAACCTAGGAGTCAACACAACAAGCCAGAAGGGAACACTCCGAGAATCTAGTAAACCGCTGGGCTCTCCCAGTATCCGTATAACAGATCCTCGAGTGCTACTCCTAACCTTCAAGGAAAACTAAAGAGACCAGGATGTCGTAAATAACACAACAATAACTGGTCGAGGAACGGCCCGAAGAAAACCAGTTCATCACACCTACTAATGCTGCTAGAGCATTGGTGAGTCCAATGACACACCCAAAACACACAAAGCCCGTAGCACGCACAAGGCAGTCTTCGGATTGTCATCACTCCGGACCCGCAACAATGATGACCTGATCCCTAACGAACTTAGACAAGGTCTCGCACTCTGGTGCTGATCGAGAATTCGTCAGCGCGAGGTACAAGATACTTATCCGCACCGTAAGCCGATTCAAGTGACGATCCATCAACACAACCTCAATCTGTCGTTTCCTCCTGGACGAACAGAAATAGGAGCTTCCTAAATGTGAAACACTCAGACGCATAACTCCCTCAACAACTACTCTGCCGAAGATCCTTAGCTCCTTAAGCTTCGCCGGCTTATCTTAGAACGACGTCGGAAAAATTCTCGCATGAAAGAAAACCGGTCCAACAACCCAACTGTGGCTACAGCATCACGAAAAACGCCAAGAATCCACGACATCTCCTCAGAGCCGACTAGCAAACAAGGCTGAATTCAAGCTGAAAGAGGTGGCACCACTATCCACCTGCACCACAAGATCTGACTTGCCCGGAAAAACAAAACCTAACTGTTTCCTCACGGTAGCCCACAACGCCTAGCACGTAGCTAACCAGTCCGTGCCCAGGAGATTGCCAAATCCAACATCTTTAGGAGGTTCAAAATGACAGACGAATCTCTATCTCCTATCTGATGGGCACACGACCGAAGTACGTATCGCGCAACAAAAGGATTGCTGATAGAAGTTAACACAACAAACGGCTAATCTACCCAGCACGACTCTCGTCCTAAACTCGGCACGAAGTGTGTAAACATACGAGTGCAACAAAAAGACATACTGAAAGAGTACCTGTAGGCTCCGCATTGGACGCCCGCGCGTCCCGATGAGTCGAAGCGAAAACGTGCCTGTCCTTCATTTGCGACTGATCGAACTCCTCCTCTACTAGCCTGACCCCTCTGTGCAAACCCTCCGCGTCCACGACGTCTCAGAACACGACCCTGACGTGCTGTGAAAGAACACTGCCTGATGAGGTGTTGAAGACTTCCGCATCGTAAACACCTACGCACTGAATGCTGTCCTGCCTGGGGATGGAAGCTCAACGACTGTCCTCGTCCTAAGCCTCTGCTCTGGGATGGTACACCAGTACGATTCCATAACTATTCCGGAATTCTCACGGTCTCTGGAAGACGTGTCTCGTAAACGGGGGCTGCCTCCACCGGTGCTAGGTAGGGGATGGAATACTACATGATGATCACAAGGAACAACTGGGTAACAGGGGTGGCAACCATCTGTTGCTGCGCTCGAACGACCTCTACCAATGAGCTCATCGTCTGGCGCATGCTCTGCATCTCTGCCACTAGTCTAGCGATCTGATGTGTCGTAGGAGAAACAATCTATCCTGATACAACATAGGTACTACTCGAATCAGTCCTCGTCTCAGATAAATCAACTCGAACCTCGGCTCTCCCGGCCTCTCTCTGCACCCCCGTAGTCCTTGGCGGCATAATGGCTGGAAAGAAGGTAGGATTCGATGAGGATACGAAAATCGAATCACAAGGATATATACGATCATAAAGGAAATTCAATCAATAAATCCTAAGGTCGCTTAGGCGGAGTACCGTGTCGTGAGTATGCCGCGGAACATACGCACGCTCCGCCACTCTGCTGCAGCTACCTACTCAATCATACCAGGGTCATCCTACACTCCGAAGGTAAAACCTACGCTCTGATACCAACTTTGTCACGACCCAAAGTTTGGCCCGTGACCGGCACTCAACCACGTAACGTCTACAGACGTAACGCAACTACGTAAACCGAAAACCCAGAAATCAAACAAGTAAAAGTATAGAGTGATTTAAGCAATTAATAGAACCAATTACTAAGATAACAACATACGACGCCGTAGCGAAGAAAATGAGCAACAAGCGGGAAACATCACAGATAGAATAAACTGCATAAGTAAAGTCGGCTCACAACGAGCTCGACGCCAGAATACAAAATAATATACATCGTCCTCACAACTGGTCTCTAAGTCAATACATAAGTGGTAGATGGAGAGTACTAGATACAACAATGTACATAACTGAAAGATAACCAGATACCGCACAAAACCCACCTATTAGCAAAAGAGCTAGTACACCAACTGTAGGGGTATCTGTGTCAAAAGATGCAAGAATGCAGCCTGCCGCGACTACACCGAAGGGCAACCAGCAAACACTGTGGCACAACGGGGGTGAGTTGCCAACTCGTGAATAGAAGATAACATATAAAGATAATCGTGAGTATGCACGCGCTATGATACTCTAACCTATATCAACAGATAACATCTATATGATGAACTGGATGCTCAAACATGCAACAAGTGCGATCTAATAACATCTCCATGTGATGAGCAAATATAACAATGCAATCTAACAACCCTATATAGAATGAACAGGGTATGCAATGATCAGGTATAGCAATGCAATCTAACAACCCTATATAGAACGAACAGGGTATGCAATGATCAGGTATAGCAATGCAATCTAACAACCCTATATAGAACAAACAGGGTATGCAATGATCAGGGATAGCAATGCAATCTAACGACCCTATATAGAACGAACAGGGTATGCAATGATCAGGTATAGCAATGCAATCTAACAACCCTATATAGAACGAACAGGGTATGCAATGATCAGGGATAGCAATGCAATCTAACAACCCTATATAGAATGAACAGGGTATGCAATGATCAGGTATAGCAATGCAATCTAACAACCCTATATAGAACGAACAGGGTATGCAATGATCAAGGACAGCAATGCAATCTAACAACCCTATATAGAAAGAACAGGGTATGCAATGATCAGGTATAGCAATGCAATCTAACAACCCTATATAGAACGAACAGGGTATGCTATGATCAGGGATAGCAATGCAATCTAACAACCCTATATAGAATGAACAGAGTATGCAATGATCAGGTATAGCAATGCAATCTAACAACCCTATATAGAATGAACAGGGTATGCAATGATCAGGTATATCAATGCAATCTAACAACCCTATATAGAATGAACAGGGTATGCAATGATCAGGTATAGCAATGCAATCTAACAACCCTATATAGAATGAACAGGGTATGCAATGATCAGGTATAGCAATGCAATCTAACAACCCTATATAGAATGAACAGGGTATGCAATGATCAGGTATAGCAATGCAATCTAACAACCCTAAATAGAATGAACAGGGTATGCAATGATCAGGTATAGCAATGCAATCTCACAACCCTACATAGAAAGAACAGGGTATGCAATGATCAGGTATAGCAATACAATCTAACAACCCTATATAGAACGAACAGGGTATGCAATGATCAGGGATAGCAATGTGTACTATATCAGGTATAATAGATACAGGATGAGATATCAATTACTACATACTGAGCATGGAAAATATAACATCTACACGGAATGTCATCATGGAAAGTATAATCGGTACCCATCAATGTACCTAAATCCCAATACTACTCAGGCGTCGTCATCCTCCTCGGTCCTCCAATCCTGTGGATCTCATATAACCGTGAGTGCCCAACATCGGCACCCAAAATATCAAGAAATACTCGTGCCAAGCATCGACACGCAAATCCTCCTGTATAGGGCATCCGTCAGTCCGGATCAGCCCACGGGCTCTGTCTGCGGTATCGGCCCTCGGCCCCGGCAGTACGAGTCGTCCCGTATCCATCCATCAACCCTGGTCGGTATCCTCCGGATAACCGCCAGGTTCAACCAATCACCGGTAGATAGTAGTCCCTCTGCCAGGCTCACCGTCTACTACACAACGAAACCGTTCTCGTCCCGGGGTACCATACCGGGTCCACCATGTACCCGTAATCGGCCTCATCCAACTCCTCGATTCGGGTTCACATATATCACTCTAGTACCGAGAAAACACATGGTGGACGCACCGAAATATCATATCAAGGGAAACCGGGTTTTTAAATAATTAACTATTCTATTTGAAATATCCACGGTTCCCCAAATCCAGAATTCACATGGAAACAACATATCTCAATGCGTAATCTAAGCAAGTATGAAGACATCAATATATGTGTGCACTGGCATGAATGTACAGTGTGCATGTGCATAGGTATGAAGATATCAATATATGTGTGCACTGGTATGAATATATAGTGTGCATGTGTGCAGGTATGAACATCTCAATATGTGTGCACAGGTATGAATATACAGTGTGCATGTGCGCAGGTATGAACATCTCAATATGTGTGCACTGGTATGAATATACAGTGTGCATGTGCGCAGGTATGAACATCTCAATATGTGTGCACTCGTATGAATATACAGTGTGCATGTGCGCAGGTATGAAGATATCAATATATGGGTGCAATGGTTTGAATATGCAGTGTGCATGTGCGCAGGTATGAAGATATCAATATATGTGTGCACTGGTATGAATATACAGTGTGCATGTGCGCAGGTATGAAGATATCAATATATGTGTGCACTGGTATGAATATACAGTGTGCATGTGCGCAGGTATGAAGATATCAATATATGGGTGCACGTAGTACCAGTAGGGGTATGTGATGCATCTGTGCCCGAATATGGATATAACATATGACGTTATGCGGCAAATCATGACAACATCAATAAGGTAGAATCAGTATGATATATGATTATAGCAATCCTATAGTGTGAGTGTCATGGCAATCACTAACGGTGTGAGTGTAGCATATCAATCGTGCTCGTGCGACTTGAACCGTTAGTGACAGTGCAGTGTCCTATGCTATCATTCCTATATGCAACAATAAGGTATTCTACTACAGACCATATGAACATCTACGATCTAATATCCTGACTCTCTCTGACGCTTAACGCCATACGGGCGATTTCCCCGTTGATGTTAAATCTACTCACCTGGTCGTGCGCTACTCGTAGCCGACCACCTGCTTCCCTTTCTTAGCTTCGTCCGACGTACCCGCCTGCGAACCAGGACTTACACGAGAATCCATATATAAGCAACTATCTCGCAAAATGCGATATCGAAGCCAAACGATACACTCGCGTCGCGAACTAAACGCGCGTGGGTACGATACGCTAAACGTGTGCACGCGTCTAAAACTAACCCCGATACGCCGCGATACGCTGAATCATGGAACCCTCTCGCGTATCGCGCGTATCGTGCGAACCAAACGTACTAGAAATACGATATAACATCCCAGATTCTACAAAGGCTAACAACTTACAAAACAATACATACCACTGGCCTAGAAATAACAACAGACTCCTATCCATGCAACATCACCCAAAAATTCCCCTATCTGGCCGCAAATTGCGGCCAGAAAGATTAAATCGGCGGCCTCACTATGGGGTGGGGGTCTCGGGCTCTGGTGGTGCGGTCTATACCTTGTATACAAGCTCCAGTTAACTCAATTTCAACCTGAACTACTCGGGCCTATAGCAGATCACATAAATCCAAAAAGTTCACTTAAAAACACTAAATTTGCACAATTTGAAACCCTATGGTATTTTGGTGTAATCTGGGGTCGAACTAGGTTTATATGGCCTTAATAACACCTAATTAGGCTAGGTTAACCAATATTAACAGCACTAAACCATAAGTCCACCCAAATCACCATTTCAAGCACAAAATCTCACTTTTTACACAAACCGAAGCTAAACTACGCATACGTTAAACAAACAAGAAGTTGGGCTCGGATTCTATACCTTACAAGACCCTAGGTGCAAGGAGAAAGGAGGTGGAGAAGATGGTAAGTGCTGCTGCAGCTGCTGGGAGCTGCTGCTGCCACTGCTTGGTGCTGCTGCTGCCACTGCTTGTTGCTGCTGCTGCCACTGCTTGCTGCTTCTGCAGCTGCTGCCTCTCTCTCTCTCTCTCTCAGCAGTGTGTGTGTGTGTGTGTCTGAGTTGGGAGAATGAGAAGTGAGGGTGAGAGAAGGAGGCCCCATGTCAACAACCCCCCTCTCTCTTTCTCTCTCTCTTCATTTAATGAGCATGGCTCAAGCCATGCCCATACTCCCTCTCTCACCAAGTCAACAAAAGAAAAGAAATTCAAATAACAAACACACAATAAATAAAACCCAATTAAATCCCAAAACACTTAATACAAATAGGTTAACCCTTCATGCTAGCTATTCATGGTTTAACCCCAAATCTAAACCATAGTTATCATGCACAAGTGTGTGTGTGCCTAGAAAAATCCTAATAAAATATTCATTAATTAGAATAAAACATCAGAAACTTAATTTGGTAAACTTTTTACCAAAAACTATCTAGTAAACTATAATTAACCCCTAAACACGACCTAAGGTGTTACACAAACTAGTTTATTTAAGAGTAGAAAAAGAAAGGAGAAAACTAAGCACACTTTTGTAGGCAGACACGATTGCACTGAGCACGTGCAACAAGCCGTTAAACCTCTAGGTGTCCCTAGTAGGAGGAGTGTTGTCTCCTGAGGGTTTTCAGCGGATTACACCCACAAAATCCAATAACAAAAGAAAGATGGTGAAATTTACATATAAAGATAAGAACCATAAAAGAAAGGCCTTGAAAAGAAGAGTTTCCAACTATACTAGCTTTTCAGTTATCATGAGCCATATCTTAATAGTCATGAAAAAATGTTAGAAATCACAACATCCGTCAATAAAACATCGTCTTTATTCTTCATTCCTACCTTTCATCCAAACATTGATCATATAACCCCACGTGTGTGTAAAGAACATCCCTACACTCGGAGAATTAAATTCAAGCTATCATACTCTTGTCCATCTACCTTAGTACTTTTTAATTTAATGAATATTAAGATTTGCTCACACATTTTCATGCGACCGTTAATACTTCTTGAGGTACTAACAGACCGATTACTCATGTGCCTGCTGATTAGGTGATAATATTTTCCTCATCTTGCACCACCTAAGGCTTAGCAGTGACTCCCAGACCAGTTGGCCTTAGGGCACAAGGTGAAGAGGCACCCTCGCTATATTTTTTTATTGCTTCCTTGGCGATAACAAAACCAGTGTTCATTTTTTTTTCTTTTCACCATTTTTATATTTTCTTCATTTTTTTTCATTTTCTTCATACTTTGGCTTTTAGACAAGAGCAATTCAAGGTATCCTCTACTATCCCGAGTTTCAAGACGTGTGTAAGTGCATGTAGTAGGGTATCAACATTCAAATGTTTGGCTTCCAGAATAGAAACTATTTTTCAGACTTATTTTATCCTCAGATTAGTGACTTCCTTCATCTTACTAACCCTTAGGACAACAGCTCATAACTACTTATTACTAGTTCGTATAAGAAAAATTCTAATTTTCTTGGTTTTCTTAAATTATTCCTATCTTTTGGATGTAATTTTTCACTTTATACTCTTTTGTTATAAATTTTTTTTTTAATTTTAAAATTTTTGAAAATTTGTGCTTATGCAAAATATGATGCAACTTGATGTGTAAATAAGCACAAACCTCTCCCAAACCTGTTTACAGCAGTGTCCTCACTGATGTCATCCATTAAGCACAAAAACCTGTAGACTTGGGAGGAAATTATTAATGGGGGCAAAAATATATGAAAGTGAAAATCCTCCCCCAAACTTATTTTTGGCTCACAAATTTGAGGACAAAAGTTATGACCAAGAGCCAAAATTATACCCCCCCTCAAACACGAGTTAGACAATACGAAGCATCTTAAGAGGGGGTGAGTCTTTTGATCAAAATAAAGCTTTACAAAGACCAAAAGTTAACACCAACCATTCAAAGATTTTATCAGTATAGCGTATAGGTTGGTGGAAGAATGTGTTGTATCGAGTCAAGAAAAAATGGGGTAGGGATACGGGGTGGTCTGGAAAGGGTTTGAATTTAGAGAAAAGAAAGAATGAGGAGGAATGTGAATGATTAGGAAGAAGGAATGGTGACGGTTCAACCTCTATAGGTGGAGATTGATCAATCTCAAAATCCGTATTGTTTAAAAATTCAAGTTCGTCAGTAAAAAGTTCTTCAAAACTTTTATCAATGGTGTGATTGAACATTTTGCTGTCAAAGAGTTTTGTGCCAGAATTTATTCTACTTGATTCATAAAAAATCACTGAGGTAAAGGACTCGAAAAACTCATCTACCTCTTTTTCAAAAATATCCAAATCAAGTTGAATTTCTGGTATTACTGAACTTGAATTAACGGATTGTGATTTATTAAAACTCACTGAAACTATAGGAACAGAAGAAGAACCGGAGAAAGTAGAAGGTGAAATGGGTAAACAAATTGGTGTGTCGAGTGTTGCTGAACCAGATGTGGAAGATGGAGGCTGTATTTCGATCTGATCTTCGGGTATACCTTTATCATCAATTTCAATACATATTTGGGATTCGGGAAGAATTAAAGGCTCAAGATGATGACCACAAGGAAGTGAAAAGGATCGATGAATTGGTGGGATAAAATTATCCAAAATTTCGGGTTCATCAATCAAAATATCCCCAACGTCAATCACCTCATTCAAGTGAAGGTTAAAATTCTCAAACTCCTCATCAAAAGTATGGTTTTCAATCAGTTTTGGTTCAAGAGTGGAGGTGTAGAGATCACAAGAGTTGGGTATGGTTTCACTTGAAAGGGACCCTTCACAGTTGGGTAAATCAAACACTACAAAGTCACACAACTTATCAGACATTGTACTTGATGAATCTATGAAACTGGAGTTGTGGAGTTCAGTTTGGAATGGGGAGATTTGATTAGGAAGGGTGTACAGTTCTTTCTTACTACGCAAATCCTTCATAATTTGATTCGTCAGTTCCATAAATTTTTAATGTCTGCTCCAGACTAGTCTTGGGTTGATAAGGGGTTACAGTATAAGATTGAAATTCCTGTGGATAATTAAAACTCTCAAATGACTGATTAGAAGAACTGTCTAGAGTAGGTGGAAAAGTCGGATTGGATTGATAGGAACAGAATGGTTGCTGAACTTGGGTAGGAGTAGGATCAATATTATGATAAGAAGAATATTGATATGGGTTGGTTGGTTGGCTATATACAAACCGCAAATCAAACTCTTCTCCGGACAGTGGTGGTGATGGTTGATGTTGGTCCGGGTTGAAACTTTGGCCTCTAGACCTAGCTATGTGCTCAGCAATGGACATTCGTCTAGGGGCTTCCTCACTCTGGGTATGAACTGAAACAGGTGTAGGATTAGGATACGGTTGATAAGACCTAGACTGAGGTGGCCAACTGTTTCTTCCTACTTGTTCTATATGATCTCTTAAGGACATGGAAGAGCCGGACGGTATACCGAAGGGATTTCGAAAACAAGACATATCTGGTTGTGGACAGCAAAGCTCGGCAAGTGTTCTTCTGTTTAGGTCACCCATTATAAGAAGAGAAGAAGGGGGAAGGGGTAAAAAGGAGAGAAAGTAATTGGTTTGTTTAAAAAAAAAGAGACGGATTTAGACAAATCACAAAAATGCACAACCCTAGAACTATGGTTACCTAGGTCCAGTCTCTAGACCGCTCCTAGACTTCCAAAGGACAAGCCGCAGGATAAATCCTCTACCGCCTCCGTACTACCCTTGTAGCCAGGTATGTGCCAGGTAAGTGGGAAGGAACCACGTCGTGGGCCTAATTAAAAACCACTAGCCTTCGACACACTTGCCTAGGCACTACAAAAATAATGCGGATAAACGATAGATTACCCACGACCTTCCTCTGTCCTTATTGAGCGCGACAGTCCTTAGAGTCTGGTCAAGATATTTTTTAAATTAATGAAGGGTTGATCTATATGCTTGGTTTATGATTTGTGAGGCTTAGGAAGGGTGATGAAATCCCCACCTAATCTTGATTTGGTCCTTGCCCCTTAAAGATCCGTATTAAAATATGCAAAATCAAACCGAAAAACAAAACTTTGCAAAAAGATTTTTGAGCGGTGATATTTTGCAAAGAATCCTGCAGAAAATAGATTTTATTGGATTTTAGAGGAGAGAGAAGGGAGTTGGAATCTTACCAGAGAAGTGTGAACCCTAGATCTCCTGTTTCCTCAAGTCCGTGACTCCAGATTTCCTCGCAAAAATTCACACAATAATCGTTAAATATACAATTTGCAATTTTGTTTTAATAATGATATGACTCGTCTAAGAATTCAACACAAATAGTAATAATAAAAAATTACACACGTTTCCCCGGCAACGGCGCCATTTGATTGATGTGAAAAAGTGTGTTTGTAGTTAACCGCAATCAGAACGGTGTCGCGCGTAGCTAGACCGGGGTGAGTACGGGTCGTCCTCTGGGAAACGTGGAACCTTTTAATCTTACTTTAGATGTGTTGAGATAGAAAGGAGGATAAAGAATTTTATAGAATGGTTTCTAGATCTACGTTAAACAAGATTGTAAAATATAGATCTAGATTATTTTAGAGACTTAGATAATATAATAAGAAGGATTGTAGGGTTCGTTAGGATTTAGTAGTTATGGACGATTAATTAAAAGTTACCATTTTTATCCATTAATAGATTTAGAACTAGAACGACGGTGATGCGTGTAGATTAGGGTTTCTGGAGGGAAAAGGAATCCCACTCTTAACCCTTATCTCGACACGGAACTCCGTTCATATCTAGCCTTTACCAAAACAATCATTAATCTAATCTCTAATCGCGGTCGGAACTAGCAAAGAATTGCTAGCGCGCCCGATTAGGATGTTAATGATTCTTTTGATAAAGTTCCTAAACTTTATAGGACTTAAAAAGCGTTTAATTATTTTCATCGTCCATTAGCCTACCCTAATCCTACGAACCCTAACAAGCAGAGAATTACTCGCGCATGTTGGGAGAAGAAGATGAAAAGAAAGAGAGGGAAAACATAATGTAAAATGCAAAAAACAATTAAATAAAATAACTACCTTTATTAATCGACTTGAACAAACTACACTTTTAATCCATAGAAAATGATTACAACTAGTTGCTTCTCGATCTTTCCTAAGGAGGTAGTCGAACAGTCGATGATCAGCCTGGATGCGTGAGCATCTGGGGCTTCGTGATCGTGTCCGCTTGATAACTTTTCCAAGAGGCTCTCGGTGCTCTTTTATAGTGCAAAGCCAGAATCTTATTGAAAACTTGGTAAAATTCATCATAGATTTATGACAAAAAATCTTGGCTCCCAATTCCCTAGAAGTGCGGCGGATCCGCGGTCCAAGGGTGTGTTTGGCCGCGGATCCGCGCTCAATGGTAAGGATCACTTGACAGAAATTTTTGGGCTTTGTGATTATGACATGTGGCAGTCCTAGGCACCTTCATAATTCAGAAATCTTCTCTCGGTTGCTTCCAGACTTGGTCTCCAAGATTTGCTTCTTAATTTGGCAAGTTTTCTTCAACAACTTGATTTGTTTGATAAATTCTGCATAACAACATGGAAAATTCTGCATAATAATCTTAAATAATATTTAGTAGACTTAGTTCTACTAGGATTTGGTCAATGAATTTATTTGCATACATTTTCCTACCAAATGCTAATTAAAATATATTAACACATGGAAAATGGTGTTTTTACACATAAACCCTCATATGTATAATATTTTATAATAAAGTCCTTTTTAATGTGGAATTTGTAGGAAAAATGTAATAATAAATGTGCAGTTTAATCAACTAAACAAGATACTACGGTTTTCTCATTGACGGGGATAGAGAGGATTGCACTATGGATTATGGTGAGCCTACTAGCTTCCAGCAAGCCATTCAGAGCGGCGACTCGGTAAAATGGCTGGATGCAATGCGGGCCGAGATGGAGTCCATGTACACCAACAATGTTTGGACTTTGGACTTTTCTCCAGAAGGGGTAAAACCCGTAGGCTGCAAATGGATCTTCAGAAAGAAGATTGGTGTAGATGGGCAGGTTGAGACCTATAAAGCTAGACTTGTTGCAAAGGGTTTTCGTCAAAGACCTGGTTTGGACTATGACGAGACCTTTTCTCCAGTGGCTATGCTGAAATCCATTCGGATCCTTCTTTCCATTGCTGCCTTCCACGATTATGAAATCTGGCAGATGGTCTGGCAGATGGACGTAAAGACGGCTTTCCTAAATGGAAATTTGGAAGAGTGCGTCTATATGGATCAGCCGGAGGGATTCATTCAGAGTGGGAGCAGCGGTAGAGTGTGAAAGTTGCTAAAGTCCATTTATGGACTTAAGCAGGCATCGCGGAGTTGGAACATCTGCTTTGATGATACTGTCAAGGAATTCGAATTTATCAAAAACCCAGATGAACCATAAATTTACAGTAAGATTGTAGGGAGAACTGTGGTATTCCTCGTCTTGTACGTGGATGACATTCTCCTAATAGGAAATGATATTCCTATGCTACAGTCAGTCAAAGGATTCTTGTCGCAGAGGTTCTCCATGAAGGACCTGGGCGATGCCAACTACATTCTGGGGATCCAGATCTATCGTGATAGATCTAAGAGGATGTTGGGACTTTCACAGTCAAGGTACATTGACACCATACTGAAAAGATTCAGTATGGAAGATTCCAAGCGCGGTAATTTACCGGCTTGTCACGGGATCACCCTCTCCAAAGATATGTCTCCCAAGACTGATTTGGAAAGGGATCGCATGTCTATTATACCCTACGCTTCTGCGGTAGGCTCTATAATGTATGCGATGTTGTGTACCAGACCAGATGTAGCATACGCATTGAGCGTTGTAAGCCGGTATCAGTCGAACCCAGGGGAGAAACACTGGATAGCGGTAAAGAACATTCTCAAGTACTTGAGAAGGACTAAGGAGATGTTCTTGGTGTATGGCGGAAAAGACCTCCAGCTCGAGGCCTTTGCTGACTCCGGCTTCCAGAGTGACAAGGATGACTCCAAGTCCATGTCAGGTTATGTCTTTACCCTCAATGGAGGGGCGGTTTGCTGGAAGAGTTCCAAGCAGGAGACCGTTGCAGACTCGACTATGGAAGAGGAGTACATAGCTGCTTGCGATGCCGCAAAGGAAGCTGTCTGGATGAAGAAGTTCCTCACGGAGCTTCAGGTGGTTCCTACCATTGTTGATCCAATACCGCTGTATTGCGACAACAACGGCGCTATAGCTTTAGCGAAGGAACCCAGGTCCCATCAGAAGTCCAGGCACATTTTGAGACAGTACCACCTGATCAGGGAGATCGTAGATCGCCAGGAGATCGAGGTGAAAAGAGTAAATACGGAGAACAACACTGCGGAACCACTCACGAAGGCCCTTCCCCAGACTCAGTTCGAGCGGTTGATCGAGATGATAGGTCTTCGATACGCCAGTACATGGCCTTAGTGCAAGTGGGAGATTGTTAGTGTATATGCCCTAGAGGCCATTACTGTATCATACTAGCTTGTATATTACTTGATGGAAGCTTGGGATATTCACAGTTGTATAGACAATCTTGCTCAAAATGGTAGTATGCTACTTGGTTTGTCTCTACTTCAATATGTGCATGTGTTTCTTTTAGCATATCACTTATATACAAATTAGAAGAGCCCTTAGGATCTTTGCTTGATTACCAGCGTTGTGATGGCGCTCACACTCGTGGGGGCTGGGTAATCCATAAGCACATCCTTATACAGGTCCCTAGTCGTTGGACTATCGAGGCAGGGCATCGATACTCCGGAGTAGACTAGCGTATGCGCTTCTCATCCTAGCGGGGGAGACGGTCTGTCCCACAGCCGTCAGTACGTCGTACTTGAGATAGTATGCGGGTGCTCGTTAGGTTACGAGTACACTGGACAGGACTCGTCGGGAACTGTTGGTTGGTATTATACCTATCGTCAGTTATCAGTTCCCAGGTGACATGAGTACAGCTTAGTCCGCCGACTTGACACTGTCACTTTGCCTCGAGTGTGTTTCCACTGTACTTAGATTACTACCCTACCACGGCTCAAAGGAGTCATGCAAACAGGTAGTAGTTGGGTGCAGTCCCGAAGCACTTGGAGGCAGTGACGGTTAGACAGGATTCGTCTCTCCCGGTATTGGGGGTTGACATCGCGCTGTGTCTAGGAGAGCCATTACACAAGTAGTCCCTAGCCAGGGCAAGCGAGATATACTGGTAGCTTTCCAGTGTTATCTCAGGGTGTTCTGGGCTACACTCCGACACGACTTGTACCGCTATTAAGGGACTGACGTTCACCGCCCCCTAGGCCCGCCATGCGATGTTTCAGGCGAACAGACCGGACTGTACAGAGATAGTCACATACAGGCTCAGTAGGAGTTCGGATGGGTTTACCTCATCGGCCTTCTTATCGACATCTACCTGGTTACCGTTACGTACAGCTAGTGCCTCTTGCGGTCTGTGGTTAAACCCACTGCCAGCGTAGTGTCGAGTCTTTAGAGTCCCACACAGAGAGTTTCCCTGCATTGAGCGAAACGTGTAGAGGCCGTATGGTTTTACGGCAGGGCTACGATCACTTACGTGCACTTGTGTGCATATGCTGTTCGGGCAGGCAATACTAGTGGGCTTTGGTTTAAGCCAGATCCTAGTATTGCACAGATGGATTTGATTTGTCTTCTGTGCATTCGCATTTTACGGAATGCGGATGCGGGTGTGTATGCACAGTTTTGAGGAGCGATGAAGGAGGAGGTGCCCCATTAGGGTTTTGGCAGTTGGTTCGGCCAAAACCGTAATGTGGCACACTCATTAGGGTTTTGACAGTTCGTTTGGTCAAAACCGTTATGAGCCGGAGACATTGTTTACTAATCCTTTTAGTGATAGATTTGTGATGGCTAATTGCATTGACCATTTGACCACTTAGACCTCTCTTGACTTTGTTGACCCGTTGACTGTGTTGACCATTGACCTTCAAGAGAGATCTACACTCTTCTTTCATTTTCTTTTTAATTCTTGAGTTATGATAATGGTCAATTCAATGTGCCATCAACTCTATCATGATAGGATTAGTAATGATGATTTTTGTGTATTATTGCAACCATGGTTCATTTCATTTGGCTTAATCTTTTTCATTATTCTCTTCTTATTTTCTCTCTTGAAGTGAGAAGAAAAAGAAAAGCTCCATGGTTGCTAAGCCTTCTCCTTCTTCTTCCTCCTCTTGATCTCATCTTTTGATCTCATGTGTTGAGAGAAAAAGATCCCACAAAGACAAATACATCCATACATCTCCTCTACACATCCTAGGGGTTCTTGACTAGAAATCTCTTTGCCCTAGTTGCCTCGGCTCGAGGTGGAGCTCGGTGTACATCTCTCGGGTTGATCGTCTTAGACTCAAGAAGGCCGCGGAGGTGCCCAAGGTCCGGATCGACGCTTGGAGCTTGGATGGACGAGCGGGACAGCGGAATGAAGACCCGAAGGACCGGTTCCCTGAGGTATACGTTCTACAGCATAGTAGTTAAAACCTCTAGTAGTTTACTTGTTTCTTGTTTAGCAAAGATCCTTGCTTTTGAGTCCATGTTGCCTTGAGCCAAAATTATTGTTTTTCGCCGTTTCCGCCTCCCCGTATGAACCGGTGCGCAACGTGGACTTACAAAGCAGCAGTGTCAAGTCTACGGACTATGTTGTACTCATGTCACCTGGGAACTGTTAACTGACGACGGGTATAATACCAACCAACAGTTCCCTGCGAGTCCTGTCCGGTGTACCCGTAACCCAACGAACACCTGCATACTATCTCTAGTACGACGTACTGATGGCTGTGGGACAGACCATCTCCCTAACTGGGATGAGAAGCATACACACTAGTCTACTCCGGAGTATCGATGCCCTGTCTCGATAATCCTACGACTAGGGACCTGAAAAAGGATGTGCTTGTAGACTACCCAGCCCCCACTAGTGTGACTGCCATCACAACGCTGGTAGTCAAGCAAGATCCTAAGGGCTCTACCAATATGTATTCGTGATATGCTAAAAGAAACATATTAAGATAGATATAAACCAAGTAGCATACTACAATGTTGAGCAAGACTATTAATACAACTGTGAATATCCCAAGCTTCCATTAAGTAATATACAAGCTAGTATGATACATTAATGGCCCCTAGGACATATACACTAACAATCTCCTACTTGCACTAGGGCCATGTACTGGCGTATACAAGACAAATCATCTCGAATAGCCTCTCGAACTGTGTCTGAGGTAAGGCCTTTGTGAATGGATCTGCTGTGTTCTCCTCTGTAGCAACTCTCCGGACCTCGATCTCCTGGCGATCTATGATCTCCCTGATCTGGTTATACCGCCTTGAGATGTGTCTGGACTTCTGATGGGACCTGGGTTCCTTCGCTAAAGCTATAGCGCCGTTGTTGTCACAATACAGCGGTATTGGATCAACAGTGGTAGGAACCACCTGAAGCTCTGTTAGGAAGTTCTTCATCCAGACTGCTTCTTTTGCGGCATCGCAAGAAGCGATACACTTCGCTTCCATCGTTGAGTCAGCAACGGTGTTCTGCATGGAACTCTTCCAGCACACCTCCCTTCCATTGGGGGTAAAGACATAACCAGACATGGACTTGGAGTCATCCTTGTCACTCTGGAAGCTGGAGTCAGCAAAATCCTCGATCTGGAGGTCTTTTCCGCCGTAAACCAAGAACATATCCTTAGTCCTTCTCAGGTACTTGAGAATGTTCTTTACTGCTATCCAGTGCTTCTCCCCTGGGTCTGACTGATACCGGCTTACCACGCTTAGTGCGTAAGCTACATCTGGTCTGGTACACAACATCGCATACATTATAGAGCCTACCACAGAAGTGTAGGGTATAACTGACATGCGATCCCTTTCCATATCAGTCTTGGGAGACATCTTTTTGGAGAGGGTGATTCCGTGACAAGCCGGTAAATTACCGTGCTTTGAATCTTCCATACTGAATCTTTTCAGTATAGTGTTGATATACCTGGATTGCGAAAGTCCCAACATCCTTTTAGATCTATCACGATAGATCTGGATCCCCAGAATGTAAGAGGCATCACCCAGGTCAGTCATTGAGAAACTGTGTGACAAGAATCCTTTGACAGATTGTAGCATAGGAATGTCATTTCCTATCAAGAGAATGTCATTCACGTAGAAGACGAGGAATACAACAGTTCGTGCTACAATTTTACTATATATATATGGTTCATCTGTATTTTTGATAAAGTCATATTCCTTGACCATTTCATCAAAACAGATGTTCCAACTCCGCGATGCCTGCTTTAGTCCATAAATGGACTTAAGCAACTTGCACACTTTCCCGCTGCTCCCACTCTGATTGAAACCTTCTGGCTGATCCATATAGACGCACTCATCCAAATTTCCATTTAGAAAAGCCGTCTTTACGTTCATATGCCAGATCTCATAATTGTGGAAGACAGCAATGGCAAGAAGGATCCGAATGGATTTGAGCATAGCCACTGGAGAAAAAGTTTCGTCATAGTCCAAACCAGGTCTTTGACGAAAACCCTTTGCAACAAGTCTAGCCTTATAGGTCTCCACCTGTCCATCTACACCAATCTTCTTCCTGAAGATCCACTTGCATCCTATGGGTTTTTCCCCATCTGGAGCAAAGTCCAAAGTCCATACTTTGTTGGTGTACATGGACTCCATCTCGGTCCGCATTGCATCCAGCCATCTTACTTAGTCGCCGCTCTGGATGGCCGGCTGGAAGCTAGTAGGTTCATCATTATCAATGACGCAATCCTCTCTATCCCCATCTATGAGAAAACCGTACTATCTTTCAGGTGGATGAGACGGCCTACTACTTCTGCGGAGGGGTGCGGGAATGTCCTGTTCTTCTGGAACTTCTGGTTCTACCAAGCTTTCATTAGTAGCTTGTGGTTCTGGAATTTCTTCCAGTTCTATTGTGCTCCCACTTGTTTCCTTTTCTAAAAACTGTTGTTCTAGAAAATGGGCATTACGAGAAACAAAAACCTTTTGTTCCTCAGCGTAATAGAAAAAATACCCCTTGGAGTTCTTTGGATATCCCACAAACTTACACTGTGCCTCGAGTTTGTCCGCATGCTACTTTTTATCAAAAGCTGGACATCCACATATTTTAAGATACTGAAGATAGGGTTTCCTCCCACTCCACATCTGATATGGTGTGGTAGGCACAGTCTTGGTAGGAACCCTGTTCAAAAGATATGCAGCTGATTCTAGTGCATAACCCTAGAAAGATCGCGGTAACTCAGCATTACTCATCATGGAACGTACCATATCCAATAGGGTTCGGTTCCGTCTCTCCGATACACCATTATGTTATGGAGTGTTTGGAGGAGTAAGCTGAGAGAGAATTCCATTCTCTTTTAGGTAACCCAGGAACTCGACACTTAAGTATTCACCACCTCGATCAGATCTCAGTGTCTTGATACTTTTGCTGGTTTGGTTTTCTACTTCATTCTTATATTCTCGGAATTTCTCAAAGGCCTCGGATTTATGTTTCATCAAGAAAATGAATCCATACCTAGAGTAATCGTCCATAAAAGTAATGAAATATGAAAAACCGCTTCTTGCATGTGTAGACATTGGACCACATACATTGCTGTGTATGAGTCCTAAGAGCTCGCTCGCTCTTACCCCATGTCCAGTGAACGGAGTCTTTGTCATCTTTCCTTTGAGACATGATTGACAAGTGGCATAGGATTGATATTCGAACGGATCCAAATATCCTTCTTTATATAACTTAGTTAACCTTGTCTCTGTAAGGTTCCTAGGCACACACATGAGGTTCCACAACAGATCAACCATGGCAAAATCAAATTTTTTCTATGTGCCAAGTAACCCTAAGCAAGATCGTAACTAGAGGATAGGCGAAAACGATATAAATTAACAACTTAACTAAGAGTGAACGGAAAATACAACCTTTGTAGATCCGGTCCTCCACTTCCTTGGCTCCGTGCTGACGTCCCTCCGCTGCATCCATCGAAATCCTGGACTCTCGCGGCGGTTTCATCGGAGAAAAGATCGGGCTAGGTCGTTGACTTCGATGCCGAAAATGATCAACGTCGAGGCAACTCTAACTCGAGCTCCATCTTCACCAAGTCATGAAACTTGTGAAGAAAACACCCTATACTACATGGCAAGTGGTAGAGGATGAAGAAATAGGAAGTGGGTTCACTTTGGATTTGGATTTCTCACTTGATTTCATCACTTGACATTTTTCTAGAAATTTTTTCTTTTCTTCTCTTGAAGAAGAAGATGAAGAAGAAGAAAAAGAATAATGAATTAATAAAATAGAAAATGAAGTGATATCTATCATATTGCAACCATGGGTTAGATAAACACATGTAGAGAATAAACTAGGGTTAAGTAAATGGTTAGGGTTAAAGAAAGAAACAAAATGGTCAAAGCTTCAAGAAGATTCATGTAAAAACAAAAGAATCACCATTTTATTTCTTGCCCCAAAAATAAATGAAAAGAATAAATAAATAAGTAAAACAAACCCTAACCATTAACCTAATCATGGTTTAATCATACACACCCAAGTTTGCATGTATTATCAAACATGATACAAACTAGTGCACAAACATATATCATATATACAATGTGCACATTCAAGTGAGAAAATAATCTTAAGTGAACCAATACTAGTTAATGTAAAGTAATATATCAAATATATAATTATACATTAAATCATTAAATCAACACTTGATTCAATGATCCGGTCATACTGCATATAACCGACTAATATCAAGTGTATCAATGTATCGAATCAACATTTGATTCGGTAACCCGGCTATATCACATATAACCGACCAAAGATACAAATCGCGAGAATAGAATACAGTATCACATACTGGTATTATTCTCGATCCCATACATATCTCATATGCGCTCCTATTTCGTTTCGCTTGAGCCAGGAAACCTCTGTGTAGGAATCTAAAGACTCGTCAATACGCCGGCAGCAGGTGATGATCGTATCAAACACCCACAAGCCGCAAGCGGTCTGCTAAACGTAACGGCCACCCGGGTATTGAGCGATCAGAAGATCAACGAGCAAGCCCGCTCACACTCCTGTGAATCCAACCAGTAACACTTACCGTATAGTCCGGACTGTTCGTCTGATATGTCGCATATCTTGCCTAGGGGTGGTAAACGTCAGACCCCAGTAGCTCGATAAGTCGTGTCGATATAAGGTCTATAACAATTCGAGAAACTACTGGTAACACTTACCAGTAAATCTCAGCAACCCTGGCCAGGGATTTCCGGTTATAGCCAATCGAACACAGCGCAACATCAACTCTCTATACCGGGAGAGACGAATCCCTTCCTATCGCTCATTGCCTCCATGTGATTCGGGACTGTACCCAAAAACCACCGTTTTGCACGCCCTCTTGGACGTGGTAAGGTGGAAATCAAAGCACAGTGGGAATCACACAAGACTCTATGACGATCTCGGGTCAACAGACTACTCTGTACCAGTGTTACCAGAGAACTGCCATCTGACGTGAGGTATAATACTACCTGGGAGTTCTCGGCAAGTCCGTCCAGTGTACCCAGTCTTCACTGAGCACCCGTATATCATCTCTGATATCAAACACCAATGGATATGGGATCATCCATCGCCCATCTGTATGGGTCGAGAAGGTATACGCTAGTCTACTCTGGTATATCGATGCCCCGTCTCACTACACCCACGACTAGGGACCTTGAAGGATGCACTTATGGACTACCATGTCCCCACTAGTATGATCCGCATCATAGTCCAGGTAGTCAAGTACACATCCTAAGGGCTTTACCAACATGTAACAGAGAGACAATCAGTGTACACGTTAAGATAAAGGGTAACCAGATAGCATACTATCATGTCGAGCAAGAAAGTCCTCCCTATATATGTCCAAGCATCCACTACAATATACATCCTATGTATATTAATGGTCTCTAGGGCATACATATAACTAACAATCTCCCACTTGCACTAGGGCCATCTGATAGCAGTGGTTGCAGTATCTCATACTCAACCATCCCATAAATGTCTCTCTCTGGGAAAAAGCCTTTGTGAGTGGATCCGCCGCGTTGTCCTCTGAGTCTTCTCTCCTAACCTCGATCCCCTGGAGATCAACCATCTCCATGATCAGGTGACACTGCCTTAGAATACGTCTGGATCACTGAAGGGATGGGCGTTCCTTGGCATAAGCCACAACTCCATTGTCACACAATGGGAGGAACTAAGTTCATCTCATGAACTAATATACACCCAGACAACCTCTTTTGGTAGCATCTAAAGTAGCGATGTATCCAGCCTTTATCGTCTAGTATGCAACGGTATCTAGCTTGGAACTCTTCCAACATACCGTTCCTCCACTGAGGGTAAAGACAATGCCTGCGACTGACTTTCAGTCGTCCTTATCACTTTGGAACCTTTCCAGTGATTCTCCCCAGGATCAATTGATACCATCTCACTACAACTAGTGAGTATCCTTACATCCAATTAGATCTATCTCATAGATCCAAAACCTAGGATTTAGGAGGTATCACTTTGATCCTGTATGGAGAATCCTCGTGATAAGAGGAGATTGACCGAGCGTAGCATAGGAAACTCCTTTCCTATCAAGAGTATGTCATCCACGTACTCTACGAGGATCATAACTATACTCCCTACTACCTTTTTGTATATACAAGGTTCATCTACTATTTTGATGAAGTCAAACTCTTTGACTACCACATCAAAACAGACGTTCCAACTCCCCGATGCCTGTTTTATCACATAAAACATCTTGCACACGTTTTCGCTGCTCCCACTGTCTACAAAGCCCTCTGGCTGTGTACTTATAGACATTCTCTTCTAAATCTTTATTTAGAAAAGCAGTCAAGATACCCAACCGCCAGATATCGTAGTCATGGTATGTAGCCGTAGCAAGTAGGATCTGGATGAACTTAAGCATAGGCCCCAGAAAAGGTTTCATCATTAGCCACAACTGGTCTATGATGCAAACCTTTAACGTGTCTAGCTTTGAAAGTCACAACTTTTCCATGTACACCAAGTAATCTTCACAAGATATACTTACTTCTGATGGGGATTTAACCTTTCAGATAAAGCAACCAAAGTCCATACTTTGTTGGTGTATAAGGATTCCATCTCAGATCGATAAGCATCCAGCCATTCTTACAGAGTCCCACTCCTGATGGCCAGCTCGAAACTAGTTGGGTCATCATCTCATGATGCAATCCTCGCTCCCACTGTCATAGAGAAACCAAAATATCTCTCAGGTGGGTGAGGAACCCTACTAGATCGGCGGAGAGGCTGAGGTTCGTTGGAAACTATTGAATCCTGCGGTTCTTCCAAATTATCAGCTGCAGTTTGTATAGCTGGAACTTTTCTAGTGCTACATAAGAGACCTTGCCTCGAGCTTGTCCGGATTTTGCTTTTAGAAATAGGCCGGACAACCCTAAATCTTAACAAACTTAAGAAATGGACTCTTCCCTTTCCATATCACATATGAAGTGGTAGGCAACTGATTTGATTTGAACCCTATTCAATAGGTATACAGCTTCTTAAGTGCATAACTCCCAAAAGGAAATAGGTAACTCAGTAGTACTCATCATAGAGCACACCTTATCATATAGGGTGTGATTGTTCCGCCCCGATACACCGACGTGCTGTGGTGTATACGGAGGAGTATTGCTGAGAGAGAATCTCATTCTCCTTTAGAATAATCCAGGAATTCCGTGCTCAAGTATTCTCCTCCTTGATCACATCAAAGGACATAATACTTTTACCCGTTTATGGTTCTCTACTTCAAACTTATATTCTGTGAATATCTCAAAAGGTTCGGACTTATGTTTCAACAGGAACATATATCTGAATCTTGAGAGATCATCAGAGAATGTAATGAAGTACAAAGAACCGGTCTTGGCATTTGTAGACAGGGGACCTTCATACATCAACATGTAACATCCAAAGAGTTCACTAACTCTTTCTCTGCTTCCAATAAACAGAGCTATGGTCATCTCATCTCTGTGATATGACTGGCAAGTTTCACAAGACGTAAATTCAAACAGATTTAAATATGCATCTATGTGCAACTTAGCTAGTCGGGTCGTATTGATATGACCAAGTCTACAATGCCTCAAGAAGGATTCGTTCATTTCTGAACTCTTCCTCTTGTGTGTGTTCCATATATTAAGAACTGTAGTTTGATTTAGAACATTAATGCTTTTAGATAACGTGCCTGAACCGATCAACTTTTGATATAGGAAATGTTCAAAACAATATCCAAGAATAAATTTTTTTATCATTTCTTTACTAATAAAGAGACTGATATGATTTTGTATATCAGGTTCGGTATCTAATAACATTTGTTCAGAATCAATGTATTCTGGTAATACAGGATGACAGTGACCAACAGACTTGGCTGCAACACTTGCCCCGTTTTCTGTCTCATGAAACTTATCACCCGTTCTCAGTTCTTTACCTATCTGTAGCCCATGTAACAGATTACATATGCGGGATCCTGATCCGGTATCATATACCCAGGACGTAAAGGACATTGAGAAACAATTCCCTGTAACGAACACACCCGAAAATGATGCATCGGTATGCACTTTCTTCGTTTGTGCGGCACGGGAATTCTGGTAATCCCCTAATTCCTGCTCTATCTTATAACATTTATAAGTTGGAGCGGGACCAACGTTCCCCAGCTCAGTATAACAAGCGGGTTCGGTCAATACATCCGTATTATTATCTTGATTAAGGCGTGATATGGTCGCTACCAGGAGAGAGAGAGAGAAGAAAACACTCTGTGTGCGCCCTTGCAAGATCAGATTGGTTATTATTTTATCTAATCAAGATGGCTCCCACTGTTTTTATCAAATCTTCCTTCAAACCCTAAAAGGAAAGACTAGCCGGGATTAATTACACGCTACAAGTTCGTCAATCTTCAGCCAGGCCAGTGTCGGTACTTTGAGAGAGGTTCTTCGTGCTTTCGCACGGACCTAATTACAAAAAACCTCGTTTTCCCAGAGGCGTAACCCCGTTGACACCTTTCTAGACACCTACTAGATCGACTAATTGTAATGTGTAAAACTCTCCCAGGAGTAACAATTACTCGCAGTGGGTATCGGGATCCAACTATCTCATAGAAGGTATGCAATCTCATTGCAAATTTCAACACTTGAAATTCCCGATAATATTTTACCCCTAGCGTGCTATGACCTTGACGCATGCCAAACAACCCATAGTCCGCTAGGCAAGTTCAACCCGTACATTTCTTGATTGAATTAAACCCACACGCACGACCCTTGACGCATGCCAAACAACGCTGTACGAATACCCTAATCCAATCGCATCGTATGCTAGCAGATAAGCACTAGTTAGCTACCGTACACTACGCCTTGACGCATGCCAAACTACCGCAGCACGAATACTAAGTAGTACTTATCTGAAATAACGGAGGTCTACGCAGGTTTTTAAGAAAACCATGAGCGTAATGAACTTGATATCGTTGTAGAATCGAATGAATTTTAAATGGAGTGTTTTTGAGGCTTTTCTAGTTTTGCTAAAGGGGTCACTCCCGGTGAAGGGATCGTCGGCCCTTTCCCCATCGAATAAGGTGCAGGATATATCATATATACCGCTGTGCAAAGCAAAAACTATAGGAGCAATCAAAAGACAAACCGAGGGTTGTAGCATGTTCCAGTTATTGCTAAAGGAGTCACTCCCGGTGAAAGGATCTCGGTCCTTTCCTTATCGAATAAGGTGCAGGATGTTCTACAAGGAACACCGCGATGCAAAGCAAGAACTGTAGCTACCTGTTTTTGAAAATTCGATTCCACAACATCTTAGGTTTCTCTTCTTTCATTAATCACATTAATGAAGTCCCATCATTTAAGTTACCTAAACATCACAGATAAATACGACGTACACTTATGCCATCAGCATTCACCTCGATGTCCCCTCGTGCACCGTTAGGTTAGGTAACTAACGGCATTGCGGGGCAGGGCTAGCGCGGGTGTAAAACATAAGTAGCGTCTATATAATATATCATATATACTATATATAATATCTATTTGAACATATCACATGATCACATCACAGATAACGCAGCAGAAAATATCATATGAAATATTGGATATACTAGGACGTCCGTGTTTTAAATATGAGCCAGAATAGAACACGGATTCCACGGTCGCGATGAATAGCCAATCCCACACCCCTAGACCCCTACGAGAGCGGGAAGCAACCCTACCAATTCTAGAGTTAGGAGACCCGAACTCGACTCCTCGAGATGGTCTCCCACTGGACCCTAGAACCTGGTTACTTGTGCTCCCCTCCTTGGGTCTATCCTAATGCGGAAAAGTAAATAATATACAAATAGTGACATCTTCCGCAACCTGGAAGTGCCCCAATAAAAGAATATTACATACAATAAATTTTACATGAATGAAAATAAAAACTCTCATCTCACATAAAAAAAAACCCGGCTATTCAAACACGACGATCCAATATAACATATCTAGCAACACATAACATCACATGTCATCAACATAAGTAAATATGTCGATCCCAATTATCGTTGACATATAGAAACGAAACCGGCGATATCACATATTACACTTACGGTCACAGAAAAGAAAGTGTAAAACTACAACAGTTGGAATCCGCAAACTCTTTAGACATCGCATGCCTAACCATCTGAATTCCTTAGACATCACATGCCTAACAATTATAAACCCCACATTTTAGTCTTATTTTCGAAAACACTTTTCAATATCAAGTCGGGAAATTCAACAAGATTCCCGGCATCCAGAACAAATGCTCGTCGCAAACTTTAGTGGACGGCCGCACCCCCGATACCGTCGACGAAGTGCACTAAGGCGGAACACCGCTGCCGCGAGCACCCGAACGGATGCTTTTTGGCGACGGGGTTCTCCTACAGTCACTTGGTCGGCGCTATGGGGTGTAGCTGTCTATTCAGTTTATCCGGCGAGTATCCGTGTACGCTACGTGATTGCGACGGACTTTTGATCACATCAAAATTTCGTGGCAACAGATCAAGTGAGACTAAACTGCTATGTTTATAACATTCATATTAGTTATCTCAAAACTACTTGTGGATTCCAAATATTGTATCACATTCCAGATAAATAGAAAATGTTAAACTTTTCGATCGAACAGTCAAACACCCAAGTTTTCCCGAAACAGCTCAACACATGAAATAAGTTTAAAAACATTCACTTCATGCCTCAGTACCAACGGTCCAGCCGTAGAAGGGTCAAGCCAACGCCTCACATGTGGCACGCCGTACTGCCCCAAACCCTAGGGTTCAAAGGGCAGTTCAAGACGGTCACATAATCGAGTTAAGGTTTGTTGTCTTCTAGAGGGTCCATCGCGTTACTTGCACTACTTCGAACGTTCTTAAACTACGGAAAAATCCAACACTTTGGATTTTTTCCGGCAGGGGAAAAAGTGGGTATTTATATCCGGTCGAACTTTTTAACATATTCTAAAATTACCAAGAAAAACACATAGACAAAATTAGACAATCCGATCGAATCTACGAACTCCCAATACAACCCAGAAAACTCTACTCTTGAGTAAAATTTAAAAATTCCCAGAAGACACAGCACTTTAAGAAAAGAATTACTGTGCAAACCACGTGGCCTAACTCACCAATATGGCCGCGGAACCGCCCCGTAAGTCAGGATGGGGCCGCGGTTCCGCGGCGCATTGGTCGAGTTAGCGTCACGTGCTTCACAGTAACTCCTACAATTCCCTGCTGAATTTTTTGGCAATTTTTATTTCATAAAAATCCAAAATTCCAGAAAATTTCCAGCCAGTGATTTTGTATTAGGGTTTCGGGTTCGATCGGACTTCTAACATCGTCTATACTTCGCCTAAGGCTCTAGCTAGGCTCTGATACCACTGTAAGGTTCCTAGGCACACACATGAGGTTCCACAACAGATAAACCATGGCAAAATCAAATTTTTTCTATGTGCCAAGTAACCCTAAGCAAGATCGTAACTAGAGGATAGGCGAAAACGATATAAGTTAACAACTTAACTAAGAGTGAACGGAAAATACAACCTTTGTAGATCCGGTCCTCCACTTCCTTGGCTCCGTGATGACGTCCCTCCGCTGCATCCATCGGAATCCTGGACTCTCGCGGTGGTTTCATCGGAGAAAAGATCGGGCTAGGTCGTTGACTTCGATGCCGAAGATGATCTACGTCGAGGCAACTCTAACTCGAGCTCCATCTTCATCAAGTCATGAAACTTGTGAAGAAAACACCCTATACTACATGGCAAGAGGTAGAGGATGAAGAAATAGGAAGTGGATTCACTTTGGATGTGGATTTCTCACTTGATTTCATCACTTGACTTTTTTCTAGAAAGCTTTTCTTTTCTTCACTTGAAGAAGAAGAAGAAGAAAAAGAATAATGAATTAATAAAATAGAAAATGAAGTGATATCTATCATATTGCAACCATGGGTTAGATAAACACATGTAAAGAATAAACTAGGGTTAAGTAAATGGTTAGGGTTAAGGAAAGAAAAAAAATGGTCAAAGCTTTTCAAAGCTTCAAGAAGATTCAAGTAAAAACAAAAGAATCACCATTTTATTTCTTGCCCCAAAAATAAATGAAAAGAATAAATAAATAAGTAAAACAAACCCTAACCATTAACCTAATCATGGTTTAATCATACACACCCAAGTTTGCATGTATCATGAAACATGATACAAACTAGTGCACAAACATATATCATATATACAATGTACACATTCAAGTGAGAAAATAATATTAAGTGAACCAATACTAGTTAATGTAAAGTAATATACCAAATATATAATTATACATTAAATCATTAAATCAACACTTGATTCAATGATCCGGTCATACTGCATATAACCGACTAATATCAAGTGTATCAATGTATCGAATCAACATTTGATTCGGTAACCCGGCTATATCACATATAACCGACCAAAGATACAAATCGCGAGAATAGAATACAGTATCACATACTGGTATTATTCTTGGCCCCGCACATATCTCATATGCGCTCCTATTTCGTTTCGCTTGAGCCAGGAAACCTCTGTGTAGGACTCTAAAGACTCATCAATACACCAGCAGCAGGTGATGATCGTATCAAACACCCACAAGCCGCAAGCGGTCTGCTAAACGTAACGGCCACCCGGGTATTGAACGATCAGAAGATCAACGAGCAAGCCCGCTCACACTCCTGTGAATCCAACCAGTAACACTTACCGTACAGTCCGGTCTGTTCGTCTGATATATCGCATATCTTGCCTAGGGGTGGTAAACGTCAAACCCCAGTAGCTCGATAAGTCGTGTCGATATGAGGTCTATAACAGTTCGAGAAACTACTGGTAACACTTACCAGTAAATATCAGCAACCCTGGCCAGGGATTTCCGGTTATAGCCAATAGAACACAGCGCAACATCAACTCCCTATATCGGGAGAGACGAATCCCCTCCTATCGCTCATTGCCTCCATGTGATTCGGGACTGTACCTAAAAACCACCGTTTTGCACTTCCTCTTGGACATGGTAAGGTGGAAATCAAAGCACAGTGGGAATCACACAAGACTTTATGACGATCTCGGGTCAACAGACTACTCTGTACCGGTGTTACCAGAGAACTGCCATCTGACGTGAGGTATAATACCATCTGGGAGTTCTCGGCGAGTCTGTCCAGTGTACCCAGTCTTCACTGAGCACCCGTATATCATCTCTGATGTCAAACACCAATGGATATGGGATCATCCATCGCCCCATCTGTATGGGTCGAGAAGGTATACGCTAGTCTGCTCTGGTATATCGATGCCCCGTCTCAATACACCCACGACTAGGGACCTTGAAGGATGCACTTATGGACTACCATGTCCCCACTAGTATGATCCGCATCATAGTCCAGGTAGTCAAGTACACATCCTAAGGGCTTTACCAACATGTAACAGAGAGACAATCAGTGTACATGTTAAGATAAAGAGTAACCAGATAGCATACTATCATGTCGAGCAAGAAAGTCCTCCCTATATATGTCCAAGCATCCACTACAATATACATCCTATGTATAGTAATGGCCTCTAGGGCATACATATAACTAACAGTCTCATTGATGTGACCTAGTCTACAATGCCATAAGAAAGCCTGATTTATATCTGGAGACTTTCTCTTTAGTGTGTTCTGGACATTGAAAATCTGTAATTGGTTTAACACGTATATACCGTTATCTAGTGTACCGGATCCAATCAAACCATGATTATGGTGGATGTTAACAATATCGCTTACAAACGTGAAATCATAACCTTCTTTTAATAACAATGATACTGATATGAAATTACACGTTAAACTAGGTACACAAAAACAGTTGCGCAAAACCAAAATATGTCCACTCGTCAATCCAAGGTGATAATCCCTTACGGACACAGCATCCACGCTCGCTCCGTTAGAAACCTGGAGGGTCATATCACCAACCTTCAGCACTCTACGGTTTCTCAGTGCCTGCAATGAATTGCATATATGAGATCCTGATCCTGTAGGGTTACTAGGCACTCTAATAAGGTTCTACAAGGCATCAACCATGCCCGATTTAAAATTTAGCCATGCCGAACAACCCTAAACCAAGATCTTAAACTAGAGATTAGGCGAAACAAAGCATGTTAAACACTTTAACACTAAGAGTTTGGGATTACAACCTTTGTAGTCCGGTTCTTCACTTCTAAATCTCCGTGTTGAGGTCCCTTCGCTGCGATCATTGAGTATCCGAACTCTAGAGAGGCTCCATGAATAGAAAGATGCAAGCTTGCTTCCGTTCTTCGATAACTAAGATGATCTACCTTGAAGTTTCTTTAACACAAGCTCTCACTCACTAAATGAAGTGAACACCCTAATCTAAATGGCTAGGATAGATTAGGATGATGAAGTAGGATTTATGCTCTCATTTATTTTCTATTTCTCACACTAAATCATCATATAAAGAAAACCTAGAAAGCTTTCTCGAAGCTCAAGGAAGAAGAAGAAGAAGGAAAAATCTTTTTGTGATGAATAATGAAAATTATCGTAATGATTAATAATGCAACCACGGTTGAATATGAGAAGGCTAACCCATGTAGAGAGTTAACTAGGGTTAAGGGTGTGGTTTGGGTAAGGAAAATATCTCACAAAATATCTATCATAATATATTTGCAAGAAACAAAAGGAAACCTTCTAGAAGGTTCAAGAAAGAACTAACCTAAATCAAACTCTAACCTTGGTTAATCTCCACTAAACATGTTGCATTAGTAATCATATCATGTTACAATATTATAAATATCACATATACAATATTTATTGTAACAAAATAAAATAATACAATTAACAAATATCGCATATATATCAATGTATTACCCGAGTGAGAAAAGAATCTTTTAGTGAGCGTATATCAGTTAATGTAATTTAATATATCAAATATATATTTATACATTAAATTATCGAATCAACACTTGATCCGATAATCCGGCTATTTCATAAATAACCGACTAATATAATCTGTATCAGTTCATCGAATTAACACTTGATCCGATGACCCGGCTATATCACATATACCCGGCCGATATCTCATATCGCGAGAATCTAATACGGTATCACATACATGTATTGTTCTCAGTCCCGCACATATCATATATGTGCTCCTACTCCATTTTTCCTGAGTCAAGAAACCTCTGTGTAGGACTCTAAAGAATCGTCAATACGCCGGCAGTAGGTGATGATCATATCAAACACCCACAAGCTGCAAGCGGTCAGCTAAACGTAACAACCACCCAGGTATTGAGCGATCAGAAGATCAAAAAGCAAGCATGTACTTTCTCCTATGAAACCAATCAGTAACAGTCCCGTACAGTCCGGTCTCTTCGTTTGATATGTCGCATATCTCGCCTAAGGGTGGTATACGTCAGACCCCAGTAGCTTGATAAGTCATGTTGATATTAGGTCCATAACAGTTCGAGAAACTACTGATAACACTTACCAGTAAACAGCAACCCTGGCCAGGGATTTCCAGTTATAGCCAATCGAACACAGCACAACATCAACTCCCTATACCGGGAGAGACGAATCTCCTCCTATCGCTCATTGCCTCCATGCGATTCGGGACTGTACCCAAAAGCCACCTTTTTGCACGCCCTCTTAGACGTGGTATGATGGAAATCAAAGCACAGTGGGAATCACACAAGACTCTATGACAATCTCGGGTCTACAGACTACTCTGTACCAGTGTCACCAGAGAACTGCCATCTGACGTGAAGTATAATACCATCTGGGAGTTCTCGGCGAGTCCGTCCAGTGTACCCAGTCTTCACTGAGCACCCGTATACCTTCTCTGATGTCAAACACTAATGGATATGGGATCATCCATCGCCCATCATATGGGTGAAGAAGCACATACGCTAGTCTACTCTGGAGTATCGATGCCCTGTCTCTGTACTCCCACGACTAGGAACATTTGAAGGATGTACTTGGAAACTACTCTATGTTGGATATAGTGTTAGTTATATGTATGCCCTAGAGGCCATTACTGTACATAGGATGTATATTGTAGTGGATGCTGGGACAAATATAGGGAGGACTTTCTTGCTCGACATGATAGTATGCTATCTGGTTACTCTTTACCTTAACGTGTACATTGATTGTCTCTCTGTTACATGTTGGTAAAGCCCTTAGGATGTGTACTTGACTACCTGGACTATGATGCGGATCATACTAGTGGGGACATGGTAGTCCATAGGTACATCCTTGAAAGTCCCTAGTCGTGGGTGTATCGAGACGGGGCATCGATATACCAGAGTAGACTAGCGTATACCTTCTCGACCCATACAGATGGGCGATGGATGATCCCATATCCACTGGTGTTTGACATCGGAGATGATATACGGGTGCTCAGTGGAGACTGGGTACATTGGACGGACTCGCCGAGAACTCCCAGATGGTATTATACCTTACGTCAGATGGCAGTTCTCTGGTGACACTGGTACAAAGTAGTCTGTTGACCCGAGATCGTCATAGAGTCTTGTGTGGTTCCCACTGTGCTTTGATTTCCATCTTACCACGTCCAAGAGGGCGTGCAAAACGGTGGTTTTTGGGTACAGTCCCGAATCACATGGAGGCAATGAGCGATAGGAGGGGATTCGTCTCTCCCGGTATAGGGAGTTGATGTTGCGCTGTGTTCGATTGGCTATAACAGGAAATCCCTGGCCAAGGTTGCTGAGATTTACTGGTAAGTGTTACCAGTAGTTTCTCGAATTGTTATAGACCTCATATCGACACGACTTATCGAGCTATTGGGGTCTGACGTTTACCACCCCTAGGCAAGATATGCGACATATCAGACGGACAGACCGGACTGTACGGTAAGTGTTACTGATTGGATTTACTGGAGTTTGAGCGGGCTTGCTCTTCGATCTTCTGATCGCTCAATACCCGGGTGGCCGTTACGTTTAGCAGACCGCTTGCGGCTTGCGGGTGTTTGATATGATCATCACCTGCTGCCGGCGTATTGACGAGTCTTTAGAGTCCTACACAGAGGTTTCCTGGCTCAAGCGAAACGAAATAGGAGCGCATATGAGATATGTGCGGGACCGAGAATAATGCGTGTATGTGATACCATATTCTATTCTCGCGATGAATGTATCGAATGGTTGTATGCGATATAACCTAGTTATCGAATCAAGGATTGATTCGATAAGCCGATACATTGGATACTAGTCGGTTATATGCGATATGACCGGATCGTTAAATCAAGTGTTGATTTAATGATTTAATGTATAATTATATATTTGATATATTACTTTGCATTAACTAGTATTGGTTCACTTTATATGGATTTTCTCACTTGAATGTACAAGTTGTATATGTGATATACTTTTTGTGCAAATGTTTGTATCATGTTTGATGATACATGTTAACTTGGTTAAGTGTAAAGATTAAACCATGGTTAAATTGATGATTAGGGTTTTCTTTTTCTTAATCATTTATTTATTTATTTGGAAAAGATTGGAAATGAAATGGTTGCAAGTTTTGTCTCTTTCTCTGAAGCTTCATGAAGCTTTGACTTTGTGACCATTTTGTCTCATGCTTAACCCTAACCCTTGCAATTAACCATGGTCTATTCTCTACACCTAATCATGGTTATTATTATGATAAGTATCCTTTTTCTTTTCTTTTTAATTAACTATCATAATAATTCTTTCTTTATCTTCATCTTCTTCTTCCATGAAGAAGCTTGACTTCATCAATGGTGGATTGATGAAACAAGTGAGAAATCCAATTCTAAAGTCTACCCACTTCCTATTTCTTCATCCTCTACCTCTTGCCAAGTAGTAGAGTGTGTTTCCTTCACAAGTTTTCATGGCTTGGTGAAGGTGGAGCTTGATCTAGTGATGCTTCGACGTAGATCATCTTCGGCACGTCGTCGATGACCTAGCCCGCTTCTTCTCCGATGAAGCCGACGCAAGAGCCCGGATTCGATTTGGACAGCGAGGATACTTCGTTGCGGAGCTATGGAGGTGGAGAACCGGATCTACAAAGGTTGTATTTCCGTATTCTTATAGTTAAGTGTTAACTAGTTTAATGTTTCGCCTAGATTTCTAGCCAAAGATCCGTAGTCGGGTTTCTCGGCACCTAGATTTTTTGAAATTGGCAAGGTTGATGCCTTGTGAGACCTCTTGAGAGTGCCTAGGAACCCTACATATAGTTCCCTCAAATTCAATTATTGGATCACAGGTACGTGATTACAATGATTGAGGGAGGACCCATACCGATACAGTCTTACTCGAAATGATAGTATGCTATCTGGTTTGTCTTTATCATAGTATACATGCTTTAGTTCACTATTCCATGTTGATAGAGCCTATAGGATTCTTGCTTGACAGCCAGCAGTATGATGGCGATCATCTACGTGGAAGCTGGGGTCTATAAGCACATCCTTAAATGGTCCCTAGTCGAGGGAGGTTCGAGACAGGGCATCGATAATCCAGAGTAGAATAGTGTATACAGTCGAGACCCCGACGAGGGGCGGTGGCCGGTCTCACAAGCCATTGGTGTCAGTTGGTTCACCTAAGATATATACAGGTGCTCATTGGGTTATGAGTACACCGAACAGGACTTGCCGGGAACATGCTAGTTGGTATTATACATATCGTCAGATAGCAGTTCCCAGGTGACATGTGTACAAGTTAGTCTGTCGACCTGAGATCGTCATTTGTCTCGTGTGAGTTCCCACTGTGCTTTGATTACTACCCTACCACGGCTCAAAGGAGTCTTGCAAACAGCTTTTAGTTGGCTACAGTCCCGAGCCACATGGAGGCAGTGAGCGGATCGTCCGGGATTCGTCTCTCCCGGTATTGGGGGTGAGATCGCGCTGTGTCTAGGAGAGCCATTACACGAAATCCCTGGCCAGGGTAATCGAGATTTACTGGTAGGTATTCCAGTAGTATTTCAGGGTGTTCTGGGCTACTCTCTGACACGACTTATACAGCTATTGATTGTCTAACGTTTACCAGCCCCCTAGGCCCGATATGCGATACTCATAGACGAACGGACCGGACTGTACGAATATTGTCACTGTCAGGCACAGTAGGGTTTCTGGATGAGTTCACTAGTCAGCTTCCCTTCCGATCAATACATCGGCAACCGTCACGTACAGCTAGTACCTCTGACGTGCTAGTGGTTATACCCAGTGCCAGTGTATTGATGAGTTATTAAAGTCCCCCACAGACAGTTTCCCAAGTTCGGGCGAAACGTTGTAGAGGACGTATAGTTTTATGGCAGGGTCCGATCATATCCGTGCACCGGGATCGAACGGATAATACTAGCGGGTTTTAGGTTAAGCCGGATCCTAGTATTATAATGTAGGAATATTTTTGTCTCATTGATTTACAGTTGAGGTGTAATCTCGTAAATCGTTACGGTATTTTTCTGTGAGTTGCCAGTTTACCTTTTCCGGTCTTAAAACATTTTCGTTCCACGTGAGGATTTCCCCCTTGACATTTTTTGCCCCTTGACATTTTTTACTGCCCATTTCCTGCACTGCTGGGGTTGCCCATCCCCACAGTGTCCACCCCATGCTGCATTTATGAGGCATGGCATTGCTTCTGATTTTATTGGAGGGGGAGGGGGGGGGGCGGGGGGGGCGGGCGGGTGGTGTTCTCTGCAATTTTCGCCAGACACAAAATACCAGGGGCCTTTTTGTAGCGTCAAATTGAGAGGTGTGTGGTTGGCTGACTTTAGTGGTCAAGGGGGTTCTCTGTAATTTTCGCATGCTTTTGTTTGGAGTGGCTGTTCATTTTTTGAGTGTGGGGTTTTTATGTTGCATGATTAATTATATCATATTCACTCACTTCATGACTCTGGTGGCTCCTCTTTCCACTGAAAAATTCCAGAGAACCATTTCCTTCATGGTTCTTGGCCGAGCCCCATGTATGAATCCTTTGCTTGATAAGCAAAATTCCATATGCTCACTTCATCATCCTCAAAATGGCAACTCCGATTTATCTCCACCCGATTCGCTTGGGTGTGTTGAGACAATATATTCCACACTATCTCTACTTCATTCTTAGACATGTCAGCTAGCAAAGTTCATGTCCGAGTTGTCTCGGTCTTAAGACGGGAGCCCGTATAAAGATTCTTTGACGTGGTGCCTTTTTGACGAGCGAGATCGGGCAGCGGACTTCGTCGGCGCAACAACAGGGAGTTTGGCGCAGAGATTGAAGACCGAAGGACACGGATCGATCGGTATAATTTCCAAACTCCTTTTATTGATTTTGCTAGTTTACGGTTAAATGGAACGATCCGGTTATTGGGTTGCGGTAGCGCCGGTTCCGTAAAAAGTTTTTGTTCCGCATCCGGCGTCGGTTTGACGGCCGGGGCGCCGCCATAGCCCAACATGGTATCAAAGCCACACTATTAACCGTATACTAGCTTGTTCTAATATGTTTAAAAGCTCGATCGGACAAAATTTCCAAAACCGCATTTTCATGTTCAAAGTTTCTGTCGAATTTTTAAACCCGTCGAAAAATTATTTTGATTGTTTCAGAAAATCAGGCAGGCATTTTAAAGACACCACAAGAAATTTGATAGCACGATGCCTCTGTGTCACCGCAGAACCGCGACCAAACCCATGTGTTTGCCGCGGTTGCGCGGCAGAACAGTGGCTTCAGTGCACCATTTTTGTTGTGGCAGTCTTTTGCATGGAATTGTGGTTTCTGGAAGTTTTAGTAATGGCCTAGATTATTTTGAGTGCTGGATTTGTACTTGGGGCCCACTTCGGGATGTTTTGTCGATCGGAATTTTAAATGTGTTAGTTTACAGTACTTACATTATATCTACGACTGTGAATGTCATTCGAGCGGTAAATCTTGTCTTATTGCTATAGTCCTTTTAGACGGATTTGCGAACGTGACATTCACGTTGATGTTCTGTGTTGTGCTGTGCTATTGCGGATTTGTCGTGGTTGATAGCACATGTGCAATGGTAGTGCTGTTTGGATTTATTTGTACATTTGTTATTGCGGGGCGAGCGTCAGACATGTGGACTGCCGTCACTACCTGTTTGTATATTATTCTTTTGGGGCACGACCGGGATGAGGTCGGTGTACCCGTTGTATATATTTTATTTTATGTACAAGGATTACCCCGCGGTGGGGTGCACGGATAGCCGGTTTTAGAGGGCAACGGGCCCGCATCTCATGACGTTGAGACGGAGGGGGCTTTACTCTAGAATTAGCGGGCTATTCGCCGTACTCGTAGGGGGTATAGGTTAACCCAAGGAGGGGTGCTCAAGTTACCGGATTCCGTGAAGTGCTGGGTGGTCCATTCACGTTGTTGATGGGGGCTGCCTCGCTTCAGGTTTTGGCGGGTAACTTGCCACGCTCGTAGGGGTCTAGGTTTTCATTGCACATGCCATCCACACAACCAGGGGAATGTAGGGTGTCATCTGCGGCTCTGTGAAATCCGGGGATCCCAGATTATCTGTATTGTTCTGTGATGCTTATTACTTTTCTGTGATGTTGCATTTATCATACCTGGAGCGATTATTATATATTGATATGTAAACTAGTAGATGTTGTATATGTTTTGCACCCGCGCTAGTCCAGTCCCCGCTCTGTCGTTAGTTAAGTAACCTAACGGATGATGACGGGACCCAGTGGCGAATGCGGATAGCATATACGTACATTTTATTTTCGTTATTTTCTGGTGTGATTAAATGATGGGACTGCATTGATTCTTATCAATGCAAGGAAAACAAACCTATATATGATGTTGTTGGAATCAAATTTTCAAAAAGCTGTTATTGCAAGGACGTTCTCTTTTGTTTTGCACAGTGGTATTCGGTTATGAATATCCAGCACCTCATTCGACGAGGCAAGGGCCGAAATCCCTTCATCGGGAGTGACCCCTTGGACAGAGTTTTGCGTCAGTGTAATAACTTCACTATAGTCGATTACTTTTTGCTTTGCATCGTGGTATTCGGTTATGAATATTCTGCACCTTATTCGACGAGGAAAGAGCTGAGATCCCTTCACCGGGAGTGACCTATTTAGCAAAGGTTTTCGCTAGTATATTTTTATAAAACCACTTGGATTCCTTCAACGATATCAAGTTCATTACGCTAAAGGTTTTTCGCCAAAAACCAGCCGTAGCCCTCCATCATTTCAGATTAGTATTGCTTAGTATTCGTGCTGCGTTTGTTGACATTGTCAAGGCGTAGTGAGCGGTAGCTCTGTAATACTTTTCTGTCGCAAGCAAATGTGGATTGGTTAGGACAGTCGTTCGACCTTGTTGACCTTGTCAAGGTCACTTGGATCCTAGGGGTAAAATCACATCGGGATTTTCAAACATACAGGAAACTTTCCAGGCTTGCGCATACCTTCTGGAGTGTGATGACGTGAGTGGCTTCCATCACGTTATCATGCGATGATAGTTGGATCCCGATTCACACTAAGGAGTAGTATTACTCCTCAGGTGATTCCGACCAATTCTTCTTTCGGTTTTGGAGGAGAATTTGAGAAACAGTGGGAGGTTTCCTGATTAGATAAAATGATTAACCATTCTGATTTAGGTTAGAGTGCACGCAGAGTGTTTCTATTTTTTCTCTCTTTGACTGCGACCATGACCCGACCCTAGACAATTACTCAGTAACCAAGTTAACCGAACTTTCTTATAACACTGGCTTTTGGATTGTCTGAGTTGCATACATCATTGCCACTCCTTCTCTTACCCTTTGTTTTTCTCCAGAACACCCCGTATTATTACGAACATCCACTTCCATTGGATAAATCCATCGTATGGTTATATACGAACTCGGAGGAACTTCTTCGAGGATGGATTCAGGTTCTGGAGAGATAGAATAGGACTATTCAGTTTTCTTTTCCTTTTACCTTCTCTCAGGTTGTGAGGGCTCCTAGGATTAGGAGAGGGTACACCTATTAGGCTTATTGGATAGTCTTCTTCCAAACCATAGGCAGGTGCCAAAAGGTAGGGAATGAAGAAAACCAATTAGCCTAAGTTGGGTGTACAGAAGGGAATAAGTAAAGACAAATAAAGGGATCAGAAAGAGGGCAAAGTAAATTGCGACTGCTATCGTTCACGTCCGAACCACGTATTTCATAGCCACTCCTAATTCATCTTTGTATTTCTCCAAAACAACCCATATCACTACGAACATCCAATTCCATTGGATAAATCCATCGTATGGTTATATACGAACTCGAAGGAACTTTTTCGAGGATGGATTCTGGTTCAGGAGAAATAAGAAAAATGTTTATTCAGTTGTCTTTTATCCTTACCTTCTCTTAGGTTGCGAGTGCTCCTAGGATTAGGACAGTACACCTATTATGCTTATTGGATAGTCTTCTTCCAAACCATAGGCTGGAGCCGAACGGTAGGGAAGGACGAAAACCATTAAGCCTAACGATGGTGTACAGAAGGTAACGACTAAAGACAAATGAAGGGAATTGGAGAGATGGCAGGGAAATATACGGTTGCAGTCATGAATCTGGATAATAGAAGAGGCATTACTAGGAATACCAGGATACCCCTTCGAAACATATTCGTGTTTCAGTTTCACTGTGCATTATTAATTGAAAACTGATTTCCCAATTGGACACTTGCTCCAGGGTATGTATTTACCAGGTATGATTCTCACATCTGTATAGTTTTACAGATGATGAGTGGGAGTAAGTTATTGAGAATTAGGTGATCATCCTCATTATATCGGAATTCGTTGTCATTGGTGATATTTGAGGAAATCGCCTGGGTACAGTTTTCAACCTACGACGCACAGAGTTTGAGTTATTCAACTCACAGGACTTATACAAAGTATTGTATGTTGTCCAGTGTCCATTAGGACATAGGGGTTGATCCCCGTATTGTATTCTGTTTACTTATTACTTCTCAAGTTTTAGACATGTGTTTCGTAGAGATACAAGGTCCAAGTTTGAGAAGTTATAAGTAAAGGAATAAAGTAGAGAACCAAGTGTTGCAAGTATCGGGATTCTTCAAGGTGATCGAAGATGTAGATACTTGTGTTTGGTATTCAGTTGATAGTAATGGTTTTGAGAAACTTGTTTCTCTTTCAGGTTACTCATAATTGGATGCACTCCTAAGTTGAGTAATGCTAATCGTCTCTCTCCATTTAGTTGACATGCACTGGAGACAGCTGCATGATTTGAATCTAGTTCCAATTAAATCAGTGCCTCTATTTCTATATTGTATATAAAATGGTTCATATCTTAACGTTGTTAATGTACGGGGAGTTGTCCGGCTTATGCTTAAAACCAGACTCTGGATAACTCAAGGCACGTTTCTGTAATGGCAGTTTGTGGGTTAACCCGGGCTTTGACAAGGGTTGACTTTCTACCATCTGGAAGATCAATAGTGATATTGTTCTTGACTCGCCATAGTTTTAGTAAAATGGATTTTTTCAGAAAACAATAAGTGGGAGTATGGTAGAACTGGAAGAGATTCCAGAACCGCAAACGATTACGGAAAATTTAATAGGACCTAAACATTCAATCAGGATTGACATTCCATTAGCCACTCTGCAGACGGTGACAGGGAGGTTCTTATTTACCCAGACTTACCATTACTACTGTTCCAGACTGTGAGGCCCGGCAGGAGGATGAGTATAGCGTCGTTCTAAACTAGATTTAGAAGTGTACGTGTATATGATTCTTGTCACGACCCAAAATTTGGTCCGTAACCGGCACTTAAACTACGTAACGTCTACAGGCGTACGCAACTCAAGTAAGCCGAAACCCAGAAATCTAAACCACCCAAAACTGGATCAACGGAAAAAAAAAAAACATAGTTTTAAACATTTGGAAATTTTCAAGTAAAAAAAATTAAAATCTTTAAGTTTAGTTTTCGTTCTTAAAAATTTCGGCAGCACCTCCTTTGTAAAAACTAACTCCGAAAACGGGTACAACATAGATAATAATAACAGCATCCCAAACGGGAGCAAATCACGCCCAACAGCGGAGACAACCACCACAACATATATACGACGCCGAAGCGAAGAAATATAAAAGAAAACTGCATAAAGAAGTAAAACTTTTCAACAAAACCGGCTCTCACGAGCACGGCACCCAAAGTCACCACAAAATATAACATTGAATCCTCACAAGTCATCTCTAAGTCATATACAACAGTGGATATGGAGAATACTAGATCCAACAAAAATATATACAATGTACAAACAGATAACCGCAACCCACCTAAAAGCAAGGCCTCACAGCCAACCATAGCGGTATCCGCAAAAGTAGAGATGATAAGACGCCCTACCGCCACTACTCAGAGGGTAAGTCCTGCAAAACACTGTAGCACAACGGGGGTGAGTTGCCAACTCGTGAATAGTAAATAACATCATACAGTAATCGCAAGTATGCACGAACAACGATCTATCTATCACATGTAATCCGATAGCATAAGTATGATAAGTGAATATGCAACAATCATGTAAAGGTACATCATCAGGGTACTACAACTACATGAAACAATGCATATCAACATAATCCTAAGTGTGGGATGATATAATATAAAATCTCATGCAAAAATCATCAGCATGGAAAAAACACCAGTGTCCCTCACTGACACATCAAATCCCAATTCCTCAAGCACCGCATCCTCAGATCGGCCCTCACATCCAGTAAGTCTCATGAAAACCTGAGTGTCAAACACCAACACTCGAAACATCATGAAACCCGTATCTAGAATCGACACGTAAATTCTCATAACTCATGCGCTGTCACCATGACTGGCCCTGACGATATGTCATACCTCACTCCGGTCGGTATCCCTATGATAACCGCCGAGTCCAAATACAATCACCGGTAGGTAGTGGTCCCACCGCCAGGCTTATCGTCTACACCATGAAATCACCACTCTCCCCGGGGTACCATACCGGGTCCACCATGTACCAGCAGACGGTGCCTCCCGCTCCTCGAATCGGGTATCACAAGCCAAATCTCAGAACCGAGAAATCACATGGTGGACGCACTGAAATATCATATCAAGAGAAACCGGATTTTCAAACAATACATAGTTTTCTTGAAAATATCCCCCACGGTCCTCAAATCCATAATCACATGAAATCCATATCTCAATGCGTAAAATTCACGTAAAACTGATATATGCAACATAAAACATCAATATGAGCATATAAAAGGAAAACCGCTCTTTAAATGAATCCAGCTTTTTAGAATATATCTTGCGGTTCCCAAAACCTCCGAAAAACAATGCAGCATCATATAAGGTGTACATGTAATTGTAGCAAGGTTTAAGTATCTACATGTAAGCTAGTATGTATGATGCAAGTCATAAGTGCAAGGATCAACAACTCAATATCATATATCAAACAATACCGCTTGGAGTACATACAACTATATCGAAAATATGCGGTGTACATATCAATATGAGTGCATGATATACATGTAACTATAATAGACTATGTGGGTGTACATGTCAATATGAGTGCATGATATATAATATAGCTATAGTAAGGTATACATGAAATGGAATAAGTGTTACTACCTCAACTATTCCTGCCCAAAGCAATGTCACGTATGTAAGTATCAACAATATCTCATATGCACAATGGGATAAGGGCTGCTACCACAACTATCCATATCCACTACCGTATCGCGTATGTAGGTGTCAACAATATATATAGGCTTGTGCGTGTCATGGAAATTACTGACGATGTGGGTGTAGCATAATATTTAGTGCTTGTACAACATGAACCGTCAGTAATGTGTTATATCTAAAGGTATGAGTCCAGTACAACAGATAATGCTATGCAATGACATTCATATGAAAGTAAAGAATATGCAAATACTATGCAGCTAACATATCAAATTCGCCCCGACGCATAACGCCATACGGGCGATTTCCCCGTAGATGTTAAATCTACTCACCGATGGTCTCGAGCTAAGAAAATCCGACCACCTGCTTTCCCTTGTCCGCAGCACCTGAAATCCCTGCTTGCGAACCTAAAATTTCATAAATACAACACATAAGCTAAATATCCTATAATGACGAAAAGACAACGAAACGCGATAAAAACGCCCGGAAAATTTCACTGCGCGCTTAGCGCATCTATCGCGTACGATACCGTCCAAAACCCTAATTAGGGTCGCTAAACTACAAAACACCAAGTCTGGACCCCGATCGTCCCGATCGCGCAACACAACACAAAAATTACGAGGAATACACTAGATATAACCTCGCAACTACCAAACGAACCCTACGTCAGAAAACCCCAGAAATCTAGTAAGCAACCTATCGCAATATTTCGCACTAGATTCAAGATAACGCATATCTAACGATTACAAATACCTTAAAATAGCTTAACTAAATTATCTATACCTTTCCTATATTTTTAACACTCGCTAATTATGTTTTAGCAAAAACCTAGTAAGCAACTTTGCTTAATTTAACAAAGTATTCATTAGCAAAAATTAACATTTCCTACTAGGTTAATCTTTTCAAAAACACAATTTAACACTTCCAATGAACACTAATCACTTCATCAAAATTTAACCTTAACATGAATTTCTTAAACCAAATATAATGAATTAATCATGATTTAAAAACTAAACTAAACACATAAATAGCTAACTAAATTAGCTAGTTTAAGATTAAAGCAAAAATATAAGGATTAAGGTAAGAATTATACCTCCCCAAGAACACAAAATGAAACTTAATCCAACATCTTAGCATCAAAAACCAAGCTTTGTTGAAGATCCATGAAGGAGTAGTGAAGGAAAAATGGTTTAATTTTTATATAGGAATTTTTGGATATATTTTTTGGAATTCTTTTTGTGTTTTTGATTGAAAAAGAGTGAGAAATGAGCTTGGAAATTGAAATAGGCAGAAATGGGGATGAGGCTCGGCCAAGGAGGGATGGGGGGTATTTTTGTGAATATTTTGTGAGGAAATAGCTAGGAAAGAGAGTAATTAATACTAATTAAAGCTATTTTGCCACCTTTCACTCTTTTCTTTTCTTTTGAAATCCAAATCCTTTTGCACAAAAGAAATATCTAGATATTTAAAAAGAAGTTTCTAAAATAATTCTAGTAACAAAATTAATTTATTCACAAGAGGAAAATTTTCCCGATTTACGTGCACAAAATACCGCTTAAAATAATATTTTATTTGGGAAAAATTCTATCTGAACCAAAACCTCCCAAATACTCCCAAAGTTCGCGCACAAGCTTTATTTTAGCCAAACTAGGTGTCGGTATGTTTATACGGTCGTTTGATCGAAATCGGGTTAAAACGGGGAAAACCGACAATTTTGCCCTAAAACGGGAAAATTCGCAAAACGATTTCTAAAACGTTACAATTCTGCCAGAGGGTTGTTGTAGTTAGTGCGAGCAGCGGAAGCATAGTGGATAAGTTGTAAGTCTACGGTAGCGCCCCGGCCGTCAATCTGACGCCAAATACGGAACAAAAACTTTTATAACCGGCGCTATCGCATACTATTACCCGGATCTGGCATTAACGCTAAACTAACAAACTAAAAAGAGGGTAGAAAGGTTATACCGAACGATCCGAGTCCTTCATTCTTTAACCATCATCCCACGCTCCGTTGCGGCTGCTCCGATCTCGTCGATCTTCGATCTTCTCGTCCAGGTGGCACCACGTCATCGGATCTTTAAACGGGCTCCCGCCTCTGACCCGAGGCAACTCGGTTATCAAGTTTGCTAAAAGAGATGACCAAGATTGATGTAGAAAATGAGTAGAACACTTTGTCTCACTTTGCCGAAAGCCATGGACGAACGGTTAATGAATTTGCCATTTGAATCGTGTAAATGAGAAATGAGCAATTTTAATTTTCATGAACCAAATTCCATATACTTTTTTCTCTCAATCAACCATATCATATCAAGGGGGTGGCCGGCCACATATATATGAGGAGGGGAGGTGAGTGTAGGAGCAAAGAGGGGTAACCATAAAGGAAAAGATCTCACACAAATATCCTAAGCATGAACAAAAAGCATTAATGAAAAGGTGACTCACTAATAACACCTCATCAACCATTAATGCAAATGAATGACTCACAAAACCTAGTCATCATCCATGAAGCTTCCTCTCATGACTAACCCTCATCACTCACCCTCAAGAAAAGATAAATCTGTATTTAACCGAATGTTAAATACGGGTGATAGAAAACTGGAAACTGGCAACTTCCAAAAGTGATCCCGAAACGAATTTCAGGATAACCCCGTAACTGTATAAATATACCCGCATTTATATTACGACCGAATACAAATGCAACTGAGACAAAGATATTATATCTACAAAGTATAATACATGGATCCGGCTTAAACCAAAGCCCGCCAGTATTATCTGCCCGAAATATGACACGTACGTAAACGCACGTGCATTTTACGAACCCTGCCATAAAACCATACGGCCTCTACAACGTTTCGCTCGAACTTGGAAAACTATTTGTGGGGGACTCTAATGACTCGTCAGTACCCCGGCAGTGGGTTTAACCACAAGCCGTCAGCGGCATTAGCTGTGCGTAACGGCTGCCCATGCACTGACCTCAAGGGAGGCTGATGAGAGAACTCATCCAGAAACCCTACTGGGCCTAACGGTGACAATGTATATACAGTCCGGTCCGTTCGTTTATGAGTATCGCATATCCGGCCTATGGGGCTAGTAACGTCGGACCCCCAATAGCGGTATAAGTCGTGTCGGAGATATGCCCTGAACACCCTGAGAAACTACTGGAGTACCTACCAGTAATTCTCACCTGCCTTGGCCAAGGACTTGGTGTAATGGCTTTCCTAGACACAGCGCGATCTCCACCCCCAATACCGGGAGAGACGAATCCCCTGCCGATCCGTTCACGTGCCTCCATGTGGCTCGGGACTGTACCTAAAAACTACCTGTTTGCACGACTCCTTTGAGCCGTGGTAGGGTAGAAATCAAAGCACAGTGGGAACTCACACGAGATAAATGACGAACTCAGGTCGATGAACTAACCTGTACACATGTCACCAGGGAACTGCTATCTGACGATATGTATAATACCAACTAGTAGGTTCCCGGCGAGTCCTTTCCGGTGTACTCATAACCCAATAGAACCTGTATACATCTTAGGTGATCCAACTAACACCAGTGGCTTGTGAGACCGGCCACCGCCCCTCGTCGGGGTCTCGACTGTATACACTAGTCTACTCCGGAGTATCGATGCCCTGTCTCGAAACTCCCACGACTAGGGACCACTATTAAGGATGTGCTTATGGACTACCCAATTCTCACGTATATGATCGCCTTCATACTGTTAGTAGTCAAGCAAGATCTTAAGGGCTCTATCAACGTGTAACATGTAATCAGTCACCTGAACATGTACACGACTGATAAAGGCAAACTAAATAGCATACTATCATCTCGAGTAAGACTGTCCTACCGGCATAGGTCCTCCTCAATCATTGCAATCACGTGCCTGCGATCTAATAATTGACTTTGAGGGCACTATATCCAACAATCTCCCACTTGCACTTAAGGCCAATTATTGCGATGTCGCATACTCACAGCCCGTGTGATACCGAACACCCAACTTCTCTACTAATCAGTTTCCCAAAGCCCGTTCGTAAAACTCTTGTGTTCGAGAAATAGCCTCAGTGAGTGGATCCGCCCTGATGTTTCTTTCTATGTCTCTCTTAATCTCAAGTTCACGGAGAAAGCCATCTCCCGAATCGAGTAATACCTGTCTTAGAATATGTCTGGATGTCTGATAGGACCTAGTTCATAAATGAACTCCAAATCCAAACTTCTTAGACTGTATCGATAACTGAACCTAATCAGTATCCTGCACCATGCCTCTCACAGTATCCTCTTGGACCACCTGTCCATAATACTGTCCCTCATCAGAGGAAAAACTATAACTCTGACAATCACTCTGTCATCCATGTCACCTTTGAAGCCTGGAATGATAACCGTCTCCCGAGGAGGCTGCCTTCATCAAATCCGTAGAACATGCACTTATGTTCTAAAACTGCCTCCTTATGTTTCTCCCGGATTGGATTAATACAAACTTATTGCATCTAGTGCAAAAACAACATCTGGTGTGGTACTTGACATCTCATGATTGACTCAATTGCTTAAGCAAGTGATCTGTCAATCATGCACATCCCTCTCCCCTTTAGTCTGTAAGACACCTTTAGAGAGGTTGACTCCATCACTTGCAGGTACACCACCATGCCAGGAGTCATCTATTCTAAAAACCATTAGAATACTGTCGAAGTACCCACATTGGGAAACTACCCAAATCTAGATCTAAAACCATAGATCTAGAAACCAGAATGTCTAATATTATATCCATATTCTGTCTGGAGAAACAACTGTGTGACGATCACAGTACAACCGATCGTAGTATAGGAATTTTACTTCCTACTTTGTGTATGACATCCATGATACTGGGACATCACACCCTACTACCTTCTTAACAGATCCATCCCCTATTCTGATGAAGTCAAACCCATGACTGTCACCTCAAAATTAGATGATCTATCTCCGCTATAATTGCTCAAGTCTACAAATAGATATAAGCTACTTTCCCACTATGCTTCTGCTGCTCCCACTGACCACAACAACCCTCTGGCAGAATAATATATGCGTGCACTTCTAAAGCTAGTTTAGAACGACGCTATACTTAACCTCCTGCCGTGTATCATAGTATGGAACAACAGTAGTGTCAAGTCTGGGTAAGCAAGAACCTCCCTATCACCATCCTTAAGGCTACCGGAGTACCTCTCGGGTGTCTGAGGTTACCCACCATATCTGCGGAGTGGCTATTGGAATGTCAAACCTGATTGAATCTTTAGGTCCTATTAAATTTTCCGTAATCGTTTGCGGTTCTGGAATCACTTCCCGTTCTACCATACTCCCACTACTGTTTTCTGAAAAAATCCATTTTACTAAAACTGTGGCGAGTTAAGAACAATATCACTATTGATCTTCCAGATGGTAGAAAGTCAACCCTCGTCGTAGCCTGGACCAACCCACAAACAGCCATTACAGAAACGTGCCCTGAGTTATCCAGAGTCTGGTTTTAAGCATAAGCCGGACAACTCCCCGTACCTTAACATCGTCAAGATATGATCCATTCTATATCCAATATAGAAACTTTGGCACTTATTTAATTGGAACCAGATTCTAATCATGCAGCTGTCTCCAGTGCATATCAACTTAATGGAGAGAGGCTAATCAGCATTACTCAACTTAGGAATCCATCCAATTATGAGTAACCCGAAAGAGAAACAAGTTTATCAAAACCATTTCTATCATCTGAATACCAATCACAAGTATCTACATCTTCGATCTCTTTGAAGAATCCCGATACTTGAGACATCTGGTTCGCTACTTTATTCTTATACCCACAACTTCTCAAAACTTAGACCCTGTATTTCTACGAAACACTTGTCTAAAAACTAGAGAAGTCATAAGTAAACAGAACATAGTACGATGACCTACCCCTTTGTCCTGATGGACACTGGACAACATACAATACTCTGTATAAGTCTGCTGAGTTGAATAACTCAAAACCTTTACGTCGTAGGTTGAAAACTGTACCCAGGCGATTTCCTCAAATATAACCAATTACAACGAATTCCGATATAATGAGTATGATCACCTAATTCCCAATAACTTACTCCCATTCATCATCTGTAAAACCATACAGATGTGAGAATGAAACCTGGTAAATACATACCCTGGAGTAAGTATCTAATCGGGAAAACAGTTTTCCATTAACAATGCACTGAAACATGAAAATGTTTTGTAGGGGTTTCCTGGGATTCATAGTAATGTCTCTTCCATAATCCAATTCATGACTTTAACCGTATATTTCTTTGCCATCTCTCCAAATCCCTTTATTTGTCTTTAGTCGTTACCTTCTGTACACCACCGTTAGGCTAAATGGTTTTCTTCCTTCCCTACCGTTCGGCACCAGCCTATGGTTCGGAAGAAGACTATCCAGTAAGCATAATAGGTGTACCCTCCTAAACCAAGGAGTACTCGTAACATGAGAGAAGATGATGATAAAAGACAACTGAATAATACCTTATTCTATTAAAGGTGAAATAGGAGTGGCGATGAAGTACGCGGTTTGGTCGTGAATGATAACAGTCGCAATTTACTTTGCCCTCTTTCTAATCCCTTTATTTTGTCTTTACATATTACCTTCTATACACCCTACTTAGGCTAATTGGTTTTCTTCATTCCCTACCTTTCGGCACCTGCCTATGGATTGGAAGAAGACTATCCAATAAGCGTAATAGGTGTACTCTCCTAAACTAAGGAGCCCTCGCAACCTGAGAGAAGGTGATAATAAAAGACAACTGAATAAACCAATTCTATTTCTCCTGAACCTAGATCCATCCTCGAAGAAGTCCCTTCGAGTTCGTATATAACCATACGATGGACCTATCCAATGGAAGTGGATGTCCGTAGTAATACGGGTGTTCTGAGAAATGCAAAGGGTAAAAGAAGGAGTGGCAATGACTTATGCAACTAAGACAATCCAAAAGCCAGTATTTTAAGAAGGTTCGGTCAACTTGGTCACTAAGTCATAGTCTAGGGTCGGTCAAAGGTCGCTGCCAAAGAGAGATAGAAAAGAAACACTCTGCGTGCACTCTAACCTAGATCAGAATGGTTATCACTTTATCTAATCCGGAAACCTCCTACTGTACTGTCAAATTCTCCTCCAAACCTAAAAGAAGAATCAATCGGGATCACCCGAAGAGTAAACCAACTCATCAGTGGGAATCGGGATCCAACTCTCATCGCATGATAACGTGACGGAATCCACTCACGTTATCACACTCCAGAAGGTATGCGCATGCCTGGCAAGTTTCAGTTTCTTTAGAAACTCCCGATGTGATTTTTACCCTATGTTCTTATGACCTTGACGAAAGCCAACAAATCATAAGTTACATGTCAAGTTCTGCCCGTCATTATCTTGTTAATTCGAACCCACCCGTACATACCCTTGACGAAAGCCAACAAGGTAATACGACTGTCCTAAACCAACTCATCTATCCATGCAACAAATGAATACCCCAGCAACTACCAAACACTATGCCTTGACGAAAGCCAACAAACATAGCTTGAATACTACTGACCATCCATAAGAAATGACGGAGGGCTACGGCTGGTTTTTGGCGAAAAAACCTTTAATGTAATGAACTTGATCTCGTTGAAGGAACCTGATAGCTTTTTATAAAAATATAGTGGCGAAAACCTTTACTAAAGAGGTCACTCCCGATGAAGGGATCTCGGCTCTTTCCTCGTGGAATGAGGTGCAGGATATTCCAACTGAATACCGCGATGCAAAGCAACTTGTAATCGACTATAGTGAAGTTATTACCCTGACGCAAACTTTTGCCCAAGGGGTCACTCCCAGTGAAGGGATATCGGCCCTTACCTCGTCGAATGAGGTGCAGGATATTCCAACTGAATACCACTGTGAAAAACAAAAGAAAACGTCTTTGTAATAACACTTTTTGTTCCAACAACATCCAAACAGGTTTGTTTTCCTTTGCATTGATCAGAATCAACGCAGTCCCATCAATTAATCACACCAGAAAAGAACGAAAATAAAATGTACGTATATGCCATCCGCATTCGTCACTGGGTCCCATCATCACCCGTTAGGTTACTTAACTAACGACAAAGCGGGGACTGGACTAGCGCGGGTGCAAAACATATACAACATCTAATAATATATATACCAATATACAATAATCGCTCCATGCGTGATAATATGCAACATTACAGAATAGTAATAAGCATCACAGAACAATACAGATAATCTGGGATCCCCGGGTTTCACAGAGCCGCTGCTGAAACCCGACGTTCCCCTGTCGTGTGGATAGCCTGTGCAATGAAACCTAGACCCCAATGGGTGCGGCAAGTTACCCACCAAAACCTGAAGCGAGGAAGCCCCCTACAGCAAAGTGAATGGACCACCCTGCACTTCACGGAATCCGGTAACTTGAGCACCCCTCCTTGGGTCAACCTGTACCCCCTACGAGTGCGGCGAATAGTCTGCCAATTTTAGAGTGAGGCCCCTCTGCCTCTCAAAGCCATGAGATGCGGACCCGTTGCCATCCAGAACCCGGCTATCCGTGCACTCCGTCGCGGGGAAAAACCTAGTACAGAAATGAAAAATATGTACAACGGGTACATCGACCTCATCCCGGTCGTACCCCAAAAGAATATTATACAACAGGCAGTGACGGCAGTCCACTTGTTGGATGCTCGCCCCGCAATATCAAATGTACAAATAAATCCAAACTGCACTACCATTGCACACTGCTATCCACCACGAAAAATCGGCGACATCACAGCACAACACAGAACATCAACGCGAATGTCAAATTCGCAAACCCGTCTAAAAGAACTATAGCAATCAGTCGCGGTTTACCGCTCGAATGACATTCACGGTCGGAGATATAATATAAGTTCTGTAAACTGACAGGTTTAAATTTCGATCGACTAAATTTCCCGAAGTGGGCTCCACATACATCTGCTGTACAGTAACAAAAACTGGGCCCAAATGAACAGTTCCAAAAACCACAATTTCCCAAGTAGAATCTACAGAAGAAAGATGGCCCACTGATTCACCTAGACGGCCGCGGTTCCGCGGCCAAAGCATGGCTTTGGGGGCGGTTCCGCGGCCGTACGGTCGGATTAGTGGGTTGAATTTCTTCTGTGTTCTTTATAAAACCTGCTTGATTTTCTTGTATGGTCAAAATAATTTTTAGACCAGATTTAAAATTAACAGAAACTTTAACACTAGAAATTGCGATTTTCGAAAATCCGTTCGATCGATGTTTTAAACGCGTTAGCACAAGTTAGTAAAGCTTAATGGCGAGGCTCTGATACCATGTAAGTCTACAGTAGCGCCTCGGCCGTCAATCTGACGCCAAATGCGGAACAAAAACTTTTATAACTGTCGCTATCGCATACTATAACCCGGATCTGCCATTAACGCTAAACTAACAAACTACAACGAGGGTAGAAAGGTTATACCGAACGATCCGAGTCCTTCGTTCTTTAACCATCATCCCACGCTCCGTTGCGGCTGCTCCGATCTTGTCGATCTCCGATCTTCTCGTCCAGGTTGTTGGGTTAGCCTAGCACCTCATGAAGGGTTTGGAAGCATCACATGAACCAAAGATTGAATTTTTAGGGTGCTAAGTTAACGAACATAGAATCGTTCGTAGAAAAATTAGGGTTTCAAGATCTTGCATATCATCATATGAAAGAAAAGCTAGGGTTTAGAGAGCACAACCTTTGTAGCTCCCTACGCTAGACTCCTCGGCTACTTGGGGTTTGAAAGAGCTTCGCTTGAACTCCTCTAGGTCACCGATGATCCACCCGGAGTCCGCTTTGTCCAAGCTAGCAACCTCACCCGGTCAAGAGAACGAAATGAAGCTAACGCTCCAAACAAGTGGGCTAGACTTGTGTAGAATGGTGTTGTGGTTCTCTTTCTCGCTTCAAAATCCTAACTTGATGAATATTTATTGCTCACTACAAAATTCTAGTGTGCAAATGAGAGAGGAAGAAGAAGATGATGGCTATATTTTTAACAAGAGTGAAAAGAATAACCCTTGTCCAAGGAAAAAGAAAAATGTATCAATATATATTTTCTTGTTCTCATCTCAAACCATGGTTTAAACAATGAATATATTATTAAAATTGAGTTAAAACACAAAAGGAAAGTTTACCCAAGGTTAAAAGGTGGGTGAGAATGGTTAGGTCAAAAGAAGTGTGTAGAAACAAATCAATCATAACCATTTTCTTTTTCCTTTTTGTTTTGAATCAAATGTAATAAAATCCATATTTAAAACCATGGTGTGAGTCTTATATTGCCACCATTTCCATGTATATACAACCATGAAGGATGTATGTTTGTATGTATGTATGTATGTGTGAATGTACATCCATACATGCATGAATCTAAAAAGAGAACATACATGCATGCATACATCCATCAAGTAGAAGAAAGGATTTCTAGTGAGAAACTAATGGTGAAATGATAAATCAACACTTGATATATCAATCCGGTCATATCACATATGACCCTAACCAAAAGCAAGCCGCCCGATCAATATACAGTATCCTATACTCGCATTTTAATCGGGTCTATGCGCATATTGCATACGCGCACCACAACGTTTCGCCTGGACTAGGTAACTCTATTGTGGGACTCTAAGACTCGTCAATACGTCGGCAGTGGGTGATGATCATATCAAGCACCCCCAAGCCGCAAGCGGTCAGCTAAACGTAACGGCCACCCGGGTATTGAGCGATCAGAAGAGAACAAGTGAACATGCTACATCTCCCGTTGAGCCAACCGGCAACACTTCCCGTACAGTCTGGTCTCCTCATCTGATATGTCACATATCAAGTCTAGGGGTGGTAAACGTCAGACCCCAATAACCGATATGTCGTGCCGATGTGAGGCTCATAACGGGTCGAGAAACTACTGGTAACACTTACCAGCAAATCTCTGAATCAGCCCTGGCCAGGGACTTCCCTGTTACGGCCAATCGAGCACAGCACAACATCAACCCCCAATACCGGGAGAGACGAAACCCCTCCTATCGCTCATTGCCTCCATGTGACTCGGGACTGTACCCAAAAACCACCGTTTTGCACGCCCTCATGGACGTGGTAAGGTGGAGATCAAAGCACAGTGGGAATCACACAAGACTCTATGACGTTCTCGGATCTACAGACTAACCTGCACAAGTGTCACCTGAGAACTGCCATCTGACGTGAGGTATAATACCATCTGGGAGTTCTCGGTGAGTCCGTCCAGTGTACCCAGTCTCTACTGAGCACCCGTATACCATCTCTGATGTCAAACACCAATGGATATGGGATCATCCATTGCCCATCTCATTGGTCGAGAAGCGTATACGCTAGTCTACACTGGTATATCGATGCCCCGTCTCGATACACCTACGACTAGGGACCTTGAAGGATGTACTTATGGACTACCATGTCCCCACTAGTATGATCTGCATCATAGTCTAGGTAGTCAAGTACACATCCTAAGGGCTTTACCAACATGTAACTATAAGACAGTTTAAAGAGACTAGTATACATGTTAAGATAAAGAGCAACCAGATAGCATACTATCATATCGAGCAAGAAAGTCATCTCTATATATGTCCAAGCATCCAATATGATATATATCATCTGTACAATATTGGCCTCTAGGGCATACATACAACTAACAATCTCCCACTTGCACTAGGGCCAGCTACTGTAGTATCGCATACCGAGCATCCCGAAGAGTCTCTCAAACTGTATCTGGGGAATGGCCTTCGTGAGTGGATCCGCTGTATTATTCTTCGTGTCAACCCTCCCGACCTCGATCTCCCGGCGATCAACTATCTCCCGGATCAGGAGATACCGCCTCAGAATATGCCTAGATCGCTGATGGGACCTGGGTTCCTTGGCCAAAGCCACCGCTCTATTGTTATCACAATACAAAGGTATTGGATGCTCAATGGATGGAACCACTCCAAGTTCAGTAATGAACTTCTTGATCCAGACAGCCTCTTTGGCAGCATCGTTGGCAGCGATGTTGTAGGGTTTCTAGGCACACTAATGAGGTCTCACAAGGCATCAACCATGCCAATTTCAAATTTTTCAGGTGCCTACAAACCCTAATACGGATCGTTAACTAGATAATAACGCGATAACCGAACAAGTAAACAACTTTACTAAGAAGTGAACGGAAATACAACCTTTGTAGGTCCGGCCCTCCACCTCCATAGCTCCGTGATGAAGTCCCTCCGCTGTACCCTTCGGATCCCGGACTCTCGCAGTGGTTTCATCGAAAGAATGATCGGGCTAGGTCGTCGACTTCGATGCCGAAGATGATCTATGTCGAGGCAACACAAGATCAAGCTCCCACTTCACCAAGTCATGAAACTTGTGAAGAAAACACCCTATACTACTTGGCAAGTGGTAGAGGATGAAGAAATAGGAAGTGGGTTCACTTTTGAATTGGATTTCTCACTCTTTTTCTCAAGTTGCCATTAAAGGTAGCAAGCTTTTCTTCATTGTTGAAGAAGAAGAAGAAGAAGAAAGAAAAGAATTATGATAAGTATAAAAAGAATTATCTTAACATATAGCAACCATAGTTAGGTGTAGAGAATAAACTAAGGTTAGGTTTAATGGTTAGGTTAAGGCTAAGAGACAAAATGGTCAAAGCTTCATGAAGTTTCATGAAAGAAACAAAAACTAGCCACCATTTTATTCTTTCCTTAAAATGAATTAATAAAAATAAATAGATAATTAAATCAAAACCCTAACCATTAAGATAACCATGGTTTAATCATACACACTCAAGCTATCATGTATCATCAAACATGATACAATCAAATGTACAAAAGTATATCACATATACAATGTGCATATCAAGTGAGAAAATCCATTTAAAGTGAACCAATACTAGTTAATGCAAAGTAATATATCAAATATATAATTATGCATTAAATCATTAAATCAACACTTAATTTAACGATCCGGTCATATCTCATATAACCGACTAATATCCAATGTATCGGCTTATCGAATCAATCCTTGAATCGATAACTAGGTTATATCGCATACAACCAATCGATACATTCATCGCGAGAATGGAATACGGTATCACATACACGCATTATTCTCGGTCCCGCACATATCTCATATGCGCTCCTATTTCGTTTCGCTTGAGACAGGAAACCTCTGTGTAGGACTCTAAAGACTCGTCAATACGCCGGCAGCAGGTGATGATCATATCAAACACGCACAAGCCGCAAGCGGTCTGCTAAACGTAATGGCCACCCGGGTATTGATCGATCAGAAGATCGACGAGCAAGCCCGCTCACACTCCTGTGAATCCAACCAGTACCACTTACCGTACAGTCCGGTCTGTTCGTCTGATATGTTGCATATCTCGCCTAGGGGTGGTAAACGTCAGACCCCAATAGCTCGGTAAGTCGTGTCGATATGAGGTCTATAACAGTTCGAGAAACTACTGGTAACACTTACCAGTAAATCTCAGCAACCCTGGCCAGGGATTTCCGGTTATAGCCAATCAAACACAGTGCAACATCAACTCCCTATACCGGGAGAGACGAATCCCCTCCTATCGCTCATTGCCTCCATGTGATTCGGGACTGTACCCAAAAGCCACCGTTTTGCACGCCCTCTTGGACGTGGTAAGGTGGAAATCAAAGCACAGTGGGAATTGTTCACACCATAATATTGCATTATTATATTCCCCATTCTTTTTCTTTTTATTAATAAACATGTACTTTTGACCCATGTCTGCTACATGTTACATGTTACAGGTTCTGGGGGCAAAAACAGTGAGAAACACAAAAGACGGCACAAAAGAAGGATTTTTGACCAACAAATGGGAAGATCTTAGTAAAGCCTAGAAGAAGAACGGTTCACCATCAACAAGGCAACGCAAGATCCAAATTATCAAAGTGAACGGTTAAAAAGCTATTGCAAATTGTTCACTGAAGATCTGGAACCAACCTAGAAGCCCAAATGGAAAAAGATATATATAACATAGAAGCCCAAGCCACTAGAAATCGGCCCTAGAAAACAAGAAGTCCAATTCCTTCTTTTGGCCGCGGAACCGCGGCCAAACCAGGCCTCGGGCCGCGGTTCCGCGGCGGTATAGGGCAATCAAGAGATAAAAGTTTTATCAAAATGTGGCGGCGGGTTTGACTAGTCAACTTACGGCTATTTTTGTAATTGTAGACATGCGGGTCAAATGTAACCCTAGGGTTTCCTATTCTCTATAAATAGGAATTCTAAATCATTGTAATTTCTCATGCCTCCCTATGCCTCCCTTTAATGAATAAAATTTAGAAATCTTTTGGAGAGCATCGGTGTTTCTTCTCCATTCAGAAATTCAGATCTGACAAACCTGCAAGGATGATTAGAGGGATGCATCTGTAAGTAATTTAATTTCTTGCCCTAGTGTAGATTTAAATTCCTTGCCCTAGGTAGATTTAATTTCATGCCCTAGGAACTTGTTTAGAGTTAGCTTTGGGGAAGGATTTTGAGAGATGAGATCTCTCATCCCTTTCTTACCCACCAAATATTTACAGTAGGACCCCATGCATACATGCACATACCGCTCCCTACGGCACTCTATCCCTCGAGATAGCGGTGATACCGTAGTATAAAGGCCCGGGTGTGATGTTTTCCATGAAGGTTAGGGTAAGGATCTCTAAAGGAAGGACAAGAATCTAGAGGAAGGATCACCTTCCTGAACGGATCTAATCCCCTTTATTGATAATTACCATAACTCCTAACAGATCTTCATTAGGGTATAGAAAGCGTTAAGATTTAATTACATTTCCAAACCATCCCTAAACCTAGCCCTAGCAAGAGTAGATCTAGATAATTTCCCTAGGTTAATTAGGTTTTTAGATTTAATAATCAATCCGAACACCCTTCGGAATTAACTCGTAAGCGCGAATCGGAAATTCACAAAATCCCTGTGGACCGACCCGTACTCACCGGCTAGCTTCATGCGACGCCGTTCTTGATTGCGGTTACAAATATTTTTGATCTATCTTTTAGAAAGCGCAAGCACGCTAAATCATTCAATCAAATGGCGCCGTTGCCGGGGATGGCGTAGAAATTTTCTTTTTGCAATTTCGGGTTAATCTTAAAATTAAAAAATCATAAAAAGTTAAAAAATCCAAAAATTATAAAAATATATCAATTGTTATTTTTTGGAAAGGGTACTTTGTTGTGTGAATCTTGCAGGAACAATCGAGACGGATCTGGAAATTTCCAGAAAGCGAAACAGAAAACGGGATATCGGAACAAAAAAGATTTTAAACAACAGAACAGTAAATTTTTTTGGAGCAGTGAACCCCCCAAACCGCCGCCTTTTCGCGGCCATAACCTGCTTTAGGCCGCGGAACCGCGGTCTCCTTGACGAGTCGTCGTGTGAAAAAAAATTTGGGGATCTGCGCCGACTTTACCGCCTCGGAACCGCGGTGGGAACCCCCATTTGGCCGCGGAATAGCTGCGTTCTGGTGACGACATCTTCTGAAAGCCTCTCTTTTCTTCCTCTGTAAAATTCTCCATATATTTTCTGAAAAATGCCTGCAGGATTTGGTGCGCTTTAAAAATATATTCCCTTCCATATAACAAGTCTTGTGCAGGATTTTTGGGCCCGCTCAAAATAGAAATTGATTGCAAGTAATCTTTTTTGTTGCATATCTTTTCTCGAATATCTCTTTGCAACATTTTTTTCCAAATAAAGATTCTTGTGATATGCTTAAAATAATAACTGATTGCAAGTACTATTTTTTTGGTTGCATATCTTTAATTAAAAATCTTTTTGCAACAATTTTCAAATAAAGAAAAAGAAAAAGGAAAATTAGTATTAGAAAACTTGCAAACTTTTGCCGCAAATAAATCCTTGCACCAACAAACTTTCTTTCTTTCTCCCTTTCTTCTAACATGGGTACCCCACATAATAAATCACTTGCCGAACTTTGGTATCCCGAACCTAATTTTGCGTCGTACGGCAATTTGTTTGATCAATTTAAAGACGATCCTTCCATGCCTAAAATATCTTTGAAAGATCAAATAGAGTCGTCTAGGAGAAACAATTCGACTTTTCAACCCACTTTGTGTCAACCAAGTCAACCTTTACCACCTCCATATGTTGATACCACTTTTTCAAGTCCTTCTGTCACTCCTAAGCCGATATCCATTGCTCAGCATATTGCTCAATCTCGCAGCCGATCTTTCACCCCTCTCCACTCATCTAGTTCTAGGGATCCGCACGACTATTCACCTTTTTATCCATATGTTTACCCTACCCCTGTCCAATCACCCACTTCCTACCAGTCCTACCCGATCTTCCTACCTTCACTAGACACTGCTTCTGCACAGCCTTTTGGGAGTTTCACATATCCAAACAATTTCGAATCTTTTTCCGAAACCTCCTTACCACCTAAGTCTAGTTTGGAAGAGGCGTTGGAGGCGTATATCGCAGCAACAAACAAAATGGTTAGGAATGTGGAAGCGTCCGTGGCCGCCCTTATGCAACCTGCTGAACCGGTAGCTAGTTTTCCGCTAGCTCCAAATTTTTAAATATATGAGGAGGCGGTTGGACTGAGTGAGAATGAGAGAGGATTTCCAAATCAAACCTACCCTTACCCAATTGAAGCCCATAACTCCAGTTTTCCATCGAATGTCCTAAATGATTCACAAGTTCAAAATAAAAACGAGTTGTGCGACTTTGTAGTGTTTGATTTGCCAAATTGTGAGGAACCCCCTTCGAGTGAAACATCACCTAATCCGTTTGACCTTTACACTTCCACTCTAGAACCTACATTGATAAACATCCATGCTTTTGAGGAGGTGTCTAAAGAAATTGACTTTCACTTGATTGAGGATATAGACGCCGGGAATATTTCGGATGATGAACCTGTCGATTTAATTGAAATTTTATGTTCAAATCATCATCCCGAGTTATTAAATGTTTCTCCCGAATCACATATGCGTCTTGATTTTGATGATAATGGCATGGATGAATTGAATATTGAGGAGAATTATGAGGATAATATTGAGGAAAGTGGTGAGGATCATATTGAGGTTGAACCATTTTTCTTTGATGTGTCGGATTTTCCAATTCATCCTCTTGAACCTTTACCTAAATCACCCTCCCTCTTTTCCATCGTTCTGACCACGCCTCATTTCACACTTGACGACTGTGAGCTTGAAAACTTTTCCTTCGAATCTGACACAGTTCTCACAGCCGATGACACTTACAAGTGTTTCACTTTTTCGGACGATGTTGAAGTCTCACCGCCCGAGTTTGAGTCCTTTGCATTTTCAGATGAGTTAGTTAATCCATCAGACTCGGTTGCTTACAGTCGTTTCAAACAATTGATGGAATCTTTCCAGTTCGACACAGTTTACTACGGTGAGAATGAGACCATCCCTAATTCACTCCATTTCGTCTCTCCTATTGTCCCGACCGTACAAATAACCGTTACGCTTTCATCTCCTATACCAAGTTCGACGTACCCATGTTTTCTTGCGAATCTTGAGGGATTTGATCTTATTTCTCGACGAGTAGATAGGTTAGCGCAATCGCTTATAACATATCGGTCATCACATATTGCGCTAATTTATTCACTCAATTTACACCCTCAAGATCGTACTCCACTTCCTTCTTCTTTTCGCCATTCTTCTCCCCTACCGAGACCATATTCTACCATTCTTCTTTCCACACGGTCTCGCGTGCTTCTCATTTTCTTGCACCAACTCAACCATTTCCACGATAAGATTTTTGAATGGTTGGTGCTAATTTTTGGCTTGTACAAGGCCAAGCTTAAGTTTGGGGGAATCTTTGTATATATGTATATATTTTTTTGTTTTCTTTTCTATAATTAAAAAAAATTCAAAACATTAAAAATATAAAAATTATAAATAAATAAACAGGGGAGTGCCGGTATTTTGACCCTCTTAGTTTAGCATGACAGTGAGGACACTGTCAAGTTTAAGTTTGGGGGTATGCTCGGTACGTCTTCTTCCTTCGCATTCATTTGTACATATTTTTGCATTTGCATATTTATTTGAAAAACCTATAAAAGTTGAAAAATTTTTAAAAAATTTAAAAATTAATGTATTCAATTTTGGCTAATTTGACTAGAGTTTGACAGATAGGTTAACTAGCTAGGAACAACTAAATCTTAGATTTAGTGAATTAAAAACCCTAAAGATAACCTTCCTTAAAGTTTAGCGGTAGAAAGTATATGCCTTGTAGTTTATTTAGAAATAGGCAAATTTTAAGTTCACTTCTTGGGCTAAGTCGAAACAAGGGAAGAGTATTGATGTTCTTATTAGAGTATAAGTTCAAAAAATAGTTCCTAGTATAAGTCTAGATTCTGAAAATGTATACCCTACAATTTGCACAATCACGCACCTTGAAACTTGGAATAGTAGAAAAGACCTTGAAGTGCTCTTGTCTAAAGTCCTTAGTACAATGAAAATAAAGAATAAAAAAGTGAATAAAGAATAAAAAAAATGGACACTGGTTTTTGTGATTACTTAAGGCTGCAAAAATAGAAAAATATTTAGCGAGGGTGCTTCATCACCTAGTGCCTTAGACCAACTGGTTTGGGAGTCACTGCTAAAGCCTTGGGTGTTGCAAAACTAGGAAGTACGCTTTAAAGTGCTAACGCATCTTGTAATCGGTTCTTGGTACCTCAAGAAGTATTAACGGTCGCATGAAGGATGTGTAAGCAAATTTCATTTAAAAAATCACTAATTAATAAGTGCTATGGACAATGGACGAGAGTATTTTTGCTTGATTTGAATTTCTAAGTGTAGGGGTGATCTATACACACACGTAGGGATATGTGATTGGAATTTAGATAAGAGAAAGGAATGAAAAATAGAACTTATATCTTTAATAGAGTTGATAGAAATTCCTAATTCGAGATGGAATCCTAGAAGGAAAACTTAAGAGATGCCGAAAGCTATGTAAGTCTATAGGATATATATAATCTTAAGTTAAATAATGAGGAAGTGTGAAGAATGTGGGTGGATAATTTGCGAGTCAAAAGATAATAGAATTCCTTGTTAGAAAACCTAAATGAAGAACAAAAGTCAATGGGCCGAGTTGATAGGATTTTGTGGGTGTAATCCGCTGAAAACCCTCAGGAGACAACACTCCTCCTACTAGGGACACCTAGAGGTTTAACGGCTTGTTGCACGTGCTCAGTGCAATCGTGTTTCCCTGCGAAAGTGTGGTTAGGATTTTAGTGAATAAAAATAAGTTTGCTCGAGGACGAGCAAAAGATAAGTTTGGGGGTATTTGTTCACACCATAATATTGCATTATTATATTCCCCATTCTTTTTCTTTTTATTAATAAACAGGTACTTTTGACCCATGTCTGCTACATGTTACAGGTTACAGGTTCTGGGAGCAAAAACAGTGAAAAACACAAAAGACGGCACAAAAGAAGGATTTTTGACCAACAAATGGGAAGATCTTAGTAAAGCCTAGAAGAAGAACGGTTCACCATCAACAAGGCAACGCAAGATCCAAATTATCAAAGCGAACGGTTAAAAAGCCATTGCAAATTGTTCACTGAAGATCTGGAACGAACCTAGAATCCCAAATGGAAAAAGATATATATAACATAGAAGCCCAAGCCACTAGAAATCGGCCCAAGAAAACAAGAAGTCCAATTCCTTCTTTTGGCCGCGGAACCGCGGCCAAACCAGGCCTCGGGCTGCGGTTCCGCGGCGGTATAGGGCAATCAAGAGATAAAAGATTTATCAAAATGCGGCGGCGGCTTTGACTAGTCAACTTAAGGCTATTTTTGTAATTGTAGACATGCGGGTCAAATGTAACCCTAGGGTTTCCTATTCTCTATAAATAGGAACTCTAAATCATTATAATTTCTCATGCCTCCCTATGCCTCCCTTTAATGAATAAAATTTAGAAATCTTTTGGAGAGCATCGGTGTTTCTTCTCCATTCAGAAATTCAGATCTGACAAACCTGCATGGATGATTGGAGGGATGCATCTGTAAGTAATTTAATTTCTTGCCCTAGTGTAGATTTAAATTCCTTGCCCTAGGTAGATTTAATTTCATGCCCTAGGAACTTGTTTAGAGTTAGCTTTGGGGAAGGATTTTGAGAGATGAGATCTCTCATCCCTTTCTTACCCACCAAATATTTACAATAGGACTCCATGCATACATGCACATACCGCTCCCTACGGCACTCTATCCCTCGAGATAGCGGTGATACCGTAGTATAAAGGCCCGGGTGTGATGTTTTCCATGGAGGTTAGGGTAAGGATCTCTAAAGGAAGGACAAGAACCTAGAGGAAGGATCATCTTCCCGAACGGATCTAATCCCCTTTATTGATAATTACCATAACTCCTAACAGATCTTCATTCGGGTATAGAAAGCGTTGAGATTTAATTACATTTCCAAACCATCCCTAAACCTAGCCCTAGCAAGAGTAGATCTAGATAATTTTCCTAGGTTAATTAGGTTTTTAGATTTAATAATCAATCCGAACACCCTTCGGAATTAACTCGTATGCGCGAATCGGAAATTCAAAAAATCCCTGTGGACCGACCCGTACTCACCGGCTAGCTTCATGCGACGCCGTTCTTGATTGCGGTTACAAATATTTTTGATCTATCTTTTAGAAAGCGCAAGCACGCTAAATCATTCAATCAGGAATCACACAAGACTCTATGACGATCTCGGGTCTACAGACTAACCTGTACCAGTGTCACCAGAGAACTGCCATCTGACGTAAGGTATAATACCATCTGGGAGTTCTCGGCGAGTCCGTCCAGTGTACGCAGTCTCCACTGACACCCGTATATCATCTCTGATGTCAAACACCAATGGATATGGGATAATCCATCGCCCATCTGTCTGGGTCGAGAAGGTATACCCTAGTCTACTCTGGTATATCGATGCCCCGTCTCGATACACCCACGACTAGGGACCTTGAAGGATGTACTTATGGACTAACATGTCCCCACTAGTATCATCCGCATCATAGTCCAGGTAGTCAAGTACACATCCTAAGGGATTTACCAACATGTAACAGAGAGACAATCAGTATACACGTTAAGGTAAAGAGTAACCAGATAGCATACTATCATGCCGAGCAAGAAAGTCCTCCCTATATATGTCCCAGCATCCACTACAATATACATCCTATGTACAGTACTGGCCTCTAGGGCATACATATAACTAACAATCTCCCACATGCACTAGGGCCATCTATAGCAGTGGTTGAAGTATCTCATACTCAACCATCCCATAAAAGTCTCTCTCTGGGAAAAGGCCTTTGTGAGTGGATCCGCCGTGTTGTCCTCTGAGTCTGCTCTCCTAACGTCGATCACCTTGGAGATCAGCCATCTTCATGATCAGGTGATACTGCCTTAGATTATGTATGGATCATTGATGGGACGGACGTTCCTTGGCATAAGCCACAACTCCATTGTCACACAATGGGAGGAACTAAGTTCATCTCATGAACAAATATACATCCAGAATGCCTCTTTGGTAGCATCATAAGTAGCGATGTATCCAGCCTTTATCGTCTAGTATGCCACGGTATCTAGCTTGGACCTCTTCTAACATACCGTCCCTTTACTGAGGGTAAAGACAATGCCTGTGACTGACAGTCAGTCGCCCTTATCACACTGGAACCCTTCCAGTGATTCTCCCCAGGACCAATTGATACCATCTCACTACAGCTAGTGAGTATCCTAATATCCAATTAGATCTATCTCATAGATCCAAAACCCAGGATTTAGTAGGTATCACTTTGATCCTATATGGAGAATCATTGTGATAAGCGGAGATTGACCGAGCGTAGCATAGGAAACTCCTTCCCTATCAAGAGTATGTCATCCACGTACTCTACGAGGATCACTACCATACTCCCTACTACGTATTTATATATACAAGGTTCATCTACCATTTTTATGATGTCAAACTGTTTGACTAACTCATCAAAACAGATGTTCCAACTCCGCGATGCCTGCTTCATCACATAAAACATCTTGCACACGTTTCCGCTGCTCCCACTGTCTACGAAGCCCTCTGGCTGTGTACTTATAGATGCTCTCTTCCAAAACATCATTTTAGAAGAGCTGTCATGACACCCAACCACCAGATATCGTAGTCATGGTATGTAGCCGTGGAAAGTAGGATCTGGATGGACTTAAGCATAGATCCTTAGAAAAGGTTTCAACATAATCCATACCTGGTCAATGATGCAAACCTTTAACAAGTCTAGCTTTGAAAGTCTCAACTTTTCCATGTACACCAAGTAATCTTCTCAAGATATACTTGCCCCTGATGGGGATTTAACCCTTCAGATATAGCAACTAAAGTCCATACTTTGTTGGTGTATAAGGATTCCATCTCAGATCGCTAAGCATCCAGCCATTCTGACAGAGTCCCACTCTTGATGGCCAGGTCGAAACTAGTTGGGTCATCATCTCATGATGCAATCCTCGCTCCCACTGTCATAGAGAAACAGAAGTATCTCTCAGGTGGGTGAGGAACCCTACTAGATCAGCGGAGAGGCTGAGGTTCGTTGGTTACTATTGAATCTTTCGGTTCTACCAAATCATCAGCTGCAGTTTGTATAGCTGGAACATTTCCAGTTCTACATAACAGACCTTGTCTCGAGCTTGTCCGGATTTTGCTTTTAGACATAGGCCGGACAACCCCAAATCTTAACTAACTTAAGATATGGGCTCTTCCCTTTCCATATCACATATGAAGTGGTAGGCAACTGATTTGATCGAAACCCTATTCAATAGGTATGCAATTTCATAAGTGCATAACTCCCAAAAGGAAATAGGTAACTCAGTAGTACTCATCATAGAGCACACCTTATCATATAGGGTGTGATTGCTCCGCCCCGATATACCATCGTGCTATGGTGTATACGGAGGAGTAATGCTGAGAGAGAATCTCATTCTCCTTTAGAATAGTCCAGGATTTCCGTGCTCAAGTATTCTCCTCCTCGATCACATCAAAGGACATAATACTTATACCCGTATTTTGGTTCTTTACTTCTAACTTATATTCTATGAATATCTCAAAAGGTTCGGACTTGTGTTTCAACAGGAACATATGTCTGAATCTTGAGAGATTATCAGAGAATGTAATGAAGTACAAAGAACCGGTCTTGGCATGTGTAGACAGGGGACTTTCATACATCAACATGTATCATCCCAAGAGTACACTAACTCTTTCTCTGTTTGCAGTAAACAGAGCTATGTTCATCTTATCTCTTTGACATGACTGGCAGGTTTCATAAAATGTAAATTCAAACTGATTTAAATATGCATCTAAATGTAACTTTAGCTAGTCGGGTCACATTTATCTGACATAGTCTACAATACCTCAAGAAGGATCTGTTCAATTCTGAACTATTCCTCTTGTGTGTGTTCCGTATACTTAGAACTGTAGTTTGATTTAGAACGTTAATGCTTTTAGATAACGTGTCTGAACCGATCAACTTTTGATATAGGAAATGTTCAAAACATTATCGAACAATACAAAATTTTATCATTTCTTTACTTATAAAGAGAGTGATATGATTTTGTATATCAGGTTTGGTATCTAATAACATTCATTCAGAATCAATGTATTAGTAATACAGGGTGACAGTGACCAACAAACTTGGCTGCAACACTTGCCCCGTTTTCTGTCTCATGAAACTTATCACCCGTTCTCAGTTCTCTACCTATCTGTAGCCCTATGTAATAGATTATATATCTGGGATCCTGATCCGGTATCAAATACCCAGGACGTAGAGGATACAGAGAAACAGTTCTTTGTAACGAACACACCCGAAGATGATGCATCAACATGCACTTTCTTCGTTTGGGCGGCATGGGAATCTTGGTATTCCCCTATTTCCTGCTCTGTCTTATAACAATTATAAGTTGGAGCGGGACCAACGTTCCCTAGCTCAGTATAACAAGCGGGTTCGGTCAATACATCCGTATTATTATCTTGATTAAGGCGTGACATGGTCGCAACCTAGAGAGAGAGAGAAGAAAACACTCTGCGTGCGCTCTTGCAAGATCAGATTGGTTATTATTTTATCTAATCAGGATGGCTCCCACTGTTTTTATCAAATCTTCCTTCAAACCCTAAAAGGAAAGACTAGCGGGGATTAATTACATGCTACAAGTTCACCAATCTTTCAGCCAGGCCAGTGTCGGTACTTTAAGAGAGGTCCCCCGTGCTTCCGCACGAACCTAATTACAGTAAACCTCGTTTTCCCAGAGGCGTAACCCCGTTGACACCTTTCTAGACACCTACTTGATTGGCTAATTGTAATGTGTAAAACTCTCCCAGGAGTAACAATTACTCGCAGTGGGTATCGGGATTCAACTATCTCATAGAAGGTATGCAATCTCATTGCAAATTTCAACACTTGAAATTCCCGATAATATTTTGCCCCAAGCGATCTATGACCTTGACTGAGTCAACAAACCATAGACCGCAAGTAAAGTTCAACCCGTCATTTCTCGATTGAATTAAACCCACCCGCTCGACCCTTGACTGAGTCAACAAGACCGCACGACTACCCTAGTCCAATCACATCATATGCTTTGCAGATAAGCACTAATCAGCTACCGCACACTACGCCTTGACTGAGTCAACAAACGCAGCACGAATACTAACTATTACTTATCTGAAATGACGGAGGGCTACGACAGGTTTTTAAGAAAACCTTTTGCGTAATGAACTTTATATCGTTGTAGAATCAAATGATTTTAAAATGGAGTGTTTTTTACGCTTTTCTAGTTTTGCTAAAGGGGTCACTCCCGGTGAAGGGATCGTCGGCCCTTTCCTCGTCGAATGAGGTGCGGGATATATCATATCTATCACTGTGCAAAGCAGACACTATAGAAGCAATCAAAAGACAAACCGAGAGTTGTAGCATCTGCCAGTTATTGCTAAAGGAGTCACTCCCGGTGAAGGGATCTCGGTCCTTTCCTTATCGAATAAGGTGCAGGAAGTTCTACAAGGAACACCTCGTTGCAAAGCAAGAACTGTAGCTACCTGTTTTATTGAAAATTCGATTCCACAACATCTTAGGTTTCTTTTATTTCATTAATCATATTAATGAAGTCCCATCATTTAAATTACCTAAACATCACAGATAAATACGACGTACACTTATGCCATCCGCATTCGCCTCGATGTCCCCTCGTGCACCGTTAGGTTAGGTAAATAACGACAGAGCGGGGCAGGGCTAGCACGGGTGTAAAACATAAGTAACGCCTATATAATATATCATATATACTATATACAGTATTTATCACAGAACATATCAAATGATCACATCACAGATATCGCAGCAGAAAATATCATATGAAATATTGGATATACTAGGACGTCCGTGTTTTCAATACGAGCCAGTATAAAACACGGATTCCACGGTCGCGATGAATAGCCAAACCCACACCCCTAGACCCCTACGAGAGCGGCAAGCAACCCTACCAATTCTAGAGTTAGGAGACCCGGACTCGACTCCTCGAGTTAGTCTCCCACTGGACTCCAGAACGCGGTTACTTGTGCCCTCCTCCTTGGGTCTATCCTAGTGCGGAAAAGTAAATAATATATAAAAGGTGACATCTTCCGCAACCTGGAAGTGCCCCAATAAAAGAATATTACATACAAGTTTTTACATGAATAAAAATGAAAAACACTCATCTCAAATAAAAATCCCCCGGCTATTCAAACACGACGATCCAATATAACATATCCAGCAACACATAACATCACATGTCATCAACGTAAGTAAACATGCGTATCCCAATTGTCGTTGACATATAGCAACAAAACCGGCGATATCACATATTACACTTACGGTCACAGAAAAGAAAGTGTAAAACTACAACAGTTGGAATCCGCAACCTCTTTAGACATCGCATGCCCAATCAAATGAATTCCTTAGAAATCACATGCCTAACAATTATAAACCCCGCATTTTAGTCTCATTATCGAAAAATCTTTTCAATATAAAGTGGGGCAATTCAACAGGATTCCTGACATTCTGATCGAATGCTCGTCGCAAACTTTAGTAGACGGCTGCACCCCTAATGCCGTCGACGAAGTGCACCAAGGCGGAACACCGCTGCCGCGAGCACCCGAACGGATACTTTCGGCGATGGGGTTCTCCTACAGTCACTTAGTCGGGGCTATGGGGTGAGGCTGTCTATTAAGTTTACCGGTGAGTATCCGCGTACGCTACGAGATTGCGACGGACTTTTGATCACATCAAAATTCCGTGGCAACCGATCAAGTGAGACTAAACTGTTATGTTTATAACATTCAAATCAGTTATCTCATAACTACTTGTGGATTCCAAATATTGCATCACATTCCAGATAAATAGAAAATGTTAAACTTTCCGATCGAACAGTCAAACACCCAAGTTTTCCCGATACAGCTCAACACATGATATAAGTTTAAAAACATTCGGTTCATGCCTCAGTACCAACGGTCCAGCCGTAGAAGGGTCAAGCCAACGCCTCACATGTGGCACGCCGTACTGCCCTAAACCCGAAGGTTCAAAGGGCAGTTCAAGACGGTCACATAATCGAGTTAAGGTTTGTCGTCTTCTAGAGGGTCCATCGCATTACTTGCACTACTTAGAACGTCTTCAAACCACGGAAAAATCCAACACTTGGAAATTTCCCGACAGGGGAAAAGGTGGGTATTTATATCCGGTCGAACTTTTTAACATATTCAAAAATTATCCGGAAAACACATAGACCAAATTAGACAATCCGATCGAATAATCGAATCCCCAAAACAATCCCAGAAAACTAAACAGTGGAGTATGTTTTAAAAATTCCCAGAAGACACAGCACTACTAGAAAAGAATTACTGTGCATACCACGTGGCCTAACTCACCAATATGGCCGCGGAACCGCCGCGCAAGCCAGGGTGGGGCAGCGGTTCCGCGGCGCTTTGGTCGAGTTAGAGTCACGTGCTTCACAGTAACTCCTACAATTCCCTGCTGAATTTTTTGGCAATTTTTAATTCACAAAAATCCAAATTTTCAGAAAATTTCCAGAGAGTGGTTTGAGTTAGGGTTTCGGGGTTCGTTCGGATTTCTAACGTCGTCTACACTTCGCCTAAGGCTCTAGCTAGGCTCTGATACCACTGTAGGGTTTCTAGGCACACTAATGAGGTCTCAAAAGGCATCAACCATGCCAATTTGAAATTTTTCAGGTGCCTACAAACCCTAATACGGATCGTTAACTAGATAATAAGGCGATAACTGAACAAGTAAACAACTTTACCAAGAAGTGAAAGGAAATACAACCTTTGTAGGTCCGGTCCTCCACCTCCATAGCTCTGTGATGAAGTCCCTCCGCTGTACCCTTCGGATCCCGGACTCTCGCAGTGGTTTCATCGAAAGAATGATCGGGCTAGGTCGTCGACTTCGATGCCGAAGATGATCTACGTCGAGGCAACACAAGATCAAGCTCCCACTTCACCAAGTCATGAAACTTGTGAAGAAAACACCCTATACTACTTGGCAAGAGGTAGAGGATGAAGAAATAGGAAGTGGGTTCACTTTAGAATTGGATTTCTCACTCTTTTTCTCAAGTTGCCATTAATGGTAGCAAGCTTTTCTTCATTGTTGAAGAAGAAGAAGAAGAAAGAAAAGAATTATGATAAGTATAAAATGAATTATCTTATCATATAGCAACCATAGTTAGGTGTAGAGAATAAACTAAGGTTAGGTTTAATGGTTAGGTTAAGGCTAAGAGACAAAATGGTCAAAGCTTCATGAAGTTTCATGAAAGAAACAAAAACTAGCCACCATTTTATTCTTGCCTTAAAATGAATTAATAAAAATAAATAGATAATTAAATCAAAACCCTAACCATTAAGATAACCATGGTTTAATCATACACACTCAAGCTATCATGTATCATCAAACATGATACAATCAAATGTACAAAAGTATATCACATATACAATGTGCACATCAAGTGAGAAAATCCATTTAAAGTGAACCAATACTAGTTAATGCAAAGTAATATATCAAATATATAATTATGCATTAAATCATTAAATCAACACTTGATTTAACGATCCGGTCATATCTCATATAACCGACTAATATCCAATGCCTCGGCTTATCGAATCAATCCTTGAATCGATAACTAGGTTATATCGCATACAACCAATCGATACATTCATCGCGAGAATGGAATACGGTATCACATACACGCATTATTCTCGGTCCCGCACATATCTCATATGCGCTCCTATTTCATTTTGCTTGAGCCAGGAAACCTCTGTGTAGGACTCTAAAGACTCGTCAATACGCCGGCAGCAGGTGATGATCATATCAAACACCCACAAGTCGCAAGCGGTCTGCTCAACGTAACGGCCACCCGGGTATTGATCGATCAGAAGATCGACGAGCAAGCCCGCTCACACTCCTGTGAATCCAACCAGTAACACTTACCGTACAGTCCGGTCTGTTCGTCTGATATGTCGCATATCTCGCCTAGGGATGGTAAACGTCAGACCCCAATAGCTCGATAAGTCGCGTCGATATGAGGTCTATAACAGTTCGAGAAACTACTGGTAACACTTACAGTAAATCTCAGCAACCCTGGCCAGGGATTTCCGGTTATAGCCAATCGAACACAGTGCAACATCAACTCCCTATACTGGGAGAGACGAATCCCCTCCTATCGCTCATTGCCTCCATGTGATTCGGGACTGTACCCAAAAGCCACCGTTTTGCACGCCCTCTTGGACGTGGTAAGGTGGAAATCAAAGCATAGTGGGAATCACACAAGACTCTATGACGATCTCGGGTCTACAGACTAACCTGTACCAGTGTCACCAGAGAACTGCCATCTAACGTAAGGTATAATACCATCTGGGAGTTCTCGGCGAGTCCGTCCAGTGTACCCAGTGTCCACTGAGCACCCGTATATCATCTCTGATGTCAAACACCAATGGATATGGGATCATCCATCGCCCATCTGTATGGGTCGAGAAGGTATACGCTAGTCTACTCTGGTATATCGATGCCCCGTCTCGATACACCCACGACTAGGGACCTTGAAGGATGTACTTATGGACTACCATGTCCCCACTAGTATGATCCGCATCATAGTCCAGGTAGTCAAGTACACATCCTAAGGGATTTACCAACATGTAACAGAGAGACAATCAGTATACACGTTAAGGTAAAGAGTAACCAGATAGCATACTATCATGTCGAGCAAGAAAGTCCTCCCTATATATGTCCCAGCATCCACTACAATATACATCCTATGTACAGTAATGGCCTCTAGGGCATACATATAACTAACAGATGTATTCAGCCTCCATCGTCGAGTCTGCCACGGTTTCCTGCTTGGAACTCTTCCAGCTAACCACCCCTCCGTAAAGGGTAAAGACAAATCCCGACTGCGACTTAGAGTCGTCCTTATCACTCTGGAAGCTCGAATCGGTAAATGACTCCACTTGGAGTTCTCCATTACCATACACCAAGAGCATCTCTTTAGTCCTTCGTATGTACTTGAGAATGCTCTTCACAGCCGTCCAGTGACTCTCTCCAGGATCAGCTTGATACCTACTCACTACACTTAGTGAGTATGCTACATTGGGTCTGGTACATAGCATCGCATACATGATAGAGCCTACAGCCGAAGCATAGGGTATCCCTTGCAAGCGAGCTCTCTCCAAATCAGTCTTGGGAGACATCTCTTTGGAGAGAGTGACTCCAGAGATCGTGGGCAAATTCCCACGCTTGGATTCTTCCATACTAAACCTCTTTAGTATGGTGTTAATGTACCTGGATTGGGACAATCCCAATATCCATTTGGATCTATCTCTATAGATCCTAATTCCCAATATGCAGGAGGCATCACCAAGATCTTTCATTGAGAATCTTTGTGATAAGAAGAGCTTGACCGATTGCAGTATAGGAATATCATTTCCTATCAAGAGTATATCGTCCACGTACAATACGAGGAAGACAATCTTACTCTCTGCTACCTTCTTGTAAATACAAGGTTCATCTACGTTTTTGACGAAATCAAACTCTTTGATAACGACGTCAAAGCAGATGTTCCAACTCCGCGATGCTTGCTTCAATCCATAAATGGATTTAAGCAGCTTGCACACCTTCCCGCTGCTCCCACTATCTACGAAGCCCTCTGGCTGAGTCATGTACACGCACTCTTCTAAATCACCGTTTAGAAAGGCGGTCTTAACATCCATTTGCCAGATTTCGTAATCATGATATGCAGCGATGGCAAGCATGATCCGGATGGATTTAAGTATAGCCACTGGAGAAAAAGTTTCGTCATAGTCCACTCCTGGTCTTTGACGAAAACCCTTTGCAACAAGTATAGCTTTGAAAGTCTCCACTTTCCCATCTACACCAAGTTTTTTCTTGAAGATCCACTTGCTCCCAATGGGTTTTACCCCTTCAGGAGCATCTTCCAAAGTCCATACTTTGTTGGTGTACATGGATTCCATCTCGGACCGCATAGCATCCAGCCATTTCACTGAGTCCCCACTCGTGATGGCCTGCTCGAAGCTAGTTGGGTCATCATCGTCCATGATGCAATCCTCGCTCCCACCATCCATGAGAAAACCGTAGTATCTCTCAGGTTGGCGAGGAACCCTACTAGATCGGCGGAGTGGCTGGGGTTCATTGGGAATTACGGAATCCTCTGGTTCCACCAAATCTTCTGTTGCAGCTTTTGTAGCTGGAACCTCTTCCAGTTCTACCTCATGACCACTAATCTCTTTTTCAAGAAATTCCTTTTCTAAAAAGGTGGCATGCCGAGAAACAAACACTCTTTGTTCCTCAGGGTGGTAGAAGATATAACCTTGTGAATTCTTGGGATATCCTATAAATTTGCATAGAACAGACCGTGCCTCGAGTTTGTCTGGATTTTGTCGTTTGACATAGGCTGGACAACCCCATATCTTAACATAGTTAAGATATGGTCTCTTCCCTTTCCATATCTCATATGGAGTGGTAGGCACAGATTTGGTGGGGACCATATTCAATAGATGTATGGTTGTTTCAAGTGCATACCCCCAGAAGGAAATAGGCAACTCAGCTGTGCTCATCATGGAGCGCACCATATCTAATAGGGTGCGGTTCCTCCGTTCTGATACACCGTTGTGCTGTGGTGTATATGGAGGAGTAAGTTGAGAGAGAATCCCATTCTCTTTTAGGAAGTCCAGGAATTCACTGCTCAAGTATTCACCTCCTCAATCAGATCGAAGGATTTTAATACTTTTTCCGGTTTGGTTCTCGACTTCTTGTTTATATTCTCTAAATTTCTCAAAAGCTTCAGACTTGTGTCTTATCAAGAACACATGTCCGTATCTTGAGAGATCGTCAGTGAATGTAATGAAGTACGAAGAACCATCCCTGGCATGTGTAGACATGGGACCGCATACATCACTATGTATCAGTCCCAAGAGTTCTGTAACTCTTTCTCCGTGTCCCGTAAACGGAGTTTTGGTCATCTTGCCTTTGAGACATGACTGGAAAGTGTCATAAGATGAAAATTCGAACGGTTTCAAATATACATCTTTATGCAACTTAGCAAGTCGTGTCGCATTGATGTGACCTAGTCTATAATGCCACAAGAAGGATTCGTTCAGATCTGAACTCTTCCTCTTGTGTGTGTTTGTTATACTCAGAACTGTTGATTGATTTAGAACATAAATGCCATTGCACAACGTGCCTGATCCAACCAACTTTTTGTTACGGAAAATGTTCATAACATTATCCTGTAATACAAAATTATATCCCTCTTTGCTCAATAAAGAAACCGATATAATGTTGCATATCAGGTTCGGCATGTAATAGCATTCGTTCAGAACCAATGTATTACCAGTTGGTAATGCAAGGTGATATTCCCCGACAGTCTTAGCTGCAACAATTGCACCATTTCCAACTCTAATGTCTTTATCACCTTCTCCAAGTTCTCTACCTTTCCTGAGCCCATGTAACTGATTACATATGTGGGATCCTGACCCAGTATCTAATACCCAGGACGTAGGGCAAATGGAGAAACAGTTCTCTGTAACGAACACACCCGAAGAAAATGCATCAACATGTACTTTCTTCATTCGGGTGGCGTGGGAATCCTGGTATTCCCTATATCCTGTTCAGTCCTATAACTCTTATAAGAAAGAACGGAACCAACGTTACCCAGCACAGTATAACATGCGGGTTCGGTCAATACATCCATATTATTATCTTGATTAAAGCATGACATGGTCGCTACCTGGAGAGAGAGAGAAGAAAATACTTTAGCGTATGCTCTTGCAAGATCAGATTGGTTATTATCTCATCTGATCTGGATGGCTCCCACTGGTTTTTATCAAATCTTCCTTCAAACCCTAAAAGGAAAGACTAGCCGGGATTAATTACACCTTACAACTTCGTCGATCTTTCAGCCAGGCCAGTGTCGGTACTTTGAGGGAGGTTCCCCGTGCTTTCGTACGGACCTAATTAAAGTAAACCTCATTTTCCCAGAGGAGTAACCCCGTTGACACCTTTCTAGACACCTACTTGATCGGCTAATTGTCTTGTGTAAAACTCTCCCAGGAGTAACAATTACTCGCAGTGGGTATCAGGATCCAACTTTCTCATAGAAGGTATGCAATTTCATTGCAAATTTCAACACTTGAAATTCCCGATAAGGTTTTGCCCCTAACGTGCTATGACCTTGACGAAAGCCAACAAACCACAGCTCGCTAGTCAGTTCAACCCGTACATTTCTTGACTGAATTAAACCCACCCGCACGACCCTTGACGAAAGCTAACAAAGCCGTACGACTACCCTAATCCAGTCGCATCATATGCAGCAAATAAGCAGCATATAGCTACCGCACACTACACCTTAATGAAAGCCAACAAATGTAGCACGAATACTATATACAACTTATCTGAAATGACGGAGGGCTATGACAGGTTTTTCTGAAAACCTATTGCGTAATGAACTTGATATCGTTGTAGAATCAAGTGAAGTTTTGAAATGGATTGATTTTGAGGCTTTTCTAGTTTTGCTAAAGGGGTCACTCCCGGTGAAGGGATCGCCGGCCCTTTCCTCGTCGAATGAGGTGCGGGATATATCATATATATCACTGTGCAAAGCAGAAACTATAGAAGCAATCAAAAGACAAACCGATTGTGTAGCATCTTCCAGCTATTGCTAAAGGGGTCACTCCTGGTGAAGGGATCTCGGCCCTTTCCTGATCGAATAAGGTGCAGGGTATATCATATATACCGCTATGCAAAGCAAAACTGTAGCTACCCTTTTTATTAAAATTTGATTCTACAACATCTTTTAGGTTTCTTTTCTTTCATTAATCACATTAATGAAGTCCCATCATTTAACTCACCTAAACATCACAGATAAATACGACGTACACTTATGCCATCCGCATTCGCCTCGATGTCCCCTCGTGCACCGTTAGGTTAGGTATCTAACGGCAGAGCAGGCAGGGCTAGCGCGGGTGTAAAACATAAGTAACGCCTATATAATATATCATATATACTATATACTGTATCCATCACAGAACATATCTAATGATCACATCACAGATATCGCAGCAGAAACATAGATATAATGTAGGATATACTAGGACGTCCGTATTTAGTATTTAGCCAACAATAGAAAATACGGATTCCACAGTCGCGATGAATAGCCAAGCCCACACCCTGGACCCCTACGAGAGCGACAAGCGATCCCTACCAATTCTGGAGTTTAGGAGGACCCGGTCTCGACTCCTCGAGATGGCCTCCCACTGAACCCCAGAACCCGGTCACCTGTGCTCCCCTCCTTGGGGTCCATCCTAATGCGGAAAAGTAAATAATATACAACACAGATGGCATCGACCTCAACCCGGAAGTGCCCCAAATAAAAGAATATTACATTACATTTGAATTTACATGAATGAAAATATAAAACTCTCATCTCACATAAACCCCCCGGCTATTCAATCGCGACAATCCTGCACACCATATCTCAGCAACACATAATATCTCATATCATCAACGTAAGTGAGTATGCGTTCCCCAATTGTCGTTGATGTATAGCAACGAAACTGGCGATATCGACATACTACACTTACGGTCACAGAAAAGAAAGTGTAAAACTGCAATATCTGGAATCCATATTCTTTTTAGACATCGTAAATGCGAAATATCACATACTTCGTATTTCATGTCCAACTATATGAATTCCACATATTGCATCACATTCCAGATAAATAGACGGTATTAAAGTTTTCGAACGAACGATTAAATATCCAAGATTCACTAAAGCTCAACACTTGAGCGGAGTTCAAAAACCTGGAGTGTAGACACAGTGGTAGCGGTCCAGCCATAGAAGGGTCAAGCCAACGCCTCACATGTGGCACGCCGTACTGCCCCCAAACCCTAAGGTTCAAAAGGCAGTTCATGACGGTCACATAATCGAGTTAAGGTTTGTTGTCTTCTAGAGGGTCCACCACAAACAAACTTGCATGTATTTCCGAAGATTTTAAACCCCGTGAAAAATGAACAAATGATACTCGTTCAAACACTTCAATACATTCTAATTAATCCGAAAAGTCATGAAATCAAATTCCGATCGAATCGACGAGTCCAAAACCATCTCCAGAATTTACAGAACTAAATTCAGATTAAAAATACTCCAGAACAATATACAAGCCGTGTATTAGTTACTGTACAAAAACCACACCATGATCCAACAGAACGGCGGCGGAACCGCGGCCTAAGCAGGCTATTGCCGCGGTTCCGCGGTCGAATTAACAGATCATGTCCTCGTTTTTTACAGTAACTCTTATATTTACCTGCTGGATTTTTTTGCATATTTTTAATTCTGAAAATAACCAGTTTTTGAAAATGTCTAGAGAGCACTAAAAACCCGTATTTTCCGGTTCGATCGGAGTTTTAACTTCGTTAAAGTGTCCGCCTAATGTTCTAGGTTGGCTCTGATACCAATGTAGGTCAGGCAGCCACCCCATCCAATGGGGTTGCCGTGGCACCAACGGGTCCCTCAGCCGCTACTTTTTACGCATGCCCCCTCGCGAGGACTACAACACGCCGGAACACCTTCCGGTCTCGGGACACCCTGGGGGTAAGAGCCTATGCTTCGCCACACTGTCACACAGTGAGAACCCCCCATAGGTCGACATCCAATGCCTAGTAGCTCTGATACCACTGTTGGGTTAGCCTAGCACCTCATGAAGGGTTTGGAAGCATCACATGAACCAAAGATTGAATTTTTAGGGTGCTAAGTTAACGAACATAGAATCGTTCCTAGAAAAATTAGGGTTTCAAGATCTTGCATATCATCATATGAAAGAAAAGCTAGGGTTTAGAGAGTACAATCTTTATAGCTCCCTACGCTAGACTCCTCGGCAACTTGGGGTTTGAAAGAGCTCCGCTTGAACTCCTCTAGGTCCCCGATGATCCACCCGGAGTCCGCTTTGTCCAAGCTAGCAACCTCACCCGGTCAAGAGAACGAATGAAGCTAACACTCGAAACAAGTGGGCTAGACTTCTGTAGAATGGTGTTGTGTTCTCTTTCTCACTTCAAAATCCTAACTTGATGAATATATTGCTCACTACAAAAATCTAGTGAGCAAATAAGAGAGGAAGAAGAAGATGATGGCTATATTTTTAACAAGAGTGAAAAGAATAACCCCTTGTCCAAGGAACAAGAAAAATATATCAATATATATTTTCTTGTTCTCATCTCAAACCAAGGTTTAAAAAATGAATATATTATTAAACTTGAGTTAAAACATAAAAGGAAAGTTTACCCAAGGTTAAAAGGTGGGTGAGAATGGTTAGGTCAAAAGAAGAGTGTAGAAACAAATCAATCATAACCATTTTCTTTTTCCTTTTTGTTTTGAATCAAATGTAATAAAATCCATATTTAAAACCATGGTGTGAGTCTTATATTGCCACCATTTTCCATGTATATACAACCATGAAGGATGTATGTATGTATGTATGTATGTATGTGTGAATGTACATCCATACATGCATGAATCTAAAAAGAGAACATACATGCATGCATACATCCATCAAGTAGAAGAAAGGATTTCTAGTGAGAAACTAATGGTTAAATGATAAATCAACACTTGATTTATCAATCCGGTCATATCACATATGACCCTAACCAAAAGCAAGCCGCCCCGATCAATATACGGTTATCCTATACTCGCATTTTAATCGGTCCATGCGCATATCGCATACGCGCACCCCAACGTTTCTCCTGGACTAGGTAACTCAATTGTGGGACTCTAAGACTCGTCAATACGCCGCAGTGGGTGATGATCATATCAAGCACCCCCCAAGCCGCAAGCGGTCAGCTAAACATAACGGCCACCCAGGTATTGAGCGATCAGAAGAGAACAAGCGAACCTGCTACAACTCCCGTCGAGCCAACCGGCAACACTTCCCGTACAGTCCGGTCTCCTCTTCTGATATGTCGCATATCAAGTCTAGGGGTGGTAAACGTCAGACCCCAATAACCGATAAGTCGTGCCGATGTGAGGCTCATAACGGGTCGAGAAACTACTGGTAACACTTACCAGCAAATCTCTGAATCAACCCTGGCCAGGGACTTCCCTGTTACGGCCAATCGAGCACAGCGCAACATCAACCCCCAATACCGGGAGAGACGAAAGCCCTCCTATCGCTCATTGCCTCCATGTGACTCGGGACTGTACCCAAAAACCACTGTTTTGCACGCCCTCATGGACGTGGTAAGGTGGAGATCAAAGCACAGTGGGAATCACACAAGACTCTATGACGATCTCGGATCTACAGACTAACCTGCACAAGTGTCACCTGAGAACTGCCATCTGACGTGAGGTATAATACCATCTGGGTGTTCTCGGCAAGTCCGTCCAGTGTACCCAGTCTCCACTGAGCACCCATATACCATCTCTGATGTCAAACACCAATGGATATGGGATCATCCATCGCCCATCTCATGGGTCGAGAAGCGTATACGCTAGTCTACACTGGTATATCGATGCCCCGTCTCGATACACCTACGACTAGGGACCTTGAAGGATGTACTTATGGACTACCATATACCCACTAGTATGATCTGCATCATAAGTCTAGGTAGTCAAGTACACATCCTAAGGGCTTTACCAACATGTAACTATAAGACAGTTTAAAAGACTGGTATACATGTTAAGATAAAGAGCAACCAGATAGCATACTATCATATTCGAGCAAGAAAGTCATCTCTATATATGTCCAAGCATCCAATATAATATACATCATCTGTACAATACTGGCCTCTAGGGCATACATACAACTAACACAGGTGGCACCACGTCATCGGATCTTTAAACGGGCTCCCGCCTCTGACCCGAGGCAACTCGGTCATCAAGTTTGCTAAAAGAGATGACCAAGATTGATGTAGAGAATGAGTAGAACACTTTGTCTCACTTCGTCCAAATCCATGGACGAACGGTTAATGAAGTTGCCATTTGAATCGGTAAATGAGAAATGAGCAATTCTAATTTTCATGAACCAAATTCCATATACTTTTTTCTCTCAAGCAACCATCTCATATCAAGGGGGTGGCCGGCCACATATATATGAGGAAGGAGGTGAGTGTAGGAGCAAAGGCGGGGTAACCATAAAAGGAAAAGATCTCACACAAATATCCTAAGCATGAACAAAAAGCATTAATGAAAAGGTTACTCACTAATAACACCTCATCAACCATTAATGCAAATGAATGACTTCACAAAACCTAGTCATCATCCAAGAAGCTTCCTCTCATGACTCACACCTCAGAAAAGATAAATCCGTATTTAACCGAATGTTAATACGGGTGATAAAAAACTGGAAAACTGGTACCTTCCAAAAGTGATCCGAAATGAATTTCAGGATAACCCTATAACTGTATAAATATACCCGCATTTGTATTACGACCGAATACAAATGCAACTGAGACAAAGATATTATATCTACAAACTATAATACATGGATCCGGCTTAAACCAAAGCCCACCAGTATTATCTGCCCGAAATATGACACGTACGTAAACGCACGTGCATTTTCCGAACCCTGCCATAAAACCGTACGGCCTCTACAACGTTTCTCCCGAACTTAGGAAACTATCTGTGGGAGACTCAAATGACTCGTCAGTACCCTGGCAGTGGGTTTAACCACAAGCCGTCAGCGGCACTAGCTGTGCGTAACGGCTGCCCATGCACTGACCTCAAGGAAGGCTGATGAGCGAACTCATCCAGAAACCCTACTGAGCCTAACAGTGACAATGTATATACAGTCCGGTCCGTTCGTCTATGAGTATCGCATATCCGGCCTAGAGGGCTAGTAACGTCAGACCCCCAATAGCGGTATAAGTCTTGTCGGAGGCAAGCCCTGAACACCATGAGAAACTACCGAAGTACCTACCAGTAATTTTCACCTGCCTTGGCCAAGGACTTGGTGTAATGGCTTTCCTAGACACAGCGCGATCTCCACCCCCAATACCGGAAGAGACGAATCCCTTGCCGATCCGCTCACGTGCCTCCATGTGGCTCGGGACTGTACCTAAAAACTACCTGTTTGCATGACTCCTTTGAGCCGTGGTAGGGTAGAAATCAAAGCACAGTGGGAACTCACACGAGACAAATGACGATCTCAGGTCGATGAACTAACCTGTACACATGTCACCAGGGAACTGCTATCTGACGATATGTATAATATGTAAGTCTACGTTAGCGCCCCGGCCGTCTACAGACGCCAAATGCGGAACAAAAAACTTTTAGCTGGCGCTATCGTATACTTTAACCCGGATCTGCCATTATTGCTAAACTAACAAACTGTAAAGAGTGTAGAAAGGTTATACCGAACGATCCGAGTCCTTCATTCTTTAACCATCATCCCACGCTCCGTTGCGGCTGCTCCGATCTCGTCGATCTCCGATTTCCTCGTCGAGGTGGCACCACGTCGACGATTCTTTAAACGGGCTCCCGCCTCTGACTCGAGGTAGCTCGATCGTCAAGTTTGCTAAAAGAGACGACCAAGAATGATGTAGAGAATGAGTATATAACTTTGTCTCACTTCGTCCAAATCCGTGGACGATTAGTTAATGAAGTTGCCGAGGGAATCGGGTGATGAAATGAAATGAGCTGTGAATTCCATACACCCCAAATACTATCATAATCTTTTCTACAAATCAAAAACCAAGTGAATGAGAGAGAGGAGGGGGCCGGCCACTTTATATGCAAGAGGGAGGTGATGGTAGGAGCAAGTGGTGACCATAACATGAAGCATATCATGAAGAAAAGATCTTAACCAAAACAAAATGCTTTAATGTTAAAGCATGAGTCATAAACCTAGTCATCATGCATTAATGAACCATTAAATGCATCCAATGAAAACTCAACACAAATTAATCCTAGTCACCACATCTAGATGCTTCTAGAACACTGACTCACCTCAACTGAAGAAAAGATAAATCCGTCTTTAACTGAATGTTAAAAGACGGCTGATAGAAAACTGGAAACTGGCAACTTCCAAAAGTGATCCTGAAACGACTTTCAGGATAACCCCGAAACTGTATAAATATACCCGCATTTGTATTACGACCGAATACAAATGCAACTGAGACAAAGATATTATACCTACTCAATATAATACTCGGATCCGGCTTAAACCAAAGCCGACCAGTATCATCTGCCCGAAAAATAACACGTGCGTAAACGCACGTGCATTTTCCGAACCCTGCCATAAAACCATACGGCCTCTACAACGTTTCGCCCGAACTTGGGAAACTGTCTGTGGGGGACTCTAATGACTCGTCAGTACCCTGGCAGTGGGTTTAACCACAAACCGTCAGCGGCACTAGCAATGCGTAACGGCTGCCCATGGACTGACCTCAAGGGAGGCTGATGAGCGAACTCATCCAGAAACCCTACTGAGCCTAACAGTGACAATGTATATACAGTCCGGTCCGTTCGTCTATGAGTATCGCATAACTGCCTAGGGGGCTAGCAACGTCAGACCCCCAATAGCAGTATAAGTCGTGTCGGAGTGTAGCCCAATAACACCCTGAGATACTACTGGAGTACCTACCAGTAAATCTCCTGCCATGGCCATGGACTTTGTGTAATGGCTCTCTTAGACAAAGCACGACCTCGCCCCCAATACCGGGAGAGACGAATCCCCTGCCGATCCGCTCACGTGCCTCCATATGGCTCGGGACTGTACCCAAAAACTACCTGTTTGCACGACTCCTTTGAGCCGTGGTAGGGTAGAAATCAAAGCACAGTGGGAACTTACACGAGACAAATGACGACCTCAGGTCGATGAACTAACCTGTACACACGTCACCAGGGAACTGCAATCTGACGATAGATATAGTACTAACTAGCATATTCCCGGCGAGTCCTGTCCGGTGTACTCATAACCCAATGAGCACCTGTATACATCTTAGGTGATCCAACTGACACCAGTGGCTTGTGAGACCGGCCACCGCCCCTCGTCGGGGTCTCGACTGTACACACTAGTCTACTCCGGAGTATCGATGCCCTGTCTCGAAACTCCCACGACTAGGGACCACAATTAAGGATATGCATATAAACTACCCAACTCTCACGTATATGATCGCCATCATACTGTTGGTAGTAAAGCAAGATCCTAAGGGCTCTATCAAAGTGTAACATGTAATCAGTCACCTGAATATGTACACGACTGATAAAGGCAAACCAGATAGCATACTATCATTTTGAGTAAGACTGTCCTACCGGTATCGGTCCTCCGCAATCATTGCAATCAAGTACCTGTGATCCAATAATTGACTATGAGGGCACTATCTCCAACAATCTCCCACTTGCACTCAAGGCTAATTATTGCAATGTCGACTACTCACAGCCCGTGTGAAACCGAACATCCAACTTCTCTACTAATCAGTATCACAAAGCCCGTTTGTAAAACTATTGTGTTCGAGAAATAGCCTCAGTGAGTGGATCCGGCTAGATGTTTCTTTCTATATCTCTCTAAATCTCAAGTTCGCGGAGAAAGCCATCTCCTGAATTGAGTAATACCTGTCTTAGAATATGTCTGGATATCTGATGGGACCTAGTTCATAAATGAACTCCAAATCCAAACTTCTTAGACTGTATCGATCACTGAACCTAATCAGTATCCGGCACCATGCCACCCATAGTATCCTCTTGAACCACCTGTCCATAATACTGTCCCTCGTCAGAGGGAAAACTATAACTCTGACAGTCACTCTGTCAACCATGTCACCTTTGAAGCCTGGAATGATAATCGTCTCCCGAAGGAGGCTGCCGTCATCAAATCCGTAGAACATGCACTTATGTTCTATAACTGCTTCCTTATGTTTCTCCAGGATTGGATTAATACAAACTTATTGCATCTAGTGCAAAAACAACATCAGGTGTGGTACTTGACATCTCACGATTGACTCAACTGCCTAAGCAAGTGATATGTCAATCATGCACATCCCTCTCCCCTTTAGTCTATACGACACCTTTAGAGAGGGTGACTCCATCACCTGCAGGTACACCACCATGCTAGGAGTCATCTATTCTAAAAACCATTAGAATACTGTCAAAGTACCCACATTGGGAAACTACACAAATCCAGATCTAAAACCATAGATATAGAAACCAGAATGTCAAATATTATATCCATATCATGTCTGGAGAAACAACTGTGTGACGACCACAGTACAACCGATCGTAGTATAGGAATTTTACTTCCTACTCTGTGTATGTCATCAAATACCATGACATCACACCCTACTACCTTCTTAACAGATCCATCCCTTATTCTGATTGAAGTCAAACCTATGACTGTCACATCAAAAAATAGATGATCTATCTCCGCTATAACTGCTCTAGTCTATAAATAGACATAAGCTACTTGCCCACCATGCTTCCGTTGCTCCCACTGACTACGACAACCCTCCTACCGGGTCTCATAACCTGGAACAACAGTAGTGTCAAGTCTGGGTAGATAAGAACCTCCCTGTCACCTTCCTTGAGGCTACCGGAGTACCTCTCGGGTGTTTGAGGTTACCCACCAAATCTGCGGAGTGGCTATTGGAATGTCAGACCTGATTGAATGTATAGGTCCTATTAAATTTTCCGTAATCGTTCGCGGTACTGGAATCACTTCCAGTTCTACCATACTCCCACTACTGTTTTCTGAAAAAGATCCATTTTACTAAAACTGTGGCGAGTCAAGAACAATATCATTATTGATCTTCCAAATGGTAGAATATCAACCCTCGTCATAGCCAGGGTCAACCCACAAACAGCCATTACAGAAACGTGCCCTGAGTTATCCAGAGTCTGGTTTTAAGCATAAGCTGGACAACTCCCCGTACCTTAACATCTTTTAAGGTACGAACCATTCTATATCCAATATAGAAACTTTGGCACTAATTTAATTGGAACTAGATTCAAATCATGCAGCTGTCTCCAGTGCATATCAACTTAATGGAAAGAGGCTAATCAGCATTACTCAACTTAGGAATCCATCCGATTATGAGTAACCTGAAAGAGAAACACGTTTCTCAAAACCATCACTATCATCTGAATACCAATCACAAGAATCTACATCTTCGATCTTTTTGAAGAATCCCGATACTTGTGATACCTGGTTCTCTACTTTATTCTTATACCCACAACTTCTCAAAACATAGACCTTGTATTTCTACGAAACACTCGTCTAAATACTAGAGAAGTTATAAGTAAACAGAACATAGTACGAGGACCTACCCCTTTGTCCTGATGGACACTTGGACTGTAAGTCGATGTAGTACACCCCAGTACTTATGGGGAGGCGGAATTTACAAAAACTTATCAAGTTTAAACAACGAACATCGACTAACCGCTTGAATCGAAGCTAAACTCTAAAAAACCGTATTCTATGAGTTTCTTTTCACAAAAGATTAGGGATTATACCTAATGAAACCGGTCCTTCTTCTTTACGTCCTCCTTTGTTCTCCTCGGCCTTCTCTAGGTAGTAGACGATCCACCCGAGAGCGAAACTCCAAGCTAAACCTCTAACTTGAGGTAACTAATCAACTTTGATTGCTAATCAAAGATGATAGAATGATAAAGAGTGAAGGTTATGGATTGTTTAGTCTAACTAATCCTTTGATCTCAACACATGAGGATTAAGGATTAGGGTTAGAAGATGAGAGCTTGAGGAGAGAGAATGTGTGATATGATAATGAGAGAAGAGAGAGAGTGTATCATATTATTATGAAGCATTCTTATTTTCAATAAATCAATAAAGGAAATGAATAAGCATGCTTCACAAAATATCTTGTGATGATTCATTAACATGAGTCATTAAGCAATAAATGTGCATTAATGAAGTGAATGAATCACCACTATGACTCACTCTCTCATCCAAAAGAAACCTCCTTAGTCACATCTTCTAGAAGCTTCTCGAGTAATTACGAGAACGCCCCTCCGATCCGTAAAAATACGGAAAAACTTTAGACTGTATAAATCCAATAACCGGATACCAGTAAATGGCTTAAACCAAAGCCGACTGGTAAAAACTGTCCGAAAGTCGTACGCGCGTAAACGCACGTATGCGTCCGAACCCTTTGTCGCAAAACCATGCAACCTCTATATCGTTTCGCCTGGAGTAGGAAACTCTCTGTGTGGGACTCTAGAGACTCGACTACTACGCTGGCAGTGGGTTTAACCACAGACCGCAAGCGGCACTAGCTGTACGTAACGGTCCCCAGGTAGTTGTCGATAAGAAGGCCGATGAGTAAACCCATCCGAACTCCTACTGAGTCTGATGTGACAATCTCCATACAGTCCGGTCCGTTCGTCCATGACTATCGCATATCGGGCCTAGGGGGGCGGCAAGCGTCAGTCCCCTAATAGCGGTATAAGTCGTGTCGGAGTGAAGCCCATTACACCCTGAGAAACTGCTGGAACCTACCAGCAAATCTCGCTTGCCCTGGCCAGGGACTTTGCGTAATGGCTCTCTGACACAGCACGATATCTACTCCCAATACCGGGAGGGACGAATCCTGTCTAACCGCCACTGCCTCCAAGTGCTCGGGACTGCACCCAACTGCCACCTGTTTGCACGACTCATTTGAGCCGTGGTAGGGTAGCAATCTAAGAACAGTGGGACACACTCGAGGCGAAGTAGCAGTGTCAAGTCTGCGGACTACGCTGTACTCATGTCACCTGGGAACTGTTTACTGACGACTGGTATCAAACCAACCAACAGTTCCCTGTGAGTCCTGTCCGGTGTACCCGTAACCTAACGAGCACCTGTATACTATCTCCAGTACGACGTACTGACGGCTGTGGGACAGACCATCTCCCCAACTGGGATGAGAAGCGTACACACTAGTCTACTCCGGAGTATCGATGCTCTGTCTCGATAATCCAACGACCAGGGACCTGAATAAGGATGTGCTTGTAGACTACCCAGCCCCCACTAGTGTGACTGCCATCACAACGCTGGTAGACAAGCAAGATCCTAAGAGCTCTATCAATACGTATACTCACATATTAAGATAGAAAAACCAAGTAGCATACTACCATGTTTAGCAAGACTGTTATATACATGTGAATATCCCAAGCTTCCATTAAGTAATATACAAGCTAGTATGATACAGTAATGGCCTTCTAGGGCATAAACACTAACAATCTCCCACTTGCACTAGGGCCATGTACTGGCATATCGCAGACCAATGATCTCGAGTAGCCTCTCGAACTGAATCTGAGGAAGGGCCTTCGTGAATGGATCAGCAATGTTCTCTTCTGAAGCAACTCTCCGAACCTCGATCTCCTGACGATCAATGATCTCCCTGATCAGGTGATACCGCCTCAAGATGTGTCTGGACTTCTGATGGGACCTTGGTTCCTTTGCTAAAGCTATAGCTCCGTTGTTGTCGCAATACAGAGGTATTGGATCAACTATGGTAGGAACCACCTGAAGTTCTGTTAGGAACTTCTTCATCCAGACTGCTTCTTTTGCGGCATCGCAAGCAGCTATATACTCCGCTTCCATCGTCGAGTCTGCAACGGTGTCCTGCTTGGAGCTCTTCCAGCACACCGCCCCTCCATTGAGGGTAAAGACATAACCCGACATGGACTTGGAATCGTCCTTATCACTCTGGAAGCCGGAATCAGCAAAGGCCTCCAACCTGAGGTCTTTTCCGCCGTAAACCAAGAACATCTCCTTAGTCCTCCTCAGGTACTTGAGAATGTTCTTTACTGCTATCCAGTGTTTCTCCCCTGGGTCTGACTGATACCGGCTTACCACGCTCAGTGCGTAAGCTACATCTGGTCTGGTACACAACATCGCATACATTATAGAGCCTACCGCAGAAGCGTAGGGTATAATAGACATGCGTTCCCTTTCCAAATCAGTCTTGGGAGACATCTCTTTGGAGAGGGTGATTCCGTGACAAGCCGGTAGATTACCGCGCTTAGAATCTTCCATACTGAATCTTTTCAGTACAGTGTCGATATACCTGGACTGCGAAAGTCCCAACATCCTCTTGGATCTATCACGATAGATCCGGATCCCCAGAATGTAAGAGGCATCACCCAGGTCTTTCATGGAGAACCTGTGTGACAAGAATCCTTTGACAGATTGTAGCATAGGAATGTCATTTCCTATCAATAGAATGTCATCCACGTACAAGACGAGGAATACGACACTTCTGGCCACAACTTTACTATATATGCACGGTTCATCTGGATTTTTGATAAAGTCATATTCTTTGACTGTCTCATCAAAACAGATGTTCCAACTCCGCGATGCCTGCTTTAGTCCATAAATGGACTTAAGCAGCTTGCATACTTTCCCGCTGCTCCCACTCTGATTGAAACCCTCTGGCTGATCCATATAGACGCTCTCTTCTAAATTTCCATTCAGAAAAGCCGTCTTTACGTCCATCTGCCAGATTTCATAATCATGGAAGGCAGCAATAGCAAGAAGGACCCGAATGGATTTGAGCATAGCCACTGGAGAAAAAGTTTCGTCATAGTCCAAACCAGGTCTTTGACGAAAACCCTTTGCAACAAGTCTAGCCTTATAGGTTTCCACCTGTCCATCTACACCAATCTTTTTCTTGAAGATCCATTTGCATCCTATGGGTTTTACCCCATCTGGAGCAAAGTCCAAAGTCCATACTTTGTTGGTGTACATGGACTCCATTTCGGTCCGCATTGCATCTAGCCATCGTACCGAGTCGCCGCTCTGGATGGCCTGCTGGAAGTCAGTAGGTTCATCATCATCTATGATGCAATCCTCTCTATCCCCGTCTATGAGAAAACCGTAGTATCTCTCAGGCGGACGAGACGGCCTACTACTCCTGCGGAGGGGTGCGGGAATGTTCTGTTCTTCTTGAACCACTGGTTCTACCAAGCTTTCAGTAACAGCTTGTGGTTCTGGAATTTCTTCCAGTTCTACTTCGCTCCCACTCTTCTGATTTTCCAAAAATTCAGTTTCTAAGAAGTGGGCATGACGAGAAACAAAAACCTTTTGTTCCTCTGCGTAATAGAAATAATATCCCTTGGAGTTCTTTGGATATCCCACAAGTTTACACAGTACTGAGCGTGCCTCGAGCTTGTCCACATGCTGCTTTTTTACAAAAGCTGGACACCCCCATGTCCTAAAATGTTTTAGACAGGGTTTCTTCCCACTCCACATCTGATATGGTGTGGTAGGCACAGTCTTGGTTGGAACCTGGTTTTAAAAGATATGCCGCTGATTCTAGCGCATAACCCCAGAAAGATCGCGGTAACTCAGTATTACTCATCATGGATCGTACCATATCTAATAGGGTTCGATTCCGTCTCTCCGATACACCGTTGTGCTGTGGAGTGTATGGAGGAGTAAGCTGAGAGAGAATTCCTTTCTCTTTTAGGTAACCTAGGAACTCGGCACTTAAGTATTCTCCACCTCGATCAGATCTAAGTGTCTTAATACTTTTGCCTGTTTGGTTTTCCGCTTCACTCTTAAATTCCAGGAATTTCTCAAAGGCCTCTGATTTATGCTTCATTAAGAAAACATATCCATACCTAGAGAAATCATCTGTAAAAGTAATGAAGTAGGAATAACCACCTCTCGCATGTGTAGACATTGGACCGCATACATCACTGTGTATGAGTCCTAAGAGCTCGCTCGCTCTTACTCCTTGTCCAGTGAATGGAGTCTTTGTCATCCTTCCTTTGAGACAAGATTGACAAGTGTCATAAGTTTGATATTCGAATGTGTCCAAATATCCTTCTCTATGCAACTTAGTCAACCTTCTCTCATTGATGTGACCCAGTCTACAATGCCATAAGAAAGCTTTATTTAAATCTGGAGACTTTCTTTTTAGTGTGTTCTGGACATTGAAAATTTGGAGTTGGTTTAACACATATATGCCGTTATTTAGAGTACCGGACCCAATCAAACCATGATTAAGGTGGATGTTGACAACATCTCTTACAAACGTGAAATCATAACCTTTATTTGATAACAAGGAAACTGATATGATGTTACACGTTAAGCTGGGTACAAAATAACAGTTATGTAAAACCAAAATGTGTCCACTCGTCAATCCTAGGTGATAACCCCGACGGACGCAGCTCCCACGCTAGCTCCGTTAGCAACCCTGAGGATCATATCACCTTCCTTCAGCACTCTACGGTTTCTCAGTGCCTGCAATGAATTGCAAATATGAGATCCTGACCCGGTATCCAATACCCAGGAAGTAGAGTTGATCGACAGACAATCTCAATTACAAACACACCTGAAGTCGAAGCCACAGCTTGCTTCGGTTCCTGGTTCTTGGCGTTCCACGCCTTGCAATCCTTCTTCCAGTGCCCTTTCCTGTGACAATGGAAGCACTCATCCAGGCCAACTACCGGTGCTGTAAACTTTTTCTTTCCCTTCTTTCCCACCTTACTAACACCTCCTCTAGGTCTGGGTGCGGCCTTCTTCTTCCTTCCTTTGACCCTAGCCTTGGACCCGGAAGAAGATGAACCGCCAACAAACATAGCGGGTGTTTCCCTTGCCTTCTGCAAGGTGCCCTCTGCACTCCTTAACATGTTCAGGAGTTCCGCAAGTTCAACTTCTTTTCCTTGAAGATTGAAGTTGAGGATAAACTGGGCGTAGGTGGGAGGAAGGGACTGGAGAACAAGGTCTGTATAGAGCTCATTATCCAAAGTCGTCCCAAGGTCCGCGAGCTCTTCAATATAGCCGATCATCTGTAGGACATGTTCACCTACTGATGACCCGACAGCCAACCTCGCTCGAAACAGTTTCTTAGAGGTCTCGTATCTTGCTATACGAGATTGCTCTCCATAAAGTTCCTTTGTATGGAGAAATATGCCATCTAGGGACATATCCTCGTGCCTCCTCTGATGTTCATTGTTCATCGAGGCAAGCACGATGCACTTGGCTCTCGCGCAATCTAAATCCCAGGTTTTACGGATTTCCTTATCCGCATTGCTGGATTTGGGACCAAGGACAGCAGGTGCTGTAGCGGTGAGGACGTACCCCAGTTTGTCATAGGTCAAAGCCATCTTGACATTCCGCAGCCAATCTTTATAGTTTGGCCCCGTCAGTATATTTTTCTCTAAAAGTAACTTAAGTCCAGTCATTTTCAGGGTCGCTGCAATTAGGAGAGAGAGAAGAAAACTCTTTAGCATGATGCTCTTGCAAGTTTAGAGTGGTTTTTAGTTTATCTAAACTGGATGGCTCCCACTGTTTCTCAAATCCTTCTTCAAACCATAAAAGAAGAATTAGCCAAGACTATTCTCACCGTACAATACTTGCTTAACCGTTCAGCCAGGCCGGTGTCGATACTTCGAGGGAGGTTTTCCAACGCTTTCGCGAAGTTCCTTAATTAAATAACCTCTTTTCTCTGGGGGCGTAACCCCGCTGACACTTTTCTGGACACCTACTAGGTTTATAGCATTGATCGTTAAGCGACGAATATCCTGATAAGTAGCATATACTCACAGTAGGATCGGGATCCAAATATCATCGTATGATAATGTCGAAGGAATCCTACCAACATTCATCAAACTCCAAATGGTATGCATCTCTTTGCAAATTTCAGTTTCTTTAGAAATTCCCGATATAAGTTTTTGCCCCATGCTCTTATGATCTTGACTAAGGGCCAACAAATCATAAGTCACATGTCAAGTTCTGCCCATCATTATCCTGTTGATTTGAACCCATCCGTATACTCTTGACTAAGGGCCAAACAAAGTAATACGACTGTCCCAAACCAACTCATCTATCTATGCAACAAATGAATACCCCAGCAGCTACCAAACACTATGTCTTGACTAAGGGCCAAACAAACATAGCTTGAATACTACTGACCATTCATAAGAAATGACGGAGGGCTACGACTGGTTTTGGCGAAACCGTGAACGTAGTGAACTTGATATAACCGAAGGAACCTGATAGCTTTTAAAAGGAGTGGTTAAATCTCCGCATTTTAAAAATATCTGTTTTAAAAATAACCGAGTGGTTTCTTTTAAATTGTTCCAACGATTTAAACTTTGGTTTGTTTTACTTTGCATTATAGATAATGCGTCCCATCATTAACCTATCATTGCAGAAAACAACGAAAATATAACGTCCTCTTATGCCATCCGCATTCGCCACGGGGTCCCGTCATCACCCGTTAGGTTACTTAACTAACGACAGAGCGGGGGCTGGGCTAGCGCGGGTGAAAAACATAAGTGACGTCTAAATAGCTATAATAAATATAGGTATTTTACATTCGTCTGACGCAATGATATTCATTCCAGAACACAGATAAACAATATTGGATTTGCAAGCAATCTGTATTTCTTTTGAGCCTGCAAGAAAAGACAGATTACACAGTTGTGATGAATAGCCGTTTACCCCACCCTCGACCCCTACGGGTACGGCAAACTACCCACCCGGCAGTCTGTGTACCCCACCTTGGGTCAGTCCTAGGAGCAAAAACAGTAAAATGAAATAATACAACGGTGGCTACAACCGCAACCTGGAAGTGCCCCGCGAAAATAATATTACAACAAATTACATTTACAACAAATGAATTAAACAATAACCCTTTGCTAACCCCGGCTATACACCACAACAGTCCAATACAGTTTATATGCACATACAGATATAACCATTTCAGAAATGTGCAACCCCCTGCCAACCGACATACTAGCAGTTGGGGGAGGTTTACGAACACATTAAACAATCACAGATATAATCCAATACGCAAATACTGTATTTTTCGATCGAATAAACAACTTCAATATTGCTCCAAAATCTGCTCTGTTAAACAGTAACCTGAGCAATAATTAAATATTCCAGAAAACCCCAAATGTCACAGGGGACCCACACAAGAAAGACGAGTCCATGACTCGGCCAAAGCGCCGCGGAAGCGCGGCGGATCCCACCGATCCGCCGCGCTTCCGCGGCCGAGTTGCCGATTCATGGGCTCGAATTTCTTGGGTGTTCTCCTGGACCCCTTTCTAGCTCTCTGAACACATTAAAAAAATTTTAGGACTTGATTTTAAGTTCGACAGAAACTATACAGAATTAGGGTTTTCCGGGTTCGTTTTTTTCGTTCGAAATTCGTACAAATTTGCGATTAAGTTATTTAGTGTTTAGCGAGGCTCTGATACCACTGTAAGTCGATGTAGTACACCCCAGTACTTATGGGGAGGCGGAATTTACAAAAACTTATCAAGTTTAAACAACGAACATCGACTAACCGCTTGAATCGAAGCTAAACTCTAAAAAACCGTATTCTATGAGTTTCTTTTCACAAAAGATTAGGGATTATACCTAATGAAACCGGTCCTTCTTCTTTACGTCCTCCTTTGTTCTCCTCGGCCTTCTCTAGGTAGTAGACGATCCACCCGAGAGCGAAACTCCAAGCTAAACCTCTAACTTGAGGTAACTAATCAACTTTGATTGCTAATCAAAGATGATAGAATGATAAAGAGTGAAGGTTATGGATTGTTTAGTCTAACTAATCCTTTGATCTCAACACATGAGGATTAAGGATTAGGGTTAGAAGATGAGAGCTTGAGGAGAGAGAATGTGTGATATGATAATGAGAGAAGAGAGAGAGTGTATCATATTATTATGAAGCATTCTTATTTTCAATAAATCAATAAAGGAAATGAATAAGCATGCTTCACAAAATATCTTGTGATGATTCATTAACATGAGTCATTAAGCAATAAATGTGCATTAATGAAGTGAATGAATCACCACTATGACTCACTCTCTCATCCAAAAGAAACCTCCTTAGTCACATCTTCTAGAAGCTTCTCGAGTAATTACGAGAACGCCCCTCCGATCCGTAAAAATACGGAAAAACTTTAGACTGTATAAATCCAATAACCGGATACCAGTAACTGGCTTAAACCAAAGCCGACTGGTAAAAACTGTCCGAAAGTCGTACGCGCGTAAACGCACGTATGCGTCCGAACCCTTTGTCGCAAAACCATGCAACCTCTATATCGTTTCGCCTGGAGTAGGAAACTCTCTGTGTGGGACTCTAGAGACTCGACTACTACGCTGGCAGTGGGTTTAACCACAGACCGCAAGCGGCACTAGCTGTACGTAACGGTCCCCAGGTAGTTGTCGATAAGAAGGCCGATGAGTAAACCCATCCGAACTCCTACTGAGTCTGATGTGACAATCTCCATACAGTCCGGTCCGTTCGTCCATGACTATCGCATATCGGGCCTAGGGGGCGGCAAGCGTCAGTCCCCTAATAGCGGTATAAGTCGTGTCGGAGTGAAGCCCATTACACCCTGAGAAACTGCTGGAACCTACCAGCAAATCTCGCTTGCCCTGGCCAGGGACTTTGCGTAATGGCTCTCTGACACAGCACGATATCTACTCCCAATACCGGGAGGGACGAATCCTGTCTAACCGCCACTGCCTCCAAGTGCTCGGGACTGCACCCAACTGCCACCTGTTTGCACGACTCATTTGAGCCGTGGTAGGGTAGCAATCTAAGAACAGTGGGACACACTCGAGGCGAAGTAGCAGTGTCAAGTCTGCGGACTACGCTGTACTCATGTCACCTGGGAACTGTTTACTGACGACTGGTATCAAACCAACCAACAGTTCCCTGTGAGTCCTGTCCGGTGTACCCGTAACCTAACGAGCACCTGTATACTATCTCCAGTACGACGTACTGACGGCTGTGGGACAGACCATCTCCCCAACTGGGATGAGAAGCGTACACACTAGTCTACTCCGGAGTATCGATGCTCTGTCTCGATAATCCAACGACCAGGGACCTGAATAAGGATGTGCTTGTAGACTACCCAGCCCCCACTAGTGTGACTGCCATCACAACGCTGGTAGACAAGCAAGATCCTAAGAGCTCTATCAATACGTATACTCACATATTAAGATAGAAAAACCAAGTAGCATACTACCATGTTTAGCAAGACTGTTATATACATGTGAATATCCCAAGCTTCCATTAAGTAATATACAAGCTAGTATGATACAGTAATGGCCTTCTAGGGCATAAACACTAACATGGACAACATACAATACTCTGTATAAGTCCGCTGAGTTAAACAACTCAAAACCTGTGCGTCGTAGGTAGAAAACTGTACCCTGGCGATTTCCTCAAATATCACCAATTACAACGAATTCCGATATAATGAGGATAATCACCTAATTCCCAATAACTTACTCCCACTCATCATCTGTAAAACCATACAGATATGAGAATAAAACCTGGTAAATACATACCCTTGGAGTAAGTATCTAATCGGGAAAACAGTTTTCCTTTAACAATGCACTGAAACATGAAAATGTTTCGTAGGGGTATCCTGGTATTCATAGTAATGCCTCTTCCATAATCCAATTCATGACTTCAACCGTATATTTTATTGCCATCTCTCCAAATCCCTTTATTTGTCTTTAGTCGTTACCTTCTGTACACCATCGTTAGGCTAAATGGTTTTCTTCCTTCCCTACCGTTCGGCACCAGCCTATGGTTTGGAAGAAGACTATCCAGTAAGCATAATAGGTGTACCCTCCTAAACCAAGGAGTACTCGCAACTGAGAGAAGGTGATGATAAAAGACAACTGAATTATACCTTATTCTTTTAAAGGTGAAATAGGAGTGGCGATGAAGTACGCGGTTTTGGTAGTGAATGATATCAGTCGCAATTTACTTTGCCCTCTTTCTAATCCATTTATTTTGTCTTTACATATTACCTTCTGCACACCCTACTTAGGCTAATTGGTTTTCTTCATTCCCTACCTTTCGGCACCAGCCTATGGCTTGGAATAAGACTATCCAATAAGCGTAATAGGTGTACTCTCCTAAACCAAGGAGCTCTCGCAACCTGAGAGAAGGTGATAATAAAAGACAACTGAATAAACCAATTCTATTTCTCCTGAACCTGGATCCATCCTCGAAGAAGTCCCTTCGAGTTCGTATATAACCATACGATGGATCTATCCAATGGAAGTGGATATCCGTAGTAATACGGGTGTTCTGAGAAATTCAAAGGGTAAAAGAAGGAGTGGCAATGACTTATGCAACTCAGACAATCCAAAAGCCAGTATGTTAAGAAGGTTCGGTCAACCTGGTCACTGAGTCATAGTCTAGGGTCGGTCAAAGGTCGCTGCCAAAGAGAGAGAGAAAAGAAACACTCTGCGTGCACTCTAACCTAGATCAGAATGGTTATCACTTTGTCTAATCCGGAAACCTCCTACTGTCCTGTCAAATTCTCCTCCAAACCTGAAAGAAGAATCAATCGGGATCACCCGAAGAGTAAACCAACTCATCAGTGGGAATCGGGATCCAACTCTCATCGCATGATAACGTGACGGAATCCACTCGCGTTATCACACACCAGAAGGTATGCGCATGCCTGGCAAGTTTCAGTTTCTTTAGAAACTCCCGATATGATTTTTGCCCCATGTTCTTATGACCTTGGCGAAAGTCAACAAATCATAAGTCACATGTCAAGTTCTGCCCGTCATTATCTTGTTAATTTGAACCCACCCGTACATACCCTTGACGAAAGCCAACAATGTAATACGACTGTCCCAAACCAACACATCTATCTATGCAACAAATGAATACCCCAGCAACTACCAAACACTATGCCTTGACGAAAGCCAACAAACATAGCTTGAATATTACTGACCATCCATAAGAAACGACGGAGGGCTACGGCTGGTTTTTGGCGAAAAACCTTTAACGTAATGAACTTGATCTCGTTGAAGGAACCTGATAGCTTTTTAAAATATAGTGGCGAAAACCTTTTGCTAAAGAGGTCACTCCCGGTAAAGGGATCTCGGCTCTTTCCTCGTGGAATGAGGTGCAGGATATTCCACTGAATACCGCTATGCAAAGCAACATGTAATCGACTATAGTGAAGTTATTACCCTGACGCAAACTTCTGCCCAAGGGGTCAGTCCCGGTGAAGGGATATCGGCCCTTGCCCCGTCGAATGAGGTGCAGGATATTCCACTGAATACCGCTATGCATAACAAAAGAAAACGTCTTTGCAATAACACTTTTTAAATTTGTTCCAACAACATCCAAACAGGTTTGTTTTACTTTGCATTGATCAGAATCAACGCAGTCCCATCAATCAATCACACCAGAAAAGAACGAAAATAAAATGTACGTATATGCCATACGCATTCGTCACTGGGTCCCGTCATCACCCGTTAGGTTACTTAACTAACGACAGAGCGGGGACTGGACTAGCGCGGGTGTAAAACATATACAACATCTAATAGTATATAAACCAATATACAATAATCGCTCCAGGCGTGATAGTATGCAACATTACAGAAAAGTAATAAGCATCACAGAACAATACAGATAATCTGGGATCCCCGGGTTTCACAGAGCCGCTGCTGAAACCCGACGTTCCCCTGTCGTGTGGATAGCCTGTGCAATGAAACCTAGACCCCTACGGGTGCGGCAAGTTACCCGCCAAAACATGAAGCGAGGCAGCCCCCTACAGCATAGTGAATGGACCATACAGCACTTCACGGAATCCGGTAATCTTGGGCACCCCTCCTTGGGTCAACCTGTACCCCCTACGAGTGCGGCGAATAGTCTGCCAATTCTAGAGTGGGACCCCTCTGCCTCTCAAAGCCATGAGATGCGGACCCGTTGCTTTTCAGAACCCGGCTATCCGTGCACTCCGTCTCGGGGCAAAACCTAGTACAGTAATGAAAAATAGTACAACAGGTACATCGACCGCAACCTGGTCGTGCCCCAAAAGAATATTATACAACAGGCAGTGACGGCAGTCCACAAGTTGGACGCTCGCCCCGCAATATCAAATGTACAAATAAACTCAAACTGTACTACCATTGCACACTGCTATCCACCACGACAAATCCGCAACATCACAGCACAACACAGAACATCAACGCGAATGTCACGTTCGCAAACCCGTCTAAAAGAACTATTGCAATCAGACGCGGTTTACCGATCAAATGATATTCCCGGTCGGAGATATAATGTAAGCACTGTAAACTAACGTGTTTAAATTTCGATCGACAAAATATCACAAAGTGGGCCCCACACAAATCTGTTGAACAGTAACAAAACCTGGGCCTAAACGATATATACCAAAAACCCTAATTTACAACATAGAATGCACTGTAGAAAATTGGCAGAGTGATGTCACTTTCCTGCGGCGGATCCGCGGCCAAACCCATGCTTGGGCCGCGGATCCGCGGCGGAACAGTCGACTAACTTTGTCGAATTTCTGCAGTATTCCTAAAAAACCCTGCTTGATTTTCTGGTATGGTCAAAATGACATTTGGACCAGTTTGAAAATTAACAGAAACTGTCAAGCTGAAAAATTGCGATTTTTGATTTCCGATTCGATCGATGTTTTAAACGCGTTAGCACAAGTTAGTATAGAAAAATGGTGAGGCTTTGATACCACTGTAAGTCTACGTTAGCGCCCCGGCCGTCTACAGACGCCAAATGCGGAACAAAAAACTTTTAACTGGCGCTATCGTATACTTTAACCCGGATCTGCCATTATTGCTAAACTAACAAACTGTAAAGAGTGTAGAAAGGTTATACCGAACGATCCGAGTCCTTCGTTCTTCAACCATCATCCCACGCTCCGTTGCGGCTGCTCCGATCTCGTCGATCTCCGATTTCCTCGTCGAGGTGGCACCACGTCGACGATTCTTTAAACGGGCTCTCGCCTCTGACTCGAGGCAACTCGATCGTCAAGCTTGCTAAAAGAGACGACCAAGAATGATGTAGAGAATGAGTAGATGACTTTGTCTCACTTCGTCCAAATCTGTGGACGATTGGTTAATGAAGTTGCCGAGGGAAATGGGTGATGGAATGAAATGAGCTGTGAATTCCATACACCCCAAATACTATCATAATCTTTTCTACAAATCAAAAACCAAGTGAATGAGAGAGAGGAGGGGGCCGGCCACTTTATATGCAAGAGGGAGGTGATGGTAGGAGCAAGTGGTGACCATAACATGAGGCATATCATGAAGACAAGATCTTAACCAAAACAAAATGCTTTAATGTTAAAGCATGAGTCATAAACCTAGTCATCATGCATTAATGAACCATTAAATGCATCCAATGAAAACTCAACACAAATTAATCCTAGTCACCTCATGTAGATGCTTCTAGAACACTGACTCACCTCAACTGAAGAAAAGATAAATCCGTCTTTAACTGAATGTTAAAAGACGGCTGATAGAAAACTGGAAACTGGCAACTTCCAAAAGTGATCCTGAAACGACATTCAGGATAACCCCGAAACTGTATAAATATACCCGCATTTGTATTACGACCGAATACAAATGCAACTGAGACAAAGATATTATACCTACTCAATATAATACTCGGATCCGGCTTAAACCAAAGCCGACCAGTATCATCTGTCCGAAAAATAACACGTGCGTAAACGCACGTGCATTTTCCGAACCCTGCCATAAAACCATACGGCCTCTACAACGTTTCGCCCGAACTTGGGAAACTGTCTGTGGGGGACTCTAATGACACGTCAGTACCCTGCCAGTGGGTTTAAACACAAACCATCAGCGGCACTAGCAATGCGTAACGGCTGCCCATGGACTGACCTCAAGGGAGGCTGATGAGCGAACTCATCCAGAAACCCTACTGAGCCTAACAGTGACAATGTATATACAGTCCGGTCCGTTCGTCTATGAGTATCGCATATCTGCCTAGGGGGCTAGCAACGTCAGACCCCCAATAGCAGTATAAGTCGTGTCGGAGTGTAGCCCAATAACACCCTGAGATACTACTGGAGTACCTACCAGTAAATCTCCTGCCATGGCCATGGACTTTGTGTAATGGCTCTCTTAGACACAGCACGATCTCGCCCCCAATACCGGGAGAGACGAATCCCCTGCCGATCCGCTCACGTGCCTCCATATGGCTCGGGACTGTACCCAAAAACTACCTGTTTGCACGACTCCTTTGAGCCGTGGTAGGGTAGAAATCAAAGCACAGTGGGAACTCACACGAGACAAATGACGACCTCAGGTCGATGAACTAACCTGTACACATGTCACCAGGGAACTGCAATCTGACGATAGATATAGTACTAACTAGCAGATTCCCGGCGAGTCCTGTCCGGTGTACTCATAACCCAATGAGCACCTGTATACATCTTAGGTGATCCAACTGACACCAGTGGCTTGTGAGACCGGCCACCGCCCCTCGTCGGGGTCTCGACTGTACACACTAGTCTACTCCGGAGTATCGATGCCCTGTCTCGAAACTCCCACGACTAGGGACCACAATTAAGGATATGCATATAAACTACCCAACTCTCACGTATATGATCGCCATCATACTGTTGGTAGTAAAGCAAGATCCTAAGGGCTCTATCAAAGTGTAATATGTAATCAGTCACCTGAATATGTACACGACTGATAAAGGCAAACCAGATAGCATACTATCATTTTGAGTAAGACTGTCCTACCGGTATAGGTCCTCCGCAATCATTGCAATCACGTACCTGTGATCCAATAATTGACTATGAGGGCACTATCTCCAACATAATACCAACTAGCAGGTTCCCGGCGAGTCATGTCCGGTGTACTCATAACCCAATAGAACCTGTATACATCTTAGGTGATCCAACTAACACCAGTGGCTTGTGAGACCGGCCACCGCCCCTCGTCGGGGTCTCGACTGTATACACTAGTCTACTCCGGAGTAGCGATGCCCTGTCTCGAAACTCCCACGACTAGGGACCACTATTAAGGATGTGCTTATGGACTACCCAGCTCTCACGTATATGATCGCCCTCATACTGTTGGTAGTCAAGCAAGATCCTAAGGGCTCTATCAACGTGTAACATGTAATCAGTCACCTACACATGTACACGACTGATAAAGGCAAAACAGATAGTATACTATCATCTCGAGTAAGACTGTCCTACCGGCATAGGTCCTCCTCAATCATTGCAATCACGTGCCTGCGATCCAATAATTGACTTTGAGGGCACTATATCCAACATAAGTAGCTTATGTCTATTTATAGACTAAAGAAGATATAGCGGAGATAGATCATCTATTTTTGATGTGACAGTCATGGGCTTTGACTTCATCAGAATAGGAGATGGATCTGTTAAGAAGGTAGTAGAGTGTGATGTCCTGGTACTTGGATGACATACACATAGTAGGAAGTGAAATTTCTACACTGCGATCGGTTATATAGTGGTTGTCACACAGTAGTTTCTCCACATAAGATATGGATATAATATCATATGTTGTTTTTGCACTAGATGCAATAAGTCGATATATTATTCCAATCCTGGAGAAATGTTCGGAAGCAGCTTATGAACATAAGTGGTTGTTCTAGGGATTTGATAACGACAGCCTCCTTCGGGAGACAGTTATTATTCCAGGCTTCCAAGGTGACACGGATGACAGAGTGACTGTCGAGTTATAGTCTTCCCTCTGACGAAGGGGGCAGCAGTTTGGACAGGTGGTCCAAGCGGATACTGTGGGAGGCATGGTGCAGGATACTGATTAAATTCAGTTGACGATACAGTCTAAGAAGTTTGCTAGATTTGGAGTTTATTTATGAACTGGGTCCCACCAGATATCCATACATATTCTAAGACAGGTATTGCTCATTTCAGGAGATGGCTTTCTCCGCGAACTTGAGAAAAAGAGAGACATAGAAAGAAACATCAGGGCGGATCCACTCACTGAGGCTATTTCTCGAACACAATAGTTTTACAAACGAGCTTTGTGAAACTGATTAGTAGAGGAGTTGGATGTTCGATATCACACGAGCTGTAAGTACGCGACATCGCAATAATTAGCTTTAAGTGCAAGTGGGAGATTGTTGGATATAGTGCCCTCAAATTCAATTATTGGATCGCAGGTACCTGATTACAATGATTGAAGGAGGACCTATACCGATAGGACAGTCTTACTCGAAATGATAGTATGCTATCTGGTTTGTATTTATCATAGTATACATGCTTTAGTTCACTATTGCATATTGATAGAGCCCATAGGATTCTTGCTTGACAGCCAGAAGTATGATGGCTATCATATACGTGGGAGCTGGGGTCTATAAGCACATCCTTAAATGGTCCCTAGTCGAGAGAGTTTTGAGACAGGGCATCGATACTCCAGAGTAGACTAGTGTATACAGTCGAGACCCCGACGAGGGGCGGTGGCCGGTCTCACAAGCCATTGGTGTCAGTTGGTTCACCTAAGAAGTATACAGGTGCTCATTTGGTTATGAGTACAACGGACAGGACTCGCCGGGAACATACTAGTTGGTATTATACATATCATCAGATAGCAGTTCCCAGGTGACAGGTGTACAGGTTAGTCTATCGACCTGAGATCGTCATTTGTCTCGTGTGAGTTCCCACTGTGCTTTGATTACTACCCTACCACGGCTTAAAGGAGTCGTGCAAACAACTTTTAGTTAGGTACAGTCCCGAGTCACATGGAGGCAGTGAGCGATCGTCAGGGATTCGTCTCTCCCGGTATTGGGGGTGAGATCGCGCTGTGTCAAGGAGAGCCATTACACGAAATCCCTGGCCAGGGTAATCGAGATTTACGGGTAGGTATTTCAGTAGTATCTCAGGGTGTTCTGGGCTACTCTCTGACACGACTTATACAGCTATTGGGGGTCTGACGTTTACCAGCCCCCTTGGCCCGATATGCGATACTCATAGACGAACGGACCGGACTGTACGGATATTGTCACTGTCAGGCTCAGTAGGGTTTCTGGCCGAGGTCACTCGTCAGCTTCCCTTCCGATCAATACATCGGCAACCGTCACGTACAGCTAGTACCTCTGACGTGCTAGTGGTTATACCCAGTGCCAGTGTATTGATGAGTCATTAGAGTCCCCCACAGACAGTTTCCCAAGTTTGGGTGAAACGTTGTAGAGTTCGTATGGTTTTATGGCAGGGTCCGATCATATCCGTGCACCGGGATCGAACGGATAATACTAGCGGGCTTTAGGTTAAGCCGGATCCCAGTATTATAGTGTAGGAATATTTTTGTCTCATTGATTTACAGTTGAGGTGTAATCTTGTAAATCATTATGGGATTATTCTGTGAGTTGCCAGTTTTCTTTTTCCGGTCTTAAAACATTTTGTTCCATGTGAGCATTTCCCCCTTGACCATTTTTGCCCCTTGACATTTTTTACTGCCCATTTCCTGCACTTCTGGGGTTGCCCATCCCCACAGTGTCCACCCCATGCTGCATTTATGAGGCATGGCATTGCTTCTGATTTTATTGGATGCGGGGGGGGGAGGGGGGTTCTCTGCAATTTTCGCCAGACACAAAAAACCAGGGGCCTTTTTGTGGCGTCAAATTGAGAGGAGTGTGGTTGGCTGACTTTAGTGGTCAAGGGGGTTCTGTGTAATTTTCGCATACTTTTGTTTGGAGTGGCTGTTCATTTTTTGAGTGTGGGGTTTTTATGTTGCATGATTAATTATATCATATACACTCACTTCATGAATCCGATTTATCTCCACCCGATTCGCTTGGGTGTGTTGAGATAATATATTCCACACTATCTCTACTTCATTCTTGGACATGTCAGCTAGCAAAGTTCATGTCCGAGTTGCCTCGGTTTTAAGGCGGGAGCCCGTATAAAGATTCTTTGACGTGGTGCATTTTTGACGAGCGAGATCGGGGAGCGGACTTCGTCGGCGCAACAACAGGGAGTTTGGCGCAGAGATTGAAGACCGAAGGACACGGATCGATCGATATAATTTCCAAACTCCTTTTATTGATTTTGCTAGTTTACGGTTAAATGGTACTATCCGGATTTTGGGTTGCGGTGGCGCCGGTTCCGTAAAAAGTTTTTGTTCCGCATCCGGGGTCGGTTTGACAGCCGAGGCGCCGCCGTAGCCCAACACTCTGTCCCCACTACTATGATCCGCATCATAGTCCTGGTAGTCAAGTACTCATCCTAAGGGCTTTATCAACATGTAACATAGAGACAATCAGATTACATGTTAAGATAAAGAGCAACCAGATAGCGTACTATTATGTCGAGCAAGAAAGTCCTCCCTATATATGTCCAAGAATCCATTATAATATACATCATATGTACAGTAATGGACTCTAGGGCATACATATAACTAACAATCTCCCACTTGCACTAGGGCCATCTGTTGTGGTATCGCATACCCAAACAATTAGCTGTGGTTGAAGTATCTCATACTCAACCATCCCATAAAAGTCTCTACTGGGAATAAGGCCTTTGTAAGTGGATCCGCACCGTTGTCCTCTGTGTCTACTCTCCTAACCTCGATCCGTTAGTGTATATGTCCTAGAGGCCATAACTGTATCATACTAGTTTGTATATTACTTAATGAAAGCTTGGTATATTCACCTTATATAGACAATCTTGCTCAATATAGTAGTATGCTACTTGATTTGTTTCTGATTTAATGCGTACATGTGTTTATTTTAGTATATCACCTATACACATTAGTGGAGCCCTTAGGATCCTTGCTTGATTACCAGCGTTGTGATGGCAGTCACACTAGTGGGGGCTGGGTAATCCACAAGCATATCCTTATGCAAGTCCCTAGTCGTAGGACTATCGAGACAGGGCATCGATACTCCGGAGTAGGCTAGCGTATGCGCTTCTCATCCCAGTGTGGGAGACGATCTGTCCCACAGCCGTCAGTACGTCGTACTTGAGATAGTATGCGGGTGCTCGTTAGGTTATGAGTACACTGGACATGACTCGTCGGGAACAGATGGTTGGTACTATACCTATCGTCAGTTATCAGTTCCCAGGTGACATGAGCAAAGCTTAGTCCGCTGACTTGACACTGTCACTTCGCATCGAGTGTGTTCCCATTGTACTTAGATTACTACCCTACCACGGCTCAAAGGAGGCGTGAAAACAGGTAGCAATTGGGTGCATTCCCGAAGCACTTGGAGGCAGTGACGGTTAGACATGATTCGTCTCTCCCGGTATTGGGGGTTGATATCGCGCTGTGTCTAGGAGAGCCATTACACAAAGTCCCTGGCCAGGGCAAGCGAGATATACTGGTAGGTTTACAGCGTTATCTCAGGGTGTTCTAAGCTACACTCCGACACGACTTGTACCACTATTAGGGAACTGACATTTACCGCCCCCTAGGCCCGCCAAGCGATGTTCTCAGACGAACAGACAAGACTGTGCGCAAATTGTCACATTCAGGCTCAGTAGGAGTTCAGACGGGTTTCACCTCGTCAGTCTTCTTGTCGGCATCTACCTGGGGACCGTTACGCACAGCTAGTGCCGCTTGCTGTCTGTGGTTAAACCCACTGCCAGCGTAGTGTCGAGTTTTTAGAGTCCCACACAGAAAGCTATTCGCCTTTAGGAAAAAGAGTAGAGGTCGCATAGTTTTGCGACAGGGTTCGGTCACATCCGTGCACTTATGCACGTTTAGTGTCCGGGAAGTTAACACTAGCGGGCTTTGGTTTAAGCCAGATCCTAGTGTACGTTTTGGGATTGGTTTTATCTCGTATGTATTCGTGTTCCTCGGAACGCGGATGCGGCTGTGTATGCACAGTTGATAGAGAGACAGAGGCAGAGGATTCTCATTGGGGTTGTTGACTGTTGACCATTGACTTTTGCTAAACCCTATTGAGAATAATAAATATGATTAATGATAATATTAATTAAGTATTATTGTGTCATGGTTGAGATGAAGGGTTGACTTTGTTGACCGGTTGACTAGGTTGGACTAGTTGACCACCATCATTACAATGGCTATCATTTCATGGCAAAGACTTTTGCTTGCTTGTTTCTTTTTGCAAAATGCGTGCATGAAATGATATGGCCATTTTGACTTGAACCATCACATAATACTCAATTACTATTATGAGTTATCATGATTTTGGATTATGAGAGCTTGGATGGCAAAAGAGCTGCTCATTCTCTCATTTCTTTTCTCTCTCTTGCTTGAGCTCTCCCTCTTCCTTTTGCTCTCTCTAGTCTATGGTTCACTTGTCTCATGAGTTGAGAAGCAAGAACCATAGAGATAAAACCCAACACACTCCTCTACTCATCCTAGTTCACAAGGTTTAGCAAACCAAGTGTTCTAGTTTCTTCTAGTTTGAAGTGAAGCCAAAGGTAGAAGCTTTCAGGTGGATCCATCTTCGGCGCAAGGAGACAACGTGGTGAGACCGACCCGACCACCGCAAGGTGTTGAAGATGAAAGAGATCAAGTTAAGGTATAACCACCTAACCGAGTAGGTAAAACTCTTGTTAGGATTGTTAGATAGTTGTTTAACAAAGATCTGTATTTTGAGTCCAAGTTACCACCTCTAGAAAAATCGTTTTTCATCATTTCCGCAAGCCCGTAAGTACCGGGATAGGTAACGTGGACTTAAAGTGGTATCAGAGCCTAGTTAAACACTATCTAACATGTTAGCAAAGTAACTAGAAGTTCGATCGGAGAAAAAGTCCCGAAACACGCTCGAAAAATCAAGTTTCTGTCGATTCTGTATTCTGTTCAAAAAATAATAAATCTTGCACCAAAAATCGACTCAGGCTTTTTTAAATACACACAAGAAATTTGGTCCACCGACTCAGTCAAAGCTCCGCGGAAACGAGGCTGGAGCATGCTCCCGCCGCTGTTCCGCGGCCGAGTTGACTCGGTCGTGGAACAAGTTTCCTGTAGTGTTTTTCTGGGGCTGTTTTGGGATTTTTGGGATATGTTTTTTCTGCCCAGATTTTCCAGAAAGAAAAATTTGTTTATAGGGTCCTAAAAATCCGTATTTTGATCGAACTTCTAAAAGACTTAAGCTAACGGGTTATATCTGTGATGTGATATATGTATTGAATGTCTGCTAATCGCTATACGTCGAATAGTGGGGGTTATTCATATCTGTGATCTGTAATGTTGATGGTATGCATATATGAATTCATTGGATTGTCGCGGATGAATAGCCCGGGGGTTGTGAGATGAGAGTTTTTCTTTTTCTTTCAATTCATGTAATTTGTAATTGATGTAATATTATTTATATGGCCGCACAACTGGGATGGGGTTGTAGCTGTCATTGTATAATTTCTTTTACTTTTTTTGCTCCTAGGATAGACCCAAGGTGGGGTGCACAAACTACCGGGTATCTCGAAGTGCTGAGTGACCTACTCACGGTGTTGAAGGAGGTCGCTTCGCTTCGGGTACTTGACGTGTAGTTTGCCGCACCCGTAGGGGTCTAGGGTGGGGTCTTGGCTATTCATCGCGACCGTGTAATCCGCTCTTCGTTACAGGCTCGTACGGATTGCGGATTCCTAGTATATCCAATGTGTTCATCTGTGATCTGGAATGGCTATCATTGCATGTGACGAATGTGTATATCTATATATGATATCTATTTAGGCGTTGCTTATGTTTTGCATCCGCGCTAGTTCAGCCCCCGCTCTTTCGTTAGTTAAGTAACCTAACGGGTAATGACGGGGCCCCGTGGCGAATGCGAATTGATAAGCGTACGTTATATTTTCGTTGTTTTGTGCAATGGTATGATTAAATGATGGGACGCATTAAATTAATGCAAGAAAATAAAACAAAGTTGAATCGTTAGAACACTTTCAAAACCACTCGGTTTCTTTTCAAAAAAAACTTTTAAACACGGAGCTTAAGCCACTCCTTTTAAAATCTATCTCGTTCCATCGATTATATCAAGTTCACTACGTTCACGGTTTCGCCAAAACCATCCGTAGCCCTCCATCATTTCAGTTAAATATTCGGTAGTATTCAAGCTATGCATTTTGACCTCACGCCAAGGCATAGTGATTGGTAGCTGCCGGATATTTATCTGTTGCATAGATAGAATGCGTTGGTTTGAGACAGTCGTACTGCCATTTTGGCCTACGTCAAGGGTAGGTACGGATGGGTTCAAATTAATCTGGATAATGATGGGAAGAACTTGACATGTGACTTATGTCATTTTGACCTCACGCCAAGGTCATAAGAGCATGGGGAAAAAATCCACATCGGGAGTTTCAAAAGAACTGAAACTTGCTAGCGCTGCATACCATTTGGAGTGTGATGATTCTGGTAGGATTCCTTCAGTTTTGTCACGCAATGATATTTGGATCCCGATCCTACTGTGAGTATTTGCTACTCCTCGGGAAATTTCTCACTTAACGATCAATGCTATAAACCAAGTAGGTGTCTAGAAAGGTGTTAGCGGGGCTACGCCCACAGGGAAAAGAGGTTATTTAATTAAGGAACTTCGCGAAAGCGTTGGAAAACCTCCCTCGAAGTACCGACACCAGCCTGGCTGAACGGTTAAGAAAGTATTGTACGGTAAGATTGATCCTGACAAATTCTTCCTTTTTGGTTTGAGGAGAGATTCGAGAGACAGTGGGAGACATCCTGTTTAGACAAATTAAAAACCACTCTAAACTTGCAAGAGCATCATGCTATAGTGTTTCTTCTCTATCTCCTAATTGCAGCGACCAAACATCATGACTGGACTTAAGTTACTACTAGATAAAAACATACTGACATGGCCAAACTACAAAGATTGGCTCAGGAATGTCAAAATGGCAATCACTTATGACAAGTTAGGGTATCTCCTTACCACCAAAGCTCCCCCTGTCCCAGGTCCCAAAACCAGCGTCGCGGATAGGGAAATCCGTAAGACCTGGGAAATCGATTGCGCGAAGGCCAAGTGCTTCGTGCTTGCCTCCATGGACAATGAACATCAGAGAAGGCACGAGAATATGGACCTTGAATCCATATTTCTCCATACAAAAGAACTGTATGGAGAGCAATATCGTATCACCAGATACGAAGTCTCGAAAAAGCTGTTTTCGGCGAGATTGGCCGTCGGATCATCGGTAGCGGAACACGTGCTTAAGATGATTGGCTTCATTGAGGAGCTCACGGACCTTGGGAACAAGTTAGAGAACGAGCTCTATACGGACTTGATTCTCCAGTCCCTTCCATCCACTTACGCCCAGTTTATCCTGAACTTCAACATGCAAGAAAAAGAAGTTGAACTTTCAGAACTCCTCAACATGCTGAGGAGTGCAGAGGGCACCCTACAGAAAGGTAGGGAAACATCCACTTTGTTTGTAGGAGGATCTTCCTCTTCTAGGTCCAAGGCGAAAGCCAAAGGAAAGAAGAAGAAAGCCCCCGCCAAACCAAGGGGCGGTGTTAGTAAAGTGGATACGAAGGGAAAGACAAAAGCAATAAAGGTAGCGGGAAAGCTTGTGGGAAAGGAAGAGTGCTTTTACTGTCACAAGAGTGGACACTGGAAAAAGGATTGCAGGGCTTGGAAGGCCAGAACCCAGGATCTGAAGCATGTTGCGGCTTCAGCTTCAGGTGTGTATGTTATTGAAAACTGTCTATCAATAAACTCTACATCCTGGGTATTGGATACCGGATCAGGATCTCATATCTGTAATTCTTTACAGGCACTGAGAAGGCGTAGGGTTTTGAAGCCAGGTGATATGACCCTCAGAGTTGCAAACGGAGCTGGCATGGTTGCTGAGTCCGTGGGGGACTATCACCTGGGGTTGTCAGATGGACACGTTTTGGTTTTGCGCAATTGGTATTTTGTACCCAATGCAACTTGTAATATCATTTCTGTATCTTTATTATCTAAAGAAGGTTATGAATTTGCATTTGTAAGTAATGTTGTAAACATTCACCTTAATCAAGTTTTGATTGGGTCAGGTACATTAAGCAATGGTATATACGTATTAAACCAACCACAGATTTTCAATGTCCAGAATACACACAAAAGAAAGTCTCCGGAAACAAACCAGGCTTTCTTATGGCATTGAAGACTGGGTCACATCAATGAGAGAAGGTTGACGAAGTTACATACAGAAGGATATTCGAATATCAATCGTATGCCACTTGTCAATCCTGTCTCAAAAGAAAGATGACAAAGACTCCGTTCACTGGACACGGAGTAAGAGCGAGCGAGCTCTTGGGACTCGTACACAGCGACGTGTGCGGTCCAATGTCTACACATGCACGAAGCGGTTATTCTTACTTCATTACTTTTACGGATGACTTTTCAAGGTACGGATATTTCTTTTTAATGAAACATAAATCCGAAGCCTTTGGAAAATTCCAGGAATATAAGAATGAAGTAGAAAAACAAACAGGAAAAAATATCAAGACACTGAGATCTGATCGAGGTGGTGAATACTTAAGTGCCGAGTTCCTGGATTACTTAAAAAAGAATGGAATTCTCTCTCAGCTTACTCCTCCATACACTCCGCAACATAACAGTGTATCGGAGAGAAGGAACCGGACCCTATTGGATATGGTACGTTCCATGATGAGTAACGCTGAGTTACCGTGATCATTCTGGGGATATGCACTAGAATCAGCTGCATACCTTTTGAACCGAGTTCCCACTAAGACTGTACCTACCACACCATATGAGATATGGAGTGGGAAGAAACCTTATCTTCAATATCTGAAGATCTGGGGATGTCCGGCTTTTGTCAAAAAGCAGCATGCGGACAAACTCGAGGCACGCTCAGTACTGTGCAAGTTTGTAGGATACCCAAAGAACTCCACGGGGTATCTCTTCTATTACGCAGAGGAACAAAAGATCTTTCTCGTAATGCCCATTTTCTGGAACACCAGTTCTTAGGAAAGGAAAGTAGTGGGAGCGAAATAGAACTGGAAGAAATTCCAGAACCACAGACTATTACTGAAAACTTAGTAGAACCAGAAGGTTCAAAAGAACATGAAATTCCTACGCCGCTCCGCAGGAGTAGTAGGCAGTCTCATCCGCCCGAGAGATACTACGGTTTTCTCATAGACGGGGATAGAGAAGATTGCATCATTGATAGTAATGAGCCGACTAGCTTCGAGCAGGCCATTCAGAGCATTGACTCGGTAAAATGGCTGGATGCAATGCGGACCGAAATGGAGTCCATGTACACCAACAAAGTGTGGACGTTGGACGTTGCTCCAGATGGGGTAAAACCCGTAGGATGCAAGTGGATTTTTTACCCCAATCAAAGCAAAGCTCTGTTCAAATTCCAAGGCGGGAAACGAAGCAACGCTTCTGTTTCCCCCAATCAGAGCAAGGCTCTGTTTTGAAAATTAAAGTGAAAATCGAAATTAAAATAAAGAAGCAACGCTTCAGATTCCTTGCGCTGCGCGCAACGCGCCACGTGTCAAAATCAGACACGCTAGCGCAGGGAGCACTGCGCCCGTGGCAGCGCACCCGATCAGAGCAAGGCTCTATTTAAAATAAAAATTAAGGAAGCAACGCTTCAGTTACGCAAGCACTGCGCTGTGCGACACGTGTCAGCGCAGTTGCACTGCGCTGCGAGACACGTGTCAGCGCAGATGCGCTAGTGTCACGACCCGAAAGAGCACGTGACTGGCCCTTGAACCATATGAAGTCTATATGACTCCATCGGATCCAAGTAAGCCAAAAGCCAAGAAATCTAAAACCATTTTTAAGAATAAGTAAAGGAACTGGTTTAAAGAAGTGAAGAAAAAAATGTTTGAAATCAAGGTTTTTAAATAACTAAGCCGAATAAGCATTTTAAAAGTGTACAGTCTTTTCTAAAAATTTCGGCAGAGTTTCTTTTGTAAAACTGGCCCTGAATGGGGTAAAACAAGAATAACAATATATATGCAATGATAAAGGCATCCCCAAGCGGGAGCTAGCTCTTCGTCAATCGACGGTCACAACCACACATGCAACAATAATATACAACGCCAAGTGGCGAGGATCAAATCCAAAAGAAAGCTCAAAAGCAACAAGAAACCGCAATACTACTAAGCACGACTCTAAGGTCGAATAATACAACACTGTCTCTAAGTCTGAAAGAATATACAAGTTTTGGTTGATGGACAATTTCTAGATACAATGAAATAAAATAAATACCATGGTGATTCTTGATGCGAAAGAATCCACCTACCAAAAGCAAGTCACCCGCAAGAAAGAAGTGTGCCAGAAATGCCGCAATAGAACCTGTACGGCAGAACCTGCAGGAACTGTGGCACAACGGGGGTGAGTTGCCAACTCGTGAATAGAAACATCTACAAGCAGAAACCGAATGCAAGACATAAACCTAAGTCAACAATCAGTAATATAATCCACAAGAGTACATCTGAGTGTGATAAGGTGGCAAGGTAACATCTAATCAGGTATGCAGTGCCAGGTACCCAAGTAATCACATGTCATCAGTGTAAGGTATGTCTGCATGAAGTAACTATGATGAAACATCAATGATATCAATACACATATATTAGCGTCCCATACCACAAATATTGGTGTAAGGGTATATATAATAGCGCCCTCATACCCTGTTATATATACAAATAAAGTATGATCAATGTAAAAACCAGTCTGTATATGATCCATGTCTATATGTATGTGGAACCCGTCCACTTGTCACCCACTGACGAAAAGCATTATATATGCAATGTGAGGATATAAGCAGAATCATGGAAAAACATCATGAAACCCGTGCCTAGCATCGATACGTAAATCCTCATCCATATGGGGCTCCGTCAATCCAGGTCAGCCCTCTCTCAAAGTATATACCGGGAATCCGTCAGTCCGGGTCATCCCTCTCTCAATCCATCGGGCATCCGTTAGTCTGGTTCAGCCCTCTATCAATCCATCGGGCATCCGTCAGTCCGGGTCAGCCCTCTATCAATCCATCGGGCATCCGTCAGTCCGGGTCAGCCCTCTATCAATCCATCGGGCATCCGTCAGTCCGGGTCAGCCCTCTATCAATACATGTCTCTAGCACCGAGAAAACACGGGGTGGCACCCCAAAATATCATATCATGGGAACCGGGTTTTTAAATGGTTACTTGTTCAAAAAGGCCACGGTTCCCAAATCCAGAAATCACATGAAAATCCAACATCAGGAAGTAAATCCAATGCGATGTGCTATGCAATCAATCCATGATGTATGCGACATATAAGGAAAGGTAATCATATCGGGAATCATGCAACATGGAATAGTAATGTGCATAAGTCGAAGGAAGAATCATCTCATAAATGCAATAGTACTACAGTGTAGTGGCATGGCAATTATCGATGATGAAGTGTGTGAGCCGGCAAATAGTGTACGTGGAACATACGCATCATCGATAATGGTGCTGGTGTCCTAACAGCATGATAATAATATAGCAATGAACATATGCCAGCAATACGAATAGCATGAAGATGCAGAAATCTAGTAGTCAACATCACAGTGAAGTATCTACTATGCAAACTACACCTAAGTATCAGGTCAATCAGGAGGGGTAAGTGTGGAAACCACCTAAATCTGAGTCGGTATATATATAAAGATATATAGTCGGTGATCTCGCCTCAATGTCATATCATAAGATATCCTCGAGTTATGAGTGCGGATCTATCATCAATATCGGCACGTACGGTAAATCATCGGACGGCATCCCCATAGCTGGGTAGGGGTCAACATCTCACTGTCTCATCACATAACAGATATCACCATCATCAGATCATATAGTCTAGAGTACTACTCTATGTCTAGTACAAACGGTAACATCAGTAAGTATGCATGCGGGGGTAAACACATATCCCAAGCCCGCAAGAATCACAAGTCATATCCCACATATGAATCGTATCAAATCACCGATTCCAGGGCACCAAGCCCACATCATCGACTCATCTCCAAGTCATCACATATCGTCAATCACAGTGCAAGTACAAGTGATAAGCAAAGGTGTGTGTATAGGTGTAATTCTATCCTAGGGTTCGCGACTATGAACTACACTAGTCACTTCTAACCCTATACTATCCATAATACACCTAATGTCACAATAACTACATAATAATCTATCTACGGACTGCGGGGGTGCTATACGCCATCCACCCGACTTCCCCCTGTAGATATAATCTACTCACATGTATCATCATTTGCGGACATCACCACGCATTTGCTTGTCGTCCCGAAGTCTTCATGGGTACCTACACATCAAATATCGTATATGCGCATTAAACCAAATCCAAGCTAAAACGGCGCATGAAATCCAAAACGATACGATAAGGGGGCCTATAGGTGAGAACCCATGGCACGCCTTCAAAACCACATATAAATCCTCTATATCATCGTATAAATGCCCAATAGTCGAGGAAAAACACAATCCACCATTTCAGAAATGAAAATACGGAATACGGAAACACGAATCCAAAATAGCAACTTAGGATATATGTCCCAGATTTCACCCTAGATAGAATCTGTCAAAACTAGAAGTACCCAGGGCCAAGAATTGAGGAATTGGGGCTGTGCACAGAAAACGAGGAGAATCCCCTCTGCTCTGGCCGCAAATTGCGGCCAGAATGGGAAATTCGGCGGCCTCACTTTAGAATGGAGAGCTAGGGTTTTGGGTGTTGCCTCTATGGTGCCTGCACATCTCAATTTCCACTCAATATTATTTTAGGAGTCTCGGGGTGTTAGCAGATTCATAATAACAGTGGCAGATTCTAGTTTTTCCCCGATATCGGTTACAAAAATCCGTATTCTTGTTCTAGCTTCAGGTTTTGGTTCAATTTAGCATCACACCAGGGTTTCTAGGGTCTCAACAAGCCTCAATTTCATCTTAGTTTCAGTTTTACCCTAAACCCTCACTTGAAATCTCAAAAGTCCACAAAATGACACGATATCGATACTAAACTAGAATCGATGCATAAGGAAATTGAAATGCTATAAGAGGGTGCAGAAATTACCTCCTTTGGCAACTCAAGAAAATTCTTGAGTTGCTCAAAGTGCTCCAAATCCAATCTTGCTAGGTTGAATGTGAAGCTAGTAGGCTTGGGATCATTTTTTGTGAAGTGAGAATGGGGTTTTGGCATTGTTTTCTTGATGGATCTAGAGTTTTAGTGAAGAGGGAGAGTGAGGGAAGAGGGCAGCAGCAGCAACAAGGGAAAGGGGAGAGAGAAAAGAGATGGGGAAATGATGAAGGCATGGTGCAAAAAGGTGGGGTTGACTTGTTTTCTCTCTCTCTCATCATTATACCATTTTCTTTCCCTTTTCTTTCTTCTCACCCAAATAGGGCACCCAAAAGAACAACCATGTCAAAAGAATGTAACACAAGTGTAACAAGTGTGGAAAACAATATGTGCCCACTTTTGCTCAAAAGTGCTAAAAATACAATTAGCGATTTTTAATCACGATTAACACTAAATTAGCACATAACTAGTCTTAAAAACTTTAAAAATTTCGAAATTCTCTAATTTATCCTATTTTAGAATTTTCCATAATTTTTCATAATTTTTCAAACATTTTTCCTATTTATTTGCATTTAATATTAAAATAATATATAAAATAATATTAAATTATAAAAATTCCCAAAATTAATATTTTATATTTTTGAAAATGTTACAATCTACCCCCTTTAAAGAAATTCGGTCCCCGAATTTAAATTTAAACCCCCAATATTAAAAACAATTCCCGTAATAATCTAATTGTCGGGGCTCCGAAAATATCAACACATAGTGAATATCATAAAATGCACTGCTCTACTAGAAATCAATCCCCAAAATGCATATATAAGAATATCCTATGCGTCTGGTGCGCAAGGAATCAAAACCCATAAATGTGTCAAACAGGTATACAAAACAACATCTAGGTGCAACGGGTGTGCACGAAACATCTGTCGTAGGCAATGTGTGTGCCTGACAGAAAAAATCAGGTGCATGTGACATGCACGAAGAATCCCGATTTAGTGCATCTGGCGTGCACCAAAATCGTATATCAAAACAATAAAGGTGCATGAAAACTATGCTGGAAGTGTAAATCAAATCACTGAATACAGTAGGCATGAAATCTCAACCAATATCTCAAATGTAATAACTCTGCGCAAAATATATAAATATCCAGTGGGTGCGTGAAACCAAAATCATGAAACTCAGTCATCAAAACTAAATCATGCAAACAGAACGCCCGAAATACCGAAATCCAAAATGACGGATACGTGATAATCGAATCACAAAATCACAAATCATAAACACCGTCGTCGGTAGTTCCTCCTTCAAGGTCGAGAAGGAGTCAGTGCATCCACTGCTAGCAGCGCAGGATATCTACTGCCTCTTGCTCACGGTCTGGCATCCTCTGACTCTCTGGGTCTTTATCTTTTCTGCGGATCACCTATCACGCGGTCAATCGGCTCATCGGCCCTGTCAGATGTGCTAACGGGGGCGATTCCGTTCTGGCTCTTCTCTGGTCACCTCTCGGTCAATCCTCACGACCACTCGTAAGGCAGCATATCACTGGCGTCGGCCTCTGGCTCTCTGAAAGCACGTCTCACATCTGATCCTGGGTGCAAACATCGTTGCATCAATGTCCTGGAAGGAATCCTGCTCAAGGTCTCTTCCGATTTCGCCTATGCCGAACCAAACGGAGGCTGGCTCTCCTGCACAACCTCTTCTCGCTCAAAAGACACCTGTGTCCTCAGCACAATGTTTCCTCAGAAACTGGTCACATCCCAACGGCTCTGTAAGCATATCAGGTCTCTGGTCTCGACGGAAAGCAATGACAGCTCGTCAGTGTCTCACACGAACCTCTTGTTCCAACTGTCTCTATCGTCGTCCACTATGACGTCACGCCAAGCTACTATGCACTGCACTGTCCTCGGCCACGGTCAATCTGAAGTCTCTCACACGGACTCGAAATCACGTAATCTGTAGCTCCATCACTCTGTAGCAGATGTCAGGCCGAACTGGTCCTTGGGAACACGTCCCAACCATCGGAGGAATACTCATCTCTCGTCCGTCCTTGATCAATTCGCAAAACATCTGGTTAAGTTCCTTTATCCAAACTTGGTCAACTACCTCGTCGACAATGCCGAACTCTGGCCTGCTGGGTGCGCGCAATACGACCACTCCTGGTCTAGGTCTTCTCATATCGTTTTCCAGAAGGGTCCTGTCGAGGTTCCCTCCTCAAATCTCAATCCTGCCGAAAAGCCCGGAAGTCATCATCCAATGCTGAAGCTAAAGCTTATTCCGGAATGGCTGCCTACTTATCACGCTTCTTTCTGGAAGATATATCCATATACCACGCCTCGGGTTGCATATCACACCTCTGATGTCAGCGGAGTGGGACGTCATCTCGTCGAAATCTCGTACGAACTCTTTTCTTCACTCTGCGTCACTGTCGACTGATTCGGACTCGTCTCAACATGGCTGCATGTACTGTGCTCCAACGGCTATGCTCGCATCTGGAGTCTCCCAAGCAGTGTCTCATCACGATATCCGAAAGATGTCGAACCATCCGATCGACTCGTCAGATTCTCATAATCCCCCAAGAGCTCACATCTCGGGTACAGTTTAATAGTATCGAGTACATGCCACAGCGTCGGTGGTCCAGCCGTAGAAGGGCAAACCCAAGCCTCACTAATGGCGCCGCGGAACCGCCGTAAACCCTAAGGTTCAAAGGCTGTCACACGGTCATTAAGTCGAGTTAGGGTTTCATTCTTCTAGAGGGTCTATAGAATCACCTGCATGTCTTTCCGTATACCTTAAACTTGGAAAATGGGCTCCTGACACTTGATCGTCTCTATCGACTCTCAACGAACCTGCGTGAAGTCGTCTCTATCTGGAATCAATCCACCTGATGACTCGCATCGGGTAAGCAAACTCACCACACGTCCTAGTCATTCATCCTCGGTGACTAGCGACTCGCTATCATATCTCCAAGAACATGCTCATGCTGCAGTAGCTCCAACCATCTGGGCGATATCTCGTCATTTGCAGCAGCAACTGGCTCATACGCCCGTACGCCGAACAACGCCTCAATCCTCCAGGAAAGGCGACGCATAAGCGGTCATCTCTGAGTCGGTCTGCTCTAGATCTGAGTAAGACTCTCCACACTGGAAATCTTCAACTCATCTGGGCCCGCTCTGGCGCAAAATCGGACGAATCACCTTCGCCTCTCAAATCGGGTAGACTAGCTATCATCAGTCGCATGACTGCCCGAAAGCTCCGGCAGTCTCAGCTCGTACGCTCCGAAAGCAACATCCTGTCAATCTCAGCAACAGCTGGTCCATCTGTCTGCACGATAGGCGACATCACATCTCTGAGGTATGCTCTACATCAACAGTCATCTCTCAACTGGCAGCTCTAACAATGGCCCGATCATCCGGTGCAAGACCAAGCACTCGCCTCCACCAGAGGTCACAATCACCAACACTAACTCGAGACGTTCCCATGTCACCAGAAAACACAATGGTCGGCCCTCGTACCAAACGAGCTCACACCGGCCGTAACCCTAGCAGCAGCCCAAACTGCGCTCAACCATGGTGACAGGAACCTCAATCGAGTATCAAAAGAGCGCATCAATGGCAAGAAAGGAAACAACAGATCCAAAGTGGATACATGATCATAGGAAGGAACAGCATCAATGAACGTATGATCATGAAACAAATAGAATCGGGGATCTGCAATGGATTGTATAATCCAGGATATGAAGAGAATCACTGATCTCAAAAGTATGTACATCCTAAGGTTCCTCAAGTGGAGTGGCGTGTCGTAAGTATGCCGCGGAACATACCAACGGTACGTCACTCTACTTTAGTCACCTAATCCATCAACCAAGGGTCATCCTACACGACGAAAGTTCGGGTCTAATACCCCCTCGAGCAAGTCTAAGTTCCGTAAGGTCAAGCCTAAGTTCCGTATATAAACAACGCCCTAGGCTCCACATAGTCAAACTCAGACTCGAACCAAGGTCAACCTAGCGCTTTGATACCAACTTTGTCACGACCCGAAAGAGCACGTGACTGGCCCTTGAACCATATGAAGTCTATATGACTCCATCGGATCCAAGTAAGCCAAAAGCCCAGAAATCTAAAACCATTTTTAAGAATAAGTAAAGGAACTGGTTTAAAGAAGTGAAGAAAAACATGTTTGAAATCAAGGTTTTTAAATAACTAAGCCGAATAAGCATTTTAAAAGTGTACAGTCTTTTCTAAAAATTTCGGCAGAGTTTCTTTTGTAAAACTGGCCCTGAATGGGGTAAAACAAGAATAACAATATATATGCAATGATAAAGGCATCCCCAAGCGGGAGCTAGCTCTTCGTCAATCGACGGTCACAACCACACATGCAACAATAATATACAACGCCAAGTGGCGAGGATCAAATCCAAAAGAAAGCTCAAAAGCAACAAGAAACCGCAATACTACTAAGCGCGACTCTAAGGTCGAATAATACAACACTGTCTCTAAGTCTGAAAGAATATACAAGTTTTGGTTGATGGACAATTTCTAGATACAATGAAATAAAATAAATACCATGGTGATTCTTGATGCGAAAGAATCCACCTACCAAAAGCAAGTCACCCGCAAGAAAGAAGTGTGCCAGAAATGCCGCAATAGAACCTGTACGGCAGAACCTGCAGGAACTGTGGCACAACGGGGGTGAGTTGCCAACTCGTGAATAGAAACATCTACAAGCAGAAACCGAATGCAAGACATAAACCTAAGTCAACAATCAGTAATATAATCCACAAGAGTACATCTGAGTGTGATAAGGTGGCAAGGTAACATCTAATCAGGTATGCAGTGCCAGGTACCCAAGTAATCACATGTCATCAGTGTAAGGTATGTCTGCATGAAGTAACTATGATGAAACATCAATGATATCAATACACATATATTAGCGTCCCATACCACAAATATTGGTGTAAGGGTATATATAACAGCGCCCTCATACCCTGTTATATATACAAATAAAGTATGATCAATGTAAAAACCAGTCTGTATATGATCCATGTCTATATGTATGTGGAACCCGTCCACTCGTCACCCACTGACGAAAAGCATTATATATGCAATGTGAGGATATAAGCAGAATCATGGAAAAACATCATGAAACCCGTGCCTAGCATCGACATGTAAATCCTCATCCATATGGGGCTCCGTCAATTCAGGTCAGCCCTCTCTCAAAGTATATACCGGGAATCCGTCAGTCCGGGTCATCCCTCTCTCAATCCATCGGGCATCCGTCAGTCCGGGTCAGCCCTCTATCAATCCATCGGGCATCCGTCAGTCCGGGTCAGCCCTCTATCAATCCATCGGGCATCCGTCAGTCCGGGTCAGCCCTCTATCAATCCATCGGGCATCCGTCAGTCCGGGTCAGCCCTCTATCAATCCATCGGGCATCCGTCAGTCCGGGTCAGCCCTCTATCAATACATGTCTCTAGCACCGAGAAAACACGGGGTGGCACCCCAAAATATCATATCATGGGAACCGGGTTTTTAAATGGTTACTTGTTCAAAAAGGCCACGGTTCCCAAATCCAGAAATCACATGAAAATCCAACATCAGGAAGTAAATCCAATGCGATGTGCTATGCAATCAATCCATGATGTATGCGACATATAAGGAAAGGTAATCATATCGGGAATCATGCAACATGGAATAGTAATGTGCATAAGTCGAAGGAAGAATCATCTCATAAATGCAATAGTACTACAGTGTAGTGGCATGGCAATTATCGATGATGAAGTGTGTGAGCCGGCAAATAGTGTACGTGGAACATACGCATCATCGATAATGGTGCTGGTGTCCTAACAGCATGATAATAATATAGCAATGAACATATGCCAGCAATACGAATAGCATGAAGATGCAGAAATCTAGTAGTCAACATCACAGTGAAGTATCTACTATGCAAACTACACCTAAGTATCAGGTCAATCAGGAGGGGTAAGTGTGGAAACCACCTAAATCTGAGTCGGTATATATATAAAGATATATAGTCGGTGATCTCGCCTCAATGTCATATCATAAGATATCCTCGAGTTATGAGTGCGGATCTATCATCAATATCGGCACGTACGGTAAATCATCGGACGGCATCCCCATAGCTGGGTAGGGGTCAACATCTCACTGTCTCATCACATAACAGATATCACCATCATCAGATCATATAGTCTAGAGTACTACTCTATGTCTAGTACAAACGGTAACATCAGTAAGTATGCATGCGGGGGTAAACACATATCCCAAGCCTGCAAGAATCACAAGTCATATCCCACATATGAATCGTATCAAATCACCGATCCCAGGGCACCAAGCCCACATCATCGACTCATCTCCAAGTCATCATATATCGTCAATCACAGTGCAAGTACAAGTGATAAGCAAAGGTGTGTGTATAGGTGTAATTCTATCCTAGGGTTCGCGACTATGAACTACACTAGTCAGTTCTAACCCTATACTATCCATAATACACCTAATGTCACAATAACTACATAATAATCTATCTACGGACTGCGGGGGTGCTATACGCCATCCACCCGACTTCCCCCTGTAGATATAATCTACTCACATGTATCATCATTTGCGGACATCACCACGCATTTGCTTGTCGTCCCGAAGTCTTCATGGGTACCTACACATCAAATATCGTATATGCGCATTAAACCAAATCCAAGCTAAAACGGCGCATGAAATCCAAAACGATACGATAAGGGGGCCTATAGGTGAGAACCCATGGCACGCCTTCAAAACCACATATAAATCCTCTATATCATCGTATAAATGCCCAATAGTCGAGGAAAAACACAATCCACCATTTCAGAAATGAAAATACGGAATACGGAAACACGAATCAAAAATAGCAACTTAGGATATATGTCCCAGATTTCACCCTAGATAGAATCTGTCAAAACTAGAAGTACCCAGGGCCAAGAATTGAGGAATTGGGGCTGTGCACAGAAAACGAGGAGAATCCCCTCTGCTCTGGCCGCAAATTGCGGCCAGAATGGGAAATTCGGCGGCCTCACTTTAGAATGGGAAGCTAGGGTTTTGGGTGTTGCCTCTATGGTGCCTGCACATCTCAATTTCCACTCAATATTATTTTAGGAGTCTCGGGGTGTTAGCAGATTCATAATAACAGTGGCAGATTCCAGTTTTTCCCCGATATCGGTTACAAAAATCCGTATTCTGGTTCTAGCTTCAGGTTTTGGTTCAATTTAGCATCACACCAGGGTTTCTAGGGTCTCAACAAGCCTCAATTTCATCTTAGTTTCAGTTTTACCCTAAACCCTCACTTGAAATCTCAAAAGTCCACAAAATGACACGATATCGATATTAACTAGAATCGATGCATAAGGAAATTGAAATGCTACAAGAGGGTGCAGAAATTACCTCCTTTGGCAACTCAAGAAAATTCTTGAGTTGCTCAAAGTGCTCCAAATCCAATCTTGCTAGGTTCAATGTGAAGCTAGGAGGCTTGGGATCATTTTTTGTGAAGTGAGAATGGGGTTTTGGCATTGTTTTCTTGATGGATCTAGGGTTTTAGTGAAGAGGGAGAGTGAGGGAAGAGGGCAGCAGCAGCAACAAGGGAAAGGGGAGAGAGAAAAGAGATGGGGAAATGATGAAGGCATGGTGCAAAAAGGTGGGGTTGACTTGTTTTCTCTCTCTCTCATCATTATACCATTTTCTTTCCCTTTTCTTTCTTCTCACCCAAATAGGGCACCCAAAAGAACAACCATGTCAAAAGAATGTAACACAAGTGTAACAAGTGTGGAAAACAATATGTGCCCACTTTTGCTCAAAAGTGCTAAAAATACAATTAGCGATTTTTAATCGCGATTAACACTAAATTAGCACATAACTAGTCTTAAAAACTTTAAAAATTTCGAAATTCTCTAATTTACCCTATTTTAGAATTTTCCATAATTTTTCTAACATTTTTCCTATTTATTTGCATTTAATATTAAAATAATCAATAAAATAATATTAAATTATAAAAATTCCCAAAATTAATATTTTATATTTTTGAAAATGTTACAGCTAGCGCAGTTGCGCTGCGCTGCGCGGCACATGTCAGCGCTGATGCGCTGCGCTGTGCGCTGCGCGACACGTGTCAGCGCAGATGCGCTAGCGCAGTTGCGCTGCGCTGTGCGCTGCTTGACACGTGTCACGCGCTGAGGCGTTTGCGCCAAACAGAAATAAGATTTTAAAGAAATCTTTCTGTTCTTGTTAAAACAAGAAGATTTTCTTCTGTAAAACAGAAGCCCTTGGATCAAAGATCCAACGGTGGGGAAAATTCCCCAAATCACTCAGGGAAAGATCTCTTTAACAGATTTATGGGCACTATAAAAAGAACCCTAGACCTCGATTCAAAGGCATCAACATTTGTGAAAAAATCAAGAACTTCAAACATAAAGAACTCTGAAGGAATTTCAAGAAGAAAAATGGTAAAAACCTTTAAGATAGAAGAATTTCTTCTAATAGATCATTGATCTAAGAACAAGAACAAGGTCAATGATCCTTAATAAAAAACAAAATAAAAATAGTGCTTTGCACTTATGAACCATTGGTTCTGGAATTTAAAAGATTCTCAAGTTAATAGTACCTTGCACTTGCAAAACTGCGTTGTTGCGCTCTCGGGTTGGCGCAAGCCACCAGAGAGCGCCACGTGTCAGCATCTGAACCATTTGCGCTATGCGCTTTTGAAATAGAGCCTTGCTATCTGAAACTGGCGCAACTCACCACAGTGCGCCACGTGTCAGCAGCGCAAGCGCAGCGCACTGGCACAACGCACCGCGCTTGCATGACACGTGTCATCACCACAAGCGCTTGTGCCCTTTGGTTGGCGCAAAGCGCTTGACAAATGCAATGCATTTCTTTTGCTAAAGGGCCAGCCCAATTAAAAAGGCCTGACAGGCCTAGTAAATGCCATGCATTATTTTCAAACAGATGCAATACACCAGAGCCCAAATAAAAATAGATGCAATGCATCAGAGCCCAAACAAGGGTCTGTCAGACCAGAACAGATGTTGTGCATCACTTATAAAGAGGCAGAACCCAAATAAAGGTTCAACAGAAACCAAGATGCATCATTTATAAAGGGGCCAAGCCCTAGTGCAAACCTAGTAGGCCAAAAACAAATAAAAACGTTGGATGTTCTCAACTGGACTTAGCCCAATCATGGCCGTAAGTCCTCAAATTAAATTGACTGAGCACAGCTGCTATCTTAAATTAATTTACATCCTGTTCGAGGGTACATCTCCGAACTCCTTTGACTCCTATCGATATAATCCTTCAACGACGTCAGAGAGGTGACGGGTGCCGACAACCACGCATCGATATGGACTGCGGGGTCCCTAAACTCGTGGACCGAAACGTCCTTAAACTAATGCTCGCCCCAAATGGGAACATGGACCGAAACGACCACCACGTCCCTAAACTGGAACATGGACCACCACGTCCCTAAACTGGAACATGGACCACCACGTCCCTAAACTGGAACATGGACCGCAATGTCCTTAAACTACCTATGGACCACTATGTCCCTAAACTGGAACAATAGAGTCCCCAAACGCTCTTTTGTCGGATCTAAACGATCCCGTTAAGTTGATCTTAGTCTCAAATCAGACTAATGTATCCTTAACAAACGTTTAAGTCGATTTTAGCCTAAATATGGCTAACGTATCCTTAAACCAAAACACCAAACCCAAATCTAAGTAAATACGAATTTGGACTAAACCACGTCCTACGGGCGACGGCATCACTTAGTCTCCGTATACAATCCACGGGCAACCACAAACAAAACAAACACACACGACACGAAGTGAAATTCTTGAGAAGGAGAAAGTTGTTACCGCGATGCGGTAGCGTAATTAACTGCAGGGGTTTGCGCTTGCTGGGAAGAGCGTCCTCACAATCAAAAACCCCTCAAGCGAGGGGGAATCTGACGAAGTTTGCTACATCGGCCGCATCCGTCTAAACCTCCGATACACGGTGCCATAAATCAACTTGCCATCTTCGGAGAGGTAGATGGATAAAACCAAATAGCATCTGCCCCGAATCTCTGCGTCTGGACCTCGCGGTCTTGTGCGTCGTCTTTCGGAGGGGAACAGATTCTGGCATGCCCGGTGGGACCTTTTCCTCTTTCCACTCCATACTTCGTGTGTCGTGTTCGCGAGTGAATCGCGGTTTTCTGTGGTTGCCTGTGGATTCGAGGTACTAAGATTTGGTGTCTTGTTCCATGCAGAAAACAGAAGATCAATGGCTTCAAACTGCACTCCCTGCAGCTGCAACTGTCGCTCGGTCCTTGCTGGAGGAGTGACTTATGGGCCCCAAGCGGCCTCCCTTTTCAAGGTGCCAGTGGAGCAGGTAACTCAGGCCACCACTGGATTATTCTTCGGGACCATGCTCCCACCGTTGAACTTCAATGCTACAATGACGTTGCAAGAAGCCCCAAAGAAGTCGGTCTTTGATCGGCTTGCAACTACCGCAACCCCTCTCGATGGGTCGCCCAACCTCAATACCTCAGTTTTCAACAGACCGGGCCCAAACATATACAAGCCCGCGATACCCGAAGTTTCCATCCCAAAGCGGATAGCCATCCCGGCTCAAGCGGAAGAAATCATTAGATAGGCTTCTCCTTCCAAGAAGTCAATTTTTACAAGGTTGGCTATTCCGGTTTCTGCTCCAGGCGAGGTCCTCAGAGCTGCTTCCCCTGCCCAGAGGTCTGTCTTTGACAGATTAAACATTGCTTCTCAACGGGTGTCAGTCTTCGACAGGCTAGCACCAATAAAAATCTCTCCTCAAAGCAGGGGGGATGAAGAAGCTTATCCAACAATGAAGGTGATCCCATCCGCACGACACGCTCGACGTCTCCACTGGCGCCGAGTAAGGAAGGCTGGGGGCAACTCCCCCTCTGGGATAACTCCGCCAGCTTCAACGGTGGGGATCGATGCTGCTGTTCCAACCGGGAACAGCTTTGAGTTGTTGAACACGGTGCACAGAAACTCCCCTACTGCGGTGTTGAAACAAACTCCTTCACCTATGAAGAATACTCCAGAGAAGAAGCCGGAACAACCCCCTCAACGGCTGTCCTCTAAAATTTACAAAGTCTGGCGACAGGTCCAGGAGTCGGTGATTGATGAAAACTATCTCCGTCAATAGAAAAAGATGAAAGTTCAGCAGGATAAGGATTACTCCTTCAAGCCACAAAAAGCAATAGCTACTTGGGTGCCCACTACGATGGCCCCCTCAACTTCAATCACTCAAAAGAAAAGAATGCCGCAAAAGCCCCTGTGAATATGGAGAACCGTAAAAGTGCCGAACACAGACGCCCCAAGTCTGGGGGCATGGTAGTGCACACGGTTTATATGGCTTCCGGGAAGGAGGAAAGCCGTGCTTTGACGGGCCACCGACCGCTCACCCGATCCGTGACAAAAAACTCAGGAGCAGCAACAGAAGCTTCAGGAAATGATGACTGTGATGGCTGCACTTACCGAGCCAAAAGAAAACTCCGAAGCGTCCTCGGATCAGCGAAAGGAGCAGGAAACCGACGCTGACTATCTGCACAGAGTTCTCGAAAAGATGGAAAAAGAGGCGGCAGAACAAGCTGCCAACATAAAACAAATGGCGCTCCTCTTCCAAGATATAGTAGGGATGATGTTACACCCGGGCCCTCCAGCTGATGACTCTCCGATCATTGTTGGAGACGACAGAGGGGAGACATCTAATCCTCCGCCGGCTCTTTCAGCTGCCAAAGATGAGACCATTTCTAAGGCCGCGCTGGATGACTATATAGCTCAACAAATACGAGCTCATCAGGCGAGTGAATCGGCTGGGCGAACTGTTAGAACTGGACGACCTTATCCGGGCTGGTATGACCAAATCAGTTACCCGTCGGGATATACGATCCCTAAGTTCCATGTATATAAAGGGACAGGGAATCCACATCAGCACGTCGCTCAATTCAGGGCCTTATGCGGTAACACTGGAGGCGATGACAAACTGTTGCTTCGCCAATTCGTCAACAGCTTAGCAGAAACAGCCTTTGAATGGTATTCGGAGCTACTTAACGACTCTGTCAAAGCATTTGCGGAGATAGAGCTACTGTTTACACAAAGATTCGCGAGTGCTAGTGAACACACCCCGATAACAGCACTGATAAATGCCAAGATAAGGCCAGGCGAAACGTGGGTCCAATACGCAACACGATGGCGGAACCTATGGTCGAAATGCGAACAGCGCATAGAAGAGGCACCTGCGGTAGGCATGTTCGTGGGCACTCTCGATCCGCAGGCGACTATATCCCAATTCATGATGTTCTTCAGGAAGACCACCTTCCAGGCATTGATCGACAAATTAGCCCAAATGGACCAGATGGGCCACAGACCGTCTCCTCCAAAACCAGAATCTCGAAATGAGAAAGGAAAAGGGAAAGTAACTGTCGTTGCCAATGCTCAACAACATCCGAGCAACTCAAAGCCGGTCGTTCGCCAAAATAACGCGCATCCACGCCCGTCCCTCGAGGAGAGACTAGGACGTCCTTACTCGTTTCTTCAGAATAAAACGAGAAGACTGTTTGAACTGGCAGTACGTAACAGACTCATCAATCTGCCGAATCCAAAACGTCCATTGTAGCCAGGCGATCTCAATAATCCCGATTACTGCCCTTATCACCAAATGGTAAGTCACCCGATCGAGGATTGTTTCGTCTTCAAGGGATGGATCGAGAATCAGTATCTACAAGGCAAGTTTGCGCTGTCTGAAAACTGGAAGGTAAACCCACCACAGCCGCACACTCCAAAGAAGACGGACATGATAGGGGCAGCTTGTTCTTTTGTCGAGGACGAAAATGATGGAGAAGACTCATCAAACGAGTCTGAAGACTACGTAGCGACTTTTCACGTGATCTCTCACTCATTGGCAGATGATGAAGAGGCTCCTTGCGCCGAGAAACCGAGGGCGGACCCTGAACCAGAAATTCCGCGGCCATCAGGCGAGTTGATCGATGCCTTCTTGAATGAGATTCGTCTGAAAGTTAAAGCCAATCAAGAACGTGAGATGGCCATACTGGAAGGAGCCGAACACCGACTACTAGACCAAAGAGTCAAGGCACTTCCGTCAAATCAAAAGTCGTCCACTGCGGATAAAAACAAATTCAAGACGAGGAAAAGGTTCGCTAAAGCCTTGTCAGCAGAAATGGTGCTACCACCCTCTGAAGAAAATACTCTCGGTGAAGTGGAGATGCATCCTAATTTCTTCTTATATCATCAGAAGATCATACATCCTACTGAAGATTGTGACTCCTTTAAGTGTTGGTGGCAAGGATATGTCGCTCAAAAGCAACACTTCAACAGGACAAAGCGTGGAGCTCATAGACATCAGAAAAATGCGATAGATGAGAGCAAGAGAGCCGCCGATGACTGTCATATAGCCGGCTCCAAGGGATCGCAAATTATCACCTTTGGAAGCGACTCTGACGAAGATGTTGCCCTCAACCCTCTCCTCAAGGAATCCATTTCAAAAATAAAAGAATTGAGGAGTTGCGAGAACATTCAGTCGTGCAATCGCCCGCTACTCGGAAAAAATCTCGGCCCCACAAGCAAAGGATGGAGCAGAAAGGATAAAGGAAAGGGGAAAATGACCTTCGTCGCTAACACTCGACAACAGTCGAGTGGCCCTAGACCAATTTTTCGTCAAAACAATGTGCGTCCACGCATATCCCTCGAGGAAAGGTTAAGACGTCCTTACTCATTTCCCCAGGATAAAACAAGGAGGCTGTTCGAAGTGGCAGTGCATAACAAGCTTATCACTCTACCGGAGCCGAAACACCAACTACAACTGGATGATGTCAACAGTTCTAATTATTGCCCTTACCACCAAACAATAGGTCACCTGATCGAGAATTGCTACATCTTCAAAAACTCGGTTGAAGACCAATACCTACAGGGCAAGTTCACGCTCTCCGAAAACTGGAAGGTGGACCCGCCACAACCGCACGCTCTGAGAAAGAAGGATACGCCGGGGGAATCATGCTCAGTCATAGAGAAAGCCTCATCGACTGAAAAGTCAGTAAACTAGAGATTCGCCTCAAATACGGCGACATCGGACCGCAACGCCCCTAAACTAACGACGGACCGAAACGTCCTTAAACTAATGACGACCGAAACGTCTTTAAACTACTACCGCAGCATCCTCAGGCTGACGAGATGAATAAAAGAAAAAGGAAAAGAAAAAAATATATATAAAAAAAGGTATGCCCATAAGCAAAAAGGGCACGGATGAAAACCGGAAAGGGCTCCGTGAGTAAAAACAACAGGGCCACCGGCGGGTGTTTGCGAAAACACGAAAGGGCGCGGCCTCGTAAAAAAAAAGAGAATTAAAAAGAATTAAAAAAAAACGGTTTGTCCATAAGCAAAATGGGCACGGATGAAAAACCGAAAGGGCTCCGTGAGTAAAAACAGCAGGACTACCGGCGAGTGTTTGTGAAAACCTGAAAGGGTGCAACCTCGTTAAAAGACACTTACAGGGTCCTCTCGACCTCGTAAGGAGAAACCAACCGCGTGAGATCCTTACGACTCATGAGGGAGCAACACACTTAGGGATCCCCATGATTCCTAAGGAGAAAATACACTTACGAGATCCTCACGACTCGTAAGGAGAACTCTCTTATGGGACCCTCACGGCTCATAAGATTTGAAAGTCTTAAGTTACAGAGACCTAAACCTGTTCTTAAGCAAACCCCCCACAACCTTCGATACTGCCCTACAAGTGGTTCAATACTGACCCTTGTATACAATTCACGGGCGCGAATAAATATTTCCCTAACCAAGTTTCATTCGTGATTGGGGATATGTGCGCATGATGAACAACCCTTGTAGGTCCTCTCGATTTACAAGGAGAAAACCCTCATGTAGGATCCTTACGACTTACAGAGGAACATACACTTAGGAATCCTCACGATTCCTAAGGAGAAAATACACCTACGAGATCCTCACGACTTGTAGGGAGAAATACCTTTGTGAGACCCTTACGGCTCATGAAGTTAAAAGCCTTAGTCGACATGACCTTAACCCTGTTCGCTAAGCCACCTTTGTTCGACATCGACAGAGGCAAATGATGATTCGCTCCTGGCAATATCCCAGTTGTAGCGGTGCTGATGCCGAAATCGGTGTCTAATTTCAGGTTTACGGTGAAAAGCCGGTAGGCCGCACATCCATACGAAATAGCCGAAATGATGGGGCAACTTGCAAAAAAAAGCAGCAAGTAAAAACGTATGCACATAAAACAGTCGAAATGATTGGGCAACTCGCAATAAAAAGCAGCGAGTAAAAATAAAATAAATAGCCGAAATGATTGGGCAACTCGCAATAAAAAGCAGCGAGTAAAAATAAAATAAATAGATGAAATGATTGGGCACCGCGAAAAATAGCCGAAATGATTGGGCAATCGCGACCTTTGCGATATAAAAGCTAAAATGATAGAGCATCGCGGAAAGAAAACAATAATATATAAAAAAAAATATAATGAATGAAACTTTTGCCCTACATGTGAGATCACATCGATCCCTGTATACAATTCATGGGCACAAACAAAGAGAGGACCATACCTTCGCAACAGGCTCCACCAGAAAGCGAAGCCAAATCTCAACGGTTCATAGACAACTTAGAGACAATCTCGACATTTGTCGCAATATTGCAGACACAATGTCAGCAAACGGAGCAAAAATATGACCCGTAGCTTCAGGGTCTCGACGTCGATATCGACAACTTGGAGATCACCAACGGCGTTTCTCCTCACTCCAACCAGATGTAGACATGACCTCAACAACCGACCTCAGGGTCGCCACAAAACGGAGCCACGGCATAGTCCCTAGTTCCAAATCTTAACGGCAATATCTACAGCCTAAGAATCAACAACGGCGTTCCTTCGCAGTCCAGCAGGATGCAAATGCAACGTCTACAAAAGACCCCATGGTCAGCAAAGCGGAGTAACGGCAAAATCCTAACTCCACCTCAGCATTCGTCTTGTTACAGCAGATGCAATGTCAGCAATGGCGTTCCTTCGCAGTCCAGCAGGACGCAAATGCAACGTCAACAAAAGACTCCATGGTCAGCAAAGCGGAGTGACGGCAAAATCCCAACTCCACCTCAGCATTCGTCTCGTTACAGCAAACGCAATGTCAACAACAACGTTCCTTCGCAGTCCAGTAGGATGCAAATGCAACGTCAATAAAAGACCCTATGGTCAGCAAAGCGGAGTGACGGCAAAATCCCAACTCCACCTCAGCATTCTTCTCGTTACAGTAGACGCAATGTCAACAACGGCGTTCCTTCACAGTCCAGCAGGATGCAGATGCAACGTCAACAAAAGACCTCACGATCGAAACAAAATGGAGCGACGGCAAAATCCTAGCTCCACCTCAGCATTCGTCTCGATACAGCAGACGAGATGTCAACGACGGTGTTCCTCCGCAGTCCAGCAAGATGCAGACGCAACATCAACAAAAGACCCCATGGTCAGCAAAGCGGAGTGACGATAAAATCCTAGCTCTACCTCAACATTCGTCTCGTTACAGCAGACGCAATGTCAATAGCAGCGTTCCTTCGCAGTCCAGCAAGATGCAGATGCAGCGTCAACAAAAGACCTTACGGTCAAAGCAAATGAAGCAAAAGGCCAAATTCCTAGCTTCAGGGTCTTGACGGCACCTCATATAAAACCTTAAAGACTGTCAAAGATCGTCTCGCACCAGTGCGGAGCGGTCACCACCTCGACGTTCGTCTCGATATAGCAGACGAGATGTCACTACAGCGTTCTTCCTCCAGCAGGGTTCGGAAGTGACAAAAGCAAACGAAGCGAAGGCCAAATTCCTAGCTTCAAGGTCTTAACGGCGAGTCATATAAAGACTGAAAGACAACGGGAGATCGTCTCACACCAGTGCAGAATGGTCACCACTTCGACGTTCGTCTCGACACAGCAGACGCAACATCATCAAACAAATGGAGCCACGACAAAATCCCTAGTTCCAAACCTCGAAGGTTCACCAGCAACCTAGAGACAACCACCGCGACGTTCGTCTCGATACAGCAGACGAGATGTCACCCCAACGTTCGTCTCGACACAGCAGATGCAACATCATCAAACAAATGGAGCCATGACAAAATCCCTAGTTCCAAACCTCGACGGTTCACCAGCAACGTAGAGATAACTACGACGTTCGTCTCGATACAGCAGACGAGATGTCACTCCAGCGTACTTCCTCCAGCAGGGTTCAGACGCGACAATCAAACAAATGGAGCCACAGCAAAATCCCTAGTTCCCACCGCGACATTCGTCTCGATACAGCAGACGCGATGCCAGCAAACGAAGCAAAGACCAAATTCCTAGCTTCAGGATCTTGACGGCAACTCACATAAAACCTGAAAGACTATCGGAGATCATTCCACACCAGCGCGGAGTGGATATGACTCATCGGGGCTCACCAAAATGAGCCTAACCTCAATTAAAAAGCGGCATGGCAAATTCCTAACGCTTGCTCTTCCGACGGTCAAATCGCCTAGGAAGATTGCTTGAAGACGACCTGTCCAGCCCCCGAAGGGATCAGAGACACGGCAGTCGCAAGGCTACTCGAACAGCACGATTGCCTATCGAGGAATATATCAGCTTATGCGACGGTACGACGGCCAAAACCCTAAGTACCACAGACCCTAACGGACTTCTGTCGTAAAGAGAAGAGGTTAACTGTGACGTTAGGATGTTCTTGCGAGAAATGCTCGATTTGTCTCGACTTGTGAAGAAATTGATGTCTTTGCGAGAAATTCTCGATGCGGCTCGACTCGTGAGATAAAGCCTTAGGCAGCAGGCATAAAAGAAGCATGTTTCCTAAGCACTGGGACCCTGCATGTTGGCCCAAAACGGTCTCTTGCATACTATCCACGGGTGTCACTCTCCAAACTCGAATCTCGACAAGGAGGGAAACAACCGCTCACGGGTCCTCTCGACTCGTAAGAGGGGAAATTCTCTTATAATATCCTTATGACTTATAAGAGAAAATGCACTTAGGAATCCTTTCGATTCCTAAGGAGAAAATACACATATGAGATCCTCTCGATCCGTAGGGAGAAAAGTCTTTATGAGACCCTCACGGCTCATAAAGTTGAAAAGTCTTAGGCAGCAGATCTGAACCTGCGGCCTAAGCCATCGCTGCCTTTTGAAGAAGCCAATACAGGATGCTCGCTCTATCACCTGTCAACCATGTTTACTAAAGTAGTATACTGATAATAAAAGAAAGAGGGAAGCGACAAAAAGAACATCCGATTTGCATTTGATTAAGCGTTCGAGACACATCCATTCATGCATATGCAAAAGACTCAGAACGAGAAATAAGACAAGCTGAAAGGAGAAATTTTCCATTACAAAGGGTTCTTACAATCATAGAGAAATAAGCAAAACATTGCTCAAATTATTACAATGGTATAACCTCAGATCCAGGGCACGGATTGAGGAATTCAAAAGTTAGGCCATCTAGAGTTCTTCTAGCCTTTCTGATTATTCTCGTGCGCAGCCTCTCGCGTTCACGCGTGTCAAGATCTTTGGCAAGGCCCCCCATCCTTTGATAAGCAGCGATTATCGTCGTCTGCTGAAAAAATTGATGAAGAACGTCGACGAGGCTATCCCGTCGTTTCTTCGAGATCAGCCCCGACAGGTGCACTAAATGCATCTTGTCTTCGGCGTCATCTAGCGCATTGAGCGGCATGGCCTCGTGGAACACCGGGAGAGCTCTCCAAATTGCTCCCAGCACGACTTTCAAGAGAGCAGAACGGCGGGGGAGCAGCCAGCCAACGCGTGCGTTCAGACGACCCATAACCTCCGCACACTGGGCATCGGTAAACTCCTGGTCCTGTTGACGGCCCTGTATACGGATATTCTCGTAGGTGATGAATTCGTGCAGACTGTATAGATGAACAGCCATAATGCCTGAAAGGAAATATCATTGGAGGATTAGAAATGAGAAAAAGGCAAGGAGTTAAACTCCTTAAAAGCAATGCTCTACAGACAGGAGTGACACCTGCCAAAGTCAGTTATGAGGAGAATTTGAAGAAAATCCCTTAAAACACTGAGAGCTTTGCTCTAAAAAGATGACATAATTTATGGGGGAAAAATAAAATTCCATCTTTAACTTCCAAGGGTAATGAAAAACTCTTAACAGTTCTTTTGTATGATTTGGAAGGAGCAAAGCTCCATTAATGAAATGAGAAAATACAAAGAAAATCTTTTAGAGAGCAGAGCTCTATTAATGGAACCCTAATTGGCTTCTCCTTAGTTCTCTTTAGACCCCTTTAGAGCAAAGCTCTGCTAAGTGAAACCCTAAATGAGTTTTCTTTAGATCAGGGATCTATTGAGAGCAAGGCTCTTAAAATTTATTTAATTTAATCCAAATTAATTTTTACCAAAAATTCTCTAGAGTTTGAACTTTTAAAAGTGCTTAAACAAAAGAGCTGGGCTCTGAACAAAATTCTTATGAAGAGATGAAAATCCATCTAGGGGACCAATGGTCCTATTTATAGGCATTAAAGAGCCGTTTCAAATTTCAAGGGATGGCGCGACGGTTGAAATTCTTCCACCGCTGCGCTCACGTTTGGAAGCCACATAAGCGCAACGGTGGGGTGAATTTATTTACCCCAATCAGAGGAAAGCTCTGTTCAAATTCCAAGGTGGGAAACAAAGCAACGCTTCTGTTTCCCCCAATCAGAGCAAGGCTCTGTTTTGAAAATTAAAGTGAAAATTGAAATTAAAATAAAGAAGCAATGCTTCAGATTCCTTGCGATGCGCGCAACGCGCCACGTGTCAAAATCAGACACGCTAGCGCAGGGAGCACTGCGCTCGTGGCAGCGCACCCGATCAGAGCAAGGCTCTATTTAAAATAAAAATTAAGGAAGTAACGCTTCAGTTGTGAAAGCACTGTGCTGTGCGACACGTGTTAGCGCAGATGCGCTAGCACAGTTGCGTTACGCTGCGCGACACGTGTCAGCGCAGATGCGCTGCGCTTTGCGCTATGCGATACGTGTCAGCGCAGTTGCGCTGCGCTCTGCGCTGCGCGACACGTGTCAGCGCAGATGCGCTAGCGCAGCTGCGCTGCGCTGTGTGCCGCTTGACACGTGTCACGCGCTGGGGTGTTTGCGCCAAACAGAATTAAGATTTTAAAGAAATCTTTCTGTTCTTGTTAAAACAAGAAGATTTTCTTCTGTAAAACAGAAGCCCTTGGATCAAAGATCCAACGGTGGGGAAAATTCCCCAAATCACTCAGGGAAATATCTCTTTAACAGATTTATGGGCACTATAAAAAGGACCCTAGACCTCAATACAAAGGAATCAACATCTGTGAAAAAATCAAGAACTTCAAACAGAGAGAACTCTGAAGGAATTTCAAGAAGAAAAAAGATAAAAACCTTTAAGATAGAAGAATTTCTTCTAATAGATCATTGATCTAAGAACAAGGTCAATGATCTTTAATAAAAAACAAAATAAAAATAGTGCTTTGCACTTATGAACCATTGGTTCTGGAATCTAAAAGATTCTCAAGTTAATAGTGCCTTGCACGTGCAAAACTACGTTGTTGCGCTCTCGGGTTGGCGCAAGCCACCAGAGAGCGCCACATGTCAGCATCTGAACCATTTGCGCTATGCGCTTTTGAAATAGAGCCTTGCTCTCTGAAACTGGCGCAACTCACCACAGCGTGCCACGTGTCAGCAGCGCAAGCGCAGCGCACTGGCACAACGCACTGCGCTTGCATGACACGTGTCATCACCACAAGCGCTTGCGGCCTTTGGTTGGCGCAAAGCGCCTGACAAATGCAATGCATTTCTTTTGCTAAAGGGCCAGCCCAATTAAAAAGGCCTAACAGGCCTAGTAAATGCCATGCATTATTTTCAAACAGATGCAATACACCAGAGCCCAAATAAAAATAGATGCAATGCATCAGAGCCCAAACAAGGGTCTGTCAGACCAAAACAGATGTTGTGCATCACTTATAAAGAGGCAGAGCCCAAATAAAGGTTCAACAGAAACCAAGATGCATCATTTATAAAGGGGCCAAGCCCTAGTGCAAGCCTAGTAGGCCAAAAACAAATAAAAATGTTAGATATTCTCAACTGGACTTAGCCCAATCATGGCCGTAAGTCCTCAAATTAAATTGACTGAGCACAGCTGCTCTCTTAAATTAATTTACATCCGGTTCGAGGGTACATCTCCGAACTCCTTTGACTCCTATCGTTGTAATCCTTCAACGACGTCAGAGAGGTGACGGGTCCCGACAACCACGCATCGATATGGACTGCGGGGTCCCTAAACTCGTAGACCGAAACGTCCTTAAACTAATGCTCGCCCCAAATGGGAACATGGACCACCACGTCCCTAAACTGGAACATGGACCACCACGTCCCTAAACTGGAATATGGACCCCTACGTCCCTAAACTGGAATATGGACCGCAATGTCCTTAAACTGGAATATGGACCACTATGTCCCTAAACTGGAACAATAGAGTCCCCAAACGCTCTTTTGTCGGATCCAAACGATCCCGTTAAGTTGATCTTAGTCTCAAATCTGACTAACGTATCCTTAACAAACGTTTAAGTCGATCTTAGCCTAAATATGGCTAACGTATCCTTAAACCAAAACACCAAACCCAAATATAAGTAAATACGGATTTGGACTAATCCACGTCCTACGGGCGACGGCATCACTTAGTCTCCGTATACAATCCACGGGCAACCACAAACAAAACAAACACACACGACACGAAGTGAAATTCTGGAGAAGGAGAAAGTTGTTACCGCGATGCGGTAGCGTAGTTAACTGCAAGGGCTTGCGCCTGCAGGGAAGGTGTCCCCACAATCAAAACCCCCTCAAGCGAGGGGGAATCTGATGAAGTCTGCTATATGGGCCGCATCCGTCTAAACCTTCGATACACGGTGCCATAAATCAACTTTGCATCTTCGGAGAGGTAGACGGATAAAACCAAATAGCATCTGCCCCGAATCTCAGCGTCAGGACCTCGTGGTCTTGTGCGCCGTCTTTCGGAGGGGAACATGGATCTTCAAAAGGAAGATTGGTGTAGATGGACATGTTGAGACCTATAAAGCTAGACTTGTTGCAAAGGGTTTTCATCAAAGACCTGGTTTGGACTATGACGAAACTTTTTCTCCAGTGGCAATGCTGAAATCCGTTCGGATCCTTCTTGCCATTGCTGCCTTCCACGATTATGAGATTTGGCAGATGGACGTAAAGACCGCTTTTCTGAATGGAAATTTAGAGGAGTGTGTCTATATGGACCAGCCAGAGGGTTTCATTCAGAGTGGGAGCAGCGGAAAGGTGTGCAATTTGCTTAAGTCCATCTATGGTCTAAAGCAGGCATCGCGGAGTTGGAACATTTGTTTTGATGAGACGGTCAAAGAATTTGGCTTTATCAAAAATCCAGATGAACCATGCATCTATAGTAGAGTTGTAGCAAGAACTATCGTATTCCTCGTATTATACGTAGATGACATTCTTTTGATAGGAAATGACATTCCTATGCTATAATCTGTCAAGGGATTCTTGTCACACAGGTTCTCCATGAAAGACCTGGGTGATGCCTCGTACATTCTGGGGATCCGGATCTTTCGTGACAGATCCAAGAGGATATTAGGACTTTCACAGTCCAGGTACATCGACACCATACTGAGAAGATTCAGTATTGAAGATTCCAAGCGTGGTAATCTACCGGCTTGTCACGGGATCACCCTCTCCAAAGAGATGTCTCCCAAGACTGATTTGGAAAGGGATCACATGTCTATTATACCCTACGCTTCTGCGGTAGGCTCTATAATGTATGCGATGTTGTGTACCAGACCAGATGTAGCTTATGCACTGAGTGTGGTAAGCCAGTATCAATCAAACCCTGGGGTGAAACACTGGATAGCGGTAAAGAACATTCTCAAGTACCTGAGAAGGACTAAGGAGATGTTCTTGGTGTATGGCGGAAAGGACCTCCAGATGGAGGCCTTTGCTGACTCCAGCTTCCAGAGCGACAAGGATGATTCCAAGTCCATGTCGGGTTATGTCTTTACCCTCAATGTAGGGGCAGTGTGTTGGAAGAGTTCTAAAAAGGAAACCGTTGCTGACTCGACGATGGAAGCGGAATATATCGCTGCTGCAAATGCCGCAAAAGAAGCCGTCTGGATCAGGAAGTTCTTGATAGAACTTCAGGTGGTTCCGTCCATTGTTGATCCAATACCTCTGTATTGCGACAACAACGGGGCTAATGCTTTAGTGAAGGAACCCATGTCCATTCAGAGATCCAGACACATCTTGAGACGGTATCACCTGATTAGGGAGATCGTGGGTCGCCAGGAGATCGAGGTTCGGAGAGTTACTACAGAAGATAACACTACTGATCTATTCACGAAGGCCTTACCCCAGACTCAGTTCGAGCGGCTGATCGAGATGATAGGTCTTCGATATGCCAGTACATGGCCTTAGTGCAAGTAGGAGATTGTTAGTGTATATGCCCTAGAGGCCATTACTGTATCATACTAGTTTGTATATTACTTAATGGAAGCTTGGGATATTCACCTTGTATAGACAATCTTGCTCAATATAGTAGTATGCTACTTGGTTTGTTTCTTCTTTAATGTGTACATGTGTTTATTTTAGTATATCACCTATACACATTAGTGGAGCCCTTAGGATCCTTGCTTGATTACCAGCGTTGTGATGGCAGTCACACAAGTGGGGGCTGGGTAATCCACAAGCACATCCTTATGCAGGTCCCTAATCGTAGGACTATCGAGACTGGGCATCGATACTCCGGAGTAGACTAGCGTATGCGCTTCTCATCCCAGTGTGGGAGACAGTCTGTCCCACAGCCGTCAGTACGTCGTACTCGAGATAGTATGCGGGTGCTCGTTAGGTTACAAGTACACTGGACAGGACTCGTCGGGAACTGATGGTTGGTACTATACCTATCGTCAGTTATCAGTTCCCAGGTGACATGAGTACAGCTTAGTCCGCTGACTTGACACTGTCACTTCGCCTCGAGTGTGTCCCCATTGTACTTAGATTACTACCCTACCATGGCTCAAAGGAGTCGTGCAAACAGGTAGCAGTTGGGTGCAGTCCCGAAGCACTTGGAGGCAGTGACGGTTAGACAGGATTCGTCTATCCCGGTATTGGGGGTTGATATCGCGCTGTGTCTAGGAGAGCCATTACAGAAAGTCCCTGGCCAGGGAAAGCGAGATATACTGGTAGGTTTCCAGCATTATCTCAGGGTGTTCTGGGCTACACTCCGACATGACTTGTACCGCTATTAAGGGACTGATGTTTACCTCCCCCCTAGGCCCGCCATGCGATGTTCTCAGACGAACAGACCAGACTGTACGCAGATTGTCACAATCAGGCTCAGTAGGAGTTCAGATGGGTTTCACCTGGTCAGTCTTCTTGTCGGCATCTACCTGGGGACCGTTACGCACAGCTAGTGCCGATTGCGGTCTGTGGTTAAACCCATTTTCAGCGTAGTGTCGAGTCTTTAGAGTCCCACATAGAAAGCTATTCGCCTTTAGGCAAAAGAGTAGAGGTCGCATGGTTTTGCGACAGCGTTCGGACACATCCGTGCACTTGTGCACATTTAGTGTCCGGGCAGTTAACACTATCGGGCTTTGGTTTAAGCCAGATCCTAGTGTACGTTTTGGGATTGGTTTTATCTCGTATGTATTCGTGTTCCTCGGAACGCAGATGCGGGTGTGTATGCACAGTTGACAGAGAGACAGAGGTAGAGGATTCTCATTGGTGTTGTTGACTGTTGACTGTTGACCATTGACTTTTGCTAAACCCTAATTAGAATAAGAAATATGATTAATGATAATATTAATTAAGTATTATTGTGTCATGGTTGAGATGAATGGTTGACTTTGTTGACTTGTTGACTTTGTTGACCGGTTGACTAAGTTGGACTAGTTGACCACCATCATTACAATGGCTATCATTTTATGGCAAAGACTTTTGCTTGCTTGTTTCATTTTGCAAAATGAGTGCATGAAATGATATGGCCATTTTGACTTGAACCATCACATAATACTCAATTACTATTATAAGTTATCATGATTTTGGATTATGAGAGCTTGGATGGCAAAAGAGTCGCTCATTCTCTCATTTCTTTTCTCTCTCTTGCTTGAGCTCTCCCTCTTCCTCTTGCTCTCTCTCTAGTCTATGGTTCACTTGTCTCATGAGTTGAGAAGCAAGAACCATAGAGATAAAACCCAACACACTCCTCTACTCATCCTAGTTCACAAGGTTTAGCAAACCAAGTGTTCTAGTTTCTTCTAATTTGAAGTGAAGCCAAAGGTAGAAGCTTTCAGGTGGATCCATCTTCGGCGCAAGGAGACAACGAGGTGATGCCGATCCGACCACCGCAAGGAGTTGAAGACGAAGGAGATTAAGTTAAGGTATAACCACCTAACCGAGTAGGTAAAACTCTTGTTAGGATTGTTAGATAGTTGTTTAACAAAGATCCGTATTTTGAGTCCATGTTACCACCTCTAGAAAAATCATTTTTCATCATTTCTGCAAGCCCGTAAGTACCGGGAGAGGTAACGTGGACTTACACGATCTCCCTGGAGATCAACCATCTCCATGATCAGGTGATACTGCCTAAGAATTATATCTGGATTTTTGATGGGACGGGGGTTACTTGGCATAATCCACAACTCCATTATCACACAATGGTAGGAACGAAGTTCATCTCATGAACTTATATATATACAGACTGCCTCTTTGGTAGCATCCTTAGTAACGTGTATCTTTCCTTTAATCATCTAGTAAGTCACGGTATCTAGCTTGGAACTCTTCCAACATACCGTCCCTCCACTGAGGGTAAAGACAATGCCTGCGACTGACATTCAGTCGTCCTTATCATCCTGGAACCTTTCCAGTGATTCTCCCTAGGATCGATTGATACCATCTCACTACAACTAGTGAGTATCCTAAGATCCAATTACATCTATCTCATAGATCAAAACCCAGGATTTAGGAGGTATCACTTTGATCCTATATGGAGAATCCTTGTGATAAGTGGAGATTGACCGAGCATAGCATAGGAAACTCCTTCTCTATCAAGAGTATGTCATCCACGTACTCTATGAGGATCACCACCATACTCCCTACTACCTTTTGTATATACAAGGTTCATCTACCATTTTGATGAAGTCAAACTCTTTGACTACCTCATCAAAACAGACATTCCAACTCCGCGATGCCTGCTTTATCACATAAAACATCTTGCACACGTTTCCGCTGCTCCCACTATCTACGAAGCCCTCTGGCTGTGTACTTATAGACGCTTTCTTCCAAATCAACATTTAGAAAAGGAGTCATGACACCTAACCGCCAGATATCGTAGTCATGGTATGTAGCCGTGGCAAGTAGGATCTGGATGGACGTAAAGCATAACTTTGAAAGTCTCAACTTTTCCATGTACACCAAGTAATCTTCTCAAGATATACTTGCTCCTGATGCGCATTTAACCCTTCAGATAAAGCAACCAAAGTCCATACTTTGTTGGTGTATAAGGATTCCATCTCAGATCGCTAAGCATTCAACCATTCTTACAGAGTCCCACTCCTGATGGCCTGCTCGAAATTAGTTGGGTCATCATCTCATGATGCAATCCTCGCTCCCACTGTCATAGAGAAACCGAAGTATCTCTCAGGTGGGTGAGGAACCCTACTAGATCGGCGGAGAGGCTGAGGTTCATTAGAAACTATTGAATCCTTCGGTTCTACCAAATCATCAGCTGCAGTTTGTATAGCTGGAACTCCTTCCAGTTCTACCTCATGACCACTAATTTCTTCACAAGAAATTCCCTTTCACAAAGGTGGCATGCTGAGAAACAAAACATCTTTTGTTCCTCGGTTTGGTAGAAGATATTCCTTTGTGAATGCTTGGGATATCCAACAAACTTCCACAGAACTGACCTTTCCTCGAGCTTGTCCAGATTATGTATTTAGACATAGGCTGGACAACCCCAAATCTTAACATACTTAAGATATGGGCTCTTCCCATTCCATATCACATATGAAGTGGTAGGCAACTGATTTGATTGGAACCCTATTCAAATGGTATGCAGCTTCTCAAGTGCATAACTCCCAAAAGGAAATAGGCTACTCAGTAGTACTCATCATAGAGCACACCATATCACATAGGGTGTAATTGCTCCACCCCGATACACCGACGTACTGTGATGTATACGGAGGAGTAATGCTGAGAGAGAATCTCATTCTCCTTTAGAATAGTCCAGGAATTCCGTTCTCAAGTATTCTCCTCGTTGATCACATCAAAGGACATAATACTTATACCCGTTTTTGGTTCTCTACTTCTAACTTATATTCTATGATTATCTCAAAAGTTTCGGACTTGTGTTTTAACAGGAACACATGTCTGAATCTTGAGAGATCATCAGTGAATGTAATAAAGTACAAAGAACCGGTCTTGGCATGTGTAGACAGGGGACCTTCATACATCAGCATGTATCAATCCCAAGAGTTCACTAACTCTTTCTCTGTTTCCAATAAACAGAGCTGTGGTCATCTTATCTTTGTGACATGACCGACAAGTTTCACAAGGTGTAAATTTAAAATAATTTAAATATGCATCTAAATGTAACTTCAGATAGTCGGGTCAGATTGATATGACCTAGTCTACAATACCTCAAGAAGGATTCGTTCATTTCTGAACTCTTCCTCTTGTGTGTGTTCTGTATACTAAGAACTGTAGTTTTATTTAGAACGTCAATACTTTTAGATAACGTTCCTGAACCGATCAACTCTTGATATAGGAAATGTTCAAAACATTATGCAACAATACAAAATTATATCCTTCTTTACTAATAAAGAGACTGATATGATGTTGTATATCAGGTTCGGTATCTAATAACATTTGTTCAGAATTAATGTATTTGTTAATACAGGGTGATAACTACCAACAGACTTGGCTGCAACACTTGCACTGTTTCTATCTCATGAAATTTATCACCCGTTCTCAGTTCTTTACCAATCTGTAGCCCATGTAACAAATTACATATGTGGGATCCTGATCCGGCATCACATACCCAGGACGTAAAGAATATAGAGAAACAGTTCTGTGTAATGAACACACGCGAAGAAGATGCATCAGCATGCACTTTCTTCGTTTGGGCGGAACGGGAATTTTGGTAATCCCCAATTTCCTGCTCTGTCTTATAACAATTATAAGTTGGAGCGGGACCAACGTTCCTTAGCGCAGTATAACAAGCGGGTTCGGTCAATACATCCGTATTATTATCTTGATTAAGGCGTGACATGGTCGCTACCTGGAGAGAGAGAAGAAAACATTCAGCGTGCGCTTTTACAAGATTAGATTGGTTATCAATTTATCTAATCAGGATGTCTCCCACTGTTTTAGTCAAATCTTCCTTCAAACCCTAAAAGGAAAGACTAGCCGGGATTAATTACACCCTGCAAGTTCGCCAATCTTTCAGCCAGGATCGTGCCGGTACTTTGAGGGAGGTTCCTCGTGCTTTCGCACGGACCTAATTAAAATAAACCTCGTTTTCCCAGGGGCGTAACCCCGTTAACACCTTTCTAGACACCTACTTGATCGGCTAATTGTAATGTGTAAAACTTTCTCAGGAGTAACTCTTACTCGCATCGGGTATCGGGATCCAACTATCTCATAGAAGGCATGCAATCTCTTTGCAAATTTCAACTCTTGAAATTCCCAATAATATTTTTACCCCTAGCGTCCTATGACCTTGACGAATGCCAACAAACCATAGGCTACTAGTAAAGTTCAACCCGTCATTTCCTGATTGAATTATACCCACCCGCACGACCCTTGACGAAAGCCAACAAAGTCGTACGACTACCCTAACTCAATCGCATCATATGCTTATACAGATAAGCATAAATAGCTACCGCACACTACGCCTTGACGAAAGCCAACAAACGTAGTACGAATACTAAATTCTACTTATCTGAAATGACGGATGGCTACGAAAGGTTTTTAAGAAAACCCTTTGCGTAATGAACTTGATATCGTTGTAGAATCGAGTGAATTTTGAATGGAGTGTTTTTTGAGGCTTTTACTAGTTTTGCTAAAGAGGTCACTCCCGGTGAAGGGATCTCGGCTCTTTCCTTATCGAATAAGGTGCAGAATATTTCATAAATATCACTATGCAGAGCAAAAATTATAGAAACAATCAAAAGACAAACCGAGTTTGTAGCATCTGCTAGTTTCTGTAACACTTTGAAATTCGTTTGGGATGTTTTCGCGTTAGTTAGCAATTTGTCGTATTTTCCTTCTTGGCTAATGATAATTGTGTTGTGAAGTGTTATATATATATGTTTATATATAATTTTAGGGTTATTAATTAATTCTAGTCGGGTTTACCCTAATTAGGAAATTTCTTGTGTTAGTGCACACTTAGCACAATTTTCCTTGATCTAGGTTAAAGTGTTAGCCATTCTTTCCTTGCATGTTTCCTTGTTAATTTCCCACCCTTTAATCAAAACAAATCCCTTTTAAAATTCAAATTTTCAATAATAAAATGAGGCATGGTGGTTAGATAGGAAAACTTGACTTTTTATTGACCATTCCTTCTCTCTTTTCTCTCTCTTCTCTCTCTCTTTTCTCAAATTCTGGAAGTTCCTGCAGAAAAGAGAGAGCCTCAGCAGCAGCAACACCATAATTTCACCATCTTTTCATTTCCTATTTGGATCTATACAAACCCTACACAAAACAACACATTTCCTTCACAAAACCTTGGGAAAAATGATCTTTTGAGGTGTTTGGAGGCAAATCTGCACACTTGAGGCTACGGCTGAGATTTGTGGTGTTTCTTAAGGTATTTTGAAGGTATATTGCTCATATTTAACACTCTTTTCCATATCTTGTAGTATCTTAGCTAAAAATCATGTTTTATGTGCTTTATTAGTGATATTGAGGGATATTGGTAAAGTATATGTTAGATTTGTATTCTCATGGTTTAGTGAACTCTTTTAAGTGCTATTAGAGCTATTTAACCTAGGTTTTTGTTTCATTTTGCACAGAAATACCATAAAGTATCATTTTTGTGCTATAATAGACATTTTAACAAGAAATAGGGCTCTGTTGGATCTGCTCCTACCCGGAGTGTTTCAGAATGAAATTGGAATTACTGTAGCATACACAGGGGGTATAGAGTGCACACACCAAACCTCGGGGGCCAACCTTCCTACCCAGGCCGCCGGAAAATGCATTCTGGCCGCAATTTGCGGCCAGATGAGTGAGTTGGGGGTTGGGGTTTGGGGCACAGGAGTCTGCTGCTATGTGTAGTATTTTAGTATATCTATTTTTATAATATCTGTTCTGTAGCAAAATCTGGAGTAGAATACCCTATTTCCCGTATTTTTAATCTTTCGCGACACGCGTGATACGTGTGTGTGGGTTTGGGGTTTCTGCGTATCGCGACGCGTCGGAGCGACTTCAGGCGCGTAATCACACGTTTTAGTGTATCGCGCACACGCGCGCTTGGTTTGCGACACGGATTTCTAGTTGACCTTAAATGTCGTGTTTGCATGGTTTTGAGCTTATGCGTGATATTCTGTGGAATTCTAGGTTCGCAGGCGAGTGCGACGGACGCCGCGAAGAAGGGGAAACAAGTCATCGGCTATACCTAGAGAGAGACTACGGTGAGTAGATTTAACATCTACGGGGATATCGCCCGCATGGCTTTCTACGTCAGGGCTGATAGGATCTTGTAGTAACATTTCCATACATTGACTGTTCATGGCTACTATTTAGTGCATACCACATTCCCTGATATATGTATATAAACTAGAATCGATAGAACACCTCACCATTACTAACGGTTCATGTTGCACGAGCACTATCTGTTAGTTATATGTATGCCCCAGAGGCCATTACTATACATGAGATGTATATTGTAGTGGATGCTTGGACATATATAGGGAGGACTTTCTTGCTCGACATGATAGTATGCTATCTGGTTACTCTTTACTTTAACGTGTACACTGATAGTCTCTCTGTTACATGTTGGTAATGCCCTTAGGATATGTACTCGACTACTGGGACTATGATGAGATCATAGTAGTGGGGCCACGGTAGTCGACGAGTACATCCTATAACTGTTCCTAGTCGAGGGTGTTTCGAGGCAGGGCATCGATACACCAGAGTAGACAAGCCTATACGCATCTTGACCCATATGATGGGAGATGGATGATCCCATATCCATCGGTGTTGGACATCAAGGATGGTGTATGGGTGCTCAGTAGAGACTGGGTACACTGGACGGACTCGCCGAGAACTCTCAGATGGTATTATACCTTACGTCAGATGGCAGTTCTCTGGTGACACTGGTACAGCTTAGTCTGTTGACCCGAGATCGTCATAGAGTCTTATGTGATTCCCACTGTGCTTTGATTTCCATCATACCACGTCCAAGAGGGCATGCAAAAAGGAAGCTTTTGGGTACAGTCCCGAATCACATGGAGGCAATGAGCGATAGGAGGGGATTCGTCTCTCCCGGTATAGGGAGTTGATGTTGCGCTGTGTTCGATTGGCTATAACCGGAAATCCCTGGCCAGGGTTGCTGAGATTTATTGGTAAGTGTTATCAGTAGTTTCTCTAACTGTTATAGACCTCATATCGACACGACTTATCGAGCTACTGGGGTCTTACGTTTACCACCCCTAGGCAAGATATGCGACATATCAGACGACGAGATCGGACTGTACAGGAGTGTTACTGATTGGATTCACAGGACAACTAGCGGGCTTGCTTGTTGATCTTCTGATCGCTCAATACCCGGGTGGCCGTTACGTTTAGCACACCGCTTGCGGCTTGTGGGTGTTTGATATGATCATCACCTACTGCCGGCGTATTGACGAGTCTTTAGAGTCCTACACAGGGGTTTCCTGGCTCATGCGAAACGAAGTAGGAGCACATATGTGATATGTGCGGGACCGAGATTAATACGATATGAGATACTGTATTCTATTCTCGCGATTCGTGACATTGATCGGTTGTATGCGATATAGCCGGGTTATCGGATCAAGTGTTGATTCGATAAGTTGTTACACATGATATTAGTCGGTTATTGCCGGATTATTAAATCAAGAGTTGATTTAATAATTAAATGCATAATTATATATTTGATATATTACATTGCATTAACTAGTATTAGCTGACTTATGATTTATTTTCTCACTAGTTTGTGCACATTGTTTATATGTGATATATGCAAGTGTACAAGTTTGTATCATGTTTGATGATACACACAAGTTGGATGTATGAGACTTAAACCAAATAAAGGTTAAATTTGGGTTTACTAATTTCCTAACAAATAACAAAAGAGGTGAGACTTTGGTCAAAGTTATCAAGCTTCATGAAGCTTGATAAACATTGACAAAGTCAACTCTTTTGTCATTCCTTAGGATATTAGTTAACCCAACCCTTAACCTAATGCCTTGGTTAATTCTCTACATGAGTTAAGCATGAGGGCTTAACTCAACCATGGTGCAATAATTCATTTGGATAAGTTTTCATTTGGATGGATTTATTCTTTCTTCTTCTTCTTCATCATCAAGCTCCATCCAAAAGCTTACAAGCTCCAATGGTGCCATGAGAAAAAGAGTGAGAAAATCAATTCTAAAGTGAGCCCACTTCCTACTTCTTCATCCTCTATCACTTGCCATGTAGTAGAGTGTGTTCTCTTCACAAAGTTCATGACCTAGTGAAGGAATAGCTTGAGTTAGTGTCTCCCCGACGTAGATCATCTTCGGCCTCGAAGTCATCGTAGCAAGCACGTTCGTTCTTCTCGTGGAGCTTCTCTAGAGTCTGGAGTTCACGATCACAGCGATGGGGATGTCTACACGGAGCTAATGAAGTGGAGGACCGGATCTACAAAAGTTGTAATCCTTTTCACTTAGAAGTAAAGTAGTTTACTAGCTTATAGTTTCACCTAATCTTTAGTTAACGATCTTGCATAGAGTTGTTTGGCACATAAAAATTTGATTTTGGCATGGTTGATGCCTTGTAGAACCTCATGAGTGTGCCTAGTAACCCTACACTATCCTGCATGCTACACACACACCGTTAGTAGTTGCCATGACACTCACACTGTAGAACTTGACATGATATTCATACTTGAAGCGTATATCACATCGGATCATTATGTTGTAGCTCATTTTTATGTGACTTGGCATGATATTCATACTTGATGCATATATCACATCATATTACATGCATATTGGTTTGGATTACATGTGATTTCTGGATTTGGGAACCGTGGCTATTTCAAACATGTAATCATTTAAAAACCCGGTTCCCTTGATATGATATTTCGGTGCGTCTACCCTATGTTTTCTCGGTGCTAGAGCGAGATAGATATATATGAGAGAGAGGGCTGACCCGGACTGACGGATGCCCGATAGATATATATGAGAGAGAGGGCTGACCCGGACTGACGGATGCCCGATAGATATATATGAGAGAGAGGGCTGACCCGGACTGACGGATGCCCGATAGACATATGAGAGAGGGGGCTGACCCGGACTGACGGATGCCCGATATAGGAAGATTTGCTTGTCGATGCTAGACATGAGTAATTATGATATTTGGGTGCCGATGTTGGGCACTCGTGATTCTCAGTGATGTACAGGATTTGAGGGCCGATGGGAGTGCCGGCGTCTGGGTTGTTGGGATTTGGGGTGCATTGATGGACACCGATTACATATTCCACGTTGACATTCCGGCGTACCTTAGGGTTTGCGGCAGTACGGCGTGCCACATGTGAGGCGTTGGCTTGACCCTTCTACGGCTGGACCAATGGTAATATGGCATGTGATGGATGTTTTTTAACTGATTTCAAGTGTTGAGATATATTGGGGAAATCTTGGGTGTTTGATTATTCGATCGGAAAGTTTAACATTGTCTATTTATCTGGAATGTGATAGAATATTTGGAATCCACAGGTAGTTATGAGATAACTAATTTGAATGTTATAAATCTAGCAGTTCGGTCTCAGATGATCGGTTGCCACGGAATTTTGATGTGATCAAAAGTCCGTCGCAATCACGTAGCGTATGCGGATACTCGCCGCGTAAACTTAATAGGCAGCCACGCCCCAAAGCCCCGACCAAGCGACTATAGGAGAACCCCGTCTCCAAAAGCATCCGTTCGGGTGCTCGCGGCAGCGGTGTTCCGCCTTAGTGCACTTCGTCGAAGGCATCCGGGGGTGCGACCGTCTACTAAAGTTTGCGACGAGCATTCGATCAGGATGTCGGGAATCTTGTTGAATTGCCCGACTTGATATTGAAAAGAGTTTTCGATAATGAGACTAAAATGCGGGGTTTATAATTGTTAGGCATGCGATGTCTAAGGAATTCATTTGTTTAAGCATGCGATGTCTAAAGAGGTTGCGGATTCCAACTGTTGTAGTTTTACACTTTTTTATGTGACCGTAAGCGTAGTATGTGGTGTATCGCCGGCTTCGTTGCTATACATCAACGACAATCGGGATACGCATACTTGCTTACGTTGATGATATGAGATATTATGTGTTGTTGTGATATGTTATATTGGATCGTCGCGTTTGAATAGCCGGGGGTTTTATGTGAGAGGAGAGTTTTTCTTTTTCATTCATGTAAAATTCTTTTGTATGTAATATTCTTTTATTGGGGCACTTCCGGGCTGAGGATGATGTCACCATTGTATATTATTTACTTTTCCGCATTAGGTAGACCCAAGGCGGGGAGCACAAGTAACCGGGTTCTAGGGTCCAGTGGGAGACCATCTCTAGGAGTCGAGACCGGGTCTCCTAACCCTAGAATTGGCAGTGTTGCTTGCCGCTCTCGTAGGGGTCTAGGGATGTGGGTTTGGCTATTCATCGCGACCGTGGAATCCGTGTTTTATACAGGCTCGTATTAAAACACAAATGTCCTAGTATATCCAATATTTCATATATGTTCTTCTGCTGTAATGTTCTGTGATGAGATCATATTACATCCTGAGACGAATGTTTATATTATATATATGAGATATATATTATATATTGTTGATTTCGTTTCATATCTGATGCTTGTGAAGCATAATTAAAAATGGGACTTCATTAATGAGATTAATGAAACTAAAAGAAACCTAAGATGTTGTAGAAACTTGTTTAAAAACTGGTAGCTCTAGTTCTTGCTTTGCATAGCGGTGTTCCTTGTAGAACATCCAGCACCTTATTCGATAAGGAAAGAGCCGAGATTCCTTCACCGGGAGTGACCTCTTTAGTGAAACTAGCAGATGTTACAAACTCGGTTTGTCTTTTGATTGCTTCTATAGTTCTTGCTTTGCATAGTGATATTTGTGAAATATCCTGCACCTTATTCGATGAGGAAAGGGACGACGATCCCTTCACCGGGAGTGACCTCTTTAACAAAACTAGAAAAGCATCAAAAACACTCCATTTAAAATCACTCGATTCTACAACGATATCAAGTTCATTACGCAAAGGGTTTTCTTAAAAACCTGCGTAGCCCTCCGTCATTTCAGATAAGTACTATTTAGTATTCGTGCTGCGGTAGTTTGGCATGCGACAAGGCGTAGTGTATGGTAGCTAACTAGTGATTAACTTCCAGCATACGATGCGATTGGATTAGGGTATTCGTACGACGTTGTTTGGCATGCGTCAAGGGTCGTGCGGGTGGGTTTAATTCAATCAAGAAATGTACGGGTTGAACTTGACTAGCGGACTATGGGTTGTTTGGCATGCGTCAAGGTCATAGCACGCTAGGGGTAAAATATTATTGGGAATTTCAAGTGTTGAAATTTGCAATGAGATTGCATATCTTCTATGAGATAGTTGGATCCCGATACCCGCTGCGAGTAAGAGTTACTCCTGGGAGAGTTTTACACATTACAATTAGCCGATCAAGTAGGTGTCTAGAAAGGTGTTAACGGGGTTACGCCTCTGAGAAAATGAGGATTACTTTAATTAGGTCCATGCGAAAGCATGGGGGACCTCCCTCAAAGTACCGACACTGGCCCGGCTGAAAGATTGGCGAACTTGTAGCGTGTAATTAATCCCGGCTAGTCTTTCCTTTTAGAGTTTGAAGGAAGATTTGATTAAAACAGTGGGAGACATCCTGATTAGATATATTAGATAACCAATCTAATCTTGCAAGAGCATACGCTGAGTGTTTTCTTCTCTCTCTCTCCAGGTAGAGACCATATCACGCCTTAATCAAGATAATAATACGGATGAATTGACCGAACCCGCTTGTTATACTGAGCTAGGGAACGTTGGTCCCGCTCCAACTTATAATTGTTATAAGACAGAGCAGGAAATTGGGGAATACCAGATTTCCCGTGCCGCCCAAACGAAGAAAGTGCATGTTGATGCATCATCTTCGGATGTGTTCATTACATAGAACTGTTTCTCAGTATCCTTTACGTCCTGAGTATGAGATACCGCATCAGGATCCCACATATGTAATCTGTTACATGGGCTACAGAAAAGTAGAGAACTGAGAACGGGTGATAATTTTCATGAGACAGAAAACGGTGCAAGTGTTGCAGCCAAGTTTGTTGGTCACTATCACCCTGTATTACCAGAATACATTGATTCTGAACAAATGGTATTAGATACCGAACCTGATATACAACATCATATCAGTCTCTTTATTAGTAAAGAAGGATATAATTTTGTATTGTTGGATAATGTTTTGAACATTTCCTATATCAAGAGTTGATCGGTGTCACGACCCAAAGTTTGGCCCGTGACCGGCACTTAACAACGTAACGTCTATAGGCGTAACGCGACTAAGTGAACCGAAAACCCAGAAATCAAACCAGTATAAGTATGGAATGTTTTAAGTTTTAAATGAAGCACTTACAACATGTTAAGAAATCTAAGTAAACAATCACCAAGATAGCAATATACGACGCCGTAGCGAAGATCAAGATCCACAAGTGGGAACATCACAGATAGAATAAACTGCAAAGTACAGTCGGCTCACAACAAGCACGACACCAGAAAATAAATAATATACATCATCGTCCTCACACTGTCTCTAAGTCAAATACATACATGGTAGATGGAGAATACTTGATACAACAATATACATAACTGAAAGATAAACAGACACCGCACAATACCCACCTATCAGCAAAAGAGCTAGTACACCAACTATGGGGGTATCTGTGTCAAAAGATGCAAAACGCAGCCTGCCGCCACTACTCCGAAGGGCAACCTGCAAACACTGTGGCACAACGGGGGTGAGTTGCCAACTCGTGAATAGAGATACCATATAAAGGTAATCGCGAGCATGCACGTACTGCGCTACTCTATCATATGCCAACAGATGATATCAATATGTGATAAGAAGTATGTGCAATAATCATACAAGTGCTCTATCAGGTAATATAACTACAGGATGAGGTACAATAATAAATGCTGAGCATGGGCAATATAACATCTACACGGAATGTCAACGTGGAATATATAATCGGTGTCCATCAATGCACCCAGATCCCCCAAATAGCTCAGGCGCCGGCACTCTCATCGGCCCTCTAATCCTGTAAATCTCTGAGAATCGCGAGTGCCCAACATCGGCACCCAAATATCATAAGTACTCGTGTCCAGCATCGACAAGAAAATCCTCATCCATCGGGTCCCGTCAGTCCGGGTCAGCCCACGGGCTCCGTCTGCGGTATCGGCCCTCGGCCCCGGCAGTACGGATCATCCCGCATCCATCTATCGACTCTGATCAGTATCCTCCGGATAACTGCCAGGTCCAACCAATCACCGGTAGGTAGTAGTCCCTCTGCCAGGCTCACCGTCTACTACACAGCGAAACCGTTCTCGCCCCGGGATACCATACCGGGTCCACCATGTACCCGTAATCGGCCTCATCCAGCTCCTCGATTCGGGTTCACATATATCACTCTAGCACCGAGGAAAAACATGGTGGACGCACCAAAATATCATATCAAAGGAACCGGGTTTTTAAATGATTACATATTTGAAATAGCCACGGTTCCCAAATCCAGAAATCACATGTAATCCAAACCAATATGCAAGTCAATGTGGGGTGATATGTGCATCAAGTATGAATATCATGTCTAGTCACATAAAAAATGAGCTACAGCATAATGATCATGGAAATTCTATAGTGTGAGTGTCATGGCAATTACTAACGGTCTATGTGTAACATGCAGGATAGTGCTCGTCCAACATGAACCGTTAGTAATGGTGCAGTGTTTTATCAATTCTAGTTTATATCCATATAGCAGGGAAAGCAGTATGCACTAAATAGTAGCCATGAACAGTCAATGTATGTAAATGTAGCTATAAGGTCCTATCAGCCCTGACGTAGAACGCCAAGCGGGCGATGTCCCCGTAGATGTTAAATCTACTCACCGTAGTCTCTCGCTAGGTATAGCCAACGACTTGTTTCCCCTTCTGCGCGGCGTACGCCGTACTCGCCTGCGAACCTAGAATTACACAATATATCACACATAAGCTCAAAGTCATATAAACACGACATTAAGACGAACTAGTAATTCGTGTCGTGAACCAAGCGCGCGTGTGCGCGATACGCTAAAACGTGTGATTACGCGCCTGAAGCCACTCCGACGCGTCGCGATACGCAGAACCCAAAACCCACACACACGTATCACGCGTGTCGCGAAGATTAAAATACGGGAAAATAGGTATTCACCTCCAGATTTTGATACAGAAATGATATTGTAAAACTATATATACCAAAATACTACACATAACAGCAGACTCCTGTGTCCCAAACCCCAACCCCCAACTCACTCATCTGGCCGCAAATTGCGGCCCGAATGAATATTCCGGCGGCCTGGGTAGGGGGTGGGCTCCCAGGTTTGGTGTGTGCACTCTATACCCCCCATACAAGCTACAGTAATATCTAGTTTTGCTCTGAAACATCTCGGGCAGTAGCAGATCCTACAGAGCCTTAAATCAAGTTAAAATCCACACTTTTTGCACTAAAATGTAACTTTATGGTATTTCTGTGCAAACTGAAACAAACCTGGCCTAAATTAGCTCTAATAACACATAATAGAGCTAACCAAACTAACAAAGCCCTAATCTAACATGTGAATCACAAATATCCTTTAATATCACTAAAAATGCACAAAAATGAGATTTTTGCTAAAGAATAGTACAAGTTTAAGGAAAAGGAGTGCTAACATGAGTTAATACCTTCTAAAAACCTTATAAAACACCAAAAGTCCCAGCTCTTCCCTCAAGTGTGCAGATTTGCCTTCAAACACCCCAAAAAGCCCCTTTTTCCATGGTTTTGTGAAGGAAATGTGTTGATTTGTGTAGGGTTTTGTTTGGGGATCAAAGGGAAATGAAAAGAAGAAGAAGAGATGAAGAAAATGATAGGGTTTTTCTGCTGGAAGCTGCAAAATTCAGAAGTGAGGAGAAGAGAGAGAGAGAAGGTCAACAAAAGTCCAATTCTTACCTAGCACCCATACCTCATTTTTTTATTAGGATTTGCATTTTAAAAAAAAGGTTTTAGCTTGATTAAAGTGATGGAAATAAAGTGAACCATGAAAGAAAAGAATTGGCTAACACTTTAAACCTAGGTCTCAAAAGTGGCTAAGTGTGCAAGTGTACACTACAAAGGAAAATTTTCCAATTTACTAACACGACTAAATATAATTAGTAAACCCGACTAAAATAACTAATAATCCTATGTACACATATATAATAACACGTACAATTACTAATTATCACGAAAAACATTCTAACGGAAATTTCAAAGTGTTACAATCTACCCCCCTTAAAGAAATTCGGTCTCCGAATTTAAAAATCTAACTATACGCACCTTCAAAAGGATGGGGATACCTCTTCCTCATCTCGCGCTCGTTCTACGAAGTGACCTTCTCGCCGCTCTGGCCACGCCAAAGTACCTTGACGGACGGTATCTCTTTCAACCTCAATTTCTCCACTTGTCGATCCAAGATCATCACCGGCTGCTCTGCATAGGAAAGGTCGCGCTCAAGCTGGATCGTCGGGTGCTGAATCGCATGCGAAGGATGATGAAGATATCTGCGGAGCATCGAAACATGAAATACGGGGTGCACGTCTGGAAAACTGGGCGGAAGGGCTAATCGACACGCAACCGCACCAACACCCTCGAGGATCTCGAAGGGGCCCACATATCTGGGACTAAGCTTCCCCTTCTTCCCAAACCTCATCACGCCTTTCATTGGGGAGACCCTAAAGAAAACATGATAACCAACAGAAAACTCAAGTCTGTGCCGACGACGGTCCGCATAAGATCTCTTCCTACTCTGGGCTGCTCTCATCCTATCGTGAATCAACTGGATCTTCGCGGTCGTCTCCTCCACAATCTGCGACCCTAAGATACTGCTCTCACTGAGCTCCATCCAACAGGTGGGCGATCTGCATCTCCTCCCATAAAGAGCCTCAAACGGTGCCATCTGAATGGTCTCCTGGTAGCTGTTGTTGTAGGAGAACTCTACTAAGGGCAAATGATGATCCCAGCTACCTCCGAAGTCTAATACGCATGTTCTGAGCATGTCCTCGAGAGTCTGAATAGTCCGCTCTGACTGTCCGTCGGTCTGCGGATCGAATGCTGTGCTGAAACTCAAGCGAGTGCCCAAAGCCTCCTGAAGCCTCTGCCTTAACCGGCTGGTAAACTGGGTGCCTCTATCGGACACGATACATGTCGGAACTCCGTGCCGTCGTACAATCTCATCAATGTAAATCTGGGCATACTGAGCAAACCCGAAAGTCGTCTTCACCAGTAAGAAGTGAGACGCTTTCGTCAAACGATCCACGATCACCCAGATGGAGTCATACCCTCGACTAGTCCTGGGTAGACCCACAATGAAGTCCATAGATATCTGTTCCCATTTCCACTCCGGAATGGGTAACGGCTGTATAGCTCTCCCGCGGGCCTCTGGTGCTCAGCCTTGACTTGCTGACAAGTCAGGCATCTCGACACAAAATCTGCGATGTCTATCTTCATTCCGTCCCACCAGTAAACACCTCTCAAGTCATGGTACATCTTGGTGGAACCGGGATGAACACTATATACCGATCGATGTGCCTCCTCAAGAATCTCGCGCCGCAATCCCTCAGCATCTGGTACGCACAGTCTAGTCCCAAATCGTAATATCCCATGATCATCGATCACGAACTCGGAAAATCTTCCATGTCCCATCTGTGTCCTGATCTCTGAACAGCGGTCATCACTGTGTTGTGCCTCATGTATACGGTCAAGCAAGTGTGGGCGTGCACGAACATGCGCAATCTGTCCTCCGATCGGCGTAAACTCGAACTGTACCCGGATGTCGCATAAGATCTGCCAATCTGCCTACGACTGCCTCTGCACTGCGCTCAAACAAGATTGACTACCCCCGGGCCTCCTGCTCAAAGCATCCGCCACTACATTCGCCCTGCCCGGGTGATACAAGATCTTACAATCGTAGTCCTTTACCAACTCCATCCATCGGTGTTGTCTAAGGTTCAGGTCTCGCTGCTGGAATATATACCTTAAGCTCTTGTGATCAGTGAATATCCGGCACGACTCTCCATACAGATAATGTCGCCAGATCTTAAGTGCAAAGACCACTGCAGCCATCTCCAGATCATGAGTGGGGTAATTCTGTTCATGTTTCTTTAATTGCCGTGAAGCATACGCGATCACCCTGTCATGCTGCATCAAAACGCACCCTAGCCCCACTCGTGAAGCGTCATAGTAGACCACAAATCCGCCTGATCCTGAAGGCAATGATAGCACTGGTGTCGTAGTCAGTAGAGCCCGTAGCTGCTGGAAACTGTGCTCACACTCCTCCGTCCAATCGAAGAGAACCCCCTTCCGGGTCAACCCGGTCAAAGGTGTAGCAACGCGAGAGAAGTCCTGCACGAATCGCATGTAATAGCCTGCCAGCCTTAGAAAGCTGCGAACCTCCGTCACTGACGTGGGTCTAGGCCAACTCCGAACTGCCTCGATCTTCCTTGGGTCTACGCATATACCATCTCGTGTAATCACATGACCCAAGAAGTCTACATTGTCTAGCCAGAAAGCACACTTTGAGAATTTGGCGAAAAGCTGACGCTCCCTCAAGGTTGTTAGTGTATATGCCCTAGAGGCCATTACTGTATCATACTAGTTTGTATATTACTTGATGGAAGCTTGGGATATTCACCTTGTATAAACAATCTTGCTCAATATAGTAGTATGCTACTTGGTTTGTTTCTACTTCAATGTGTACTTGTGTTTATTTCAGTATATCACTTATACGCATTAGTGGAGCCCTTAGGATCTTTGCTTGATTACCAGCGTTGTGATGGCAGTCACACTAGTGGGGGCTAGGTAATCTATAAGCACATCCTTATACAGGTCCCTAGTCGCAGGACTATCGAGACAGGGCATCGATACTCCGGAGTAGACTAGCGTATGCGCTTCTCATCCCAGTGTGGGAGATGGTCTGTCCCACAGCCATCAGTACGTCGTACTGGAGATAGTATACGGGTGCTCGTTGGGTTACGAGTACACTGGACAGGACTCGTCGGGAACTGACAGGTTGGTATTATACCTATCGTCAGTTATCAGTTCCCAGGTGACATGAGTACAGCTTAGTCCGCTGACTTGACACTGGCACTTCGCCTCGAGTGTGTTCCCACTGCACTTTGATCACTACCCTACCACGGCTCGAAGGAGTCGTGCAAACAGGTGGTGGTTGGGTGCAGTCCCGAAGCACTTGGAGGCAGTGACGGTTAGACAGGATTCGTCTCTCCCGGTATTGGGGGTTGACATCGCGCTGTGTCTAGGAGAGCCATTACACGAGTAGTCCCTGGCCAGGGCAAGCGAGATATACTGGTAGGCTTCCAGTGTTATCTCAGGGTGTTTTGGGCTTCACTCCGACACGACTTGTACCGCTATTAGGGGAATGACGTTTTACCGCCCCCTAGGCCCGACATGCGATGTATCAGACGAACAGACCGGACTGTACGGAGACTGTCACATTCAGACTCAGTAGGAGTACAGATGGGGTTTCACCTCGTCAGCCTTCTTGTCGGCATCTACCTGGGGACCGTTACGCACAGCTAGTGCCGCTTGCGGTCTGTGGTTAAACCCACTGCCAGCGTAGTGTCGAGTCTTTAGAGTCCCACACAGAGGGTATTCCCCTTTGGGCAAAACAGAGTAGAGGTCGCATGGTTTTGCGACAGGGTTCGTTCTCGTCCGCGCACTTGTGCACGTTTAGAGTCCGGACGGATATTACTGGCTGGCTCTGGTTTGAGTCGGATACTGGTATATGTTTTGGGGTTGCTTTTATCTCTCAGTATTCATGTTCCTCGGAACAAGAATGCAGGTGTGTATGCACAGTTATTTGAGGAGGAGGAAGAGGACTTTCATTAGGGTTTCGAAACGGGTGCGTATGCACAGTTGACAGTCGTCTTTTTCCAAACCCTAATGGATTTATGTTATATCAATTAATAATATATAATAAAATGAAATTGTGTCATGGTTGGTTTTTTTGTTGACTTGTTGACCATGGTTGACTTGTCGACAATGGTTGAAGTTTTGACCATCATCATTACAAAAGAAAGATGCTCTTTGATTCTAGAAAATTCATTTAATGTTTGAAATGATAATGGTCATTCCTAAACCTTCCATCAACCTTTTTCATTTTCATTATTATTATTAATTTGATAATTCTTTTGCTTTTTGTTATAGTTGCAAAGAGAAAAGAGCTCATTCTTTCATTTAGCTTCTCTCTCCTCACTTCATCTTCTTCTTCCTCTAGCAAAAGGAAAACCCTTCTAATGTGTTGAGAATCCCTCTCCTTAAAAGAAAAGCACCCTTTAGACACTCTCTACTCACTCTAGGATCAAAGATTTAGCAAGCCGGAGATTCTAGTTCTCTCCAAGTTCGAGAAAGAGCCCGAAGGTTGAACCCTCAGGTGGATCCATCTTCGACGGAAGAAGACGACGAGAAGAGAACCATCAACCTCTACTAGGTTTCAAGAAGAAGGAGTTCAAGTTAGGTATAACCACTTTGCCGAGTAGTTAACTCTCCTTTGCATGTTTGCTAGTTTAGTTTAGAAAAGATCCCGACTTTGTTTGTCCATGTTGCCCCATGCGCTAAAAATTTGATTTTTATACCGTTTCCGCCTCCCCGTAAGAACCGGGGGTCGCAACGTGGACTTACAGTGGTATCAGAGCCTAACTAAACTTAAACTAGCTTGGTAGCGAAGTGTATGGAAGTTCGAAACCGAAAAATCGCAAAAACAAAAACCCTAAGTTTCTGTTGAATTTTTTTTGCTCTAAATGAAAAACTTTATACTCCTAAAATCGGCTCAGGGTTTAGTGAGAACACCCACCAAAAATGATCCCATGAATCCTTCAAACCGCCGCGCTTTCGCGGCCTCAGCTATTCTTGTCGCCGCGGATCCGCCGCCGTTTGGCCTCTTCATGCGATCGTGTTTTGTGCAGTGTTCTTCTGGTAGGGTTTTGGGATTTTTCAAATATGTTATATGTGCCCAGATCTTCCAGAACAGAAATTTGCTTTTGGGGTCCTATAAATCCGTATTTTTTTCGGACTTCGCTACACTTTGTCTATATTGGTTATATCTGTGATGTTTGAATGTATTGAACGTCGGCTAATCGCTATAAGTCGATTAGTCGGGGTTATACATCTCTGTGATCTGTGTTTGATATTGGAATGTGTATATGAATGTGTTAGACTGTCGCGGGTCAATAGCCGGGGTGGATGTGAGATGAGCTTTTGTTTTTCTTTCATTCATTGTAAATGTAAATTGATGTAATATTATTATTTGTTTGGCCGCACAACCGGGTCGGGGTTGTAGCCGTCATTGTATAATTCTTTTTACTATTTTTGCTCCTAGGATAGACCCATGGAGGGGTGCACAAACTGCCGAGTAATTGGCGGGTAGTTTGCCGCACCCGTAGGGGTCTTGGGGTGGGGTATTGGCTATTCACCGCGACCGTGTAATCCGCTTTTCGTTGCAGGCTCGAACGGATTGCGGATTCCTAGTATATCCAATGTATTCATCTGTGATCTGTAATGTCTATCATTGCTATATCTATAACTATTTAGGCGTTGCTTATGTTTTACAGCCGCGCTAGCCCAGCCCCCGCTCTGTCGTTAGTTAAGTAACCTAACGGGTGATGACGGGGCCCCGTGGCGAATGCGAATGGAATAAGCGTACGTCATATTTTGGTTGTTTTCTGCAATGGTAGGATTAAATGATGGGACGCATTAAAAGAACTAATGCAAGAATATCACGCATTAAAAGAACTAATGCAAGATAATAAACCAAGCTAAAGTCGTTGGGACACTTTCGAAAAACCACTCGGTTCTTTTCAAAACAAACTTTTAAATGCGGAGCTTGAGCCACTCCTTTTAAAAGCTATCTCGTTCCATCGATTATATCAAGTTCACTACGTTCACGGTTTCGCCAAAACCATCCGTAGCCCTCCGTCGTTTCATATGAATTTTCAACAGTATTCAAACTGTGTTTGTTGGCCTTAGTCAAGGCACAGTGTTTGGTAGCTGGTGGGTATTCATATGTTGCATAGATAGAATGTGTTGGTTTGGGACAGTCGTATTGCCTTGTTGGCCATAGTCAAGGGTATATACGGGTGGGATCAAATTAACCTGGATAACGACGGGTAGAACTTAACATGTGACTTATAATTTGTTGGCCTTAGTCAAGGTCATAAGAGCATGGGGCAAAAATCCACGTCGGGAGTTTCATAAGTACTGAAACTTGCTAGATTTGCATACCATTTGGAGTGTGGTGATTCTGGTAGGATTCCTTCAGTTTCGTCACGCGATGATATTTGGATCCCGATCCTACTGTGAGTATATGCTACTCCTCGGGAAATTTCTCACTAAACGATCAATGCTATAAACCTAGTAGGTGCCTAGAAAGGTGTTAGCGGGGCTACGCCCCCAGGGAAAAGAGGTTATTTAATTAAGGAACTTCGCGAAAGCGTTGGAAAACCACCCTCGAAGTACCGACACTGGCCTGGCTGAACGGTTAAGGAAGTATTGTGCGGTGGGATTGATCCCGACTAATTCTTCCTTTATGGTTTGAGGAGGGATTCGAGAGACAGTGGGAGCCATCCTGTTTAGACAAATTAAAAACCATTCTATACTTGCAAGAGCATCATGCTAAAGTGTTTCTTCTCTCCCTCCTAATTGCAGCGACCAATCGAAATGACTGGACTTAAGTTACTTCTAGATAAAAACAAACTGAAAGTGCCAAACTACAAAGATTGGCTCAGGAATGTCAAAATGGCAATCACTTACGACAAGCTGGGGTATCTTCTTACCACCAAAGCTCCTCCCGTCCCAGGTCCCACCTCCAGCGTCGCGGATAAAGAAATCCGTAAGACTTGGGAGATTGATTGCGCGAAGGCCAAATGCCTCGTGCTTGCCTCTATGGACAACGAACACCAGAGGAGGCACGAGAATATGGATTTGGAATCCATATTTCTTCATAAAAAAGAACTGTATGGAGAGCAGTCTCGTATCGCAAGATACAAAGTGTCGAAGAAGTTATTTTCGGCAAAGTTGGCCGTCGGATCATCGGTAGCGGACCACGTGCTTAAGATGATTAGCTACATTGAGGAGCTCGCGGAACTTGGGACCACGTTGGAAAGTGAACTCTATACGGATTTAATTCTCCAGTCCCTTCCATCCTCTTACGCCCAGTTTATACTGAACTTCAACTTACAAGAAAAGAAAGTTGAACTTTCAGAACTCCTCAACTTGCTGAGGAGCGCAGAGGGCACCCTACAGAAAGGTAGGGAAACACCCGCTTTGTTTGTAGGAGGATCATCTTCCTCTAGGTCCAAGGCGAAAGCCAAGGGAAAGAGGAAGAAAGCCCCCGCCAAACCAAGAGGCAGTGTTAGTAAAGTGGGTACAAAGGGAAAGGAAAAGGCAACAAAGATTGCGGGGAAGCTTGTGGGAAAGGAGGAATGCTTCTATTGTCATAAGAGTGGACACTGGAAGAAAGATTGCAGGCCTTGGAAGGCCAGGACACAGGTTGCGGCTTCAGCTTCAGGTGTGTATGTTATTGAAAACTGTCTTTCTATAAACTCTACTTCCTGGGTATTGGATACCGGATCAGGATCTCATATCTGTAATTCTTTGCAGGCGTTGAGAAACCGTAGGGTTTTGAAGGCAGGTGACATGACCCTCAGAGTTGCGAACGGAGCTAGCATGGATGCTAAAGCCGTGGGGGACTATCACCTGGGAATGTCAGATGGGCATGTTTTAGTTTTGCGTAATTGCTTTTTTGTACCCAACGCAACTTGTAATATCATTTCTGTATCTTTGGTTTCTAAAGAAGGTTATGAATTTGCGTTTGTAAGTAATGTTGTAAACATTCACCTTAATCATGTTCTGATTGGGTCAGGTACACTGAGCAATGGTATATACGTGTTAAACCAACCACAGATTTTCAATGTCCAGAATACACACAAAAGAAAGTGTCCAGATATTAATCAGGGTTTCTTATGGCATTATAGACTGGGTCACATCAATGAGACACGGTTGACTAAGTTACATAAAGAAGGATACTTGGATCCGTTCGAGTATCAGTCTTATGCCATTTGTGAATCTTGTCTCATGGGAAAGATGACAAAGACTCCGTTCACTGGACATGGAGAAATAGCGAGCGAGCTCTTGGGACTCGTACACAGCGACGTGTGCGGTCCAATGTCTACACATGCGCGAAGCGGTTACTCTTACTTCATTACTTTTGCGGATGATTTTTCAAGGTACGGTTATGTCTTCTTAATGAAACATAAGTCCGAGGCCTTTGAAAAGTTCCAGGAATATAAGAATGAAGTAGAGAAACAGACCGGCAAAAGTATCAAGATTCTAAGATCGGATCGAGGTGGAGAATACTTAAGTGCCGAGTTCCTGAATTATTTAAAAGTGAACGGAATTCTCTCTCAGCTCACTCCTCCATACACTCCGCAACACAACGGTGTATCGGAGAGACGGAACCGAACCTTATTGGATATAGTACGGTCCATGATGAGTAAGGCTGAGTTACCGCGATCTTTCTGGGGTTATGCACTGGAAACAGCTGCACATCTTTTGAACCAAGTTCCTACTAAAACAGTGCCTACCACACCATATCAGATGTGGAGTGGGAAGAAACCCTGTCTTAAATCCTTTAAGACATGGGGATGTCCGGCTTTTGTAAAAAAGCAGCATGCGGACAAGCTCGAGGCACGCTCAGTACAGTGCAAGTTTGTGGGATACCCAAAGAACTCCAAGGGGTATCTTTTCTATTACGCTGAGGAGCAAAAAGTCCTTGTTTCTTGTCATGCCCGCTTCTTGGAAACTGAGTTTTTAGAAAATCAGATAAGTGGGAGCGCAGTAGAACTGGAAGAAATTCCAGAACCACAAACCATTACTGAAAGCTTAGAGGAACCAGAGGGTTTAAAAGAGCAGGACATTCCTACGCCGCTCCGCAGGAGTAGTAGGCAGTCTCATCCGCCCGAGAGATACTACGGTTTTCTCATTGACGGGGATCGAGAGGATTGCATCATAGAATATGATGAGCCTACTAGCTTCCAGCAGGCCGTTCAGAGCGTTGACTCGGTAAAATGGCTGGATGCAATGCGGACCGAAATGGAGTCCATGTACACCAACAAAGTATGGACGTTGGACATTGCTCCAGACGGGGTAAAACCCGTAGGATGCAAGTGGATCTTCAAAAGGAAGATTGGTGTAGATGGACAGGTTGAGACCTACAAATCTAGACTTGTAGCAAAGGGTTTCCGTCAAAGACCTGGCTTGGACTATGACGAAACCTTTTCTCCAGTGGCTATGCTGAAATCCATTCGGATCCTTCTTGCCATTGCTGCCTTCCACGATTATGAGATTTGGCAGATGGACGTAAAGACCGCTTTTCTGAATGGAAATTTAGAGAAGTGTGTCTATATGGATCAGCCAGAGGGTTTCATTCAGAGTGGGAGCAGCGGAAAGATGTGCAAGTTGCTTAAGTCCATCTATGGACTAAAGCAGGCATCGCGGAGTTGGAACATCTGTTTTGATGAGACGGTCAAGGAATTTGGCTTTATCAAAAATCCAGATGAACCATGCATCTATAGTAGATTTGTAGCGAGAAATGTAGTATTCCTCGTTTTATACGTGGATGACATTCTCTTAATAGGAAATGACATTCCTATGCTACAATCTGTCAAGGGGTTCTTGTCACACAGGTTCTCCATGAAAGACCTGGGTGATGCCTCATACATCCTGGGGATCCGGATCCATCGTGATAGATCCAAGAGGATATTAGGACTTTCTCAGTCCAGGTACATCGACACCATAGTGATGAGATTCAGTATGGAAGATTCCAAGCGCGGTAACCTACCGGCTTGTCACGGGATCACCCTCTCTAAAGAGATGTCTCCCAAGACAGATTTAGAGAGGGATCGCATGTCTATTATTCCCTACGCTTCTGCGGTAGGCTCTATAATGTATGCGATGTTGTGTACCAGACCGGATGTAGCTTATGCACTGAGTGTGGTAAGCCGGTGTCAGTCAAACCCTGGGGAGAAACACTGGATAGCGATAAAGAACATTCTCAAGTACCTGAGAAGGACTAAGGAGATGTTCTTGGTGTATGGCGGAAAAGACCTCCAGATCGAGGCCTTTGCTGACTCCAGCTTCCAGAGTGACAAGGATGATTCAAGTCCATGTCGGGTTTTGTCTTTACCCTCAATGGAGGGGCGGTGTGTTGGAAGAGCTCCAAACAGGAAACCGTTGCAGACTAGACTATGGAAGCGGAATATATCGCTGCATCTGATGCCGCAAAAGAAGCTGTCTGGATGAGGAAGTTCTTGAAAGAACTTCAGGTGGTTCCGTCCATTGTTGACCCAATACCTCTGTATTGCGACAACAACGGGGCTATAGCTTTAGCGAAGGAACCCAGGTCCCATCAGAGATCCAGGCACATCTTGATGCGGTATCACCTGATCAGGGAGATCGTGGATCGCAAGGAGATCGAGGTTCGGAGGGTTGCTTCAGAAGAGAACACTGCAGATACATTCAACAAGGCCTTACCCCAGACTCAGTTCGAGCGGCTGATCGAGATGATAGGTCTTTGATACGCCAGTTCATGGCCTTAGTGCAAGTGGGAGATTGTTAGTGTATATGCCCTAGAGGCCATTACTGTATCATACTAGTTTGTATATTACTTGATGGAAGCTTGGGATATTCACCTTTTATAAACAATCTTGCTCAATATAGTAGTATGCTACTTGGTTTGTTTCTACTTCAATGTGTACTTGTGTTTATTTCAGTATATCACTTATACGCATTAGTAGAGCCCTTAGGATCTTTGCTTGATTACCAGCGTTGTGATGGCAGTCACACTAGTGGGGGCTGGGTAATCTATAAGCACATCCTTATACAGGTCCCTAGTCGCAGGACTATCGAGGCAGGGCATCGATACTCCGGAGTAGACTAGCGTATGTGCTTCTCATCCCAGTGTGGGAGATGGTCTGTCCCACAGCCATCAGTACGTCGTACTGGAGATAGTATACGGGTGCTCGTTGGGTTACGAGTACACTGGACAGGACTCGTCGGGAACTGACAGGTTGGTATTATACCTATCGTCAGTTATCAGTTCCCAGGTGACATGAGTACAGCTTAGTCCGCTGACTTGACACTGGCACTTCGCCTCGAGTGTGTTCCCACTGCACTTTGATCACTACCCTACCACGGCTCAAAGGAGTCGTGCAAACAGGTGGTGGTTGGGTGCAGTCCCGAAGCACTTGGAGGCAGTGACGGTTAGACAGGATTCGTCTCTCCCGGTATTGGGGGTTGACATCGTGCTGTGTCTAGGAGAGCCATTACACGAGTAGTCCCTGGCCAGGGCAAGCGAGATATACTGGTAGGCTTCCAGTGTTATCTCAGGGTGTTTTGGGCTTCACTCCGACACGACTTGTACCGCTATTAGGGGACTGACGTTTTACCGCCCCCTAGGCCCGACATGCGATGTATCAGACGAACAGACCGGACTGTACGGAGACTGTCACATTCAGACTCAGTAGGAGTACAGATGGGGTTTCACCTCGTCAGCCTTCTTGTCGGCATCTACCTGGGGACCGTTACGCACAGCTAGTGCCGCTTGCGGTCTGTGGTTAAACCCACTGCCAGCGTAGTGTCGAGTCTTTAGAGTCCCACACAGAGGGTATTCACCTCTGGGCAAAACAGAGTAGAGGTCGCATGGTTTTGCGACAGGGTTCGTTCTCATCCGCGCACTTGTGCACGTTTGGAGTCCGGACGGATATTACTGGCTGGCTCTGGTTTGAGTCGGATACTGGTATATGTTTTGGGGTTGCTTTTATCTCTCAGTATTCATGTTCCTCGGAAGAAGAATGCAGGTGTGTATGCACAGTTATTTGAGGAGGAGGAAGAGGACTTTCATTAGGGTTTCGGAACGGGTGCGTATGCACAGTTGATAGACGTATTTTTCCAAACCCTAATGGATTTATGTTATATCAATTATGTTGGAGATAGTGCCCTCAGAGTCAATTATTGGATCACAGGCACGTGATTGCAATGATTGAGGGAGCACCTATCCCGGCAGGACAGTCTTACTCGAGATGATAGTATACTATCTGGTTTATCTTTATCATCGTGTACTGCTTTAGGTGACCTGGCATGTCGCTATTACACGTTGATAGAGCCCCTAGGATTCTTGCTTGACTGCCGGCAGTATGATGGCGATCATATACGTGAGAGCTGGTAGTCTATAAGCACATCCTTAAAAGGTCCCTAGTCGTAGGACTTTCGAGACAGGGCATCGATACTCCATTAGTAGACTAGTGTATACTGTCGAGACCCCGACGAGGGGCGGTGGCCGGTCTCACAAGCCACTGGTGTCAGTTGGTTCACCTAAGATGTATACAGGTGCTCATTGGGTTATGAGTACACCGGACAGGACTCGCCGGGAACCTGCTAGTTGGTCTTATACCAGACGTCAGATGGCAGTTCCCTGGTGACATGTGTACAAGTTAGTTCATCGACCTGAGATCATCATTTGTCTCGTGTGAGTTCCCACTGTGCTTTGATTACTACCCTACCATGGCTCAAAGGAGTCGGGCAAACAGGTTTTAGTTGGGTACAGTCCCGAGCCACATGGAGGCAGTGAGCGGATCTGCAGGGGTTCGTCTCTCCCGGTATTGGGGGTGAGGTCGCGCTGTGTCTAGGAGAGCCATTACGCAAAGCCCTCGGCCGAGGTAGGAGGTTTACTGGTGGGTATTCCAGTAGTACCTCAGGGCGTTCTGGGCTACACTCCGACACGACTTGTACCGCTTTTGGGGGTCTGACTTTTACCAACCCCTAGGCCCGCCATGCGATGCTCATAGACGAACGGACCGGACTGTACGGATATTGTCACTGACAGGCTCAGTAGGGTGTCAGGATGAGTTCGCTCATCGACGTCCCTTTTGGTCAATTGCTGGTGGCCCGTCACGTATTGGCTTATACCTCTGATGTGCTAGTGGTTAAATCCACAGCCATAGTATTGACGAGTCTTTAGAGTCCACCACACTTTCAGTTACTCAGGCTTTCGGGCGAAACGCTGTAGAGGCCGTATGGAGATATGGCAGGGTCCGATCAGATACGTGCGGTATTGCACGGATTAGGATCAGACAGTTTGTACTAGTAGCCGTATAGTTATATGGCAGGGTTCGATCTGATACGTGCGGTATTGCACGGATCAGGATCGGACGGATATTACTAGCCGGCTTTGGCTTAAGCCGGTCCTAGTTTAGTACAGTGTAGATTTTGTCTCATTGCTTTTGTATCCGGTCGGAATACAGATGCGGGTGTGTATGCACAGTATCGGGGTTTTCCTGTAATTTATTACGGGACCAGTTTTCTGGAGTTGCCAGTTTGCATTCTGTTCCGGCCGGTTTTCCTTTGTTCTTTCCCGGCCGGACTTTTCCGATGGAGGGGTTTATTTGCAAGTTTGCAAATAACATTTGAGGAGGGGGTTTCTTGCATATGTATTTATTATCTTTAGATACCATTCTTTTCCTTCATCTTTTCATGCTTTATTATGATTAGAATTGATAAGAATGGTTGATGTAAGTTTGTAATGATAATATTTGGCTATGGTCACCACTTGTGCTCCTACCATCACCTCCCTTCATGCTTCATATTCTTTCTTCCACCATTTTCTAATATGATAAGTTTTTCATGGTAGAGAGAAAGAAGAAGAGAGCTTCATCTTGAGAGTTTCATTCTTGATCTCATTTTCTTGCTAGAAAAATGCAAGCACCATTTTTCTAATCTTGATTCCTCCATCATCTTCAAAGGCAACAAACCCCAAATGAGACATAGCCTCTACACTACACATTCTACAGCAAATCTTGAGCATGTCGAGTTGCCGGCTTCATGCCCGAGTTGCCTCGGTATTGAGGCGGGAGCCCGTAAAAGACGCAGGCGATGTGGTGCCCTTCCGGCGAGGAGGCGACGATGTGGAGGCAAGACTTTCCGCGGGAGATCGGGACGATGACGAGAAGACCGGAGGACTCGGATCACTCGGTATACTTCTCTTCCCATCTCTTGTTAGCTAGTATAGGTTAATGGTTAACGATCCGGGTTTTCATTGTCCGCGGTAGCGCCGGTTTCCAAGTAAGGAAAAAATTTTGATTCCGCATTTTGGCCTCGGATAGACGGCCGGGGCGCTGCCGTGGCGCAACAAATTAATAATATATAATAAAATGAAATTGTGTCATGGTTGGTTTTTTTGTTGACTTGTTGACCATTGTTGACTTGTTGACCATGGTTGAAGTTTTGACCATCATCATTACAAAAGAAAGATGCTCTTTGATTCTAGCAAATTCATTTAATGTTTGAAATGATAATGGTCATTCCTAAACCTTCCATCAACCCTTTTCATTTTCATTATTATTATTAATTTGATAATTCTTTTGCTTTTTGTTATGGTTGCAAAAAGAAAAGAGCTCATTCTTTCATTTAGCTTCTCTCTCCTCACTTCATCTTCTTCTTCCTCTAGCAAAAGGAGAACCCTTCTCATGTGTTGAGAATCCCTCTCCTTAAAAGAAAAGCACCCTTTAGACACTCTCTACTCACTCTAGGATCAAAGGTTTAACAAGCAGGAGATTCTAGTTCTCTCCAAGTTCGAGAAAGAGCCCGAAGGTTGAACCCTCAGGTGGATCCATCTTCGACGGAAGAAGGCGACGAGAAGAGAACCATCAACCTCTACTAGGTTTCAAGAAGAAGGAGTTCAAGTTAGGTATAACCACTTTGCCGAGTAGTTAACTCTCCTTTGCATGTTTGCTAGTTTAGTTTAGAAAAGATCCCGACTTTGTTAGTCCATGTTGCCCCATGCGCTAAAAATTTGATTTTTATACCGTTTCCGCCTCCCCGTAAGAACCGGGGGTCGCAACGTGGACTTACAAAGGTCTGCAGTGTAATCCGCAGGTGCTGCTCGTGCTCCTCTCTACTCCGAGAATACACCAAGATATCGTCAATGAACACTATGATGAACAGATCAAGATACGGCCGGAAAATGCGGTTCATCAAGTCCATAAATGCTGCTGGAGCGTTGGTGAGTCCGACCGACATCACCAAAAACTCATAATGGCCGTAGCGCGTGCGGAAAGCTGTCCTAGAAATGTCCTCCTGTCGAACCTGCAGCTGATGGTAGCCTGATCGCAAATCGATCCTCGAAAAGTATCCTGCCCCCTGAAACTGGTCGAACAAATCGTCGATGCGTGGCAAAGGATACCGGTTCCGCACTGTCACCCTGTTCAGCTGGCGGTAGTCACTACACAGACGCAAACTGCCGTCCTTCTTCTTGACGAACAGGAACTGGAGTACCCCAAGGAGAAACACTGGGTCGAATAAGTCCCTTATCCAGCAAATCTTGCAACTAACCCTTCAATTCTCTAAGTTCCGCCGGGGCCATCCGATAAGGCCGTACAGAAATAGGCCCCGTGCCAGGAACCAAATCAATACAGAAAGAAATATCACGCTCGGGCGGTAGCCCAGGAAGCTCGTCAGGGAATACATCAGGGAACTCGCTAACAACCGGAACCTGATCCATTGGAACCTCTGTAGCTCTAGTATCGCAAACATAGGAGAGAAATCCCTGACATCCCTTCCTCAAAAGCTGTCCAGCGCGAAAAGAAGAAATCACACTGTGAGGGGTAACACCACGGTCCCCCAACACAACAACAACCGACTCGCCGGGAAAACAAAATCGAACTGTCTTCTCGCGGCAGTCAACAGAAGCATAGCACGTGGCTAACCAATCCATGCATAAAAGAACGTCGAAGTCCAACATCTCAAGAAGGATCAAATCGACAGGCAACTCTTTCTCGCCAATACGGACGGTACAGGATCGGAACACGTGCCTAGCAACAAACGACTCTCCCACAGGAGTAGTCACAACAAGCGACTGGTCAAGCTAACCGGACTCTCTACCCAAACTCGGCACAAAGTGTGTGGATACGTACGAGTGCGTGGATCCGGGATCGAATAACACGTGTGCATCAACCAAACATACTGGAAGGATACCAGAGACCACCGCATTGGAAGCCTGCGCGTCCTGATGCGTCAAAGCAAAAACTCGCGCCTATCCTCCACCTGCAGCTAACTGTCCCCTGCCGGCCGCTGGCTGCCCTCTGCCTCGGTCACCTCGTCCTCTATGAACAAATCCTCTGCGACCACGACCTCTCTGTGCATGCGTCTGATGCGGAGTAACAGTACGTACTATTGGCAATGCCGTCTGGGGTGGTGAAGGTGGTAATGTGACATGCGGTGCGGCCGCCTCACTCCGGGGTACCTTCGGACAATCTCGCACACGATGATAAGAGCTCCCGCAACGGTAACATCCCGATGATGGCCACTGACCCTCCTGGGGATAGGAGCTAAACAACCGGCCTCTCCTCGAATCTCTGCCACCTGCAAGGTGCCTGTCACGACGCCGAAAAGGCTGTCTCTGTACTGATGTATCCGCACGACCTCTCTTCGGCTCTGGGACTGCCGAAGTCTCAGCAAGGCGCTCCTCTACCAATAAGGCTGCATCTACAGCCGCTGCATATGTCTCGTAGTGCTGCGCGCTAATCGTAAGGAACAGTGGTGTGAGCAAGCCTCGGACAAATCTCTTAACTCGCATCTCTTCGGTAGCCACTAGGTACGGAGCATAAACGGATAGCTCGGTGAACATCACATCGTACTCTGCCACTGAGATCTCCGGAGTCTGGCATAAGGACTCGAACCTGCGTGCTCTAGCATCTCTGACACTCAGGGGAAGAAAGCGGGCAAGGAATAGCGCCACGAACTCTGTCCAGGTCATAGGAGGAAGACCTGCTGCTCTACCGTTCTCGACTGATTCACACCATTTCTGCGCGAGACCTTCCAGGAGAAAGTTTGCGAACCCAACCCATCTCGCATCTGCGCATCTAAGTGAACGACATATTCGCGCTATCCTATCAATGAAAGACTGTGGGTCCTCGGCCACATCGGTTCCTATGAAGACCGGAGGCTTCAGCCTCATAAACTCTGACAGCGATACTGTAATAACCTCTGTAGTCGCAGGTGCAACTGCCTGCACTGTGGGTACCACCGCGGTCTCTGCAACGGGTGGAACTAGCTCTGGTCGCTGCGCTCGAAGTGTCTCAACTAGAGATCCCATCATCTGGCACATCTCCTGCATACTGGATCCCATCGTCTGGCGCATCTCCTGCACACCAGCCCCTAACATAGCAATCTGATCTGTCACGGCAGGAACAGCCTGCTTGGGCACAACCGGTGTACTACCCGGATCAGTCCTCTTCTCGGATGAGTCAATTCGAATCTCGGCCCTCGCGGCCTCTCTCTACGCCCTCATAGTCTTTGGCGGCATAATGGCTAGAAGGAACAATAGGATTCGATAAGGATACGGAAATCGAATCGCAAGAATGTAAATACTCAAGAAGGAATTTAAATCAACAACTCCTAAGGTCGCGTAGGCGGAGTACTGTGTCGTGAGTATGCCGCGGAACATACACACGCTACGCTACCCTGCTGCAGCTACCTACTCCATCATACCAGGGTCATCCTACACTCCGAAAGGTGAACCCTACGCTCTAATACCAACTTTGTCATGACCCAAAGTTTGGCCCGTGACCGGCACTTAACCACGTAACGTCTACAGGCGTAACGCGACTAAGTGAACCGAAAACCCAGAAATCAAACCAGTATAAGTATGGAATGCTTTAAGTTTTAAATGAAGCACTTACAACATGTTAAGAAATATAAGTAAACAATCACCAAGATAGCAATATACGACGCCGTAGCGAAGATCAAGATCCACAAGTGGGAACATCACAGATAGAATAAACTGCAAAGTACAGTCGGCTCACAACAAGCACGACACCAGAAAATAAATAATATACATCATCGTCCTCACACTGTCTCTAATTCAAATACATACATGGTAGATGGAGAATACTAGATACAAAAATATACATAACTGAAAGATAAACAGACACCGCACAAAACCCACCTATCAGCAAAAGAGCTAGTACACCAACTATGGGGGTATCTGTGTTAAAAGATGCAAAACGCAGCCTGCCGCGACTACTCCGAAGGGCAACCTGCAAACACTGTGGCACAACGGGGGTGAGTTGCCAACTCGTGAATAGAGATAACATATAAAGGTAATCGCGAGCATGCACGTACTGCGCTACTCTATCATATGCCAACAGATGATATCAATATGTGATAAGAAGTATGTGCAATAATCATGCAAGTGCTCTATCAGGTAATATAACTACAGGATGAGGTACAATAATAAATGCTGAGCATGGGCAATATAACATCTACACGGAATGTCAACGTGGAATATAAAATCGGTGTCCATCAATGCACCCAGATCCCCCAAATAGCTCAGGCGCCGGCACTCTCATCGGCCCTCTAATCCTGTAAATCTCTGAGAATCGCGAGTGCCCAACATCGGCACCCAAATATCATAAGTACTCGTGTCCAACATCGACAAGCAAATTCTCATCCATCGGGCCCCGTCAGTCCGGGTCAGCCCACGGGCTCCGTCTGCGGTATCGGCCCTCGGCCCCGGCAGTACGGATCATCCCGCATCCATCTATCGACTCTGATCAGTATCCTCCGGATAACTGCCAGGTCCAACCAATCACCGGTAGGTAGTAGTCCCTCTGCCAGGCTCACCGTCTATTACACAGCGAAACCGTTCTCGCCCCGGGGTACCATACCGGGTCCACCATGTACTCGTAATCGGCCTCATCCAGCTCCTCGATTCGGGTTCACATATATCACTCTAGCACCGAGGAAACACATGGTGGACGCACTGAAATATCATATCAAGGGAACCGGGTTTTTAAATGATTACACATTTGAAATAGCCACGGTTCCCAAATCCAGAAATCACATGTAATCCAAACCAATATGCAAGTCAATGTGAGGTGATATGTACATCAAGTATGAATATCATGTCTAGTCACATAAAAAATGAGCTACAACATAATGATCATGGAAATTCTATAGTGTGAGTGTCATGGCAATTACTAACGGTGTGTGTGTATCATGCAGGATAGTGCTCGTGCAACATGAACCGTTAGTAATGGTGCAGTGTTCTATCAATTCTAGTTTATATCCATATAGCATGGAATGCAGTATGCACTAAATAGTAGCCATGAACAGTCAATGAATGTAAATGTAGCTATAAGGTCCTATCAGCCATGACGTAGAACGCCACATGGGCGATATCCCCATAGATGTTAAATCTACTCACCGTAGTCTCTCGCTAGGTTTAGCCAACGACTTGTTTCCCCTTCTGCGCGGCGTCCGCCATACTCGCCTGCGAACCTAGAATTACACAATATATCACACATAAGCTCAAAGTCACATAAACACGGCATTAAGCCGAACTAGTAACTCATGTCGTGAACCAAGCGCGCGTGTGCGCGATACGCTAAAACGTGTGATTACGCGCCTGAAGCCACTCCGACGCGTCGCGATACGCAGAACCCAAAACCCACACACACGTATCACGCGTATCGCGAAGATTAAAATACGGGAAAATAGGTATTCACCTCCAGATTTTGATACAGAAATGATATTGTAAAACTATATATACCAAAATACTACACATAACAGCAGACTCCTGTGTCCCAAACCCCAACCCCCAACTCACTCATCTGGCCGCAAATTGCGGCCAGAATGAATATTCCGGCGGCCTGGGTAGGGGGGTGGGCTCCCAGGTTTGGTGTGTGCACTCTATACCCCCCATACATGCTACAGTAATATCTAGTTTGCTCTGAAACATCTCGGGTAGTAGCAGATCCTACAGAGCCTTAAATCAAGTTAAAATCCACACTTTTTGCACTAAAATGGAACTTTATGGTATTTCTGTGCAAACTGGAACAAACCTGGCCTAAATTAGCCCTAATAACACATAATAGAGCTAACCAAACTAACAAAGCCCTAATCTAACATGTGAATCACAAATATCCTTTAATATCACTAAAAATGCACAAAAATGAGACTTTTGCTAAAGAATACAACAATTTTAAAGAAAAGGAGTGCTAACATGAGTTAATAGCTTCTAAAAACCATATAAAACACCAAAAGTCCCAGCTCTTTCCTCAAGTGTGCAGATTTGCCTTCAAACACCCCAAAAAGCCCCTTTTCCCATGGTTTTGTGAAGGAAATGTGTTGATTTGTGTAAGGTTTTGTTTGGGGATCAAAGGGAAATGAAAAGAAGAAGAAGAGATGAAGAAAATGATAGGGTTTTTCTGCTGGAAGCTGCAGAATTCAGAAGTGAGGAGAAGAGAGAGAGAGAAGGTCAACAAAAGTCCAATTCTTACCTAACACCCATACCTCATTTTTTTTAATAGGATTTGCATTTTAAAGAAAAGGTTTTAGCTTGATTAAAGTGATGGAAATAAAGTGAACCATGCAAGAAAAGAATTGGCTAACACTTTAAACCCAGGTCTAAAAAATGGCTAAGTGTGCAAGTGTACACTACAAAGGAAAATTTTCCAATTTTCTAACACGACTAAATATAATTAGTAAACCCGACTAAAATAACTAATAATCCTATGTACACATATATAATAACACGTACAATTACTAATTATCACGAAAAACATTCTAACGGAAATTTCAAAGTGTTACAATCGGTTCAGGCACGTTATCTAAAAGAATTGACGTTCTAAATCAAACTACAGTTCTTAGTATACAGAACACACACGAGAGGAAGAGTTCAGAAATGAACGAATCTTTCTTGAGGCATTGTAGACTAGGTCATATCAATGCGACCCGACTAGCTAAGTTACATTTAGATGCATATTTAAATCTGTTTGAATTTACATCTTGTGAAACTTGCCGGTCATGTCACAAAGATAAGATGACCATAGCTCTGTTTATTGGAAACAGAGAAAGAGTTAGTGAACTCTTGGGATTGATACATGCTGATGTATGAAAGTCTCCTGTCTACACATGCTAAGACCGGTTCTTAGTACTTCATTACAATCTCTGATGATCTCTCAAGATTCAGACATATGTTCCTGTTGAAACACAAGTCCGAACCTTTTGAGATATTCACGGAATATAAGTTCGAAGTAGAGAACCAAAATACAGGTAAAAGTATTATGTCCTTTGATGTGATCAAGGAGGAGAATACTTGAGCACGGAATTCCTGGACTATTCTAAAGGAGAATAAGATTCTCTCTCAGCATTACACCTCCGTATACACCATAGCACGATGGTATATCGGGGCGGAGCAATTACACCCTATGTGATATGGTGTGCTCTATGATGAGTATTACTGAGTTTCCTATTTCCTTTTGGGTGTTATGCGCTTGAGAAGCTGCATACCTATTGAATAGGGTTCAAATCAAATCAGTTGCCTACCACTTCATATGTGATATGGAAAGGGAAGAGCCCATATCTTAAGATAGTTAAGATTTCGGGTTGTCCGGACTATGTCTAAAAGCAAAATCCGGACAAGCTCGAGGCAAGGTCTGTTATGTAGAACTGGAAAGGTTCCAGCTATACAAACTGCAGCTGATGATTTGGTAGAACCAAAGGATTGAATAGTTTCCAACGAACCTCAGCCTCTCCGCCGATCTAGTAGGGTTCCTCACCCACCTGAGAGATACTTCGGTTTCTCTATGACAGTGGGAGCGAGGATTGCATCATGAGATGATGACCCAACTAGTTTCGGGCTGGCCATCAGGAGTGGGACTCTGTAAGAATGGCTGGATGCTTAGCGATCTGAGATGGAATCCTTATACAGCAACAAAGTATGGACTTTGGTTGCTTTATTTGAAGGGTTAAATCCCCATCAGGAGCAAGTATATCTTGAGAAGATTACTTGGTGTACATGGAAAAGTTGAGACTTTCAAAGCTATGCTTAAGTCCATCCAGATCCTACTTGCCACGGCTACATACCATGACTACGATATCTGGCGGTTGGGTGTCATGACTGCTTTTCTAGATGATGTTTTAGAAGATAGCGTCTATAAGTACACAGCCAGAGGGATTCGTAGACAGTGGTAGCAGTGGAAACGTGTGCAAGGTGCTTTATAGGATAAAGCAGGCATCGCGGAGTTGGAACATCTGTTTTGATGTGGTAGTCAAACAGTTTGACTTCATCAAAATGGTAGATGAACCTTATATATACAAAAAGGTAGTAAGGAGTATGGTGGTGATCCTCGTAGAGTACGTGGATGACATACTCTTGATAGGGAAGGAGTTTCCTATGCTATGCTCGGTCAATCTCCGCTTATTACAAGGATTCTCCAGATAGGATCAAAGTGATACATCCTAAATTCTGGGTTTTGTATCTATGAGATAGATCTAATTGGATGTTAGGATACTCACTAGTTGTAGTGAGATGGTATCAATCGATCATGGGGAGAATCACTGGAAAGGTTCCAGAGTGATAAGGACGACTGAATGTCAGTCGCAGGCATTGTCTTTACCCTCAGTGGAGGGACGGTATGTTGGAAGAGTTCCAAGCTAGATACCGTGACATACTAGACGATTAAAGGCAAGATACATCGTTACCAAGGATGCTACCAAAGAGGCAGTCTGGATATATATAAGTTCCTGAGATGAACTTCGTTCCTACCATTGTGTGACAATGGAGTTGTGGCTTTAGCCAAGGAACTACCGTCCCATCAGAAATCCAGATATAATTCTTAGGCAGTATCACCTGATCATAGAGATGGTTGATGATTGATCGTTTCTTTGTGTGTGTTAAGAAAATGAATAAAATTCATAATCAAAGAATTATTTTGACCGCAATCAACTACGGTGTCAGTTGTAGATCGTTAGCGAGTGCGGATCGTTCACATGGATTGTGCGATTCGTTTGTATGTTTGATTTGTTTGAATTGAAAAGTCAATCGAAAAGAAAAGAAAACATGATTCAAGATTTTATCGATGGATTCAAGTGTCACTATTCTAATCAAGAATCAAGAAAATGATAAACAATCGAGAATCGAGTTTCGATGATTTTTCCAACTAAATATCAAGAATCTAAATGAGGCTCGTAGGAATCCATCGGATCTATTGATGTGATGTAATCTCAAGATGTCGTATTCTTTTCCTTCGAAGAGTTGATACTAGATCGATGATTTCGACGAGAGTTAGGGATTTCTAGTGAAACTAGGGTTTCATCTTTTATCCCTTGTTCTTTCCTCGATATCATTCACATTCTAGCCTCTAGTAAATTCAAGAAACGATCGTAAATCCCTAATTTCGAGTGATAACAATCAAGAAAGCATCGCAACGAAACTAGATCGTCGATTCTTGAACTTGCTAGGGTTTACAAAACTCGTAGGACTCAAGAATCGTTTTAATATTTGTACATCATCATTCTATTGATCGTCTCGACTCCTCGACGAGCGGAGTATTACTCAAACATCACAACAAGAACTACAATTACAAATTGAGATCGAATCATGATGCAAGAATTTAAAGAAAACAAGATTAAAGAATTTCACCTTTTATTTATATCAACAATTTCATTACAGTCGCTCAAGAACTACAAGAGGAAGAACTCGATTGTTGATTTGGCTTCGCTTGTCTCCGTGAGTCGTGGATCGGCTTGGACCACTTGCTCTGTTGAAGATCGGCTTCGCTCCTAAAAGGTTAAAGGGCTTCTTGCTTGATTTGGTACTCGGGATCTTGAATTTTGATTGGAATTAGGGTTAGGGTTTCGCACAAGTCTTGTCACTAGACTTGTGGAAGAAGATGGAGAATTGAACTAACGCTAAGATATTGAAGAAGTAGAGATCTATATGAGATATTAGATTCTAGATGGCATCCTTTAACCCTAGGTCTAGGCTCCTATTTATAGACTTCCCCAACCCTAGGTCTAGGTTTTGAAATTACAATTCCCTCCAAAAGTTTGTTGATGAGTTTCTAGAAATAGTTTGTTAGGAGTTTAGCTTAGGCTTTATGCTAGGGTTGTTTAAGCTTAGAAACCCTAGTTTGCAGAACTGGCAGAAGCTTCTGGAGTCTTCTGGAATTTGCCATATATTTCTGAGCTGTAGGAGCTGAGGTAGGAACACTGCAGCAAAATTGGATGGATGACGTGGGAGAAGCGCCGCGGATCCGCGGCACGTGCCTCCTTAGGCCGCGGATCCGTGGTCACGTGAGGGAGATACTGTGCTATTTTTCTTCTGCTGCTTTGGGATTCCTTTGGGGTATGTATCTGATATGTTGATTCTCAAAATGCTTTCCAGATTACTTCCAGATCTTTAGCCTTTGAGTTGGCGTATTTTTCAGCTTCTTTTGGCTTTTGTTTGGATTTTCCTGCACAATTTCTCAAGACAAGTGTTGCACAATATAGGGATGATGCGATGCCATGAAATGCAGTCAATTTCCATTATAGTGCCGGTTTTAGAGTCTAACATACGCAATCTGATATTTAACGACTGATTTGCTAATATGTGCTATATGAATGCCGAACACTTCTATATGAATGCAAATGATAGGGAAATTGCCATGTTAAAAATGCAGTATTTTCGACTGATCAGTTGATCTCCAGGGAGATCGAGGTTAGGAAAGTAGACTCAGAGGACAACACGGCGGATCCACTCACAAAGGCTTTTTCCCAGAGAGAGACTTTTATGGGATGGTTGAGTATGAGATACTTCGACCACAGCTAATTGTTGGGTATGTGATACCACAACAGATGACCCTAATTCAAGTGGGAGATTGTTTGTTATATGTATGCCCTAGAGGTCATTACTATACATGAGATGTATATTGTAGTGGATGCTTGGACATATCTAGGGATGACTTTTTTGCTCGACATGATAGTATGATATCTGGTTACTCTTTACCTTAACGTGTACATTGATAGTCTCTCTGTTACATGTTGGTAAAGCCCTTAGGATATGTACTCGACTACTGGGACTATAACGAGATCATACTAGTGGGGCCACGGTAGTCGACGGGTACATCCTATAACTGTTCCTAGTCGAGGGTGTATCGAGACAGGGCATCGATACACCAGAGTAGACTAGCCTATACGCATCTTGAGCTATATGATGGGCGATGGATGATCCCATATCCATCGGTGTTGGACATCAAGGATGGTGTACGGGTGCTCAGTAGAGACTGGGTACACTGGACGGACTCGGCGAGAACTCCTAGATGGTATTATACCTTACGTCAGATGGCAGTTCTCTGGTGACACTGGTACAGCTTAATCTGTTGACCCAAGATCGTCATAGAGTCTTGTGTGATTCCCACTGTGCTTTAATTTCCATCATACCACGTCCAAGAGGGCATGCAAAAAGGTGGCTTTTGGGTACAGTCCCGAATCACATGGAGGCAATGAGCGATAGTAGGGGATTCGTCTCTCCCGGTTTTGGGAGTTGATGTTGCGCTGTGTTCGATTGGCTATAACCGGAAATCCCTGGCCAGGGTTGCTGAGATTTACTGGTAAGTGTTATCAGTAGTTTCTCGAACTGTTATAGTCCACATATCGACACGACTTATCGAGCTACTGGGGTCTGACGTTTACCACCCCTAGGAGAGATATGCGACATATCAGACGACGAGACCGGACTGTACGGGAGTGTTACTGATTGGATTCACGGGAGAACTAGCAGGCTTGCTTGTTGATCTTCTGATCGCTCAATACCCGGGTGGCCGTTACGTTTAGCACACCGCTTGCGGCTTATAGGTGTATTATATGATCATCACCTACTGCCGGCGTATTGACGAGTCTTTAGAGTCCTACACAGGGGTTTCCTGGCTCAAGCGAAATGGAGTAGGAGCACATATGAGATATGTGCGGGACCAAGATTAATACGATATGAGATACCGTATTCTATTCTCGCGATTCGTGACTTTGATCGGTTGTATGTGATATAACCGGGTTATCGGATCAAGTGTTGATTCGATAAGTTGTTACACATGATATTAGTCGGTTAATGCCGGATTATTAAATCAAGAGTTGATTTAATAATTAAATGCATAATTATATATTTGATATATTACATTGCATTAACTAGTATTAGCTCACTTATGATTTATTTTCTCACTAGTTTGTGCACATTGTTTATATGTGATATATGCAAGTGTACAAGTTTGTATCATGTTTGATGATACACACAAGTTGGATGTATGAGACTTAAACCAAATCAAGGTTAAATTTGGGTTTACTAATTTCCTAACAAATAACAAAAGAGGTGAGACTTTGGTCAAAGTTATCAAGCTTCATGAAGCTTGATAAACATTGACAAAGTCAACTCTTTTGTCATTCCTTAGGATATTAGTTAACCCAACCCTTAACCTAATGCCTTGGTTAATTCTCTACATGAGTTAAGCATGAGGGCTTAACTCAACCATGGTGCAATAATTCATTTCGATAAGTTTTCATTTGGATGGATTTATTCTTTCTTCTTCTTCATCATCATCAAGCTCCATCCAAAAGCTTACAAGCTCCAATGGTGCCATGAGAAAAAGAGTGAGAAAATCAATTCTAAAGTGAGCCCACTTCCTACTTCTTCATCCTCTACCACATTCCATGTAGTAGAGTGTGTTCTCTTCACAAAGTTCATGACCTAGTGAAGGAATAGCTTGAGTTAGTGTCTCCCCGATGTAGATCATCTTCGGCCTCGAAGTCATCGTAGCAAGCACGTTCGTTCTTCTCGTGGAGCTTCTCTAGAGTCCGGAGTTCACGATCGCAGCGATGGGGACGTCTACACGGAGCTAATGAAGTGGAGGACCGGATCTACAAAGGTTGTAATCCCTTTCACTTAGTAGTAAAGTAGTTTACTAGCTTATAGTTTCGCCAAATCTCTAGTTAACGATCTTGCATAGAGTTGTTAGGCACATAAAAATTTTATTTTGGCATGGTTGATGCCTTGTAGAACCTCATGAGTGTGCCTAGTAACCCTACACTATCCTGCATGCTACATACACACCGTTAGTAGTTGCCATGACACTCACACTGTAGAACTTGACATGATATTCATACTTGATGCGTATATAACATCGGATCATTATGTTGTAGCTCATCTTTATGTGACTTGACATGATATTCATACTTGATGCACATATCACATCATATTGACTTCCATATTGGTTTGGATTACATGTGATTTCTGGATTTGGGAACCCTGGCTATTTCAAACATGTTATCATTTAAAAACCCGGTTCCCTTGATATGATATTTCGGTGCGTCTACCCTATGTTTTCTCGGTGCTAGAGCGAGATAGATATATATGAGAGAGAGGGCTGACCCGGACTGATGGATGCCCGATAGATATATATGAGAGAGAGGGCTAAACCGGACTGACGGATGCCCGATAGATATATATGAGAGAGACGGCTGACCCGGACTGACGGATGCCCGATAGATATATATGAGAGAGAGGGCTGACCCGGACTGACGGATGCCCGATAGACATATGAGAGAGGGGGATGACCCGGACTGACGGATGCCCGATATAGGAAGATTTGCGTGTCGATGCTAGACACGAGTATTTATGATATTTGGGTGCCGATGTTGGGCACTCGTGATTCTCAGTGATGTACAGGATTTGAGGGCCGATGGGAGTGCCAGCGTCTGGGTTGTTGGGATTTGTGGTGCATTGATGGACACCGATTACATATTCCACGTAGACATTCCATGTAGATGTTATACTTCCCATGCTAAGCATTCATTATTGTATCCCATCCTGTAGTTTTATTACCTGATAGAGCATTTGCAAGATTATTGCACATACTGCTTATCGCACATTGATATCATCTGTTAGCTTATGATAGAGTAGCGCAGTACGTGCATGCTCGCGAATTCCTTTATATGTTATCTCTATTCCCGAGTTGGCAACTCACCCCCGTTGTGCCACAGTGTTTGCAGGTTGCCCTTCGGAGTAGTCGCGGCAGGCTGCGTTTTGCATCTTTTGACACAAATACCCCCATAGTTGGTTTACTGGCTCTTTTGCTGATAGGTGGGTTTTGTGCGGTATCTGTTTATCTTTCAGTTATGTATATTGTTGTATCTAGTATTCTCCATCTACCATGTATGTTTTTGACTTAGAGACAGTATGAGGACGATGATGTATATTATTTGTTTTCTGGTGTCGAGCTCGTTGTGAGCCGACTATACTTTCAGTTTATTCTATCTGTGATGTTCCCACTTATGGATCTTGATCTTCGCTACGGCGTCGTATATTGCTATCTTGGAGATTGTTTACTTAAGATTTCTTATCACTTCTAAATGATTCCTTTTAAAACTTAAAACACTCTATATTTTTACTGGTTTGGTTTCTGGGTTTTCGGTTCACTTAGCCGCGTTACGCCTGTAGACGTTACATGGTTAAGTGCCGGTTACGGGACAAACTTTGGGTCGTGACAAAGTTGGTATCAGAACGTAGGTTTTACCTTTCGGAGTGTTCCTAGGATGACCCTGGTATGATGGAGTAGGTAGCTGAAGCATAGTGGCGTAGCGTGCGTATGTTCCGCGGCATACCCACGACACGGTACTCCGCCAAAGAGTCCTTAGGACTTGTTCATTTAAATTCCTTCTTGAGTTATGCATTCTTGCGATTCGATTTTCGTATCCTTATCGAATCCTATTGTTCCTTTCAGCAATTATGCCGCCAAAGACTATGAGGGCGCAGAGAGCGGCCGCGAGGGCCGAGATTCGAGTTGACTCATCCGAGACGAGGACTGATCCAGATAGTACACCGGTTGTGCCCGAGCAGGCTGTTCCTGCCGTGACAGATCAGATTGCTATGTTAGGGGCTGGTGTTCAGGAGATGCGCCAGACGATGGGATCCAGTATGCAGGAGATGCGCCTGATGATGGGATCTCTAGTTGAGACACTTAGAGCGCAGCGACCAGAGGTAGTTCCACCCGTTGCAGAGACCGCGGTGGTACCCACAGTACAGGCAGTTGCCCCTGCAGCTACAGAGGTTATCTCGGTATCGTTATCAGAGTTTATGAGGCTGAAGCCTCCGGTCTTCACAGGCAGCGATGTGGCCGAGGACCCCCAGTCTTTCATTGATAGGATGGCGTGGATATGTCGTTCACTTAGATGCACAGATGTGAGATGGGTTGAATTCGCGAGCTTTCTCCTGGAAGGTCTCGCGCAGAAATGGTGTGAATCAGTCGAGAAGGGTAGAGCAGCAGGTCTTCCTCCTATGACTTGGACAGAGTTCGTGGCGCTATTCCTTGGCCGTTTTCTTCCACTGAGCATCAGAGATGCTAGAGCACGCAGGTTCGAGTCCTTACGTCAGACTCCGGAGATGTCAGTGGCAGAGTATGACATCCTGTTCACCGAGCTGTCAGTGTATGCTCCGTACCTAGTGGCTACTGAGGAGTTGCTAGTCAAGAGATTTATCCGAGTCTTGGTTACACCACTGTTTCTAGCGATCAGTTCACAGCATTACGAGACATATGCAGCAGCTGTAGACGCAGCCCTATTAGTCGAGGAGCGCCTTGCTGAGACTTCGGTAGTTCCAGAGCCGAAGAGAGTTCGTGCGGATACATCAGCGCAGAGACATCCTTTTCGGGTCGTGATAGACGTCTCGCAGGTAGCAGAGATTCGGCGCGAGGCTGGTTGTTTAGCTCCTATCCCCAGGAGGGTCAGCGACAATCATCGGGATGTTTCCGTTGCGGGAGTTCTTATCATCGTGTACGAGATTGTCCTGAGATGCCCCAGAGGGAGGCAGCAGCACCGCAATTCACACTACCACCTTCACCACCCCAAACGGTGTTGCTTATAGTACCTACTGTTACTCCGCGCCAGACTCATGCACAGAGAGGTCACGGTCGCGGAGGATTTGTTCATAGAGGACGAGGTGATCGAGGCAGAGGACATCCAGCGGCCGGCAGGGGACAGTCAGTCGCAGGTGGAGGATAGGCGCGAGTTTTTGCTTTGACGCATCAGGACGCGCAGGCGTCCAATGTGGTGGTCTCAGGTATCCTTCCAGTATGTTCTGTTGGTGCACACGTGTTATTCGATCGCGGATCCAAGCAATCGTACGTATCCACAAACTTTGTGCCGAGTTTGGGTAGAGAGTCCGGTTTGCTTGATCAGCCGCTTGTTATGACTACTCCTGTGGGAGAGTCGTTTGTTGCTAGGCACGTGTTCCGATCCTGTATCGTCCGTATCGGCGAGAGAGAGTTGCCGGTCGATTTGATCCTTCTTGAGATGCTGGACTTCGACGTTCTTTTGGGCATGGATTGGTTAGCCACGTGCTATGCTTCTATTGACTGCCGTGAGAAGACAGTTAGATTTTGTTTTCCCGGCTAATCAGTTTTCGTTGTGTTGGGGGACCGTGGTGCCACCCCTCACAGTGTGATTTCTTCCTTTCGCGCTGGACAGCTTTTGAGGAAGGGATGTCAGGGATTTCTCGCCTATGTTTGCGATACTAGAGCTACAGAGGTTCCGATGGATCAGATTCCGGTTGTTAGCGAGTTCCCTGATGTGTTCCCTGACGAGCTTCCTGGTCTACCGCCCGAGCGTGATATTTCTTTCTGTATTGATTTGGTTCCGGGCACGGGGCCTATTTCTGTACCGCCTTATCGGATGGCCCCGGCGGAACTTAGAGAATTGAAGGGTAAGTTGCAAGATTTGCTGGATAAGGGACTCATTCGAGCCAGTGTTTCTCCTTGGGGTGCTCCAGTCCTGTTTGTCAAGAAGAAGGACGGCAATATGCGTTTGTGTATCGACTACCGTCAGCTGAACAGGGTGACAGTGCGGAACAGGTATCCTTTGCCACGCATCGACGATTTGTTCGACCAGCTTCAGGGGGCAGGATACTTTTCGAGGATCGATTTGCGATCAGGCTACCATCGGCTGCGGGTTCGACAGGAGGATATTTCTAGGACAGCTTTCCGCATGCACTACGGCCATTATGAGTTTCTGGTGATGTCGTTCGGACTCACCAATGCACCAGCAGCATTCATGGACTTGATGAACTATATTTTCAGGCCATATCTTGATCTGTTCATCATAGTATTCATTGACGATATCTTGCTGTACTCTCGGAGTAGGGAGGAGCACGAGCAGCACCTGCGGATTACACTGCAGACCTTAAGGGAGCATCAGCTTTTCGCCAAATTCTCCAAGTGTGCTTTCTGGCTGGATAGCGTAGATTTCTTGGGGTACGTGATTACACGAGATGGTATATGTGTAGACCCGAGGAAGATTGAGGCCGTTCGGAGTTGGCCTAGACCCACGTCAGTGATAGAGGTTCGCAGCTTTCTAGGGTTGGCAGGCTATTACAGGCGATTCGTGCAGGACTTTTCTCGCGTTGCTACACCTTTGACCGGGTTGGCCCGGAAGGGAGTTCGTTTCGATTGGACGGAGGAGTGTGAGCACAGCTTTCAGCAGCTACGGTGTAATGCCTTGAAAAGTCGTTTTGGTATTTTCCCGAAAATCGGTGAAAATTTGGTATTTTTCCGTAAATCGTCTTTTTGTTATTTTGCAGTTTAGGCCTAATTATACCTAATTTGGATAGGTAATTGCTAGTTTTTATTAGCTAATGAGTTACTTATAAAATTCTGGTCATTTAAAATTTTTCCCTAATTTTTCAATATTATTTTAAGCCGGTAAAAATACATTAAATTAGCGATAAATACAAATTTCTTTGGGCTAATTTTAATCTATAGAACCATGACAACTAAAATCTAGTTTGTAATATAAATTTTTAGTATTTTATTTTAAGTTCTATTTAGTTATAATCGATGGAAAATTAAAATTAGAATTATTTGAACTAAAACTTGCAAATATGATATTGTGGGGGGTCTTTTTGCATAGAATTTCTTTGTAAAATCTCTTTCACTCATTCTTCACTATTTTGGCCGGCCCCACCAGTGCTGGATCAGCAACTTCCCCCTCCATTCCGTGCTTCTTTAACTCATTCAAATGATTTAAATATCGGTTTTTATTATATTATTTTGAATGGGGGTATTATGGTAATTTAGGAGGGGCTTTGACTTGGATTCTTTTCCACAAATCCCCTACACCTCTACTCACTCCCTCATCAGCCGAATTCCTGCACTAAACAGCCCCAAAATTTCCCTTCTCATTTTTCTTCTAAACTCATCAAAATTCCATCAAAATTCCATTTAAACTTCACAATTTCAAGCCCATCCTTCATCCATTCTTCTTGACCTTTCTTGCATGGATCTTGGATGCTAGGAGGCCATCTTTGGAGTCAAAATTTCCTGCTAGATCGCTTGATCTAGAGGTATAATTCTTACCCATTTAAATTCTTATTGTTAGATTTCTTTAATTGAGTTGTATTATTGTTAATTTAGTGTTTTCATGTATAGTTTGGATTGGAATTGCTCATTTTGAAAAATTCAAGAGAGTGAGTTGTGATCAAGTTAGGGTTTGTAGTGTTTGATCATGGTTGTAATGAGGAGATTAACATGTAGATTGTATGCAAAATCTAACTTAGTTGCAATTTGCTAATTTGTTAATTTAAAATTGTGATAACTTTGCTAATTTGGTAACTAGGTTTTTATAATTAGTTTAATAATTGGGTTTAAAAATCTAATTAAGGTTTTGATGACTTTATTAACATTTTAATTTGTTGTTTAGGAATTTAGATCATGCAAAACCAAGCTTAATTGATGAATTGTGAATTTTACTATAAAAGGTGTTAAAAATTGATATTTTTGCAAACTAGGATTTTGGAAATTATGAAAATTTATGAGAATAAATTATAGAAATAGTTTATATGACTTAGTTATGATATTTAGTGAATATTGTGGCCGCTAAATTTGTTTAAACATCGAGTTTTGTACTAAAACGATTAATTTTGCTTGCTAGATTTTCGGAAAAATAGCTTTTAAAGTGAGTTTGAGGTTTTTGTAAATTGCAACCTATTTCATATTATAATTAGTGTTTTTGATTGTATAAATGAGTGTGTTTGGGTTTTTCTCGATGGTTTGGCGTTTGTACGCCGACGTCGAGGGTTTTTAAGTTGATTTGTTGAAGCAAACCATAGGTTTTGACATATGTGGGATTCGTTAGTCGTTTTGGTCATGAGTCGGATTTTAATGCGATGTGGTGCGTTATGATATGTAGGTACCCCGTGTGGACTTCGAGACGACAAGCAAGCGCGTGGCGACGTCGGCACCGGTGAGCGAGGACCAGGTGAGTAGATTTGTATCTACGGGGAGAAGTCGGGTGGATGGCGTATAGCACCCCCGCAGTTCGTGGTGATGTATACGAATACGTATACACATATATATATATTGATTATATTTTGTTTGAGTATATTGATGATGATATGGATATTTGGTGTTCTTGGGTGTTTTAGTGTCGCGAAACCCTAGAGTAGTGGTCGCACCACACATGCACACACCCACCCATACTTGCATACCTTCTTCTTTCATTTGTGCTTACGAGAATATATAGTTATGTGTTCACATGGGTATGGGACTATGTGTTCACATACGGATTTGAGGGTGATACTTGGGATTGAGGTGAGTCGATGAGTTGGTGTTGAGGTTGTGATATCGGTGATATAGCAGGGTTCGTATTTGAGATACGACATGACGTTGTAGCGGGTCCTTGACATAGTGTTTCACACACGTGCATGCATACTTAGGCGGTATCAGTATTGTACTAAACGTAGATCAGTACCCCGATCATGATATTTGATAATGTGGATACCAGATGAATAGTATGATGAATGTGATATTGACCCGTACCCCGATTTGGGATGCCGTACGACGGATTTACGTACGAGCTATATATTGATGATTGATCCGCACTCTTGACTTGGGATGTCTGATTATAGATATGGTATCGGATATGATATTATTGAGGCGGGATCACCGACTAATATATATACAGGTATGTATATGTGTCGACTCAAATGTTAGGCGGTTTCCTTACCGGTAGTCCAGCTTGTTAGCTTAGCCCTTTAGTTTAGTTTAGTTGTTAGATTAGATTCGATTCTTACCTATTTCAAAAACTAACGAATCGTGGGTATTTTAAAAGACAGCCCAAGGGATCCTACAGATATTTAAAAAGACGTATCTTTTCATAAAAACACCGTAGCCCCTATTTTCAAAACCCCATGATTCGTGTTATTTCAAAAGGCACCATTTGTAGGACTTATTTTAGATTAATGCAGGTTAGTTACAGTTGCATCTAGTATTCAGCTCCCGCTTATTATTATGGTTCGCTTCGCATCGCATACTTATGTTATAATTTCTTATTGCAATGTTGATATCATATTGTTAGGACACCAGCACCATTACCGAGGATGCGTATGTACCACGTACACTTACTTGCCGGCTCACACACATCTTCATCGGTAATTGCCATGTCACGTACACCTTAGAAAATATTATTTCTTGACTTAGCTTGTTAGTTAGTAATTTGACATGATATTAGTGTGCCTGCCTTATATGCCAGCTTAACATTGTAGTTATTACTTGTCACTTCATGCATACTGTTATTCATTGTTATGCCTATATTCATGGTTTTTACATGCTATTGATGATTTGGATTCGGATTTCCATGAAATTTTCTGTGATTTGGGGGGAAAACCGCAAAACTTATATTAACTGATTTCTCTCTTTTTAAATAAAAAAAGTACGGTTTTTCCCATGATGTATGAGTCGTCCACCATGAGTTTGCTGATGGATTTCGAGACCCGACTCGAGGAGACGGATGAACCGTTTCGGGTACATGGTGGATCCGGTAAGGTACCCCGGGGCAAGAAGCGCGTGATGATGACGATGTGAGCCTGGCAGGGGAGCACTACCTACCGGTGATTTTACCCGACGCGTCGGATATCCGGAGGATACCGTCGTGGTCTTGAGATGGATGGTAGGGCCGGTCTGGACTGAGGGCGCCCTAGATATTGAGACTGTGATATTGAGATTTCGAGATATTGAGGTACAGAGACTGTGATGCAGAGATATCGAGATATTGGGATTACGTTTTGTGCCGATGCTAGGCACTGTTTTATGTTGATTTCATTATGATACCTCATTTTAAAAATACAAAGGAAATCTCACTAAATTATGAAAAAAGTTCTTCATTTACATGTATTCCGTTTTCATGCATTCATACCTCATTCATATGATATATTGCTACCTGTGGCACTGACACAGGCACATGTGATTACACTCGGGTTAGATATCTACCCTAACCTTGTTATAGGTTGCATGTTATTCTTATATTTGAGGATATATTATGATCATTGGCCTAGGATTGCGTTGTTTATGCGATTTATTTTCGTAGAAGTTTTTCTTTTCACGAGTTGGCAACTCACCCCCGTTGTGCCCCAGTTTCTTGCAGGTTTGCCGTACAGGTTTCATTACGGCTTTGCGGGCATAGTTTCCTTTGGGTGATTTGCTAGTAGGTGGGTTTACTTGTATCGTACCCCCATTATATATCTTGTATATCATTATTCTGTTGTATCTAGAGGATCCATCAACCAAACATGTATTATTTTTGAGATAGAGACCAGTGATGTTATTCTTTCGACCTTAGAGTCGCGCGTTGTATTTTTATGGTTTTCTTGTTGTTTTGAGTTCCTTTTAAGTTTTGATCCTCGCCCTTGGCGTTGTATATTATATTGCTTGTGTGGTTGTGACCGTCGATTGACGAAGAGCTAGCTCCCGCTTGGGGATGCCTTTTTATTAATTTCGTATACTATTCATGTTGTATCCCGTTTGCGGGCCAGTATTTACAAAGGAGACTCTGGCGAAATTTTCAGGAAATTTTTGATGTTTTTAGAAATCCGCATAATTCGGCTTATGCTATTGAAACTACTTGTTTTAAATTGGTTTTCCTTCACTCTACTACTTTTCTTGGTTTGGATTTCTGGGGTTTCGGTTTACTTAGATTACGTACGCCTCGAGGCGTTCGTAGTTTCAGTGCCGGTCTTGTTCCGTACTTTCGGGACGTGACAAAGTTGGTATCAAAGCGTTAGGTTTTACCTTCGGAGCGTAGGATGACCCTTGGTTGATGGAATAGGTGACTAAAGTAGAGTGACGTACCGTGGGTATGTTCCGCGGCATATTTACGATACGCTACTCCACTTAAGAAGCCTTAGGATGTACATTTCTTTGCTCAGTATTATATTCATTCCGATCTAGCCTCATCAGTACAAGTTATGGTTTTGCTGCCACGATTACGGGCAGGGAGAGCTACGGCTAGCGTTGCGGTCAGCACGAGCTCGTCACGAACGAGGACTGACCAGGGCGAAATTCCGGCGACACACGATTGCGGAGATGTGTCTTTTTATTATGTATTCACGCCCCGAGCGTTTGGCGGATCTCCTTTATGAGGTTACTCGGATGTGCTGATCGACACTAGAGGATTGAGCCAATGATAGAGGCCAGCCGGATTTTGATGACCGTTGGTGTATTGCTTACTCATAATGATTGAGGCACTGTTCAGCATGCAGACGAGTGAGCCAGTTGTTGCTGCGAGTGACGAGATATCGCCCCAGATGTTGGAGCTATTGCAGTACGAGTTGTACTAAGAGATGATAGAAGGTCGCTAGTCACTAAGGATGAATGACTAGGACATGTAGTTCGTTCGCCTACCCCGATGCGAGGTCATCAGATAGATTGATTCCAGCTAGAGACGACTTCACGCGGAGACGTTGGGAGTCGACAGAGACGATCGAATGTCAGAAACCTATTATTCCAAGTTTAAAGTAGTCGGAAAGACATGCAGGCAATTCTATGGTCCCTCTAGAAGAATGAAACCCTAACTCGACTTAATGACCATGTGAAAGCCTTTGAACCTTCGGGTTTGCGGCAGTTCTACGGCGCCATTAGTGAGGCTTGGGTTTGCCCTTCTACGGCTGGACCACCGATGCTGTGGTATGTACTCGATACTATTAAACTGTGCCCAAGATGTTGAGCTCTTGGGGGATTATGAGGTTTTGACGACTCGATCGGATGGCTCGACTTAATTCGGATTCTAGGTGGTAAGATGCATTTCTTGGGAGACTCCAGGTACGAGGATAGCCGTTGGATCTCAGTCCATGCAGCCGCGATGAGATGAGTCCGAAGCAGTCGACATTAGAGAAAAGTGGAGTAAGAGGTTCGTACAAGATCTGGATATGATGACGTTCCACTCCGCCGACATCTGAGATGCGATGCACATGCCGAGGCATTGTACTTGGATATACCTTCCAGAAGTAGTCGTGATGAGTATGCAGCCGTTCCGGAGCAAGAAGCAGATGTAGTAAGGGGCGATGACTTCCGGGTAGTTAGGCAGAGACAAGACTAGGATGAGACCTTGAGCAGGAATCCTTCCAGACCACTGATGCATTGATATTTGCACCCAGGATCAGATGTGTCACGTGCATTCAGAGAGCCAGAGGCCGACGCCAGTGATATGCTGCCTTGACAGGGCCGATGAGCCGATGGATCGTGAGATTGGTAATCCACGGAGAAGACTTCGACCCAGGAGTGATCATGTTACGCACACCAGCAGGCCAGAGTTCAGGATCGCCGATGAGATACGTTATGAGTGATCACTACAGTTGGCCGGAGATTCTTAGAGGGTGTACTTGAGCGGGACTATTCCGCCATACTTGATTTCGATGTTTTGGGCGATCTATTCACATGACTTATTTTGATGATTGAGTTTCGTGGTATTTGTTTTCATGGACCATGGTTGCGCCTATTGAGTATTTATGATTTTGCATAGTTGTTTCACTTGATATCGCTTTCGTGCCTTGGTTTCTCATGTTTATGATTTTATGGGTTTCATACGGTTGAGTTGATTCCGTGCGTATGCACGCACACGATATGGTTTTTGCACTCGGTATAGTTCACGTATGCTGCAGTGCAGTGATTCGTATTTTATGCACTTGGATGCATTGGACATCGATTTCGACGGTGATGCTCGATATTTGTTTTGTGCATTTTATGCACCTGATTAGATTTTGCGCGTGCTCGACGCTTGATCTTAGATTTCATGATTTCGTGCATGATGAATGCACCGGATTTGGATTTTTAGCGCATGTCGGGTGCATGTTATGAGATGCGATTTTGGTGCACACCAGATGCACTAAATCGAGATTTTTCGTGCATGTCAGATGCACCTGATTTTGCTGTCAGGCACACACATTGCCTATGACCGATGTTGTGTGCACACCCGTTGCACCTTGATGTTGTGTCTGTGCACAGGTATGGCACATTCATGGATTTTGATTTCCGTGCGCACCGGACGCACAGGGTTTTCATATGCACTTTTGGGCTTGATTCCTACGGAGCAGTATATTTTCATGATATTGCGATTTGTTTCGTACTGAGCAGGACTAGTCAGAGGACAGTACCTGAATATATTTCAAATGTATAGTTTCGAGTTATATCATATTGGTTTTGCTTTGGATTTGGTATTGATGTCTTCCCCATGACTCCGATGATTGCGGGATGCTTGACGGAGTTCTGATTTGAGTTATATGCTCATTTTTCATGTGCATGCGTTGCCCTACGATTTGTTTTATGTACTTATGATTTCGGAGCCCCGACGACGGGATGGTTTTGCTTAGATGTTTTAGTATTTGGGGGGAGTTTTAATTTAAATTCGGGGACCGAATTTCTTTAAGGGGGGAAGATTGTAATGCCTTGAAAAGTAGTTTTGGTATTTTCCCGAAAATCGGTGAAAATTTGGTATTTTTCCGTAAATCGTCTTTTTGTTATTTTGCAGTTTAGGCCTAATTATACCTAATTTGGATAGGTAATTGCTAGTTTTTATTAGCTAATGAGTTACTTATAAAATTCTGGTCATTTAAAACTTTTCCCTAATTTTTCAATTTTTTAATATTATTTTAAGCCAGTAAAAATACATTAAATTAGCGATAAATACAAATTTCTTTGGGCTAATTTTAATCTATAGAACCATGACAACTAAAATCAAGTTTGTAATATAAATTTTTAGTATTTTATTTTAAGTTCTATTTAGTTATATTCGATGGAAAATTAAAATTAGAATTATTTGAACTAAAACTTGCAAATATGATATTGGGGGTGTCTTTTTGCATAGAATTTCTTTGTAAAATCTCTTTCACTCATTCCTCACTATTTTGGCCGGCCCCACCACTGCTGGATCAGCAACTTCCCCCTCCATTCCTTGCTTCTTTAACTCATTCAAATGATTTAAATATAGGTTTTTATTATATTATTTTGAATGGGGGTATTATGGTAATTTGGGAGGGGCTTTAACTTGGATTCTTTTCCACAAATCCCCTACACCTCTACTCACTCCTTCCTCAGCCGAATTCCTGCACTAAACAGCCCCAAAATTTCCCTTCTCATTTTTCTTCTAAACTCATCAAAATTCCATCAAAATTCCATTTAAACTTCACAATTTCAAGCCCATCCTTCATCCATTCTTCTTAACCTTTCTTGCATGGATCTTGGATGCTAGGCGGCCATCTTTGGAGTCAAAATTTCTTGCTAGATCTCTAGATCTAGAGGTATAATTCTTACCCATTTAAATTCTTATTGTTAGATTTCTTTAATTGAGTTGTATTAGTGTTAATTTAGTGTTTTCATGTATAGTTTGGATTGGAATTGCTCATTTTGAAAAATTCAAGAGAGTGGGTTGTGATAAAGTTAGGGTTTGTAGTGTTTGATCATGGTTGTAATGAGGAGATTAACATGTAGATTGTATTCAAAATCTAACTTAGTTGCTATTTGCTAATTTGTTAATTTAAAATTGTGATAACTTTGCTAATTTGGTAACTAGGTTTTTATAATTAGTTTAATAATTGGGTTTAAAAATCTAATTAAGGTTTTGATGACTTTATTAACATTTTAATTTGTTGTTTAGCAATTTAGATCATGCAAAACCAAGCTTAATTGATGAATTGTGAATTTTACTATAAAAGGTGTTAAAAATTGATATTTTTGCAAACTAGGATTTTGGAAATTATGCAAATTTATGAGAATAAATTATAGAAATGGTTTATATGACTTAGTTATGATATTTAGTGAATATTGTGGCCGCTAAATTTGTTTAAACATCGAGTTTTGTACTAAAACGATTAATTTTGCTTGCTGGATTTTCGGAAAAATAGCTTTTAAAGTGAGTTTGAGGTTTTTGTAAATTGCAACCTATTTCATATTATAATTAGTGTTTTTGAATGTATAAATGAGTGTGTTTGGGTTTTTCTCGATGGTTTGGCGTTTGTACGCCGACGTCGAGGGTTTTTAAGTTGATTTGTGGAAGCTGTAAGTCCATGCTACCTCTCCCGGTACTTTCGGGAATGCGGAATTTGGTAAAAAACGATTTTTACGGAGGTGGTAACATGGACCTATAACCCGGATCTTGGTTAAATATCTATCTAACAACCTAACTATGAGTTTCTAGCTACTCGGTTAGGGGGTTATACCTTGCTTGTCTTGAACTCCTTCATCTTCAAGCTCCGATGGTGGTCCGATTGGCTTCTTCTCGTCGTCTCCGTACGCCGAAGATAGATCCACCTGAAAGCTCCAACCTTTAGCTCCTTCTTCGTTCTTTGAAGAAACTAGTTCACTTGGTTTGCTAAACCTAGTGAACTAGAATGAGTAGAGAAGAATTAGAATGGGATTTTATCTATGGTTCTTGATTCTCAACTCATGAGAGATATGAACCATAGAGTCAAGAGAGGGAGCAAGAGGATGAGGGTGAGAGCAAAGCAAGAGAGCTCAAGAACAATAGAGAGAATGAGCAAGAAAGAATGAGCAAGTCTTTTGTCTCTCACCCTCTCATAATCCAAAGTCATGATAACTCATCATACCAAAAAAGTCTTATGTGATGGTTGAAGCAACCATAACCATATCATTTCATGCACTCATTTTACACAAATGAGCAAGTAAGTAAAAGTCTTTGCCATGAAATGATGGCTATGGTTATCATGATGGTCAACTAGTCAAGCCTAGTCAACCGGTCAACAAAGTCAACAAGTCAACAAAAGTCAACAAGTCAACAAAGCCAACAAAAGTCAACAACCATGTCACCATAATACTTAATCAATATAATAGTTAATCACATATCATATTCTCATTAGGGTTGAGCAAAAAGTCAAATGGTCAATGGTCAACTGTCAATAACCCTAATGAGAATCCGCTGCCTCTGCCTCCCTGTCAACTGTGCATACACACCCGCATCCGCGTTCCGAGGAACACGAATGCAAACTGGACAAATCCAATCCCAAAAGGTACACTAGGATCTGGTTTAAACCAAAGCCCGCTAGTGTAAACTGTCCGGACACTGTACGTGCACAAGTGCACGGATGTGACCGAACCCTGTCGCAAAACCATGCGACCTGTCGCAATACCATGCGACCTCTACTCTTTTGCCTAAAGGCGAAAAGCTTTCTGTGTGGGACTCTAAAGACTCGACACTACGCTGGCAGTGGGTTTAACCACAGACCGCAAGCGACACTAGCTGTGCGTAACGGTCCCCAGGTAGTGCCGACAAGAAGACCGACGAGGCGAAACCCATCTGAACTCCTACTGAGCCTGAGTGTGACATTCTCCGTACAGTACGGTCTGTTCTTCTGATACATCGCATGGCGGGCCTAGGGGGCGGTAAACGTCAGTCCCCCAATAGCGGTACAAGTCATGCCGGAGCGAAGCCCAAAACACCCTGAGATAACACTGGAAGCCTACCAGTATATCTCGTTTGCCTTGGCCAGGGACTACTCGTGTAATGGCTCTCCTAGACACAGCGCGATGTCAACCCCCAATACCGGGAGAGACGAATCCTGTCTAACCGTCACTGCCTCCAAGTGCTTCGGGACTGCACCCAACCACTACCTGTTTGCACGACTCCTTTGAGCCGTGGTAGGGTAGTGATCAAAGTACAGTGGGAACACACTCAAGGCGAAGTGACAGTGTCAAGTTAGCGGACTAAGCTGTACTCATGTCACCTGGGAACTGATAACTGACGATAGGCATAATACCAATTAGTCAGTTCCCGACGAGTCCTGTCCAGTGTACCCGTAACCTAACGAGCACCCGCATACTATCTCAAGTACGACGTACTGACGGCTGTGGGACAGACCGTCTCCCACACTGGGATGAGAAGCGCATGCGCTGGTCTACTCCGGAGTATCGATGCCCTGTCTCGATAGTCCTGCGACCAGGGACCTGCATAAGGATATGCTTATAGATTACCCAGCCCCACTAGTGTGACGGCCATCACATCGCTGGTAATCAAGCAAAGATCCTAAGGGCTCCACTAATGTTTATAGGCGATATACAAAAATAAACACATGTACACATTGAAGTAGAAACAAACCAAGTAGCATACTACTATTTTGAGCAAGATTGTATATACAAGGTGAATATCCCAAGCATTCATTAAGTAATATACAAACTAGTATGATACAGTAATGGCCTCTAGGGCATATACACTAACAATCTCCCACTTGCACTAAGGCCATGTACTGGCGTATCGTAGACCTATCATCTCGATCAGCCGCTCGAACTGAGTCTGGGGCAGGGCCTTGGTGAATGGATCTGCAGTGTTATCTTCTGAAGCGACTCTCCGAACCTCGATCTCCTGGCGATCCACGATCTCCCTGATCAGGTGATACCGCCTCAAGATGTGCCTGGATCTCTGATGGGACCTTGGTTCCTTCGCTAAAGCTATAGCCCCGTTGTTGTCGCAATACAGAGGTATTGGATCAACAATGGACGGAACCACCTGAAGTTCTTTCAAGAACTTCCTCATCCAGACAGCTTCTTTTGCGGCATCAGATGCAGCGATGTATTCCGCTTCCATCGTCGAGTCTGCAACGGTTTCTTGTTTGGAACTCTTCCAACACACCGCCCCTCCATTGAGGGTAAAGACAAAACCCGACATGGACTTGGAATCATCCTTGTCACTCTGGAAGCTGGAGTCAGCAAAGGCCTCGATCTGGAGGTCTTTTCCGCCATACACCAAGAACATCTCCTTAGTCCTTCTCAGGTACTTGAGAATGTTCTTTACCGCTATCCAGTGTTTCTCCCCAGGGTTTGACTGATACCGTCTTACCACACTCAGTGCATAAGCTACATCCGGTCTGTTACACAACATCGCATACATTATAGAGCCTACCGCAGAAGCGTAGGGTATAATAGTATCACGACCCGAAAGAGCACGTGACTGGCCCTTGAACCATATGAAGTCTATAGGACTCCATCTGATCCAAGTAAGCCAAAAGCCCAGAAATCTAAAACCATTTTAGAAATAAGTAAAGAAAACTGGTTTAAAGAAGTGAAGAATACAGGTTTGAAATCAAGGTTTTTAAATAACTAAGACGAAGGTTCGTTTTGAAAATAATAAAGTCTTTTCTAAAAATTTCGGCAGAGTTTCTCTTGTAAAACTGGCCCCGAATGGGGTACAACATGAATAACAATATATAAAATGATAAAGGCATCCCCAAGCGGGAGCTAGCTCTTCGTCAATCGACGGTCACAACCACGCAATGATATGATAATATACAACGCCAAGTGGCGAGGATCAAAACCAAAAGAAAGCTCAAAAGTAGCAAGAAAACCGCAATACTACTAAGCGCGACTCAAAGGTCGAATAATACAACACTGTCTCTGAGTCTGAAAGAATATACAAGTTTTGGTTGATGGACAATTTCTAGATACAATGAAATAAATAAATACAATGGTGATTCTTGATACGAAAGAATCCACCTACCAAAGCAAGTCACCCACAAGAAGGTAGTGTGCCATAAATGCCGCAAAGAAACCTGTACGGCAGAACCTGCAAGAACTGTGGCACAACGGGGGTGAGTTGCCAACTCGTGAATAGAAATATCTACAAGCAGAAACCGAATGCAGGACATAAACCTAAGTCAACGATCAGTAATATAATCCACAAGAGTACATCTGAGTGTAACAAGGTGGCAAGGTAACATCTAATCACGTATGTAGTGCCAGGTACTCAGGTAATAACATGTCATCAGTATAAGGTATGTCTGCATAAGGTAGATATGATGAAATATCAAAGATATCAATACACATATATTAGCGTCCCATACCACTAATATTGGTGTAAGATAAGTGTAAATCCAGTCTGTATATGATCCATATCTGTATATCTGTGGAACCCGTCCACCTGTCACCCACTGACAGCAAGCATCATGTATGCAATGTGAGGATATAACCAAAATCATGGAAATCTCATCATGAAACCCGTGCCAAGCATCGACACGTAAATCCTCATCCATATGGGGCTCCGTCTGCGGTATCGGCCCTCGGCCCCCCGCAGTATGGGTCAACCCATGTCCATCTCTGGGCTCCTCCTGCGGTATCGGCCCGTCGGCCCCCGGCAGTACGCCCATCTCTCAGCTCCAGGCGGTATCCTCCGGATATCCGCCGACCTCAAATACAATCACCGGTAGGTACTCGCCCGCCTCCAGGCTCAATCGGCATAACCCATCGATCATCTCGCCGAGGGGAACCATACCGGGCCTACCACGAACCCGCAAACGGTACATCACCTCCTCGAATCGGGTTTCAAGCACACGTCTCAGCACCGAGAAAACGCGTGGTGGACGCACCGAAATATCATATCACGAGGTACCGGGTTTTCATAAAAGTGCCTCTTTTCTTAAATAACCCCACGGTCCTCAAAAACCAGAAATCATATGAAAATCCAACATCAGGAAGTAGATCCAATGCGATGTACTATACAGTCAATCCATGATGTATGCGACATGTAAAGAACAGTAATCATATCGGAAATCGTGCAACATGGAATAGTAATGTGCATATGTCGAATGAAGGATCATCTCATGAATGCAATAGTACTACAGTGTAGTGGCATGGCAATTATCGATGATGAAGTGTGTGAGCCGGAAAATAGTGTACGTGGAACATACGCATCATCGATAATGGTGCTGGTGTCCTAACAACATGATAATAGTATAGCAGTGAACATATGCCAGCAATGCGAGTAGCATGAAAAAGCAGATATCTAATAGTCAACACCACAGTGAAGTATCTACTATGTAGGCTACATCTAAGTAACAGGTCAATCAGGAGGGGTAGGTGTGGAAACCACCTAAAACTGAGTCAATGTATATATATATAGATGTATAGTCGGTGATCCCGCCTCAATGTCATATCGTATGATATCCTCGAGTTATGAGTGCGGATCTATCATCAATTTCGGCTCGTACGGTAAATCATCGTACGGCATCCCCATAGCTGGGTAGGGGTCAACAACTCACTATCTAGTCACATAACAGGTATCAGTATCATCAGATCATATAGTCTGGGGGTACTACTCTATGTCTAGTACAAGTCGATAGCATCAGAGAAGTATGCATGCGGGGGTAAACACATATCCCAAGCCGCAGGAATCACAAGTCATATCCCACATATGAATCGTATAGAATCACCGATCCCAGGGCACCAAGCCCACATCATCGACTCATCTCCAAATTCATCACATATCATCAATCACAGTGCAAGTACAAGTGATAAGCAAGGGTGTGTGTGTAGGTGTAATTCTATCCTAGGGTTCGCGACTATGAACTACACTAGTCACTTCTAACCCTACATTATCCACAATACACCTATATCACAATAAATTGCAAAGTAATCTATCTACGGACTGCGGGGGTGCTATACGCCATCCACCCGACTTCCCTCTGTAGATATAATCTACTCACCTGTAACCCGTGTGTCGGTGTCGATGTCTCCGTCATCTTCCGCATCGCCTCGGATCGTCGCGGTGTACCTACACAAATCACACGTATCGCATCGCATCAAAACCAAATCAACACTTGAAACGACACACTAAATCCAATACGATACGATAAGAGGGCCTATAGGTGAGAACCTATGGCACGCCTTCAAAACCATCAATATGTCCTCTATATCGTCGTATAAACGACAAATAGTCGAGGCAAAACACATTCCACCATTTCAGAATAAAAAATACGGAATACGGAAATACGAATCCAAAACAACAACTTAGGATATATGTCCCAGATTTCACCCTAGAAAGAATCTGTCAAAACTAGAAGTACCCAGGGCCAAGAATTGAGGTATTGGGGCTATGCACAGAAAACGAGGAATTTCCTCACTGGTCTGGCCGCAATTTGCGGCCAGAATGGAGGTTTTGGCGGCCGTACGGATGAGCTAGGGGCTAGGGTTTTGGGGTTAGTTTCCTTGGTGCCTGCACATGCTACTGTCCACTCAATTTTATTTTAGGATACCTCGTATGATAGCAGATTCCAAATAACAGTGACAGATTACACAATTTCCCCGATATCGGTTTCTAAAATCCGTATTATGGGTTTAAACTTCAGGTTAGGGTCTCAATTCATACACTAGGGTGTTGGTGTATCCTCAATTGAACTCAATTTCACAATACAACCCAAGTTCCTCTCAAACCCTAACTAGGTTTTCATCAAATCCATAACATCACACAATATCGATTAAATCTTAACATGGGGTTATAGGAAAAGCTATAATTAAGCAAATGGTTCAGACATTACCTTCATTAGCAACTCAAGAAAATTCTTGAGTTGCCCTCTAGTGGCCAAATCCATGCTTCTTTAGCTCCATGTGTAGATCTAGGGATTTTGCACATTTTTAATGAAAGGAGATTGGGGTTTTGGGGTGTTTTATGAGATGAAGTGGGGAGTTGAAGAGGGGAGGGAGATGGAGAAGGGGCAGCAGCAGCAAGTATGGAGGAGGGAGATAAAATGATGGGAGAATGGCTAAGTCTCAAGGTCAATGGTACCCCATGTCTCTCTCTCACCTACCCTCATCATTACATTTTCTTTTCTTTTCCTTTTCTTTTAAAAACCAAACCTTCTCACATCAATAGTAACCCCAAAAGAAATCCATGGCTAGAAAAATGCACGAGTGTAGAAAAAGTGATATGTGCAAGTTTTGCACAAAATTACCAAAAAACCCGATTAGCAATTTTAATCGCGATTAGCACTAAATTAGTGTCAAAATGATCACAACAACTTAAAAATGTCATAATTTCAATAACTAACCCATTTTAGAATTTTCCATAATTTTTCATAATTTTTCTAACATTTTTCCTATTTATTTGCATTAAATATTAAAATAATCAATAAAATAATATTAAATTATAAAAATTCCCAAAATTAATATTTTATATTTTTGAAAATGTTACAATCTACCCCCCTTAAAGAAATTCGGTCCCCGAATTTAAATTTAAACCCCCAAATACAAAAACATCTCAGTAATAACCCAAAGTCGTCGGGCTCCGAAATCATTAACACATAGAACGTCACAGCGCAATGCATGCGCAAGGGTACTGAGCGGATAACTCGAAAACAAAACTCCGTCAATCATCCCGCAATCATCGGAGTCAAAGTAAAAACACAATGTCAAATCCAATACAAAACCGATATGATATGGATCGGAACTACACATGTAGACATCCAATCTAAACATAACACCATCCTGTGCGTCTGGTGCGCACGGAAATCAAAAATCCATAAATGTGTCAAACAGGTATACAAAACAACATCTAGGTGCAACGGGTGTGCACGAAACATCTGTCGTAGGCAACGTGTGTGCCTGACAGAAAAATCAGGTGCATGTGACATGCACGAAGAATCCCGATTTAGTGCATCTGGCGTGCACCAAAATCGTATCTAAAAACATGCGCCCACATGCGCGAAAATCCAAACCGGTGCATCCATCGTGCACGAATGAAAATCTAGGCCCTGCGCACTCAACATGCACGGAATCACAAAATCCAATAGCAAACACCGAACAGGCGTAAAGCATATCACCAGCACAGAGTGCAAAAATCCACCATCAAAATCCGGGTCAAAATCAACGATATAATGCGGCTCAAACCAAAATCAGGTGTACCGCAAAGGAGAATCTCACAACCGTGTGCATCAGCGTGCACGAATCAAAGCATAACACTAAAATGCATGAAAACTCTGCGTAAAATATATAAATGTCCAGTGGGTGCATGAAACCAATATCATGAAACTCAGTCACCAAAACTAAATCATGCAACAGAACGCCCAAAATACCGAAATCTAAAATGACGGATACGTGATAATCAAATCACAAAATCACAAATCATAAATACCGTCTTCGGTAGTTCCTCCTTCAAAGTCGAGAAGGAGTCAGTGCAATCCACTGCTAGCAGCGCAGGATATCCACCTGCCTCTTGCTCACGGTCTGGCGTCTTCTGACTCTCTGGGTTCTTATCTTCTCTACGGATTACCAATCTCACAGTCAATCGGCTCATCGGCCCTGTCAGTTGTGCTAACGGGGACGATTCCGTTCTGGCACTTCTCTGGTCACCTCTCGGTCAATCCTCACGACCACTCGTAAGGAAGCAAATCACTGGCGTCGGCCTCTGGATCTGTGAAAGCACGTCACACATCTGATCCTGGGTGCAAACATCATTGCAGCAATGTCCTGGAAGCAATCCTGCTCAAGGTCTCTTCCAATCATGCCTATGCCGATCTGTACGGAGGCTGGCTCTCCTGCACAACCTCTTCTCGCTCAAAAGACACCTGTGTCCTCAGAACAACATTCTCAGAAACTGGTCACATCCTAACGTCTCTGTAAGCAAATCAGGTCTCTAGTCTCGTCGGGAAGCAATGACAGCTCGTCAGTGTCTCACACGAACCTCTGGTTTCAACTGTCTCTATCATCGTCCACTATGACGCCATGCCAAGCTACTATGCACTGCACTGTTCTCGGCCACGGTCAATCTGAAGTCTCTCACACGGACTCGAAGTCGCGTATTCTGTAGCTTCATCACTCTGTAGCAGATGTCAGGCCGAACTGGTCCTCGGGAACGCGTCCCAACCATCGGAGTAATACTCATCACTCGTCCGTCCTTAATCAATTCGCAACGCATCTGGTTAAGTTCCTTTATCCTAACCTGGTCAACTACCTCGTCGACAAGGCTGAACTCTACCTTGCTGGGTGTGCGCAAAACGACCACTCCTGGTCTAGGTCTTCTCGTATCGTACTCCAGAAAAGTCCTGTCGAGGTTCCTTTCTCAAATCTCATTTCTGCCGAAATGCCCGGAAGTCGTCATCCAATGCTGAAGGTAAAGCTTACTCCGGAACGGCTGCATACTTATCGCGCTTCTTTCTGGAAGATATATCCATATACCACGCCTCAGGGTGCGTATCACATCTCTGATGTCAGCGGAGTGGGACGCCATCTCGTCGAAATATCTCGCGAACTCTTTTCTTCACTCTGCGTCAATGTCGACTGATTCGGACTCGTCTCATCATGGCTGCATGTATGGTGCTCCAACGGCTATGCTCGCATCTGGAGTCTCCCAAGCAGTGTCCCATCACGATATCCGAAAGATGTCGAACCATCCGATCGACTCGTCAGATCCTCATAATCCCCCAAGAGCTCACATCTCGGGTACAGTTTAATAGTATCGAGTACATGCCACAGCGTCGGTGGTCCAGCCGTAGAAGGGCAAACCCAAGCCTCACTAATGGCGCCGCGGAACCGCCGTAAACCCTAAGGTTCCAAGGCTGTCACACGGTCATTAAGTCGAGTTAGGGTTTCATTCTTCTAGAGGGTCCATAGAATCACCTGCATGTCTTTCCGTATACTTTAAACTTGGAAAATAGGCTCCTGACATTCGATCGTCTCAATCGACTCTCAACGAACCTGCGTGAAATCGTCTCTATCTGGAATCAATCCACCTGATGACTCGCATCGGGGTAAGCAAACTCACCATACGTCCTAGTCATTCATCCTCGGTGACTAGCGACTCGCTGTCATCTCTCTAAGAACATGCTCATGCTGCAGTAGCTCCCACCATCTGGACGATATCTCGTCATTTGCTGCAGCAACTGGCTCATATGTCTGTACGCCGAACAACGCCTCAATCCTCCAGGAAAGGCAATACATAAGCGGTCATCTCTGAATCAGCCTGCTCTAGATCTGAGTAAGACTCTCCACACTGGAAATCTTCAACTCAACTGGGCCCGCTCTGGCGCAAACTCGGACGAATCACCTTCGTCTCTCAAATCGGGTAGACTAGCTACCATCTGTCGCGTATCTGCCTGAAAGCTCCGGCAATCTCAGCTCGTAAGCTCCGAAAGCAACATCCTGTCAATCTCAGCAACAGCTGGTCCATCTGTCTGCACGGTAGCCGACATCACAATCCCTGAGGTATGCTGTACATCAACAGTCATCTCTCAACTGGCAGCTCTAACAATGGCCCGATCATCCGGTGCAAGACCAAGCACTCGCCTCCACCAGAGGTCGCAATCACTAACACTAACTCGAGACGTTCCCATGTCACCAGAAAACACAATGGTCGGCCCTCGTACCAAACGAGCTCACACCGGCCGTAACCCTAGCAGCAGCCCAAACTGCGCTCAAACACGGTGACAGGAATCTCAATCGAGTATCAAAGAGAGCACACCAGTGGCAAGAAGGGAAACAACAGATCCAAAGTGAATGCATGATCATAGGAAGGAACAGTATCAATGAAGGTATGATCATGAAACTAATAGAATCGGGGATCTCAATGGATGTATGATCCAGGATATGAAAAGAATCACTGATCTCGAAAGTATGTACATCCTAAGGTTCCTTAAGCGGAGTGGCGTGTCGTAAGTATGCCGCGGAACATACCAACGGTACGTCACTCTACTTTAGTCACCTAATCCATCAACCAAGGGTCATCCTAATACGACGAAAGTTCGGGTCGAATACCCCCTCGACCAAGTCTAAGTTCCGTAAGGTCAAGCCTAAGTTCCGTATATAAATAACTCCCTAGGCTCCACATAGTCAAACTTAGACTCGAACCAAGGTCAACCTAGCGCTCTGATACCAACTTTGTCACGACCCGAAAGAGCACGTGACTGGCCCTTGAACCATATGAAGTCTATAGGACTCCATCTGATCCAAGTAAGCCAAAAGCCCAGAAATCTAAAACCATTTTAGGAATAAGTAAAGAAAACTGGTTTAAAGAAGTGAAGAATACAGGTTTGAAATCAAGATTTTTAAATAACTAAGCCGAAGGTACGTTTTGAAAACAATAAAGTCTTTTCTAAAAATTTCGGCAGAGTTTCTCTTGTAAAACTGGCCCCGAATGGGGTAAAACATGAATAACAATATATAAAATGATAAAGGCATCCCCAAGCGGGAGCTAGCTCTTCGTCAATCGACGGTCACAACCACGCAATGATATGATAATATACAACGCCAAGTGGTGAGGATCAAAACCAAAACAAAGCTCAAAAGTAGCAAGAAAACCGCAATACTACTAAGCGCGACTCTAAGGTCGAATAATACAACACTGTCTCTGAGTCTGAAAGAATATACAAGTTTTGGTTGATGGACAATTTCTAGATATAATGAAATAAATAAATACAATGGTGATTCTTGATACGAAAGAATCCACCTAACAAAGCAAGTCACCCACAAGAAGGTAGTGTGCCAGAAATGCCGCAAAGAAACCTATACGGCAGAACCTGCAAGAACTGTGGCACAACGGGGGTGAGTTGCCAACTCGTGAATAGAAATATCTACAAGCAGAAACCGAATGCAAGACATAAACCTAAGTCAACGATCAGTAATATAATCCACAAGAGTACATCTGAGTGTAACAAGGTGGCAAGGTAACATCTAATCACGTATGTAGTGCCAGGTACTCAGGTAATAACATGTCATCAGTATAAGGTATGTCTGCATAAGGTAGATATGATGAAATATCAAAGATATCAATACACATATATTAGCGTCCCATACCACTAATATTGGTGTAAGATAAGTGTAAATCCAGTCTGTATATGATCCATATCTGTATATCTGTGGAACCCGTCCACCTGTCACCCACTGACAGCAAGCATCATGTATGCAATGTGAGGATATAACCAAAATCATGGAAAACTCATCATGAAACCCGTGCCAAGCATCGACACGTAAATCCTCATCCATATGGGGCTCCGTCTGCGGTATCGGCCCTCGGCCACCGGCAGTACGAGTCAACCCATGTCCATCTCTGGGCTCCGTCTGCGGTATCGGCCCGTCGGCCCCCGGCAGTACGCCCATCTCTCAGCTCCAGGCGGTATCCCCCGGATATCCGCCGACCTCAAATACAATCACCGGTAGGTACTCGCCCGCCTCCAGGCTCAATCGGCATAACCCATCGATCATCTCGCCGAGGGGAACCATACCGGGCCCACCACAAACCCGCAAACGGTACATCAACTCCTCGAATCGGGTTTCAAGCACACGTCTCAACACCGAGAAAACGCGTGGTGGACGCACCGAAATATCATATCACGAGGTACCGGGTTTTCATAAAAGTGCCTCTTTTCTTAAATAACCCCACGGTCCTCAAAAACCAGAAATCATATGAAAATCCAACATCAGGAAGTAGATCCAATGCGATGTACTATACAGTCAATCCATGATGTATGCGACAAGTAAAGAACAGTAATCATATCGGAAATCGTGCAACATGGAATAGTAATGTGCATATGTCGAATGAATGATCATCTCATGAATGCAATAGTACTATAGTGTAGTGGCATGGCAATTATCGATGATGAAGTGTGTGAGCCGGCAAATAGTGTACGTGGAACATACGCATCATCGATAATGGTGCTGGTGTCCTAACAGCATGATAATAGTATAGCAATGAACATATGCCAGCAATGCGAGTAGCATGAAAAAGCAGATATCTAATAGTCAACACCACAGTGAAGTATCTACTATGTAGGCTACATCTAAGTAACAGGTCAATCAGGAGGGGTAGGTGTGGAAACCACCTAAAACTGAGTCAATGTATATATATATAGATGTATAGTCGGTGATCCCGCCTCAATGTCATATCGTAAGATATCCTCGAGTTATGAGTGTGGATCTATCATCAATATCGGCTCGTACGGTAAATCATCGTACGGCATCCCCATAGCTGGTTAGGGGTCAACAACTCACTATCTCGTCACATAACAGGTATCAGTATCATCAGATCATATAGTCTGGGGGTACTACTCTATGTCTAGTACAAGTCGATACCATCAGAGAAGTATGCATGCGGGGGTAAACACATATCCCAAGCCGCAAGAATCACAAGTCATATCCCACATATGAATCGTATAGAATCACCGATCCCAGGGCACCAAGCCCACATCATCGACTCATCTCCAAAGTCATCACATATCATCAATCACAGTGCAAGTACAAGTGATAAGCAAGGGTGTGTGTGTAGGTGTAATTCTATCCTAGGGTTCGCGACTATGAACTACACTAGTCACTTCTAACCCTACATTATCCACAATACACTTATATCACAATAAACTGCAAAGTAATCTATCTACGGACTGCGGGGGTGCTATACGCCATCCACCCGACTTCCCCCTGTAGATATAATCTACTCACCTGTAACCCGTGTGTCGGTGTCGATGTCTCCGTCATCTTCCGCATCGCCTCGGATCGTCGTGGTGTACCTACACAAATCACACGTATCGCATCGCATCAAAACCAAATCAACACTTGAAACGACACACTAAATCCAATACGATACGATAAGGGGGCCTATAGGTGAGAACCTATGGCACGCTTTCAAAACCATCAATAAGTCCTCTATATCGTCGTATAAACGACAAATAGTCGAGGCAAAACACATTCCACCATTTCATAATCAAAAATACGGAATACGGAAATACGAATCCAAAACAACAACTTAGGATATATGTCCCAGATTTCACCCTAGAAAGAATCTGTCAAAACTAGAAGTACCCAGGGCCAAGAATTGAGGTATTGGGGCTATGCACAGAAAACGAGGAATTTTCTCACTGGTCTGGCCGCAATTTGCGGCCAGAATGGAGGTTTTGGCGGCCGTATGGATGAGCTAGGGGCTAGGGTTTTGGGGTTAGTTTCCTGGGTGCCTGCACATGCTACTGTCCACTCAATTTTATTTTAGGATACCTCGTATGATAGCAGATTCCAAATAACAGTGACAGATTACACAATTTCCCCGATATCGGTTTCTAAAATCCGTATTATGGGTTTAAACTTCAGGTTAGGGTCTCAATTCATACACTAGGGTGTTGGTGTATCCTCAATTGAACTCAATTTCACAATACAACCCAAGTTCCTCTCAAACCCTAACTAGGTTTTCATCAAATCCATAACATCACACAATATCGATTAAATCTTAACATGGGGTTATAGGAAAAGCTATAATTAAGCAAATGGTTCAGACATTACCTTCATTAGCAACTCAAGAAAATTCTTGAGTTGCCCTCTAGTGGCCAAATCCATGCTTCTTTAGCTCCATGTGTAGATCTAGGGATTTTGCACATTTTTAATGAAAGGAGATTGGGGTTTTGGGGTGTTTTATGAGATGAAGCGGGGAGTTGAAGAGGGGAGGGAGATGGAGAAGGGGCAGCAGCAGCAAGTATGGAGGAGGTAGAGAAAATGATGGGAGAATGGCTAAGTCTCAAGGTCAATGGTACCCTATGTCTCTCTCTCACCTACCCTCATCATTACATTTTCTTTTCTTTTCCTTTTCTTTTAAAAACCAAACCTTCTCACATCAATAGTAACCCCAAAAGAAATCCATGGCTAGAAAAATGCACGAGTGTAGAAAAAGTGATATGTGCAAGTTTTGCACAAAATTACCAAAAAACCCGATTAGCGATTTTAATCGCGATTAGCACTAAATTAGTGTCAAAATGATCACAACAACTTAAAAATGTCATAATTTCAATAATTAACCCATTTTAGAATTTTCCATAATTTTTCATAATTTTTCTAACATTTTTCCTATTTATTTGCATTAAATATTAAAATAATCAATAAAATAATATTAAATTATAAAAATTCCCAAAATTAATATTTTATATTTTTGAAAATGTTACAAATAGACATGCGATCCCTCTCCAAATCAGTTTTGGGAGACATCTCTTTAGAGAGGGTGATCCCGTGACAAGCCGGTAGGTTACCGCGCTTGGAATCTTCCATACCGAATCTCTTCAGTATGGTGTCGATGTACCTGGACTGTGAAAGTCCTAATATCCTTTTGGATCTGTCACGGTAGATCCGGATACCCAGAATGTACGAGGCATCACCCAGGTCTTTTATGGAGAACCTGTGTGACAAGAACCCCTTAACAGATTGTAGCATAGGAATGTCATTTCCTATTAAGAGAATGTCATCCACGTATAAAACGAGGAATACTACAGTTCTCGCTACAAATCTACTATAGATGCATGGTTCATCTGGATTTTTGATAAAGCCAAATTCTTTGACCGTCTCATCAAAGCAGATGATCCAACTCCGCGATGCCTGCTTTAGTCCATAGATGGACTTAAGCAACTTGCACACCTTTCCGCTGCTCCCACTCTGAATGAAACCCTCTGGCTGGTCCATATAGACACACTCCTCTAAATTTCCATTTAGAAAACCTGTCTTTACGTCCATTTGCCAAATCTCATAATCGTGGAAGGCAGCAATGGCAAGAAGGATCCGAATGGATTTCAGCATGGCTACTGGAGAAAAGGTTTCGTCATAGTCCAAGCCAGGTCTTTGACGAAAACCCTTTGCTACCAGCCTAGCTTTATAGGTCTCAACCTGTCCATCTACACCAATCTTCCTTTTGAAGATCCACTTGCATCCTACGGGTTTTACCCCGTCTGGAGCAATGTCCAACGTCCATACCTTGTTGGTGTACATGGACACCATTTCGGTCCGCATTGCATCCAGCCATTTCACTGAGTCAACGCTCTGAACGGCCTGCTGGAAGCTAGTAGGCTCATCATAGTCTATGATGCAATCCTCTCTATCCCCGTCTACGAGAAAACCGTAGTATCTCTCAGGCGGATGAGTCTGCCTACTACTTCTGCGGAGCGGCGTAGGAATGTCCTGTTCTTCCGAACCCTCTGGTTCCACTAAACTTTCCGTAACAGTCCGTGGTTCTGGAATTTCTTCCAGTTCTACTGCGCTCCCACTTATTTCCTTTTCCAAGAACTGGTGTTCTAGAAAGTGGGCATGACGAGAAACAAGAACTTTTTGTTCCTCTTCACAGTAGAAGAAATATCCCTTGGAATTCTTTGGATATCCCACAAACTTGCACAGTACTGAGCGTGCCTCGAGCTTGTCCGCATGCTGTTTTTTGACAAAAGCTGGACTTCCCCATGTCTTAATGTGATTAAGATGGGGTCTCTTCCCACACCACATCTCAAATGGCGTGGTAGGCACAGTCTTAGTGGGAACTCGGTTCAAAAGGTATGCGGCTGATTCTAGCGCATATCCCCAGAATGATCGCGGCAACTCAGCGTTACTCATCATGGACCGCACCATATCCAATAGGGTGCGGTTCCGTCTCTCCGATACACCGTTATGTTGCGGGGTGTATGGAGGAGTAAGTTGAGAGACAATTCCGTTCTCTTTTAAATAGTCCAGGAACTCGGCACTTAAGTATTCTCCACCTCGATCCGATCTTAGAATCTTAATACTTTTGCCGGTCTGTTTCTCTACTTCATTCTTATACTCCTGGAATTTTCCAAAGGCCTCGGACTTATGTTTCATTAAGAAGACATAACCGTACCTTGAGAAGTCATCCGTAAAAGTAATGAAGTAAGAATATCCGCTTCGCGCATGTGTAGACATTGGACTGCACACGTCACTGTGTACGAGTCCCAAGAGCTCGCTCGCTCTTACTCCATGTCCAGTAAACAGAGTCTTTGTCATCTTTCCTTTGAGACAGGATTGACAAGTGGCATACGACTGATATTCGAACGCATTCAAATACCCTTCTGTATGTAACTTCGTCAACCTTCTCTCATTGATGTGACCCAGTCTACAATGCCACAAGAAAGTCTGATTTATTTCTGGAGACTTTCTTTTGTGTGTATTCTGGACATTGAAAATCTGTGGTTGGTTCAATACGTATATACCATTACTCAATGTACCTGACCCAATCAAAACTTGATTAAGGTGAATGTTTACAACATTACTTACAAACGCAAATTCATAACCTTCTTTAGAAACTAAAGATACAGAAATGATATTACAAGTTGCGTTGGGTAGAAAAAAGCAATTACGCAAAACCAAAACATGTCCATCTGACATTCCCAGGTGATAGTCCCCCACGGCTTTAGCATCCATGCTAGCTCCGTTCGCAACTCTGAGGGTCATGTCACCTGCCTTCAAAACCCTACGGTTTCTCAACGCCTGCAAAGAATTACAGATATGAGATCCTGATCCGGTATCCAATACCCAGGAAGTAGAGTTTATTGAAAGACAGTTTTCAATAACATACACACCTGAAGCTGAAGCTGCAACCTGCTTCAGATCCTGTGTTCTGGCTTTCCAAGCCCTGCGATCATTTTTCCAGTGATCTTTCTTATGACAATAGAAGCATTCTTCCTTATCCACAAGCTTCCCCGCTATCTTTGTTGCTTTTGTTTTTCCCTTCGTATCCACTTTACTAACACCGCCCCTTGGTTTGGCGGGGGCTTTCTTCTTCTTTCCCTTGGCTTTCGCCTTGGACCTAGAAGAAGATGATCCTCCTACAAACAAAGTGGATGTTTCCCTACCTTTCTGTAGGGTGCCCTCTGCGCTCCTCAGCATGTTGAGGAGCTCTGAAAGTTCAACCTCTTTTTCTTGTAAGTTGAAGTTCAGTATGAACTGGGCGTAAGTGGAAGGAAGGGACTGGAGAACTATATCCGTATAGAGTTCACCCTCCAATGTGGTCCCTAGGTCCGCGAGCTCCTCAATGTAGCCGATCATCTTTAGCACGTGCTCGGCTACCGATGATCCGACGACCATCTTTGCCGAAAACAACTTTTTCGACGCTTCGTATCTTGCGATACGAGATTGCTCTCCATACAGTTCTTTTGTATGGAGAAATATGGATTCAAGGTCCATATTCTCGTGCCTCCTCTGATGTTCGTTGTCCATCGAGGCAAGTACGAGGCACTTGGCCTTCGCGCTATCAATCTCCCAAGTCTTGCGGATTTCCTTATCCGCGACTCTGGAAGTGGGACCAGGGGCAGGGGGAGCTTTGGTGGTAAGAAGATACCCCAGCTTGTCGTAAGTGATTGCTATCTTGACATTCCTGAGCCAATCTTTGTAGTTTGGCCCTGTCAGTTTGTTTTTATCTAGGAGTAACTTAAGTCCAGTCATGTTGATTGGTCACTGCAATTAGGAGAGAGAAGAAGAAACACTCAGCATGATGCTCTTGCAAGTTTAGAATGGTTTTTAGTTTGTCTAAACAGGATGGCTCCCACTGTTTCTCGAATCCCTCCTCAAACCATAAAGGAGGAATTAGTCAGGATCAATCCCACCGTACAATACTTGCTTAACCATTCAGCCAGGCCGGTGTCGGTACTTCGAGGGAGGTTTTCCAACGCTTTCGCGAAGTTCCTTAATTAAAGAACCTCTTTTCCCTGGGGGCGTAGCCCCGCTAACACCTTTCTAGGCACCTACTAGGTTTATAGCATTGATCGTTTAGTGAGAAATTTTCCGAGGAGTAGCATATACTCACAGTAGGATCGGGATCCAAATATCATCGCGTGACGAAACTGAAGGAATCCTACCAGAATCATCACACTCCAAATGGTATGCAAATCTAGCAAGTTTCAGTACTTATGAAACTCCCGATGTGGATTTTTGCCCCATGCTCTTATGACCTTGACTTTGGCCAAAATATCATAAGTCACATGTCAAGTTCTACCCGTCATTATCCAGGTTAATTTGGATCCATCCGCACCTACCCTTGACTTTGGCCAAAATGGCAGTACGACTGTCCCAAACCAACGCATCTATCTATGCTACACATGAACACCCAATAGCTACCAATCACTGTGCCTTGACTTTGGCCAACATACACAGCTTGAATACTATTGACTATTTATGTGAAACGATGGAGGGCTACGGATGGTTTTGGCAAAACCGTGAACGTAGTGAACTTGATTTGGTCGATGGAACGTAATAGCTTTTCAAAGGAGTGGCACAAGCTCCGCATTTAAAAGTTGGTTTTGAAAAGAACCGAGTGGTTTTTCGAAAGTGTTCCAACGACTTTAACTTGGTTTATTATCTTGCATTAGTTCTTTTAATGCGTCCCATCATTTAATCCTACCATTGCAGAAAACAACCAAAATATGACGTACGCTTATGCCATTCGCATTCGCCACGGGGCCCCGTCATTACCCGTTAGGTTACTTAACTAACGACAGAGCGGGGGATGGGCTAGCGCGGCTGTAAAACATAAGCAACGCCTAAATAATATCATATATAGATATACTGCAATGATAAACATTTCAGATCACAGATGAATACATTGGATATACTAGGAATCTGTAATTCGTATGAGCCTGTAACGAAAGACAGATTACACGGTCGCGGTGAATAGCCAATACCCCACCTAAGACCCCTACGGGTGCGGCAAACTACCCGCCAAGTACCCGAAGCGTAGCAACCTCCCTCATCTCCATGAGTAGGCCACTCGACACTTCGGCATACCCGGTAGTTTGTGCACCCCCTCCATGGGTCTATCCTAGGAGCAAAAACCGTAAAAAGAAATTATACAATGACGGCTACAACCCCGACCCGGTTGTGCGGCCATACAAATAATTATTACATCAATTTACAAATTTACATGAATTGAAAGAAAAGAAAATTCTCGTCTCACAACCCCCGGCTATTCACCCGTGACAATCCAACATATTCATATACACATTCCAGCAACATTACAGATCACAGATTTGTATAATCCCCACTAATCGACATATAGCGATTAGTAGACGTTCAATACAAATATCACATTACCGAAAACCCGTTAGCTTAAGTCTTTTAGAAGTTCGATCAAAAATACGGATTTTCGGGACCCCAAAACAAAATTTTCGTTCTGGAAAATCTGGGTTGAAAATACATGTACCAAAATTCCCAAAATACCCCCAGATGCACACTGTAGCAAAGAAACACCAGAGAGGCGCCAAGGAGGCCGCGGAACCGCGGCAATAGCAAGCTATTGCCGCGTTTCCGCGGTCGTTTAGGGGGATCGCTTGGTGAATTTTCTACAGTGGCTTCTAAAAATCCTGAGCCGATTTTAGGTGTTAAAATAATCAACTTTTGAACAGTAAAAAAATCGACAGAAACTCGAATTTTTGGGGTTCGTTTTCGGGACATTTTCTTTGATCGATCTTCTAGTTACTTGCTAACATGCTAGATAGAGTTTAACTAGGCTCTGATACCACTGTAAGTCCATGCTACCTCTCCCGATACTTTCGGGAATGCGGAATTTGGTAAAAAACGATTTTTACGGAGGTGGTAACATGGACCTATAACCCGGATCTTGGTTAAACATCTATCTAACAACCTAACTATGAGTTTCTAGCTGCTCGGTTAGGGGGTTATACCTTGCTTGTCTTGAACTCCTTCGTCTTCAAGCTCCGATGGTGGTCCGATTGGCTTCTTTTCGTCGTCTCCGTACGCCGAAGATAGATCCACCTGAAAGCTCCAACCTTTAGCTCCTTCTTCGTTCTTTGAAGAAACTAGTTCACTTGGTTTGCTAAACCTAGTGAATTAGAATGAGTAGAGAAGAATTAGAATGGGATTTTATCTATGGTTCTTGATTCTCAACTCATGAGAGATATGAACCATAGAGATATGAGAGGGAGCAAGAGGATGAGGGTGAGAGCAAAGCAAGAGAGCTCAAGAACAAGAGAGAGAATGAGCAAGAAAGAATGAGCAAGTCTTTTGTCTCTCACCCTCTCATAATCCAAAGTCATGATAACTCATCATACCAAAAAAGTCTTATGTGATGGTTGAAGCAACCATAACCATATCATTTCATGCACTCATTTTACACAAATGAGCAAGTAAGTAAAAGTCTTTGCCATGAAATGATAGCTATGGTTATCATGATGGTCAACTAGTCAAGCCTAGTCAACCGGTCTACAAAGTCAACAAGTCAACAAAAGTCAACAAGTCAACAAAGCCAACAAAAGTCAACAACCATGTCACCATAATACTTAATCAATATAATAGTTAATCACATATCATATTCTCATTAGGGTTGAGCAAAAAGTCAAATAGTCAACGGTCAACTATCAACAACCCTAATGAGAATCCGTTGCCTCTGCCTCCCTGTCAACTGTGCATACACACCCGCATCCGCGTTCCGAGGAACACGAATGCAAACTGGATAAATCCAATCCCAAAAGGTACACTAGGATCTGGCTTAAACCAAATCCCGCTAGTGTAAACTGTCCGGACACTGTACGTGCACAAGTGCACGGATGTGACCGAACCCTGTCGCAAAACCATGCGACCTGTCGCAATACCATGCGACCTCTACTCTTTTGCCTAAAGGCGAAAAGCTTTCTGTGTGGGACTCTAAAGACTCGACACTACGCTGGCAGTGGGTTTAACCACAGACCGCAAGCGGCACTAGCTGTGCGTAACGGTCCCCATGTAGTGCCGACAAGAAGACCGACGAGGCGAAACCCATCTGAACTCTTACTGAGCCTCAGTGTGACATTCTCCGTACAGTCCGGTCTATTCGTCTGATACATCGCATGGCGGGCCTAGGGGGCGGTAAACGTCAGTCCCCTAATAGCGGTACAAGTCGTGCCGGAGCGAAGCCCAAAACACCCTGAGATAACACTGGAAGCCTACCAGTATATCTCGTTTGCCCTGGCCAGGGACTACTCGTGTAATGGCTCTCCTAGACACAGCGCGATGTCAACCCCTAATACCGGGAGAGACGAATCCTGTCTAACCGTCACTGCCTCCAAGTGCTTCGGGACTGCACCCAACCACTACCTGTTTGCACGACTCCTTTGAGCCGTGGTAGGGTAGTGATCAAAGTACAGTGGGAACACACTCGAGGCGAAGTGACAGTGTCAAGTCAGCGGACTAAGCTGTACTCATGTCACCTGGGAACTGATAACTGACGATAGGCATAATACCAACTAGTCAGTTCCCGACGAGTCCTGTCCAGTGTACCCGTAACCTAACGAGCACCCGCATACTATCTCAAGTACGACGTACTGACGGCTGTGGGACAGACCGTCTCCCACACTGGGATGAGAAGCGCATGCGCTGGTCTACTCCGGAGTATCGATGCCCTGTCTCGATAGTCCTGCGACAAGGGACCTGCATAAGGATGTGCTTATAGATTACCCAGCCCCACTAGTGTGACGGCCATCACATCGCTGGTAATCAAGCAAAGATCCTAAGGGCTCCACTAATGTGTATAGGCGATATACAAAAATAAACACATGTACATATTGAAGTAGAAACAAACCAAGTAGCATACTACTATTTTGAGCAAGATTGTATATACAAGGTGAATATCCCAAGCATCCATTAAGTAATATACAAACTAGTATGATACAGTAATGGCCTCTAGGGCATATACAGTAACAGAAGCAAACCATAGGTTTTGACCTATGTGGGATTCGTTAGTCGTTTTGGTCATGAGTCGGATTTTAATGCGATGTGGTGCGTTATGATATGTAGGTACCCCATATGGACTTCGAGACGACAAGCAAGCGCGTGGCGACGTCGGCACCGGCGAGCGAGGACCAGGTGAGTAGATTTGTATCTATGGGGAGAAGTCGGGTGGATGGCGTATAGCACCCCCGCAGTTCGTGGTGATGTATACGAATACGTATACACACATATATATATTGATTATATTTTGTTTGAGTATATTGATGATGATATGGATATTTGGTGTTCTTGGGTGTTCTAGTGTCGCGAAACCCTAGAGTAGTGGTCGCACCACACATGCACACACACACCCATACTTGCATACCTTCTTCTTTCATTTGTGCTTACGAGAATATATAGTTATGTGTTCACATGGGTATGGGACTATGTGTTCACATACGGATTTGAGGGTGATACTTGGGATTGAGGTGAGTCGATGAGTTGGTGTTGAGGTTGTGATATCGGTGATATAGCAGGGTTCTGATTGGAAGAATTAAAGTTTTAACCGCAATCAAGACGGTGTCGCTATGCAGCTAGCCGTTTGAGCACGGGTCGGTCCACAGGGAGATGGTGGTATTTTACCTTCTTGTCTTAGACTAATCAATATAGAATTGTATGTGTTTGTTCGAGACTAACCTATGTGTATTATTTGCAAGTATAAAGTTGTTAAGAAAAAGATACGAGATTATAAGCTAAAGAAATCCGTACTCGAAACCTTTGAGCCGAGTCTTGACCAATTGAAGCTAGAGCAATCGGCAACAACGTGGATTAGGGGATTTAAGCGCGGTATTCGTGGAATACGGCTTATTTACCCTTGTCCTTCCGTTCTTGTCTCTTGCTTTCGCCTCCGGCCAAACCGAACGCAACCGGTCGCGGTTAGGAATCACCGTTACCTTGTCAGGGTAGGGTGCCTAACATAGCGCTTGCGTATGGTTTGGAAGGAGTTCAATGGAAAATAACGGGAAAAGGAAAAGAGAAAAGAAAATCTTTAACTTATAATATTGTATTTCTTCTTAACAATAATAATTACAACATTCACAAAATGAAAAAAGAACAAAGAAAAGAAAAGATTACAAGTAATTAAGTGCATGAATAAAATTGCAAGAAAGTAAAGCAAGGTAATAAAAAGCAAGTAATAAATAAGCAAATAAAAAGAACAAGAAACTAGAACTCAAGACAAGCATGTGATCAATAGCCAACCCTTAAACTTGCAAGCTCAATCAAGAGGTGGCAAGATCAAGGGAAGGGTAGAGAACGCATGTGAAATGAAGTGCTAATTCCATGAAAGAATACGACCCTTGAGATCAATAACTAACCCTTAACCATTCAAGCTCAATGAAGAGGTTGAATGATCAAGAGAAAGCAAGAATCTCAAGGGGAAGAAGAAACACAAGAGAATGATACAAAAAGCCCTCATCTTCATTGATCTCCCACTCAAAAAGCTCTCACAACAATTTTCATGGAAAAAGAATGAAGAAGAAGAAGAAAAAGACTAAATCCTAAAAAGAAAGAAGAACAAAAGAATGACCCTAAAGCTTGGCAAGTTCTAGGGTATTTATAGGAGGTGAACTGAAAACCTAGGGCAAGAATCTGCAATAAAATGAAGTACCCAAAGTGCCCCCAGAAAACGACACAACGACGACCCCACATGGCCGCGGATCCGCGGCCAATACCCCCTATTGGCCGCGGATCCGCGGCCCTATGGTGGGATTAGGGGCTCTGTTTTCTTGTACTTCCCTGGTTCTGTTTTTCCTTGTGTCTGAAAACTTCATACTGCACAAAAGTCTTCCAGAATATCAGCAGAATTCATAGTCCAAGATTGCTATCTTTTCTTCACTTTTGACTTTATCTCTCTTGAGCTCCGCGCACCCATTGATTCTTGTGCTGCCCACCTCGTGCTCTGTGCTTGTCCCAGACACGAATGACCACTGTCATATGTTTTGTCTCTGGAACTGGTACTCGGCACTGGACGGATATGGATGACCGGAACCCGGCTTTTATCTGCTGTCAACAGATGTTCTGTATTTGGCGTAACTGTGGAGATTTTGTCTTGATTTACAATATTTGGACTGGAAACCTGTAATCTGTAAACATGTAACAAACACGGATTAAAAGCACCTACCTATAAACGCACGAGCGTAAGAATGGGCGGTATAAAATGCAATATTCTGATATGAACAAATACCCCCAAACTTAACTTTTTCTCGTCCCGAGCAAAACCAATTATTCACAAAAACAAAAAACCTAACCGCACTTTCGCAGGGAACGCGATTGCACTGAGCGCGTGCAACAAGCCGTTAAACCTCTAGGTGTCCCTAGTAGGAGGAGTGTTGTCTCCTGAGGCTTTTCAGCGGATACTACCCACAAAATCCCGTCAAGCTAGTTTCGTAAGTTAACATCGATTCTAATTCTACAGTTTAGTATTTACGTTAGAAACTCTATCATCCTAAGTTAGAAATATTCAACCCTTATTTTTCACACCTCCTATCTATTTACCCTTAGATTATATACGTTCCAAAAAAGTTTAGAAAGATGTCGGTTCTCCTGAGTATTCCTTCTAAAGCGTGGCCTCAAATCAGGGATTTTTATCAACTTTACAGAAAACACAAGTCTTATTCTTTATTTCTATCTTTTATCCAAACATCGATTGTATACCCCTACGTGTGTGTATATTTGCACCCCTACACTTAAGAATTCAATTCAAGCTATAATACCCTTACCCTAATACCTAATACTACTTCTTTTCATTAAGAATGGACGGATTTGCTCACACATCTTTCATGCGACTATTAATGCTTCTTGAGGCACTAACGGCCGATTACTGAATGTGTGAGCTTAAAGCATAAATAGCAGTTTCCAGGTCTTGACTTTATTCTATTTTTTTCTTTTTCTTTTTCTTTTTCTTCTTTTTTTCCTTTTTCAAGACCGGATATATTTTTCAATACGCTCTTTTGGTGTTTAGCTTTAAATACCGTTTTTTCTTTCATACTAGGCTTTCAGGCAAGAGTATTTCTAGGTATCCTCTACTATCCCAAGTTTCAAGGTGCGTGTAAGTGCAGTTTGTAGGGTATATACTTTCTAAATTTAAACTCAAGAAAAGAAATTATTTTTCAGACTTATCCTTCAGTAGAGCATCAATACTTTCCCTTCATCTTGACTTAACTGAAGAACTGAACTCAAGATTACCTATTTCTCAAAAAAAACTGTAAGGACGTATATTTACCAAAGTTAGACAGAATGAGGGTTATTCTTTGGGTTTTCAAATCCTAAGCCTAGAATTTAGTTATTTCTATCATATCAACTAAACTTTCGGAATAAAGATCTAAGTTACCCTATTAACTAACTTGACGACAAAGTTTTTATATTTTTGGAAAATTTTCGATTTTTGTGGGTTTTTAATATGGTATGCAAATGCAAAATATACAAATGAATGCGAAGGAAGAAAGCTTACCGAGCACACCCCCAAACTTAAACTTGACAGTGCCCTCACTGTCAGGCTATACCAAGAGGGTCAAAATTGTCGGCGCTCTCCAAAAGAAATTATATACAACAAAGAAAAAACAAAAAAAATTAAAAAAAAAGAGTCCCCCCCAAACTTAAGTGAAACAGTGTTTCCACTGTTAAGCGATGAAGTTCAGGATTAGGGGGGAAAGAACAGTATCAATCTATACAAGGCCTTACACAGGCCAAAAGTTAACACCAACCATTCAAAGATCTTATCGTGATAAAGCAGTGGCTGGTGAAAGAAGGTGAAAAGGTAAGAAAAGGAGAATACGCGAGACCGTATGCGGAGAGAAGCGGGATACGGTCTCGGTATATGAGAGGAAGAAGAATGGCGGAAGGGAAAAAGAAGTGGAATACGAACTTGAGGGTGCAAATGGAGTAAATAAATTAGCACAATTTGTGATGACCGATGTGTGAAAAGCGATTGTGCTAATATATTTACCCGTCGAGAAATGGGGTCAAATCCCTCAAGATTCGAGAGCAACCATGGGTACGCCGAACTTGGTAAACCAGACACAGGAAGTGAAAATGGTACGGGTTCTTGCAAGGTCGGAACGATGGAAAGGATGGAGGGAAGTGGTTGAGGAAGGGTATCGGTTAAAGGTTCAGGAGGGTGTACACAGTCAGTTGAAGGAACAGGATGAATTGGAAAATCCGACTCATCAAGAAAAACTGGTTCATCCTCAAAACTATCCTCAATATTCTCCTCAAAATTTAGCACATCCATGCTCTTCTCTTCAAAGTTCAGACGCATATGGGGTTCGGGAAAAACATTTAATGACTCGGGATGATGATTTGAAGAGACAAACTCAGCCAAATCTACGGGTTCATCATCCAAAATATCCCCAGCGTCAATATCCTCAATCAAGTGAAAATCAAAATTCTCTGACGCCTCATCAAAAGCATGGATATTAATCGATTCTGGTTCTAAGATGGAGGTGTAGAGGTCAAAAGGATTAGGTATGGTTTCACTTGGAAGGGACCCTTCACAATCGGGCAAATCATACACTACGAAGTCGCACAACTCATTCATCATTCTATCTTCAATTGATAAATCATGTGGGATACTCGATAGACTTTCAAAACAGGAGTTGTGGGATTCAATTTGGGACGGGTAGGTTTGATTTGAAAGGGGGTACATCTCACTCTCTCCACTCAAATTCACAGCCTGTCCTGCCGCCTCATCATACATTGAAAAAGTTGGAGCTAGTTGAAAACTAGCTATCGGGTCAGTAGGTTGTATGAGAGCGGCCATGGACGCATTCAAATCCATCATCTGCTGTGAAGCTACCCGAAATTCTTCCAAAGTTCGCTCAAGACTAGACATAGGTTGTGAAGAGGTTTCAGTAAAAGATTCAAAGTTGTTTGGATACTGAAAACTCCCAAAAGGCTGTGTAGAAGCAATGTCTAGGGAAGGTGTAAAAGTTGGGTAGGACTGGTAGGAATTGAATGGCTGGACAGGAGTGGGATCAACATTTGGATAAGAAGGTGAATGAAATTGTTGATCCCAAGAATTTGAAGTGGTGACAGGAGTGAAAGATCGTTTACGAGATTGTTCAATACGTTCAGCAATAGACATAGGTCTCGGGGTTACAACTGGATTTTCAAAAGGGGTATCAACGCAAGAAGGTGTGAATGTTTGAAACGGTTGATACGAAGTGGACTGCGGGGTCCAGTTGTTCGTCCTAGACGCGTCTATCCGATCTTTCAAAGAAATTTTTGGCATGGATGGATCGTTCGAAGTTCGACCAAAACAAAAACCGTAGGAAGTAATGTCTGGTTGTGGGTACCAAAGTTCGGCAAGAGTTTTGCGAGGTGGAGTACCCATGATATGAAGAGAGAGAGAAAAAGGTAGAGAAAAGGAGGGAAAAAAAGAATGTGATATTTTTTTTTCAATTTTTTTTATATTAACAAAAGAATGAAGTATACAGAAAAAGAATATGGACAAAAACAATCACGACACAAAAATACCACACACCTAATCGTTCTAGGGTTCACCTAGGTCAACTAGACCTGCTCCAGAACTTAATTGTCGAAGTAAAACCGTGTCGAGAAACAGGCTCAAGATACACTGATCACGAGGCCAGGTAAGTGCAGAGATAAGGGGAGGTTGTCCAACGCTTTCGCGAAGTTCCTTAATTAAATAACCCTTTCTCTTTTGGCGGTTTCGCCGTTAACACTTTCCTAGACACCCCGTAAACAATATACCGTTAAGCGAGGTTCTAAACACAATTAACTTCTCCTAGTGAGCGTGAAGTCCTTAAGGCTTAAAGTCTAGTTTCTTTTAAATTTGTGCGGGTAAACGTTATGCGCAAGTTCGTGATTTATGGGCCACGGAAAAGGTGATGAAATCCTTTACCGTATCTTGTGGGGTTCGCTTGCCCTTAAGTCCGTATTAATGTATGCAATGCACAATTCAATAAAAATTCTATAAAGAATCAAAAAATTGTTTTTTTTTATTTTAGCACGGCACGGCAACAAATACGGGTAAGTCAATTTTGGCGTTTGCTAGCGAACTTGCAAAGAATCCTGCAAAGAATAGTATATTGGAAGCGTCGGATTTGAGAAGAAAGTGTTAGTAAAGTACGTACCGTTAAGTTTTGGGTTAGGAAACCCCCGTTGAATTAAATCCGGTAAGCTTGAAAGGTTCGCTTGCGCGGGTCAAACTACCCGGATCTTTGGCACTGTACTTCGTAATCACCTTTGCCTTGAATGCACACTTTGCTCCCCACAATCGCAGTTTGCAAATACGCAAAAATCTGCACACTTGCCCATGAAAATGATCAAAAAAACAAAAAGATTTTTTTTTATATATATATATATATATATTTTTTTTAATATATACAAAAAGAATATTAACCCGAATAACAAGAAAAGAAATACGTTACCGTCTCCCCAGCAACGGCGCCATTTGATTGGAAGAATTAAAGTTTTAACCGCAATCAAGACGGTGTCGCTATGCAGCTAGCCGGTTGAGCACGGGTCGGTCCACAGGGAGATGGTGGTAATTTACCTTCTTGTCTTAGACGAGTCAATAAAGAATTGTATGTGTTTTTTCGAGACTAACCTATGTGTATTATTTGCAAGTATAAAGTTGTTAAGAAAAAGATACGAGATTATAAGCTAAAGAAATCCGTACTCGAAACCTTTGAGCCGAGTCTTGACCAATTGAAGCTAGAGCAATCGGCAACAACGTGGATTAGGGGATTTAAGCGCGGTATTCGTGGAATACGGCTTATTTACCCTTGTCCTTCCGTTCTTGTCTCTTGCTTTCGCCTCCGGCCAAACCGAACGCAACCGGACGCGGTTAGGAATCACCGTTACCTTGTCAGGGTTGGGTGCCTAACGGAGCGCTTGCGTATGGTTTGGGCGGAGTTCAATGGAAAATAACGGGAAAAGGAAAAGAGAAAAGAAAATCTTTAACTTATAATATCGTATTTCTTCTTAACAATAATAATTACAACATTCACAAAATGAACAAAAGAGAGCAAAAGAAAAGAACAAAGAAAAGAAAAGATTACATGTAATTAAGTGCATGAATTAAATTGCAAGAAAGTAAAGCAAGGTAATAAAAAGCAAGTAATAAATAAGAAAATAAAAAGAACAAGAAACTAGAACTCAAGACAAGCATGTGATCAATAGCCAACCCTTAAACTTGCAAGCTCAATCAAGAGGTTGCAAGATCAAGGGAAGGGTAGAGAACGCATGTGAAATGAAGTGCTAATTCCATGAAAGAATACGACCCTTGAGATCAATAACTAACCCTTAACCATTCAAGCTCAATGAAGAGGTTGAATGATCAAGAGAAAGCAAGAATCTCAAGGGGAAGAAGAAACACAAGAGAATGATACAAAAAGCCCTCATCTTCATTGATCTCCCACTCAAAAAGCTCTCACTTTAATTTTCATGGAAAAAGAATGAAGAAGAAGAAGAAAAAGACTAAATCCTAAAAAGAAAGAAGAACAAAAGAATGACCCTAAAGCTTGGCAAGTTCTGGGGTATTTATAGGAGGTGAACTGAAAACCTAGGGCAAGAATCTGCAATAAAATGAAGTACCCAAAGTGCCCCCAGAAAACGACACAAGGACGACCCCACATGGCCGCGGATCCGCGGCCAATACCCCCTATTGGCCGCGGATCCGCGGCCCTATGGTGGGATTAGGGGCTCTGTTTTCTTGTACTTCCCTGGTTCTGTTTTTCCTTGTGTCTGAAAACTTCATACTGCACAATAGTCTTCCAGAATATCAGCAGAATTCATAGTCCAAGATTGCTATCTTTTCTTCACTTTTGACTTTATCTCGCTTGAGCTCCGCGCACCCATTGATTCTTATGATGCCCCCCTCGTGCTCTGTGCTTGTCCCAGACACGAATGACCACAGTCATATGTTTTGTCTCTGGAACTGGTACTCGGCACTGGACGGATATGGATGACCGGAACCCGGCTTTTATCTGCTGTCAACAGATGTTCTGTATTTGGCGTAACTGTGGAGATTTTGTCTTGATTTACAATATTTGGACTGGAAACCTGTAATCTGTAAACATGTAACAAACACGGATTAAAAGCACCTACCTATAAACGCACGAGCATAAGAATGGGCGGTATAAAATGCAATATTCTGATATGAACAAGTTCGTATTTGAGATACGACATGACGTTGTAGCGGGTCCTTGACATAGTGTTTCACACACGTGCATGCATACTTAGGCGGTATCAGTATTGTACGAGACGTAGATCAGTACCCCGATCATGATATTTGATAAAGTGGATACCAGATGAATAGTATGATGAATGTGATATTGACCCGTACCCCGATTTGGGATGCCGTACGACGGATTTACGTACGAGCTATATATTGATGATTGATCCGCACTCTTGACTTGGGATGTCTGATTATAGATATGGTATCGGATATGATATTATTGAGGCGGGATCACCGACTAATATATATACAGGTATGTATATGTGTCGACTCAGATGTTAGGCGGTTTCCTTACCGGTAGTCCAGCTTGTTAGCTTAGCCCTTTAGTTTAGTTTAGTTGTTAGATTAGATTCGATTCTTACCTATTTTAAAAACTAACGAATCGTGGGTATTTTAAAAGACAGCACAAGGGATCCTACGGATATTTCAAAAGACGTATCTTTTCATAAAAACACCGTAGCTCCAATTTTTAAAACCCCATGATTCGTGTTATTTCAAAAGGCACCATTTGTAGGACTTATATTAGATTAATGCAGGTTACTTACAGTTGCATCTAGTATTCAGCTCCCGCTTATTATTGTGGTTCGCTTCGCATCGCATACTTATGTTATAATTTCTTATTGCAATGTTGATATCATATTGTTAGGACACCAGCACCATTACCGATGATGCGTATGTACCACGTACACTTACTTGCCGGCTCACACACATCTTCATCGGTAATTGCCATGTCACGTACACCTTAGAAAATATTATTGCTTGACTTAGCTTGTTAGTTAGTAATTTGATATGATATTAGTGTGCCTGCCTTATATGCCAGCTTAACATTGTAGTTATTACTTGTCACTTCATGCATACTGTTATTCATTGTTATGCCTATATTCATGGTTTTTACATGCTATTGATGATTTGGATTCGGATTTCCATGAAATTTTCTGTGATTTGGGGGGAAAACCGCAAAACTTATATAAACTGATTTCTCTCTTTTTAAATAAAAAAGTGCGGTTTTTCCCATGATGTATGAGTCGTCCACTATGAGTTTGCTGATGGATTTCGAGACCCGATTCGAGGAGAAGGATGAACCGTTTCGGGTACATGGTGGACCCGGTAAGGTACCCCGGGGCAAGAAGCGCGTGATGATGACGATGTGAGCCTGGCAGGGGAGCACTACCTACCGGTGATTTTACCCGACGCGTCGGATATCCGGAGGATACCGTCGTGGTCTTGAGATGGATGGTAGGGGCCGGTCTGGAGTGAGGGCGCCCTAGATATTGAGACTGTGATATTGAGATTTCGAGATATTGAGGTACAGAGACTGTGATACAGAGATATCAAGATATTGGGATTACGTTTTGTGCCGATGCTAGGCACTGTTTTATGCTGATTTCATTATGATACCTCATTTTAAAAATACAAAGGAAATCTCACTAAATTATGAAAACAGTTCTTCATTTACATGTATTCCGTTTTCATGCATTCATACCTCATTCATATGATATATTGCTACCTGTGGCACTGACACGGGCACATGTGATTACACTCGGGTTAGATATCTACCCTAGCCTTGTTATAGGTTGCATGTTATTCTTATATTTGAGGATATATTATGATCATTGGCCTAGGATTGCGTTATTTATGCGATTTCTTTTCGTAGAAGTTTTTCTTTTCACGAGTTGGCAACTCACCCCCGTTGTGCCCCAGTTTCTTGCAGGTTTGCCGTACAGGTTTCATTACGGCTTTGCGGGCATAGTTTCCTTCGGGTGATTTTCTAGTAGGTGGGTTTACTTGTATCGTACCCCCATTATATATCTTGTATATCATTATTCTGTTGTATCTAGAAGTTCCATCAACCAAACATGTATTATTTTTGAGATCGAGACCAGTGATGTATTCTTTCGACCTTAGAGTCGCGCGTTGTATTTCTATGGTTTTCTTGTTGTTTTGAGTTCCTTTTAAGTTTTGATCCTCGCCCTTGGCGTTGTATATTATATTGCTTGTGTGGTTGTGACCGCTTGTGGATGCCTTTTTATTAATTTCGTATACTATTCATGTTGTATCCCGTTTGGGGGCCAGTATTTACAAAGGAGACTCTGCCGAAATTTTCAGGAAATTTTTGATGTTTTTAGAAATCCGCATAATTCGGCTTATGCTATTGAAACTACTTGTTTTAAATTGGTTTTCCTTCACTCTACTAATTTTCTTGGTTTGGATTTCTGTGGTTTCGGTTTACTTAGATTACGTACGCCTCGAGACGTTCGTAGTATAAGTGTCGGTCTTGTTCCGTACTTTCGGGACGTGACAAAGTTGGTATCAAAGCGTTAGGTTTTACCTTCGGAGCGTAGGATGACCCTTGGTTGATGGAATAGGTGACTAAAGTAGAGTGACGTACCGTGGGTATGTTCCACGGCCTATTTACGATACGCTACTCCACTTAAGAAGCCTTGGGATGTACATTTCTTTGCTCAGTATTATATTCATTCGGATCTAGCTTCATCAGTACAAGTTATGGTTTTGCTGCCACGATTACGGGCAGGGAGAGCTACGGCTAGCGTTGCGGTCAGCACGAGCTCGTCACGAACGAGGACTGACCAGGGCGAAATTCCAGCGACACACAATTACGGAGATGTGTCTTTTTCTTATGTATTCACGCCCCGAGCGTTTGGCGGATCGCCTTTATGAGGTTACTCGGATGTGCTGATCGACACTAGAGGATTGAGCCAATGATAGAGGCCAGCCGGATTTTGATGACCGTTGGTGTATTGCTTACTCATGATGATTGAGGCACTGTTCAGCGTGCAGACGAGTGAGCCAGTTGTTGCTGCGAGTGACGAGATATCGCCCAAGATGTTGGAGCTATTGCAGTACGAGTTGTACTAAGAGATGATAGAAGGTCGCTAGTCACTAAGGATGAATGACTAGGACATGTAGTTCGTTCGCCTACCCCGATGCGAGGTCATCAGATAGATTGATTCCAGCTAGAGACGACTTCACGCGGAGACGTTGGGAGTCGACAAAGACGATCGAATGTCAGAAACCTATTATTCCAAGTTTAAAGTAGTCGGAAAGACATGCAGGCAATTCTATGGTCCCTCTAGAAGAATGAAACCCTAACTCGACTTAATGACCATGTGAAAGACTTTGAACCTTCGGGTTTGCGGCAGTTCTACGGCGCCATTAGTGAGGCTTGGGTTTGCCCTTCTACGGCTGGACCACCGATGCTGTGGTATGTACTCGATACTATTAAAATGTGCCCAAGATGTTGAGCTCTTGGGGGATTATGAGGTTTTGACGACTCGATCGGATGGCTCGACTTAATTCGGATTCTAGGTGGTGAGATGCATTTCTTGGGAGACTCCAGGTACGAGGATAGCCGTTGGAGCTCAGTCCATGCAGCCGCGATGAGACGAGTCCGAAGCAGTCGACATTAGAGAAAAGTGGAGTAAGAGGTTCGTACAAGATCTGGATATGATGACGTTCCACTCCGCCGACATCTGAGATGCGATGCACATGCCGAGGCATTGTACTTGGATATACCTTCCAGAAGTAGTCGTGATGAGTATGCAGCCGTTCCGGAGCAAGAAGCAGATGTAGTAAGGGGCGATGACTTCCGGGTAGTTAGGCAGAGACAAGACTTGGATGAGACCTTGAGCAGGAATCCTTCCAGACCACTGATGCATTGATATTTGCACCCAGGATCAGATGTGTCACGTGCATTCAGAGAGCCAGAGGCCGACGCCAGTGATATGCTGCCTTGACTGGGCCGATGAGCCGATGGATCGTGAGATTGGTAATCCACGGAGAAGACTTGGACCCTGGAGTGATCATGTTACGCACACCAGCAGGCCAGAGTTCAGGATCGCCGACGAGATACGTTATGAGTGATCACGACAGTTGGCCGGAGATTCTTAGAGGGTGTACTTGAGCGGGACTATTCCGCCATACTTGATTTCGATGTTTTGGGCGATCTATTCACATGACTGATTTTGATGATTGAGTTTCGTGGTATTTGTTTTCATGGACCATGGTTGCGCCTATTAAGTATTTATGATTTTGCATAGTTGTTTCACTTGATATCGCTTTCGTGCCTTGGTTTCTCATGTTTATGATTTTATGGGTTTCATACGGTTGAGTTGATTCCGTGCGTATGCACGCACACGATATGGTTTTTGCACTCGGTATAGTTCACGTATGCTGCAGTGCAGTGATTCGTATTTTATGCACTTGGATGCATTGGACTTCGATTTCGAGGGTGATGCTCGATATTTGTTTTGTGCATTTTATGCACCTGATTAGATTTTGCGCGTGCTCGACGCTTGATATTAGATTTCATGATTTCGTGCATGATGAATGCACCGGATTTGGATTTTTAGCGCATGTCGGGCGCATGTTATGAGATGCGATTTTGGTGCACACCAGATGCACTAAATCGAGATTTTTCGTGCATGTCAGATGCACCTGATTTTGCTGTCAGGCACACACGTTGCCTATGACCGATGTTGTGTGCACACCCGTTGCACCTTGATGTTGTGTCTGTGCACATGTATGGCACATTCATGGATTTTGATTTCCGTGCGCACCGGATGCATAGGGTTTTCATATGCACTTTTGGGATTGATTCCTATGGAGCAGTATATTTTCATGATATTGCGATTTGTTTCGTACTGAGCAGGACTAGTCAGAGGACAGTACCTGAATATATTTTAAATGTATAGTTTTGAGTTATATCATATTGGTTTTGCTTTGGATTTGGTATTGATGTCTTCCCCATGACTCCGATGATTGCGGGATGCTTGACGGAGTTCTGATTTGAGTTATATGCTCATTTTTCATGCGCATGCGTTGCCCTACGATTTGTTTTATGTACTTATGATTTCGGAGCCCCGACGACGGGATGGTTTTGCTTAGATGTTTTAGTATTTGGGGGGAGTTTTAATTTAAATTCGGGGACCGAATTTCTTTAAGGGGGGGAGATTGTAATGCCTTGAAAAGTCGTTTTGGTATTTTCCCGAAAATCGGTGAAAATTTGGTATTTTTCCGTAAATCGTCTTTTTGTTATTTTGCAGTTTAGGCCTAATTATACCTAATTTTTATAGGTAATTGCTAGTTTTTATTAGCTAATGAGTTACTTATAAAATTCTGGTCATTTAAAACTTTTCCCTAATTTTTCAATTTTTTAATATTATTTTAAGCCGGTAAAAATACATTAAATTAGCGATAAATGCAAATTTCTTTGGGCTAATTTTAATTTATAGAACCATGACAACTAAAATCTAGTTTGTAATATAAATTTTTAGTACTTTATTTTAAGTTCTATTTAGTTATAATCGATGGAAAATTAAAATTAGAATTATTTGAACTAAAACTTGCAAATATGATATTGTGGGGGGTCTTTTTGCATAGAATTTCTTTGTAAAATCTCTTTCACTCATTCCTCACTATTTTGGCCGGCCCCACCACTGCTGGATCAGCAACTTCCCCCTCCATTCCTTTCTTCTTTAACTCATTCAAATGATTTAAATATAGGTTTTTATTATATTATTTTGAATGGGGGTATTATGGTAATTTGGGAGGGGCTTTGACTTGGATTCTTTTCCACAAATTCCCTACACCTCTACTCACTCCCTCCTCAGCCGAATTCCTGCACTAAACAGCCCCAAAATTTCCCTTCTCATTTTTCTTCTAAACTCATCAAAATTCCATCAAAATTCCACTTAAACTTCACAATTTCAAGCCCATCCTTCATCAATTCTTCTTAACCTTTCTTGCATGGATCTTGGATGCTAGGAGGCCATCTTTAGAGTCAAAATTTCTTGCTAGATCTCTAGATCTAGGGGTATAATTCTTTCCCATTTAAATTCTTATTGTTAGATTTCTTTAATTGAGTAGTATTAGTGTTAATTTAGTGTTTTCATGTATAGTTTGGATTGGAATTGCTCATTTTGAAAAATTCAAGAGAGTGGGTTGTGATCAAGTTAGGGTTTGTAGTGTTTGATCATGGTTGTAATGAGGAGATTAACATTTAGATTGTATGCAAAATCTAACTTAGTTGCTATTTGCTAATTTGTTAATTTAAAATTGTGATAACTTTGCTAATTTGGTAACTAGGTTTTTATAATTAGTTTAATAATTGGGTTTAAAAATCTAATTAAGGTTTTGATGACTTTATTAACATTTTAATTTGTTGTTTAGCAATTTAGATCATGCAAAACCAAGCTTAATTGATGAATTGTGAATTTTACTATAAAAGGTGTTAAAAATTGATATTTTTGCAAACTAGGATTTTGGAAATTATCCAAATTTATGAGAATAAATTATAGAAATGGTTTATATGACTTAGTTATGATATTTAGTGAATATTGTGGCCGCTAAATTTGTTTAAACATCGAGTTTTGTACTAAAACGATTAATTTTGCTTGCTAGATTTTCGGAAAAATAGCTTTTAAAGTGAGTTTGAGGTTTTTGCAAATTGCAACCTATTTCATATTATAATTAGTGTTTTTGAATGTATAAATGAGTGTGTTTGGGTTTTTCTCGATGGTTTGGCGTTTGTACGCCGACGTCGAGGGTTTTTAAGTTGATTTGTGGAAGCAAACCATAGGTTTTGACCTATGTGGGATTCGTTAGTCGTTTTGGTCATGAGTCGGATTTTAATGCGATGTGGTGCGTTATGATATGTAGGTACCCCATGTGGACGTCGAGACGACAAGCAAGCGCGTGGCGACGTCGGTACCGGCGAGCGAGGACCAGGTGAGTAGATTTGTATCTACGGGGAGAAGTCGGGTGGATGGCGTATAGCACCCCCGCAGTTCGTAGTGATGTATACGAATACGTATACACACATATATATATTGATTATATTTTGTTTGAGTATATTGATGATGATATGGATATTTGGTGTTCTTGGGTGTTTTAGTGTCGCGAAACCCTAGAGTAGTGGTCGCACCACACATGCACACACCCACCCATACTTGCATACCTTCTTCTTTCATTTGTGCTTACGAGAATATATAGTTATGTATTCACATGGGTATGTGACTATGTGTTCACATACGGATTTGAGGGTGATACTTGGGATTGAGGTGAGTCGATGAGTTGGTGTTGAGGTTGTGATATCGGTGATATAGCAGGGTTCGTATTTGAGATACGACAAGACGTTGTAGCGGGTCCTTGACATAGTGTTTCACACACGTGCATGCATACTTAGGCGGTATCAGTATTGTACTAGACGTAGATCAGTACCCCGATCATGATATTTGATAAACTGGATACCAGATGAATAGTATGATGAATGTGATATTGACCCATACCCCGATTTGGGATGCCGTACGATGGATTTACGTACGAGCTATATATTGATGATTGATCCGCACTCTTGACTTGGGATGTCTGATTATAGATATGGTATCGGATATGATATTATTGAGGCGGGATCACCGACTAATATATATACAGGTATGCATATGTGTCGACTCAGATGTTAGGCGGTTTCCTTACCGGTAGTCCAGCTTGTTAGCTTAGCCCTTTAGTTTAGTTTAGTTGTTAGATTAGATTCGATTCTTACCTATTTCAAAAACTAACGAATCGTGGGTATTTTAAAAGACAGCCCAAGGGATCCTACGGATATTTTAAAAGACGTATCTTTTCATAAAAACACCGTAGCCCCTATTTTCAAAACCCCATGATTCGTGTTATTTCAAAAGGCACCATTTGTAGGACTTATATTAGATTAATGCAGGTTAGTTACAGTTGCATCTAGTATTCAGCTCCCGCTTATTATTGTGGTTCGCTTCACATCGCATACTTATGTTATAATTTCTTATTGCAATGTTGATATCATATTGTTAGGACACCAGCACCATTGCCGATGATGCGTATGTACCACGTACACTTACTTGCCGGCTCACACACATCTTCATCGGTAATTGCCATGTCACGTACACCTTAGAAAATATTATTGCTTGACTTAGCTTGTTAGTTAGTAATTTGACATGATATTAGTGTGCCTGCCTTATATGCCAACTTAACATTGTAGTTATTACTTGTCACTTCATGCACACTGTTATTCATTGTTATGCCTATATTCATGGTTTTTACATGCTATTGATGATTTGGATTCGGATTTCCATGAAATTTTCTGTGATTTGGGGGGAAAACCGCAAAACTTATATAAAATGATTTCTCTCTTTTTAAATAAAAAAGTGCGGTTTTTCCCATGATGTATGAATCGTCCACCATGAGTTTGCTGATGGATTTCGAGACCCGATTCGAGAAGGCGGATGAACCGTTTCGGGTACATGGTGGACCCGGTAAGGTACCCCAGGGCAAGAAGCGTGTGATGATGACGATGTGAGCCTGGCCGGGGAGCACTACCTGCCGGTGATTTTACCCGACACGTCGGATATCCGGAGGATACCGTCGTGGTCTTGAGATGGATGGTAGGGGACGGTCTGGACTGATGGCGCCCTAGATATTGAGACTGTGATATTGAGATTTCGAGATATTGAGGTACAGAGACTGTGATACAGAGATATCAAGATATTGGGATTACGTTTTGTGCCGATGCTAGGCACTGTTTAATGCTGATTTCATTATGATACCTCATTTTAAAAATACAAAGGAAATCTCACTAAATTATGAAAACAGTTCTTCACTTACATGTATTCCGTTTTCATGCATTCATACCTCATTCATATGATATATTGCTACCTGTGGCACTGACACGGGCACATGTGATTACACTCGGGTTAGATATCTACCCTAGCCTTATTATAGGTTGCATGTTATTCTTATATTTGAGGATATATTATGATCATTGGCCTAGGATTGCGTTATTTATGCGATTTCTTTTCGTAGAATTTTTCTATTCACGAGTTGGCAACTCACCCCCGTTGTGCCCCAGTTTCTTGCAGGTTTGCCGTACAGGTTTCATTACGGCTTTGCGGGCATAGTTTCCTTCGGGTGATTTGCTAGTAGGTGGGTTTACTTGTATCGTACCCCCATTATATATCTTGTATATCATTATTCTGTTGTATCTAGAAGTTCCATCAACCAAACATGTATTATTTTTGAGATAGAGACCAGTGATGTTATTCTTTCGACCTTAGAGTCGCGCGTTGTATTTCTATGGTTTTCTTGTTGTTTTGAGTTCCTTTTAAGTTTTGATCCTCGCCCTTGGCGTTGTATATTATATTGCTTGTGTGGTTGTGACCGTCGATTGACGAAGAGCTAGCTCCCGCTTGGGGATGTCTTTTTATTGATTTCGTATACTATTCATGTTGTATCCCGTTTGGGGGCCAGTATTTACAAAGGAGACTCTGCCGAAATTTTCAGGAAATTTCTGATGTTTTTAGAAATCCGCATAATTCGGCTTATGCTATTGAAACTACTTGTTTTAAATTGGTTTTTCCTTCACTCTACTACTTTTCTTGGTTTGGATTTCTCGGGTTTCGGTTTACTTAGATTACGTACGCCTCGAGACGTTCGTAGTTTAAGTGCCGGTCTTGTTCCGTACTTTAGGGACGTGACATACGGGCTCTACTGACTACGACTCCAGTGCTATCATTGCCTTCAGGATCAGGCGGATTTGTGGTCTACTGTGACGCTTCACGAGTGGGGCAAGGGTGCATTTTGATGCAGCATGACAGGGTGATCGCGTATGCTTCGTGGCAATTAAAGAAACATGAACAGAATTACCCCACTCATGATTTGGAGATGGCTGCAGTGGTCTTTGCACTTAAGATCTGGCGACATTACCTATATGGAGAGTCGTGCCAGATATTCACTGATCACAAGAGCTTAAAGTATATATTCCAGCAGTGAGACCTGAACCTTAGACAGCGCCGATGGATGGAGTTAGTGAAGGACTATGATTGTGAGATCTTGTATCTCCCGGGCAGGGCGAATGTAGTGGCGGATGCTTTGAGCAGGAGGCACGGTGGTAGTCTATCTTGTTTGAGCGCAGTACAGAGGCAGTCGTCGGCAGATTGGCAGATCTTATGCGACAGCCGGGTATAATTCGAGTTTACTCCTATCGGAGGACAGATTGCGCATGTTCATGCACGCCCACAGTTGCTTGACCATATATATGAGGCACAACACAGTGATGACCGATGTTCAGAGATCAGGACACAGATGGGACATGGCAGATTTTCCGAGTTCGTGATCGATGATCAGGGGATACTATGATTTGGGGCTAGACTGTGCATACCAGATGCTGAGGGATTGCGCCGCGTGATTCTCGAGGAGGCACATCGATCGGTATATAGTGTTCATCCCGGTTCCACCAAGATGTACCATGACATGAGAGGTGTTTACTGGTGGAACGGAATGAAGTGAGACATCGCAGATTTTGTGTCGAGATGCCTGACTTGTCAGCAAGTCAAGGCGGAGCACCAGAGGCCCGCGGGAGAGCTACAGCCGTTACCCATTCCGGAGTGGAAATGGGAACATATATCTATGGACTTCATTGTGGGTCTACCCAGGACTAGTCGAGGGTATGACTCCATCTGGGTGATCGTGGATCGTTTGACGAAAGCGGCTCACTTCCTACCTGTGAAGACGACTTTCAGATTTGCTCAGTATGCCCAGATTTACATTGATGAGATTGTACGACTGCACGGAGTTTCGACATGTATCGTGTCTGACAGAGGCACCCAGTTTACCAGCCGGCTATGGCAGAGGCTTCAGGAGGCTTTGGGTATTCGCTTGAGTTTCAGCACAGCATTCCATCCGCAGACCGACGGACAGTCAGTGCGGACTATTCAGACTCTCAAGGACATGCTCAGAGAATACGTATTAGAATTCGGAGGTAGCTAGGATCATCATTTGCCCTTAGTAGAGTTCTCCTACAACAACATCTACCAGGAGACCATTCAGATGGCACCGTTTGAGGCTCTTTATTGGAGGAGATGCAGATCGCCCACCTGTTGGACAGAGCTCAGTGAGAGCAGTATCTTAGGGCCGTAGATTGTGGAGGAGACGACCGCGAAGATCCAGTTGATTCGCGATAGGATGAGAGCACCCAGAGTAGGCAGAGATCTTATGCGGGCCGTCGGCGGCGCAGACTTGAGTTTTCTGTTGGTGACCATGTTTTCTTGAGGTCTCCCCAATGAAAGGTGTGATGAGATTTAGGAAGAAGGGGAATCTTAGTCCCAGATATGTGGGCCCCTTCGAGATCCTCGAGCGTGTTGGTGCAGTTGCTTATCGGTTGGCCCTTCCGCCCAGTTTTCCAGACGTGCACCCCGTATTTCAAGTTTCGATGCTCCACAGATATCTTCATGATCCTTCGCATGCGATTCAGCACACAACGATCCAGCTTGAGCGTGACCTTTCCTGTGCAGAGCAGTCGGTGATGATCTTGGATCGACAAGTAAAGAAATTGAGGTCGAAAGAGATACCGTCCGTCAAGGTACTTTGGCGTGGTCCAAGCAGAGAGGAGGTCACTTGGGAGACCGAAAGCGAGATGAGGAAGAGGTATCCTCACCTTTTTGAAGGTACGTGTAGTTAGATTTTGAAATTCGGGGACCGAATTTCTTTAAGGGGGGTAGATTGTAACACTTTGAAATTCGTTTGGGATGTTTTCGTGTTAGTTAGCAATTTGTCGTATTTTCCTTCTTGGCTAATGATAATTGTGTTGTGAAGTGTTATATATATATGTTTATATATAATTTTAGAGTTATTAATTAATTCTAGTCGGGTTTAACCTAATTGGGAAATTTCTTGTGTTAATGCACACTTGCACACTTAGCACAATTTTCCTTGATCTAGGTTAAAGTGTTAGCCATTCTTTCCTTGCATGTTTCCTTGTTAATTTCCCACCCTTTAATAAAAAAAATCCCTTTTAAAATTCAAATTTTCAATTAGAAAATGAGGCATGGTGGTAAGGTAGGAAAACTTGACTTTTTATTGACCATTCCTTCTCTCTTTTCTCTCTCTACTCTCTCTCTTTTCTCAAATTCTGGAAGTTCCTGCAGAAAAGAGAGAGCCTCAGCAGCAACAACACCATAATTTCACCATCTTTTCATTTCCCATTTGGATCTATACAAACCCTACACAAAACAACACATTTCCTTCACAAAACCTTGGGAAAAATGATCTTTTGAGGTGTTTGGAGGCAAATCTGCACACTTGAGGCTAGGGCTGTTTCTTAAGGTATTTTGAAGGTATATAGCTCATATTTAACACTCTTTTCCATATCTTGTAGTATCTTAGCTAAAAATCATGTTTTATGTGCTTTATTAGTGATATTGAGGGATATTGGTAAAGTATATGTTAGATTGGTATTCTCATGGTTTAGTGAACTCTTTTAAGTGCTATTGGAGCTATTTAACCTAGGTTTTTGTTTCAGTTTGCACAGAAATACCATAAAGTATCATTTTTGTGCTATAATAGACATTTTAACTAGAAATAGGGCTCTGTTGGATCTGCTTCTACCCGGGGTGTTTCAGAATGAAATTGGAATTACTGTAGCATACACAAGGGGTATAGAGTGCACACACCAAACACGGGGGCCCACCTCCCTACCCAGGCCGCCGGAAAATGCATTCTGGCCGCAATTTGCGGCCAGATGAGTGAGTTGGGGGTTGGGGGTTGGGGCACAGGAGTCTGCTGCTATGTGTAGTATTTTGGTATATCTATTTTTATAATATCTGTTCTGTAGCAAAATCTGGAGTAGAATACCCTATTTCCCGTATTTTTAATCTTTCGAGACACGCGTGATACGTGTGTGTGGGTTTGGGGTTTCTGCGTATCGCGACGCGTCGGAGCGACTTCAGGCGCGTAATCACACGTTTTAGTGTATCGCGCACACGTGCACTTGGTTTGCGACACGGATTTCTAGTTGACCTTAAATGTCGTGTTTGCATGGTTTTGAGCTTATGCGTGATATTCTGTGGAATTCTAGGTTCGCAGGCGAGTGCGACGGACGCCCCGAAGAAGGGGAAACAAGTCATCGGCTATACCTAGCGAGAGACTACGGTGAGTAGATTTAACATCTACAGGGATATCGCCCGCATGGCGTTCTACGTCAGGGCTTATAGGATCTTGTAGTTACATTTCTATACATTGACTGTTCATGGCTACTATTTAGTGCATACCACATTCCCTGATATATGCATATAAACTAGAATTGATAGAACACCGCACCATTACTAACGGTTCATGTTGCACGAGCATTATCCTGCATGCTACACACACACCGTTAGTAGTTGCCATGACACTCACACTGTAGAACTTGACATGATATTCATACTTGATACATATATCACATTGGATCATTATGTTGTAGCTCATCTTTATGTGACTTGACATGATATTCATACTTGATGCACATATCACATCATATTGAAATGCATATTGGTTTGGATTACATGTGATTTCTGGATTTGGGAACCGTGGCTATTTCAAACATGTAATCATTTAAAAACCCAGTACCCTTGATATGATATTTCGGTGCGTCTACCACCCTATGTTTTCTCGGTGCTAGAGCGAGATAGATATATATGAGAGAGAGGGCTGACCCGGACTGACGGATGCCCGGTAGATATATATGAGAGAGAGGGCTGACCCGGACTGACGGATGCCCGATAGATATATATGAGAGAGAGGGCTGACCCGGACTGACGGATGCCTGATAGATATAAATGAGAGAGAGGGCTGACCCGGACTGACGGATGCCCGATAGATATATATGAGAGAGAGGGCTGACCCGGACTGACGGATGCCCGATAGACATATGAGAGAGGGGGCTGACCCGGACTGACGGATACCCGATATAGGAAGATTTGCGTGTCGATGCTAGACACGAGTATTTATAATATTTGGGTGCCGATGTTGGGCACTCGTGATTCTTAGTGATGTACAGGATTTGAGGGCCGATGGGAGTGTCGGCGTCTGGGTTGTTGGGATTTGGGGTGCATTGATGGACACCGATTACATATTCCACGTTGACATTCCGTGTAGTTGTTGTACTTCCCATGCTCAGCATTCATTATTGTATCTCATCCTGTAGTTATATTACCTAATAGAGCATTTCCATGCTTATCGCACATACTGCTTATCGCACATTGATATCATCTGTTAGCTTATGATAGAGTAGCGCAGTACGTGCATGCTCGCGATTTCCTTTATATGTTATCTCTATTCACGAGTTGGCAACTCACCCCCGTTGTGCCACAGTGTTTGCAGGTTGCCCTTCGGAGTAGTCGCGGCAGGCTGTGTTTTGCATCTTTTGACACAGATACCCCCATAGTTGGTGTACTAGCTCTTTTGCTGATAGGTGGGTTTTGTGCGGTATCTGTTTATCTTTCAGTTATGTATATTGTTGTATCTAGTATTCTCCATCTACCATGTATGTTTTTGACTTAGAGACAGTGTGAGGACGATGATGTATATTATTTGTTTTCTGGTGTCGAGCTCCTTGTGAGCCGACTATACTTGCAGTTTATTCTATCTGTGATGTTCCCACTTGTGGATCTTGATCTTCGCTATGGCGTCGTATATTGCTATCTTGGAGATTGTTTACTTAAGATTTCTTATCACTTCTAAATGCTTCCTTTTAAAACTTAAAACACTCTATATTTTTACTGGTTTGGTTTCTGGGTTTTCAGTTCACTTAGCCGCGTTACGCCTGTAGACGTTACGTGGTTAAGTGCCGGTTACGGGCGAAACTTTGGGTCGTGACAGTTTCGCTAAAGTGGTCACTCCCGGTGAAGGGATCTCGGCTCTTTCCTTATCGAATAAGGTGCTGGATGTTCTACAAGGAACACCGCTATGCAAAGCAAGAACTAGAGCTACCAGTTTTTAAACAAGTTTCTACAACAACTTTAGGTTTCTTTTAGTTTCATTAATCTCATTAATGAAGTCCCATTTTATTAAGCTTCACAATCATCACATTTGAAACGAAATCTGCAATATAACATATATCTCATATATATAATATAAACTTTCGTCTCAGGCAGTAATATGATCTCATCACAGAACATTGCAGCAGAAAAACATATATGAAATATTGGATATACTAGGAGGTCCGCCTTTTAATACGAGCCTGTATAAAACACGGATTCCACGGTCGCGATGAATAGCCAAACCCACATCCCTAGACCCTTACGAGAGAGGAAAGCAACACTGCCAATTCTAGGGTTAGGAGACCCGGTCTCGACTCCTCGAGATGGTCTCCCACTGGACCCTAGAACCCGGTTACTTGTGCTCCCCGCCTTGGGTTTACCTAATGCGGAAAAGTAAATAATATACAATGGTGACATCATCCTCAGCCCGGAAGTGCCCCAATAAAAGAATATTACATACAAATGAATTTTACATGAATGAAAAAGAAAAACTATCATCTCACATAAAACCCCGGCTATTCAAAACGCGAAGATCCAATATAACATATCACAGCAACACATAATATCTCATATCATCAACGTAAGCAAGTATGCGTACCCCGATTTTCGTTGATGTATAGCAACGAAGCCAGCGATACACCACCTACTACGCTTACGGTCACAGAAAAGAAAGTGTAAAACTACAACAGTTGGAATCCGCAACTTCCTTAGACATCGCATGCCTAACCAAATGAATTCCTTAGACATCGCATGCCTAACATTTATAAACCCCGCATTTTAGTCTCAATCTCGAAAACACTTTTCAATATCTAGTCGGGTAATTCAACAAGATTACCGACATCCTGATCGAATGCTCGTCGCAAACTTTAGTAGACGGCCACACCCCCGCATGCCGTCGACGAAGTGCACTAAGGCGGAACACCACTGCCGCGAGCACCCGAACGGATGCTTTTGGCGACGGGGTTCTCCTACAGTCACTTGGTCGGGGCTATGGGGCATGGCTATCTATTAAGTTTACCCGGCGAGTATCCGCGTACGCTACGTGATTGCGACGGACTTTTGATCGCATCAAAATCCCGTGGCAAACGATCATCTGAGACTAAACTGATGTGTTTATAACATTCAAATTAGTTATCTCATAACTACTTGTGGATTCCAAATATTGTATCACATTCAAGATAAATAGACAATGTTAAACTTTCCGATCAAATAATCAAACACCCAAGTTTTCCCAAATAGCTCAACACTTGAGCGGAGTTCAAAAAAAAACCAGAATATGTCACAGTACCAATGGTCCAGCCGTAGAAGGGTCAAGCCAACGCCTCATATGTGGCAACGCCGTACTGCCCCAAATCCTAAGGTTTAGAGGCAGTTCAAGACGGTCACATAATCGAGTTTAGGTTTGTTGTCTTTTAGAGGGTCCACTGCGTTACTTGCACGTCTTAGAACGTTTTTAAAATACGGAAAAATCCAATACTTGGAAATTTTCCGGCAGGGGAAAAAGTGAGTTATTGATATCCGTTCGAACTTTTTAACAAGTTCTAAAAATTACCCGGACAAACTAAACGAAGCTATACTTTCCAATCGAATCAACGAGCTCCCAATACAACCCAGAAAACTCAACACTTGAGTATAAATTAAAAATTCCCAGAAGAATCAGGAAGTAGATACGGATTTAACTGTGCAAAAATAAAACAATAAACCCACTGTACGGCCGCGGAACCGCCGCGCAAGCCACGTCATTGCCGCGGTTCAGTGGCTGTTTAATGGTATTAAATGCTCGTTTTTCACAGTAATTCCTAAAATACCCTGCTGATTTTCTTGAGTATTTTAAAAAAGAAAAAATAAACATTTTTGAAAAATTTCCAGTAACTAGGGTTTTACGGGTATTCGGAGTTCGATCGGACTTTAAACTTCGCCTAAAGCTCTAGCTTGGCTATGATACCACTGTAGGGTTACTAGGCACTCTAATAAGGTTCTACAAGGTATCAACCATGCCCGATTTAAAATTTAGCCGTGCCGAACAAGCCTAAACCAAGATCTTAAACTAGAGATTAGGCGAAATAAAGTATGTTAACACTTTAACACTAAGAGTTTGGGATTACAACCTTTGTAGTCCGGTCCTTCACTTCTAAAGCTCCATGTTGAGGTCCCTTCGTTGCGATCATCGAGTATCCGAACTCTTGAGAGGCTCCACGAAGAGAAAGATGCAAGCTTGCTTCCGATCTTCGATAACTAAGATGATCTACCTTGAAGTTTCTTTAACACAAGCTCTCACTCACTAAATGAAGTGAACACCCTAATCTAAATGGCTAGGATAGATTAGGATGATGAAGTAGGATTTATGCTCTCATTTATTTTCTATTTCTCTCACTAAATCATCACATAAAGAAAAAACCTAAAAAGTTTTCTCAAAGCTCAAGGAAGAAGAAGAACGAAAAATCTTTTCGTGATGCATAATGAAAATTATCATAATGATTAATAATGCAACCATGGTTGAATATGAGAAGGCTAACCCATGTAGAGAGTTAACTAGGGTTAAGGGTGTGGTTTGGGTAAGGAAAATATCTCACAAAATATCTATCATAATATCTTTGCAAGCAACAAAAGGAAACCTTCTAGAAGGTTCAAGAAAGAACTAACCCAAATCAAACCCTAACCTTATTTAATCTCCACTAAACATGTTGTATTAGTAATCATATAATGTTACAATATTATATATATCACATATACAATATTTATTGCAACAAAATAAAATAATACAATTAACATATATCGCATATATATCAATGTATTACCCGAGTAAGAAAAGAATATTTTAGTGAGCTTATATCAATTAATGTAATTTAATATATCAAATATATAATTAAACATTAAATTATCGAATCAACACTTGATCGGATAATCCGGCTATTTCATAAATAACCGACTAATATAATCCGTATCAGTTCATCGAATCAACACTTGATCCGATGACCCGGCTATATCACATATACCCGGCCGATATCTCATATCGCGAGAATATAATACGGTATCACATATACGTATTGTTCTCGGTCCCGCACATATCATATATGTGCTCCTACTCCGTTTTGCCTGAGTCAAGAAACCTCTGTGTAGGACTCTAAAGAATCGTCAATACGACGGCAGTAGGTGATGATCATATCAAACACCCACAAGCTGCAAGCGGTCAGCTAAACGTAACAGCCACCCAGGTATTGAGCAATCAGAAGATCAACAAGCAAGCATGTACTTTCTCTTATGAATCCAATTAGTAACACTTTCGTACAGTCCGGTCTCTTCGTCTGATATGTCGCATATCTCGCCTAGGGGTGGTATACGTCAGACCCCAGTAGCTTGATAAGTCGTGTCGATATTAGGTCCACAACAGTTCGAGAAACTACTGATAACACTTACCAGTAAATCTCAGCAACCCTGGCCAGGGATTTCCAGTTATAGCCAATCAAACACAACACAACATCAACTCCCTATACCGGGAGAGACGAATCCCCTCCTATCGCTCATTGCCTCCATGTGATTCGGGACTGTACCCAAAAGCCACCTTTTTGCAAGCCCTCTTGGACATGGTATGATGGAAATCAAAGCACAGTGGGAATCACACAAGTCTCTATGACGATCTCGGGTCTACAGACTACTATATACCAGTGTCACCAGAGAACCGTCATCTGACGTGAAGTATAATACCATCTGGGAGTTCTCGACGAGTCCGTCCAGTGTACCCAGTCTCCACTGAGCACCTGTATACCTTCTCTGATGTTAAACACTAATGGATATGGGATCATCCATCGCCCATCATATGGGTCAAGAAGCGTAAACGCTACTCTACTCTAGAGTATCGATGCCCTGTCTCGGTACTCCCACGACTAGGAACATTTGAAGGATGTACTTGGCGACTACTCTGTCCCCACTAGTATGATCCGCATCATAGTCCTGGTAGTCAAGTACTCATCCTAAGGGCTTTATCAACATGTAACATAGAGAAAATCAGAGTACATGTTAAGATAAAGAGCAACCAGATAGCATACTATCATGTCGAGCAAGAAAGTCCTCCCTATATATGTTCAAGCATCCATTACAATATACATCATATGTACAGTAATGGCCTCTAGGGAATACATATAACTAACAGATCTGGTATCCAATACCCTAGAAGTAGAGTTGATTGACACACAATTTTCAATTACAAACACACCTGAAGCCGAAGCCATACCTTGCCTCGTGTCCTGTGTAACAACCTAGTTCATTTATACCAATTCCAGTTCCGTAGTTATTATATATGTAGTATTTTATTGATTTATCGTGTTTGGGTGCGGATGGTATTTTACATTTTACATTGCATTCGACCCGATCCGCTTGCTTGAGCTTGTTGATTTATATTTATAGATTACCTTGACTAGTTACATAAATGCGTGCATCTCATGTATATTGCATACTGGCATTTTATCTGGCATTGCATCTTTTATCATATAACATTTTAGGTCATGTAAAATAATTTAAAATTGCATTGCATAGCCTGCATGATACCCCTGACCCCGTGGTAGCATCTGTGCATCTTGTTCTCATCCCGTTCAGTGAAACGGACGTGTTTGGATGGCTACGCGCACGTACGTGCATCCGTTCTTGGGGGTATGCATTTTTATTAACTGAGCATTCATTTTGAAATTTGGTCATCGCATATATTTTTCATATTTTAAAATCGGATTTTTAGACCCGACCCGGACGTGTTTTGGAGTAAGTTTGTATTTGCCAAAATCTCAAAACGTACTAATATTATATTAATATATTTCTAAACTATAATTATATATATATATATATATATAATCATATATTAATCGTTATATTTAAACAGAATATATTTTTTATATTCCAAACTGTTAACAATTTTTTTAAACAAAAAAAATATATTTTAAATTATATCCTATACCTAATTCTCACATATCTCTACAATATCTTTCTCTCTCTCTTCACTATATATTTTTATACATTAATTTCATATTAATCGGCATATAAGGTTCCACAGAACTCTCTCTCTCCCCTTTGCATATTAATTTTTTCTTTAACCCTATTCTTTATCCTCACGTCTCTCTCTCTCCCTCCCTCATATTTTCTTTTCCTTCTTCTTCTTTTTCCTGTGCGCACTCGAACTTGTGGCTGTACCCATCGCTTTGCCTCCGCTACCCGAACCTTCACCCCGTCGCCTCACGCCGGAGCTCGCCTCTATCACCTCATCACCTCCCTCTTCCTTTGCCCTGCACTGAACCCGACCCAAGAACACCCGAGCACCCTTCACCCGACGTGAATCCCCTGCAACCCTACCCATGCCTGAGACCTCGCGATACATTGGAGAGAATTTGTTTCGGCATCTTCAATGATTCACATCAGAACAACGAGGCATGTCAGGTGATGTTATACACAAAGCATTCCTAGCCACAGAGGAGGGTTTTCTGTCAGTTGTGAGGAAAGAATTTCATATCAAACCTCAAATTGCAGCGGTTGGATCATGTTGTTTGGTCGGTGTCTTTTGTGGTGGGATGCTATACATTGCAAATGCTGAAGATTCTCGGGCTATGCTAGGAAGATTTGAAAGAGACCTTAGAGAAGTTATAGCTGTGCAATTGTCGGCAGAGCATAATGCATGTCATGAAACTGTTAGAGATGAACTAAGGCTGCTTCATCCTGATGATTCGAAGATTGTGGTTCTAAAGCACAAGGTTTGGAATGTTAAGGGCGTTATACAGCCATCAAGCTTGGATCTTGCATCCGTTGTGTTGTTTTCTTGACCGTCGTCTCCGAGATCGCCGGAGCCGTAACGACGTCGACACCCCGACGACCCAAAGAGCGTACCTGACCCGTGTGATCCCCTTGTACGTTGTTTGGATCCGTTCCGTGTACCGTGCGCGTGTCGCGACTTTTCTAGCCGACGTGTGATGTCCCGTACACCCGTTTCTTGATCTGTCGAGGCAAGTAAAACTTGCTACATGCTATTTATAATATTTCATATTTATTTAGATATATATTAAGCATGAAGTTTGAATTTAGTGCCCTATATTACATTTTACCATTCGATGTCCCGTTTATATCATTTTAGAGTAATTATGAAAACATACTTGGTTGCATGTTAGATTACAATATTTTGTGCCCACGTCCATATTTATATCATAGTGCTTGGTTGCATAGCCCATAGTAACATAAAATAGTTTATAACCCTTCAAACACCGTCTGCATCCATCTCGTCTAGTATACATATTATTGCATCCCTAGATCACTTGAATGTATAACGTTGAAGTATTAACATTCCACATTTGATAAATTGTAGTTTAATTAGTATTGGAACTTTAACTCTAATCATAACTGTGCATCAATATGCCTTAATCTGTACCTGATTGCATATCACATTACAATGTTCCATTTTATTGTTCCATTATTACCCCATACTTGTTTTGTATACCCATGCTTATGTTAGTTTGATTATGAGCACCCACATGACATTTTGTGCACCCCTGACATGACTTGTTACACCTACTATATGACACGACATGGTACCGTGCACCTTTTGACATGACATGATACCTATATACTACCTGACTTGACCTGATGTACCATGGCTTTACCTGTTACCTGATCTTGTTACTAATGCCAACAAACCTGACCTGTAGTCCCTACGGACATTTCCAGTTGTCTATCCAGACAAACCTTTACCTGCTGATCCTGTGTTGGCATTAGCTCTAGATTTATCAATACTTGACTTGAATACACAACCTGGGGGTATGGTGAAATCAATGAAGAAACCTGACTTGTAACTCGATAGTTCGATACCTTTACTGATCAGTTTTAGAGGCTAAGCCAGCCTTGGGATGATGCTGCTGACATCATCCATCGTTACCCACTACCTTTTTAGAGGCTATGCCAGCCTTGGGATAATGCTGTTGACATCATTCATCGTTACCCCATTTCCTTTTAGTGCCTAGCGGCATGTCTCGGTTTCAGCCCGAGAATCTTCACCGTGATCCCGGGCACGCACAGGATACTATTGAGTTACATCGATGATTCATCAAATTGATTTCAAAGACTTGAGAGTAGTTAACCCAATAGACCAGTTTAGATTACTCACTGCACATTACCTTTGATTGCCCTGATTTATATTGCTGTTATGCCATGTTTATCATTTATACTCATACCTGCATATCTAGTTACCCCTGCTTATTGTATTGCTTGATATTATGACGTACTGACGTCTGGGTTTTGCATGGCCCAGATCCTCTACCTTTGTCGCAGGCTGATCAGGAGTACCGCTGCTGTTAGACCGAGCAGTGAGGATCCTGTTGGTATCCCGTTTTACTTTCCAGGTGTCTATTTATTGGATCTTTTGCTTCCGCATAGTATTATTTCTTGACTCATTTATTCTGGCTCATGGACATGTATTAGATAGTTTAGTTTACTCTCCTGTTCTTGATATCTCTACAACCGTAATGTGACTGTGGAGGGATTTTTCCTATCCATAGGTAGCATGGTTGGCTATGTCACGTGCCTATCTTAGCGTACTCTGGGAAGCGGGGCGTTGTTAGTGTATATGCCCTAGAGGCAATTACTGTATCATACTAGTTTGTATATTACTTAATGGAAGCTTGGGATATTCACAGTTGTATAGACAATATTGCTCAAAATAGTAGTATGCTACTTTAATGTGTACATGTATTTCTTTTAGTATATCACCTATACAAATTAGTGGAGCCCTTAGGATATTTGCTTGATTACCAGCGTTGTGATGGCAGTCACACTCGTGGGGGCTGGGTAATCCACAAGCACATCCTTATACAAGTCCCTAGTCGTAGGACTATCGAGACAGGGCATCGATACTCCGGAGTAGACTAGCGTAAGCGCTTCTCATCCAAGTAGGGGAGACGGTCTGTCCCACAGCAGTCAGTACGTCGTACTTGAGATAGTATGCGGGTGCTCGTTAGGTTACGAGTACACTGGACAGGACTCGTCGGGAACTGTTGGTTGGTACTATACCTATCGTCAGTTATTAGTTCCCAGGTGACATGAGTACAGCTTAGTCCGCTGACTTGACACTGTCACTTCGCCTCGAGTGTGATCCCACTGTACTTTGATTACTACCCAACCACGGCTCAAAAGAGTCGTGCAAACAGGTAGTAGTTAGGAGCAGTCCCGAAGTACTTGGAGGCAGTGACGGTTAGACAGGAATCGTCTCTCCCGGTATTGGGAGTTGATATCGCGCTGTGTCAAGGAGAGCCATTACACATAGTCGTCCCTGGCCAGGGCAAGCGAGATATACTGGTGGGTTTCCAGTGTTATCTCAGGGTGTTCCGGGCTACACTCCGACACGACTTATACCACTATTAGGGGACTGACGTTTACCGCCCCCTAGGCCCGCCATCCGATATTTTCAGACGAACAGACCGGACTGTACGGAGATTGTCACATTCAGGCTTAGTAGGAGTTCGGATGGGTTTCACCTCATCAGTCTTCTTATCGGCATCTACCTGGGGGCCGTTACGCACAGCTAGTGCCGCTTGCGGTCTGTGGTTAAACCCACTGCCAGCGTAGTGTCGAGTCTTTAGAGTCCCACACAGAGAGCTATTCGCCTTTGGGCAAAAAGGGTAGAGGTCGCATGGTTTTGCGACAGGGTTCGGTCACATCCGCGCACTTGTGCACGTTTGGTGTCCGGGCAGTTATTACTAGCGGCTTTGGTTTAAACCAGATCCTAGTATACATTTTAGGATTGGTTTTATCTCGTTTGTGTTCGTGTTCCTCGGAACGCGGATGCGGGTGTGTATGCACGGTTGACCGAGACAGAGGCAGAGGATTCTCATTAGGGTTGTTGACTGTTGACTTTTTCTAAACCCTAATGAGAATAGGAAATATGATTAATAAAAATATTAATTAAGTATTATCATGCCATGGTTGAGTTGAATGTTTGACTTTGTTGACTTGTTGACTTTGTTGACCGGTTTACTAGCTTGGACTTGTTGACCATCATCATTACAATGGCTATCATTTCATGGCTATGACTTTTGCTTGCTTGTATGTTAACAAAATGCATTAAATGCATGAAATGATATTGCCATTAAAATGAACCATCACAAAATACTTGATTACAATTATTATTATGATTATTTTGGTTTTTGAGAGCATGGTTGCAAAAGTCTTCATTCATTTTCTATCATTCTCACTCACTTTCATCCACGCTCTCTCCATTGCTCTCCCTCTTCCTCCAGCTCAAGGAAAAATCCCTCTCATGAGTTGAGAACCATTTTCATTTGAGATAAAATACCAAATCCACTCTCTACTCATCCTAAGGTTGAAGGTTTAGCAAACCTAACACTTTAGTTTCCTCTAGATTGAGGTTGGAGCCAAAGGTAGAAGCTTTCAGGTGGATCCATCTTCGGCACAAGGAGACGACGAGGTATGGCCGATCCGACCACCACAAGGAGTCGAAGAGAAGGAGTTCATGTTTAGGTATAACCCCTAACATGGTAGCTAATCTCTTAGTTTGGTTGCTAGATAGTTTTTTTAGCAAAGATCCGGTTTTTGAGTCCATGTTACCTCCACCGAAAAATGGTTTTTCACCGCTTCCGCATCCCCGAAAGAACCGGGAAGGGTAACGTGGACTTACAGTGGTATCAGAGCCTAGCTAAACACTATCCAGCATGTTAGCAAAGTAACTAGAAGTTCGATCGGAAAAAAAACGCAAAACACGTCTAAAACATGAACTTTCTGCCGATTTTTATTTCTGTTCAAAAAATAATAAATCATATACTAAAAATCGGCTCAGGGTTTTTAAAGCACACCCAAGAAAAATGGTCCAATGACTCGGTCAACGCGCTGCGGAACCGTGGCAAGAGCATGCTCTCGCCGTGGATCCGCGGCCGAGTTGACTCGGCCGTGGGCAATTTTTCCTGCAGTGTGTTCAGTGGGGTGTTTTGGGATTTTTACAATATGTTTTTTCTGCACAGATTTTCCAGAAAACAAATTTGTGTTTTGGGGTGGTTACAAATCCGTATTTTGATCGAACTTCTATAGACTTCAGCTAACGGGTTATATCTGTGATGTGATATATGTATTGAACGTCTGCTAATCGCTATACGTCGATTAGTGGGGGTTATACATATCTATGATCTGTAATGTTGATGGTTTTTGTATATGAATTCGTTGGATTGTCGCGGATGAATAGCCGGGGGGTTGTGAGATGAGAGTTTTCTTTACCTTTCAATTCATGTAATTTGTAATTGATGTAATATTATTTATATGGCCGCACATCCGGGATGAGGTTGTAGCCGCCATTGTATAATTTCTTTTACTGTTTTTGCTCCTAGGATAGACCCAAGGTGGGGTGCACAAACTACCGGGTACCTCGAAGTGCCGAGTGGCCTACTCACGTTGTTGAGGGAGGTTGCTTCACTTCGTGTATTTGGCGTGTAGTTTGCCGCACCCGTAGGGGTCTAGGGTGGGGTATTGGCTATTCATCGCGACCGTGTAATCCGCTTTTCGTTACAGGCTCGAACGAATCGCGGATTCCTAGTATATCCAAAGTATTCATCTGTGATCTGGAATGGCTATCATTGCATGTGACGAATGTATATATCTATATATGATATCTATTTAGGCGTTGCTTATGTTTTGCATCCACGCTAGTCCAGCCCCCGCTCTGTCGTTATTTAAGTAACCTAACGGGTAATGACGGGGCCCCGTGGCGAATGCGGATGGCATAAGCGTACGTCATATTTTCGTTTTTTTCTGCAATGGTAGGATTAAATGATGGGACACATTAAATTAATGCAAGAAAATAAACCAAAGTAAAGTCGTTAGAACAATTTCAAAAAAAAAACCCACTCAGTTTCTTTTTAAAAACCAACTTTTAAACGCGGAGCTTAAGCCACTCTTTTTAAAAGCTATCTCGTTCCATCGATTATATCAAGTTCACTACGTTCACGGTTTTGCCAAAACCATTCGTAGCCCTCCGTCATTTCACATGGATAGTCAATAGTATTCAAGCTATGTTTGTTGGCCAAAGTCAAGGCATAGTGATTGGTAGCTATTGGGCATTCATGTGCAGCATAGATACATGCGTTGGTTTGGGACAGTCGTACTGCCTTGTTGGCTAAAGTCAAGGGTAGGTACGGGTGGGTTCAAATTAACCTGTAGAATGACGGGTAGAACTTGACATGTGACTTATGATTTATTGGCCAAAGTCAAGGTCATAAGAGCATGGGGCAAAAATCCACATCGGGGGTTTCTAAAGAAACTGAAACTTGCTAGCGCTGCATACAATTTGGAGTGTGATGATTCTGGTAGGATTCCTTCAGTTTTGTCACGCGATGCTATTTGGATCCCGATCCTACTGTGAGTATATGCTACTCCTCGAGAAAATTCTCACTTAACGATCAATGCTATAAACCAAGTAGGTGTCTAGAAAGGTGTTAGCGGGGCTACGCCCCCAGGGAAAAGAGGTTATTTAATTAAGGAACTTCGTGAAAGCGTTGGAAAACCTCCCTCGAAGTACCAACACTGGCCTGGCTGAACGGTTAAGCAAGTATTGTATGGTGAGATTGATCCCGACTAATTCTTCCTTTTTGGTTTGAGGAGGAATTCGAGAAACAGTGGGAGCCATCCTGTTTAGACAAACTAAAAACCACTCTAAACTTGCAAGAGCATTGTTCATACCAGAATACTGCATTTTATACCGCCCATTCTTACGCTCGTGTGTTTATAGGTAGGTGCTTTTTATCCGTGTTTGTTACATATTTGCAGGATACGGGTTCTCGGTTCTAAAACGGTGAAATTCATGGAAAACATGACAAATCCGGGTTCCTGCCATCCACAGATATAACACGGTCTCCGCTCTTCATCCGTATGCTGCCAGATACCAGTTTAGGAAGACAAAATGTCAAATCAATATCGTTTTCAGGCACAAGGCTCAATGGTAGCACAAGATCCAAGAGATCTACGCGGAGCTCGAGGCAATCATTCCAAATCTTGACAAAAAGTCCACCTTTCCCTCAACAGAAATTCTGGAAAATTCGTGAAGAAATTATGAAAAAATACAGATACCAGAATAATGTACACAGCAAACCAGGGAAGCACACAAAAACCCATGCCCTAACTCGACAGTAGTGCGGCGGATCCGCGGCATAGGGAGGCTTAGGCCGCGGATCCGCGGCCATGCTGGGGAGTCAGGGTATGGGCTTTTGGGGGCAGTTTGGTCTTTACATGTGTGTTCTAATGGTTGCCCTAGGTCTTCAACCCTCTGCCTATAAATACTCCAGATTTGATCTCAACCAAGGGTGATTCTTTTGTTCTTCTTTCTTTTTAGGATTTAGTCTTTTTCTTCTTCTTCTTCATTCTTTTTCCATGAAAATTGTAGTGAGAGCTTTTTGAGTGGGAGATCAATGAAGATGAGGGCTTTTTGTATCATTCTCTTGTGTTTCTTCTTCCCCTTGAGATTCTTGCTTTCTCTTGATCATTCAACCTCTTCATTGAGCTTGAATGGTTAAGGGTTAGTTATTGATATCAAGGGTCGTATTTTCTTATGGAATTAGCGCTTCATTTCACATGCGTTCTCTACCCTTCCCTTGATTTTGCAACCTCTTGATTGAGCTTGCAAGTTTAAGGGTTGGCTATTGATCACGTGCTTGTTTTGAGTTCTAGTTTCTTGTTCTTTTTATCGCTTTTTATTACTCACTTTTTATTATCTTGCTTTTCTTTCTTGCAATTTATTTCATGCACTTAATACTTGTAATCTTTTCTTTTCTTTGTTCTTTTCTTTTGCTCTCTTTTGTTCATTTTGTGAATGTTGTAATTATTATTGTTAAGAAGAAATACGATATTATAAGTTAAAGATTTTCTTTTCTCTTTTCCTTTTCCCGTTATTTTCCATTGAACTCCGCCCAAACCATACGCAAGCGCTCCGTTAGGCACCCTACCCTGACAAGGTAACGGTGATTCCTAACCTCAACCGGTTGCGTTCGGTTTGGCCGGAGGCGAAAGCAAGAGACAAGAACGGAAGGACAAGGGTAAATAAGCCGTATTCCACGAATACCGTGCTTAAATCCCCTAATCCACGTTGTTACCGATTGCTCTAGCTTCAATTGGTCAAGACTCGGCTCAAAGGTTTCGAGTACGGATTTCTTTAGCTTATAATCTCGTATTTTTTCTTAAAAAACTTTATACTTGCAAATAAACACATAGGTTAGAATCAAACTCATACAGATTCTTCATTGACTCGTCTAAAACTCGAACGGACATACAACCATCTCCCTGTGGATCGACCCGTGCTCAACCGGCTAGCTGCATAGCGACACCGTCTTGATTGCGGTTAACTTTAATTCTTTCAATCAAATGGCGCCGTTGCCGGGGAGACGGTAGCGTATTTTCTTTCTTGTTATTCGGGTTAATATTCTTTTTGTATATATTTAAAAATATATATATATATATATATATATATATAAAAGTCTTTTTGTTTTTTTTGATAATTTTTGTGGGCAAGTGTGCAGATTTTTGCGTATTTGCAAACTGCGATTGTGGGGTGCAAAGTGTGCATTCAAGGCAAAGGTGATTACGAAGTACAGTGCCAAAGATCCGGGTAGTTTGACCCGTGCAAGCGAACCTTTCAAGCTTACCGGATTGGATTCAATGGGGGTTTCCTAACCCAAAACTTAATGGTACGTATTTTACTAACATCTTCTTCTCAAATCCGACGCATCCAATATACTATTCTTTGCAGGATTCTTTGCAAGTTCGCTAGCAAACGCTAAAAATTGACTAACCCGTATTTGTTGCAGTGCCGCGCTTAAACTAAAAAAAACAATTTTTTGATTCTTTATAGAATTTTTATTGAATTGTGCATTGCATCAATTAATACGGACTTAAGGGCAAGCGAACCCCACAACATACGGTAAAGGATTTCATCACCTTTTCCGTGGCCCACAAATCACGAACTTGAGCATAACGTTTACCCACACAAAATTTAAAAGAAACTAGACTTTAAGCCTTAAGGACTTCGCGCTCACTAGGAGAAGTTAACTGTGTTTAGAACCTTGCTTAACGGTATATTTTTTACGAGGTGTCTAGGAAAGTGTTAACGGCGAAACCGCCAAAAGAGAAAGGGTTATTTAATTAAGGAACTTCGCGAAAGCGTTGGAAAACCTCCCCTTATCTCTGCACTTACCTGGCCTCGTGATCAGTGTATCTTGAGCCTGTTTCTCGACACAGTTTTACTTCGACAATCAAGTTCTGGAGCAGGTCTAGTTGATCTAGGTGAACCCTAGAACGATTAGGTGTGTGGTATTTTTGTGTCGTGATTGTTTTTGTCCATATTCTTTTTATGTGTTTACTTCATTCTTTTGTTAATATAAAAAATTTTTTTTAAAATATCACTATCTTTTTCCCCTCCTTTTCTCTACCTTTTTCTCTCTCTCTTCATATCATGGGTACTCCACCTCGCAAAACTCTTGCCGAACTTTGGTACCCACAACCAGACCTTACTTCCTACGGTTCTTGCTTTGGCCGAACATCGAACGACCCCTCCATGCCCAAAATTTCTTTGAAAGATCGGATAGACGCGTCTAGGACGAACAACTGGACCCCGCTATCCACTTCGTATCAACCGTTTCAAACATTGACACCTTCTTGCGTTGATACCCCTTTTGAAAATCCAGTTGTAACCCCGAGACCCATGTCTATTGCTGAACGTATTGAACAATCTCGTAGCCGATCTTTCACTCCTTTCACCACTACAAATTCTTGGGATCAACAATTCCATTCACCTTCTTATCCCAATGTTGATCCCACTCCTGTCCAGCCATTCAATTCCTACCAGTCCTACCCAACTTTTACACCTTCCCTAGGCATTGCTTCTACACCGCCTTTTGGGAGTTTTCAGTATCCAAACAACTTTGAATCTTTTACTGAAACCCCTTCACAACCTATGTCTAGTCTGGAACAGTCGTTGGAAGATTTCAGGGTAGCGTCAAGCCAACAGATGATGGATTTGAATGCGTCCATGGCCGCCCTCATACAACCTAGTGACCCGGTAGCTAGTTTTTAACTAGCTCCAAAATTTTCAATGTATGATGAGGCGGCAGGACAGGCTGTGAATTTGAGTGGAGAGAGTGAGATGTACCCCCTTCCAAATCAAACCTACCCGTCCCAAATTGAATCCCACAACTCCTGTTTTGAAAGTCTATCGAGTATCCCACATGATTTATCAATTGAAGATAGAATGATGAATGAGTTGTGCGACTTCGTAGTATTTGATTTGCCCGATTGTTAAGGGTCTCTTCCAAGTGAAACCGATCCTAAACCTTTTGACCTCTACACCTCCACTTTAGAACCTGAATCGATTGATATCTATGCTTTTGTTGAGGTGTCAGAAAATTTTGATTTTCACTTGATTAAGGATATTGACGCCGGGAATATTTTTGATGATGAACCTGTAGATTTGGCTGAGTTTGTCTCTTCAAGTCATCATCCCGAGTCATTAAATGTTTTTCCCGAACAACATATGCGTCTGGACTTTGATGAAATATTCATGGATGAGCTTAACTTTGAGGAGAATTCTGAGGATAGTTTTGAGGATGAACCAGTTATAACTGATGAGTCGGATTTTCCACTTCATCCTGTTCCTTCCACTGACTGTGTACACCCTCCTAAACCCGTAACCGATACCCTTCCTCAACCACTTCCCTCCATCCTTTCCATCGTTCCGACCTTGCAAGAAACCGTCTCACTTTCATTTCGTATGTCTGGTTTACCGAGTTCGGCGTACCCATGGTTTCTTACGAATCTTGAGGGATTTGACCCAATCTCTCGACGGGTTAATAGATTAGCACAATTGCTGTTTACACATCGCTCATCACAAATAGTGCTAATCTATTCACTCCATTTGCACCCTCAAGTTCGTACTCCACTTCTTTCTCCCATCCGCCATTCTTTTCTTCCACCAAGACCGTACGCCACTTCTATCCGCACACGGTCTCGCGTGTTTCTTATTTCTTTTCTCTACACTCCATTCTTTCATCAACCGTCGCTTTATAACGATAAAATCTTCGAATGGTTGGTGTTAACTTTTGGCCTGTGTAAGTCCTTGTATAGCTTGATACTGTTCTTTCCCCCTTAATCCTGAATTTCAATGCTTAACAGTGGAAACACTGTTTTACTTAAGTTTGGGGGGGACACCTTTTTTGTATATATTTTTTGGTTTCCTTTTTTGTTTTGTATATAATTTGTTTTTAGGGAGCGCCGACAATTTTGACCCTCTTGGTGTAGCCTGACAGTGAGGGCACTGTCAAGTTTAAGTTTGGGGGTGTGCTCGGTAAGCTTTCTTCCTTCGCATTCATTTGTATATTTTGCATTTGCATACCTTATTAAAAACCCACAAAAATCGAAAATTTTCCAAAAATATAAAAACTTTGTCGTCAAGTTAGCTAATAGGGTAACTTAGATCTTTATTCCGAAAGATTAGTTGATATGATAGAAATAACTAAATTCTAGGCTTAGGAATTGAAAACCCTAAAAATAACCCTCATTCTGTTTAAACTTGGTAAGTATACGTCCTTACAGTTTTTTTTGAGAAATAGGTAATCTTGAGTTCAGTTCTTTAGTTAAGTCAAGATGAAGGGAAAGTATTGATGCTCTACTGAAGGATAAGTCTGAAAAATAGTTTCTTTTCTTGAGTTCAAATTTAGAAAGTATATACCCTAAAAACTGCACACACACGCATCTTGAAACTTGGGATAGTAGAGGATACCTAGAAAAACTCTTGCCTGAAAGCCTAGTATGAAAGAAAAAACGGTATTTAAAGCTAAACACCAAAAGAGCATATTGAAAAATATATCCGGTCTTGAAAAAAAAAAGAAAAAAAGAAAAAGAAAAAATAGAATAAAGTCAAGACCTGGAAACTGCTATTTACGCTTTAATGTTCACACATTCAGTAATCGGCCGTTAGTGCCTCAAGAAGCATTAATAGTCGCATGAAAGGTGTGTGAGCAAATCCGTCCATCCTTAATGAAAAGAAGTAGTATTAGGTATTAGGGCAAGGGTATTATAGCTTGAATTGAATTCTTAAGTGTACGGGTACAAATATACACACACGTAGGGGTATACAATCGATGTTTGGATAAAAGATAGAAATAAAGAATAAGACTTGTGTTTTCTGTAAAGTTGATAAAAATCCCTGATTTGAGGCCGCACTTTAGAAGGAAAACTCAGGAGAACCAACATCTTTCTAAACATTTTTGGAACGTATAGGACCTAAGGTTAAATAGATAGGAGGTGTGAAAAATAAGGGTTGGATATTTCTAACTTAGGATGATAGAATTTCTAACGTAAATACTAAACTGTAGGAGTAGAATCAACGTTAACTTATGACACTAATTTGACGGGATTTTGTGGGTATAATCCGCTGAAAACCCTCAGGAGACAACACTCCTCCTACTAGGGACACCTAGAGGTTTAACGGCTTGTTGCACGCGCTCAGTGCAATCGCGTTCCCTGCGAAAGTGCGGTTAGGATTTTATTTTTATGAATAATTGGTTTTGCTCGGGACGAGCAAAAGTTAAGTTTGGGGGTATTTGTTCATACCAGAATACTGCATTTTATACCGCCCATTCTTACGCTCGTTTGTTTATAGGTAGGTGCTTTTTATCCGTATTTGTTACATATTTGCAGGATACAGGTTCTCGGTTCTAAAACGGTGAAATTCATGGAAAACACGACAAATCCGGGTTCCTGCCAACCACAGATAAAACACGGTCTCCGCTCTTCATCCGTATGCTGCCAGATACCAGTTTAGGAAGACAAAATGTCAAATCAATGTCGTTTTCAGGCACAAGGCTCAATGGTAGCACAAGATCCAAGAGATCTACGCGGAGCTCGAGGTAATCATTCCAAATCTTGACAAAAAGTCCCCCTTTCACTCAACAGAAATTCTGGAAAATTCGTGAAGAAATTATGAAAAAATACAGATACCAGAATAATGTACACAGCAAACCAGGGAAGCTCACAAAAACCCATGCCCTAACTCCACAGTAGTGCGGCGGATCCGCGGCATAGGGAGGCTTAGGCCGCGGATCCACGGCCATGCTGGGGAGTCAGGGTATGGGCTTTTGGGGGCAGTTTGGTCTTTACATGTGTGTTCTGATGGTTGCCCTAGGTCTTCAACCCTCTGCCTATAAATACTCCAGATTTGAGCCCAACCAAGGGTGATTCTTTTGTTCTTCTTTCTTTTTAGGATTTAGTCTTTTTCTTCTTCTTCTTCATTCTTTTTCCATGAAAATTATAGTGAGAGCTTTTTGAGTGGGAGATCAATGAAGATGAGGGCTTTTTGTATCATTCTCTTGTGTTTCTTCTTCCCCTTGAGATTCTTGCTTTCTCTTGATCATTCAACCTCTTCATTGAGCTTGAATGGTTAAGGGTTAGTTATTGATCTCAAGGGTCGTATTTTCTTATGGAATTAGCGCTTCATTTCACATGCGTTCTCTACCCTTCCCTTGATCTTGCAACCTCTTGATTGAGCTTGCAAGTTTAAGGGTTGGTTATTGATCACATGCTTGTTTTGAGTTCTAGTTTCTTGTTCTTTTTATCGCTTTTTATTACTCGCTTTTTATTATCTTGCTTTTCTTTCTTGCAATTTATTTCATGCACTTAATACTTGTAATCTTTTCTTTTCTTTGTTCTTTTCTTTTGCTCTCTTTTGTTCATTTTGTGAATGTTGTAATTATTATTGTTAAGAAGAAATACGATATTATAAGTTAAAGATTTTCTTTTCTCTTTTCCTTTTCCCGTTATTTTCCACTGAACTCCGCCCAAACCATACGCAAGCGCTCCGTTAGGCACCCTACCCTGACAAGGTAACGGTGATTCCTAACCGCGGCCGGTTGCGTTCGGTTTAGCCGGAGGCGAAAGCAAGAGACAAGAACGGAAGGACAAGGGTAAATAAGCCGTATTCCACGAATACCGCGCTTAAATCCCCTAATCCACGTTGTTGCCGATTGCTCTAGCTTCAATTGGTCAAGACTCAGCTCAAAGGTTTCGAGTACGGATTTCTTTAGCTTATAATCTCGTATCTTTTCTTAACAACTTTATACTTGCAAATAAACACATAGGTTAGAATCAAACTCATACAGATTCTTCATTGACTCGTCTAAAACTCGAACGGACATACAACCATCTCCCTGTGGATCGACCCGTGCTCAACCGGCTAGCTGCATAGCGACACCGTCTTGATTGCGGTTAACTTTAATTCTTTCAATCAAGCATCATGCTGAGTGTTTCTTCTCTCTCTCCTAATTGCAGCGACCAATCGTCATGCCTGGACTTAAGTTACTTCTAGATAAAAACATACTGACAGGGCCAAACTACAAAGATTGGCTCAGGAATGTCAAAATGGCAATCACTTATGACAAGCTGGGGTATCTTCTTACCACCAAAGCTCCCCCTGTCCTAGGTCCCACCTCCAGCGTCGCGGATAAGGAAATCCGTAAGACCTGGGATATCGACTGCGCGAAGGCCGAGTGCCTCGTGCTTTCCTCTATGGACAATGAACATCAGAGGAGGCACGACAATATGGACCTTGAATCCATATTTCTTCATACAAAAGAACTGTATGGAGAGCAATCCCGTATCGCCAGATACGAAGTCTCGAAAAAGCTATTTTCGGCGAGATTGGCCGTCGGATAATCGGTAGCGGAACACGTGCTTAAGATGATTGGCTATATTGAAGAGCCCGCGGACCTTGTGACCACGTTAGAGAACGAGCTCTATACTGACTTGATTCTCCAGTCCCTTCCTTCTACTTACGTCCAGTTTATCCTGAACTTCAACTTGTAAGAAAAAGAAGTTGAACTTTCAGAACTCCTCAACCTGCTGAGGAGTGCAGAGGGCACCCTATAGAAAGGTAGGGAAACATCCACTTTGTTTGTTGGAGGACCTTCCTCTTCTAGGTCCAGGGCGAAAGCCAAGGGAAAGAAGAAGAAAACCCCCACCAAACCAAGGGGCGGTGTTAGTAAAGTGGAAACGAAGGGAAAAGTAAAGGCAACAAAGATAGCGGGGCAGCTTGTGGGAAAGGAAGAGTGCTTCTATTGTCATAAGAAAGGACACTAGAAAAAGGATTGCAGGGCTTGGAAAGCCAAGAGCCAGGACCCGAAGCAAGTTGCGGCTTCGGCTTCAGGTGTGTATGTTATTGAAAACTGTCTATCAATAAACTCTACTTCCTGGGTATTGGATACCGGATCAGGATCTCATATCTGTAATTCTTTGCAGGCACTGAGAAAGCGTAGGGTTTTGAAGGCAGGTGATATGACCCTCAGAGTTGCAAACGGAGCTGGCATGGATGCGGAGTCCGTGGGGGACTATCAGCTGGGATTGTCAGATGGACACGTTTTGGTTTTGCGTAATTGTTATTTTGTACCCAATGCAACTTGTAATATCATTTCTGTATCTTTAATATCTAAAAAAGGTTATGAATTTGCATTTGTAGGCAATGTTGTAAACATTCACCTTAATCAACTTCTGATTGGGTCAGGTACATTAAGCAATGGTATATACGTATTAAACCAATCACAGATTTTCAATGTCCAGAATACACACAAAAGAAGGTCTCCAGAAATCAATCATGCTTTCTTATGGCATTGTAGACTGGGTCACATCAATGAGAGAAGGTTGACGAAATTACATACAGAAGGATATTTGGATCCGTTCGAATATCAATCATATGCAACTTGTCAATCCTGTCTCAAAGGAAAGATGACAAAGACTCCGTTCACTGGACACGGAGTAAGAGCGAGCGAGCTCTTGGGCTCGTACACAGCGATGTGTGCGGTCCAATGTCTACACATGCGCGAAGCGGTTTTTCTTACTTCATCACTTTTATGGATGATTTTTCAAGGTACAAATATGTCTTATTAATGAAACATAAATCTGAAGCCTTTGGAAAATTCCAGGAATACAAGAATTAGGTAGAAAAACAAACCGGCAAAAGTATCAAGACACTGAGATCTGATCGAGGTGGTGAATACTTGAGTGCCGAGTTCCTGGATTACCTAAAAGAGAATGGTATTCTCTCTCAGCTTACTCTTCCATACACTCCGCAACATAACGGTGTATCGGAGAGACGGAACCGAACCCTATTGGATATGGTACGTTCCATGATGAGTAACGCTGAGTTGCCGCGATCATTCTGGGGATATGCACTAGAATCAGCTGCATACCTTTTGAACCGAGTTCCAACTAAAACTGTGCTTACCACACCATATCAGATGTGGTGTGGGAAGAAATCCTATCTTAAGCACATTAAGACATGGGGATGTCCAGCTTTTGTCAAAATGCAGCATGCGGACAAACTCGAGGCACGCTCAGTACAGTGCAAGTTTGTGGGATATCCAAAGAACTCCAAGGGATATTTCTTCTATTGCGAAGAGGAACAAAAGGTTTTTGTTTCTCATCATGCCCACATCTTGGAAAATGAATTTTTGGAAAATCAGATAAATGGGAGCGCAATAGAACTGGAAGAAATTCCAGAACCACAAGCTATTACTGAAAGCTTAGTAGAACCAGAGGGTTCGAAAGAACAGGACATTCCTACGCCGCTCCGTAGGAGAAGTAGGCAATCTCATCCGCCCGAGAGATACTACGGTTTTCTCATAGACGGGGATAGAGAGGATTGCATCATTGATAGTGATGAGCCGACTAGCTTCTAGCAGGCCATTCAGAGCGTTGACTCGGTAAAATGGCCGGATGCAATGCGGACCGAAATGGAGTCCATGTACACCAACAAAGTATGGACTTTGAATGTTGCTCCAGATGGGGTAAAACCCGTAGGATGCAAGTGGTTCGTCAAGAGGAAGATTGGTGTAGATGGACAGGTCGAGACTTATAAGGCTAGACTTGTTGCAAAGGGTTTTCGTCAAAGACCTGGTTTGGACTATGACGAAACCTTTTCTCCAGTGGCTATGCTGAAATCCATTCGGATCCTTCTTGCCATTGCTGCCTTCCACGATTATAAGATTTGGCAGATGGACGTAAAGACCGCTTTTCTAAATTGAAATTTAGAGGAGTGTGTCTATATGGACCAGCCAGAGGGTTTCATCCAGAGTGGGAGCAGCAGAAAGGTGTGCAAATTGCTGAAGTCCATCTATGGACTAAAGCAGGCATCGCGGAGTTAGAACATCTGTTTTGATGAGACGGACAAAGAATTTGGCTTTATCAAAAATCTAGATGAACCATGCATCGATAGTAGATTTGTAGCAAGAACTGTCGTATTCCTCGTTTTATACGTGGATGACATTCTCTTGATAGGAAATGACATTCCTATGCTACAATCTGTCAAAGGGTTCTTGTCACACAGGTTCTCCATGAATGACCTGGGTGATGCCTCTTACATTCTGGGGATCCGGATCCATCGTGATAGATCCAAGAGGATATTAGGACTTTCACAGTCCAGGTACATCGACACCATACTGAAAAGATTTAGTATGGAAGATTCCAAGCGCTGTAATCTACCGGCTTGTTACGGGATCACCCTCTCCAAAAAGATCACTCCCAAGACTGATTTGGAAAGGGATCGCATGTTTATTATAACCTACTCTTCTGCGGTAGGCTCTATAATGTATGCGATGTTGTGTACCAGACCAGATGTAGCTTATGCACTGAGTGTGGTAAGCCGGTATCAGTCAAACCCTGGGGAGAATCACTGTATAGCGGTAAAGAACATTCTCAAGTACCTAAGAAGGACTAAGGAGATGTTCTTGGTGTATGGCGGAAAAGACCTCCAGATCGAGGCCTTTGCTGACTCCAGCTTCCAAAGTGACAAGGATGATTCCAAGTCCATGTCGGGTTATGTATTTACCCTCAATGGAAGGGCGGTGTGTTGGAAGAGTTCTAAAATGGAAACCGTTGCTGACTCGACGATGGAAGCGGAATATATCGCTGCTGCAGATGCCGCAAAAGAAGCCGTCTGGATAAGGAAGTTCTTGATAGAACTTCAGGTGGTTCCGTCCATTGTTGATCCAATACCTCTGTATTGCGACAACAACGGGGCTATAGCTTTAGCGAAGGAACCCAGGTCCATTCAGAGATCCAGACACATCTTGAGACGGTATCACCTGATCAGGGAGATCGTGGGTCGCCAGGAGATCGAGGTTCGGAGAGTTGCTACAGATGATAACACTGCTGATCCATTCATGAAGGCCTTACCCCAGACTCAGTTCGAGCGGCTGATCGAGATGATAGGTCTTCGATACGCCAGTGCATGGCCTTAGTGCAAGTGGGAGATTGTTAGTGTATATGCCCTAAAGGCCATTACTGTATCATACTAGTTTGTATATTACTTAATGGAAGCTTGGGATATTCACAGTTGTATAGACAATCTTGCTCAAAATAGTAGTACGCTACTTGGCTTGTTTCTACTTTAATGTGAACTTGTGTTTCTTTTAGTATATCACCTATACACATTAGTGGAGCCCTTAGGATCTTTGCTTGATTACCAGTGTTGTGATGGCAGTCACACTCGTGGGGGCTGGGTAATCCACAAGCACATCATTATACAGGTCCCTATTCATAGGACTATCGAGACAGGGCAACGATACTCCGGAGTACACTAGTGTATGCGCTTCTCATCCCAGCAGGGGAGACAGTCTGTCCCACAGCCGTCTGTACGTCGTACTTGAGATAGTATGCGGGTGCTCATTAGGTTACGAGTACACTGGACAGGACTCGTCGAGAACTGTCGGTTGGTACTATACCTATCGTCAGTTATCAGTTCCCAGGTGACATGAGTACAGCTTAGTCCGCTGACTTGACACTGTCACTTCGCCTCGAGTGTGTTCCCACTGTACTTTGATTACTACCCTACCACGGCTCAAAGGAGTCGTGCAAATAGGTAGTAGTTGGGTGCAGTCCCGAAGCACTTGGAGGCAGTGACGGTTAGACAGTATTCGTCTCTCCCGGTATTGGGAGTTGATATCGCGTTGTGTCAAGGAGAGCCATTACACATAGTCGTCCCTGGCCAGGGAAAGCGAGATATACTGGTGGGTTTCCAGTGTTATCTCAGGGTGTTCTGGGCTACACTCCGACAAGACTTGTACCGCTATTAGGGGACTGACGTTTACCGCCCCCCTAGGCCCGCCATGCGATATTCTCAGACGAACAGACCGTACTGTACGAAGACTGTCACATTCAGGCTCAGTATGAGTTCGGATGGGTTTCACCTCATCAGTCTTCTTATCGGCATCTACCTGGGGGCCGTTACGCACAGCTAGTGCCTCTTGCGGTCTGTAGTTAAACCCACTGCCAGCGTAGTGTCGAGTCTTTAGAGTCCCACACAAAGAGCTATTCGCCTTTGGGCAAAAAGGGTAGAGGTCGCATGGTTTTGCAACATGGTTCGGTCACATCCGCGCACTTATGCACGTTTGGTGTCCGGGCAGTTATTACTAGCGGGCTTTGGTTTAAGCCAGATCCTAGTATATGTTTTGGGATTGGTTTTATCTCGTTTGTGTTCGTGTTCCTCGGAACGCGGATGCTGGTGTGTATGCACGGTTGACCGAGACAGAGGCAGAGGATTTTCATTAGGGTTGTTGACTGTTGACTTTTTCTAAACTCTAATGAGAATAAGAAATTAGATTAGTAATAATATTAATTAAGTATTATTGTGCCATGGTTGAGTTGAAAGTTTGACTTGTTGACTTGTTGACTTTGTCGACCGGTTTACTAGCTTGGACTTATTGACCATCATCATTACAATGGCTATCATTTCATGGCTATGACTTTTGCTAGATTGTATGTTCACAAAATGCATTAAATGCATGAAATGATATTGCCATTGAAATGAACCATCACAAAATACTTGATTACAATTATTATTATGATTATTTTGGTTTTTTAGAGCATGGTTGCAAAAGTCTCCATTCATTTTCTATCATTCTCACTCTCTCTCATCCAAGCTCACTCTATTGCTCTCCCTCTTCCTCTAGCTCAAGGAAAAATCCCTCTCATAAGTTGAGAACCATTTTCCTTTGCGATAAAACACCAAATCCACTGTCTACTCATCCTAAGGTTGGTTTAGCAAACCTAATACTTTAGTTTCCTCTAGATTGAGGTTGGAGCCAAAGGTAGAATCTTTCGGGTGGATCCATCTTCGGCACAAGGAGACGACGAGGTGAGGCTGATCCGACCACCACAAGGAGTCGAAGAGAAGGAGTTCAAGTTTAGGTATAACCCCTAACATAGTTGCTAAACTCTTAGTTAGGTTGCTAGATAGTTTGTTTAGCAAAGATCCGATTTTTGAGTCCATGTTACCTCCACCCAAAAATCGTTTTTCATCGCTTCCGCATTCCCGAAAGAACCGGGAATGGTAACGTGGACTTACAGGCGTCACATGGTTCTTTTGGTATCAGAGCCATAGGTTATAGCTTAATCGAGTTTGATTGTTTTGTAGTTGGGTATTGGACCCAATACATGAATCAGAATACTCGTGATTAGGAACATGTCCTGCCACCTTGTTTTCGTGATTCTTGAATCATATCTTTCTCTTATCCTTTGTCTTGACGATATGCAAACCACTTCGCATCTCGACTTGAAACCTTTGGGTTCCATATTGTTTCTCCCTGTTCTTTGATTATGATACAAGGATTTGGGCGACTTGAGTGGAGTTATGTAATTATACCCATGAACTGCAGCATGGTTACAATGCGGTACTCTATTTAAGTAACTTAGAGTCCTAGTCTTGATTCATTTCTTTGTTCCATAGTCGTTATATTGCCTTGCTTCTCTTGTTTTCCTGTTCATGTTTTTTCGCAAGCTTGAATCGTGTTTACCGTGCTTATCTTCTTCAGTGTTTGGCTTCAGGTGAAATCGTTTCAGAGATCTTACTTGTTCATGTCTTTCCCGCATTAGAATTTTTCAATTCTAGTGCATTCCTTGTTTGTTGTTGTCTTGGGAATGGATTTTCTCGGCACTTTCCACGCTCACATTGATTCTAGAGCAAAGAAAGCGAATTTCCAGATTCCCGGACATCCGGAGTTTGTTTTTGCTGGAGGAAGCAGTTCTGTCGGGCCAGTCGAGTTTAGGGCTAGGCCGACAACTAATGTTCTTTCGTCACTGGAGGTTGATAAAGATGAAGCGCCAGCTGTAGCTCGAGATTTCATGGACGTTTTCGAGGACATATCAGGTTTACCGCCAAAACAAGCTGTGGAGTTCGCGATTGATCTTATTCCTGGTGCAGCGCCAATCTCAAAGGCGTACTATCCGATGGCACCAGTAGTGTTGGAAGAAGTAAAGAAGCAGGTTACCGAATTGCTAGAGAAGGGTTGGATTCGCAGCAGTAACTCACCTTGTGGAGCTCCAGTTCTTCTAGTCAAGAAGAAAGATGGCACAAGGAGGATGCGTATCGATTATCGAGAATTAAACCGGGTGACTATTAAGAACACGTACCCGATTCCTCGTATTGGCGAATTGTTCGAGCAGCTTAGTGGTGCAAGGGTATTCTCGAAGCTGGATTTACGGTCCGGATATCATCAGGTCCGAGCTAAATCAGAAGATATTTGCAAGACCGCGTTCTAAACTCGGTATGGACATTACAAGTATTTAGTGATGCCACTCGGAGTCACGAATGCACCGGAAATATTTATGTACTTGATGAACCGAATCTTTTCACCATTCTTGGACCAGTTTATAGTGGTGTTCATTGATGATATTCTGGTTTACTCGCGGAGTATTGAAGAGCATGCAGAACACTTGAAGATCGCACTGCATACATTGAGGCAAGAAAGATTGTATGCAAAGATGAGCAAGTGCGAGTTTTGGCTTGAAGAAGTGAAGTTTTTGGGGCATGTCGTGTCCGGAGATGAAATCGACGTTGATCCCGAAAAGATTGTAGCAGTTCGAAATTGGCCGATTACGAAGAACGTTGCAGAGATCAGAAGCTTTCTTGGACTTGCCGGATATTACAGAAGGTTCGTGGAGAATTTTGCTCGTTTGGCTGAGCCTTTGACCAAGCTTACGCGCAAGGAAGTCCCATTTGTGTGGACGATAAGTGTGCGTCAGCTTTTGAGGCGTTGAAGCAGAAATTGATAACCGCTCCTATCTTAACCGTGCCAGACAGTTCCGGAGGATTGGTAATTCACAAGGACGCATCCGGGAAAGGATTGGGATGTGTTTTGATGCAATATGGGAAGGTTATAGCTTACGCATCGAGACAGTTGAAGACCCATGAGAAGAATTACTCAACTCATGACTTGGAGCTAGCAGCTGTGATTTTCGCTTTGAAGATTTGGAACACTACTTATTGGGCGAAAGGGTCGAAGTATTCACCTATCACAAAAGCCTGAAGTATGTGTTCACACAGAAGGAGCTTAATAAGAGGCAGCGTAGATGGTTGGAGCTGATGGCTGACTACGATCTTGATCTTAAGTACCTTCCGGGGAAAGTTAATGTTGTGCCGGATGCGCTTAGTCGGTTGCCAGCAATTCAGATGTTGATTGCACAAAAAGAACTTATTGAAGACTTTCGGAGATTTGATTTGGAGATCTTGCTACCGCATTCTTCGGGACAGTTGATGCAGCTACAAGTACAATCATCGTTAATCGAAAGTATTAAAGCAGCGCAGTTACAGGACCCTAGATTGCAAAAGTTTCGAGAACAGGTTGAAGCTGGACTTCGAACGGACTTATTGATTCATGAAGATGGTTCGTTGCGATATGGTAGTCGTTTGTGTGTGCCAAAAAGAGATATTCGCGAAGAAGTTATGAAGGAGGCGCACAGTTCTGCATATTCCGTACATCCAGGAGGCACGAAGATGTACCGTGATCTACGACAGCATTTCTGGTGGGAAGGCATGAAACGAGAGATTGCCTGCTTTGTAGCGAAGTGCTTGGTGTGTCAGCAAGTTAAGGCCGAACACCAAAGAGTTGCTGGTTTATTGCAACCACTTCCGATTCCTCAATGGAAGTGGGAACATATAACCATGGATTTCGTGACGGTTCTACCGAGGAGTCCGAAAGGCAACAATGCAATTTGGGTGATTGTTGACTGATTGACCAAGGCAGCTCATTTCATACCATTTCGAGTTGGTCAATCAACAGAAGCTTCGGCAGAACGGTACATGCAGGAGATTGTAAGATTTTATGGAGTACCGGTGAGCATCGTGTCCGACCGTGACACCCGTTTCTTATCACACTTTTGGAGGAGCTTACAAGAAAGTTTGGGGATGCGATTGAAGTTTAGCACGGCCTATCATCCTCAGACAGATGGCCAGTCGGAGAGAACGATCCAAACTCTTGAAAACATGTTTAGAGCTTGCACGTTAAACTTCAAGGGTTCATGGGAGGATCATCTACACTTAGTAGAGATTTCTTACAATGACAGTTTTCAGACGACTATTCATATGGCTCCATTCGAGGCTTTATATGGTCGCAAGTGTCGTTCACCTGTTTGTTGGGACCAGATTTGGTTGTGCAGACAGTTGAGAAGATTAATACTATCCGGAATCATATGAAAGAAGCACAAGACCGACAAAAAAGTTGGGCAGCTACATCGAGAAGACCTTTAGAGTTCGCTGTTGGTGATCTTGTATTCTTAAAGATATCACCGACTAGAGTAGTGATTTGTTTTGGGAGTCGAGGCAAGCTTAGCTCTCGATTCGTTGGGCCTTTCGATATTATTGAGCGTGTTGGAGAAGTGACCTATCGATTTGTTTTACCACCATCTTTGGCGAATGGTCATGACGTGTTTCACATATCTCAACTCCGTAAGTATGTTCGAGATGAAAACGCATGTGTTGGATCATTCAGAGCTGACTGTACGAGAAGATTTGACTTTTAAGGAGCGACCGATGTCGATTGTTGACCAAAGAGAAAAGGTTCTAAAGAACAAAGTTATCCCTCTTGTACTTGTTTCTTGGGGTAATCGCTCACATGGAGAATCAACTTGGGAACGAGAAGATGAAATCTGGCAGAAGTTTCCACATCTATTCTTGTAGTATGATTGAATGTTTATCCTTTCTTGCCCTTGGAATTTCGAGGACGAAATTCTTTTGTAGTTGGGTGTATTGTAACAACCTAGTTCATTTAAACTAATTCCAGTTCCGTAGTTATTATATCTGTAGTATTTTATTGATTTATCATGTTTGGGTGCGGATGATATTTTACATTTTACATTGCATTCGACCCGACCCGCTTGCTTGAGCTTGTTGATTCATATTTATAGATTACCTTGACTTGTTACATAAATACGTGCATCTCATGTATACTGCATACTTGCATTTTATCTGGCATTGCATCTTTTATCATATAACATTTTAAGTCATGTAAAATAATTTAAAATTGCATTGCATAGCCTGCATGATACCCCTGACCCCGTGGTAGCATCCGTGCATCTTGTTCTCGTCCCGTTCAGTGAAACGGACGTGTTTGGATGGCTACGCGCACTTACGTGCATCCGTTCTTGGGGGTATGCATTTTCATTAACTGAGCATTCATTTTGAAATTTGGTCATCGCATATATTTTTCATATTTTAAAACCGGATTTTTAGACCCGACCCGGGCGTGTTTTGGAGTAAGTTTGTATTTGCCAAAATCTCAAAACGTACTAATATTATATTAATATATTTCTAAACTATAATTATATATATATATATATATATATTATCATATATTAATCGTTATATTTAAACAGAATATACTTTTTATATTCCAAACTGCTAACAATTTTTTTGAACAAATAAAATATATTTTAAATTATATCCTATACCTAATTCTCACATATCTCTCCATTATCTTTCTCTCACTCTTTAGTATATATTTTTATACATTAATTTCATATTAATCGCATATACGGTTCCACATAACTCTCTCTCTCTCTCTCTCTTAACTCTCTCTCTCCTCTGCATATTAATTTTTTCTTTAACCCTATTATTTATCCTCACGTCTCTCTCTCTCTCCCTCATATTTTCTTTTCCTTCTTCTTTTTCCTGTGCGCGCTCGAAATCGTGGCCGTACCCATCGCTTTGCCTCCGCTACCCGAACCTTCACCCTGTCGCCTCCATCACCTCATCACCTCCATTTTACTCTGCCCTGCACCGAACCCGACCCAGGAACACCAGAGCACCCTTCACCCGACGTGAATCCCCTGCAACCCTACCCACGCCTGAGACCTCGCGATACATTGGAGAGAATTTGTTTCGGCATCTTCAAAGATTCACATCAAAATAATGAAGCATGTCAGGTGATGTTATACACAAAGCATTCCTAGCCATAGAGGAGGGTTTTCTGTAAGTTGTGAGGAAAGAATTTCAGATCAAACCTCAAATTGCAGCGGTTGGATCATGTTGTTTGGTGGGTGTCTTTTTTGGTGGGATTCTATACATTGCAAATGCTGGAGATTCTCGGGCTATGCTGGGAAGATTTGAAAGAGACCTTAGAGAAGTTATTGTTGTGCAATTGTCGGCAGAGCATAATGCATGTTATGAAACTGTTAGAGATGAACTAAGGCTGCTTAATCCTGATGATTCGAAGATTGTGGTTCTAAAGCACAAGGTTTGGTGTGTTAAGGGCATTTTACATCCATCAAGCTTGGATCTTGCTTCCGTTGTGTTGTTTTCGTGACTGTCGTCTCCGAGATCGCCGGAACCGTGACGATGTCGACACCTCGACGACCCAACGAGCATACTTGACCCGTGTGATCCCCTTGTACGTTGTTTGGATCCGTTCCGTGTACCGTGCGCGCGTCGTGAATTTTCCCGCCGACGTGTGACGTCCCGTACACCCATTTCTTGATCTATCGAGGCAAGTAAAACTTGCTACATGCTATTTATAATATTTCATATTTATTTAGATATATATTAAGCATGAAGTTTGAATTTAGTGCCCTATATTACATTTTACCATTCGATGTCCCGTTTATATCATTTTAGAGTAATTATGAAAACATACCTGGTTGCATGTTAGATTACAATATTTTGTGCCCACGTCCATATTTATATCATAGTGCTTGGTTGCATAGCCCATAGTACCATAAAATAGTTTATAACCCTTCAAACACCGTCTACATCCATCTCGTCTAGTATACATATTATTGCATCCCTAGATCACTTGAATGTAAGACGTTGAAGTATTAACATTCCACATTTGATAAATTGTAGTTTAATTAGTATTGGAACTTTAACTTTAACCCTAATCATAACTGTGCATCTATATGCCTTAATCTGTACCTGATTGCATATCACATTACAATGTTCCATTTTATTGTTCTATTAGTACCCCATGCTTGTTTTGTATAACCAAGATTATGTTAGTTTGATTATGAGAACCCACATGACATTTTGTGCACCCCTGACATGACTTGTTACACCTACTACTTGACACGACATGATACCGTGCACCTCTTGACATGACATGATACCTATATACTACCTGACTTGACCTGATGTACCATGGCTTTACCTGTTACCTGATCTTGTTACTAATGCCAACAAACATGACCTGTAGTCCCTACGAACATTTCCTGTTGTCTATCCAGACAAACCTTTACCTGCTGATCCTGTGTTGGCATTAGCTCTAGATTTATCAATACTTGACTTGAATACACAACCTGGGGGTATGGGGAAATCAATGATTAAACCTGACTTGTAACTCGACAGTTCGATACCTTTACTGATCAGTTTTAGAGGCTAGGCCAGCCTTGGGATGATGCTGCTGACATCATCCATCGTTACCCACTACCGTTTTAGAGGCTAGGCCAGCCTTTGGATGATGCTGTTGACATCATTCATCATTACCCCTTTTCCTTTTAGTGCCTAGCGGCATGTCTCGGTTTCAGCCCGAGAATCTTCACCGTGATCCCGGGCACGCACGGGATACTATTGAGTTACATCGATGATTCATCAAATTGATTTCAAAGACTTGAAAGTAGTTAACCTAATAGACCAGTTTAGATTACTCACTGCACACTGCCTTTCACTGCCCTGATTTATATTGTTGTTATGCCATGTTTATCATTTATACTCATACCTGCATATCTTTTTACCCCTGCTTATAGTATTTCTTGATATTATGACGCACTGACGTCTGGGTTTTGCATGGCCCAGATCCTCTACCTTTGTCGCAGGCTGATCAGGAGTACCGCTTCTGTTAGACCGAGCAGTGAGGATCCTGTTGGTATCCCATTTTACTTTCCAGGTGTTTATTTATTGGATCTTTTGCTTCCGCACAGTATTATTTCTTGACTCATTTATTCTGGCTCATGGACATGTATTAGATAGTTTAGTTTACTTTCCTGTTCTTGATATCTCTACAACCGTAATGTGACTGTGGAGGGATTTTTCCTATCCACAGGTAGCATGGTTGGCTATGTCACGTGCCTATCTTAGCGTACTCTAGGAAGCGGGGCGTGACATCCTGGTTCTTGGCAATCCAAGCTTTGCAATCCTTCTTCCAATGGCCTTTCTTACGACAGTGGAAGCATTCGTCCTTTGCCACTACCGGCACTGCAACCTTTGCCTTTCCCTTGGCTTCCACCTAACTAACACCACCTCTTGGTTTGGTAGTGGCCTTCTTCTTCCTTCTTTTGGTCCTTTCCTTGGACCTGGAAGAGGAAGCACCACGAACAAACATAGCGGGTGTTTCCCTTGCTTTCTGCAAGGTGCCCTCTGCGCTCCTCAACATGTTAAAGAGTTCTGGAAGTTCAACTTCTTTACCTTGAATGTTGAAATTCAAGATAAACTGGGCGTAGGTGGAAGGAAGGGACTGGAGAATCAAGTCTGTATATAGCTCGTTCTCTATTGTTGTCCCGAGGTCCGCGAGCTCCTCTATATAGCCAATCATCTTAAGTACATGTTCCCCAACAGATGACCCGACGGCCATCCTCGACTGAAATAAGTTCTTCGAGGTCTCGTACCTAGCAATACGAGATTGCTCTCCATACAGTTCCTTGGTGTGGAGAAATATAGATTCAAGATCCATATTCTCGTGCCTCCTCTGATGTTCATTATTCATAGAGGCAAGCACGATGCATTTGGCCTTCGTGCAATCAATCTCCCAGGTCTTGTGGATTTCCCTATCCACGATACTGGATTTTGGACCTGGGACGGCAGGGGCCTTAGTAGTAAGGACATAACCCAATTTGCCATAGGTAATGGCCATCTTGACATTCCGTAACCAATCTTTATAGTTTGGCCCTGTCAAAATATTTTTATCTAATAATAACTTAAGGCCTGTCATGTTCTGGGTCGCTGAAATAAGGAGAGAGAGAGGAAACACTTTAGCATGATTCTCTTGCAAGTTTAGAGTGGTTTTTAGTTTATCTAAACAAGTGGCTCCTACTGTTTCTCGAATCCTTCCTCAAACCAAAAAAGAACTAGTCAGGACTATTCTCACCGTACAATACTTGCTTAACCGTTCAGCTAGGAAAGTGTCGGTACTTCGATGGAGGTTTTACGACGCTTTCGCGAAGTTCCTTAATTAAATAACCTCTTTTCCCTGGGGGCGTAGCCCCGCTAACACCTTTCTCGACACCTACATGGTTTATGGCATTGATCGTTGAGTGAAGGAATCTCCTGATGAGTAGCATATACTCACAGTAGGATCGGGATCCAAATATCATCGTGTGATAAAGCTGAAGGAATCCTACCAAAATTATCACACTCCAAATGGTATGCAACTCTAGCAGGTTTTAGTTTCTTTAGAAACTCCCGATATGAATTTTTGCCCCATGCTCTTATGACCTTGGCGTTGGTCAAAATGTCATAAGTCACATGTCAAGTTTTACCCATCATTATCTTGTTAATTTGAACCCACCCGTACATACCCCTGACGTTGGCAAAATGATAGTACGACTGTCCTAAACCAACTCATCTATCTATGCAACAGATGAATACCCAGCAGCTACCAAACATTATGCCTTGGCGTTGGTCAATATACATAGCTTGAATACTACTGAATACCCAAATGAAATGACGGAGGGTTACGAATGGTTTTGGCGAAACCGTGAACGTAGTGAACTTGATATGATCGAAGGAACCTGATATCTTTTAAAAGGAGTGGTTTAAGCTCCGCAATTAAAAATCTACTGTTTTTAAAATTAACCAAGTGGTTTCTTTTAAATTGTTCCAACGATTCAACTTTGGTTTATTTTCTTTGCATTAATATAATGTGTCCCATCAATTAACCTATCATTGCAGAAAACAACGAAAATACAACGTCCTCTTATGCCATCTGCATTCGCCACTGGGCCCCGTTAGGTTACTTAACTAACGACAGAGCGGGGGCTGGGCTAGCGCGGGTGCAAAACATAAGTAACGCCTACTAGATATCATATATAGATATTGTACATTCGTCAGACGCTATAATAGGCATTTCCAGATCACAGATGAACATATTGGATATACAAGCAATCCACATTTCGTTTGAGCCTGCAAAGAAAGACGGATTACACAGTCGCGATGAATAGCCAAAACCCCACCCTAGACCCCTACGGGTACTAAAAACTAACCGCCAAGTACCCGAAGTGAAGCGGTCTCCCTCAACGACGTGATTAGGCCACTAAGCACTTCAAAGTACCCGGTAGTTTGTGCACCCTACATTGGGTCTATCCTAAGAGCAGAAAACAGTAAATGAAATAATACGACGGTGGCTACAACCTCAACCCAGATGTGCCCCGCAAAAGAATATTACAACAAATTACAATTTACATTTGAATAAAAGAAACACTCGTCTCACATCCCCGGCTATCCATTCACGACAATCCAACAAGTTCATACCCACAAACATAAAGTAACTATTACAGAAATGTGCAACCCCCAGCTAACCAACATACTAGCAGTTAGGGGAGGTTTACGAACACATTAATCACAACACAAATATAATCCAGTTAGCAAAAATTCTTAGAATTTCGATCAAGCAACAAATATGAATCTACTCCAAACAATTCTCTGTGCACATAAAACCTGAGCAGAAACAAAATATCCTAGAAAACACAACATCAACACAGAAGAATAACTGAGCAAATTTGGGTTGACTCGGTGTCAACTCGGCGGCGGATCTGCGGTGGATCGCTTGGATCGGCGGCGGTTCCGCGGTGGTTTGGATGAGTCATAATCCCAAATTTCTTCACAATTCATAAAAAACCCTGCTTGTATTTGTAAGGGTCCCTGAAAAATTTTTAGACCCCGTTTTAAAATCGGCAGAAACTTAGTGAAAACGTCGTTTTTTCGGGATTATTTTGCGATCGAATTTCTAAAGTATTTGCTAACAAGTTAGTTATGGTTTAGCTAGGCTCTGATACCACTGTAAGTCGACGTTACACACTCCACTAGATGCGGGGAGGCGGAATAGGTAAAACAATCATTTTGTTCTAGGTAACATCGACTAATTTTACGGATCTTTGCTAAACCCTAACTAACAAACTATCTAGAAGTGTTAAACTACTATGATAGATAATTATACCTCAAGATACTAGTCCTTCTTGTTCTTGTTGTTCACCTCCTCGTCGGCCTCCTCGAAGTAATAGAAGATCCACCCGAGAGTTCCTTCTCCAAGCTTTAACCTCTCACTTGAGGTAACTAAGTGGCTTGGATTGCTAATCCAAGTGACCTAGAAGATATAGAAGTGGATTAAGGATCTATTAGTCTTTCTAACCCTTGGGATCTCAACACATGAGAGGATTAGGGTTAGGTTGAAGAAGAAGAGAGCTTGAGGAGAGAGTGTGTGTATGTGAGAATGAAATGAAAATATAACTCATTTCTATATTTGATGATGCATAATAATTATCTAATAAATCATATTAGATAATTACAACCATGCTTCATTTAATACATTAGGATGAATCATCCATGAGTCATTAAAACAATAAATTCTTCATTAACTCACTTTAGATGAATCATCATATGAGTCATTAAATCATTTAATGCAAATAACACATAAGCTCTCCACCTCATTTAGTTTAATTCATAAATGAATTAAAACTAAATGAGTCACCTTTCTTCTAGAAGCTTCTTGAATAATTACGAGAATGCCCCTCTCATCCGTATTTATGAAAAACACAGATATACTGAGACTGCATAAATCCAATGATCCAATACTAGAATCTGGCTTAGACTAAAGCCTGCTAGTATAATCTGTCCGAACATTGTACGTGCACAAGTACACGTACATGTCCGAACCCTGTCGTAAAACCTCTATATCGTTTCACCTGAAGCAGGGAAACTCTCTGTGTGGGACTCTAAAGACTTGACACTACGATGGCAGTGGGTTTAACCACAGGCCGCAAGCGGTACTAGCTGTACGTAACGGTCCCCAGGTAGAAGTCGATAAGAAGGCCGATGAGGAAACCCATCCGAACTCCTACTGAGCCTGATGTGGCAATATCCGTACAGTCCGGTCTGTTCGTCTAAGACTATCGCATATCGAGCCTAGGGGGCGGTAAGCGTCAGTCCCCTAAAAGTGGTATAAGTCATGTCGGAGTGAAGCCCATTACGCCTTGAGAAGCTACTGGAAAATCTACCAGTAAATCTCGCTTTCCCTGGCGAGGGACCTTGCGTAATGGCTCTCCAAACACAGCGCGATATCAACTCCCAATACCGGGAGAGACAAATCCTATCTAACCTCCACTACCTCCAAGTGCTTCGGGAATGCACCCAACTGCTACCTGTTTGCACGACCCAGTCGAGCCGTGGTAGGGTAGCAATCTAAGAACAGTGGGAACACACTCGAGGCGAAGCAGCCGTGTCAAGTCTACGGACTATGCTGTACTCATGTCACCAGGGAACTGTTAACTGACGATGGGTATAATACCAACCAACAGTTCCCTACGAGTCATGTCCGGTGTACCCGTAATGTCACGACCCGAAAGAGCCCGTGACTTGCCCATGAATCCTATGAAGTCTATAGGACTCCATCTGATCCAAGTAAGCCAAAATCCCAGAAATCTAAAACCATTTAAGGAGTAAATAAAGGAACTGGTTTTTAATAAGTAAAGAAGCATGTTTGAAATCAAAGTTTTCAAATAACTAAGCCGAAAATGCATTTTAAAAAAGTGTAGTCTTTTCTGAAAATTTCGGCAGAGTTTCCTTTGTAAAAACTGGCCCCGAACAGGGTACAACAAGAATAATATATATGAAATGATAAAAGGCATCCCCAAGAGAGAGCTAGCTCTTCGTCAATTGACGGTCACAACCACGCAAGCAATAATAATGTACAATGCCAAAGGGCGAGGATCAAAACCCAAAAAGAAACGCAAAACAGACAGAAAACCATAATACTACTAGCGCGACTCTAAGGTCGAAATAATACATCACTGTGTCTATGTCTGAAACAATATACAAGTTTTGGTTGATGGAATTTCTAGATACAATGAATAATACATGTACAATGGCGGTTCTAGTACAAAGGAACCCACCTACAAAAGCAAGTCACCCGTATGGAAGCAGTGTGCCAGAAAAGCCACTATGGAATCTGTACGGCAAAAACCTGCAAGAACTGTGGTACAACGGGGGTAAGTTGCCAACTCGTGAATAGAAAATATCTACAAGCGGAGATCGAATGTTTGACCCATCCTAGGTCAATACAATCGGATATATATAAACCTCAATATGAATAAGTCTGCAGCATGCTAAACTGGAAATGTAATCTCTATACATGAGTGTAGTGCCAAGTGCTCATGCCAGTGCCTCAGGTAATAGCATATCATAAATATGAGGTATGTGTAAGTCCATGCTACCTCTCCCGGTACTTTCGGGCATGTGGAATTTGGTGAAAAACAATTTTCTTAGAGGTGGTACCATGGATTTAAAATCCGGATCTTTGTTAAACATCTAACTAACAACCTAACTACGAGTTGCTAACTACTCGGTTAGGGGGTTATACCTTTCTTTTTCTCGAACTCCTTCGTCTTCAAGCTTTGATGGTCGTCCGAATCGGCTTCTCCCCGTCGTCTCCTTGCGCCGAAGATAGATCCACCTGAAAGCCTCAACCTTTGGCTCCTTCTTCGAACTTTGAAGAAACTAGTTCACTAGGTTTGCTAAACCTTGTGAACTAGAGTGAGTAGAGAAGAGATTGTATGGGATTCTATCTATGGTTCTTGGTTCTCAACTTATGAGACAAGTGAACCATAGAGTCAAGAGAGGGAGAGCAAGAGGAGGAAGATGAGAGCTCAAGAACAAGAGATAGAATGAGCATGAAAGAATGAGAGAAGACTTTTCTCATTTGGCTCTCATAATCCAAAACAATCATAACACATCATATCAATCAAGTATTATGTGATGGTTTAAGCAACCATAGCCATATCATTTCATGCACTTATTTTGCACAAAAGAGCAAGCAAGCAAAAGTCTTTGCCATGAAATGATAGCTATAGTTATCATGATGGTCAACAAGTCAAGCCTAGTCAACCGGTCAACAAAGTCAACAAGTCAACAAAAGCCTAGTCAACCGGTCAACAAAGTCAACAACTCAACAACCATGTCACCATAATACCTAATTAATATAATTGTTAATCACATATCATATTCTCATTAGGGTTGAGCAAAAAGTCAATAGTCAACTGTCAACGGTCAATAACCCTAATGTGAATCCTCTGCCTCTGTCTCTCCGTCAACTGTGCATACACACCCGCATCCGCGTTCCGAGGAACACGAATACAAAATGGATAAATCCAATCCCAAAAGGTACACTAGGATCTGGGTTAAACCAAAGCCCGCTAGTGTAAACTGTCCGGACACTATACGTGCACAAGTGCACGGATGTGACCGAACCCTGTCGCAAAACCATGTGACCTGCCGCAAAACCATGCGACCTCTACTATTTTGCCTAAAGGCGAATAGCTTTCTGTGTGGGACTCTAAAGAGTCGACCCTACGCTGGCAGTGGGTTTAACCACAGACCGCAAGCGGCACTAGCTGTGCGTAACGGTCCCCAGGTAGAAGCCGACAAGAAGACTGACGAGGTGAAACCCATCTGAACTCCTACTGAACCTGAATGTGACAATCTCTGTACAGTCCGGTCTGTTCGTCTGATACATCGCATGGCGGGCCTAGGGGGCGGTAAACGTCAGTCCCCCAATAGCGGTACAAGTCGTGTCGGAGTGAAGCCCAAAACACCCTGAGATAACACTGGAAGCCTACCAGTATATCTCGTTTGCCCTGGCCAGGGACTACTCGTGTAATGGCTCTCCTAGACACAGCGCGATGTCAACCCCCAATACCGGGAGAGACGAATCCTGTCTAACCGTCACTGCCTCCAAGTGCCTCGGGACTGCACCCAACTACTACCTGTTTGCACGACTCCTTTGAGCCGTGATAGGGTAGTAATCAAAGTGCAGTGGGAACACACTTGAGGCGAAGTGACAGTGTCAAGTCAGCGGATACTCATGTCACCTGGGAACTGATAACAGACGATAGGCATAATACCAACTAGTCAGTTCCCGACGAGTCATGTCCAGTGTACTCGTAACCCAACGAGCACCCGCATACTCTCTCAAGTACGACGTACTGATGGCTGTGGGACAGACCATCTCCCACACTGGGATGAGAAGTGCATACGCTAGTCTACTCCGGAGTATCGATGCCCTGTCTCGATAGTCCTGCGACTAGGGACCTGCATAAGGATGTGCTTATAGATTACCCAGCCCCACTAGTGTAACTGCCATCACATCGCTGGTAATCAAGCAAAGATCCTAAGGGCTCCACTAATGTGTATAAACACATGTACACATTGAAGTAGAGACAAACCAAGTAGCATACTACTATTTTGAGCAAGATTATATATACAAGGTGAATATCCCAAGCTTCCATTAATTAATATACAAACTAGTATGATACAGTAATGGCCCCTAGGGCATATACACTAACAATCTCCCACTTGCACTAAGGCCACGTACTGGCGTATCATAGACCTATCATCTCGATCAGCCGCTCGAACTGAGTCTGGGGCAGGGCCTTGGTGAATGGATCTGCAGTGTTATCTTCTGAATTTTCTCTCTTTACCTCGATCTCCTGGCGATCAATGATCTCCCTGATCAGGTGGAACCGCCTCAAAATGTGCCTGGACTTCTGATGGGACCTGGGTTCCTTTGCTAAAGCTATAGCGCCGTTGTTGTCACAATACAGCGGTATTGGATCAACACTTGTAGGAACCACCTGAAGTTCCGTGAGGAACTTCTTCATCCAGACAGCTTCCTTTGCGGCATCGCAAGCAGCTATGTACTCCGCTTCCATGGTTGAGTCAGCAACGGTTTCCTGCTTGGAACTCTTCCAGCAAACCGCCCCTCCATTGAGGGTAAAGACATAACCCGACATGGACTTGGAATCATCCTTGTCACTCTGGAAGCTGGAGTCAGCAAAGGCCTCAATCTGGAGGTCTTTTCCGCCATACACCAAGAACATCTCCTTAGTCCTTCTCAGGTACTTGAGAATGTTCTTTACTGCTATCCAGTGTTTCTCCCCTGGGTTCGACTGATACCGGCTTACAACGCTCAATGCGTATGCTACATCTGGTCTGGTACATAACATCACATACATAATAGAGCCTACCGCAGATGCGTAGGGTATTGATGACATGCGAGCCCTTTCCAAATCAGTCTTGGGAGACATCTCTTTGGAGAGGGTGATTCCGTGACAAGCCGGTAGATTACCGCGCTTGGAATCTTCCATACTGAATCGTTTCAGTATGGTGTCGATGTACCTTGACTGTGAAAGTCCCAACATCCTCTTAGATCTATCACGATAGATCTGGATCCCCAGAATGTAGTTGGCATCGCCCAGGTCCTTCATGGAGAACCTCTGTGACAAGAATCCTTTGACTGACTGTAGCATAGGAATATCATTTCCTATTAGGAGAATGTCATCGACGTACAAGACGAGGAATACCACATTTCTCCCTACAATCTTACTGTAAATGCATGGTTCATCTGGGTTTTTGACAAAGTCGAATTCTTTGACAGTATCATCAAAGCAGATGTTCCAACTCCGCGATGCCTGCTTAAGTCCATAGATGGACTTGAGCAACTTGCACACTTTACCGCTGCTCCCACTCTGAATGAATCCCTCTGGCTGATCCATATAGACGCACTCTTCCAAATTTCCATTTAGGAAAGTCGTCTTTACGTTCCTCTGCCAGATCTCATAATCGTGGAAGGCAGCAATGGCAAGAAGGATCCGAATGGATTTAAGCATGGCTACCGGAGAAAAAGTCTCGTCATAGTCCAAACCAGGTCTTTGGCGAAAACCCTTTGCAACGAGCCTAGCTTTATAGGTTTCAACCTGCCCATCTACACCAATCTTCTTTCTGAAGATCCATTTGCAGCCTACGGGTTTTACCCCTTCTGGAGCAAAGTCCAAAGTCCAAACTTTGTTGGTGTACATGGACTCCATCTCGGTCCGCATTGCATCCAGCCATTTTACCGAGTCACCGCTCTGAATGGCTTGCTGGAAGCTAGTAGGCTCATCATAATCTATGATACAATCCTCTCTATCCCCGTCTATGAGAAAACCGTAGTATCTCTCGGGCGGATGAGACTGCCTACTACTCCTGCGGAGTGGCGTAGGAATGTCCGGTTCTCCTGAAACGTCTAGTTCATCCAAGCTTTCAGTAACAGCTTGTGGTTCTGGAATTTCTTCCAGTTCTATTGCGCCCCCACTTATCTGATTTTCCAAAAATTCAGTTTCCAAGAAGTGGGCATGCGGAGAAACAAAAACTTTTTGTTCTTCTGCGGAATAGAAAAGATACCCTCTGGAGTTCTTTGGGTATCCCACAAACTTACACAGTACTGAGCGTGCCTCGAGCTTGTCCGCATGCTGCTTTTTTACAAAAGATGGACATCCCAATACCTTAAGATACTTAAGACAGGGTTTCTTCCCACTCCATATCTGATATGGGGTGGTAGGCACAGTCTTGGTTGGAGCCTTGTTCAAGAGATATGCAGTTGCTTCTAGTGCATAACCCCAGAAAGATCGCGGTAACTCAGCCTTACTCATCATGGAACGAACCATATCCAATAGGGTCCGATTCCGCCTTTCCGATACACCGTTGTGTTGTGGTGTGTATGGAGGAGTAAGTTGAGAGAGAATTCCATTCTCTTTTAAGTAGCCCAGAAACTCAGCACTCAAGTATTCTCCACCTCGATCCGATCTTAGAATCTCGATACTTTTGCCGGTTTGGTTTTCAACTTCATTCTTGTATTCTTGAAATTTCCTAAAGGCCTCGGATTTGTGCTTCATTAAGAAGACATGTCCATACCTAGAGAAATCATCTGTGAAAGTAATGAAGTATGAATAACCACTTCGCGCATGTGTAGACATTGGACCACACACATCACTGTGTATGAGTCCCAAGAGCTTGCTCGCTCTTTCTCCGCGTCCAGTGAATGGAGTCTTTGACATCTTTCCCATGAGACAAGATTCACAAGTGGCATAAGACTGATACTCGAACGGATTCAAGTACCCTTCTTTATGTAACTTAGTTAATCGTGTTTCATTAATGTGACCAAGTCTACAATGCCATAAGAAAGCCTGATTTATTTCCGGAGACTTTCTTTTAAGTGTGTTCTGGACACTGAAAATCTGAGCTTGATTTAACACGTATATTCCGTTCTGTAATATACCTGACCCAATCAGAACTTGATTTAGGTGGATGTGTACTAAATCGCTTACAAAAGTAAATTCATATCCTTCCTTAGAAAGTAAGGATACAGATATGATATTACAAGTCGCATCTGGTATATACAAACAGTTACGCAAAATCAATATCTGCCCAGTTGTCAGTCCAAGATGATATTCCCCTACGGATTCAGCATCCATGCTCATTCCGTTAGCAACCCTGAGAGTCATATCACCTTTCCTGATAACCCTACGGTTTCTCAGAGCCTGTAACGAATTACAGATATGAGATCCTGATCCGGTATCTAATACCCAGGAAGTAGGGTTAACTGACATACAGTTCTCAATCACTAACACACTCGAAGCCGAAGCCACAACATGCTTCGAATTCTGGCTACTGGCTTTACAAGCCCTGCAATCTCTCTGCCATAGTTCATTCCCGTTACAATAGGAACATCCCTCTTTAATCATATCCAGTCCCGAAACTTTTGCCCTTCCTTTTCCTTCTTCTTCCCTGGTTTCTTTCAGGGTATAAGCAGAGGGCAGGGACTGTAGAATTAGGTCAGTACTTGACCCATTCTCCAATGTGGTCTCCAGGTCCGTGAGCTTAAAATAGCTGGTCTCTGTAAGGACGTTGCCCCCTACAGATGACCCGACAACCAACCTCGCTTGAAGCAATTCGTTCGAGGTCTCATATCTTGCGATACGAGATTGCTCTCCAGATAAAACTTTGTTATGGAGGAAGATAGAAACCGAGTCCATCTTCTCGTGCTGCCTCTGGTTTGCACCATCAACTGAGGCTAACACAAGGCACTTGGCTTTCGCACAATCCTTTTCCGATGTCCTGCGGATGTGAACATCCGTGACAGGGGAAACTGGACCTGAGACAGCAGGGATTTGATTAGTTAAGAGGTGTCCCAGCTTGTCATGGGCAATGGACATCTGGACAGACCTTTTCCAGTCATAACAGTCAGGTTCAGTCATATTATTATCTAGATGTAACCTAGGTGCAGTCACAGGGTCGCTGCAATTAAGAGAGAGAGAAGAAAACACTCAGCATGATGCTCTTGCAAGTTTAGAGTGGTTTTTAATTTGTCTAAACAGGATGGCTCCCACTGTCTCTCGAATCCCTCCTCAAAACCAAAAAGGAAGAATTAGTCAGGATCAATCCCACCGTACAATACTTGCTTAACCGTTCCGCCAGGCTGGTGTCGGTACTTTGAGGGAGGTTTTCCAACGCTTTCGCGAAGTTCCTTAATTAAATAACCTCTTTTCCCTGTGGGCGTAGCCCCGCTAACACCTTTCTAGACACCTACTTAGTTTATAGCATTGATCGTTAAGTGAGAAATTTCCCGAGGAGTAGCATATACTCACAGTAGGATCGGGATCCAAATATCATCGCGTGACAAAACTGAAGGAATACTACCAGAATCATCAAACTCCATATGGTATGCAACGCTAGCAAGTTTCAGTTCTTTTGAAACTCCCGATGTGGATTTTTGCCCCATGCTCTTATGACCTTGACGAAGGTCAACAAATCATAAGTCACATGTCAAGTTCTACCCGTCATTATCCAGGTTAATTTGAACCCACCCGTATATACCCTTGACGAAGGTCAACAAAGTAATATGACTGTCCCAAACCAACGCATCTATCTATGCTACATATGAACACCCAACAGCTACCAATCACTATGCTTTGACGAAGGTCAACAAACATTGCTTGAATACTATTGAATATTCATACGAAACGACGGAGGGCTACGAATGGTTTTGGCGAAACCTTGAACGTAGTGAACTTGATATAATCGAAGGAACGAAATAGCTTTTAAAAGGAGTGGCTCAAGCTCCGCATTTAAAAGTTAGTTTTGAAACGAACCGAGTGGTTTTTCGAAAGTGTTCCAACGATTTATACTTGGTTTATTTTCTTGCATTAGTTCTTTTAATGCGTGTTTTACTTGCATTAGTTCTTTTAATGCATGTTATACTTGCATTAGTTCTTTTAATGCGTCCCATCATTTAAACCTACCATTGCAGAAAACAACCAAAATATGACGTACGCTTATGCCATTCGCATTCGCCACGGGGCCCCGTCATTACCCGTTAGGTTACTTAACTAATGACAGAGCGGGGGCTGGGCTAGCACGGCTGTAAAACATAAGCAACGCCTAAATAATATCATATATAGATATTTTGCAATGATAGACATTTCAGATCACAGATGAACACATTGGATATACTAGAAACCGGCAATTCGTACGAGCCTGTAACGAAAAGCAGATTACACGGTCACGGTGAATAGCCAAAACCCCACCCAAGACCCCTACGGGTGCGGCAAACTACTCGCCAAGTACCCGAAGCGAAGCAACCTCCCTCATCCCCGTGAGTAGGCCATTCGGCACTTCGGCATACCCGGTAGTTTGTGCACCCCCTCCATGGGTCTATCCTAGGAGCAAAAACAGTAAAAAGAAATTATACAATGACGGCTACAACCCCGACCCGGTTGTGCTGCCATACAAATAATTATTACATCAATTTACAAATTTACAAGAATTGAATGAAAAGAAAACTCTCGTCTCACAACCCCCGACTATTCACCCGCGACAATCCAATGAGTTCATATACACATTCCAATGACATTACAGATCACAGATTTGTATAACCCCCACTAATCGACATATAGCTATTAGTAGACGTTCAATACAAATATCACATTACAGAAAAACCTGTCTGCTAAAGTCTTTTAGAAGTTCGATCAAAAATACGGATTTATAGGCCCCAAAAATAAAATTTTCGTTCTGGAAAATCTGGGCAGAAAATATATATTCCAAAAATCCCAAAAAAACCCCATAAAAACACTGCACCAAACTTGGACCTCGGCCGAGTCAACTCGGCCGCGGATCCGCGGCGGGAGCGTGCACCCGCCGCGATTCCGCGGCTTTTTGACTCGATCGTTGGACCAAATTTGTTGGGTGATCACACAAAAGCCTGAGCCGATTTTTAAGATAAAATTTATCAACTTTTGAACAGAATAAAAATCGGCAGAAACTTGAAAATCTCGGGTTCGTTTCGTGACTTTTCTTTGATCGATCTTCTGGCTACTTTGCTAACATGTTAGATAGAGTTTAACTAGTCTCTGATACCACTGTAAGTCCATGCTACCTCTCCCGGTACTTTCGGGCATGCGGAATTTGGTGAAAACCAATTTTCTTAGAGGTGGTCCCATGGACTTAAAACCCGGATCTTTGTTAAACATCTAACTAACAACCTAACTACGAGTTGCTAACTACTCGGTTAGGGGGTTATACCTTTCTTTTTCTCGAACTCCTTCGTCTTCAAGCTTTGATGGTCGTCCGAATCGGCTTCTCCCCGTCGTCTCCTTGCGTCGAAGATAGATCCACCTGAAAGTCTCAACCTTTGGCTCCTTCTTCGAACTTTGAAGAAACTAGTTCACTCGGTTTGCTAAACCTTATGAACTAGAGTGAGTAGAGAAGAGTTTGTATGGGATTCTATCTATGGTTCTTCGTTCTCAACTCATGAGACAAGTGAACCATAGAGTCAAGAGAGGGAGAGCAAGAGGAGGAAGATGAGAGCTCAAGAACAAGAGAGAGAATGAGCATGAAAGAATGAGAGAAGACTTTTCTCATTTGGCTCTCATAATCCAAAACAATCATAACACATCATATCAATCAAGTATTACGTGATGGTTTAAGCAACCATAGCCATATCATTTCATGCACTTATTTTACACAAAAGAGCAAGCAAGCAAAAGTCTTTGCCATGAAATGATAGCTATAGTTATCATGATGGTCAACTAGTCAAGCCTAGTCAACCAGTCAACAAAGTCAACAAGTCAACAAGTCAACAAAGTCAACAACTCAACAACCATGTCACCATAATACCTAATTAATATAATTGTTAATCACATATCATATTCTCATTAGGGTTGAGCAAAAAGTTAATAGTCAACTGTCAACGGTCAACAACCTTAATGAGAATCCTCCGCCTCTGTCTCTCCGTCAACTGTGCATACACACCCGCATCCGTGTTCCGAGGAACACGAATACAAACTGGATAAATCCAATCCCAAAAGCTACACTAGGATCTGGCTTAAACCAAAGCCCGCTAGTGTAAACTGTCCGGACACTATACGTGCACAAGTGCACGGATGTGACCGAACCCTGTCGCAAAACCATGCGACCTGCCGCAAAACCATGCGACCTCTACTCTTTTGCCTAAAGGCGAATAGCTTTCTGTGTGGGACTCTAAAGACTCGACCCTACGCTGGCAGTGGGTTTAACCACAGACCGCAAGCGGCACTAGCTGTGCGTAACGGTCCCCAGGTAGAAACCGACAAGAAGACTGACGAGGTGAAACCCATCTGAACTCCTACTGAGCCTGAATGTGACAATCTCCGTACAGTCCGGTCTGTTCATCTGATACATCGCATGGCGGGCCTAGGGGGCGGTAACCGTCAGTCCCCCAATAGCGGTACAAGTCGTGTCGGAGTGAAGCCCAAAACACCCTGAGATAACACTGGAAGCCTATCAGTATATCTCGTTTGCCCTGGCCAGGGACTACTCATGTAATGGCTCTCCTAGACACAGCGCGATGTCAACCCCGAATACCGGGAGAGACGAATCCTGTCTAACCGTCACTGCCTCCAAGTGCCTCGGGACTGCACCCAACTACTACATGTTTGCACGACTCCTTTGAGCCGTGGTAGGGTAGTAATCAAAGTGCAGTGGGAACACACTCGAGGCGAAGTGACAGTGTCAAGTCAGCGTACTAAGCTGTACTCATGTCACCTGGGAACTGATAACAGACGATAGGCATAATACCAACTAGTCAGTTCCCGACGAGTCCTGTCCAGTGTATTCGTAACCCAACGAGCACCCGCATACTCTCTCAAGTACGACGTACTGATGGCTGTGGGACAGACCATCTCCCACACTGGGATGAGAAGTGCATACGCTAGTCTACTCCGGAGTATCGATGCCCTGTCTCGATAGTCCTGCGACTAGGGACCTGCATAAGGATGTTCTTATAGATTACCTAGCCCCACTAGTGTGACTGCCATCACATCGCTGGTAATCAAGCAAAGATCCTAAGGGCTCCACTAATGTGTTTAAACACATGTACACATTGAAGTAGAGACAAACCAAGTAGCATACTACTATTTTGAGCAAGATTGTATATACAATGTGAATATCCCAAGCTTCCATTAAGTAATATACAAACTAGTATGATACAGTAACGGCCTCTAGGGAATATACACTAACAGTATGATCAATGTAATCAAATCTGCATGTACGTGGATCCCGTCCACTCGTCACCCAATGACAATAACCATCATGCATGTAAATATCATCAGGATGTGCATGGAAATATGAGGATATAAACCACCAGTGTCCCTCGCAACACATCAAAATCAGGAACTGGAGTGTCTAGCATCAACACTCGAAAACATCATCAAAACTGTGCCCAGCATCGGCACGTAAATCCTCATATATCGGGATCCGTCTGCGGAATCGGCCCTCGGCCCCCAGCAGTACGCCCATATCCATCTATCGACTCTGGTCGGTATCCTCCGGATGACCGCCAGGTCCAACCAATCACCGGTAGGTACTCGTCCACCTCCAGACTCAATCGGCAAAGTCCTTCGATCATCTTGCCGAGGGGAACCATACCGGGCCCACCATGTACCCGCAATCGGCCTCGTCCACTCCACGAATCGGGTTTCACATGTCGCTTTCAGCACCGAGAAAACACATGGTTGACGCATTGAAATATCATATCAAGGGTAACCGGGTTTTTAAAGCAATTACATATTCTCTTTTGAAATACCCACGGTTCCCAAATCCAGAAATATCATGGAAACAGCAACTCTCAATGTGTATAATCAGAAAGCATGATGTATGCGACATGTAAAAGAAATGTAAGCATATCAACAAACACAAGCAATGCAAATAGCATGAATATGCAGAATCGAATAATCAACGCAACAGTAAGGAATCTACCTCAAAAAATTTCTCATGCGGCCTTGCCTTTTTAAATAAGACGAATCGGGGTTTTTTGTAAAATAAGGGCTACGTGTTTTAAGAAAAGATGCAACGTTTGAAAATATCCGTAGAATCCCTTTTGCCTATCTTTAAAATATCCCCGATTCGTTAGTTTTGAAATAGATATGACTCAGGTCTAGTCTAACGCCTACTATGCGAACTACGGACCCAACTATCAAGTCAAACGGGAGGGGTATGGAAACCACCTAAATCTGAGTCGATATACATATATATATATATATATATATATACAATAGTCGGTGATCTTACCTTAATAGTATCACGTACGATACGGTATATCATATAACATCCTCGAGTCATGAGTGCGGATCTAACATCAATATAAAGCTCGTACGGTAAATCGTCGTACGGCATCCCAATAGCTGGGTACGGGTCAATATCACATTATCTCATCACATATCAGGTATCACTACCATCATATCACATAATCTAGGGTACAACTCTAAGTCCAGTACCATCGATACCAATTATATAAATATGAATGTGGGGTAAAACATATGCCCAAAGGCCCGCTAAAACCATATGTCGCATCTCAAATACGAACTCTGTCATATCGCCGAATCTCACGGCCTCAATCAAACCCCATCGACTCATCTCAATCCCACGTATCATCCTCAAATCCCGTATATGAACACATAGTCCCATACCCATGTGTAGATATACACACCTCCATATGCGTACAGATAAATGAAAGAATGTATGCAAGTATATGTGTACGTGTATGTGTGGGTGCAACCACTACTCTAGGGTTTCGCACTATACTAAACCAATACATCCTTATCATAAATAATTCCATTATTACCATCAATAATCTTAAACAACACATAATAAATATACGTGTGTATACGTATTCGTATACATCACCACGGACTGCGGGGGTGCTATAGGCCATCCACCCGACTTCTCCCCGTAGATATAAATCTACCCACCTCGCTTCTCGTGTGCCGAAGCCGATGTCGCCATCTTCATCTTCTTCGCTTCAACATCACGTAGGGTACATACAAGTATATGACAACGCTAAAGCACATAAAAATCACAATGGAAACCAAAATAGCACACGCTACTCGCATAGGTAAAAACCTATCGTCTCGCATGTAAACACGATCAATATCCACTTGTCGTTGACGTCCAAACGCCACCCAACAGAAACGAATCACCAAATACCAAAATCCATGCTAAAACAAGTCGTAAACTATGCGCCAACATAGGAAAATCAATCCAGATTTTACCCTAGATGGAATCAGACAAAATTGCACATGCCATGGGTCAAGACTACTGGAAATAGGGCCATGCACCAAAAACGAGGCCAAACCCCCCTGCTCTGGCCGCAATTTGCGGCCAGATGGGATTTATCTGCGGCCGGGAATTGGAGTTTGGGGCTAGGGTTTGGTGTGGTGTTTCCAGGGTGCCTGCACATCTCACTGTCAACTTAATTTTATCTTAGAGGTCTCGGGGTGATAGAAGATTCCTAAATACGATCACAGATTCACAGTTTTTCCCCGACATCGTCTCATAAATCCGTATTCTGTGTTTTAGCTTCAGGTTTGGTCTAATCTATCATCACACCACGGGTTCTAGGGTCACCACAAACCTCAATTTCATCTTTGATTTCAGATCTAACTTAAACCCTAACTTGAAGTTTCACAAGTCCATCAAATGACACCATATCAACATGAAACTAGTATGGATGCAATAAGAATTGAAATACTATTCTAATAGGTGCAGAATTTACCTCCTTTGGCAACTCAAGAAAATTCTTGAGTTGCTTAAAGTCCTCCAAATCCATTCTTGCTAGGTTCAATGTGTAGCTAGTGAGCTCGGGAACAAGTTTTTTGAAATGGGAATAGGATTTTGGGGTTGTATTCATAGTGGATCTTGGTTGAAGAGGGACTAGGAAGAAGAGGGAGCAGCAGCAGCAGCAGCTCTTCTTGAAGAGGGGAGAAAAAATGAGAAGGGAAATGATGGGGGGCATGGGTCAAACGAGGTTTGACCTTGTCTTTCTCTCTCATCATCATACTTACCTTTTCTTTTCTTTTCTTTTCCTTTTCTTCTCCCACCATGGTGAACCCTAAGCATCCATGCACCCAAAACATGTAACAAGTGTAACAAGTGTGGAAAATGATATGTGCACATTTTTACACAAAAATGCCAAAAATCCGATTAGCGATTTTTAATCGCGATTAACACTAAATTAGCATATAACTAATCATAAAAACTTAAAAATGGCATAATTCCATAAAATACCCTATTTTAGAATTTTCCATAATTTTTCCCCATTTATTTGTATTTAATTATACCGGAATATTAAAATATTCATTAAAATAATATTAAATTATAAAAATTCCCAAAAATAATATTTTATTATTTTGGAAACGTTACAATCTACCCCGCTTAAAGAAATTCGGTCCCCGAATTTAAATTTAAACCCCCAAATACTAAAATATTTCGATACAAATTCTAAGTCGCCGGGGCTCCGAATCATCAATACATAAAACATCATAGCGCAATGCATGCGCATGAGTACTAAGTAGATAACTTGAAAGCAAAACTCTGTCAAGCATCCCGCAATCATCGGAGTCATGGTAAAGACACAAATGTCAAATCCAATACAAAACCTATATGATATAGATCAGAACTATACATGTAGACATCCTATCTATACATGTGAATAGCTGATGTAAATGCATGCCAAATCTTTTTAAGTCGCTGTGTGATGCGCATAACACTGCACAGTGGCGGACGTTTTTCATAAGAAAATAACCATATATGTATATATCATTTGTTTACTATGTACGTTCCGCCGTTTTGAAAACAATTTAGATGGGTTTCCTTGTTTTTAAAACGTTTCGTGTCATATCGGGCACGTAGGTATATATGCTGAGACAATAGCTCGCTTTTTGGAAATCTCTTCGATAACTATCAATGCATGCAAAATATATCCAGGTACTGTCCTCTGACTAGTCCTGCTAAGTACCAAAACAAATATCAAATATCATAAAAATGTACTGCTCCAAAAGGAATAAATCCCAAAAATGCACATAACACCACCCTGTGCGTCTGGTGCGCACGGAAATCAAAATCCATATATGTGCCATACAGGTGCACAAAACAACATCTAGGTGCAACGGGTGTGCACGAAGAATCTGTCATAGGCAACGTGTGTGCCTGACGGCCAAATCAGATGCATCTGACATACACGAAGAATCTCGATTTAGTGCATCTGGTGTGCACCAAAATCGTATCTCAAAACATGCGCCCAACATGCGCGAAAATCGAAATCGGTGCATCCATCATGCACGAATGAAAATCTAAACCCTGCGCACTCAACATGCGTGGAACCACGGAATCCAATAGCAATGCCGAACATGCGCAAGTCTAGTCAAAAGCACGGAGTGCAGCATCATAAATATCAGGGTCAAAGTCGACGATATACAATGCGGCTCAATCAAAATCAAGTGTGCCGTGATGGAAAATCTCACAACCGTGTGCATCAGCGTGCATAAATCAAATCAAAACACTAAAAGTGCTTGAAAACTATGCTGGAAGCGTAAATCAAATCGCCGGCATAAAATAGGCATGAAATCACAATCAATACCTCAAGAATAATAACTATGAGCAAGGTATAAATACCCAGTAAGTGCAACCATGGTGTACAAAATAAAAAATCATGGCACTCAACCATCAGGACCAAATCATACGAATAGATCGCCCAAAATACCGAAATCCAAAGTGACGGATACGTGATAATCGAATCACAAAATCACAAATCAAAAATACCATCGTTGGTATATCCTCCTTTGAAGTCGAGAAGGTGTCGGTACATCCAATGCTAGCGGCGTAAGATATCTACTTGCCTCATGCTCGCGGCTGGCGTCCTCTGCCTCTGGTTCCTTATCTTCCCTGTGGATTACCAATCTCGCAATCCATCGGCTCATCGGCTCTGTCAGGTGTGCTAACGGAAACGATTCCTTTCTGGCACCTCTCTGTTCATCTCTCGGTCAATCCTCACGACCGCTCGTAAAGCAGCACATCTCTGGCGCCGACCTCTGGTCCTCTGAATGCACATGACACATCTGCTCCTGGTGCAAATCTTATTGCAGCAGTGTACTGGAAGGAACCTGCTCAAGGTCTCTTCTGATCTCGCCTAGGCCATAATGTACGGAGGCTGGTATTCTGGTATAATATTTTCTCGCTCTCTGGACATCTGCGTCCTCAGTACAATATCTACTCGGAAGTTGGTCGCATCCCGGCGCCTCTGTATGCATATCCGACCTTTAATCTTAACGTGGAGTAGTAACAGCTCGTCTGTATCTCGCACGAACTTCTTGTCCCGCTTGTCTGTATCATCGACCATTTCGACGCCGCGTCTTTATCTGCGCCCTGCAATGTCCTCGGCTACGGTCCATCCGAATTCTCTCACACGGACTCGAAATCACGAACTCGGTATCTTCATCACTCAGTAGAAGATATCTAGCGGAACACGTCCTAAGCGTGTGTATCGCATCTCTAATGTCAGCAGAGTGATACGTCATCTCGTCGAAATCTCGTGCGAACTATTTACTCCACTTGCACCAATGTCGACTGATTCGGACCCATCTACTCGTGGCTGCATGGACTACGCTCCAACGGCTATGCTCGTATCTGGAGTCTCCCAAGCAGTGTCCCATCACCATATCCGAAAGATGTCAAACCATCCGATCGACTCGTCAGAACCTTATAATTCTCCAAGAGCTCAACACCTTGGGTACAGTTTAATAGTATCGAGTACATACCACATCATCGGTGGTCCAGCCGTAGAAGGTCAAACCCAAGCCTCACTAATGGCGCCGCGGAACTGCCGCAAACCCTAAGGTTCAAAGGCTTTCGCACGGTCATTATGTCGAGTTAGGGTTTCATTCTTCTAGAGGGTCCATAGAATCGCTTGCATGTCTTTCCGAATACTTTAAACTTGGAAAATGGGTTCCTGACATTCGATCGTCTCAATCGACTCTCAACGAATCTGCGTGAAGTCGTCTCTAGCTGGCATCAATCTACATGATGACCTCGCATCGGGGTAAGCGAACGAACCACATGTCCTAGTCATACATCATCGGTAGCTAGCGACTCACCATCATATCTCTAAGTATATGCTCAAGCTGTAGTAGCTCCAACATCTGGGGCGATATCTCGTCATTTTCAGCAACAATTGGCTCATTCGTCGGTATGCTGAACAGCGCCTCAATCATCATGAATACGCGATATATCAATGGTCAACACATCCTGGCTGGCCTCTATCAGTGGCTCAATCCTCTGGTACCGATCGGTAAGCCCGAGAAATCTCGTAAAAGCGATCAATCAAACACTCATGGCGCGAAAACACAATAAGACGACGCCTCTATATGCAATAGTACGTCTCTAGAATCACGCCCTGGTCAGTCCTCGTCCATGACGAGCTCATGCTGACGCAACTCGAGCCGTAGCTCACTCTGCCCGTGCAATCGTGGCAGCAAAATCATAACCATTATTGATGAGGATAGATCATAGGAATGAATATAATACTGTGCAAGGAAATGTACATCCTAAGGTTTCTTAAGGGGAGTGGCGTGTCGTAAATATGCCGCGGAACATACGTACGGTACGTCACTCTACTCAAGCTACCTACTCCATCAACCAAGGGTCATCCTATGAGACGAAAGTTCGGGTATAATACCCCCTCGACTAAGTCTAAGTTCTGTAAGGTCAAGCCTAAGTTCCGTATATATAAACGCTCAAGGCTCTACATAGTCAAACTTAGACTCGAACAAAGGTTAACCTAGCGCTCTGATACCAACTTTGTCACGACCCGAAAGAGCCCGTGGCTGGCCCTTGAATCCTATGAAGTCTATAGGACTCCATCTGATCCAAGTAAGCCAAAAGACCAGAAATCTAAAACCATTTAAGGAGTAAATAAAGGAACTGGTTTTTAATAAGTAAAGAAGCATGTTTGAAATCAAAGTTTTCAAATAACTAAGCAGAAATTGCATCTTAAAAAAGTGTAGTCTTTTTTGAAAATTTCGGCAGAGTTTCGTTTCTAAAAACTGGCCCCGAACGGGGTACAACAAGAATAATATATATGAAATGATAAAATGCATCCCCAAGCGGGAGCTAGCTCTTCGTCAATCGACGGTCACAACCACGCAAGCAATAATAATATACAACGCCAAAGGGCGAGGATCAAAACCCAAAAAGAAACCCAAAACAGCCAGAAAACCATAATACTACAAGCGTGACTCTAAGATCGAAATAATACATCACTGTGTCTAAGTCTGAAACAATATACAAGTTTTGGTTAAGGGAATTTCAAGATACAATGAATAATACATGTACAATGGCGGTTTTGATACAAAAGAACCCACCTACCGAAGCAAGTCACCCGTATGGAAGCAGTGTGCCAGAAAAGCCGCTATGGAATCTGTACGGCAAAAACCTACAAGAACTGTGGCACAACGGGGGTGAGTTGCCAACTCATGAATAGAAAATATCTACAAGCAGAGATCGAATGTATAACCCATCCTAGGTCAGTACAATCAGATATATGTAAACTTCAATATGAATAAGTCTGCAGCATGCTAAACTGGCAATGTAATCTCTAAACATGAGTGTAGTGCCTCAGGTAATAGCATATCATAAATATGAGGTATGATCAATGTAATAAAATCTGCATGTACGTGGATCGCGTCCACTCGTCACCCAATGACAATAACCATCATGCATGTAAATATCATCAGCATGTGCATGGAAATATGAGAATATAAACCACCTGTGTCCCTCGCGACACGTCAAAATCATGGAACCGGAATGTCCAGCATCGACACTCGAAAACATCATGAAAACTGTGCCCAGCATCGGCACGTAAATCCTCATATATAAAGCTCCGTTTGCGGAATCGGCCCTCGGCCCCCAGCAGTACGCCCATATCCATCTATCGACTCTGGTCAGTATCCTCCGGATGACCGCCAGGTCCAACGAATCACCGGTAGGTACTCGCCCACCTCCAAGCTCAATCGGCAAAGTCCTTCGAACATCTTGCCGAGGGAAACCATACCGGGCCCACAATGTACCCGCAATTGGCCCCGTCCACTCCTCGAATCGGGTTTCACATGTCGCTCTCAGCACCGAGAAAACACATGGTGGACGCACTGAAATATCATATCAAGGGTAACCGGGTTTTTAAAGCAATTACATAATCTCTTTTGAAATACCCACGGTTCCCAAATCCAGAAATATCATCGTAACAGCAACTCTCAATGCGTATAATCAGAAAGCATGATGTATGCGACATGTAAAAGAAATGTAAGCATATCAACAAACACAAGCAATGCAAATAGCATGAATATGCGGAATCGAATAATCAACGCAACAGTAAGGAATCTACCTCAATAAATATCTCATGCGGCCTTGCCTTTTTAAATAAGACGAATCGGGGTTTTTGGTAAAATAAGGGCTACGTGTTTTAAGAAAAGATGCATCGTTTGAAAATATCCGTAGAATCCCTTTTGCCTATCTTTAAAATATCCCCGATTCGTTAGTTTTGAAATAGGTATGACTCGGGTCTAGTCTAACGCCTACTATGCAAACTACGGACCCAACTATCAAGTCAAACGGGAGGGGTATGGAAACCACCTATATCTGAGTCGATATACATATATATATATATATATATATACAATAGTCGGTGATCTCGCCTCAATAGTATCACGTACGATACGGTATATCATATAACATCCTCGAGTCATGAGTGCGGATCTAACATCAATTTAAAGCTCGTACGGTAAATAGTCGTACGGCATCCCAATAGCTTGGTACAGGTCAATATCACATTATCTCATCACATATCAGGTATCGCTACCATCATATCACATAATCTAGGGTACAACTTTAAGTCTAGTACCATCGATACCATCTATATAAATATGAATGCGGGGTAAAACACATGCCCAAAGGCCCGCTAAAACCATCATGTCGCATCTCAAATACGAACTCTGTCATATCGCCGAATCTCACGGTCTCAATCAAACCTCATCGACTCATCTCAATCCCACATATCATCCTCAAATCCCGTATATGAACACATAGTCCCATACCCATGTGTATATATACACACCTCCATATGCGCACAGATAAATGAAAGAATGTATGCAAGTATATGTGTACGTGTATGTGTGGGTGCAACCACTACTCTAGGGTTTTGCACTATACTAAACCAATACATCATTATCATCAATAATTCCATTATTACCATCAATAATCTTAAACAACACATAATAAATATACGTGTGTATACGTATTCGTATACATCACTACGGACTGCGGGGGTGCTATACGCCATCCACCCGACTTTTCCCTGTAGATATAAATCTACTCACCTCGCTTCTCGTGTACCGATGCCGATGTCGCCATCTTCATCTTCTTCGCCTCAACATCACGTAGGGTACCTATAAGTATATCACAATGCTAAAGCACATGAAAATCACATCGGAAACCAAAACAACACACGCTACTCGCATAGGTAAAAACCTATCGTCTCGCTTGTAAACACGATCAATATCCACTTGTCGTTGACGTCCAAACGCCACCCAACAGAAACGAATCACCAAATACCAAAATCCATGCTAAAACAAGTCGTAAACCATGCGCCAACATAGGAAAATCAATCCAGATTTTACCCTAGATGGAATCAGACAAAATTGCACATGCCATGGGTAAAGAATACTGGAAATAGGGTCATGCACCAAAAACGAGGCCAAACCCCCCTGCTCTGGTCGCAATTTGCGGCCAGATGGGATTTATCTGCGGCCGGGAATAGGAGTTGGGGGCTAGGGTTTGGTGTGGTGTTTCCAGGGTTCCTGCACATCTCACTGTCAACTCAATTTTATCTTAGAGGTCTCGGGGTGATAGGAGATTCCTAAATACGATCACAGATTCACAGTTTTTCCCCGACATCATCTCATAAATCTGTATTCTGTGTTTTAGCTTCTGGTTTGGTCTAATCTATCATCACAACAGGGGTTCTAGGGTCACTACAAACCTCAATTTCATCTTTGATTTCAGATCTAACCTAAACCCTAACTTGAAGTTTCACAAGCCCATCAAATGACACCATATCGACATGAAACTAGTATGGATGCAATAAGAATTGAAATACTCCTCTAATAGATGCAGAATTTACCTTCTTTGGCAACTCAAGAAAATTCTTGAGTTGCTTAAAGTCCTCCAAATCCATTCTTGCTAGGTTCAATGTGTAGCTAGTGAGCTCGGGAACAAGTTTTTTGAAATGGGAATAGGATTTTGGGGTTGTATTCATGGTGGATCTTGGTTGAAGAGGGAGTAGGAAGAAGAGAGAGAAGGAGCAGCAGCAACTCTTCTTGAAGAGGGGAGAAAAAAATGAGAAGGGAAATGATGGGGGGCATGGGTCAAAAGAGGTTTGACCTTGTCTTTCACTCTCATCATCATACTTAGTTTTTCTTTTCTTTTCTTTTCCTTTTCTTCTCCCACCATGGTGAACCCTAAGCAACCATGCACCCAAAACATGTAACAAGTGTAACAAGTGTGGAAAATGATATGTGCACATTTTTGCACAAAAATGCCAAAAATCCGATTAGCGATTTTTAACCGCGATTAGCACTAAATTAGCATATAACTAATCATAAAAACTTTAAAATGGCATGATTCCATAAAATACCCTATTTTAGAATTTTCCATAATTTTTCCCCATTTATTTGTATTTAATTATACCGGAATATTAAAATATTCATTAAAATAATATTAAATTATAAAAATTCCCGAAAATAATATTTTATTGTTTTGGAAACGTTACAATCTACCGCCCTTAAAGAAATTCGGTCCCCGAATTTAAATTTAAACCCCCAAATACTAAAATATTTCGATATAAATTCCAAGTCGTCGGGGCTCCGAATCATCAATACATAAAACATCATAGCGCAATGCATGCGCATGAGTACTGAGAAGATAACTCGAAAGAAAAACTCCGTCAAACATCCCGCAATCATCGGAGTCATGGTAAAGACACAAATGTCAAATCCAATACAAAACCTATATGATATAGATCAGAACTATACATGTAGACATCCAATCTATACATGTGAATAGCTGATGTAAATGCATGGCAAATCTTTTTAAGTCGTTGTGCGATGCGCATAACACTGCACAGTGGCGGACTTTTTTCATAAGAAAATAACCATATATGTATATATCTTTTGTTTACTATGTACGTTCCGCCGTTTTGAAAACAATTTAGAAGGGTTTCCTTATTTTTAAAACGTTTCGTGTCATATCGGGCACGTAGGTATATATGTTGAGACAATAGCTCGCTTTTTGGAAATCCCTTCGATAACTATCAATGCATGCAAAATATATCCAGGTACTGTCCTCTGACTAGTCCTGCTAAGTACCAAAACAAATATCAAATATCATAAAAATGTACTGCTCCAAAAGGAATAAATCCCAAAAATGCACATAACACCACCCGGTGCGTTTGGTGCGCACGGAAATCCAAATCCATATATGTGCCATACAGGTGCACAAAACAACATCTAGGTGCAACGGGTGTGCACGAAGAATCTGTCGTAGGTAACGTGTGTGCCTGACGGCCAAATCAGTTGCATGTGACATGCACGAAGAATCTCGATTTAGTGCATCTGGTGTGCACCAAAATCGTATCTCAAAACATGCGCCCAACATGCGCGAAAATCGAAATCGGTGCATCCATCATGCACGAAGGAAAATCTAAATCCTGCGCACTCAACATGCACGGAACCACGAAATCCAATAGCAACGCCGAACATGCGCAAGTCTAGTCAAAAGCATGGAGTGCAGCATCATGAATATCAGGGTCAAAGTCGACGATATACTATGCGGCTCAATCAAAATCAAGTGTGCCGTGATGGAAAATCTCACAACCGTGTGCATCAGCGTGCACAAATCAAATCAAAACACTAAAAGTGCTTGAAAACTATGCTGGAAGCGTAAATCAAATCGCCGGCATGAAATCACAATCAATACCTCAAGAATAATAAGTATGAGCAAGGTATAAATACCCAGTTAGTGCAACCATGGTGCACAAAATCAAAAATCATGGCACTCAGCCATCAGGACCAAATCATACGAATAGATCGCCCAAAATACCGAAATCCAAAGTGACGGATATGTGATAATCGAATCACAAAATCACAAATCAAAAATACCATCGTTAGTATATCCTCCTTCGAAGTCGAGAAGGTTTCGGTACATCCAATGCTAGCGGCGTAAGATATCTACTTGCCTCATGCTCGCGGCTGGCGTCCTCTACCTCTGGTTCCTTATCTTCCCTGTGGACTACCATTCTCGCAATCCATCCGCTCATCGGCTCTGTCAGGTGTGCTAACGGAAACGATTCCGTTCAGGCACCTCTCTGGTCATCTCTCGGTCATTCCTCACGACCGCTCGTAAAGCAGCACATCTCTGGTGCCGACCTCTGGTCCTCTGAATGCACATCACACATCTGCTCCTGGTGCAAATCTTATTGCAACAGTGTACTGGAAGGAATCCTGCACAAGGTCTCTTCTGATCTCGCCTAAGCCAAACTGTACGGAGGCTAGTATTCTGGCATAATATTTTCTCGCTCTCTGGACATCTGCGTCCTCAGTACAACATCTACTCGGAAGCTGGTCGCATCCCGGCACCTCTGTATGCATATCCGACCTTTAATATTAACGGGGAGTAGTAACTGCTCGTCTGTATCTCGCATGAACTTCTTGTCCCGCTTGTCTGTATCATCGACCATTTCGACGTCGCGTCTCTATCTGCGCACTGCAATGTCCTCGGGTACGGTCCATCCGAAGTCTCTCACACGGACTTGAAATCACGAACTCGGTATCTTCATCACTCAGTAGAAGATATCTAGCCGAACACGTCCTCAGCATGCGTATCGCATCTCTAATGTCAGCAGAGTGATACGTCATCTCGTCGAAATCTCGTGCGAACTATTTACTCCACTTTCTCCAATGTCGACTGATTCGGACTAGTCTACTCGTGGCTGCATGGACTACGCTCCAACGGCTATGCTCGTATCTGGAGTCTCCCAAGCAGTGTCCCATCACCATATCCGAAAGATGTCGAACCATCCGATCGACTCGTCAGAACCTTATAATCCTCCAAGAGCTCAACACCTTGGGTACAGTTTAAAAGTATCGAGTACATACCACATCATCGGTGGTCCAGCCGTAGAAGGGCAAACCCAAGCCGCACTAATGGCACCGCGGAAATGCCGCAAACCCTAAGGTTCAAAGGCTTTCACACGGTCATTATGTTGAGTTAGGGTTTCATTCTTCTAGAGGGTCCATAGAATCTTTTGCATATCTTTCCGAATACTTTGAACTTGGAAAATGGGTTCCTGACATTCGATCGTCTCAATCGACTCTCAACGAATCCGCGTGAAGTCGTCTCTAGCTGGCATCAATCTACCTGATGACCTCGCATCGGGGTAAGCGAACGAACCACATGTCCTAGTCATTCATCCTCGGTGGCTAGCGACTCACCATCATATCTTTAAGTATATGCACAAGCTGCAGTAGCTCCAACATCTGGGGCGATATCTCGTCATTTGCAGCAACAATTGGCTCATTCGTCGGTACGCTGAACAGTGCCTCAATCATCATGAATAAGCGATATATCAATGGTCATCACATCCTGGCCGGCCTCTATCAGTGGCTCAATCCTCTGGTACCGATCGGTACGCCCGAGAAATCTCGTAAAAGCGATCAGTCAAACGCTCATGGCGCGAAAACACAATAAGACGACGCCTCTATATGCAATAGTACGTATCTGGAATCACGCCCTGGTCAGTCCTCGTCCACGACGAGCTCATGCTAACGCAACTCGAGCCATAGCTCACTCTGCCCGTGCAATCGTGGCAGCAAAATCATAACCAGTATTGATGAGGATAGATCATAAGAATGAATATAATACCGTGCAAGTAAATGTACATCCTAAGATTTCTTAAGCGGAGTGGCGTGTCGTAAATATGCCGCGGAACATACGTATGGTTCGTCACTCTACTCAAGCTACCTACTCCATCAACCAAGGGTCATCCTATGAGACGAAAGTTCGGGTTTAATACCCCCTCGACTAAGTCTATGTTCTGTAAGGTCAAGCCTAAGTTCCGTATATACAAACGCTCTAGGCTCCACATAGTCAAACTTTGACTCGAACCAAGGTTAACCTAGCGCTCTGATACCAACTTTGTCACGACCCGAAAGAGCCCGTGACTGGCCCTTGAATCCTATGAAGTCTATAGGACTCCATCTGATCCAAGTAAGCCAAAAGCCCAGAAATCTAAAACCATTTAAGGAGTAAATAAAGGAACTGGTTTTTAATAAGTAAAGAAGCATGTTTGAAATCAAAGTTTTCAAATAACTAAGCCGAAAATGCATTTTTAAAAAGTGTAATCTTTTCTGAAAATTTCGGCAGAGTTTCCTTTCTAAAAACTGGCCCCGAACGGGGTACAACAAGAATAATATATATGAAATGATAAAAGGCATCCCCAAGCGGGAGCCAGCTCTTCGTCAATCGACGGTCACAACCACGCAAGCAATAATAATATACAACGCCAAAGGGCGAGGATCAAAACCCAAAAAGAAACTCAAAACAGCCAGAAAACCATAATACTACAAGCGCGACTCTAAGGTCGAAATAATACATCACTGTGTCTAAGTCTGAAACAATATACAAGTTTTGGTTGATGGAATTCTAGATACAATGAATAATACATGTACAATGGCGGTTCTGATACAAAAGAACCTACCTACCAAAGAAAGTCACCCGTATGGAAGCAGTGTGCCAGAAAAGCCGCTATGGAATCTGTACGGCAAAAACCTGCAAGAACTGTGGCACAACGGGGGTGAGTTGCCAACTCATGAATAGAAAATATCTACAAGCAGAGATCGAATGTATAACCCATCCTAGGTCAATACAATCAGATATATATAACCTCAATATGAATAAGTCTGCAGCATGCTAAACTGGCAATGTAATCTCTATACATGAGTGTAGTGCCAAATGCTCGTGCCAGTGCCTCAGGTAATAGCATATCATAAATATGAGGTATGATCAATGTAATCAAATCTGCATGTACGTGGATCGCGTCCACTCGTCACCCAATGACAATAACTGTAACGTTTTAGAAATGGTTTTGCGAATTTTTCCGTTTTAGGGCAAAATTGTCGGTATTTTCCGTTTTAACCCGATTTCGATCAAACGTCCGTATAAGCTTGCCGGCACCTTTTTTAGCTAAAATAAAGCTTGTGCGCGAACTTTAGGGGTATTTGGGAGGTTTTAGTTCAGATAGAATTTTTCCCAAATAAAATATTATTTTAAGCGATATTTGGTGCACGTAAATCGGGAAATTTCTTCTAAAAGAAAATTTTTGGAAATCATCACTACAATTATTTTAGAACCTTCGTTTTAAATATCTAGATTTTTTTTTGGTCAAAGGATTTATTTTTTTAAAAGAAAAAGAAAAGAAATTGAATAAAAGGTGGCATTTTTGCATTAAATGTGCATTAATTGTTTTCTTTTGCTAGAAAATTCCACACACTTCACCAAAAATCCCCCCATTCTTCCCTTGGCCTGCCCTTCCCTTCCCCTTCCTGCCCTTCATCATTCCCACCCCTTTTCAACTCTTTTTGCATCAAATAAATCATGAAAAAGCCAAATAAAATCACAAAAATTCAAATATAATCATTTTCCTTCACTAATCCTTCTTGGATCTTAAATAAAGCTTGGTTTTTGATGCTAAGATGTTGGATTAAGTTTCATTTTGTGTTCTTGGGGAGGTATAATTCTTACCTTAATCCTTTTATATTTGCTTTAATCTTATTCTAGCTAATTTAGTTAGCTAATTATGTGTTTAGTTTAGTTTTTAAATTATGATTAATTCATTTATATTCGGTTTAAGAAATTCATGTTAGGGTTAAATTTTGTTTAAGTGTTTAGTGTTCATTTGAAGTGCTAATTTTTGTTTTGGAGAAGATTAACCTAGTAGAAGATGTTAATTTTTGCTTTGAACACTTTGTTTAATTATGCAATTAGCTTACTAGGTTTTTGCTAAAACATAATTAGCGAGTGTTAAAAATTTAGAAATGGTTTAGATAGCTTAGTTAAGCTATTATAAGGTGTTTGTAATCACTAGATATGCGTTAGCTTGAAACTAGTGCGAAATATTGCGATAGGTTGCTTACTAGGTTTCGGGGTTTTTCCGACATGGGTTCGATTGGTCGTTGCGAGGTTATATCTATTGTATTCCTCGTAATTTTTGTGTTGTGTTGCGCGATCGGGACGATCGGGGTCTAGACTTAGTGTTTTTTCGTTTAGCGACCCCAATTAGGGTTTTTGGCCGATGTCGTGCGCGATAGATGCGCTAAGCGCGCAGTGTAATTTTCCGGGCGTTTTCATCGCGTTTCGTTGTCTTTTCGTCATTGTATGATATTTTCTTATGTGATGTGTTTGTGAAATTTTAGGTTCGCAAGCGGGGACTTCGGACGCTACGACAAGGGAAAACAGGTGGTAGGCTTCGCTTAGCCAGGAGCGTTGGTGAGTAGATTTAACATCTACAGGGGAATCGCCCGCATGGCGTTATGCGTCTGGGCTAGAGATGTTATTTCTGTCGCCTATTCTATGTCATATTTAGAATTGCTCATTTACCCTATTACTTAGAAATTGTTGTGCTTGGACTAGTATCCTCAGGACACTGCACATATTATTGACGATTCATGTTGCACGAGCACTGATTGTATGCTACACACACCGTCAATAATTGCCATGTCACGCACAACCCACCTATAGATATGATATTGCTTGGTTAGGGACATTGCGACTTTGATTCATATTTCTTTAGGCATTGACTTATAGCATACCTGTATATCCATATGCTTTCACATATGCCTTCACATACTTACGTGTTAGATACCTGTATACCTATAGAGTATCGTACCATTAGTGATAGGTACATACACACTTTATGTCATAGCTACTGGTATACTTTTAACACATACTTCACTTATACCCAGGGGGTATACTACATAATTACTTATAGGTAGATACATATATCTTGCTATACCTTTATGTTGCACATATATCTGGTTATAACTACATGTTTACCTTTACTTGATATTATTTAAGAATTGGAGATATTAGGAACCGCGTGATATTTATATTAACTGGTTGCAGTTAATTAGCGGCTTTTCCATTATACGCTTACATTACAGTTTATATTGCGTATACTTTATTCATGGATTTTCGCATTGAGATATGGATTTTTCAAGATGTTTTCTGAATTTGGGAACCGTGGTAGTTCATGAAATTATGCATTATTTGAAAAACCCGGTTTCCCTTGTAATGATATTTCAGCAGCCACCATGAGATTTATCGGTTCAGATTATATACCCGATTCGAGGAGAGGGAGGCACCGTCTGTGGGTATATGGTGGGGCCCGGAGGTACCCCGAAGCAAGAACGATGTCGTGGTGCTAGGCGATGAGGCTTAGGGGAACCATACCTACCGGTGACAGGACCTATGACTCAGCGGCTATCATGTGGATACCGACGAGAGTCATGTACGTATGGATACGTCGAGAGGCGAGGGTCAGAGCTAGGCACTCGAGCTTTCGGGATAGCGTATGATACGTACCTATGAGGATGTTAGTCTTGGAGACGGCATCTGATAGATCAGTATTTCTGTGTCGATACTTGGCACATTGGTTTCATGATATTTCTAATTACTCCTTTGTATATATAACAAGGGATTGAGCCGCTGTTATATATACCCTTACACCAATATTAGTGGAATGGGACGCTAATATATGTGTATTGACTTTAATTATATACATCATCATATTTATTGATGCAAATATACCTAGAATGTAAAAGACTCATTGACATTGGATTTAGGACATTGGAGAGTTCACTTGATGTTGTACATTCGATATACGTGAGATATACTTGATATTATACATACGAGATATGTGAGATCCACTTGATGTTGTACATTCGATATATGTGAGATATACTTGATGTTGTACATACGAGATAGGTGAGATCTACTTGCTGCTGTGCATTCGGGATATACGAAATATACTTGATATTATGAAATTGAGGAGATGTGGTACTTAGATAATATGAGAGCTAATTTGGGGGCTGATTTGAGGAATTGGGATTCGATTTGTCTTGCTGGATTATGATCCTACCACGATTTCAGGATTTCGTGGGAATAACATATTTCACTCCATACCTCACTTTTATCTGTTAGTGCACTGCTTTATGTATTAGTAGTACATGTTAGTGTACCTTTCATGTTGTTGCACATTTATATTCTCATATCTCTATTGCATGGTTATTGCATACTGTTGTCATATCATTATTGCTTTATATATATTGGTTGTACCTGCTAGTGTACTTTCCATTATTCTGCATTCATATGACATGTTATTACTGGTAATTGAATATCTTAGATTCACGCTGTACGTGCATACTTGCGATTACCTGCATATGTTATTTACTATTCACGAGTTGGCAACTCACCCCCATTGTGCCACAGTGTTTGCAGGTGTTTCTCAGGATAGTCAGAGGCAGGCTATTTCCATCCTTCTTATCATCTTTTGCTACGGATACCGCATCAGCTCACAGTGTGCAGTTTGCTTAGGTGGGTTTTGTGGTTATTCGTTGTGTTGTATATTCGTTGTATCCCTGTACTCTCCATCTATTACTTTCATGTTTGACTTAGAGACTTGGTGAGGACGATTTTGTATATTATTTGTGACTTGTTGTCTTTTATACAGTTTCCTTTCTATCGTCTTTTATTTCTTCGCTACGGCGTCGTATACTTGTTGTGGTGGTTGTTTTCTGCCTTTGGGCGTGTATTTTCTCCCGTTTGTGGATGCTTTATTTAGATTTATGTTGTACCCATTTTTGGGGCTAGTTTTTACAAAGGAGGCGCTGCCAAAATTTTAAAGAAAGAAAATTGGGCTTTTAAAGAATTTGGGTTGAGATTTCAAATGTTTCAAAACTCCTATTATCTTTTCTTGTTTTTTTTATGGTTTAGATTTCTGGGTTTTGGCTTTCTTTTACCGCGTTATGTCTGTAGGCGTTGCGTAGTATTAAGGCCGTCACGTGCCAATTTCGGGTCGTGACAATAACCATCATGCATGTAAATATCATAAGCATGTGCATGGAAATATGAGGATATAAACCACATGTGTCCCTCGCGACACGTCAAAATCATGGAACCGGAGTGTCCAGCATCGACACTCGAAAACATCATGAAAACTGTGCCCAGCATCGGCACATAAATCCTCATATATAGGGCTCCGTCTGCGGAATCGGCCCTCGGCCCCCAGCAGTACGCCCATATCCATCTATCGACTCTGGTAGGTATCCTCCGGATGACCGCCAGGTCCAACCAATCACCGGTAGGTACTCGCCCACCTCCAGGCTCAATCGGCAAAGTCCTTCGAACATCTTGCCGAGGGGAACCATAACGGGCCCACCATGTACCCGCAATCGGCCATGTCCACTCCTCGAATCGGGTTTCACATGTCGCTCTCAGCATCGAGAAAACACATGGTGGACGCACTGAAATATCATATCAAGGGTAACCGGGTTTTTAAAGCAATTACATATTCTCTTTTGAAATACCCACGGTTCCCAAATCCAGAAATATCATGGAAACAGCAACTCTCAATGCGTATAATCAGAAAGCATGATGTATGCGACATGTAAAAGAAATGTAAGCATATCAACAAACACAAGCAATGCAAATATCATGAATATGCGGAATCGAATAATCAACGCAACAGTAAGGAATCTACCTCAATAAATATCTCATGCAGCCTTGCCTTTTTAAATAAGACGAATCGGGGTTTTTGGTAAAATAAGGGCTACGTGTTTTAAGAAAAGATGCATCGTTTGAAAATATCCGTAGTATCCCTTTTTCCTATCTTTAAAATATCCCCGATTCGTTAGTTTTGAAATAGGTATGACTCGGGTCTAGTCTAACGCCTACTATGCAAACTACGGACCCAACTATCAAGTCAAACGGGAGGGGTATGGAAACCACCTATATCTGAGTCGATACACACACACACACACACACACACATATATATACAATAGTCGGTGATCTCGCCTCAATAGTATCACGTACGATACGGTATATCATATAACATCCTCGAGTCATGAGTGCGGATCTAACATCAATATAAAGCTCGTACGATAAATCGTCGTACGGCATCCCAATAGCTGGGTACGGGTCAATATCACATTATCTCATCACATATCAGGTATCACTACCATCATATCACATAATCTAGGGTACAACTCTAAGTCTAGTACCATCGATACCATCTATATAAATATGAATGCGGGGTAAAACACATGCCCAAAGGCCCGCTAAAACCATCATGTCGCATCTGAAATACGAACTCTGTCATATCGCCGAATCTCACGGCCTCAATCAAACCTCATCGACTCATCTCAATCCCACGTATCATCCTCAAATCCCGTATATGAACACATAGTCCTATACCTATGTGTAGATATACACACCTCCATATGCGCACAGATAAATGAAAGAATTTATGCAAGTATATGTGTACGTGTATATGTGGGTGCAACCACTACTCTAGGGTTTCGCACTATACTAAACCAATACATCCTTATCATCAATAATTCCATTATTACCATCAATAATCTTAAACAACACATAAAAAATATACGTGTGTATACGTATTCGTATACATCACTACGGACTGCGGGGGTGCTATACGCCATCCACCCGACTTCTCCCCGTAGATATAAATCTACTCACCTCGCTTCTCCTGTGCCGATGCCGATGTCTCCATCTTCATCTTCTTCGCCTCAACATAACGTAGGGTACTTACAAGTATATCACAACGCTAAAGAACATGAAAATCACATCGGAAACCAAAACAGCACACGCTACTCGCATAGGTAAAAACCTATTCTCTCTGTCACGCCCCGCTTCCCAGAGTATGCTAAAATGGGCACGTGACACCATGCTACCTGTGGGTAGGAAGTATCCATCCACAGTCACATTACGGTTGTAGAGATATCAAGAACAAAATAAAACTATCTAAAACATGTCCATAATCCAAGATAACATGAGTCAAGAATAAATAAATGCGGAAGCGAAAGATCCAATACAAAATAACTGGAATGTATGTCCCATAATGCGGGCTCACATCAGGAATAAAATGCAGGAAAGAAAAGCTAACTACTGCTGACACTCACAGCTCAGCCTGTCGGCTGAAGTACTCCTGCTCGGGCTGCGACAGCGGTACAGAATCTGGGCCATGCAAAACCTAGACGTCAGCGTGTCAAGTCATCAAGTAATAACATAATAAACAGGAAATGCGAGTATAAATATGAATAAAGCAAGAATAATAATAATATGAATCATAGCAGTGCAAGGTAGTGTGCAGTGGGTAAACTGGACTGTTCTATCAGGTTCTCTATTCTAAAGTCTTTGAAACCAAATTGATGAATCATCGATATAACTCAGTAGTATCCCGTACATACCAGGGACCATGGATTCAATATTCTCGGGCTGAAACCGAGACATGCCGCTAGGCACCAAACAGGAATGTGTACACTCAATAGTATCCCGTACATACCCGGGACCACGGCCTCAATATTCTCGGCTGAAATCGAGACATGCCGCTAGGCACCAAACATGAATGTGTACACTCAGAACAGGTAGTGAACTGTTGAGTTACAAGTCAGGTTTCACCTTTGATTTCCCCATACCCACAAGTTATATGTGTAAGTCAAATCAGGTATCCCGAAATCAAGAAACTAATGCCAACGCAGGATCAGATAAACAGGTTTGTCTGGATAGACAACAGGAACGGTCCATGAGGACTACATGTCACGTTTGTTGGCATTAGACATAAGATCAGGTAAAGGGTCATGTCATGGTACATCATGTCAAGTCAAGCATTATACGGTACCATGTCGGGCCAAACAATATGTAGGTAGCAAGTCAGGTCAAGAAGTAAGTGATATCATAGGTGTACTCACCATCAGTTATATAATCAAGCATGGGTATCAACAACATGATATAAGCAATGAATTAAGCAATAGGCAGATTCATTCAATTAGCAGTACAGTCATCAATTGTGTCACAGAGATGATTTCACATTATAAGAATGCAGTAAAACTATTATAGCCATTTAATCATGTTAACAAGTTTAAGATTTCATGGATGCAATGTTATTTGTGTATATAGGTTCCACGAATGAAGTCACAGTTTAAGCAGGTTAAATGTATACGAGTGTCCGAATGAAGTAAAATGGTAGAAAAGGTGCCATAGGCTACATCATCAGTAAAAGTGTAATTAAAACATGTAAATGTGATTATTAGGTTCCAAAACAGTAATTGCAACAGGTAGGTCACAAGTTTGAAAGATAAATGATATATAACAATCTTGAACACGAAAATGGGAAATTATAATACCAAAGTTAAATTGCTGGTTTTAGGGTGTCATTCTGTATAAGTAAATATTGTTTAGCATGTAGCAAGGGTTACTTGCCTCGACGGGTCACGAATCGGGAAAACGGAACGTTAAACGTCGGCGGGGAAATCTCGCGACGGGCGCACGGTTCACGGAATGAACCCAAACGACGAACAGTGGAACCACACGGTTCGTGGTACCTCGCTGGAACGTCGAGACACGTCGCCGGCACGGACGGATTCCGGCGAGATCAAAAACAGCGAATGTCAAGAGTTGCAATAAAGAAAAGAAAGGAAAAATAAAGAAGAAAGGGAAGGTGGATGGAGAAGGAAATGCTCACGAGGATCTGTGGGATAGGTGATGACGGTCGACCACGTCGACGGAGCTCCGGCGGTGGCCTACGACGACAGCGGCCGAACTGCAGATCAAGAAAATCGCGACAGAGAAAGAAAAGAAGAAAGGAAGAGAGGAGGGGATGCTAGCTCACCGAGGGGGTGCGCGCGAGGGCCGGGGACAGGGTCACCGGCGGCGACTCACGGCGGTGCAACGGTGTGCAGGGGGTGCGCGCTGGCCTGGTTGGGGGGTGTGCAGGCGCGTGCAGGGTGCTCGGGGTTGATGAATGAGGAAGTGGATGAGACGAGGTTGAGGAGGCGAGGATGCTGGTGATGTTCGCGTCGGCGTTGGGGTTGCAGCGGCGAGGGGTGAGGCGGCCGGGTTCGAGGGGTTTGGGTTTGCGTTTTCTTTTAAAAAGAAAGGAGGAGGGAAGAGAGATGATATATAGGGGGGGAGAGAGAGATCGGGGAGAGAGAGAGAGATAGAGGAGATAGAGAGAGATATAAGGAGAGAGAGAAAGAGACGGGGGAGAGAGAGAGGAGAGAGAGATAGAGAGAGGAGGAATGAGGTGGGGCCCACGGGAATCTATGAAGGTTCTGATTGGCTGAATGAATTCGTTTGTTAGGAAAAATATATTAAAACATTTTAAAGATTTAAGAGAACAGTGAGATTTATATGGTTAAGAAAAAATATACGATGGTTTAAATATATTAAAATTTGGGATTTTGGCGCAAAGTAAAACATTTCCAAATCGCGTCCGGGTCGGGTCCAAAAATTTGAAATTGAAATAATAGAATTTTAAGCGGGTTCCAAAAGTGAAAATAAAGTATTTTACAATTAAAAAGCATACCCCCAAAACGGACACACGTACGTGCACGTAACCGTCCAAACTCGTCCGTTTCACTGAACGGGACGAGAACACGACGCACGGACGCTACAACGGGGTTAGGGGTGTCAAGCAGGCCAAGACGAATATTTTTAATTTTATTTTAGATGCCTTAAATTGTTATATGCAGAAATGAATTTCCGGGTAGAATTTACAATAAGTAACAATCAAGCAAGATAAATGAAAAAAGTGCCACACTACGTTCAAACGGTAACTGAAATTAGTAGCATTGGGCTCGGGTGTTACAGTTTCGCATGTAAACACGATCAATATCCACTTGTCGTTGATGTCACGACCCGAAATTGGAATGTGACGACCCTAATACTACGCAATGTCTACAGGCGTAACGCAGTAAAAGAAAGCCAAAACCCAGAAATCTAAACCATTAAAATACCAAAAAAAAGATAAGAAACATTGTTTAAAAGTCTTTGAAATCACAACCCAAATTCTTTAAAAGTCTAACTTTATTTCCATTAAAATTTTGGCAGAATCTCCTTTATAAAAGCTAGCCCTAAAAATGGGTACAACATAAATATAAAGTAAAGCATCCCCAACGGGAGCAAATCCACGCCCAAAGGCGGAAAACAACCACCACAACAAATATACGACGCCGTAGCGAAGAAATAGAAGACGATAGAAAGGAAACTGTATAAAAGACAACAAATCCAACATAATATACAACATCGTCCTCACCAAGTCTCTAAGTCAATATGAAAATAGTAGATGGAGAGTACAGGGATACAATGTATATACAATACAATGAATAACCACAAAACCCACCTAAGCAAACTGCACACTGTGAGCTGATGCGGTATCTGTAGCAAAAGATGATAAGATGTGTGATAATAGCCTGCCTCTGACTATCCTGAGGAACACCTGCAAACACTGTGGCACAACGGGGGTGAGTTGCCAACTCGTGAATAGTAAATAACATATGCAGGTAATCTCAAGTATACACATAAAGCGTGAATCTAAGATATGCAATTAACAGTAATAACATGTCATATGAATGCAGAATAATGGAAAGTACACTAGCAGGTACAACCAATATATATAAAGCAATAATGATATGACAACAGTATACAATAATTATGCGATAGGGATATGAGAATGTAAATGTGCAATAATCATGAAAGGTACACTAACAGGTACTACTAGTACATGAAGCAATGCACAAACAGATAAGGTGAGGTATGGTGTGAAGTATGTCATTTCCACGGAATCCTGACGTCGTGGTAGGATCACAATCCAGCAAGACAATTTAAATACCAATTCCTCAAATCAGCACCCAAATTGGCACTCATATTATCTAAGTATCACCTCTCCTCAATTGCACAATATCAAGTATATCTCATATATCCCGAATGTACAACCTCAAATATATGTCACATATATCGAATGTACAATCATCAAGTATATCTCGTATATATCGAATGTACAAAATCAAGTGGATCTCACATATCTCGTATGTACAATATCAAGTATATCTCACATATCTCGAATGTACAACAACAAGTAGATCTCATATATCTCGAATGTACAATATCAAGTAGATCTCATATATCTCGTATGTACCATATCAAGTATATCTCACATATCTCGAATGTACAACAGTAAGTAGATCTTACATATCTATCCAGTATCCAATCTCAAATGAATCTCTTATATCCCGAATCAAATCTCCAGCAAAATTCTAACATCCTAAATATAATGGCGTAAATAAATATGATGAGGTCAATACACATATATTAGTGTCCCATTCCACTAATATTGGTGTAAGGGTATATATAACAGCGGCTTAATCCCCTGTTATATATACAAAGGAGTAATTAGAAATATCTTGAAACCAATGTGCCAAGCATCGACACAGAAATGCTGATCCATCAGGTGCTGTCTCCATGACTGGCCTCCTGATAGGTACGTATCATACGCTATCCCGAAAGCTCGAGTGCTTAGCTCTGACCCTCGCCTCTCGACGTATCCATACGTACATGACTCCCGTCGGTATCCACATGATAGCCGCTGAGTCATTGGTCCTGTCACCGGATAGTATGGTTCCCCTAAGCCTCATCGCCTGACACCACGACATCGTTCTTGCTTCGGGGTACCTCCGGGCCCTACCATGCACCCGCACACGGATCCCTCCTTTCCTCGCGTAGGGTATACACATCGTAAACGACAAATCTCATGGTGGCTGCTGAAATATCATATCAAGGGAAACCGGGTTTTTCAAATAATGCTTAATTTCATGAACTACCACGGTTCCCGAATCCAGACAACATCATGAAAAATCCATATCTCAATACGAAAATCCATGAATAAAGTATACGCATCATAAATCTGAAATGCTAGCATATAGAGGAAAAGCAGCAATTAACTGTAACAAGTTAATATAATATCATGCGGTTCCGAATCTCTCCAATTCTAAAATAACATCAAGTAAAGGTAAACATATAGCTATAACCAGATATATGTACAACATAAAGGTATAGCAAGATATATGTATCTACCTATAAGTAATGATGTAGTATATCCCCTGGGTATAAGAATAGTATGTGCAAGGTATACCTGTTCCTATGACGTAAAGTGTGCATGTACCTATCACTAATGGTACAATACTCTATAGGTATACAGGTAACTAGCATGTAAGTGTGTCAGAACATATGTGTAAGCATGTAGGTATACAGGTATGCTATAAGTCAATGCGTAAAGAAATATGAATCAAAGTCTCAATGTCCCTAACCAAGCAATATTATATCTATAAGTGGGTTATGCGTGACATAGCAATTATTGACGGTGTGTGTAGTATACAATCAGTGCTCGTGCAACATAAATCGTCAATAAAATGTGCAGTGTCCTACTACTACTAGTCCAGGCACAACTACATCTAAGTAATAGGGTAAAGGCGCAATTCTAACAATAACGTAGAATATGCGACAAGTAATAAAATCTCTAGCCCTGACGCATAACGCCATGCGGGTGATTCCCCTGTAGATGTTAAATATACTCACCAATGCTCCAAGCTAGGTGAATCCTACAACCTGTTTCCCCTTGTCGTAGCGTCCGAAGTCCCCGCTTGTGAACCTAAAATTTCACAAACACAACACATAAGCATATATTCTACATCGACGAAAAGACATCGAAACGCAAGAATAACGCCATGAAAATTACACTGCGCGCCTAGCGCATCTAACGCGCACGACATCGGCCAAAAATCCTAACTAGGGTCGCCAAACTACGAAACACCTAGTCTAGATTTCGATCGTCCAAATCGCGCATTCAAAACACGACAATAAACGTGGTCTCAATATAAATAACGTCGCAACATCAAAAGAAACCCACGCCTAAAAGTTACCAAAATCTAGTAAGCAGTATTTATCTTTTTAGCACAAAACTACAAGTTTTACCAAAACTATAATTTACAAACATCTTCAAATAGCAAGGTTAAACCATTTAAACCATTTCTATATTTTTAAACTTGCTTAATTAAGTTTTAGCAAAAACCTAGTAAGCAAAAACCCTTAATCGGACAAAGTAGTAATTAACAAAAAATTAGCATTTTCTACTAGGTTAAGCTTTTCCAATTCACAAATTAACACTTCAATTAAATATTAAACACTTAAATTAAGCTTTAACCTTAACTTGAATTTCTAAAACCATTTCTAGAATTTTGAGACATGAAATTTAAAGCTTAAACTAACATCTAATTAAGGTAGCATAAAGATTTAAACTTAACAATTAGAGATTAGGGTTAGGGTTTTATACCTTCAAGAACACCACTTGAATCAAGGATAAAACCAAACTTTAGCCTCCAAAATCCTCACTAGAATGAAGATCCAAGCAACTTTTGTGAAAAAGAAAGAAGGTTTTGGATTTTATTTGAATTTCTATGAATTTATTTGGATTTTTCATGATTTATTTGTAAAAGAAATGATGAAAAATGAGTGAGGAAGAACAAGGGAAGCAAAGGGGAGAGAGGGGCCGGCCAAATGTTGAAGGATAGGGTTTTTGGTGAATTGTAGAATTTTCTAGAAGAAAAAAGAATAATAGTATAATAAAACAAAAAGCTTATGTTCACACTACTTTTCTTTTTCTTTATTTTTTTAAAAAATAAATCCTTTCACCATAAAAATATAGATATTTAAAAAGAAGGTTCTAAAATAATTATGGTGATAATTTCCAAGAATTCTCATTTAGAAGAAATTTCCCGATTTACGTGCATATTTTTACCGGCTAAAATAATATTTTATTTGGGAAAAATTCTATCTGAACCAAAACCTCCCAAATAACCCTAAAGTTCGCGCACAAGCTTTATTTTAGCTAAAAAAAGGTGCCGGTAAGTTTATACGGACGTTTGATCGAAATCGGGTTAAAACGGGAAAAACCGACAATTTTGCCCTAAAACGGGAAAATTCGCAAAACGATTTCTGAAACGTTACAATCTCCCCTTTATAAAAATTCGTCCCCGAATTTAAAATTTTCACTAAGCGTACCTTCAAATAGAAGAGTATAAAACTCCCAATTCTCGCGAGCAGCCTCCCGAGTGATCATCTCAATATACGGCTACGTCCAAGAAAACTCTCCACAGATAGCAAGACCCTTGACCGAAGTTTCTCCACCAGCCGGGCCATTAACACCAATGGCTGCTGGTGAACGAAAGATCGCGTCCAAGCTAAATGGTCTGGTGGTGAATCATGTGAGAAAGGTCATGAAGGTAATTGCAAAGTATTAACACAAAGAATGCGGGGTGAAAACTCAATAATCTGGGCGGAAGTGCCAAATTAAAGGCAACGGAACTAACTCACTTAAAGGATCTCAAAAGGACCTACAATCCTGGGATAAGATTCCCAAAACTCCACACGTCATTTATCGGAAAATCCATAGGGATACATGATCTCCCACTTCGAACTCAGGCCTGCGACCACCCTGGTCAGCATAAGATCTCTGTCCGCACAGGAAGGTCATCATCCTGACCTGAACAACTGGATCATCTCCGAAGTCTCTGGACTAGCTGAGATCCAAAAATCCTACTACGCAGAGTCAGAAAATAGACTGGTGATCGACACGACCTGTCTAAACCTAGAGGTTGCCAATTGGAGTGTCTCCTGATAACAACTATCGAAGGAGAATCCTAACAATGGAGAGTGACGATCCCAACTGCCAACAACAAATTTACACAAACGCAAACAAGACAAACACCTTGAAACGAAATCCGAAACTTCACTCTTCATCCCTGCCCACCCGTAACTATCTCACAAGTCACATCAATGTTGGTGGAACTTGAATGAACACCGAAAGTTGACTTATGTGCCTGCTCTAGGATTTCGAGTCTCTACCCAATAGTATCAGGTACGCAAACGCGTCCCCAAACTCATCACACCCTTGTCACAAATCAAGGACTCCGAATCATTACCCAGCCGAGTATGCTCAAGTATCTCTAACGAACGAGCGTCGGTGGGCAGTGCCTCACGAAAGCGATTTAGGACAAGTGGTCGGGCGCGGACATGAGTAAGCTGTCCCCTCAGTAGAGGCGAACTGAAGCTATACTCAACGATCACACAAGAACTGTAAATCTGCGGAAGACTATCACAACAATCAAATCCGCTGCAGGAAGATACACATTAAGCTCTGGTGGTCCGTGAAAAATCTGACACGACTCTCAAACCAGTAGTGTCTCCAAATCTCCAACGCAAAACCACCAAGGCCATCTCCAGATCATGAGTGGAATATCCTGCTAGTACTTCCTCCAACTGTCGGGAAGCAAAAGCGATAACTCTATAGTGCTACCTAATTGTTAGGGATTCTGCGTGTTCAAGTTTTAGTTAAATACCGCAATCAAGACGGTTTCGCTAGTAGCTAGCCGGTTGAGTACGGGTCGTCCGCAGGGAGATGGGAGTCTTTTTCTATGTGTTTTAACGAGTTAAGTCCGAGAGTCCAGATTTGTTTGTGATTATCTAAGTGTTAAAATGATATGTAAAGAGAGCTTGTTAGGGTTAGGATTAGGTTAGTTTGAGTTAGGAGTCTCCCACATCTTTCGTTGCCTCTCTTAATATCGGTGTTACGGTAATCGGCAACAACGGGGATTAGCACGACTAGGAAGGAACTTTCGAGTATAAGCTAGGCTTTCCAACGCATAAGTTCTTTCTTTTGGTGCTTGTCCGTCCGTTCTTTGCTCTTAGCCATAACCTCCGGTTAATTCAACCACAACCGGTCTCACTACGGAATCACCGCTATCATGTAGGATAGGGTGCCGTAAGGAGCGGATTGTGGTTCAATTAACGGGAGTCGAATTAAGCTGTTGGGCAAGGAAAGAGTGAGAGAGATTTCCTTCTCTTCAACTTCCCTTATCCTACCCTAACAAGTATGAAACTACTCACACATCATGATACAGAAAAATAAAACAAAACAAAAGAGGAAGATAGAAAGAAAGATATTAGAAGATAACAACTAGCTATTTGCGACCTCACCTTGGCGAGGATCAAGCGTAAGCATCATGGTTATTTTAAGGATAAAGAAAAGAGAGAAGAAAGAAACAACAAGAAAAATAACAACAACTAAGTTAACAAATGAAAGTTACAACAATTAACAAGAGAATAAGACAAGCATAATAATAAACGGTTCTTCTTTATTCATCATTCTTCACTCACAAGCTCACTACAAGTTTTAATGGAGAAGAGATGAGAAGAGGAAGAAGAACATGTATTCTAAAACCTAGAGAAAAAAATACAAGATTATGGATGCTTGGCTTCACAAGGTTCTGGGCTATTTATAGGCTGAAAACTGAAAATCTAGGGCAACCATCTGCCCCTTTACAAAATTACCCAACTGCCCCTAAAAACTCTACTTCTGCCGCCACCATACGGCCGCGGATCCGCGGCCTAAGCATGCTTAGGCCGCGTTTCCGCGGCCATATAGATGAGTTGGAGGCTCTGTTTTTTTGTGCTTCCCTGGTCTTCATTGTACTTAATTCTGGTATATGTATTTTCTCAATTTGTCTTCACGATTTTTCCAGAATTTCTGTTGAGGGAAAGGTAGACTTTTTGTCAAGATTTTCTTGAGCTCCGCGTAGATTTCTTGGAAATTGTGTTTCCATTGAGCCTTGTGCATGTAGGTGACAATCGATTTGCCATTTTGTCTCCTAAACTGGTGTGTGGCAACAGACGGATAAAGAGCGGAGACCCGTGTTTTATCTGTGGTTGGCAGGAACCCGGATTTTGTCGTGTTTTTCCATGAATTTCACCGTTTAGAGCCGAGAACCTGTGTCCTACAATTGACTAGCAAACACGGCTCAAGAGTACCTACCGATAAGCAATGTGATAAAAATTGGGCGGTATGAAAATGCAAAAATCTGATATGAACAAATACCCCCAAACTTATCATTTGCTCGTCCCGAGCAAAGCCAATTTATTCACAAAAAATTTCCTAACCTCACTTTCGCATGGAACGCGATTGCACTGAGCATGTGCAACAAGCCGTTAAACCTCTAGGTGTCCCTAGTAGGAGGAGTGTTGTCTCCTGAGGGTTTTCAGCGGATACTACCCACAAAATCCGGTCAAGTTGGTTTTGTAAAATAACTAAGATTCAAACCCTAAAGTTTTGTTTCAGAAAATAACAATTCTATAATCCTAAGTCTAGACTATCGAACCTTTATTTTTCACACCTCGTTTCTTATTTAACTACAGATTTTATATGTCTTTACGTGCAGTGCAAATAGTGTCGTTAAGTTCCAGAAGGATCGATTAAAGTCATCATGTCGCACAATAAAGCCCAGATAACAATTTTAAAAGGGTCACATAAGTTTTATAAAGAGTTAAGCATTTTTCAAGTTTCATTTTCCAGTAAGGTTTCAACTTCAGAATTTCTATCTTCCTTAACAGGAAACTAAGTCGTATTTTTTACTCCACCTTTTTCTTGTTTTCATTTCATACACATCTCTGTGAACGTGCAATAGTCTTTATCATAGAATAAAACCTTTATATCTCCGTTAAATTTTTTTTATAAAAGCCTGTCTTTTATCAAGATTATTCTCACACAAAGAACCGTTAGGAATTTTAACTCGGAGAGAACACTTGCTTGACTTTGTTTTAATCTGGACTTTCTAAGCTTCTTAGCGAGCTTTGGGCCAATGCACCCAAACCAGTTGATTTTAGGGCATTAGGTGTAGAAACACCCCAGCGGACTTAATTACCCAAGTTACCTAGGTGCAAAAACAAAAGACAGTTTGGCGTGAAAATCAGATGATTTAATACGAACGGAGATATAACCGGCAGTTCAATTATTTTTTTGGATAAAAGACGTGTTTAGTGGGTTCGGTGTGTAATCATTCCAATCATGTTTCAGATGGGTTATTTTTCAGACATAGTTCCAATTACGGCATCAATAACATTCCTTCATATTCGCTTTACTTCATAAACTATTCTTGACATTACTTATTTCAGAACAAACCTATTTGATCCTCAGAAAATCATTTATCTGTTTAAAAGTTTTTAAACATAAAAGACTTGTCATCTAATTTCCAAAAACTCACGACACGTGTAGTGTGATGTAAAGACGTATATCAGCTATAGTTAACTTCAAAGGAGAGTTATCTTTCAGGTTTTCAAAATCTAAATATAAGATTTAGTTATTCTTATTTTATCAAACAAAACCGTCGAAATGTTGAATCAGAGTTCTCCCACTAGCTAACTTGACAGAAAAGTTTTTATGTTTTTAGAAAATTTTCAGATTTTTATGGATTTTATGGATTTTAATATGCAGATGCAAAATATACATATGAATGCGAAGGTAAGAAATGCGTACCGAGCGTACCCCCAAACTTAAACTGGACAGTGTCCTCACTGTCATTGCATGAAGAGATCATTTGAAGGTTCAAAATTGTCGGTTAGCGATACACAATATTTTATGTTTTTGTTTTAAAAGAAAAGAAAAAGAAAAAGAATATACAGAAGTATATACAAAATGGCTTATACATACCCCCCAAACTTATTTGGAACAGTGTTCACTGTTCTTGGCTGGATAACCGAAGTTTGGAGGTAGGCAGAGGAAGATTAGGCAGGGTAAACCGACTCCTGTAAGAACAGGAGCTCCTCTGTTGGTTCGGCGCTTAGGTACGGTTTGCATCGGTGTCGGTTCACTTTGAAAAATGAACCGTCCTTTGGATTCTCCAAATCCACAGCGCCCTGCGGATACACATTCCGCACAAAATACGGCCCTTTCCAGCGAGATCTGAGCTTTCCTGGATGGAAGTGAAGTCGGGTGTCGTAAAGCAGTACCTGCTGACCAGGTACGAAGGTTTTGCGCAAAAGGTGTTTATCGTGAAACACCTTCGTTCGGTTCTTAACGACAACCGCGTTATCGTAAGCCTCATCCCTAAGCTCGCTTAATTCGTTCAACTGCAGCTTCCGATGGCTGCCCGCATCTTCGAGAGACAGATTCAGCTCCTTTATCGCCCAAAATGCGCGATGCTCTATTTCGACAGGTAGGTGGCAGGCTTTTCCGTACACAAGCCGATAGGGAGACATGCCAAGGTCGGTCTTATAAGCGGTTCGAAAGGCCCAAAGGGCATCAGTGAGTTTCAGCGACCAATCCTTACGGTTCTTGGAAACCGTCTTCTCCAGTATCTGCTTGATTTGCCGATTTGAAACATCGGCCTGCCCGCAGGTTTGGGGGTGGTAGGGCGTAGATACCTTATGATTAATGGAGTATTTCCGCATCAAGGCCTCGAAAGTCTTGTTGCAGAAATGACTTCCATTGTCGCTAATGATCGCTCGAGGGTGCCCAAAACGAGAGAAAATGTTTTCTTTAAGGAACCTAACGACGACCTTGTTGTCGTTAGTTCGGCTGGGCACAGCCTCGACCCATTTAGAGACGTAATCAACAGCGAGATGGATGTACAAGTTCCCAAAAGAGCTGGGAAACGGCCCCATGAAATCTATCCCCCAAACATCGAAAATCTCCACAACCAAGATCGGTTGGAGCGGCATCTCGTTCCTCCGGGATATCCGGCCCATGTGTTGGCACCAGGAGCAAGTCTTGCAATAGTCATGAGCCTCCTTGAAGAGCTGTGGCCAGTAGAAACCACATTGCAAGATCTTCTCAGCTGTCTTTCTGGTCCCAAAATGCCCGCCACACGCTTGATCGTGGCAAAATGACAGCACACTCTTGAATTTCTCGTCAGGGACACACCGACGAATAATCTGGTCGGGACAGTACTTGAACAAATAGGGTTCGTCCCAGTAAAAGTGTTTTACTTGGGATAAGAAGCGAAGTCTGTCCTGACTTGACCATTCAGTCGGTAGTAATCCTGTGGCCAAATAGTTCACAATATCTGCGAACCAGGGTTCGCAAGATACTGTCAAGAGCTGTTCATCCGGGAAAACGTCATTGATCGGAATTGGAAGCGAAGGCGAAGAAGGAAGTCGTGAGAGATGGTCGGCAACTACGTTTTCACATCCTCGTTTGTCCTTAATGACAAGGTCAAACTCTTGAAGCAAGAGGATCCAACGTATTAACCAATATTTTGCATCTTTCTTCGCAAAAAGATGGCGCAGAGCAGAATGGTCAGTGTAGACAATGACTGGAGAGCTGATGAGGTAGGGCCTGAACTTTTCTAAAGCAAATACAACAGCTAAGAATTCCTTCTCAGTTGTTGTATAGTTGAGTTGGGCGTCGTTCAGGGTTCGGCTCGCATAATAGATTACGTGCGGCATCTTGTTGATGTGTTGTCCAAGGACAACACCAATGGCAAAGTCGGATGCATCGCACATAATCTCAAATGGGTGCGTCCAGTCAGGTGAAGAAAGAACGGGAGCAGAAGTGAGTGAGCGTTTCAATGACTCGAATGCAGTGACACAGCTCGAGTTGAAGTCGAAAGGCGTATCCTTGGCCAGCAAAAGAGTCAAGGGCCTAGCAATCTTGCTATAGTCCTTGATAAACCGTCTATAGAAACCGGCATGGCCAAGGAAGGCTCGGATATCTCTGACGCATCGGGGAGGAGGCAGATTGGAAATGACCTCAATCTTTGCTTTGTCAACCTCTATGACATTTTGCGAGATGATATGGCCTAAGAAAATACCTTCGCGCACGATGAAGTGGCATTTCTCCCAATTCAAAGTGAGATTCTTGTCCTTACATCGGGTAAGGACAGCGTCAAGATGCAGCAAACACTCGTTGAAGGAATCGCCGAAGATGGAGAAGTCATCCATGAAAATCTCCAGAAATTTTTCCACCAAGTCTGAGAAGATACCCATCATACACCGCTGGAAGGTAGCGGGCGCATTGCATAACCCAAAGGGCATGCGACGATATGCAAACATGCCGAAAGGACAAGTGAAAGTGGTCTTGTCCTGGTCTTTTTCGGCGATGGGAATTTGATTATAGCCGGAGTAGCCATCAAGAAAGCAGTAGTACTCGTGTCCGGCCAATCGTTCAAGCATCTGGTCAATGAAGGGTAGCGGAAAGTGGTCTTTCCGCGTAGCGGCGTTGAGTTTTCTGTAATCAATGCATACTCGCCACCCAGTTTGGGTGCGAGTAGGGATTAACTCGTTCGCCTCGTTAGTGATGACCGTGATACCCGACTTCTTGGGGACAACGTGGATGGGGCCAACCCACTGGCTATCAGAGATAGGGTAAATGATACCACTATCTAGACATTTTACGATCTCCTTCTTCACAGCCTCTTTCATGACTGGATTGAGCCGTCTTTGAGGATCCCGGGCTGGTTTGGCTTCATCCATCAGATGAATGTGATGCTCAACGATCAGGGGACTAATCCCCTTGATGTCCGCCATGGACCAGCCAAAAGCTTGCCTGTTGCTGTGCAAGACCGTGAGAAGGGCTTTCACTTGCTCTGGAGCTAGAGAAGCCGAGATGATGACAGGGAGGGTCTCATTCTCACCTAAGTAAGCGTACTTAAGGTGAGACGGCAAAGGATTGAGTTCGAGCGCTGGAGGTGAAACGATGGAAGGCAAGATTGGTGCAAAGGTCTCGAACTCAAAGGACTCCAGCAAAGGTTCAAAACGAGTGTAGGCAACCGAGTTGGATGGTTCAGGTAACTCATCCGGAAAGTCGAAGGATTCAAACTCGGGTTGTGCGCGGCTAAGATTGTTCGAGAACGTGAAACACTCGTAGTCGTTGTCGGGCGCAGAAACAGCAGCAGGTTCTAAGAGAAACGCACTAATGGCGTCAAGATTATCGTGATCAAACAGAAACTCCTCGAATTCACACTCTTCTGGGGTGATCTCCTGGATCGAGCAGACGTCCAGTATATGAGCATTAGGTTCGGCGAGCTGATTCCCCAACCTAAAAATGTTGAGTTCAATCGTCATGTTTCCAAACGAGAGGTTCATCGAACCATTGCAACAATTGATCACAGCATTTGAGGTTGCAAGAAATGGGCGACCGAGTATCACCGGAATTTGATTCCGGGGGTTAGCTACAGGCTGTGTGTCTAATACAATGAAGTCAACGGGGAATATGAAGTCCCCGACTTTTATTAACACATCCTCTAGCTCACCCCTAGGATGGGTGATCGATCGATCGGCCATTTGGAGAGTGCAGCGCATGGGTTTCAGCTCTCCGACGCCTAATTGCTCGTATACTGAATACGGAAGCAGGTTAACACTGGCACCAAGATCTAATAGTGCGCGGTTGATGTTCTTATCCCCAATGGTAATTGAAATCGTAGGACAGCCAGGGTCCTTCCGTTTTTGTGGTAAAGATTGGGTAAGGGCATCACTCACAGCACTAGCCAAGAAAACTTTCTTGGGTACCTGAGATTTCCTCTTTTTCGTGCACAAGTCCTTTAAGATTTTCGCGTAGGACGGAACTTGTTGGACAGCATCTAAAAGAGGAATGTTAATGTTAACTTGCTTAAATAACTCCAAAATCTTCTCCATTTGAGGATTTTGTTTATTAGACATCAACCGGTTTGGAAATGGAACATTTTGAAAATTGGTTGAGTCTAATGCTGGAGGAGGAGATTGTGGAGTTGGAACGGATCCTAGAACAGGTGTTTTCGTGGAGTGAGAAGTGGGTCCGTTCAGAGCAGAAGAAGAGGAAGGAGAGCCTTGTGAAGAACGGAGAATAGTCTCAGAAGACGAGGAAGAAGAAGAAGAAGAAGAAGAAGAAGAAGAAGCGGCCGGGGTATCATCGTTGATCCGTTTGCCAATGTTGTTTTGCAGCATCCTTCCCGATCTCAGTGTAGTCACGGCACTCACATTATGGTTCTGTTGTTCAAGAGCAACATGTGCATTATGTGGGTGACCGGGATTTGAGAGTGGCTGGGACGGGAGCTTCCCCTTCTCTCGCTCGCTTAAGGCCGCGTTCAGCTGTGCAATCTGGGCCTCGATGGTCTTGATGCTTTGCCCGTGTGCGGCAGTGTGTTGCACTAAGGATTGAATGGAAGACTAGATGTTGGCGGTGGACTGAGTCGATTGTTTAACGAACGCCTCCAGACTTCGTTTGAGCGAGGAAACCTTATCGTTGTTTGACGGAACAAAGTTGTTTGGTGGAAAAGAATTGTTGGGTGCAAATTTGTTCGTCTGATTTTGGAAAGGTTGGGGTTGGAAGGGCTGCTGAAACTGAGTTTGTTATTGCGCTTGTTGTTGCGGCGGAGGGGCCCTTTGGAAATTGTTGCCCTGGAATTGATTCTGATTCTGATTCCAGGCGAAATTGGGGCGGTTCCTCCAACCGGGATTGTAGGTGGAAGAGTATGGATCATTCCTCGGTCTTTGCTGGAATGCGGCATTAACTTGATCCTGTCCTTGCTAGGGTGGATTGTAATGACACTCTTCGGTCAAGTGGGAAGGATCGGAACAACAAGCGCAAATGGTACGAAGGGGGAGAACAGGGGCAGGAGCAGGAGCAGAAAATTTGCTCTCTATCGCTTCAAGCTTTCTCGTTATTGCAGCCATTTCAGCTTTCATCGCAATAGAGACATCAAGTTGGTGAATTCCTACCCTAGACTGACCGGTAGAAGTGGAGGTAGAAGAAGAAGAAGTCGATCTGGTGCTCTCCCATTGTAGCGTTTGCTCCGCAAGGTCGTCAAAGAACTGCCACGCTTCCTCGTCAGATTTCGATAGGAAGTGGCCCTGACAGATGGTTTCCAACAACTGCTTCGTTGCTGGGTTCAGGCCCTCGTATAAGGTTTGGCAAAGTTGCCATTTCTCTATACCGTGGTGAGGACACTGAACAAGAAGGTCTTTGTATCGGTCAAAGCACTTCCAGAAGGGTTCAAAAGGAAGCTGAGAGAATTGGTTGATTTCATTTCGAATCCTTGTGGTTTTATGATTCGGATAAAATTTCTGTAGAAACGCTTTTACAAACTCGTCCCAACTGGTTATGGAGTGGGAAGCGGTGCTATACAGCCATTTTTCAGCAAGATCGCATAAAGTGAACGGAATGACCCGTAGACGTATAGCATCGTCCGACAGCTGGGTGGTTTTTATCATGGCACAGACGTTTTGAAATTTGTTGATGAAGATATAGGCATCTTCAGATTCAAGCCCATGAAATCGTGGAAGCATGTTGATGAAGTGGGGCTTAATTTCAAAATTATCCCCATTGGCCGGTGGAAGAGAAAGGCAGGTGGGAAGTGCAGAACGGGTGGGGTAGAAACGATCCTGGAGCGCGATTCGCTGTGGCGCTACAACAGGCGGTGGTGGTGGGATATTGGTCTCCGTAGGAGGTGGAGCCAATCCAGGGGTAGTCAAAGAGATGTTCGGATTAAATCCTGACATCGCGGAAGAAGAGGTAGGTGAAGGTGAAGGTGAAGATGTATGAACAGAATTCCGGTCAACGTCGGAGTTGGCCGGCAAAGGTAAGGGTGAAAGAGGAGTGGACGGAGTATCGACGTCTGAGTCGATCGCGTAGTCGGTAGCGACTAACGTAACGCGGACTAGACGGGCACTAGTGTCCCGAGTCCAAGTGGACATACACTAAACGAGTTTAGTATAGTCAAAGCGGAGAAGGTGAGGGTAAGAGAACGTCAATGGAGAACGGTGATGGGTGGTGAGTGAAAAATGGATTTTGGCGACAAAGGGCAAGTTTTTATAAAAGCTTTTGATTTTTTTCTTTTTTTTTTGGAAAGAGATTTACAGAAATATGTACGGACTTACGGCTTTAAGTAATCACAAACAAGATATGCACAATCTCACCTAGATCTACGGTCGCCTAGGACAACTAGACCTGCTCCTAACTGTTCCAGAGGGCTAGAAAAAGGACCTCAAACCGCCTCTTCTCCGTCTAATGCGGCCAGATAAGTGCCAGGTAAGTGGGAGGTTGTCCAACGCTTTCGTGAAGTTCCTTAATTAAATAACCACTTTCCTTCGTCACACTTGCCTAGGCACCGCAAAAGTCAGATAGGATAAACGGCCGATGCCTATAACTAGTCCTCTGTCCTATTGAGCGCGAAGTCCTTAGGGCTGAGTCTAGTATTTTTTAATTTTAACAATGGTCAATGCATATGCTTTTTGTGATTTTTGGGGTCCTGGGAAGGGTGATGAAATCCCCACCCAATCTGAATTGGTTTCAAGCCCCTTAAGTCCGTATTAAGAAATGCTAAGCAGTAACAAATCAACTGCAAACAATTTTTTTATTTTTTAGCGCGGCGCAAATAATCCTGCACAAGAACAGTTTATTGGAAGGGGGAGAAGAGTTTGCGCAAAGAAATCTGCAGAAAACACAGTTTATTGGAGTCCAGAGGAGTGGGAGAGAGGAGAGAGACTTACAGAGAGAAAATGGTCCCCTGATGGCACCAGACGGCCGTGGATCCGCGGCTTAAGCCAGCTTATGCCGCGGTTCCGCGGCAGGAACAGGGAGTTGGGGCTTCAGATTTCTGGTGTGGGCTGATTTGGGTGTCCTCTGCTGTTTTTAAGACCCTGAATATGAATTTGCTCACTGGAACTGCTCCAGAATCTTAAAGTAGACCGTTTGCTTCGTTTTGTCCGTCGCGGTGTAGCCGCGAAATGTGGGTCTATGTTCCCACGTCTTTGGCACTGAACTTGAACTCCGTATTAACCTGCACACTTGCATAAAAACTAATCAAAAATAACAAGATGATTTTTTTACAAAGTATATTTTTTTTTGTTGTTTTTCGGTTGTTTTTATATTCACAAGTTAACCCGAAATTACACAAAGAAATAAACTACCGTCTCCCCGGCAACGGCGCCATTTAATTGTTAGGGATTTTGCGTGTTCAAGTTTTAGTTAAATACCGCAATCAAAACGGTTTCGCTTGTAGCTAGCCGGTTGAGTACGGGTCGTCCGCAGGGAGATGGGAGTCTTTTTCTCTGTGTTTTAACGAGTTAAGTCCGAGAGTCCAGATTTGTTTGTGATTATCTAAGTGTTAAAATGATATGTAAAGAGAGCTTGTTAGGGTTAGGATTATGTTAGTTTGAGTTAGGAGTCTCCCACATCTTTCGTTGCCCCTCTTAATATCGGTGTTACGGTAATCGGCGACAACGGGGATTAGCACGACTAGGAAGGAACTTTCGAGTATAAGCTAGGCTTTCCATCGCATAAGTTCTTCCTTTTGGTGCTTGTCCGTCCGTTCTTGGCTCTTAGCCAAAACCTGCGGTTAATTCAACCACAACCGGTCTCACTACGGAATCACCGCTATCATGTAGGATAGGGTGCCGTAAGGAGCGGATTGTGGTTCAATTAACGGGAGTCGAATTAAGCTGTTGGGCAAGGAAAGAGTGAGAGAGATTTCCTTCTCTCAAACTTCCCTTATCCTACCCTAACAAGTATGAAACTACTCACACATCATGATACGGAAAAATAAAACAAAACAAAAGAGGAAGATAGAAAGAAAGAGATTAGAAGATAACAACTAGCTATTTGCGACCTCACCTTGGCGAGGATCAAGCGTAAGCATCATGGTTGTTTTAAGGATAAAGAAAAGAGAGAAGAAAGAAACAACAAGAAAAATAACAACAAGTAAGTTAACAAATGAAAGTTACAACAATTAACAAGAGAATAAGACAAGCATAATAATAAACGGTTCTTCTTTATTCATCATTCTTCACTCACAAGCTCACTACAAGTTTTAATGGAGAAGAGATGAGAAGAGGAAGAAGAACATGTATTCTAAAACCTAGAGAAAAAAATACAAGATTATGGATGCTTGGCTTCACAAGGTTCTGGGCTATTTATAGGCTGAAAACTGAAAATCTAGGGCAACCATCTGCCCCTTTAAAAAATTACCCAACTGCCCCTAAAAACTCTACTTCTGCCGCCACCATACGGCCGCGGATCCGCGGCCTAAGCATGCTTAGGCCGCATTTCCGCGGCCATATAGATGAGTTGGAGGCTCTGTTTTTTTTTGCTTCCCTGGTCTTCATTGTACTTAATTCTGGTATATGTATTTTCTCAATTTGTCTTCACGATTTTTCCAGAATTTCTGTTGAGGGAAAGGTGGACTTTTTGTCAAGATTTTCTTGAGCTCCGCGTAGATTTCTTGGAACTTGTGTTGCCATTGAGCCTTGTGCATGAAGGTGACAATCGATTTGCCATTTTGTCTCCTAAACTGGTGTGTGGCAACAGACGGATAAAGAGCGGAGACCCGTGTTTTATCTGTGGTTGGCAGGAACCCGGATTTTGTCGTGTTTTTCCATGAATTTCACCGTTTAGAGCCGAGAACCTGTATCCTACAATTGACTAGCAAACACGGCTCAAGAGTACCTACCGATAAGCAATGTGATAAAAATTGGGCGGTATGAAAATGCTAAAATATGATATGAACACTACCTCAGCAAACAATCGAGCCCACTCAAGAAACATTACAGTTAAACCACAAAGTCGCCCGAACCAAAAGCAAAGAACTGATGCAGTTGCTAACCGAATCTCCAACTTCCGAAAACTCCGCATACATTCCTCAGTCCAAAGAAAAGAAACCTCCATTCTGGTCATTCCAGTCAACTGTGCAGCAATACGCTAGTAATCCTGCACGAAACGGTGGTAAAAACCTGCTAAGCCCAAAATCAACGAACCTCTGTCCGTACACAAGTCTGGGCCAAAGCTGTACGGTCTCGATCTCCCTCGGAACCATACGAAACCGTCTCCCGTAACTACAAGACCTAGGAGTCAACACAAACAAGCCTAAAGGAACACTCCGAGAATCTAGCAAACAGCTGGACTCTCCCAATGTCTGCAAAACAAATCCTCAAGTGCTGCTCCTGTTCCTCAAGACACATTAGAATAGACCAGAATGTCGTCAATAACACAACAATAACTGGTCGAGGAACAGCCTGAAGAAATCTGGTGTATCATGTCTACGAATGCTGCTAGGGCATTGGCGAGTCCAAAGACACTACCAAAACACACAAAGCCGTAGCATGCACAAGGCAGCCTTCAGAATGCCATCACTCCAAACCCGCAACAATGATGACCTGATCCCAACAACTTAGAAAAAGTCTCGCACTTAGGAGCCGATTGAAGAAATCGTCAATGCGAGGTAAATGATACCTATCCGCACCGTAAGCCGGTTCAATTGACGATCTATCAATACACAACCTCAACTGCTGTCCTTCTCCTTGACGAACAGAAATAGAAGCTCCTCAAGGCGAAACACTCAGACGCACAAACCCCCCAACAAACAACTCTGCAGCTGATCCTTAAGCTCCCTAAGCTCCGCCGGATCATCTGGAACAACGTCGGAAAACTCTCACACGATAAGAACCCGGTCCAACAAACCCACTATGGCTCCGGTATCACGAATGAACGCAAAGAATCCTCGACATCCTCTCCTCAAAAGCCGACTAGCGAAAAAGGCTGAATTCAAGCTGTGTGAGGCGGCACCACTGCCCTCCTATGCACAATAAGAACTGACTCGCCGGGAAAACAAACCCTGTCTGTTTTCCTCGCGGTAGTCCACAGACGCCTAGCACGTAACTAACCAGTCCGTGCCCAGGAGAACGTCAAATCCAACATCTCTAGAAGGATCAAGTGACGGATGAATCTCCTAACCGATTGGCATACGACTGAAATACGTGTCGCGCATCAAAAGAATCGCTGACAGAAGTTAACACAACAAACGGCTGATCTAGCTAACACGAATCCCCTCGTCCCAAACCTCTGCTACTCCCGCAATGGTCACGAAAGCTATCTCGACGACTAAGCCTCTGTCTCTGAGCTGAAACCCCGGTACGAGTCGTCCACGGTTCCGGAACTCCCGAAGTCTCTGGAATACGTGTCTCGTCAACTAGGGCTGCATCCACTGGTGCTATGTAAGTGACGGAATACTGTGTGCTGATCGCAAGGAACAACTGGGTAGCAGGGTGACAACCTCCTGTCGCTGCGCTCGAATGGCCTCAACCAATGAACTCATCGTCCAGCGCAAGTCATGCATCTCTGCCACATGCCTAGCGATACTATCTGTCGAAGGCGGATCCGTCTGCACCTGTGCAACTAGCGTGCCATCCTGGTCAGTGCTCGTCTCACCCGAGCCAACTCTGACCTCGGCCCTCGCTGCACCTCACTGAGTCCCCATAGTCGTCGTCGGCAAAGGCTATAAATAGGAATAGGATTCGATATGAACAAGGAAATCGAATCATAAGGATATGAATCATCAAGGATGGAATTTCAAGTAATTGTACTTAGGTCACTTTAGGCGGAGTACTGCATCGTGAGTATGCTGCAGACATACACACAGTACGTTACTCTGCTTAAGCTACCTACTCCATCATATCAAGGTCATCCTACACTCCGTAAGGTAAAAACCTAGCGCTCTGAAACCAACTTTGTCACGACCCGAAATTGGCACGTGACGGCCCTAATACCACGCAACGTTTACAGGCGTAACGCAGTAAAAGAAAGCCAAAACCCAGAAATCTAATCCATTAAAATACCAAAAAAAAGATAAGAAACATTGTTTAAAAGTCTTTTAAATCACAACCCAAATTCTTTAAAAGTCCAACTTTATTTCCTTTAAAATTTTGGCAGCACCTCCTTTGTAAAAGCTAGCCCCAAAAATGGGTACAGCATAATTATAAAGTAAAGCATCCCCAACGGGAGCAAATCCACGCCCAAAGGTGGAAAACAACCACCACAACAAATATACGACGCCGTAGCGAAGAAATACAAGACGATAGAAAGGAAACTGTATAAAAGACAACAAATCCAACATAATATACAAAATCGTCCTCACCAAGTCTCTAAGTCAATATGAAAATAGTAGATGGAGAGTACAGGGATACAACAAATATACAATACAACGAATAACCACAAAGCCCACCTAAGCAAACTGCACACTGTGAGCTGATGCGGTATCCGTAGCAAAAGATGATAAGATGTGTGATAATAGCCTTCCTCTGACTATCCTGAGGAACACCTGCAAACACTGTGGCACAACGGGGGTGAGTTGCCAACTCGTGAATAGTAAATAACATATGCAGGTAATCTCAAGTATACACATAAAGCGTGAATCTAAGATATGCAATTAACAGTAATAACATGTCATATGAATGCAGAATAATGGAAAGTACACTAGCAGGTACAACCAATATATATAAAGCAATAATGATATGATAACAGTATACAATAATCATGCGATAGGGATATGAGAATGTAAATATGCAATAATCATGAAAGGTACACTAACAGTTACTACTAGTACATGATGCAATGCACAAACAGATAAGTTGAGGTATGGTGTGAAGTATGTCATTTCCACGGAATCCTGACGTCGTGGTAGGATCACAATCCAGCAAGACAATTTAAATAACAATTCCTCAAATCAGCCCCCAAATTGGCACTCATATTATCTAAGTATCACCTCTCCTCAATTGCACAATATCAAGTATATCTCATATATCCCGAATGTACAACCTCAAATATATCTCACATATATCGAATGTACAATCATCAAGTATATCTCGTATATATCGAATGTACAAAATCAAGTGGATCTCACATATCTCGTATGTACAATATCAAGTATATCTCACATATCTCGAATGTACAACAGCAAGTAGATCTCATATATCTCGAATGTACAATATCAAGTAGATCTCACATATCTCGTATGTACCATATCAAGTATATCTCACATATCTCGAATGTACAACAATAAGTAGATCTCACATATCTATCCAGTATCCAATCTCAAATGAATCTCGTATATCCCGAATCAAATCTCCAGCAAAATTATAACATCCTAAATATAATGGCGTAAATAAATATGATGAGGTCAATACACATATATTAGCGTCTCATTCCACTAATATTGGTGTATGGGTATATATAACAGCGGCTCAATCCCCTGTTATATATACAAAGGAGTAATTAGAAATATCATGAAACCAATGTGCCAAGCATCGACACAGAAATGCTGATCCATCAGGTGCTGTCTCCATGACTGGCCCCCTGATAGGTACGTATCATACGCTATCCCGAAAGCTCGAGTGCCTAGCTCTGACCCTCGCCTCTCGACGTATCCATACGTACATGACTCCCGTCCGTATCCACATGATAGCCGCTGAGTCATTGGTCCTGTCACCGGATAGTATAGTTCCCCTAAGCCTCATCGCCTGACACCACGACATCGTTCTTGTTTCGGGGTACCTCCGGGCCCCACCATGTACCCGCACACGGATCCCACCTTTCCTCGCGTGGGGTATACACATCGTAAACGACAAATCTCATGGTGGCTGCTGAAATATCATATTAAGGGAAACCGGGTTTTTCAAATAATGCATAATTTCATGAACTACCACGGTTCCCGAATCCAGAAAACATCATGAAAAATCCATATCTCAATGCGAAAATCCATGAATAAAGTATACGCATCATAAATCTGAAATGCGAGCATATAGAGGAAAAGCATCAATTAACTGTAACAAGTTAATATAATATCATGCGGTTCCTAATCTCTCCAATTCTAAAATAACATCTAGTAAAGGTAAACATGTAGCTATAACCAGATATATGTGCAACATAAAGGTATAGCAAGATATATGTATCTACCTATAAGTAATGATGTAGTATATCCCCTGGGTATAAGAATAGTATGTGCAAGGTATACCTGTTGCTATGACGTAAAGTGTGCATGTACCTATCACTAATGGTACAATACTCTATAGGTATACAGGTAACTAGCATGTAAGTATGTCAGAACATATGTGTAAGCATGTAGGTATACATGTAGGCTATAAGTCAATGCGTAAAGAAATATGAATCAAAGTCTCAATGTCCCTAACCAAGCAATATTATATCTATAAGTGGGTTATACGTGACATGGCAATTATTGACGGTGTGTGTAGTATACAATCAGTGCTCGTGCAACATGAATCAGCAATAAAATGTGCAGTGTCCTACTACTACTAGTCCTGGCACAACTACATCTAAGTAATAGGGTAAAGGCGCAATTCTAACAATAACGTAGAATATGCGACAAGTAATAAAATCTCTAGCCCTGACGCATAACGCCATGCGGGCGATTCCTCTGTAGATGTTAAATCTACTCACCAACGCTCCAAGTTAGGTGAATCCTACCACCTGTTTCCCCATGTTGTAGCGTCCGAAGTCCCCGCTTGCGAACCTAAAATTTCACAAACACAACACATAAGCATATATTCTACATCGACGAAAAGATATCGAAACGCAAGAATAGCGCCATGAAAATTACACTGCGCCTAGCGCATCTAGCGCGCACGACATCGGCCAAAAATCCTAATTAGGGTCGCCAAACTACGAAACACCTAGTCTAGATTCCGATCGTCCCGATCGCGCATTCAAAACATGACAATAAACGTGGTCTCAATATAAATAACGTCGCAACGTCAAAAGAAACCCACGACTAAAAGTTACCAAAATCTAGTAAGCAGTATTTATCTTTTTAGCACAAAACTACAAGTTTTACCAAAACTATAATTTACAAACATCTTCAAATAGCAAGGTTAAACCATTTAAACCATTTCTATATTTTTAAACTTGCTTAATTAAGCTTTAGAAAAAACCTAGTAAGCAAAAACCCTTAATCAGACAAAGTAGTAATTAACAAAAAATTAGGATTTTCTACTAGGTTAAGCTTTTCCAATTCACAAATTAATACTTCAATTAAATATTAAACACTTAAATTAAGCTTTAACCTTAACTTGAATTTCTAAAACCATTTCTAGAATTTTGAAACACGAAATTTAAAGCTTAAACTAAAATCTAATTAAGCTAGCATAAAGATTTAAACTTAACAATTAGAGATTAGGGTTAGGGTTTTATACCTTCAAGAACACCACTTGAATCAAGGATAAAACCAAACTTTAGCCTCCTAAATCCTTACTAGAATGAAGATCCAAGCAACTTTTGTGAAGAAGAAAGAAGGTTTGGATTTTATTTGAATTTCTATGAATTTATTTGGATTTTTCATGATTTATTTGTAAAAGAAATGATGAAAAATGAGCGAGGAAGAACAAGGGAAGCAAAGGGGAGAGAGGGGCCGGCCAAATGTTGAAGGATAGGGTTTTTGGTGAATTGTAGAATTTTCTAGAAGAAAAAAGAATAATAGTATAATAAAACAAAAAGCTTATGTTCACACTACTTTTTTTTTTCTTTATTTTTTTAAAAAATAAATCTTTTCACCATAAAAATCTAGATATTTAAAAAGAAGGTTCTAAAATAATTGTGGTGATAATTTCCAAGAATTCTCATTTAGAAGAAATTTCCCGATTTACGTGCATATTTTTACCGGCTAAAATAATATTTTATTTGGGAAAAATTCTATCTGAACCAAAACCTCCCAAATACCCCTAAAGTTCGCGCACAAGCTTTATTTTAGCTAAAAAAGGTACCGGTAAGTTTATACCGACGTTTGATCGAAATCGGGTTAAAACGGGAAAAACCGACAATTTTGCCCTAAAACGGGAAAATTCGCAAAACGATTTCTGAAACGTTACAGTTCACGTCCAAACGCAACCCGATAGAAACGAATCACCAAATACCAAAATCCATGCTAAAACAAGTCGTAAACCATGCGCCAACATAGGAAAATCAATCCATATTTTACCCTAGATGGAATCAGACAAAATTGCACATGCCATGGGTCAGGACTACTGGAAATAGGGCCATGCACCAAAAACGAGGCCAAACCACCTGCTCTGGCCGCAATTTGCGGCCAGATGGGATTTATCTGCGGCCGGGAATAGGAGTTGGGGGCTAGGGTTTGGTGTGGTGTTTCCAGGGTGCCTGCACATCTCACTGTCAACTCAATTTTATCTTAGGGGTCTCGGGGTGATAGCCGATTCCTAAATACGATAACAGATTCACAGTTTTTCCCCGACATTGGCTCATAAATCCGTATTCTGTGTTTTAGCTTCAGGTTTGGTCTAGTCTATCATCACACCAGGGGTTCTAGGGTCACCACAAGCCTCAATTTTATCTTTGATTTCAGATCTAACCTAAACCCTAACTTGAAGTTTCACAAGTCCATCAAACGACACCATATCGACATGAAACTAGTATGGATGCAATAAGAATCAAAATACTACTCTAATAGGTGCAGAATTTACTTCCTTTGGCAACTCAAGAAAATTCTTGAGTTGCTCAAAGTCATCCAAATCCATTCTTGCTAGGTTTAATGTGTAGCTAGTGAGCTCGGGAACAAGTTTTGTGAAATGGGAATAGGATTTTGGGGTTGTATTCATGGTGGATCTAGGTTGAAGAGGGAGGAGGAGGAAGAGGGAGCAGGCAGCTCTTCTTGAAGAGGGGAGAGAAAATGAGAAGGGAAATGATGGGGGGGCATGGGTCAAAAGAGGTTTGACCTTTTCTTTCTCTTTCATCATCATACTTACTTTTTCTTTTCTTTTCTTTTCCTTTTCTTCTCCCACCATGGTGAACCGTAAGCGACCATGCACCCAAAACATGTAACAAGTGTGGAAAATGATATGTGCACATTTTTGCACAAAAATGCCAAAAATCCGATTAGCGATTTTTAATCGCGATTAGCACTAAATTAGCATATAACTAATCATAAAAACTTAAAAATGGCATAATTCCATAAAATACCCTATTTTAGAATTTTCCATAATTTTTTCCCATTTATTTGTATTTAATTATACCGGAATATTAAAATATTCATTAAAATAATATTAAATTATAAAAATTCCCAAAAATAATATTTTATTGTTTTGGAAACGTTACACATAACTCAACGAGCACATGCATACTATCTCTTGTACGACGTACTGATGGCTGTGAGACAGACCATCTCCCCAACTGGGATAAGAAGCGTACACACTAGTCTACTCCGGAGTATCGATGCCCTGTCTAGATAATCCTACGACTAGGGACCTGAAAAAGGATGTGCTTGTAGACTACCCAGCCACCACTAGTGTGACTGCCATCACAATGCTGGTAGTCAAGCAAGATCCTAAGGGCTCTACCAATATGTATTCGTGATATGCTAAAAGAAACATATTAAGATAGATATACACCAAGTAGAATACTACAATGTTGAGAAAGACTGTTAATACAACTGTGAATATCCCAAACTTCCATTAAGTAATATACAAGCTAGTATGATACATTAATGGCCCCTAAGTCATATACACTAACAAAATATAAATACAAAAGTCGGTACGATACAAATAGCCCACCTACCAAAGCAATCAACCGAAAGAAACGGTGTGCCAGCGATGCCGCTACTGATCCAAGAGGCCAACTTGCAAGAACTGTGGCACAAAGGGTGTGATTTGCCAACTCGTGAGTAGAATAACATCTACAAGTAGAAATCGAATAAACGACGACTCCTAGGTCAACTATATCATAAAGGTAATACTATGATATCTAGGGTGACCGGGTCATCATATGTGCCAACAATGTAATCAATACCTATATGTATGTGGATATAATCCAACAATATAATCAATGTAGGTATGCACGTGGACCTCGTCTAACCATATAATCAATGTATGTATGCATGTTGATCTCGTCCAACCAGATAATCAGTGTATGTATGTATGTGGATCTTATCCAACCATAATCAATGTATGTATGCATGTGGATCTCGTCCAAGCATATATTCAATGTCTGTATGCAAGTAAGTATGAGGATATAAATCAACGGTGTCCCTCGCGACTCATCAAAATCATGGAACCTGGGTGTCCAACATTGACACCCGAAAACATCATGAAACCCGTGTCCAGCATCGACACGTAAATCCTCATATCTCGGGCTCCGTCAGTCCGGATCGGCCCACGGGCTCCGTCAGTCCGGATCGGCACATATCATATCTCGACTCCGGTCGGTATCCTCCGGATATCCGCCAGGCCCAACCAATCACCGGTAGGTAGTAGTCCCTCTGCCAGGCTCACCATCTGTATACACAGCATCCCTTTCTTGCTCCGGGGTACCATACCGGGTCCACCATGTACCCGCAATCGGCCTCATCCGCCTCCTCGAATCGGGTTTCACATGTCGCTCTCAGAATCAAGAAAACACAAGGTGGACGCACTGAAATATCATATCAAGAGAGAGCGGGTTTTTAAAACAACACATAATCTCTTTTAAAATGTCCACGGTTCTCAAATCCAGAAATCTCAGGAAAACAGCATATCTCAATGCGTAAAATCATGGAGCATGATATATGCGACAAATAATAGAAATGTGAGCATATTCGTGTATCATGCAACATAGAACGGTGATATGCACATATCGAGGGAAAACTGCTCTTTTAAATGAATCCAGTTTTAAAATATATCATGCGGTTCCAAAATCTCCAAAATCGAATGCAATACCGTATAAAGGTGCATATGTGTATATACGCAAGTATGGACGTACAAATGTGTATGTCCGCAAGTATGGTGTACAATATGTATGTACGCAAGTATGGTGTACAATATTTGTAAGTCGATGTACAACACCCCACGACTTGCGGAGAGGCGGAAATATGAAAAACGATCTTGTTCTTTGCTTAAACATCGACTAACCGCATGAATCGAAGCTAAACGATAACTAACAACTATCATAGAAGTTCTAAACTACTATGTGAAGTGATTATACCTAAAGAACCGTGTCCTTCGTCTTTACGAACTCCACCTCCTCTTCGGCCTTCTCCAAGTAGTAGACGATCCACCACGAGAGCTTTACTCCAAGCTTTGCCTCTAAACTTGAGGCAACTAGGTTTCTTTAAGTGCTAATCAAAGTACCTAGATGATATAGAGTGAGGGTTATGGATTAAGTAGTCTAACTAATCCTTGTACTTAACACATGAGAGGGGAGGATTAGGGTTTGAAGAGAGGAAGCTTGAGGAGAGAGAAGGTGAGAATAATAATGAAATGAGAAAATGAGTTATCATAATATATATCAAGCATTATTGTTTTTCAAGAAAAGAAAAGAAAAGAAAATGATTTACAACCATACTTGATAAATATCTAATGGTGATTCATCTCCATGAGTCATTAAGCATTTATGATGCACTAATGACATGGATGAATCATCCATATGACTCACTAATCTCATTTAATCTATATGCCACCTTAACCCCCTTAGTCACCATCTTCTAGAAGCTTCTCACGCAATTACTAGAACGCCCCTCCTATCCGTGAAAACACGGAAAAACTTTAGACTGTATAAATCCAATAACCGGATACTAGTAACTGGCTTAAACCAAAGCCGACTAGTAAAAACTTTCCGAAAGTCATACGTGCGTAAACATACGTATGCGTCCGAACCCTTGTCGTAAAACCATACGACCTCTATATCGTTTCGCCTGGAGTAGGGAAACTCTCTGTGTGGGACTCTAGAAACTCGACTACTACGCTGGTAGTGGGTTTAACCACAGACCGCAAGCGGCACTAGATGTACGTAACGGTCCCCAGGTAGATGTCGATAAGAAGGCCGATGAGGAAACCCATCCGAACTCCTACTGAGTCTGATGTGACAATCTCCATACAGTCCGGTCCGTTCGTCTAAGACTATCGCATATCGGGCCTAAGGGGGCGGCAAGCGTCAGTCCCCTAATAGCGGTATAAGTCGTGTCGGAGTGAAGCCCATTACACCCTGAGAAACTAGTGGAACCTACCAGCAAATCTCGCTTGCCCTGGCCAGGGACTTTACGTAATGGCTCTCTGACACAGCGCGATATCAACCCCCAATACCGGGAGAGACGAATCCTGTCTAACGGCCACTGCCTCCAAGTGCTCGGGACTGCACCCAACTGCTACCTGTTTGCACGACTCCTTTGAGCCGTGGTAGGGTAGCAATCTAAGAACAGTGGGACACACTCGAGGCGAAGTAGCAGTGTCAAGTCTGCGGACTATGTTGTACTCATGTCACCTGGGAACTGTTCACTGACGACTGGTATAAAACCAACCAACAGTTCCCTGTGAGTCCAGTCCGGTGTACCTGTAACCTAACGAGCACCTGCATACTATCTCCAGTACGACGTACTGACGGCTGTGGGACAGAACATCTCCCCAACTGGGATGAGAAGCGTACACACTAGTCTACTCCGGAGTATCGATGCCCTGTCTCGATAATCCAACGACTAGGGACCTGAATAAAGATGTGCTTGTAGACTACCCAGCCCCCACTAGTGTGACTGCCATCACAACGCTGGTCGTCAAGCAAGATCCTAAGAGCTCTATCAATACGTATACTCATATATTAAGATAGAAAAAACCAAGTAGCATACTACCATGTTTAGCAAGACTGTTATATACATGTGAATATCTCAAGCTTCCATTAAGTAATATACAAACTAGTATGATACAATAATGGCCCCTAGGGCATATACACTAACAATCTCCTACTTGCACTAGGGCCATCTACTGGCATATCGAAGACCGATGATCTCGAGTAGCCTCTCGAACTGAATCTGAGGTAGGGCCTTCGTGAATGGATCAGCTATGTTCTCTTCAGTAGCAACTCTCCGAACCTCGATCTCCTGACGATCAATGATCTCCCTGATCAGGTGATACCACCTTAAGATGTGTCTGGACTTCTGATGGGACCTTGGTTCCTTCGCTAAAGCTATAGCTCCGTTGTTGTCGCAATACAGAGGTATTGGATCAACAATGGTAGGAACCACCTGAAGTTCTGTTAGGAACTTCTTCATCCAGACTGCTTCTTTTGCGGCATCGTAAGCAGCAATATACTCCGCTTCCATCGTCGAGTCAGCAACTGTGTCCTGCTTGGAACTCTTCCAGCACACCGCCCCTCCATTGAGGGTAAAGACATAACCCGACATGGACTTAGAATCGTCCTTATCACTCTGGAAGCTGGAATCACAAAGGCCTCCAACCTGAGGTCTTTTCCGCCGTAAACCAAGAACATCGCCTTAGTCCTCCTTAGGTACTTAAGAATGTTCTTTACTGCTATCCAGTGCTTCTCCCCTGGGTCTGACTGATTCCGCCTTACCACACTCAGTGCGTAAGCTACATCTGGTCTGGTGCACAACATTGCATACATTATAGAGCCTACCGCAGAAGCGTAGGGTATAATAGACATGCGTTCCCTTTCCAAATCAGTCTTGGGAGACATATCTTTGGATAGGGTGATTCCGTGACAAGCCGGTTGATTACCGCGCTTAGAATATTCTATACTGAATCTTTTCAGTACAGTGTCGATATACCTGGACTGTCAAAGTCCCAACATCCTCTTGGATCTATCACGATAGATCCGGATCCCCAGAATGTAAGAGGCATCTCCCAGGTCTTTCATGGAGAACCTGTGTGACAAGAATCCTTTGACAGATTGTAGCATAGGAATGTCATTTCCTATCAATAGAATGTCATCCACGTACAAGACGAGGAATACGACACTTCTGGCTACAACTTTACTATATATGCACGGTTCATCTGGATTTTTGATGAAGTCATATTCTTTGACTGCTTCATCAAAACAGATGTTCTAACTCCGCGATGCCTGCTTCAGTCCATAAATAGACTTAAGCAACTTGCATACTTTCCCGCTGCTCCCACTCTGATTGAAACCCTCTGGCTGATCCATATAGACCCACTCTTCTAAATTTCCATTCAGAAAAGCCGTCTTTACGTCCATCTGCCAGATTTCATAATCATGGAAGGCAGCAATTGCAAGAAGGACCCGAATGGATTTGAGCATAGCCACTGGAGAAAAAGTTTCGTCATAGTCCAAACCAGGTTTTTGACAAAAACCCTTTGCAACAAGTCTAACCTTATAGGTTTCCACCTGTCCATCTACACCAATCTTTTTCTTGAAGATCCATTTGCATCCTATGGGTTTTACCCCATCTGAAGCAACGTCCAAAGTCCATACTTTGTTGGTGTACATGGACTCCATTTCGGTCCGCATTGCATCTAGACATCGTACCGAGTCGCCGCTCTGGATGGCCTGCTGGAAGCCAGTAGGTTCATCATCGTCTATGATGCAATCCTCTCTATCCCCATCTATGAGAAAACCGTAGTATCTTTCAGGCGGATGAGACGGCCTACTACTCCTACGGAGGGGTGCGGGAATGTCCTGTTCTTCTTGAACTACTTGTTCTACCAAACTTTCAGTATTAGTTTGTGGTTCTGGAATTTCTTCCAGTTCTATTTCGCTCCCACTTATTTCCTTTTCTAAAAACTGATATTCTAGAAAATGGGCATTACGAGAAACAAACACATTTTGTTCCTCTGCGTAATAGAATAGATACCCCTTGGAGTTCTTTGGATATCCCACAAACTTACACTTTACTGATCGTGCCTCGAGCTTGTCCACATGCTGCTTTTTAACAAAAGCAGGACATCCCCATATTTTCAGATACTGAAGATAGGGTTTCTTCCCACTCCACATCTGATATGGCGTGGTAGGCACAGTCTTGGTAGGAACCATGTTCAAAAGATATGTCGCTGACTCTAGCGCATAACCCCAGAAAGAACGTGGTAACTCAGCATTACTCATCATGGATCGTACCATATCCAATAGGGTTCGATTCCGTCTCTCCGATACACCGTTATGCTGTGGAGTGTATGGAGGAGTAAGCTGAGAGAGAATTCCTTTCTCTTTTAGGTAACTTAGGAACTCGACACTCAAGTATTCACCACCTCGATCAGATCTTAGTGTCTTGATACTTTTGCCGGTTTGGTTTTCTACTTCATTCTTATACTCTTGGAATTTCTCAAAAGCCTCGGATTTATGTTTCATCAGATAAATGAATCCGTACCTTGAGTAATCATCCGTGAAAGTAATGAAATAGGAAAAACCACCTCTTGCATGTGTAGATATTGGATCACATACATCGCTGTGTATGAATCCTAAGAGCTCGCTCGCTCTTACTCCATGTCCAGTAAATGGAGTCTTTGACATCTTTCCCTTGAGACAAGATTGACAAGTGGCATAAGTTTGATATTCGAACGAGTCCAAATATCCTTCTCTATGTAACTTAGTCAACCTTCTCTCATTGATGTGACCCAGTCTACAATGCCATAAGAAAGCTTTATTTAAATTTGGAGACTTTCTTTTTAGTGTGTTCTGGACATTGAAAATTTGGAGTTGGTTTAACACATATATACCGTTTTCCAGTGTACCGGACCCAATCAAACTATGATTAAGGTGGATGTTAACAACACCACTTCCAAACGTGAAATCATAACCTTTATTTGATAACAAGGAAACAAATATGATATTACACGTTAAGCTGGGTACACAAAAACAGTTATGTAAAACCAAAATGTGTCCACTCGTCAATCCCAGGTGATAATCCCCTGCGGACACAGCTCCCACGCTAGCTCCGTTAGCAACCATCAGGGTTATATCACCTTCCTTCAGCACTCTATGGTTTCTCAGTGCCTGCAATGAATTACAAATATGAGATCCTGATCCGGTATCCAATACCCAGGAAGTAGAGTTGATTGACAGACAATTCTCAATTACAAACAAACCTGAAGTCGAAGCCACAGCTTGCTTCGGTTCCTGGTTCTTGGCGTTCCACGCCTTGCAATCCTTTTTCCAGTGCCCTTTCCTATGACAATGGAAGCACTCATCCTGGCCCACTACCGGTACAGCAAACTTTTTCTTTCCCTTCCCTCCCACCTTACTAACACCTCCTCTAGGTTTGGTGGCGGCCTTCTTCTTCCTTCCTTTGGCCCTAGCCTTGGACCCGGAAGAAGATGCACCGCTAACAAACATAGCGGGTGTTTCCCTTGCTTTCTGCAAGGTGCCCTCTGCACTCCTTAACATGTTCAGGAGTTCCGGAAGTTCAAATTCTTTTCTTTGAATGTTGAAGTTCAGGATAAACTGGGCGTAGGTGGAAGGAAGGGACTGGAGAATAAGGTATGTATAGAGCTCATTATCCAAAGTCGTCCCAAGGTCTACGAGCTCTTCTATATAGCCGATCATCTTTAGGACATGTTCTCTTACCGATGACCCGACAGCCAACCTCGCTCGAAACAAGTTCTTAGAGGTCTCGTATCTTGCTATACGAGATTGCTCTCCATAAAGTTCCTTTGTATGGAGAAATATGGCATCTAGTTCCATATCCTCGTGCCTCCTCTGATGTTCATTGTTCATCGAGGCAAGCGCGATGCACTTGGCTTTCGCGCAATCGAAATCCCAGGTTTTGCGGATTTCCTTATCCGCATTACTGGATTTGGGACCAGGGACAGCAGGTGCCGTAGCGGTGAGGACGTACCCCAATTTGTCATAGGTCAAAGCCATTTTGACATTCCGCAGCCAATCTTTATAGTTTGGCCCTGTCAGTATATTTTTCTATAAAAGTAACTTAAGTCCAGTCATTTTCAGGGTCGCTGCAATTAGGAGAGAGAGAAGAAAACTCTTTAGCATGATGCTCCTGCAAGTTTAGAGTGGTTTTTAATTTAAAACTGGATGGCTCCCACTGTTTCTCAAATCCTTCCTCAAACCATAAAAGAAGAATTAGCCAGGACTATTCTCACTGTACAATACTTGCTTAACCGTTCAGCCAGGCTGGTGTCGATACTTCGAGGGAGGTTTTCCAACGTTTTCGCGAAGTTCCTTAATTAAATAACCTCTTTTCTCTGGGGGCGTAACCCCGCTGACACCTTTCTTGACACCTACTTGGTTTATAGCATTGATCGTTAAGTGACGAATATCCTGATGAGTAGCATATACTCACAGTAGGATCGGGATCCAAATATCATCGTATGATAATGTTGAAGGAATGCTACCAACATTCATCAAACTCCAAATGGTATGCATCTCTTTGCAAATTTCAGTTTCTTTAGAAATTCCCGATATATGTTTTTGCCCCATGCTCTTATGACCTTGGCGTTGGTCAAAATGTCATAAGTCACATGTCAAGTTCTACCCATCATTATTTTGTTAATTTGAACCCATCCGTACATATCCTTGACGTTGGCCAAAATGATGATACGACTGTCCCAAACTAACTCATCTATCTATGCAACAAATGAATACCCAGCAGCTACCAAACACTATGCCTTGGCGTTGGTCAAAATACATAGCTTGAATACTACTGAATACCCAAATGAAATGACGGAGGGCTACGAATGGTTTTGGTGAAACCGTGAACATAGTGAACTTGATATAACCGAAGGAACCTGATAGCTTTTAAAAGGAGTGGTTAAAGCTCCGTATTTAAAAATATCTGTTTTTAAAATTAACCGAGTGGTTTCTTTTAAATTGTTCCAACGATTAAACTTTTGGTTTATTTTCTTAGCATTATAAATAATGCGTCCCATCATTAACCTATCATTGCAGAAAACAACGAAAATACAACGTCCTCTTATGCCATCCGCATTCGCCACGGGGTCCCGTCATCACCCGTTAGGTTACTTAACTAACGACAGAGCGGGGGCTGGGCTATCGCGGGTGTAAAACATAAGTGACGTCTAAATAGCTATCATATATAGATATTGTACATTCGTCAGACGTAATAATAGGCATTCCAGATCTCATATGAACTTTATTGGATTTTCAAGCAATCCGAGTTTGTTTAGAGCCTGCAACAAAAGACGGATTACACAGTTGTGATGAATAGCCATTACCCCACCCTAGACCCCTACGGGTACGGCAAACTACCCGTCAAATACCCGAAGTGAAGTAGTCTCCCTCAACAAAGTGAGTAAGCCACTAAACACTTCAAAGTACCCGGTAGTTTGTGTACCCCACCTTGGGTCTATCCTAGGAGAAAAAAACAGTAAAAATGAAATAATACAACGGTGGTTACAACCGCAACCTGGATGTGCCCCGCAAAATAATATTACAACATATTACAGTTACATCGATTGAATTAAAATAATAACCCATCACAAACCCCTGCTAATCATCACAACAGTCCAATACAGTTCACATCCACAAACAGTAAAAACCATTACAGAAATGTGCAACCCCCTGCCAACCGACATACTAGCAGTTAGGGGAGGTTTACGAACACATTATACAAACACAGATATGATCAAATTAGCAAACATCGTAAAATTTCGATCGAACAAACGCTTTTAGATTCTACTCCAATACTTCTCTGTAAACCTGAGATCTTAGCAGAAAATAAAACATCCCAGAAACATCACTGTTAACACCCAGGAGTTACTGAATAAATTTGGAACGACTCGGCCCCAACTCGGCCGCGGATCCGCGGCGGATCGCATGGATCCACCGCGGTTCCGCGGTGAGATGGCCGAGTTAGGAGTCCAAATTTCTTCAGTAGCCCTAGTTTTTCCTGCTTGTAATTCTAAAGCACCCTGAAAATTTTTTAGAGCCAGTTTGAAATTCGACAGCAAGTGTGATAATCGACGATGTTTCCGGTTCTTTTTTGCGTTCGAAATTCTTACGACTTTTCTAATGAGTTAATTATTGTTTAGCGAGTCTCTGATACCACTGTAAGTCGATGTACAACACCCCACGACCTGCGGAGAGGCGGAAATATGAAAAACGATCTTGTTCTTTGCTTAAACATCGACTAACCGCATGAATCGAAGCTAAACGATAACTAACAACTATCATAGAAGTTCTAAACTACTATGTGAAGTGATTATACCTAAAGAACCGTGTCCTTCGTCTTTACGAACTCCACCTCCTCTTCGGCCTTCTCCAAGTAGTAGACGATCCACCACGAGAGCTTTACTCCAAGCTTTACCTCTAAACTTGAGGCAACTATGTTTCTTTAAATGCTAATTAAAGTACCTAGATGATATAGAGTGAGGGTTATGGATTAAGTAGTCTAACTAATCCTTGTACTCAACACATGAGAGGGGAGGATTAGGGTTTGAAGAGAGGAAGCTTGAGGAGAGAGAAGGTGAGAATAATAATGAAATGAGAAAATGAGTTATCATAATATATATCAAGCATTATTGTTTTTCAAGAAAAGAAAAGAAAATGATTTACAACCATGCTTGATAAATATCTAATGGTGATTCATCTCCATGAGTCATTAAGCATTTATGATGCATTAATGACATGGATGAATCATCCATATGACTCACTAATCTCATTTAATGCATATGCCACCTTAACCCCCTTATTCACCATCTTCTAGAAGCTTCTCGCGCAATTACGAGAACGCCCCTCCTATCCGTAAAAACACGGAAAAACTTTAGACTGTATAAATCCAATAACCGGATTCTAGTAACTGGCTTAAACCAAAGCCGACTAGTAAAAACTGTCCGAAAGTCGTACGTGCGTAAACACACGTATGCGTCCGAACCGTTGTCGTAAAACCATACGACCTCTATATCGTTTCGCCGGGAGTAGGGAAACTCTCTTTGTGGGACTCTAGAGACTCGACTACTACGCTGGCAGTGGGTTTAACCACAGACCGCAAGTGGCACTAGCTGTACGTAACGATCCCCAGGTAGATGTCGATAAGAAGGCCGATGAGGAAACCCATCCGAACTCCTACTGAGTCTGATGTGACAATCTTCATACAGTCTGGTCCGTTCGTCTAAGACTATCGCATATCGGGCCTAGGGGGTGGTAAGCGTCAGTCCCCTAATAGCGGTATAAGTCGTGTCGGAGTGAAGCCCGTTACACCCTGAGAAACTACTGGAACCTACCAGCAAATCTTGCTTGCCCTGGCCAGGGACTTTGCGTAATGGCTCTCTGACACAGCGCGATATCAACCCCAAATACCGGGAGAGGCGAATCCTGTCTAACCGCCACTGCCTCCAAGTGCTCGGGACTGCACCCAACTGCTACCTGTTTGCAAGACTCCTTTGAGCCATGGTAGGGTAGCAATCTAAGATCAGTGAGACACACTCGAGGAGAAGTAGCAGTGTCAAGTCTGCGGACTATGCTGTACTCATGTCACCTGGGAACTGTTCACTGACGACTGGTATAAAACCAACCAACAGTTCCCTGTGAGTCCTGTCCGGTGTACCCGTAACCTAACGAGCACCTGCATACTATCTCCAGTACGACGTACTGACGGCTGTGGGACAGACCATCTCCCCAACTGGGATGAGAAGCGTACACACTAGTCTACTCCGGAGTATCGATGCCCTGTCTCGATAATCCAACGACTAGGGACCTGAATAAAGATGTGCTTGTAGACTACCCAGCCCCCACTAGTGTGACTGCCATCACAACGCTGGTAGTCAAGCAAGATCCTAAGAGATCTATCAATACGTATACTCACTTATTAAGATAGAAAAAACCAAGTAGCATACTACCATGTTTAGCAAGACTGTTATATACATGTGAATATCCCAAGCTTCCATTAAGTAATATACAAACTAGTATGATAAAATAATGGCCCCTTGGGCATATACACTAACAATATGTACGTACGCAAGTATGGTGCATAATATGGATGTGCGTAAGTATGGTGTACAATATGCATGTACGCAAGTATGTTATGCGAAGAGTCATATCATGATGCAGCAATCCTACTGTGTAGTGACATGGAAATTATCGATGATGAAGTGTGTGAACCTACAATCTATGTACATGTAACATACGCATCATCGATAATGGTGCATGTGTACTATCACATGTATAAGTAATGCAATGCGAATAACATTAATGCAACATAAGGTAAATCATATGCAAATGCTGACGGGTATACGTATCTAACATGACCGAGTCGGGGAATCTATCAATCGACATCCAGCCTAACAACATCGCGTATGGTATAATCCATAGTACGACAACCTCTAGTCAAGGGTATAGATCAAACCTCAAGTCAAACTCATCACGTACGGAAAATCATCGTACGGCGGCATTAAGCTAACAGGGATCCTATCATCCTATAAGACGAGGAGGGTACGGACCTAACGTCACGTACGACAAACACTCATGATTCACAACACATACAAATATCTCTATATACCAATGTCCCAAGTCACATCCGCAATAATCTCATATCAGGGGACAAGCAGGGTATCAATCATCACAATCGACTCGCATCCGTATACCAACATATCATCAGATCATCATATTCGTCTTATATTCTTTTCATCGTATTTATATCTCACATCAAGTCGAGTTTACATAAACATTCTATCTCTACTATAAGTATAAGTATCTAATCTAACATACACACCCGAACCATACAAGCAGTTTTTGAAAGGGGCGAATCATAGTTTTGAAAGTAGGGGCTACGGTATTTTTAAGGAAAATATATCATTTGAAAATCTGTAACATCCCTCAAGGTATCAGTTAAAAAGATGCATATGATTCTTCATTTTGGAAATAGGTATGTGTTGGGGTCAAAATTTGCACGCTGGTTGACCAAGTCAAAGTCAAGGTCAACCCTCAGCAAGGTGGGCCCAAGCCCAGGTCAAGCGGGACCATGCCCAAGCCGAGCCCGCGGCCAAGCCTCCCCTTGCCAACAACAAAATCATGTAAGAAATAATTTTTATGTAATTTTTTATGCATGAATGTAAACAAAATGGGCATAAATCCAAATATTTGTAAGCCCATGGCTTATGTGCAAAAAGAAATAGCACATGAGTCATGGGATGACCAAAATGCCATTTTCTAAAGCCCAAGGGGCTGTATGTAATTTTGTAAGCCTATTTAAGGCAACATGATGAAAATATCTAATATACAATTTTCATTCCCCCCCCCCAAAAAATAGGGTTCTTTGTGCCTCCTGCTCCTTCTCCAAGGTTCTAAAGCTTCTCATTTCTTTTGAATTAAATCAAGAGTTTTACTCTTTCTTTTCCAAAACTAAGTAGTTTTCCACCACAAAACCCACAAAGGGGAACTCAGATCTCCCATCAGATCTCAAAAAGGAGAGATTTTTAAAATCTGCTACTTCTTAATTTTCAAGATCCGGCCAACAAAGGAAGAAGAAGGAGACCCATCTCCATAAACCCCACTTTGGGGAAGAACTATGGCTCAAGGGGAGAAGACCTTCATCAGCTTCAAAACATCCTAGGAGTTTAACTCCTCACACACACACACACACACACACAAAATAATAAGTGCTCCTTTCTGAGAGTACAACTCCCATTGCAGGGACCAAGTCCCTTTTGCCGCTCGAGCGCCCACGTGCTGACACGTGGTGCTCTTACGCTCAGAGCGCTAGCGCCCGAGCGCCTACGTGCTGACACGTGGTGCGCTAGCGCTAGCGCCCGAGCGTCCACGTGCTGACACGTGGTGCGCTAGCGCTCTTGCGCTCAGAGCGCTAGCGCCCAAAGCGTAGCGTCCGAGCGCCCACGTGCTGACACGTGGTGCGCTAGCCCTCAAAGAGCTAGCGCTCTTGCGATCAGAGCGCTAGCGCTCAAAGCGCTAGCGTCCGAGCGCCCACGTGCTGACACGTGGCGCGCTAGCGCTCAGAGCGTTAGCGCCTAAAGCGCTAGCGCCCGAGCGCCCACGTGCTGACACGTGGCGCGCTAGCGCTCAATGCGCTAGCGCTCTTTCGCTCAAAGCGCTGGCGCTCTTTCGCTCAAAGAGCTGGCGCTGGCACCACACATCCTTTGGATGCCTTTCCCCTTTTTTATTATATATATATATACACATTTATATATATATATATGCATATGTATACATATATATATATATACACATATGTATACATATATATATATATATATATATATATATATGCATATGTATACATATACACACACACATACTTTACAACACTATCCCCCTCAAAAAAACTCTGCGAGGCCCCCGATATATCCAAAACCCCTTCAAAACACAACACTGCACGTTGAGTTCGCATGACCAGTTTAACCCGTCAATCGGAGGTTCCCTCGCTTCAAAGACGAGGGGTAATTAACGGCAGCTTAGTCCGCGGCTGCCGGAGATTTGGATCCCCACAATCATTAAACCCCGGCCTACCCTAGGCAGGGTGAATCTGTAATGCGCCTGACAAGCGCGCGCGTATTCCCATCTCAATGGGGTGACGAAAAACACCCTACAGATTCTGGCATGCCCGATGGGACCTATCTCTCCTCCTATATTTTGGGTTAGGCATTCATGCGAACTCAATCAATATACATATCGATGTTTATACTAAAATAATGCCCTTTCATGTAGGTTTTCAAGCAATCACTTCTCAACGATGTCTCCAAAGATGTGCTCAGCTCTCAGCACGGCTCTCGTCTACTACACGATGAAGATGGACGCCAGGACGGTCCTCCCGGCCAGTCTTGGGCGACAATGGGAAGAGTCGCCGCTACCATTCGGCTCTATCCTGTTCGTGTCAGCTAACGCCATCCCAGCTCCTCAAGCCCCAGTGACAGACAAACCGGCCTCAAAAGGCAAGATGCCAAATGTGGCGGTCTCGAAGGCGCTCCAACTCAAACGCAAGTCGGTGTTTGAACGGCCCTCCTTGGCCCCAGCTGGGAGCAAGGCCATTAACACCAACAAAGCAACAGGGCGTCTCGGGCAAGCTCCGACGATGCCCCTGACAACTGCTCAATTGGGTATCTTCTCTAAGCTCCCCATCACTCAGCCTATGGCGACTTTCCGAAGGGCAGAAACCTGCCAAGCGCTCAAGGCAGAGAAGCTGAGGTAGAAGCGGCTCAGATACATAGCCAACAAAAGGGCTAGGGCTCTGGCCATGTTAAAATTTATGAATTTCCAAAGCCCGGACCACTCCATGAAATTAGCCGCCAAAGATAAAGAGATGGCTGGGTATGTGGTCTACACTGTCTACATGGTCGGACATGAAGAAACGAATCCTCCTCTTCTTCGCAGCCATGGTGATGATATGATTGACGCTACCCAGCATCAGCTCGATCTAAGTGATTAAGAGCCCGCTCATGCCGATAAGCCAGAGGAGCCCTTGGTTCGTGCGGAATTAAGCTCAGGCAATAAAGATGACCCGGTTGTCATAGCCGGAACTACAGAACAAGCGTTATTCCGATGGATTCAGAGGAAGCTTCAGGATAGGGATGAAAAGTTAGCCAAGGTACAGTCCAAGGTCGACGAATTGGCAAACGTCGCGGCAGATCTCGCGACCCAAGTCGCCCGATTGCAATTACAGCAGAATCAAATTTTGTTTCATGAGCCAGGGATTGATACCCGGAGGCAGCCAACCGATACCCCCTCCAACCTAAGAGCGAAGCGCCTTCGCGAAAAACGGCCGCGATCAGCCTCCAGTCCCTCCGATACATACACCGAAGGGGAATCGCCTCTGAAAAAGAAGCTGGATAAGGTCCATTCCTTCAAAAGGGACAAAGTCCATAAGATATTCAAGGACACCCTAAGAAACGGTCTACAACTGCCAAAATCAAAGAGACCGCAAGAAGCGAATATGACCGACGACCCAAAATATTGTCCCTATCATAGAGTGATAGGTCATGCCATTGAGAACTGCTTCGTCTTCAAAGATTGGGTCGAAAGACAATACAAGACGGGAGAGATAGAACTGTCTAAAGGCGTGCTAGCAAACAGTCAAGCTACGACCACCGATTTCATACAAATGGAGACTGGAGCCTCTCGGGGACCTAATCCTCCCAGACAAGCGCCATTATCTGAAAAGGGCGAACCAAAGACCGAGCGGCCTCGAGGACCAGCATTAGTAAAGGCACCTACTCCAATGGAGAGAAAGAAGAAAGTATACTCCTTCAGGAGGGATACGGTCCGTGAAATATTCGTGGACGTCTTGAACAACGGTCTTCAACTGCCTATTCCAAAGAGGCCACATGAGATGAACATGACCGACAATCCCATATACTGTCCATATCATAGAATGGTGAGTCATACCATTGAAGATTGCTATGTTTTAAAGATTGGGTGGAGAACCAATACAAACTAGGGAAAGCCTCATAGTCGTCAGATGTACCGACAAGCCACAGAGCTACGGTCATCAACACAGCCCCGCCATGATCAAAGTTCGAGGAGCTGGGATAAGCAAACCACTGATCACCACGTTGTTATACTGGGTTAAACTGGGAATGATCGACCACCACGTCATTAAACTGGGAACAATAGACCGCTAAATCTTTAAACTGGGAACAATCGACCTCTAAGTCGTTAAACTGGGAATGTAAAAAAAATAAAATATATGTAAATAAATAAAAAAATGTGTAAATAAAAGAAAAATAAAAGCTGAAATGTTGGCGCAACTCGCAATAAAAATCAGCGAGTAAAATAAAGATGAAAATAAAGCCGAAATGATGGGGAAACCGCGAATAAAAGCCGAAATGATAGGGCAATCGCGATCTTCGCGATAAGAAAAGCTGAAATGATAAAGCAATCGCGGTAAAACAAAGACAAAAACAACAACAAAACAAAACAATGGTGAATGATGAGTCGCTCCTGGTACTATATTCCTGTGCAGCGATGCAGACGCCAACCAAAATCCAATTTCTAAAAATTCTCCCGGCTCTACGGGTGGTCCTCCAAATTGACTAACGTATACAATCCACGGGCTCAAACTATTCTCATCATACCCATATCCTACCGCAATCACCAGTTACGCGGCTGGTCTCCACCTTTGGAATTATTCTCCATTGAGAAGACCAATTCATGTGTCCTCACGATACATGAGGAGAACAAACCTTTGTGGGATCCTTGCGACTAACAAAGGAAAAACACACTTAGGATTCCTCATGACTCCTAAGTTGAAAATACACCTACGGGATCCTTACGACTCGTAGGGAGAAAATGCTTTTATGGGACCCTTACGGCCTATAAAATTGAAAAGCCTTTGGTGATAGGGATCTAAACCTGTCTCCTAAGCTATCGCTCCCCAATCCCCAAGTGGCGAATGATGAGTAGCTCCTGGTACCATATTCCAGTGCAGCGATGCAGACGCCAACCAAATTCCAACTCTCATACCCTTACGGCGAATGATGAGTCACTCCTGGTACCATATTCCAGTGCAGCGATGCAGACGCCAACAAAGTCCCGAAATTTTTCCGGCCCTACGGTCTGGATAATACATCCTGCAAAATCGAATACAATCCACGGGTGCAAAACAATCCCAATCTCTCCCAAGTCCTACCGGCGAGAACACATTCAAAGTCCCACCGGCGATGAAAAAAAAGAAAAAAAAGGTATGTCCACAAGCAAAATGGCCACGGATGAAAACCCCGAAGGGCTCCGTGAGTAAAAACAGCAGGACTGCCGGCGAGTTTGTGAAAACCCGAAAGGGCGTAAACTTATGAAAAAGAGATGAAATGCACTCGCAAAGTCTTCTCGACTTTGTGAGGAGAAAATTCCTGCGTGAGATCCTTACGACTCACAAATGAGCAACACCTTTGGGGGTCCTCACGACTCCTAAGGAGAAAATACACTTACGGGATCCTTACGACCCGTAGGGAAAACTACTTTGTGAGACCCTTACGGCTCACGAAATTGAAAAGTCTTAGGTAATAGGGACCTAAAACCTGTCTCCTAAGCCATCGCTTCCTGATAAGCAAGTGGAAATGATGATTCTCTCCTAGTACCATATTCCAGTATAGCGATACTGATGCCAAGAAAAAACCAATTCCCAAATCCTCTCGGGGCAAATGATGAGTTGCTCCAGGCATTATTCCAGTGCAGCAATGCTGATGCCAAACCAAAACAAAATCCCTAATTCCTCTAATGGCAAATGATGATCCGCTTCTGGTACCATATTCCAGTATGGCGATGCTAATGCCAACCCAAATCAAACCAACAGTCTCTGCGGAGGAATCATGCTTCGTCCCAGAATATACCCCGTGTCGAAATCATGCTTCGCCTCGGCGTATCTGCCTTCCCTGTCGGAATTATGCTTCGACTCGGATTCAATAAGAGACAATCCGTGACGGGGACAAGTCGACCAGCGACACTCCGTGCCGTGGACAAGTAGACCCGCCACTCCGTGCCGGGGACAAGTCGACCAGCGACACTCCGTGCCGGGGAAAATTCGATCAGCGACACTCCATGCCGGGGATAAGTCTAACAACAAGCGACACTCCGTGCCAGGGACAAGTCGACCAGCGACACTCAGTGCCGGGGACAAGTCGAACAGCGACACTCCGTGCCGGGGACAAGTCGAACATCAGCGACACTCCGTGTCGGGGACACGTCGAACAGCGACACTCCGTGCCGGGGACAAGTCGAACATCAGCGACACTCCGTGCTGGGGACAAGTCGAACAGCGACACTCCGTGCCGGGAACAAGTCGACCAGCGACACTCTATGCCGGGGACAAGTCGAACAGCAGCGACACTCCGTGTCACGACCCGAAAGAGCACGTGACTGGCACTTGAACCATATGAAGTCTATAGGACTCCATCTGATCCAAGTAAGCCAAAAGCCCAGAAATCTAAAACCATTTTTAAGAATAAATAAAGAAACTGGTTTAAAGAAGTGAAGAAATACAGGTTTGAAATCAAGGTTTTTAAATAACTAAGCCGAATATGCTTTTTTAAAACAGTACAGTCTTTTCTAAAAATTTCGGCAGAGTTTCTTTTGTAAAACTGGCCCCGAATGGGGTACAACAAGGATAACAATATATATATACGCAATGATAAAGGCATCCCCAAGCGGGAGCTAGCTCTTCGTCAATCGACGGTCACAACCACACGTGCAACAATAATATACAACGCCAAGTGGCGAGGATCAAATCCAAAGGAAAGCTCCAAAGCAACAAGAAAACCGCAATACAACTAAGCGCGACTCTAAGGTCGAATAACACAACACTAAAGTCTAGGTCTGAAACAATATACAAGTTTTGGTTGATGGAATTTCTAGATACAATGAAATAAATAAATACAATGGTGGTTCTTGATGCGAAAGAACCCACCTACCAAAAGCAAATCACCCGCAAGAAAGTAGTGTGCCAGAAATGCCGCAATGGTACCTGTACGGCAGAACCTGCAAGAACTGTGGCACAACGGGGGTGAGTTGCCAACTCGTGAATAGAAACATCTACAAGCAGAAACCGAATGCAAGACAGAATCCTAGGTCAATACGATCAGTATATAAAAATCCTCAATATAAAACATGCAGCCGATAACAAGGCTAGGTTAAATATCTAACCCGAGTGCAATCTCCTGTGTCTGTGTCAGTGCCTCAGATAACAATATAGCATATGAATGAGATATGAATGCGTGAAAACAGAATACATTCTCATGAAACAACTGTTTTCATACTTTAGTGAGATTTCCCCTTGTATTTTAAAAATAAGGTACCACAATGAAATCAGCATAAAACTGTGCCTAGCATCGGCACAAACGAAACCCCAATATCCTGATATCTCAAAGTCTCAACCACAATATCTAGGGCGCCGTCAGTCCAGACCGGCCCCTACCATCCATCTCAAGACCACGACGGTATCCTCCGGATATCCGACGCGTCGGGTAAAGTCACCGGTAGGTAGTGCTCCCCTGCCAGGCTCACATCGTCATCACCACGCGCTTCTTGCCCCGGGGTACCTTACCGGGTCCACCATGTACCCGAAACGGTTCATCCGTCTCCTCGAATCGGGTTTCCAAATCCATCAGAAAACTCATGGTGGACGACTCATACATCATAGGAAAACCGCACTTTTTATTTTAAAAGAGAGAATATGATTATTTGTGTCCTTGCGGTATTCCTCCAAATCCAGAAAATCTCATAGAAATCCAAATCCAAACCTCAATAGCACGTAAAATAGTGAATATATGCATGATAATCCATGAATGCGGCATAACAATGAATAACAGTATGCATGAAGTAGCAGGTAATAACTACAATGTCTAAACTATTAGCTAACAGGCTATGTCAAGCAATAATATTTTCTAAGGTGTACGTGACATGGCAATTACCGATGAAGATGTGTGTGAGCCGGCAAGTAAGTGTACGTGGTACATACGCATCATCGGTAATGGTGCTGGTGTCCTATCAGCATGATATTAATAATGGAGTATGAAACATAATATAAGAATGCGATGCAAAGCGAACCACAAAAAGGGAGTGGGAGCTGAAACTAGACGTAACTAAAACTAACCTGCATTAATCTAACATAAGTCCTACAATTGGTGCCTTTTGAAATAACACGAATCATGGGGTTTTGAAAATAGGGGCTACGGTGTTTTTATGAAAAGATACGTCGTTTTTGAAATATCCGTAGATTCCCTTGAGCTGTCTTTAAAAATGCCCACGATTCGTTAGTTTTTGAAATAGGTAAGAAGTCTAATCTACTCTAACAACTACACTAACTATACGGCTGAACTAAAAAACTGAACTACAGGTAAGGAAACCGCCTAACATCTGAGTCGATATATATAAATATATATAAGTCGGTGATCCCGCCTCAATGTCATATCGTAAGATATCCTCGAGTATGAGTGCGGATCTATCATCAATATCTGCTCGTACGGTAATTCATCGTACGGCATCCCAATAGCTGTGTACAGGTCAACATCTCACTATCTCATCACATAACAAGCATCACTATCATCAGATCATATAATCTGGGGGTACTACTCTATGTCTAGTACAAATCGATACCATCAATAAGGTATGCATGCGGGGGTAAACACATATCCCAAGCCCACAAGAATCACAAGTCATATCCCACATATGAATCGTATCAAATCACCGATCTCACGGCACCAAGCCCACATCATCGACTCATCTCCAAAGTCATCCCATATCATCAAACACAGTGCAAGTACAAGAAACACACAAGTGTAAGCGGGTGGGTGTAAATCTATCCTATGGTTCGCAACTAGGAGCTATGCTAGTTATTTCTACCCCTAACTAACCATAACACACTATAACTATCACACACATAAATATACTACATAGTACTAATTACGGACTGCGGGGGTGCTATACGCCATCCACCCGACTTCCCCCCTGTAGATATAATCTACTCACCTGGTCTTCGCTTTCTGAAATCGATGACGCCATGCTCTTTCACCTCGGAATCCTTACGAGGGTACCTAGAATAATAAACAGTCGCAATACGTATTAATATCAAAGCAGAAAACCGATACAGCGCACGGTGTGCTCATAAGTTGGAACCTATGGCCCAAACATGCAAATCCAACACTTAACCCCTGTTGTCGATGTATGAACACCCGACAACCAAATACAAATCCAAACACCAAGAAAGTGCATAAAAAAATACGGAAAACATCGCCTAAAACACCCCAAAATGCCTCCAGATTTTCCCCAGATGACCATTTGCCAAAACTATATATAGGAGGGGTCTAATCTAGTGCTAAATGAGCCCTGGAACAAAAATGGAACTATTCCCCTCTACTCTGGCCGCAAATTGCGGCCAGAATGATGAATTTGGCGGCCACGGTTTAGAGTTAGGGGCTCGGGTCTTGGTGGTAGCTTCCTAGGTGCCTGCACGACTCACTGTCAGCTCAATTTTATTTTTGGTGCCCCCGGGTTGCTCCAGATTCCAGAACACCTTCGCAGATTTCACAAACCGACATGAAAAGTTCCATAATTCCGTATTTTTGGATTTCCAGTGGGATTGGCCTGGGTTTCTAGTCAATATAGGGTCTAAGGTCACTTTTTAAACTCAATTGCAAGGTCAAAACTCAACATTACTCTAATCTCCTCTAATCTTGCCCAAAGTGCACCAATTCACCCGATATCGATATTTAACTTGAATTAAAGCCTAAACACAAGATTTAACACTCTAATTGCAAAGGAATTACCTCACAAGAGACTCATGACTCCTCAACAGCACCAAAACACCATCTTTCTTGGTCCATCCTCTAGCTTGTGAGCTTGTGTGCATGTTTTGTGAAATGAGTGAGAGGTTTTGAGTATGTTTTAGTGGTGTATCTTGGGGGGATTTGAAGAAGGAGGAAGAGGAAGAAGGGAGCAGCAGCAGCAGGAGGAGGAGGATGAGGAGGGAGGGAAAATGATGGAAGGAAAATGGCTAAGTCCAAGGTCAAAGCAACCCACACCCCTCTCTCACCTACCCTCATTTTCTTTTCTCTTTTTCTTTTTCTTTTCTTTTCCTTTTCTTTTCCTTAAAACCAAACCTTCTCACAAGAATAGTAAACCCAAATATCATGAAAGAAAATGTACAAGTGTGAGAAAAAGTGATATGTGCAAGTTTTGCACAAATTTGCCAAAAAAACCCCGATTAGCGATTTTAATCGCGATTTGCACTAAATTAGTGTCAAACTAATCACAAAAACTTTAAAATGTCATAATTCCAATAAATAACCCATTTTAGAATTTTCCATTATTTTTCATAATTTTTCTCCATTTATTTGCATTTAATTATTAATTTAATATTAAAATAATCAATAAAATAATATTAAATCATAAAAATTCCCAAAATTAATATTTTATATTTTTGAAAATGTTACAATCTACCCCCCTTATAGAAATTCGGTCCCCGAATTTAAATTTAAACCCCCACTACTAAAACAATTCCAGTAATAATCCATTTTGTCGGGGCTCCGAAAATAGCAATGCATAAAACAATCGTAGCGCAACGCATGCGCATGAAAAATAAGCATATAACTCAAATCAGAACTTCGTCAAGCATCCCGCAATCATCGGAGTCATGGGGAAGACATCAATACCAAATCCAAAGCAAAACCAATATGATATAACCCGAAACTATACATGTAAAATATATTCAGGCACTGTCCTCTGACTAGTCCTGCTCAGTACGAAAACACATAGCAATATCATAAAAACGTACTGCTCTATAAGAAAAATCAATCCCAAACTACGTATATAAGAATATCCTATGCGTCTGGTGCGCAAGGAATCAAAATCCATATATGTGTCAAACAGGTGTACAAAACAACATCTAGGTGCAACGGGTGTGCACGAAACATCTGTCGTAGGCAACGTGTGTGCCTGACAGAAAAATCAGGTGCATGTGACATGCACGAAGAATCCCGATTTAGTGCATCTGGTGTGCAACAAAATCGTATATCAAAACACTAAAGGTGCATGAAAACTACGCTGTAAGTGCAAATCAAATCACTGCATACGGTAGGTATGAAATCTCAATCAATATCTCAAATGTAATAACTATGCGCAAAATATATAAATATCCAGTGGGTGCATGAAACAAATATCATGAAACTCAATCATCAAAACTAAATCATGCAAACAGAACTCCCAAAATACCGAAATCCAAAATGACGGATATGTGATATCAAATCACAAAATCACAAATCATAAATACCGTCATCGGTAGTCCCTCCTTCGAGGTCGAGAAGGAGTCGGTGCATCCACTGCTAGCAGCGCAGGATATCTACTTGTCTCTTGCTCACGGTCTGGCGTCCTCTGACCCTGGGTCCTTATCTTCTCTGCGGATTACCTATCACGCGGTCAATCGGCTCATCGGCCCTGTCAGGTGTGCTAACGGGGACGATTCCGTTCTGGCACTTCTCTGGTCACCTCTCGGTCAAATCTCACGACCACTCGTAAGGCAGCATATCACTGGCGTCGGCCTCTGGCTCTCTGAAAGCACGTCACACATCTGATCCTGGGTGCAAACATCATTGCAGCAATGCCCTGGAAGGAATCCTGCTCAGGGTCTCTTCCAATCATGCCTATGCCGATCTGTACAGAGGCTGGCTTTCCTGCACAACCTCTTTTCGCTCAATGGACATCTGTGTCCTCAGCACAATATTTCTCAGAAATTGGTCGCATCCCAACGTCTCTATAAGCATATCAGGTCTCTAGTCTCGACGGGAAGTAATGACAGCTCGTCAGTGTCTCACACGAACCTCTTGTTCCACCTGTCTCTATCGTCGTCCACTATGACGTCACGCCAAGCTACTATGCACTGCACTGTTCTCGGCCATGGCCAATCTGAAGTCTCTCACACGGACTCGAAATCGCGTACTCTGTAGCTTCATCATTCTGTAGCAGATGTCAGGCCGAACTGGTCCTCGGGAACACGTCCCAACCATCGGAGGAATATTTATCACTCGTCCGTCCTTGATCCATTCGCACTGCATCTGGGTAAGTTCCCTTATCCAAATCTGGTCAACTACCGCGTCGACAATGCCGAACTCTGGCCTGCTGGGTGTGCGCAACCATGACCACTCCTGGGTCTAGGTCTTCTCGTATCGTATTCCGGAAAGGTCCTGTCGAGGTTTCTTTCTCAAATCTCAATCCTGCCGAATTGCCCGGAAGTCATCATCCAATGCTGAAGCTAAAGCTTATTCCGGAACAGCTGCATACTTATCGTGCTTCTTTCTGGAAAATATATCCGTATCTCACGCCTCTGGGTGCATATCACATCTCTAATGTTAGCGGAGGGGGACGTCATCTCGTCGAAATATCTTGCGAACTCTTTTCTTCACTCTGTGTCAATGTCGACTGATTCGGACTCGTCTCATCATGGCTGCATGGACTGTGCTCCAACGGCTATCCTCGTATCTGGAGTATCCCAAGCAATGCATCCCATCACATAATGTCCGAATGATGTCGAATCATCCGATCGACTCGTCAGAACCTCATAATCCCCCAAGAGCTCACATCTCGGGTACAGTTTAATAGTATCGAGTATATGCCACAGCGTCGGTGGTCCAGCCGTAGAAGGGCAAACCCAAGCCTCACGAATGGCGCCGAGGAACCGCCGCAAACCCGAAGGTTCAAAGGCTTTCACACGGTCATTAAGTCGAGTTATGGTTTCATTCTTCTAGAGGGTCCATAGAATCACATGCATGTCTTTCCGTATACTTTAAACTTGGAAAATGGGCTCCTGACATTCGATCGTCTCTATCGACTCTCAACGAACCTGCGTGAAGTCGTCTCTCGCTGGAAACAATCTATCTGATGACCTCGCATCGGGGTAAGCGAACTCACCGCACGTCCTAGTCATTTACCCTGAGGTGACTAGCGACTCGCTACATCTCTCTAAGAACATGCTCATGCTGCAGTAGCTCCAACCATCTAGGCGATATCTCGTCATTTGCAGCAACAACTGGCTCATACGCCTGTACGCCGAACAACGCCTCAATCCTCCAGGAAAGGCAACACATTGGCGGTCATCTCTGAATCGGTCTGCTCTAGATCTGAGTAAGACTCTCCACACTGGAAATCTTCAACTCAACTGGGCCCGCTCTGGCGCAAAATCGGACGAATCACCTTCGTCTCTCAAATCGGGTAGACTAGCTATCATCTGTCTCATATCAGCCTGAAAGCTCCGGCAATCTCAGCTCGTAAGTTCCGAAAGCAACATCCTGTCAATCTCAGCCACGGCTGGTCCATCTGTCTGCACGGTAGACGACATCACAATCTCTGAGGTATGCTGTACATCAACAGTCCTCTCTCAACTGGCAGCTCTAACGATGGCCCGATCATCTGGTGCAAGACCAAGCACTCGCCTCCACCAGAGGTCACAATCACCAATCACTAACTCGAGACGTTTTCATGTCACCAGAAAACACAATGGTCGGCCCTCGTACCAGACGAGCTCACACCGGCCGTAACCCTAGCAGCAGCCCAAACTGCGCTAAAACACGGTGACAGGAACCTCAATCGAGTATCACAAGAGCACATCAATGGCAAGAAAGGGAACAACAGATCCAGAGTGGATACATGATCATAGGAAGGAACAGTATCAATGAAGGTATGATCATGAAACTAATAGAATCGGGAATCTTAAATGGATGTATAATCCAGGATATGAAGAGAATCACTGATCTCAAAAATATGTACATCCTAAGGTTCCTTAAGCGGAGTGGCGTGTCGTAAGTATGCCGCGGAACATACCAACGGTACGTCACTCTACTTTAGTCATCTTTTCCATCAACCAAGGGTCATCCTACGCGACGAAAGTTCGGGTCTAATACCCCCTCGACCAAGTCTAAGTTCCGTAAGGTCAAGCCTAAGTTCCGTATATAGATAACGCCCTAGGCTCCACATAGTCAAACTCAGACTCGAACCAAGGTCAACCTAGCGCTCTGATACCAACTTTGTCACGACCCGAAAGAGCACGTGACTGGCACTTGAACCATATGAAGTCTATAGGACTCCATCTGATCCAAGTAAGCCAAAAGCCCAGAAATCTAAAACCATTTTTAAGAATAAATAAAGAAACTGGTTTAAAGAAGTGAAGAAATACAGGTTTGAAATCAAGGTTTTTAAATAACTAAGCCGAATATGCTTTTTTTAAAACAGTACAGTCTTTTCTAAAAATTTCGGCAGAGTTTCTTTTGTAAAACTGGCCCCGAATGGGGTACAACAAGGATAACAATATATATACGCAATGATAAAGGCATCCCCAAGCGGGAGCTAGCTCTTCGTCAATCGACGGTCACAACCACACGTGCAACAATAATATACAACGCCAAGTGGCGAGGATCAAATCCAAAGGAAAGCTCCAAAGCAACAAGAAAACCGCAATACAACTAAGCGCGACTCTAAGGTCGAATAACACAACACTAAAGTCTAGGTCTGAAACAATATACAAGTTTTGGTTGATGGAATTTCTAGATACAATGAAATAAATAAATACAATGGTGGTTCTTGATGCGAAAGAACCCACCTACCAAAAGCAAATCACCCGCAAGAAAGTAGTGTGCCAGAAATGCCGCAATGGTACCTGTACGGCAGAACCTGCAAGAACTGTGGCACAACGGGGGTGAGTTGCCAACTCGTGAATAGAAACATCTACAAGCAGAAACCGAATGCAAGACATAATCCTACGTCAATACGATCAGTATATAAAAATCCTCAATATAAAACATGCAGCCGATAACAAGGCTAGGGTAAATATCTAACCCGAGTGCAATCTCCTGTGTCTGTGTCAGTGCCTCAGATAACAATATAGCATATGAATGAGATATGAATGCGTGAAAACAGAATACATTCTCATGAAACAACTGTTTTCATACTTTAGTGAGATTTCCCCTTGTATTTTAAAAATAAGGTACCACAATGAAATCAGCATAAAACTGTGCCTAGCATCGGCACAAACGAAACCCCAATATCCTGATATCTCAAAGTCTCAACCACAATATCTAGGGCGCCGTCAGTCCAGACCAGCCCCTACCATCCATCTCAAGACCACGACGGTATCCTCCGGATATCCGACGCGTCGGGTAAAGTCACCGGTAGGTAGTGCTCCCCTGCCAGGCTCACATCGTCATCACCACGCGCTTCTTGCCCCGGGGTACCTTACCGGGTCCACCATGTACCCGAAACGGTTCATCCGTCTCCTCGAATCGGGTTTCCAAATCCATCAGCAAACTCATGGTGGACGACTCATACATCATAGGAAAACCGCACTTTTTATTTTAAAAGAGAGAATATGATTATTTGTGTCCTTGCGGTTTTCCTCCAAATCCAGAAAATCTCATAGAAATCCAAATCCAAACCTCAATAGCACGTAAAATAGTGAATATATGCATGATAATCCATGAATGCGGCATAACAATGAATAACAGTATGCATGAAGTAGCAGGTAATATCTACAATGTCTAAACTATTAGCTAACAGGCTATGTCAAGCAATAATATTTTCTAAGGTGTACGTGACATGGCAATTACCGATGAAGATGTGTGTGAGCCGGCAAGTAAGTGTACGTGGTACATACGCATCATCGGTAATGGTGCTGGTGTCCTATCAGCATGATATTAATAATGGAGTATGAAACATAATATAAGAATGCGATGCAAAGCGAACCACAAAAAGGGAGTGGGAGCTGAAACTAGACGTAACTAAAACTAACCTGCATTAATCTAACATAAGTCCTACAATTGGTGCCTTTTGAAATAACACGAATCATGGGGTTTTGAAAATAGGGGCTACGGTGTTTTTATGAAAAGATACGTCGTTTTTGAAATATCCGTAGATTCCCTTGAGCTGTCTTTAAAAATGCCCACGATTCGTTAGTTTTTGAAATAGGTAAGAAGTCTAATCTACTCTAACAACTACACTAACTATACGGCTGAACTAAAAAACTGAACTACAGGTAAGGAAACCGCCTAACATCTGAGTCGATATATATAAATATATATAAGTCGGTGATCCCGCCTCAATGTCATATCGTAAGATATCCTCGAGTATGAGTGCGGATCTATCATCAATATCGGCTCGTACGGTAATTCATCATACGGCATCCCAATAGCTGTGTACAGGTCAACATCTCACTATCTCATCACATAACAAGCATCACTATCATCAGATCATATAATCTGGGGGTACTACTCTATGTCTAGTACAAATCGATACCATCAATAAGGTATGCATGCGGGGGTAAACACATATCCCAAGCCCACAAGAATCACAAGTCATATCCCACATATGAATCGTATCAAATCACCGATCTCACGGCACCAAGCCCACATCATCGACTCATCTCCAAAGTCATCCCATATCATCAAACACAGTGCAAGTACAAGAAACACACAAGTGTAAGCGGGTGGGTGTAAATCTATCCTATGGTTCGCAACTAGGAGCTATGCTAGTTATTTCTACCCCTAACTAACCATAACACACTATAACTATCACACACATAAATATACTACATAGTACTAATTACGGACTGCGGGGGTGCTATACGCCATCCACCCGACTTCCCCCCTGTAGATATAATCTACTCACCTGGTCTTCGCTTTCTGAAATCGATGACGCCATGCTCTTTCACCTCGGAATCCTTACGAGGGTACCTAGAATAATAAACAGTCGCAATACGTATTAATATCAAAGCAGAAAACCGATACAGCGCACGGTGTGCTCATAAGTTGGAACCTATGGCCCAAACATGCAAATCCAACACTTAACCCCTGTTGTCGATGTATGAACACCCGACAACCAAATACAAATCCAAACACCAAGAAAGTGCATAAAAAAATACGGAAAACATCGCCTAAAACACCCCAAAATGCCTCCAGATTTTCCCCAGATGACCATTTGCCAAAACTATATATAGGAGGGGTCTAATCTAGTGCTAAATGAGCCCTGGAACAAAAATGGAACTATTCCCCTCTACTCTGGCCGCAAATTGCGGCCAGAATGATGAATTTGGCGTCCACGGTTTAGAGTTAGGGGCTCGGGTCTTGGTGGTAGCTTCCTAGGTGCCTGCACGACTCACTGTCAGCTCAATTTTATTTTTGGTGCCCCCGGGTTGCTCCAGATTCCAGAACACCTTCGCAGATTTCACAAACCGACATGAAAAGTTCCATAATTCCGTATTTTTGGATTTCCAGTGGGATTGGCCTGGGTTTCTAGTCAATATAGGGTCTAAGGTCACTTTTTAAACTCAATTGCAAGGTCAAAACTCAACATTACTCTAATCTCCTCTAATCTTGCCCAAAGTGCACCAATTCACCCGATATCGATATGAAACTTGAATTAAAGCCTAAACACAAGATTTAACACTCTAATTGCAAAGGAATTACCTCACAAGAGACTCATGACTCCTCAACAGCACCAAAACACCATCTTTCTTGGTCCATCCTCTAGCTTGTGAGCTTGTGTGCATGTTTTGTGAAATGAGTGTGAGGTTTTGAGTATGTTTTAGTGGTGTATCTTGGGGGGATTTGAAGAAGGAGGAAGAGGAAGAAGGGAGCAGCAGCAGCAGGAGGAGGAGGATGAGGAGGGAGGGAAAATGATGGAAGGAAAATGGCTAAGTCCAAGGTCAAAGCAACCCACACCCCTCTCTCACCTACCCTCATTTTCTTTTCTCTTTTTCTTTTTCTTTTCTTTTCCTTTTCTTTTCCTTAAAACCAAACCTTCTCACAAGAATAGTAAACCCAAATATCATGAAAGAAAATGTACAAGTGTGAGAAAAAGTGATATGTGCAAGTTTTGCACAAATTTGCCAAAAAACCCCGATTAGCGATTTTAATCGCGATTAGCACTAAATTAGTGTCAAACTATTCACAAAAACTTAAAAATGTCATAATTCTAATAAATAACCCATTTTAGAATTTTCCATTATTTTTCATAATTTTTCTCCATTTATTTGCATTTAATTATTAATTTAATATTAAAATAATCAATAAAATAATATTAAATCATAAAAATTCCCAAAATTAATATTTTATATTTTTGAAAATGTTACACTCCGTGCCGGGGACAAGTCGAATAGCGACGCTCCGTGCCGGGGACAAGACGAACACCAGCGACCCTCCGTGCCGGGGACAAGTCGACCAGCGACACTCCGTGCTGGGGACAAGTCGACCAGCGACACTCCGTGCCGGGGAAAATTCGATCAACGACACTCTGTGCCGGGGACAAGTCTAACAACAAGCGACACTCCGTGTCGGGGACAAGTTGACCAGCGACACGCCGTGCCGGGGACAAGTCGAACAGCGACACGCTGTGCCGGGGAAAAGTCGAACATCAGCGACACTCCGTGCCGGGGACAAGTTGAACAACGACACTCCGTGCCGGGGACAAGACGAACATCAGCGACACTCCGTGCCGGGGACAAGTCGAACATCAGCGACACTCCGTGCCGGGGACACGTCGAACAACGACACTCCATGCTGGGGGAAACATCGACCAGGCACTCCGTCTTGGGGAAACGTCAACCAGCAAATACCCCGCCTCGGGGAAACGTCAAGCAGACACTCCGTCTCGGGGACACGTCCACCAGCGACACTCCGTAACGGGGAAACGTCCAACGCAGACACTCCGAAACGGGGAAACGTCAAGCAGATACTCCGTCTTGGGGATACGTCAACCAGCTGATACTCCGCCTCGGGGAAACGTCAAGCAGATACTCCGTGCTGGGGGCACGTCCACTAAATCACTCCGAGCCAGCGAAAGGTCTACCACGGACACTCCGTCTCGGAGACGCGTCAAGTGTCGACCGTCTATGTCGTTAAAAAGGCAGTGCATCCCCAAAAGTGGGAACCAAAGCAAGTCGCCTCCACGCGAAAGAAGATCCATCAATTTCATGCACACGACCTATATATGTGGTGTGCATTTATTGATAGGGGGCACTTTTTTGGGGTCAAAATTTGCACCCCGGTTGACAAAGTCAAAGTCAAGGTCAACCCTAAGCCAGGTGGGCCCAAGCCCAGGTCAAGCGGGACCATGCCCAAGCCGAGCCCGCGGCCAAGCCTCCCCATTCCAACAACAAAATCATCTAATAAATAATTTTTATGTAATTTTTGATGCATGAATGTAAAAAAAATGGGCATAAAGCCAAATTTTTGTAAGCCCATGGCTTATGTGCAAAAAGAAATAGCACATGAGTCATGGGATGGCCAAAATTCCATTTTGTAAAGCCCAAGGGGTTGTATGTAATTTTGTAAGCCTATAAAAGGTAACATGATGAAAATATCTAATATACAATTTTCATTCCCCCAAAACAAACAAGGGTTCTTTGTTCCTCTTGCTCCTTCTCCATGTTTTTAAACCTTCTCATTTCTTTTGAATTAAATCAAGAGTTTTACTCTTTCTTTTCCAAAACTAAGTAGTTTTCCACCACAAAACCCACAAAGGGGAACTCAGATCTCCCATCAGATCTCAAAAAGGAGAGATTTTTAAAATCTGCTACTTCTTGATCTTCAAGATCCGGCCAACAAAGGAAGAAGAAGGAAACCCATCTCCAGAAACCCCACTTTGGGGAAGAACTAGGCTCAAGGGGAGAAGCCCTTCATCAGCATCAAAACATCCTAGGAGTTTAACTCCTCATACACACACACACAAACACACACAGACACAGAATAATAAGTGCTCCTTTCTGGGAGTACAACTCCCATTGCAGGGACCAAGTCCTTTTTGCCGCTCGAGCGCCCACGTGCTGACACGTGGCGCGCTAGCACTCTTGCGCTCGAAGTGCTAGCGCCCAAAGCGCTAGCGCCCGAGCGCCCATGTGCTGACACGTGGCGCGCTAGCGCTCTTGCGCTCGAAGTGCTAGCGCACAAAGTGCTAGCGCCCAAAGTGCTAGCGCCCAAGCGCCCACGTGGTGCGCTAGCGCCCAAAGCGATAGCGCCCGAGCGTCCACGTGCTGACAAGTGGTGCGCTAGCGCTCAAAGCGCTAGTACTCTTGCGCCCAGAGCGCTAGCGCCCAAAGCGTAGCGCCCGAGCGCCCACGTGCTGACACGTGGTGCGCTTGCGCTCAGAGCGCTTGCGCCCAGAGCGCTAGCGCCCGAGCGCCCACGTACTGACACTTGGTGCGCTAGCGCATCATTTGGATGCCTTTTCCCCCTTTATATATATATATATACATCTATATATACATATGTATACATATATACACATACAAACTCAACAACACTATCCCCCGTAAAAACTCTACGAGGCCCCCGATATATCCAAAACCCCTTCAAAACACAACACTTCATGTTGAGTTCGCATGACCAGTTTAACCCATCAATCGGAGGTTCCCTCGCTTCAAAGGCGAGGGGTAATTAACGGCAGCTTAGTCCGCGGCTGCCGGAGATTCGGATCCCCACAATCATTAAACCCCGGCCTAACCTAGGCAGGGAGAATCTGTAATGCGCCTGACAAGCGCGCGCGTATTCCCATCTCAATGGGGTGACGAAAAACACCCTACAGTATGGTTCGTATAACACATCTACGTCGACTATCTAGTCCTATAGTACCCTAAACGGCAATATCAACAAATATCATCCTCAAATCCCGTCATCACATATTAGCCGTATCATATCACTTCTCACAATCATTTAGCTTCTAATATAGTTTCTCTAAGTATCATTTAAGTCTATCTATAATTTTCTATTAAAGGTTTCATTAACCATAAACTATATATATATCGGTTTCCATCAAAGTGTCCGGGGGTGCTATACGCCATCCTCCCGACTTCCCCCGTAGATATAGATCCACTCACCTTGGTCTTCACTTGCCGAAGTCGATGACGCCATGCTCCGTCGCTTCGGAATCCACACGAAGGTACCTACAATAACAACACACATCGCAAAGCTATTAAAATTAAGTTCTGAAATCCAAAACGGCACCCGCATTGCTCATAGGTTAGAACCTATAGCTCACGCGTACAAAATCAACCAAACAACCCTTGTCGTTGATGTACGAACATCCAACAACCAAATAAAAATCCAAATATCAAAACTAAGCATTTCAAAATACGGAAACATAGCCAAAAACTACACTAAAGTGCTCCCAGATTTTGACTCAGGCCAAAACAAGGTGCGCAAACAAGTCTAGGGTGCTGTATATGATGTATATGAGCTACTGGACCAACCCCGACACCACACCCCACCAAGTGGCCTGCCACCTACCCCTAAAATCCGGCCTCCTCGTCCCCCTGGCTCCTATGGGCTTCGTTTTGTCATGGTGGTCTCCTATGGTAAAAAATGGGTCCCTGGTGTTGTTTGCTAAACTCAGAAATCCTCCGGTTTGCTCCAGATTTCCTTGCACACCCTAATTTCTCACAAAACCGACATGGATCAAATCCTAAATCCGTATTTTGGTTTCTCATACTCATTCCCAAGTCTTAAACAGTCACTCAAGCATCACCAATCCACAATTTCACTCAAACCCTCACTAGGGTTTTTCAATTTCCACAAATCACCACCAAACCATCTCTAAACTAAACTAGAATAGAAATAAGCTTAAAACTAGCTAAATGGAAGAATCTATACCTCATTCAAGACACTCTAGACATCCCTAGCTCCCCAATATCATCAAAATTCCACTTTGCTTGGTTCAATGTGTAGAGAAAGAGATGTGGATTAATTTTTGTGAAGGGAGTATAAGGTTTTGAGGATTATTTGGAGATGGATCTAGGGTTTGAAGTAGAGGGAAGTGGGGTTTAGGAAGATGAAGAGGGAGATGAAAATGATGGGGGAAATAGATCATGGCAGCCCCCCCACTCTCTTACTTATTCACACACTCTCTCTCTCCAATCATACCCTTTTTAACCCTTTTTCATTTCTTTTTCTCTTCTCCTTTAAACTTTAAAACCAAAACACAAAACACCCATAAAACAACACAAATGTGACAACACGTAACCAAAAGCAACATGACATGGTGCACTAGCCATAGAAAACTGTAGAAACACGGATTTGGCTTAATCGCGATTAGCAGGGCGCTAATCGGGTTTTTATCGAAACTGCATATAATAAATTTTAAAAATGCCAAATCCTTTAAATATATTATTAAATGAATAAATCATTTTAATTTCCATTTATTTCACAATTATCGCTATATATTTATACCCTTTTTCGAAAACCCAAATTTCACAAATCGGGCAGTTTTCGGGAAATATATTATTTTAATATTAAATTCCAAAAATAATTTTTTATATTTTCTGAAATGTTACAGAATCGGTCAGACCACCTCGGAACCGTGGCAGAACCAAGCGTTCCGCCGCGGATCCGCGGCCGAGTCGACTCCGAGTCAACTCGTTTTTCATGCAGTGTGTCTATCCTGGTGTTTTGTGATTTCTCTGATATTTTGTTTCTGCCCAGAATTTGTTGAGTACTGTGTTGTGCTTAGGGTAGATTCAAATATGGTAATCGATCGAAATTCTAAGTACTTTAGCTAATCGGATCTTCTGTGATGTGATATATGTACTGAACGTCTACTAATCACTATACGTCGATTAGTGGGGGTTGTACATATCTGTGTTCTGTGATATTGGATTGTGTATATGAACTTGTTGGATTGTCGTGAATGAATAGCCGGGGATGTGAGATAAGCGTTTTATCTTTCATTTGATGTAAATTGTAAATTGATGTAATATTGTTTTATGGTCGCACATCCGGGTTGAGCTTGTAGCCACCATTGTATATTATTTCGTTTACTGTTTTCTGCTCCTAGGATAGACCTAAGGTGGGGTGCACAAACTACCGGGTACTTTGAAGTGCCGAGTGGCCTACTCACTTTGTTGAGGGAGGTTGCTTCACTTCGGGTATTTGGCGGGTAGTTTGCCGCACCCGTAGGGGTCTAGGGTAGGGTTTGGCTATTCATCACGACCGTATAATCCGTCTTTCGTTGCAGGCTCGAACGAACCGCGGATTCCTAGAATATCCAATATGTTCATCTGTGATCTGGAATGTCTATCATTGCATCCGATGAATGTATATATCTACATATGATATCTAGTAGGCGTTGCTTATGTTTTACATCCGCGCTAGTCCAGCCCCCGCTCTGTCGTTAGTTAAGTAACCTAACGGGTGATGACGGGGTCTAGTGGCGAATGCGGATGGCATAAGCGTACGTTTTAATTTCGTTGTTTTCTGCAATGGTAGGATTAAATGATGGTACGCATTATATTAATGCAAAGAAAACAAACCAAAGTTGAATCGTTGGAACAATTTCAAAACCACACGTTTTTTTTTCAAAACAGCAAAACATTTAAAATGCGGAGCTTAAACCACTCCTTTTAAAAGCTATAAGGTTCCTTCGATTATATCAAGTTCACTACGTTCATGGTTTCGCCAAAACCATTCGTAGACCTCCGTCATTTCATATGAATATCCAATAGTATTCAAGCTATGTTTGTTCGCCTTAGTCAAGGAATAGTGATTGGTAGCTGCTGGGTATTCATATGTTTCATAGATAGATGCGTTGGTTTGGGACAGTCGTATTACTTTGTTGGACTTAGTCAAGGGTATATACGGGTGGGTTCAAATTAACCTGGATAATGACGGGTAGAACTTGACATGTGACTTATGATTTGTTGGCCTTAGTCAAGGTCATAAGAGCATAGGGCAAAAATCCACATCGGGATTTCTAAAGAAACTGAAACTTGCTAGTATTGCATAAACTTGGAGTTTGATAATGTTGGTAGGATTCTTTCAGCATTATCACACAATGATATTTGGATCCCGATCCTACTGTGAGTATCCGCTACTCCTCAAGAGATTCTTTCACTTAACGATCAATGCTATAAACCAAGTAGGTGCCTAGAACAGTGTTAGCGGGGCTACGCCTCCAGGGAAAAGAGGTTATTTAATTAAGGAACTTCGCAAAAGCGTCGTAAAACCTCCCTCGAAGTACCGACACTAGCCTGGCTGAACGGTTACGCAAGTATTATATGGTGAGATTAATCCTGACTAATTCTTCTTTTATGGTTTGAGGAAGGATTCGAGAAATAGTGGGAGCCATCCTGTTTAGATAAATTAAAAACTAATCTAAACTTGCAAGAGCATCAGGCTAAGTTTTTTCTTCTCTCTTTCTCTTAATTGCAGTGACCCTGTGACCAGACATATGTTACATCTAGATATTAAAATGACTGAATCTGACAGTAATGACTGGCAATGGTCTGTCCAGATGTCCATTACCATGACAAACTGGGACACCTCTTCATTACTCAAACCCCCGCCGTCTCAGGACCAGTTTCCACCGTCACGGATATTGATATCCGTAAGACATCGGGAAAAGACTGTGCGAATGCCAAGTGCCTCGTGTTGGCTTCAGTTGATGGTGCATACCAGAGGCAGCACGAGAAGATAGAATTAGATTCTGTCTTCCTCCATAACAAAGATTTATATGGAGAGTAATCTTGTATCGCAAGATATGAGACCTCGAACGAATTTCTTCAAGCGAGGTTTGTTGTCGGGTCATCTGTAGGGGACAACGTCATTACAGTGACTAGCTATATTGATGAGCTCACGGACCTGAGGACCACGTTGAAGAACGAGTCAGATACTGACTTGATTCTACAGTCTCTACCCTCTACTGACACCCTGAAGGAAACCAGGAAGGTAGAAGGAAAGGGAAGGGCAAAAGTTTCGGGACTAGATATAGTGAAGGAGGGACATTCCTATTGTTACCAGAAAGGACATTGGCTGAAGGATTGCAGGGCTTTGAAAGCCAGTAGCCAAGATTCGAAGCATGTTGTGGCTTCGGCTTCGGGTGTGTTTGTAATAGAAAACTGCATGTCAATTAACCCTACTTCCTGGGTACTAAATACCGGATCAGGATCTCATATCTGTAAATCATTACAGGCTATGAGAAATCGTAGAGTTATAAGGTTAGGTGATATGACTCTCAGAGTTGCAAACGGAATGAGCGTGGACACTGAATCCGTAGGGGAATATCACCTAGGATTGACAAGTGGGCAGATATTGATTCTACGTGACTGTTTTTATGTACCTAGTATAGCTAGTAATATCATATTTGTATCCTTACTATCTAAGGAAGGATATGATTTTACATTTGTAAGCGATGTGGTCCACATCCACCTTAATCAAGCTCTGATTTGGTCAGGTACATTAGATAACGGTATATACGTATTAAATCAATCTCAGGTTTTTAGTGTCTAGAACACACTTAAAAGAAAGTTTCCGGAATTAAATCAGGCTTTCTTATGGAATTGTAGACTGGGTTATATCAATGAGACACGGTTGACTAAGTTACATAGAGAAGGATAATTGGATCCGTTCGAATATCAATCTTATGCCACTTGTGAATCTTGTCTCATGGGAAATATGACAAAGTCTCCGTTCACTGGACACGGAGTAAGAGCGAGCGAGCTCTTGGGACTCATACACAGCGATGTGTGTGGTCCAATGTCTATATATGCACGAGGTGGTTATTCTTATTTCATTACTTTTACAGATGATTTCTCTAGGTATGGACATATCTTCTTTATGAAACATAAATCCGAGGCTTTTGAGAAATTCCGGGAATACAAGAATGAAGTGGAAAACCAAATAGGCAAAAGTATCAAGACACGGAGATCTGATCGAGGTAGTGAATACTTGACTGCCGATTTTCTGGACTACTTAAAAGAGAATGGAATTCTCTCTCAGCTTACTCCTCCATACACACCACAACACAACGGTGTATATGAAAGGCGGAATCAAACCCTATTGGATGTGGTTCGTTCCATGATGAGTAAGGCTGAGTTACCGCGATCTTTCTTGGGTTATGCACTAGAATCAGCTGCATATCTTTTGAACCAGGTTCCAACTAAGTCTGTGCCTACCACACCATATCAGATGTGGAGTGGGAAGAAACCCTATCTTAAACACTTTAAGACGTGGGGATGTCCAGCTTTTGTTAAAAAGAAGAATGCGGACAAGCTCGAGGCATGCTCAGTACAATGTAAGCTTGTGGGATACCCAAAGAACTCCAAGGGGTATTTTTTCTATTACGAAAAGGAGCAAAAAGTCTTTGTTTCTCGTCATGCCCACTTCTTGGAAACTGAATTTTTAGAAAGTCAGATAAGTGGGAGCGCAATAGAACTGGAAGAAATTCCAGAACCACAAGCTATTACTGAAAGCATGGTAGAACCAGAGGTTTCAGAAGAACCGAACATCCCAATGCCACTCCACAGGAGTAGTAGGCAGTCTCATCCGCCGGAGAGATACTACGGTTTTCTCGTAGACGGGGATCGAGAGGACTGCATCATTAACAATGATGGGCTTACTAGCTTCCAGCAAGCCATTCAGAGCGGGGACTCGGTAAAATGGCTGGATGCAATGCGGACCGAAATGGAGTCCATGTACACCAACAAAGTTTGGACTTTGGACATTGCTCCAGAAAGGGTAAAACCCGTAGGCTGCAAATGGATCTTCAAAAAGAAGATTGGTGTAGATGGACAGGTTGAAACATATAAGGTTAGACTTGTTGCAAAGGATTTTCGTCAAAGACCTGGTTTGGACTATGACGAAACCTTTTCTCCAGTGGCTATGCTCAAATCCATTCGGGTCCTTCTTGTCATTGCTGCCTTCCACGATTATGAGATCTGGAAGATGGATGTAAAGACGGCTTTTCTAAATGGTAATTTAGAAGAGTGCATCTATATGGATCAGCCAGAGGGTTTCATTCAGAGTGGGAGCAGCGGTAAAGTGTGTAAGTTGCTTAAGTCCATTTATGGACTAAAGCAGGCATCGCGGAGTTGGAACATCTTCTTTGATGATACTGTCAAAGAATTTGACTTTATCAAAAATCCAGATGAACCATGCATTACAGTAAGATTGTAGGGAGAACTGTAGTATTCCTCGTCTTATACGTGGATGACATTCTCCTAATAGGAAATGACATTCTTATGCTATAGTCAGTCAAAGGACTCTTGTCACAGAGGTTCTCCATGAAGGACCTGGGTGATGCCTCCTACATTTTGGGGATCCAAATTTATCATGATAATCTAAGAGGATGTTACTTTCATAGCCCAGGTACATCGACACCATACTGAAAAGATTCAGTATGGAAGATTCTAAGCACGGTAACCTACCGGCTTGTCACGGAATCACCCTCTCCAAAGAGATGTCTCCCACGACTGATTTGGAAAGGCCTCGCATGTCATCTATACCCTACGCATCTGCGGTAGGCTCTATAATGTATGCGATGTTGTGTACCAGACCAGATGTAGAATACGCATTGAGCGTTGTAAGCCGGTATCAGTCAAACCCAGGGGAGAAACACTGGATAGTAGTAAAGAACATTATCAAGTACCTGAGAAGGACTAAGGAGATGTTCTTGGTGTATGGCGGAAAAGACCTCCAGATCGAGGCCTTTGCTGACTCCAGCTTCCAGAGTGACAAGGATGACTCCAAGTCCATGTCGGGTCATGTCTTTACCCTCAATGGAAGGGCGGTCTGTTGGAAGAGCTCCAAGCAGGACACCGTTGCTGACTCGACGATGGAAGCGGAGTACATAGCTGCTTGTGATGCCGCAAAAGAAGCTGTCTAGATGAAGAAGTTCCTCACATAACGTCAGGTGGTTCCAACCATTGTTGATCCAATACCGCTGTATTGCGATAACAACGGCGCTATAGCTTTAGCGAAGGAACCCAGGCCCCATCAGAAGTCCAGGCACATCTTGAGACGGTACCACCTGATCAGGGAGATCGTAGATCGCCAGGAGATCGAGGTGAGGAGAGTAGATTCGGAGAATAACACTGCAGATCCACTCACGAAGGCCATCCCTCAGACACAGTTCGAGAGGCTGATCGAGATGATAGGTCTGCGATACGCCAGTACATGGCCCTAGTGCAAGTGGGAGATTGTTAGTGTATATGCCCTAGAGGCCATTATTGTATCATACTAGTTTGTATATTACTTAATGGAGCTTGGGATATTCACAGTTGTATAAACAGTCTTTCTCAAAATGGTAGTATGCTACTTGGTTTGTTTCTACTTGAATATGTGCATGTGTTTCTTTTAGCATATCGCTTATACATATTAGTAGAGCCCTTAGGATCTTTGATTGATTATCAGCGTTGTGATGGTAGTCACACTAGTGGGGGCTGGGTAATCTATAAGAACATCCTTATACAGGTCCCTAGTCATAGGATTATTGCGACGGGGCATCGATACTCCTGAGTAGACTAGTGTATATGCTTCTCATCCCAGTAGGAGAGATGGTTTGTCCTACAGCCATTAGTACGTAGTTCTGGAGATAGTATGCAGGTGCTCGTTAGGTTACGAGTACACCGGACATGACTCGTCGGGAACTGTTGGTTGGTATTATACCTGTCGTCAGATAACAGTTCCCAGGTGACATGGGTACAGCTTAGTCCGTCGACTTGACATTGCCACTTCGCCTCGAGTGTGTTCCCATGGTACTTTGATTACTACCCAACCAAGGCTCAAAGGAGTCGTGCAAAAAGGTAGTAGTTGGGTACAGTCCCGAAGCACTTGGAGTCAGTGACGGTTAGACATGATTCGTCTCTCCCGGTATTGGGGGTTGATATCGCGCTGTGTCTGGAGAGACATTACACAAAGTCCCTGGCCAGGGCAAGCGAGATTTACTGGTAGGTGTTCCAGTAGTTTCTCATGGTGTTCTTGGCTACACTCTGACACGACTTATACCTCTATTAGGGTTCTGACGTTTACCGCCCCCCTAGGCCCGATATGCGATACTCATAGGCGAACAGACCGGACCGTACGGAGATTGTCACACTCAGGCTCAGTAGGAGTTCGGATGGGTTTTCCTCATCGGCCTTCTTATCGACATCTACCTAGGGACCGTTACGTACAGCTAGTACCGCTTGCGGCCTGTGGTTAATCCCACTGCCAGCGTAGTGTCGAGTCTTTAGAGTCCCACACAGAGAGTTTCCCAACACTGGGCAAAAGGTGTAGAGGCCATATGGTTTTACGGCAGGGCTTCGATCACTTACGTGCACTTGTGCACGTATGATGTTCGGGCGGAAGATACTGGTGGGCTTTGGTTTAAGCCGGATCCCAGTATTGTATAGATGGATCAGTTTTGTCTCTTGGTATTCATATTCTTCAGAATACGGATGCGGGTGTGTATGCACGGTTGTGAGGAACGAAGAAGGAGATGCCTCATTAAGGTTTTGACCATTGACTTGATTAGAACCATTATGAGGTGGTGGAAAATGTTTACTAATCTTTTTTGTGATAATTGTGTCATGGCTAATTAGAGTTTGACCATTTGACTTGTTGACTTATGTTGATCTAGATATTTTTGCTAAGCACAAGATATTTTCTTGCTTAACATTAAATGAGACATGATAGTGGTCAAATCAACTTAGCCATCATAATTATCATAATAAAAGATTGGTTTTTATTTTTCCATGGCTCATTATCTCATTTGCATTCTCTCTCTTCATTTTAAGCTCTCATCTTGCTCTCCTTCTTCTTCCTCACTAGAAATCCCTCAAGCTCTCATGTGTTGAGAAAATTAGGGATCAAATAGACAAACAACTCCACCACAATACTCTACATCACCTAGGACATCAAGCTTAGCATACTTGTTGCCCTAGTTACCTCGGTTCTTGAGGTGGAGCTCGGACTATAGACTCTCGGGTGGATCATCTTCGACTCAAGGAGGCCGTTGAAGAAGCCACGATCTGGACTGACCCATGGAGCCTACGGAGATGAGGAGGACAGCGGAGAAGACCCGAAGGACTTGTTGCATGCGGTATAATCTCCTAATCATAGTAGATAGAACTTCTAGTTTGTTTGTTAGCAATGGTTTAGCAAAGATCCTCAAGCAAAGTCTTTGTTACCTTGTATGAAAAGTTTGTTTTTACCTATTCTGCCTCCCCGTAAGTACCGAGGTGGGTAACGTAGACTTACACGTCCGCCGATACAGTGCTGACGGATCGGACCTGCAAAAAGGCTGTGGCACAACGGGGGTGAGTTTCCAACTCGTGAGTAATAAGTAACATCTATAAAGGCTATCGTAAACATGTACGCAAAGTGTCATAACTCAACAATACTGATATATCATGATGTACTAGCAGATATGCAACATGAATCAATTTAACAATACTAGTCTAGCATGATGTGCTAGCAAGTATGCAACATGAATCAATTCTACAATACTAGTATAGCATGATGTACTGGCAGGTATGCAACATGAATCAATTTCACCTGAGATCTGAATATATTTATATGAGAAAAACATCATTTTCATCTTAGAAAATCTCGTGTGAAGTATCTGAAGTAATATCAATGGAATCAACAGAAATCCGTGTCCAGCATCGACACCTCAAACGACTATCTCAAAATCTCAAGTATCGGTATCAGAACATCTCGGGCCCCAGCCGTCCGGCTGGACCATCTCAAAGTATCAATATCTCAATATCTCACGACCACGGTCGGTATCCTCTGGATATCCGCCACGCCAACAATCACCGGTAGGTAGTCTGCCCCTGCTAGGCTCATCGTCTACAACTCGATCTTCTTGCCCCGGGGTACCTTACCGGGCCCACCATGTACCCGAAACGGTTCATCCTACTCCTCGAATCGGGTCTCGAAAACTAATAGAAAAACCATGGTGGACGACACATATATCAATTACGAGAAAACCGCAACTTGCAATATTTAAAAAATGATATCTGGTTTATTAAATCCTTGCGCTTTCCCCCCAAAAACTCATAAATCTCAAGTGCAGAAATCCTCAGAAAATCACCATAAGCACGCATGCCAGCTAGAATGAACCTATGGTATTGACAATAAGAACTGCAATATGTAGCTAGAAAACTGTACATGAATGATGATACAATGATTGTAATTTCTCAATTTAGCAAGTTAATTTGTACTCGTGTCGCATACTCACGATAATGGTGCAATAGTTTCACATTCCCAATTTAGCAAGTTAAATAGTACTTATGCCGCATAACTCATGATAATGGTGTAATAGTTTCACATTCTCAATTTAGTGAGTTAAACAGTACTTGTGCCGCATAACTCATGATAATGGTGCAATAGTTTCACTTTCTCAATTTAGCAAGTTAAATAGTACTTGTGTCGCATAACTCATGATAATGGTGCAATATGATTCTAGATTCTCGATTTAACAAGTTAATTAACACTTGTGCCGCATACTCATTTTTAATGGTTTAATGGTTCTGCATGATGAACTAAGCAAGTCATATAGTACTCGTGTCACATGTCTCATATTAAGGGTTCAATGGTTCTATATGATGAACTAAGCAAGTCATATAACAAGTCATGCAATGCAGCAAAATAGATAACTAGGAACTATAAGCAAAATGCCTGTACTACTAGAAGTTTTAAAACTATCGGGCGCCTCGCGCCATCTATACGATTTCCCCCGTAGATGTGTACATCTACTCACCGGAATGTCTCAGCTACCTGGATCTAATCACCGCTTTTCCCTTCCGCGCCGCGTTCGATGTCTCCGCGATCGATCCTAGAATTACACAAAGCAATACACATAAGGCTAAAATCCTGCTAAAAACACGATATCAAGATTATTCGAAAAACTTGCGTCGCGAGCTAACGCGTGTGTAAACGTGACACCAAAACGCGTGTGCCAGCGCCTTGAACCTCCCTGACACGCTGCAATACACAGAAACCACCAGACCCAAACTCAAAACGTGAGTATCGCGCAAGTCTAAAAGTGTTGAAAACAAGGTATTTGATCCCATATTTTGACTCGAGTTGAATTAGGAAAAGTTGCATGCACCATGGACCTACACAACCTAGCAGACACCTACAGAAGAAGCCCCGACACCCACACCCACCCTCTGGCCGTAAATTGCGGCCAAACACATTAAATCTGCGGCCAATTAGGGGAGAGGCGGTCCCGTGCTTCGTGTGTGTGGTCCTATCCCAGTCACTAAGCTCCAGTAAATGCAACTTTTTCCTGAAACACCCGGGTCAAAAGCAGATCGCAAAACCACCCAAAATCTTAACTAAAATGTTTGCTTCACACTAATTTTAAAACAATAAGGTATTTTAGTGTAATCTGAAGCAATTACTAGGATTAAGTGACACTAATAACACTACACAAGCCATCACAATCCCATTTTAACCAACACTCCACACAAAACACAAAGTTATCCCAATTTACTATTTAAACAAGATTTTAAGCTAAATAACTATAAGTTTAGCAAAGAAGTGGTTAGGGTGAGTTTTATACCTCAAAGTGGGTTAATGGTGTTTCAAACTTGATGATCTTGCCTCAAGAACCAGCAAGGAGGTGTTTTGCAAGAGATTTGTGAAAAAAAATGGATTTTTGATGAAGATTGAGGCTTGGATGTAGGGAGAAGAAGAAGAAGAAGAGAAGAAGAAGAAGAAGAAGAAGAAGAAGAAGAAGAGAAGGGGGGTATGTGTGCTGCTACTGTTGCTATTGCTGTGATGCTGCTGCTGTTGTTGCTGGGTGTGTAGGGAAAAAGAAATGAGAGGGAGAGATGTGAGAATGAGTGAGAAAGAGTGTTTTGAAAAAGAAATTGAGAGTGTGTGCCAATCATTCCCCTCTCTCTCTCTCCTCATTAATTAGCAAGCATGCTCCTCATGCCCATCATTCCCTCTCTCTCCTCAAAGTCCCATGTCAACCGCAAAACAACTAATTATAAAAAAAATTAACTAATACTCTTAATTAACTTCATAATCCTAATTAAATGGGTTAGTTCACCAAGGCTACCTAAACATGGTTTAACCCTAAACTTTGCCCTAATTTACATGCACATGTGTGTGCAAGACCAATTAAATTCTAATAAAATATTCATTAATTTTGATAAAATATTTGAAAACCGTTTTGGTCACATTAAAGCATAATTATCCACTAATCACATTCTAAGGTGTTACAATCTTCCCCCTTAAAGAAATTCGTCCCCGAATTTAAAAATATATATACGCTTACCTTCAAAGAGATGAGGGAAAATCTTCTGCATCTCGCCCTTGGCCTCCCAAGTGATTTCTTCACCACTCGGGCTGCGCCAAAGAACCTTCACAGATGGCAAGACCTTTGATTGAAGTTTCTTCACCTGCCGATCCAATATCACTACTGGCTCCTCGGTGAACGAAAGATCACGCTCAAGCTGAACGGTCTGATGTTGAATCATGTGAGAAGGGTCATGAAGATATCTGCGAATCATCGACACGTGGAATACGGGGTGAACATCCGGAAAGCTGGGTGGAAGAGCCAAACGTTATGCAACAGCGCCGACACGCTCGAGGATCTCGAAGAGACCCACAAATCTGGGACTAAGATTTCCTTTTCGCCCAAATCTCATCACGCCATTCATTGGAGAGACCTTCAGAAAAACATGATCGCCAACTGCGAACTCTAGTCTGCGACGGCGTCTATCCGCATACGATTTCTGCCTGCTCTGAGCCGCTCTCATCCGATCTCAAATCAACTGTACTTTCTCGGTCGTCTCCTGCACAATCTGAGGCCCCAAAATACTGCTCTCGCTGAGCTCTGTCCAACAGACGGGTGATCTACATCTCCTCCTATACAAGGCCTCGAAAGGTGTCATCTGAATAGTATCCTGGAAGCTGTTGTTGTAGGAGAACTCCACTAAGGGTAAATGATGATCCCAGCTACCACCGAAGTCTAAAACGCAAGCTCGGTGCATGTCCTCCGGAGTCTGAATAGTCCGCTCTGACTGGCCGTCGATCTGCGGATGAAATACTGTGCTTAAACTCAAACGGGTGCCCAAATCCTCCTAAAGTCTCTCCCATAGTCGGCTGGTAAACTGGGTGCCTCGGTCTGACACGATAGAAGTCGGGACGCCATTCAACCGTACGATCTCGTCGATGTAAATCTTGGCATACTGAGCAAAACCGAAATTGGTCTTCACTGGCAGGAAGTGAGCCGCTTTCGTCAATAGATCCACGATCACCCAAATGGAGTCGTACCCTCGATTAGTCCTGGGTAGACCCCTAATGAAGTCTAGAAATATGTTCCCATTTCCACTCCGGAATGGGCAAAGGCTGCAACTCTCCCGCGGGCCTCTGGTGCTCGGCCTTGACTTGCTGACAAGTTAGGCATCTCGACACGAAGTCTGTGACGTCCCTCTTCATTCTGTCCCACCAATAAACATCTCTCAGATCGTGGTACATCTTGGTGGAACCTGGATGAACGCTATAAATCGGTCTATGCGCCTCCTCAAGAATCTCACGCCGCAGTCCCTCAGAATCTGGTACGCACAATCGAGTCCCAAATCGCAGTACACCCTGATCATCGATCACGAACTCGGAATCTCTGCCCTGCCTAATCTGCTCCATGATCTCTGAAAGACGGTCATCACTGGGCTGCGCCTCTCGAATACGGTCAAGCAACTGCGGACGTGCACAAATATGCGCAAGCTGTCCCCCGGTCGGAGTGAACTCGAACTCCACTCGGCTGTCGCATAGAATCTGCCAATCTGCAGACGACTGGCTCTGCACGGCGCTCAAACAAGATAAAATACCTCTGGACCTCCGACTCAAAGCATCTGCCACTACATTCGCCTTGCCCGGATGGTAAAGGATTTCACAATCATAGTCTTTCACCAGCTCCATCCAACGGCGTTGTCTCAGATTCAGGTCTCGCTGCTGAAATATGTACTTCAAGCTCTTGTGGTCCGTGAATATCTGGCACGACTCGCCGTAAAGGTAATGTCTCCAGATCTTGAGTGCAAACACCACTGTAGCCATCTCTAAATCGTACGTAGGATGGTTCTGTTCATGTGTCTTCAGCTACCGAGAAGCATACGCGATAACCCTGTCCTGCTGCATCAACACGCAACCTAGTCCCACTTGAGAAGCGTAGCAATAAACCACGAATCCGCCCGATCCCGAAGGCAATGACAACACTGGTGCAGTAGCCAGACGAGTCTTCAACTGCTGGAAGCTATGCTCGCACGCCTCGGTCCAATCAAAAGGAACTCCCTTCCGGGTCAACCCGGTCAACGGTGCAGCGATACGGGAGAAGTCCTGAACAAATCGTCGGTAGTAGCCAGCCAGGCCTAGGAAGCTGCGGATCTCTGTAAATGATGCTAGTCTGGGCCAATGCTGAACGGCCTCGATCTTCTTCGGGTCCACACATATGCCATCTCTCGTAATCACGTGACCCAAGAAATCAACGCTGTCAAGCCAAAACGCGCACTTGGAGAATTTCGCGAATAGCTGGTGCTCCCTCAAAGTCTGCAATGTGATCCGCAGGTGCTGCTCGTGCTCCTCCCGGCTCCGGGAATACACCAAAATGTCGTCAATAAACACGATGATGAACAGATCTAAATACGGCCTGAAAATGCGGTTCATCAAATCCATAAACGTGGCTGGTGCATTGGTGAGTCCGAACGACATCACCAAAAACTCATAGTGCCCGTAACGTGTGCGAAAAGTCGTCCACGGAATATCCTCCTGCCGCACCCGCAACTGATGGTAACCCGATCGCAAGTTAATCCTCGAAAAGTATCTCGCACCCTGAAGCTGGTCAAACAACTCATCGATACGTGGTAAGGGATATTTTTTCTGTACGGTAACCCTGTTCAGCTGGCGGTAATCAATGCACAAGCGCAAACTCTCGTTCTTCTTCTTAACAAACAGGACAGGAGCACCCCACGGAGATACACTTGGTCGAATAAGCCCTTTATCTAACAAATCCTACAACTGATCCTTCAGCTCTCTAAGTTTAACCGGGGCCATCCGATAAGGCGGTATGGAAATAGGCCCCGAGCCGGGGACCAAATCGATGCAGAACTCAACATCGCGCTCAGGCGGTAGTCCAGGCAGCTCGTCAGGGAAAACATCAGGGAACTCACACACAATCGGGACCTGGTCCAAAGGAACCTCTGCAGCTCTAGTATCACAAACATAAACTAGGAATCCCCGACATCGCTTCTGTAAGAGCTGACCGGCGCGAAGAGACGAAATCAAGCTGGGAAGGGTGACGTTGCGGTCTCCCTGAATAACAAGGACTGGCTCCCCCGGAAAGCTAAATCTGACAGCCTTCTCACTGCAGTCTATAGATGCATAAAAAGTGGCTAGCGAGTAGATTCCCAGAAGCACATCAAAGTCCAACATATCGAGGAGAATCAAATCAACCGATGAATCCCTCTCTCCGATACGAACGGAACACAAACGAAACACAAAACGAGCAACAAACGACTCGCCTACCGGAGTAATAACAACAAGCGGCTGATCTAACGATGATGACTCACGGCCCAACATTTGTGCAAAGTGTGTAGATACATACTAATGTGTGGAACCTGGGTCAAATAATACTCGCGCGTCGAAAGAACATACTGGCAAGGTACCTGATACAACGGCATTGGATGTCTGGGCATCCTGCGGAGTCAAAGCGAATACTCGGGCCTGTCCCCCACCAATAGCTGGTTGTCCTCTGCCTCGGCCTCTGCCTCCTCATCCTCTCTGAACAGGACCGCCGTGTCCACGACCTCTCGGGGCGTCTAACTAGCGTGGAGCATCACCGGGGGTAGGAAGTAGAGCTCTCTGAGGAGGTGGTGAAGGTGGTAAAGTCACGTGCGGAACTGTCGCCGCTCCCTGTCCTCTCACCATACAGTCTTTGATACGATGGTACGGACTCCCGCACCTAAAACATCCTGGCGACGTCTCCTGGCCCTATGGATAAGAACCAAATAATTGACCCCGTCTGACTCCTCCGCCGCCACCATCTCTCGGAAAGAATCTGTCACGACCTCTCCCCATCTGCCTCTGAGCTGGCATATCGGTACGAATCCTCCTCGGCCCAGAAACGACCGAAGTCCCCGAAATGCACTCCTCCATCCTTAAGGCCGTGTCCATAACAGCGGCATAAGGGCGAAGTGCTAGGCGCCTAAGGCAAGAAATAACTGGGTGTCAAGTCCCTGCATAAACCTCTTTACTCTCTTCTCTTCAGTGTCTACCAAGTAAGGAGCATATCTCGACAACTGCGTAAACTGGATATCATACTCGGACACTGTCATCCCTGGAGTCTTGCACAAAACCTCAAAACTACGAGCTCGAGCATCACGAACGCTCTCTGGGAGGAAACGGGCTAGAAATACTGCTGTGAACTCGTCCCAAGTCATAGGAGGTAGACTTGCAGCTCGACCTCTCTCGACCGACTCACACCAAGTCTGTGCAAGGCCCTCTAGACGGAAACTCGTAAGCTCCACCCATCTATCCTGGGCGATTGAGGTCAGGGGAGTTGACACGAAGAATAACACGACAGATCCACTCACGAAGGCCTTTCCCTAGAGAGACTTTAAGGGATGTTGCGTATGAGATACTACAACAACTTGCCTTAGTGCAAGTGGGAGATTGTTTGTTGTATGTATGCCCTAGAGGCCATTATTGTACATGATTGTATATTATAGTGGATTCTTGGACATATATAGGGAGGAATTTCTTGCTCGACATGATAGTATGCTATCTGGTTACTCTTTATCTTAACATGTATACTTGTACTGTCTCTCTGTTACATGTTGATAAAGCCCTTAGAATGTAGACTTGACTACCAGGACTATGATGGAGATCATACTAATGGGGCCAGGGTAGTCCATAAGTCCATCCTTTAATTGTTCTTAGTCGTGGGAGTATCGAGACAGGGCATCGATATTCCAGAGTAGAGTATCGTATACGTTTCTTGACCCATTTTATGGGCGATGGATGTGTTGGATATAGTGCCCTCAAAGTCAATTATTGGATCGCAGGTACGTGATTACAATGATTGAGGGAAGACCTATGCCGGTAGGACAGTCTTACTCAAGATGATAGTATGCTATCTGATTTATCTTTATCATCGTGTACTGCTTCAGGTGATATTACATATCACTATTACACGTTGGTAGAGCCCTTAGGATTCTTGCTTGACTACCAGCAATATGATGGCGATCATATACGTGAGAGTTGTGTAGTCTATAAGCATATTCTTAAAGTGGTCCCTAGTCGTGGGAGTTTCGAAACCGGGCATCGATACTCCATTAGTAGACTAGTGTATACAGTCGAGACCCCGACGAGGGGCGGTGGCCGGTCTCACAAGCCATTGGTGACAGTTGGATCACCTGAGATGTATACAGGTGCTCATTGGGTTATGAGTACACCGGACAAGACTCGTCGGGAACATGCTAGTTGGTATTATACCTAGCGTTAGATAGCAGTTCTCTGATGACATGTGTACAGGTTAGTTCATCGACCTGAGATCGTCATTTATCTCATGTGAGTTCCCACTGTGCTTTGATTACTACCCTACCATGACTCAAAGGAGTCATGCAAACAGGTTTTAGTAGGGTACAGTCCCGAGCCACATGGAGGCAGTGACTGGATCGGCAGGGGTTTCGTCTCTCCCGGTATTAGCGGTGAGATCGCGCTGTGTCTTGGAGAGCCATTACACGAAGTCCTTGGCCAAGGCAGAAGATTTACCGGTAGATATTCCAGTAGTATCTCAGGGTGTTCTGGGCTATACTCCGACACGACTTGTACCGCTTTGGGGGGTCTGACTTTTACCAACCCCCTAGGCCCGACATGCGATTCTCATAGACGAACGGACCGGACTGTACGGATATTGTCACTGACAAGCTCAGTAGGGTGTCAGGATGAGTTCACTCATCGACCTCCCTTTTGGTCAATACCTGGTGGCTCGTTACGTACAGCTAGTACCACTGACATTCTAATGGTTAAGTCCACAGCCAGTGTATTGACGAGTCTTTAGAGTCCCCCACAGACAGTTTCTCAAGTTTCGGGCGAAACGTTGTAGAGGCCGTATGGTATTATGGCAGGGTTCGATCATATACGTGCACTTATGCACGGATAATGTTCGGACGGATCATACTAGTGGGCTTTGGTTTAAGACGAATCCTAGTATTAGATTTGGTGGATTATTTTAGTCTCATTGCATATGCATTCAGTCGGAATGCGGATGCAGGTATGTATATACAGGTGAGGGGTATTCTTGTGATCCGTTACGAGTTTACTTTAGATGATGCCATTCTTTTTATTTGGACAAAACATTTAGGTTAATGTTTACAAATGGTGGAAATTGTGAGTGGATTTCATGATGAGGTGCTTTTATGTGACATAGACATGTTTAATGACTCATGGTCTCTTTATTTGTGATAATGTCACATTAGGATTTGATTATTGTGTTGATATGATGCTTGGAGAGAGAGAGGGAAACCATGTCAGGCTTGGGGTTGCTCTTGATTTATTCTAGCACTCTCATTATTCTTCATTTCAACACAATAACACAAAAAGAAAAGAGCCTTTTCTTCATCTTCCTCTAGCTCACAACATCCACCATGGCTTCATCTTCAACCTCCATCCATACACTCACATGCATTGAGAATCAATGGATGCTTGAGACAAAGTTATCACACACATTCTCTACATCGCCTTGGACATGTCGGCTAGCAAACTTCATGTTCGAGTTGCTTCGGATGAAGCGGGAGCCCATAAAAAGACTCATTGATGTGGTGCCCTTCCGACGAGGAGACCGGAGATCAGAGATGCCGCGAGGAGCTTGGGATGGTGGCCAAAGACCGAAGAACACGGATCGATCGGTATAGCCACTCTCACTTCTTAGTAGTTAGCTAGTTTAGCGTTAATGTTTCGATCCGGGTGAAAGTCTGCGTTAGCGCCGATTTCATTAAAAGTTTTTGTTTCCTCATTTTGGCCTCGGAATGATGGCCGGGGCGCTACCGTAGACTTACAGGATGATCCCACATCCATTGGTGTTTGACATCAAATATTGTACACGGGTGCTCTGTGGAGATTGGTTACACCGAACAGGACTCGCCGAGAACTCCTAGATGGTATTATACCTATCGTCAGATAGCAGTTCTTTGGTGACACTGGTATAGGTTAGTCTGTAGACCCGAGATCATCATAGAGTCTTGTGTGATTGGCACTGTGCTTTGATTTCCACCTTACCACGTTCAAGAGAGCGTGCAAAACAGTGGTTTTTGGTATAGTCCCGAGTCACATAGAGGCAATGAGCGATAGGAGGGGTTTCGTCTCTCCCGGTATTGGGGGTTGATGTTGCGCTGTGCTCGATTAGCCATAACAGGAAGTCCCTGGCCAGGGCCGATACTGAGATTTACCGGTAAGTGTTATCAATAGTTACTCGACCCGTTATGAGCCTTACATCGGCATGACTTATCAAGTTATTGGGGTCTGACGTTTACCACCCCCAGACTAGATATGTGACATATCAGACGAAGAGACCAGAGTGTACGGTAGTGTTACATATTGGATTCACGGGAGTATAGAAAAGCTTGCTTGTTGATCTTCTGATTGCTCAATACCCGGGTAGTCGTTACGTACAGCTAGTACCGCTGACGGCTTGTGGGTGACTGATATGATCATCACCTACTCCTGGCGTATTGACGAGTCTTTAGAGTCCTAAACAGAGGTTTCCTAGCTCATGCGAAACAAAGTAAGGCACATATGTGATATGTGCGGGACCGAGATTGATACTTGTAGGTGATACAGTATTCTAATCTCGCAATATAGGTTATATGTGATATAACCGGATTATTGAATCAAGTGTTGATTCAATAATTTGTTATATGTATATATGATATACATGTATATGATATTAGTCAGTTGTATGCGATACAGCCGGGTTATTAAATCAAGTGTTGATTTAATAATTTAATGTATAATTATATATTTGATATATTAATATACATTAACTAATATTAGCTCACTTAAGAAAATGTTTTCTCCAAATACATTTAAATATATATGTGATATATATTAATGTATTTAATATGTGTCATGCTAGATGATACATTGGACTTGGGTGTATGAGACTCATACCTAACTTAAGATAATTTGGGTGTTTAAATATTAAGGGAAAAATCAAAATTAGGTGAAAATTAGCAAGGCTTGAGATGCTTGTGGAAGCATGGAGAAGTTTTGACTTAAGTCCACTAATTTTGTTTTACTATAGATATTTATTAACCTAACCATTATCTTTAGTCATGGTTTAGTCTCTACATGAGTTGATATGAGATATTTTTCTCACCTATGGTTCATCACTTGAGAGCTTCTTCTTGATCTCCTACTTGCTCTCTAGCTTTGAGTGAGAAGAAAAAGAAAAAGAGAAAAATAATTCTAAAGTGAGCAAAATTCCTACTTCATCAATCTGTACAAAACTAGCCATTTAGTATAGGTTGTTTGCTTCACTAATTCATCAATTAGTGAAGAGGTAGCTTGAGTTAGCGATCCTTCGACGTAGATCATTTTCGGCCTCGAAGATCGTTGAGCAAGCTCGTTCCTTTCGCCTAGTGGAGCCTAGGGAGAGTCTGCGACACCACTACTTGGAGCAAAGGGACTACTACACGAAGCTTTAGAAGCGAAGGAACGGTCTTGTTCCAGCCAAAATTTTGGCTCAAAACTTGCTCCTTTATAAAATAATAACAATAAAATAAAAAAATAAAGCGAAAAACTCCACATGCAAAGAAGGTAACAAATGTCTCAGCGCCAAGAGTTAAAACACTCTGAGGCAGGGCTTCACGTGCAAAGCACGAGAGCGCCAACAGCGCCAGTGCCAAGAGTCAAAGACTCTGAGGCAGCGCCTCAAGTGCAAAGCCAAGAGCGCCAGCGCTAAGAGTCAAAAACTATGAGGCAGCGCTCACGTGCAAAGCACGAAGACTCTAAGGCAGCGCTCACGTGCAAAGAACGAAGACTCTGAGGCAGCGCTCACGTGCAAAGCACGAAGACTTTGAGGCAGCGCTCACGTGCAAAGCACGAGAGCGCTGGCGCCAAGCGTGCCAGCGCTAAGAGTCAAAGACTCTGAAGCAGCGCTCACGTGCAAGGCACGAGAGCGCCAAGCGCTAGAACTAAATGTTCTCCACCGTTGGATCAAAGATCCAACGAAGATGATGAATCATCAAATTACCAGAATAAAACTCTGTTAAGGAAATACTCCTCAGAATCATTCCAAACAAGAAAGATTTTGCTCTGTAAATCAGAGCACCATTGGATCAAAGATCCAATGGTGATTAAAAATCACCAAGATACAGAACATTATCTGTATGGGAAAATATTTTCCCAATCTTGTTAAGTAACAAGTAAGATGTTTTCTGTAAAACAGAAGCCCCAGGATCAAAGATCCAACGGTGGGAAACACCCCCAAATCAATCAGAGAAAAGATCTCCTTAACTGATTAAACAAATCATCTCCCCCTATATAAAGGATCGAAGACTTCAAGTCTTACACGGAAGAACCCCCCTATAAACTTCGAGTTCTCAAAAAAATAAAAAGAAGAGAAGAGCAAGCTCTGAAAAGAAGAACTTCTTTGGTAAATAAACAGAGAGATCAAAGCATCTCATCAAAAAAGAATAACTTAGTTCTTTTTCTAGATCATAGATCTACAAAGACAGAAGTCTTTCATAAAAGAAAAGGAGATCGGAGCATCTCATCATAAAAAGGGAGGGAGAAGAACTTAGTTCTCTTTAGATCACAGATCTATAAAACAATGTTTTTTTTTCAAAAAAATAGAAGAGATCGTAGCATCTCCTATAAAATAAGAACTTTGTTCTTAGATCCACAGGACAAAGTCTCTTATAAACGAGAACTTTGTTAGTTATATGTATGCCCTAGAGGCCATTACTGTACATACGATGTATATTGTAGTGGATGCTAGGACATATATAGGGAGGACTTTCTTGCTCGACATGATAGTATGCTATCTGGTTGTACTTTATCTTAACATGTACTTTGATTGTCTCTATGTTACATGTTGATAAAGCCCTTAGGATATGTACTCGAATACTGGGACTATGATGAGATCATACTAGTGGGGCCACGGTAGTCGACGAGTATATCCTATAACTGTTCCTAGTCGTGGGTGTATCGAGACAGGGCATCGATGCACCAGAGTAGACTAGCGTATACGCATCTTGACCCATATGATGGGCGATGGATGATCCCATATCCATCGGTGTTTGACATCAAGGATGGTGTACGGGTGCTCAGTAGAGACTGGGTACACTGGACGGACTCGCCGAGAACTCCCAGATGGTATTATACCATACGTCAGATGGCAGTTCTCCGGTGACACTGGTACAGAGTAGTCTGTTGACCCGAGATCGTCATAGAGTCTTGTGTGATTCCCACTGTGCTTTGATTTCCATCATACAACGTCTAAGAGGGCGTGCAAAAAGGTGGCTTTTGGGTACAGTCCCGAATCATATGGAGGCAATGAGCGATAGGAGGGGATTCGTCTCTCCCGGTATAGGGAGTTGATGTTGTGCTGTGTTCGATTGGCTATAACCGGAAATCCCTGGCCAGGGTTGCTGAGATTTACTGGTAAGTGTTATCAGTAGTTTCTCGAACAGTTATAGACCTCATATCGACACGACTTATCAAGCTACTGGGGTCTGACGTTTACCACCCCTAGGCGAGATATGCAACATATCAGACGACGAGACCGGACTGTACGGGAGTGTTACTGTTTGGATTCACAGGAGAAGTTACTGGCTTGCTTGTTGATCTTCTGAGCGCTCAATACCTGGGTAGCTGTTACGTTTAGCTGACCGCTTGCAGCTTGTGGGTGTTTGATATGATCATCACCTACTGCCGGCGTATTGACGATTCTTTAGAGTCCTATACAGAGGTTTCTTGACTCAGGCGAAACGGAGTAGGAGCACATATGTGATATGTGCGGGACCGAGGATAATACGATATGAGATACCGTATTCTTTTCTCGCGATATTTGATATCAGCCGGGTCATCGGATCAAGTGTTGATTCGATGAATCGGTACGGATAAATATTAGTCGGTTATATGCGATATAGCCGGATTGTCGGATCAAGTGTTGATTCGATAGTTTAATGTATAATAATATATTTGATATATTAAATTACATTAACTAATATTTGCTCACTAAAAGATTCTTTTTCTCACTCGGGTAATACATTGATATATATGCGATATATGTTAATTGTATTATTTTATTTTGTTACGATAAATATTGTATATGTGATATATAATATTGTAACATGATATGATAAATAATGCAACATGTTTTGTGGAGTTTAAACATGATTAGGGTTTGGATTAGGGTTAAGTCTTCTAGTTGATTCTAGAAGCTTTTCATTTTGTCATGATAAAGATATTTGTGTGTGACTCATTCTTAACTCAACCCAAACCCTAACCCTTGGTTAATTCTCTACATTGGTTAAGTGAACCATGGTTGCATAATTGATCATTATCTCCTTTTCCTATTCATCACAAAAGGATTATCATTATTGTTCATCATCTTCTTCCTTCTTCTTCTTTGCTTGAAATGGTTTCTTGATTTGATTTTTGTGATGAATAATTGTGAGAAAAATATAAATAAAGAGAGCAAAAATCCTAATTCATCATCCTCATCTTCCCTTGCCATTTAGATGAGGGTTTTCACATCATTTCATGAGTGTTAGCTTGTGTTAAAGAAACTTCAAGGTAGATCATCAAAGTATCGAAGATCGGAAGCAAAGGTTGCGTCTTTCTCTTCGTGGAACCTCTCGAGAGTCCGGATCCCGATGATCGCAGCGAAGGGACCACAACACGGAGCATATGAAGTGAAGGACTGGATCTACATAGGTTGTAATCCCTCTCACTTAGTGTTAAAATGTTTAGCATGCTTGTTTTCGCCTAATCTCTAGTTTAAAGTTCCGTATTCGGGTTGTTCGGCACGGCTAAATTTTTAATCGGGTATGGTTGATACCTCGTAGACCCTTGTGCGCGTGTCTAGCAACCCTACAGTGGTATCAGAGCCAAGCTAGAGCTTTAGGCGAAGTCTAGACGACGTTTGAAATCCGAACGAACCCGAAACCCCATTTTTCCCATGCTCTCTGTCCAATTTTCAAAAACTTGAATTTTTCAATATTAAAAATATGCAGAAAATCAAGCCGGGTTTTTATGAAATACTGTGAAAAACAGAGACCTAACTCCGTCATAACGGCGCGGAACTGCGGCCCAAGCCCACGTGGCGCGGCGGTTCCGCGGCGACACTGTTGACTCGTTGACTCCTCTTTGCACAGTAATGTTTATAATTAACCCCTGTGTTTTCTGGGTAATTTTAATGTATATTCTACAGAAGAGTTTTCCTGGGTTATTTTGGGGATTCGATGTTTCGATCGGAGTATCAGATTTTGTCAATGTGGTTATCCGGATAACTTTTAGAAACTGTTAAAAAGTTCGGACGGATATCAATAACTCAATTTTTCCCCTGTCGGAAATTTTTCCAAAAGTTGGATTTTTTCTCGTGTTTAAGAATGTTCTAAGTCATGCAAGTAACTCGGTGGACCCTCTAGAAGACAACAAACCTTAACTCGATTATGTGACCGTCTTGAACTGCCCTTTGAACCTTAGGGTTTGGGGCAGTACGGCGTGCCACATGTGAGGCGTTGGCTTGACCCTTCTACGGCTGGACCATTGGTACTGTGGCATGTAATGGACGTTTTAAACTGATTTCAAGAGTTGAGATATATTGGGGAAATCTTGGGTGTTTGATGATTCGATCGGAAAGTTTAACTTTTTCTATTTATCTGGAATGTGATACAATATTTGGAATCCACAGGTAGTTATGAGATAACTAATTTGAATATTATAAACATAGCAGTTTAGTCTCAGAGGATCGGTTGCCACGGAATTTTGATGTGATCACAAGTCTGTCGCAATCACGTAGCGTACGCGGATACTCGCCGGGTAAACTTAATAGACAGCCTCACTCCATAGCCCCGACCAAGTGACTGTAGGAGAACCCCGTCGCCGAAAGCATCCGTTCGGGTGCTCCCGGTAGCGGTGTTCCGCCTTGGTGCACTTCGTCGACGGTATCGGGGGTGCGGCCGTCTACTAAAGTTTGCGACGAGCATTCGATCAGGACGTCGGGAATCTTGTTGAATTGCTCGACTTGACATTGAAAAGAGTTTTCGATAAAGAGACTAAAATGCGGGGTTTATAATTGTTAGGCATGCGATGTCTAAGAAATTCATCTGGTTAGGCATGCGATGTCTAAGGAGATTGCGGATTCCAACTGTTGTAGTTTTACACTTTCTTTTCTGTGACCGTAAGCGTAGTATGTGGTGTATCGCCGGCTTCGTTGCTATACATCAACGACAATCGGGATACGCATACTTGCTTACGTTGATGATATGAGATATTATGTGTTGCTGTGATATGTTGTATTGGATCGTCGCGTTTGAATAGCCGGGGGTTTTATGTGAGATGAGAGTTTTTTCTTTTTCATTCATGTAAAATTCATTTGTATGTAATATTCTTTTATTGGGGCACTTCCAGGTAGCGGAAGATGTCACCGTTGTATATTATTTACTTTTCCGCATTAGGTAGACCCAAGGAGGAGAGCACAAGTAACCGGGTTCTAGGGTCCAGAGGGAGACCATCTTGAGGAGTCGAGACCGGGTCTCCTAACCCTAGAATTGGCAGTGTTACTTGCCGCTCTCGTAGGGGTCTAGGGATGTGGGTTTGGCTATTCATCGCGACCGTGGAATCCGTGTTTTATACAGGCTCGTATTGAAAACACGGACGTCCTAGTATATCCAATATTTCATATATGTTCTTCTGCTGCAATGTTCTGTGATGAGATCATATTACAGCCTGAGACGAATGTTTATATATTATATATATGAGATATATGTTATATTGCAGATTTCGTTTCAAAAGAGATGCTTGTGAAGCATAATTAAAATGGGACTTCATTAATGAGATTAATGAATTAATAGAAACCTAAGATGTTGTAGAAACTTGTTTATAAAAACTGGTAGCTACAGTTCTTGCTTTGCATAGCGGTGTTCCTTGTAGAACATCCAGCACCTTATTCGATAAGGAAAGGACCGAGATCCCTTCACCGGGAGTGACTCCTTTAGCAATAACTGGCAGATGCTACAAACTCGGTTTGTCTTTTGATTGCTACTATAGTTCTTGCTTTGCACAGCGATATATATGATATATCCTGCACCTTATTCGATGAGGAAAGGGCCGACGATCCCTTCACCGGGAGTGACCCCTTTAGCACTAGAAAAGCCTCAAAAACACTCCATTTAAAATCACTCGATTCTACAACGATATCAAGTTCATTACGCAATAGGTTTTCAGAAAAACCTGTCGTAACCCTCCGTCATTTCAGATAAGTTGTATATAGTATTCGTGCTACATTTGTTGGCTTTCGTCAAGGTGTGGTGTGCGGTAGCTATCTGCTGCTTATCTGCTGCATATGATGTGATTGGATTAGGGTAGTCGTGCGGCTTTGTTGGCTTTCGTCAAGGGTCGTGCGGGTGGGTTTATTTCAATCAAGAAATGACGGGTTGGACTTGACTAGTAGCCTATAGTTTGTTGGCTTTCGTCAAGGTCATAGGATGCTAGGGGCAAAATATTATTGGGAATTTCAAGTGTTGAAATTTGCAATGAGATTGCATACCTTCTATAAGATAGTTGGATCCCGATACCCGCTGCGAGTAAGAGTTACTCCTGTGAGAGTTTTACACATTACAATTAGCCGATCAAGTAGGTGTCTAGAAAGGTGTTAACGGGGTTACGCCTCTGGGAAAACGAGGTTTACTTTAATTAGGTTCGTGCGAAAGCACGGGGGACCTCCCTCAAAGTTCCGACACTGGCCTGGCTGAAAGATTGGCGAACTTGTAGCGTATAATTAATCCCGGCTAGTCTTTCCTTTTAGGGTTTGAAGGAAGATTTGATTAAAACAGTGGAAGACATCCTGATTAGATATATTAGATAACCAATCTAATCTTGCAAGAGCATACGCTGAGTGTTTTCTTCTCTCTCTCTCCAGATAACGACCATATCACGCCTTAATCAAAATAATAATACGGATATATTGACCGAACCCGCTTGTTATACTGAGCTGGGGAACGTTGGTCCCGCTCCAACTTATAATTGTTATAAGACAGAGCAGGAAATTGGGGAATACCAGATTTCCCATGCCGCCCAAAACGAAGAAAGTGCATGTTGATGCATCATCTTTGGGTGTGTTCAATACACAGAACTGTTTCTCAGTATCCTTTACGTCCTGGGTATGTGATACCGGATCAGGATCCCGTATATGTAATCTGTTACATGGGCTACAGATAGGTAAAGAACTGAGAACGGGTGATAAGTTTCATGAGACAGAAAACGGTGCAAGTGTTGCAGCCAAGTCTGTTGGTCACTTTCACCCTGTATTACCAAAATACATTGATTCTGAACAAATGTTATTAGATACCGAACCTGATATACAAAATCATATCAGTCTCTTTATTAGTAAAGAAAGGATATAATTTTGTATTGATGGATAATGTTTTGAACATTTCCTATATCAAGAGTTGATCGGTTCAGGCACGTTATCTAAAAGCATTGACGTTCTAAATTAAACTACAGTTCTTAGTATATAGAACACACACAAGAGGAAGAGTTCAGAAATGAACGAATCCTTCTTGGGGCATTGTAGACTAGGTCATATCAATGCGACCCGACTGGCTGAAGTTACATGTAGATGCATATTTAAATTAGTTTGAATTTACATCTTGTGAAACTTGCCGGTCATGTCACAAAGATGAGATGATCACAGCTCTGTTTATTGGAAACAGAAAAAGAGTTAGTGAACTCTTGGGATTGATACATGCTGATGTATGAAGGTCTCCTGTCTACATATGCCAAGACCGGTTCTTTGTACTTCATTACATTCTCTTATAATCTCTCAAGATTCAGACATGTGTTCCAGTTGAAACACAAGTCCGGACCTTTTGAGATATTCACGGAATATAAGTTAGAAGTAGAGAACCAAAATACGGGTAAAAGTATTATGCCCTTTAATGAGATCAAGGAGGACAATACTTGAGCACGGAATTCCTGGACTATTCTAATGGAGAATGAGATTCTCTCTCAGCATTACTCCTCCGTATACACCATAGCACGATGGTATATCGGGGTGGAGCAATAGCACCCTATGTGATATGGTGTGCTCTATGATGAGTACTACTGAGTTTCCTATTTCCTTTTGGATATTATGCGCTTGAGAAGCTGCATACCTATTGAATAGGGTTCAAATCAAATTAGTTGCCTACCACTTCATATGCGATATGGAAAGGGAAGAACCCATATCTTAAGTTGGTTAAGATTTGGGGTTGTCCGGCCTATGTCTAAAAGCAAAATCCGGAAAAGCTCGAGGCAAGGTCTGTTATGTATAACTGGAAATGTTCCAGCTATACAAACTGCAACTGATGATTTGGTAGAACCAAAGGATTCAATAGTTTCCAACGAACCTCAGCCTCTCCGCCGATCTAGTAGGGTTCCTCACCCACCTGAGAGATACTTCGGTTTCTCTATGACAGTGGGAGCGAGGATTGCATCATGAGATGATGACCCAACTATTTTCGAGCTGGCCATCAGGAGTGGAACTCTGTAAGAATGGCTGGATGCTTAGCGATCTGAGATGGAATCCTTATACACCAACAAAGTATGGACTTTGGTTGCTTTATCTGAAGGGTTAAATCCCCATCAGGAGCAAGTATATCTTGAGAAGATTACTTGGTGTACATGGAAAAGTTGAGACTTTCAAAGCTAGACTTGTTAAAGGTTTGCATCATTGACCAGGTATGGATTATGATGAAACCTTTTATAAGGAGCTATGCTTAAGTCCATCCAGATCCTGCTTGCCACGGCTACATACCATGACTACGATATCTGGCGGTTGGGTGTCATGACTGCTTTTCTAAATGATGTTTTAGAAAAGAGCGTCTATAAGTACACAGCCAGAAGGCTTCGTAGACAGTGGGAGCAGCGGAAACGTGTGCAAGATGTTTTATATGATAAAACAGGCATCGCGGAGTTGGAACATCTGTTTTGATGTGGTAGTCAAAGAGTTTGACTTCATCAAAATGGTAGATGAACCTTGTATATACGAAAAGGTAGTAGAGAGTATGGTGGTGATCCTCGTAGAGTACGTGGATGACATACTCTTGATAGGGAAGGAGTTTCCTATGCTACGCTTGGTCAATCTCCGCTTATCACAATGATTCTCCATATAGGATCAAAGTGATACCTCCTAAATCCTGGGTTTTGGATCTATGAGATAGATCTAATTGGATGTTAGGATACTCACTAGTTGTAGTGAGATGGTATCAATCGATCCTGGGGAGAATCACTGGAAAGGTTCCAGGGTGATAAGAACGACTGAATGTCAGTCGCAGGCATTGTCTTTACCCTCAGTGGAGGGACGGTATGTTGGAAGAGTTCCAAGCTAGATACCGTGACATACTAGACGATTAAAGGCAAGATACATCGTTACCAAGGATACTACCAAAGAGGCAGTTTGGATATTTATAAGTTCATGAGATGAACTTCGTTCCTACCATTGTGTGACAATGGAGTTATGGCTTCAGCCAAGGAACTACCGTCCCATCAGAAATCCAGATATAATTCTTAGGCAGTATCACCTGATCATGGAGATGGTTGATCTCCAGGGAGATCGAAGTTAGGAGAGTAGACACAGAGGACGCAGTGCGGATCCACTCACGAAGGCCTTTTTCCCAGTAGAGACTTTTATGGGATGGTTGAGTATGAGATACTTCAACCGCAGCTAATTGTTGGGTATGCGATACCATAACAGATGGCCCTAGTGCAAGTGGGAGATTGTTAGTTATATGTATGCCCTAGAGGCCATTACCGTACATACGATGTATATTGTAGTGGATGCTAGGACATATATAGGGAGGACTTTCTTGCTCGACATGATAGTATGCTATCTGGTTGTACTTTATCTTAACATGTACTTTGATTGTCTCTATGTTACATGTTGATAAAGCCCTTAGGATATGTACTCGACTACTGGGACTATGATGAGATCATACTAGTGGGGCCACGGTAGTCGACGAGTACATCCTATAACTGTTCCTAGTCGTGGGTGTATCGAGACAGGGCATCGATGCACCAGAGTAGACTAGCGTATACGCATCTTGACCCATATGATGGGCGATGGATGATCCCATATCCATCGGTGTTTGACATCAAGGATGGTGTACGGGTGCTCAGTAGAGACTGGGTACACTGGACGGACTCACCGAGAACTCCCAGATGGTATTATACCATACGTCAGATGGCAGTTCTCCGGTGACACTGGTACAGAGTAGTCTATTGACCCGAGATCGTCATAGAGTCTTGTGTGATTCCCACTGTGCTTTGATTTCCATCATAAAACGTCCAAGAGGGCGTGCAAAAAGGTGGCTTTTGGGTACAGTCCCGAATCATATGGAGGCAATGAGCGATAGGAGGGGATTCGTCTCTCCCGGTATAGGGAGTTGATGTTGTGCTGTGTTCGATTGGCTATAACCGGAAATCCCTGGCCAGGGTTGCTGAGATTTACTGGTAAGTGTTATCAGTAGTTTCTCGAACAGTTATAGACCTCATATCGACACGACTTATCAAGCTACTGGGGTCTGACGTTTACCACCCCTAGGCGAGATATGCAACATATCAGACGACGAGACCGGACTGTACGTGAGTGTTACTGTTTGGATTCACAGGAGAAGTTACAGGCTTGCTTGTTGATCTTCTGAGCGCTCAATACCTGGGTAGCTGTTACGTTTAGCTGACCGCTTGCAGCTTGTGGGTGTTTGATATGATCATCACCTACTGCCGGCGTATTGACGATTCTTTAGAGTCCTACATAGAGGTTTCTTGACTCAGGCGAAACGGAGTAGGAGCACATATGTGATATGTGCGGGACCGAGGATAATACGATTTAAGATACCGTATTCTTTTCTCGCGATATTTGATATCAGCCGGGTCATCGGATCAAGTGTTGATTCGATGAATCGGTACGGATAAATATTAGTAGGTTATATGCGATATAGCCGGATTGTCGGATCAAGTGTTGATTCGATAGTTTAATGTATAATAATATATTTGATATATTAAATTACATTAACTAATATTTGCTCACTAAAAGATTCTTTTTCTCACTCGGGTAATACATTGATATATATGCGATATATGTTAATTGTATTATTTTATTTTGTTACGATAAATATTGTATATGTGATATATAATATTGTAACATGATATGATAAATAATGCAACATGTTTTGTGGAGTTTAAACATGATTAGGGTTTGGATTAGGGTTAAGTCTTCTAGTTGATTCTAGAAGCTTTTCATTTTGTCATGATAAAGATATTTATGTGTGACTCATTCTTAACTCAACCCAAACCCTAACCCTTGGTTAATTCTCTATATTAGTTAAGTGAACCATGGTTGCATAATTGATCATTTTCTCCTTTTCCTATTCATCACAAAAGGATTATCATTATTGTTCATCATCTTCTTCCTTCTTCTTCTTTGCTTGAAATGGTTTCTTGCTTTGATTTTTGTGATGAATAATTGTGAGAAAAATATAAATAAAGAGAGCAAAAATCCTACTTCATCATCCTCATCTTCCCTTGCCATTTAGATGAGGGTGTTCACATCATTTCATGAGTGTTAGCTTGTGTTAAAGAAACTTCAAGGTAGATCATCAAAGTATCGAAGATCGGAAGCAAAGGTTGCGTCTTTCTCTTCGTGGAACCTCTCGAGAGTCCGGATCCCGATGATCGCAGCGAAGGGACCACAACACGGAGCATATGAAGTGAAGGACCGGATCTACATAGGTTGTAATCCCTCTCACTTAGTGTTAAAATGTTTAGCATGCTTGTTTTCGCCTAATCTCTAGTTTAAAGTTCCGTATTCGGGTTGTTCGGCACGGCTAAATTTTTAATCGGGCATGGTTGATGCCTCGTAGACCCTTGTGCGCGTGTCTAGCAACCCTACAAACTTAATTCTCAGAGCACAGAATTGATAAAGAGTGCTCTGCACCCAAATCTGGCGCTCAGCACCAAACGCGCCACGTGCTCCTCACATGTGCGCTACTTCATAAGAAGTGCCTTAGCGCTCCAAATCTGGCGATCAGCGCTAAGCGCGCCACGTTCTCCTCACGTGTGCGCTATTTCATAAAAAGTACCGGAGTGCTCCAAGTCTGGCGCTCAGCGCCACGTGCTCCTCACGTGTGCGCTATTTCATAAGATGCGCATTAGCGCTTCATGTCTGGAGCTCAGCGCCAAGCGCACCACGTGCTCCTCACGTGGGCGCTGAGGGAACACAATGTGCTATTTAAATAATGCCCCAGAGCCGTAAGGAGTGCTCAACACTCAAATTAATGCTCAACATTATTGAACAAAAGATGCTAAGCCCAAAAAAACGTTCAACACCCAAATAAATGTTCAACATTTTATTTAAACTGAGTGGGCTGAGCCAAAGTTGGCCATAAATCCCTAGCTAAGACCAACCAAGCCCACGTGCTCATAATTTCCCTAATTGATCTTAGTACCAAACCTGACTACAGATCTCCCAAGCCATATTGGTTTAAGGGTACATCTCTTCATTCCTCTGATATGTGTCGTTGTAATTATTCAACGTCTTCAGAGAGGTGGCGGGTCCTGACAACCAGACACTCTATGGACCGTAATGTCCTTAAACTAACTACGGACCGCAACGTCCCTAAACTAAAATCTATGGACTATGATGTCCTTAAACTTATAGACCGCAACGTCCCTAAACTAAACTCTATAGACTATGACGTCGTTAAACTACGGACTATGATGTCCTTAAACCCAATGGACCGCAACATCCCTAAACTAAACTCTGTGGACTATGATGTCCTTAAACTCTATGGACTATGATGTCCTTAAACTCCATGGACTGTGATGCCCTTAAACTTATGGACCGTAACGTCTCTAAACTAAACCCTACAGACTATGATGTCTTTAAACCGGACTATGAGGTCCTTAAACTCTACGGACTATAATGTCCTTAAACCTAGTGGACCGCAACGTCCCTAAACTAAACTCTATAGACTACGACTTCTTTAAACTATAGACTATGATGTCCTTAAACTCCGTGGACTATGATGTCCTTAAACTTATGGACCGCAACGTCCCTAAGCTAAAATCTATTGACTATGACGTCTTTAAACTATGGACTATGATGTCCTTAAATTCCATGGACTATGATGTCCTTAAACTTATGGACCGCAACGTCCCTAAACTAAACTCTATAGACTATGACGTCTTTAAACTACGGACTATGATGTCCTTAAACCCAATGGACCGCAACGTCCCTAAACTAAACCCATAGACTATGATGTCTTTAAACTCCATAGACTATGATTTCCTTAAACTTATGGACCGCAACGTCCCTAAACTAAACTCTATAAATATGACGTCTTTAAACTATGGACTATGATGTCCTTAAACTCCATGGACTATGATGTCCTTAAACTTATGGACCGCAACGTCCCTAAACTAAACTCTATAGACTATGACGTCTTTAAACTATGGACTATGATGTCCTTAAACTCCATGGACTATGATGTCCTTAAACTTATGGACTACGACATCCCTAAACTAAGACGATAGAGCCCAAAACGCTCTGTCATCGGATCTAAATGATCCCAAACCCTGTTGAGTAGATCTTAGTCTAAAATTAGACTAACGTATCCTTAACAAACGTTTAAGTTGATCTTAATCTCAATAAGATTAACGATCCTTAAACCCAACCCAAACCCAAATCTAAGAAAATACGGATTTGGACAAATCCACGCCCTACGGGCGACAACATAAATTAGTCTCCGTATACAATCCACAGGCAACCAAAAAAAATAAAACAAACACACACGACACGAAGTGAACATCTGGAGAAGGAGAAAGTGGTTATCTCTACGCGATAACGTAATTAACTGCATGGGCTTGTGCCTGCAGGGAAGAGCGTCCGCACAATCAAAAAACCCTCGCAAACGAGGGGGAATCTGATGATGTCTGCTACATCGGCCTCTTCCGTTTAAACCTTCGATACATGGTACCATAAATCAACTTGGCATCTTCGGAGAGGTAGATGGATAAAACCAAATAGTATTTGCCCCCAAAATTCAGGCCGGACGTCCCAACGTCCCGGTCGCGTCTTTCAGCGCTGAACAGATTCTAGCACGCCCGGTGGGACCTTTTCCTCTTTCCATTCCACCCTTCGTGTGTCGTGTTCGCAAAAAAATCTCGGTTTAATGTGGTTGCCCATGGATTCGAGGCACTACGATTTGGTGTCTTGCTCCGTGCAAAAAAAGAAGATCAATGGCTTCTAACTGCTCCAGCTGCAACAACAACTCCCACTCCGTCCTCGCCGGAGGAGTGACCTATGAGCCCCAATCCGCCTCCATTTTCGCGATGCCAGCGGAACTGGTGACGCAGGCCACCACTGGGTTGTTCTTCGGGACTATGCTCCTACCAATGAGCTTCAACGCTCCGATGCCATCGCAGGAAGCTCCGAAGAAGTCGGTCTTTGATCGGCTTACAACTACCGTGGCCCCTCTTAACGGGTCGCCCTAATCCAACGCCTCGGTATTTAACAGACTATGGCAAATCTCAAGCGGGCCCATGAAGAAGCCTGCAATACCCGAAGGAGTTATCCCGAAGCGGATAGCTATTCCAACTCCGACAGACAAAGTCGTCGAAGGGGCTTCTCCTGCAAAGTGATCAGTCTTCGCTAGACTATGCGCTCCAACTCCCGCGTTGGGTGAAGTCACCAAGGCTGCCTCCACTGCCCAATGGTCAGTCTTTGACAGATTGGACGTTTATTCTCAGCGGACGTCGGTCTTCAATAGGCTAGCACCAACAACCACCCTTCACTAGAACAGGGGGCGTGGGAAAGCTACCCCCGTAACTGAGACAATACCATCTGTAAGACATGCTCGACGTCGCCACTGGCGCCGAGTGGGGGAAGCTAAGGGTAGTTCCCCTTCTGGATTGACTCCACCGGCTCCGATGTTGGAAATTGATGCTGTTGTTCCAACTGGGAACAACTTTGAACCACTTAGGAGAGTGCGCAAAAACTCTCCAACTGCTGTATTGAAAAGATCTCCTCCACCAGTAGAGAACGTTACAAAGGCAAAGCTAGAGCAGCCCCCTCAACGGCTGTCCTCCAAAATTCACAGGGTTTGGCGAAAGATCCAAGACTCGGTGATTAACCAAGACTACTCCCTCCGGCTGGAAAAGATGAAGGTTCGGCAAGAGAAGGACCACCCCGTCATACAGCAAAAGGTAACGTCTGTATGGGTGCCCTCTGTAACGGCCCCCTCAACTTCGACCGCCCGCAAAAGGAGAAGGCCGGAGAAGATCCCCATGTCCATGACCAATCCCAAGGGCACTGAACCAAAACGCCCCAAGTCTAGGGGCATGGTGGTGCATACCATTTACATGGCTTCCGGGAAAGAGGATGGCTGTATCTCCACGGGTCATCGACCACTTACGCGGTTTGTGACAAAGGCTCAAGAGAAACAACAGCAAATGCTCCAAGAAATGCTAACGAAGATGGCAGCACTCACTGGGCCAAAAGAAAGCCCGGAGACTTCGTTGGAGCAGCGTAGAGAGCAGGAAACTGATGTCGAATTCCTACGAAAAATGCTTGAGAGGAAAGAAAAAGAGGCCGCAGAACAAGCGGCCAACATAAAACAAATGGCGCTATTGTTCCAAGATATGGTGGGCATGATGATCCAGCCGGACCCTCCAGCCGAAGAGCCTCCAGTAATAATTGAAGACGACAAAGGAGAGACATCAAACCCTCTTCCGGCCTCTTCAGCTGCAAAGGAGGAAACAATTTTTAAAGCTATGCTCGATGATTATATAGCTCAACGGATACGAGCTCATCAAGCGAACGAAGCCGCTGACTAAGTCGTCAGAACTGGGCGACCATATCCAAGTTGGTACGATCAGATTAAGTACCCGCCAGGATATACGATCCCCGAATTCCATGTGTATAAGGGGACGGGTAATCCACATCAGCATGTCGCTCAGTTCAGGGCTCTCTTCGGCAATACCGGAGGTGACGAAAAATTGCTACTTCGCCAGTTCGTCGGCAGCTTGGCGGGACGGCCTTTGAATGGCATTCAGAGCTGCCGAATGACTCCGTCAAAACGTTTACAGAGATGGAGATGCTATTAACTCAGCGGTTCACAAGCACCAGCGAACGCAGCCCGATCACGGCAATGATCAATGCCAGAGTGAAGCCGGGAGAGACATGCATGCAGTATGCAATCCGGTGGCGGAACCTATGGTCGAGATGCGAACAACGCATAGAAGAAGCTCCTGCCGTGGGCATGTTCATGTGGACCCTTCACCCTTAGTCGACTATCTCCCAATTCATGATGTTCTTCAAGCCGACCACCTTCCAGGCCTTGATTGACAAGCTGGTCCAAATGGACCAGATAGGCTATATGCCTTTCACTTCAAAGTCAGAGCCGTGGAATGAAAAGGGGAAAGGGAAAGCGACCTTCGTCGCCAACGCTCGGCAACAGCCGAGTAACCCGAGACCGTTTGTTCGTCAAAGCAACAAGCCGCAATCCCTCGATGAGAAGTAAAGGCATCCTTACTCAAATCCCCAGGATAAAACAAGGAGACTATTCGAACTGGCAGTGCGCAACGGGCTCATCACTCTGCCGGATCCAAGACATCCATCACAACCTGGTGACGTTAACCATCCTAACTATTGTCCCTACCACAGAGTAATGGGTCACCCACTCGAATATTGCTACGTCTTCAAAAACTGGGTTGAAAACCAATACCAGCAAGGAAAATTCACGTTGTTTGAAAACTGGAAGGTGAACCCGCCACACCACATGCTCCGAAAAAGATGGACATGCCGGGGGCATCGTGCTCATTCATAGAGGAAGCTCGATAGTGTAGGGTTGCTAGGCATGATCACAAGGGTCTACGAGGCATCAACCTTGCCCGATTATAAAATTTAGCCATGCCGAACAACCCAAAGCCGGATCTTTAAACTAGAGTTTAGGCGAAAACAAGCATGTCAAACACTTTAACACTAAGTGAGAGGGATTACAACCTGTATAGATCCGGTCCTTCAATTTTTAAGCTCCGTGTTGAGGTCCCTTCGCTGCGATCATCGTGTTCCGGACTCTCGAGAGGCTTCACGAAGAGAAATGTGCAAGCTTGCATCCGATCTTCGATAACAAAGATGATCTACCTTGAAGTTTCATTAACACAAGATCTCACTCACAAAATGAAGTGAACACCCTCATCTAGATGGCAAGGATAGATGAGGATGATGAAGTAGGATTTTTGCTCTCATTTGTTTTCATATTCTCACCCACTTTCATCACTTAGCAAAAAGCTAGAAAGCTTTTTCCAAGAAGGAACTCAAGGAAGAAGATGATAGAATCCTTTTGTGATGAACAATGAATTATTGTAGTGGTTACAAATCTAACCAAGGGTTAAGCATGAAGGAGTTAACCCTTGTAGATAATTAACTAGAGTTAATGGTTTGGATTGGGTTAACATAATATCCTCACAAAATATCAAGCAAAACACAAAGTCAAAGCTTCATGAAGCTTCATGGAAGCTTCATGCAAAAGCTAACCCTAATCCAAACCCTAACCAAGTTTAAACCCTAAACCATTGTTAAATTTGTAACCCTTACATGTTACAATATTATATATCACATATACAATATATTTTGTAACAATAGAAAATAATACAATTAACATATATCGCATATATATCAATGTATTATTCCGTGAGAAAATGAATCTTTTAGTGAGCTAATATTAGTTAATGTAATTTAATATATCATATATATTATTATACATTAAATTATAGAATCAACACTTGATCCGATAATCCGGCTATTTCATAAATAACCGACTAATAAGATGACCCGGGTATATTACATATACCCGGCTGATATCTCATATCGCGAGAATCCAATACGGTATCACATACCGCATTATCCTTGGTCCCGCATATATCACATATGTGCTCCTACTCCGTTTTGCCTGAGTTAAGAAACCTCTGTGTAGGACTCTAAAGAATCGTCAATACGCCGGCAGTAGGTGATGATCATATCAAACACCCACAAGCTGCAAGCGGTCAGCTAAACGTAACAGCCACCTAGGTATTGAGCGCTCAAAAGATCAACAAGCAAGCACGTACATTCTCTTGTGAATCCAATCAGTAACACTCCCATACAGTCCGGTCTCGTCGTCTGATATGTCGCATATCTCTCCTAGGGGTGGTAAACGTCAGACCCCAATAGCTCGATAAGTCGTGTCGATATGAGGTCTATAACAGTTCGAGAAACTACTGATAACACTTACCAGTAAATCTCAGCAACCCTGGCCAGGGATTTCCGGTTATAGCCAATCGAACACAGCACAACATCAACTCCCTATACCGGGAGAGACGAATCCCCTCCTATCGCTCATTGCCTCCATGTTATTCGGGACTGTACCCAAAAGCCACCTTTTTGCACGCCCTCTTGGACGTGGTATGATGGAAATGAAAGCATAGTTGGAATCACACAAGACTCTATGACGATCTTGGGTCAACAGACTACTCTGTACCAGTGTCACTGGAGTACTGCCATCTGACGTGAGGTATAATACTATCTGGGAGTTCTCGGCGAGTCCGTCCAGTGTACCCAGTCTCCACTGAGCACCCGTACACCATCCATGATGTCAAACACCTATGGATATGGTATCATCCATCGCCCATCATATGGGTCAAGATGCATATACGCTAGTCTACGATGGTGCATCAATGCCCTATCTCGATACACCCTCGACTAGGAACAGTTATAGGATGTACTCGTCGACTACCGTGGCCCCACTAGTATGATCTCATCATAGTCCCAGTAGTCGAGTACATATCCTAAGGGCTTTATCAACATGTAACATAGAGACAATCAGAGTACATGTTAAGATAAAGTACAACCAGATAGCATACTATCATGTCGAGCAAGAAAGTCCTCCCTATATATATCCAAGCATCCATTACAATATACATCATATGTACAGTAATGGCCTCTAGGGTATACATATAACTAACAATCTCCCACTTGCACTAGGGCCATCTGTTGTGGTATCACATACCCAACAATTAGATGTGGTTGAAGTATCTCATACTCAACCATCCCATAAAAGTCTCTACTGGGAAAAAGGCCTTTGTGAGTGGATCCGCGATGTTGTCCTCTGTGTCTACTCTCCTAACCTCGATCTCCCTGGAGATCAACCATCTCCATGATTGCCTAAGAATTATATCTGGATTTCTGATGGGACGGGGGTTCTTTTGCTAAAACCACAACTCCATTGTCACACAATGGTAGGAACGAAGTTCATCTCATGAACTTATATATATCCAGACTGCCTCTTTGGTAGCATCCTTGGTAACAATTTATCTTGCCTTTAATCTTCTAGTAAGTTCCGATATCTAGCTTGGAACTCTTCCAACATACCGTCCCTCCACCGAGGGTATAGACAATGCCTGCGACTGACATTCAGTCGTCCTTATCACCCTGGAACCTTTCCAGTGATTCTCCCCAGGATCGATTGATACCATCTCACTACATCTAGTGAGAATCCTAACATCCAATTAGATCTATCTCATAGATCCAAAAAACATGATTTAGGAGGTATCACTTTGATCCTATATGGAGAATCTTTGTGATAAGCGGAGATTGACCGAGCGTAGCATAGGAAACTCCTTCCCTATCAAGAGTATGTCATCTACGTACTCTACGAGGATCACCACCATACTCTCTACTACCTTTTTGTATATACAAGGTTCATCTATCATTTTGATGAAGTCAAACTCTTTGACTACTATATCAAAACAGACGTTCCAACTCCGCGATTCCTGCTTTATCACACAAAACATCTTGCACACATTTCCGCTGCTCCTACAGTCTACGAAGCCCTCTGGCTGTGTACTTATAGACGTTCTCTTCTAAAACATCATTTAGAAAAGCAGTCATGATACCCAACCACCAGATATCATAGTCATGGTATGTAGCCGTGGCAAGTAGGATCTGGATGGACTTAAGCATAGCATTGAAAGTCTCAACTTTTCCATGTACACCAAGTAATCTTCTCAAGATATACTTGCTCCTGATGGGGATTTAACCTTCAGATAAAGCAACCAAAGTCCTTACATTGTTGGTGTATAAGGATTCCATCTCAGATCTCTAAGCATCCAGCCATTCTTACAGAGTCCCACTCCTGATGGCCAGCTCGAAACTAGTTGGGTCATCATTTCATGATGCAATCCTCGCTCCCACTGTCATAGAGAAACCGAAGTATCTCTCAGGTGGGTGAGGAACCCTGCTAGATCGGCGGAGAGGCCGAGGTTCGTTGGTTACTATTGAATACTTTGGTTCTACCAAATCATCAGCTACAATTTGTATAGCTGGAACCCTTCCAGTTCTACATAACAGACCTTGCCTCGATCTTGTCCGGATTTTGCTTTTAGACATAGTCCGGACAACCCCAAATTTTAACAAACTTAAGATATGGGCTCTTCCCTTTACATATCACATATGAAGCGGTAGGCAACTGATTTGATTTGAACCCTATTCAATAGGTATGCAGCTTCTCAAGTGCATAACTCCCAAAAGGAAATAGGAAACTCAGTAGTACTCATCATAGAGGGCACCATATCAAATAGGGTGTGTTTCTCCGCCCCGATATACCATCGTGCTATGGAGTATACGGAGGAGTAATGCTGAGAGAGAATCTCATTCTCCTTTAGAATAGTCCAGGAATTCCGTGCTCAAGTATTCTCCTTCTTGATCTCATCAAAGGACATAATACTTATACCCGGTTTTGGTTCTCTACTTCTAACTTATATTCTGTGAATATCTCAAAAGCTTCGGACTTGTGTTTCAACAGGAACATATGTCTGAATCTTGAGAGATCATCAGAGAATATAATGAAGTACAAAGAACCGGTCTTGGCATGTGTAGACAGGGGACTTTCATACATTAGCATGTATCAATCCCAAGAGTTCACCAACTCTTTCTCTGTTTCCAATAAACGGAGTTGTGGTCATCTTATCTTTGTGACATGACCGACAAGTTTCACAAGATGTAAATTCAAACAAATTTAAATATGCATCTTAATGTAACTTCAGCTAGTCGGGTCGCATTAATATGACCTAGTCTACAATACCTCAAGAAGGATTCGTTCATTTCTGAACCCTTCCTTTTGTGTGTGTTATGTATACTAAGAACTGTAGTTTGATTTAGAACGTCAATGCTTTTAGATAACGTGCCTGAACCGATCAACTCTTGATATAGGAAATGTTCAAAACATTATCCAACAATACAAAATTATATCCTTTCTTTACTAATAAAGAGACTGATATGATGTTGTATATCAGGTTCGGTATCTAATAACATTCGTTCAGAATCAATGTATTCTGGTAATACAAGGTGATAGTGACCAACAGACTTGGCTGCAACACTTGCACCGTTTCTGTCTCATGAAACTTATCACCCGTTCTCAGTTCTCTACCTATCTGTAGCCCATGTAACAGATTACATATGCGGGATCCTGATCCGGTATCACATACCCAGGACGTAAAGGATACTGAGAAACAGTTCTCTGTAATGAACACACCCGAAGATGATGCATCAACATGCACTTTCTTCGTTTGGGCGGCACGGGAAATCTGGTATTCCCCAATTTCCTGCTCTATCTTATAACAATTATAGGTTGTTGCGGGACCAACGTTCCCCAGCTCAGTATAACAAGCGGGTTCGGTCAATTCATCCGTATTATTATCTTGATTAAGGCGTGATATGGTCGCTACCTGGAGAGAGAGAAGAAAACACTCAGCGTATGCTCTTGCAAGATTAGATTGGTTATCTAATATATCTAATCAGGATGTCTCCCACTGTTTTAATCAAATCTTCCTTCAAACCCTAAAAGGAAAGACTAGCCGGGATTAATTACACGCTACAAGTTCGCCAATCTTTCAGCCAGGCCAGTGTCGGTACTTTGAGGGAGGTCCCCCGTGCTTTCGCACGAACCTAATTAAAGTAAACCTCGTTTTCCCAGGGGCGTAACCCCGTTAACACCTTTCTAGACACCTACTTGATCGGCTAATTGTAATGTGTAAAACTCTCCCAGGAGTAACTCTTACTCGCAGCGGGTATCGGGATTCAACTATCTCGTAGAAGGTATGCAATCTCATTGCAAATTTCAACACTTGAAATTCCTAATAATATTTTACCCCAAGCAATCTATGACCTTGACTGAGTCAACAAACCATAGACCGCAAGTAAAGTTCAACCCGTCATTTCCCGATTGAATTAAACCCACCCGCACGACCCTTGACTGAGTCAACAAGGCCGCACGACTACCCTAATCCAATCGCATCATATGCTTTGCAGATAAGCACTAATCAGCTACCGCACACTACGCCTTGACCGAGTCAACAAACGCAGCACGAATACTAAATACTACTTATCTGAAATGACGGAGGGCTACGACAGGTTTTTAAGAAAATCTTTTGCGCAATGAAGTTTATATCGTTGTAGAATCGAGTGATTTTAAATGGAGTGTTTTTGAGGCTTTTCTAGTTTTGCTAAAGGGGTCACTCCCGGTGAAGGGATCGTCGGCCCTTTCCTCATCGAATAAGGTGCACGATATATCATATATACCACTATGCAAAGCAAGAACTATAGAAGCAATCAAAAGACAAACCGAGTTTGTAGCATCTGCTAGTTTCACTAAAGTGGTCACTCCCGGTGAAGGGGTCTCGGCTCTTTCCTTATCGAATAAGGTGCTGGATGTTCTACAAGGAACACCGCTATGCAAAGCAAGAACTAGAGCTACCAGTTTTTAAACAAGTTTCTACAACATCTTTAGGTTTCTTTTAGTTTCATTAATCTCATTAATGAAGTCCCATTTTAATTATGCTTCACAAGCATCACATTTGAAACGAAATCTGCAATATAACATATATCTCATATATATAATATAAACATTCGTCTCAGGTAGAAATATAATCTCATCACAGAACATTGCAGCAGAAGAAACATATATGAAATATTGGATATACTAGGACGTCCGTGTTTTAATACGAGCCTGTATAAAACACGGATTCCACGGTGGCTATGAATAGCCAAACCCACATCCCTAGACCCCTACGAGAGCGGCAAGTAACACTGCCAATTCTAGGGTTAGGAGACCCGGTCTCGACTCCTCGAGATGGTCTCCCACTGGACCCTAGAACCCGGTTACTTGTGCCCCCCGCCTTGGGTCTACCTAATGCGGAAAAGTAAATAATATACAATGGTGACATCATCCTCACCCCGGATGTGCCCCAATAAAAGAATATTACATACAAATGAATTATACATGAATGAAAAAGAAAAACTCTCATCTCACATAAAACCCCCGGCTATTCAAAACGCGGCGATCCAATATAACATATCACAGCAACACATAATATCTCATATCATCAACGTAAGAAAGTGTGCGTATCCCGATTGTCGTTGATGTATAGCAACGAAGTCGGCGATACACCACATACTACGCTTACGGTCGCAGAAAAGAAAGTGTAAAACTACAACAGTTGGAATCCGCAACCTCCTTAGACATCACATGCCTAACCAAATGAATTCCTTAGACATCGCATGCCTAACAATTATAAATTCCGCATTTTAGTCTCTTTATCGAAAACTATTTTCAATGTCAAGTCGGGCAATTCAACAAGATTCCCGACATCCTGATCGAATGCTCGTCGCAAACTTTAGTAGACGGCCGAACCCCCAGATGTTGTCGACGAAGTGCACTAAGGCGGAACACCGCTGCGTTGAGCACCCGAACGGATGCTTTTGGCGACGGGGTTCTCCTACAGTCACTTGGTCGGGGATATGGGGCGTGGCTGTCTATTAAGTTTACCCGGCGAGTATCCGCGTACGCTACGTGATTGTGACGGCTTTTGATCACATCAAATTTCCATGGCAACCGATCATCTGAGAATGAACTGCTAGATTTATACCATTCAAATTAGTTATCTCATAACTACCTGTGGATTCCAATTATTGTATCACATTCCAGATAAATAGACAATGTTAAACTTTCCGATCGAATAATCAAACACCCAAGATTTCCCCAATATATCTCAACACTTGAAATCAGTTTAAAAACATCCATCACATGACACAGTACCAATGGTCCAGCCGTAGAAGGGTCAAGCCAACGCCTCACATGTGGCACGCCGTACTGCCCCAAACCCTAAGGTTTAGAGGCAGTTCAAGACGGCCACATAATAGAGTTAAGGTTTGTTGTCTTCTAGAGGGTCCACCACGTTACTTGCATGATTTTACGAAAGTTTCAAACACGAGAAAAAATCAAACTTTTGAAAATTTTCCGACAAGGGAAAAAGTGAGTTATTGATATCCGTTCGAACTTTTTAACAGTTTCTAAAAATTACCCGGACAAACTTAACAAAGTTAAATTATCCGATCGAATCAACGACTCCCCAATACAACCCTAGAAAACTCAACACTTGAGTGGAATTAAAAAATTTCCCAGAAAAAATTTACAAGAAAGGACCTAAGAATAAATATATGAAGTTCCAGGGACTAATTCAAAATTTTGGCCGCGGAACTGCCGCCAAACCCTTGGTTTGGCCGCGGTTCCGCGGTCATGTGAGAGAGTTAGATGTCCGTACTTCACAGTAATTCTTAGTTTTTCCAGCTTAATTTTCTTAGCATTTTTAATTCATAAAAAATCACATTTTTGAAAAATATCCAGAGTGGGGTATACTCGAGTGTGTCGGAGTTCGATCGGACTTTAAACTTCATCTAGACTTCGCCTAAAGCTCTAGCTTGGCTCTAATACCACTGTAGGGTTGCTAGGCACGCCCGCAAGGGTCTACGAGGCATCAAGCTTGCCCGATTATAAAATTTAGCCGTGCCGAACAACCCAAAGCCGGATCTTTAAACTAGAGTTTTGGCGAAAACAAGCATGTCAAACACTTTAACAATAAGTGAGAGGGATTACAACCTTTGTAGATCCGGTCCTTCACTTCTTAAGCTCCATCTTGAGGTCCCTTCGCTGCGATAATCGTGTTCCGGACTCTCGAGAGGCTTCACGAAGAGAAAGGTGCAAGCTTGCTTCCGATCTTCGATAACAAAGATGATCTACCTTGAAGTTTCATTTACACAAGCTCTCAATCACAAAATGAAGTGAACACCCTCATCTAGATGGCAAGGGTAGATGAGGATGATGAAGTTGGATTTTTGCTCTCATTTGTTTTCATATTCTCACCCACTTTCATCACTTAGCAAAAAGCTAGAAAGCTTTTTCCAAGAAGGAACTCAAGGAAGAAGATGATAGAATCCTTTTGTGATGAACAATGAATTATTGTAGTGGTTACAAATCTAACCAAGGGTTAAGCAAGAAGGAGTTAACCCTTGTAGATAATTAACTAGAGTTAATGGTTTGGATTGGGTTAACATAATATCTTCACAAAATATCAAGCAAAACACAAAGTCAAAGCTTCATGAAGCTTCATGCAAAAGCTAACCCTAATCCAAACCCTAACCAAGTTTAAACCCTAAACCATTGTTAAATTTGTAACCCTTACATATTATAACCCTTCGAAAATCGTTTAGGAAGTTTTTCGGTAATCGGTTAATTTTTCGGCTTTTCCCGTAAAAAGTCAAAATAGGTATTTTTCATTGTAGACCTAATTATAAAAAATTACATAAGATATTACTATAATTTTGTCACTAAAATGTCACTTATAATTTTCTAGTTAAATAAAAAAAAATTTCGTAATTAATTATTTTTTTTTATTATTTTAAGCCTTTTTCAATACATTAAATTAGTGATAAATACAAATTTAATTGGGTAAATTTCATAATTAGGAGTCTTTATAAGCTAAAATATGGTGTTAATAAAATTATATCATGTCTTGCAAACTTTTGGTTTTAGGGTTGGAAATTTAATGGAAAAATGGTGTAAAATGAGGTTTTTTTTGTAAATTGTTGTTATGAAAGCATTAAATGACAACATGGGGTGATGTTGGACCTAGAAACTTCTCCAAATTTCCCCACCTCCTCACCCTTGCTGCTGGCCGACCCCCATTTCTGCAGAATTCCCCATCTCCCCACTTATTTTTGCTTCTTTTTCTTGCTAAAAAATTCAATAAAAATTCACAATTTCCATCTCTATTCAAACCAAAACCCTAATCCAACCTTTCCCAAACCCTAATTTGTTTGAGAAGTGGAGAAAGGAGGCATCTTTAGAGGCTATTGCAAGAGGATCATAGCTTAGGAGGTATAAATCCTAAACTAGTTGTTAATTTGTAGTTTAATAAAGCTAGTTTAGTATTTTAAAGTGATTAATTTCATTGTAATGGTTAGTTTTGAAATTTCAAGAATGGGTTTTGATGTTGAACTAGGGTTTGAAGCATGGTTGTTAGAGATAAGTTAGGGTTTGGTTTTCTAATTGATTGGAGTGGTTAATTGTGTAGTGTTATGCTCGCTAAATCGACAAAATTGCGATGTTTGTATCGAATCGGTAAGCAAATTGCTTACTAGATTTTTATAAAAATTAGAATGCGATCAAATTGCGTTATGTTAGAGATATAATTAGCTTCGTATAGGACTATTAGAGTGCGCAAACGCGGGGTTTTGTCTAGTCGGGTTTTAGTTCTGCCGATTTCCCCGAAATGACGATTCTAGTTAACGATTAGCGATTTTCGTGCGTTTTCCCGCGCACCGAGTGTATGTTAGGTTTAATTCGAGAGCGTTGATAATTGTATATTGTGGCTTGCATCGTTTTAGGTTTTGTAATCTTATGCTTGGTGTTGTGCAAATATAGGATCGGTCGGGGAAACATCGGACACGGCGCGTAAAGGCAAGGCGGTGGTCGGATCGAATTAGCGGGGATTTCAGGTGAGTAGATGTATTCATCTATGGGGGAATCGTCTGAATGGCGCGAGGCGCCCCCCTAGTTAGGATTACCCTACTTTTTGCAAGATTTATTTTGTTAGCTAGCTTATCCATTCTTGTACACTGCATACCCTTATAGCGAACAGTATATTAGATTGCATGAACATTCATATACACATATGCGGTAACACTTTGTAGGACACGAACACCATTACCATTGGCATTTGCTGCACGCGCACTATTCATGTGACACACACGCCTTTGGTAATTGCCATGCCACGTGCACTATAGAACCTGTTTATCTTAATATCATCACCTGCATTCATACTTGATATATGAAATTGCATCGCATGCATATATCTCGCATCATCATCATATTTACATAGATCTCTAGCCAAAACTCACATCATATACATTGATATCATAGACATTTATCATATCTAACATGTGAACATTATGATTTTCTTGAGGATTTCAGTATTGCTGCGATTTCTGGATTTTTGGGGAAAACCGCAAGAATTTAACAAAAGCTTATATTTATCATTTTTAAAACAAAGTTGCGGTTTTCTCGTGATGTATGTGTCGTCCACCATGAGTTTTCATGTTTTCTGTTGGATTTCGAGACCCGATTCGAGAAGTGGATGAACCGTCTCGGGTACATGGTGGGCCCGGTATGGTACCCGGGGCAAGAAGATCGAGTTGTAGACGATGAGCCTGGCAGGGGAAGACTACCTACCGGTGATGTCTGGCGCGGCGGATATCCGGAGGATACCGACCGTTGTCGTGAGATTTGATGACATGGGCCGATACGGACTGACGGAGCCCGATATTTGAGATATTGAGACATATATGATTTCATATTTGGTGTCGATGCTTGACACGGGTTTTCAGATGATTTCTTGATGGTACTTAGCTATTATACAGATATTCATTTTCTAAAGTTAAGAATTCAATACCCTTAGTATTTAAAACACTTAAACATTTAGTAATGACATTGCATACCTGTGCATGCATACTAGAGATATTATATCGCATTTGGACATACATGTTGTGCCGCATTGCGTGCATTCTTACGATTACCATATTAGATGTTATATTCTACTCACGAGCTGGCAACTCACCCCCGTTGTGCCACGGTGTTTTGCAGGTCGGACCCGTCACCCTTGTAGCGGCGGGCTATCTTATTATCACCTCCTTTTGCGCAGACTCGCGACATCGCCCGTAGGTGGGTTGCGAGCACACTTTATTACTTTTGCTTTATCATTGTATCTAGTATTCTCCATCTACCACTTTATATTGTATATGCGACCTAGTGATGAGACTGAGAGATTTGTATATTTGTGGTTTCTTTTGGGTCGAGCTCACTTGAGCCGGCGTTGTGTTTCTGATATTTTGCGTTTCTTTCATGCTTTTTTCTTAATATTGCTATTATATTGCATGTGGTTGTGATCCGCCTTGGGCGAAGAGCTAGCTCCCGCTTGGGGATGCCATTTTATGATTACAGGTTTATTATCTTGTTGTACCCATTTTGGGGGATAGAAATACAGGGGAGACTCTGCCGAAATTTTCTGAAATCTATGATGTTTTTAAAAAGGGATTCTATGCAACTTAAATGATTTAAAAACCGTATTCATTAAAGGTTTTCCTTCACTCTCTTTTGATTTTGGTTTAGATTCTTCTGGGCTTTGGCTGACTTAGTTTACGGTACGCCTTTAGACGTCTCGTAATCTAAGTGCCAGTCGCGTTCCGTACTTTCGGGACGTGACAAAGTTGGTATGAGAGCGTAGGTTTTACCTTTCTGTGCGTAGGACGACCTTGGTAGATGGAGTAGGTGACTTAAGCAGAGTGGCGTAGCGTGGGTATGATCCGCGGCATACTTACGATACGGTACTCCGCCTAAGTAACCTTAGGAAATAATTGATTGTATTTCCTTTCTTGATTCCTTGCATTCCTTGATTCAATTGCAATGTCCTTATCAGTCCTGTTTCTTATTCTAGCTTCGATGCCGCCAAAGACTACGAGAGCTCAGCGGGCTGCCGCTAGGGATGAGATTCGGGCGGGCCCGTCTGAGGCGAGGATCGAGCGGGAGGATACGCCTACCCCTCAGGGTCATATTGATCCGCCTTATCCTGACCGTATTGCCAGATTAGAGGCCGGCATGCTAGAGTTGCGGCAGATGATGGAATCTTTAGTTGAGTCCAGCCAGGCACAGAGATCCGAGGACGTTCCTTCCACCGCACAGACCACGATCGTACCTGCTGCACAGATGGTCACTCCTGCTGCTACTACGGAGACTATACCTGTTTCACTACAGGAGTTCATGAGATTGAGACCTCCAGCTTTTACCGGTACAGATGCGACAGAGGACCCATAGGCATTTCTTGATAGGATGGCTCGGATTTGCCGTTCGTTGAGGTGTTCTGATGATAGATTGGTGGAGTTTGCGAGTTTTCGTCTAAAGGGTCTTGCCCAGACATGGTACGACTCAGTAGAGAGAGGCCGAGCTGCAGGTCTGCCTTCTATGACCTGGGATGAGTTTACATCTGCATTTCTTGCCCGTTTTCTTCCGGAGAGTGTCCGAGATGCTCGAGCCCGTAGTTTTGAGTCTTTGCGCAAGACTCCTGGGATGACAGTGTCGGAGTATGATATACAGTTTACCCAGTTGTCTCGATATGCTCCGTACCTAGTCGACACAGAAGAGAAGAGAATAAAGAGGTTTGTGCGAGGGCTTGAAACACAGCTATTCCTTGCCATCGGCACCCAGCACTTTGATACATACGCAGCCGCGATGGATGCAGCCTTACTTTTGGAGGAGCGTATTTCTGAGACTCCGGTCGCTTCTGGGCCGAAGAGGATCCGTACTGATACGCCAGCTCAGCGGCAGATGGGTAGACACCGCGATAGATTATTTCCGGGAGATGGTGGAGGCAGGGGATTGAGACGAGGTCAGTTATTTGGTTCATATCCACAGACCCAGCAGTCGTCTCCAGGATGTTTTCGGTGCGGGAGTCAGTACCACCGTGTCAGAGACTGTACCATGGGACGTCAGGGCGCGGCGACAGTCCCGCATGTGACTTTACCACCCTCACCACCTTCTCAGAGAGCTTTACTTCCTACTCCTGATGATGCTCCATGCCAGCCAGATGCTTCTAGAGGCCGTGGGCGTGGCGGTCCGGTTCAGAGAGGACGAGGCGACAGAGGCAGAGGCAGAGGCCGAGGTAGAGGCAGAGGACAGCCAGCTATTAGTGGTGGACAGGCCCGAGTGTTCGCGCTGACTCCTCAGGATGCACAGGCATCCAATGCCGTCGTGACAGGTACTCTGCCAGTATGTTCTTTTAATGCACGGGTATTATTTGATCCAGGCTCCACACATTCCTATGTATCCACGTATTTTGCACTGAGGTTGGGCCGAGGGTCATCTTCGTTAGATCGGCCGCTTGTCGTTATTACATCGGTAGGCGAGTCTTTTGTTGCCCGTTTTGTGTACCGATCTTGTTCCGTTCGTATCGGGGAGAGAGATTCTTCAGTAGATTTGATTCTCCTCGATATGCTAGACTTTGACGTTCTTCTTGGTATGGACTGGCTAGCCACCTGTTATGCATCCGTGGACTGCCGTGAAAAAGCAGTCAGATTCAGTTTTCCTGGTGAGCCGGTTCTTGTTATTCAGGGAGATCGTAGCGCTACCCTTCCCAGCTTGATTTCTTCTCTTCGCGCTGGTCAGTTCTTAAGGAAAGGGTGTCATGGATTCTTAGCCTATATTTGTGATACTAGCTCCACAGAGATTCCGTTGGACCAGGTCCCTGTTGTGAGAGAGTTTCCTGATGTATTCCCTGACGAGCTGCCTGGTCTGCCACCAGAGCGCGAGATTGAGTTCTGTATTGACTTGATCCCCGGCACAGGGCCTATCTCTATGCCGCCTTATCGGATGGCCCCGGCGGAGCTGAGAGAGCTAAAGGATCAGTTACAGGACTTGCTGGACAAAGGGCTTATCCGACCGAGTGTGTCACCTTGGGGCGCTCCCGTCTTGTTTGTTAAGAAGAAGGACGGAAGTATGCGTTTATGCATTGATTATCGTCAGCTGAACCGGGTTACTGTGCGGAACTGGTATCCCCTACCCCGCATTGATGATCTATTTGATCAGCTCCAGGGTGCAGGGTTCTTCTCGAAGGTTGATTTACGGTCAGGTTATCACCAGTTGCGGGTTCGGAAGGAGGATATTCCGAAGACTGCTTTTCGTACTCGATATGGTCATTATGAGTTCTTAGTGATGTCGTTCGGGCTCACTAATGCCCCGGCAGCATTTATGGATTTGATGAACCGCGTATTCAGGTCGTATCTCGATCAGTTCATCATTGTTTTCATTGATGACATCTTGGTTTATTCTCGGAGCCGGGAGGAACATGAGCAGCACTTACGTATCACATTGCAGACTTTGAGGGAGCATCAGCTGTTCGCCAAATTCTCCAAGTGCGCATTCTGGCTAGACAGTGTCGATTTCTTGGGTCATGTGGTGACGAGAGATGGTATTTGTGTGCCCCGAAGAAGATCGAGGCAGTTCAGCGTTGGCCTAGACCAGTATCAGTTACAGAGGTTCGCAGCTTTCTAGGTCTGGCCGGCTATTATCGACGTTTTGTCCAGGATTTCTCCCGCATTGCTGCACCGTTGACCGGGTTGACCCGGAAGGGAGTTCCTTTTAATTGGACCCAGGCATGTGAGGATAGCTTCCAGCAGTTGAAGACTCGTCTGACTACTGCACCAGTGTTAGCATTGCCTTCAGGATCAGGCGGGTTCGTGGTATATTGTGATGCTTCTAGAGTGGGGCTGGGATGTGTATTGACGCAGCACGACAGAGTTATCACATTCGCTTCTCGGCAGCTGAGGAAACATGAACAGAACTACCCTACCCATGATTTAGAGATGGCTGCAGTGGTATTTGCACTTAAGATCTGGAGACATTACCTATACGGTGAGTCGTGCCAGATATTCACTGACCACAAGAGTTTGAAGTATATCTTCCAGCAGCGAGATTTGAACCTGAGACAGCACCGTTGGATGGAGTTGGTGAAGGATTATGACTGTGAGATTTTATACCATCCGGGCAAGGCGAATGTGGTGGCAGATGCTTTGAGTAGGAGGCCCGGAGGTAGTTTATCTTGTTTGAGCGTAGTGCAGATGCAGTCGACGGCGGATTGGCAGGTTTTATGTGATAGCAGAGTGCAGTTCGAGTTTACTCCTACAGGGGGACAACTAGCCCATTTCAGAGCACGCCCACAGTTACTTGACCGTATCCACGAGGCACAGTCCGGCGATGCCCGCACATTAGAGATTATTGAGCAGATTCGGCAGGGCAGAGTTTCAGAGTTCGTGATTGATGATCAGGGGATACTTCGATTTGGGACTCGACTGTGCGTGCCAGATTCAGAGGGACTGAGGCGTGATATTCTCGAGGAGGCACATAGATCAGTATACAGTGTGCATCCAGGTTCCACCAAGATGTACCGTGATTTGAGAGAGGTTTACTGGTGGGACGGGATGAAGAAGGATATTACAGACTTTGTGTCCAGATGCCTGACTTGTCAGCAAGTCAAGGCCGAGCACCAGAGGCCAGCCGGCGAGTTACAGCCTTTGCCCATCCCTAAGTGGAAGTGCGAGCAGGTCTCCATGGACTTCGTTGTAGGTCTACCCAGCACCAGTCGAGGGTACGACTCTATTTGGGTGATTGTGGATAGACTGACGAAAGCGGCTCACTTTCTGCCAGTGAAGACCACTTTTGGATTTTCTCAGTAGGCCCAGGTTTATATTGATGAGATAGTGCGACTGCATGGTGTTCCGACTTGCATCGTGTCCGACCGTGGCACCCAGTTTGCCAGCCGATTGTGGCAGAAACTCCAGGAAGCCTTGGGCACCCGATTGAGTTTTAGCACAGCCTTTCATCCGCAGACTGACGGTCAGTCGGAGCGTACTATTCAGACTCTTAAGGACATGTTCAGAGCTTGTGTTTTAGATTTCGGTGGTAGCTGGGATCGTCATTTGCCTTTGATCGAGTTTTCCTACAATAATAGCTTCCAGGAGACGATTCAGATGGCACCTTTCGATGCTTTATATGGGAGGAGATGTCGATCGCCTGTATGTTGGACAGAGCTTAGGGAGAGCAGTATTTTGGGGCCTCAGATTGTACAGGAGACGACCGAGAAGATACAGCTGATTCGGGACAGGATGAGAGCGGCACAGAGCAGGCAGAAATCTTATGCTGACAGGCGCCGTCGCCGACTCGAGTTCGCTGTTGGCGATCATGTTTTGCTGAAGGTCTCTCCGATGAAAGGTGTGATGAGATTTAGGCGGAAAGGGAAACTGAGTCCTAGATATGTTGGTCCTTTCGAGATCCTAGAGCGTGTTGGTCCAGTCGCTTATCGGTTAGCTCTTCCGCCCAGCTTCCCCGATGTTCACCCCGTGTTCCATGTCTCGATGCTCCGCAAGTACCTTCATGATCCTTCCCAGGTGATTCAGCACCAAACATTCCAGTTAGAGCGTGATCTTTCTTTCACCGAGCAGCCGGTTGTTATTTTGGATCGGCAGGTGAAGAAATTGAGGTCGAAGGTCATACTGTCCGTCAAGGTCCTTTGGCGTGGCCCGAACAGCGAGGAGGTCACCTGGGAGACCGAGGTCGAGATGAGGAAGAGATATCCCCATCTTTTTGAAGGTACGCGTAGTTAAATTCTAAATTCGGGGACCGAATTTCTTTAAGGGGGGAAGATTGTAACCCTTCGAAAATCGTTTAGGCAGTTTTTCGGTAATCGGCTAATTTTTCGGCTTTTTCCGTAAAAAGTCAAAATAGGTATTTTTCATTGTAGACCTAATTATACAAAATTAGATAAGATATTACTATAATTTTGTCAATAAAATGTCACTTATAATTTTCTAGTTAAATAAAAAAAATTCGTAATTAATTTTTTTTTTTATTTTAAGCCTTTTTTAATACATTAAATTAGTGATAAATACAAATATAATTGGGTAAATTTCATAATTAGGAGTCTTTATAAGCTAAAATATGGTGTTAATAAAATTATATAATGTCTTGTAAACTTTTGGTTTTAGGGTTGGAAATTTAATGGAAAAATGGTGTAAAATGAGGTTTTTTTTGTAAATTGTTGTTATGAAAGCATTAAATGACAACATGGGGTGATGTTGGACCTAGAAACTTCTCCAAATTTCCCCACCTCCTCACCCTTGCTGCTGGCTGACCCCCATTTCTGCAGAATTCCCCATCTCCCCACTTCTTTTTGCTTCTTTTTCTTGCTAAAAAATTCAATAAAAATTCACAATTTCCATCTCTATTCAAACCAAAACCCTAATCCAACCTTTCCCAAACCCTAATTTGTTTGGGAAGTGGAGAAAGGAGGCATCTTTAGAGGCTATTGCAAGAGGATCATAGCTTAGGAGGTATAAATCCTAAACTAGTTGTTAATTTGTAGTTTAATAAAGCTAGTTTAGTATTTTAAAGTGATTAATTTCATTGTAATGGTTAGTTTTGAAATTTCAAGAATGGGTTTTGATGTTGAACTAGGGCTTGAAGCATGGTTGTTAGAGATAAGTTAGGGTTTGGTTTTCTAATTGATTGGAGTGGTTAATTTTGTAGTGTTATGCTCGCTAAATCGACAAAATTGCGATGTTTGTAACGAATCGGTAAGAAAATTGCTTACTAGATTTTTATGAAAATTAGAATGCGATCAAATTGCGTTATGTTAGCGATATAATTAGCTTCGTATAGGACTATTAGAGTGCGAGAACGCGGGGTTTTGTCTTGTCGGGTTTTAGTTTTGCCGATTTTCCCGAAATGACGATTCTAGTTAACGATTAGCGATTTTCGTGCGTTTTCCCGCGCACCGAGTGTATGTTAGGTTTAATTCGAGAGCGTTGATAATTGTATATTGTGGCTTGCATCGTTTTAGGTTTTGTAATCTTATGCTTGGTGTTGTGCAAATATAGGATCGGTCGGGGAAACATCGGACACGGCGCGTAAAGGCAAGGCGGTGGTCGGATCGAATTAGCGGGGATTTCAGGTGAGTAGATGTATTCATCTATGGGGGAATCGTCTGAATGGCGCGAGGCGCCCCCCTAGTTAGGATTACCCTACTTTTTGCAAGATTTATTTTGTTAGCTAGCTTATCCATTCTTGTACACTGCATACCCTTATAGCGAAAAGTATATTAGATTGCATGAACATTCATATACACATATGCGGTAACACTTTGTAGGACACGAACACCATTACCATTGGCATTTGCTGCACGCGCACTATTCATGTGACACACACGCCTTTGGTAATTGCCATGCCACGTGCACTATAGAACCTGTTTATCTTAATATCGTCACCTGCATTCATACTTGATATATGAAATTGCATCTCATGAATATATCTCGCATCATCATCATATTTACATAGATCTCTAGCCAAAACTCACATCATATACATTGATATCATAGACATTTATCATATATAACATGTGAACATTATGATTTTCTTGAGGATTTCAGTATTGCTGCGATTTCTGGATTTTTGGGGAAAACCGCAAGAATTTAACAAAAGCTTATATTTATCATTTTTAAAACAAAGTTGCGGTTTTCTCGTGATGTATGTGTCGTCCACCATGAGTTTTCATGTTTTCTGTTGGATTTCGAGACCCGATTCGAGGAGTGGATGAACCGTCTCGGGTACATGGTGGGCCCGGTATGGTACCCGGGGAAAGAAGATCGAGTTGTAGATGATGAGCCTAGCAGGGGAAGACTACCTACCGGTGATGTCTGGCACGGCGGATATCCGGAGGATACCGACCGTTGTCGTGAGATTTGATGACATGGGTCGATCCGGACTGACGGAGCCCGATATTTGAGATATTGAGACATATATGATTTAATATTTGGTGTCGATGCTTGACACGGGTTTTCAGATGATTTCTTGATGGTACTTAGCTATTATACAGATATTCATTTTCTAAAGTTAAGAATTCAATACCCTTAGTATTTAAAACACTTAAACATTTAGTAATGACATTGCATACGTGTGCATGCATACTAGAGATATTATATCACATTTGGACATACATGTTGTGCCGCATTGCGTGCATTCTTACGATTGCCTTATTAGATGTTATATTCTACTCACGAGCTGGCAACTCACCCCCGTTGTGCCATAGTGTTTTGCAGGTCGGACCCGTTACCCTTGTAGCGGCGGGCTATCTTATTATCAGCTCCTTTTACGCAGACTCGCGACATCGCCCGTAGGTGGGTTGCGAGCACACTTTATTTCTTTTGCTTTATCATTGTATCTAGTATTCTCTATCTACCACTTTATATTATATATGCGACCTAGTGATGAGACTGAGAGATTTGTATATTTGTGGTTTCTTTTGGGTCGAGTTCACTTGAGCCGGCGTTGTGTTTCTGATATTTTGCGTTTCTTTCATGCTCTTTTCTTGATATTGCTATTATATTGCATGTGGTTGTGATCCTCCTTGGGCGAAGAGCTAGCTCCCGCTTGGGGATGCCATTTTATGATTACAGGTTTATTATCTTGTTGTACCCATTTTGGGGGATAGAAAATACAGGAGAGTCTCTGCCGAAATTTTCTGAAATCTATGATGTTTTTAAAAAGGGATTCTATGCAACTTAATTGATTTAAAAACCGTTTTCATTAAAGGTTTTCCTTCACTCTCTTTTGATTTTGGTTTAGATTCTTCTGGTCTTTGGCTGACTTAGTTTACGGTACGCCTTTAGACGTCTCGTAATCTAAGTGCCAGTCGCGTTCCGTACTTTCGGGACGTGACAAAGTTGGTATCAGAGCGTAGGTTATACCATTCTGAGCTTAGGACGACCTTGGTAGATGGAGTAGGTGACTTAAGCAGAGTGGCGTAGCGTGGGTATGATCCGCGGCATACTTACGATACGGTACTCCGCCTAAGTAACCTTAGGACATAATTGCTTGTATTTCCTTTCTTGATTCCTTGCATTCCTTGATTCAATTGCAATGTCCTTATAAGTCCTGTTTCTTATTCTAGCTTCGATGCCGCCAAAGACTACGAGAGCTCAGCGGGCTGCCGCTAGGGATGAGATTCGGGCGGGCCCGTCTGAGGCGAGGATCGAGCGGGAGGATACGCCTACCCCTCAGGGTCATACTGATCCGCCTTATCCTGACCGTATTGCCAGATTAGAGGCCGACATGCAAGAGTTGCGGCAGATGATGGGATCTTTAGTTGAGTCCAGCCGGGCACAGAGATCCGAGGACGTTCCTTCCACCGCACAGACCACGATCGTACCTGCTGCACAGATGGTCACTCCTGCTGCTACTACGGAGACTATCCCTGTTTCACTACAGGAGTTCATGAGATTGAGACCTCTAGCTTTTACCGGTACAGATGCGACAGAGGACCCACAGGCATTTCTTGATAGGATGGCTCGGATTTGCCGTTCGTTGAGGTGTTCCGATGATAGATTGGTGGAGTTTGCGAGTTTTCGTCTGGAGGGTCTTGCCCAGACATGGTACAACTCAGTAGAGAGAGGCCGAGCTGCAGGTCTGCCTTCTATGACCTGGGATGAGTTTACATCTGCATTTCTTGTCCGTTTTATTCCGGAGAGTGTCCGAGATGCTCGAGCCCGTTGTTTTGAGTCTTTGCGCAAGACTCCTGGGATGACAGTATCGGAGTATGATATACAGTTTACCCAGTTGTCTCGATATGCTCCGTACCTAGTCGACACAGAAGAGAAGAGAATAAAGAGGTTTGTGCGAGGGCTTGATACACAGCTATTCCTTGCCATCGGCACCCAGCACTTTGATACATACGCAGCCGCGATGGATGCAGCCTTACTTTTGGAGGAGCGTATTTCTGAGACTCCGGTCGCTTCTGGGCCGAAGAGGATCCGTACTGATACGCCAGCTCAGCGGCAGATGGGTAGACCCCGCGATAGATTATTTCCGGGAGATGGTGGAGGCAGGGGATTGAAACGAGGTCAGTTATTTGGTTCTTATCCACAGACCCAGCAGTCGTATCCAGGATGTTTTCGGTGTGGGAGTCAGTACCACCGTGTCAGAGACTGTACCATGGGACGTCAGGGCGCGGCGACAGTCCCGCATGTGACTTTACCACCCTCACCACCTTCTCGGAGAGCTTTACGTCCTACTCCTGATGATGCTCCACGCCAGCCAGATGCTTCTAGAGGCCGTGGGCGTGGCGGTCCGGTTCAGAGAGGACGAGGCGACAGAGGCAGAGGCAGAGGCCGAGGTAGAGGCAGAGGACAGCCAGCTATTAGTGGTGGACAGGCCCGAATGTTCGCGCTGACTCCTCAGGATGCACAGGCATCCAATGCCGTCGTGACAGGTACTCTGCCAGTATGTTCTTTTAATGCACGGGTATTATTTGATCCAGGCTCCACACATTCCTATGTATCCACGTATTTTGCACCGAGGTTGGGCCGAGGGTCATCTTCGTTAGATCGGCCGCTTGTCGTTATTACACCGGTAGGCGAGTCTTTTGTTGCCCGTTTTGTGTACCGATCTTGTTCCGTTCGTATCGGGGAGAGAGATTCTTCAGTAGATTTGATTCTCCTCGATATGCTAGACTTTGACGTTCTTCTTGGTATGGACTGGCTAGCCACCTGTTATGCATCCGTGGACTGCCGTGAAAAAGCAGTCAGATTCAGTTTTCCTGGTGAGCCGGTTCTTGTTATTCAGGGAGATCGTAGCGCTACCCTTCCCAGCTTGATTTCTTCTCTTCGCGCTGGTCAGTTCTTAAGGAAAGGGTCTCAGGGATTCTTAGCCTATATTTGTGATACTAGCTCCACAGAGGTTCCGTTGGACCAGGTCCCTGTTGTGAGAGAGTTTCCTGATGTATTCCCTGACGAGCTGCCTGGTCTGCCACCAGAGCGCGAGATTGAGTTCTGTATTGACTTGATCCCCGGCATGGGGCCTATCTCTATACCTCCTTATCGGATGGCCCCGGCGGAGCTGAGAGAGCTAAAGGATCAGTTACAGGACTTGCTGGACAAAGGGCTTATCCGACCGAGTGTGTCACCTTGGGGCGCTCCCGTCTTGTTTGTTAAGAAGAAGGACGGAAGTATGCGTTTATGCATTGATTATCGTCAGCTGAACCGGGTTACTGTGCGGAACAGGTATCCCCTACCCCGCATTGATGACTTATTTGATCAGCTCCAGGGTGCAGGGTTCTTCTCGAAGGTTGATTTACGGTCAGGTTATCACCAGTTGCGGGTTCGGAAGGAGGATATTCCGAAGACCGCTTTTCGTACTCGATATGGTCATTATGAGTTCTTAGTGATGTCGTTCGGGCTCACTAATGCCCCGGCAGCATTTATGGATTTGATGAACCGCGTATTCAGGCCGTATCTCGATCAGTTCATCATTGTGTTCATTGACGACATCTTGGTTTATTCTCGGAGCCGGGAGGAACATGAGCAGCACTTACGTATCACATTGCAGACTTTGAGGGAGCATCAGCTGTTCGCCAAATTCTCCAAGTGCGCATTCTGGCTAGATAGTGTCGATTTCTTGGGTCATGTGGTGACGAGAGATGGTATTTGTGTGCCCCGAAGAAGATCGAGGCAGTTCAGCGTTGGCCTAGACCAGTATCAGTTACAGAGGTTCGCAGCTTTCTAGGTCTGGCCGGCTATTATCGACGTTTTGTCTAGGATTTCTCCCGCATTGCTGCACCGTTGACCGGGTTGACCCGGAAGGGAGTTCCTTTTAATTGGACCCAGGCATGTGAGGATAGCTTCCATCAGTTGAAGACTCGTCTGACTACTGCACCAGTGTTAGCATTGCCTTCAGGATCAGGCGGGTTCGTGGTATATTGTGATGCTTCTAGAGTGGGGCTGGGATGTGTATTGATGCAGCACGACAGAGTTATCGCGTACGCTTCTCGGCAGCTGAGGAAACACGAACAGAACTACCCCATCCATGATTTAGAGATGGCTGCAGTGGTATTTGCACTTAAGATCTGGAGACATTACCTATACGGTGAGTCGTGCCAGATATTCACTGACCACAAGAGTTTGAAGTATATCTTCCAGCAGCGAGATTTGAACCTAAGACAGCGCCGTTGGATGGAGTTGGTGAAGGATTATGACTGTGAGATTTTATACCATCCGGGCAAGGCGAATGTGGTGGCAGATGCTTTGAGTAGGAGGCCCGGAGGTAGTTTATCTTGTTTGAGCATAGTGCAGATGCAGTCGACGACCGATTGGCAGGTTTTATGTGATAGCAGAGTGCAGTTCGAGTTTACTCCTACAGGAGGACAGCTAGCCCATTTCAGAGCACGCCCACAGTTACTTGACCGTATCCACGAGGCACAGTCCGGCGATGCCCGTACATTAGAGATTATTGAGCAGATTCGGCAGGGCAGAGTTTCCGTGTTCTTGATTGATGATCAGGGGATACTTCGATTTGGGACTCGACTGTGCGTGCCAGATTCAGAGGGACTGAGGCGTGATATTCTCGAGGAGGCACATAGATCAGTATACAGTGTGCATCCAGGTTCCACCAAGATGTACCGTGATTTGAGAGAGGTTTACTGGTGGGATGGGATGAAGAAGGATATTACAGACTTTGTGTCCAGATGCCTGACTTGTCAGCAAGTCAAGGCCGAGCACCAGAGGCCAGCCGGCGAGTTACAGCCTTTGCCTATCCCTGAGTGGAAGTGGGAGTAGGTCTCCATGGACTTCGTTGTGGGTCTACCCAGCACCAGTCGAGGGTACGACTCTATTTGGGTGATTGTGGATCGACTGACGAAAGCGGCTCACTTTCTGCCTGTGAAGACCACTTTTGGATTTTCTCAGTATGCCCAGGTTTATATTGATGAGATAGTGCGACTGCATGGTGTTCCGACTTGCATCGTGTCCGACCGTGGCACCCAGTTTACCAGCCGATTGTGGCAGAAACTCCAGGAAGCCTTGGGCACCCGATTGAGTTTTAGCACAGCCTTTCATCCGCAGACTGACGGTCAGTCGGAGCGTACTATTCAGACTCTTGAGGACATGCTCAGAGCTTGTGTTTTAGATTTCGGTGGTAGCTGGGATCGTCATTTGCCTTTGATCGAGTTTTCCTACAATAATAGCTTCCAGGAGACGATTCAGATGGCACCTTTCGAGGCTTTATATGGGAGGAGATGTCGATCGCCTGTATGTTGGACAGAGCTTAGGGAGAGCAGTATTTTGGGGCCTCAGATCGTACAGGAGACGACCGAGAAGATACAGCTGATTCGGGACAGGATGAGAGCGGCACAGAGCAGGCAGAAATCTTATGCTGACAGGCGCCGTCGCCGACTCGAGTTCGCTGTTGGCGATCATGTTTTCCTGGAGGTCTCTCCGATGAAAGGTGTGATGAGATTTGGGCGGAAAGGGAAACTGTGTCCTAGATATGTTGGTCCTTTCGAGATCCTAGAGCGTGTTGGTCCAGTCGCTTATCGGTTAGCTCTTCCGCCCAGCTTCCCCGATGTTCACCCCGTATTCCATGTCTCGATGCTCCGCAAGTACCTTCATGATCCTTCCCAGGTGATTCAGCACCAAACGATCCAGTTAGAGCGTGATCTTTCTTTCACCGAGCAGCCGATTGTCATTTTGGATCGGCAGGTGAAGAAACTGAGGTCGAAGGTCATACCGTCCGTCAAGGTCCTTTGGCGTGGCCCGAACAGCGAGGAGGTCACCTGGGGGACCGAGGTCGAGATGAGGAAGAGATATCCCCATCTTTTTGAAGGTACGCGTAGTTAAATTCTAAATTCGGGGACCGAATTTCTTTAAGGGGGGAAGATTGTAACCCTTCGAAAATCGTTTAGGCTGTTTTTCGGTAATCGGCTAATTTTTCGGCTTTTTCTGTAAAAAGTCAAAATAGGAATTTTTCATTGTAGACCTAATTATACAAAATTAGATAAGATATTACTATAATTTTGTCACTAAAATGTCACTTATAATTTTCTAGTTAAATAAAAAAAAATTTCGTAATTAATTATTTTTTTATTATTTTGAGCCTTTTTCAATACATTAAATTAGTGATAAATACAAATTTAATTGGGTAAATTTCATAATTAGGAGTCTTTATAAGCTAAAATATGGTGTTAATAAAATTATATCATGTCTTGCAAACTTTTGGTTTTAGGGTTGGAAATTTAATGGAAAAATGGTGTAAAATGAGGTTTTTTTTGTAAATTGTTGTTATGAAAGCATTAAATGACAACATGGGGTGATGTTGGACCTAGAAACTTCTCCAAATTTCCCCACCTCCTCACCCTTGCTGCTGGCCGACCCCCATTTCTGCAGAATTCCCCATCTCCCCACTTCTTTTTGCTTCTTTTTCTTGCTAAAAAATTCAATAAAAATTCACAATTTCCATCTCTATTCAAACCAAAACCCTAATCCAACCTTTCCCAAACCCTAATTTGTTTGAGAAGTGGAGAAAGGAGGCATCTTTAGAGGCTATTGCAAGAGGATCATAGCTTAGGAGGTATAAATCCTAAACTTGTTGTTAATTTGTAGTTTAATAAAGCTAGTTTAGTATTTTAAAGTGATTAATTTCATTGTAATGGTTAGTTTTGAAATTTCAAGAATGGGTTTTGATGTTGAACTAGGGTTTGAAGCATGGTTGTTAGAGATAAGTTAGGGTTTGGTTTTCTAATTGATTGGAGTGGTTAATTGTGTAGTGTTATGCTCGCTAAATCGACAAAATTGTGATGTTTGTATCGAATCGGTAAGCAAATTGCTTACTAGATTTTTATAAAAATTAGAATGCGATCAAATTGCGTTATGTTAGCGATATAATTAGCTTCGTATAGGACTATTAGAGTGCGCGAACGCGGGGTTTTGTCTAGTCAGGTTTTAGTTTTGCCGATTTCCCCGAAATGACGATTCTAGTTAACGATTAGCGATTTTCGTGCGTTTTCCCGCGCACCGAGTGTATGTTAGGTTTAATTCGAGAGCGTTGATAATTGTATATTGTGGCTTGCATCGTTTTAGGTTTTGTAATCTTATGCTTGGTGTTGTGCAAATATAGGATCGGTCGGGGAAACATCGGACACGGCGTGTAAAGGCAAGGCGGTGGTCGGATCGGATTAGCGGGGATTTCAGGTGAGTAGATGTATTCAGCTATGGGGGAATCATCTGAATGGCGTGAGGCGCCCACCCTAGTTAGGATTACCCTACTTTTTGCAAGATTTATTTTGTTAGCTAGCTTATCCATTCTTGTACACTGCATACCCTTATAGCGAACAGTATATTAGATTGCATGAACATTCATATACACATATGCGGTAACACTTTGTAGGACACGAACACCATTACCATTGACATTTGCTGCACGCGCACTATTCATGTGACACACACGCCTTTGGTAATTGCCATGCCACGTGCACTATAGAACCTGTTTATCTTAATATCGTCACCTCCATTCATACTTGATATATGAAATTACATCGCATGCATATATCTCGCATCATCATCATATTTACATAGATCTCTAGCCAAAACTCACATCATATACATTGATATCATAGACATTTATCATATATAACAAGTGGACATTATGATTTTCTTGAGGATTTCAGTATTGCTGCGATTTCTGGATTTTTGGGGAAAACCGCAAGAATTTAACAAAAGCTTATATTTATCATTTTTAAAACAAAGTTGCGGTTTTCTCGTGATGTATGTATCGTCCACCATGAGTTTTCATGTTTTCTGTTGGATTTCGAGACCCGATTCGAGGATTGGATGAACCGTCCCGGGTACATGTTGGACCCGGTATGGTACCCCGGGGCAAGAAGATCGAGTTGTAGACGATGAGCCTGGCAGGGGAAGACTACCTACCGGTGATGTCTGGCGCGGCAGATATCCGGAGGATACCGACCGTTGTCGTGAGATTTGATGACATGGGCCGATCCGGACTGACGGAGCCCGATATTTGAGATATTGAGACATATATGATTTCTTATTTGGTGTCGATGCTTGACACGGGTTTTCAGACGATTTCTTGATTGTACTTAGCTATTATACAGATATTCATTTTCTAAAGTTAAGAATTCAATACCCTTAGTATTTAAAACACTTAAACATTTAGTAATGACATTGCATACCTGTGCATGCATACCAGAGATATTATATCACATTTGGACATACATGTTGTGCCGCATTGCGTGCATTCTTACGATTGCCTTATTAGATGTTATATTCTACTCACGAGCTGGCAACTCACCCCCGTTGTGCCACAGTGTTTTGCAGGTCGGACCCGTCACCCTTGTAGCGGTGGGCTATCTTATTATCAGCTCCTTTTGCGCAGACTCGCGGCATCGCCCGTAGGTGGGTTGCGAGCACACTTTATTTCTTTTGCTTTATCATTGTATCTAGTATTCTCCATCTACCACTTTATATTGTATATGCGACCTATTGATGAGACTGAGAGATTTGTATATTTGTGGTTTCTTTTGGGTCGAGCTCACTTGAGCCGGCGTTGTGTTTCTGATATTTTGCGTTTCTTTCATGCTCTTTTCTTGATATTGCTATTATATTGCATGTGGTTGTGATCCGCCTTGGGCGAAGAGCTAGCTCCCGCTTGGGGATGCCATTTTATGATTACAGGTTTATTATCTTGTTGTACCCATTTTGGGGGATAGAAAATACAAGGGAGACTCTGCCGAAATTTTTTGAAATCTATGATGTTTTTAAAAAGGGATTCTATGCAACTTAATTGATTTAAAAACTGTTTTCATTAAAGGTTTTCCTTCACTCTCTTTTGATTTTGGTTTAGATTCTTCTGGGCTTTGGCTGACTTAGTTTACGGTACGCCTTTAGACGTCTCGTAATCTAAGTGCCAGTCGCGTTCCGTACTTTCGGGACGTGACAATTTTGTAACAATAGAAAATAATACAATTAACATATATCGCATATATATCAATGTATTATTCCGTGAGAAAATGAATCTTTTAGTGAGCTAATATTAGTTAATGTAATTTAATATATCATATATATTATTATACATTAAATTATCGAATCAACACTTGATCCGATAATCCGGCTATTTCACAAATAACCGACTAATACGATGACCCGGGTATATCACATATACCCGGCCGATATCTCATATCGCGAGAATACAATACGGTATCACATACCACATTATCCTCGGTCCCGCACATATCACATATGTGCTCCTACTCCGTTTTTCCTGAGTCAAGAAACCTCTGTGTAGGACTCTAAAGAATCGTCAATACGCCGGCTGTAGGTGATGATCATATTAAACACCCACAAGCTGCAAGCAGTCAGCTAAACGTAACAGCCACCCAGGTTTTGAGCGCTCAGAAGATCAACAAGCAAGCACGTACATTCTCATGTGAATCCAATCAGTAACACTCCCGTACAGTCCGGTCTCGTCATCTGATATGTCGCATATCTCGCCTAGGGGTGGTAAACGTCAGACCTTAGTAGCTCGATAAGTCGTGTCGATATGAGGTCTATAACAGTTCGAGAAACTACTGATAACACTTACCAGTAAATCTCAAAAACCCTGGCCAAGGATTTCCGCTTATAGCCAATCGAACACAGCACAACATCAACTCCCTATACCGGGAGAGACGAATCCCCTCCTATCGCTCATTGCCTCCATGTGATTCGGGACTGTACCCAAAAGCCATCTTTTTGCACGCCCTCTTGGACGTGGTATGATGGAAATCAAAGCACAGTGGGAATCACACAAGACTCTATGACGATCTCGGGTCAACAGACTACTCTGTACCAGCGTCACCGGAGAACTGCCATCTGACGTGAGGTATAATACCATCTGGGAGTTCTCGGCGAGTCCGTCCAGTATACCCAGTCTCCACTGAGCACCCGTACACCATCCTTGATGTCAAACACCGATGGATATGGGATCATCCATCGCCTATCATATGGGTCAAGATGCATATACGCTAGTCTACTCTGGTGCATCGATGCCCTGTCTCGATACACCCTCGACTAGGAACAGTTATAGGATGTACTCGTCGACTACCGTGGCCCCACTAGTATGATCTCATCATAGTCCCAGTAGTCGAGTACATATCCTAAGGGCTTTATCCACATGTAACATAGAGACAATCAGAGTACATGTTAAGATAGAGTACATGTTAAGATAAAGTACAACCAGATAGCATACTATCATGTCGAGCAAGAAAGTCCTCCCTATATATGTCCAAGCATCCATTACAGTATACATCGTATGTACAGTAATGGCCTCTAGGGCATAGATATAACAAACAGATAGGAAGTTGTTTTTTCGGCAAAAACTCAAAGAATGATGAAAGATCTTCAAACATGTCCGGCGATCAGGTGGAAAAGCCCGCTAGAGCCGGAGATCATCGAGGGGATACTGAAACCACGCCCAACATCGGGAGTTAGTAGCGACGGGAAAAACACCCATGCCCATCCGTCAAAGTCTTCAAAGAAAAAGAAGAAGACCAAAAATCCCGCGCAGTCTGACGACAAGCGCACGGATCTGCAAAAGCATATTGGCGCACTGGAGGAATACAACCAGAAGGCGCGAACCCCAATCACGCTTCAAGAGTTTCTCAATCATTTCCTTGAAAGTGAAGATAACGACAATGATGAGGGAGATGACTCGTCAGAGGAACCCGAAGATTATGTGGCAAGTTGTCACATCTCATTCGTCGCTAAATAACAAAGAAGCTCACTCGGCGTTAGAAGATAACATAGTGGAGCTGGGGGCAGGAGCAATGCCAAAATCATTGGATTATATGACAAGGTCTATCAAGGGGAAACCTACTTGTTCATAGAGTATCCGGCGAAACTTCGCCTCAAAGCTACTAGGGACCGAAAAGTCCGTAAACTAGAAATTCGCCTCAAATATGGCAATGACGGACCAAAACGTCCCTAAACTAACATTGGACCGTAATGTCCTTAAACTAGCTACGGACCGTAATGTCCTTAAACTAACAATGGACCGTATTGTCCTTAAACTAACGATGGACCGAAACGTCTTTAAACTACTACAAACCGCAGCATCCGAAGGCTGACGCAAAAAAAAACGGTACGTCCATAAGTGAAATGAGCACGTTTGAAAACCCGGAAGGGCTCCTTGAGTAAAAACAGCAGGGCTACCGGCGAGTTTGTGAAAACCCGAAAGGCCACAATCTCGTTAAAAGACACTTGCAAGGTCCTCTCGTCCTTGTAAGGAGAAAATGCCTGCGTGAGATCCTTACGACTCACAAAAGAGCGACACACTTAGGGATCCCCACGATTTTTAAGGAGAAATTACACTTACGAGATCCTCACAACTCGTAAGAAGGACCCTCTTATGAGACCCTCACGGCTCGTAAGATTCAAAAGCCTTAAGCTACAAGGATCTGAACCTGTTCTTAAGCCATCACATTCCCCAGACTGCCCTACAAGCGGTTCAATATTGACCCTTGTATACAACCCACGGGCACAAATAAACATTTCCCCCACCAAGTCCCACCAATGACGAGGAATGTCCTCATGTGGTGAACGACACTTGTAAGTCATCTCGACTTATAAGGAGAAAACACACTTGTAAGATCCTTACGACTTATAAGAGAACACACACTTAGGAATACTCATGACTCCTAAGAAGAAAACACACCTACGAGATCCTCACGACTCGTAGGGAGAAACACCTTTATGAGACCCTTACGGCTCATGAAGTCAAAAGCCTTAGTCGACAGGATCCTAACCCTGTTTGCTAAGCCACCTTTGTTCGAATCGACAAAGGAAAATGATGATTCACTCCTGGCAATGTCCCAGTGGTAGCGATGCTGATTCCTAAATCGGTATCAAATTCCAAGTCTAAACCCGCGATAAAAATCAGCGAGCCAAAAATGCATATGAAATAGCCGAAATGATGGGGCAACTTGCAAAAAAATCAGCAAGTAAAATATATGCATAAAAAATAGCCGAAATGATTGGGCAAATCGCGATAAAAAGTATCGAGTAAAAAGAAAAATAGTCGAACTGATTGGGCACCGCGAAAAATAGCCGAAATGATTGGGCAATAGCGACTTTCGCGATACAAAAAGCTGAAATGATAGAGCATCACGGAAAGAAATAAAAAATGAAATGAATCTTTTTGCCCTACAAGTATGTCCTCACTGACCCCTGTATACAATCCATGGGCATAAACAAAAAGGGAACCACAATTCCCCACTAGACTCTGTCAAGGAGAGAGTCAGATCTCGACAGCAACATCTGCATCCCAGAAGACTAACAACGGCGTTCTTCCTCCCCTCCAGCAGGATGCAGACGTGACATCAACAAACGGAGCCACGGAAAAGTCCCCTAGTTCCAAATCTCGATGGTTCGCAGACAACCTAGAGACTACCTCGGAGCCATGGTAAAGTCCCTAGTTCCAGGTCTCGACGGCTACATCTACAGCCTGGAGATCAACCAACAGCGTCCTTCTTCCTTCTAGCAGGATACATGCGCGACATTAACAAACGGAGCCATGGCAAAGTCCCCTAGTTCCAAACCTCGACGGTTCACAGACAACCCAGAGACAACATCGACATTCGTCGCAATATTATAGACACGATGTCAACAAACGAAGCCAAGGAAAATCCCTCGCTTCAGGGTCTTCACGACAACTTAAATGAGACCTGAAAAGAGTATCGGAGATCATCCCACACCAGCGCGGAGTGGTCATGACTCATCGGGGCTCCCAAACTGAGCCTAACCTTAAGTAAAAAGCGACATGGAATATCCCTAACGCTTTCTTTTTCGACGGTAATACCACCTGGAAGATTTCTTGAAGACATCTTGTCCAGCCCCCGAAGGGATCAGAGACACGACAGTCACGGGGCTACCCGAACAACAAGATTGCATATCGGGGAATATATCGGCCAACGCGACAGTGCGACGGGTAAAAAACCCAAGTACCACATACCCTAACGGACTTCTATTAGTAGGAGTTAACTGTGACGTTAGGACATCCTTGCGAGAACTTCTCGATTCGTCTCGACTCGTGGGGAAAATAATGTTCCTGCGAGAACTTCTCGACTCTTAAGGAAAAGCCTTAGGCAATGGGGATAAGGACCTGTTTCCTAAGAACTAGGGCCCTGCAAGTCGGTCTAAGATGGATTATTGCATACTATTCACGGGCCACACTCTCCAAAGTCGAACATCGACAAGGAGGGAAATAATCACTTACGAGTCCTCTCGACTTGTAAGGGAGAAAATTCTCTTGTGAGATCCTTACGACTCTCAAGAGAAAACACACTTAGGAGTCCTCACGACTCCTAAGGAGAAAAGAAACCTACGGGTTCCTCACGACTCGTAGGGAGAAAAGTCTTTATGAGACCCTCACGGCTCATAAAGTTGAAAAATCTTAGGCAGTAGACCTGAACCTGCTTCCTAAGCCATCGCTGCCCTACAAGGAAGTCAAGATGGACTATCTACGGTCCACATTCGCCAAGCCACATTGCCAATGAAATAAAGAAGCTACTTACGGATTCTCTTGATTCGTAAGGAAAAATACCCGAGTGAGATCCTTATGACTCACAGAGGCGATGAATACTTAGAAATCCCCATGACTTCTAAGGAAAATATGCACCTATGAGATCCTCTCGACTTGTAGGGAGAAATAACCTCCTTGAGACCCTTACGGCTCATGAAGACGAAAAAAGTCTTAGGCTACAAGGACCCTAAACTTGTCACTTAAGCCCTCAATTCTGTGGCCATGCATAACTCTGCACTACTTCACCCACGTACATACTTACGTGGACAAAGTAGTAGGGGGTATTTGTTCCCGCCAAAATTTTGGCTCAAAACTTGATCCCTTATAAAATAATAACAATAAAATAAAAAAATAAAGGGAAAAACTCCACATGCAAAAAGTGTAACAAATGTCTCAGCACCAAGAGTTAAAACACTCTGAGGCAGCGCCTCACGTGCAAAGCACGAGAGCGCCAACAGCGCCAGCTCCAAGAGTCAAAGACTCTGAAGCAGCGCCTCACGTGCAAAGCCAAGAGCGCCAGCGCTAAGAGCCAAAGACTCTGAGGAAATGCTCACGTGCAAAGCATGAGAGCGCTAGAGCCAAGAGCGCCAGCACTAAGAGTCAAAGACTCTTAGGCAGCGCTCAAGTGCAAAGCACGAGAGCGCTGGCGCCAAGTGCGCCAGCGCTAAGAGTCAAAGACCCTCAAACAGCGCTCACGTGCAAGGCACGAGAGCGCCAAGCGCTAGAACTAAATGTTCTCCACCGTTGGATCAAAGATCCAACAAAGATGATGAATCATCAAATTACCAGAATAAAACTCTGTTAAGGAAATACTCCTCAAAATCTTTCTAAACAAGAAAGATTGTGCTCTATAAATCAGAGCAACGTTGGATCAAAGATCCAATGGTGATTAAAAATCACCAAGATACAGAACATTCTCTGTATGGGAAAATAATTTCTCAATCTTGTTAATTAACAAGTAAGATGTCTTTTGTGAAACAGAAGCCCTATGATCAAAGATCCAACGGTGGGAAACACCCCTAAATCAATCAGAGATAAGATCTCCTTAACTGATTAAACAAATCAGCTTCCCCTATATAAAGGATCGAAGACTTCAAGTCTTGCATGGAAGAACCCCCCTATAAACTTTGAGTTCTCAAAAAAAAAATAAGAAGAAGAGAAGAGCAAGCTCTGAAAAGAAGAACTTCTTCAAGGTAAATAAACAGAGAGATCAAAGCATCTCATCAAAAAAAAAAGAACTTAGTTCTTTTTCTAGATCATAGATCTACAAAGACAAAAATCTTTCATAAAAGAAAATGAGATCGGAGCATCTCATCATAAAAAGGGAGGGAGAAGAACTTAGTCCTCTTTAGATCACAAATCTATAAAACAATGTTTTTTTTACAAAAAAACAGAAGAGATTGTAGCATCTCCTATAAAATAAGAACTTTTTTCTTAGATCCGCGAAATTCTCTTATAACCGAGAACTTAATTCTCAGAGCATGGATTTGATAAAGAGCGCTCTGCACCCAAATCTGGCACTCAGCGCCAAAAGCGCCACGTGTTCCTCACGTGTGCGCTACTTCATAAAAAGCGCCTTAACGCTCCAAATCTGGCGATCAGCGCTAAGTGCGCCACGTGATCCTTACGTGTGAACTATTTCATAAAAAGCACCGGAGCGCTCTAAGTCTGGCGCTCAGCGCCACATGATCCTCACGTGTGTGCTATTTCATAAGAAGAGCATTAGCGCACCAAGTCTGGCGCTCAGCGCCAAGCACACTACGTGCTCCTCACGTAGGCGCTGAGGGAACACAAAGTGTTCTTTAAATAAAGCCCCAGAGCCGTAAGGAGTGCTCAACACTCAAATTAATGCTCAGCATTATTGAAAAAAAGAGGCTAAGCCCAAACAAACGTTCAACACCTAAATAAATGATCAACATTTTATTTAAACTGAGTGGAATGAGACCAAGTTGGCCATAAATCCCTAGCTCAGACCAACCGAGCCCACGTGCTCACAATTTCCCTAATTGATCTTAGTCCCAAACCTGACTACAGATCTCCCAACCCATATTGGTTCAAGGGTACATCTCTTCATTCCTCTGATATGTGTCGTTGTAATTCTTCAACGTCTTCAGAGAGGTGGCGGGTCCCGACAACTAGACACTCCATGGACCGTAATGTCCTTAAACTAACTACGGACCGCAACGTTCCTAAACTAAACTTTATGGACTATGATGTCCTTAAACTTATGGACCGCAACGTCCCTAAACTAAACTCTATAGATTATGACGTCTTTAAACTACGGACTATGATGTCCTTAAACCCAATGGACCGCAACGTCCCTAAACTAAACTCTGTGGACTATGATGTCCTTAAACTCTATGGGCTATAATGTCCTTAAACTTATGGACCACAACATCCCTAAACTAAACCCTACACACTATGATGTCTTTAAACCGGACTATGAGGTCCTTAAACTCAATGGACTATGATGTCCTTAAACCCAATGGACCGCAACGTCCCTAAACTAAAATTTATAGACTACGACGTATTTAAACTATGGACTATGATGTCCTTAAACTCCATGGACTATGATGTCCTTAAACTTATGGACCGCAACGTCCCTAAACTAAACTCTATAGACTATGACGTCTTTAAACAATGGACTTTGATGTCCTTAAATTCCATGGACTATGATGTCCTTAAACTTATGGACCGCAACGTCCCCAAACTAAACTCTATAGACTATGACGTCTTTAAACTATGGACTATGATGTCCTTAAACCCAATGGACTGCAACGTCCCTAAACTAAATCCCATAGACTTTGATGTCTTTAAACTCCATGGACTATGATGTCCTTAAACTTATGGACCGCAACGTCCCTAAACTAAACTCTGTAGACTATGACGTCTTTAAACTATGGACTATGATGTCTTTAAACTCCATGGACTATGATGTCCTTAAACTTATGGACCGCAACATCCCTAAACTAAACTCTATAGACTTTGACGTCGTTAAACTATAGACTATGATGTCCTTAAACTCCATAGACTATGATGTCCTTAAACTTATGGTCCGCGATGTCCTTAAACTAAGACGATAGAGCCCAAAACGCTCTGTCATTGGATCTAAATGAACCCAAACCTCGTTGAGTAGATCATAGTCTAAAATTAGACTAGCGTATCCTTAACAAATGTTTAAGTTGATCTTAATCTCAATAAGATTAACGATCCTTAAATCCAACACAAACCCAAATCTACGAAAATACGAATTTGGACTAATCTACGCCCTACGGGTGACAACATAAATTAGTCTCCGTATACAATCCACGGGCAACCAAAAAAAATAAAACGAACACACACGACACGAAGTGAACACCTGGAGAAGGAGAAAGTGGTTATCGCTACACGGTAACGTAATTAACTGCAGGAGCTTGCGCCTGCAGGGAAGAGCGTCTCAACAATCAAAAAACCCGCGCAAACGAGGGGCAATCTGACGAAGTCTGCTACATCGGCTGCATCCGTTTAAACCTTCGATACATGGTGCCATAAATCAACCTGGCATCTTCGGAGAGGTGGACGGATAAAACCAAATAGCATCTGCCCCCAAAATTCAGGCCGGACGTCCCAACTTCCCGGTCGCGTCTTTCGGCGGTGAACAGGTCTACAAAGGTTGTATTCCTATATCACTTAGTGTAAAGTCGTTTACATGTTTTAAAAACCCTAATTCTCTTGTTAGATCCTTGGTTCGGGCTCGCTCGGCACTCTAGATTTTTAAAATCGCATACTTGATCCGTGCCTAACCGTGTCGGGGTAATAAGTGAACCCAGCATGTTTCTATATGGATATAGAATGGATTCATATCTTAACGATGTTAAGGTATATGGAGTAATCCGGCTGATGCTTAAAACCAGAATCCGGATAAACTCTAGGCACGTTTCTGTAAGGGCAGTTTGTGGGGATTTGACGTGAGTTAACATTCTACCATTTTGGAAGATCGATGGTTATATTGTTCTGGACTCGCCACCAGTTTTAGTAAAATGGATTCTTTTCAGAAAACTTTAGTGGGGGTATGGTAGAACTGGAAGATATTCCAGAACCATAAACGATTACTGAAAATTTAGTAGAACCTAAAGATTCAATTGGATTCGACATTCCATTAGCCACTCCGCAGATTTGGTGGGTAACCTCAGCCACTCTAGAGGTACTTCGGTTCCCTCAGAGACGGTGACAGGGAGGTTTTGATTACCCAAACTTGCCACTACTGCTGTTCTAAACTATGAGATCTAGCAGGAGGATGAATATAACGTCGTTCTAAACTATCTTTAGAAGCACATGTGTATATGACTCTGCCAGAGGGTTATTGTAGTTAGTGAGAGCAGCGGAAACATAGTGGGTAGGTAGATTATGTCTATTTATAGACTAAAGCAGGTAGAGCGGAGATAGATCATCTATTTTTGATTTGACAGTCATAGAGTTTGACTTCGTCAGAATAACAGATGGATCTGGTAAGAAGGTAGTAGGGAGTGATGTCCAAATTTTTGGATGACAGGCTCTTGATAGGAAGTGATATTCCTATACTACGATCGGTTATACTGTGGTTGTCACAAGTGGTTTCTCCACATAGGATATGGATAAATATCAATGTTTCTGGTCACTAGATCTATGGTTTTAGATCTAGATTTGGGATGTGTCCCAATTTGGGTACTTGACACTATTCTAAAAGTGTTTAGAATGGACGACTCCTAGCGTGGTGGTGTACCCACAGGTGATGGAGTCACCCTCTCTAAAGAGAAGTATTCTAGACTGATGAGGAGAGGGATTTTCATGATTGAGATATCACTTGCTTAGGCAATTGAGTTAATCATGAAATATCAAGTACCACACCAGATATTGCTTTTGCACTAGATGCATTAAGCATATATTTATTAATCCAATCCTGGAGAAACGTTAGGAAGCAGTTATGAACATAAGTGGATATTCTTGGTATATGGTAACAGCAGCCTCCTTCAGGAGGCGGTTATCATTTTAGGCTTCCAAGGTGACCTGGATGACAGAGTGGTTGTCAGAGTTATAGTTTTCCCTCTTTTAAGGGACAGTATGTTGGACAGGTGGTCCAAGCGGATATTGAGGAGGACATGGCGCAAGTTACTGATTAAATTCGGTAAATGATACAGTCTAAGAAGTTTGTTGGATTTGGAGTTCATTTGTGAACTAGGTCCCATCTGACATCCAGAAAAATTCTAAAACAGGCATCGCTCATTTCGGGAGATAGTCATTCACCGCGAAGTTAAGATATAGAGAGATAAAGAAAGAAACACTGGAGCGGATCCACTCACTGAAGCTATTTCTCGAACGCAATAGTTTCACAAACGAGCTTTGCGAGACTGATTAGTAGAGAAGTTGGGTGTTCGGTATCACACGGGCTGTGAGTATGCGACACCGCAATAATTAGCCTTAAGTGCAAGTGGGAGATTGTTGGCTATAGTGCACTCAAGTCAATTATTGAATCGCAGGCACGCGATTGTGATGATTGAGGGGCGACCTATACCGGTAGAACAGTCTTACTCGAGATGATAATATGCTATCTGCTTTGTCTTTATCATCATGTACATCATTAGGTGACATTACAGATCACTATTACATGTTGATAGAGCCCATAGGATTCTTGCTTGACTACCAGCATTATGATAGTGATCATATAAGTAGGAACTGGGTGGTCTATAAGCATATCCTTAAATGTCCCTTGTCGTGGGAGTATCAAGACTGGGCATCGATACTCTGGAGTAAACTAGTGTATACTTATCGAGACCCTGACAAGGGGCGGTGGCCGGTCTCACAAGACATTTGTGTCAGTTAGTCACCTAAGATAGTATACAGGTGCTCATTGGGTTATGAGTACACTGGACAGACTCGCCGGGAACATGCTAGTTGGTATTATACCTATTGTCAGATAGCAGTTCCTAGGTGACATGAGTACAGGTTAGTCTGTCGGCCTGAGATCGTTATTTGTCTCGTGTGACTTTCCACTGTGCTTTGATTACTACCCTACCACGGCTCAAAGGAGTCATGCAAACAGGTTTTAGTTGGGTACAATCCCGAGCCACATGGAGGCAGTGAACGGATTGTCGGGGATTCGTCTCTCCCAGTATTGGGGGTTGATGTCACGTTGTGCACGGGTGCCCATCACCAGAAATCATCGGCCGAGCTGGATGAGAATTACTGATTTGGATCAGTAGATTCTCAGTGGGTGATGGGCTTCATACTGACAAGAAATATCGCGTTATTAGGGGTCTGACTTTATCCACCCCCTATTCCCGATATGAGATACTCTTAGACGAACAGACCTGACTGTATCGAGATTGTTACGGACAGGCTCAGTAGGGGTTTGGATGAGCTTGCTCGTCGGCCTTCCTTTCGCTGAATACCTGGGTAGCCGTTACGTACAGCTAGTGTCGCTGACGTGCTTATGGTTAAACCCACTGCCAGCGTATTAAGGAGTCTTTAGAGTCCCACACAGAGGGTTTCCCTGGTTCTGGCGAAATGATGTAGTATATGTATTGGATATGTGCAGCGTTCTGATCGATTGATTGTACTATGTACCCGGACTTTCGATTAGACAGTTGATAATACTAGCCGGCTTGGGTTTGAGCTTGATTATTAAATTAGGTATTGATTTAATAATTTACATATATATATTTCGATATGTATATTCTAGTATTATATTCTTTGTGTTATTCTATCTCTTTGGGTATTCGGATTTCGGTACGAATACAGGTATGTATATACAGTAGAATGTAATCCATGTTTTTTCGGAAAACATTCTAGAAGGTGGACACCTCATTTTAGGGTTTGACCATTTATTTTTAAATGGATAAATGAGGTGGCAAAGATTTGATGGGAGTATGGTGAGGACATTGCTTGCATAGTGTGCACAAATGAATTCTTTATTCATTTGTGAATACTATTCAAGTATGGGCACATTTTAATAATGTAAGATATTGTTTTACAAAACCAAGCTTGCTCTTTTTCTCTCCCATGGTTAGCTCATTATTTTTGTGAGATGGTTCTGTCACGACCCGAATATTTCGACTCGTGACCGGCACTTAACCACGCAACGTCTACAGGCGTAACGCGACTAAGTAAGCCGAACCCAGAAATCAAAACCATTAAAAAGTAGTGAGTATTGAAAACATTCAATTAAACATTTAGAAAACCTTAAATAGTTCAATAAAGTTCCTTTTTAAAGTTAAGTTATCCTTATAATAATTTTGGCATCATTTCCTTTGTAAAAGTAACCCCGAAAATCGGGTATAAAACAAGATATAAGTGAAATGATAAATAATGAAATAAAGCATTCCCAAACGGAAGCAATCACGCCCTACGGCGGAAAACAACAACACAAGAATAATATATGACGCCGTAGCGAAGAATGAGCAAAAAGTAAACATCACAGCATAATAAACTGTATAAATATAAACAGTCGGCTCCCACGAGCTCGACACCAGAAATACAAAAAAATATACATCATCGTCCTCACACTGTCTCTAAGTCCAGTACATATATGGTGGATGGAGAATACTAGATACAAAAGTGTGTACAATAGAAGTAACCAGATACCACAACCCACCTAATAGCAAAGTAGTCCTCGCACCAACTGTAGTGGTATCTTTAGCCAAAAGATGCAAAAGGACGGCCTGCCGCGACTACTCCGAGGGGCAACCTACAAACACTGTGACACAACGGGGGTGAGTTGCCAACTCATGAATATAAATAACATATAAAGGTAATCACGAGCATGCACGTACTGCGCTACTCAAACAAATGCCAGCAGATGATATCAATGCGTGATAAGCAGTATGTGCAACAATCATGCAAGTGCTCTATCAGGTAATATAACTACAGAATGAGATACAATAATAAATGCTGAGCATGGGAAAATATAACATCTACACGGAAAGTCAACGTGGAATATATACTCGGTGTCCATCAATGCACCAAGATTCCCTAAATAGCTCAGGCGCCGGCACTCTCATCGGCCCTCTAATCCAGTAAATCACTGAGAATCACGAGTGCCCAACATCGGCACCCAAATATCATAAGTACTCGTGTCCAGCATCGACATGCAAATCCTCATCCATCGGGCATCCGTCATTCCAGATCAGCCCACGGGCTCGGTCTGCGGTATCGGCCCTCGGCCCCGGCAGTACGGATCATCCCGCATCCATCTATCGACTCTGGTCAGTATCCTCCGGATAACTGCCAGATCCAACCAATCACCTGTAGGTAGTAGTCCCTCTGCCAGGCTTACCGTCTAATACACAGCAAAACCGTTCTCGCCCCGGGGTACCATACTGGGTCCACCATATTCCCGTAATCGGCCTCATCCAACTCCTTGATTCGGGTTCACATATATCACTCTAGCTTCGAGAAAACATATGGTGGACGCACCGAAATATCAAATCAAGGGAAACCGGGTTTTTAAATAATTAACTATTCTCTTTTGAAATATTCACGGTTTCCTAAATCGAGAATTAACATGGAAACAACATATCTCAATGAGTAATCTAAGCAAGTATGAAGATATCAACGTATGGGTGCACTGGTATAAGTATACAATGTGTATGTGCGCAAGTATGAAGATATCGAGGTATGTGTGCACTGGTATGAATATACAATGTGGATGTGCGCAAGTATGAAGATATCAAGGTATGTGTGCACTGGTATGAATATACAATGTGCATGTGCGCAAGTATGAAGATATCAAGGTATGTGTGCACTGGTATGAATATACAATGTGCATGTGCGCAAGTATGAATATCATGTAATCCGAATCAATATGCACGTCAAAGCAATGTGATATATGTATCAAGTATGAATATCATGTAATCCGAATCAATGTGCAAGTCAAACAATGTGATATATGCATCAAGAATGAATATCATGTATCAAGTATGAATATGTAACCCTTCGGAAATCGTTTAGGCAGTTTTTCGGTAATCGGCTAATTTTTCGGCTTTTTCCGTAAAAAGTCAAAATAGGTATTTTTCATTGTAGAACTAATTATACAAAATTTAGATACGATATTACTATAATTTTGTCACTAAAATGTCACCTATAATTTCCTAGTTAAATAATTTTTTTTTCGTAATTAATTGTTTTTTTTATTATTTTAGGCTTTTTAAAATACATTAAATTAGTGATAAATACAAATTTAATTAGGTAAATTTCATAATTAGGAGTCTTTATAAGCTAAAATATGGTGTTAATAAAATTATATCATGACTTGCAAAATTTTGGTTTTAGGGTGGGAAATTTAATGGAAAAATGATGTAAAATAAGGTTTTTTTTGTAAAAAGTTGATATGAAAGCATTAAATGAGATCATGGGGTGTTTTTGGACCTAGAAACTTCTCCAAAAATCCCCACTTGCCCTCCCTCACCTGCTGGCCGAGCCTCAACAGCAGAATTTCCCCATTTCCTCACTTCCTTCTTGCTTCATTTTCTTGCAAAAATTCAATAAAAACTCACAAATTTCATTCTCAATTCAAAGCCAAACCCTAATCCACTCTCTCTTCAACCCAAATTAGTTCAAAAACTTGATGAAAGGAGGCTTCTTGGTGACTTGATCATGCTAGGTTTCCACTTGTGAGGTAAAATCCTAAATAGTTTGCTAACTTGTAGTTAATTGTGCAAAAAATTCAATTTTGAAGTATTAATTTAGGTTTAAATTCTTGTTCATGAAAATCAAGAATGGGATTTGATGTTTAACTAGGGTTTGAAGCATGGTTGTTAGAGTTAAGTTAGGGCTTTGGTTACCTAATTGATTAGAGTGGTTAATTGTGTAATGATGCGCTCGCTAAATCGTTAAATTTCGATGTTTGCATCGAATCGGTATTGAATTTGCTTACTAGATTTTTACAAAAATTAGAATGCGATCAAATTGCGTTATGTTAGCGATATAATTAGCTTCGTACAGGACTATCAGAGTGCGCGAACGCGGGGTTTCGTCTAGTCGGGTTGTAGTTTTGTCGATTTCCTCGAAATGACGATTCTAGTTAAAGGTTAGCGATTTTCGTGCGTTTTCCGTGCACCGAGTGCATGCTATGTTTAATTCGAGAGCGTCGATAATTGTATATTGTGACTTGCATCGTTTTAGGTTTTGTAATCTTATGCTTGGTGTTGTGCCAATATAGGATCGATCGGGGAAACTTCGGACACGGCGCGTAAAGGCAAGGCGGTGGCCAGATCGGATTAGCGGGGATTTCAGGTGAGTAGATGTATTCATCTATGGGGGAATAGTCTGGGTGGCACGATGCGCCCCCCAGTTAGGATTACCCTACTTTTTGCAAGATTTATATTGTTAGCTAGCTTATCCATTCATGTACACTGCATACCCTTATAGCGAACAGTATATTAGATTGCATGGACATTCATCTATACTTATGCGATATCACTTCGTAGGACACGAACACCATTACCATTGGCATCTGTTGCACGCGCACTATTCATGTGACATACACGCCTTTGGTAATTGCCATGCCACATGCACTATAGAACCTGTTTAACTTAATATCGCCACTTGTATTCATACATGATATATGAAATTGCATAGCATGTATATACCTCGCATCATCATCATACTTACATGGATTTTTAGCCACAATTCACATCGCATACCTTGTTATCATAGACATTTATCATATATAACATGTGAACATCATGATTTTCTTGAGGATTTCAGTATTGCTGCGATTTCTGGATTTTTGGGGAAAACCCCAAGAATTTAACAAAAGCTTATATTTATCATTTCTAAAAACAAAGTTGCGGTTTTCTCGTGATGTATGTGTCGTCCACCATGAGTTTTCATATTTTCTGTTGGATTTCGAGACCCGATTCGAGGAGTGGGTGAACCGTCTCGGGTACATGGTGGGCCCGGTATGGTACCCCGGGGCAAGAAGATCGAGTTGTAGACGATGAGCCTGGCAGGGGAAGACTACCTACCGATGATGTCTGGCGCGGCGGATATCCGGAGGATACCGACCGTTGTCGTGAGATTTGATGATATGGGCCGATCCGGACTGACGGAGCCCGATATTTTGAGACATTGAGACAGAGGTGATTTCATATTTGGTGTCGATGCTTGACACAGTTTTCAGATGATTTCTTGATGTTATTTAGCTATTATACAGATATCCTTTTCTAAAAGATTAGAATACAGAACTCTTAACATTTAAAACACTTAAAGATTTAGTAATGACATTGCATACATGTGCATGCATACTAGAGGTATTATATCACATCTGATCATTCATGATGTGACGCATTTGCGTGCATTCTTACGATTGCCTTACTAGATGTTATATTCTACTCACGAGCTGACAACTCACCCCCGTTGTGCCACAGTGTCTTGCAGGTCGGACTCATCAGTCTTGTAGCGCCGGCTATCTTATCATCAGTTCCTTTTGCTCAGACTCGCGACATCGCCCGTAGGTGGGTTGCGAGCACACTTTATTTCTTTTTGCTCTATCATTGTATCTAGTATTCTCCATCTACCACTTTCTATTTGTATATGCGACCTAGTGATGAGACTGAGAGATTTGTATATTTGTGGTTTCTTTTGGGTCGAGCTCACTTGAGCCGACGTGTGTTTTCTGGTATTTTGCATTTCTTTTATGCTCTTTTTCTTGATATTACTTATATATTGTGTGTGGTTGTGATCCGCCTTGGGCGAAGAGCTAGCTCCCGCTTGGGGATGCCATTTATGATTACAGGTTATATATATATCTTGTTGTACCCATTTTGGGGGATAGAAAATACAGGGGAGACTCTGCCGAAATTTTCGGGAATTTTTGATGTTTTAAAAAGGGATTCTATGCAACTTAATTTATTTAAAAACCGTTTTCATTAAAGGTTTTCCTTCACTCTCTTTTGATTTTGGTTTAGATTTTTCTGGGCTTTGGCTGACTTAGGTTACGGTACGCCTTTAGACGTCTCATAATCTAAGTGCCAGTCACGTTCCGTACCTTCGGGTCGTGACAGAATATCATGTAATCCGAATCAATATGCACGTCAAAGCAATGTGATATATGTATCAAGTATGAATATCATGTAATCCGAAACAATGTGCAAGTCAAACAATGTGATATATGCATCAAGTATGAATATCATGAATCAAGTATGAATATCATGCAATCCGAATCAATATGCACGTCAAAGTAATGTGATATATGTATCAAGTATAAATATCATGTTTAGTCACATAAAAGATGAGCTACAGCATAATGATCATGGAAATTCTACAGTGTGAGTGTCATGGCAATTACTAACGGTGTGTAACATGCAGGATAGTGCTCGTGCAACATGAACCATTAGTAATGGTGCGGTGTTATATCAATTCTAGTTTATATACCTATAGCAGGGAATGTGGTATGCACAAAATAGTAGCCATGAACAGTCAATGTAGGTAAGTGTAATATGCTGCTACAAGGTCCTATCAGCCCTGACGCATAATGCCATGCGGGCGATTTCCCCGTAGATGTTAAATCTACTCACCGTAGTCTCTCGCTAGGTATAGACGAAGATTTGTTTCCCTTTCTTCGTGGCGTCCGTCGCACTTGCCTGCGAACCTAGAATTCCACAGAATATCACACATAAGCTCGAAACCATACAAACACGACATTTAAAGTCAACCAGAAACCCATGCCGCAAACCAAGCGTGCGTGTGCGCGATACGCTATAACGTGTGATTACGCTCCTGAAGTCACTCCATCGCGTCGCGATACGCAGAAACCCAAATGTCACGACCCAAAGTTTGGCTCGTGACCGGCACTTAACCACGTAACGTCTACAGGCCTAACGTGACTAAGTGAACCGAAAACCCAGAAATCAAACCAGTTAAAGTAAAGAGTGTTATACGTTTTAAATGAAAGCACTTACTAACATGATAAGAAATCTAAGTAATCAATTACCAAGATAGTAATATACGACGCCGTAGCGAAGATCAAGATCCACAAGTGGGAACATCACAGAAAGGATAAACTGCAAGTACAGTCGGCTCACAACGAGCTCGACACCAGAATACAAATATAATACATCATCGTCCTCACACTGTCTCTAAGTCAAATACATACATGGTAGATGGAGAATACTAGATACAACAATATACATACTGAAAGATAAACAGATAACGCACAAAACCCAACTATCAGCAAAAGAGCTAGTGCACCAACTATGGGGGTATCTGTGTCAAAATATGCAACCGCAGCCTGCCGCGACTAATCCGAAGGGCAACCTGCAAACACTGTGGCACAACGGGGGTGAGTTGCCAACTCGTGAATAGAGATAACATATAAAGGTAATCGCGAGCATGTACGTACTGCGCTACTCTATCATATGCCAACAGATGATATCAATATGTGATAAGCAGTATGTGCAATAATCATGCAAGTACTCTATCAGGTAATGTAACTACAGGATGAGGTACAATAGTAAATGCTGAGCAGGGGCAATATAATATCTACACGGAATGTCAACGTGGAATATGTAATCGGTGTCCATCAATGCACCCAGATCCCCACATAGCTCAGGCGCCGGCACTCTCATCGGCCCTCAAATCCTGTACATCTCTGAGAATCCCGAGTGCCCAAAATCGGCACCCAAATATCATAAATACTCGTGTCCAGCATCGACACGCAAATCCTCATCCATCGGGCCCCGTCAGTCAGGGTCAGCCCACGGGCTCCGTCTGCGGTATCGGCCCTCGGCCCCAGCAGTACGGATCACCCCGCATCCATCTATAGACTCTGATCAGTACCCTCCGGATAACTGTCAGGTCCAACCAATCACCGGTATGTAGTAGTCCCTCTTCCAGGCTCACCGTCTACTGCACAGCGAAACCGTTCTCGCCCCGGGGTACCATACCGGGTCCACCATGTACCCGTAATCGGCCTCAACCAGCTCCTCGCTTCGGGTTCACATATATCACTCTAGCACCGAGAAAACACATGGTAGACGCACCGAAATATCATATCAAGGGAACCGGGTTTTTAAATGATTACATATTTGCAATAGCCACGGTTCCCAAATCCAGAAATCACATGTAATCCAAACCAAAATGCAAGTCAATGATCCGATATGATATGTGCGTCAAATATGAATATCATGTCAAGTCACATATAGATAAGCTACAATATGATGATCCGATGTGATATAGGCATCAAGTATGAATAGCATGTCAAGTCACATATAGATGATCTACAATATAATGATCCTATGTGATATAGGCATCAAGTATGAATAGCATGTCAAGTCACATATAGATGAGCTACAATATGATGATCCGATGTGATATAGGCATGAGGTATGAATAGCATGTCAAGTCACATATAGATGAGCTACAATATGATGATCTGATGTGGTATACTACAGTGTGAGTGTCATGGCAATTACTAACGGTGTGTGTGTAACATGCAGGATAGTGCTCGTACAACATGGACCGTTAGTAATGGTGCGGCGTTCTATCAATTCTAGTTTATATCCAAAAAGCAGGGAATGCAGCATGCACTAAATAGTAGCCATGAATAGTCAATGTATACAAAGGAAACCATAAGGTCCTATCAGCCCTGACGTAGAACGCCATGCGGGCGATATCCCTGGAGATGTGAAATCTACTCACCGTAGTCTCTCGCTAGGTATAGCCAACAACTTGTTTCCCCTTCTCCGCGGCGTCCGCCGTACTCGCCTGCGAACCTAGAATTACACATTATATCGCACGTAAGCTTGAAGTCACACAAACGCAACACTAAAGCCGAACTAGTAACTCGTGTCGCGAACCAAGCGCGCGTGTGCGCGATACGTTAAAACGTGTGGTTACGCGCCTGAAACCACTCCGAAGCATCGCGATACGTAGAAACCCTAAACCCACACACACGTATCACGCGTGTCGCGAAAGATTGAAAATACGGGAAAATAGGTAATCACCTCTAGATTTTGATACAGGAAAGATATTGTAAAACTATATATACCAAAACAACCCACATAGAAGCAGACACCCACACCCCAACCCCCAACACAAAGCACCCCCATCTGGTCGCAATTTGCGGCCAGAATGAATATTTCGGCGGCCCCAATTGGGAATTGGGCTCCCAGGTTTGGTGTGTGCACTCTATACCCCCCATACATGCTACAGTAACATCTAGTTTTACTCTGAAATGTCTCGGGTAGCAGCAGATCCTACAGGGCCTTATTTCTAGTTAAAATCCACACTTTTGCACTAAAATCAAACTTTAGGGTATTTTTGTGCAAACTGAAACAAAACTTGGCCTAAGATAGCTCTAATAACACATAATAGAGCTAACACAACTAACAAAACCCTAATCTAACATGTGAATCACAAATATCCTTAAATATCACCAAAAATGCACAAAAATGAGATTTTTACTAAAGAATACTACAAGTTTAAGGAAACGCAGTGCTAATATGAGTTAATACCTTCTAAGAATCTTGTAGAACACCAAAAGTTCCAGCTTCGTTCTAGTGTGCATATTTGCTTCAAACACCTCAAAAAGCTCACTTTTCCTAAGGTTTTGTGAAGGAAATGTGTGGTTTTTGTGTAGGATTTGTGTAAAGATCAAAGAGACATGAAGAGGAGAAGAAAAGATGAAGAAAGGGGGAGGGTTTGCTGCTGGAATTCTCCAGAATTCTGGAGTGGGGAAAGAGAGAGAGAGAAGGGAAGAAAATGGGGTCAAAAGTCAACATTTCACCTAACCACCATGCTCATTTGTTTAATTGGATTTTGAATTATGAAAAAGGGTTTTGTTTAGGTTAAAATGGTGGGGAAAAATAACAACCATGCAACACAAGAAAGTGGTTATCATGCTACCAAAAACCCTAAGTCTCAAAAAAGGCTAAGTGTGCAAGTGTGCACTAGCACAAGAAAATTCCCAATATGCAAACACTACTAAATGTGACTAATAATCCTAGGAACACATATATATAATAACACGTACGATCACTAATTATCACGAAAGACATTCAAACGGAAATCCAAAGTGTTACAATCTACCCCCTTAAAGAAATTCGGTCCCCGAATTTAAAAAATCTAACTATACACACCTTCAAAAAGATGGGGATACCTCCTCCTCATCTCGCTCTCGGTCTCCCAAGTGACTTCCTCGCCGCTCTGGCCACGCCAAAGTACCTTGACGGACGGTATCTCTTTCGACCTCATTTTCTTCACTTGCCGATCCAAGATCATCACCGGCTGCTCTGCAAAGGAAAGGTCGCGCTCAAGCTGGATCGTCGGGTGCTGAATCGCATGCGAAGGATCATGAAGATATCTGCGGAGCATCGAAACGTGAAATACGGGGTGCACGTCTGGAAAACTGGGCGGAAGGGCTAATCGATACGCAACCACACCAACACGCTCGAGGATCTCGAAAGGCCCCACATATCTGGGACTAAGCTTCCCCTTCTTCCCAAACCTCATCACACCTTTCATTGGGGAGACCCTCAAGAAAACATGATCACCAACAGAAAACTCAAGTCTGCGCCGACGACGGTCCGCATAAGATCTCTGCCTACTCTGGGCTGCTCTCATCCTATCGCGAATCAACTGGATCTTCGCCGCCGTCTCCTCCACAATCTGCGGCCCTAAGATACTGCTCTCACTGAGCTCCGTCCAACAGGTGGACGATCTGCATCTCCTCCCATAAAGAGCCTCAAACGGTGCCATCTTAATGGTCTCCTCGTAGCTGTTGTTGTAGGAGAACTCTACTAAGGGCAAATGATGATCCCAGCTACCTCCGAAGTCTAAAACGCATGCTCTGAGCATGTCCTCGAGAGTCTGAATAGTCCGCTCTGACTGTCCGTCGGTCTGCGGATGGAATGCTGTGCTGAAACTCAAGCGAGTGCCCAAAGCCTCCTGAAGCCTCTGCCATAGCCGGCTGGTAAACTGGGTGCCTCTATCGGACACGATGCATGTCGGAACTCCGTGCAGTCGTACAATCTCATCAATGTAAATCTGGGCATACTGAGCAAATTCGAAAGTCGTCTTCACCGGTAGGAAGTGAGCCGCCTTCGTCAAACGATCCACGATCACCCAGATGGAGTCATACCCTCGACTAGTCCTGGGTAGACCCACAATGAAATCCATAGATATATGTTCCCATTTCCACTCCGGAATGGGTAACGGCTGTAGCTCTCCCGCGGGCCTCTGGTGCTCAGCCTTGACTTGCTGACAAGTCAGGCATCTCGATACAAAATCTGCAATGTCCCTCTTCATACCGTCCCACCAGTAAACATCTCTCATATCGTGGTACATCTTGGTGGAACCGGGATGAACACTATACACCGACTGATGTGCCTCCTCAAGAATCTCGCGCCGCAATCCCTCAGCATCTGGTACGCACAGTCTAGCTCCAAATCGTAGTGTCCCCTGATCATCGATCACAAACTCGGAAAATTGGCCCTGTCCCATCTGTTTCCTGATCTCTGAACAGCGGTCATCACTGTGCTGTGCCTCATGTATACGGTCAAGCAACTGTGGGCGTGCACGAACATGCGCCATCTGTCCTCCGATCGGCGTAAACTCAAACTGTACCCGGCTGTCGCATAACATCTGCCAATCCGCCGACGACTGCCTCTGCACTGCGCTCAAACAGGATAGGCTAACCCCGGGCCTCCTGCTCAAAGCATCCGCCACTACATTCGCCCTGCCCGGGTGATACATGATCTCACAATCGTAGTCCTTCACTAACTCCATCCATCGGCGCTGTCTAAGGTTCAGGTCTCGCTGCTGAAATATGTACTTTAAGCTCTTGTGGTCAGTGAATATCTGGCATGACTCTCCATACAGATAATGTCGCCAGATGTTGAGTGCAAAGACCACTGCAGCCATCTCCAGATCATGAGTGGGGTAATTCTGTTCATGTTTCTTTAATTGCCGCGAAGCATACGCAATCACCCTGTCATGCTGCATCAAAACGCACCCCAGCCCTACTCGTGAAGCATCGCAGTAGACCACAAATCCGCCTGATCCTGAAGGCAATGATAGCACTGATGTCGTAGTTAGTAGAGCCTGTAGCCGCTGGAAACTGTGCTCACACTCCTCCGTCCAATCGAAGCGAACTCCCTTCCGGGTCAACCCGGTCAAAGGTGTAGCAATGCGAGAGAAGTCCTGCACGAATCGCTGGTAATAGCCTGCCAGCCCTAGAAAGCTGCGAATCTCCGTCACTGACGTGGGTCTAGGCCAACTCCGAACTGCCTCGATCTTCCTCGGGTCGACACATATACCATCTCGTGTAATCACGTTCCCCAAGAAGTCTACGCTGTCTAGCCAGAAGGCACACTTGGAGAATTTGGCGAAAAGCTGATGCTCCCTCAAGGTCTGCAGCGTAATCCGCAGGTGCTGCTCGTGCTCCTCTCTACTCCGAGAATACACCAAGATATCGTCAATAAACACAATAATGAACAGATCAAGATACGGCCGGAAAATACGGTTCATCAAATCCATAAATGCTGCTGGCGCGTTGGTGAATCCGAACGACATCACCAAAAACTCATAATGGCCGTAACGTGTGCGGAAGGCTGTCCTAGGAATGTCCTCCTATCGAACCCGCAGCTGATGGTAGCCCGATCGCAAATCGATCCTCGAAAAGTATCCTGCCCCCTGAAGCTGGTCGAACAAATCGTCGATGCGTGGCAAAGGATATCTGTTCCGCACTGTCACCCTGTTCAGCTGGCGGTAGTCGATACACAAACGCATACTGCCGTCCTTCTTCTTGACAAACAGGACTGGAGCACCCCAAGGAGAAACACTGGGTCGAATAAGTCCCTTATCCAGCAAGTCCTGCAACTGGCCCTTCAATTCTCTAAGTTCCGCCGGGGCCATCCGATAAGGCGGTACAGAAATAGGCCCCGTGCAAGGAACCAAGTCAATACAGAAGGAAATATCACGCTCGGGCTGTAGCCCAGGAAGCTCGTCAGGGAACACATCAGTGAACTCGCTAACAACCGGAACCTGATCCACCGGAACCTCTGTAGCTCTAGTATCGCAAACATAGGCGAGAAATCCCTGACATCCCTTCCTCAAAAGCTGTCCAGCGCGAAAAGAAGAAATCACACTGTGAGGGATGGCACCACGGTCCCCCAACACAACAACAACTGACTCGCCGGGAAAACAAAATCGAACTGTCTTCTCGCGGCAGTCAACAGAAGCATAGCACGTGGCTAACCAATCCATGCCCAAAAGAACGTCGAAGTCCAACATCTGGAGAAGGACCAAATCGACCGGCAACTCTCTCTCGCCAATACGAACGGTACAGGATCGGAACACGTGCCTAGCAACAAACGACTCTCCCACAGGAGTAGTCACAACAAGTGGCTGGTCAAGCAAACCGGACTCTCTACCCAAACTCGGCACAAAGTGTGTGGATACGTACGAGTGCGTGGATCTGGGATCGAATAACACGTGTGCATCAACCGAACATACAGAAAGGATACCTGAGACCACCGCCTTGGACGCCTGCGCGTCCTGATGCGTCAAAGCAAAAACTCGCGCCTGTCCTCCACCTGCAATTAACGGTCCCCTGCCGGCAGCTGGCTGCCCTCTACCTCGGCCACCTCGTCCTCTATGAGCAAATCCTCCGCGACCACGATCTCTCTGTGTATGCGTCTGACGCGGAGTAACGGTAGGTACTATCGGCAATGCCGTCTGGGGTGGTGAAGGTGGTAATGTAACATGTGGTGCTGCCGCCCCACTCCGGGGTACCTGAGGACAATCTCGCACACGATGATAAGAACTCCTGCAACGGTAACATCCCGATGACGGTCGCTGACCCTCCTGGGAATAGGAGCTAAACAATCGGCCTCGTCTCGAATCTCTGCCACCTGCAAGGTGCCTGTCACGACGCCGGAACGGCCGTCTCTGCACTGACGTATCTGCACGAACTCTCTTCGGCCCTGGAACTGCCGAAGTCTCAGCAAGGTGCTCCTCAACTAATAATGCTGCATCTACTGCTGCTGCGTATGTCTCGTAATGCTGCGCGCTGATAGCAAGGAATAGTGGTGTAAGCAAGCCTCGGACAAATCTCTTGACTCGCAACTCCTCAGTAGCCACTAGATACAGAGCATAAACGGATAGCTCGGTGAAAAGCACATCGTACTCTGCCACTGACATCTCTGGCGTCTGGCGTAAGGACTCGAACCTGCGTGCTCTAGCATCTCTGACACTCAGGGGAAGAAAGCAGGCAAGGAATAGTGCCACGAACTCTGTCCAGGTCATAGGAGGAAGACCTGCTGCTCTACCCTTCTCGACTGATTCGCTCAATTTCTGCGCAAGACCTTCCAGGCGAAAGCTCGCGAACTCAACCCATCTCGCATCTGCGCATCTAAGCGAACGACATATCCGCGCCATCCTATCAATGAAAGACTGTGGATCTTCGGCCACATCGGTGCCTGTGAAGACCGGAGGCTTCAGCCTCATAAACTTTGACAGCGATACTGTAATAACCTCTGTAGTCGCAGGTGCAACTGCCTGAACTGTGGGTACCACCGCGGTCTCCGCAACGGGTGGAACTACCTCTGGTCGCTGCGCTCAAAGTGTCTCAACTAGAGATCCCATCATCTGGCGCATCTCCTGCATACTGGATCCCATCGTCTGGCGTATCTCCTGCACACCAGCCCCTAACATAGCAATCTGATCTGTCACGGCAGGAACAGCCTGCTCGGGCACAACCGGTGTACTACCCGGACCAGTCCTCGTCTCGGACGAGTCAACTCGAATCTCGGCCCTCGCGGCCGCTCTCTGCGCCCTCGTAGTCTTTGGCGGCATATTAGCTGAAAGGAACAATAGGATTCGATAAGGATACGGAAATCGAATCGCAAGAATGTATATACTCAAGAAGGAACTTAAATCAACAAGTCCTAAGGTCGCGTAGGCGGAGTACCGTGTCATGAGTATACCGCGGAACATACACACGTTACGCTACCCTGCTGTAGCTACCTACTCCATCATAGCAGGGTCATCCTACACTCCGAAAGGTAAAACCTATGCTCTGATACCAACTTTGTCACGACCCAAAGTTTGGCCCGTGACCGGCACTTAACCACGTAACGTCCACAGGCGTAACGCGACTAAGTGAACCGAAAACCCAGAAATCAAACCAGTTAAAGTAAAGAGTGTTATAAGTTTAAAATGAAAGCACTTACTAACATGATAAGAAATCTAAGTAATCAATCACCAAGATAGTAATATACGACGCCGTAGCGAAGATCAAGATCCATAAGTGGGAACATCACAGAAAGGATAAACTGCAAGTACAGTCGGCTCATGATTGTTATAAAATCTCGTTGTGTAAATCGAATCAAATAGTCCCCGGCAACGGCGCCATTTGATTGATGAGAAATTCTCGATGTGTAGTATGAAATAGTAAAGAAATCACAACCAAAAATTATTTGACCGCAATCAACTACGTTGTCGGATGTAGATTGTATGTGAGTGCAAATCGTCCACAGGGAAAGTGTAATCGTTCGTCTTTTGAATTAGATGAATTGAAACTTTAAAGAAAAGAAAACAAACAATTCAAGATTTATATTTTGAATTTCAAGAATGAGAAAAAACTAGATCTAAGAAAGCATTAAAAGATAGAATCAAGAATTGATCGTTTGATGATTTTTCCAAACCAAATCTCAAGAATCGAAATGAGGCTCGTAGGAATCGATCGGATCTATAGATGTGATGTAATCTTACAATTACGTATTCTTATCCTTCGATGAATTGATACTAGATCGATGATGATCGACGAGAATTAGGGATTTCTTGTGAAACTAGGGTTTCATCTTATCCCTTGTTCATTCATCGATATCATTCATATGCTAGCCTCTAGTAAATTCAAGAAACGATCGTAGATCCCTAATTTCGAGCGATCACAATCAAGAAAGCATCGCAACGAAACTAGGTCATCGATTCTTGAACTTGCTAGGGTTTACAAAACTCGTAGGACTTAAAAATCGTATTAAGATTTGTTACATCATCATTCTACAATCGTCTCGACTCCTTTACGAGCGGAGTTTTACTCACACATCACAACAAGAACAACAATTACAAATTGAGATCTAATCATGATGCAAGAATTAAAAGAAAGCAAGATAAAAGAATTTCACCTTTTATTTATATCAACAATTTCGTTACAATCACTCAAGAACTACAAGAGGAAGAACTTGATCGTCGATTTGGCTTCGCTCGTCTCCGTGGATCGCGGATCGGCTTGGATCACTTGCCCGATTGAAGATCGGCTCGGCTCCTAAAAGGTTGAAGGCTTCTCGCTTGATTTGGTACTCAAGATCTTGGATTTGGAGTGGAATTAGGGTTAGGGTTTCGCACAAGCCTTGTCACGAGACTTGTGGAAGAAAATGGTGTAGAATGGGAATATTAAAGATTAACAACTAATGAATGAACCACTAATATTGAACAACCTTTTAACCCTAGGTCTAAGTTCCTATTTATAGATAACTAACCCTAGATCTAGGATTTCAAATTCTAAGTTTCCCTCCTAAAGTTTGTTGAAGAAATTCAAATTTCCCTCCAAAAGTTAGTTAGGGGAGAAGCTTCTAGATGTGATTAGTTAGGAGGAGCTTCTAGAAGAGGATTAATTAAGAGCTTAATTAGGATTAGCCTTCCTTAATCTTCTTTGCTGATCTGGCAGTAGCTTCGAGGTAATTCTGGAATTTGAAGTATCACAAAGGACTGTGGGCCCAGAGATATAAATTCTGCAGTAAAACTTCCATGCTGACGTGTCCAAACAGGCGCGGATCCGCGGCGCATGCAAGCTCCTGCCGCGGATCAGCGGCTGCATGTGGGCTTTGGGCTTTGCTCTTTCTGGTACAGTCTTGGGCTGTTGTATGGGTCTTTATTTTATATATAGAATTGTATAATTCCTTCTGAATTGCTACCAGATCTGAAAGTATGGAGTTGGTGTAATGTTGATCAGCTCTTTGGTTTTTCTTCCGTATTTTCCTGCACAGACTCAAGACAAGTGTTGCGCAAATACAGAAATGATGCGATGCCATGAAATGCGGTTAATTTCCCTTAAAGTGTCGGTTTAAAAGTCTAGTACATGCAATCTCATATTTTGTGACAGATTTGCTAATATGTAGAATATGAATGCCGAACCCTTCTAAATGTATGTAAAAGATGGGGAAATTGCCGGCTAAAATATACAATATTTTCGACTGATCAAATACCCCCAAACTTAATTTCGATCGTCTCGAGCGAATGTTTTATTAAAGAAAAAGAGAAGGAGAAAATAAAGAAAGAGAAAAACTAACTAGCACACTTTCGTAGGCAACACGATTGCACTGAGCACATGCAACAAGCCTTTAAACCTCTAGGTGTCCCTAGTAGGAGGAGTGTTGTCTCCTGAGGGTTTTCAGCGGATTGCACCCACAAAATCCAATAATAAAAGAAAGATCATGAATATTACATTTAAAGAAAAGAATTGTAAAAGAAAAGCCTTGAAAATTAGGGTTTCCAACTAAGCTAGGTTTTCGGTTGTCATTCTTAAATTTTTCTAATCTCATGGATGTAATTTTTCACTATCTAAACTTTTATTATCTTATTTATGTACAAAAAATATTTATATAATTTTGAAAATTTTTAAATTTTTATCGGTTTTCAAAAAATGTTTTGTGCTTATGCAAAGTGATATGCAAATGATGCGAAAATAAGCACAAACCTCCCCCAAACTTGTTTTCAACAGTGTCCTCACTGTTGCCTTCTGCTAAATCTTGAAAAAACCTGTAAGCTTGGGAGGAATTTATTAGTGGGGGCAAAATATTTAAGTGAAGATCCTCCCCCAAACTTATTTTTGGCTCAAAATTTTGTAAAACTTTTCTTTTCAAGAGCCCGATAGAAATGCCCCCCCAAACTTGAATTATGCAATGTTAAACTTTGAAAATCACAAGTGGGGGTCAAAAATCAGTGGTCGATGCCAAGCTTTGCAAAGACCAAATGTTAACACCAACCATTCAAAAATTTTATCAATGCAGTGCTTTGGTTGGTGGAAGAAAAAATGGGGAAAGGTCAAGTGGTCGAATAGAATGTGTGTGCGTCTCATTTTGGAGAGACGGTGCAGTGAATGTGATGGATTACTCGCATTCTTTGTACAATTCAGAAAAAAGGGTGGAGGTTCAATTTCATTGAGTGGGAGATGATTCATCTCAACACCCGCGTCATTTAAAAATGCGAGTTCATCAGCGAAGATTTCCTCAAAAGTTCCATCGATACCCTGGTGAATAATATCATCACAAAGTGCGGGGTGATCTTTAGACTCTAAGAACAGTTCATAATCCGTGTTAATTGTTGACCCGGACATCTTAGTGGAAGAGTCCGTATGTGTAAGATACATAGTTGGGTCAAACAATAACATATGAAAAGAGTCTAGATCGATATCAGGAGGATCATCAAATTCGCTGTTGTCGACATCCATTAAGTCGACAGAACAGACCTGAGCAGTAGGTTCGGAGGGTACACTTCCCAACTTGTAAATATTCAGCTCTATTGACCTATTCCCGAAAGATAGGGTCATAGAACCATTACGACAGTTGATTATTGCGTTGGAAGTGGCCAAAAAGGGCCGACCTAAAATCACCGGAATTTGATTCCGTGGGTTCGCTACAGGCTGTGTATCAATTACAATAAAATCTACCGGGAATATAAATTCTCCGATTTTTATTAACACATCCTCCAGTTCACCCCTAGGTCTGGTGATTGATCGATCAGCCATCTGGAGAGTGCAATTGGTTGGCTTCAACTCTCCGATTCCTAATTGCTCATAAACTGAATATGGAAGCAAGTTAACACTAGCGCCAAGGTCTAATAGAGCACGGTTAATGTGTTTTTCCCCAATAGAAACGGAAATAGTAGGATATCCAGGATCCTTACGTTTCCTCGGTAATTGTTGGGGGAAAGCCGTGTCTATTGTTTTTTCCATGAAAATCTTTTTGGGCACTGGATTCTTCTTATTTCTAGTGCACAAGTTCTTAAGAGTTTTCGCATAGGAAGGAACTTGTTGGATGGCATCTAGGAGAGGGATGTTGGTGTTTACTTGCTTAAAAATGTTCATAATCTTCTCCATATGTGGACTCGGTGTGTTAGCCCTTAACCGATTAGGATAAGGTGCTTTAGCAATAAGCGCTGGGTCCATCATAGGAGAAGGAAGTGTTTGTGGAACCGATCCCAGAATAGAAGTGGGGATCGTCCGTGGAGGAGTAAAAGAGGTGGGCTGTAGTGGCGAGCCTTTTGGGAAATGGAGAATAGGCTCGGAAGAAGGTGGTGGGGTAGAAGAACTGGGGTCAGAAGTGTGTGTGTGAGAAAAGGTCTCAGCCGGGGTTCTATTGATTGATTTATCAGTATCATCAAACTCTTCCCCAAGGTGATGGTCAAGCACTCTTCCAGATCTCAACGTGATTGCATCCACATCATGTGAATAGCTAGAATTGGGTAAAGGTTGAGCTGGAAGTTTCCCTTTCTCTCGTGCACTCATTTCGGATTTTAGTTGTGCAATTTGTTCTTCCATCGATTTGATGTTCTCATTTTGAGAGATAATGATCTTCATTACATTCTCGACGGAAGATTGCAAACTTGTCGTCCCTTGGATGGATTGTTTCATGAAAGTATCCAAGGTTTGTGCTAGTGCAGAGGTATTATCTGTACCGGTCAATTGCAAAAAAATTTCATGTGGTGAAAAAATGTTGGCCGGATTTTGGAAATTTTGTGCTTGGAAGGGGTGCTGACTCAATTGAAGTGGTGGCTGCTGTTGTGGTGGAGGGACCCCTTGGAAATTGTTTTGGGTTGGAACCGTGTTTTGAAATTGTGATTGGTTCCAAGCAAAGTTAGGGTGATTCCTCCAACCCTGATCATATGTGGAGGAAGATGGATCGTTTCTAGGTCTTTGAAATGATGCATTGGTATGCTCATGACCTTGAAACGGACATTCTTCCGTCAAGTGAGACGGATCAGAACAACAACCACATACAGTTTTGGAGAGTGATATTTGACTTAGGGCAGCTAAGAATTTTTCCATATTCTCGAGTTTCTTTTGTATAGCTGAAATGTCAGCTCTAACTCCTATGGAAATATCATTGCCATCCCTAGACGATTGACTCACACCCTCCCACTGTAAAGATTTTTCAGCGAAATCTTCTAGAAAGTTCCAGGCTTCCCAATCATCTTTGGTCATAAAGTTGCCTTGCCACATGGATTCAAGGGACTGTCTTGTGTAAGGAGTAATGCCCTCATAAATGATTCGGCACAATTCCCATCTCGGGATGCCGTGATGTGGACATTGGATTAACAGATCCTTGAAGCGGTCAAGACATTTTGAAAATGTTTCATTTGGAAGCTGGGTGAATTGATAGATTTCGCTACGGACTCGAGCTGTCTTTTGATGTGGGTAGAATTTCTTAAGGAATGCTTTAACGAATTCATCCCAATTTGAAATGGAATGTGCGGTAGTGTTATATAGCCACTTCTCGGCTAAATCGCACAAAGTGAATGGGAGAAGACGAAGACGGAAAGCATCCACAGACAACTGTGAGGTACCCATCATTGCGCATACATTTTCAAATTTCGTGATAAACACGTATGCGTCTTCAGACTCGAGACCGTGAAATTTTGGTAGAAGGTTGATGTATTGGGGTTTTATTTGAAAATTATCCCCGTTGGCTGGTGGAATGGAAAGACAGGTGGAAAGTGGGCCTCGTGTAGGATAGCATCTCTCTTGGAGAGAGATGCGAGGTGGATTCTGCGCACCAACGGACGGCGGCAGAGTAGTGGAAAAGAAGTTCGATGGAGGTGGATCCATCGATGTGGGTGTGGTGGTGGGTAAAAGAAAAGGTAAATGTAGAAATACCGACTTTAGGGTTGATAAAGGAACGCGGACTTAACGGGCACTAGAAACCTGTTGTCCAGCCTATCTTGCACTAAAAAGGGTTGGTACAAGTGGCAGCATGAATTTATAATTAAGGGAAATGATATGAATGTGGTGTTTGTTTTGAAAAGATACGGATTTTTGAAAATATGATGCAACAAAACAAATGCAACACACAGAACCCTAAAATCTAGTGGTCACCTAGGTCCGGCTCTAGACCGCTCCTAACTGCCAAAAGACAAGTCGCAGGATCAATCCTCCACTGCCTCTTTGTCCCCCTGTGGCCGGATAAGTGCCAGGTAAGTGGGAAGGTACTCCACTACGTAAGTAGTGGGCCTAATTAAAAACCACTAGCCTTAGACACACTCGCCTTAGGCACCACAAGAAAACTCGGATAAGCAATGAATTACCCACGGCCTTCTCTTGTCCTAATTGAGCGCGACGGTCCTTAGAGTCATCTCAAGATTTCTTTTAATTAATGAGGGTAAATGCGGATGCAAGTTTTGCGATTTTCGGGGCCTAGGAAGGGTAATGAACTCCCCACCTAATTTGGATTTGGTCGTGCCCCTTAAATTTCCGTATTAATATGCAAACAACCAAAAGAATCAAAAACACGCACAAATTTTATTTTGCTTTTGCGTGCTGCGATTTATTTGCAAAGAAACCTGCACAAAATTGTTATTGGAGCAGACAGAGGAGAAAATAAGAAAGCAGAGGAGTATACCTGAAAGTTTGGTACAGAGAAGACTCAAACCCACCGCGGATCCGCCGCAGGTATGGGTCTTTTGCCACGGAAACGCGCCTCAATATACTGTTCACTCTACCAAATTTCAACAGTAGCTTGCTGTTGATTTCTACAGCTCTCTGGAAATTTCAGAAAAAATTTTCTCCAGCTCCAGTGATTCCAGATTTTCTCGCAACAAATCACAACACACGTATTAGGGTTTGTACGAGTTTAGATCTAAAAATTATGATGAAATAAATTGTTCAACTCAAATTTCAAAATACGAACTATTAGCGCACTATCCCCGGCAACGGCGCCATTTGATTGTTATAAAATCTCGTTGTGTAAATCGAATCAAATAGTCCCCGGCAACGGCGCCATTTGATTGATGAGAAATTCTCGATGTGTAGTATGAAATAGTAAAGAAATCACAACCAAAAATTATTTGACCGCAATTAACTACGGTGTCGGATGTAGATTGTATGTGAGTGCGGATCGTCCACAGGGAAAGTGTAATCGTTCGTCTTTTGAATTAGATGAATTGAAATTTTAATGAAAAGAAAACAAACAATTCAAGATTTATATTTTGAATTTCAAGAATGAGAAAAAACTAGATCTAAGAAAGCATTAAAAGATAGAATCAAGAATTGATCGTTTGATGATTTTTCCAAACCAAATCTCAAGAATCGAAATGAGGCACGTAGGAATCGATCGGATCTATAGATGTGATGTAATCTTACAATTACGTATTCTTATCCTTCGATGAATTGATACTAGATCGATGATGATCGATGAGAATTAGGGATTTCTTGTGAAACTAGGGTTTCATCTTATCCCTTGTTCATTCATCGATATCATTCATATGCTAGCCTCTAATAAATTCAAGAAACGATCGTAGATCCCTAATTTCGAGCGATCACAATCAAGAAAGCATCGCAACGAAACTAGGTCATCGATTCTTGAACTTGCTAGGGTTTACAAAACTCGTAGGACTTAAAAATCGTATTAAGATTTGTTACATCATCATTCTACAAAAGTCTCGACTCCTTTACGAGCGGAGTTTTACTCACACATCACAACAAGAACAACAATTACAAATTGAGATCTAATCATGATGCAAGAATTAAAAGAAAGCAAGATAAAAGAATTTCACCTTTTATTTATATCAACAATTTCGTTACAATCACTCAAGAACTACAAGAGGAAGAACTTGATCGTCGATTTGGCTTCGCTCATCTCCGTGGATCGCGGATCGGCTTGGATCACTTGCCCGATTGAAGATCGGCTCGGCTCCTAAAAGGTTGAAGGCTTCTCGCTTGATTTGGTACTCAAGATCATGGATTTGGAGTGGAATTAGGGTTAGGGTTTCGCTCAAGCCTTGTGACGAGACTTGTGGAAGAAAATGGTGTAGAATGGGAATATTAAAGATTAACAACTAATGAATGAACCACTAATATTGAACAACCTTTTAACCCTAGGTCTAGGTTCCTATTTATAGATAACTAACCCTAGATCTAGGATTTCAAATTCTAAGTTTCCCTCCTAAAGTTTGTTGAAGAAATTCAAATTTCCCTCCAAAAGTTAGTTAGGGGAGAAGCTTCTAGATGTGATTAGTTAGGAGGAGCTTCTAGAAGAGGATTAATTAGGAGCTTAATTAGGATTAGCCTTCCTTAATCTTCTTTGCTGATCTGGCAGTAGCTTCGAGGTAATTCTGGAATTTGAAGTATCACAAAGGACTGTGGGCCCAGAGATATAAATTCTGCAGTAAAACTTCCATGCTGACGTGTCCAAACAGGCGCGGATCCGCGGCGCATGCAAGCTCCTGCCGCGGATCAGCGGCTGCATGTGGGCTTTATGCTTTGCTCTTTCTGGTACAGTCTTGGGCTGTTGTATGGGTCTTTATTTTATATATAGAATTTTATAATTCCTTCTGAATTTCTACCAGATCTGAAAGTATGGAGTTGGTGTAATGTTGATCAGCTCTTTGGTTTTTCTTCCGTATTTTCCTGCACAGACTCAAGACAAGTGTTGCGCAAATACAGAAATGATGCGATGCCATGAAATGCGGTTAATTTCCCTTAAAGTGTCGGTTTAAAAGTCTAGTACATGCAATCTCATATTTTGTGACAGATTTGCTAATATGTAGAATATGAATGCCGAACACTTCTAAATGTATGTAAAAGATGGGGAAATTGCCGGCTAAAATATACAATATTTTCGACTGATCAGCTCACAACGAGCTCGACACCAAAATACAAATATAATACATCATCATCCTCACACTGTCTCTAAGTCAAATACATACATGGTAGATGGAGAATACTAGATACAACAATGTACATACTGAAAAATAAACAGATACCGCACAAAACCCACCTATCAGCTAAAGAGCTAGTGCACCAACTATGGGGGTATCTGTGTCAAAAGATGCAACCGCAGCCTGCCGCGACTACTCCGAAGGGCAACCTGCAAACACTGTGGCACAACGGGGATGAGTTGCCAACTCGTGAATAGAGATAACATATAAAGGTAATCGCGAGTATGCACGTACTGCGCTACTCTATCATATGCCAACAGATGATATCAATATGTGATAAGAAGTATGTGCAATAATCATGCAAGTACTCTATCAGGTAATGTAACTAAAGGATGAGGTACAATTGTAAATGCTGAGCAGGGGCAATATAATATCTACACGGAAGGTCAACGTGGAATATGTAATCGGTGTCCATCAATGCACCTAGATCCCCACATAGCTCAGGCGCCGGCACTCTCATCGGCCCTCAAATCCTGTACATCTCTGAGAATCCCGAGTGCCCAACATCGGCACCCAAATATCATAAATACTCGTATCCAGCATCGACACGCAAATCCTCATCCATCGGGCCCCGTCAGTCCGGGTCAGCCCATGGGCTCCGTCTGCGGTATCGGCCCTCGGCTCCAGCAGTACGGATCACCCCGCATCCATCTATAGACTCTGATCAGTACCCTCCGGATAACTGTCAGGTCCAACCAATCACCGGTAGGTAGTAGTCCCTCTGCTTGGCTCACCGTCTACTGCACAGCGAAACCGTTCTCGCCCAAGGGTACCATACCGGGTCCACCATGTACCCGTAATCGGCCTCAACCAGCTCCTCGATTCGGGTTCACATATATCACTCTAGCACCGAGAAAACACATGGTGGACGCACCGAAATATCATATCAAGGGAACCGGGTTTTTTAAATGATTACATATTTGCAATAGCCACGGTTCCTAAATCCAGAAATCACATGTAATCCAAACCAAAATGCAAGTCAATGATCCGATATGATATGTGCGTCAAATATGAATATCATGTCAAGTCACATATAGATAAGCTACAATATGATGATCCGATGTGATATAGGCATCAAGTATGAATAGCATGTCAAGTCACATATAGATGATCTACAATATAATGATCCGATGTGATATAGGCATCAAGTATGAATAGCATGTCAAGTAACATATAGATGAGCTACAATATGATGATCTGATGTGATATAGGCATGAGGTATGAATAGCATGTCAAGTCACATATAGATGAGCTACAATATGATGATCCGATGTGGTATACTACAGTGTGAGTGTCATGGAAATTACTAACGGTGTGTGTGTAACATGCAGGATAGTGCTCGTGCAACATGGACCGTTAGTAATGGTGCGGCGTTCTATCAATTCTAGTTTATATCCAAAAAGCAGGGAATGCAGCATGCACTAAATAGTAGCCATGAATAGTCAATGTATACAATGGAAACCATAAGGTCCTATCAGCCCTGACGTAGAACGCCATGCGGGCGATATCCCTGTAGATGTGAAATCTACTCACCGTAGTCTCTCGCTAGGTATAGCCAACAACTTGTTTCCCCTTCTGCGCGGCGTCCGCCGTACTCGCCTGCGAACCTAGAATTACACATTATATCACACGTAAGCTTGAAGTCACACAAACGCGACACTAAAGCCGAACTAGTAACTCGTGTCGCGAACCAAGCGCTCGTGTGCGCGATACGTTAAAACGTGTGGTTACGCGCCTGAAACCACTCCGACGCGTCGCGATACGCAGAAACCCTAAACCCACACACACGTATCACGCGTGTCGCGAAAGATTGAAAATACGGGAAAATAGGTAATCACCTCCAGATTTTGATACAGGAAAGATATTGTAAAACTATATATACCAAAACAACCCACATAGAAGTAGACACCCACACCCCAAACCCCAACACAAAGCACCCCCATCTAGCCGCAAATTGCGGCCAGAATGAATATTTCGGCGGCCCCAATTGGGAATTGGGCTCCCAGGTTTGGTGTGTGCACTCTATACCCCCCATACACGCTACAGTAACATCTAGTTTTACTCTGAAATGTCTCGGGTAGCAGCAGATCCTACAGGGCCTTATTTCTAGTTAAAATCCACACTTTTGCACTAAAATCAAACTTTAGGGTATTTTTGTGCAAACTGAAACAAAACTTGGCCTAAGATAGCTCTAATAACACATAATAGAGCTAACACAACTAACAAAACCCTAATCTAACATGTGAATCACAAATATCCTTAAATATCACCAAAAATGCACAAAAATGAGATTTTTACTAAAGAATACTACAAGTTTAAGGAAACGGAGTGCTAATATGAGTTAATACCTTCTAAGAATCTTGTAGAACACCAAAAGTTCCAGCTTCTCCTTCTAGTGTGCAGATTTGCTTCAAACACCTCAAAAAGCTCACTTTTCCTAAGGTTTTGTGAAGGAAATGTGTGGTTTCTGTGTAGGATTTGTGTAAAGATCAAAGAGATATGAAGAGGAGAAGAAAAGATGAAGAAAGGGGGAGGGTTTGCTGCTGGAATTCTCCAGAATTCTGGAGTGGGGAAAGAGAGAGAGAGAAGGGAAGAAAATGGGGTCAAAAGTCAACATTTCACCTAACCACCATGCTCATTTGTTTAATTGGATTTTGAATTATGAAAAAGGGTTTTGTTTAGGTTAAAATGGTGGGGAAAAATAACAACCATGCAACACAAGAAAGTGGTTAACATGCTACCAAAAACCCTAAGTCTCAAAAAGGGTAAGTGTGCAAGTGTGCACTAGCACAAGAAAATTCCCAATATGCAAACACTACTAAATGTGACTAATAATCCTAGGAACACATATATATAATAACACGTACGATCACTAATTATCACGAAAGAAATTCAAAAGGAAATCCAAAGTGTTACACCAAAACCCACAAACACGTATCACGCGTGTCACGAAACAGTAAAAATACGGGAAATAGGGTATTCCACTACAGATTTTGATACAGAACAGATATTATAAATATATATATACCAAAACACTCCACATAGATGCAGACTCCAGTGGCCCAACCCCCAACCCCCAACTCACCTATCTGGCCGCAAACCCCCAACCCCCAACTCACCTATCTGGCCGCAAATTGCGGCCAGAACTAATATTCCGGCGGCCTGGGTAGGGAGAGGGACTCCCAGGTTTTGTGTGTGCACTCTATACCCCCTATACATGCTACAGTAAATCCAAAATCGTTCTGAAATAACCCGGGCACAAGAAGATCTAACAGAATCCAAAATCTAATTAAAAATCACATTTTTACACTAAAAAGGTACTTTATGGTATTTTTGTGCAAACCTGAAGCAAAACCTGGTTTAAATAGCTCTAAAAACACTTAAAAGAGTTAACTAAACTATGAGAACACCAATCTAACATATGCTTCACAATTATCCTTCAATATCACTAATAATGCACAAAAAACATGTTTTTTAGTTAAGATACTACAAGATATGGAGAAAGGGTGTTAACTATGAGCTAATACCTCCTAAAGACCTTATGAAACACCAAGAGTTCCAGCTCCCTCCTCAAGTATGTAGAATTGCTCCCAAACACCTCAAAAGGCCCCTTTTTCCCATGGTTTTGTGAAGGAAAAGTGTTATTTTTGTGTAGGGTTTGGTTTTGGATTCAAGGGGAAATGAAAGATGAAGGAAAAATGGTGTTGTTGCTGCAGGAATTCTGCTGGAGCTCAGAAGAGAGCAAGAGAAAAGGAGAGAGAGAGAAATGGTCATAAAAGTCACTTCCTACCTAACCCCCATGCTTCATATTTTAATTGAAATTTTGAATTTTAAAAAGAGTTTTTGACTTGGAAAAAAGGTGGGGATAACAATGAACCATGAAACATAGAATGGTTAACATGCTAACACTTAAAACCTAAGTCACAAAATGCTAAGTGTGCAAGTGTACACTACACAAAAATTTTCCCAATTAGGATAATACGATTAAAAATAATTAATAACCCTAGAATTATATATATATAAATATATATCTAAACACTTCACAACACAAATTATTACTAGCCAAGAAGGAAAAGATAAGATATCCGTTTTTGAAAATCACGCACACTTGCTAAATAACGCGAAAACATCCTAACGAATTTCAAGGCGTTACAGGTTCTTTCTCTTGAGCATGCCATCTTCCTCTCACCATTTTATGCTTCGCTCCTCTCTTGAGTTTCATGGTTTCCTCCACCTTCATCTTCCACCTCCTCTCAACCCTCTCATGTGTTGAGAATCATGAGATGAGGTGAGTTGAGATAAATTAACACTTTGATCACTCACTACATCCTAGGCTTTCTAGATTAGCAACCTAGAAACCCTAGTTGCTTCATTTGCATTCATTATGTGAAGCTAAAGCTATGACTACATCCCTTGGGTGAATCATCTTTGACGGAGGAAGACCGGCGGCCAAATTCGTTCAAGCACGCCTCAAGGAGCTTAGGAAGGTGATGGAAGACCGAAGGACTTGGTTCTTTTGGTATAATCACTCTGACTCTTTAGTTTAGCTTCTTTAGTTTTCTAGTATAGGTTTATGGTTTAGATCTTGGGCGGGGTTTTGTTTGCGCCAAAATTTTTAAACACCAGTTTTTGTTCCGCATCGGCCACGGTGTCGGCGAAACCCAGCAGGTCAGTAGTACTCCCCTGGCAGGTTCATGGTCTACTCCACAATCTTCTTGCCCCGGGGTACCATACCGGGCCCCACCATGTACCCATAGACGGTTTCTACTCACTCCTCGAATCGGGTATGCTCATAACTCATAACCGAGAAAACTCATGGTGGACGCCTCAAATCACATCACGAGAAATCGCGTTTTTAAAATAATTCATAAATTTCCTTTGAAATATAACCGCGGTTCTCAAATCCAGAGATCTCATGAAAACAACATCTCAGTGCATGTAACCATAAAGTACAATATATGCAAACATAGAACAGTATTGTAAGCATCTCAAGTAGTATCATGTAACCATGTGATGTGATAATTACTGAACAATGATTGTACTTTTCAGTCAAGAGAAATACCATGATATAGCAGTTCTACTGTGCAAGTGGCATGGCAATTACCGAAGATGAATATGTGAGCAGACAAATTTGTGTAAGTGTAACATACGCATCATCGGTAATAGTGCAGGTGTACTAGTAGACAAAGCCATATACAGGTAAGTGCTGGGAACATAGTACGTATGTCACGGGGAATAATACAGTATAAACATGAACGGTAATAAGATATGTAACTACCCCTAGATACATCAAATATAACCCATTGTCCACTAAGGTGTTTAGCAGCAATGATTCTTCGAATTAAGACAAAACCATAAGTCGGCGATCCAGCCTCATAGTATCAAATGTGGCGCTATCATCGAACATCATCATCAAGTCATGAGTGCGGACCAATCATCTGGTATATCTTATCGCGTATGGTAATCCATCGTACGGTGTCATCAAACTGATTAAGGATCTATCGCCCTATAACATCATCTCATATTCTCATATACACATACATATATATATTAACCTCATATCATATCTATATCAATCTCACATCATATCTTATCAATCTCATAACATATCCTGGCATATGTATTTATGTATTCATATCGCCTCACATCCTTATATCAAGAATATCCGCTCATGTTATCTTATTTCATCATATTCTTATTCCATCATATCAATATATCAATCCAAGTCATCTTGTATTTATCATATCATCTCACACTAGATCTTTTGATCATATCCTTAAGTTCATAGCAGAGGTTTCTCCAAAATATAATCTATATATCGATTCTCCATTACTATGGTTGCGGGGGTGCTGTACGCCATCCACCCGACTTCCCCCATAGATATAGATCCACTCACCTACAATATCCTTGCTTATCCGAAGTCAATGAACATCTTGATCTCCTTCGTCGTCTCGGAATTCCACGCGAAGGTACCTACAATCAATACACATCCTAACGATATTAAAACCAAGTCCGAAAACCGATATGGATGCGAGGTGCTCATAGATTAGAACCTATAGCTCACGCATGCAAGAACAACCAAATAACCCTCAGCATTGACGTACGAACGTCCAACAACCATGACAAAACTCAAATACCAAAACCAAGTTTTCAGAAATCGGAACCCCGAAACCAGCAACATGGAAAATCACTCTCAGATTCTACCCTAGGTCAAATTAGGACATTTTGCATATAGGGTAGGTCTAAATATCAGATAAAGGAACCATGTGTAGGGTTATGCAGCACCGCCACTGGTTTTCGGTTGGCATCGACCATGCCGTTTTCAAAAAATTGCCGCGCTAAAGAACCCTATCCTAGAATCTTAACTAGAGAATTAGACGAAACTAGAATGTAAACATCTTTACATCTAAGTGAACAAGGAATACAACCTTTGTAGATCGATCCTTCACTTCAATAGCTCCGTGTAGTTGTCCATTCTCTCCAAGTAGTGAACTCCCGGACTCTAGAAAGGCTCCACAAGATGAAAGGAACAAGCTTGCTTGAAGTCTTCGAGGCCGAAGATGATCTACGTCGAGAAGACACTAACCCAAGCTACCTCTTCACAAAGTGATGAACTAGTGAAGAAACAACCCAAACTAAATGGCTAGTCTATAAGAACTAAATGGCTAGTCTAGAAGAGGTTGATGAAGTAGGAATTTTGCTCACATTAGAAATTATTTTCTCACTCATTTTCTTCACCTCTCAAAATCTAGAGAGCATGAGGAAGGAGATGAAGAAAAGCAACCATGGAAAAAACTAAGTGTAGAATGGCAATCATGGGTGAGTTAATATCATATACCAACTCCTTGTAGAGACTAAACCATGGCTAATCATAATGGTTGGGTTCATAATATCTCAAGTAAAACAAAATTAGTGGACTTGGTCAATGGTTCCACAAGCCTCCTCAAGCTTCAACCATGTGACTAATTTCCAACTAATTTGATTTACTTTAAATAAATAAAACCTTACATTATTATAATTATGGTGTGAGTCTTATACACCCATGTAGTATGTAGCAACAAGCATGACACAATAATATATATCACATATAAATTAAGTGTACACACACAAGTGAGAAAAAGAAATGCTTAAGTGAGCAAATATTAGTTAATGTAAATTAATATATCAAATAAATAATTATACATTAAATTATTAAATCAACACTTGATTTAATAATCCGGCTATATCACATATAAACGACTAATATCATATGTATTAACTTTATCGAATCAACACTTAATCCGATAACCCGACTATATCACATATAACCGACCGATATCACATATCGCGAGAATAGAATATGGTATCAAATACTCGTATTAATCTCGGTCCCGCACATATCACATATGTGCTCCTACTTCATTTCGCCTGAGCCAGGAAACCTCTGTATAGGACTCTAAAGACTCGTCAATACGCCGGCAGTAGGTGGTGATCATATCAGTCACCCACAAGCCGTCAGCGGTCTGCTAAACGTAACGGCCACTCGGGTATTGAGCGATTAGAAGATCAACAAGCAAGCCTACTCATACTCCTATGAATCCAATAAGTAACACTACCCTACAGTCCGGTCTCTTCGTCGGATATGGCGCATATCACAGCCTGGGGGTGGTAAACGTCAGACCCCAATAGCCTGATAAGCCATGCCGATATAAGGCCCATAACGGTTCGAGAAACTAATGATAACACTTAATAGTAAATCTCAGCAACCCTGGCCAGGGATTTCCTGTTATGGCTAATCAAGCATAGCGCAACATCAACCCCCAATACCGGGAGAGACGAAATCCCCTCCTATCGCTGATTGCCTCCATGTGACTCGGGACTGTACCAAAAAACCACCGTTTTGCACGATCTCTTAAACGTAGTAAGGTGGAAATCAAAGCACAGTGGGAATCACACAAGACTCTATGACGATCTCGGGTCGACAGACTAACCTATACCAGTGTCACCAGAGAACTGCTATCTAACGATAGGTATAGTACCATCTAGGAGTTCTCTGCGAGTCCATTCAGTGTACCGAGTCTCCACTGAGCACCCGAATACCTTCTCAGATTTCAAACATCAATGGATGTGGGATCATCCATCGCCCATCATATGGGTCAAGAAGCATATACACTAGTCTACTCTGGAATATCGATGCCCCGTCTCGATACTCCTATGACTAGGAACATTTGAAGGATGTACTTACCGATTACCTTTGCCCCACTAGTATGATCTGCATCAAAATCCCAGCAGTCAAGTACTCATCCTAAGGGCTGTAAGTCTATGTTACTGACCCCGGTAGTTTACGGGGAGGCGGAATAGGTAAAAATCAAATTTTTCATAGCAAGGTAACATAGATAACCCATAAGGATCTTTGCTAAACAATAACTAACAAACTAACTAGGAGTGTTAACTACTAGGTTAGATGATTATACCTCAAGCTTGAACTGCTTCTTCTCCTTGTAGTGAGCTCCTTGGAGTGGTTGTGGATGATGCCTCCTCACCGATTTCTTAACGTCAAAGAAGATCCACCCGAAGGTCTCTACCTTGAGCTCCAACTTCTATAATGAAGTAACTAGAGTGCTTGGTGTGCTAAACTAAGAACCCTAGAGTGAGTAGAGATGGATTTTGGTGGCATGATCTCAGCAACCCATGGTTCCCAACATATGAGACATATTGGACTTGAGAGAGGAAGAAGGAGAGGAGAGTGCTTAAGAGAGAGAATGTCTACTTGATAAATGAAGAGTGAGCTCTCATATTAGGAAAAAGAATAATAAGTTTTATTTAGAGAATTGTCATGGTTGATGTTGATTTGACGATTATCATGTCACATTTAATGCTAAGCAAAATATCTTTTGCTCAATGATTTTATGATTTAGCGTTTGCTTGCGCTTTCGAAAACTGAATCAAAGAATAATTTATAACCGCAATCAAGAACGGCATCGCTTGGTAGCTAGCCGGTGAGTACGGGTCGGTCCACAGGGATTTTGTGTATTCTCTAATTGTTCTAACGAGTTAATTCCGATTGTTGTCGGATCGATTATCACTAAAAGCCTAATTATCTAAACTAGGGAAATTAATTAAAAGTTATAACTAGGGCAGATAAATAAAATCTATAATAGGGCAGATAAATAAATTCTATACTGGGGCAGGAAAATAAATTTAACTAGGGCAAGAATTGAAATTATACTAGGGCAAGAATTGAAAACATACTCTAATTTGATGCACTCTTCATTCTTTACAGAAATTTATAGATCTGAATTTTAGATATAAAATGAGGCACAAGAAGAGGCATAACCTAAAAGAGGTTTTAGGGTTTCTATTTATAGAACATAGAAACCCTAAGGTTACAATCGATTCGCGTCTGCAATTACAAGTTTACCCCCTAAGAAAAGAACTAGTCAACGCACGCCAGCCGCCTCAAAATTTCTGCACCGACACGGGCTTCACATGGCCGCGGATCCGCGCCCAAAACACATGTTTGGCCGTGGATCCGCGGCCAAAAAGAGCGCTTATGGGCTTAATTTTCTAGGTATTCTTTTGTTGCATTTTTACTTCTATTTTCTTCAGTTGTTTTCTCGGATTGGCTTCAAGATTTCCACAGTTAATATAGTCGTGGACTTTTACCGCTTGCTTCGTAACGAAGTCTTGATCCTTGCACTGCCTTTGTTCTGTGTGAAATTGTCAATTGATCTTCGTTTAGTCTTCAAACTGTAGGCTTGATCAAGATTCTTCCATTTGTTGGTCGTAGTCTCACTTTTGTATCGTCTTTTTATCGTTTTCACTGTTTTTGTTCCGAGAACCTGTAACCTGCAACTATGTAGCAGACATGGGTCAAAAGCACCTGTTTATTTGTAAAATGAATAAGAATGGGGAACATAATAATGCAATATTCTGATACGAACAAATACCCCCAAACTTATCTTTTGCTCGTCCTCGAGCAAACCTAATTTTATTCTCGAAAAACACCTAGCCTCACTTTCGCAGGGAAACGCGATTACACTGAGCTCGTGCAACAAGCCGTTAAACCTCTAGGTGTCCCTAGTAGGAGGAGTGTTGTCTCTTGAGGGTTTTCAGCGGATACTACCCACAAAATCCTATCAATTCGGCCTATTAACTTTTATTCTCCAATTAGGTTTTCTAATAAGAAACTCTATTATCTTCGACTCGTAAATTATCCACCTGTATTTTTCACGCTTCCTTATCATTTAACTTAAGATTATATATGCTTTCGTAGATTTACTTAGCTTTTAGCATCTTTTGAGTTTTCCTTCTAAGGTTCCATCTCAACTTAGGAATTTTTATCATCTCTACTAAAGATATAAGTCCTATTCTTCATTCCTATCTCTCATCTAAACCCCAATCACATACCCCTACGTATGTGTATGCATCACCCCTACACTTGGAAATTCAATTCAAGCTCTTGTACTCTTGTCCATCGTCCAAAGTATTTTTAGTTGGTGAATTTTTAGATGAAATTGCCCACACATTATTCATGCGACCGTTGATACTTCTTGAGGTACCAACGACCGATTACAAAATGTGTTTGCACATTAAGGCGTTATTACTAGTCTTGTAATCCCTAAGGCTTTTAGCAGTGACTCCCAAACTAGTTGGTCTAAGGCACTACGTGATGAAGCACCCTCGCTAAATATTTTTATCTATTAATGCAGCCTTAAGTAATTACAAAAACCAGTGTTCATTTTATTATCACTTTATTCACACTTGTATTTTTATTTTCTTTTCCTTCATACTAAGGACTTTAGACAAGAGCATTTCAAGGTCTCCTCTACTATTCCAAGTTTCAAGGTGCGTGTTTGTGCAATTTGTAGGGTATATATTTGCAGAATTTAGACTTATGCTTAGGAATTATTTTTCAGACTTATATTTTAATAAAAATATCAATACTTTTCCCTTGTTTAAACTTAGACCAAGAAGTGAACTCGAAATTTGCCTATTTCTAAATAAACTTCAAAGACATATACATTCTACCGTTAAATTTTAAGAAAGGTTATTTTTAGGGTTTTTAATTTACTGAGTCTAAGGTCTAGTTGTTCATAGCTAGTTAACCAATTTGTCAAACTCAAGTTAATTAAGGCCAAAATTGAATGTTTTAATTTTTTTAATTTTTGAAAATTTTCATTTTTTATGGGTTTTAAAATAAGTATGCAAATGCAAAAATATACATATGAATGCGAAGGAATAAGGCTTACCGAGCATACCCCCAAACTTAAACATGACAGTGTCCTCACTGTCAGGCTACACCAAGAGGGTCAAAATGTCGGCACTCCCTTGTTTATTCTTTTTTTTTTACTGTTAAAAGAAAAACAATATATATATACAAAAAGGTCCCCCCCCAAACTTAAGTGAGGCAGTGTTTCCACTGTTTTAAGCATTATAGTTCAGAGTTAGGGAGGAGAAAAATCAAACTATACAGGGCATTACACAGGCCAAAGGTTAGCACCAACCATTCAAAAAATTTATCGTTATAATGGTAGGGTTGATGCAAGAATGGAGTGTAGAGAAAGGAGTTGAGAAACACACGAGACCGTATGGGAAGAAGAGTGGAATATGGTCTCGGTATATTCGGAGAAGAATGGCGGAAGAGAGAAAGAAGTGTAGTACGAACTTGAGGGCGTAAATCGAGTGAATAAATTAGCGCAAATTGTGATGACCGATGTGTTAAAAGAGATTGTGCTAATTTATCAACCCGTCGAGAAATGGGGTCAAATTCCTCACGATTCGCAAGAAAACATGGGTACATTGAACTTGGTAAACCATCCATTGGAAGCAGAAACTCGGCGGATTCTTGCGCCGTCGAAACGATGGAAAGGACGAAAGGGAGTGATTTAGGGATAGTCTTATTCTCACCTAAGTAATCTGTCTCGAACTCGAAGGATTCCATCAAGGGTTCGAAATGACTGTAAGCAACCGAGTCTGATGGTTCAACTAACTCATCTGAAAATTCAAAGGATTCAAACTCTGGCGATGAGTCTTCAAAATTGTCCGAAAAATTGAAACACTCGTAATCGATATCGGTTGTGAGAACTGTGTCAGATTCAAGGAAGAACGCACTAGTGGTGTCAAAACTGCTGTGATCGAACAGAAATTTTTCGAGCTCACAGTCCTCCTCCGTGATCGTTTGTGTGGTCGGAACGATGGAAAGGAGGGAGGGTGATTTAGGAAATATAATAGTTAAAGGTTCAGGAGGATGAATTTTGAAAATCCGACACATCAAACAAAAATGGTTCATCCTCAATACTCTCCTCAATACTCTCCTCATAATTCTCCTCAAAAATTATCCCATCCATGCAATTATTATCAAAATCAAGACGCATATGAAGTTCGGGAGAAACATTTAATGACTCGGGATGATGAATTGGAGATAAAATTTCAGTCAAATCTACTGATTCATCATCCAAAATATTCCCGGCGTCAATATCCTTAATCAAGTGAAAATCTATTTTTTCGGACACCTCATCAAAAGAATGGATATTTATCAATTCAGGTTCTAGAGTGGAGGTGTAGAGTTCAAAAGGATTATGTGTGGTTTCACTCGAAAGGGACTCTTCACAATCTAGAAAATCAAGCACTACAAAGTCGCACAACTCATTAAATGTTTTATTTTCAACTGATGAATCATTTAGAACACTTGATAGATATTCAAAACCTGAGTTGTGGGATTCAATTGGTGATGGGTAGGTTTGATTTGGAAGGGTATTTAGCTCACTTTCTCCACTCAAATTCTCGATCTGTCCAACCGCCTCATCATACATTGGAAGATTTGGAGCTAGTTGGAAACTAGCTACCGGATCATTAGGTTGCATAAGGGCGGCAATGGACGCATTCACATTCCTTATCATTTGGTTTGTCTCTACCATATAGGCTTCCAACGACTGTTCCAAACTAGACATGGGTTGTTAAGGTGTTTCAGTAAAAGATTCAAAGTTGCTTGGATTCTGGAAACTCCCAAATGGCTGTGTAGAAGCAATATCTAGGGAAGGTGTGAAAGTTGGGTAGGACTGGTAGGAATTGAATGGTTGGACAGAATTAAGATCAACATTTGGATAAAAAGGTGAATGGACTTGTTGATCCCTAGAACTGGATGTGTGGAGAGGAGTGAAAGATCGGCTGCGAGATTGTTCAATATACTCAGCAATAGACATGGGTTTTGGAGTTACAATAGGACTTGAAAAAGGAATATCAACGTAAGAAGGTGGTGAAGCTTGAATTGGTTGATACCAAGTGGATTGCGGAGTCCAACTGTTTCTCCTAGACGTTTCTATTCGATCTTTCAAAGAAATTTTGGGCATGGAGGGGTCGTCCGTAAATCGACCAAAACAATTCGCGTATGAAGCAATGTTTGGTTCAGGATACCAAAGTTCGGCTAGAGTTTTATGAGGTGGGGTACCCATAATGTAAGAAAGGGGAAGAAAAAGAATGTGGAGTGCACCGATTTCTTAGCAACAAGTGGCAAATTATTATAAAAAATTTCATTTTTCCTTTTTGTGTTTTTTTCTATGTGGAGCTTATTGCAAAAAGATTTTCGATAAAAGGCTTAGACACACGTTCAATCAACCACAAATGCACAATCAGGCATAGATCTAGGGTCACCTAGGTCAGCTAGACAGCTCCTAACTGTTCCAAAGGTCAAGTAGTAGGACCTCAAACCTCTTCTTCACCGCCAATTGCGGCCAGGTAAGTGCCAGGTGAGTGGGAGGCTCTCCACTACAAGTAGTATCCCTAATTAAGTAACCACTCGCCTTAGACACACTTGCCTAGACACCACAAAGTCAGGTTAGGATAAACGGTCGATGCCTACAACTAGTCCTCTGTCCTATTGAGCGCGAAGTCCTTAGGGCTGAGTCTAATCTTTTTTAATTAAGAGATCGTCATTGCATATGCTTTATGTGATTTCTGGGGTCCTAGAAAGGGTAATGAAATCCCCACCCAATCTGATTGGTGTAAAAGCCCCTTAAAGTCAGATTAAATATGCAAAACAGTAAACAACCACTTGCAATAAAAAAATTTATAGCGCGGCGCAAAGTATCTTGCACAAGATCAATTATTAGAAGGGGGAGAGATTTTTAGCGCAAAGAATCCTGCAGGCAAATTTACAGAGGAGATATCAGGGGTTGCAGAGGAAGGAGGAAGAAAACTTACAGTGAATTTTTTTTCACCGCGCTTCCGCCGCCAAAGTAGTGCTACCGCAGCGGTTCCGTGGCATTATTTTTTTGTTTTGATGATGTCACTTCCCCGCAGCGGTTCTGCGGTCAAAAGTGGGTCAACGCGGCGGTTCCGCGGTTGACTTGGCGGTTCGATTCCTGAGATTTCTTCTGCTCCTCTGTTATGATTTTCCTCTGTCGTTCAGATCTACCGTTTTCTGTTTTGCTTTCTGTATTTTTCCAGATCTGAGTTTGTTCTTCGATTCAGCAAAATTCAAACAAAAATATCCTTCACAAAATAACAAGATTTTTTTAAGATTTTTTATTTTTCAGTTTTTTTATGATTTTTCAATTTACATTAACCCGAAATTACAAAAAGTGAATAACAACGCCATACACGGCAACGACGCCATTTGATTTAAATGATTTAGCGTGTGCTTGCGCTTTCGAAAGATGAATCAAAGAAAAATTTATAACCGCAATCAAGAACGGCGTCGCTTGGTAGCTAGCCGGTGAGTACGGGTCGGTCCCCAGGGATTTTGTGTATTCCCTAATTGTTCTAACGAGTTAATTCTGATTGTTGTCGGATCGATTATCACTAAAAACCTAAATATCTAAACTAGGGTAATTAATTAAAAGTTATAACTATGGCAGATAAATAAAATCTATACTAGGGCAGATAAATAAAATCTATACTAGGCTAGGAAAATAAATTTAACTTGGGCAAGAATTGAAATTATACTACGGCAAGAATTGAAAACTTACTCTAATTTGATGCACCATTCATTCTTTATATAAATTTACAGATCTGAATTTTAGATATAAAATGAGGCACAAGAAGAGGCATAACCTAAAAGAGGTTTTAGGGTTTTCTATTTATAGAACATAGAAACCTTAGGGTTACAATCGATTCACGTCTGCAATTAAAAGTTTACCCCCTAAGAAAAGAACTAGTCAAAATTTGATTGAATGTAGTTTAACGTATGCGCTTTTAAAAAGATGAATCAAAAATAATTATAACCGCAATCAAGAACGGCGTCGCTTGGTAGCTAGCCGGTGAGTACGGGTCAGTCTACAAGGATTTTGTGTATTTTCTAATTGTTCAAACTAGTTAATTCCGATTGTTGTCGGATCGATTATCACTAAAAACCTAATTATCTAAACTAGGGCAATTAATTAAAACTTATAACTAGGGCAGATAAATAAAATCTATACTAGGGCAGATAAATAAAATCTATACTGGGGCAGGAAAATAAATTTAACTAGGGCAAGAATTGAAATTATACTAGGGCAAGAATTGAAAACTTTCTCTAATTTGATGCACTCTTCATTCTTTACAGAAATTTACAGATCTGAATTTTAGATATAAAATGAAGCACAAGAAGAGGCATAACCTAAAAGAGCTTTTAGGGTTTCTATTTATAGAACATAGAAACCCTAGGGTTACAATCGATTCACGTCTGCAATTACAAGTTTACCCCCTAAGAAAAGAACTAGTCAACGCACGCCATCCGCCTCAAAATTTCTGCACCGACACGGGCTTCACATGGCCGCGGATCCGCGGCCAAAACCCATGTTTGGCCGCGGATCCGCGGCCAAAAAGAGGGCTTATGGGCTCAATTTTCTATGTATTCTTCTGTTGCAGTTTTTCTTCTATTTTCTTCAGTTGTTTTCTCGGATTGGCTTCTAGATTTCTTCCAGATTTCCACAGTGAATATAGTCGTGGACTTTTACCGCTTGCTTCTTGACGAAGTCTTGAACCTTGCACTGCCTTTGTTCTTTGTGAAATCGTCCATTGATCTTCGTTTAGTCTTCAAACTGTAGGTTTGATCAAGAATCTTCCATTTGTTGGTCGTAGTCTCACTTTTGTATCTTCTTTTTTTTATAATCTTTTTCACTATTTTTGTTCCGAGAACCTGTAACCTGCAACTATGTAGCAGACATGGGTCAAAAGCACCTATTTATTTGTAAAATGAATAAGAATGGGGAATATAATAATGTAATATTATGATACGAACACTCAACAAAAAATATCTAAGTCAACAATGGTCAATATGGTCAAATGGTCAAACCAAATTAGCCATAACACAATTATCTCTAATAAAAATTAGTAATCAATTTCCTCCACCTCATAATGGTTTTAATCAAGTCAATGGTCAAAACCCTAATGAGGTGTCTCCTTCTCTGTCTCTATCAACTGTATATACATACCCGCATCCGTGTTCCAAAGAACACAAATACAATGAGACTGAACCAACCCAAAATCAAATCCTAGGATCTGGCTTAAACCAAAGCTCACTAGTATCAACTGCCCGAACACCAAACGCGCACAAGTACGTGTATGTGAACGAACCCCGTTGTAAAACCATACGACCTCTACTACGTTTCGCCCAAAGGTGAACAATCCTCTGTGTGGGACTCTAAAGAATCGACACTACTCTGGCAGTGGGTTTAACCACAGGCTGCAAGCGGTACTAGCTGTCCGTAACGGTCCCCAGGTAGATGTCAATAAGAAGGCCGATGAAGAAAACCCATCCGAACTCCTACCGAGCCTGAATGTGAAAATCTCCGTACAGTCCGGTCTGTTCGTCTTAGAGTATCGCATATCTCACCTAGGTGGGCGGTAAACGTCAGCCCCCTAATAGCGGTATAAGTCGTGTAGGAGTGTAGCCCAAAACACCCTGAGAAACTACTAGAGTACCTCCCAGTAAAACTCGCTTTCCCTGGCTAGGGACTTTGTGTAATGGCTCTCCAAACACAATGCGATATCAACCCCCAATACCGGAAGAGGCGAATCTTATCTAATCGCCACTGCCTCTAAGTGCTTCGGGACTGCACCCAACTACTACCTGTTTGCACGACTCAATAGAGCCGTGGTAGGGTAGTAATCCAAGAACAGTGGGAACACACTTGAGGCGAAGCAGCAGTGTCAAGTCAACGGATTATTCTGTAATCATGTCACCTAGGAACTGTTAACTGACGATAGGTATAGTACCAACCAACAGTTCCCGACGAGTCCTATCCAGTGTACTCGTAACCTAACGAGCACCTGCATACTATCTCCAGTACGACGTACTGATGGCTGTGGGACAGACCATCTCCTCTCCTGGGAGGAGAAGGGTATACACTAGTCTACTCTGGAGTATCGATGCCTTGTCTTGATAATCCTACGACTAGGGACCTGTATAAGGATGTGCTTATAGACTACCTAGCCCCCATTAGTGTGACTGCCATAACAATGCTGGTAGTCAAGAAAAATCCTAAAGGCTCTATCAATATGTATTAGTGATATGTTAAAAGAAACATACACACATATTAAAATAGATACAAACCAAGTAGCATACTACTATATCGAGCAAGACCGTCATAAATCCGTGTATATATCCCAAGCTTCCAAAATGTAATATGCAAACTAGTACTATACAATAATGGCCTATAAGGCATATCACACTAACAATCTCCCACTTTCACTAAAGCCATGTGCTGGCATATCGCAGACCTATCATCTCAAATAGCCTCTCAAACTGCGTCTGAGGGATAACCTTTGTGAATGGATCTGCAGTGTTGTCCTCTGTAGCAACCCTACGAACCTCGATCTCCCGGCTGTTAGTTATATGTATGCCCTAGAGGCCATTACTGTACATAGGATGTATATTGTAGTGGTTGCTGGGACATATATAGGGAGGACTTTCTTGCTCGACATGATAGTATGCTATCTGGTTACTCTTTACCTTAACGTGTATACTGATTGTCTCTCTGTTACATGTTGGTAAAGCCCTTAGGATGTGTACTTGACTACCTAGACTATGATGCGGATAATACTAGTGGGGACATGGTAGTCTATAAGTGCATCCTTCAAGGTCCCTAGTCGTGGGTGTATCGAGACGGGGCATCGATATACCAGAGTAGACTAGCGTATACCTTCTCGACCCATACAGATGGGCGATGGATGATCCCATATCCATTGGTGTTTGACATCAGAGGAGATATACGGGTGCTCAGTAGAGACTGGGTACACTGGACGGACTCGCCGAGAACTCCCAGATGGTATTATACCTTACGTCAGATGGCAGTTCTCTGGTGTCACTGGTACAGAGTAGTCTGTTGACCCGAGATCGTCATAGAGTCTTGTGTGGTTCCCACTGTGCTTTGATTTCCACCTTACCACGTCCAAGAGGCCATGAAAAACGGTGGCTTTTGGGTACAGTCCCGAATCACATGGAGGCAATGAGCGATAGGAGGGGATTCGTCTCTCCCGGTATAGGGAGTTGATGTTGCGCTGTGTACGATTGGCTATAACCGGAAATCCCTGGCCAGGGTTGCTAAGATTTACTGGTAAGTGTTACCAGTAGTTTCTCGAACTGTTATAGACCTTATATCGACACGACTTATCGAGCTATTGGGGTCTGACGTTTACCATCCCTAGGCGAGATATGCGACATATCAGACGATCAGACCGGACTGTACGGTAAGTGTTACTGGTTGGATTCACAGGAGTGTGAGCGGGCTAACTCGTCGATCTTCTGATCGCTCAATACCCGGGTGGCCGTTACGTTTAGCAGACCGCTTGCGGCTTGTGGGTGTTTGATATGATCATCATCTGCTGTCAGCGTATTGACGAGTCTTTAGAGTCCTACACAGAGGTTTCCTGGCTCAAGCGAAACGAAATAGGAGCGCATATGAGATATGTGCGGGATCGAGAATAATGCGTGTATATGATACCGTATTTCATTCTCGCGATGAATGTATCAATTGGTTGTATGCGATATAACCTAGTTATCGAATCAAGGGTTGATTCGATAAGACGATACATTGGATATTAGTCGGTTGTATGTGATATGACCGGATCGTTAAATCAAGTGTTGATTCAATGATTTAATGCATAATTATATATATTTGATATATTACTTTGCATTAACTAGTATTGGTTCACTTTAAATGGTTTTTCTCACTTGATGTACACAAGTTGTATATGTGATATACTTTTGTGCACAAGATTGTATCATGTTTGATGATACATGCTTATTTGGTTAAGTGTATAGAATTAAACAATGGTTAAGTTGATGATTAGGGTTTTGCTTTTTCATTTAATTATTTGTTTATTCATTTTGGATATTAATAAAAGCATAAAAAGAAAAGCAAAATGGTTTCTTTCTTTCTTTTCTTTCCTGAAGCTTATTGAAGCTTCATGAAGCTTTGACCAAGTGACCATTTTGTCTTGTTCTTTTAACCCTAACCATTCACATAACCTTAGTTAGTTCTCTACACTTGACCATGGTTTATTATATGATAAGTATTATTTTCTTTTAACTTATCATATTATTCTTTTCATCTTCTTCTTCTTCTTCACAAAAAGAAAAAGCTTGACCATCAATGGTGATTGATGAATAAGAGTGAGAAATCTAATTCTAAAGTGAACCCACTTCCTATTTCTTCATCCTCTACCTCTTGCCAAGTAGTATAGGGTGTTTCCTTCACAAGTTTTCATGGCTTAGTGATGGTGGAGCTTGATCTTGTGATGCCTCGATGTAGATCATCTTCGGCACGAAGCCGACGACCTAGCCCGCCCATTTCTCCGATCAAGCCGACGATTGATTCCGGGATTTGAGATGGACAGCGAGAGGATGCCTACGTGGAGCTAAGGAAGTGGAGAACCGGATCTACAAAGGTTGTAGCCTCTCTCTTTTAGTTAAATTGTTAGCTAGCTTCTCTTTTCGCCTAATCTCTAGTTAACGATCCGTAGTCTAGGGTTTCTCGACACCGTAAATTTTGAAATTGGCATGGTTGATGCCTTGTGAGACCTCATTAGAGTGCCTAGGATCCCTACACCGGCGATCCACGATCTTCCTGATCAGGTGATACCGCCTCAAGATGTGTCTGGACTTCTGATAGGACCTGGGTTCCTTTGCTAAAGCTATAGCCCCGTTGTTGTCACAATACAGAGGTATTGGATCAACAATGGACGGAACCACCTAAAGTTCTATTAAGAACTTCCTCATCCAGATTGCTTTTTTTGCGGCATCAGAAGCTACGATATACTCCGCTTCCATCGTCAAGTCAGCAACGGTTTCCTGTTTGGAACTCTTCCAACACACCGCTCCTCCATTGAGGGTAAAGACATAACCTGACATGGATTTGGAATCATCCTTGTCACTCTGGAAGCTGGAGTCAGGTACTTGAGAATGTTCTTTACCGCTATCCAGTGATTCTCCCCAGGGTTTGACTGATACTGTCTTACCACACTCAGTGCATAAGCTACATCTGGTCTGGTACACAACATTGCATACATTATAGAGCCTACCGGAGAAGCGTAGAGTATAATAGACATGCGATCCCTGTCCAAATCAGTCTTCGGAGACATCTCTTTGGAGAGGGTGATTCCGTGACAAGCCGGTAAATTACCGCGCTTTGAATCTTCCATTCTGAATCTTTTCAGTATGGTGTCGATGTACCTGGACTGCGAAAGTCTCAACATCCTTTTAGATCTATCACGATAGATCCGGATCCCCAGAATGTAAGAGGAATCACCCAGGTCTTTCATGGAGAACCTGTGTGACAAGAATCCAAGTGGGCGTGCAAAACGGTGGCTTTTGGGTACAGTCCAGAATCACATGGAGGCAATGAGCGATAGGAGGGGATTCGTCTCTCCCGGTATAGGGAGTTGATGTTGTGCTGTGTACGATTGTCTATAACCGGAAATCCCTGGCCACGGTTGCTGAGATTTACTGGTAAGTGTTACCAGTAGTTTCTCGAACTGTTATAGACCTCATATCGACACGACTTATCGAGCTATTGGGGTCTGACGTTTACCACCCATAGGCGAGATATGCGACATATCAGACGATCAGACCGGACTGTACGGTAAGTGTTACTAGTTGGATTCACTGGAGTGTGAGCGGGCTAGCTCATCGATCTTCTGATCGCTCAATACCCGGGTGGCCGTTACGTTTAGCAGACCGCTTGCGGCTTGTGGGTGTTTGATATGATCATCATCTGCTGCCGGCGTATTGACGAGTCTTTAGAGTCCTACACAGAGGTTTCCTGGCTCAAGCGAAACGAAATAGGAGCGCATATGAGATATGTGCGGGACCGAGAATAATGCGTGTATGTGATACCGTATTTCATTCTCGCGATGAATGTATCGATTGGTTGTATGCGATATAACCTAGTTATCGAATCAAGGGTTGATTCCATAAGACGATACATTGGATATTAGTCGGTTGTATGTGATATGACCGGATCGTTAAATCAAGTGTTGATTTAATGATTTAATGAATAATTATATATATTTGATATATTACTTTGCATTAACTAGTATTGGTTCACTTTAAATGGTTTTTCTCACTTGATGTACACAAGTTGTATATGTGATATACTTTTGTGCACAAGATTGTGATACATGCTTATTTGGTTAAGTGTATAGAATTAAACAATGGTTAAGTTGATGATTAGGGTTTTGCTTTTTCATTTAATTATTTGTTTATTCATTTTGGATATTAATAAAAGCATAAAAAGAAAAGCAAAATGGTTTCTTTCTTTCTTTTCTTTCCTGAAGCTTATTGAAGCTTCATGAAGCTTTGACCAAGTGACCATTTTGTCTTGTTCTTTTAACCCTAACCATTCACATAACCTTAGTTAGTTCTCTACACTTGACCATGGTTTATTATATGATAAGTATTATTTTCTTTTAACTTATCATATTATTCTTTTCATCTTCTTCTTCTTCTTCACAAGAAGAAAAAGCTTGACCATCAATGGTGATTGATGAATAAGAGTGAGAAATCTAATTCTAAAGTGAACCCACTTCCTATTTCTTCATCCTCTACCTCTTGGCAAGTAGTATAGGGCGTTTCCTTCACAAGTTTTCATGGCTTGGTGAAGGTGGAGCTTGATCTTGTGATGCCTCGACGTAGATCATCTTCGGCACGAAGCCGACGACTTAGCCCGCCCATTTCTCCGATCAAGCCGACGATTGAGTCCGGGATTCGAGATGGACAGCGAGAGGATGCCTACGTGGAGCTAAGGAAGTGGAGAACCGGATCTACAAAGGTTGTAGCCTCTCTCTTTTAGTTAAATTGTTAACTAGCTTCTCTTTTCGCCTAATCTCTAGTTAACGATCCGTAGTCTAGGGTTTCTCGGCACCGTAAATTTTGAAATTGGCATGGTTGATGCCTTGTGAGACCTCATTAGAGTGCCTATGATCCCTACAGTGGTATCAGAGCCTAGCTAGAGCCTTAGGCGAAGTGTAGACGACGTTTGAAATCCAAACGAATCGAAACCCTAATCCCAAACTTGCTCTCTGGACTTTTTCTAAAAACTGGGTTTTTTCCAGATTAAAAATGCTTAAAAAATTCAGCAGGGAATTCTAAGAATTACGATGCAAAATTTTCCAAGAGAAGAGTCCAATACGCGGCGGAACCGCGGCAGAAGCCTGGCTTCTGCGGCGGTTCCGCGGCAAGATGATGACGTCATCACTCTCTATTTGCACAGTAATTCCTATTTTAATATGCTGAGTTTTCTGGGAATTTTTAATATGCAGTCAACAGTTGAGTATTTTGGGGTTGTATTGGGAATCGCTGATTCGATCGGATTATCAAGTTTTGTCTATGTGTTTTTCCGGATAATTATTGAATATGTTAAAAAGTTCGACCGGATATAAATACCCAATTTTTTCCCTGTCGGGAAATTTCCAAGTGTTGGATTTTTCCGTAGTTTAACGACGTTCTAAGTAGTGCAAGTAACGCGATGGACCCTCTAGAAGACAACAAACCTTAACTCGATTATGTTACCATCTTGAACTGCCCTTTGAACCTTCGGGTTTGGGGCAGTACGGCGTGCCACATGTGAGGCGTTGGCTTGACCCTTCTACGGCTGGACCGTTGGTACTGAGGCACGAAATGAATGTTTTAAAACTTATTTCATGTGTTGAGATGTTTCGGGAAAATTTGGATGTCCGATTGTTCGATCGGAAAGTTTAACATTTTCTATTTATCCGGAATGTGATACAATAATTGGAATTCACAAGTAGTTATGAGATAACTAATATGAATGTTATAAACATAGCAGTTTAGTCTCACTTGATCGGTTGCCACGGAATTTTGATGTGATCAAAAGTCCGTCGCAATCACGTAGCGTACGCGGATACTCGCCGGGTAAACTTAATAGACAACCTCACCCCATAGCCCCGACCAAGTGACTGTAGGAGAACCCCGTCGCCGAAAGCATCCGTTCGGGTGCTCGCGGCAGCGGTGTTCCGCCTTGGTGCACTTCGTCGCCGGTATCGGGGGTACTGCCGTCTACTGAAGTTTGCGACGAGCATTCGATCAGGATGTCGGGAATCTTATTGAATTGCCCGACTTGATATTGAAAAGTGTTTTCGATTTTGAGACTAAAATGCGGTGTTTATAATTGTTAGGCATGTGATGTCTAAGTAATTCATTTGATTAGGCATGCGATGTCTAAAGGGTTTGCGGATTCCAACTGTTGTAGTTTTACACTTTCTTTTCTGTGACCGTAAGTGTAATATGTGATATCGCCGGTTTCGTTGCTATATGTCAACGACAATTGGGATGCGCATATTTACTTACGTTGATGACATGTGATGTTATGTGTTGCTGGATATGTTATATTGGATCGTCGTGTTTGAATAGCCGGGGTTTTTTATGTGAGATGAGTGTTTTTCATTTTCATTCATGTAAAAACTTGTATGTAATATTCTTTTATTTGGGGCACTTCCAGGTTGCGGAAGTTGTCACCTTTTGTATATTATTTACTTTTCTGCACTAGGATAGACCCAAGGAGGAGGGCACAAGTAACCGGGTTCTGGAGTCCAGTGGGAGACCAACTCGAGGAGTCGAGGCCGGGTCTCCTAACTCTAGAATTGGTAGGGTTGCTTGCCGCTCTCGTAGGGGTCTAGGGGTGTGGGTTTGGCTATTCATCGCGACCGTGGAATCCGTGTTTTATACCGGCTCGTATTGAAAACACGGACGTCCTAGTATATCCAATATTTCATATGATTCTTCTGCTGCGATATCTGTGATGTGATCCTGTGATGTTATGTGATAGATACAGTATATAGTATATATGATATATTATATAGACGTTACTTATGTTTTACACCCGCGCTAGCCCTCCCCCGCTCTGCCGTTAGTTACCTAACCTAACGGTGCACGAAGGGACATCGAGGCGAATGCGGATGGCATAAGTGTACGTCGTATTTATCTGTGATGTTTAGGTATTTAAATGATGGGACTTCATTAATGAGATTAATGAAATAAAAGAAACCTAAGATGTTGTAGAATCGAATTTCAAAATAAAACAGGTAGCTACAGTTCTTACTTTGCACAGCGGTATATATGATATATCCTGCACCTTATTCGATAAGGAAAGGACCGAGATCCCTTCACCGGGAGTGGCTCCTTTAGCAATAACTGGCAGATGCTACACACTCGGTTTGTCTTTTGATTGCTTTTAAGAGTTTTTGCTTTGCACAGTGATATATATGATATATCCCGCACCTCATTCGACGAGGAAAGGACCGACGATCCCTTCACCGGGAGTTACTCCTTTAGCAAAACTAGAAAAGCCTCAAAAACACTCCATTTCAAAATTCATTCGATCCTACAACGATATGAAGTTCATTACGCAATAGGTTTTCGGAAAAACCTGTCGTAGCCCTCCGTCATTTCAGATAAGTACTAGTTAGTATTCGTGCTGAGGTAGTTTGGCCTCCGTCAAGGCGTAGTGTACGGTAGCTAATTAGTGCTTATCTGCTAGCATATGATGCGATTGGATTAGGGTATTCGTACGGCGTTGTTTGGCCTCCGTCAAGGGTCGTGCGGGTGGGTTTAATTCAATCAGGAAATGACGGGTTGAACTTGACTAGCGGACTATGGGTTGTTTGGCCTCCGTCAAGGTCATAGGACGCTAGGGGCAAAATATTATCGGGAATTTCAAGTGTTGAAATTTGCAATGAGATTGCATACCTTCTATGAGATAGTTGGATCCCGATACCCGCTGCGAGTAAGAGTTACTCCTGGGAGAGTTTTACGCATTACAATTAGCCGATCAAGTAGGTGTCTAGAAAGGTGTCAACGAGGTTACGCCTCTGGGAAAACGAGGTTTACATTAATTAGGTTCGTGCGAAAGCACGGGGGACCTCCCTCAAAGTACCGACACTGGCCTGGCTGAAAGATTGGCGAACTTGTAGTGTGTAATTAATCCCAGCTAGTCTTTCCTTTTAGGGTTTAAAGGAAGATTTGATAAAAGCAGTGGGAGCCATCCTGATTAGATAAAATAATAACCAATCTATTCTTGCAAGAGCGCACGCTGAGTGTTTTCTTCTCTCTCTCTCCAGGTAGCGACCATATCACGCCTTAATCAAGATAATAATACGGAATTTTGACCGAACCCGCTTGTTTTACTGAGATGGGGAACGTTGGTCCCGCTCCAACTTATAATAGTTATAAGACAGAGCAGGAAATTGGGGAATACCAGATTTCCCGTGCCGCCCAAACGAAGAAAGTGCATATGATGCATCATCTTCGGGTGTGTTCATTATACAGAACTGTTTCTCAATGTCCTTTACGTTCTGGGTATATGATACTGGATCAGGATCCCAGATATGTAATCTGTTACATAGGGCTACAGAAAGGTAGAGAACTGAGAACGGGTGATAAGTTTCATGAGGCAGAAAACAGGGCAAGAGTTGCAGCCAAGTCTGTCGGTCACTGTCACCCTGTATTATCAATACATTGATTCTGAACGAATGTTATTAGATACCGAACCCGATATACAAAATCATATCACTCTCTTTATTAGTAAAGAAATGATAAAATTTTGTATTGTTGGATAATGTTTTGAACATTTCCTATATCAAAAGTTGATCGGTTCAGGCACGTTATCTAAAAGCATTAATGTTCTAAATCAAACTACAGTTCTTAGTATACAGAACACACAAGAGGAAGAGTTCAGAAATGAACGATTCCTTCTTGAGGTATTGTAGACTAGGTCAGATCAATGTGACCCGACTTGCTAGAGTTACATAAAGATGCATATTTAAATTAGTTTGAATTTACATCTTTGTGAAACTCGCCAGTCATGTCACAAAGATAAGATGACCAAAGCTCCGTTTACTGGAAACAGAGAAAGAGTTGGTAACTCTTGGGATGATACATGTTGATGTATAAAGGTCCCCTGTCTACACATGCCAAGTACGGTTCTTTGTACTTCATTACATTCTCTGATAATCTCTCAAGATTCAGACATATGTTCCTGTTGAAACACAAGTCCGAGCCTTTTGAGATATTCACAGAATATAAGTTAGAAGTAGAGAACCAATAAGGGGTATAAGTATTATGTCCTTTGATGAGATCAAGGAGGAGAATACTTGAGCACGGAATTCTTGGACTATTCTAAAGGAGAATGAGATTCTCTCTCAGCATTACTCCTCCGTGTACACCATAGCACGATGGTCTATCGGGGCGGAGCAGATACACCCTATTTGATATGGTGTGCTCTATGATGAGTACTACTGAGTTACCTTTTTCCTATTGGGTGTTATGCACTTGAGAAGTTGCATACCTATTGAATAGGGTTCCAATCAAATCAGCAGCCTACCGCTTCATATGTGATATGGAAAGGGAAGAGCCCATCTCTTAAGTCAGTTAAGATTTGGGGTTGTCCGGCCTATGTATAAAAGCAAAATCCGGACAAGCTCGAGGCAAGGTCAGTTATGTACAACCGGAAAGGTTCCAGCTATACAAATTGCAGCTGATGATTTGGTAGAACCAAAGGATTCAATAGTAACCTAGAAACCCCAGCCTCTCCGCCGATCTAGTAGGGTTCCTCACCCACCTGAGAGTTACTTCGGTTTCTCTATGACAGTGGGAGCGAGGATTGCATCATGAGATGATGACCCAACTATTTTCGAGCTGGCCATCAGGAGTAAGACTCTGTAAGAATGGCTGGATGCTTAGTGATCTGAGATGGATTCCATGTACACCAACAAAGTATGGACTTTGGTTGCTATATCTGAAAGGTTAAATCCCCATCAGGAGCAAGTATATCTTGAGAAGATTACTTGGTGTAGATGGAAAAGTTGAGACTTTCAAAGCTAGACTTGTTAAAGGTTTTAGTCATCGACCAGGCGTGGATAATGATGAAACCTTTTCCAGTACATATGCTTAAGTCCATCCAGATCCTACTTGCCACGGCTACATACCATGACTACGATATCTGGTGGTTGGGTGTCATGACAGCTTTTCTAAATGATGTTTTAGAAGAGGGAGTCTATAAGTACACAGCCAGAGGGCTTCGTAGACAGTGGGAGCAGCGGAAACGTATGCAAGATGCTTTATAGCATAAAGCAGGCATCGCGGAGTTGGAACATCTGTTTTGATGGATAAGTCAAAGAAGTTGACATCATCAAAATGGTAGATGAACCTTGTATAAACAAAAAGGTAGTAGGGAGTATTGTGACGATCCTCGTAGAGTACGTGGATGACATACTCTTGATAGGGAAGGAGTTTCTTATGCTACGCTCGATCAATCTCCGCTTATCACAATGATTCTCCACATAGGATCAAACTGATACCTACTAAATCCTGGGTTTTGGATCTATGAGATAGATCTAAATGGATATTAGGATACTCACTAGTTGTAGTGAGATGGTATCAGTTGATCCTGGGGAAATATCACTGGAAGTGTTCTAGGGTGATAAAGACGCTGAATGTCAGTCACAGGCATTGTCTTTACCCTCTATCGAGGGACGGTATGTTGGAAGAGTTCCAAGCTAGATACCGTGACATACTAGACGATAAAGGCACGATACATCGCTACTAAAGTTGCTACCAAGGAGGAAGTCTGGGTGTATAATGGTTCATGAGATGAACTTCGTTCCTCCCATTGTGTGACAATGGAGTTGTGGCTTTTGCCCAGGAACCCCGGTCCCATCAGTGACTCAGACATGTTCTAAGGCAGTATCACCTGATCATGGAGATGGTTGATCTCCAGGCTGATCGAGGTTAGGAGAGCAGACTCAGAGGACAACACGGCGGATCCACTCACAAACGCCTATTCCCAGAGAGAGACTTTTATGGGATGGTTAAGTATGAGATACTACTATCACTGCTACAGATGGCCCTAGTGCAAGTGGGAGATTGTTAGTTATATGTATGCCCTAGAGGCCATTACTGTACATAGGATGTATATTGTAGTGGATGCTGGGACATATATAGGGATGACTTTCTTGTTCGACATGATAGTATACTATCTGGTTACTCTTTACCTTAACGTGTATACAGATTGTCTCTCTGTTACATGTTGGTAAAGCCCTTAGGATGTGTACTTGACTACCTAGACTATGATGCGGATCATACTAGTGGGGACATGGTAATCTATAAGTGCATCCTTCAAGGTCCCTAGTCGTGGGTGTATCGAGACGGGGCATCGATATACCAGAGTAGACTAGCGTATATCTTCTCGACCCATACAGATGGGCGATGGATGATCCCATATCCATTGGTGTTTGACATCAGAGGAGATATACGGGTGCTCAGTAAAGACTGGGTACACTGGACGGACTCGCCGAGAACTCCCAGATGGTATTATACCTTACGTCAGATGGCAGTTCTCTGGTGACACTGGTACAGAGTAGTCTGTTGACCCGAGATCGTCATAGAGTCTTGTGTGGTTCCCATTGTGCTTTGATTTCCACCTTACCACGTCCAAGTAGGCGTGCAAAACGGTGGCTTTTGGGTACAGTCCCGAATCACATGGAGGCAATGAGCGATAGGAGGGGATTCGTCTCTCCCGGTATAGGGAGTTGATGTTGCGCTGTGTACGATTGGCTATAACCGGAAATCCCTGGCCACGATTTCTGAGATTTACTGGTAAGTGTTACCAGTAGTTTCTCGAACTGTTATAGACCTCATATCGACACGACTTATCGAGCTATTGGAGTCTGACGTTTACCACCCATAGGCGAGATATGCGACATATCAGACGATCAGACCGGACTGTACGGTAAGTGTTACTAGTTGGATTCACAGGAGTGTGAGCGGGCTAGCTCGTCGATCTTCTGATCGCTCAATACCCGGGTGGCCGTTACGTTTAGCAGACCGCTTGCGGCTTGTGGGTGTTTGATATGATCATCATCTGCTGCCGGCGTATTGACGAGTCTTTAGAGTCCTACACAGAGGTTTCCTGGCTCAAGCGAAACGAAATAGGAGTGCATATGAGATATGTGCGGGACCGAGAATAATGCGTGTATGCGATACCGTATTTCATTCTCGCGATGAATGTATCAATTGGTTGTATGCGATATAACCTAGTTATCGAATCAAGGGTTGATTCGATAAGACGATACATTGGATATTAGTCGGTTGTATGTGATATGACCGGATCGTTAAATCAAGTGTTGATTTAATGATTTAATGAATAATTATATATATTTGATATATTACTTTGCATTAACTAGTATTGGTTCACTTTAAATGGTTTTTCTCACTTGATGTACACAAGTTGTATATGTGATATACTTTTGTGCACAAGATTGTATCATGTTTGATGATACATGCTTATTTAGTTAAGTGTATAGAATTAAACAATGGTTAAGTTGATGATTAGGGTTTTGCTTTTTCATTTAATTATTTGTTTATTCATTTTGGATATTAATAAAAGCATAAAAAGAAAAGCAAAATGGTTTCTTTCTTTCTTTTCTTTCCTGAAGCTTATTGATGCTTCATGAAGCTTTGACCAAGTGACCATTTTGTCTTGTTCTTTTAACCCTAACCATTCACATAACCTTAGTTAGTTCTCTACACTTGACCATGGTTTATTATATGATAAGTATTTTTTTCTTTTAACTTATCATATTATTCTTTTCATCTTCTTCTTCTTCTTCACAAGAAGAAAAAGCTTGACCATCAATGGTGATTGATGAATAAGAGTGAGAAATCTAATTCTAAAGTGAACCCACTTCCTATTTCTTCATCCTCTACCTCTTGCCAAGTAGTATAGGGTGTTTCCTTCACAAGTTTTCATGGCTTGGTGAAGGTGGAGATTGATCTTGTGATGCCTCGACGTAGATCATCTTCGGCACGAAGCCGACGACCTAGCCCGCCCATTTCTCCGATCAAGCCGACGATTGATTCCAGGATTTGAGATGGACAGCGAGAGGATGCCTACGTGGAGCTAAGGAAGTGGAGAACCGGATCTACAAAGGTTGTAGCCTCTCTCTTTTAGTTAAATTGTTAGCTAGCTTCTCTTTTCGCCTAATCTCTAGTTAACGATCCGTAGTCTAGGGTTTCTCGACACCGTAAATTTTGAAATTGGGATGGTTGATGCCTTGTGAGACCTCATTAGAGTGCCTAGGATCCCTACACCGGCGATACACGATCTTCCTGATCAGGTGATACCGCCTCAAGATGTGTCTGGACTTCTGATAGGACCTGGGTTCCTTTGCTAAAGCTATAGCCCCGTTGTTGTCACAATACAGAGGTATTGGATCAACAATGGACGGAACCACCTAATGTTCTATTAAGAACTTCCTCATCCAGATTGCTTTTTTTGCGGCATCAGAAGCTACGATATACTCCGCTTCCATCGTCAAGTCAGCAACGGTTTCCTGTTTGGAACTCTTCCAACACACCGCTCCTCCATTGAGGGTAAAGACATAACCTGACATGGATTTGGAATCATCCTTGTCACTCTGGAAGCTGGAGTCAGGTACTTGAGAATGTTCTTTACCGCTATCCAGTGATTCTCCCCAGGGTTTGACTGATATTGTCTTACCACACTCAGTGCATAAGCTACATCTGGTCTGGTACACAACATTGCATACATTATAGAGCCTACCGGAGAAGCGTAGGGTATAATAGACATGCGATCCCTTTCCAAATCAGTCTTGGGAGACATCTCTTTGGAGAGGGTGATTCCGTGACAAGCCGGTAAATTACCGCGCTTTGAATCTTCCATTCTGAATCTTTTCAGTATGGTGTCGATGTACCTGGACTGCGAAAGTCTGAACATCCTTTTAGATCTATCACGATAGATCCGGATCCCCAGAATGTAAGAGGAATCACCCAGGTCTTTCATGGAGAACCTGTGTGACAAGAATCCTTTGATAAATTGTAGCATAGGAATGTCATTTCCTATTAAGAGAATGTCATACACGTATAAGACGAGGAATACAACAGTTGGTGCTACAATCTTACTATAAATGCATGGCTCATTTGGATTTTTGATAAAGTCAAATTCTTTGACTGTCTCATAAAAACAGATGTTCCAACTCCGCGATGCCTGCTTTAGTCCATAGATGGACTTAAGCAAATTGCACACTTTCCCGCTGCTTCCATTCTGAATGAAACCCTCAGGCTGGTCCATATAGAGACACTCTTCTAAATTTCCATTTAGAAAAGCGGTTTTCACGTCCATCTGCCAAATCTCATAATCATGGAAGGCAACAATGGATCGGAGATACAAGCCACTGGTGTCAGTTGGATCACCTAAGATGTATACATGTGCTCATTGGGTTATGAGTACACCGGACAGGACTCGCCGGGAATCTGCTAGTTAGTATTATATCTATCGTCATATAGCAGTTCCCTGGTGACATGTGTACAGGTTAGTTCATCGACCTGAGGTCGTCATTTGTCTCATGTGAGTTCTCACTGTGCTTTGATTTCTACCCTACCACGGCTCAAAGGAGTCGTGCAAACAGGTAGCTTTTGGGTACAGTCCCGAGCCATATGGAGGCACGTGAGCGGATCGGCAGGGGATTCGTCCCTCCCGGTATTGGGGGCGAGGTCATGCTGTGTCTAGGAGAGCCATTACACAAAGTCCATGGCCATGGCAGGAGATTTACTGGTAGGTACTCCAGTAGTATCTCAGGGTGTTATTGGGCTACACTCCGACACGACTTATACTGCTATTGGGGGTCTGACGTTACTAGCCCCCTAGGCAGATATGCGATACTCATTGACGAACGGACCGGACTGTATATACATTGTCACTGTTAGGCTCAGTAGGGTTTTCGGAGGAGTTCGCTCATCGGTCTCCCTTGAGTTCGCTCCTCGGCCACCCTTGAGGTCAGTCCATGGGCAGCCGTTACGCATTGCTAGTGCCGCTGACGGTTTGTGGTTAAACCCACTGCCAGGGTACTGACGAGTCATTAGAGTCCCCCACAGACAGTTTCCCAAGTTCGGGCGAAACGTTGTAGAGGCCGTATGGTTTTATGGCAGGGTTCGGAAAATGCACGTGCGTTTACGCACGTGTTATTTTTCGGGCAGATAATACTGGTCGGCTTTGGATTAAGCCGGATCCGAGTATTATATTGAGTAGGTATAATATCTTTTTCTCAGTTGCATTTGTATTCGGTCGTAATACAAATGCGGGTATATTTATACTGTTTCGGGGTTATCCTGAAAGTCGTTTCAGGATCACTTTTGGAAGTTGCCAGTTTCCAGTTTTCTATCAGCCGTCTTTTAACATTCGGTTAAAGACGGATTTATCTTTTCTTCAGTTGAGGTGAGTCAGTGTTCTAGAAGATTCTAGATGAGGTGACTAGGCTAATTGGTGTTGTGTTCTAATTGGTTGCATTTATTACTTGATGAGGTGTTATTAGTGATTCATGCTTTGTTATTAAAGCTTCTTGTTTTCCTTAGGATATTTAGTGAGAAGCTTTTTGCTTAAGGTCACCACTTGCTCCTACACTCACCCTCCTCCTTCATAATGAGTGGAAGGCCTCCTCTCTCTCTCACACTCTCACTTGATTCATTTGTGAAAAGATTATGATAGCATTTGGGGTGCATGGAATTTTACAGTTTATTTCATTCCATCACCCGATTCCCTCGGCAACTTCATTTACCGATCGTCCACGGACTTGGACGAAGTGAGAAAAAGTCATCTACTCATTCTCTACATCATTCTTGGTCGTCTCTTTTAGGAAACTTGACGATCGAGTTGCCTCAAGTCAGAGGCGGGAGCCCGTTTAAAGAACCGATCATGTGGTGCCACCTCGACGAGGAGATCGGAGATCGACGAGATCGGAGCAGCCGCAACGGAGCGTGGGATGATGGTTGAAGAACGAAGGACTCGGATCGTTCGGTACAACCTTTCTACACTCTTTACTGTTTGTTAGTTTAGCAATAATGGCAGATCCGGGTTAAAGTATACGATAGCGCCAGTTAAAAAGTTTTGTTCCGCATTTTGGCGTCTGTAGACTGCCGGGACGCTAGCGTACACTTACAGTGGTATCAGAGCCTCACCATTTTGCTATACTAACTTGTGCTAACGCGTTTAAAACATCGATCGAACCGAAAAACAAAAATCGCAATTTCTTCACTTGACAGTTTCTGTTAATTTCAAAACTGGTCCAAATGTCATTTTGACCATACCAGAAAATCAAGCAGGCTTTTTTAGGAATACTGCAGAAATTCGACGAAGTAATCTTACTGTTCCGCCGCGCATCCGCGGCCCAAGCATGGGTTTGGCCGCGGATGCGCCGCAGGAAAGTCAAATCACTCTGCGCAATTTCTATAGTGCATTCTCTATTGCAAATTGGGATTTTTAGTATATATCGTTTTGGCCCAAGTTTTGTTACTGTTCACCAGTAAGCAGTGGGGCCCACTTTTTGATATTTGGTCTTTGGTCGATCGAAATTTAAACATGTTAGTTTACAGTGCTTACATTATATCTCTGACCGGGAATGTCATTTGATCGGTAAACCGCGTCTGATTGCTATAGTTCCTTTAGACGGGTTTGCGAACGTGACATTCGCGTTGATGTTCTGTGTTGTGCTGTGATATTGCGGATTTGTCGTGGTGGATAGCAGTGTGCAATGGTAATACAGTTTGAGTTTATTTGTACATTTGATATTGTGGGGCGAGCGTCCAACTTGTGGACAGCCGTCACTGCCTGTTGTATAATATTCTTTTGGGACACGACCAGGTTGCGGTCGATGTACCTATTGTACTATTTTTCATTACTGTACTAGGTTTTACCCCGCGACGGAGTGCACGGATAGCCTGGTTCGGGAAAGCAACGGGTCCGCATCTCATGGCTTTGAGAGGCAGAGGGGCCCCACTTCAGAATTGGCAGACTATTCACCGCACTCGTAGGGGGTACAGGTTGACCCAAGGAGGGGTGCTCAATTTACCGGATTCCGTGAAGTGCCGGGTGTTCCATTCACTATGCTGTGGGGACTACCTCGCTTCAGGTTTTGGCAGGTAACTTGCCGCACCCGTAGGGGTCTAGGTTTCATTGCACAGGCTATCCACACGACAGGGGAACGTCGAGTTTCAGCAGAGGCTCTGTGAAACTCGGGGATCCCAGATTATCTGTATTGTTCTGTGATGCTTATTACTTTTCTGTAATGTTGCATACTATCACGCCTTGAGCGATTATTGTATATTGGTTTATATACTATTAGATGTTGTATATGTTTTACACCCGCGCTAGTCCAGTCCCCGCTCTGTCGTTAGTTAAGTAACCTAACGGGTGATGACGGGACCCAGTGACGAATGCGGATGGCATATACGTACATTTTATTTTCGTTCTTTTCTGGTGTGATAGAATGATGGGACTGCGTTGATTCTGATCAATGCAAAGTAAAACAAACCTGTTTGAGTTGTTGGAACAATTTTAAAAAGGTGTTATTACAAAGACGTTTCTTTTTGTTATGCATAGCGGTATTCGGTGTGAATATCCAGCACCTCATTCGACGAGGCAAGGGCTGATATCCCTTCACCGGGAAAGACCCCTTGGACAGAAGTTTGCGTCAGAGTAATAACTTCACTATAGTCGATTACAAGTTGCTTTGCATAGCGGTATTCAGTGGAATATCCTGCACCTCAATCCATGAGGAAAGAGCCGAGATCCCTTCACCGGGAATGACCTCTTTAGCAAAAGGTTTTCGCCACTATATTTTTATAAAAAGCTATCAGGTTCCTTCAGCGATATCAAGTTCACTACGTTAAAGGTTTTTCGCCAAAAACCAGTCGTAGCCCTCCGTCGTTTCTTATGGATGGTCAGTAGTATTCAAGCTATGTTTGTTGGCTTTCGTCAAGGCATAGTGTTTGGTAGCTGTTGGGTATTCATTTGTTGCATAGATAGATGAGTTGGTTTGGGACAGTCGTATTACCTTGTTGGCTTTCGTCAAGGGTATGTACGGGTGGATTCAAATTAACAAGATAATGACGGGCAGAACTTGACATGTGACTTATGATTTGTTGACTTTCGCCAAGGTCATAAGAGCATGGGGCAAGAAAATGATATCGGGAGTTTCTAAAGAAACTGAAACTTGCCAAGTATGCGCATACCTTCTGGAGTATGAATAACGTGGATGCATTCCATCACGTTAACATGCGATGAGAGTTGGATCCCGATTCCCACTGATGAGTTGGTTTACTCTTCGGGTGATCCCGATTGATTCTTTTTTAGGTTTGGAGGAGAATTTGACAGGACAGTGGGAGGTTTCCAGATTATATAAAATGATGACCATTCTGATCTAGGTTAGAGTGCACGCAGAGTATTTCTTTTCTCTCTCTCTCTTTGGCAGCGACCTTTGACCGACCCTAGACTATGACTCAGTGACCAGGTTGACCGAACCTTCTTAAAATACTGGCTTTTAGATTGTCTGAGTTGCATAAGTCATTGCCACTCCTTCTTTTACCCTTTGAATTTCTCAGACCACCCGTATTACTACGGATATCCACTTCCATTGGATATATCCATCGTATGGTTATATACGAACTCGAAGGGACTTCTTCGGGGATGGATCCAGGTTCAGGAGAAATAGAATTGGTTTATTCAGTTGTCTTTTATTATCACCTTCTCTCTGGTTGCGAGAGCTCCTTGGTTTAGGAGAGTACACCTATTACGCTTATTGGATAGTCTTATTCCAAACCATAGGCTGGTGCCGAAAGGTAGGGAATGAAGAATACCGATTAGCCTAAGTAGGGTGTGCAGAAGGTAATATGTAAAGACAAAATAAAGGGATTAGAAAGAGGGCAAAGTAAATTGCGACTGATATCATTCACGACCAAAACCGCGTACTTCATCGCCACTCCTATTTCACCTTTAAAAGAATAAGGTATTATTCAGTTGTCTTTTATCATCACCTTCTCTCAGTTGCGAGTACTCCTTAGTTTAGGAGGGTACACCTATTATGCTTACTGGATAGTCTTCTTCCAAAACAATAGGCTGGTGCCGAACGGTAGGGAATGAAGAAAACCATTTAGCCTAACGATGGTGTACAGAAGGTAACGACTAAAGACAAATAAAGGGATTTGGAGAGACGTCAATAAAATATACGGTTGAAGTCATGAATTGGATTATGGAAGAGGCATTGCTATGAATACAAGGATACCCCTACGAAACATTTTCATGTTTCAGTGCATTGTTAAAGAAAAACTGTTTTTCCGATTAGACACTTACTCCAAGGGTATGTATTTACCAGGTTTCATTCTCATATCTGTATGGTTTTACAGATGATGAGTGGGAGTAAGATATTAGGAATTAGGTGATCATCCTCATTATATCGGAATTCGTTGTAATTGGTGATATTTGAGGAAATCGCCTGGGTACAGTTTTCCACCTACAACGCACAGGTTATGAGTTGTTCAACTCAGCGGACTTATACAGAGTATTGTATGTTGTCCAGTGTCCATCAGGACAAAGGGGTAGGTCCTCATACTATGTTCTGTTTACTTATAACTTCTCTAGTATTTAGACGAGTGTTTCGTAGAAATACAAGGTCTAAGTTCTGAGAAGTTGTGGGTATAAGAATAAAGTAGAGAACCAGGTGTCACAAGTATCGGGATTCTTCAAAGAGATCGAAGATGTAGATTCTTGTGATTGGTATTCAGATGATAGTGATGGTTTTGAGAAACGAGTTTTCTCTTTCAGGTTACTCATAATTGGATGGATTCCTAAGTTGAGTAATGCTGATTAGCCTCTTTCCATTAAGTTGATATGCACTGGAGACAGCTGCATGATTTGAATATGGTTCCAATTAAATAAGTGCCAAAGTTTCTGTATTGGATATAGAATGGATCGTACCTTAAAAGAAATTAAGGTACGGGGAGTTGTCCAGCTTATGCTTAAAACCAGACTCTGGATAACTCAGGGCACGTTTCTGTAATGGCTGTTTGTGGGTTGACCCTGGCTATGACGAGGGTTGATATTCTACCATTTGGAAGATCAATAGTGTTATTGTTCTTGACTCGTCACAGTTTTAGTAAAATGGATCTTTTTCAGAAAACAGTAGTGGGAGTATGGTAGAACTGGAAGTGATTCCAGAACCGCGAACGATTACGGAAAATTTAATAGGACCTATACATTCAATCAGGTTTGACATTCCAATAGCCACTCCGCAGATTTGGTGGGTAACCTCAGACACCCGAGAGGTACTTCGGTAGCCTCAAGGACGGTGACAGGGAGGTTCTTATCTACCAAGACTTGACACTACTGTTGTTCCAGGATATGAGACCCGGTAGGAGGGTTGTCGTAGTCAGTGGGAGCAGCGGAAGCATAGTGGGCAAGATGCTTATATCTATTTATAGACTTGAGCAGTTATAGCGGAGATAGATCATCTAATTTTGATGTGACAGTTATGGGTTTGACTTCAATCAGAATAGGGGATGAATCAGTTAAGAAGGTAGTAGGGTGTGATGTCATGGTATCAGGATGACATACACAAAGTAGGAAGTAAAATTCCTATACTACGATCGGTTGTACTGTGGTCGTCACACAGTTGTTTCTCCAGACAGGATATGGATATAATATTAGACATTCTGGTTTCTAGATCTATGGTTTTAGATCTGGATTTGGGTAGTTTCCCAATGTGGGTACTTTGACGATATTCTAATGGTTTTTGGAATAGTTGACTCCTAGCATGGTGGTGTACCTGCAGGTGATGGAGTCACCCTCTCTAAAGGTGTCGTATAGACTAAAGGGGAGAGGGATGTGCATGATTGGCAGATCACTTGCTTAGGCAATTGAGTCAATCATGAGATGTCAAGTACCACACCAAATGTTGGTTTTGCACTAGATGCAATGAGTTTGTATTAATCCAATCCTGGAGAAATATAAGGAAGCAGTTTTAGAACATAAGTACATGTTCTACGGATTTGATGACGGCAGCCTCCATCGGGAGACAGTTATCATTCCAGGCTTCAAAGGTGACATGGTTGATAGAGTGATTGTCAGAGTTATAGTTTTTTCCTCTGACGAAGAAGGACAGTATTATGGACAGGTGGTCCAAGAGGATACTATGGGAAGCAAGGTGCCCGATACTGATTAGGTTCAGTGATCGATTCAGTCTAAGAAGTTTGGATATGGAGTTCATTTATGAACTAAGGTCCCATCAGATATCCAGACATGTTCTAAGACAGGTATTACTCAATTCGGGAGATGGTTTTCTCCGCGAACTTGAGATTAAGAGAGATATAGAAAGATACTTCTAGGCGGATCCACTCACTGAGGCTATTTCTCGAACACAACAGTTTTACAAACGGGCTTTGTGAAACTGATTAGTAGAGGAGTTGGATGTTCGGTTTCACACGGGCTGTGAGTAGTCGACATTGCAATATTAGCCTTGAGTGCAAGTGGGAGATTGTTGGAGATAGTGCCCTCATAGTCAATTATTGGATCGCAGGTACGTGATTGCAATGATTGCGGAGGACCTATACCGGTAGGACAGTCTTACTCGAGATGATAGTATGCTATCTGGTTTGCCTTTATCAGTCGTGTACATGTTCAGGTGACTGATTGCATGTTACACTTTGATAGAGCCCTTAGGATCTTGCTTTACTACCAACAGTATGATGGCGATCATATACGTGAGAGTTGGGTAGTTTATATGCATATCCTTAATTGTGGTCCCTAGTCGTGGGAGTTTCGAGACAGGGCATCGATACTCCGGAGTAGACTAGTGTATACAGTCGAGACCCCGACAAGGGGCGGTGGCCGGTCTCATAAGCCACTGGTGTCAGTTGGATCACCTAAGATGTATACAGGTGCTCATTGGGTTATGAGTACACCGGACAGGACTCGCCGGGAATCTGCTAGTTAGTATTATATCAATCGTCAGATAGTAGTTCCCTGGTGACATGTGTACAGGTTAGTTCATCGACCTGAGGTCGTCATTTGTCTCATGTGAGTTCCCACTGTGCTTTGATTTCTACCCTACCACGGCTCAAAGGAGTCGTGCAAACAGGTAGCTTTTGGGTACAGTCCCGAGCCATATGGAGGCACGTGAGCGGATCGGCAGGGGATTCGTCCTTCCCGGTATTGGGGGTGAGGTCGTGCTGTGTCTAGGAGAGCCATTACACAAAGTCCATAGCCATGGCAGGAGATTTACTGGTAGGTACTCCAGTAGTATCTCAGGGTGTTATTGGGCTACACTCCGACACGACTTATACTGCTATTGGGGGTCTGACGTTACTAGCCCCCTAGGCAGATATGCGATACTCATTGACGAACGGACCGGACTGTATATACATTGTCACTGTTAGGCTCAGTAGGGTTTTCGGAGGAGTTCGCTCATCGGTCTCCCTTGAGTTCGCTCCTCGGCCACCCTTGAGGTCAGTCCATGGGCAGCCGTTACGCATTGCTAGTGCCGCTGACGGTTTGTGGTTAAACCCACTGCCAGGGTACTGACGAGTCATTAGAGTCCCCCACAGACAGTTTCCCAAGTTCGGGCGAAATGTTGTAGAGGCCGTATGGTTTTATGGCAGGGTTCGGAAAATGCACGTGCGTTTACGCACGTGTTATTTTTCGGGCAGATAATACTGGTCGGCTTTGGTTTAAGCCGGATCCGAGTATTATATTGAGTAGGTATAATATCTTTTTCTCAGTTGCATTTGTATTCGGTCGTAATACAAATGCGGGTATATTTATACTGTTTCGGGGTTATCCTGAAAGTCGTTTCAGGATCACTTTTGGAAGTTGCCAGTTTCCAGTTTTCTATCAGCCGTCTTTTAACATTCGATTAAAGACGGATTTATCTTTTCTTCAGTTGAGGTGAGTCAGTGTTCTAGAAGATTCTAGATGAGGTGACTAGGCTAATTGGTGTTGTGTTCTAATTGGTTGCATTTATTACTTGATGAGGTGTTATTAGTGATTCATGCTTTGTTATTAAAACTTCTTGTTTTCCTTAGGATATTTAGTGAGAAGCTTTTTGCTTAAGGTCACCACTTGCTCCTACACTCACCCTCCTCCTTCATAATGAGTGGAAGGCCTCCTCTCTCTCTCACACTCTCACTTGATTCATTTGTGAAAAGATTATGATAGAATTTGGGGTGCATGGAATTTTACAGTTTATTTCATTCCATCACCCGATTCCCTCGGCAACTTCATTTACCGATCGTCCACGGACTTGGACGAAGTGAGAAAAAGTCATCTACTCATTCTCTACATCATTCTTGGTCATCTCTTTTAGCAAACTTGACGATCGAGTTGCCTCAAGTCAGAGGCGGGAGCCCGTTTAAAGAACCGATCATGTGGTGCCACCTCGACGAGGAGATCGGAGATCGACGAGATCGGAGCAGCCGCAACGGAGCGTGGGATGATGGTTGAAGAACGAAGGACTCGGATCGTTCGGTACAACCTTTCTACACTCTTTACTGTTTGTTAGTTTAGCAATAATGGCAGATCCGGGTTAAAGTATACGATAGCGCCAGTTAAAAAGTTTTGTTCCGCATTTTGGCGTCTGTAGGCTGCCGGGGCGCTAGCGTACACTTACAAGTATGGCCGCAATTTGCGGCCAGATTGAAAAAATCTGCAGCCATGGTGCTGGGTTTGGGGCTTAGGTCTTGGTGGTAGCTTCCTAGGTGCCTGCACGACTCCCAGTAATTGCAAAATCATTTCTAGTGTCCCCGGGTTGCTCCAGATTCCAAAATACCATCACAATTCACACATTTATCCGATGTCGGGGTTTCTAAATCCGTGTTTTGGGTTTCTAAGCTCCGGTCCAGGTTAGTAAAAACACCACTAAGGTCTGTAGGCAGCCACTACACATCACCAATTTCAAACCAACACTCAAACCCTTTAAGGGTCTCCCAAGGTTCACTAAACATCACAATTTCACCTCTAAACTTGCATGAAAGGTAAAGTGAAGGAAATACTATGCTAAAGGTGATGAAATTACCTCACTTGGGCAACCCAAGAAAAACCCTAGCTCCTCAAGGTTGTCAAAATCTCAATTTTCTTGGTCCAATATGTAGAGGGTGTAGAAGGGATCAATTTTTGTGAAAGGGAATTAGGGTTTGGATCAAAGATTTGAGGTGATATCATGGGGTGAAGGTGGAGGGAACAGAAGAAGAAGAAGAAGAAGAAAATGATGGGGGAATTTTGAATGAGGCAGCCCCCCCTCTCTCTCGTCTCTTATTTCCACCCACTCTCTCTCAATATTACCCTTTTACTCTTTCTCTTCTTACCCTTTTCTTTTTATTTAAAACCCAAGTCACAAAATACCCAAAATAACACAAGAACACAACATGTAATCACCACATAACAAGACATGGTGCTCTGGCCACGAAAAACTGTAGAAATGCGGATTTGGCTTAATCGCGATTAGCAGTGCTCTAATCGGGTTTTTATCAAAACTGCATATAATAAATTTTAAAATTGCCAAATCCTTTGAATAAATTTTTAAATGAATAAAACATTTTAATTTTAATTTATTTCTCTATTATTGATATATATTTATACCCTTTTTCGAAAACCCCAATTTCGCAAATCGGCGGTTTTCGGGAAAAATATTATTTTAATATTAAATTCCAAAAATAATATTTTATATTTTTTTTGAAATGTTACAATCTTCCCTCCTTAAATAAATTCGGTCCCCGAATTTAAATTTAAACCCCCAAAATCTAAAACATTTCAATAATCGGCTCAAATCAACAGGGCTCTGAAATCATGGAAAACGCAGAAATAACACAGCGCGTCAAGTGCGCATAAAAACGAGTACAAAACTCAAAATCGAACTCCATCAAGCGTCACGCAAATCATCGGATTCGTACGCATATCCTCGGAGTTACAATAGAGATACAGATCTCGAAATACACTACTAAAATTCAATATACACCAGTCAAATACTATAATACGTGTATAGCACGGATCTTTGAAAACTCCAAAATCTGAATAAAATGCATGAAAAATCTTATCTAAGTCGCCGCGGGAATGCGTAACTCACGGCATAACTGACGGACTCTCATTTTAAAATAATAATATATATCCATATATGTTTCTTAAATACACGTTCCGTCGTTTTCAAAATATCCCAAAAGGTTTTCCTTTATAAACGTTCGTGTCGCTCACGGACACGTAGGAAATAACGAGACTATAGCTCTTTTTCAAAAACCATTTGGTAAACTTTTAATGCATGTAAAATACTCGGGTACTGTCCTCGGATCAGTCATGTTCGGCTACTACATAACATAGTGACTATCATGAAAACAAAGTGCTCAAAAGCAAAATCAGCCTCAAAAGGCCTATCTAACCATCACGTGCGTCTGGTGCGCACGGAAATCAAATCCAAATACACGTGCCACAACATGTACAAAAGCAAAACTAAGTGCAACGGGTGTGCACAAAAGCATCTGTCCACTGCAACTGGCGTGCACGACAACAATATCAAGTGCATCTAAAATGCACTAAAATCTCAATCCAGTGCATTCGGTGTGCACAGAATCACATCTCATATCATGCGCCCAACATACGCGAAAATCCAAATCAGTGCATATGTCCCACACGAATGAAATTGCATCCAATATGCACAGAAGAAATCTAAATCAAGAGCATCCAACATGCACGAGTAAAATCTCACTCAAGTGCATCCGATGCGCAATAAAATCCAAAATCAAGCGCCTAATATGCGCAAAAATCCAACCAAAGCGCGACGGGTCCGTAAAAGCATATAGTGCAGTAGTATTCACGAAAACGAACGGCAAGTGCCAATGCGCACGAAAATACAAATCTGATAAAACGAATGCTCAAGGATATAAATCGGGTGCAACCAAGGTACGGAGTATAAATCCAGTGCGACAAACGCATATATACCCGTCCGGTGCAATAAATGCACGAAATGCAATCTAGTGCAACCAATGTGCGAAATACGAATCTGTTGCAGATAGTGCCCTCAGAGTCAATTAATGGATCACAGGCACGTGATTGCAACGATTGAGGGAGGACCTATCCCAGGAGGACAGTCTTACTCGAGATGATAGTATGCTATCTGGTTTATCTTTATCATCGTGTACTGCTTTAGGTGACCTGACATGTCGCTATTACACGTTGATAGAGCCCCTAGGATTCTTGCTTGACTACCTGCAGTATGATGGCGATCATATACGTGGGAGCTGGTAGTCTATAAGCATATCCTTAAAAGGTCCCTAGTCCTGGGAGTTTCGAGACAGGGCATCGATTCTCCAGAGTAGACTAGTGTATACAGTCGAGACCCCGACGAGGGGCGGTGGCCGGTCTCACAAGCCACTGGTGTAAGTTGGTTCACCTAAGATGTATAAGGTGCTCATTGGGTTATGAGTACACCGGACAGGACTCGCCGGGAACCTGCTAGTTGGGATTATACCAGACGTCAGATAGCAGTTCCCTGGTGACATGTGTACAGGTTAGTTCATCGACCTGGGGATCGTCATTTGTCTCGTGTGAGTTCCCACTGTACTTTGATTACTACCCTACCACGGCTCAAAGGAGTCATGCAAACAGGTTTTAGTTGGGTACAGTCCCGAGCCACATGGAGGCAGTGAGCGGATCTTCAGGGGTTCGTCTCTCCCGGTATTGGGGGTGAGGTCGCGCTGTGTCTAGGAGAGCCATTACACAAAGCCCTCGGCCGAGGCAGGAGATTTACTGGTAGGTATTCCAGTAGTATCTCAGGGCGTTCTTGGCTACACTCCGACACGACTTGTACCGCTTTTGGGGGTCTGACTTTTACCAACCCCCTAGGCCCGACATACGATGCTCATAGACGAACGGACCGGACTGTACGGATATTGTCACTGACAGGCTCAGTAGGGTGTCAGGATGAGTTCGCTCATCGACGTCCCTTTTGGTCAATAGCTGGTGGCCCGTCACGTATTGGCTTATACCTCTGACGTGCTGGTGGTTAAATCCACAGCCATAGTATTGACGAGTCTTTAGAGTCCACCACACTTTCAGTTACTCAAGCTTTCGGGCGAAACGCTGTAGAGGCCGTATGGAGATATGGCAGGGTCCGATCAGATACGTGCGGTATTGCACGGATCAGGATCGGACAGTTTTGTACTAGTGGCCGTATAGTTATATGGCAAGGTTCGATCAAATACGTGCGGTATTGCACGGATCAGGATCGAGCGGATTTTACTAGCCGGCTTTGGCTTAAGCCGGTCCTAATTTAGTACAGTGTAGATTTTGTCTCATTGCATTTGTATCCGGTCGGAATACAGATGCGGGTATGTATACACAGTGTCGAGGTTTTCCTGTAATTTATTACGGGACCAGTTTTCTGGAGTTGCCAGTTTGCATTCCGTTCCAGCCGGTTTTCCTTTGTTCTTTCCCGGCCGGAATTTTCCGATGGAGGGGGTTATTTGCAATTGTGCAAATAACATTTGTGGAGGGGGTTTTCTTGCAAATATATTCATTATGATATGTTTAGCATCTTTCATCCATGATGGTGCATTTATGAGATTTGATGTGATTAGAAGTGATAAGCATGGTTGATGTTTCTTTGCTTTATGATGTGGTCACCTTTCTTTTTCTCCTACACTCACCTCCCTTTGCATCATGTTTCATTCTCTCCACCATTTTGTTCAAGTGAGAAGGAGAGGTTTATTTGAGAGAGAAAAAAGAATGAGAGAGTTGATCTTGATTATGTGAGGAATTCTTCATCTCCTTCTTCTTCTTGTTTTGGAAAAATGAAAGCACCATTTTTCATAACCCCATTCCTCCATCAAGGCAACTACAAACCCCAAATGAGACTAGCATGATCTACTACACATTCTACAGCATATCTTGAACATGTCGAGTTGCCGGCTTCATGCCCGAGTTGCCTCGGTATCGAGGCGGGAGCCCGTAAAAGACGCAGGCGATGTGGTGCCCTTCCGGCGAGGAGACGACGATGTGGAGACAAGACTTTCCGCGGGAGATCGGGACGATGACGAGAAGACCGGAGGACTCGGATCACTCGGTATACTTCTCTTCCCATCTCTTGTTAGCTAGCATTAGGTTAATGGTTACGATCCAGGTATATTGTCCGCGGTAGCGCCAGTTTAAAAGATAAGAAAATTTTGATTCCGCAATTTGGCCTCGGATAGACTGCCGGGGCGCTGCCGTGGCGCAACATGGTATCAGAGCCACGCCATTAACCTTACCTAGCTTGTTCTAATGCGTTTTACTTATCCGATCGACCAAAATTCCAAAAAACCGCGTTTTTTGCATGCATCAGTTTTCTGTTGAATTTTTCCTTGCTCAAAATTTTTTTCAGGTTGTAGAAAACTGATGTACAAGAAATTCTAAGACTTCTGTAAAAATTCAACAGTGTCAGTCGATCAGTGGAGCGCGGAACCGCGGCCAAACCCCCCTTGGGCCGCGGTTCCGCCGCACTCTACTGTGCTCACTTTGTCCAAATTTTACAGTGGGCTTGTGGGCTTATTTTGGGGGTTTTGGAATATTAAAATTGGGCCAATTATTTCTGTGAGTGCTACAGTTTTACTTTGGGGCCCACTTGTTAATTGTTTGATCGATCGGATATATTTAAACATATTATTTCACAGTATTTACATTATATCTGCGACCGTGAATGTCACTTGATCGGTAAATCCCGTCTAACTGCTATAGCCCGGTTAGACGGATTTGCGAACGTGACTTTCACGTTGATGTTCTATGTTTATGCTGTGTTGTTGCGGATCGGTCGTGTGGGATAGCCTGGATGCAATGCTAGTACAGTTTTTGTTGTATTATGTACATTTGATATTGCGGGGCGAGCGTCCGACATGTGGACTGCCGTCACTGCCTGTTTGTATTATTCTTTTGGGGCACGACCTGGTTGCGGTCGATGTACCCGGTGTATGTATATTTTACTTTCTGTACTAGGATTACCCCGCGGAGGGGTGCACGGATAGCCGGGTTCCAGAGGGCAACGGGCCCGCATCTCATGGCATTGAGACGGAGGGGGCTTCACTTTAGGATTGGCGGGCTATTCGCCGCACTCGTAGGGGGTACAGGTTGACCCAGGAGGGGTGCCCAAGTTACCTGATTCCATGAAGTGCTGGGTGGTCCATTCACGGTGCTGGAGGGGGCTGCCTCGCTTCAGGTTTTGGCGGGGTGACTTGCCGTGCCCATAGGGGTCTAGGATTTCATTGCACAGGCTATCCACACGACCAGGGGAACGTCGGGTTTCAGCAGCGGCTCTGTGAAACCCGGGGCTTCCAGATATCTGTATTGTTCTGTGATGCTGTACATTTCTGTGATGTTGCATTTTATCACGCCTTGAGCGAAAATTATATATTGGTATATATATTAGTAGATGTTGTATATGTTTTGCATCCGCGCTAGTCTAGTCCCCGCTCTGTCGTTAGTTAAGTAACCAAACGGGTGATGACGGGACCCAGTGGCGAATGCGGATGGCATATACGTACATCATTATTTTCGTTCTTTATTGGTGTGATCATATGATGGGACTGCGTTGATTCGGATCAATGCAAGATAAACAAACCTATTCTGATGTTGTTGGAACATTTTTCAAAAAGCTGTTATTGCAAGGACGTTCACTTTTGTTTTGCATCGTGGTATTCATTTGGAATATCCTGCTCCTCAGTCGACGAGGCAAGGGCCGAGATCCCTTCACCGGGAGTGACCCCTTGGACATAAGTTTGCGTCAGGGCATTAACTTCACTATAGCCGATTACTTTTGCTTTGCATCGTGGTATTCAGTTGGAATATCCTGCACCTCATTCTACGGGGAAATAGCCGAGATCCCTTCACCGGGAGTGACCTCTTTAGCAAAGGTTTTCGTCACTATATTTTTATAAAAGTTATCCGGTTCCTTCAACGATATCAAGTTCATTACGTTAAAGGTTTTTCGCCAAAAACCAGCCATAGCCTTCCGTCATTTCAGATTAGTATTGCTTAGTATTCGCGCTACGTTTGTCGTTGCTATTCGCCGAGGCGTAGTGTGCGGTAGCTCTGTAATGCTTTCTGTCGTATGGATATGTGGATTGGTTAGGACAGTCGTACGACTTTGTTGATTATTCGTCAAGGGTCGTGCGGGTGGGTTTAACGCAATCAAGATAATGACGGGTTGAACTTGACTAGGACCTTTTGATTTGTTGATTATTCGTCAAGGTCACTTGGGTCCTAGGGGTAAAAATCACATCGGGAGTTTCAAAAGAACTGAAACTTGCCAGGCATGCGCATACCTTCTGGAGTGTGGTGACTTGAGTGGATTCCGTCAAGTTATCATGCGATGATAGTTGGATCCCGATTTCCACTGATGAGTTGGTTTACTCCTCGGGTGATCCCGACTAATTCTTCTTTCAGGTTTGGAGGAGAATTTGAGGTACAGTGGGAGGTTTCCTGATTAGAAAAAGTGATAACCATTCTGATCTAGGATAGAGTGCACGCTGAGTGTTTCTTTTCTATCTCTCTTTGGCAGCGACCATTGACCCGACCCTGGACTATGACTCAGTGACCAAGTTGACCGAACCTTCTTAACACTGGCTTTTGGATTGTCAGAGTTGCAGACCTCATTGCCACTCCTACTTTTACCCTTTTCTCCAGGACACCCCGTATTACTGCGAACGTCCACTTCCATTGGACAAAACCTTCGTATGGTTAGATACGAACTCGAAGGACTTCGAGGATGGTTTCTGGTTCTGGAGAAAACGGATAGGACTATTCAGTTGTCTTTTCTTTTCACCTTCTCTCAGGTTGCGAGTACTCCTTGGTTTAGGAGTAGTACACCTATTACGCAAATTGGATAGTCTTCTTCCAAACCTTAGGCTGGTGCCGACCGGTAGGGAATGAAGAAAACCAATTGGCATAACGATGGTGTGCAGAAGGTATTAAGTTAAGACAAAGCAAGGGATTAGTAGGAGGGAAAAGTAAATTGCGACTGATATTCACGACCAAACCAAGTATTTCTTCGCCAATCCTAAATCACCTTTGTATTTCTCCAGGACACTCCGTGTCACTATGAAGATCCACAGTTTATTGGATACTCCATCGTATGGTTATATACGAACTCGAAAGGAACTTGTTCCAGTTCGGGGATGGATTCTGGTTCAGGAGAAATAGGAATAAAATACATTCAGGTGTCTTTTATCTTCACCTTCTCTCGCATTGCGAGTGTTCCTAGGATTGGGACAGTACACCCATTATGCTTATTGGATAGTCTTCTTCCAAACCATAGGCTGGTGCCGAACGGTAGGGAAGGAAGAAAACCATTTGGCCTAATGGGGTGTACAGAAGGTGATGACTAAAAACATATAAAGGGATTTGGAGAAGAGGCAAAGAATTATACGGTTATAGTTGTGAATCTGGATAATGGAAGAGGCATTACTAGGAATACCAGGATACCCCAACGAAACATTTCAATGTTTCAGTTTCACCATGTACTGTTAATGGAAAACTGATTTCCCAGTTAGACACTTGCTCCAGGGTATGTATTTACCAGGTATGATTCTCACATCTGTATGGTTTTACAGATGCTGAGTGGGAGTAAGTTATTGGGAATAGGGTGATCATCCTCATTATATCGGGATTCGTTGTAATCGGTGATATTTGAGGAGATCATCTGGGCTGTTTGCCGGTCGGCAAATATTTGGTTTTGAATATCCGCTGTTGTGCACCAATTTCAAATTGATATATCTGAACGTCTATTTTCATAGAGTGAGATATACCTTTTGATATTATGTCGATGACATTTACCTATATCAGTGGATGGTTATGTTAGTGTATATGCCCTAGAGGCCATTACTGTATCATACTAGTTTGTATATTACTTAATGGATGCTTGGGATATTCACCTTGTATATACAGTCTTGCTCAAAATAGTAGTATGCTACTTGGTTTGTCTCTACTTCAATGTGTACTTGTGTTTATTTTACTATATCACTTATACGCATTAGTGGAGCCCTTAGGATCTTTGCTTGATTACCAGCGTTGTGATGGCAGTCACACTAGTGGGGGCTGGGTAATCTATAAGCACATCCTTATACAGGTCCCTAGTCGCAGGACTATCGAGATAGGGCATCGATACTCCGGAGTAGACTAGCGTATGCGCTTCTCATCCCAGTGTGGGAGATGGTCTGTCCCACAGCCATCAGTACGTCGTACTGGAGATAGTATACGGGTGCTCGTTGGGTTACGAGTACACTGGACAGGACTCGTCGGGAACTGACAGGTTGGTATTATACCTATCGTCAGTCGTCAGTTCCCAGGTGACATGAGTACAGCTTAGTCCGCTGACTTGACACTGGCACTTCGCCTCGAGTGTGTTCCCACTGCACTTTGATCACTACCCTACCACGGCTCAAAGGAGTCGTGCAAACAGGTGGTGGTTGGGTGCAGTCCCGAAGCACTTGGAGGCAGTGACGGTTAGACAGGATTCGTCTCTCCCGGTATTGGGGGTTGACATCGCGCTGTGTCTAGGAGAGCCATTACACGAGTAGTCCCTGGCCAGGGCAAACGAGATATACTGGTAGGTTTCCAGTGTTATCTCAGGGTGTTTTGGGCTTCGCTCCGGCACGACTTGTACCGCTATTGGGGGACTGACGTTTACCGCCCCCTAGGCCCGCCATGCGATGTATCAGACGAACAGACCGGACTGTACGGAGAATGTCACATTCAGACTCAGTAGGAGTTCAGATGGGGTTTTCACTTCGTCAGCCTTCTTGTCGACATCTACCTGGGGACCGTTACGCACAGCTAGTGCCGCTTGCGGTCTGTGGTTAAACCCACTGCCAGCGTAGTGTCGAGTCTTTAGAGTCCCACACAGAGGGTATTCGCCTCTGGGCAAAACAGAGTAGAGGTCGCATGGTTTTGCGACAGGGTTCGTTCTCATCCGCGCACTTGTGCACGTTTGGAGTCCGGACGGATTATACTGGCAGGCTCTGGTTTGAGCCAGATACTGGTATGTGTTTTTGGGGTTGCTTTTATATCTTGGTATTCTTGTTTTTCGGAACGAGAATGCAGGTGTGTATGCACAGTTGCTTGAGGCGGAGAATGAGATTTTTCATTAGGGTTTCGGAACGGGTGCGTATGCACAATTGACAGTCTTCATTTTCCAAACCCTAATGGATTTATATATTATCTATTAATAATAATAATTAAATGAGAATTATGTTATGGTTGTTTTTGTTGACTTGTTGACCTTGGTTGACTTGTTGACCATTGACCACTTTCATGCCTTCAAAAGTCCTCCTTGATTTATGCTTACATTTTTAAATGAAGCATGGTAGTGGTCATTCCAAATTACCATCAACTATTCTCATTTTCAATTATTATTATTAGATAATTATTTTCTTTTGCATTATGGTTGCAAGATAGAATATGATAGCTCAATCTATCATATTCATTCTCTCTCCTCTCTTCATCTTCTTCTTCCTCTAGTCAAGAGAAACCTTCTCATGAGTTGAGAATCCTTCTCTTGAAAAAGAAAAGCAAACCCTAGTCACTCTCTCTACTCATTCTAGGTTGAAGGTTTAGCAAACCGGAAACCCTAGTTCACTCAAAGATCGAGGAAGAGCCCAAAGTCGAACCTTCGAGGTGGATCCATCTTCGACGGGAGAAGGCGACGTAAAGAGAACCATCAACCTCTACAAGACTTGAAGAAGAAGGAGTTCAAGTATAGGTATAACCATCTTCCATAGTAGCTAACTCTCTTTAGCTAGAATACTAGTTTTAGTTTAGACAACGATCCCGACCATGTTTAGTCCATGTTGCCTCTTGCAATAAAAATTCGTTTTTTATACCGTTTCCGCCTCCCCGTAAGCACCGGGGGTCGCAATATGGACTAACAGTGGTATCAGAGCCTAACTAAACTTAAACTAGCTTGGTAGTGAAGTGTAACGAAGTTCGAAACCGCAAAAACCCAAAAACCGTATTTTTCAAAAACCTGAGTTTCTGTTGAAATTTTTTTGGCTCGAAATGAAAAAATTTATATTTGTAAAATCATCTCAGGGTTTTCTAAAAACACACATGAAAAACGATCCAGTTTGGAGCTCAAAGCGCCGCGCATCCGCGGCACGAGGTAGGCTCGTGCCGCGGAACCGCCGCGCTTTGTCGTCTTCTGCGCCTCGTTTTTCGTGCAGTGTCTGTAGGTTTTGGTTTTGGGATTTTTGAGATATATTATATGTACCCAGATTTTCCAGAAAAGAAATTTCCTTTTGGGGTCCTATAATTCCGTATTTTTCCGAACTTCACTACACTTTGGCTATATTGGTTATATCTGTGTTGTTTGCATGTATTGAACGTCGGCTAATCGCTATAAGTCGATTAGTCGGGGTTATACATGATCTGTAATGTGCTGGAATGTGTATATGAATGTGTTGGACTGTCGCGGGTGAATAGCCGGGGTTGGATGTGAGATGAGCTTTTGTTTTTCTTTCATTCATTTGTAAATGTAAATTGATGTAATTATATTATTTGTTTGGCCGCACAACCGGGTCGGGGTTGTAGCCGTCATTGTATAATTCTTTTTACTGTTTATGCTCCTAGGATAGACCCATGGTGGGGTGCACAAACTACCGGGAACTTGGCGGGTAGTTTGCCGCACCCGTAGGGGTCTTGGGTGGGGTATTTGCTATTCACCGCGACCGTGTTATCCGCTTTTCGTTTCAGGCTCGAAAGAAATGCGGATTGCTAGTATATCCAATGTATTCATCTGTGATCTGTAATGTCTATCATTGCTTTCTATTTAGGCGTTGCTTATGTTTTACAGCCGCGCTAGCCCAGCCCCCGCTCTGTCGTTAGTTAAGTAACCTAACGGGTGATGACGGGGCCCCGTGGCGAATGCATATGGCATAAGCGTACGTCATATTTTGGTTGTTTTCTGCAATGGTAGGATTAAATGATGGGACGCATTAAAAGAACTAATGCAAGAATATCACGCATTAAAAGAACTAATGCAAGATAATAAACCAAGTTAAAGTCGTTGGAACACTTTCGAAAAACCACTCGGTTCTTTTCAAAACTAACTTTTAAAATGCGGAGTTTGAGCCACTCCATTTAAAAGCTATCTCGTTCCATCGACCAAATCAAGTTCACTACGTTCACGGTTTTGCCAAAAACCATTCGTAGCCCTCCGTCGTTTCGTATGAATATTCAAATAGTATTCAAGCTGTGTTTGTTGACCTTCGTCAAGGCATAGTGATTGGTAGCTGTTAAGTATTCATATGTAGCATAGATAGATGCGTTGGTTTGGGACACTCACATTACCTTGTTGACCTTCGTCAAGGGTATATGCGGGTGGATTCAAATTAACCTGGATAATGACGGGCAGAACTTGACATGTGACTTATGATTTGTTGACCTTCGTCAAGGTCATAAGAGCATGGGGCAAAAATCCACATCGGGAGTTTCATAAGTACTGAAACTTGCTAGATTTGCATACCATTTGGAGTGTGGTGATTCTGGTAGGATTCCTTCAGTTTCGTCACGCGATGATATTTGGATCCCGATCCTACTGTGAGTATATGCTACTCCTCGGGAAATTTCTCACTTAACGATCAATGCTATAAACCTAGTAGGTGCCTAGAAAGGTGTTAGCGGGGCTACGCCCCCAGGGAAAAGAGGTTCTTTAATTAAGGAACTTCGCGAAAGCGTTGGAAAACCTCCCTCGAAGTACCGACACCAGCCTGGCTGAACGGTTAAGCAAGTATTGTACGGTGGGATTGATCCTGACTAATTCTTCCTTTATGGTTTGAGGAGGGATTCGAGAAACAGTGGGAGCCATCCTGTTTAGACAAACTAAAAACCACTCTAAACTTGCAAGAGCATCATGCTGAGTGTTTCTTCTTCTCTCTCCTAATTGCAGCGACCAATCAACATGACTGGACTTAAGTTACTCCTAGATAAAAACAAGCTGACAGGGCCAAACTACAAAGATTGGCTCAGGAATGTCAAGATAGCAATCACTTATGACAAGCTGGGGTATCTTCTTACCACCAAAGCTCCCCCTGTCCCTGGTCCAACTTCCAGCGTCGCGGATAAGGAAATCCGCAAGACTTGGGAGATTGATAGCGCGAAGGCCAAGTGCCTCTTGCTTGCCTCGATGGACAACGAACATCAGAGAAGGCATGAGAATATGGACATGGAGTCCATATTGCTTCATACAAAAGAACTGTATGGGGAGCAATCACGTATCGCAAGATACGAAGCGTCGAAAAAGTTGTTTTCGACAAGAATGGCCGTCGGATCATCAGTAGCCGAGCACGTGCTAAAGATGATCGGTTACATTGAGGAGCTCGCTGACCTAGGGATCACATTGGAGAGTGAGCTATATACGGATATAGTTCTCCAGTCCCTTCCTTCCACTTACGCCCAGTTTATAATGAATTTCAACCTACAAGAAAAGGAGGTTGAACTTTCAGAGCTCCTCAACCTGCTGAGGAGCGCAGAGGGCACCCTACAGAAAGGTAGGGAAACATCCACTTTGTTTGTAGGAGGATCATCTTCTTCTAGGTCCAAGGCGAAAGCCAAGGGAAAGAAGAAGAAAGCCCCCGCCAAACCAAGGGGCGGTGTTAGTAAAGTGGATACGAAGGGAAAAGGAAAAGCAACAAAGATAGCGGGGAAGATTGTGGATAAGGAAGAATGCTTCTTTTGTCATAAGAAAGGACACTGGAAGAATGATTGCAGGGCCTGGAAGGCCAGAACACAGGAATTGAAGCAGGTTGCAGCTTCAGCTTCAGGTGTGTATGTTATTGAAAACTGTCTTTCTATAAACTCTACTTCCTGGGTATTGGATACCGGATCAGGATCTCATATCTGTAATTCTTTGCAGGCGTTGAGAAACCGTAGTGTTTTGAAAGCAGGTGACATGACCCTCAGAGTTGCAAACGGAGCGAGCATGGATGCTAAAGCCGTGGGGGACTATCACCTGGGAATGTCAGATGGACATGTTTTGGTTTTGCGTAATTGCTTTTTTGTACCCAACGCAACTTGTAATATCATTTCTGTATCTTTAGTTTCTAAAGAAGGTTATGAATTTGCGTTTGTAAGTAATGTTGTAAACATTCGCCTTAATCAAGTTTTGATTGGGTCAGGTACTTTGAGTAATGGTATATACGTATTGAACCAACCACAGATTTTTAATGTCCAGAATACACACAAAAGAAAGTCTCCAGAAATAAACCAGACTTTCTTATGGCATTGTAGATTGGGTCACATCAATGAGAGAAGGTTGACGAAGTTACATACAGAAGGGTATTTGAATGCGTTCGAATATCAGTCGTATGCCACTTGTCAATCCTGTCTCAAGGGAAAGATGACAAAGACTCCGTTTACTGGACATGGAGAAAGAGCGAGCGAGCTCTTGGGACTTGTACACAGTGACGTGTGCGGTCCAATGTCTACACATGCCCGAAGCGGACATTCTTACTTCATTACTTTTACGGATGACTTCTCAAGGTACGGTTATGTTTTCTTAATGAAACATAAGTCCGAGGCTTTTGAAAAATTCCAGGAGTATAAGAATGAAGTAGAGAAACAGACCGGCAAAAGTATTAAGATTCTAAGATCGGATCGAGGTGGAGAATACTTAAGTGCCGAATTCCTGAATTACTTAAAAGAGAATGGTATTCTCTCTCAGCTTACTCCTCCATACACTCCGCAACATAACGGTGTATCGGAGAGACGGAACCGAACCCTATTGGATATGGTTCGGTCCATGATGAGTAACGCTGAGTTACCGCGATCATTCTGGGGATATGCAATAGAAGCAGCTGCGTATCTCTTGAACAAGGCTCCCACCAAGACTGTGCCTACCACCCCTTATGAGATGTGGACTGGGAAGAAACCCTGTCTCAAGTATCTTAAAGTATGGGGATGTCCAGCCTTTGTAAAAAGGCAGCATGCGGACAAGCTTGAGGCACGTTCAGTACAGTGTAAGTTTGTGGGATACCCAAGGAACTCCAGGGGGTATCTTTTCTATTCCGCTGAGGAACAAAAGGTTTTTGTTTCTCAGCATGCCCGCTTCTTGGAAACTGAGTTTTTGGAAACCCAGATAAGTGGGAGCACAATAGAACTGGAAGAAGTTCCAGAACCACAGACTGTTACTGAAAGCTTAGTGGAACCAGAGGGTTCAACAGAACAGGACATTCCTACGCCGCTCCGCAGAAGTAGTAGGCAGTCTCATCCGCCCGAGAGATACTACGGTTTTCTCATAGACGGGGATAGAGAGGATTGCATCATAGATTATGATGAGCCTACTAGCTTCCAGCAGGCCGTTCAGAGCGTTGACTCAGTGAAATGGCTGGATGCAATGCGGACCGAAATGGAGTCCATGTACACCAATAAGGTATGGACGTTGGACATTGCTCCAGACGGGGTAAAACCCGTAGGATGCAAGTGGATCTTCAAAAGGAAGATTGGTGTAGATGGACAGGTTGAGACCTATAAAGCTAGGCTGGTAGCAAAGGGTTTCCGTCAAAGACCTGGCTTGGACTATGACGAAACCTTTTCTCCAGTAGCCATGCTGAAATCCATTCGGATCCTTCTTGCCATCGCTGCCTTCCACGATTATGAGATCTGGCAAATGGACGTAAAGACAGCTTTTCTAAATGGAAATTTAGAGGAGTGTGTCTATATGGATCAGCCAGAGGGTTTCATTCAGAGTGGGAGCAGCGGAAAGGTGTGCAAGTTGCTTAAGTCCATCTATGGACTAAAGCAGGCATCGCGGAGTTGGAACATCTGTTTTGATGAGACGGTCAAGGAATTTGGCTTTATCAAAAATCCAGATGAACCATGCATCTATAGTAGATTTGTAGCGAGAACTGTAGTATTCCTCGTTTTATACGTGGATGACATTCTCTTAATAGGAAATGACATTCCTATGCTACAATCTGTCAAGGGGTTCTTGTCACAAAGGTTCTCCATGAAAGACCTGGGTGATGCCTCATACATCCTGGGGATCCGGATCCATCGTGATAGATCCAAGAGGATATTAGGACTTTCACAGTCCAGGTACATCGACACCGTACTGAAAAGATTCAGTATGGAAGATTCCAAGCGCGGTAACTTACCGGCTTGTCACGGGATCACCCTCTCTAAAGAGATGTCTCCCAAGACTGATTTGGAGAGGGATCGCATGTCTATTATACCCTACGCTTCTGCGGTAGGCTCTATAATGTATGCGATGTTGTGTACCAGACCGGATGTAGCTTATGCACTGAGTGTAGTAAGCCGGTATCAGTCAAACCCTGGGGAGAAACATTGGATAGCAGTAAAGAACATTCTCAAGTACCTGAGGAGGACTAAGGAGATGTTCTTGGTGTATGGCGGAAAAGACCTCCAGATCGAGGCTTTTGCTGACTCCAGCTTCCAGAGTGACAAGGATGATTCCAAGTCCATGTCGGGCTTTGTCTTTACCCTCAATGGAGGGGCGGTGTGTTGGAAGAGTTCCAAACAGGAAACCGTTGCAGACTCGACGATGGAAGCGGAATACATCGCTGCATCTGATGCCGCAAAAGAAGCTGTCTGGATGAGGAAGTTCTTGAAAGAACTTCAGGTGGTTCCGTCCATTGTTGACCCAGTACCTCTGTATTGCGACAACAACGGGGCTATAGCTTTAGCAAAGGAACCCAGGTCCCATCAGAGATCCAGGCACATCTTGAGGCGGTATCACCTGATCAGGGAGATCGTGGATCGCAAGGAGATCGAGGTTCGGAGAGTAGCTTCAGAAGACAACACTGCAGATCCATTCACCAAGGCCCTGCCCCAGACTCAGTTCGAGCGGCTGATCGAGATGATAGGTCTTCGATACGCCAGTACATGGCCTTAGTGCAAGTGGGAGATTGTTAGTGTATATGCCCTAGAGGCCATTACTGTATCATACTAGTTTGTATATTACTTAATGGATGCTTGGGATATTCACCTTGTATATACAGTCTTGCTCAAAATAGTAGTATGCTACTTGGTTTGTCTCTACTTCAATGTGTACTTGTGTTTATTTTACTATATCACTTATACGCATTAGTGGAGCCCTTAGGATCTTTGCTTGATTACCAGCGTTGTGATGGCAGTCACACTAGTGGGGGCTGGGTAATCTATAAGCACATCCTTATACAGGTCCCTAGTCGCAGGACTATCGAGATAGGGCATCGATACTCCGGAGTAGACTAGCGTATGCGCTTCTCATCCCAGTGTGGGAGATGGTCTGTCCCACAGCCATCAGTACGTCGTACTGGAGATAGTATACGGGTGCTCGTTGGGTTACGAGTACACTGGACAGGACTCGTCGGGAACTGACAGGTTGGTATTATACCTATCGTCAGTCGTCAGTTCCCAGGTGACATGAGTACAGCTTAGTCCGCTGACTTGACACTGGCACTTCGCCTCGAGTGTGTTCCCACTGCACTTTGATCACTACCCTACCACGGCTCAAAGGAGTCGTGCAAACAGGTGGTGGTTGGGTGCAGTCCCGAAGCACTTGGAGGCAGTGACGGTTAGACAGGATTCGTCTCTCCCGGTATTGGGGGTTGACATCGCGCTGTGTCTAGGAGAGCCATTACACGAGTAGTCCCTGGCCAGGGCAAACGAGATATACTGGTAGGTTTCCAGTGTTATCTCAGGGTGTTTTGGGCTTCGCTCCGGCACGACTTGTACCGCTATTGGGGGACTGACGTTTACCGCCCCCTAGGCCCGCCATGCGATGTATCAGACGAACAGACCGGACTGTACGGAGAATGTCACATTCAGACTCAGTAGGAGTTCAGATGGGGTTTTCACTTCGTCAGCCTTCTTGTCGACATCTACCTGGGGACCGTTACGCACAGCTAGTGCCGCTTGCGGTCTGTGGTTAAACCCACTGCCAGCGTAGTGTCGAGTCTTTAGAGTCCCACACAGAGGGTATTCGCCTCTGGGCAAAACAGAGTAGAGGTCGCATGGTTTTGCGACAGGGTTCGTTCTCATCCGCGCACTTGTGCACGTTTGGAGTCCGGACGGATTATACTGGCAGGCTCTGGTTTGAGCCAGATACTGGTATGTGTTTTTGGGGTTGCTTTTATATCTTGGTATTCTTGTTTTTCGGAACGAGAATGCAGGTGTGTATGCACAGTTGCTTGAGGCGGAGAATGAGATTTTTCATTAGGGTTTCGGAACGGGTGCGTATGCACAATTGACAGTCTTCATTTTCCAAACCCTAATGGATTTATATATTATCTATTAATAATAATAATTAAATGAGAATTATGTTATGGTTGTTTTTGTTGACTTGTTGACCTTGGTTGACTTGTTGACCATTGACCACTTTCATGCCTTCAAAAGTCCTCCTTGATTTATGCTTACATTTTTAAATGAAGCATGGTAGTGGTCATTCCAAATTACCATCAACTATTCTCATTTTCAATTATTATTATTAGATAATTATTTTCTTTTGCATTATGGTTGCAAGATAGAATATGATAGCTCAATCTATCATATTCATTCTCTCTCCTCTCTTCATCTTCTTCTTCCTCTAGTCAAGAGAAACCTTCTCATGAGTTGAGAATCCTTCTCTTGAAAAAGAAAAGCAAACCCTAGTCACTCTCTCTACTCATTCTAGGTTGAAGGTTTAGCAAACCGGAAACCCTAGTTCACTCAAAGATCGAGGAAGAGCCCAAAGTCGAACCTTCGAGGTGGATCCATCTTCGACGGGAGAAGGCGACGTAAAGAGAACCATCAACCTCTACAAGACTTGAAGAAGAAGGAGTTCAAGTATAGGTATAACCATCTTCCATAGTAGCTAACTCTCTTTAGCTAGAATACTAGTTTTAGTTTAGACAACGATCCCGACCATGTTTAGTCCATGTTGCCTCTTGCAATAAAAATTCGTTTTTTATACCGTTTCCGCCTCCCCGTAAGCACCGGGGGTCGCAATATGGACTAACAGGTTAGGTAAGGAGCATTAAACAGCGGTGTAATTCTTCTTAACCATAAGTACAGTTTTCAACCTACGACACACAGTGAAAAAGTTGTTAGACTCAGCGGACTTATACAGAGTATTGTATGTTGTCCAGTGTCCATTAGGACAGAGGGGTTGGTCCTCATACTATATTCTGTTTACTTTTAACTTCTCTAGTTCTTAGACATGTGTTTCGTGGAAACACAGGGTCTAAGTTTTGAGGAGTTATAGGTATTTGAATAGAGTAGAGAACCAGGTATAGCAAGTATCGGGATTCTTCAAAGTGATCGAAGATGTAGATACTTGTGTATGGTATTCAGTTGATAGTAATGATAAAGAGAACTAGCTTCTCTTTCAGGTTACTCATAATTGGAAGCATTCCTAAGTTGAGTAACTCTGATCGGCCTCCTTCCATTTAGTTGACATGCACTGGTGACAGCTGCATGATTTGAATCTGGTTCAATTAAATCAGTGCCTCTGGTTCTATATTGGATATAGAACAGTTCATATCTTAACGTTGTTAAGGTACGGGGAGTTGTCCGGCTTATGATTAAAACCAGACACTGGACAACTCAAGGCACGTTTCTGTAATGGCTGTTTGTGGGTTGACCCAGGCTATGACGAGGGTTGATTTTCTACCATCTAGAAGATCAATAGTGATATTGTTCTTCACTCGCCACAATTTTAAAAGAAATGGATTTTTTTCAGAAAACAGTAGTGGGAGTATGGTAGAACTGGAAGTGATTCCAGAACCGCAAACGATTACTGAAGATTTGATAAGGAACCTAAAGATTCAATCTGATTTGACATTCCATTGGCCGCTCCGCAGATAAGGTGGGTAACTTCAGGCACCCGAGAGGTACTCCGGTAGCCTCAAGGACGGTGACAGGGAAGTTCTTGTTTACCCACACTTGCCATTGTTGTTGTTCCAGGCTGCGAGACCCGGCAGGAGGATGAGTATAGCGTCGTTCTAAACTAGCTTTAGAAGTGCACGTCTATATGACTCTGCCAGAGGGTTGTCGTAGTCAGTGGGAGCAGCGGAAGCATTGGTGGACATCAGGCTTATGTCTATTTATAGACTAAAGCAGATGTAGCGGAGATAGATCATCTATTTCTGATGTGACAGTCATAGGTTTGACGTCATCAGAATAGGGGATGGATCTGTTGAGAAGGTAGTAGGAAGTGATACTCCTATACTACGATCGGTTATACTTTGGTTGTCACACAGTGGTTTCTCTACACAGGACTTGGATATTATATCAGACATACTGGTTACTAATCTATGGTTTTAGATCTAGATTTGGGTGGTTTCCCAATCTGGGTACCTTGACAGCATTCTATGAGTATTTAGAATGGACGACTCCTGGCACGGTAGTGCACCTGCAGTTGATGGAGTCACCCTCTCTAAAGGTGTCTTATAGACTAAAGGGGAGAGGGATACTCATGATTGGCAGATCACTTGCTTAGGCAATTGAGTCAATCATGAGATGTCAAGTACCACACCAGATGTTGTTCTTGCAGTAGATGCAATAAGTTGATATTAATCCAATCCTGGAGAAACGGTCGGAAGCAGTTTTAGAACATAAGTTGATGTTCTAGGGATATGATAACGGCATCCTCCTTTAGGAGACGGTTATCATTCCAGGCTTCCAAGGTGACCTGGATGGCAGAGTGGCTGTCAGAGTTATAGTTTTCCTTCTGATGAGGGGCAGTATTTTGGACAGGTGGTCTAAGGCAATACTGAGGGTGGCATGGCGCAGGATACTGATTAAGTTCAGTTGACGATACAGTCTAAGAAGTTTGGATTTGGAGTTCATTTATGAGCTAGGTCCCATCAGACATCCAGACATTCTAAGACAGGTATTGCTCATTTCTGGAGATGGTTTTCTCCGCGAACTTGAGATATAGAGAGACATAGAAAGAAACATCACAGCGGATCCACTCACTGAGGCTATTCCTCGAACGCAATAGTTTCGCGAACGAGCTTTGTGAGACAGACTAGTAGAGGAGTTGGGTGTTCGGTATCACACGGGCTGTGAGTATGCGGCATCGCAATAATTAGCCTTGAGTGCAAGTGGGAGATTGTTGGAGATAGTGCCCTCAGAGTCAATTAATGGATCACAGGCACGTGATTGCAACGATTGAGGGAGGACCTATCCCAGGAGGACAGTCTTACTCGAGATGATAGTAAGCTATCTGGTTTATCTTTATCATCGTGTACTGCTTTAGGTGACCTGACATGTCGCTATTACACGTTGATAGAGCCCCTAGGATTCTTGCTTGACTACCTGCAGTATGATGGCGATCATATACGTGGGAGCTGGTAGTCTATAAGCATATCCTTAAAAGGTCCCTAGTCGTGGAAGTTTCGAGACAGGGCATCGATTCTCCAGAGTAGACTAGTGTATACAGTCGAGACCCCGACGAGGGGCGGTGGCCGGTCTCACAAGCCACTGGTGTCAGTTGGTTCACCTAAGATGTATACAGGTGCTCATTGGGTTATGAGTACACCGGACAGGACTCGCCGGGAACCTGCTAGTTGGGATTATACAAGACGTCAGATAGCAGTTCCCTGGTGACATGTGTACAGGTTAGTTCATCGACCTGGGGATCGTCATTTGTCTCGTGTGAGTTCCCACTGTACTTTGATTACTACCCTACCACGGCTCAAAGGAGTCGTGCAAACAGGTTTTAGTTGGGTACAGTCCCGAGCCACATGAAGGCAGTGAGCGGATCTTCAGGGGTTCGTCTCTCCCGGTATTGGGGGTGAGGTCACGCTGTGTCTAGGAGAGCCATTACGCAAAGCCCTCGGCCGAGGCAAGAGATTTACTGGTAGGTATTCCAGTAGTATCTCAGGGCGTTCTGGGCTACACTCCGACACGACTTGTACCGCTTTTGGGGGTCTGACTTTTACCAACCCCCTAGGCCCGACATGCGATGCTCATAGACGAACGGACCGGACTGTACGGATATTATCACTGACAGGCTCAGTAGGGTGTCAGGATGAGTTCGCTCATCGACGTCCCTTTTGGTCAATAGCTGGTGGCCCGTCACGTATTGGCTTATACCTCTGACGTGCTGGTGGTTAAATCCACAGCCATAGTATTGACGAGTCTTTAGAGTCCACCACACTTTCAGTTACTCAAGCTTTCGGGCGAAACGCTGTAGAGGCCGTATGGAGATATGGCAGGGTCCGATCAGATACGTACGGTATTGCACGGATCAGGATCGGACAGTTTTGTACTAGTGGCCGTATAGTTATATGGCAAGGTTTGATCAGATACGTGCGGTATTGCACGGATCAGGATCGAGCGGATTTTACTAGCCGGCTTTGGCATAAGCCGGTCCTACTTTAGTACAGTGTAGATTTTGTCTCATTGCATTTGTATCCGGTCGGAATACAGATATGGGTGTGTATGCACAGTGTCGGGGTTTTCCTGTAATTTATTACGCGACCAGTTTTCTGGAGTTGCCAGTTGGATTCCGTTCCGGCCGGTTTTCCTTTGTTCTTTCCCGGCCGGACTTTTCCGATGGAGGGGGTTATTTGCAATTGTGCAAATAACATTTGTGGAGGGGGTATTCTTGCAAATATATTCATTATGATATGTTTAGCATCTTTCATCCATGATGGTGCATTTATGAGATTTGATGTGATTAGAAGTGATAAGCATGGTTGATGTTTCTTTGCTTTATGATGTGGTCACCTTTCTTTTTCTCCTACACTCACCTCCCTTTGCATCATGTTTCATTCTCTCCACCATTTTGTTCAAGTGAGAAGGAGAGGTTTATTTGAGAGAGAAAAAAGAATGAGAGAGTTGATCTTGATTATGTGAGGAATTCTTCATCTCCTTCTTCTTCTTGTTTTGGAAAAATGAAAGCACCATTTTTCCTAACCACATTCCTCCATCAAGGCAACTACAAACCCCAAATGAGACTAGCATGATCTACTACACATTCTACAGCTTATCTTGAGCATGTCGAGTTGCCGGCTTCATGCCCGAGTTGCCTCGGTATCGAGGCGGGAGCCCGTAAAAGACGCAGGCGATGTGGTGCCCTTCCGGCGAGGAGACGACGATGTGGAGACAAGACTTTCCGCGGGAGATCGGGACGATGACGAGAAGACCGGAGGACTCGGATCACTCGGTATACTTCTCTTCCCATCTCTTGTTTGCTAGCATTAGGTTAATGGTTACGATCCGGGTATATTGTCCGCGGTAGCGCCAGTTTAAAAGATAAGAAAATTTTGATTCCGCAATTTGGCCTCGGATAGACGGCCGGGGCGCTGCCGTGGCGCAACAGAATCTGGTGCAGCAAATGCACAAAATATAAATCTGGTACGACAATTGCACGAAATGAAAACCTAGTGCAACAAGTGCACGAAGTGCTAATCTGGTGTATCCAGTGCACAAAATACAAATACAGTGCATCCTGTGCACGAAATACTAATACAGTGCATCCAGTGCACGAAATACTAATATAGTGCATCCTGTGCACAAAATACCGATCAATAACTCAAATGCATAAACAGCAACACCGAGTGTACCAAGGTGTATAGAATCGTAAACGTGTGCAACTGCGTGCACAAAACGCATATCAATGTACTACAAGCACATATAAGCTATACCAAGTGCAAAAATCAAATCGAATGCCTACCACCACATGCACAAAATCAAATCACCGTTTGAAATCCACGAAATCATAGACATGTGCAGCCAAGTCACAAAACCGATATCAAGTGCAATAAATATGCACAAATCAAAAACCAACACAATGGTGTATAAAAACATATCTCAAGTGCAATAACTATGCACAAAATGTAAATACCCAGTAGGTGCAGCCATGGTGCATGAAATCAATATCAGGATACTCGTCGTCAAAACTCAAATCCAAGCGATATAAGCGTGATACTCATATCACAATGCAAATCGCAACAAAGGACATTGAGGTACACCTCCTACAATGTCGAAAAAAAAAATCGGTGCGCCTAAAACCGGCAGAACAAGAATATCCACTCGCCTCCTACTCACAGTCTGGCGTCCTCTGTCTTTGGTTACTCATCTTCTCCTCGGATTACCAATCTTGCAATCTATCGGCTCATCGGCCTAGTCAGGTGTGCTAACGGGGACGATTCCGTTCTGGCACTTCTCTGGTCATCTCTCGGTCAATCATCACGACCGCTCGTAAAGCAGCACGTCACTGGCGTCGGCCTCTGGCTCTCTGAATACACGTGACACATCTGATCCTGGGTGCAAATCTCACGGCAGCAGTGTCCTGGAAGGAATCCTGCTTAGGGTCTCTTCCGATCTCGCCTATGCCGAACTGTACGGAGGCCGGTACTCTTACATAATCTTTTCTCGTTTTCTGGACATCTGCATGTTCCGCTGAATGTTTCCTCGGGAAATGGCCGTATCCCAACACCTCTGTAAGCATATCAGGTCTCTGATCTCGACGGGGAGTAATAATAGCTTGCCAGCGTCTCGCACGAACCTCTGGTTTCCCTTGTCTTTATCATCGTCCACTATGACGTCACGCCATGCTATCTACGCACTGCAACTGTTCTCGGCCACGGTCAATCTGGAGTCCCTCATACGGACTCGAAATCGCGTACTCTGTATCCTCATCACTCTGTAGAAGATATCTAGCCGAACACGTCCTCGAGAACTCGTCCCAACCATCGGAGGAATACTCAATACTCGTCCGTCCTCGATCAACTCACAACGCATCACCGTGAGGTCCTCTATCCGAAGCTGGTCAGCTTACTGGTCTCTTATCACATGGTATCCGGACGACGTCAAACTTTTCGATCGAGTCATCGAGGTCCCAAACTTTCCCGAAGGCTCAACACCTGAGTGCAGTCTAAAAATATTTGGTACATACCACAGCACCTCTGGACCAGCCGTAGAAGGGCAAACCCAAGCCTCACTGATGGCACCACTAAACTGCCACAAACCCTAAGGTTAAAAGCGGTTCCATGGTCATCATGTCGAGTTAGGGTTTCATTCTTCTAGAGGGTCCACAGAATTACTTGCATGTTCCTCCGAACACTTTAAACTTGGGAAAAATGGGTTTCTGACACTCGCTCGAACTTTTTAACTTCTCCTAGGCGACATGTGAATACCCTCCATCTGCACGCTAAACAATGCCTCAATCCTCCAGGAAAGGCGATACACCGGCGGTCATCTCTAGATCGGTCTGCTTTAGATCTGAGTAAGACTCTCCACACTGGAAATCTTCAACTCAATTGGGCCTGCGTCGGCGCATCAATCTGACGAATCACCTTCGTCTCTCAACTCGGGATAGACTAGCTATCATCTGTCGCATATCTGCCTGGAAGCTCCGGTGATCTTAGCCCGTAAGCTCTGGAAGCGACATCCCATCATCTCAGCAATAGCTGAGTCACCTGTCTACACGGTAGGCGACAATAAAATCTCTGAGGTATGTTGTACATCAACAGTCCTCTCGCAACTGGAAGCTCTAACAATGGCCCGATCATCCAGTGTAAAACCAAACACCCGCCTCAACTGGAGGTCACAACACTACACTACATCGAGACGTTCCCATGTCACCAGAAAACACAATGGTCGGCCCTCGTACCAAACGAGCTAGCCCCGACCGCAACACTAGCAGCAACTCAAACTGCGCTCAAACTATGGTGACAGGAACCTCAATCGAGTATCGAAGAAAGCAGATAAACGGCATGAGAGGAAATGACAGGTCCAGAATGAATACATGATCATAAGAAGGAATAACATCAGTGAGAGTATGATCATGGAAACGAATAGAATCAAGGATCACCAATGGATGTATAATCTTGGATACGAAGAGAATCATTGGTCTCAAAAATATGTACATCCTAAGGTTTCTTAAGTGGAGTATCGTATCGTAAATATGCCGCGGAACATACGTACGGTACGTCACACTACTCAAGCTACCTACTCCATCAATCAGGGTCAGCCTATGAAACGAAAGCTCGGGTCTAATACCCCCCCCCCACGTTCAAGTCTAAGTTCCGTAAGATCAAGCCTAGGTTCCGAAATACATACCCGCCCTAGACTCCGCATAGTCAAACATAGACTTGAACCAAGGTTAAACCTAACGCTCTGATACCAACTTTGTCACGACCCGAAATATTAGCTCGTGACCAGCACTTGAATCACGCAACGTCTAAAGGCGTAACGGAATTCAAGTAAGCTGAAACACAGAAATCTAAACCTTTTAAGAAAATAAAGGAGGTGAGGTTTTGAAATAAAGGTATAATGAAATAAAGTTTTCTTAATGCATAGAAAAGGAACATGAATGATGCAAGTGAAATTTACTAGTTTGAAAACATGTTTCGTCTTTTAGAAATTTCGGCAGCACCTCCATTGTATATTTTGATCCAAAACCACAAATACATAATAAGAATAATGGCATCCCCAAGAGGGAGCTAGCTCTTCGCCAAACGGCGGATCACAACCACGTAAGACAGTAAATATAAGTATACGACGCCCAACGGCGAAGTTCACCACAAAAGATAAAGAAATGAGTAAGACATAACCCCAAAAGTGAATATAAAACCCATCGCTCAACTCTCGCGACTACAAGTCTCACTAAGTCTCATTACTTATACAATTTACAAATTTTGATTGATGGAGTTAACTATATACAATATGAAATATAGATACAAGAGTGGGTACAATACAAATATCCCACCTACGAATGCAAAACACCCGAATGTAACTGTGTGCCAGCGAAGCCTCTACTGATCCAAGCGGTCAACCTGCAAGAACCGTGGCACAACGGGGGTGAGTTGCCAACTCGTGAGTAGAAAAATATCAACACATAGAAATCGAATAAACAACGACTCCTAGGTCAACTATATCATAAAGGGTAACCGGGTCTGTATATGTGCCAACAAGGTAGCCAATGTCTATAAGCATGTGTATAGCATCCAACAGTATAGTCAATGCATGTATGCAAGTGGGTCTTGTCCGCCCATATAATCAATGTATGTATGCACGTGGATCTCGTCCACCCATATAATCAATGTATGTATGCACGTAAATACCATAAAAGAGTGTGCATGAAAGTTTGAGGATGTATATCAACGGTGTCCCTCACGACACATCAAAATCATGGAACCTGAGTGCCTAGCATCGACACTCGAAAACATCATGAAAACCGTGCCCAGCATCGGCACGTAAATCCTCATATACCGGGCTCCGTCAGTCCGGATCGGCACACGGGCTCCGTCAGTCCGGATCGGCCCATATCATCTCTCGACTCCGGTCGGTATCCTCCGGATATCTGCCGAGCCCAAATACTATTACCGGTAGGTAGTAGTCCCTCTGCTAGGCTCACCGTCTACTGTACAACGATCCGTTCTCGCCCCGGGGTACCATACCGGGTTCATCATGTACCCGCAATCGGCCTCATCCGCCTCCTCAAATCAGGTTTCACATGTCGCTCTCAGAACCGAGAAAACACATGGTGGACGCACTGAATTAGCATATCAAGACCAACCGTTTTTTTTTAAAACAACACATAATCTCTTTTGAAATATCCACGGTTCTCAAATCCAGAAATCTCATGAAAACATCATATCTCAATGCGTAAAATAGTAGAGCATGATGTATGCGATGAGAAATGCGAGCATATCCGTGTATCATGCAACATAGAAAAGTGATATGACATATTAAGGGAAAACTGCTCTTTTAAAATGATTCCAAGTTTTAAAATATAACTTGCGGTTCCCAATTTCCCAATAAAACCAGTTATCTATATAGGTACAATAGGAATAGGCGCAAGTATAGATGTAACAATATATGTGTGCACCAATATGGATATACAATGTGTATGTGCGCAAATATAGATATATCAATGTATATGTGCACCAATATGAATATACAATGTGTATGTGCGCAAGAATGGATATATCAGTGTATATGTGGACCAATATGAATATACAATGTGTATGTGCGCAAGTATAGATATAGCAATGTATATGTAATCATGTTATGCGAAGAGTCATATCATGATGCAGCAATCCTACTGTGTAGTGACATGGCAATTATCGATGATGAAGTGTGTGAGCCTACAATCTGTGTACGTGTAACATACGCTTCATCGATACTAGTGCAGGTTTACTATCACAGGTATAAGTAATGCAATGCAAATAACATGATTGAAGCATAAGGTAAAACATATGCAAATGCTGACGGGTATACGTATCTAACATGATCGATTCTGTGAATCTATCAATCGGCATCCAGCCTAAACAACATCGTGTACGGTATAATCCATCATACGACAACCTCTAGTCAAGGGTAAGGATCAATCATCAAGTTAACTCATCACGTACGGAAAATCATCGTACGACGGCATTAAGCTAATAGGGATCCAATCATCCTATAAGACAAATGAGGGTACGGCCTAATACCACATATGGCCTATCATCCATTAATCACCACATTCTATATATATTTATGTCTATGTACCTATGTCCCAGGTCACATCCATAATGATCTCATATCAGGGGACCGACAAGGTATCAAACATCTCAATCGACTCGCATCCGTATACCAACATATCATGAGATCAGCGTATCATCATATCATCATATAATCATATCCGTCTTATATTCTTTCATCGTATTTATATCACACATCAAATCTAATTTACATAAACATTCTATCTCTACCATAAGTATAAGTATCTAATCTAACATGCACACCCGAACCATACAATCAGATTTTTAAAGAAGCGAATCGTAGTTTTGAAAATAGGGATTACGGTGTTTTTAAGGAAAAGGTATCATTTGAAAATCTGTAGCATCCCTCAAGGTATATATTTAAATGATACATTTGATTCTTCAGTTTAGAAAAAGGTATGGTTCGGATGACGCATCTACATCGACTATCTAATCCTATAGTACCCTAACGACAATATCGCTAAACGTTATCCTATGATAGTAGTAACATAACACTTCTAACTATCCTCTAGTTTCATAGCTATCTCATTCTAACCATAGTTTCCTAATCTAGGTTTCCTAACCATATACTATAAATCAGTTTTCCATCAAAACTTTGCGGGGGTGCTATACGCCATCCACCCGACTTCCCCCGTGGATATAAATCCACTCACCTGGTCTTCTCTTGCCGAAATCGATGACGCCACGCTCCGTCGTCTCGGAATCCATGCGAAGGTACCTACAATAATAAACAATCGCAACGCGTATTAAAATCGAATCCGGAAAACCGATACGGCGCACGGTGCGCTCATAGGTAAGAACATATGGCCTACCCGTGCAAAAACAATCAAACAACCCTTGTTGTCGATGTACAAATATCCAACAACCAAACACAAATCCAAATGTCAAGAAATTGCATTTCAAAATACGGAAAACATAGCCTAAAACACACCAATGTGCTCCCAGTTTTCACCCTAGGCCAAATTGGTCAATTCTGCATATATGGAGGGTCTAATTTACAGCTAAAGGGACCCCAGAACAAATACGAAGCCATTCCAACCTAGTCTGGCCTCAATTTACGACCAGATTGAATAAATCTATGGACATGGTGCTGGTTTTGGGGCTCAGGTCTTGGTGGTAGCTTTCTAGGTGCCTGCACGACTCCCAGTAATTGCAAAATCATTTCTAGTGTCCCCGGGTTGCTACAGATTCCAAAATACCCTCACAATTCACACATTTATCCGATGTCGGGGTTTCTAAATCCGTGTTTTGGGTTTCTAAGCTCTGGTCCAGGTCAGTAAAAACACCACTAAGGTCTGTAGGCAGCCACTACACATCACCAATTTCAAACCAACACTCAAACCCTTTACTAGGGTTTCCCAAGGTTCACTAAACATCATAATTTCACCTCTAAACTTGCATGAAAGGTAAAGTGATGGAAATACTATGCTAAGGGTGATGAAATTACCTCACTTGGGCAACCCAAGAAAAACCCTAGCTCCTCAAGGTTGTCAAAATCTCAATTTTCTTGGTCCAATGTGTAGAGGGTATAGAGGGGATCAATTTTTGTGAATGGGAATTAGGGGTTGGATCAAAGATTTGAGGTGATATCATATTGTAGGGTGTTTTTCGTCACCCCATTGAGATGGGAATACGCTCGCTCTTTTCAGGTGTACTACAGATTCCCCCTGCCTAGGGTAGGCCGGGGTCTATTGATCGTGTGGATCCGAATCTCCGGCAGCCGCGGACTATGCTGCCGTTAATTACCCCTCGCCTTTGGAGTGATGGAACCACCGATTGATGAGTTAAACTGGTCATGCGAACTCAATGTGCAGTGCACGTGTGTTTTGTTTTTGAAGGGGCTTGGATATATCGGGAACCACATAGAGTTTTTACGTGGTGCGGGGCAGCGCCCCGGCCCAAAACATTTTTTGGGAGGGACAGTGTTGTGGAGTGTGTGTATCTATCTATCTATCTATATATATATATGTATGTATGTATGTATGTATGTATGTATGTATACATATATAAAAAAGGGAAAAAGCGCCCAAAGTACGCGTGGGGCCAGCGCCTTGAGCGCTTTGCGCTTAAGTGTTGTGCGCTTAGGCGCTAGCGCACCACGTGTCGGCACGTGGGCACAGGGCTCGAGGCGCTCGAGCGCCAGGCGCTCGAGCGCTAGCTTACCTCGTGTCTGCACGTGGGCGATTGGCGCCGGAGCGCTGGGCGCCGGAGCGCTGGGCGCCGGAGCGCTGGAGCGCCGGAGCGCCATGTGTCGGTACGTGGGCGCGGGGCGCTCGAGCGCCAGCGCGCCACATGTCGACACATGGGCGCTTGGCGCTTGAGCGTTGGGCGCTCGAGCACTAGCGCACCACGTGTCGACACGTGGGCGCTTGAGCGCTGGGCGCTCGAGTGCGAGCGCGCCACGTGTCGGCACATGGGCGCTGGAGCGCCGGGCGCCACGTGTCGGCACGTAAGCGCTTGCACGCAAGGCGCTTGGGCGCCGGCGAGAAAAATGGGCTTTTATCCCCAGAAACTCACGAAAGGGAAATTAGAGTGGAGTTAAACTCCTAAGATGTTTTGAATCTGATTAAGGGCTTCTCCCCTTGAGCCCTAGTTCTTCCCCAAAGTGGGGTTTCTGGAGATGGGTCTCCTTCTTCTTCCACTGTTGGCAGGATCTTGAAGATCAAGAGATGTGAGATTTTAAAATCTCTCCTTTTTTAGATCTAATGGATGATCTGAGTTCCCCTTTATGGGTTTTGTGGTGAAAAACTATTTAGTTTTATAAAATGAAGAGTAAAACTCTTGATTTAATTCAAAAGAAAGAAGAAGGTTTTAGCACCTTGAGGAAGGAGAAAGATCTCAGATCTAAATTTTTTTGGAGAGAGAAAAAGTTGTTAGGATATTTTCATTATCCTTGACTTTATAGGCTATACACTTTACATATAGCCCCTTGGGCTTTTCAAAATGGCATTTTGCCTAACTCATGGCTCATGTGCCTTTTCTTTTTACACATAAGCCATGGGCTTTACAAAAATTTGGTGTTATGCCCATTTTTCTTACATTTATTCATAAAATAAAATAAAAACAACAAAATTTTGGTATGGGGGGAGGCCGGCCGCTTCGTGTTCGGGCTCGCTCTGGGCATTGGCCCACTTGACCTGGTCTTGGGCCCACCTGGCTTGGGGTTGACTTTGATTTTGACTTGGTCAACCGGGGTGTAAATTTTTACCCCAACAAATTACCCCCCATCAATAAATGCACACCACACAAGTGGGTCGTGTGCATAGAATTGATGGATCTTCTTTCACGTGGAGGCGACTTGATTTGGTTCCCACTTTTGGGAAGTCGGCACTGCCCTTTTTACGGCATGGACGGTCGATTCTTCCCTTTTTGCGATTTGGACGGTCGGTGCTGCCCTTTTAGCAACGTGGACGGTCGGTTCTGCCCTTTTTGCGACTTGGACGGTCGGTGTTGCCCTTTTTGCGACGTGGACGGTCGGTTCTGCCCTTTTTGCGACTTGGACGGTCGGTTCTGCCCTTTTTGCCACTTGGACGGTCGGTGCTGCCCTTTTAGCGACGTGGACGGTCGGTTCTGCCCATTTTGCGACTTAGACGGTCAGTGCTGCCCTTTTAGCGACGTGGACGGTCGGTTCTGCCCTTTTTTCGACTTGGACGGTCGGTGCTGCCCTTTTAGAGACGTGGACGGTCGGTTCTACCCTTTTTGCGAGTTGGACGGTCGGTGCTGCCCTTTTAGCGACGTGGACGGTCGGTTCTGCCCTTTTTGGGACTTGGACGGTCGGTGCTGCCCTTTTAGCGACGTGGACGGTCGGTTCTGCCCTTTTTGCGACTTGGACGGTCGGTTCTGCCCTTTTAGCGACGTAGACGGTCGATGCTGCCCTTTTAACGACTTGGACGGTCGATGCTGCCCTTTTTGCGATGTGGACGGTCGGTGCTGCCCTTTTTACGACGTGGACGGTCGGTGCTTCTCTTTTAGCAACTTAGACGGTCGGTTCTGCCCTTTTTGCGACTTGGACGGTCGGTTCTGCCCTTTTAGCGACTTGGACGGTCGGTTCTGCCCTTTTTGCGACTTGGACGGTCGATGCTGCCCTTTTTGCGACTTGGACGGTCGATGCTGCCCTTTTAGTGACTTGGACGGTCGTTGCTTCCCTTTTAGGGACTTGGACGGTCGGTGCTGCCCTTTTAGCGACTTGGACGGTCGGTGCTGCCCTTTTATCGACTTGGACGGTCGATGCGGCCTTTTTTGCGATTTGGACGGTCGATGGTGCCCTTTTTGCGACTTGGACGGTCGATGCTGCCCTTTTAGCGACTTGGACGGTCGATGCTGCCTTTTTTGCGACTTGGACGGTCGGTGCTGGATTTGACTTGCCCCGCTTCTTATGGTGTCAGGGATGAAGTTGGCTTGTTTCCGAGGTGGAATTTGATTCTGCCAGGGAGGTCATTGGTTGTTTTGCTGATTTGATATGATTTGGGTTGACATCAGCATCGCTACGCTGGAATATGGTACCAGGAGCGAATCATCATTTGCCATGAGAGGATTTGGGGATTTTGGTTTTGGTTTGGCATCAGCATCGCTGCACTGGAATATGGTACAAGAAGCAAATCATCATTTGTCATGAGGAAATTTCCCTCGTTCCCAGTTTAACGACTTAGTGGTCATCTGTTCCCAGTTTAACGACTTAGAGGGCATCTGTTCCCAGTTTAAATACTTAGGGGTCTATTGGATTGGAGTTTGGGATTTTGGGGTTAGGGTAGGCATCAGCGTTTCTAACACTGAAGCACACGTGCCAGGAGCAATTCATCATTTGCCTATTCCTGTTGGGGGAGCGATGGCTTAGGAGACAAGTTTAGGTCCCTATCACCTAAGGCTTTTCAATTTTATGGGCCGTGAGGGTCTCATAAAAGCATTTTCTCCCTACGAGTCGTAAGGATCCCGCAGGTGCATTTTCTCCTTAGGAGTCGTGAGGACTCCTAAGTGTGTTTTTCCTTTATGAGTCGTAAGGATCTCACAAAAGTTTGTTCTCCTCATGTATAGTGAGGATACATGAGTGGGTCTTCTCAATGGAGAATAATTCCAAAGGCGAAGACCAGCCGCGTAACTGGTGATTGTGGTGGGGTATGGGTATGACGAGAATTATTTGAGCCCGTGGATTGTATACGGCAGTCAATTTGGGGACTGGCCGTAGGGTTAGAGAATTTTGAGAAATTGGATTTTGGTTGGCGTCTGCATCGCTACACTGGAATATGGTACCAGGAACGACTCATCATTCGCCGTTTGGGGACTTGGAATTTGGATCATGTTTGGCATCAGCATTGCTGCACTGGAATAATGCCAGGAGTAACTCATCATTTGCCTTGGGAGGACTTGGGATTTGGGTTTTTGGTCGGCATCAGCACCGCTAACACTGAAGCGAAATGCCAGGAGCGACTCATCATTTGCCGTTGCCCGTTGGGGAATGATGGCTTAGGAGACAGGTTTGGGTCCCTATCACCTAAGGCTTTTTCAATTTTATGAGCCGTGAGGGTCTCATGAAAGAATTTTCTCCCTACGAGTCGAGAGGATCTCGCAGGTGTATGTTCTCCTTAGGAATCATGAGGATTCCTAAGTGTGTTGCTCCTTTGTGAGTCGTAAGGGTCTCACGCAGGGATTTTCTCCTCACAAGGTCGAGAGGACTTTACGAGTGTATTTCATCTCTTTTCACGAGTTTGCGCCCTTTCGGGTTTTCACAAACTCTCCGGTAGTCCTGCTGTTTTACTCACGGAGCCCTTTCGGGTTTTCATCCGTGCCCGTTTTGCTTGTGGACATACCTTTTTTTCTTTTTTCTTTTTTTTCTTCTTTTTTTTTTGCCGCTGGTGGGACTTTAAAAGTAGTCTCACCAGCAGGATTTGGGAGAGATAGAGGTCATATACGCCCATGGATTGTGTACGGTTTTGCAGGATGTATGATCCGGACCGTAGGGCGGGTGTGCTCAATTCGCCTACGACTTGGAGCATTCACACGCAGTATTTCTTGAGATATCGGCCATTCATGGGTGGCATGGGCCTTTCTCCCTCGGCACTTATTAGTTGGTAAGATCCCCCGTCAAACACTTTCTCGATGACGTATGATCCTTCCTAGTTTGGCTCGAATTTTCCCTTGGCATGTCTATTGGGGATGATCGGTATTTTGAGGACCAACACCAATTCTCCTTTCATGAAACTGTGGAGACGGGTTATCTTGTTATAGGCCCGTGACATTTGGGATCAGTATATCTCCAGATTTTGCTGCACCGCGAGCCTCTTTTCTTCAAGGGCGTCGAGCTCTTCAAGCCGAATGAGCACGTTTTCCTCCTCCGTCAACTCGTGCTGAACGGCCATTCTTAAGCTTGGAACTTCGACTTCGAGGGGGAGGGCTGCCTCCACTCCGAAGAGCAATGAGTATGGAGTGGACTGAGTTGGAGTACGGTGCGTGGTACGATATGCCCACAACGCCTCGTGAAGTTTGAGATTCCAGTCTCTCTTGTTGGCTGAAGCATTTTTCCTCAGGAGCTTGCATAGAGTCTAATTGAAGGCTTCGGCCACCCCATTTTCTCTTGGATTATAGATGGAAGAATATCTCCAGTCTATCTTGTGTTGAGTAGCGAATCTTGAGACTTTGAATCTCTTGAAAGAAGGCCCGTTGTCAGAAATGATTCTTCTTGGTGTACCGAAGCGGTATAGAATATTATGCTGGAAGAATGTCAGAATATCTATTGTCTTGACCTCTTTTAGCGGGACAGCTTCAGCCCATCTGGAGAAGTATTCTATTGCGTCCAGTATGAACCGGTGGCCTCTTGATGACGGAGGGTCAATTGGGCCAACTATGTCGGTTCCCCGGACTTCGAAGGGCCACGACGCCACCGTAGGATGCAATGGATTGGGATGCTTGTGAATAAAATCACTGTGAATTTGGCAGATATAACATTTCTTTGCATGCTCTCCACAATCCCGTATCATGGTGGGCCAGTAATACCCAAGCCGTTTAATTTGCAGTCGCATCTTGGGACCAGATTGGTGAGCACCGCAAACGCCTCAGTGAACTTCTTTCATGACTTTTTGGGCTTCGGCCGATGACAGGCACCTGAGCCAGAGTTGGTCATATGACCTGCGATATAGCGTGTCATTTAAAAACACGTATCGAAGAGCTCTCTTCTTCAGCTGGACCCTCGCAGACCTTCCTTCGGGCAGCTTGTCGTATCGGAAGTACTCTATGAAGGGTTCTCTCCAATCGGGCTCGTCTTGAACGATCGAAGCTTCTTCGGCGGGACTGCTCTTCTGTTCCGCACTTTCCTCTTCTCGTAGAGAGACATGGGGTAGAAATTGCCGGCTCCTGACTGTGATCAGAATTTCGTCCATGTCAGGATCAGCCAGCTCCTTGGCTAAGCGAGTGAGTACGTCAGCCTTTCCATTCAACGCTCTAGGGACTCTCGTTAGTTCAATGTGAGTGAACCGTTTCATGAGTTCCACCACCCGGCTTCTGTACCGAGCTAACTCGGGTTTGTATATCTTATAGTCGCCGCTTACTTGGTTGACGACAAGCTGGGAGTCACTGTAAACTAGTAGTCGAAGGATTTCCATTTCTATGGCGACCTCCAAGCCAGCTATCAGAGCTTCATACTCGGCCTCATTGTTTGTGCGAGGCTCGGTGAGAGCAAAAGAACGCCGTAGGGTTCCGATTGATGGCGTGATGAACACCAATCCTATCCCTGCTTTTATCTCCGGGACGCTTGATTTACTGGAAGTCCTTATCGATGAGGCCCCATCGAAGTAGAGCTCCCAACATAGATCGCCATTCTCGAGGTGTAGCACTTGTTCGTCGGGTAACTCGCAATTGAGTGGTGATCCTTCTGGTATAGGATGAGCAGCGAGAAAGTGTGCAAGAGCTTGCCCTTTTACTGCTTTCTGGGGAGTATAAACTATGTCAAACTCAAGTAGCATGACAACCCATCTTGCCATTCTGCCGGCTAGGCTTGCTTTGGTCATCAAGTGTTTGAGCGGGTCGACCTTGGAGATCAGCATAACCCGATAAGCGAGCAAATAGTGCCTCAGCTTCTTCACAGCAAATATCAGAGCCAGGCATTGCTTTTCGATGGGGGAGTAGTTGGGTTCCGCCCCGACTAGAGTTCGACTGAGGTAATAAAGGGCATTTTCTTTTCCCTCCTCGTTATTCTGGGCAAGGAGCGCACCGAGTGACTCATCTAGCGCTGCAGTAAAGAGAATCAACGGTTTATTTGGAATGGGAGCGGCCAGCACTGGAGGGTGCAACAAGTACTGTTTGATTCTTTCGAACGCTTCTTGACATTCGGCATCCCAGACAAAAGGAGCTCCTTTCTTCATGATCTTTGAGAATGGCCTACATCTCCCCGACAAATTTGAGATAAACCTCCGTATATAAGCAAGCTTGCCTTGAAAAGATCTTAGCTGCATCAGACTCTTCGGAGGGGGCATCTCCATGATGGCCTTTATCTTGGACAGGTCAACTTCAATCCCTCGATGTCGGACTATGAAGCCCAGGAATTTTCCCGATGACACGCCAAAAGCGCACTTTAAAGGATTCATCTTCAGATCGTATTCCCTCAGTCTGGTAAGAACGGTCCTAAGATCTTGGATGTGATCGGCCTTGGATTTAGTCTTGACGACCAGATAATCAACATAACATTCGACAACTTTATGAATTAGGTCATCAAAGATATTGGTCATCGCCCTTTGGTATGTAGCACCTGCGTTTTTCAGTCCGAACGGCATCACCTTGTAGCAATATATTCCGATCGGGGTTCGAAATGCTGTGTGCTTCTCATCCTCATGCGACATCTTGATCTGATTATATCCATACGAGCTATCCATAAAGGTGAACGACTCATAATTTGAGGTGTCATCGACCATCATTTCCATGACCGGTAGCGAGAAGTCGTCTTTAGGACATACCTTGTTGAGGTCCCTGAAATCGACACAAACTCGGATCTGCCCATTTTTCTTCTTCACTGGGACTATGCATGCGATCCAGTCTGCATATTTTTCTTCCCTGATGAAGCCGGCATCGATGAGCTTCTTGGTTTCCTCGATGACCTTTTCTTCTAGTTCCCTTCTCATTCTTCGAGGAACTTGTTTGACTGGCTTAGCATCAGGAGATATGGCCAGTTTATGCACGGCTACTTCAGGGGAAAGGCCAGGCATTTCTTTGTACGTCCACGCGAAGCAGTCGACGAACTCGTGCAGCAGGGCGATTATCTGCGCTTTCATTTCCTCTGACAAGAGTGAGCTGATGTAGGTCGGCCTTGGATTATCGGGCGTTCCTAATTCAATCTTGGTTAGCTCGTTAAAGGTCGCTTGTCCGCCATCTTCGAGCTCTTGAGGAGCTTCTTCTGGCTCGGCTATCTCATCATCATTTGATCTTTCACTGGCCTCACCAACATGGATCATGTAGCAAGCTTTGGAATCAGGTTGAATGTAGCCTATGCCCCGTCTATCTGGAATTCGTCCATCGATGGGTGCTCGGACCTGGGGCGGATACCATAGCCCTTCGTAAAACTTGGCTTCGGACTCTGTTTGATATAACCGGAATCCGCACTTATTAAAGTATTCCCGCATCTCGGGCGCATAGTATCTGGGATTGAGTACGGCTCTTATGCCTCTCTCATATGGAAGGCACGCGACAGAAAAATCGTCCGGGTGCACAACGGGGTTTGACCCATAAAACAGGATGCCTTTCTTTCCACTTTTCCTTCTATGGACGTAGAAAGTTTTCAGCTGGTCCACGGTGGTGACTGACAACGCATCGAGCTCTTTGCACATCTGCTCTGGTACCCTTGTGACGGCTAGGGACCCTTCCGCAATTTCGAAGGTCTCTCGTAGTTTCGCTTGTTGCATGGGGGTCTAATCTGCACCGTTGTTGCACGGCAGGTCCTCCTCCTCCGACTCTTCAGTGTCGCTGCCAAGATGAGGGTGGACTTTGCTGCTAGATGGGCCTTCAGTATCGGATTCTTCCGTATCGCTACCGAAACGAGGGCGAGTTTTACGGAAGGACGGACTTCCAGCATCGGACTCATCAGTGCCACTACCGAAACGCGGGCGCACTTGGGCGTTTTTGCTTTTGAAAGTGACAGCTGGCTCCGATTTTCTTCTGAGTCTTAGGGCTGCTCTATCCTCGATCCGTTGTGGCTTAGCATTTTGGTGGTTCATAAAGTACCGAGAATCTTCATATCGGACTTCATGCACACCGAACGGCTGGATGTCTCCGTCAATGCGTCTTTCTTCGCCATTTTTAGTATACTTCATGCATTGATGGAGAGTTGACGGAACGATGCCGTAATCGTGGAGCCACGGCCGTCCCAAGAGAATTTTATAAGACGTGTCAGCGTCAATTACGTATATCTTAGCTTCAGTTTGCAGATCCCCGAATTTGATTGCCAAAGCTATAGACCCCAGAACTTGCTGGAAGTTTTGATTGAAGCATTGAATAATGATCCTTTCCCTTGACAGGTGTCGGACGTCCATTGATAAACTCTTCAGAGTCCACAAGTTCATGATGTTCACTGAAGACCCCGGATCAATCAATATGCGATTAATCCGATCTTCGTCGCTGTACCCGGTCATATAAAGTGGCTGATTATGCTCAGCCGTTCCTAGTAGCAAGTCTTCATCCTTAAACGTGACTGCGGCGGCTTGCAAAGTGTACTGAGCTTCTTTCATATTAATTTCCGCAAAGTGAGCCTGATACCGCTCAGGGTTTTGTAGAGCATGAATGAGAACATCTCTAAGCTCTTGAGATAGAACCAAGGCATCGTAGAAGCTAAGGAGAGACGGATGCTTTCGGAGGTGAGCCAAGACATTATAGTCTACTAGGGTAGGACTCGAATCTTCATGAGCAAGTTCTCTGCCATCTTATTCATTAGCGACTTGTTTTTCCTTCCTTTTTGGGGCGTTGCCCAGATTTGGCGGTAGAGCCCTGCCTCTTCTAAGCTGGATTTGGTTGTCCTTTATGATGAGCTCCTCGTCCTCTTCGGGAAAACAGAGCTCCTCCTCAGAGTCGCTGCCAAGATGGATGGCGTAGCAGGTCACCACTAGGATCACTTCATTGGAGTCTTCTTCTGACTCCTCCAGAATTTCAGCCGCTTGTACAGGGAGGAACTCCTTCAATTGAATCAGAGTTCTTTCCTTCTGTTCATATTCTTCGAGGGAATCGATATATTTTTGAATGGTCGATCTCCCTGAAGACTCTTTTTCACGCCGAGCTACACTTTTCTTCTTCTTGAGCTTTTTGGACTTTGAGCCTGATGGAGCCGCATTGGCAGCTGGCATGGTAAGATTTTTCTGCCCTTCCCATTCCGTCGTGGGCTCTTTTCGAAGTAACTTTATCATCTTCTTCATCTTATTAGATATGTGCGTACTCCACGGAGGCTGTGGTGGGTCTGTTTCATCTCTCAGGGTAGCGGGTTCGGCTATCTGCTCCCAGAAGGCTTTAGTTTTTGTCCGTATAAAGTTGGTGGTTGCAACTTGATTGTTCACCAACACACTTTTGGACAGCTCGATCTCTCCAGCCTTGTACTGCTTCTCGACCCAGTCCCTGAAGATATAGCAATCCTTGATCGCATGGCTCACTACTCGGTAGTACGGGAAATACAGGGGATTGTCGGTCATTTTTGCTTCTTGGGGTCTTTTCGACTCCGGCAATTGTAGGCCGTTGTTCAAGGCATCTTTAAATATCTTGCGGATCTTATCCTTTCTGAAAGAGTAAACCTTGTTCTTTTTCTCCTCTAGGGAAGGCCCATCTCCTCCTAGCAATGGCTTTCGAGACCGGTTGGTTTTGGATTCGCCCGCCCTTCGTTTTTTCTTCATTGTCGAACGCATTGAAGACAATGGTACTGCTGGAACTCCCGCTTCTACGGTAGTCGTCCCGCATGCTTTTCCAAGTCTTGTCTCTCTGAGAGTCCGGCGGGGAGGTTCCCAATGAGAAGGCTGACGGACTGGTCCTGCTCCAGCGGCGGTTCGCACTTGACCGTGAGATTACGCCATCAGGCGATAAAGTCGGTGTTCCTTTCATTCTTCCCCGGCTTGGTCCTCACAAGGTCGGCAATGGAGATTTTATCACTGACACTCATGAACCTTTGCCGAAACAGAGACTCCATTTGGGAAAAGGTAATGACGGACCCGTCTGGTATGCTCGCGTACCAGTCGAAGGCGATACTGGTCAGGCTGTTGACAAACTGACGAAGAAGGAGCGCGTCATTGCCCCCCTGTATTTCCGCACGAGGCTTTGAAGTAGGTGACGTGAAGATTTGCATTTCCCGTCCCGTCAAATCTTCCGAACTTTGGAATGACGTAGCCGCTCGGGAACTCGATCAGATCGTACTGTGCGGGATATGGCCGCCCACTACTGCTAATTTCTTTCTGAGCTTCAGCTTCGGCCACCAATGTTTTAACTTTTCTGGTGACCAAATCCATTATCCGATCTTGTGTTTAGGAGGATAGTGCTATCTGGGGCCAAGGCATCCCCAGAAGCGGAATGTGGCCGGCTTTCGTGCGGCTCGACCAGTCTTGGACTAAAAGGAATAGGCATTGGCTGCTTCGGATTGTCATCACCCGGTTGATTAGTAGCTACTTGTGCTTGATTGGGTGGCGCTTGAGCAATTTGAGCCGTAAGATGCATCACAACGTTCGTTAAGTCGTCAATCTTCGAATAGAGATTTGACATCTCTTTATCTTTGCTCCTGAGCTGTTTTCGAAGCTCCTGAAGCAGCTCTTGCTCCGCGGTCCTGGGGCGGAAAGTCGTCTCTTCCTCGCTGTCCGAGCTCAACTCTGCATGGAATGAGGGGTCTTTCTTCCTATCTTCCTCCTCGAGAGGATTTTCATCATCCAGTGACGGAGGCTGTTCTTGGGCAGCGACAACCACATTCAAGCCAGATTGGACTTGGGATGTGGTGGCCCCATCCTTGCTCTTGCTGCGAAGGTTGTCGCTGGGGCGCCCACCTGCCATATAGACCGTATAGATAACATATCCAGCCGTCTTTTTCTTATCGGCGACTGATTTCTCGGATCGCTGTCTTGACCCTCCTGTTTTGGTAACGGGTAGTCGACTGAAGGCGGCTGGCCGGATTCTTGATTGGTGCTGGCGCTTCCTTTCTGGGTTTTCCCCGCTGCTTTCGTGTTGCACAGAGCGCCTGATAGACTCTCAAAGAGACAGTATCATACTTTTTCTGTTAGGGTCGGGACACGTCTCTTTGTAGCATTGTTCGGACCGCTGTCTTCTTGATTCCGGCGGTCATGGAATTTTTCTGAACCCACTTCAGAGGCTCGAAGGAATTGCTAATTATTACGGCCGATTCAGTTGATGTCGCAGGATGACTCTGCTCTTGGAATCTCACATGACTCCTCCTGGCCGGAGTCCTGGCCCTCTTGTTGGCTCGATACCTGAGCAGCTTCTGCCTTAACCTTTCTTCTTTAAGCACTTGGCAGACTTTGTCTCTTCGGGAAGATGTCGTAGACCGGGTAATGGAGGATTTTGGAGATACGCTCGATTGTGCATTTGCTGGAGTCATCGCCTGAGCGCGTTCGCAACATTTGATGCCGCCATTTGTACCAGAAGTCTTGCCCCCAGCTGGAGCACCAGAGAGTCGTTCAGACACCGTCTTAAGTTTTGGTTGTGGTGCCTTGGTGATCACGACATTCGGCCTCTTGCCCCTTGAGACCGGCTTGGCCGCCTGTTTTGCCGGGATTTCTGCCAGATGAGCAATTCCGGCAGGGTTGATGATAACGGAGCCAAAATGGCGGGACAGTTCCTCCCACTGTAGACTGAGGCATGCAGGGAGAACCACACGAGCATTGACCTTGACCACCTACGGGATCGGGGTCATGTTGGAAGCTGAATTTGTCTTGGGAGACATTGTCGTCGAAAGTAGATTGCTGCACGAAAATAAACATGATTTTAGTACATGCAATTGATATGCATATATTAATTGAGTTCGCATGAATGCTTAACCCGAAATATGGGTGGAAAGATGGGTCCCACCGGGCGTGCCAGAATCTGTAGGGTGTTTTTCGTCACCCCATTGAGATGCGAATACGTGTGTGCTTGTCAGTTGTACTACAGATTCCCCCTTCCTAGGGTAGGCCGGGGTCTATTGATCGTGGGGATCCGAATCTCCGGCAGTCGTGGACTAAGCTGCCGTTAATTACCCCTCGCCTTTGGAGCGAGGGAACCTACGATTGACGGGTTAAACTGGTCATGCGAACTCAATGTGCAGTGTACGTGTGTTTTGTTTTAGAAGGGACTTGGATATATCGGGAGCCACGTAGAGTTTTTATGAGGATCCCGCTACCCGGATAGCGGGCCGGGGTCAAGGGGGATAGCAGCCCCCTTGCGGGGTGCAGGGCAGCGCCCCGGCCCAAAATTTTTTTTGGGAGGGACAGTTTTGTGGAGTGTGTGTGTATCTATATATATATATGTGTGTGTGTGTGTGTGTATACATATATAAAAAAAAGGGAAAAAGCGCCCAAAGGATGCGTGGGGCCAGCGCTGTGCGGTTAGGTGCTGTGCGCTTAGGCGCTAGCACACCACGTGTCGGCACGTGGGCGCTGGGCGCTTGAGCACTGGGTGCTGGAGTGCTAGCGCACCACGTGTCGGCACGTAGGAGCTGGGCGCTTGAGCGCTGGGCGCTTGAGCGCTGGGCGCTTGAGCGCTGGGCGCTTGGGGCGCGGGGCGCTTGAGCGCTGGGTGCTCGAGCGCAAGTGCACCATGTGTCGGCACGTGGGCGCCGGGTGCTGGGGCGCCGGGCGCTCGAGCGCCGGGCGCTCGAGCGCCGGGCGCTGGAGCGCCGGGCGCTGGGCGCTGGGCGCTCGAGCGCTAGAGCGCCACGTGTCGGCACGTGGGCGCTGGGCTCTTGAGCGCAAAGTGCTCGCGCTCGAGCGCGCCACATATCGGTATGTGGGCGTTGGGCGCTCGAGCGCTAGCACGCCACGTGTCGGCACGTGGGCGCTGGGTGCTTGAGCGCAAGGCGCTCGAGCATGAGGGCGCCACATGTCAGCACGTGGGCGCTTGGCGCTCGAGCGCGAGCGCGCCACGTGTCGGCACATGGGAGCTTGGCGCTGGACGCTCGGGTGCTGGGCGCCTGAGCGCAAGGCGCTCGAGCGCCGGCGAGAAAAATGGGCTTTTAGCCCCAGAAACTCCCGAAAGGGAAATTAGAGTGGAGTTAAACTCCTAAGATGTTTTGAAGCTGATGAAGGGCTTCTCCCCTTGAGCCCTAGTTCTTCCCTGAAGTGGGGTTTCTGGAGATGTGTCTCCTTCTTCTTCCTCTGTTGGCAGGATCTTGAAGATCAAGAGATGTGAGATTTTAAAAATCTCTCCTTTTTAGATCTAATTGAAGATCTGAGTTCCCCTTTATAGGTTTTGTGGTGATAAACTATTTAGTTTTATAAAATGAAGAGTAAAACTCTTGATTTAATTCAAAAGAAAGAAGAAGGTTTTAGAACTTTGAGGAAGGAGAAAGATCTCAGATCTAAATTTTTTTGGAGAGAGAAAAAATTGTTGGGATATTTTCATTATCCTTGCCTTTATAGGCTATACACTTTACATATAGCCCCTTGGGCTTTTCAAAATGGTATTTGCCTATCCCATGGCTCATGTGCCATTTCTTTTTGCACATAAGCCATGGGCTTTACAAAAATTTGGCTTTATGCCCGTTTTTCTTACATTTATTCATAAAATAAAATAAAAGAAATACAAAAAAATTATGACATGGGGGGAGGCCGGCCGCTTCGTGTTGGGGCTCGCTCCGGGCATTGGACCACTTGGCCTGGTCTTGGGCCCACCTGGCTTGGGGTTGACTTTGATTTTGACTTGGTCAACCGGGGTGTAAAGTTTTACCCCAACAATGGGGTGAAGGTGGAGGGAAGAGAGTAAGAAGAAGAAGAAGAAAATGATGGGGGAGTTTAGAATGATGCAACCCCCCTCTCTCTCTCCTCTCTTATTTCCACCCACTCTCTCTCAATATTACCCTTTTACCCTTTCTCTTCTTACCCTTTTCTTTTTATTTAAAACCCAAGTCACAAAATACCCAAAATAACACAAGAACACAAAATGTAATCACCACATAACATGACGTGGTGCACTGGCCACAAAAAACTGTAGAAATGCGGATTTGGCTTAATCGCGATTAGCAGTGCACTAATCGGGTTTTTATCAAAACTGCATATAATAAATTTTAAAATTGCCAAATCATTTAAATACATTTTAAAATGAATAAATCATTTTAATTTTCATTTATTTCTCTATTATTGGTATATATTTATACCCTTTTTCGAAAACCCCAATTTCGCTAGTCGGCAGTTTTCGGGAAAAATATTATTTTAATATTAAATTCCAAAAATAATATTTTATATATTTTTGAAATGTTTCACCCTTGGCCTATCTTTAAAATGCTCACGATTCGTTGGTTTTGAAATAGGTATGACTCGAGTCTGGTCTAACATCTATAAGTAAACTACTTGACTAAACTAACAGGCTAATCGAAAAGGTAAGGAAACCATCTAAATCTGAGTCGATATATATATATATATATAAAATCGTCGGTGATTCCGCCTCAATAGTATCACATACAATACAATATATAATATGACATCCTCAAGCCAAGAGTGCGGATCTATCATCAATATATAGCTCGTACGGTAAATCCATCGTACGACATCCTAATCTGGGTACGGGTCGAATATCATATTTATCTCATCAATTATCTGGTATCCTTATCATCATATCTCATGAACTGGGGGTACTGATCAAAGTCTAGTACAAACTGATAACATCTACATACATATGTGTGTATGAAAACACACGCCTAAAGGTCCGCTAAAATCTTATGTCGTATCTCATAATACGACTGAAAACATATCACCGATCCCATAACATCATGCCTAAACCCTTCGACTCATCTCCAAGTACCATGTACAATCCTCATCGTCCATGTATAGGTATATATATATATATAGTCCCATACCTATGTGTGCCTATAGATATACATATCCCCATATACGCATAAGTAAAGCAAAGTAAGCATGTGTGTGCGTGTGGGTCAAACCTTATTCTAGGGTTCGTGACTAATAAGCTAACTACGACACTAACATCCAAATCTTACAATTTAGCTTGTGATCATCTAAGATCCTACTTGATAATCATGTAAGTTCGCAAAACACATGTATACATATACAACATATCATAAGCTATACTACGAACTGCGGGGGTGCTATACGCCATCCAACCGACTTCCCCCGTAGATATATATCTACTCAACTTGATCTTCACTTGCCGATGCCGATGCCGCCACGCCCTTGCTTGTCATCCCGGAGTTCACGCGGAGGCACCTACATGTCATAACACATCATATCACATTAAAATCAAATTCGCAAACGAAACGACACACGAATCACTCATGGGTTAAAACCTATGGTCTACCCACGCAAATCAACCAAATAACACTCGATATAGACATCCACACGTCAAGTGACCGATACAAAACACAAATACTAAAACCAATAATTCAAAATACGTAAAACATAACCCCTAATCAAAACAACAACTCAAGAATTCACTCCCAGATTTTGGTTCAGGTGAAATAGGGGTACACAAACAGTACTGGGGTGCTATATAGGGTGTATATAAGCTACTAAAGGAACCTGGACCCCATTTCCCACCACTTGGCCGGCCACCCCCTATAGAATTCCGGCCTGCTCTGCCAAAGGGGTTAGAATGGGTTCGTCTTGGCAGGGGGTCCTCCTAGTGTCCAATCTAGATCTATGGTGTTGTTTGTGTTTCTAGTAAAATCCCCGGGTCACACCAGATTCCCTGCACCCACAAAGTAATCCCAAAACCGACATGGAAGTTTCTAAATTCTGCATTTTGGGTTTGTTTCAGTTTGGTATGGGTTTCTAGCACCAATGGGGGTTTAAGGTCACCACTAAGCTCAATTTCACCATCTCACTTTAAGGATTCCTCAAAACCTCTTCTAGGAATTTTCAAAGTTCACTAAACCGCATTAAAACACTTCTAAACTTGTATGGGTGCTAAAGAAATTGAAATACAATACTAATGGTGCAGAAATTAGCTCATTTGGCAACTCAAGAAAATTCTTGAGTTGCCCCTAGTCTTCAAAATCCGATTTTTCTTGGTCCAAAGTGCTTGTGAGAAGCTTGTGCAAGTTTTTTATGAAGTGGGGATGGACTTTTGACGTGGGGATGTAGGTGTTTTGAGGAGGTATAGGGGAGAGGGAGAGAGGGCAACAGCCATGTGAAGGGAGATGGGAATATGATGAGGAAAATAATTAAGGGAAAAGATCCATGGTCCAAGGTTGACCCCTCACCTATCTCTCTCTCTCTTGCCCATACCCACTTTCTTTAACATTTTCTTTTCTTATCTTTTCTTTTCTTTTCTTTTCTATTCTTCTCTTTTAAAATTAAAACCATGCATGATAAAAAGAAAGAAAATGTAACAAGTGTAAAAATGACTTGGTGCATGTCATGTGCACAAAACCGGATTAATACAAGATTAGCGATATTTAATCGCGATTAGCATTAAAATAGTGTATAATAAATTATAAAAATCTATAATTTTCCTAAATCACATAAAAACACCCCCATTTCAGTAATTCCTATAATTTTCCAAATTTTTCCTAATTTATCGGTATTTAATTATACCGCACTAATAAAATATTCAATATATTTATTATTTAATTATAAAAATTTCCAAAAATAATATTTTATTTTTTCTGAAATGTTACAGCCTTCCTTCCTTAAAAAAAATCGGTCCCCGAATTTAAATTTAAACCCCTCAAATACTAAAACATTTCAGTAAAATGATCTAGTCGACGGGGCTCCGAAATCATAAATACATAAAATATATCGTACCGCAATGCATGCGCATGAAAAATAAGCATATAACTCAAAATCAAAACTCCGTCAAGCATCTCGCAATCATCGCAGTTATGGTGAAGACACAAATGTCAAATCCGATACGAAATCCAACATGATATACATCAAAACTATACATGTAAAAATCATCAAAACTTCTGAAAGGAACGCATGCAAAACCTTTTCGAGTCGCTGTGCGATGCGCGTATCACTGCACAGTGGCGGACGTCTATTGTAAGAAAATAACTATATATATATATATACCCTTTGTTTAACATATACGTCCCTCCGTTTTAAAAATAATTTAGAAGGGTTTCCCTTGCTTAAATGTCTCGTGTCATCTCAGACACGTAGGTAAATACTTAGACTATAGCTCCTTTTTGGAAATCCCTTTGATAACTATCAATGCATGCAAAAATATATTCAGGTACTGTCCTCGAACTAGTCCTGCTCAGTCACGATACCAAATCGTAAATATCATAAAACATATTGCTCCGTAATCAATCCTAAATGTGTATAAGAATGCCACGTTCGTCTGGTGCGCACGGGAATCGAAATCAATGAATGTGCCATACATGTGCATAGAAACGAAATCTAAGTGCAACGGGTGTGCACGAAAACACCTGTCAAGGGCAACGATGTGTGTCTGACAACAATATCAAGTGCATCTGATATGCACGAAGAATCTCGATTTAGTGCATCTGGTGTGCACCAAAATCGCATCAAGCGTGTCAAGTCTGCGCAAAATCCAAATCAAGTGCACAAGGTGCACGAATACAAATATCGAGTATAACAATCGAAATCGATGGTATACAACACATTTCAATCCAAATCCAAACCAGGTATACCGTGGTATATAATCTCACAACCATGTGCATCAGCGTGCACAAAATCGAATCAAAATACTCAGAGTGCATGAAAATTATGCTGAAAGCATAAGTCAAATCACATGCATACCATAGGTATGAAATCAAAATCAGCTTCTCGAATGGCATCAAATCGAAGCCAAGTGCAACTGCGGTGCACAAAATCTCAATCATGCAAATAAATCACCCAAAATACCGAAATCAAAAATGGCGGAAACAGTCCCGCTCTGGCACATCCTCTAAAGATCTCTGGCCAACAGTCATGGTCACTCATAACATATATCGTCGATGTTGCCGAACCCTGGCCTACTGGATGGGCGTAATATGACCGATCCTGGGTCCAAGTCTTCTCGTATTGTATTTCAGAAAGGTTCTGTCGAAGTCTCTCCCAAATCTCATTTCTGCTGAACTGTCCGGAAGTCATCATCCTTTACTAAATCTTTTTCTTGATCCGGAACGACTGCATACTCATCGCGACTCCTTCTGGAAGATATATCCATATACAACGCCTCTGCATGCGTATCACATCTCTGATGTCAGCGGAGTGGAACGCCATCTCATCAAGATCTCGCACGAACCCTTACTCCACTTTTCTCTAATGTCGATTGATTCAGACTCGTCTCTTCGTGGCTGTATGTACTGCGCTCCAACGGCTATACTCGTATCTGGAGTCTCCCAAGCAATGTATCCCATCACATGATATCCAAACGTCGTCAAACTTTTCGATCGATTCGTCAAAGTTCTATAATCCCCCAAGAGCTCAACATCTTGAGTACAGTTTAATAGTATTCTAGTACATGCCACAGTACCTATGGACCAGCCGTAGAAGGGAAAACCCAAGCCTCATTAATGGCACCGCTGAACTGCTGCAAACCCTAAGGTTTCAAAGCGTTCTCATGATCATTATATCGAGTTAGGGTTTCATTCTTCTAGAGGGTCCACGGAATTACTTGCATGTTTCTCCGAATACTTTAAACTTGGAAAAATGGGTTTCTGACATTCGATCGTCTTCTTCCGACTCTCAACGTACATGCGTGAAGTCGTCTCTAGCTGGAAACAATCAATCTGATGACCTCGCATCGGGGTAGGCAACGAATCACTTGTCCTAGTCATTCCTCCTTGGGTGACTAGCGATCTTCTATAATATCTCTAAGTATAACTCGTGCGGCAATAGCTCCAAACATCCGGGGCGATATCTCGTCATTCGCAGCAGCAACTGGCTCGTTCTTCCGCTTGCTGAACAGTGCCTAAATCATCAAATAATCGGTGCATTGACGGTCATCACATGATGGCTGGCCTCTAGCAGTAGCCTGATCCTCTGGTGCTGATCTGCACGTCCGAGAAATCTCGTAAAAGCGATCCATCAAAAGCACATGGCGCGAAAACACAATAAAACGACGCATCTATGCAAATCGTATGTCTCTGGAATCACGCCCTGGTCAGTCCTCGTCCGTGACGAGCTCGTGCTGACGCAACTCTAGCCGTAGCTCTCTCTGCCCGTGTAATCGCGGTAACAAAACCACCAACCGATGTCGATGAGGATAGATCATGAATGAATATGACACTGGGCAAGTAAATGTACATCCTAAGGCGTCTTAAGCGGAGTAGCGTATCGTAAGTATGCTGCGGAACATACACACGGTACGTCACTCTCCTTAAGTCACTTACTCCATCAACCAAGGTCAACCTACGGGACGAAAGTTCGGGTCTAATACCCCCTCGACCAAGTCTAAGTTCCGTAAAGTCAAGTCTAGATTCCGTATATATACAAACGCCCTAGGTTCCGCATAGTCAAACATAGACTCGAACCAAGGTTAACCTAGCGCTCTGATACCAACTTTGTCACGACCCGAAATAGCATGTGACTGGAACTTGAATCATATGTAGTCTATAGGACCCCATCTAATTCAAGTAAGCCAAAAATCCCAGAAATCTAAACCATTTTTAAGAAGTAGTAAAGAAAAATTATCTTTAAAGCAACTGGTTTTACAAACTAAGCCGAAGTATGCAATTTTAAAATCTCAAGTCTTTTCTGAAAATTTCGGCAGAGTTTCCTTTGTAAATACTGGCCCCAAAAGGGTACAACATGCATAATATGAATAAAGACATCCCCAAACGGGAGCTTGCTCTTCGCCAATTGGCGGTCACAACCACGCAAGTAATATAATATACAACGCCGAAGGGCGAGGATCAAAACTCAAAAGGAAACTCAAAATCATTAAGAAAACCCATAATGATACAACGCACGACTTTAAGGTCGAAAGAATAAACAACTGGTTTTCTAAGTTTGAAATAATAAAAGTCTGGTTGATGGAGTTTACTAGATACAACTGAATATAAATATACAATGGTGATCACGATACATGTGAGTCCACCTACCAAAGCAATCACCCGAAAAGGGACAGTGTACCAGCAAAACCGCAACGAACGTGTACGACAAAACCTGCAAGAAACTGTCGCACAACGGGGGTGAGTTAGCAACTCGTGAGTAGAAAACATCACAGAGCAGAAATCGTATGTATAACTCAATCCTAGGTCAATACGATCAGTAATATATATATCCTCAATATGTTAAAATCTGAAGTATAATAAGGTGGCAAGGGTAAACATCCATGCATAAATGTAATACCAAGAGCTCGTGTCAGTGCCTCAGGTAGCAACATATCATAAATATGAGGTATCATCAATGAAATCAACATGAAATCAGTGTCAACTATATCATCAAGTCTATAAGTATGTGGATGTCATCCAACCATGTAATCAAAACTTGTATGCATGTGGATCTCGTCCACGGGTCAACCAATGGCACAACAACATCATGCACGTAAATATCATAAAAGCATAAGCATGAAAGTATGAGGATATAAATCAATGTGTCTCCCTCGCGACACATCAAAATCATAGAACCTGAGTGTCCACCATCGACACTCGAAAACATCATGAAACCCGTGTCCAGCATCGACACGTAAATCCTCATATCTCGGGCTCCGTCAGTCCGGATCGGCCCATATCATCTCTAGACTCCGGCCGGTATCCTCCGTATATCCTTCGAGCCCAAATACTATCACCGGTAGGTAGTGCTCCCCTGCCAGGCTTACCGTCTAACAATACGAGTCTTCTTGCCCCGGGGTACCTCACCGGGTCCACCATGTACCCGCAGACTGTGCCTACCGCTCCTCGAATCGGGTTTCACATATCACACGTCTCAGAACCGAGAAAATGCATGGTGGACGCACTGAAATATCATACCAAGAGAAACCGGGTTTTTAAAACAATACATACTTTCTTTTGAAATAACCACGGTTCCCAAATCCAGAAATATCATGAAAACGACATATCTCAATGCGCATAATCATAAAGCATGATGTATGCGACATATAACAGAAATGTAAGCATATCCTTATACCATGCAATATGGACAGTAATATGCACATATCAAGGGTAAACCGCTCTTTTAAATGAATCCAGTTTAAAATATCTCCTGCGGTTCCCAATTTCTCCAAAGTCAAATGAAGTATCGTATAAAGGCGCATATGTAACTATAGCAAGTAAATTGTGCAAGGAGTCATATCATGATGCAGCAATCCTACTGTGTAGTGATATGGAAATTATCGATGATGATGTGTGTGAGCCGACAAGCAGGTGTACGTGGAGCATACGCATCATTGGTAATGGTGCTGGTGTCCTGACAGCATGGGTTTCAATATAACAATAAACACAGTTAAGCATGCAATGCGATGCAAATAACAAGAATATACAGAAAATGAATAATAAACGCAATAGTGAAGAATCTACATTAATATATATGAGTCATACAGTTTTGCCATTTGAAATAACACGAATCGTAGTGTTTAGAAAAATAAGGGCAACAGTGTTTTTAAGAAAAGGTACGTCCTTTGAAATATCCGTAGAATCCCTTGGCCTATCTTTAAAATGCTCATGATTCGTTAGTTTTGAAATAGGTATGACTCGAGTCTAGTCTAACATCTATAAGTAAACTACAGGACTAAACTAACAGGCTAATCGAAAAGGCAAGGAAACCACCTAAATCTGAGTCGATATATATATATAATAGTCGGTGATCCCGCCTTAATAGTATCACATACAATACAATATATAATATTACATCCTCGAGCCAAGAGTGTGGATCTATCATCAATATATAGCTCGTACGGTAAATCCATCGTTCGGCATCCCAATCTGGGTACGGGCCGAATATCATATTTATCTCATCAATTATCTGGTATCCTTATCATCATATCTCATGAACTGGGGGTACTGATCTAAGTCTAGTACAAACTGATACCATCTGCATACATATACGTGTATGAAAACACACGCCTAAAGTCCTGCTAAAATCTCATGTTGTATCTCATAATACGAATCAAAACATATCACCGATCCCATAGCATCATGCCTAAACTCATCGACTCATCTCCAAGTACCATGTACAATCCTCATCGTCCATTTATAGGTATACGTACACACACACACACACACACACATAGTCCCATACCTATGTGTGCCTATATATATACATATCCCTATATACGGACAAGTAAAACAGATTAAGCATGTGTGTGCGTGTGGGTGAAACCTTCTTCTAGGGTTCGCGATTAATAAGCTAACTATGACACTAACATCCAAATCTTAAAATTTAGCTTGTGATCATCTATGATCCTACTTGCTAATCATCTAAGTTCGCAAAACACATGTATACATATACAACATATCATAAGCTATACTACGAACTGCGGGGGTGTTATACGCCATCCACCCGACTTCCCTCATAGATATATATCTACTCACCTTGATCTTCGCTTGCCGTTGCCGATGTCGCCACGCCCTTTCTTGTCGTCCCGGAGTTCACGCGGAGGTACCTACATGTCATAACACATCGTATCTCATTAAAATCAAATTCGCAAACGAAACGACACACGAATCACTCATGGGTTAAAACCTATGGTCTACCCACGCAAATCAACCAAATAACACTCGATATAGACGTACAAACGTCAAGTGACCGATACAAAACACAACTACTAAAACCAATAATTCAAAATACGTAAAACATAACCCCGAATCAAAACAACAACTCAAGAATTCACTCCAAGATTTTGGTTCAGGTGAAATAGGGGTACACAAACAGTACTGGGTGCTATATAGGATGTATATGAGCTACTGAAGAAACCTCGACACCATTGCCCACCACTAGGCTGGCCACCCCCTATAGAATTCCGGCCTTCTCGGCCAAAGGGGGTCAGAATGGGTTCGTCTTAGCTGGGGGTCCTCCTAGTGTCCAATCTATGTCTATGGTGTTGTTTTTGTTTCTAGTAAAATCCCCGGGTCACTCCAGATTCCCTGCACCCATAAAGTAATCCCAAAACCGACATGGATGTTTCTAAATTCTGTATTTTTGGTTTGTTTCAGTTTGGTCTGGGTTTCTAGCACTAAGGGCGGGTTTAAGGTCACCACTAAGCTCAATTTCACCATCTCACTTTAAGGATTCCTCAAAACCTCTTCTAGAAATTTTCAAAGTTCACTAAACCGCATTAAAACACTTCTAAACTTGTATGGGTGCTAAAGAAATTGAAATACAATACTAATGGTGCATAAATTACCTCATTTGGCAACTCAAGAAAATTCTTGAGTTGCCTCAAGTCTTCAAAATCCGATTTTTCTTAGTCCAAAGTGCTTGTGAGAAGCTTGTGCATGTTTTTAATGAAGTGGGGATGAACTTTTGAGGTGGGGATGTGGGTGTTTTAAGAAGGTATAGGGGAGAGGGAGAGAGGGCAGCAACCATGTGAAGGGAGAGGGGAATATGATGAGGAAAATAATGAAGGGAAAAGATCCATGGTCCAAGGTTGACCCCTCACCTCTCTCTCTCTCTCTCTCTTGCCCATACCCACTTTCTTTAACATTTTCTTTTCTTTTCTATTCTTCTCTTTTAAAATTAAAACCATGCATGATAAAAAGAAAGAAACCATGAAAGAAAATGTAACAAGTGTGAAAATGACTTGGTGCATGTCATGTGCACAAAACCGGATTAATACAAGATTAGCGATATTTATTCGCGATTAGCATTAAAATAGTGTATAATAAATTATAAAAATCTATAATTTGCCTAAATCACATAAAAACACCCCCATTTCAGTAATTCCTATAATTTTCCAAATTTTTCAAAATTTATCGGTATTTAATTATACCGCACTAAAAAAATATTCAAGATATTTATTATTTAATTATAAAAATTCCCAAAAATAATATTTTTTTTTTCTAAAATGTTAAAGCGAGCTCCTTAATGTAGCCAATCATCTTAAGAACGTGTTCCCCTACAAATGATCCGATGGCCAACCTCGCTTGAAATAGCTTCTTCGAGGTCTCGTATCTTGCGATACGAGATTGCTCTCCATATAATTCTTTGGTATCGAGGAATATGGATTCAAGCTCCATATTCTCGTGCCGCCTCTGGTGTTCATTGTCCATGGAGGCCAGCACGAGACACTTGGCTTTCGTGCTATCAATCTCCCAGGTCTTACGGATTTCCTTATCCGCGACACTGGATTCTGGACCTGGGACGGCGGGGGCTTTAGTAGTAAGCAGATACCCCAATTTGTCATAAGTGATCACCGTCTTGACATTCCAGAACCAATCTTTATTGTTTGGCCCTGTCAATATGTTTTTATCTAATAATAACTTAAGGCCCGTCATGTTTGGTCGCTGCAATTTGGAGAGAGAGAAGAAACACTTTAGCATGATGCTCTTGCAAGTTTAGAGTGGTTTTAGTTTATCTAAACAGGATGGCTCCCACTGTTTCTCGAATCCTTCCTCAAACCATAAAAGAAGAATTAGTCAGGATTAATCTCACCGTACAATACTTGCTTAACCGTTCAGCCAGGCCAGTGTCGGTTCTTCGAGAGAGGTTTTACGACGCTTTCGCGAAGTTCCTTAATTAAAGAACCTCTTTTCCCTGGGGGCGTAGCCCCGCTAACACCTTTCTCGACACCTACTTGGTTTATAGCATTGATCGTTAAGTGAAAAATTCTCCCGAGGAGTAGCATGTGCTTACAGTAAGATCGGGATCCAAATATCATCGTGTGATAAAGTTGAAGGAATCCAACCAAAATTATCACACTCCAAATGGTATGCAACACTAGCAAGTTTCAATTTATTTAAAAACTCCCGATTTGGATTTTTGCCCCATCCTTTTATGACCTTGACGAAGGCCGACATATCATAAGTCACATGTCAAGTTCTACCCGTCATTATCCAGGTTAATTTGAACCCACCCGTACATACCCTTGATGAAGGCCAAAATAGCAGTACGACTGTCCAAAACCAACACATCTATCTATGCTACAGATAAATATTCAGTAGCTACCAATCACTATGCCTTGGCGAAGGTCAAAATACACAGTTTGAATACTACTGAACATTTAACCGAAATAACGGAGGGCTACGAATGGTTTTGGCGAAACCGTGAACATAGTGAACTTGATATAATCGAAGGAACCTGATAGCTTTTAAAAGGAGTGGTTTAAGCTCCGTATTTTAAAAGTTTTGCTGTTTTGAAAAAAACGAGTGGTTTTGAAATTGTTCCAATGATTTAACTTTGGTTTGTTTTCTTAGCATTAATTTAATACAGTCCCATCAATTAATCCTACCATTGCAGAAAACAACGAAAATATAACGTACGCTTATACCATCCGCATTCGCCACGAGGCTCCATCATCACCCGTTAGGTTACTTAACTAACGACAGAGAGAGGGTTGGACTAGCGCGGATGTGAAACATAAGCAACGTCTAGTAGATATCATATATAGATATATACATTCGTCAGATGCAATGATAGTCATTCCAGATCACAGATGAACACATTGGATATGCTAGGAATCCACGTTTCGTTTAAGCCTGCAACGAAAGACGGATTACTCGGTCGTGATGAATAGCCAAACCCCACCCTAGACCCCTACAGGTGCGGCAAACTACCCGCCAAATACCCGAAATGAAGCAACCTCCCTCAACAAAGTGAGTAGGCCACTCGACACTTCAAAGTACCCTGTAGTTTGTGCACCCCACCTTGGGTCTATCCTAGGAGCAGAAAATAGTAAAAGAAAAAATATACAATGGTGGCTACAATCTCAACCCGGATGTGCGACCATAAAATAATATTACATCAATTTACAATTTACATCAAATGAAAGATAAAACGCTCATCTCACATCCCCGGCTATTCATCCATGATAATCCAACAAATTCATATACACAAACCAATATCACAGATCACAGATATGTGCAACCCCCACTAATCGACGTATAGAGATTAGAAGACATTCAACACATATAACAGATCACAGATATAATCCGATTACCTAAAGGTTATAGAATTCTAATCAATAACCATATTTGAATCTATTCCAAGTACAACACTGTACACAATAATTCCTGAGCAGAAACAAAATATCCCAGAAAACACAAAACCAGCACGGAGAGCACCAGGAAAAATTTGGACCAACTAGGAGTCGACTCGGCCGCGGATCCACGGCGGAACGCTTGGTTCGGCCGCGGTTCCGCGGTGGTATGACCGAGTTAGGAACCCAAATTTCTTCAGTGTTCTAGAAAAAACCTGCACGTATTTTTCAGGTCTCTGAAAATATTTTTAGACTCGTTTTAAAAATAGACAGAAAAGGTAAATTTTTTTCGTGTTTTCGGGATTTTCCGTGATTGAAGTTCTAAAGACTTTTGTAACATGTTAGTTATGGTTTAGCCTGGCTCTGATACCACTGTAAGTCTATGTTACCGATCCCGGTAGTTTACGGGGAGGCAGAATAGGTAAAAATCAAAATTTTCATATCAAGGCAACATAACAAGCCATAAGGATCTTTGCTAAACACTAACTAACAAACTAACTAGGAGTGTTAACTACTAGGTTAGATGATTATACCTCAAGCTTGAACTCCTTCTTCTCCTTGTTGTTCTTATCTTTGTAGTGAGCTCCTTGGAGTGGTTGTGGATGATGCCTCCTCACCGATTTCTCAACGTCAAAAAAGATCCACCCGAAGGTCTCTACCTTGAGCTCCAACTTCTATAATGAAGTAACTAGAGTACTTGGTGTGCTAAACTAAGAACCCTAGAGTGAGTAGAGAAGGATTGTGGTGGCTTGATCTCAACAACCCATGGTTCTCAACTCATGAGACATTTTGGGCTTGAGAGAGGAAGAAGGAGAGGAGAGAGCTTAGGAGAGAGAATATCTACTTGATAAATGAAGAGTGAGCTCTCAAATTAGGAAAAAGAATAATAAGTTTTATTTAGATAATTGTCATGGTTGATGTTGATTTGACCATTATCATGTCACATTTAATGCTAAGCAAAATATCTTTTGCTCAACAAAAAATATCTAAGTCAACGTGGTCAACATGGTCAAATGGTCAAACCAAATTAGCCTTAACACAATTATCTCTAATAAAAATTAGTAATCAATTTCCTCCACCTCATAATGGTTTTAATCAAGTCAATGGTCAAAACCCTAATTAGGTGTCTCCTTCTCTGTCTCTGTCAACTGTGGTCAACATGGTAAAAACCATAACGAGGCACAGTCGGTTCTATGCAAGTTTGTGGGATATCCGAAACATTCACATGGATATATTTTCTACCATAGCGAGGAACAAAAGGTGTTTGTTTCTCGACATGCCACCTTTTTAGAAAAGGAATATCTTGCAAAGGAAACTAGTGGCAACGAGGTAGAACTGGAAGAAATTCCGTCTACACAAACTGAAACTGAAGATTTAGTGGAACCCGAGGATTCGATAGTTCCCAATGAACCCCAGCCACTCCGCCGATCTAGTAGGGTTCCTCATCCACCTGAGAGATAATACGGTTTCTCATTGATGGTGGAAGCGAGGATTGCATCATGGAGGATGATGACCAACTAGCTTCGAGCAGGCCATCACGAGTAGGGACTCAGTTAAGTGGCTGGATGCAATGTGATCTGAGATGGAATCGATGTACACCAACAAAGTATGGACTTTGGAAGTTGCTCCTGAAGGGGTAAAACCCATTGGGAGTAAATGTATCTTTAAGAAGAAACTTGGTGTAGATGGAAAAGTTGAGACTTTCAAAGCTAGACTTGTTGCAAAGGGTTTTCGTCAACGGCCAGGTGTGGATTATGACGAAACCTTTTCTCCAGTGGCTATGCTTAAGTCCATCCGGATCCTACTTGCCATTGCTGCATACCATGACTACGAAATCTGGCAAATGGATGTTAAGAACGCCTTTCTAAATGTTGATTTGGAAGAGTGTGTGTACATAACTCAGCCAGAGGGCTTCGTAGACAGTGGGAGCAGCGGAAAGGTGTGCAAGATGCTTAAATCCATCTACGGGTTAAAGCAAGCATCGCAGAGTTGGAACATCTGTTTTGATGTCGTTATCAAAGATTTTGATTTCGTCAAAAACGTAGATGAACCTTGTATATACAAGAAGGTGGCAGAGAGTAAGGTTGTCTTTCTCGTATTGTACATGGATGACATACTCTTGATAGGAAATGACATTCCTATGCTGCAATCGGTCAAGCTTTCTTATCACAAAGATTCTCAATGAAAGATCTAGGGGATGCCTCCTACATCATGGGGATTAAGATCTATAGAGATTGATCTAAACGGATACTGAGATTGTCCCAATCCATGTACATTGACACCATAATAAAGAGGTTTAGTATGGAAGAATCCAAGCTTGAGTTTTTACCTACGATCTCAGGACTCAGTCTCCAATGAGATGTCTCCCAAGACTGATTTGGAGAGAGCTCGCATGCAAGGGATACTCTATTCTTCGGCAGTAGGCTCTATCATGTACGCGATGCTATGTACCAGACCCGATGTAGCACACTCACTAAGTGTAGTGAGTAGGTATCATGTAGATCCTGGAGAGAGTCACTGGACAGCTGTGAAGAGCATTCTCAAGTACTTGAGAAGGACTAAAGAGATGCTCTTGGTGTATGGTAACGAAGATCTCCAAGTGGAGTCCTTTACCGATTCGAGCTTCCACAGTGATAAGGACGACTCTAAGTCGCACTCGGGTTTTGTCTTTACCCTCAATGGAGGGGCGGTTTGCTGGAAGAGTTCCAAGAAGGAAACTGTTGCGGACTCGACGATGGAGTCTGAATACATCGTTGCCAACGATGCTGCCAAAGAGGCTGTCTTGATGAAGAATTTCATAACTGAACTTGGAGTGGTTCCATCTATTGTGTATCCAATACCTTTGTATTGTGATAAAAATGGAGCGGTGACTTTGGCCTAGGAACCCAGGTCCCATCAGCGATCTAGGCATATTCTGATGCGGTATCACCTGATCCGGGAGATAGTTGATCGCCGGGATATCGAGGTTAGGAGATTTGACACGAAGAACAACACATCGGCTCCACTCACGAAGGCCATTCCCCAGATACAGTTCGAGAGACTCTTCGGGATGTTGGGTATGAGATACTACAGCAGCTGGCCCTAGTGAAATTAGGAGATTGTTAGTTGTATGTATGCCCTAGAGGCTATTATTGTACATATGATTTATATTATATTGGATGCTTGGACATATATAGAGAGGAATTTCTTCATCGACATGATAGTATGCTATCTGGTTGCTCTTTATCTTAACATGTATACTTGTCTCTTGATATTGTCTTATGGTTACATGTTGGTAAAGCCCTTAGGATGTGTACTTGACTACCGGGATTATGATGCAGATCACACTAGTGGGGCCATGGTAGTCCATAAGTTCATCCTTTAATGTTCCTAGTCGTGGGTGTATCGAGACAGGGCATCGATATACAAGAGTAGACTAGAGTATACGCTTCTCGGCCCATGTGATGGACGATGGATGATCCCATATCCATTAGTGTTTGACATCAGAGATGGTATACGGGTGCTCAGTGGAGACCGGGTACACTGGACGGACTCGCCGAGAACTCCTAGATGGTATTATACCTCACGTCTGATAGCAGTTCTCAGGTGACACTGGTACAGGTTAGTCTGTAGACCCGAGATCGTTATAGAGTCTTATGTGATTCCCACTGTGCTTTGATTTCCATCTTACCATGTTCAAGAGGACGTGCAAAACGGTGGTTTTTGGGTACAGTCCCGAGTCACATGGAGGCAATGAGCGATAGGAGGGGTTTCGTCTCTCGTGGTATTGGGGGTTGATGTTGCGCTGTGCTCGATTGGCCATAACAGGGAAGTCCCTGGCCAGGGCTGATTTAGTGATTTACTGGTAAGTGTTATCAGTTGTTTCTCGACCCGTTATGAGCCTCATATCGGCATGACTTATCGTTTATTGGGGTCTGACGTTTACCACCCCTAGACTGGATATGCGACATATCAGACGAGGAGACCGGACTGTAGGTAGTGTTACTGACAGGCTTTACAGGAGCTAGAGCGGGCTTTCTTGTTGATCTTCTGATTGCTCAATACCTGGGTAGCCGTTACGTCCAGCTACTACCCCTGACGGCTTGTGGGTGCTTGATGTGATCATCACCTACTGCCGGCGTATTAACGAGTCTTTAGAGTCCTACATAGAGGTTTTACTGGCTCAAGCAAAACGAAGTAGGAGCACATATGTGATATGTGCGGGACCGAGAATAATGCGAGTATGCGATACCGTATTCTATTCTCGCGATATTTGTATCGGACGGTTATATGTGATATAGCCGGGTTATCGAATCTAGTGTTGATTCGATAAGTTGGTACATTATAATATTAGTCGGTTATATGTGATATAGCCGGATTATTAAATCAAGTATTGATTTGATAATTTAGTGTATAATTGTATATTTGATATACTAATTTACATTAACTAATATTAGCTCACTTAAGCATTTATTATTCTCACATGTGCACACTTAATATATATGTGATATATATTAATTGTGTTTTATTTTGTATCATGGTTGTTGATACACACTGCATGGGTATATGAAACTTACACCATACTAATTATAATGTTGGGTTTTAGTAGTTAAAGTAATTCCAAATTAGTGGATAATAGCTCACATGCATGAAGCTTCATGAAGCTTATGGGTGCATTGACTTAGTCCACTAATTTTGTTTTACTTAAGATATTTATTAACCTAACCATTATAATTTAGCCATGGTTATGTCTCTATATGAGTTAATATATGATACAAACTCACCCATGGTTCACTCTCTCACCTCATTAGTTCATTCTCATTTCTTTTGCTCATCTTCTTCTTCCTTGAGCAAAAAGATTGCTAGGATTTTCTAAAGAGAGAAAATATTGTGAGAAAAATAAAACTAATATGAGCTCACTTCCTACTTCATAATCCTCTACTAGATTAGCACTTTAATATATGGTGTTAGCTCCACTAATCTCTCATTAGTGAAGTAGTAGCTTGAGTTAGTATCTCCTCGACGTAGATCATCTTCGGCCTCGAAGACTTCAAGCAAGATCGTTCATTTCACCTTGAGAAACCATGCTAGAGTCCGGGAGTTCCGTGATCGCAGTGAAGGGACCACTACAATGAGCTATTGAAGTGAAGGACCGGTCTACAAAGGTGGTATTCCTAGTTCACTTAGATATAAAGTAGTTTACATGTTGTTTCGTATTATTCTCTAGTTATCGATTTTAGTTTAGGGTTCTTTAAAACGACAAAATTTTGAAAATGGCATGGACGATGCTGTAAGTCGACGTTGTACACCCCACTACTTGCGGGGAGGCGGAAATATGAAAAACAATCATTTTGTTTAAAACAACATCGACTAACCGAAAGGATCTTTGCTAAACTATAACTAACACTAACATAGGAGTTGTTAACTGCTATGGAAGAAGATTATACCTAATGAACCGTGTCCTTCTTCTTCTCGTTATCCACCTCCTCGTCGGCCTCCTCTATGTAATAGACGATCCACCCGAGAACTTCTACTCCAAGCTTTGCCTCTAATCTTGAAGTAACTAGGTTTCGCTAGTTGCTAATAAAAGTCACCTAGGTGATATAGAGTATGGATATGGATTAATTAGTCTTGCTAATCCTTGATCTCAACACGTGAGAGGGTAGGATTAGGGTTTAAAGAGAGAGAGCTTGATGAGAGAGAAGGTGAGGATAATAATGATAATGAAATAATGATCCTTCTTGAATATATGAAGCATAATCATTTATCAAAATAAATAAATCAAATGATTAATCATCATGCTTCATTTATTCATTATGTGTGATTCATTGCAAGAGTCATTAACCATTTAATGCATCATTAATGACATGAATGAATCACACAAATGAGTCGCTAAATCAATAAATGCTTATGCCACCTAAACCCTCAAGTCATCATCCTTCTAGAAGCTTCCCGCCAAATTACGAGAACGCCCCTCCAATCCGTGAAAACACGGAAAAACTTTAGATTTTATAAATCCAATAATCCGATACTAAAATCTGGCTTAAACCAAAGCCGGCTAGTAAAAACTTTCCGAACATCGTACGTGCATAAATGCACGTGCATGTCCGAACCTTGTCGTAAAACCATACGACCTCTATATCGTTTCTCCTGAAGCAGGGAAACTCTCTGTGTGGGACTCTAAAGACTCGAGTACTACGCTGGCAGTGGGTTTAACCACAGACCACAAGCGGCACTAGCTGTACATAACGGTCCCCAAGTAGATGTCGATAAGAAGGCCGATGAGGAAACCCATCCGAACTCCTACTGAGCTTGATGTGACAATCTTCGTACAGTCCGGTCTGTTAGTCTAGGACTATCTCATATCGGGCCTAGGGGCGGCAAGCGTCGGTCCCCTAAAAGCGGTATAAGTCGTTTCGGAGCGAAGCCCATTACACCTTGAGAAACTACTGGAAAACCTACCAGTAAATCTTGCTTGCTCTGGCCAGGGACTTTGCGTAATTGCTCTTTGAAACAGCGCGATATCAACTCCCAATACCGGGAGAGACGAATCCTGTCTAACCGCCACTGCCTCCAAGTGCTCGGGACTGCACCCAACTGCTACCTGTTTGCACGACTCCTTTGAGCCGTGGTAGGGTAGCAATCTAAGAACAGTGGGACACACTCGAGGTGAAGTAGCAGTGCCAAGTCTGCGGACTATGCTGTACTCATGTCACCTGGGAACTGTTAACTGACGACGGGTATAATACCAACCAACAGTTCCCCGCGAGTCCTGTTCGGTGTACCCATAACCCAACGAGCACCTGTATACTATCTCCAGTACGATGTACTGATGGCTGTGGGACAGACCATCTCCCAAACTGAGATTAGAAGCGTACACACTAGTCTACTCAGGAGTATTGATGCCCTGCCTCGATAATCCTACGACCAGGGACCTGAAAAAGGATGTGCTTGTAGACTACCCAGCCCCCACTAGTGTGACTGCCATCACAACGCTGGCAGTCAAGCAAGATCCTAAGGGCTCTATCAATACGTACACACATATTAAGATAGATAAAACAAAGTAGCATACTACCATGTTTAGCAAGACTGTTAATATAACTATGAATATCCCAAGTTTCCATTACGTAATATACAAGCTAGTATGATACAATAATGGCCCCTAGGGCATATACACTAATAATCTCCCACTTGCACTAGGGCCATAAACTGGCGTATCGAAGGCCGATCATCTCGAGTAGCCTCTCGAACTGAATCTGAGGTAAGGCTTTTGTGAATGGATCAGCAATGTTCTCCTCTGTAGCAACTCTCCGGACCTCGATCTCCCGGCGATCTATGATCTCCCTGATCAGGTGATACCGCCTTAAGATGTTTCTGGACTTCTGATGGGACCTGGGTTCCTTCGCTAAAGCTATAGCTCCGTTGTTGTCTCAATACAGCGGTATTGGATCAACAATGGTAGGAACCACCTGAAGTTCTGTTAGGAACTTCTTCATCCAGACCGCTTCTTTTGCGGCATCGCAAGCAGCAATATACTCGGCTTCCATCTTTGAGTCAGCAACGGTGTCCTGCTTGGAACTCTTCCAGCACACTGCCCCTCCATTGAGGGTAAAGACATAACCTGACATGGACTTGGAGTCATCCTTATCACTCTGGAAGCCGGAATCAGCAAAGGCCTCGAGCTTGTGGTCTTTTCCGCCGTAAACCAAGAACATCTCCTTAGTCGTTCTCAGGTACTTGAGAATGTTCTTAACTTCTATCCATTGCTTCTCCCCTGGGTCTGACTGATACCTGCATACCACGCTCAGTCGTAAGCTACATCTGGTCTGGTGCACAACATCGCATACATTATAGAGCCTACCGCAGAAGCGTAGGGTATAATAGACATGCGATCCCTTTCCATATCAGTCTTGGGAGACATCTCTTTGGATAGGGTGATTCCGTGACAAGCCGGTAGATTACCGCGCTTAGAATCTTCCATACTGGATCTTTTCAGTATAGTGTTGATATACCTGGACTGCGAAAGTCCCAACATCCTCTTGGATCTATCACGATAGATCCGGATTCCCAGAATGTAAGAGTCATCACCCAGGTCTTTCATGAAGAACCAGTGTGTCAAGAATCATTTGATAGATTGTAGCATAGGAATGTCATTTCCTATCAATAGAATGTCATCCACGTACAAGACGAGGAATACAACAGTTCGTGCTATAATTTTACTATATATACATGGTACATCTGGATTTTTGATAAAGTCATATTCTTTGACCATTTCAACAAAATAGATGTTCCAACTCCGCGATGCCTGCTTTAGTCCATAAATGGACTTAAGCAACTTGCACACTTTCCCGCTGCTCCCACTCTGATTGAAGCCTTCTGGCTGATCCATATAGACGCACTCTTCCAAATTACCATTTAGAAAAGCCGTCTTTACGTCCATCTGCCAGATCTCATAATCATGGAAGGCAGCAATGGCAAGAAGGACCCGAATGGATTTGAGCATAGCCACTGGAGAAAAAGTTTCGTCATAGTCCAAACCTGGTCTTTGACGAAAACACTTTGCAACAAGTCTAGCCTTATAGGTTTCCACCTGTCCATCTACACCAATCTTTTTCTTGAAGATCCATTTGCATCCTATGGGTTTTACCTCATCTGGAGCAAAGTCCAAAGTCCATACTTTGTTAATGTACATGGACTCCATCTCGGTCCGCATTGCATCCAGCCATCGTACCGAGTCGCCGCTCTAGATGGCCTACTGGAAGCTAGTAGGTTCATCATCATCAATGACACAATCCTCTCTATCCCCATCTATGAGAAAACCGTAGTATCTCTCAGGCGGATGAGACGGCCTACTACTCCTGTGAAGGGGTGCGGGAATGTCCTGTTCTTCTTGAACTACTGGTTCTACCAAACTTTCAGTAGTAGTTTATGGTTCTGGAATTTCTTCCAGTTCTATTTCGCTCCCACTTGTTTCCTTTTCTAAAAACTGCTGTTCTAGAAAATGGGCATTACGAGAAACAAAAACCTTTTGTTCCTCTGCGTAATAGAAATAATACCCCTTGGAGTTCTTTGGATATCCCACAAACTTACACTGTACTGATCGTGCCTCGAGCTTGTCCGTATGTTGTTTTTTAACAAAAGCTGGACATCCCCATATCTTCAGATACTGAAGATAGGGTTTCTTCCCACTCCACATCTGATATGGCGTGGTAGGCACACTCTTGGTATGAACCCTGTTCAAAAGATATGCCGCTGATTCTAGCGCATAACCCCAGAATGATTGCGGTAACTCAGCATTACTCATCATGGAACGTACAATATCCAATAGGGTTCGATTCCGTCTCTCCGATACACCGTTTTGCTGTGGAGTGTATGGAGGAGTAAGCTGAGAGAGAATTCATTTCTCTTTTAGGTAACCTAGAAACTCGGCACTTAAGTATTCACCACCTCGATCAGATCTTATTGTCTTGATACCTTTTCCGGTTTGGTTTTCTACTTCATTCTTATACTCTTGGAATTTCTCAAAAGCCTCGGATTTATGTTTCATCAAGAAAATGAATCCGTACCTAGAGTAATCATCCGTAAAAGTAATGAAATAGTAAAAACCACCTCTTGCATGTGTAGACATTGGACCACATACATCCCTGTGTATGAGTCCTAAGAGCTCGCTCGTTCTTACTCCATGTCCAGTGAATGGAGTCTTTTTCATATTTCCTTTGAGACATGATTGACAAGTGGTATAAGTTTGATATTCGAACGAATCCAAATATCCTTCTCTATGTAACTTAGTTAACCTTGTCTCATTAATGTGACCCAGTCTACAATGCCATAAGAAAGCCTTATTTAAATCTGGAGACATTCTTTTTAGTGTGTTCTGGACATTGAAAATTTGTAATTGGTTTAAGACATATATACCGTTATCTAGTGTACCGGACCCAATCAAACCATGATTAAGGTGGATGTTAACATCACTTACAAATGTGAAATCATAGCCTTTATTTGATAACAAGGAAACTGATATGATATTACACGTTAAACTAGGTACACAAAAACAGTTATGTAAAACTAAAATATGTCCACTCGTCAATCCCAGGTGATAATCCCCTACGGACACAGCTCCCACGCTAGCTCCGTTAGCAACCTTCAAGGTCATATCACCAGCCTTCAGCACTCTACGGTTTTTCAGTGCCTACAATGAGTTTCATATATGAGATCCTGATCCGGTATCCAATACCCAGGAAGTAGAGTTGATTGACAGACAATTCTCAATTACAAACACACCTGATGTCGAAGCCACAGCTTGCTTCGGTTCCTGGTTCTTGGCGTTCCACGCCTTGCAATCTTTCTTCCAGTGCCCTTTCCTATGACAATGGAAGCACTCATCCTTGGCCACTACTGGCACCGCAATCTTTTTCTTTCCCTTCACTCCCACCTTACTAACACCTCCTCTAGGTTTGGTGGCGGCCTTATTCTTCCTTCCTTTGGCCCTAGCCTTAGACCCGGAAGAAGAAGCACCGCGAACAAACATAGCGGGTGTATCCCTTGCCTTCTGCAAGGTGCCCTCTGCACTCCTCAACATGTTAAGGAGTTCTGGAAGTTCAACTTCTTTTCTTTGAATGTTGAAATTCAGAATAAACTGGGCGTAGGTGGAAGGAAGGGACTGGAGAATCAAGTTTGTATAGAGCTCGTTCTCCAAAGTCGTCCCAAGGTCTGCGAGCTCTTCTATATAGCCAATCATCTTTAAGACATGTTCTCCTACCGATGATCCGACGGACAATCTCGCCTGAAACAAGTTCTTTGAGGTCTTGTATCTTGCTATACGAGATTGCTCTCCATGAAGTTCCTTTGTATGTAGAAATATGGCATCTAGATCCATATCCTCGTGCCTCCTCTGATGTTCATTATTCATCGAGGCAAGCACGATGCACTTGTCCCTCGCGCAATCTAACTCCCAGGTTTTGCGGATTTCCTTATCCGCATTACTGGATTTGGGACCAGGGACAGCAGGTGCCTTAGCGGTAAGGACATATCCCAATTTTTCATAGGTCAAACCCATCTTGACATTCCGCAGCCAATCTTTATAGTTTGGCCTTGTCAATATATTTTTTTCTCGTAGTAACTTAAGTCTTGTCATTTTCTGGGTCGCTGCAATTAGGAGAGAGAGAGAGAACACTTTAGCATGATGCTCTTGCAAGTTTAGAGTGGTTTTTAGTTTATCTAAACTGGATGGCTCCCACTGTTTCTCGAATCCCTCCTCAAACCAAAATGGAAGAAGTAGCCAGGACTATTCTCACTGTACAATACTTGCTTAACCGTTCAGCCAGGCCGGTGCCGGTACTTCGAGGGAGGTTTTCCAATGCTTTCGCGAAGTTCCTTAATTAAATAACCTCTTTTCTCTGGGGGCGTAGCCCCGCTGACACCTTTCTCGGCACCTACTAGGTTTATAGCATTGATCGTTAAGTGACGAATCTCCTGATGAGTAGCATATACTCAAAGTAGGATCGGGATCCAAATATCATCGTGTGATAATGTTGAAGGAATCCTACCAACATTCATCAAACTCCAAATGGTATGCATCTCTTTGCAAATTTCAGTTTCTTTAGAAATTCGCGATATAAATTTTTGCCACATGCTCTTATGACCTTGGCGTTGGTCAAAATGTCATAAGTCACATGTCAAGTTCTACCCATCATTATCTTGTTAATTTGAACCCATCCGTACATACCCCTGACATTGGTCAAATGATAATACGACTGTCCTAAACTAACTCATCTATCTATGCAACAAATGAATACCCAGCAGCTACCAAACACTATGCCTTGGCGTTGGTCAAAATGCATAGCTTGAATACTACTGAATACACAAATGAAATGACGGAGGGCCACGAATGGTTTTGGCGAAACCGTGAACGTAGTGAACTTGATATGATCGAAGGAACCTGATAGCTTTTAAAAGGAGTGGTTAAAGCTCCGCAATTAAAAATATCTTCTGTTTTAAAAATAACCGAGTGGTTTCTTTTAAACTGTTCCAACAATTCAACTTTGGTTTATTTTCTTTGTATTAATGATAATGCGTCCCATCATTAACCTATCATTGCAGAAAACAACGAAAATACAACGTCCTCTTATGCCATCCGCATTCACCACTGGGTCCCGTCATCGCCCGTTAGGTTACTTAACTAACGAAAAAGCGGGGGCTACGCTAGCGTGGGTGTAAAACATAAGTGATGTCTAAATAGCTATCATATATATAGATATTGTACATTCGTCAGATGCAATAATAGGCATTCCAGATCACAAATGAACATTATTGGATATACAAGCAATCCGCGTTTCCTTTGAGCCTGCAACGAAAGACGGATTACACAATTGTGATGAATAGCCATTACCCCACCCTAGACCCCTACGGGTACGATAAACTACCCGCCAAGTACCCGAAGTGAAGCGGTCTCCCTCAACAACGTGAGTAGGCCACTAAACACTTCGAAGTACCCGGTAGTTTGTGCACCCTACCTTGGGTCTATCCTAGGAGTAAAAATCAGTAAATGAAATAATACAACGGTAGCTACAACCGCAACCTGGATATGCCCCGCAAAATAATATTACAACTTATTACAATTTATGTCGAATGAATGAATATAATAAACCCATCTCAAACCCCGGCTAATCATCACAACGATCCAATCAAGTTCATAAACACAAACAGTAAAACCATTACAGAAATGTGCAACCCCCTGCCAACCGACATACTAGCAGTTAGAGGAGGTTTACGAACACATTATACAAATCACAGATATAATCTAATTAGCCAAACATCATAGAATTTCGATCGAGCAAACACAATTGATTCTACTCCAAAAACTTCTCTGTGCACCTGAGACTTGAGCAGAAACAAAACATTCCAGAAAGAACAAAATTATCACAAAAGAGTTCTAAGGAATTTTGGGCTGACTCGGCCCCAACTCGGCCGCGGATCCGCGGCCGATCGCTTGGATCGGCCGCGGTTCCGCAGCGCGTTGGCCGATTCAGGAACCCAAATTTCTCCATTATTCTTTGGTTTCCCTGCTTGTAATTTTAAGGGTCCCTGAAAAATTTTTAGACCCTGTTTTAAAATCGACAGAAACTTTTTGAATTTGATGTTTTTTTTTCCGGTTCGTTTTGCGATCGAATTTCTAACGACTTTTCTAACAAGTTAGTTATGGTTTAGCGAGTCTCTGATACTACTGTAAGTCGACGTTGTACACCTCACTACTTGCGGGGAGACGGAAATATGAAAAACAATCATTTTGTTTAAAACAACATCGACTAACCGAAAGGATCTTTGCTAAACTATAACTAACACTAACATAGGAGTTGTTAACTACTATGGAAGAAGATTATACCTAATGTACCGTGTCCTTCTTCTTCTCGTTATCCACCTCCTCGTCGGCCTCCTCTAAGTAATAGACGATCCACCCGAGAGCTTCTACTCCAAGCTTTGCCTCTAATCTTGAGGTAACTAGGTTTCTCTAGTTGCTAATCAAAGTCACCTAGGTGATATAGAGTATGGATATGGATTAATTAGTCTTGCTAATCCTTAATCTCAACACATGAGAGGGTAGGATTAGGGTTTGAAGAGAGAGAGCTTGAGGAGAGAGAAGGTGAGGATAATAATGATAATGAAATAATGATCCTTCTTGAATATATGAAGCATAATCATTTATCAAAATAAATAAATCAAATGATTAATCATCATGCTTCATTTATTCATTATGTGTGATTCATTACATGAGTCATTAACCATTTAATGCATCATTAATGACATGAATGAATCACACAAATGAGTCACTAAATCAATAAATGCTTATTCCACCTAAACCCTCAAGTCATCATCCTTCTAGAAGCTTCCCGCCAAATTACGAGAACGCCCCTCCAATCCGTGAAAACACAGAAAAACTTTAGACTGTATAAATCCAATAATCCGATTCTAGAATCTGGCTTAAACCAAAGCCGGCTAGTAAAAACTGTCCGAACATCGTACGTGCATAAATGCACCTGCATGTCCGAACCCTGTCGTAAACCCATACGACCTCTATATCGTTTCGCCTGAAGCCGGGAAACTCTCTGTGTGGGACTCTAAGGACTCGACTACTACGCTGGCAGTGGGTTTAACCACAGACCGCAAGCAGCACTAGCTGTACGTAACGGTCCCCAAGTAGATGTCGATAAGAAGGCCGATGAGGAAACCCATCCGAACTCCTACTGAGCCTGATGTTACAATCTCCGTACAGTCCGGTCTGTTCATCTAGGACTATCGCATATCGGGCCTAGGGGGGCAAGCGTCAGTCCCCTAAAAGCGGTATAAGTCGTGTCGGAGCGAAGCCCATTACACCTTGAGAAACTAATGGAAAACCTACCAGTAAATCTCGCTTGCCCTAGCCAAGGACTTTGCGTAATGGCTCTCTGACACAGCATGATATCAACTCCCAATACCGGGAGAGACGAATCCTGTCTAACCGCCACTGCCTCCAAGTGCTCGGGACTGCACCCAACTGCTACCTTTTTGCATGACTCCTATGAGCCGTGGTAGGGTAGCAATCTAAGAACAGCGGGACACACTCGAGGCGAAGTAGCAGTGTCAAGTCTGCGGACTATGTTGTACTCATGTCACCTGGGAACTGTTAACTGACGATGGATATAATACAAACCAACAGTTCCCCGCGAGTCATGTCCGGTGTACCCATAACCCAACGAGCACCTGTATACTATTTCCAGTACGACGTACTAATGGCTGTGGGACAGACCATCTCCCCAACTGGGATGAGAAGCGTACATACTAGTCTACTCCGGAGTATCGATGCCATGTCTCGATAATCCTACGACTAGGGACCTGAAAAAGGACGTGCATGTAGACTACCCAGCCCCCACTAATGTCACTGCCATCACAACGCTAGTAGTCAAGCATGATCCTAAGGGCTCTATCAATACGTACACACTTATTAAGATAGATAAAACCAAGTAGCATACTACCATGTTTAGCAAGACTGTTAATATAACGGTGAATATCCCAAGCTTTCATTAAGTAATATACAAGCTAGTATGATACAATAATGGCCCCTAGGACATATACACTAACAGATGCCTCCCGAAACCTTGCTGTCGTTCACAGGAACCCTACATCGATAATCCTATGACTAGGGACCTGTATAAGGATATGCTTATAGACTACCCAGCCCCCACTAGTGTGACTGCCATCACAACGCTGGTAGTCAAGCAAAATCCTAAGGGCTCTATCAATATGTATTAGTGATATGTTAAAAGAAACATACACACATATTAAGATAGATACAAACCAAGTAGCATATTACTATATCGAGCAAGACTGTCATAAATCCGTTTATTTATTCCAAGCTTCCAAAATGTAATATACAAACTAGTACTATACAATAATGGCCTCTACGGCATATCACACTAACAAACGCTTTATCAACATGTAATAGAGAGACAATAAGTGTACATGTTAAGATAAAGAGCAACCAGATAGCATACTATCATGTCGAGAAAGAAAGTCTTCCCTATATAAGTCCAAGCATCCACTATATTATACATCACATGTGTAATAATGACCTCTAGGGCATACATATAACTAACAATCTCCCACTTGCAATAAAGCCATTTGTTGTAGTATCTCATACCCAACGCCCCAAAAAAGTCTCTCTAGGGAAAGGCCTCTATGAGTGGATCCGTCGTGTTATCCTTCGCGTCAACTTTCCTTACCTCAATCCCTTGGAGATCAACCATCTCCCTGATTAGGTGATACTGTCCTCAGAATATGTCTGAATCGCTGATGGGACCAACGTTCCTAGGCCAAAGCCACAACTCCATAGTTGTCACAATAACAGTTATTGGACGCTCAATGGTAGGAACCATGTTCATCTCATGAACAAGAATAATCGAGACATCCACTTTGGTAGCATCGTTGGTAGCGATGTATTCAGCCTTTATCGTCTAGTTTTCCACGGTATCTAGCTTGGAACTCTTCCAACATACCGTACCTCCACTGAGGGTAAAGACAAAGCCCATGACTGACTTTCAGTCGTCCTTATCACTCTGGGAGCTGGAATTGGTAAAGAACTCCTACTTGAGTTCACTGTTACCAAACACCAAGAACATTTCTTTAGTGCTCTCAAGTACTTAAGAATGTCTTTCGCAGCTGTCCAGTGATTCTCCCAATATCCGATTAATTCCCAATCACTACACCTAGTGAGTTAGGTACATACGGTCTGGTACATAACATCCTATACATGATAGAGCCTACTGCTGAAGCATAGGGTATCCCTTGTACGCGAGCTCTCTCCAAATCAGTCTTGGAAGAAATCTTTTTGTAGAGAGTGATTCCTGAGTAAGTGGGCGAAATACCACGCTTAGAATCTTCCATACTAAACCCCTTTAGTACGGTGTTAATGTACCTTGATTTGGGACACTCCCAACATCCACATAATCTATCACCATAGATCATAATCCATAAGATGTAGTAGGTATCATCCAGATCTTCTTTGGAGAATCCTCGTGATAAGAGGAACTTGACCGAGTGTAGCATAGGAAACCATTTCCTATCAAGAGTATGTCATATACGTACAATACATGGAAGACAACCTTACTCTCTACAACCTTCTTGTATATACAATATTCATCTACCTTTTTAATGAAGTCAAACTCTTTGACTGCCACATCAAAACATATGTTCCAACTCCACGATGCCTGCTTTAATCCTGATGGACTTAAGCACAGCCACTGGAGAAAAGGTTTCATCATAAACCACACTTGGTTGCATGACGAGAACCTTTTACTACAAGTCGAGCTTTGAAAGTCTCAACTTTTCCATTTACATCAAGAATCTTCTCAAGATCCATTTGCTCCCTATGGGTTTTACCCCTTCAGGTGCAACTTTCAAAGTCATACTTTGTTGGTGTATATGGATTCCATCTCTGATTGCATAGCATCCAACCATTTCACAGAGACCCCACTCGTGATGGTCTGCCTGAACCTGGTTGGGTCATCATCTACCATGATGCAATCCTCCCTCCCACTGTAATTGAGAAAACCATAGTATATCTCAAAGGGATGAGGAACCCTACCAGATTCGTGGAGAGGCTGAGGTTCGTCGGAGACTATTGAATCCTTTGGTTTCACCAAATCATCAGCTGTTAGTTTGTCCAGCTGGAACTCCTTCCTGTTCTACCTCATGACCATTAATTTCTTTAGAAGAAATTCCTTTTCTAAAAAGGTGGCATGCTGAGAAACAAAACACCTTTTGCTCCTAAGTTAGGTAGAAGATATACCCTCGCAAATGTTTGGGATACACTAATAAACTTGTACAGAACTGACCTTGCCTCGAGCTTGTTCGGATTTTTTTTCAACATAGGCTGGACAACCCCATATCTTAACTCGTTTAAGACATGGTCTCTTCCCATACCCTATCTCATATGTAGTGGTAGGAAATGATTTGGATGGAACCCCATTCAATAGTGTAAGTCGACGTTACACACCCCACGTGATGCGGAGAGGCGGAATAAGTAAAAACGATCATTTTAAACAAGGTAACATCGACTAAGCATAAGGATCTTTGCTAAACCATATCTAACACAACTAACTACAGGTATTATCTAATCGGTAAGAAGATTATAGCTAAAGTTCCAGGTCCTTCTTATCCTCTCGCTGTCCTCCTTCACCACTTGGGCTCCTTTGGAGTGGAAGGGATGGCACCTCCTCGTCGGCTCCTCGATGTAATAGAAGATCCACCCGAGAGTTCCTACTATAAGCTTTAACCTTTAACTTGAGGTAACTAAGTGACTTAGAGTGCCAATATAAGTGACCTAGAGGATATAGAGATGTATTATGGATTGATTAGTCTTGCTAACCCTAAGGTTCTCAACTCATGAGAGGATTAGGGTTAGGTTGAAGAAGATGAGAGAGCTTGAGGAGAGAGAATGTAAATGCGATAATGAAATGAACATAACTCATTTGGAAAAATATGAAGCATGAAAATATCTTCATAATAATATATTTAAACATCAACCATGCTTCATTTAATTCCTTGAGATGAATTATCTCATGAGTAATGGTTCATTTAATGAACATAACACATCATCTCCTCCACCTCATTAAGTTTAATTCACAAATGAATTAAACCTAAATGAGTCATCTTCTTTCTAGAAGCTTTCCGACTAATTACGAGAATGCCCCTCTCATCCGTATTTACGAAAAATACGGATATACTGAGGCTGCATAAATCCAATAATCCAATACTAGAATCTGGCTTAAACTAAAGCCCGCAAGTACAATCTGTCCGAATATCATACATACACAAATACACGTATATGTCTGAACCCTGTCATAAAACCATACGACCTCTATATCGTTTCGCCCAAAGCAGGGAAACCCTCTGTGTGGGACTCTAAAGACTCGACACTACGCTGGCAGTGGGTTTAACCACAGGCCACAAGCAGTACTAGCTGTACGTAACGGTCCCCGGGTAGATGTCGATAAGAAGGCCGATGAGGAAACCCATCCAAACTCCTACTGAGCCTGATGTGACAACCTCCGTACAGTCCGGTCTTATCACGACCCGAAAGTACGGAACATGACCGGCACTTAGACTACGAAACATCTCGAGGCGTACGTAATCTAAGTAAGCCGAAAACCCAGAAATCCAAACCAAGAAAAGTAGTAGAGTGAAGGAAAACCAATTTAAATCAAGTACTTTTAATAGCATAAGCCGAATTATGCATTTAAAAAAAACATCAAATATTTCCTGAAAAATTTCGGCAGAGTCTCCTTTGTAAATACTGGCCCCCAAATGGGATACAACATGAATAGTATACGAAATCAATAAAAGGCATCCCCAAGCGGGAGCTAGCTCTTCGTCAATCGACGGTCACAACCACACAAGCAATATAATATACAACGCCAAGGGCGAGGATCAAGAACTCAAAAGGAAACTCAAAAACACAAGAAATCCACAGAAATATAACGCGCGACTCTAAGGTCGAAAGAATAACATCACTGGTCTCTATCTCGAAATAAATACATGTTTGGTTGATGGAACTTCTAGATACAATCAGAATAATAATATACAAGGTATAATGATGGGTACGATACAAATAAACCCACCTACTAGCAAATCACCCGAAAAGAAGCAGTGCCAGCAAGCCGTAATGAAACCTGTACGGCAAAACCTGCAAGAAACTGTGGCACAACGGGGGTGAGTTTCCAACTCGTGAATAGAAACATCTACGAACAGAAATCGCATGAACAACGCAATCCAAAGTCATACGATCATAATATATCCTCAAATATATAACCAGCAGCCTATAACAATGGCTAGGCTATACCTCTAAACAACGGTAATACCAAGTGCTCGTGTCAGTGCCTCAGATAGCAATATATCATATGGATGATGTATGAATGCATGAAAACATAGTACATGTACTGAAGAAACTACTTTCATAACTCAGTGAGATTTCTGTATTTTTTTAAAATGAGGTATCATAAGGAAATCAGTATAAACCGTGTCTAGCATCGACACAAAAACATAAATCCACATATCTCAATATCTCAGGCTCCGGCTACCCGGACTGACCTGGATCATCAAATTTCAGTACCTCAAAATCTCAAAATCTCAATGTCTCAAATCTCAATATCTAGGGCGCCGTCAGTCCAGACCGGCCCCTACCATCCATCTCAAGACTAAGAAGGTATCCTCTGGATATCCGACGCGTCGGGTAAAGTCACCGGTCGGTAGTGCTCCCCTGCCAGGCTCAACGTCAACAACATGATCCTCTTGCCCCGGGGCACCGCACCGGGTCCACCATGTACCCGAAACGGTTCCTCCACTCCTCGAACTCGGGTCTCGAAATCCATCAGCAAACTCATGGTGGACGACTCATACATCATGGGAAAACCGCACTTTTTATTTAAAAAGAGAGAAAAGAAGCCTATATAAGTTTTCCCGTTTTCCCCCAAATCCAGAAAATCTCATGGAAATCCGAATCCAAATCATCAATAGCATGTAAAACCATGAATATAGGCATGAGAATCCATGAATGCGGCATAACAATGAATAACAGTATGCATGAAGTAGCAAGTAATAACTAGCATATAAGGCAAGTTTACTAATGAAATAGTATTTTCTAAAGTGTTCGTGACATGGCAATTACCGATGAAGATGTGTGTGAGCCGGCAAGTACGTGTACGTGGTACAAACGCGTCATCGGTAATGGTGCTGGTGTCCTAACAGCATGATATCAACAATAGAATATAAAACATATAATAAGCATGCGATGCGGAGCGAACAACAATAATGAGCGGGAGCTAAATACTAGACACAAAGATAACAATCTATAATTAATATAAATCTAGTCTAACAACTACACTAAACTAAAGGGCAAAGCTAACTGGCTACTGAAGGTAAGGAAACCGCCTAACACCTGAGTCGATATATATATATATATATATATATATATTAGTCGGTGATCCCGCCTCGATAATACCACATCCGATACCATATCTATAATCAAATATTCCCAAGTCAAGAGCGCGGATCAAACATCAATATATAGCTCGTACGTAAATCCGTCGTACGGCATCCCAAATCTGGGTACGGGTCAGTATCGCATTCATCAAAATAATCATTGGGTATCCTTTTTTTCAAAGATCATAATCCGGGGTACTGATCTACGTCTAGTGCATTACTAATATCATTAATCTAATCATGATCTGACTGCTGATCTACAGCCTCATACAAACCGATATCATCATCATATATCGTCATAAAAAGGTATACATCGCCTAATGCGACCTATTATGAATATCTTAACATATCTTATCTCATATCACGATCACAAGCCAATCATTCAATGTATAACACTATTCACCCGTGTCGTCGTCCCAAGATACGCTATAACATCAGGACGTATCTCAAGTACGAATCCTTCCATATCACCGTTCTCGCGGTCTCAAACAAATCTTATCGACTCATCTCAAATCCCAAATACTATCCTCAAATCCAGTATTTGAACACATAGTCCCATACCCATGTGAACACATAACCATATAACCCCATAAAGACACATATGAAAGAAGAATGTATGCAAGTATGTGTGTGTGTGTAAATGTGGTGCAACCTCTACACTAGGTCTCGCAACACTAAACCTATCCAATCACACCTAAAATCTATCTTTATCATCAATAAACTCAACAATATAATCAATACATATGTCTGTATACGTATTCGTATACATCACCACGAACTGCGGGGGTGCTATACGCCATCCACCCGACTTCTCCCCGTAGATATAAATCTACTCACATGATCCTCGCTCGCCGGTGTCGAAGTCGCCACGCGCTTGCTTGTCTTCTCGAAGTCCACATGGGGTACCTACATATCATAACGCACCATATCGCATTAAAACCAAATTCAAAATCGAAACGGCATACGAAAATCAATTCGGCACGCGTATCACGCATAGGTCAAAACCTATCGCCTACGCATGCAAGAATAGCCAAACCAACCCTCGATGTCGATGTACAAACGTCAAACCATCGAGAAAACCCAAACACACTCATTTGCACATCCACGAACACTAACTATAATATAAAATAGCTTAAAATTTACAAAAACCCCAAACTCACTTTAAAAGTCATTTTTCCGAAAATCTAGCAAGCAAAAATTTCCCGTTTTAGTACAAAACTCGACGTTTAAACAAATCTAGCGGCCATAATACTTATTAAATATCTTAAATAAGTCATAAAAATAATTTCCACAATTTAATCTCATTAAATTCCATTAACCCCAAAATTCTAGTTTACAAAATACCCAATTTTTAACAATTTATAGCAAAAATGCACAAACAACAATTTAGCTAGGATTTTCATGAACTAAAGGCATTAAACCACTCAATATAATATTTATAATGACATGAAACCTTAATTTGAATTTTATCTCACAAAAATATAATTATTTTAAAAACCTAGTTTACAATTTATATAAATATCACATTTTAAATCAACAAAAAAGCAAACTAGCAACTTAATTTGATTTAGCAAAACATTAATATGGCAAATACCTCCCACAACCATAGTCTCACAACACAAAACCCTAACTAGATTTTTCACAAACCCTAATCTAAACCTTCTCTTGCAAACTCACAACTTTCAATTAAACCGAAATTAAGCACCTAACAAGTTTCAATAAGGAATTTGAACTAAAAAGAACAATGGGTTAAAAGTTATACCTCACAATCATGAATCAAACTTCAAATCTAGACCTCTAATTTGAAATCCTTGCACCAAGATCCATGCTAAAGAAGATGAGGGAAAATGGGTAGGAGTCGGATTTGGATTTTTGATGGAATTTGGACATTTTTTTGAGGGAAAAAGAGATGGTGTTTTGGGGAAATTTCTGGAGAGCAAGGAAGGGAGGCTCGGCTGCAGGTGGAGAAAAAAGAGGAGAGGGAGGGAGGTGGGGAAAAATAACATCTAGTCAAAGTCCACTTTTGTTTCTACATTTCCTTTTCTTTTCTTTGTTATATTTTTTGTGAGATGAGAGGCCCAAGAATGGTGGGGTGTCAAGGGGGCCGGCCAGAGCTATAAGGGAGTGGGTGTGGTTTTTGTTTGGATGAGAAAAAAAGATAAATGTTGTACCCCACTTCCATTAACACTAATTTCACCGAAATTTTTTTTTTCCTTCGATATTTTCTAAACCGTTTTTGCAAACCATTTCATTTCAAAAACCACATGATAAAATTTTGTTTAATGTGTTACGATGCACAAAATTTGTTTCAACTCATTCCAATTTGTAATTTTCCCTAATTAAATGTATTAGTGACGGCTTAAAATAATATTAAAATAATTAATTTCGGAAAAAATTTCAGAAAATTTGAAATTTCACCAGTGACTCAATAAACACCAAATACTAGCAATTACATAGCTAGAATATGTATATTTAATTTTATAATAAAGATATTTGTATTTTGACTTTTTATAGAAAACCCCTTTATTTTACCGATTTTCAGAAATTTCACCAAAACGATTTTCAAAACGTTACAATCTTCCCCCCTTAAAGAAATTTGGTCCCCGAATTTAAATTAAAACTCCCCCCCAAACACTAAAACATCCAAGAAAAACCGTCAGGTCGTCGGGGCTCCGAAATCATAAATACATAAAACAAATAATAGCGCAGCGCATGCGCATGAAAAATAAGCATATAACTCAAAATAAAAACTCCGTAAAGCATCCCGCAATCATCGGAGTCATGGAAAGACACAAATGTCAAATCCAATACAAAACCAATATGATATAACTCGAACTAGACACGTAAATATCAAATCTATATATGTAAATATCTGAAGGGAATGCATGCCAAATCTCTTAAAGTCGTTGTGCGATGCGCATAACACTGCACAGTGGCAGACGTCTATCATAAGGAAATAATCATATTCATATATACCTTTTGTTTGAACTGTACGTTCCGCCATTTTGGGAAACAATTTGGAAGGGTTTTCTTGTTTTAAACGTTTCGTGTCATATCAGACACGTAGGTAAATACTGAGACTATAGCTGACTTTTTGGAATTCCCTTCGATAGCTATCAATGCATGCAAAATACATTCAGGTATTGTCCTCTGACTAGTCCTGCTCAGTACGAAAACACATAGCAAATATCATAAAAACGTATTGCTCTATAAGAAATCAATCCCAAAATATGCATACGAATACTAATTGTGTCTGGTGCGCACGGAAATCAAAATCCATATATGTGCCAACATGTGCATAGAAACAAGATCTTAGTGCATCGGGTGTGCACGAAACATCTGTCATAGGCAACGTGGGTGCCTGACAGCAAAATCAGGTGCATCTGACATGCACGAAGAATCTCGATTTAGTGCATCTGGTGTGCACCAAAATCGCACCTCAAAACATGCGCGCAACATGCGCGAAAATCCAAATCAGGTGCATCCATCGTGCACGAAATCATGAAATCCAATATCAAGCGCCGAACATGCGCAAAATCCAATCAGGTGCACAAGGTGCACAAAACAAATATCGAACATCACAATCGAAATCGAAGTCCAGTGCATCTAAGTGCACCAAATGCGTATCACTGCACTGCAAGCATATGTGAACTATACCGAGTGCAAAAACCAAATCGTATGCGTATATACTCACAAATCAAGTCAACTGTATCAAATCCATATAATCACAAACATGAGAAACCAAGGCACAAAAACTATCTCAAGTGCAACAACTGTGCAAAAATCGTAAATACTCAGTAGGTGCAACCATGGCGCATGAAAACAAATATTATGAAACTCAATCATCAAAATCAATCATGCGAATAGATCGTCCAAAATACCGAAATCAAATATGGAGGAATAGTCCCCGCTCAAGCACTTCCTCTAAGAACCTCTGGCCAACTGTCGTGGTCACTCATAGCATGTCTCGTCGACGATCCTGAACTCTGGCCTGCTGGTGTGCATAACATGACCACTCCTGGGTCCAAGTCTTCTCGTAATTTATTCCAGAAAGGTCCTATCGAGATCTCTCCAAAATATCGTCTCTGCCGAACTGTCCGGAAGTCATCGTCCCTTACTAGATCCGTTCTCGTTCCGGAACGGCTGCATACTCATCGCGACTCCTTCTGGAAGGTATATCCAAGTACAATGCCTCGGCATGCGTATCGCATCTCTAATGTCGGTGGAGTGGAACATCATCTTATCCTGATATTGTACGGACCACTTTACTCCACTTTTCTCTAATGTCGACTGCTTCAGACTCGCCTCGTCGTGGCTGCATGGACTGAGCTCTAACGGCTATCCTCGTATCTGGTGTCTCCCAAGAAATGCATCTCATCACCTAGCATCCGAATGAAGTCGAACCATCTGATCGATTCGTCAAAACCTCATAATCCCCCAAGAGCTCAACATCTTGGGTACAGTTTAACAGTATCGAGTACATACCACAGCATCGATGGTCCAGCCGTTGAAGGGCAAACCCAAGCCTCACTAATGGCGCCGCGGAACTGCCGCAAACCCTAAGGTTCAAAGGCTTTCACATGGTCATTAAGTCGAGTTAGGGTTTCATTCTTCTAGAGGGTCCATAGAATTGCCCGCATGTCTTTCCGAATACTTTAAACCTGGAATAATAGGTTTCCGACATTCGATCATCTCTGTCGACTTTCTACGTCTCCGCGTGAAGTCATCTCTAGCTGGAATCAATCTATCTGATGACCTCGCATCGGGGTAGGCGAACGAACCACGTGTCCTAGTCATTCATCCTCGGGTGACTAGCGACCTTCTATCATCTATTAGTACAACTCGTCCTGCAATTGCTCCAACATCTGGGGCGATATCTTGTCGTTCGCAGCAATGACTGGCTCACTCGTCTGCACGCTGAACAGTGCCTCAATCATCATGAATAAGCAATACACCAACGGTCATCAAAATCTGGTTGACCTCTTTCGTTGGCTCAATCCTCTAGGGCTGATCTGCACGTTTGAGTAATCTCATACAGCAATCCACCTAACGCTTATGGCGCGAAAACACAATAAAAGGACACATCTCCGCAATCGTGTGTCGCCGGAATTACGCCCTGGTCAGTCCTCATTCGTGACGAGCTCATGCTGACCGCAACTCTAGCCGTAGCTCTCCCTGCCCGTAATCGTGGCAGCAAAACCATAACTGGTACCGATGAGGCTAGATCAGGAATAAATATGATACTGAGCAAAGAAATGTATATCCTAAGGCTCCTTAAGTGGAGTAGCGTATCGTTAGTATGCCGCGGAACATACCCACGTCACGTCACTCTACTTTAGTCACCTATTCCATCAACCAAGGGTCATCCTACGCTCCGAAGGTAAAACCTAACGCTATGATACCAACTTTGACACGACCCGAAAGTACGGAACATGACCGGCACTTAGACTACGAAACGTTTCGAGGCGTACGTAATCTAAGTAAGCCGAAAACCCAGAAATCCAAACCAAGAAAAGTAGTATAGTGAAGGAAAACCAATTTAAATAAAGTAGTTTTAATAGCATAAGCCGAATTATACATTTAAAAAAACATCAAATATTTCCTGAAAATTTTCGGCAGAGTCTCCTTTGTAAATACTGGCCCCCAAACGGGATACAACATGAATAGTATATGAAATTAATAAAAGGCATCCCCAAGCGGGAGCTAGCTCTTCGTCAATCGACGGTCACAACCACACAAGCAATATAATATACAACGCCAAGGGCGAGGATCATGAACTCAAAAGAAAACTCAAAACCACAAGAAATCCACAGAAATATAACGCGCGAATCTAAGGTCGAAAGAATAACATCACTGGTCTCTATCTCGAAATAAATACATGTTTGGTTGATGGAACTTCTAGATACAATCAGAATAATAATATTCAAGGTATAATGATGGGTACGATACAAATAAACCTACCTACTAGCAAGTCACCCGAAAAGCAGTGCCAGCAAGCCGTAATGAAACCTGTACGGCAAAACCTGCAAGAAACTATAGCACAACGGGGGTGAGTTGCCAACTCGTGAATAGAAACATCTACGAACAGAAATCACATGAACAACGCAATCCTAAGTCATACGATCATAATATATCCTCAAATATATAATCAGCAGCCTATAACAATGGCTAGGGTATACCTCTAAACAACGGTAATACAAAGTGCTCGTGTCAGTGCCTCAGATAGCAATATATCATATGGATGATGTATGAATGCATGAAAACAGAGTACATGTACTGAAGAAACTGCTTTCATAACTCAGTGAGATTTCTGTTATTTTTTAAAATGAGGTATCATAAGGAAATCAGTATAAACCGTGTCTAGCATCGACACAAAAACATAAATCCACATATCTCAATATCTCAGGCTCCGGCTACCCGGACTGACCTGGATCATCAAATCTCGGTACCTCAATATCTCGAAATCTCAATGTCTCAAATCTCAATATCTAGGGCGCCGTCAGTCTAGACCGGCCCCTACCATCCATCTCAAGACTACGAAGGTATCCTCCGGATATCCGACACGTCGGGTAAAATCACCGGTCGGTAGTGCTCCCCTGCCAGGCTCAACGTCGACAACACGATCATCTTGCCCCGGGGTACCGCACCGGGTCCACCATGTACCCGAAACGGTTCCTCCACTGCTCGAACTCGGGTCTCGAAATCCATCAGCAAACTCATGGTGGACGACTCATACATCATGGGAAAACCGCACTTTTTATTTAAAAAGAGAGAAAAGAAGCTTATATAAGTTTTGCGGTTTTCCCCCAAATCCAGAAAATCTCATGGAAATCCGAATCCAAATCATCAATAGCATGTAAAACCATGAATATAGGCATGAGAATGCATGAATGCGGCATAACAATGAATAACAGTAAACATGAAGTAGCAAGTAATAACTACAATGTCTAACTAGCATATAAGGCAAGTACTCTAATATCATGTTTAAATTATTAGCTAACAACCTATGTCAAATGAAATAGTATTTTCTAAAGTGTTCGTGACATGGCAATTACCGATGAAGATGTGTGTGAGCCGGCAAGTACGTGTACGTGGTACATACGCGTCATCGGTAATGGTGCTGGTGTCCTAACAGCTTGATATCAACAATAGAATATGACACATAATATAAGCATGCGATCCGGAGCGAACAACAATAATGAGCGGGAGCTAAATACTAGACACAAAGATAACAATCTATATTTAATATAAATCTAGTCTAACAACTACACTAAACTAAAGGGCTAAGCTAACTGGCTACTGATGGTAAGGAAACCGCCTAACACCTGAGTCGATATATATATATATATATATATATATTAGTCGGTGATCCCGCCTCGATAATACCACATCCGATACCATATCTATAATCAAATATTTCCAAGTCAAGAGCGCGGATCAAACATCAATATATAGCTCGTACGTAAATCCGTCGTACGGCATCCCAAATCTTGGTACGGGTCAGTATCGCATTCATCAAAATAATCATTGGGTATCCTTTTCATCAAAGATCATAATCCGGGGTACTGATCTACGTCTAGTGCAATACTAATATCATCAATCTAATCATGATCTGACTGCTGATCTACAGCCTCATACAAACCGATATCATCATCATATATCGTCATAAAAAGGTATACATCGCCTAATGCGACCTATTATGAATATCTTAACATATCTTATCTCATATCACGATCACAAGCCAACCATTCAATGTATAACACTATTCACCCGTGTCGTCGTCCCAAGTTCCGCTATAACATTAGGACGTACCTCAAGTACGAATCCTGCCATATAACCGTTCTTGCGGTCTCAAACAAATCTTATCGACTCATCTCAAATCCCAAATACTATCCTCAAATCCAGTATGTGAACACATAGTCCCATACCCATGTGAACACATAACCATATAACCCCATAAAGACACATATGAAAGAAGAATGTATGCAAGTATGTGTGTGTGTGTGTAAATGTGGTGCAACCTCTACTCTCGGTCTCGCAACACTAAACCTATCCAATCACACCTAAAATCTATCTTTATCGTCAATAAACTCAACAATATAATCAATACATATGTGTGTATACGTATTCGTATACAGCACCACGAACTGCGGGGGTGCTATACGCCATCCACCCGACTTCTCCCCGTAGATATAAATCTACTCACCTGGTCCTCGCTCGCCGGTACCGACGTCGCCACGCGCTTGCTTGTCGTATCGAAGTCCACATGGGGTACCTACATATCATAACGCACCGTATCGCATTAAAACCAAATTCCAAATCGAAACGGCATACGAAAATCAAATCGGCATGCGTATCACGCATAGGTAAAAACCTATCGCCTACGCATGAAAGAATAGCCAAACCAACCCTCGATGTCAATGTACAAACGTCAAACCATCGAGAAAACCCAAACACACTCATTTGCGCATCCACGAACACTAACTATAATATAAAATAGGTTAAAATTTACAAAAAACCCCAAACTCACTTTAAAAGCCATTTTTCCAAAAATCTAGCAAGCAAAAATTATCCGTTTTAGTACAAAACTCGATGTTTAAACAAATCTAGCAGCCATAATACTTATTAAATATCTTAAATAAGTCATAAAAACAATTTCCATAATTTAATCTCATTAAATTCCATTAACCCCAAAATTCTAGTTTACAAAATACCCAATTTTTAACAATTTATAGCAAAAATGCACAAACAACAATTTAGTTAGGATATGTATATTTAATTTTATAATAAAGATATTTGTATTTTTACTTTTTACAGAAACCCCCCTTATTTTTACCGATTTTCTGAAATTTCACCAAAACGATTTTCAAAACGTTACAGGTCTGTTCATCTAGGATTATCGCATATCGGGCCTAGGGGGCGACAAGCGTCAGTCCCCTAATAGCGGTATAAGTCATGTCGGAGTGAATCCCATTACACATTGAGAAACTACCGGAACACCTACCAGTAAATCTCGCTTGCCTTGGCCAGGGACCTTGCGTAATGGCTCTCCAAACACAGCGCGATATCAACCCCAATACCGGGAGAGACGAATCCTATCTAACTGCCACTTCCTCCAAGTGCTTCGGGACTGCACCCAACTGCTACATGTTTGCACGACTCAGTCGAGCCGTGGTTGGATAGCAATCTAAGAACAGTGGGAACACACTTGAGGCGAAGCAGCAATGTCAAGTCAACGGACTATGCTGTACTCCTGTCACCTGGGAACTGTTAACTGACGACGGGTATAATACCAACCATTAGTTCCCTGCGAGTCATGTCCGGTGTACCCTTAACCCAACGAGCACCTGCATACTATCTCCAGTATAACGTACTAATGGATGTGGGATAGACTATCTCCCATGCTGGGACGAGAAGCGTATACACTAGTCTACTCTGGAGTATCGATGCCCTGTCTCGATAATCCTATGACTAGGGACGTGAAAAAGGATGTGCTTGTAGACTACCTAGCCCCCACTAGTGTGACTGCCATCACAACGCTGGTAGTCAAGCAAGATCCTTAGGGCTCTATCAATATGTATTCGCGATATGCTAAATGAAACATATACACATATTAAGATAGATGCAAACCAAGTAGCATACTACTATGTTTAGCAAGACTGTTATAAACCCGTGTATATATCCCAAGCTTCCAAAATGTAATTTACAAGCCAATACGATACAATAATGGCATCTAGGGCATATAACACTAACAATCTCCTACTTGCACCATGGCCATGTGCTGGCGTATCGCAGACCTATCATCTCGAATAGCCTCTCGAACTGCGTCTGATGTAAGGCCTTTATGAATGGATCTGCGGTTTTCTCCTCTGTAGCAACTCTCCGGACCTCGATCTCCCGGCGATCTATGATCTCCCTGATCAGGTGATACAGCCTCAAGATGTGTCTGGACTTCTGATGGGACCTGGGTTCCTTCGCTAAAGCTATAGCGCCGTTGTTGTCACAATACAGCGGTATTGGATCAACAATGGTAGGAACCACCAGAAGTTCTGTGAGGAACTTCTTCATCCAGACAGCTTCTTTTGCGGCATCGCAAGCAGCGATATACTCCGCTTCCATCGTCGAGCCAGCAACGGTGTCCTGCTTGGAACTCTTCGAGCACACCGCCCCTCCATTGAGGGTAAAGACATAACCTGACATAGACTTGGAGTCATCCTTGTCACTCTGGAAGCTGGAGTCAGCAAAAGCCTCGATCTGGAAGTCTTTTACGCTGTAAACCAAGAACATATCCTTAGTCCTTCTCAGGTACTTAAGAATGTTCTTTACTGCTATCCAATACTTCTCCCCTGGGTCTGACTGATACCGTCTTACAACGCTTAGTGCGTAAGCTACATATGGTCTGGTACACAACATCACATACATTATAGAGCCAACCGCAGAAGCGTAGGGTATAATTGACATGCGGTCCCTTTCCAAATCAGTCTTGGGAGACATCTCTTTGGAGAGGGTGATTCCGTCACAAACCGGTAAATTACCGCGCTTTGAATCTTCCATACTGAATCTTTTAAGTATAGTGTTGATATACCTGGAGTGCAAAAGTCCCAACATCCTCTTAGATCTATCACGATAGATCTGGATCCCCAGAATGTAAGAGGCATCATCCAGGTCTTTCATGGAGAACCTGTGTGACAAGAATCCTTTGACAGATTGTAGCATAGGAATATCATTTCCTTTTAAGAGAATGTCATCCACGTATGTCACGACCCGAAAGAGCACGTGACTGGCCCTTGAACCATATGAAGCCTATAGGACTCCATCTGATTCAAGTAAGCCAAAAGCCCAGAAATCTAAAACCATTTTGAAGAATAAGTAAAGAAACTGGTTTAAAGAAGTGAAGAAAACATGTTTGAAATCAAGGTTTTTAAATAACTAAGCCGAATGTGCATTTTAAAAACAGTACAATCTTTTCCAGAAATTTCGGCAGAGTTTCTTTTGTAAAAATGGCCCCGAATGGGGTAAAACAAGAATAACGATATATATGCAATGATAAAGGCATCCCCAAGCGGGAGCTAGCTCTTCGTCAATCGACGGTCACAACCACGCAATGATATGATAATATACAACGCCAAGTGGCGAGGATCAAATCCAAAGAAAGCTTAAAAACAACAAGAAAACCGCAATACTACTAAGCGCGACTCTAAGGTCGAAATAATACAACACTGTCTCTAAGTCTGAAAGAATATACAAGTTTTTGGTTGATGGACAATTTCTAGATACAATGGAATAAATAAATACAATGGTGGTTCTTGATGCGAAAGAATCCACCTACCAAAGCAAATCACCCGCAAGAAGAAAGTGTGCCAGAAATGCCGCAATAGAACCTGTACGGCAGGACCTGCAAGAACTGTGGCACAACGGGGGTGAGTTGCCAACTCGTGAATAGGAACATCTACAAGCAGAAAATGAATGCAAGACATAAACCTAAGTCAACGATCAATAATATAATCCGCAAGAGTACATCTGAGTGTAATAGGGTGGCAAGGTAACATCTAATCATGTATGTAGTGCCAGGTACTTAGGTAATCGCATGTCATCAATGTAAGGTATGTCTGCATGAAGTAACCATGAAGAAATATCAATGATATCAATACACATAAATTAGCGTCCCATACCACTAATATTGGTGTAAGGGTATATATAACAGCGCTCTCATACCCTGTTATATATACAAATAAAGTATGATCAATGTAAAACCAGTCTGTCTATGATCCAAGTCTGTATATAATCCATGTCTGTATGTATGTGGAACCCGTCCACCCGTCACCCAATGACAATAAGCATCATGTATACAATGTGAGGATATAAACAAAATCATGGAAAAACATCATGAAACCCGTGCCTAGCATCGACACGTAAATCCTCCTGTATCGGGCATCCGTCATTCCGGATCATGCCCTACCTCAAAGTACATATCGGGAATCCGTCAGTCCGGGTCATCCCTCACTCAATGCATCGGGCATCCGTCATTCCGGATCATGCCCTATATCAATCCATCGGGCATCCGTCGTTCCGGATCATGCCCTATATCAATCCATCGGGCATCCGTCATTCCGGATCATGCCCTATATCAATCCATCGGGCATCCGTCATTCCGGATCATGCCCTACATCAAAGTATATATCGGGAATCCGTCATTCCGGGTCTTCCCACTCTCAATGCATCCTCTAGCACCGAGAAAACACGGGGCGACGCCCCAAATATCATATCAAGGGAACCGGGTTTTTAAATGGTTACTTATTGGAAAAAGACTACGGTTCCCAAATCCAGAAATCACATGAAAATCCAACATCAGGAAGTAAATCCAATGCGAGGTGCTATGCAATCAATCCATGATGTATGCGACATATAAGGAAAGGTAATCATATCGGGAATCATGCAACATGGAATAGTAATGTGCATAAGTCGAAGGAAGAATCATCTCGTGAATGCAATAGTACTACAGTGTAGTGGCATGGCAATTATCGATGATGGAGTGTGTGAGCCGGCAAATAGTGTACGTGGAACATACGCATCATCGATAATGGTGCTGGTGTCCTAACAGCATGATAATAATATAGCAATGAACATATGCCAGCAATATGAATAGCATGAAGATGCAGAAATCTAGTAGTCAACATCACAGTGAAGTATCTACTATGCAAACTACACCTAAGTATCAGGTCAATCAGGAGGGGTAAGTGTGGAAACCACCTAAATCTGAGTCGGTATATATATAAAGATATATAGTCGGTGATCTCGCCTCAATGTCATATCATAAGATATCCTCGAGTTATGAGAACGGATCTATCATCAATATCGGCACGTACGGTAAATCATCGTACGGCATCCCCATGGCTGGGTAGGGGTCAACATCTCACTGTCTCATCACATAACAGATATCACCATCATCAGATCATATAGTCTAGAGTACCACTCTATGTCTAGTACAAACGGTAACATCAGTAAGTATGCATGCGGGGGTAAACACATATCCCAAGCCCGCAAGAATCACAAGTCATATCCCACATATGAATCGTATCAAATCACCGATCCCAGGGCACCAAGCCCACATCATCGACTCACCTACAAGTCATCACATAACATCAATCACAGTGCAAGTACAAGTGATAAGCAAAGGTGTGTGTATAGGTGTAATTCTATCCTAGGGTTCGCGACTATGAACTACACTAGTCACTTCTAACCCTATACTATCCATAATACACCTACAGTCACCATAACTACATAATAATCTATCTACGGACTGCGGGGGTGCTATACGCCATCCACCCGACTTCCCCTGTAGATATAATCTACTCACCTGTATCATCATTTGCGGACATCACCACGCATTTGCTTGTCGTCCCGAAGTCTTCATGGGTACCTACACATCAAATATCGTATATGCGCATTAAAACCAAATCCAAACTAAAACGGCGCATGAAATCCAAAACGATACGATATGGGGGCCTATAGGTGAGAACCTATGGCACGCCTTCAAAACCATCAATAAATCCTCTATATCGTCATATAAACGACAAATAGTCGAGGCAAAACACATTCCACCATTTCAGAATCAAAAATACGGAATACGGAAATACGAATCCAAAACAGCAACTTAGGATATATGTCCCAGATTTCACCCTAGAAAGAATCTGTCAAAACTAGAAGTACCCAGGGCCAAGAATTGAGGAATTGGGGCTGTGCACAGAAAACGAGGAGATTCCTCACTGGTCTGGCCGCAATTTGCGGCCAGAATGGAGGTTTTGGCGGCCGTACGGATGAGTTGGGGGCTAAGGTTTGGGGTGTTGGTTCTATGGTGCCTGCACATCTCAATTCCCACTCAATATTATTTTAGGGGTCTCGGGGTGTTAGCAGATTCTGAATAACCTTCACAGATTTCACAATTTCCCCGATATCGGTTTCTAAAATCCGTATTATGGGTTTAAACTTTAGGTTAGGGTCTCAATTCACACACTAGGGTGTTTACAAGTCCTCTACTGAGCTCAATTTCACATTATAACTCAAAATTCCCCATGACCCTAACTAGGTTTTCATCAAATCCATAATATCACACAATATCGATTAAATCTTAACATGGGGTTATAGGAAAGGCTATAATTAAGCTAATGGTTCAGAAATTACCTCCATTAGCAACTCAAGAAAATTCTTGAGTTGCCCCTAGTGGCCAAAATCCACGCTTTCTTGGTCCATTGCGTAGATCTCGAGCTTGTGCATAATTTTAGTGAAACGAGTGTGTGATTTTGGTGTTGTTTTTGAGATGATTTGAGGGATTGAAGGAGGAGGAAGGGGGAGGAAGAGGCAGCAGCAGCAAAGCAAAGGGAGAGGGAGAGAAATGATGAAAATGGCTAAGGGTTTGGTCAATGGTTCAACCCATACTTCTCTCTCACCAACCCCATTCTTTATCCTTTTCTTTTTCTTTTCTTTTCCTTTTCTTTTCTTAACCGTTTCTCACTAGAATAGTAACCCCAAATGAGAAACCATGACAAATAAAATGTAACACAAGGGTGAAAAAGTGATATGTGCATGTTTTGCACAAAATTGCCAAAAAACCCGATTAGCGATTTTAATCGCGATTAGCACTAAATTAGTGTCAAACTAATCACAAAAAATTAAAAATGTCATAATCCACTAATTTACCCTATTTTAGAATTTTCCATAATTTTTCATAATTTTTCTAACATTTTTCCTATTTATTTGCATTTAATATTAAAATAATCAATAAAATAATATTAAATTATAAAATTTCCCAAAATTAATATTTTATATTTTTGAAAATGTTACAATCTACCCCTCTTAAAGAAATTCGGTCCCCGAATTTAAATTTAAACCCCCACTACTAAAACAATTTCAGTATAATCCATTTTGTCGGGGCTCCGAAAGCATCAACACATAAGAATATCATAAAAATGTACTGCTCTACTAGAAATCAATCCCCAAAATGCATATATAAGAATATCCTATGCGTCTGGTGCGCAAGGAATCAAAATCCATATATGTGTCAAACAGGTGTACAAACAACATCTAGGTGCAACGGGTGTGCACGAAACATCTGTCGTAGGCAACGGGTGTGCCTGACAGAAAAGTCAGGTGCATGTGACATGCACGAAGAATCCCGATTTAGTGCATCTGGCGTGCACCAAAATCGTAAATCAAAACACTAAAGGTGCATGAAAACTATGCTGGAAGTGTAAATCAAATCACTGAATACAGTAGGCATGAAATCTCAATCAATATCTCAAATGTAATAACTCAGCGCAAAATATATAAATATCCAGTGGGTGCATGAAACCATATCATGAAACTCAGTCATCAAAACTAAATCATGCAAACAGAACGCCCAAAATACCGAAATCCAAAATGACGGATACGTGATAATCGAATCACAAAATCACAAATCTTAAATACCGCCTTCGGTAGTTCCTCCTTCGAGGTCAAGAAGGAGTCGGTGCAATCCACTGCTAGCAGCGCAGGATATCTACCTGCCTCTTGCTCACGATCTGGCGTCCTCTGGCTCTCTGGGCCCTTATCTTCTCTGTGGATTTCCAATCTCACAGTCAACCGGCTCATCGGCCCTGTCAAATGTGCTAACGGGGACGATTCCGTTCTGGCACTTCTCTGGTCACATCCCAACGTCTCTGTAAGCATATCAGGTCTCTGGTCTCGACGGAAAGCAATGACAGCTCGTTAGTGTCTCACACGAACCTCTTGTTCCAACTGTCTCTATCGTCGTCCACTATGACGTCACGCCAAGCTACTATGCACTGCACCGTCCTCGGCCACGGTCAATCTGAAGTCTCTCACACGGACTCGAAATCACGTAATCTGTAGATCCATCACTCTGTAGCAGATGTCAGGCCGAACTGGTCCTTGGGAACACATCCCAACCATCGGAGGAATACTCATCTCTCGTCCGTCCTTGATCAATTCGCAAAGCATCTGGGTAAGTTCCTTTATCCGAATCTGGTCAACTACCTTGTCGACAATGCCGAACTCTGGCCTGCTGGGTGTGCGCAACATGACCACTCCTGGGTCCAGATCTTCTCGTATCGTTTTCCAGAAGGGTCCTGTCGAGGTTCCTTTCTCAAATCTCAATCCTGCCGAAATGCCCGGAAGTCATCATCCAATGTTGAAGCTAAAGCTCATTCCGAAACGGCTGCATACTCATCGCGCTTCTTTCTGAAAGATATATCCATATACCACGCCTCTGGGTGCGTATCACATCTCTGATGTCAGCGGAGTGGGACGTCATCTCGTCGAAATCTCGTACGAACTCTTTTCTTCACTCTGCTCAAATGTCGACTGGTTCGGACTCGTCTCATCGTGGCTACACGAACTGCGCTCCGACGGCTATGCTCGCATCTGGAGTCTCCCAAGCAGTGTCCCATCACGATATCCGAAAGATGTCGAACCATCCGATCGACTCGTCAGATCCTCATAATCCCCCAAGAGCTCACATCTCGGGTACAGTTTAATAGTATCGAGTACATGCCACAGCGTCGGTGGTCCAGCCGTAGAAGGGCAAACCCAAGCCTCACTAATGGCGCCGCGGAACCGCCGTAAACCCTAAGGTTCAAAGGCTGTCACACGGTCATTAAGTCGAGTTAGGGTTTCATTCTTCTAGAGGGTCCATAGAATCACCTGCATGTCTTTCCGTATACTTTAAACTTGGAAAATAGGCTCCTGACATTCGATCGTCTCAATCGACTCTCAACGAACCTGCGTGAAGTCGTCTCTAGCTGGAATCAATCCACCTGATGACCTCGCATCGGGGTAAGCGAACTCACCACACGTCCTAGTCATCCATCCTCGGTGACTAGCGACTCGCCATCGTCTCTCTAAGAACATGCTCATGCTGCAGTAGCTCCAGTCATCTGGGCGATATCTCATCATTTGCAGCAACAACTGGCTCATATGCCTGTACGCCGAACAACGCCTCAATCCTCCAGGAAAGGCAATACATAAGCGGTCATCTCTGAATCAGCCTGCTCTAGATCTGAGTAAGACTCTCCACACTGGAAATCTTCAACTCATCTGGGCCCGCTCTGGCGCAAAATCGGACGAATCACCTTCGTCTCTTAAATCGGGTAGACTAGGTATCATCAGTCGCATGACTGCCCGAAAGCTCCGGCAGTCTCAGCTCGTACGCTCCGAAAGCAACATCCTGTCAATCTCAGCAACAGCTGGTCCATCTGTCTGCACGATAGGCGACATCACATCTCTGAGGTATGCTGTACATCAACAGTCATCTCTCAACTGGCAGCTCTAACAATGGCCCGATCATCCGGTGCAAGACCAAGCACTCGCCCCCACCAGAGGTCACAATCACCAACACTAACTCGAGACGTTCCCATGTCACCAGAAAACACAATGGTCGGCCCTCGTACCAAACGAGCTCACACCGGCCGTAACCCTAGCAGCAGCCCAAACTGCGCTCAACCATGGTGACAGGAACCTCAATCGAGTATCAAAAGAGCACATCAATGGCAAGAAAGGAAACAACAGATCCAAAGTGGATACATGATCATAGGAAGGAACAGCATCAATGAAGGTATGATCATGAAACTAATAGAATCGGGGATCTCCAATGGATTGTATAATCCAGGGTATGAAGAGAATCACTGATCTCAAAAGTATGCACATCCTAAGGTTCCTCAAGCGGAGTGGCGTGTCGTAAGTATGCCGCGGAACATACCAACGGTACGTCACTCTACTTCAGTCACCTAATCCATCAACCAAGGGTCATCCTAAAACGACGAAAGTTCGGGTTTACACCCCCTCGACCAAGTCTAAGTTCCGTAAGGTCAAGCCTAAGTTCCGTATATAAATAACTCCCTAGGCTCCACATAGTCAAACTTAGACTCGAACCAAGGTCAACCTAGCGCTCTGATACCAACTTTGTCACGACCCGAAAGAGCACGTGACTGGCCCTTGAACCATATGAAGCCTATAGGACTCCATCTGATTCAAGTAAGCCAAAAGCCCAGAAATCTAAAACCATTTTGAAGAATAAGTAAAGAAACTGGTTTAAAGAAGTGAAGAAAACATGTTTGAAATCAAGGTTTTTAAATAACTAAGCCGAATGTGCATTTTAAAAACAGTACAATCTTTTCCAGAAATTTCGGCAGAGTTTCTTTTGTAAAAATGGCCCCGAATGGGGTAAAACAAGAATAATGATATATATGCAATGATAAAGGCATCCCCAAGCGGGAGCTAGCTCTTCGTCAATCGACGGTCACAACCACGCAATGATATGATAATATACAACGCCAAGTGGCGAGGATCAAATCCAAAGAAAGCTCAAAAACAACAAGAAAACCGCAATACTACTAAGCGCGACTCTAAGGTCGAAATAATACAACACTGTCTCTAAGTCTGAAAGAATATACAAGTTTTTGGTTGATGGACAATTTCTAGATACAATGGAATAAATAAATGCAATGGTGGTTCTTGATGCGAAAGAATCCACCTACCAAAGAAAATCACCCGCAAGAAGAAAGTGTGCCAGAAATGCCGCAATAGAACCTGTACGGCAGGACCTGCAAGAACTGTGGCACAACGGGGGTGAGTTGCCAACTCGTGAATAGGAACATCTACAAGCAGAAAACGAATGCAAGACATAAACCTAAGTCAACGATCAATAATATAATCCGCAAGAGTACATCTGAGTGTAATAGGGTGGCAAGATAACATCTAATCATATATGTAGTGCCAGGTACTCAGGTAATCGCATGTCATCAATGTAAGGTATGTCTGCATGAAGTAACCATGAAGAAATATCAATGATATCAATACACATATATTAGCGTCCCATACCACTAATATTGGTGTAAGGGTATATATAACAGCGCCCTCATACCCTGTTATATATACAAATAAAGTATGATCAATGTAAAACCAGTCTGTCTATGATCCAAGTCTGTATATAATCCATGTCTGTATGTATGTGGAACCCGTCCACCCGTCACCCAATGACAATAAGCATCATGTATACAATGTGAGGATATAAACAAAATCATGGAAAAACATCATGAAACCCGTGCCTAGCATCGACACGTAAATCCTCCTGTATCGGGCATCCGTCATTCCGGATCATGCCCTACCTCAAAGTACATATCGGGAATCCGTCAGTCTGGGTCATCCCTCTCTCAATGCATCGGGCATCCGTCATTCCGGATCATGCCCTATATCAATCCATCGGGCATCCGTCGTTCCGGATCATGCCCTATATCAATCCATCGGGCATCCGTCATTCCGGATCATGCCCTACATCAAAGTATATATCGGGAATCCGTCATTCCGGGTCATCCCTCTCTCAATGCATCCTCTAGCACCGAGAAAACACGGGGCGACGCCCCAAATATCATATCAAGGGAACCGGGTTTTTAAATGGTTACTTATTGGAAAAAGACTACGGTTCCCAAATCCAGAAATCACATGAAAATCCAACATCAGGAAGTAAATCCAATGCGAGGTGCTATGCAATCAATCCATGATGTATGCGACATATAAGGAAAGGTAATCATATCGGGAATCATGCAACATGGAATAGTAATGTGCATAAGTCGAAGGAAGAATCATCTCGTGAATGCAATAGTACTACAGTGTAGTGGCATGGCAATTATCGATGATGGAGTGTGTGAGCCGGCAAATAGTGTACGTGGAACATACGCATCATCGATAATGGTGCTGGTGTCCTAACAGCATGATAATAATATAGCAATGAACATATGCCAGCAATATGAATAGCATGAAGATGCATAAATCTAGTAGTCAACATCACAGTGAAGTATCTACTATGCAAACTACACCTAAGTATCAGGTCAATCAGGAGGGGTAAGTGTGGAAACCACCTAAATCTGAGTCGGTATATATATAAAGATATATAGTCGGTGATCTCGCCTCAATGTCATATCATAAGATATCCTCGAGTTATGAGTGCGGATCTATCATCAATAACGGCACGTACGGTAAATCATCGTACGACATCCCCATGGCTGGGTAGGGGTCAACATCTCACTGTCTCATCACATAACAGATATCACCATCATCAGATCATATAGTCTAGAGTACCACTCTATGTCTAGTACAAACGGTAACATCAGTAAGTATGCATGCGGGGGTAAACACATATCCCAAGCCCGCAAGAATCACAAGTCATATCCCACATATGAATCGTATCAAATCACCGATCCCAGGGCACCAAGCCCACATCATCGACTCACCTCCAAGTCATCACATAACATCAATCACAGTGCAAGTACAAGTGATAAGCAAAGGTGTGTGTATAGGTGTAATTCTATCCTAGGGTTCGCGACTATGAACTACACTAGTCACTTCTAACTCTATACTATCCATAATACACCTACAGTCACCATAACTATATAATAATCTATCTACGGACTGCGGGGGTGCTATACGCCATCCACCCGACTTCCCCCTGTAGATATAATCTACTCACCTGTATCATCATTTGCGGACATCACCACGCATTTGCTTGTCGTCCCGAAGTCTTCATGGGTACCTACACATCAAATATCGTATATGCGCATTAAAACCAAATCCAAACTAAAACGGCGCATGAAATCCAAAACGATACGATAAGGGGGCCTATAGGTGAGAACCTATGGCACGCCTTCAAAACCATCAATAAATCCTCTATATCGTCGTATAAACGACAAATAGTCGAGGCAAAACACATTCCACCATTTCAGAATCAAAAATACGGAATACGGAAATACGAATCCAAAACAACAACTTAGGATATATGTCCCAGATTTCACCCTAGAAAGAATCTGTCAAAACTAGAAGTACCCAGGGCCAAGAATTGAGGAATTGGGGCTGTGCACAGAAAACGAGGAGATTCCTCACTGGTCTGGCCGCAATTTGCGGCTAGAATGGAGGTTTTGGCGGCCGTACGGATGAGTTGGGGGCTAGGGTTTGGGGTGTTGGTTCTATGGTGCCTGCACATCTCAATTCCCACTCAATATTATTTTAGGGGTCTCGGGGTGTTAGCAGATTCTGAATAACCTTCACAGATTTCACAATTTCCCCGATATCGGTTTCTAAAATCCGTATTATGGGTTTAAACTTCAGGTTAGGGTCTCAATTCATACACTAGGGTGTTTACAAGTCCTCTACTGAGCTCAATTTCACATTATAACTCAAAATTCCCCATGACCCTAACTAGGTTTTCATCAAATCCATAATATCACACAATATCGATTAAATCTTAACATGGGGTTATAGGAAAGGCTATAATTAAGCTAATGGTTCAGAAATTACCTCCATTAGCAACTCAAGAAAATTCTTGAGTTGCCCCTAGTGGCCAAAATCCACGCTTTCTTGGTCCATTGCGTAGATCTCGAGCTTGTGCATATTTTTAGTGAAACGAGTGTGTGATTTTGGGGTTGTTTTTGAGATGATTTGAGGGATTGAAGGTGGAGGAAGGGGGAGGAAGAGGCAGCAGCAGCAAAGCAAAGGGAGAGGGAGAGAAATGATGAAAATGGCTAAGGGTTTGGTCAATGGTTCAACCCATACTTCTCTCTCACTAACCCCATTCTTTATCCTTTTCTTTTTCTTTTCTTTTCCTTTTATTTTCTTAACCCTTTCTCACTAGAATAGTAACCCCAAATGAGAAACCATGACAAATAAAATGTAACACAAGGGTGAAAAAGTGATATGTGCATGTTTTGCACAAAATTGCCAAAAAACCCGATTAGCGATTTTAATCGCGATTAGCACTAAATTAGTGTCAAACTAATCACAAAAACTTAAAAATGTCATAATCCACTAATTTACCCTATTCTAGAATTTTCCATAATTTTTCATAATTTTTCTAACATTTTTCCTATTTATTTGCATTTAATATTAAAATAATCAATAAAATAATATTAAATTATAAAATTTCCCAAAATTAATATTTTATATTTTTGAAAATGTTACAACGTACAAGACGAGGAATACGACAGTTCGTGCTACAAAATTACTATAAATACATGGCTCATCTGGATTTTTGATAAAATCATATTCTTTGACTGTTTCATCAAAAAAGATGTTCCAACTCCGCGATGCTTGCTTTAGTTTATAAATGGACTTAAGCAACTTGCACACTTTCCCGCTGCTCCCACTCTGAATGTAACCTTCTGGCCGATCCATATAGACGCACTCGTCCAAATTTCCATTTAGAAAAGCCGTCTTTACGTCCATCTGCAGATCTCATAATCGTGGAAGACAGCAATGGCAAGAAGGATCCGAATGGATTTGAGCATAGCCACTGGAGAAAAGGTTTCGTCATAGTCCAAACCAGGCCTTTAACGAAAACCCTTTGCAACAAGTCTAGCCTTATAGGTTTCAACCTATCCATCTATACCAATCTTCTTTCTGAAGATCCATTTGCATCCTATGGGTTTTACGCCATCTGGAGCAAAGTCAAAAGTCCATACTTTGTTGGTGTACATGGACTCCATCTCGGTCCGCATTGCATCCAGCCATCTTACCGAGTCGCCGCTCTGAATGGCCTGCGTGAAGCTAGTAGGTTCATCATTATCAATGATGCAATCCTCTCTATCCCCGTCTATGAGAAAATCGTAGTATCTCTCAGGCGGATGAGACGGCCTACTACTCCTGCGAAGTGGTGCGGGAATGTCCTGTTCTCTTGAGACTTCTGGTTCCATCAAGCTTTCAGAAATAGCTTGTGGTTCTGGAATTTCTTCCAGTTCTATTGCGCTCCCACTTGTTTCCTTTTCTAAAAACTAATGTTCCAGAAAATGGGCATACGAGAAACAAAAATCTTTTGTTCCTCTGCGTAATAGAAAAAATACCCCTTGGAGTTCTTTGGGTATCCCACAAACTTACATTGTACTGAGCGTGCTTCGAGTTTGTCTGCATGCTACTTTTTAATAAAAGCTGGACATCCCCATATCTTGAGATACTGAAGATAGGGTTTCTTCCCACTCCACATCTGATATGGTGTGGTAGGCACAGTCTTGGTAGGAACCCTGTTCAAAAGATATGCAGCTGATTCTAGTGTATAACCCCAGAAAGATCACGGTAACTCGGCATTACTCATCATAGAACGTACCATATCCAATAGGGTTCGGTTCCGTCTCTCCGATACACCATTGTGTTGTGGAGTGTATGGAGGAGTAAGCTGAGAGAGAATTCCATTCTCTTTTAAGTAATCCAGGAACTCGACACTCAAGTATTCACCACCTCGATCAGTTCTCAGTGTCTTGATACTTTTGCCGGTTTGTTTTTCTACTTCATTCTTTATTCTCGGAATTTCTCAAAAGCCTCAGATTTATGTTTCATTAAGAAAATATAACCATACCTAGAGAAATCATCCGTAAAAGTAATGAAATATGAAAAACCACTTCTTGCATGTGTAGACATTGGACCACATACATCGCTGTGTATGAGTCCCAAGAGCTGGCTCGCTCTCTCTTTCTCCGTGTCCAGAGAACGCAGTCTTTGTCATCTTTCCTTTGAGACATGATTGACAAGTGGCATAAGATTGATATTCGAACGGATCCAAATATCCTTCTTTATGTAACTTAGTTAACCTTGTCTCATTGATGTGACCCAGTATACAATGCCATAAGAAAGCCTGATTTATATCTGGAGATTTTTTTTTAAGTGTGTTCTGGACATTGAAAATCTGCAATTGGTTTAACACGTATATACCGTTATCTAGTGTATCGGACCCAATCAAACCATGATTAAGGTGGATGTTAACAATATCGCTTACAAATGTAAAATCATAACCATCTTTTGATAACAAGGATACTGATATGATATTACACGTTAAACTAGGTACACAAAAACAGTTGCACAAAACCAAAATATGTCCACTCGTCAATCCAAGGTGATAATCCCCTACGGACACAGCATCCATGCTCGCTCCGTTAGCAACCTGGAGGGTCATATCACCAGTCTTCAGTACTCTACGGATTTTTAATGCCTGCAATGAATTGCATATATGAGATCCTGATCCGGTATCCAATACCCAGGAAGTATAGTTGATTGACAGACAATTTTCAATTACAAACACACCTGAAGCCGAAGCCACAACTTTCCTCGGGTCCTGGTTCTTGGCATTTCAAGCTTTGCAATCCTTCTTCCAATGGCCCTTTCTATGACAGTGGAAGCACTCGTCCTTTGCTACCATCGGCATTGCAATCTTTGCCTTTCCCCTGGCTTCCACCTTACTAACACCACCTCTCTGTTTGGTAGGGGCGTTCTTCTTCCTTCCTTTGGCTCTCGCCTTGGACCTGAAAGAGGAAGCACCACGAACAAACAGAGCGGGTGTTTCCCTTGCTTTCTGCAAGGTGCCCTCTGCACTCCTCAACATGTTAAGGAGTTCTGGAAGTTCAACTTCTTTACCTAGAATATTGAAATTCAAGATAAACTGGACGTAGGTGGAAGGAAGGGATTGGAGAATCAAGTCTGTATACAGATCATTCTCTAACGTTGTCCCGAGGTCCACGAGCTCCTTAATATAGCCAATCATCTTAAGGACATGTTCCCCTACAGATGATCCGAAGGCCAGCCTCGACTGAAATAACTTCTTCGAGGTCTCGTATCTTGCTATACAAGATTGGTCTCTATACAGTTCCTTGTTGTGGAGAAATATGGATTCAAGATCTATATTCTCGTGCTTCCTTTGATGTTCATTGTCCATAGAGTCAAGCACGATGCATTTGGCTTTCGCGCAGTCAATCTCCCAGGTCTTGCGGATTTCCTTATCCGTGACACTAGATTCTGGACCTTGGACGGCAAGGCTTTAGTAGTAAGGACATACCCCAATTTGTCATAAGTGATTGCCATCTTGACATTCCTGAACCAATCTTTATAGTTTAACCTTGTCAAAATATTTTTATCTAATAATAATGTAAGGCCCGTCATGTTCTTGGTCGCTGCAATTAGGAGAGAGAGAAGAAAACACTTTAGCATGATACTCTTGCAAGTTTAGAGTGGTTTTTAGTTTATCTAAACAGAATGGCTCCCACTGTTTCTCGAATCCTTCCTCAAACCATAAAAGAAGAACTAGTCAGGACTATTCTCACCGTACAATACTTGCTTAACCTTTCATCCAGGCAAGTGTCGGTACTTTGAGGGAGGTTTTACGACGCTTTCGTGAAGTTCCTTAATTAAATAACCTCTTTTCCCTGCAGGGCGTAGCCCCGCTAACACCTTTCTAGACACCTACTTGGTTTATAACATTGATCGTTAAGTGAAAGAATCTCCCGATGAGTAGTATATACTCACAGTAGGATTGGGATCCAAATATCAACGTGTGATAAAGCTGATGGAATCCTACCAAAATTATCACACTCCAAATGGTATGCAACACTAGCAAGTTTCAGTTTCTTTAGAAACCCCCGATGTGCATTTTTGCCCCATGCTCTTATGACCTTGACGTTGGCGAAAATATCATAAGTCACATGTCAAGTTCTACCCATCATTATTCTGTTAATTTGAACCCACCCGTACATACCCTTGATGTTGGCCAAAATGGCAGTACGACTGTCCCAAACCAACGCATCTACCTATGCAACAGATGAATACCCAGCAGCTACCAAACACCATGCCTTGGCGTTGGTCAAAATACATAGCTTGAATACTACTGAATATCCAACTGAAATGACGGAGGGCTACGAATGGTTTTGGCAAAACCGTGAACGTAGTGAACTTGATATGATCGAAGGAACCTGATAGCTTTTAAAAGGAGTGGTTTAAGCCCCGCAATTAAAAAATCTGCTGTTTTTTAAAATAACCGAGTGGTTTCTTTTAAATTGTTCCAATGATTCAACTTTGGTTTATTTTCTTTGGATTAATATAATGCGTCCCATCAATTAACCTATCAATGCAGAAAACAACGAAAATACAACGTCCGCTTATGCCATCCGCATTCGCCACTGGGCCCCGTCATTCACCCGTTAGGTTACATAACTAACGATAGAGCGGGGGCTGGGCTAGCGCGGATGCAAAACATAAGCAACGCCTACTAGATATCATATATAGATATTGTACATTCGTCAGACACAATAATAGGCATTCCAGATCACAAATGAACATATTGGATATTCTAGGAATCCGCATTTCCTTTGAGCATGCAATGAAAGACGGATTACACAGTCGTGATGAATAGCCAACCCCACCCTAGACCTCTACGGGTACGGCAAACTACCCGCCGAATACCCGAAGTGAAGCGGTCTCCCTCAACGACGTGAGTAGGCCACTAAGTACTTCAAAGTACCCGGTAGTTTGTGCACCCCACCTTGGGTCTATCCTAGGAGCAGAAAACAGTAAATGAAATAATACAGCGGTGGCTACAACCTCAACCCGGATGTGCCCCACAAAAGAATATTACATCATATTACAATTTACATCGAATGAAAGAATATAAAAACTCATCTCACACCCCGGCTAATCATCACGACAATCCAACAAGTTTATATACACAAACCAGTAAAAACCATTACAGAAATGTGCAACCCCTAACTAACCGACATACTAGAAATTAGCGGAGGTTTACGAACACATTAAATATAACTTGAAACATTAAACAACATAAAACTGCGACTTCAAAACACACGGTATTTGCCGTAGAAAAGAGTTTACAGTAAAATCAAAATTGGCAAAAATAAACAACTCCTGAAGCTCTAGATTAAAGTCAAAAAGCCACACCCCAAAAGTGATGCATTTCCTCCCTACTAAGGCCGAGGTCACCGGAAAATGAGGAAAAGTCGCCGGCCCGTTTTTCGAGGAAGTGTCTCGTTTTTGTTTGGTGTTCTTTTTGCTGTTCAAATAGCACTCTGTACATGTTTAAATAATTTTGAGAGCCTGATTGAAAATCGACAGAAACTTGAATCTTGGGTTCAATGTTTTCGGGTCGTTTCGGTTTCGTAGTTTAACTTGTTGTTTAAACTGTTATCTATGGTTTATCTAGTCTCTGATACCACTGTAAGTCGACGTTACACATGTTAGTGTATATGCCCTAGAGGCCATTACTGTATCATACTAGCTTGTATATTACTTAATGGAAGCTTGGGATATTCACAGTTGTATAGACAATCTTGCTCAAAATGGTAGTATGCTACTTGGTTTGTCTTTACTTCCATATGTGCATGTGTTTCTTTTAGCATATCACTTATATACATATTAGTGGAGCCCTTAGGATCTTTGCTTGATTACCAGCGTTGTGCTGGCAGTCAAACTTGTGGGGGCTGGGTAATCTATAAGCACATCCTTATACAAGTCCCTAGTCGTAGGACTATCGAGACAGGGAATCGATACTCCGGAGTAGACGAGCGTATACGCTTCTCATCCCTGCAGGGTAGATGGTCTGTCCCACAGCCATCAATACGTCGTACAGGAGATAGTATGCGGGTGCTCGTTAGGTTACGAGTACACTGGACAGGACTCGTTGGGGACTGTTGGTTGGTATTATACCTATCGTCAGTTATCAGTTCCCAGGTGACATGAGTACAGCTTAGTCCGTTGACTTGACACTGTCACTTCGCCTCAAGTGTGTTCCCACAGTTGTTTGATTACTACCCTACCACGGCTCAAAGGAGTCGTACAAACAGGTAGTAGTTGGGTGCAGTCCCGAAGCACTTGGAGGCAGTGACGGTTAGACAGGATTCGTCTCTCCCGGTATTGGGGGTTGATATCGCGTTGTGCCTAGGAGAGCCATTACACATAGTCGTCCCTGTCCAGGGCAAGCGAGATATACTGGTAGGTTTCTAGTGTTATCTCAGGGTGTTCTGGGCTATACTCCGACACGACTTGTACCGCTATTAGGAGACTGACGTTCGCCACCCCCTAGGCCCGCCATGCGATATTCTTAGACGAACAGACCGGACTGTACGGAGATTGTCAAATACAGGTTCAGTAGGAGTTCGGATGAGTTTACCTCATCGGCCTTCTTATCGACATCTACCTGGGGACCATTACGTACAGCTAGTGCCGCTTGCGATCTGTGGTTAAACCCACTGCCAGCGTAATGTCGAGTCTTTAGAGTCCCAAACAGAGAGTTTCCCTGCACTGAGCGAAAGGTGTGGAGGCCGTATGGTTTTACGGCAGGGCTACGATCACTTACGTACACTTGTGTGCGTATGCTGTTCGGGCAGGCAATACTATTGGGCTTTGGTTTAAGCCGGATCCTAGTATTGCACGGATGGATTTGTTTTGTCTTCTGTGCATTCGCATTCTATGGAACGCGGATGCGGGTGTGTATGCACAGTTGTGAGGAACGAAGAGGAAGGAGGTGCCTCATTAGGGTTTTGAAAGTTGATTCGGTCGAAACCATAATGAGGCAGACTCATTAGGGTTTTGGCAGTTCGTTCGGTCAAAACCATTATGAGCCGGGGACATGATTTACTAATCCTTTTTAGTGATAATTATGTGATGCCAAATTGCTTTGACCATTTGACCAAAGTTGACTTGGACCTTCATGAGAGATCTAGAGTTTTCTTTTGTTTTTCTTTTTATTCTTTGGGTTATGAAAATGGTCAAGTCATTATTAGCCATCAACTTTATCATGAAAGGATTAGTAATGATGATTTTATGTATTATTGCAACCATGGTTCATTCTCTCTAGCTCATAATTCATTTCTCATTCTCTCTCTTGAAAAAGAAATGAGAGAGCTCCATGGTTGTTCTCCTTCTTTTTCCTCCTCTTGATTATTCCTTTGATCTCATGTGTTGAGAGAAAAAGGATCCAAATAGACAAACACCTCCATCTATCTCTTCTACACATCCTAGGACATCAAGACTAGCGATCTTGTTGCCCTAGTTGCCTCGGCCCAAGGTGGTGCTCGGAGTACATCTCTCGGGTGGATCGTCTTCGACTCAAGAAGGCCGCGGAGGTGATCAAGATCCGGATCGACCCTCGGAGCGTGGATGGACGAGCCGGACAGCGGAATGAAGTCCCGAAAGACTGGTGTCGTGAGGTATAATCTCTATGACATAGTAGATAGAACCTCAAGTTGTTTGCTAGTTTGTAGTTTAGCAAAGATCCTTCTTTTAGTCCAAGTTGCCTTCGCGCCAAAATTTTTTTTTCGCCGTTTCCGCCTCCCCTTAAGAACCGGGGTGAGCAACGTTGACTTACAGTTGTATCAGAGCCTAGCTAAACATAAACTAGCATGTTAGCAAAGTATTTAGAACCTCGATCGGTAAAAATTCGCAAAACATGTCCGGAAAAATCAACTTTCTGTCGATTTTTTATACTCCTTTAAAAATTATTTAACATACATGAAAAATCGGCTCAGGGTTTTCTAAAGACACCCACTAAAAACGATCCACTGACTCGGTCAAAGGACCGCGGAACCGCGGCAAGGACAAGCTTCTTGCCGCGGATCCGCGGCCAAGTTGACTCGGCCGTGGACCGTTTTTAGTGCAGTGTTCTTAGTTGGACGTTTTGGGATTTTTTGTATAGTTTGTTTCTGCCCAGAATTTCCAGAGAAAAAATTTGTTTTTGGGGTGGTTACAAATCCGTATTTTGATCGAAATTCCGTAGACTTTGGCTAATGGATATTATCTGTGATGTGATATATGTATTGAACGTCTGCTAATCGCTATACGTCGATTTGTGGGGGTTATACATATCTGTGATCTGTAATGTTGATGGTTTGTGGATATGAACTCGGTGGATTGTCGCGGATGAATAGCCGGGTGGTTGTGAGATGAGAGTTTCTTTTTCTTTCATTCATGTAAAATTTTGTAATTGATGTAATATTATTTTATGGCCGCACATCCGGGATGAGGTTGTAGCCGCCATTGTATATTATTTCTTTTTACTATTTTTGCTCCTAGGATAGACCCAAGGTAGGTTGCACAAACTACCGGGTATCTCGAAGTGCCGAGTGTCCTACTCACGTTGTTGAGGGAGGTTGCTTCGCTTCGGGTACTTGGCGGGTAGTTTGCCGCAACCGTAGGGGTCTAGGGTGGGGTTTGGCTATTCATCGCGACCGTGTAATCCGTCTTTCGTTGCTGGCTCGAACGAAACGCGGATTCCTAGTATATCCAAAGTGTTCATCTGTGATCTGGAATGGCTATCATTGCATCTGACGAATGTGTATATATCTATATATGATATCTATTTAGGCGTTGCTTATGTTTTGCATCCGCGCTAGTACAGCCCCCGCTCTGTCGTTAGTTAAGTAACCTAATAGGTGATGACGAGACCCCATGGCGAATGCGGATGGCATAAGCGTACGTCATATTTTCGTTGTTTTCTGCAATGGTAGGATTAATTGATGGGACGCATTAAAATTAATGCAAGAAATTAAACCAAGTAAAAGTCGTTGGAACAATTTCAAAACCACTCCGTTTCTTTTCAAAAACAACTTTTAAACGCGGAGCTTAAACCACTCCTTTTAAAAGCTATCAAGATTCCTTCGATTATATCAAGTTCACTACGTTCACGGTTTCGCCAAAACCATTTGTAACCCTCCGTCGTTTCGTATGAATATTCAATAGTATTCAAGCTATGTTTGTTGACCTTCGTCAAGGCATAGTGATTGGTAGCTGTTGGGTGTTCATATGTAGCATTGATAGATGCGTTGGTTTGGGACAGTCGTATTACCTTGTTGACCTTCGTCAAGGGTATATACAGGTGGGTTCAAATTAACCTGAACAATGATGGGTAGAACTTGACATGTGACTTATGATTTGTTGACCTTCGTCAAGGTCATAAGAGCCTGGGGCAAAAATCCACATCGGGAGTTTCTAAAGAAATTGAAACTTGCTAGTGCTGCATACCATTTGGAGTGTGATGATTCTGGTAGGATTCCTTCAGTTTTATCACACGATGATATTTGGATCCCGATCCTACTGTGAGTATATGCTACTCCTCAGGAACTTTCTCTCTTAACGATCAATGCTATAAACCAAGTAGGTGTCTAGAAAGGTGTTAGCGGGGCTACGCCCACAGGGAAAAGAGGTTACTTAATTAAGGAACTTCCCGAAAGCGTTGGAAAACCTCCCTCGAAGTACCGACACTGGCCTGGCTGAACGATTAAGCAAGAATTGTACGGTGAGATTAATCCCGACTAATTCTTCCTTTATGGTTTGAGGAGCGATTCGAGAGACAGTGGGAGCCATCATGTTTAGATAAATTAAAAACCAATCTAAACATGCAAGAGCATCATGCTAAAGTGTTTTCTTCTCTCTCTCTTAATTGCAGCGACCCAGTGACCAGACATAGGTTACATCTAGATAATAAAATGACTGAATCTGACTGTTATGACTGGCAAAGGTCTGTCCAGATGTCCATTGCCCATGACAAGCTGGGACACCTCTTGACTGATCCAACCCCTGCCGTCTCAGGTCCATTTTCCCCTGTCACGGATATTTATATCCGCAAGATATCGGAAAAAGACTGTGTGAAAGCCAAGTGCCTCGTGTTAGCCTCAGTTGATGGTGCATACCAGAGGCAGCACGAGAAGATGGACTTAGTTTTTATCTTCCTCCATAACAAAGATTTATATGGAGAGCAATCTCGTATCGCAAGATATGAGACTTCGAATGAATTGCTTCCAGCGAGGTTGGCTATCGGGTCATCTGTAGGGGGCAACGTCCTTACAGAGACCAGCTATTCTAAGCTCACGTACCTGAAGACCACGTTGAAGAACGGGTCAGATGCTGACTTGATTCTACAATCTCTACCTTCTACCCTGAAAGAAACCAGGGAAGTAAAAGGAAAGGAAAGTGCAGAAGTTTCGGAACTGGATGTAGTAAAAGAGGGACGTTCCTATTGTTACAGGAATGAACATTGGCAGAAGGATTGCAGGGCTAGCATAGCCAGTAGCCAGGATTCGAAGCATGTTGTGGCTTCGGCTTCGGGTGTGTTTGTGATAGAGAACTGTATGTCTGTTAACCCTATCTCCTGGGTATTGGATACCGGATCAGGATCTCATATCTGTAATTCGTTACAGGCTCTGAGAAACCGTAGGGTTATCAAGATAGGTGATATGACTATCTGGGTTGCTAACGGAATGAGCATGTACGCTGAATCCGTAGGGGAATATCATCTTGGACTGACAACTGGGCAGATATTGATTCTGCGTAACTGTTTTTACGTACCAGGTGCGACTTGTAATATCATATTTGTATCCTTACTTTCTAAGGAAGGATATGATTTTACTTTTGTAAGCGATGTGGTCCACATCCACCTAAATCAAGTTCTGATTGGGTCAGGTACATTAGAAAACGGAATATACGTATTCAGTCAAGCTCATATTTTCAGTGTCCCGAACACACTTAAAAGAAAGTCTCCGGAAACAAATCAGGCTTTCTTATGACATTGTAAACTGGGTCACATTAATGAGATACGGTTAACAAAGTTACATAAAGAGGGATACTTGAATCCGTTCGAGTATCAGTCTTATGCCACTTGTGAATCTTGTCTCATGGGAAAGATGACAAAGACTCCGTTTACTGGATATGGAGAAAGAGCAAGCGAACTCTTGGGACTCGTACACAGTGATGTGTGTTGTCAAATGTCTACACATGCGCGAAGTGGTTATTCATACTTCATTACTTTCACAGATGATTTCTCTAGGTATGGACATGTCTTCCTAATGAAGCATAAATCCGAGGCCTTTGAGAAATTTCGGGAATACAAGAATGAAGTTGAAAAACAAACAGGCAAAAGTATCAAGACACTAAGATCTGATCGAGGTGGTGAATACTTGAGTGCCGAGTTTCTGGGCTACTTAAAAGAGAATGGAATTCTCTCTCAGCTTACTCCTCCATACACACCACAACACAACGGTGTATCGGAAAGGCGGAATCGAACCCTATTGGATATTGTTCGTTCCATGATGAGTAAGGCTGAGTTGCCGCGATCTTTCTGGGGTTATGCACTAGAAACAGCTGCATATCTCTTGAACAAGGCTCCAACCAAGACTGTTCCTACCACCCCATATCACATGTGGAGTGGGAAGAAACCATGTCTTAAGTATCTTAAGACATGGGGATGTCCATCTTTTGTAAAGAAGCAGCATGCGGACAAGCTCGAGGCACGCTCAGTACTGTGTAAGTTTGTGGGATACCCAAAGAACTCCAGGGGGTATCTTTTCTATTCCATAGAGGAACAAGAGGTTTTTGTTTCTCAGCATGCCCACTTCTTGGAAACTAAATTTTTAGAAAATCAGATAAGTGGGAGCGCAATAAAACTGGAAGAAATTCCAGAACCACAAGCTATTACTGAAACCTTGGTAGAACCAGAAGGTTCAGGAGAACCGGACATCCCAGCTCCACTCCGCAGGAGTAGTAGGCAGTCTCATCTGCCCGAGAGATACTACGGTTTTCTCATAGACGGGGATAGAGAAGATTGCACTATTGACTATGGTGAGCCTACTAGCTTCCAGCAAGCCATTTAGAGCGGTGACTCGGTAAAATGGCTGGATGCAATGCGGACCGAGATGGAGTCCATGTACACCAACAAAGTTTGGACTTTGGAATTTGCTCCAGAAGGGGTAAAACCCGTAGGCTGCAAATGGATCTTCAGAAAGAAGATTGGTGTACATGGGCAGGTTGAAACCTATAAAGCTAGACATGTTGCAAAGGGTTTTCGTCAAAGACCTGGTTTGGAATATGACGAGACCTTTTCTCCAGTGGCTATGCTCAAATCCATTCGGATCCTTCTTGCCATTGCTGCCTTCCACGATTATGAAATCTGGCAGATGGACGTAAAGACGGCTTTCCTAAATGGAAATTTAGAAGAGTGCGTCTATATAGATCAGCCAGAGGGATTCTTTCAGAGTGGGAGCAGCGGTAAAGTGTGCAAGTTGCTCAAGTCCATCTATGGACTGAAGCAGGCATCGCGGAGTTGGAACATCTGCTTTGATGATACTGTCAAGGAATTCGACTTTATCAAAAACCCAGATGAACCATGCATTTACAGTAAGATTGTAGGGAGAACTGTGGTATTCCTCGTCTTATACGTGGATGACATTCTCTTAATAGGAAATGATATTCCTATGCTACAGTCAGTGAAAGGATTCTTGTCACAGAGATTCTCCATGAAGGACCTGGGCGATGCCAAATACATTCTGGGGATCCAGATCTATCGTGATATATCTAAGAGGATGTTGGGACTTTCACAGTCCAGGTACATCGACACCATACTGAAACGATTCAGTATGGAAGATTCCAATAGCGGCAATCTACCGGCTTGTCACGGAATCACCCTCTCCAAAGAGATGTCTCCCAAGACTGATTTGGAAAGGGCTCTCATGTCATCAATACCCTACGCATCTGCGGTAGGCTCTATAATGTATGCGATGTTATGTACCAGACCAGATGTATCATACGCATTGAGCGTTGTAAGTAGGTATCAGTCGGACCCAGGGGAGAAACACTGGATAGCAGTAAAGAACATTCTCAAGTACTTGAGAAGGACTAAGGAGATGTTCTTGGTGTATGGCGAAAAAGACCTCCAGATCGAGGCCTTTGCTGACTCCAGCTTCCAGAGTGACAAGGATGACTCCAAGTCCATGTCGGGTTATGTCTTTACCCTCAACGGAGGGGCGGTTTGCTGGAAGATTTCCAAGAAGGAAACCGTTGCTGACTCAACTATGGAAGCGGAGTACATAGCTGCTTGCGATGCCGCAAAGGAAGCTGTCTGGATGAAGAAGTTCCTCGTCGAGCTTCAGGTGGTTCCTACAATTGTTGATCCAATACCGCTGTATTGTGACAACAATGGAGCTATATCTTTAGCGAAGGAACGCGGGTCCCATCAAAAGTCCAGGAACATTTTGAGGCGGTACCACCTGATCAGGGAGATCGCAAATCGCCGGGAGATCGAGGTGAAGAGAGTAAATTCGGAGAATAACACTGCAGATCCACTTACGAAGGCCCTACCCCAGACTCAGTTCGAGCGGCTGATCGAGATGATAGGTCTTCGATACGCCAGTACTGTTAGTTATATGTATGCCCTAGAGGCCATTACTGTAAATGGGATGTATATTGTAGTGGATGCTAGGACATATATAGGTAGGACTTTCTTGCTCGACATGATAGTACGCTATCTGGTTGCTCTTTATCTTAACATGTATACTTGCAGTCTCTCTGTTACATGTTGATAAAGCCCTTAGGATGTCTCGACTTCCTGGACTATGATGTAGATCATACTAGTGGGGCCTGGGTAGTCAATGAGTACATCCTTCAATGTTCCTAGTCGTGGGAATATCGAGACGGGGCATCGATAATCCAGAGTAGACTAGCGTATATCTTCTCGACCCATGTGATGGGCGATGGATGATCCCATATCCATTGGTATTTGACATCAGAGATGGTATGCGGGTGCTCAGGGGTGACTGGGTACACTGAACGGACTCGCCGAGAAGTCCCAGATGGTATTATACCTCACGTCAGATGGCAGTTCTCTGGTGACACTGGTACAGCTTAGTTTGTTGACCCGAGATCGTCATAGAGTCTTGTGTGTCTCCCACTGTGCTTTGATTTCCACCCTACCACGGCTCTATTGAGTCGTGCAAACAGGTGGTTTTTGAGTACAGTCCCGATTCACATGGAGGCAATAAGCGATAGGAGGGGATTCGTCTCTCCCGATATTGGGGGTTGATGTTGCGCTATGCTCGACTGGCCATAACTGGAAATCCCTGGCCAGGGTTGCAGTAATTTACCGGTAAGAGTTATCAGTAGTTTCATGCATGTTATGGACCTTACATCGGCATGACTTATCAAGCTACTGGGGTCTGACGTTTACCACCCCTAGGCGAGATATGCGACATATCAGACGAACAGACAGGGCTGTACGGTAAGTGTTACTGGTTGGATTCACAGGAGTGTGAGCGGGCTTGTTCATTAATCTTCTGATCACTCAATACCCGAGTGGCCGTTTCGTTTAGCAGACCGCTTGCGGCTTGTGGGTGTTTGATATGATCATCACCTACTGCCGGCGTATTGACGGGTCTTTAGAGTCCAACACAGAGGTTTCCTGGCTCAAGCGAAACGAGATAGGAGCGCGTATGAGATATGTGCGGGACCGAGAGTAATACCAGTATGTGATACTGGATTCCATTCTCGCGATTTGTATCATCGGACGGTTATATAAGATATAGCCGGGTTACCGAATCAAATGTTGATTCGATATATTGATACACTTGATATTAGTCGGTTATATGCGTTATGACCGGATCATTAAATCAAGTGTTGATTTAATGATTTAATGTATAATTATATATATATATGATATATTACTTTACATTAACAAGTATTTGTTCACTTAAGATTGATTTTCTCACTTGATGTGCACAAGTAGTATATGTGATATATTTTTGTGCACTTGATTGTATCATGTTTGATGATACATGCAAACTTGGGTGTGTGTATGCTATACACCATGTTTAGTTAATGGTTAGGGTTTCATTTGTTTTATTTATTTTCTTTATTTATTTCTGGCAAGAAATAAAATGGTGGCTTGTTTTGTTTTACTCTTGAAGCTTCATGAAGCTTTGAAAGTCTTAACCATTTTGTTTCTTTCCTTAACCCAACCATTAGCCTAAACCCTAGTTTACTCTCTACTTGAGTTTACTCACCCATGGTTGCTAAATGATAGACATCACTTGATTTTCTTTTGAGATAATTGATCATTCATTTTCTTCTTCTTCTTCTTCTTCATGAAGAGAAGAAAGCTCTCTTGAAAAATTTCAAGTGATGAATCCAAGTGAGAAATCCAAATCCAAAGTGAACCCAATTCCAATTTCTTCATCCTCTACCACTTGCCATGTAGTAGAGTGTGTTATCTTCACAAGTTTCATGACCTAGTGAAGATGGAGCTTGAGTTTGAGTCGCCTCGACGTAGATCATCTTCGGCATCGAAGTCATCGACCTAGCCCGTCCATTTCTCCGATGAAACCGACAATAGAGTCCGGGATTCCGATGATCGCAGCGGAGGGACGTCAACACGGAGCTAGAGAAATGGAGGACCGGATCTACAAAGGTTGTAGTTACTTTCACTTTCTAGTAAAGTTGTTTACTTGTATAGTTTCTCCTTACCTCTAGTAACGATCTAGCGTTAGGGTTCTTTGGCACATAGAAAATTTTGAATTGGACATGTTTGATCAGTTGTCGAACCTCATGAGTGTGCCTAGAAACCCTACAATGGTATCAGAGCCTAGCTAGAGTTTTAGGCGAAGTGTAGACGAAGTTAGAGATCCGATCGAACCATGAAACCCCGATCAAAACCCTTCTCTGTACATTTTTTCAAACTGTGGATTTTTGTGAATTCAAAATGCTAAGAAAATTAAGCAGGAAAATCTAAGAATTACTGTGAAGTACGGACCCCTAACTCAAAAATTTGACCGCGGAACCGCGGCCAAACCAAGGGTTTGGCGGCGGTTCCGCGGCCAAAATTGTGAATTAGTCCCTCAAACTTCACATATTTATTCTTAGGTCCTTTCTTGTCATTTTTTTCTGGGAATGTTTTAATTCCACTCAAGTGTTGAGTTTTCTAGGGTTTTATTGGGGACTCGTTAATTCGATCGGATAATTTAACTTCGTTTATGTTTTTCCGGATATTTTAGAAACTGTTAAAAAGTTCGACCGGATATAAATACCCATTTTTTCCCCTGCCGGGAAATTTCCAAGTGTTGGATTTTTCCGTGGTTTAAGAACGTTCTAAGTAGTGCAAGTAACACGATGGACCCTCTAGAAGACAACAAACCTTAACTCGATTATGTGACCGTCTTGAACTGCCCTTTGAACCTTAGGGTTTAGGGCAGTACGGCGTGCCACATGTGAGGCGTTGGCTTGACCCTTCTACGGCTGGACCGTTGGTACTGTGGCATGAAGTGAATGTTTTTTAAACTTATTTCATGTGTTGAGCTGTTTCGGGAAAACATGGGTGTTTGATTGTTCGATCGGAAAGTTTAACATTTTCTATTTATCTGGAATGTGATACAATATTTGGAATCCACAAGTAGTTATGAGATAACTGATTTGGATGTTATAAATCTAGCACTTTAGTCTCACTTGATCGGTTGCCACGGAATTTTGATGTGATCAAAAGTCCGTCGCAATCACGTTGCGTACGCGGATACTCGCCGGGTAAACTTAATAGACAGCCACGCCCCATAGCCCCGACCAAGTGACTGTAGGAGAATCCCGTCGCTGAAAGCATCCGTTCGGGTGCTCGGGGCAGCGGTGTTCCGCCTTAGTGCACTTCGTCGACGGTATCGGGGGTGCGGCCGTCTACTAAAGTTTGCGACGACCATTCGTTCTGGATGTCGGGAATCTTGTTGAATTGCCCGACTTGATATTGAAAAGTGTTTTCGATAATGAGACTAAAATGCGGGTTTTATAATTGTTAGGCATGCGATGTCTAAGGAATTCATTTGGTTAGGCATGCGATGTCTATGCAGGTTGCGGATTCCAACTGTTGTAGTTTTACACTTTCTTTTCTGCGACCGTAAGTGTAATATGTGATATCGCCTGTTTCGTTGCTATATGTCAACGACAATTGGGATGTGCATATTCACTTACGTTGATGACATGTGATGTTATGTGTTGCTGGATATGTTATATTGGATCGTCGTGTTTGAATAGCCGGGGTTTTTTTTTATGTGAGACGAGTGTTTTTCATTTTCATTCATGTAAAAACTTGTATGTAATATTCTTTTATTGGGGAACTTCCAGGTTGCGGAAGATGTCACTGTTGATGTATATTTTTTACTTTTCCGCATTAGGATAGACCCAAGGAGGGGAGCACAAGTAACCGGGTTCTAGGGTCCAGTGGGAGACCATCTCGAGGAGTCGAGTCCGGGTCTCCTAACTCTAGAATTGGTAGGGTGGCTTGCCGCTCACGTAGGGTTCTAGGGGTGTGGGATTGGCTATTCATCACGACCGTGGAATTCGTGTTTTATTCAGGCTCAAAATAAAACACGGACGTCCTAGTATATCCAATATTTCATATGATATTTTCTGCTGCGTTATCTATGATGTGATCATGTGATTTGTTCAGATAGATATTGTATATATATATTATATATTATATAGACGTTGCTTATGTTTTACACCCGCGCTAGCCCTGCCTCGCTCTGGCGTAAGTTACCTTACCTAACGGTGCAGACGGGACATCGAGGCGAATGCGGATGGCATAAGCGTACGTTATATTTATCTGTGATGTTTAAGTGCACTTAAATGATGGGACATTCATTAATGAGATTAATGAAAGAAAATAAACCTAAAAGATGTTATGGAATCGAATTTCAAAAAAAAAAAGGTAGCTACAGTTCTTGCTTTGCATCGCGGTGTTCCTTGTAGAACATCCTGCACCTTATTCGATAAGGAAAGGGCCGAGATCCCTTTACCGGGAGTGACCCCTTTAGCAATAACTGGCAGATGCTACAACCCTCGATTTGTCTTTTGATTGCTTCTATCGTTTTTTGCTTTGCACAGCGGTATATATGATATATCCTGCACCTTATTCGATGAGGAAAGGGCCGACGATCCCTTCACCGGGAGTGACCCCTTTAGCAAAACTAGAAAAGCCTCAAAAACACTCCATTTAAAAACTATTTGATTCCGCAACGAGATCAAGTTCAAAGCGTTAAAGGTTTTCCTATAAACCATTCGCAACCCTCCGTCATTTTAGGAAGTAGAGTACTCAGTATTCGTGCTGTGTTTGTTGACCATAGTCAAGGCACAGTGTACGGTAGCTAAGTGATGTCTTCCTACATCGCATATAATGCGATTAGTTAGGACAGTCATGTGGCTTTGTTGACCTTATCCAAGGGTCATGTGGGTGGGTCTAATTAATCTCAAAATGACGGGTAGAACTTGACTAGTGCTTATGATTTTTTGACCTTAGCCAAGGTCATAGGTGCTAGGGGTAAAACCTTTATCGGGAGTTTCAAGTGTTGAAATTTGCAATGAGATTGCATACCTTCTATATGATAGTTGGATCCCGATACCCACTGCGAGTAATTGTTACTCCTGGGAGAGTTTTGCACTTTACAATTAGCCGATCAAGTAGGTGTCTAGAAAGGTGTCAACGGGGTTACGCCCCTGGGAAAACGAGATTTACTTTAATTAGGTCCGTGCGAAAGCACGGGGAACCTCCCTCAAAGTACCGACACTGGCCTGGCTGAAAGATTGGCGAACTTGTAGAATGTAATTAATCCCGGCTAGTCTTTCCTTTTAGGGTTTGAAGGAAGATTTGATAAAAACAGTGGGAGCCATCCTGATTAGATAAAATAAATAACCAATCTAATCTTGCAAGAGCGCACGCCGAGTGTTTTCTTCTCTCTCTCTCCAGGTAGCGACCATGTCACGCCTTAATCAAGATAATAATATGGATGTATTGACCGAAACCGCTTGTTGTACTGAGCTGGGGAGCGTTGGACCCGCTCCAACTTATAATTGTTATAAGACAGAGCATGAAATAGGGGAATACCAAGATTCCCAAGCCGCCCAAACGAAGAAAGTGCATATGATGCATCTTCTTCGGGTGTGTTCACTACAAAGAACTGTTTCTCAGTGTACTCTACGTCCTAGGTATTAGATACCGGATCAGGATCCCGCAAATGTAATCCGTTACATAGGGCTACAGAAAAGTAGAGAACTGAGTACGGGTGATAAGTTTCATGAGACAGAAAATGGGGCAAGTGTTGCAGCCAAGTCTGTTGGTCACTGTCACCCTGTATTTCCAAATACATTGATTCTGAGCAAATGCTATTAAATACCAAACCTGATATACAAAATCATATCAGTCTCTTTATTAGTAAAGAAAGGATACAATTTTGTATTGTTAGATAATGTTTTGAACATTTCAAAGTTGATCGGTTCAGGCACGTTATCTAAAAGCATTGACGTTCTAAATCAAACTACAGTTCCTAGTATACAGAACACACACAAGAGGAAGAGTTCAGAAATGAACGAATCCTTATTGAGGCATTGTAGACTAGGTCATATCAATACGACCCGACTGGCTAAAGTTACATTTAGATGCATATTTAAATCAGTTTGAATTTACATCTTGTGAAACTTGCCAGTCATGTCGCAAAGATTAGATGACCATAGCTCTGTTTATTAGAAACAGAGAAAGAGTTAGTGAACTCTTGGGACTGATACATAGTGATGTATGCAAGGTCCCCTGTCTACACATGCCAGGACCGGTTCTTTGTACTTCATTACATTCTCTGATGATCTCTCAAGATTCAGCCATATGTTCCTATTGAAACATAAGTCCGAAGTTTTTGAGATATTCACAGAATATAAGTTAGAAGTAGAGAACCAAAAACCGGGTATAAGTATTATGTCCTATGATAAGATCAGGGAGGAGAATACTTGTGCATCTATTTCTTTGACTATTCTAAAGGAGAATGAGATTCTCTCTCGGTGTTACTCCTCTGAATACACCACAGCACAACGGTGTATCGGGGCGGAGCAATCGTACCATATTAGATATGGTGTGCTCTGTGATGAGTAATACTGAGTTGCCTATTTCCTTTTGGGGGTTATGCGCTTGAAAAGCTGCATACCTATTGAATTGGGTTCGAATCAGATCAATGCCTACCATTCCATATAAGATATGGTATGGGAAGAGCCCATCTCATAAGTAAGTTAGGATTTGGGATTGTCCGGCCTATGTCAAAAGCAAAATCCGGAAAAGATCGAGGCAAGGTCGGTTCTGTAGAACTGGAAAAGTTCCAGCTATACAAAACTGCAGCTGATGATTTGACAGAACCAGAGGATTCAATAATCCCCGACGAACCTCAGCCTCTCCGCCGATCTGGTAGGTTTTCTCATCCGCCAGAGAGATACTTTGGTTTCTCGATGACAGTGAGAGCGAGGATTGCATCATGAGATGATGACCCAACTAGTTTCAAGAAGGCCATCAAGAGTAGGGACTCTATAAGAATGGCTGGATGCTTAGCGATCTGAGATGGAATCCATGTACACCAACAAAGTATGGACTTTGGTTGCTATATCTGAAGGGTTAAATTCCCATCAGGAGCAAGTATATCTTGAGAAGATTACTTGGTGGAGATGGAAAAGTTGAGACTTTCAAAGCTAGACTTGTTAATGGTTTTCATCATCGACCAGGCGTGGATAATGATAAAACCTTTTTCTAGTAGCTATGCTTAAGTCCATCCGAATCCTACTTAACATTGCTACATACCATGACTACGATATCTGGCGGTTAGGTGCCATGACCACTTTTCTAAATAATGATTTAGAAGAGAACGTCTATAAGTACATAGCCAGAGGACTTCGTAAACAGTGGGAGCAGCGGAAACGTGTGCAAGTTGCTTTACAGAATAAAGCAGGCATCGCGGAGTTGGAACATCTGTTTTGATGTGCTAGTCAAAGAGTTTGACTTCATCAAAATGGTAGATGAACCTTGTATATACAAATGGGGAGTAGAGAGTAAGGTGGTGATCCTTGTAGAGTACGTGGACAACATACTCTTGATAGGAAAAGGGTTTCCTATGCTACTCTCGGTCAATCTCCTCTTATCACAAGGATTCTCCAATAGGATATAGGTGATACCTCCTAAATCCTGGGATTTGGATCTATGAGATAGATCTAAATGGATGTTAGGGTTCTCACTAGGTTTGGTGAGATGGTATCAATCGATCCTGGGGAGAATCACTGGAAAGGTTCCAGACTGATAAGTACGACTGAATGTCAGTCGCAGGCATTGTCTTTACCCTCAGTAGAGGGACGGTATGTTGGAAGAGTTCCAAGCTATATACCGTGGCAGAATAGACGATAAAGGCTGATGACATCTCTATGAAAGATACTACCAAAGAGGCAGTTTGGGTGTATATTAGTTCATGAGATGAACTAGGTTCCAACTATTGTATGACAATGGAAGTGTGGCTTTGGCCCAGGAACCCCGATCCCATCAGTGACCCAGACATATTCTGAGGCAGCATCACCTGATCATGGAGATAGTTGATCACCAGGGTGATCGTGGTTAGGAGGGAAGACTCAGAGGACAACACGGCGGATCCACTCACAAAGGCCTTTTCCCAGAGAGAGACTTTTATGGGATGGTTGAGTATGAGATACTGCAACCACTGCTACAGATGGCCCTAGTGCAAGTGGGAGATTGTTAGTTATATGTATGCCCTAGAGGCCATTACTGTACATACGATGTATATTGTAATGGATGCTTGGACATATATAGGGAGGACTTTCTTGCTCGACATGATAGTATGCTATCTGGTTGCTCTTTATCTTAACATGTATACTTGCAGTCTCTCTGTTACATGTTGATAAAGTCCTTAGGATGTGTACTCGACTTCCTGGACTATGATGTAGATCATACTAGTGGGTCCTGGGTAGTCAACGAGTACATCCTTCAATGTTCCTAGTCTTGGGAATATCGAGACGGGGCATCGATATTCCAGAGTAGACTAGCGTATATCTTCTCGACCCATGTGATGGGCGATGGATGATCCCATATCCATTGGTGTTTGACATCAGAGATGGTATGCGGATGCTCAGTGGTGACTGGGTACACTGAACGGACTCGCCGAGAAGTCCCAGAAGGTATTATACCTCACGTCAGATGGAAGTTCTCTGGTGACACTGGTAAAGCTTAGTTTGTTGACCCGAGATCGTCATAGAGTCTTGTGTGTCTCCCACTGTGCTTTGATTTCCACCCTACCACGGCTCTATTGAGTCGTGCAAACAGGTGGGTTTTGAGTACAGTCCCGATTCACATGGAGGCAATGAGCGATAGGAGGGGATTCGTCTCTCCCGGTATTGGGAGTTGATGTTGCGCTATGCTCGACTGGCCATATCTGGAAATCCCTGGCCAGGGTTGCAGTGATTTACCGGTAAGAGTTATCAGTAGTTTCATGCATGTTATGGACCTTACATCGGCATGACTTATCAAGCTACTAGGGTCTGACGTTTACTACCCCTAGGCGAGATATGCGACATATCAGACGAACAGACAGGACTGTACGGTAAGTGTTACTGGTTGGATTCACAGGAGTGTGAGCGGGCTTGCTCATTAATCTTCTGATCGCTCAATACCCGAGTGGCCGTTACGTTTAGCAGACCACTTGCGGCTTGTGGGTGTTTAATATGATCATCACCTACTGCCGGCGTATTGACGAGTCTTTAAAGTCCTACACAGAGGTTTCCTGGCTCAAGCGAAACGAGATAGGAGCGCGTATGAGATATGTGCGGGACCGAGAATAATACCAGTATGTGATACTGGATTCTATTCTCGCGATTTGTATCATAGGACGGTTATATAAGATATAGCCAGGTTACCGAATCAAATTTTGATTCGATATATTGATACACTTGATATTAGTCGGTTATATGCGTTATGACCGGATCAATAAATCAAGTGTTGATTTAATGATTTAATGTATAATTATATATATATATGATATATTACTTTACATTAACTAGTATTTATTCACTTAAGATTGATTTTCTCACTTGATGTGCACAAGTAGTATATGTGATATATTTTTGTGCACTTGATTGTATAATGTTTGATGATACATGCAAACTTGGGTGTGTGTATGCTATACACCATGTTTAGTTAATGCTTAGGGTTTCATTTTTTTTATTTATTTTCTTTATTTATTTTTGGCAAGAAATAAAATGGTGGCTTGTTTTGTTTTACTCTTGAAGCTTCATGAAGCTTTGAAAGTCTTAACCATTTTGTTTCTTTCCTTAACCAAACCATTAGCCTAAACCCCAGTTTACTCTCTACATGAGTTTACTCACCCATGGTTGCTAAATGATAGACATCACTTGATTTTCTTTTGAGATAATTGATTATTCATTTTTCTTTTCTTCTTCTTCTTCTTCTTCTTCTTCTTCATGAAGAGAAGAAAGCTCTCTTGAAAAATTTCAAGTGATGAATCCAAGTGAGAAATCCAAATCCAAAGTGAACCCAATTCCTATTTCTTCATCCTTTACCACTTGCCATGTAGTAGAGTGTGTTATCTTCACAAGTTTCATGACCTAGTGAAGATGAGCTTGAGTTTGAGTCGTCTCGACGTAGATCATCTTCGGCATCGAAGTCATCGACCTAGCCTGCCCATTTCTCCGATGAAACCGACAATAGAGTCCGGGATTCTGATGATCGCAGCGGAGGGACATCAACACGGAGCTAGAGAAGTGGAGGACCGGATCTACAAAGGTTGTAGTTACTTTCAATTTCTAGTAAAGTTGTTTACTTGTATAGTTTCGCCTTACCTCTAGTAACGATCTAGCGTTAGGGTTCTTTGGCACATAGAAAATTTTGAATTGGACATGTTTGATCAGTTGTAGAACCTCATGAGTGTGCCTGGGAACCCTACAAGTACATGGCCTTAGTGCAAGTGGGAGATTGTTAGTGTATATGCCCTAGAGGCCATTACTGTATCATACTAGCTTGTATATTACTTAATGGAAGCTTGGGATATTTACAGTTGTATAGACAATCTTGCTCAAAATGGTAGTATGCTACTTGGTTTGTCTCTACTTCTATATGTGCATGTGTATCTTTTAGCATATCGCTTATATACATATTAGTGCAGCCCTTTGGATCTTTGCTTGATTACCAGCGTTGTGATGGCAGTCACGCTTTTGGGGGATGGGTAATCTATAAACACATCCTTATACAGGTCCCTAGTCATAGGACTATCGAGATAGGGAATCAATACTCCGGAGTAGACTAGCATATACGCTTCTCATCCCAGCAGGGGAGATGGTCTGTCCCACAGCCATCAGTACGTCGTACTGGAGATAGTATGCGGGTGCTCGTTAGGTTACGAGTGCACTGGACAGGACTCATTGGGGACTGTTGGTTGGTATTATACCTATCGTCAGTTATCAGTTCCCAGATGACATGAGTACAACTTAGTCCGTTGACTTGACACTGTCACTTCGCCTCAAGTGTGTTCCCACTGTTCTTTGATTACTACCCTACCACGGCTCAAAGGAGTTGTGCAAACAGGTAGTAGTTGGGTGCAGTCCTGAAGCACATGGAGGCAGTGACGGTTAGACAGGATTCGTCTCTCCCGGTATTGGGGGTTGATATCGCGCTGTGTCTAGGAGAGCCATTACACATAGTCGTCCCTGGCCAGGGCAAGCGAGATATACTGGTAGGCTTCCAGTGTTATCTCACGGTGTTCTGGGCTACACTCTGACGCGACTTGTACCGCTATTAGAGGACTGACGTTCGCCACCCCCTAGGCCCGCCATGCGATATTCTTAGCCGAACAGACCAGACTGTACGGAGATTGTCACATACAGGTTCAGTAGGAGTTCGGATGGGTTTACCTCATCGGCCTTCTTATCGACTTCTACCTGGGGACCATTACGTACAGCTAGTGCCGCTTGCGGTCTGTGGTTAAACCCACTGCCTACGTAATGTTCAGTCTTTAGAGTCCCACACGGAGAGTTTCCCTGCACTGGGCGAAAGGTGTAGAGGCCGTATGGTTTTACGGCAGGGCTACGATCACTTACGTACACTTTTGTGCGTATGCTGTTCGGGCAGGCAATACTAGTGGGCTTTGGTTTAAGCCGGATCCTAGTATTGCATGGATGGATTTGTTTTGTCTTCTGTGCATTCTCATTCTACGGAATGAGGATGCGGGTGTGTATGCACAGTTGTGAGGAGCGAAGAGGAAAGAGGTGCCTCATTAGGGTTTTGACAGTTGATTCGGTCGAAACCATAATGAGGCGGACTTATTAGGGTTTTGGCAGTTCGTTCGGTCAAAACCATTATGAGCCGGGGACATGATTTACTAATCCTTTTTAGTGATAATTATGTGATGGCTAATTGCTTTGACCATTTGACCAAAGTTGACTTGGACCTTCATGAGAGATCTAGAGTTTTCTTTGGTTTTTCTTTTTATTCTTTGGGTTATGAAAATGGTCAAGTCATTAGTAGCCATCAACTTTATCATGAAAGGATTAGTAATGATGATTTTGTGTATTATTGCAACCATGGTTCATTCTCTCTAGCTCATAATTCATTTCTCATTCTCTCTCTTGAAGAAGAAATGAGAGAGCTCCATGGTTGTTCTCCTTCTTCCTCCTCTTGATTATTCCTTTGATCTCATGTGTTGAGAGAAAAAGGATCCAAATAGACAAACACCTCCATCTATCTCTTCTATACATCCTAGGACATCAATACTAGAGATCTTGTTGCCCTAGTTGCCTCGGCTCGAGGTGGAGCTCGTAGTACATCTCTCGGGTGGATCGTCTTCGACTCAAGAAGGCCGCGGAGGTGATCAAGATCCGGATCGACCCTCGGAGCGTGGATGGACGAGCCGGACAGCATAATGAAGACCCGAAGGACCGGTGTCGTGAGGTATAATCTCTATGACATAGTAGATGGAACCTCAAGTTGTTTGCTAGTTTGTAGTTTAGCAAAGATCCTTCTTTTAGTCCATGTTGCTTTTGCGCCAAAAATTGTTTTTCGCCGTTTCCGCCTCCCCGTAAGAACCGGGGTGAGCAACGTGGACTTACAACACACCCCACGTGATGCGGGGAGGCGGAATAAGTAAAAACGATCATTTTAAACAAGGTAACATCGACTAAGATAAGGATCTTTGCTAAATCATATCTAACACAACTAACTAGAGGTTTTATCTACTCGGTAAGAAGATTATACCTAAAGTTCCAAGTCCTTCTTCTCCTCTCGCTGTCCTCCTTCACCACTTGGGTTCCTTTGGAGTGGAAGGGATGGCACCTCCTCGTCGGCTCCTCGATGTAATAGAAGATCCACCTGAGAGTTCCTGCTACAAGCTTTAACCTCTAACTTGAGGTAACTAAGTGACTTAGAGTGCCAATCTAAGTGACCTAGAGGATATAGAGATGGATTAAGGATTGATTAGTCTTAATAACCCTAGGGTTCTCAACTCATGAGAGGATTAGGGTTAGGTTGAAGAAGATGAGAGAGCTTGAGGAGAGAGAATGTACTTAAGATAATGAAATGAACTTAACTCATTTGGAAATATATGAAGCATGAAAATATCTTCATAATAATATATTTAAACATCAACCATGCTTCATTTAATTCCATGAGATGAATCATCTCATGTGTCATGGTTCATTTAATGAATATAACACATCATCTCCTCCACCTCATTAAGTTTAATTTACAAATGAATTAAACCTAAATGAGTCATCTTCTTTCTAGAAGCTTCCCGACTAATTATGAGAATGCCCCTCTCATCCGTATTTACGAAAAACACGGATATACTGAGACTGCATAAATCCAATAATCCAATACTAGAATCTGGCTTAAACCAAAGCCCGCTAGTACAATCTGTCCGAATATCTTACATGCACAAATACACGTATATGTCCGAACCCTGTCGTAAAACCATACGACCTCTATATCATTTCGCCCAAAGTAGGGAAACCCTCTGTGTGGGACTCTAAAGACTCGACACTACGCTGGCAGTGGGTTTAACCACAGGCCGCAAGCGGTACTAGCTGTACGTAACGGTCCCCAGGTAGATGTCGATAAGAAGGCCGATGAGGAAACCCATCCGAACTCCTACTGAGCCTGATGTGACAATCTCCGTACAGTCCGATCTGTTTGTCTAGGACTATCGCATATCAGGCGGCAAGGGTCAGTCCCCTAATAGCGGTATAAGTCGTGTCGGAGTGAAGCCCATTACACCTTGAGAAACTACAGGAACACCTACCAGTAAATCTCGCTTGCCCTAGACAGGGACCTTGCGTAATGGCTCTCCAAACACAACGCGATATCAACCCCAATACCGGGAGAGGCGAATCCTATCTAACTGCCACTACCTCCAAGTTCTTCGGGACTGCACCCAACTGCTACCTGTTTGCATGACTCAGTCGAGCCATGGTAGGATAGCAATCTAAGAACAGTGGGAACACACTTGAGGCGAAGCAGTAGTATCAAGTCAACGGACTATGCTGTACTCATATCACCTGGGAAGTGTTAACTGACGACGAGTATAATACCAACCAACAGTTCCCTACGAGTTATGTCCGGTGTACCCGTAACCCAACGAGCACCTGCATACTATCTCCAGTAAAAAGTACTAATGGCTGTGGGACAGACCATCTCCCCGCTGGGACGAGAAGCGTATATGTAACGTTTTAGAAATCGTTTTTCTAATTTTCCGTTTTTAGGGTAAAATTGTCGGTGTTTTCCGTTTTAACCCGATTGTGATCAAACTTCTGTATAAACTTGTCGGCATCTAGTTTAGCTAGAATAAAGCTAGTGCGCGGACTTTGGGGGTCAATTGGAAGTTTTGGTTCACATAGAATCTTTCCCTAATTAAATGTTATTTTAATACTTTATTTATGCACTTTATTGTGGTAATTACTTTTTGGCTTGGGTTAATTACTACTAATGTGGTTTTACACTAATCTAATCACTAGATATTTTGTTAAACCATTCTTTCTAATATCTAGATATTTTGTGAGCAAAAGGTTTTAAATTTAAAAAGAAAAGAAATGAATGAAATGGTGGCATTTGCATTTAATGAAGCATTAAATGTTTTGTGCTAGTAATTTCTTCACATTTTGCACACCCCCCCCCCATTCCCTTCATAGCCGAGCCCATCTCCCCAATTCTGCCCCATTTTCTTTCCTTGCTCATTTCTTCATTCTATTGTTTTCAAAACTCATCAAAAATCCCAAAAATAAATCCACAAACTCCTAAATAAAATTAAACCATCTTTTCCCTTCACTAATCTTGCTTGGATCTTCAACAAAACATAATTTTTGGAGGCTAAAGTTGTTGAATCTTGTTGTTTTGGGGTGTTCTTGTTGAGGTATAATTTCAAACCCTAATCGTTATTTGTTATGCTAAAATCATTTGTTAGCTAATCAATTGGTTAATATAGATTTTAACTCTTGTTTAATCCATTCCTTATAATTTTTAGGAATTTCAAGTTAGGGTTTAAACTTGTTGTAGTGCTGAATGTTAATTGAAGTTTATGAAAACTTAACCTACTTATTAGATTTGTTAAATGATATTTTCCTAATCGGATAATTTAGCTAATTAACAAACTAAACTTTTTCTAATCCTAATTGGTTGAGATTAAAATTATAGTAATGGTTTAAATGGTTTAATCTTGCTAATTAGCGATGTTTGTAAATTCTAGTTTGGTAAAAAGTTGTAGTTGGGTGCTAAAATGATATATATTGCTTACTAGGTTTCGGTAAATTTTAGGCGTGGTTTTCTTTTGACGTGTGACGTTAATTATATTGATTCCACGCTATATCTTGTGTTGTGAAAGCGCAATCGGTACGATCAGAGTCTAGGCTTGGTAGTTGTGTTGCTTTGCGTTCCTAGCTAGGGTCGTGCCGATGTCGTTCGTGTCTTCCTGTAGCTTTTTCTCTTGAGTTGGTTTCGTAGTGTCGCTACGCGTGTTAGACACTTGAAGAACACTTGAGAGTATGTTTGGAGTTGGTGCGTCGGTCAAACGTAGTTGGTACGTGTTTTGGGTCTATTGCTAATATATACTTTCTTTGTCGTGTTATGTTTTAGGTTCGCAGGTGAGGACATCGGACGCTGGAACGAAGGGTAAACAGGTGGTAGACTTTACTTAACCAGGAACGTTGGTGAGTAGATTTAACATCTACGGGGGAATCTCCCGCATGGCGTTATGCATCTGGGCTAGAGATGACATGATTTTGTCCCATATTCTATTTCATATATAGAGTTGAGCATACACCTTATTGCTTAGTTATTTGTTATGCTTGGACTTGTACCTTTAGGACACTGCACTATTATTGACGGCTCATGTTGCACGAGCACTGATTGTATGCCACATACACCGTTAATTGCCATGACACGCACAACACCCATACTTATATGATGTTGTTTGGTTAGGGACATTGAGACATTGATTCATATTCCTTGTTGCATATGACATATAGCATACCCGTATACCTACATGCTTACACATATGCCTTGACATGCTTACGTGCTAGTTACCTGTATACCTATAGGGTATTGTACCATTAGTGATAGGTATATTTCATACATAATGACATAGCTACATGTATACCTTGCATACATACTTCACTTATACCTGGAGGGTATATTACATCATTACTGATAGGTAGATACTTATACTTTTCTATACCCTTATGTTTACATATATACCTGGCTATAGCTACATGTTTACCTTTATTTGATGTTATATAGACTTGGAGAAATTTAGGAATCGCATGATATATATTTCGATTTGTTGCAGTTAAATAGCGGCTTTTCCTTTATATGCTTACATTTCAGTTTTATATTGCGTATATTATATTCATGGATTTTCGCATTGAGATATGGATTTTTCATGATGTTTTCTGGATTTGAGGACCATGGTAGTTTCATGAAATTATGCATTATTTGAAAAACCTGGTTTCTTTTGATATGATATTTCAGCATCCACCGTGAGATTTATCGGTTCTGATATATATATATATATATACCCCACACGAGGAAAGGAGGGAGCCGTGTGCGGGTACATGGTGGGGCCCGGAGGCACCCGGGGCAAGATTTTCGTGGAGCAGACGATGAGTTAGTGGGGGAACCATACCTACCGGTGACAGTACCTATGACTCGGCGGTTATCGTGGGGATACCGACGGGAGTCATGTACGTATGGATACGTCGAAGGACGAGGGTCGAAGCTGGGCACTCGGGTTTTCGGAATAGCATATGCTACGTACCTATCAGGGTGCCAGTCGTGGTGACAGCACCTGATAGATCAGAATTTTTGTATCGATGCTTGACACATTGGTTTCATGATATTTTTACTCCTAAGTATATATAACAGTGGAATGGGACGCTGTTATATATGTATATGTATATATATATATATATATATATATATATATATATATATATATATATATATATATATATATTAGTGGAATGAGACGCTAATATATATGTATACATATCAATTCATATACATCATCTTAATTATTCATGCAAATATACTTAGGATATTTGAGATTCACTTGATATTGGACTTGGGATATTTGAGATTAACTTGATATTGGACTTGGGATAATTGAGATTCACTTGATTTTGTACATTCAGAATATATGAGATTTACTTAATATTGTACATTCAGGATTTATGAGACTTACATGATATGAGAGAAAATTTGGGGGCTGATTTGAGGAAATTGGGATTTGGATTGTCTTGATGGACTTTGGTCCTACCACGATGTCAGGATTCCGTGGAAATGACATGTTTCATTCCATACTCCACATTTATTGTTTATGCACTGCTTCATGTATTTGTAGTTCCTGATATGGTATCTTCCATGACTATTGCATTTACACAACTTATTTTATATGTATTGCTTCATGTATTAGTTGTACCTGCTAGAGTACCTTTCTTGATTGTTGCATATATACATTGTCATTGTTAGTTATATGTATACCCTAGAGGCCATTACTATACATAGGATGTATATTGTAGTGGATGCTTGGACATATATAGGGATGACTTTCTTCCTCGATATGATAGTATGCTATCTGGTTACTCTTTACTTTAACGTGTACACTGATTGTCTCTCTGTTACATGTCGGTAAAGCCCTTAGGATGTGTACTTGACTACCTGGACTATGATGAGGATCATACTAGTGGGGACGTGGTAGTCCATAAGTACATCCTTCAAAGTCCCTAGTCGTGGGTGTATCGAGACGGGGCATCGATATACCAGAGTAGACTAGCGTGTAGCTTCTCGACCCATATAGATGGGCGATGGATGATCCCATATCCATTGGTGTTTGACATCAGAGATGATATACGGGTGCTCAGTGGAGACTGGGTACACTGGACGGACTCGCCGAGAACTCCCAGATAGTATTATACTTTACGTCAGATGGCAGTTCTCTGGTGACACTAGTACAGGTTAGTCTGTAGACCCGAGATCGTCATAGAGTCTTGTGTGATTCCCACTGTGCTTTGATTTCCATCATACCATGTCCAAGAGGGCGTGCAAAAAGGTGGTTTTTGGGTACAGTCCCGAATCACATGGAGGCAATGAGCGATAGGAGGGGTTTCGTCTCTCCCGGTATAGGGGGATGATGATGCGCAGTGCTCGATTGGCTATAACAGGAAGTCCTTGGCCAAGGCTGCTTTAGGGATTTACTAGTAAGTGTTACCAGTAGTTTCTCGACCCGTTATGAGCCTCATATCGACATGACTTATCGAGTTATTGGGGTCTGACGTTTACCACCCCTAGACGAGATATGCGACATATCAGACGAACAGACCGGACAGTACGGTAGTGTTACTGGTTGGATTCACTGGAGTGTGAGCGGGCTTGCTCGTTGATCTTCTGATCGCTCAATACCCGGGTAGCCGTTACGTTTAGCAGACCGCTTGTGGCTTGTGGGTGTTTGATATGATCATCACCTGCTGCCGGCGTATTGACGAGTCTTTAGAGTCCTACACAGGGGTTTCCTCGCTCAAGCGAAACGAAATAGGAGCGCATATGAGATATGTGCAGGACCGAGAATAATACCAGTATGTGATACTGTATTCTATTCTCGCGATTTGTATCATCGGTCTGTTATATGTGATATAGCCGGGTTACCGAATCAAGTGTTGATTCGATACATTGATACACATGATATTAGTCGGTTATATGCGATATGACCGGATCGTTAAATCAAGTGTTTATTTAATGATTTAATGTATAATTATATATTTGATATATTACTTTACATTAACTAGTATTTGTTCACATAAGATTGATTTTCTCACTTGAAGGTGCACATTGTTTATATGTGATATATGCAAGTGTGCATGTTTGTATCATGCCTGATGATACAAACAAGTTGTGTGTATGAGACTTGAACCATATCTAGGTTAGATTAGGGTTTACTATTTTCCTTAGCATATAACAAAAGAGTGTGACTTTGGTCAAAGTTATCAGGCTTCATGAAGCGTGATGAACATTGACAAAGTCAACTCTTTTGTCATTTGCTTAAGATATTAGCTAACCCAACCCTTAACCTTATGCTATGGTTAATTCTCTACATGAGTTAAGCATGAGGGCTTAACTCAACCATGGTGCCATGATTAAAAGGATAAGTATTCATATTATTCTTTTAATTGAGACAATTCTTTTCTTCTTCTTCATCTTCATCAAGCTCACAAAAGCTTGAGAGCTCCAATGGTGCCATGAGTAAAAGAGTGAGAAATCCAATTCTAAAGTGAACCCACTTCCTATTTCTTCATCCTCTACCACTTGCCATGAAGTATAGGGTGTTCTCTTCACAAAGTTTTTGACCAAGTGAAGGAATAGCTTGAGTTTGAGTCTCCCCGACATAGATCATCTTCGGCCTCGAAGTCAATGACCTAGCCCGGTCATTTCTCCGATGAAACCATCGCTAGAGTCCAGGATCCGATGACCGCAGCGGAGGGACGTCAACACGGAGCTAAAGAAATGGTGGAGCGGATCTACAAAGCTTGTAATCCCTTTCACTTAGCAATAAAGTTGTTTACTTGCTTGTTGTTTCTCCTTAATCTCTAGTTAACGATCTATATTAGGGTTTCTCGGCACCGGAAAATTTTTGTTTGGCATGGTTGATGCCTTGTGGAACCTCCTTAGTGTGCCTAGTAACCCTACAGGGAAAAACATATTTATTCTTAGGTCCTTTCTTGTCATTTTTTTCTGGGAATTTTTTAATTCCACTCAAGTGTTGAGTTTTCTAGGGTTTTATTGGGGACTCGTTAATTCGATCGGATAATAATCTATAAAGAAAGCATACATGCATGCATACAACCTTCATGGTTTTACATACATGAAAATGGTGGCAATATAAGACTCACACCATGGTTTGATTTATATATAAATTATTATTGAATTTGATTGAAAACAAAAGAAAAGAAATGGATAATTCATGGATGCTTTCTACACTCTTCTTGACCTAACCATTCTCACCCACCATTTAACCATGGATTACTTTTCCTTTTGGGTTTTAACTCAAGTTCAATAATATCCTAATTGATCAACCATGGTTTGAGATGGGAGATAAAAATATATATAGATATATTTTCCTTTTTCTTCAAGAGGTTTTTCTTCTCTCTTATTCAAAAAGGCCACCATCTTCTTCCTCCTTCTTCCATTGCTCTCTAGATTTTTCAAGTGAGCAAAATACTCATCAAGTTAGGATTTTGAAGTGAGAAAAGACACCACAACATCATTCTACACAAGTCTTGCCCACTTGTTTAGAGTGTTAGCTTCAATTTTCATTCTTGATCTTGCAAAGTTGCTAGCTTGGACAAAGCGGACTCTGGGTGGATCATCGGTGACCTAGAGGAGTTCAAGCGGACCTTTTCCAAACCCCAAGTAGCCGAGGAGTCTAGCGTAGGGAGCTACAAAGGTTGTACTCTCAAAACCCTAGCTTTTCTTGTTAGTGTATATGCCCTAGAGGCCATTACTGTATCATACTGGCATGTATATTACTTAATGGAAGCTTGGGATATTCACCTTGTATAAACAATCTTGCTCAATATAGTAGTATGCTACTTGGTTTGTTTCTGCTTCAATGTGTACTTGTGTTATTTTAGTATATCACTTATACGCATTAGTGGAGCCCTTAGGATCTTTGCTTGATTACCAGCGTTGTGATGGCAGTCACACTAGTGGGGGCTGGGTAATCTATAAGCACATCCTTATACAGGTCCCTAGTCGCAGGACTATCGAGACAGGGCATCGATACTCCGGAGTAGACTAGCGTATGCGCTTCTCATCCCAGTGTGGGAGATGGTCTGTCCTACAGCCATCAGTACGTCGTACTGGAGATAGTATACGGGTGCTCGTTGGGTTACGAGTATACTGGACAGGACTCGTCGGGAACTGACAGGTTGGTATTATACCTATCGTCAGTTATCAGTACCCAGGTGACATGAGTACAGCTTAGTTCGCTGACTTGACAGTGGCACTTCGCCTCAAGTGTGTTCCCACTGCACTTTGATCACTACCCTACCACGGCTCAAAGGAGTCGTGCAAACAGGTGGTGGTTGGGTGCAGTCCCGAAGCGCTTGGAGGCAGTGACGGTTAGACAGGATTCGTCTCTCCCGGTATTGGGGGTTGACATCGCGCTGTGTCTAGGAGAGCTATTACACGAGTAGTCCCTGGCCAGGGCAAGCGAGATATACTAATAGGTTCCAGTGTTATCTCAGGGTGTTTTGGGCTTCACTCCGACACGACTTGTACCGCTATTATGGGACTGACGTTTACCACCCTCTAGGCCCGCCATGCGATGTATCATACGAACAGACTGGACTGTACGGAGACTGTCACATTCAGACTCAGTAGGAGTACAGATGGGGTTTCACCTCGTCAGCCTTCTTGTCGGCATCTACCTGGGGACCGTTACGCACAGCTAGTGCCGATTGCGGTCTGTGGTTAAACCCACTGCCAGCGTAGTGTCGAGTCTTTAGAGTCCCACACAGAGGGTATTCGCCTCTGGGCAAAACAGAGTAGAGGTCGCATGGTTTTGTGACAGGGTTCGTTCTCATCCGCGCACTTGTGCACGTTTGGAGTCCGGACGAATATTACTGGCTGGCTCTGGTTTGAGTCAGATACTGGTATATGTTTTGGGGTTGCTTTTATCTCTCAGTATTCATGTTCCTCGGAACAAGAATGCAGGTGTGTATGCACAGTTATTTGAGGGAGAGGAAGAGGACTTTCATTAGGGTTTCGGAACGGGTGCGTATGCACAGTTGACAGTCGTCTTTTTCCAAACCCTAATGGATTTATGTTATATCAATTAATAATATTAATAAAATGAAATTGTGTCATGGTTGGTTTTTATGTTGACTTGTTGACCATGGTTGACTTGTTGACCATGGTTGAAGTTTTGACCATCATCATTACAAAAGAAAGATGCTCTTTGATTCTAGCAAATTCATTTAATGTTTGAAATGATAATGGTCATTCCTAAACCTTCCATCAACCTTTTTCATTTTCATTATTATTATTATTTGATAATTCTTTTGCTTTATGTTTTGGTTGCAAAAGAAAAGAGCTCACTTTTTCATTTTGGCTTCTCTCTCCTCACTTCCTCTTCTTCTTCCTCTAGCAAAAGGAGAACCCTTCTCATGTGTTGAGAATTCCTCTCCTTAAAAGAAAAGCACCCTTTAGACAATCTCTACTCACTCTCGGATCAAGGGTTTAGCAAGCCGGAGATTCTAGTTCACTCAAAGTACGAGAAAGAGCCCGAAGGTTGAACCCTCAGGTGGATCCATCTTCGACGGAAGAAGGCGACGAGAAGAGAACCATCAACCTCTACTAGGTTTCAAGAAGAAGGAGTTCATGTTAGGTATAACCACTTTGCCGAGTAGTTAACTCTCCTTTGCATGTTTGCTAGTTTAGTTTAGAAAAGATCCCGACTCATGTTAGTCCATGTTGCCCCTTGCGCTAAAAATTTGATTTTTATACCGTTTCCGCCTCCCCGCAAGAACCGGGGGTCGCAATATGGACTTACATTTCTTTCATGAGATGATATGCATGTTTTGAAACCCTAATTTTTCTGGGAACGATTCTATGTTTGTTAACTTAACACCCCAAAAATTCAATCTTTGGTACATGTGATGCTTCCAAACCCTTCATAAGGTGCTAGGCTAACACAACATTGATACCACTATAGGGTTCCTAGGCACAATCAAGAGGTTCCACAAGGCATCAGCCATGCCAAATTCAAATTTTCTAGGTGCCAAACAACCCTTAGTAAGATCGTTAACTAGAGGTAAAGGCGAAACATGCAAATAAACAACTTTATTGCTAAGTGAATGGAAATACAACCTTTGTAGATCCGTTCCTCCACTTTCTTGGCTCCGTGATGACGTCCCTCCGCTGCAACCATCGGAATCCTGTACTCTCGCGGTGGTTTCATCGGAGAAAGATCGGGCTAGGTCGTTGACTTCGATGCCGAAGATGATCTACGTCGAGGCAACTCTAACTCGAGCTCCATCTTCACCAAGTCATGAAACTTGTGAAGAAAACACCCTATACTACATGGCAAGTGGTAGAGGATGAAGAAATAGGAAGTCGGTTCACTTTGGATTTAGATTTCTCACTTGATTTCATCACTTGACATTTTTCTTGAAAACTTTTCTTTTCTTCACTTGAAGAAGAAGATGAAGAAGAAGAAAAAGAATAATGAATTAATAAAATAGAAAATGAAGTGATATCTATCATATTGCAACCATGGGTTAGATAAACACATGTGGAGAATAAACTAGGGTTAAGTAAATGGTTAGGGTTAAGGAAAGAAACAAAATGGTCAAAGCTTTTCAAAGCTTCAAGAAGCTTCAAGTAAAAACAAAAGAATCACCATTTTATTTCTTGCCCCAAAAATAAATGAAAAGAATAAATAAATAAGTAAATCAAACCCTAACCATTAACCAAATCATGGTTTAATCATACACACCCAAGTTTGCATGTATCATCAAACATGATACAAACTAGTGCACAAACATATATCATATATACAATGTGCACAATCAAGTGAGAAAATAATCTTAAGTGCACCAATACTAGTTTATGTAAAGTAATATATCAAATATATAATTATACATTAAATCATTAAATCAACACTTGATTCAATGATCCGGTCATACTGCATATAACCTACTAATATCAAGTGTATCAATGTATCGAATCAACATTTGATTCGGTAACCCGGCTATATCACATATAACCGACCAAATATACAAATCGCGAGAATAGAATACAGTATCACATACTGGTATTATTCTCGGTCCCACACATATCTCATATGCGCTCCTATTTCGTTTCGCTTGAGCCAGGAAAGCTCTGTGTAGGACTCTAAAGACTCGTCAATACGCCGGCAGCAGGTGATGATCGTATCAAACACCCATAAGCCGCAAGCGGTCTGCTAAACGTAACGGCCACCCGGGTATTGAGCGATCAGAAGATCAACAAGCAAGCCCGCTCACACTCCTGTGAATCCAACCAGTAACACTTACCGTACAGTCCGGTCTGTTTGTCTGATATGTAGCATATCTTGCCTAGGGGTGGTAAACGTCAGACCCCAGTAGCTCGATAAGTCGTGTCGATATGAGGTCTATAACAGTTTGAGAAACTACTGGTAACACTTACCAGTAAATCTCAGCAACCCTGGCCAGGGATTTCCGGTTATAGCCAATCGAACACAGCGCAACATCAACTCCCTATACCGGGAGAGACGAATCCCCTCCTATCGCTCATTGCCTCCATGTGATTCGGGACTGTACCCAAAAACCACCGTTTTGCATGGCCTCTTGGACGTGGTAAGGTGGAAATCAAAGCACGGTGGGAATCACACAAGACTCTATGACGATCTCAGGTCAACAGACTACTCTGTACCAGTGTCACCAGAGAACTGCCATCTGACGTGAGGTATAATACCATATGGGAGTTCTCGGCGAGTTCGTCCAGTGTACCCAGTCTCCACTGAGCACCCGTATATCATCTATGATGTCAAACACCAATGGATATGGGATCATCCATCCCCCATCTGTATGGGTAGAGAAGGTATACGCTAGTCTACTCTGGTATATCGATGCCCCATCTCAATACACCCACGACTAGGGACCTTGAAGGATGCACTTATGGACTACCATGTCCCCACTAGTATGATCCACATCATAGTCCAGGTAGTCAAGTACACATCCTAAGGGCTTTACCAACATGTAACAGAGAGACAATCAGTGTACACGTTAAGATAAAGGGTAACCAGATAGCATACTATCATGTCGAGCAAGAAAGTCCTCCCTATATTTGTCCAAGCATCCACTACAATATACATCCTATGTATAGTAATGGCCTCTAGGGTATACATATATCTAACAATGTAACTGCCGCAAATGCTAGGGTGGGGCCGCGGTTCCGCGGCGCTTTGGTGGACTTGGGCTCACGTGCTTCACAGTAACTCTTATAATACCCTGCTGTAATTTTAGGATATTTTTAATTTTGAAAAATCCACATTTTCAGAAAATGTACAGAGAAGGGTTTGAGTTAAGGTTTCGGGGTTCGATCGGATTTCTATCATCGTCTACACTTCGCCTAAAGCTCTAGCTAGGCTCTGATACCACTGTAGGGTTACTAGGCACACTAAGGAGGTTCCACAAGGCATCAACCATGCCAAACAAAATTTTTCCAGTGCCGAGAAACCCTAATATAAATCGTTAACTAGAGATTAATGCGAAACAACACGCAAGTAAACAACTTTATTGCTAAGTGAAAGGGATTACAACCTTTGTAGATCCGCTCCACCATTTCTTTAGCTCCGTGTTGACGTCCCTCTACTGCGATCATCGGATCCTGGACTCAAGCGATGGTTTCGTCGGAGAAATGATCGGGCTAGGTCATTGACTTCGAGGCCGAAGATGATCTTCGTCGGGGAGACTCAAACTCAAGCTATTCCTTCACTTGGTCAAAAACTTTGTGAAGAGAACACCCTATACTACATGGCAAGTGGTATAGGATGAAGAAATAGGAAGTGGGTTCAGTTTAGAATTGGATTTCTCACTCTTTTACTCATGGCACCATTGGAGCTCTCAAGCTTTTGTGAGCTTGATGAAGATGAAGAAGAAGAAAATAATTGCCTCAATTAAAAGAATAATATGAATACTTATCCTTTTAATCATGGCACCATGGTTGAGTTAAGCCCTCATGCTTAACTCATGTAGAGAATTAACCATAGCATAAGGTTAAGGGTTGGGTTAGCTAATTTCTTAAGCAAATGGCAAAAGAGTTGACTTTGTCAATGTTCATCAAGCTTCATGAAGCTTGATAACTTTGACCAAAGTCACACTCTTTTGTTATATGCTAAGGAAAATAGTAAACCCTAATCTAACCTTGATATGGTTCAAGTCTCATACACACAACTTGTTTGTATCATCAAGCATGATACAAACATGCACACTTGCATATATCACATATAAACAATGTGCACATTTAAGTGACATTGATCAACCATCTCCACGATCAGGTGACACTGCCTTAGAATATGTCTGTATCACTGATGGGACGGGTGTTCCTTGGCATAAGCCACAACTCCATTGTCACACAATGGGAGGAACGAAGTTCATGTTATGAACTTATATACATCCAGATTGCCTCTTTGGTAGCATCTTAAGTAGCGATGTATCCAGCCTTTATCGTCTAGTATGCCACGGTATCTAGCTTGGAACTCATCCAACATACCATCCCTTTACTGAGGGTAAAGATAATGCCTGCGACTGACATTCAGTCGTTCTTATTACCCTGGAACCTTTCCATTGATTCTCCCGAGGATCAATTGATACCATCTCACTACAACTAGTGAGTATTCTAACATCCAATTAGATCTATCTCATAGATCCAAAACTCAGGATTTAGTAGGTATCATTTTGATCCTTTATGGAGAATCCTTGTGATAAGCGGAGATTGACCGAGCGTAGCATAGGAAACTCCTTCCCCATTAAGAGTATGTCATCCATTCTTATCAAGAGTATGTCATCCACGTACTCTACGAGGATCATCACCATACTCCCTACTACCCTTTTGTTTATACAAGGTTCATCTACCATTTCGATGATGTCAAACTCTTTGACTAGCTTATCAAAACAGATGTTCCAACTCCGCAATGCCTGCTTTATCACATAAAACATCTTGCACACGTTTCCGCTGCTCCCACTGTCTACAAAGCCTTCTAGCTGTGTACTTATAGTCGCTTTCTTCTAAAACATCATTTAGAAAAGCAGTCATGACACCCAACTACCTGATATCGTAGTCATGGTATGTAGCCATGGTAAGTAGGATCTGGTTGGATTTAAGCATAGCCACTGGAAAAAGGTTTCATCATTATCCACGCCTGGTCGATGACGAAAACCTTTAACAAGTCTAGCTTTGAAAGTCTCAACTTTTCCATCTACACCAAGTAATCTTCTCAAGTTATACTTGCTCTTGATGGGGATTTAACCCTTCAGATAAAGCAACCAAAGTCCATACTTTGTTGGTGTATAAGGATTCCAACTCAGATCGATAAGCATCCAGCCATTCTTATAGAGTCCCACTCCTGATGGCCAGCTCGAAACTAGTTGGGTCATCATCTCATGATGCAATCCTCTCTCCCACTGTCATAGAGAAACCAAAGTATCTCTCAAGTGGGTGAGGAACCCTACTATATCGGCGGAGAGGCTGAGGTTCGTTAGAATCTATTGAATCCTTTGGTTCTACCAAATCATCAGCTGCAGTTTGTATAGCTGGAACCTTTCAAGTTCTACATAACTGACCTTGCCTCGAGCTTGTCCGGATTTTGCTTTTTAGACATAGGCCGGACAACCCAAATCTCAACAAACTTAAGATATGGTCTCTTCCCTTTCCATATCACATATGAAGCGGTAGGCAACTGTTTTGATTTGAACCCTATTCAATAGGTATGCAACTTCATAAGTGCATAACTCCCTAAAAGGAAATAGGAAAATCAGTAGTACGCATCATAGAGCACACCATATCACATAGGGTGCTATTGCTCCGCCCCGATATACCATCGTGCTATGGTGTATACAGAGGAGTAATGCTGAGAGAGAATCTCATTCTCCTGTGCAATAATCCAGGAATTCCGTGCTCAAGTATTCTCCTCCTTGATCATATCAAAGGACATAATACTTATACCCGTATATTGGTTCTCTACTTCTAACTTATATTCTGTGAATATCTCAAAAATTTCGGACTTGTGTTTCAACAGGAACATATGTCTGAATCTTGAAAGATTATCAGAGAATGTAATGAAGTACAAAGAACCGGTCCTGGCATGTGTAGACAGTGGACCTTCATACATCAGCATGTATCAATCCCAAGAGTTCACTAACTCTTTCTCTGTTTCCAATAAACAGAGTTATGGTCATCTAATCTTTGTGACATGACTGACAAGTTTCATAAGATGTAAATTCAAACAGATTTAAATATGCATCTAAATTTAACTTCAGCTAGTCGGGTCGCATTGATATGACCTAGTCTACAATACCTCAAGAAGTATTCGTTCATTTCTGAACTTTTTCTCTTGTGTGTGTTCTATATACTAGGAACTGTAGTTTGATTTAGAACGTCAATACTTTTAGACAACGTGCCTGAACCGATCAACTATTGATATAGGAAATGTTCAAAACATTATCCAACAATACAAAATTGTATCCTTCTTTATAGAATAAAGAGATTGATATGATTTTGTATATCAGGTTCGGTATCTAATAACATTTGTTCAGAATCAATGTATTCTGGTAATACAGGGTGACAGTGACCAACAGACCTGGCTGCAACACTTGCACCGTTTTCTGCCTCATGAAACTTATCACCCGTTCTCAGTTCTCTACTTATCTGTAGCCCTATGTAACAGATTACATATCTGGGATCCTGATCCGGTATCAAATACCCAGGACGTAGAGGATACAGAGAAACAGTTCTTTGTAATGAACACATCCGAAGGAGATGCATCATATGCACTTTCTTCGTTTGGGCGGCAGGGGAATCCTGGTATTCCCCAATTTCCTGCTCTGTCTTATAACAATTATAAGTTAGAGCGGGACCAACGTTCCCCAGCTCAGTATAACAAGCAGGTTCGGTCAATATATCCGTTTTATTATCTTGATTAAGGCGTAACATGGTCGCTACCTGGAGAGAGAGAGAAGAAAACACTCTGCGTGCGCTCTTGCAAGATCAGATTGGTTATTATTTTATCTAATCAGGATAGCTCCCACTGTTTTATCATATCTTCCATCAAACTTTAAAAAGAAAGACTAGCTGGGATTAATTACACGCTACAAGTTCGCCAATCTTTCAACCACGCCAGTGTCGGTACTTTGAGGGAGGTTCCCCGTGCTTTTGCACGGACCTAATTACAGTAAACCTCGTTTTCCCAGAGGCGTAACCCCGTTGACACCTTTCTAGACACCTACTTGATCGGCTAATTGTAATGTGTAAAACTCTCCCAGGAGTAACAATTACTCGCAGTGGATATCGGGATCCAACTATTTCATAGAAGGTAAGCAATCTCATTGCAAATTTCAACACTTGAAATTCCTGATAATTTTGCCCCTAACGTGCTATGACCTTGACGAAAGCCAACAAACCATAGCCCGCTAGTCAAGTTCAACCCGTCATTTCCTGATTGAATTAAACCCACCCGCACGACCTTTGACGAAAGCCAACAAAGCCGCACGACTACCCTAATCCAATCGCATCATATGCAGCAGATAAGCAGCATATAGCTACCGCAGACTACACCTTGACGAAAGCCAACAAATGTAGCACGAATACTATATAAAACTAATCTGAAATGACGGAGGGCTACGGCATGTTTTTGAGAAAACCTATTGCGTAATGAACTTGATATCGTTGTAGAATCAAATGATTTTAGAATGGAGTGTTTTTGAGGCTTTTCTAGTTTTGCTAAAGGGGTCACTCTCGGTGAAGGGATCGTCGGGCCCTTTCCTCATCGAATGAGGTGCAGGATATATCATATATATACCGCTGTGCAAAGAAAAAACTATAGAAGCAATCAAAAGACAAACCGAGTGTTGTAGCATCTGCCAGTTATTGCTAAAGGAGTCACTCCCGGTAAAGGGATCTCGGTCCTTTCCTTATCGAATAAAGTGCAGGATGTTCTACAAGGAACACCGCGATGCAAAGCAAGAACTGTAGCTACCTGTTTTTGAAAATTCGATTCCACAACATCGTTAGGTTTCTTTTTCTTTCATTAATCTCATTAATGAAGTCCCATCATTTAGGTCACCTAAACATCACAGATAAATACGACGTACACTTATGCCATCCGCATTCGCCTCGATGTCCCCTCGTGCACCGTTAGGTTAGGTAACTAACGGCAGAGCGGGGCAGGGCTAGCGCGGGTGTAAAACATAAGTAACGTCTATATAATATATCATATATACTATATACTGTATTTATCACAGAACATCAAATGATCACATCACAGATATCGTAGCAGAAGAAACATATGAAACATTGGATATACTAGGACGTCCGTGTTTTCAATACGAGCCAGTATAAAACACGGATTCCACGGTCGCGATGAATAGCCAAACCCACACCCCTAGACCCCTACGAGAGCGGCAAGCAACCCTACCAATTCTAGAGTTAGGAGACCCGGACTCGACTCCTCGAGTTGGTCTTCCACTGGACTCTAGAACCCGGTTACTTGTGCCCTCCTCCTTGGGTCTATCCTAGTGCGGAAAAGTAAATAATATACAATGGGTGACATCTTCCGCAACCTGGAAGTGCCCCAATAAAAGAATATTACATACAAATTATTTTTACATGAATGAAAATGAAAAACACTCATCTCACAAAAAAAAACCCGGCTATTCAAAACGCGACGATCCAATATAACATATCCAGCAACACAAAACATCACATGTCATCAACGTAAGTAAACATGCGTATCCCAATTGTCGTTGACATATAGCAACGAAACCGGCGATATCACATATTACACTTACGGTCACAGAAAAGAGAGTGTAAAACTATAACAGTTGGAATCCGCAAACTCTTTAGACATCGCATGCCTAACCAAATGAATTCTTTAGACATCGCATGCCTAACAATTATAAACCCCGCATTTTAGTCTCATTATCGAAAACACTTTTCAATATCTAGTCGGGCAATTCAACAAGATTCCCGACAACCTGATCGAATGCTCGTCGCAAACTTTAGTAGACGGCCGCAACCCCTATGCCGTCGACGAAGTGCACTAAGGCGGAACACCGCTACCGAGAGCACCCAAACGGATTCTTTCGGCGAAGGGGTTCTCCTACAGTCACTTGGTCGGGGCTATGGGGTGTGGCTGTCTATTAAGTTTACCCGGCGAGTATCCGCGTACGATACGTGATTGTGACGGACTTTTGATCACATCAAAATTCCGTGGCAACCGATCAAGTGAGACTAAAGTGCTATGTTTATAACATCCAAAACAGTTATCTCATAACTACTTGTGGATTCCAAATATTGTATCACATTCCAGATAAATAGAAAATGTTAAACTTTCCGATCGAACAATCAAACACCCAAGTTTTCCCGAAACAACACAACACATGAAACAAGTTTAAAAACATTCATTTCATGCCTCAGTAACAACGGTCCAGCCGTAGAAGGGTCAAGCCAACGCCTCACATGTGGCACGCCGTACTGCCCCAAACCCTAAAGTTCAAAGGGCAGTTCAAGACGGTCACATAATCGAGTTAAGGTTTGTTGTCTTCTAGAGGGTCCATCGCGTTACTTGCACTACTTAGAACGTCTTTAAACCACGGAAAAATCCAACACTTGGAAATTTTCCGGTAGGGGAAAAAGTGGGTATCTATATCTGGTCGAACTTTTAAACATGTTCTAAAAATATCCGGAAAAACACATAGACGAAATTAAATAAACCGATCGAATAATCGAATCCCCAAAAGAACCCAGAAAATTCAACTGTTGAATAAAATTTAAAAATTCCCACAAGAAACAGCACTTTTAGAAAAGAATTATTGTGCAAACCACGTGGCCTAACTCACCAATATGGCCGCGGAACCGCCGCGCAAGCCAGGGTGGTGCAGCGGTTCCGCGGCGCATTGGTCGAGTTAGCGTCACTTGCTTCACAGTAACTCCTACAATTCCCTGCTGAATTTTTTGGCAATTTTTAATTTGGAAAAATCCACATTTTCAGAAAAAGTCCAGAGAGTGGTTTTGAGTTAGGGTTTCGGGTTCGATTGGGTTTCTAACTTCGTCTACTCATCGCCTAAGGCTCTAGCTAGGCTCTGATACCACTGTAGGGTTCCTAGGAACACTAAGGAGGTTCCACAACTGATCAACCATGGCAAAATCAAATTTTTCCATGTGCCTAACAACCCTAATGATAGATCGTTAACTAGAGGCAATGGCGAAACATGCAAGTAAACAACTTTATTGCTAAGTGAATGGAAATACAACCTTTGTAAATCCGGTCCTCCACTTCCTTGGCTCCGTGATGATGTCTTGGGGCCGCGGTTCCGCGGCGCATTGGTCGAGTTAGCGTCACGTGCTTCACAGTAACTCCTACAATTCTCTGCTGAATTTTTTAGCAATTTTTAATTTGGAAAAATCCACTTTTTCAGAAAAAGTCCAGAGAGTGGTTTTGAGTTAGGGTTTCGGGTTCGATCGGGTTTCTAACTTCGTCTACGTGTTTTTCCGGATATTTTTAGAACATGTTAAAAAGTTCGACCGGATATAGATACCCACTTTTTCCCCTGACGGAAAATTTCCAAGTGTTGGATTTTTCCGTGGTTTAAAGACGTTCTAAGTAGTGCAAGTAACACGATGGACCCTCTAGAAGACAACAAACCTTAACTCGATTATGTGACCGTCTTGAACTGCCCTTTGAACCTTAGGGTTTGGGGCAGTACGGCGTGCCACATGTGAGGCGTTGGCTTGACCCTTCTACGGCTGGACCGTTGGTACTGAGGCATGAAATGAATGTTTTTAAACTTGTTTCATGTGTTGAGTTGTTTCGGGAAAACTTGGGTGTTTGATTGTTCGATCGGAAAGTTTAACATTTTCTATTTATCTGGAATGTGATACAATATTTGTAATTCACAAGTAGTTATGAGATAACTAATATGAATGTTATAAATATAGCACTTTAGTCTCAATTGATCGGTTGCCACGGAATTTTGATGCGATCAAAATTCCGTCGCAATCACGTAGCGTACGTGGATACTCGCCGGATAAACTTAATAGACAGCTACACCCCTTAGCCCCGACTAAGTGACTGTAGGAGAACCCCGTCGCCGAAAGCATCCGTTCGGGTGCTCACGGTAGCGGTGTTCCGCCTTGGTGCACTTCGTCGACGGTATCGGGGGTGCGGCCGTCTACTAAAGTTTGCGACGAACATTCGATCAAAATGTCGGGAATCCTGTTGAATTGCCCGACTTGATATTGAAAAGTGTTTTCAATAATGAGACTAAAATGCGGGGTTTATAATTGTTAGGCATGCGATGTCTAAAGAATTCATTTGGTTAGGCATGCGATGTCTAAAGAGTTTGCGCATTCCAACTGTTGTAGTTTTACACTTTCTTTTCTGTGACCGTAAGTGTAATATGTGATATCGCCGGTTTCGTTGCTATATGTCAACGACAATTGGGAAACGCATGTTTACTTACATTGATGACATCTGATGTTATGTGTTGCTGGATATGTTATATTGGATCGTCGTGTTTGAATAGCCGGGGGTTTTTATGTGAGATGAGAGTTTTTATTTTCATTCATGTAAAATTTATTGTATGTAATATTCTTTTATTGGGGCACTTCCAGGTAGCGGAAGATGTCACCGTTGATGTATATTATTTACTTTTCCGCACTAGGATAGACCCAAGGAGGAGGGCATAAGTAACCGGGTTCTAGAGTCCAGTAGGAGACCAACTCGAGGAGTCGAGTCCGGGTCTCCTAACTCTAGAATTGGTAGGGTTGCTTGCCGCTCTCGTAGGGTCTAGGGGTGTGGGTTTGGCTATTCATCGCGACCGTTGAATCCCTGTTTTATACTGGCTCGTATTAAAAATAAGGACGTCCTAGTATATCCAATGTTTCATATGTTTCTTCTGCTGTGATATCTGTGATGTGATCATTTAATGTTCTGTGATAAATACTGTATATAATATATATGATATATTATATAGACGTTACTTATGTTTTACACCCGTGCTAGCCCTGCCCCGCTCTGCCGTTAGTTACCTAACCTAACGGTGCACGAGGGGACATCGAGGCTAATGCGGATGGCATAAGTGTACGTCGTATTTATCTGTGATGTTTTGGTAACTTAAATGATGGGACTTCATTAATATGATTAATGAAAGAAAAAGAAACCTAAAGATTTTGTGGAATCGAATTTTCAAAAACAGGTAGTTACAGTTCTTGCTTTGCATCGAGGTGTTCCTTGTAGAACATCCTGCACCTTATTCGATAAGGAAAGGACCGAGATCCCTTCACCGGGAGTGACTCCTTTAGCAATAACTGGCCGATGCTACAACCCTCGGTTTGTCTTTTGATTGCTCCTATAGTTCTTGCTTTGCACAGAGGTATATATGATATATCCTGCACCTTATTCGATGAGGAAAGGGCCGACGATCCCTTCACCGGGAGTGACCCCCTTAGCAAAACTAGAAAAGCCTCAAAAACACTCCATTTCAAAATTCATTCGATCCTACAACGATATCAAGTTCATTACGCAATAGGTTTTCAGAAAAACCTGTCGTAGCCCTCCGTCATTTCAGATAAGTTCTATATAGTATTCGTGCTGCATTTGTTGGCTTTCGTCAAGGTGCAGTGTGCGGTAGCTATATGCTGCTTATCTGCTGCATATGATGCGATTGGATTAGGTTAGTCGTACGGCTTTTTTGTCTTTCGTCAAGGGTCATGCGGGTGGGTTCGATCCAATCAAGAAATGTACGGGTTGAACTTGACTAGCGGGCTATGGTTTGTTGGCTTTCGTCAAGGTCATAGCACGTTAGGGGCAAAAAAATTATCTGGAATTTCAAGTGTTGAAATTTGCAATGAGATTGCATACCTTCTATGAGATAGTTGGATCCCGATACCCACTGCGAGTAATTGTTACTCCTGGGAGAGTTTTACACATTACAATTAGCCGATCAAGTAGGTGTCTAGAAAGGTATCAACGGGATTACGCCTCTGGGAAAACGAGGTTTACTGTAATTAGGTCTGTGCGAAAGCACGGGGAACCTCCCTCAAAGTACCGACACTGGCCTGGCTGAAAGATTGGCGAACTTGTAGCGTGTAATTAATCCCGGCTAGTCTTTCCTTTTAGGGTTTGAAGGAAGATTTGATAAAAACAGTGGGAGCCATCCTGATTAGATAAAATAATAACCAATCTGATCTTGCAAGAGCGCACGCAGAGTGTTTTCTTTTCTTTCTCTCTCCAGGTAGCGACCATGTCACGCCTTAATCAAGATAATAAAACGGATATATTGACCGAACCCGCTTGTTATACTGAGCTGGGGAACGTTGGTCCCGCTCCAACTTATAATTGTTATAAGACAGAGCAGGAAATTGGGGAATACCAGGATTCCCCTGCCGCCCAAACGAAGAAAGTGCATATGATGCATCTCCTTCGGGTGTGTTCATTACAAAGAACTGTTTCTCTGTATCCTCTACGTCCTGGGTATTTGATACCGGATCAGGATCGCAGATATGTAATCTGTTACATAAGGCTACAGATAGGTATAGAACTGAGAACGGGTGATAAGTTTCATGAGGCAGAAAACGGTGCAAGTGTTGCAGCCAGGTCTGTTGGTCACTGTCACCCTGTATTACCAGAATACATTGATTCTGAACAAATGTTATTAGATACCGAACCTGATATACAAAATCATATCAATCTCTTTATTCTATAAAGAAGGATACAATTTTGTATTGTTGGATAATGCTTTGAACATTTCCTATATCAATAGTTGATCGGTTCAGGCACGTTGTCTAAAAGCATTGACGTTCTAAATCAAACTACAGTTCCTAGTATATAGAACACACACAAGAGGAAGAGTTCAGAAATGAACGAATACTTCTTGAGGCATTGTAGACTAGGTCATATCAATGCGACTCGACTAGCTGAAGTTACATTTAGATGCATATTTAAATCTGTTTGAATTTACATCTTATGAAACTTGCCAGTCATGTCACAAAGTTTAGATGACCATAGCTCTGTTTATTGGAAACAGAGAAAGAGTTAGTGAACTCTTGGGATTGATACATGTTGATGTATGAAGGTCCCCTGTCTACACATGCCAGGACCGGTTCTTTGTACTTCATTACATTCTCTGTTAATCTCTCAAGATTCAGACATATGTTCCTGTTGAAACACAAGTCCGAAATTTTTTAGATATTCACAGAATATAAGTTAGAAGTAGAGAACCAATATACGGGTATAAGTATTATGTCCTTTGATGTGATCAAGGAGGAGAATACTTGAGCACGGAATTCCTGGATTATTGTACAGGAGAATGAGATTCTCTCTCAGCATTACTCCTCTGTATATACCATAGCACGATGGTATATCGGGGCGGAGCAATAGCACCCTATGTGATATGGTGTGCTCTATAATGCGTACTACTGATTTTCCTATTTCCTTTTAGGGAGTTATGCACTTATGAAGTTGCATACCTATTGAATAGGGTTCAAATCAAAACAGTTGCCAACCGCTTCATATGTGATATGGAAAGGGAAGAGACCATATCTAAAGTTTGTTGTGATTTGGGTTGTCCGGCCTATGTCTAAAAAGCAAAATCCGGACAAGCTCGAGGCAAGGTCAGTTATATAGAACTGGAAAGGCTCCAGCTATAAAAACTGCAGCTGATGATTTGGTAGAACCAAAGAATTCAATAGATTCTAACGAACCTCAGCCTCTCCGCCGATCTAGTAGGGTTTCTCACCCACCTGAGAGATACTTTGGTTTCTCTATGACTGTGGGAGAGAGGATTGCATCATGAGATGATGACCCAACTAGTTTCGAGCTGGCCATCAGGAGTGGGACTCTATAAGAATGGCTGGATGCTTATCGATCTGAGATAGAATCCTTATACACCAACAAAGTATAGACTTTGGTTGCTTTATCTGAAGGGTTAAATCTGTTAGGTCCACGTTACCTCTCCCGGTACTTTCGGGTTTGCGGAAACGGTAAGACAAATTTTTTTCTAAACATGGTAACATGGACCGAAAAGCCGGATCGTTGCTAAACAACACACTAGCATCCTAACTAGAGATTTATCTACTCGGTTAGGGGTTATACCTAAACTTGAACTCCTTCTCTTCTTGTTGTTCTTCTCCTTGCTTGCTTCGAGGGTTGATCCGGACTTTGGTCACCTCCACGGCCTCCTTGAGTCGAAGACGATCCACCCGAGAGATGTACACCGAGCTCCACCTCGAGCCGAGGTAACCAGGGCAAAGAGATTGCTAATCTAGAAGCCTTAGGTTGTGTAGAAGTGGTAGAGGGATGTTTTGTCTTTGTGGGATCTTTATCTCTCAACACATGAGATCAAAAGATGAATCAAGAGGAGGAAGAAGGAGGAGCTAACAACCATTGTGCATTTCTTTTCTTCTCATCAAAAAAAAACAAGAGAGAGAGTGAGAAAAGAATTATGAGCATAAGAAAATGAACCATGGTTCAATAATGCAAAAACAATATCATTACTAATCCCATCAAGATAAAGTTTGATGGCTACATTGAAATGACTATTATCATAATCAAAAAAGAAAAAGAAAAGAAGAGTGTAGATCCCTCTTGAAAGTCAATGGTCAACACGGTCAACCGGTCAACAAAGTCAAGAGAGGTCATGGTGGTCAAATGGTCAATGCAATTAGCCATCATAAAATTATCACTAAAAGGATTAGTAAATGATGTCCGCGGCTCATAATGGTTTTGACCAAACGAACTGCCAAAACCCTAATGAGTCCGAATCAACTGTCAAAACCCTAATGAGCCTGCCACATAACGGTTTTGGCCGAACCAACTGCCAAAACCCTGATGAGGCACCTCCTCCTTCATCGCTCCGGAAAACTGTGCATACACACCTGCATCCGCATTCCGTAGAATGCGGATGCGCAGAAGACAAAACAAATCCATCCGTGCAATACTAGGATCCGGCTTAAACCAAAGCCCACTAGTACTGCCTGCCCGAACACCACACACACACAAGTGTACGTAAGTGATCGCAGCCCTACCGTAAAACCATACGGCCTCTACACGTTTCGCTCAGTGCAGGGAAACTCTTTGTGTGGGACTCTAAAGACTCGACACTACGCTGGCAGTGGGTTTAACCACAGACCGCAAGCGGCACTAGCTGTATGTAACGGTTCCCAGGTAGATGTCGATAAGAAGGCCGATGAGGTAAACCCATCCGAACTCCTACTGAGCCTGTATGTGACAATCTCCGTACAGTCCGGTCTGTTCGTCTGATACATCGCATGGCGGGCCTAGGGGGGCGGTAAACGTCAGTCCCCTAATAGAGGTACAAGTCGTGTCAGAGTGAAGCCCATTACACCCTGAGATAACACTGGAAACCTACCAGTATATCTCGCTTGCCCTGGCTAGGGACTACTTGTGTAATGGATCTCCTAGACACAGCGCGATGTCAACCCCCAATACCGGGAGAGACGAATCCTGTCTAACCGTCACTGCCTCCAAGTGCTTCGGGACTGCACCCAACTACTACCTGTTTGCACGACTCAGTAGAGCCGCGGAAGGGTAGTAATCAAAGAACAGTGGGAACACACTCGAGGCGAAGTGACAGTGTCAAGTTAGCGGACTAAGCTGTACTCATGTTACCTGGGAACTGATAACTGACGATAGGTATAATACCAACCATCAGTTCCCGACGAGTCCTGTCCAGCGTACTCGTAACCTAACGAGCACCCGCATACTATCTCAAGTACGACGTACTGACGGCTGTGGGACAGACCGTCTCCCGTGCTGGGATGAGAAGCGCATACGCTAGTCTACTCCGGAGTATCGATGCCCTGTCTCGATAATCCCATGACTAGGGACGTGTATAAGTATGTGCTTGTGGATTACCCAGCTCCCACGAGTGTGATCTCCATCACAACGCCGGTAATCAAGCAAAGATCCTAAGGGCTCTACTAATGCGTATAGGTGATATAATAAAGAAACACACATGTACACATTAAAGCAGAGACAAACCAAGTAGCATACTACTATATTGAGCAAGATTGTCTGTACAACTGTGAATATCCTAAGCTTCCATCAAGTAATATACATACTAGTATGATACAGTAATGGCCTTTAAGGCATATACACTAACAAAATCCCCATCAGGAGCAAGTATATCTTGAGAAGATTACTTGGTGTAGATGGAAAAGTTGAGACTTTCAAAGCTAGACTTGTTAAAGGTTTTCGTCATCGACCAGGCGTGGATAATGATGAAAACTTTTTCCAGTGGCTATGCTTAAGTCCATCCAGATCCTACTTGCCATGGCTACATACCATGACTACGATATCTGGTGGTTGGGTGTCATGACTGCTTTTCTAAATGATGTTTTAGAAGAAAGCGTCTATAAGAACACATCCAGAAGGCTTCGTAGACAGTGGGAGCAGTGGAAACATGTTCAAGATGTTTTATGTGATAAAGCAGGCATCGCGGAGTTGGAACATCTGTTTTGATGAGTTAGTCAAAGAGTTTGACATCATCAAAATGGTAGATGAACCTTGTATATACAAAAAGGTAGTAGGGAGTATGGTGGTGATCCTCGTAGAGTACATGGATGACATACTCTTAATGGGGAAGGAGTTTCCTATGCTACGCTCGGTCAATATCCGCTTATCACAAGGATTCTCCATAAAGGATCAAAATGATACCTACTAAATCCTGGGTTTTGGATCTATGAGATAGATCTAATTGGATGTTAGAATACTCACTAGTTATAGTGAGATGGTATCAATTGATCCTGGGGAGAATCACTGGAAAGGTTCTAGAGTGATAAGAACGACTGAATGTCAGTCGCAGACATTGTCTTTACCCTCAGTAAAGGGACGGTATGTTGGAAGAGTTCCAAGCTAGATACCGTGGCATACTAGACAATAAAGGCTGGATACATCGCTACTTAAGATGCTACCAAAGAGGAAATCTGGATGTATAAAAGTTCATGAGATGAACTTCGTTCCTCCCACTGTGTGACAATGGAGTTGTGGCTTATACCAAGGAACGCCCGTCCCATCTGTGATCCAGACATATTCTAAGGCAGTGTCACCTGATCGTGGAGATGGTTGATCTCCAGGGGATCGAGGTTTGGAGAGAAGACTCAGAGGACAACACGGTGGATCCACTCACAAAGGCCTTTTCCCAGAGAGAGACTTTTATGGGGTGGTTGAGTATGAGATACTGCAACCACTGCTATCAGATGGCCCTAGTGCAAATGGGAGATTGTTAGTTATATGTATGCCCTAGAGGCCATTACTATACATAGGATGTTTATTGTAGTGGATGCTTGGACATATATAGGGAGGACTTTCTTGCTCGACATGATAATATGCTATCTGGTTACCCTTTATCTTAACGTGTAAACTGATTGTCTCTCTGTTACATGTTGGTAAAGCCCTTAGGATGTGTACTTGACTACCTGGACTATGATGCGGATCATACTACTAGGGACATGGTAGTCCATAAGTGCATCCTTCCAGGTCCCTAGTCGTGGGTGTATTGAGACGGGGCATCGATATACCAGAGTAGACTAGCGTATACCTTCTCGACCCATACAGATGGGCGATGGATGATCCCATATCCATTGGTGTTTGACATCAGAGATAATATACGGGTGCTCAGTGGAGACTGGGTACACTGGACGGACTGTCCGAGAACTCCCAGATGGTATTATACCTCACGTCAGATGGCAGTTCTCTGGTGACACTGGTACAGAGTAGTCTGTTGACCCGAGATCGTCATAGAGTCTTGTGTGATTCCCACTGTGCTTTGATTTCCACCTTACCACATCCAAGAGGGCATGAAAAACGGTGGTTTTTGGGTACAGTCCCGAATCACATGGAGGCAATGAGCGATAGGAGGGTATTCGTCTCTCCCGGTATAGGGAGTTGATGTTGCGCTGTGTTCGATTGGCTATAACCAGAAATCCCTGGCCAGGGTTGCTGAGATTTACTGGTAATTGTTACCAGTAGTTTCTCGAACTGTTATAGACCTCATATCGACACTACTTATCGAGCTACTGGGGTCTGACGTTTACCACCCCTAGGCAAGATATGCGACATATCAGACGAACAGACCGGACTGTACGGTAAGTGTTACTGGTTGGATTCACAGGAGTGTGAGCGGGCTTGCTCATAGATCTTCTGATCGCTCAATACCCGGGTGGCCGTTACGTTTAGCAGACCGCTTGCGGCTTGTGGGTGTTTGATACGATCATCACCTGCTGCTGGCATATTGACGAGTCTTTAGAGTCCTACACAGAGCTTTCCTGGCTCAAGCGAAACGAAATAGGAGCGCATATGAGATATGTGCGGGACCGAGAATAATACCAGTATGTGATACTGTATTCTATTCTCGCGATTTGTATCTTTGGTCGGTTATATGTGATATAGCCGGGTTACCGAATCAAATGTTGATTCGATACATTGATACACTTGATATTAGTCGGTTATATGCAGTATGACCGGATCATTGAATCAAGTGTTGATTTAATGATTTAATGTATAATTATATATTTGATATATTACTTTATATTAACTAGTATTGGTTCACTTAAGATTATTTTCTCACTTGATTGTGCACATTGTATATATGATATATGTTTGTGCACTAGTTTGTATCATGTTTGATGATACATGCAAACTTGGGTGTGTATGATTAAACCATGATTAGGTTAATGGTTAGGGTTTGATTTACTTAACCCTAGTTTATTCTCTACATGTGTTTATCTAACCCATGGTTGCAATTTGATAGATATCACTTCATTTTCTATTTTATTAATTCATTATTCTTTTTCTTCTTCTTCATCTTCTTCTTCAAGTGAAGAAAAGAAAAAATTTCAAGAAAAATGTCAAGTGATGAAATCAAGTGAGAAATCCAAATCCAAAGTGAACCCACTTCCTATTTCTTCATCCTCTACCACTTGCCATGTAGTATAGGGTGTTTTCTTCACAAGTTTCATGACTTGGTGAAGATGGAGCTCGAGTTAGAGTTGCCTCGACGTAGATCATCTTCGGCATCGAAGTCAACGACCTAGCCCGATCTTTTCTCCGATGAAACCACCGTGAGAGTCCAGGATTCCGATTGTTGCAGCGGAGGGACGTCATCACGGAGCCAAGGAAGTGGAGGACCGGATCTACAAAGGTTGTTTTTCCATTCACTTAGCAATAAAGTTGTTTATTTGCATGTTTCGCCTTTAACTCTAGTTAACGATCTAGCATTAGGGTTTCTCGGCATAAGAAAAATTTGGTTTTGGCATGGTCGATGCCTTGTGGAACCTCAGTTGAGTGCCTAGGAACCCGACAGCACAGTCCGGTCTGTTCGTCTTATATGTCGCAAATCTCGTCTAGGGGTGGTAAACGTCAGACCCCAATAACTCGATAAGTCGTGTCGATATGAGGCTCATAACTGGTCGAGAAACTATTGGTAACACTTACCAGTAAATCCCTAAAGCAGCCTTGGCCCAGGACTTCCTGTTATAGCCAATCAAGCACTGCGCAACATCAACCCCCTATACCAGGAGAGACGAAACCCCTCCTATCGCTCATTGCCTCCATGTGATTCGGGACTGTACCCAAAAACCACCTTTTTGCACGCCCTCTTGGACGTGGTATGATGGAAATCAAAGCACAGTGGGAATCACACAAGACTCTATGACGATTTCGGGTCTACAGACTAACCTGTACCAGTGTCACCAGAGAACTGCCATCTGACGTAAGGTATAATACCATCTGGGAGTTCTCGGTGAGTCCGTCCAGTGTACCCAGTCTCCACTGAGCACCCGTATATCCTCTCTGATGTCAAACACCAATGGATATGGGATCATCCATCGCCCATCTATATGGGTCGAGAAGCTACACGCTAGTCTACTCTGGTATATCGATGCCCCGTCTCGATACACCCACGACTAGGGACTTTGAAGGATGTACTTATGGACTACCACGTCCCCACTACTATGATCCGCATCATAGTCCAGGTAGTCAAGTACACATTCTAAGGGCTTTACCGACATGTAACAGAGAGACAATCAGTGTACACGTTAAGGTAAAGAGTAACCAGATAGCATACTATAATATCGAGCAAGAAAGTCATCCCTATATATGTCCAAGCATCCACTACAATATACATCCTATGTATAATAATAGCATCTAGGGCATACATATAACTAACAGTCTCCCACTTGCACTAGGGCCATCTGATAGCAGTGGTTGTAGTATCTCATACTCAACCATCCCATAAAAGTCTCTCTCAGGGAAAAGGCCTTTCGTGAGTGGATCCGCCGTGTTGTCCTCTGAGTCTACTCTCCTAACCTCAATCTTCTCGAGATCAACCATCTCCACGATCAGGTGATACTGCCTAAGAATATGTCTGGGTCGCTGTTGGGACGGGCGTTCCATGGCCTAAGCCACAACTCCATTGTCACACAATGGGAGGAACGAAGTTCATCTCATGAACTAATATACACCCATACTGCCTCTTTGGTAGCATCTTTTGTAACGATGTATCTTGCCTTTAATCGTCTAGTATGTCACGGTATCTAGCTTGGAACTCTTCCAACATACCGTCCCTCCACTGAGGGTAAAGACAATGCCTGTGACTGACTTTCAGTCGTTCTTATCACCGTGGAACCTTTCCAGTGATTCTCCCTAGGATCGATTGATACCTTCTCACTACAGCTAGTGAGGATCCTAACATCCAATTAGATCTATCTCATAGATCCAAAACCCAGGATTTAGTAGGTATCACTTAGATCCTATATGGAGAATCCTTGTGATAAGCGGAGATTGACCGAGCGTTGCTGTAGCATTTTGAAAATCGTTTCGGTGAAATTTCGGAAAAACGGTAAAATAAGGGGGTTTTCTGTAAAAAAGTCAAAATGCAAATATCTTATTATAAAAATTAAATATACATATTCTAGCTATGAAATTGCTAGTATTTGGTGTTTATTGAGCCACTGGTGAAATTTCAAATTTTCTGAAAAAAATTTATTTTATTATTATTTTAAGCCGTCACTAATACATTTAATTAGGGAAAATTACAAATTGGAATGAGTTGAAACAAATTTGTGCATCATAAAACATTAAATAAAATTTTATCATGTGGTTTTTGAAACGAAATCGTTTGCCAAAACGGTTTAGAAAATATCGAAGAAAAAGGCTTTTTTTTTAGTGTAAATGGATGTTTGGGGTAAAGTATTTATTATTTTCCATCACCCCACACCCATACCCACACTCACACACCCCCATTTTCCCTCCTCCTTGGCTGAATTCAGCAGCCCCCCTCTCTTGTCCCCACTTATTTTGCAAAAGAAAAGAAAAGAAAAGAAAAGAGAATGATAGAAGTAAAAGGTGGACTTTGACTTTTCTTCTCACTTTCTCCACCTCACTCTCTCTCCTCCCTCACCCCCCCACAATTTCTGGACGAAATTTCATAGGCCCAACAGCAACCCCCCCCCCCTCCTTCTTCTCCTCTCTTTTCCATCAAAAAAAAATTTGTCAAAAAAATCAATTAAAACCTCACCGAAATCAAAATCCGACTCCTACCAATTTTCCCTCATCTCCTTTAGCATGGATCTTGGTGCAAGGATTTCAAAAAGGAGGTCTAGAATTCAAGTTTGATCATGGTTTGTGAGGTATAACTTTTGAACCATTATTCTTTTTTTTGATTTAAATTCCTTAATGAAGCTAGTTAGATGCTTAATTGCGGTTTAATTGAAAGATGTGGGTTTGCAAGAGAAGCTTTAGATTAGGGTTTGTGAAAAATCTAGTTAGGGTTTTGTGTTGTGAGACTATGGTTGTGGGATGTATTTGACATATCAATGTTTTGCTAAATCAATTTAAGTTGCTAGTTTGCATATTTATTGATTTAAAAGTGATAATTACATAATTAGTAAACGAGGTTTTTTTAAATAATTATATTCTTATGAGATAAAATTCAAATTTAGGTTTCATGTCATTATAAAGATTATATTGAGTGGTATAAAGATTGTAGTTTTTGCATTTTTGCTATAAAATTGTTAAAATTTAGGTATTTTGTGAACTAGAATTTTAAGGTTTATGGAGATTTATGAGATTAAATTATGAGAATTGTTTTTATGACTTAATTAAGATATTTAGTGAATATTGTGGCCGCTAGATTCGTTTTTACATCGAGTTTTGTACTAAAACGGCGAATTGTGCTTGTTAGATTTTCGGAAAAATGACTTTTTAAGTGAAATTGGGGTTTTTGTGAGTTTTAACCTATTTTATATTAAAATTAGTGTTCGTGAATGTGCAAATGAGTGTATTTGGGTTTTTCTCGATGGTTTGACGTTTGTACGCCGACGTCGAGGGTTTTTGTGTTGATTTGTGAAAGCAACCATAGGTTTTGACCTATGTGGGATTCACGTGTCGTTTTTTGATCATGAGTCGGATTTTAATGCGATACGGTGCGTTATGATATGTAGGTACCCCATGTGGACTTCGAGACGACAAGCAAGCGCGTGGCGACGTCGGCACCGGCGAGCGAGGGCCAGGTGAGTAGATTTATATCTACGGGGAGAAGTCGGGTGGATGACGTATAGCACCCCCGCAGTCCGTGGTGGTGTATACGGATGCGTATACACACCAACAATTATATGTTATTTGGGATTAATAACGATGTTTAGGATTTATATTGGTGTGTTGGATTATTTTAGTGTTGCGAACCCTAGGGTAGTGTTGCACTACACATACATACTTGCATACATTCCTATTTCTATGTGCTTATGGGATTCTTTATAGTTATGTGTTCACATGGGTATGGGGCTATGTGTTCACATACGGATTTGAGGACGATGCTTGGGATTGAGCTGAGTCGATGAGATTTGTTTTGTGGTTGTGATATCAGTGATATGGCAGGATTCGTACTTGTGGTACGTCCTGGTGTTATAGCGGATCTTGGGGCGGCGATACGGGTGAATAGTGTTATAAATAAAATGGTCGACATGTGATCGTGATATGAGGCATGATATGCTAGGATATTGATATTAGGCCGTATCGGGCAATGTATACCCCTTGATGATGATATGTTCTGACGATATTGGGTTGTACGAGATTGTCGATCAGTAGTCAGATCATGAGTATATTGAGGATATTAGTATTGTACTAGACATAGGTCAGTACCCTAGACTATGATCTTGGATAAAGAGGATACCAGAGGAATAGTGTGAGGAATATGATATTGACCCGTACCCAGATTTGAGGATGCCGTACGACGGATTTACGTACGAGCTATATCTTGATGATTGATCTGCACTCTTGACTTGGGATGTCTGATTATAGATATGGTATCGGATATGATATTATTGAGGCGGGATCACCGACTAATATATATACAGGTATGTATATGGATCGACTCAGATGTTAGACGGTTTCCTTACCTGTAGTCCAGCTTGTTAGCTTAGCCCTTTAGTTTAGTTTAGTTGTTAGATTAGATTCGATTCTTACCTATTTCAAAAACTAACGAATCGTGGGTATTTTAAAAGACAGCCCAAGGGATCCTACGGATATTTCAAAAGACGTATCTTTTCATAAAAACACCGTAGCCCCTATTTTCAAAACCCCATGATTCGTGTTATTTCAAAAGGCACCATTTGTAGGACTTATATTAGATTAATGCAGATTAGTTATAATTGCGTCTAGTATTCAGCTCCCGCTCATTATTGTGGTTCGCTTCGCATCGCATGCTTATATTATGTTTCATACTCCATTATTGATATCATGCTGTTAGGACACCAGCACCATTATCGATGATGCGTATGTACCACGTACACTTACTTGCCGGCTCACACACATCTTCATCGGTAATTGCTATGTCACGTACACCTTAGAAAATATTATTGCTTGACATAGCCTGTTAGCTAATAGTTTAGACATGATATTAGTGTACTTGCCTCATATGTTAGTTTAGACATTGTAGTTATTACCTGCTACTTCATGCATACTGTTATTCATTGTTATGCCGCATTCATGGATTCTCATGCATATATTCACTATTTTACGTGTTATTGAGGTTTTGGATTCGGATTTCCATGAGATTTTCTGGATTTGGAGGAAAACCGCAAAAACATAAATAAACCTTTTCTTTCTTTTAAAATAAAAAGTGCGGTTTTCCCATGATGTATGAGTCGTCCACCATGAGTTTGCTGATGGATTTCGAGACCCGATTCGAGGAGACGGATGAACCGTTTCGGGTACATGGTGGACCCGGTAAGGTACCCCGGGTCAAGAAGCGCGTGATGATGATGATGTGAGCCTGGCAGGGGAGCACTACCTACCGGTGATTTTACCCAACGCGTCGGATATCCGGAGGATACCGTCGTTGTCTTGAGATGGATGGTAGGGGCCGGTCTGGACTGACGGCGCCCTAGATATTGTGATTGAGACATTGAGATTTCGAGATATTGGGGTACAGAGACTGTGATACAGAGATATTGAGATATTGGGATTACGTTTTGTGCCGATGCTAGGCACTGTTTTATGCTGATTTCATTATGATATCTCATTTTAAAAATACAAAGGAAATCTCACAAAATTATGAAAACAGTTCTTCATTTACATGTATTTTGTTTTCATGCATTCATATGATATATTGCTACCTCATTCATATGATATATTGCTACCTCATTCATATGATATATTGCTACCTGAGGCACTGACACGGGCACATGAGATTACACTCGGGTTAGATACTACCCTAGCCATTGTTATAGGCTGCGTGTTATACATATATTTGAGGATATATTATGATCATTGACCTAGGTTGCGTTATTTATGTGATTTCTGTGCGTAGATGTTTTTCTATTCACGAGTTGGCAACTCACCCCCGTTGTGCCCCAGTTTCTTGCAGGTTTGCCGTACAGGTTTCATTACGGCTTTGCGGGCATAGTTTCCTTCGGGTGATTTGCTAGTAGGTGGGTTTACTTGTATCGTACCCTCATTATATATCTTGTATATCATTATTCTGTTGTATATAGAAGTTCCATCTGTTAGTTATATGTATGCCCTAGAGGCCATTACTGTACATAGGATGTATATTGTAGTGGATGCTGGGACATATATAGGGAGGACTTTCTTGCTCGACATGATAGTATGCTATCTGGTTACTCTTTACCTTAACGTGTACATTGATTGTCTTTCTGTTACATGTTGGTAAAGCCCTTAAGATGTGTACTTGACTACCTGGACTATGATGCGGATCATACTAGTGGGGACATGGTAGTCCATAGGTACATCCTTGAAAGTCCCTAGTCGTGGGTGTATCGAGATGGGGCATCGATATACCAGAGTAGACTAGCATATACCTTCTCGACCCATACAGATGGGCGATGGATGATCCCATATCCACTAGTGTTTGACATCGGAGATGATATACGGGTGCTCAGTGGAGACTGGGTACACTGGACGGACTCGCCGAGAACTCCCAGATGGTATTATACCTCACGTCAGATGGCAGTTCTCTGGTGACACTGGTACAGAGTAGTCTGTTGACCCGAGATCGTCATAGAGTCTTGTGTGGTTCCCACTGTGCTTTGATTTCCATCTTACCACATCCAAGAGGGCGTGCAAAACGGTGGTTTTTGGGTACAGTCCCGAGTCACATGGAGGCAATGAGCGATAGGAGGGGATTCGTCTCTCCCGGTATAGGGGGTTGATGTTGCGCTGTGTTCGATTGGCTATAACAGGAAATCCCTGGCCAGGGTTGCTGAGATTTACTGGTAAGTGTTACCAGTAGTTTCTCGAATTGTTATAGACCTCATATCGACACGACTTATCGAGCTATTGGGGGTTGACGTTTACCACCCCTAGGCAAGATATGCGACATATCAGACGATCAGACCAGACCGTACGGTAGTGTTACTGGTTGGATTCACTGGAGTGTAAGTGGGCTTGCTCGTCGATCTTCTGATCGCTCAATACCCGGGTGGCCGTTACGTTTAGCAGACCGCTTGCGGCTTGTGGGTGTTTGATATGATCATCATCTGCTACCGGCGTATTGACGAGTCTTTAGAGTCCTACACAGAGGTTTCCTGGCTCAAGCGAAACGAAATAGGAGCGCATATGAGATATGTGCGGGACCGAGAATAATGCGTGTATGTGATACCGTATTTTATTCTCGCGATCAATGTGTCGAATGGTTGTATGCGATATAACCTAGTTATCGATTCAAGCGTTGATTCGATAAGCCGATACATTGTATACTAGTCGGTTGTGTGCGACATGACCGGATCATTGAATCAAGTGTTGATTTAATGATTTAATGCATATTTATATATTTGATATATTACTTTGCATTAACTAGTATCAGTTCACTTTAAATGGATTTTCTCACTCCGATGTGCGCATTGCATATGCGATATGATTTTGTGCACTTGCTTGCATCATGTTTGATGATACATGCCTTTTGGTTAAGTGTAAAGAATTAAACCTTGGTTAATGAAATGGTTAGGGTTTACTATTTCCTTATTCATTTATTCATTTATTTATTCTTTTGGAAAATAATAAGCATAATGAGAAAATGGTGGCTTTCTTTGTATGTATTATGAAGCTTCATGAAGACTTTGACCAAGTGACCATTTTGTCTCATGCTTAACCCTAACCATTCCATTCAACCATGATTAACTCTCTACACATTACCATGGTTAAATTATGATAAGTATTCTTATTATTTCTTTTTTGAAGTGAGGACTTATCATAATATTATCATCTTCTTCTTCTTCATCTTCAAAGAAGAAACCTTGACTTCATCAATGGTGGATTGATGAAACAAGTGAGAAATCCAATTCTAAAGTCTACCCACTTCCTATTTCTTCATCCTCTACCTCTTGCCAAGTAGTAGAGTATGTTCTCTTCACAAGTTTCATGACTTGGTGAAGTGAGAGCTTGATCTTGCGATGCTTCGACGTAGATCATCTTCGGCATGGACATCGACGACCTAGCTCTCCATTTCTCCGACGAAGCCGACGCTAGAGCCCGGGAATTCATTTGGACAGCGAGGGGACTTCGTTGCGGAGCTATGGAGGTGGAGCACCGGATCTACAAAGGTTGTATTTCCGTATTCTTATAGTTAAGTGTTAACTAGTTTAATATTTCGCCTAGATTTCTAGCCAACGATCCGTAGTCGGGTTTCTCGGCACCTAGATTTTTCGAAATTGGCATGGTTGATGCCTTGTGAGACCTCTTGAGAGTGCCTAGGAACCCTACAGTGGTATCAGAGCCTAACTAGAGCCTAAGGCGATGCGTAGACGGAGTTAGAAGTCCGATCGACCCGAAACCCCGACTTTAAAATGCTCTCTGGACATTTTTGTAAAATGTGGATTTTTGCAAATTAAAAATATGCAGAAAAATCAGCAGGTAAATCTAAGAATTACGATGCAAAAATTACCTAATGATCTTTCTAAAGTGCGGCGGAACCGCTGCATTAGCGTGCTAATGCGGCCCTTCCGCGGCCCTTTTGTCTTATCTGCCATTGAATTTTGCACAGTAACTCCTATTTTTCAGTGCTGGTTTTCCTGGGAATTTTTAATCTGAAATAAAGAGTTGAGTATTTTGGGTTGTATTGGAAGTTCATACATTCGATCGGATTGTCAAACTTTCTCTATGTGTCGTTCCGGATAATTTTTTTGAATATGTTAAAAAGTTCGACCGGATATAAATACCCAATTTTTCCCCTGTCGGGAAATTTCCAAGTGTTGGATATTTCTGTAGTTTAATCACGTTCTAAGTAGTGCAAGTAACACGATGGTCACTCTAGAAGACAACAAACCTTAACTCGATTCTGTGACCGTCTTGAACTACCCTTTGAACCTTCGGGTTTGGGGCAGTACGGCGTGCCACATGTGAGGCGTTGGCTTGACCCTTCTACGGCTGGACCGTTGGTACTGAGGCACGAATTGAATGTTTTTAGGCTTGTTTCATGTGTTGATCTGTATCGGGAAAACTTGGGTGTTCGATTGTTCGATAGAAAAGTTAGACATTTTATATTTATCCGGAATGGGATACAATAATTAGAATTCACAAGAAGTTATGAGATAACTGAATGAATGTTATAAACGTTGTAGTTTAGTCTCACTTGATCGGTTACCACGGAATTTTGATGTGATCAAAAGTCCGTCGCGATCACGTAGCGTACGCGGATATTCGCCGGTAAACTTATTAGAAAGCTACACCCCATAGCCCCGACCATGTGACTGTAGGAGAACCCCGTCGCCGAAAGCATCCGTTCGGGTGCTCGCGGTAGCGGTGTTCCGCCTTGGTGCACTTCGTCGACGGCATCGGGGGTGCGGCCGCCTACTAAAGTTTGCGACGAGCATTCGATCAGGTTGTCGGGAATCTTGTTGAATTGCCCGACTTGATATTGAAAAAAGTTTTCGATAATGAGACTAAAATGCGGGGTTTATAATTGTTAGGCATGCGATGTCTAAGTAATTCATTTGATTAGGCATGCGATGTCTATGCAGGTTGCGGATTCCAACTGTTGTAGTTTTACACTTTCTTTTCTGTGACCGTAAGTGTAATATGTGATATCGCCGGTTTCGTTGTTATATGTCAACGACAATTGGGATGGACATATTTACTTACGTTGATGACATGTGATGTTATGTGTTGCTGGATATGTTGTATTGGATTGTCGTGTTTGAATAGCCGGGGGGTTTTTATGTGAGATGAGTGTTTTTTATTTTCATTCATGTAAAAACTTGTATGTAATATTCTTTTATTGGGGCACTTCCAGGTTGCGGAAGTTGTCACCCGTTGTATATTATTTACTTTTCCGCACTAGGATAGACCCAGGGAGGAGAGCACAAGTAACCGGGTTCTGGAGTCCAGTGGGAGACCAACTCGAGGTGTCGAGTCCGGGTCTCCTAACTCCAGAATTGGTAGGGTTGCTTGCCGCTCTCGTAGGGGTCTAGGGGTGTGGGTTTGGCTATTCATCACGACCTTGGAATCCGTGTTTTATACTGGCTCGTATTGAAAACACGGACGTCCTAGTATATCCAATATTTCATATGTTTCTTCTGCTGCGATATCTGTGATGTGATCATGTGATGTTCTGTGATAGATACAGTATATAGTATATATGATATATTATATAGGCGTTACTTATGTTTTACACCCGCGCTAGCCCTGCCCCGCTCTGCCGTTAGTTACCTAACCTAACGGTGCACGAGGGGACATCGAGGCGAATGCGGATGGCATAAGTGTTCGTCGTATTTATCTGTGATGTTTAGGTATTTAAATGATGGGACTTCATTAATGTGATTAATGAAATAAAAGAAACCTAAAGATGTTGTAGAATCAAATTTCAAAATAAAACAGGTAGCTACAGTTCTTGCTTTGCACAGCGGTATATATGATATATCCTGCACCTTATTCGATAAGGAAAGGACCGAGATCCCTTCACCGGGAGTGACTCCTTTAGCAATAACTGGCAGATGCTACAACCCTCGGTTTGTCTTTTGATTGCTTTTAAGTGTTTTTGCTTTGCACAGTGATATATATGATATATCCCGCACCTCATTCGACGAGGAAAGGACCGACGATCCCTTCACCGGGAGTGACTCCTTTAGCAAAACTAGAAAAGCCTCAAAAGCACTCCATTTTTAAAATCATTTGATTCTACAACGATATCGAGTTCATTACGCAATAGGTTTTCAGAAAAACCTGTCGTAGCCCTCCGTCATTTCAGATAAGTCCTATTTAGTATTCGTGCTACGTTTGTTGGCCTGCGTCAAGGCGTAGTGTGCGGTAGCTAACTAGTATTTATCTGCTTATGCATATGATGCAGATTGGATTAGGGTAGTCGTGCGACTTTGTTGGCCTGCGTCAAGGGTCGTGCGGGTGGGTTTAATTCAATCAGGAAATGACGGGTTGAACTTGACTAGCGGACTATGGTTTGTTGGCCTGCGTCAAGGTCATAGCACGCTAGGGGCAAAATATTATCGGGAATTTCAAGTGTTGAAATTTGCAATGAGATTGCATACCTTCTATGAGATAGTTGGATCCCGATACCCGCTGCGAGTAAGAGTTACTCTTGGGAGAGTTTTATACATTACAATTAGCCGATCAAGTAGGTGTCTAGAAAGGTGTCAACGGGGTTACGCCTCTGGGAAAATGAGGTTTACATTAATTAGGTTCGTGCGAAAGCACGGGGGACCTCCCTCAAAGTACCGACACTGGCCTGGCTGAAAGATTGGCGAACCTGTAGTGTGTAATTAATCCCGGCTAGTCTTTCCTTTTAGGGTTTGAAGAAAGATTTGATAAAAAGCAGTGGGAGCCATCCTGATTAGATAAAATAATAACCAATCTATTCTTGACAGAGCGCACGCTGAGTGTTTTCTTCTCTCTCTCTCCTGGTAGCGACCATATCACGCCTTAATCAAGATAATAATACGAATTATTGACCGAACCCGCTTGTTATACTGAGCTGGGGAACGTTGGTCCCGCTCCCACTTATAAATGTTATAAGACAGAGCAGGAAATTGGGGAATACCAGATTTCCCGTGCCGCCCAAACGAAGAGAGTGCATGCTGATGCATCATCTTCGGGTATGTTCATTATACAGAACTGTTTCTCAGTATCCTCCGCATCCTTGGTATATGATACCGGATCAGGATCCCAGATATGTAATCTGTTACATAGGGCTACAAAAAGGTCGCAAAAACTGAGAACGGGTGATAAGTTTCATGAGACAGAAAACGGGGCAAGAGTTGCAGCCAAGTCTGTTGATCACTGTCACCCTGTATTACCAGAATACATTGATTCTGAACGTATGTTATTAGATACCGAACCTGATATACAAAATCATATCACTCTCTTTATTAGTAAAGAAATGATAAAATTTTGTATTGTTGGATAATGTTTTGAACATTTCCTATATCAAAAGTTGATCGGTTCAGGCACTTAATCTAAAAGCATTGATGTTCTAAATCAAACTACAGTTCTTAGTATACTGAACACACACAAAAGGAAGAGTTCAGAAATGAACGAATTCTTCTTGAGGTATTGTAGACTAGGTCATATCAATGCGACCCGACTAGCTGGAGTTACATGTAGATGCATATTCAAATCAGTTTGAATTTACATCTTGTGAAACTCGCCAGTCATGTCACAAAGATAAGATGACCTCAGCCCTGTTTATTGGAAACAGAGAAAGAGTTAGTGAACTCTTGGGATGATACATGTTGATGTATGTGGGTCCCCTGTCTATATATGCCAAGACCGGTTCTTTGTACTTCATTACATTCTCTGATAATCTTTCGAGATTCAGACCTATGTTCCTGTTGAAACACAAGTCCGAACCTTTTGAGATATTCGCGGAATATAAGTTAGAAGTAGAGAACCAAAATACGGGTATATGTATTACATCCTTTGATGTGATCGAGGAGGAGAATAATTGAGCACGGAAATCCTGGACTATTCTAAAGGAGAATGAAATTCTCTCTCAGCATTACTCCTCTGTATACACCATAGCACGATTGTATATCGGGGCGGAGCAATCACACCCTATATGATAAGGTGTGCTCTATGATGAGTACTACTGAGTAACCTATTTCCTTTTGGGAGTTATGCACTTATGAAGCTGCATACCTATTGAATAGGGTTTAAATCAAATCAGTTGCCTACTACTTCATATGTGATATGGAACGGGAAGAGCCCATATCTTAAGTTGGTTAAGATTTGGGGTTGTCCGGCCTATGTCTAAAAGCAAAATCCGGACAAGCTCGAGGTAAATACTGTTATGTAGAACTGGAAATGTTCCAGCTATACAAACTGCAGCAGATGATTTGATAGAACCAAAGGATTCAGTAGATTCCAACGAACCTCGGCCTCTCCGCCGATCTAGTTGGGTTCCTCACCCACCTGAGAGTTACTTTGGTTTCTCTATGACAGTGGGAGCGAGGATTGCATCATGAGATGATGACCAAACTAGTTTCGAGCTGGCCATCAGGAGTGTGACTCTGCAAGAATGGCTGGATGCTTAGTGATCTGAGATGGAATCCATGTACACCAACAAAGTATGGACTTTGGCTGCTATATCTGAAGGGTTAAATCCCCGTCAGGAGCAAGTACATCTTGAGAAGATTACTTGGTGTAGATGGAAAAGTTGAGACTTTCAAAGCTAGACTCATTAAAGGTTTTCGTCATTGACCAGGCGTGGATAATGATCAAACCTTTTCCAGTACCTATGCTTAAGTCCATCCAGATACTACTTGCCACGGCTACATACCATGACTACGATATCTGGTGGTTGAGTGTCATGACAGCTCTTCTAAAATGATGATTTAGAAGAGAGCGTCTATAAGTACACAGCCAGAGGGCCTCGTAAACAGTGGGAGCAGCGGAAACGAGTGCAAGATGCTTTATAGGATAAAGCAGGCATCGCGGAGATGGAACGTCTGTTTTGATGTGTTAGTCAAAGAGTTTGACTTCATCAAAATGGTAGACGAACCTTGTATAAACAAAAAGGTAGTAGGGAGTATGGTGGTGATCCTCGTAGAGTACGTGGATGACAAACTCTTGATAAGAAAGGAGTTTCTTATGCTACGCTCGATCAATCTCCGTTTATCACAAAGATTCTCAGTATAGGATCAAAGTGATACCAACTAAATCCTGGATTTTGGATCTATGAGATAAATCTAATTGGATGTTAGGATACTCACTAGCTGTAGTGAGATGGTATCAATCGATCCTGGGGAGAATCACTGGAAAGGTTCCAGGGTGATAAAGACGACTGAGTGTCAGTCGCAGGCATTGTCTCTACCCTCAGTAAAGGGATGGTATGTTGGAAGAGTTCCAAGCTAGATACCGTGACATACTAGACGATAAAGGCTGGATACATCGCTACTCAAGATGCTACCAAAGAGGATGTTTGGGTGTATATTAGTTCATGAGATGAACTACGTTCCTACCATTGTGAGACAATGGAGTTGTGGCTTATGCCAAGGAACGCCGGTCCCATCAGTGATCCAGACTTATTCTAAGGCAGTATCACCTGATCATGGAGATGGTCGATCTCCAGGGTGATCGAGGCAAGGAGAGCAGACTTAGAGGATAACGCAGTGGATCCACTCACGAAGGCCTATTCCCAGAGAGAAACTTTCACGGGATGGTTGAGTATGAGATACTACGACCAATGCTACAGATGGCCCTAGTGCAAGTGGGAGATTGTTAGTCATATGTATGCCCTAGAGGCCATTACTGTACATAGGATGTATATTGTAGTGGATGCTGGGACATATATAGGGAGGACTTTCTTGCTCGACATGATAGTATGCTATCTGGTTAATCTTTACCTTAACGTGTACATTGATTGTCTCTCTGTTACATGTTGGTAAAGCCCTTAGGATGTGTACTTGACTACCTGGACTATGATGAGGATCATACTAGTGGGGACATGGTAGTCCATAGGTACATCCTTGAAAGTCCCTAGTCGTGGGTGTATCGAGACGGGGCATCGATATACCAGAGTAGACTAGCGTATACCTTCTCGACCCATACAGATGGGCGATGGATGATCCCATATCCACTGGTGTTTGACATCGGAGATGATATACGGGTCCTCAGTGGAGACTGGGTACACTGGACGGACTCGCCAAGAACTCCCAGATGGTATTATACCTCACGTCAGATGGCAGTTCTCTGGTGACACTGGTACAGAGTAGTCTGTTGACCCGAGATCGTCATAGAGTCTTGTGTGGTTCCCACTGTGCTTTTATTTCCATCTTACCACGTCCAAGAGGGCGTGCAAAACGGTGGTTTTTAGGTACAGTCCCGAGTCACATGGAGGTAATGAGCGATAGGAAGGGATTCATCTCTCCTGGTATAGGGGGTTGATGTTGCGCTGTGTTCGATTGGCTATAACAGGAAATCCCTGGCCAGGGTTGCTGAGATTTACTGGTAAGTGTTACCAGTAGTTTCTCGAATTGTTATAGACCTCATATCGACACGACTTATCAAGCTATTGGGGTCTGACGTTTACAACCCCTAGGCAAGATATGCGACATATCAGACGATCAGACCGGACTGTACGGTAGTGTTACTGGTTGGATTCACTAGAGTGTGAGCGGGCTTGCTCGTCGATCTTCTGATGACTCAATACCCGGGTGGCCGTTACGTTTAGCAGACCGCTTGCGGCTTGTGGGTGTTTGATATGATCATCATCTGCTACCGGCGTATTGACGAGTCTTTAGAGTCCTACACAGAGGTTTCCTGGCTCAAGCGAAACGAAATAGGAGCGCATATGAGATATGTGCGGGACCGAGAATAATGCGTGTATGTGATACCGTATTTTATTCTCGCGATCAATGTGTCGAATGGTTGTATGCGATATAACCTAGTTATCGATTCAAGCGTTGATTCGATAAGCCGATACATTGTATACTAGTCGGTTGTGTGCGACATGACCGGATCATTGAATCAAGTGTTGATTTAATGATTTAATGCATATTTATATATTTGATATATTACTTTGCATTAACTAGTATCGGTTCACTTTAAATGGATTTTCTCACTCGGATGTGCGCATTGCATATGCGATATGATTTTGTGCACTTGCTTGTATCATGTTTGATGATACATGCCTTTTGGTTAAGTGTAAAGAATTAAACCTTGGTTAATGAAATGGTTAGGGTTTAATATTTCCTTATTCATTTATTCATTTATTTATTCTTTTGGAAAATAATAAGCATAATGAGAAAATGGTGGCTTTCTTTGTATGTATTATGAAGCTTCATGAAGACTTTGACCAAGTGACCATTTTGTCTCATGCTTAACCCTAACCATTCCATTCAACCATGATTAACTCTCTACACATTACCATGGTTAAATTATGATAAGTATTCTTATTATTTCTTTTTTGAAGTGAGGACTTATCATAATATTATCATCTTCTTCTTCTTCATCTTCAAAGAAGAAACCTTGACTTCATCAATGGTGGATTGATGAAACAAGTGAGAAATCCAATTCTAAAGTCTACCCACTTCCTATTTCTTCATCCTCTACCTCTTGCCAAGTAGTAGAGTGTGTTCTCTTCACAAGTTTCATGACTTGGTGAAGTGAGAGCTTGATCTTGCGATGTTTCGACGTAGATCATCTTCGGTATGGACATCGACGACCTAACTCGCCATTTCTCCGACGAAGCCGACGCTAGAGACCGGGAATTCATTTGGACAGCGAGGGGACTTCGTTGCGGAGCTATGGAGGTGGAGCACCGGATCTACAAAGGTTGTATTTCCGTATTCTTATAGTTAAGTGTTAACTAGTTTAATGTTTCGCCTAGATTTCTAGCCAACGATCCGTAGTCGGGTTTCTCGGCACCTAGATTTTTCGAAATTGGCATGGTTGATGCCTTGTGAGACCTCTTGAGAGTGCCTAGGAACCCTACACCATCAACCAAACATGTATTTATTTTTGAGATAGAGACCAGTGTTGTTATTCTTTCGACCTTAGAGTCGCGCGTTATATTTCTGTGGTTTTCTTGTGGTTTTGAGTTTCCTTTTGAGTTTTGATCCTCGCCCTTGGCGTTGTATATTATATTGCTTGTGTGGTCGTGACCGTCGATTGACGAAGAGCTAGCTCCCGCTTGGGGATGCCTTTTTATTGATTTCGTACACTATTCTTGTTGTATCCCGTTTGGGGGCCAGTATTTACAAAGGAGACTCTGCCGAAATTTTCAGGAAATATTTGATCTTTTTAAAAACGTATAATTCGGCTTATGCTATTAAAACTACTTGTTTTAAATTGGTTTTCCTTCACTCTATTACTATTCTTGGTTTGGATTTCTGGGTTTTCAGCTTACTTAGATTACGTACGTCTCGAGACGTTTCGTAGTTTAAGTGCCGGTCATGTTCCATCTTTTCGGGACATGACAGTAGCATAGGAAACTTCTTCCCTATCAAGAGTATGTTATCCACGTACTCTACGAGGATTACCACCATAATCTCTACTACCCTTTTGTTATATATACTAGGTTCATCTACCATTTTGATGAAGTCAAACTCTTTGACTAATCTCATCAAAACAGATGTTCCAACTCCGCGATGCCTGCTTTATCACATAAAACATCTTGCATACGTTTCTGCTGCTCCCACTGTCTACGAAGCCCTCTGGCTGTGTACTTATAGACGCTTTCTTCCAAATCATCATTTAGAAAAGCAGTCAAGACACCAAACCGCCAGATATCGTAGTCATGGTATGTAGCCGTAGCAAGTAGGATCTGGATGGACTTAAGCATAGCTACTTAGAAAAGGTTTCATTATAAGCCATAGCTGGTCAATGATGCAAACCATTAACAAGTCTAGCTTTGAAAGTCTTAACTTTTCCATGTACACCAAGTAATCTTCTCAAGATATACTTGCTCCTGATGGGAATTTAACCCTTCAGATATAGCAACCAAAGTCCATACTTTGTTGGTGTATAAGGATTCCATCTCAGATCGATAAACATCCAGCCATTCTTACAGAGTCCCACTCCTGATGGCCAGCTCAAAACTAGTTGGGTCATCATCTCATGATGCAATCCTCGCTCCCACTGTCATAGAGAAACCGAAGTATCTCTCAGGTGGGTGAGGAACCCTACTAGATCGGCGGAGAGGCTGAGGTTCGTTGTTTGCTATTGAATCCTTTGGTTCTACCAAATCATCAGCTGCAGTTTGTTTAGCTGGAACAGTTTCCAGTTCTACCTCATAACCAATAATTTCTTCACAAGAAATTCCTTTTCACAAAGGTGGCATGCTGGGTAACAAAACATTTTTGTTCCTCGGTTAGGTAGAAGATATTCCCTTGCGTATGCTTGGGATATCCAACAAACTTCCACAGAACTGATTTTGCCTCGAGCTTGTCCGAATTTTGCTTTTAGACATAGGCCGGACAACCCCAAATCTTAACTGACTTAAGAGATGGGCTCTTCCCTTTCCATATCATATATGAAGTGGTAGGCAACTGATTTGATCGGAACCCTATTCAATAGGTATGCAACTTCATAAGTGCATAACTCCCTAAAAGGAAATAGGAAACTCAGTAGTACTCATCATAGAGCACACCATATCACATAGGGTGTTATTGCTCCGCCCCGATATACCATTGTGCTATGGTGTATATGGAGGAGTAATGCTGAGAGAGAATCTCATTCTCCTTTAGAATATTCCAGGAATTCCGTGCTCAAGTATTCTCCTCCTTGATCACATCAAAGGACATAATACTTTTACCCGTATTTTGGTTCTCTACTTCTAATTTATATTCTATGAATATCTCAAAAGGTTCGGACTTGTGTTTCAACAGGAACATATGTCTGAATCTTGAGAGATTATCAGAGAATGTAATGAAGTACAAAGAACCAGTCCTCGCATGTGTAGACAGGGGACCTACATACATCAACATGTATCATCCCAAGAGTTTACTAACTCTTTCTCTGTTTCCATTAAACAGAGCTATGGTCATCTAATCTTTGTGACATGACTGGCAAGTTTTATAAGATGTAAATTCAAACTGATTTAAATATGCATCTAAATATAACTTCAGCCAAGCGGGTCGCATTGATATGACCTAGTCTACAATGCCTCAAGAAGGATTTGTTCATTTCTGAACTCTTCCTCTTGTGTGTGTTCTAAATACTAAGAACTGTGTTTTGATTTAGAACGTCAATGCTTTTAGATAACGTGCCTGAACCGATCAACTCTTGATATAAGAAATGTTCAAAACATTATCCAACAATACAAAATTATATCCTTCTTTACTAATAAAGAGACTGATATGATTTCGTATATCAGGTTCGGTATCTAATGACATTTGTTCAGAATCAATGTATTCATGTAATACAGGATGACAGTGACCAACAGACCTGGCTGCAACACTTGCACCGTTTTCTGCCTCGTGAAACTTATCACCCGTTCTCAGTTCTTTACCTTTCTGTAGCCCATGTAATAAATTACATATGCGGGATCCTGATCTGGTATCACATACCCAGGACGTAAAGGATACTGAGAAACAGTTCTCTGTAATGAACATACCCGAAGATGATGCATCAACATGCACTTTCTTCGTTTGGGCGGCACGGGAATTCTGGTAATCCCCAAATTCCTGCTCTGTCTTATAACAATTATAAGTTGGAGCGGGACCAATGTTCCCCAGCTCAGTATAATAAGCGGGTTCGGTCAATATATCCGTTTTATTATCTTGATTAAGCTGTGATGTGGTCGCTACCTGGAGAGAAAGAGAAGAAAACACTCTGCGTGCGCTCTTGCAAGATCAGATTGGTTATTATTTTATCTAATCAGGATGGCTCCCACTGTTTTTATCAAATCTTCCTTCAAACCCTAAAAGGAAAGACTAGCCGGGATTAATTACACGCTACAAGTTCGCCAATCTTTCAGCCAGGCCAGTGTCGGTACTTTGAGGGAGGTTCCCCGTGCTTTCGCACGGACCTAATTACAATAAACCTCGTTTTCCCAGAGGCGTAACCCCGTTGACACCTTTCTAGACACCTACTTGATCGGCTAATTGTAATGTGTATAACTCTCCCAGGAGTAACAATTACTCGCAGCGGGTATCGGGATCCAACTATCTCATAGAAGGTATGCAATCTCATTGCAAATTTCAACACTTAAAATTCCCGATAATATTTTGCCCCTAACCTCCTATGACCTTGACAAAGGCCAACAAACCATAGGATGCTAGTAAAGTTCAACCCGTCATTTCCTGATTGAATTAAACCCACTCGCACGACCATTGACAAAGGCCAACAAGGTCGCACGACTACCCTAACCCAATCTGCATCATATGCATAAGCAGATAAGCACCTGTTAGCTACCGCACACTACACCTTGACAAAGGCCAACAAACACAGCACGAATACTAACTACTACTTATCTGAAATGACGGAGGGCTACGAAAGGTTTTTCTGAAAACCTATTGCGTAATGAACTTGATATCGTTGTAGAATCAAATGATTTTAAAATGGAGTGTTTTTTAGGCTTTTCGAGTTTTGCTAAAGGGGTCACTCCTAGTGAAGGGATCGTCGGCCCTTTCCTCGTCGAATAAGGTGCTGGATATATCATATATATCACTGTGCAAAGCAAGAACTATAGGAGAAATCAAAAGACAAACCGTGGGTTGTAGCATCTGCCAGTTATTGCTGAAGGAGTCACTCTCGGTGAAGGGATCTCGGTCCTTTCCTTATCGAATAAGGTGCAGGATGTTCTACAAGGAACACCGCGATGCAAAGCAAGAACTGTAGCTACCTGTTATTGAAAATTCGATTCCACAACATCTTTAGGTTTCTTTTTCTTTCATTAATCATATTAATGAAGTCCCATCATTTAAATTACCTAAACATCACAGATAAATACGACGTACACTTATGCCATCCGCATTCGCCTCGATGTCCCCTCGTGCACCGTTAGGTTAGGTAACTAACGGCAGAGCGGGGCAGGGCTAGCGCCGGTGTAAAACATAAGTAACGCCTATATAATATATCATATATACTATATACAGTATTTATCACAGAACATCAAATGATCACATCACAGATATTGCAGCATTGGTGGTAGACGTTCTAAGTTAGAATACTCACTAGTTGTGGTGAGATGGTATCAATTGATCCTGGGGAGAATCACTGGAAAGGTTCCAGAGTGATAAGAGCGACTGAATGTCAGTCGCAGGCATTGTCTTTACCCTCAGTAAAGGGACGGTATGTTGGAAGAGTTCCAAGCTAGATACCGTGGCATACTAAACGATAAAGGCTGGATACATCGCTACTTAAGATGCTACCAAAGAGGCAGTCTGGATGTATATAAGTTCAAGAGATGAACTTAGTTCTTCCCATTGTGTGACAATAGAGTTGTGGCTTATGCCAAGGAATGCCCATCCCATCAGTGATCCAGACATATTCTAAGGCAGTGTCACATGATAGTCTGTAAGGTTCCTAGGCACACCCATGAGGTTCTACAACAGATCAAAGTTGCCAAAATCAAATTTTTTCTATGTGCCAAGTAACCCTAAGCAAGATCGTAACTAGAGGATAGGCGAAAATGATATAAGTTAACAACTTAACTAAGAGTCAACGGAAATACAACCTTTGTAGATCCGGTCCTCCACTTCCTTGGCCCCGTGATGACGTCCTTCCACTGCAACCATCGGAATCCTGAACTCTCGCGGTGGTTTCATCGGAGAAAAGATCGGGCTAGGTCGTTGACTTCGATGCCGAAGATGATCAACGTCGAGGCAACTCTAACTCGAGCTCCATCTTCACTAGCTCATGAAACTTGTGAAGAAAACACCCTATACTACATGGCAAGTGGTAGAGGATGAAGAAATAGGAAGTGGGTTCATTTTGGATTTGGATTTCTCACTTGATTTCATCACTTGAAATTTTTCTAGAAAGCTTTTCTTTTCTTCACTTGAAGAAGAAGATGAAGAAGAAGAAAAAGAATAATGAATTAATTCCAAAAAGAAAAATGAAGTGATGGTTACCATAATGCAACCATGGGTGAGGCTAACTCATGTAGAGAGCAAACCCTAGTTTAGGTAATGGTTAGGTTTAAAAGATAAAACAAAATGGTTACTTTATCAAAGCTTCATGAAGCTTCAACAAAAATACAAAGCAAGCCACCATTTCATTTTAACTAAAATGAATAAAGAAAATAAATAAATCAAATTAAAACCTTTCCATTAACCTAAAGATGGTTTAAATCAAGCATACACCCAAGTTTGCATGTATCATCAAATATGATACAAGCAAGTGCACAAAAATATATCATATATACAATGTGCACAATCAAGTGAGAAAATAATCTTAAGCGAACCACTACTAGTTAATGTAAAGTAATATATCAAATATATAATTATACATTAAATCATTAAATCAATACTTGATTTAATGATCCGGTCATATCGCATATAACCGACTAATATCTAGTGTATCAATGTATCGAATCAACACTTGATCCGGTAACCTGGCTATATCATATATAACCGTCCCATGATACATTTCGCGAGAATAGAATTCAGTATCACATACTGGTATTATTCTTGGTCCCGCACATATCTCATATGCGCTCCTATTTCGTTTCGCTTGAGCCAGGAAACCTCTGTGAAAGACTCTAAAGACTCGTCAATACGCCGGCAGCAGGTGATGATCATATCAATGTTGGAGATAGTGCCCTCAGATTCAATTATTCGATCACAGGCACGTGATTACAATGATTGATGGAGGACCTATCCCGATAGGACAGTCTTACTCATGATGATTGTATGCTATCTGGTTTATCTTTATCTTCGTGTACTGCTTTAGGTGACCTGACAAGTCGCTATTACACATTGATAGAACCTCTAGGATTCTTACTTGACCACCAGCAGTATGAGGGCGATCATATACGTGGGAGCTGGTAGTCTATAAGCACATCCTTAAATGGTCCCTAGTCGTGGGAGTTTCGAGATAGGGCATCGATACTCCAGAGTAGACTAGTGTGTACATTCGAGACCCCGACGAGGGGCGGTGGCCGGTCTCACAAGCCACTGGTGTCAGTTAGTTCACCTAAGATGTATACAGGTGCTCATTGGGTTATGAGTACACCGGACAGGACTCGCCGGGAACATGCTAGTTGGTCATATACCAGACGTCAGATAGCAGTTCCCTGGTGACATGTGTACAGGTTAGTTCATCGACCTGGGGATCGTCATTTGTCTCGTGTGAGTTCCCACTGTACTTTGATTACTATCCTACCACGGCTCAAAGGATTCGTGCAAACAGGTTTTAGTTGGGTACAGTCCCGAGCCACATGGAGGCAGTGAGCGCATCTTCAGGGGTTCGTCTCTCCCGGTATTGGGGGTGAGGTCGCGTTGCGTCTAGGAGAGCCATTACACGAAGCCCGCGGCCGAGGCAAAGAGATTTACTGGTAGGTATTCCAGTAGTATCTCAGGGTGTTCTGGGCTACACTCCGACACGACTTGTACCGCTTTTGGGGGTCTGACTTTTACCAACTCCCTAGGCCCGCCATGCGATGCTCATAGACGAATGGACCAGACTGTACGGATATTGCCACTGACAGGCTCAGTAGGGTTGTCAGGCTGAGTTCGCTTACAGACGTCCCTTTTAGTCAATACCTGGTAGCCCGTTACGTATTGGCTTATACCTCTGACGTGCTAGTGGTTAAATCCACAACCATGGTGTTGACGAGTCTTTAGAGTCCCCCTCATTCAGTTACTCAGCTTTCGGGCGAAAAGCTGTAGAGGCCGTATGGAGATATGGCAAGGTCCGATCAGATACGTGCGGTATTGCACGGATCAGGATCGGACAGTTTGTGGTGTAGAGGCCGTATGGAGATATGGCAAGGTCCGATCAGATACGTGCGGTATTGCACGGATCAGGATCGGACAGTTTGTACTATAGGCCGTATGGATATATGGCAGGGTTCGATCAGATACGTGCGGTATTGCACGGATCAGGATCGAACGGATATTACTAGCCGGCTTTGGTTTAAGCCGGATCCTAGTATAGTACAGTGTGAATTTTGTCTCATTGCATTTGTATTTCGGTCGAAATACAGATGCGGGTGTGTATACACAGTATCGGGGTTTTCCTGTAATTTATTACGGGACCGGTTTTTTGGAGTTGCCTGTTTGCTTTCCGTTTCGGCCAATTTCCTTTGTTTCGTTCATTGGCCGAAGTTTGGTGGAGGAGGGTTTATTTGCATTTGTGCAAATAAGCAATTTGGAAGGGGGTCTTTGCATATTCTTGTGTCATGATGGTTGCACCCTCCATTGACCTTGACTTCTTGACTTCTTCATGATGGCTTGACTTTTTGAAGTCATCATGCTTGATGATGGGTTATGATATAGTGGTTGAGTGTTGGATTTTGTGGTGAATAATTTCTTTTGATGATCACATATTTTTCCCTCTTGCATGATGGCCTCACTTGACTTTTCCACTCTCATTCTCACTCTCTCCATTTATGCATGGCCGGCCAAGTTAGAGGAGGGGCTGCCCATTTGTTCATGTGTGGGTTTTTATTCATTTGGCTCTTGAAAAATTCCCACAAGTTCCATCTCCAAATTCCATAGTTCATCCCTCCACCAAAGGCAACTCCATGAATCCCAAAGTGAGACATGAGCACTACACATTCTACAGCAAACCTTGGGCACGTCGACTAGCCAGCTTCGTGCCCGAGTTGCCTCGGCATTGAGGTGGGAGCCCGTAAAAGATGCAGACGATGTGGTGCCCTTCCGGCAAGGAGGCGACGACCGGAGTTTCCGCGGGAGATCGGGATGATGACGCGAAGACCGGAGGACTCGGATCAGTCGGTAAATCTCTATTCCCTATCTTGTAGTTAGCTAGGACTAGTTAATGGCTCGATCCGGGTTTTAGTGCGCGGTGGTGCCGGTTTGCTAAGTTCGCAAAATTAAAGTTTATCACCGCTTCCGCTTTTTGGCCTCGGGATGGAGGCCGGGGCGCCGCCGTGCACTTACAGTGGTATCAGAGCCTTGCCATTAACATAGTCTAGCTTTGTCTAATGTGTTTTACAATTCCGATCGAACAAATGTTCCGAAAACCCAATTTCACACACATCATTTTTCTGTCGAAATTTTTTGGAGTCCAAAATTTTTTCAGGTTGTAGAAAAGTGATGTACTGGAAGTTCTAAGACTACTGGAGAAATTCGACAAATTGATCATTCAAGGGGAGCGCGGAACCGCGGCCAAACCCCACTTTGGGCCGCAGTTCCGCCGCAGTATGGAATGTTCAATTGGTCAAACTTTTCAGTGGGCTTCTGGGGTGTTTTTAGGGGTTTTGGAATATTAATTTTGGGCCCAGAATTTCTTGATGTGCTACAGTAGTACTTGGGGGCCCACTTGGTAAATTTGATCGATCGGATATTTTAAACACATTAGTTCACAGTATTTACATTATATCTGCGACCGTGAATGTCACTTGATCGGTAAATCCAGTCTAACTGCTATAGCCCGGTTAGACGGATTTGCGAACGTGATTTTCATGTTGATGTTCTATATATTGCTGTGATGTTGCGGATTGGTCGTGGGGGATAGCCTGGATGCAATGCTAGTACAGTTGTGGTTGTATTATGTACATTTGATATTGCGGGGCGAGCGTCCGACATGTGGACTGCCGTCACTGCCTGATTGTATTATTATTTTAGGGCACGGCCAGGTTGCGGTCGATGCACCCGTTGTATGTATATTTTACTTTCTGTACTAGGATTACCCCGCGGAGGAGTGCACGGATAGCCGGGTTCTAGAGGGCAACAAGCCCGCATCTCATGGCATTGAGATGGAGGGGGCTTCACTCTGGAATTGGCGGGCTATTCGCCGCACTCGTAAGGGGTACAGGTTGACCAAGGAGGGGTGCCCAAGTTACCGGATTCCGTGAAGTGCTGGGTGGTCCATTCACGGTACTGAAAGGGGCTGCCTCGCTTCAGGTTTTGGTGGGTGACTTTCCGCGCCCGTAGGGGTCTAGGATTTCATTGCACAGGCTATCCACACGACCAGGGGAACGTCGGGTTTCAGTAGTGGCTCTGTGAAACCCGGGGATCCCAGATATTTGTATTGTTCTGTGATGCTGTACATTTCTGTGATGTTACATTTCTTATCATGCCTTGAGCGAAATATAATATATTGGTATATATATTAGTAGATGTTGTATATGTTTTACATCCGCGCTAGTCCAGTCCCCGCTCTGTCGTTAGTTAGCTAACCTAACGGGTAATGACGGGACCCAGTGGCGAATGCGGTTGGCATATACGTACATCAGTATATTTTCGTTCTTTGTGGTGTGATCAATTGATGGAACTGCGTTGATTCGGATCAATGCAAGTTAAAAATAAACCTATTCTGATGTTGTTGGAACACGTTTCAAAAAGCTGTTATTGCAAGGACGTTCTCTTTTGTTTTGCATCGTGGTATTCAGTTTGAATATCCTGCTCTTCAGTCGACGAGGCAAGGGCCGAGATCCCTTCACCGGGAGTGACCCCTTGGACAAAAAGTTTGCGTCAGGGCAATGACTTCACTATAGCCGATTACTTTTGCTTTGCACCGTGGTATTCAGTTGGAATATCCTGCACATCATTCTACGGGGAAAGAGCCGAGATCCCTTCACCGGGAGTGACCTCTTTAGCAAAGGTTTTTCGTCACTATATTTTTAAAAGCTATCCGTTCCTTCAACGATATCAAGTTCACTACGTTAAAGGTTTTCGCCAGAAACCATTCGTAGCCCTCCGTCGTTTCAAATGGGTAGCACGTAGTATTCATGCTATGTTTGTTGGCCTTCGTCAAGGCATAGTGTATGGTAGCTGCTTGTTACCTTTCTGCTGCATAGATAGATGCGTTGGTTTGGGACAGTCGTATAGCCTTGTTGGCCTTCGTCAAGGTCTTGTACGGGTGGGTTCAAATTAACCTGGACAATGACGGGTAGAACTTGACATGTGACTTATGATTTGTTGGCCTTCGTCAAGGTCATAAGAGCATGGGGCAAAAATCATATCGGGAGTTTCTAAAGAAACTGAAACTTGCCAGATATGCGCATACCTTCTGGAGTGTGACACCGTGAGCGGATTCCGTCACGTTATCATGCGATGATAGTTGGATCCCGATTCCCACTGATGAGTTAGTTTACTCCTCGGGTGACCCCGACTAGTTCTTCTTTCAGGTTTGGAGGAGAATTTGACGGTACAGTGGGAGGTTTCCAGATTAGATAAATTGGTAACCATTCTGATCTAGGTTAGAGTGCACGCTGAGTGTTTATTTTCTCTCTTTCTTTGGAAGCGACCATTGACCCGACCCTAAGACTATGACTCAGTGACCAAGTTGACCGAACCTTCTTAAACACTGGCTTTTGGATTGTCAGAGTTGCAAACCTCATTGCTACTCCTACTTTTACCCTTTCTCCAGGACACCCCGTATTACTACGAACGTCCACTTCCATTGGACAAAACCATCGTATGGTTAGATACGAACTCGAAGGAATTTATTCGAGGATGGTTTCCGGTTCTGGAGAAAACGGATAGGACTATTCAGTTGTCTTTTCCTTTTACCTTCTCTCAGGTTGCGAGTACTCCTTGGTTTAGGAGTAGTACACCTATTACGCAAATTGGATAGTCTTCTTCCAAACCTTAGGCTGGTGCTGACCGGTAGGGAATGAAGAAAACCAATTAGCCTAACGATGGTGTACAGAAGGTATTGAGTTAAGGCAAAGCAAGGGATTAGTAAGAGGGCAAAGTAAATTGCGACTGCTATTCACTACCAAACCAAGTATTCCTTCGCCAATCCTAAATCACCTTTGTATTTCTCCAGGACACTCCGTATCACTACGAAGATCCACAGTTTATTGGATACTCCATCGTATGGTTATATACGAACTCGAAAGGAACTTGTTCCAGTTTGGGGATGGATTCTGGTTCAGGAGAAATAGGAATAAGATTTATTCAGGTGTCTTTTATCTTCACCTTCTCTCGCATTGCGAGTGTTCCTAGGATTAGGACAGTACACCCATTATGCTTATTGGATAGTCTTCTTCCAAACCATAGGCTGGTGCCGAACGGTAGGGAAGGAAGAAAACCATTTGGCCGAAAGGGGTGTGCAGAAGGAAATGACTAAAGACATATGAAGGGATTTGGAGAGGTCGCAAGGAATTACACGGTTACAGTTGTGAATCTGGATAATGGAAGAGGCATTACTAAAAATACCAGAATACCCCTACGAAACATTTCAATGTTTCAGTTTCACTGTGTACTGTTAAAGGAAAACTGATTTCCCAGTTAGACACTTGCTCCAGGATATGTATTTACCAAGTATGATTCTCACATCTGTATAGTTTTATAGATGATGAGTGGGAGTAAGTTATTGGGAATTAGGTGATCATCCTCATTATATCGGGATTCGTTGTAATCGTTGATATTTGAGGAAATCACCTGGGCTGTTTGCCGGTCGGCAAATATTTGGTTTTGAATATCCGTTGTTATGCACCAATTTCAAATCGATATATCTGTACGTCTATTTTCATAGAGTGAGATATACCCTTTTGAAATTATGTCCATGACATTTACCTATATCAGTAGATGGTTAGGTAAGGAGCATTGAACAGCGGTGTAATTCTTCATAACCAAAGGTACAGTTTTCAACTTACGACACACAGTAAATGAGTTATTAGACTCAAGGGACTTATGCAGAGTATTGTATGTTGTCCAGGGTCCATCAAGACAGAGGGGTTGGTCCTCGTACTATATTCGGTTTACTTATGACTTCTCTAGTTTTTAGACAGGTGTTTCGTGGAAACACAGGGTCCGAATTTTTGAGAAGTTATTGGTATTTGAATAAAGTAGAGAACCAGGTATCGCAAGTATCGGGATTCTTCAAAGTGATCGAAGATGTAGATACTTGAGTATGGTATTCAGTTGATAGTAATGATTAAGAGACCTTGCTTCTCTTTCAGGTTACTCATAATTGGAAGCATTCCTAAGTTGAGTAACGCTGATCGGCCTTCTTCCATTTAGTTGACATGCACTGGAGACAGCTGCATGATTTGAATCTGGTTCAATTAAATCAGTGCCTCTGGTTCTATATTGGATATAGAACAGTTCATATCTTAACGTTGTTAAGGTACGGGGAGTTGTCCAGCTTATGATTAAAACCAGACTCTGGATAACTCAAGGCACGTTTCTGTAATGGTTGTTTGTGGGTTGACCCAGGCTATGACGAGGGTTGATTTTCTACCATCTGGAAGATCAATAGCGATATTGTTCTAGACTCGCCACAGTTTTATTAAAAATGGATTTTTTTCAGAAAACAGTAGTGGGAGTATGGTAGAACTGGAAGTGATTCCAGAACCACAAACGATTACTGAAGATTTGATAGGAACCTAAAGATTCAATCTGGCCTGACATTCCATTTGGCCACTCCGCAGATAAGGTGGGTAACTTCAGGCACCCGAGAGGTACTCCGGTAGCCTCAAGGAAGGTGACAGGGAAGTTCTTGTTTACCTACACTTTCCATTGCTGCTGTTCCAGGCTGCGAGACCCGGCAGGAGGATGAGTATAGCGTCTTTCTGAACTGGCTTCAGAAGTGTACGTGTATATGACTCTGCCAGAGGGTTGTCCTAGTCATTGGGAGCAGCGGAAGCATTGGTGGAAAGGTAGCTTATGTCTATTTATAGACTAAAGCAGATATAGCGGAGATAGATCATCAATTTCTGATGTGACAGTCATAGGTTTGACTTCATCAGAATTGGGGATGGATCTGTTGAAAAGGTAGTAGGGTGTGATGTCCTGTTATTTGGAAGACATACACAAAGTAAGAAGTGACATTCCTATACTACAATCGGTTATACTTTGGTCGTCACACAGTAGTTTCTCTACATGGGACTTGGACATTATATCAGACATACTGGTTACTAGATCTATGGTTTTAGATATAGATTTGGGTGGTTTCCCAATTAAGGGTACTTAGACAGCGTTCTAAGAGTATTTAGAATGGACGACTCCTGGCAAGGTAGTGTACCTGCAGGTGATGGAGTCACCCTCTTTAAAGGTGTCTTACAGACTAAAGTAGAGAGGGATTTGCATGATTGAAAGATCACTTGCTTAGGCAATTGAGTCAATCATGAGATGTCAAGTACCACACCAGATGTTGTTCTTGCACTAGATGCAATAAGTTGACATTGATCCAATCCTGGAGAAACAGTCGGAAGCAGTTTTAGAACATAAGTGGATGTTTTAGGGATATGATAACGACAGCCTCATTCGGGAGACAGTTATCATTCCAGGCTTCCAAGGTGACATGGACGACAAGGAGGTTGTCAGAGTTATAGTTTTCCCTCTGACGAGGGGCAGTATTTTGGATAGGTGATCCAAGGCAATACTGAGGGAGGCATGGCGCAGGATACTGATTAAGTTCAGTTGACGATACAGTCTAAGAAGTTTGGATTTGGAGTTCATTTATGAGCTAGGTCCCATCAGACATCCAGACACATTCTAAGACAGGTATTGCTCATTTCCGGAGATGGGTTTCTCCGCGAACTTGAGATATAGAGAGACATAGAAAGAGACATCAAGGCGGATCCACTCACTAAGGCTATTCCTCGAACGCAGTAGTTTCGCAAGCGATCTTTGTGAGACTGACTCGTAGAGGAGTTGGGTGTTCGGTATCACACGTGCTGTGAATATGCGACATCGCAATAATTAGCCTTGAGTGCAAGTGGGAGATTGTTGGAGATAGTGCCCTCAGATTCAATTATTCGATCACAGGCACGTGATTACAATGATTGATGGAGGACCTATCCCGATAGGACAGTCTTACTCATGATGATGGTATGCTATCTGGTTTACCTTTATCATTGTGTACTGCTTTAGGTGACCTGACAAGTCGTATTACACGTTGATAGAGCCCCTAGGATTCTTGCTTGACCACCAGCAGTATGAGGGCGATCATATACGTGGGAGCTGGTAGTCTATAAGAACATCCTTAAATGGTCCCTAGTCGTGGGAGTTTCGAGATAGGGCATCGATACTCCAGAGTAGACTAGTGTGTACATTCGAGACCCCGACGAGGGGCGGTGGCCGGTCTCACAAGCCACTGGTGTCAGTTCGTTCACCTAAGATGTATACAGGTGCTCATTGGGTTATGAGTACACCGGACAGGACTAGCCGGGAACATACTAGTTGGTCATATACCAGACGTCAGATGGCAGTTCCCTGGTGACATGTGTACAGGTTAGTTCATCGACCTGGGGATCGTCATTTGTCTCGTGTGAGTTCCCACTGTACTTTGATTACTACCCTACCACGGCTCAAAGGAGTCGTGCAAACAGGTTTTAGTTGGGTACAGTCCCGAGCCACATGGAGGCAGTAAGCGCATCTTCAGGGGTTCGTCTCTCCCGGTATTGGGGGTGAGGTCGCGCTGTGTCTAGGAGAGCCATTACACGAAGCACTCGGCCGAGGCAAAGAGATTTACTGGTAGGTATTCCAGTAGTATCTCAGGGTGTTCTGGGCTACACTCCGACACGACTTGTACCGCTTTTGGGGGTCTGACTTTTACCAACTCCCTAGGCGCGCCATGCGATGCTCATAGACGAACGGACCGGACTGTACGGATATTGTCACTGACAGGCTCAGTAGGGTTGTCAGGCTGAGTTCGCTCACAGACGTCCCTTTTAGTCAATACCTGGTAGCCCGTTACGTATTGGCTTATACCTCTGACGTGCTAGTGGTTAAATCCACAACCATGGTGTTGACGAGTCTTTAGAGTCCCCCACATTCAGTTACTCAGCTTTCGGGCGAAAAGCTGTAGAGCCGTATGGAGATATGGCAAGGTCCGATCAGATACGTGCGGTATTGCACGGATCAGGATCGGACAGTTTGTGCTGTAGAGGCCGTATGGAGATATGGCAAGGTCCGATCAGATACGTGCGGTATTGCACGGATCAGGATCGGACAGTTTGTACTATAGGCCGTATGGATATATGGCAGGGTTCGACCAGATACGTGCGGTATTGCACGGATCAGGATCGAACTGATATTACTTGCCGGCTTTGGTTTAAGCCGGATCCTAGTATAGTACAGTGTGATTTTTGTCTCATTGCATTTGTATTTCGGTCGAAATACAGATGCGGGTGTGTATACACAGTATCGGGGTTTTCCTGTAATTTATTACGGGACCAGTTTTCTGGAGTTGCTTGTTTGCTTTCCGTTTCGGCCAATTTCCTTTGTATCGTTCATTGGCCGAAGTTTGGTGGAGGAGGGCTTATTTGCATTTGTGCAAATAAGCAATTTGGAAGGGGGTCTTTGCATATTCTTGTGTCATGATGGTTGCACCCTCCATTGATCTTGACTTCTTGACTTCTTCATGATGGCTTGACTTTTTGAAGTCATCATGCTTGATGATGGGTTATGATATAGTGGTTGAGTGTTGGATTTTGTGGTGAATAATTTCTTTTGATGATCACATATTTTTCCCACTTGCATGATGGCCTCACTTGACTTTTCCACTCTCATTCTCACTCTCTCCATTTATGCATGGCTGGCCAAGTTAGAGGAGGGGCTGCCCATTTGTTCATGTGTGGGTTTTTGTTCATTTCACTCTTGAAAAATTCCCACAAGTTCCATCTCCAAATTCCATAGTTCATCCCTCCACCAAAGGCAACTCCATGAATCCCAAAGTGAGACATGAGCACTACACATTCTACAGCAAACCTTGGGCACGTCGACTAGCCAGCTTCGTGCCCGAGTTGCCTCGGCATTGAGGTGGGAGCCCGTAAAAGATGCAGACGATGTGGTTCCCTTCCGGCAAGGAGGCGACGACCGGAGTTTCCGCGGGAGATCGGGACGATGACAAGAAGACCGGAGGACTCGGATCAGTCGGTATATCTCTATTCCCTATCTTGTAGTTAGCTAGGACTAGTTAATGGTTCGATCCGGGTTTTAGTGCGCGGTGGTGCCGGTTTGCTAAGTTCGCAAAATTAAAGTTTATCACCGCTTCCGCTTTTTGGCCTCGGGATGGAGGCCGGGGAGCCGCCGTGCACTTACAATCAAACACCTACAAGCCGCAAGCGGTCTTCTAAACGTAACGGCTACCCGGGTATTGAGCGATCAGAAGATCAAAGAGCAAGCCCGCTCACACTCCTGTGAATCCAACCAGTAACACTTACCGTACAGTCTGGTCTGTTCGTCTGATATGTCGCATATCTTGCCTAGGGGTGGTAAACGTCAGACCCCAGTAGCTCGATAAGTCGTGTCGATATGAGGTCTTTAACAGTTCGAGAAACTACTGGTAACACTTACCAGTAAATCTCATCAACCCTGGCCAGGGATTTCCGGTTATAGCCAATCGAACACAGCGCAACATCAACTCCCTATACCGGGAGAGACGAATCCCCTCCTATCGCTCATTGCCTCCATGTGATTCGGGATTGTACCCAAAAACCACCATGTTGCACGCCCTCTTGGACGTGGTAAGGTGGAAATCAAAGCACAGTGGGAATCACACAAGGCTCTATGACGATCTCGGGTCTAAAGACTAACCTGTACCAGTGTCACCAGAGAACTGCCATCTGACGTGAGGTATAATACCATCTGGGAGTACTCGGCGAGTCCGTCCAGAGTACCCAGTCTCTACTGAGCAACCGTATATCATCTCTGATGTCAAACACCAATGGATATGGGATCATCCATCGCCCATCTGTATGGGTCGAGAAGGTATACGCTAGTCTACTCTGGTATATCAATGCCCTGTCTCGATATACCCACGACTAGGGACCTTGAAGGATGTACTTATGGACTACCATGTCCCCACTAGTATGATCCGCATCACAGTCCAGGTAGTCAAGTACACATCCTAAGGGCTTTACCAACATGTAAGAGAGAGACAATCAGTGTACACGTTACGGTAAATTGCAACTAGATAGCATACTATCATGTCGAGCAAGAAAGTCCTCCCTATATATGTCCCAGCATCCACTACAATATACATCCTATGTATAGTAATGGCCTCTAGGGCATACATATAACTAACAATCTCCCACTTGCACTAGGGCCATCTGATAGCAGTGGTTGCAGTATCTCATACTCAACCATCCCATAAAAGTCTCCCTCTGGGAAAAGGCCTTTGTGAGTGGATCCGTCGTGTTGTCCTCTGAGTCTTCTCTACTAACCTCGATCCCCTAGAGATCAACCATCTCCACGATCAGGTGACACAGCCTTAGAATATGTCTGGATCACTGATGGGACGGGCGTTCCTTGGCATAAGCCACAACTCCATTGTCACACAATGGGAGGAACTAAGTTCATCTCATGAACTAATATACATCCAGACTGCCTCTTTGGTAGCATCTTAAGTAGCGATGTATCCATCCTTTATCGTCTAGTTTGCTGCGGTATCTAGTTTGGAACTCTTCCAATGTACCGTCCCTTTACTGAGGGTAAAGACAATGCCTGTGACTGACATTCAGTCGTCCTTATCACCATGGAATCTTTCCAGTGATTCTCCCCAGGATCAATTGATACCATCTCACTACAACTAGTGAGTGTCCTAATATCCAATTAGATCTATCTCATAGATCCAAAACACAGGATTTAGTAGGTATTACTTTGATCCTATATGGAGAATCCTTGTGATAAGCGGAGATTGACCGAGCGTAGCATAGGAAACTCCTTCCCCATCAAGAGTATGTCATCCACGTACTCTACGAGGATCACCACCATACTCCCTACTACCTTTTTGTATATACAAGGTTCATCTACCATTTTGATGAAGTCAAACTCTTTGACTAACACATCAAAACAGATGTTCCAACTCCGCGATGCCTGCTTTATCACATAAAACATCTTGCTCACGTTTCCGCTGCTCCCACTGTCTACGAAGCCCTCTGGCTGTGTACTTATAGACGCACTTTTCTAAAATATCATTTAGAAAAGCAGTCATGACACCCAACCGCCAGATATCGTAGTCATGGTATGTAGCCGTGGCAAGTAGGATCTGGATGGACTTAAGCATAGCTACTTGAAAAGGTTTCATCATTATCCACGCCTGGTCGATGACGAAAACCTTTAACAAGTCTAGCTTTGAAAGTCTCAACTTTTCCATGTACACCAAGTAATCTTCTTAAGATATACTTGCTCCTGATGGGGATTTAACCCTTCAGATATAGCAACCAAAGTCCATACTTTGTTGGTGTATAAGGATTCCATCTCAGATCGATAAACATCCAGCCATTCTTATAGAGTCCCACTCCTGATGGCCAGCTCGAAACTAGTTGGGCCATCATCTCATGATGCAATCCTCGCTCCCACTGTCATAGAGAAACCAAAGTATCTCTCAGGTAGGTGAGGAACCCTACTAGATCGGCGGAGAGGCTGAGGTTCGTTAGAATCTATTGAATCCTTTGGTTCTACCAAATCATCAGCTGCAGTTTGTATAGCTGGAACCTTTCCAGTTCTACATAACTGACCTTGCCTCGAGATTGTCCGGATTTTTCTTTTTAGACATAAGCCGGACAACCCAAATCTCAAAAAACTTAGGATATGGTCTCTTCCCTTTCCATATCACATATGAAGCGGTAGGCAACTGTTTTGATTTGAACCCTATTCAATAGGTATGCAACTTCATAAGTGCATAACTCCCTAAAAGGAAATAGGAAAATCAGTAGTACTCATCATAGAGCACACCATATCACATAGGGTGCTATTGCCCCGCCCCGATATACCATCGTGCTATGGTGTATACAAAAGAGTAATGCTGAGAGAGAATCTCATTCTCCTGTAGAATAATCCAGGAATTCCGTGCTCAAGTATTCTCCTCCTTGATCACATCAAAGGACATAATACTTATACCCGTATATTGGTTCTCTACTTCTAACTTATATTCTGTGAATATCTCAAAAATTTCGGACTTGTGTTTCAACAAGAACATATGTCTGAATCTTAAGAGATTATCAGAGAATGTAATGAAGTACAAAGAACCGGTCCTGGCATGTGTAGACAGGGGACCTTCATACATCAACATGTATCAATCCCAAGAGTTCACTAACTCTTTCTCTGTTTCCAATAAACAGAGCTATGGTCATCTAAGATTTGTGACATGACTGGCAAGTTTCATAAGATGTAAATTCAAACTGATTTAAATATGCATCTAAATGTAACTTCAGCTAGTCGGGTCGCATTGATATGACCTAGTCTACAATACCTCAAGAAGTATTCGTTCATTTCTGAACTCTTCCTCTTGTGTGTGTTCTATATACTAGGAACTGTAGTTTGATTTAGAACGTCAATGCTTTTAGACAACGTGCCTGAACCGATCAACTATTGATATAGGAAATGTTCAAAAACATTATCCAACAATACAAAATTGTATCCTTATTTATAGAATAAAGAGATTGATATGATTTTGTATATCAGGTTCGGTATCTAATAACATTTGTTCAGAATCAATGTATTCTGGTAATACAGGGTGACAGTGACCAACAGACCTGGCTGCAACACTTGTACCGTTTTCAGCCTCATGAAACTTATCACCCGTTCTCAGTTCTCTACCTATCTGTAGCCCTATGTAACAGATTACATATCTGGGATCCTGATCCGGTATCAAATACCCAGGACGTAGAGGATACAGAGAAATAGTTCTTTGTAATGAACACACCCGAAGGTGATGCATCATATGCAGTTTCTTCGTTTGGGCGGCAGGGGAATCCTGGTATTCCCCAATTTCCTGCTCTGTCTTATAACAATTATAAGTTGGAGCGGGACCAACGTTCCCCAGCTCAGTATAACAAGCGGGTTTGGTCAATATATCCGTTTTATAATCTTGATTAAGGCGTGACATGGTCGTTACCTGGAGAGAGAGAGAAGAAAACACTCTGCGTGCGGTCTTGCAAGATCAAATTGATTATTATTTTATCTAATCAGGATGGCTCCCACTGTTTTTATCAAATCTTCCTTCAAACCCTAAAAGGAAAGACTAGCCGGGATTAATTACATGCTACAAGTTCGCCAATCTTTCAGCCAGGCCAGTGTCGGTACTTTGGGAGAGGTTCCCCGTGCTTTCGCACGGAACTAATTACAGTAAACCTCATTTTCCCAGAGGCGTAACCCCGTTGACACCTTTCTAGACACATACTTGATTGGCTAATTGTAATGTGTAAAACTCTTCCAGGAGTAACAATTACTCGCAGTGGGTATCGGGATCCAACTATCTCATAGAAGGTATGTAATCTCATTGCAAATTTCAACACTTGAAATTCCCGATAATTTTGCCCCTAACGTGTTATGACCTTGACGAAAGCCAACAAACCATAGCCCGCTAGTCAAGTTCAACCCGTCATTTCTTGATTGAATTAAACCCACCCGCACGACCCTTGACGAAAGCCAACAAAGCCGCACGACTATCCTAATCCAATCGCATCATATGCAGCAGATAAGCAGCATATAGCTACCGCACACTACACCTTGACGAAAGCCAACAAATGTAGCACGAATACTATATACAACTTATCTGAAATGACGGAGGGCTACGACAGGTTTTTAAGAAAACCTATTGCGTAATGAACTTGATATCGTTGTAGAATCAAATGATTTTAAATTGGAGTGTTTTTGAGGCTTTTCTAGTTTTGCTAAAGGGGTCACTCCTGGTGAAGGGATCGTCGGCCCTTTCCTCATCGAATAAGGTGCAGGATATATCATATATACCTCTGTGCAAAGCAAGGACCATAGGAGCAATCAAAAGACAAACCGAGGGTTGTAGCATCTGCCAGTTATTTCTAAAGGAGTCACTCCCGGTGAAGGGATCTCGGTCCTTTCCTTATCGAATAAGGTGCAGGATGTTCTACAAGGAACACCGCGATGCAAAGCAAGAACTGTAGCTACCTGTTTTTGAAAATTCGATTCCACAACATATTTTAGGTTTCTTTTATTTCATTAATCATATTAATGAACTCCCATCATTTAAATCACCTAAATATCACAGATAAATAGGACGTACACTTATGCCATCCGCATTCGCCTCGATGTCCCTTCGTGCACCGTTAGGTTAGGTAACTAACGGCAGAGCGGGGGCAGGGCTAGCGCGGGTGTAAAACATAAGTAACGTCGATTTAATATATCATATATACTATATACAGTATTTATCACAGAACATCAAATGATCACATCACAGATATCGCAGCAGAAGAATCATATGAAATATTGGATATACTAGGACGTCCGTGTTTTCAATACGAGCCTGTATAAAACACGGATTCCACGGTCGCGATGAATAGCCTAACCCATACCCCTAGACCCCTACGAGAGCGGCAAGCAACCCTACCAATTCTAGATTTAGGAGACCCGGACTCGACTCCTCGAGTTGGTCTCCCACTGGACTCCAGAACCCAGTTACTTGTGCTCTCCTCCTTAGGTCTATCCTAGTGCGGAAAAGTAAATAATATACAAATGGTGACAACTTCCGCAACCTGGAAGTGCCCCAATAAAAAAATATTACATACAGTGGATTTTTCCATATTAAAAATATCCATAAAATTCAGCAGGGAATTGTATGAGTTACTGTGAAGCACGTGACCCTAACTTGACTAAAGCGCCGCGGAACCGCGGCCCCACCCCTGCTTGTGTGGCGGTTCTTTTTAGGATATTTTTAATTACTGCTCAAGAGTTGAGTTTTCTGGGTTGTATTGGGAGTTCGACGATTCGATCGGAATCTTTAACTTTGTCTGTGTTTTTCCGGATAATTTAGGATATGTTAAAAAGTTCGACTGGATATAAATACCCACTTTTTCCCCTGCTGGAAAATTTCCAAGTGTTGGATTTTTCCGTAGTTTGAAAACGTTCTAAGTAGTGCAAGTAACGCGATGGACCCTCTAGAAGACAACAAACCTTAACTCGATTATGTGAGCGTCTTGAACTGCCCTTTGAACCTTAGGGTTTGGGGCAGTACAGCGTGTCACATGTGAGGCGTTGGCTTGACCCTTCTACGGCTGGACCGTTGGTACTGTGGCATGAAGTGGATGTTTTTAAACTTATTTCATGTGTTGAGCTGTTTCGGGAGAACTTGGGTGTTTCATTGTTCGATCGGAAAGTTTAACATTTTCTATTTATCTGGAATTTGATACAATATTTGGAATCCAGAAGTAGTTATGAGATAACTGATTTGAATGTTATAAACATAGCACTTTAGTCTCACTTGATCGGTTGCCACGGAATTTTGATGCGATCAAAAGTTCATCGCAATCACGTAGCGTACGCGGATACTCGCCGGGTAAACTTAATAGACATCCATACCCCATAGCCCCGACCAAGTGACTGTAGGAGAACCCCGTGGCCGAAAGCATCCGTTCGGGTGCTCGCGGTAGCGGTGTTCCTCCTTGGTGCACTTCGTCGACGGTATCGGGGGTGCGGCCGTCTACTAAAGTTTGCGACGAGCATTCGATCAGATTACCGGGAATCTTATTGAATTGCCCGACTAGATACTGAAAACAGTTTTCGATATTGAGACTAAAATGCGGGGTTTATAATTGTTAGGCATGTGATGTCTAAGGAATTCATTTGATTAGGCATGCGATGTCTAAGGAGATTGCGGATTCCAACTGTTGTAGTTTTACACTTTCTTTTCTGTGACCGTAAGTGTAATATGTGATATCGCCGGTTTCGTTGCTATATGTCAACGACAATTGGGATGCGCATATTTACTTACGTTGATGACATGTGATGTTATGTGTTGCTGGATATGTTATATTGGATCGTCGCGTTTTGAATAGCCGGGGGTTTTTATGTGAGATGAGTGTTTTTCATTTTCATTCATGTAAAATTAACTTGTATGTAATATTCTTTTATTGGGGCACTTCCAGTTAGCGGAAGATGTCACCATTTGTATATTATTTACTTTTCCGCACTAGGTTAGACCCAAGGAGGAGAGCACAAGCAACCGGGTTCTGGAGTCCAGTGGGAGACCAACTCGAGGAGTCGAGTCCGGGTCTCCTAACTCTAGAATTGGTAGGGTTGCTTGCCGCTCTCGTAGGGGTCTAGGGGTGTGGGTTTGGCTATTCATCGCGAACGTGGAATCCGTGTTTTATACAGGCTCGTATTCAAAACACGGACGTCCTAGTATATCCAATATTTCATATGATTCTTCTCCTGCGATATCTGTGATGTGATCATTTGATGTTCTGTGATAAATACTGTATATAGTATATATGATATATTATATAGAGGTTACTTATGTTTTACACCCGCGCTAGCCCTGCCCCGCTCTGCCGTTAGTTACCTAACCTAACGGTGCACGAGGGGACATCGAGGCGAATGCGGATGGCATAAGTGTACGTCGTATTTATCTGTGATGTTTAGGTAACTTAAATGATGGGACTTCATTAATATGATTAATGAAAGAAAAAGAAACCTAAAGATGTTGTGGAATCGAATTTTCAAAAACAGGTAGCTACAGTTCTTGCTTTGCATCGCGGTGTTCCTTGTTGAACATCCTGCACCTTATTCGATAAGGAAAGGACCGAGATCCCTTCGCCGGGAGTGATTCCTTTAGCAATAACTGGCAGATACTACAACCCTCGGTTTGTCTTTTGATTGCTTCCCTAGTTCTTGCTTTGCACAGTGATGTATATGATATATCCTGCACCTCATTCGACGAGGAAAGGGCCGACGATCCCTTCACCGGGAGTGACCCCTTTAGCAAAACTAGAAAAGCCTAAAAAACACTCCATTTTAAAATTCATTCGATCCTGCAACGATATCAAGTTCATTACGCAATAGGTTTTCAGAAAAACCTGTCGTAGCCCTCCGTCATTTCAGATAAGTCCTGCTTAGTATTCGTGCTGCGTTTGTTGACCTTGTCAAGGCGCAGTGTGCGGTAGCTAACCAGTATTTATCTGCTTATGCATATGATGCAGATTGTTTTAGGGTAGTCGTACGGCCTTGTTGACCTTGTCAAGGGTCGTGCGGGTGGGTTTGATTCAATCAAGAAATGACGGGTAGAACTTGACTTAGGGTCTATGGTTTGTTGACCTTGTCAAGGTCATAGATCGTTCGGGGCAAAATTATCGGGAATTTCAAGTGTTGAAATTTGCAATGAGATTTCATACCTTCTATGAGATAGTTCGATCCCGATACCCACTGCGAGTAATTGTTACTCCTGGGAGAGTTTTACACATTACAATTAGCCGATCAAGTAGGTGTCTAGAAAGGTGTCAACGGGGTTACGCCTCTGGGAAAACGAGGTTTACTGTAATTAGGTCCGTGCGAAAGCACGGGGAACATCCCTCTAAGTACCGACACTGGCCCAGCTGAAAGATTGGCGAACTTGTAGCGTGTAATTAATCCCGGCTAGTCTTTCCTTTTAGGGTTTGAAGGAAGATTTGATAAAAACAGTGGGAGCCATCCTGATTAGATAAAATAATAACCAATCTGATCTTGCAAGAGCACACGCAGAGTGTTTTCTTCTCTCCCTCTCCAGGTAGCGACCATATCACGCCTTAATCAAGATAATAAAACGGATATATTGACCGAACCCTCTTGTTATACTCAGCTGGGGAACGTTGGTCCCGCTCTAACTTATAATTGTTATAAGACAGAGCAGGAAATTAGGGATTACCAGAATTCTCGTGCCACCCAAATGAAGAAAGTGCATACCGATGCATCATCTTCGGGTGTGTTCATTACAGAGAACTGTTTCTCAAATGTCCTTTACGTCCTGGGTATATGATACCGGATCAGGATCCCACATATGTAATATATTACATGGGCTACAGAAAAGTAAAGAACTGAGAACGGGTGATAAGTTTCATGAGGCAGAAAACGGTGCAAGTGTTGCAGCCAGGTCAGTTTGTCACTGTCACCCTGTATTACCTGAATACATTGATTCTGAACAAATGTCATTAGATACCGAACCTGATATACAAAATCATATCAGTCTCTTTATTAGTAAAGAAGGATATAATTTTGTATTGATTGGATAATGTTTTGAACATTTTCTATATCAAGAGTTGATCGGTTCAGGCACGTTATCCAAAAGCATTAACGTTCTAAATCAAACTATAGTTCTTAGTATATAGAACACACACAAGAGGAAGAGTTCAGAAATGAACGAATCCTTCTTGAGGTATTGTAGACTAGGTCATATCAATGCGACCCGACTGGCTGAAGTTACATTTAGATGCATATTTAAATCTGTTTTAATTTACATCTTGTGAAACTTTCCAGTCATGTCACAAAGATAAGATGACCATAGCTCTGTTTATTGGAAACAGAGAAAGAGTTAGTGAACTTTTGGGATTGATACATGCTGATGTATGAAGGTCCCCTGTCTACACATGCCAATACCGGTTCTTTGTACTTCATTACATTCTCTGATAATCTCTCAAGATTCAGACATATGTTCCTGTTGAAACACAAGTCCGAAATTTTTGAGATATTCACAGAATATAAGTTAGAAGTAGAGAACCAAAAACGGGTCCAAGTATTATGTCTTTTGATGTGATCAAGGAGGAGAATACTTGAGCACGGAATTCCTGGATTATTCTAAAGGAGAATGAGATTCTCTCTCAGCATTACTCCTCCGAATACACCATAGCACGATGGTATATCGGGGCGGAGCAATAACACCCTATGTGATATGGTGTTCTCTATGATGAGTACTACTGAGTTTCCTATTTTCATTTTGGGAGTTATGCACTTGAAAAGCTGCATACCTATTGAATAGTGTTACGATCAAATCAGTTGCCTACCACTTCATATATGATATGGAATGGGAAGAGCCCATCTCTTAAGTTAGTTAAGATTTGGGGTTGTCCGGCCTATGTCTAAAGAGCAAAATCCGGACAAGCTCGAGGCAAAGTAAGATCTGTGGAAGTTTGTTGGATATCCCAAGCATACGCAAGGGAATATCTTCTACCTAACTGAGGAACAAAAATGTTTTGTTTCTCAGCATGCCACCTTTTTGTAAAGGAATTTCTTGTGAAGAAATTATTGATTATGAGGTAGAACTGGAAACAGTTCCAGCTATACAAACTGCAGCTGATGATTTGGTAGAACCAAGGGATTCAATAGCAACCAACGAAGCTCAGCCTCTCCGCCGATCTAGTAGGTTTCCTCACACACCTGAGAGATACTTTGGTTTCTCTAAGACAGTGGGAGCGAGGATTGCATCATGAGATGATGACCCAACTAGTTTCGAGCTGGCCATCAGGAGTGTGACTCTGTAAGAATGGCTGGATGTTTATCGATCTAAGATGGAATCCTTATACACCAACAAAGTATGGACTTTGATTGCTTTATCTGAAGGGTTAAATCCCCATCAGGAGCAATTATATCTTGAGAAGATTACTTGGTGTACATGGAAAAGTTAAGACTTTCAAAGCTAGACTTGTTAAAGGTTTGCATCATTGACAAGGTATGGATTATAATGAAACCTTTTCTAAGTAACTATGCTTAAGTCCATCCAGATCCTACTTACCACGGCTACATACCATGACTACGATATCTGGTGGTTGGGTGTCATGACTGCTTTTCTAAATGATGTTTTAGAAAAAAGCGTCTATAAGTACATAGCCAGAAGGCTTCGTAGACAGTGGGAGCAGCGGAAACGTGTGCAAGATGTTTTATGTGATAAAGCAGGCATCGCGGAGTTGGAACATCTGTTTTGATGTGGTAGTCAAAGAGTTTGACATCGTCAAAATGGTAGATGAACCTTGTATATACAAAAAGGTAGTAGGGAGTATGGTGGTGATCCTCGTAGAGTACGTGGATGACATACTCATGATAGGGAAGAAGTTTCCTATGCTACGCTCGGTCAATCTCCGCATATCACAAGGATTCTCCATATAGGATCATAATGATACCTCCTGAATCCTGGATTTTGGATCTATGAGATAGATCTAATTGGATGTTAGGACACTCACTAGTTGTAGTGAGAAGGTATCAATTGATCCTGGAGAAAATCACTGGAAAGGTTCCAGGGTGATAAGGACGACTGAATGTCAGTCGCAGGCATTGTCTTTACCCTCAGTAAAGGGACGGTATGTTGGAAGAGTTCCAAGCTAGATACCGTGGCATACAAGACGATAAAGGCTGGATACATCGCTACCAAAGATGCTACCAAAGAGGCAGTCTGGGTGTATATTAGTTCATAAGATGAACTTCGTTCCTCCCATTGTGTGACAATGGAGTTGTGGCTTATGCCAAGGAACGCACGTCCCATCAGTGATCCAGACATATTCTAAGGCAGTGTCACCCGATCGTGGAGATGGTTGATCTCCGGGGGATCGAGGTTAGGAGAGTAGACCCAGAGGACAACATGGCGGATCCACCCACAAAGGCCTTTTCCCAGAGAGAGACTTTTATGGGATGGTTGAGTATGAGATACTACAACCACTGCTATCAGATGGCCCTAGTGCAAGTGGGAGATTGTTAGTTATATGTATGCCCTAGAGGCCATTACTATACATAGGATGTATATTGTAGTGAATGCTTAGACATATATAGGGATGACTTTCTTGCTCGATATGATAGTATGCTATTTGGTTACTCTTTACTTTAACGTGTACACTGATTGTCTCTCTGTTACATGTCGGTAAAGCCCTTAGGATGTGTACTTGACTACCTGGACTATGATGCGGATCATACTAGTGGGGACGTGGTAGTCCATAAGTACATCCTTCAAAGTCCCTAGTCGTGGGCGTATCGAGACGGGGCATCGATATACCAGAGTAGACTAGCGTGTAGCTTCTCGACCCATATAGATGGGCGATGGATGATCCCATATCCATTGGTGTTTGACATCAGAGATAATATACGGGTGCTCAGTGGAGACTGGGTACACTGGACGGACTCGCCGAGAACTCCCAGATGGTATTATACCTTACGTCAGATGGCAGTTCTCTGGTGACACTGGTACAGGTTAGTCTGTAGACCCGAGATCGTCATAGAGTCTTGTGTGATTCCCACTGTGCTTTGATTTCCATCATACCACGTCCAAGAGGGCGTGCAAAAAGGTTGTTTTTGGGTACAGTCCCGAATCACATGGAGGCAATGAGCGATAGGAAGGGTTTCGTCTCTCCCGGTATAGGGGGTTCATGTTGCGCAGTGCTCGATTGGCTATAACAGGAAGTCCTTGGCCAAGGCTGCTTTAGGGATTTACTGGTAAGTGTTACCAGTAGTTTCTCGACCCGTTATGAGCCTCATATCTACACGACTTATCGAGTTATTGGGGTCTGATGTTTACCACCCCTAGACGGGATATGCGACATATAAGACGAACAGACCGGACTGTACGGTAGTGTTACTGGTTGGATTCACTGGAGTGTGAGCGGGTTTGCTCGTTGATCTTCTGATCGCTCAATACCCGTATGGCCGTTACGTTTAGCAGACCGCTTGCGGCTTGTGGGTGTTTGATATGATCATCACCTGCTGCCGGCGTATTGACGAGTCTTTAGAGTCCTACACAGGGGTTTCCTGGCTCAAGCGAAACGAAATAGGAGCGCATATGAGATATGTGCAGGACCGAGAATAATACCAGTATGTGATACTATATTCTATTCTCGCGATTTGTATCAACGGTCGGTTATATGTGATATAGCCGGGTTACCAAATCAAGTGTTGATTCGATACATTGATACACATGATATTAGTCGGTTATATGCGATATGACCGGATCGTTAAATCAAGTGTTGATTTAATGATTTAATGTATAATTATATATTTGATATATTACTTCACATTAACTAGTATTGGTTCACTTAAGATTGATTTTCTCACTTGAATGTGCACATTGTTTATATGTGATATATGCAAGTGTGCATGTTTGTATCATGCTTGATGATACAAACAAGTTGTGTGTATGAGACTTGAACCATATCAAGGTTAGATTAGGGTTTACTATTTTCCTTAGCATATAACAAAAGAGTGTGACTTTGGTCAAAGTTATCAAGCTTCATGAAGCTTGATGAACATTGACAAAGTCAACTCTTTTGTCATTTGCTTAAGATATTAGCTAACCCAACCCTTAACCTTATGCTATGGTTAATTCTCTACATGAGTTAAGCATGAGGGCTTAACTCAACCATGGTGCCATGATTAAACGAATATGTATTCATATTATTCTTTTAATTGAGACAATTCTTTTCTTCTTCTTCATCTTCATCAAGCTCACAAAAGCTTGAGAGCTCCAATGGTGCCATGAGTAAAAGAGTGAGAAATCCAATTCTAAAGTGAACCCACTTCCTATTTCTTCATCATCTACCACTTGCCATGTAGTATAGGGTGTTCTCTTCACAAAGTTTTTGACCAAGTGAAGGAATAGTTTGAGTTTGAGTCTCCCCGACGTAGATCATCTTCGGCCTCGAAGTCAATGACCTAGCCCGATCATTTCTCCGACGAAACCATCGCTAGAGTCTAGGATCCGATGATCGCAGCGGAGGGACGTCAACACGGAGCTAAAGAAATGGTGGAGCGGATCTACAAAGGTTGTAATCCCTTTCACTTAGCAATAAAGTTGTTTACTTGCTTGTCGTTTTGCCTTAATCTCTAGTTAACGATCTATATTAGGGTTTCTCGGCACCGGAAAATTTTTGTTTGGCATGGTTGATGCCATGTGGAACCTCCTTAGTGTGCCTAGTAACCCTACAGTCATATCATCGCTTCATGTATTATTAGTACCTGATAGAGTACCTTACATGATTGTTGCATACAGATTGACATATTAGTATTGCTTCATGTATTAGTTGTACCTGCTAGTGTACCTTTCATGACTATTGCATACATATGACCATTTATTGCTATTAGCTTACATATGTTAGATTCGCGCTGTACGTGCATACTTGCGATTACTTGCATATGTTATTTACTATTCACGAGTTGGAAACTCACCCCCGTTGTGCCACAGTGTTTGCAGGTTGTTCCCCAGAGCAGTCGAGGTAGGCTATTCATCTATCTTATCATCTTTTGCTGCGGATACTGCTTCGGCTCACAGTGTGCAGTTTTGCTTTAGGTGTGTTTTGTGGTTATCTGTTCATGTTGCTTATTGTATATTCATTGTATCATATACTCTCCATCTACCATTCTCTTGTATGACTTAGAGACTTGATGTGAGGACGATATTGTATATTATTCTGTGACTTGGAGGACTTTTATGCAGTTTTACTTCTATCGTCTTTTATTTCTTCGCTACGGCGTCGTATATCAGTTGTGGTGGTTGTTTTCCGCCGTTGGGCGTGGATTTGCTCCTGTTGGGGATGCTTTACTTATATTTATGTTGTACACATTTTTGGGGTTAGTTTTTACAAAGGTGGTGCCGTCAAAATTTTTAAGAAACTAAAATTTGACTTTAAAGAATTTGTACTCGAGATTTTCAATAGTTTTAACAATGTTCTTATTTCTTACTACTTTTGATGGTTTAGATTGCTGGGTTTTCGGCTTACTTAAACTTCGTTACGCCTGTAGACGTTGCGTAGTTTAAGGGCCGTCACGTGCCAATTTCGGGTCGTGACAAAGTTGGTATCAGAGCGCTAGGTTTTACCTTTCGGAGTGTAGGATAACCTTAGTATGATGGAGTGGGTAGCTTAAGCAGAGTAACGTAGTGTGTGTATGTCCGCGGCATACTCTCGACGCGGTACTCCGCCTAAAGTGACCTAAGTACTAATTGCTTGAAATTCCTTCCTTGATGATATATCCTTGTGATTCGATTTCCGTATTCTTATCGAATCCTTTAACATTTATAGCCTTTGTCGCCGATGACTATGGGGACTCAGAGTGATGCAGCGAGGGCCAATGTCAGAATTGACTCGGGTGGGACGAGGACTGACCAGGATGGCACACTCGTTGCACAGGAGCAGATGGATCCGCCTTCGACAGATCGTATCGCTAGGCTTGTGGCACAGATGCAGGATTTGCGCCAGACGATGAGGTCTTTGGTTGAGGACAGCGGAGCGCAGTGACAGGAGGTTGTCACCCCAGTTACCTAGTTGTTCCTTGCTATCAGCACGCAACATTTCGTCGCTTACACAGCACCAGTGGATGCAGCCCTAGCTGTCGAGACACGTATTCCAGAGACCTTGGGAGTTCGAGGACCGAGGAGGGATAGTACAGGTGTGTCAGCCCCGAGACAGAGGTTCAGCCGTTGAGACAGATTTCTTGACCTTCGCGGGAGTAGCAGAGGCTTGGGACGAGGACAGTCATTCAGCTCTCATCCCCAGGAGGGTCAGCAGTTTTTTTCTGGATGTTATCGGTGTGGGGACCTTCATCACTCCATCAGGAGTTGTTCCCTAACACCGCGTCAGGGTCGTATTCAGAAAGGTCAAGGACGCGGAAGGTTCGCTCAGAAGGGACAGGTTGGTAGAGAAGGATTTCAGCTAGTGGCGGGTAGGGGGCAGACATCAGAGTTTGCTTGTACTCATCGGGACACGCGGGCGTCCAATGCGGAGTTTTCAGTTATTCTTAATTCGTATGTTCTTTTGATGCACTTGTTTGTTTTACACACTTTGCGCCGTGGTTGGGCCGAGAGTCGTGTTAGCTAGATCAGCCGTTTGTTGTGTTAATTTCTGTCAGCGATTCTTTTGTCGCGCGACACGTGTTTCGGTCGTGTGCCAATCGGATAGGAGATAAATATTCGTCCGTCGTTTTGATCCTTCTAGAGATGTTGGATTTGACGTTCTCCTGAGCATGGACTGGTTAGCTACGTGCTAGGCATCTATGGACTGCCGCGAGAAAAAAGTTAGGTTTTGTTTTCCCGGTGAGTCAGTTCTTGTTGTGCAGGGGACAGTGGTGCCGCCTCTCACAGCTTGAATTCAGCCTTTTTCGCTAGTCGACTTTTGAAGAGAGGATGTCGAGGATTCTTGGCTTTCATTAGTGATACCAGAGTCATAGTGGATTGTTGGACCGGGTTCCTATCGTGTGAGAGTTTTCGGACGTTGTTCTAGATGAGCCGGCGAAGCTTATGGAGCTTAAGGATCAGCTGCAGAGTTGTTTGTTAGGGGGGTTGTGCGTCTGAGTGTTTCGCTTTAAGGAGTTCCTATTCTGTTCGTCAAGGAGGAAGACGGCAGTTTGAGGTTGAGTATTGATTGATCGTCAATTGAACCGGCTTACGGTGCGGATAGGTATCATTTACCTCGCATTGACAATTTCTTGATCAGCTCCAGAGTGCGAGACATTTTTCTAAGTTGTTTGGGATCAGGTCATCATTGTTGCGGGTTCGGAATGTGTCATTCCGAAGTCTGCTTTTGTGCGTGCTACGGGCTTTGTGTGTTTTGGTGGTGTCATTGGAATCCCCAATACGCTAGCAGCATTCATGGATATGATGAACCAGATTTCTTCAGGCCGTTCCTCGACCAGTTTATTGTTGTGTCATTGATGACATTCTGGTCTTTTCCAAGAGTTGTGAGGAACTAGGGCAGCACTTGATGATTTTTTTTGCAGACATTTGGAGAGCACCAGCCGTTTGCTAAATTCTCGGAGTGTTCCTTCAGGCTTGTTTGTGTTGACTCCTAGGTCTCATAGTTACGGGAGACAGTTTTTGTATGATTCCGAGGAAGATCGAGGCCGTACAGCTTCGGCGCAGACTTGTGTACGGGACGGAGGTCCGCAGATTTTTGGGCTTAGCAGGTTTTTACCACCGTTTCGTGCAGGATTGTTAGTGTATCGCTGCACCGTTGACTGAACTGACTGGAAAGGAGGTTCCTTTTCTTTAGACTGAGGCATGCATGCGAAGTTTTCAGCAGTTGGAGACTCGGTTGACAACTGCACCAGTTCTTTCTTATTTTCTGGTTCGGTGACTTTGTTGTTTTACTGTGATGTTTCGCGAGTGGGGCTCGATTTTGCGTTGATATGGCATTATAGAGTTATCGCTTTTGCTTCCCGACAGTTGGACGAAGTACGAGCAGGATATCCCACTCATGATCTGGAGATGGCCGCAGTGGTCATGCGTTGGAGGCTTGGAGACACTACTTGTTCGGAGAGTCGTGTCAGATTTTCATGGACCACCAGAGTTTAATGTACATCTTCCTGCAGCGGGTTTTGATTGTTGAGACAGCGCCGTTGGATGGAGCTTGTAGAGGATTATGTTGGTGAGATCCTTTATTACCCGTGGCAAGGCGATTGTGGTAGCTGCTGCTGGAGTCGTAAACCTGGGGTTAGCTTGTCCCAGTTGTGCGTAGTTCAGAGACAGTCTTCTGCAGATTTACAGTTCTTGTGCGATCGTTGAGTACAGCTTAAGTTCGCCTCTACTGAGGGGACAACTTGCTCATGTCCGCGCCCGTCCACTTTTCCTTAATCGTTTTCGCGAGGCACAGCCCGCCCATGCTCGTTTGTCAGAGATTCTTGAGCATACTCGGCTGGGTAAAGATTCGGAGTCCTTGATTTGTGACCAAGGTGTGCTACGTCTAGGGACACGTTTGTGTGTACCTACTACTAATCGGTAGAGACGCGAAATCCTAGAGCAGGCACATCAGTCAGCTTTCAGTGTTCATTCAAGTTCCACCAATATGTGACGTAACTTGTGAGTTAGTTACGGGTGGGCAGGAATGAAGAGTGAAGTTTCGGATTTTGTTTCAAGGTGTCTGTCTTGTTGTGAGCTAAGGTTGAGCATTTAGACCGGCTGAAGAGTTGCAACCCTTAACCGTTCCAGAGTGGGAATGGGAGCAGATCTCCATGAATATTCGTTGTGGCTTTTACCCAGGTCTAGACAGGGTGTGACTCCATTTGGGTGTTTGTTGTCCGGTTATGCTCAGTTGTTCTTTGTTAAGTTTGTTCGTTTGCACGGAGTTCCTTCATGCGTTGTATCGAATAGAGGCACCCTGTTCGCGTGCCGTCTTGCGCAGGAGCTTCAGGAAGCCTTGTGTACTGGTTGAGCTTTAGCTCCATTTTTCCATCCGCAGGATGATGGTTTTGTGAGAGCGGGCTATACAGACTCTGGAGGATATTCTTGTGCGTACGTACTAATTGTTGTTAGCAGTTGGGATCGTCACTTGCCATTGTTAGGGTTCTCCTTCGATAGTTGTTATCAGGAGGCACTCCAATTGGCAACCTTTAGGTTTATTTGTTAGGTCGTGTCGATCACCATTCTGTTTTTATGACTCTGCGTAAGTAGGATTTTTAGACCCTATCTAGTCTAGAGACTTCGGAGATGATCCAGTTGGTTCAGGTCAGGATGACAGTAGCCCAGTGCAATCAGAGATCTTATGCCGGTCGTGGTGGTCGCAGACTTGAGTTTGCAATGGGAGATCATGTATTCCTATGGATATTCCGATGAATGGCTTGCTGAGTTTTGGGAAGCTTAGTCCCAGATTGCTGGTCCTTTGAGATCCTCGAGCGAGTTAGTTCCGTTGCCTATAATATGGCACTTCCACCCAGATTATTGAGTATTCACCCTTTTTTCCTTGTGTCGATACTTCGCAAATACCTTCATGGCCTTTCTCACATGATTCGGCACCAGACCATTCTTTTGGACGCGATCTTTCGTTCACCAGCAGTCGATAGTTATTGTGGATCGGCAGGTGGAGGGACTTCGGTCAAGGGTCTTGCTATATGTGAAGGTTCTTGACGTAGCCGTATACTGAGGTGATCAGTTGGGGGCTGCAAGCGAGATTTGGGAGTTTTGTACTCATCTCTTTGAAGGTACGCTTAGAGAGAATTTTAAATTCGGGAGCCGAGTTTCTTTAAGGGGGGAAGATTGTAATGTTTTATAAATCCTTTTGCGAATTTTTCCATTTTTAGGGTAAAATAGTCGGTGTTTTCCGTTTTAACCCGATTGTGATCAAACTTCTGTATAGACTTGTCGGCACCTAGTTTAGCTAGAATAAAGCTAGTGTACGGACTTTGGGGGTCAATTGTAAGTTTTGGTTCACATAGAATTTTTCCCTAATTAAATGTTATTTTAATGCTTTATTTGTGCACTTTATTGTGGTAATTACTTTTTGGCTTGGGTTAATTACTACTAATATGGTTTTACGCTAATCTAATCACTAGATAATTTGTTAAACCATTCATTCTAATATCTAGATATTTTGTGAGCAAAAGGTTTTAAATTTTAAAAAAAAAGAAATGAATGAAATGGTGGCATTTGCATTTAACGAAGCATTAAATGTTTTGTGCTAGTAATTTCTTCACATTTTGCACAACCCCCCCTCCCTTCATGGTCGAGCCCTTCTCCCCAATTCTGCCCCATTTTCTTTCCTTGCTCATTTATTCATTCTATTGTTTTCAAGACTCATCAAAAATCCCCAAAATAAATCCACAAATTCCTAAATAAAATGAAACCATCTTTTCCCTTCACTAATCTTGTTTGGATCTTCAACAAAACATGCTTTTTGGAGGCTAAAGTTGTTGAATCTTGTTGTTTTGGGGTGTTCTTGTTGTGGTATAATTTCAAACCCTAATCCTTATTTGTTATGCTAAAATCATTTGTTAGCTAATTAATTGGTTAATATAGCTTTTAACTCTTGTTTAATCCATTCCTTATAATTTTGAGGAAATTCAAGTTTGGGTTTAAACTTGTTGTAGTGTTGAATGTTAATTGAAGTTTATGAAAACTTAACCTACTTTCTAGATTTGTTAAATGATATTTTCCTAATCGGATAATTTAGCTAATTTACAAACTAAACTTTTGTTAATCCTAATTGGTTGAGATTAAAATTATAGTAATGGTTTAAATGGTTTAATCTTGCTTATTAGCGATGTTTGTAAATTCTAGTTTGGTAAAAAGTTGTAGTTGGGTGCTAAAATGATATATATTGCTTACTAGGTTTCGGTAAATTTTAGGCGTGGGTTTCTTTTGACGTTGCGACGTTAATTATATTGAGTTCACGCTATATCTTGTGTTGTGAATGCGCGATCGGTACGATCAGGGTCTAGGCTTGGTAGTTGTGTCGCTTTGCGTTCCTAGCTAGGGTCGTGCCGATGTCGTTCGTGTCTTCATGTAGCTTTTGCTATTGAGTTGGTTTCGTTGTGTCGCTACGCGCATTATCCACTTGACGAACACTTGAGAGTGTGTTTGGAGTTGGTGCGTCGGTCAAACGTAGTTGGTACTTGTTTTGGGTCTATTGCTAATATATACTTGCTTTGTCGTGTTATGTTTTAGGTTCGCAGGCGGGGACTTCGGACGCTGCGATGAAGGGTAAACAGGTGGTAGGCTTTACTTAGCCAGGAGCGTTGGTGAGTAGATTTAACATCTACAGGGGAATCACCCGCATGGCGTTATGCGTCCGGGCTAGAGATGACATGATTTTGTCGCATATTCTATTTCATATATATGTTAGAGATAGTGCCCTCAGAGTCAATTATTGGATCACAGGCACGTGATTGCAATGATTGAGGGAGGACCTATCCCGGTAGGACAGTCTTACTCGAGATGATAGTATGCTATCTGGTTTACCTTTATCATCGTGTACTGCTTTAGGTGACCTGACATGTCGCTATTGCACGTTGATAGAGCCCTTAGGATTCTTGCTTGATTGCCAGCAGTATGAGGGCGATCATATAAGTGAGAGCTGGAGTCTATAAGCACATCCTTAAAAGGTCCCTAGTCGTGGGAGTTTCGAGACAGGGCATCGATTCTTCAGAGTAGACTAGTGTATACAGTCGAGACCCCGACGAGGGGCGGTGGCCGGTCTCACAAGCCACTGGTGTCAGTTGGTTCACCTAAGATGTATACAGGTGCTCATTGGGTTATGAGTACACCGGACAGGACTCGCCGGGAACATGCTAGTTGGTCTTATACCTGACGTCAGATAGCAGTTCCCAGGTGACATGTGTACAGGTTAGTTCATCGACCTGGGGATCGTCATTTGTCTCGTGTGAGTTCCCACTGTGCTTTGATTACTACCCTACCACGGCTCAAAGGAGTCGTGCAAACAGGTTTTAGTTGGGTACAGTCCCAAGCCACATGGAGGCAGTGAGCGGATCTTCAGGGGTTCGTCTCTCCCGGTATTGGGGGTGAGGTCGCTTTGTGTCTAGGAGAGCCATTACACGAAGTCCTTGGCCAAGGCAGGAGATTTACTGGTAGGTATTCCAGTAGTATCTCAAGGTGTTCTGGACTACACTCCGACACGACTTGTACCGCTTTTGGGGGTCTGACTTTTACCAACCCCCTAGGCCCGCCATGCGATGCTCATAGACGAACGGACCGGACTGTACGGATATTGTCACTGATAGGCTCAGTAGGGTGTTAGGATGAGTTCGCTCATCGACGTCCCTTTTGGTCAATAGCTGGTAGCCCGTTACATATTGGCTTATACCACTGGCGTGCTGGTGGTTAAATCCACAGCCATAGTATTGACGAGTCTTTAGAGTCCACCACACTTACAGTTACTCAAGCTTTCGGGCGAAACGCTGTAGAGGCCGTATGGAGATATGGCAGGGTCCGATCAGATACGTGCGGTATTGCACGGATCAGGATCGGACGGTTTGTACTAGTGGCCGTATGGATATATGGCAGGGTTCGATCAGATACGTGCGGTATTGCACGGATCAGGATCGAACGGATATTACTAGCCGGCTTTGGTTTAAGCCGGATCCTAGAATGGTACAGTGTAGATTTTGTCTCTTTGCATTTGTATCCGGTCGGGATACAGATGCGGGTGTGTATGCACAGTATCGGGGTTTTCCTGTAATTTATTACGGGACCAGTTTTCTGGAGTTGCCAGTTTGCATTCCGTTCCGGCCGGTTTTCCTTTGTTCTTTCCCGGCCAGACTTTTTCGATGGAGGGTGTTATTTGCAAGTTTGCAAATAACACTTTGTGGAGGGGTTTATTGCATAAGGTTTGATTATGAAAGCATCTTTGCTTTTCATGCATTTATTGTGAAGTGAATGGATTTGATATGGATTTGAGTTTTATGATCATTATGTTTAGGATGCGGTCACCCTCCTCCTTTTACTACCATCACCTCCCTTCTTGATTTGTATTTTTCACTCCACCATTTTGTTTAAGGGGGGGCCGACCATTTTTGTGGGGTGTGGGAAAATGAGAGAGGTTTTTCTTTTGTTGTATGGAAATTATTCTCCTTCTCATTTTTGTATCAAAGTTCACAAGCTCTCTCCAAATCATTCTCTTCTCCATCCATGGCAATTTCACCACCCCAAAAGAGACTATGATTTTACACTACATTCTACAGCAAATCTTGGGCGCGTCGGCTAGCCAACTTCGCGCCCGAGTTGCCTCGGTATTGAGGTGGGAGCCCGTATAAGTACCCGGCTTCGTGGTGCCCTTTCCGACGAGGAGGAGACAGACGGAGATCCCGCGAGGAGATCGGAGTGGAGATGAAGACCGGAGGACTCGGATCAGTCGGTATATCTCTTCCCCTTCTTCTAGTTAGCTTAGACTTGTTAATGGTTCGATCCGGGTGTTTTAGTGCGCGGTGGTGCCGGTTTGCTAAGTCCGCAAAATTAAAGTTTATCACCGTTTCCGCATTTGGCCGTCGGATTGACGGCCGGGGCGCCGCCGTGCACTTACAATATAGAGTTGCGCATACACCTTATTTCTTAGTTATTTGTTGTGCTTGGACTTGTACCCTTAGAACACTGCACTATTATTGACGGCTCATGTTGCACGAGCACTGATTGTATGCCACACACACCGTCTATAATTTCCATGACACGCACAACACCCATACTTATATGATATTGTTTGGTTAGGGACATTGAGACATTGATTCATATTCCTTGTTGCATATGACATATAGCATACATGTATACCTACATGCTTAGACATATGGCTTGACGTGCTTACATGCAAGTTACCTGTATACTTATAGGGTATTGTACCATTAGTGATAGGTATATTTCATACATAATGACATAGCTACATGTATACCTTGCATACATACTTCACTTATACCTGGAGGGTATATTACATCATTACTGGTAGGTAGATACTTATACTTTGCTATATCCTTATGTTTACATATATACCTGGCTATAGCTACTTGTTTACCTTTATTTGATGTTATATAGATTTGGAGAAATTTAGGAACTGCATGATGTATATTTCGATTTGTTGCAGTTAAATAGCGGCTTTTCCTTTATATGCTTACATTTCAGTTTTATGTTGCGTATATTATATTCATGGATTTTCGCATTGAGATATGGATTTTTCCTGATGTTTTCTGGATCTGAAGACCGTGGTAGTTTCATGAAATTATGCATTATTTAAAAAACCCAGTTTCTCTTGATATGAGATTTCTGCATCCAACATGAGATTTATCGGTTCTGATATATGTATACCCCACGCGAGGAAAGGATGGAGCCGTGTGCGGGTACATGGTGGGGCCCGGAGGTACCCCCGGGCAAGATTTTCGTGGAGCAGACGATAAGTTAGTGGGGGAACCATACCTACCAGTGATAGTACCTATGACTCGGCGGTTATCGTGGGGATACCGGCGGGAGTCATGTACGTATGGATATGTAGAAGGAAGAGGGTCGAAGCTGGGCACTCGGGTTTTCAGAATAGCGTATGCTACGTACCTGTCAGGGTGCCAGTCATGGTGACAGCTCCTGATAGATCAGTATTTTTGTGTCAATACTTGACACATTGGTTTCATGATATTTTTACTACTAAGTATATATAACAGTGGAATAGGACGATGTTATATGTGTGTGTGTGTGTGTATATATATATGTATATATATATATATTAGTGGAATGGGACGCTAATATATATGTATATATATCAATTCATATACATCATCTTAATTATTCATGCAAATATACTTAGGATATTTGATATTCACTTGATATTGGACTTGGGATATTTGAGATTCACTTGATATTGGACTTGGGATAATTGAGATTCATTTGATTTTGTACATTCAGGATATATGAGATTTACTTGATATTGTACATTCAGGATTTATGAGACTTACATGATATGAGAGCCAATTTGGGGGCTGATTTAAGGAAATTGGGATTTGGATTGTCTTGATGGACTTTGGTCCTACCACGATGTCAGGATTCCAAGGAAATGACATGTTTCATTCCAGACCCTACATTTATTGTTTATGCACTGCTTCATGTATTTGTATTACCTGATAGGGTAACTTCCATGACTGTTACATTTACACACCTTATTTTATATGTATTGCTTCATGTATTAGTTGTACCAGCTAGAGTACCTTTCATGACTGTTTCATATATACATTGTCATATCATCGCTTCATGTATTAGTAGTACCTGATAGAGTACCTTACATGATTGTTGCATACAGATTGTCATATTATTATTGCTTCATGTATTAGTTGTACCTGCTAGTGTACCTTTCATGACTATTGCATACATATGACCATTTATTGCTATTAACTTACATATGTTAGATTCACGCTGTACGTGCATACTTGCGATTACCTGCATATCTTATTTACTATTCACGAGTTGGCAACTCACCCCCGTTGTGACACAGTGTTTGCAGGTTGTTCCCCAGAGTAGTCGATGCAGGCTATTCATCTATCTTATCATCTTTTGCTGCGTATACTGCTTCGTCTCACAGTGTGCAGTTTTGCTTTAGGTGGGTTTTGTGGTTCTCCGTTCATGTTGCTTATTGTATATTCGTTGTATCATGTACTCTCCATCTACCATTCTCTTGTATGACTTAAAGATTTGATGTGAGGACGATATTGTATATTATTCTGTGACTTGGAGGTCTTTTATGCAGTTTTACTTCTATCGTCTTTTATTTCTTTGCTACGGCGTCGTATATCTGTTGTGGTGGTTGTTTTCCGCCGTTGGGTGTGGATTTTCTCCCGTTGGGGATGATTTACTTATATTTTTGTTGTACCCATTTTTGGGGTTAGTTTTTACAAAGGAGGTGCTGCCAAAATTTTTAAGAAACTAAAATTTGACTTTAAAGAATTTGTACTCAAGATTTTCAAAAGTTTTAACAATGTTCTTATTTCTTACTACTTTTGATGGCTTTGATTGCTGGGTTTTCGGTTTACTTAAACTTCGTTACGCCTGTAGACGTTGCGTAGTTTAATGGCCGCCACGTGCCAATTTCGGGTCGTGACAGTACACACTAGTCTACTCCGGTGTATCGATGCCCTGTCTCGATAATTCTACGACTAGGGACCTGAAAAAGGATGTGCTTGTAGACTACCCAACCCCCACTAGTGTGACTGCCATCACAACGCTGGTAGTCAAGCAAAATCTTAAGGGCTCTATCAATATGTATTCGCGATATGCTAAAAGAAACATATACGCATATTAAGATAGTTTCAAACCAAGTAGCATACTACTATGTTGAGCAAGACTGTTATAAACCCGTGTATATATCTCAAGCTTCCAAAATGTAATATACAAGCCAGTACGATACAATAATGGCATCTAGGGCATATAACACTAAAAAATAGGTATGTGGCTTCTCAAGTGCATGACTCCAAAAGGAAACAGGAAACTCGGCAGTACTCATCATAGAGCGCACCATATCTCATAGGGCGCGATACCTCCGTCCCGATACACTGTTGTGTTGTGGTGTATGTGAAGGAGTAAGCTGGGAGAGAATCCTATTCTCTTTTTATAAACTCCAGGAACTCCATGCGCAAGTATTCTCCTCCTCGATCACTTCGAAGGACTTAATACTTCTACCCGTCTGGTTCTTAACTTCAAGCATATTTTCCTTGAATTTCTCAAAAGTTTCAGACTCATGTTTCAACAGGAACACATGTCCGAATCTTGAGAGATCGTCGATGAATTTAATGAAGTGCAAGGAACCAACCCTGGCATTTGTAGACCTAGGAATATATACATCATCATATATATGTCCCAAGAGTTCAGTAACTCTATCTCTGTTTCCAGTAAACGGAGTATTGGTCATTTTACCTTTGAGACAAGACTGGCAAGTATCATAAGATGAAAATTCGAACAGATTCTCATATTCATCCTTATATAACATAGCTAGTCGTGTTGCATTGATATGACCTAGTCTACAATGGCACAAGAAGGATTCGTTCATTTCTGAACTACTCCTCTTGTGTGTGTTCTACATACTTTGAACTGTGGTTTGATTTAGAACGTATATGCCATTTCGTAATATGCCTGATCCAATCAACTCTTGATTAAGAAAAATGTTCACAACATTATCCTGCAATACAAAATTATATCCTTCTTTAACTTAATAAAGAAAATGATGTAATGTTGTATATCAGGTTCAGCATGTAATAACATTTGTTCAGAATCAATGTATTTACCACTTGGTAATACAAGGTGTTATCTGCCAACTGATTTGGCTGCAACAATTTCACCATTCTCTAACACTTAGAGACATATCACCCAATCCCAGTTCTCTACCTTTATGTAGCCCATGTACCAAATAACATATGTGGGATCCTAATCCGGTATCCCATACCTAGGACGTAGAGGATACTGAGAAACAGTTCTCGGTAATGAACACACTCGAAGAATATGCATCAACATGCTTTTTCCTCGATTGGGTCACGTGGAAATCCGGATATTACCCTATTTCCTGCTCGGACTTATAACAATTATAAGATAGAGCGGAACCAACGTTCCCCAGCTCAGCATAATAAGCAGGTTCGGTCAAAACATCCATATTATTATCTTGATTAAGGCATGTTACGGTCGCTACCAGGAGAGAGAGAGAAGAAAACACTCAGCGTATTCTCTTGCAAGATCAAATTGGTTATTATTTTATCTAATCAGGATGGCTCCCACTATTTTTATCAAATCTTCCTTCAAACCATAAAAGGTAAGATTAGTCGGGATTAATTACACCCTACAAGTTCGCCAATCTTTCGGCCAGGCCAGTGTCGGTACTTTGAGGTAGGTTTCCCATGATTTTGCACGGACCTAATTAAAATAAACCTCATTTTCCCAGGGGCGTAACCCCGTTAACACCTTTATAGACACCTACTTGATCGGCTAATTATAATATGCAAAACTCTCCCAGGAGTAACTCTTACTCGCAGTGGGTATTGGGATCCAACTATCTCATAGAGGGTATGCAATCTCATTGCAAATTTCAACACTTGAAATTCCCGATAATATTCTGCCCCTAGCGTCCTATGACCTTGACACATGCCAACAAACCATAGTCCGCTAGTCAAGTTCAACCCGTACATTTCATGATTAAATTAAACCTACCCGCACGACCCATGACGCAGGCCAACAAAGTCGCACGACTACCCTAATCCAATCGCATCATATGCAGCAGATAAGTATTAAATAGCTACCGCACACTACGCCTTGACGCATGCCTACAAACGTAGCACGAATACTAAGTAGTACTTATCTGAAATGACGAAGGGCTACGACAGGTTTTTAAGAAAACCCTTTGCGTAATGAACTTGATATCGTTGTAGAATCGAGTGATTTTGAAAAGGAGAGTTTTTGAGGCTTTTACTAGTTTCGCTAAAGAAGTCACTCCCGGTGAAAGGATCTTGACTCTTTCCTCATCGAATGAGGTGCTGGATATTACACAAATACCACTATGCAAAGCATGAACTAAAAAAGCAATCAAAAACAAAACCGAGTGGGTTGTAGCATCTGCCAGTTTCGCTAAAGAGGTCACTCCCGGTGAAGGGATCTCGGCTCTTTCGTATCGAATAAGGTGCTGGATATTCTACAAGGAATACCGCTATGCAAAGCAAGAACTAGAGCTACCTGTTTTTAAAACAAGATTCCACAACATCTTTAGGTTTCTTTTCTTTCATTAATCTTATTAATGAAGTCCCATCATTTATGCTTCCTAAGCATCACAGAAGAAACGAAAGCAGCAATATTTATTATATATCATATATATAATATAAGCATTCGTCTCAGAATTTCAAGTGATCACATCACAGAATATCAACAGCAGAAGAACACATATGAAATATTGGATATACTAGGAATTCCGTGTTTTAAATTAAGCCAGTATAAAACACGGATTCCACGGTCGCGATGAATAGCCAAACCCACATCCCTAGACCCCTACAAGAGCGGCAAGCAACCCTCCCAATTCTTAGAGTTAGGAGACCTCGTCTCGACTCCTCGATATGGCCTTCCATAGGAATCTAGAACCCGGTTACTTGTGCTCTCCTCCTTGGGTCTATCCTAATGCGGAAAAGTAAATAATATACATCAATGTTGACATCATCCTCAACCTGGAAGTGCCCCAATAAAAGAATATTACATACAAGTTTTTACATGAATGAAAATGAAAAACTCTCATCTCATATAAAAAAAACCCGGTTATTCAAAACACGACGATCCAATATAACATATCCCAGCTACACATAACATCACATGTCATCAACGTAAGTAAATATGCATATCCTAATTGTCGTTGACATATAGCAACAAAACCGGCGATACACCACATATTTCACTTACGGTCGCAGAAAAGAAAGTGAAAAACTACAACAATTGGAATCCGCAACCACCTTAGATATCACATACTTTGGATTTCATGACTAACCAAATGAATTCCTTAGACATCACATGCCTAACAATTATAAACCCTGCATTTTAGTCTCGATATTGAAAACACTTTTCAATAACCAGGCGGGTAATTCAACAACATTCCCGACAACCTGATCGAATGCTCGTCGGAAACTTTAGTAGACGGCCGCACCCCCGATACTGTCGACGAAGTGCACTTAGGCGGAACACCGTGGCTGCGAGCACCCAAACGGATGCTTTTAGCGACGGGGTTCTCCTACTGTCACTTTTTCGGGGCTATGGGGCGTGGCTATCTAGTAAGGTTACCCGGCGAGTATCAGCGTATGCTACGTGATGGCGATGGACTTTTGATCCACATCAAAATTCTGTGGCAACCGATCACATGAGACTAAATTGCTAGATTTATAAAATTCAAATTAGTTTTCACAAAACTAAATATTGTGGATTCCAAGTATTGTATCACAATCACAGATAGCTAGATGATGTTAAACTTTTCGATCGAATCAACAAACACCCAAAATTTCCCAAAGAGCTCAACACTTGAGCGGAGTTTTAAAAACACCCAGAACATGCCACAGCACCTATGGACCAACCGTAGAAGGGTCAACCCTTGCCTCACCTATGGTTCCGCGGAACTACCTATGGGTGGTGGTTCCGGCGGTCACAGAATCGAGTTAGGGTTTCGTTCTTCTAGAGGGTCCATAGAATCACATGCATGATTTTCTGAAGATTTTAAACTTAGAAAAATCCAACTCTTGGAAAATTTCCAGCGAAGGAGAAAAATGGGTATTTGATATTCGTTCGAACTTTTTAACGTCGTCAAGATAACCTGAAACGATGTTAGAATTACGAATACGAAGCACTCCGAATTGCCTTTACATAAAGATAACATCACATGCAATCTTAGAAAAAACAAGCAACACCTGAAACACCAAAATCCAAAGACTGGAACACCATAAAAATTTGAAGCCCAAATTCCATAGAAAATCCGACCAGGCCGGTCAAAACCTCACATGTCACCGGGTCAAATCCGGTGAAAGGGGTTCAAATTTCTTCAGTGTTCATGTCACATCACATGTAACATTCTACAGTTGCTTAAAAAAAATTTAGACGACTTAAAAATTTCGACAGAAACTTGGTTTTTGTTTTGAGTGTTTCGGAGTTGTTTCAGTTTCGTAATTCTACAAACATCGTCTAATTCTCTAGCATGACTCTGATACCACTGTAGGGTTCTACAACACCGCCACTGGGTTTCGGGAGGCATCGACCATGCCTTTTTCAAAAAATTGGCACGCTAAAGAACCCTATCCTATAATCTTAACTAGAGAATTAGACGAAACTATAATGTAAACATCTTTACATCTAAGTGAACAAGAAATACAACCTTTGTAGACCGGTCCTTTACTTCAATAGCTCCGTGTAATAGTCCCTTCGCTCCAAGTAGTGAACTCCCGGACTCTAGAAAGGCTCCACAAGATGAAAGGAACAAGTTTGCTTGAAGTCTTCGAGGCCAAAAATGATTTACGTCGAGGAGACACTAACCCAAGCTACTTCTTCTCTAAGTGATGAACTAGTGAAGAAACAACCCAATCTAAATGGCTAGTCTAGAAGAGGTTGATGAAGTAGGAATTTTTCTCAGTTTAGAAATTATTTTCTCACTCATTTTCTTCACCTCCCAAAAGCTAGAGAGCATGAGGAAGGAGATGAAGAAAATCAACCATGGAAAAAACTAAGTGTAGAATGGCAACCATGGGTGAGTTAATATCATATACTAACCCTTGTAGAGACTAAACCATGGCTAACCATAATGGTTGGGTTAATAAATATCTCAAGTAAAACAAAATTAGTGGACTTGGTCAATGGTTCCACAAGCTTCCACAAGCTTCAACCATGTGACTAATTTCCAACTAATTTGGTTTACTTTAAATAAATAAAACCTTACATTATTGTAAGCATGGTGTGAGTCTCATACACCCATGTAGTATGTTGCAACAAGCATGACACAATAATATATATCACATATATATTAAGTGTACACACACAAGTGAGAAAAAGAAATGCTTAAGTGAGCTAATATTAGTTAATATAAATTAATATATCAAATATATAATTATACATTAAATTATTAAATCAACACTTGATTTAATTGTCCAGCTATATCATATATAACCGACTAATATCATATGTATCAACTTTATTGAATCAACACTTGATCCGATAACCCGGCTATATCACATATTACCGACCGATATCACATATCACGAGAATAGAATACGGTATCACATACTCGTATTAATCTCGGTCCGGCACATATCATATATGTGCTCTTACTTCGTTTCGCCTGAGCCAGGAAACCTCTGTGTAGGACTCTAATGACGCGTCAATACACCGGCAGTAGGTGGTGATCATATCAGTCACCCACAAGCCGTCAGCGGTCTGCTAAACGTAACGGCCACCCGGGTATTGAGCGATCAGAAGATCAACAAGCAAGCATGCTCATACTCCTGTGAATCCAATCAGTAACACTATCGTACATTCCGGTCTCTTCGTCAGATATGGCGCATGTCACAGCCTGGGGGTGGTAAACATCAGACCCCAATATTCTGATAAGTCATGCCGATATGAGGCCCATAACGGTTAGAGAAACTACTGATAACACTTACCAGTATATCTCAGTAACCATGGCCAGGGATTTCCTGTTATGGCCAATCAAGCATAGCGCAACATCAACCCCCAATACCGGGAGAGACGAAATCCCCTCCTATCGCTCATCCTCCATATGACTTGGGACTGTACCCAAAAACCACCGTTTTACACGATCTCTTGAGCGTGGTAAGGTGGAAATCAAAGCACAGTGGGAATCACACAAGACTCTATGACGATCTCGGATCAACAGACTAACTTGTACCAGTGTCACCAGAGAACTGCTATCTGACGATAGGTATAGTACCATCTAGGAGTTCTCGGCGAGTCCGTTCAGTGTACCCAGTCTCCACTGAGCACCCGTATACCTTCTTTGATGTCAAACATCAATGGATGTGGGATCATCTATCGCCCATCATATGGGTCAAGAAGCGTATACACTAGTCTACTCTGGAATATCGATGCCCCGTCTCGATACTCCCATGACTAGGAACATTTGAGGTATGTACTTACTGACTACCTCTGCCCCACTAGTATGATCTGCATCATAATCCCGGTAGTCAAGTACTCATCCTAAAGGCTTTATCAACATGTAATAGAGAGATAATAAATGTACATGTTAAGATAAAGAGCAACCAGATAGCATACTATCATGTCGAGCAAGAAAGTCCTCCGTATATATGTTCAAGCATCCACTATAATATACATCACATGTATAATAATGGCCTCTAGGGCATACATATAACTAACACCATGGTCTAAAACCCAACTCCAAACTCCACAATGCGGCCGCAATTTGCAGCCAATCTTATTAAATCTACGGCTGGACTAAGAAGATAGGGGCTCGGGTTTCTAGGAAAATTCTATGTGGCCTGCACACCTCTCTGTGATGGGAACTTATTTTATGGAGCTCTCGGGTCACAGCAGATCCTATAGAGTCATCACAAATCGCCAAAAACTGATTTTGGGAAAATTCTAAGTTCGTGTTTTTGGTTTCTAGTCTATAGTTTAGCCAGAATATCTTCACTAATGGCTTGTGATCACTAACTAAACCACAATTGCATCTCTACTACTCAAATCATCCACTAAATCATCCTAGAAAATTCCAAGATCACTAATCTAGCTTTATTAAACTCTAAACACAACTAGGAGGTTAAGACACTAGATAACATGAATGAAAGTGAAGGGTTTACCTCTTGGAGCAACTGAAGAAAATTCCAAGATGGTGCAAAGTGCTCAAAATCCAAACTTGAACTTGTTATGGGGTGTAGGATGAGGTGGTGCATATTTTTTGTGAAGGAAGCCATGGGTTTTGATGAGGTTTTGGAGATGATTCCCATGGGTAGTGAAGTAGAGGAAGAAAGAGGAGATGAAGATGAAGGAGTTGAAGAAAAAGGTTGAAGTGAAGAATGAAGGAATAAGTTAGCCATGGTCAAGGATTACCCATCTCTCTCTCTCTCTCTTTCTCACTCTCACTCTCTCTCTCATGCCCATGCCTCAATGTCCCCTCTCCATGTCATCTTTTATTTTTTTTCTTTTCATTTAAAAACCCAAATATCAAAAATTACTAAGAGGCCATGTATGAATTAACACAACATGTCATGGTGCACTAGCCATGGTTAATACAAAAGTGGATTTGGCTTAATCAAGATTAGTAGTGCACTATTCAAGTTTAATATAAATTTGCATATAATTAATTGCATAATTATTTATAAAATTTCCAAATCCAGTAAATATGTTTATAATTAATAATTCATATTAATATCCAATTATTTTCCAAATATTGGTATATATAATTATACCATTTTACGAAAACCCCAAAATCATACTCGAATAGTTTTCGTGAAATATATTATTTTATTATTTAAATTCAAAAAATAATATTTTGTATTTCTGAAATGTTACAACTAGATCCGCGGAGTGGCGTAGGTACGTCTGGTTCCATTGAAATCCCAGGTTCTACTAAGTTTTCATTAATAGTTTGTGGTTCTGGAATTTCTTCCAGCTCTATTGCGCTCCCACTAATCTCCTATTCAAGAAATTGAGTTTCCATAAAGCAGACATGATGAGAAACAAATACCTTTTGTTACTCGGCGTAATAGAAATAATACCCCCTAGAATTCTTAGGGTATCCCATAAACTTACACAATACTGAACGTGCATCGAGCTTGTCCGGATGAACCTTTTTGACAAAAGCAGGACAATCCCATATCTTAAGATACTTAAGACAGGGATTCTTCCCACTCCACATTTCATATGGAGTGGTAGGCACAGACTTAGTTGGAACCTTATTCAATAGGTATGCAGCAGATTCTAGTGCATAACCCCAGAAGGATGGCGGCAACTCAACATTACTCATCATGGAACGCACCATATTTAGTAAGGTGCGATTCCGTCTTTCTGATACACCGCTGTGTTGTGGTGTATATGGTGGAGTAAGCTGAGAGAGAATTCCATTCTCTTTTAGATATTCCAATAACTCGGCACTTATGTATTCACCATCCCAATCAAATCGGAGAATCTTGATACTTTAGCCGGTTTGTTTTTCTGCTTCACTCTTTTACTCCAGGAATTTCTCAAAGGCCTCGTATTTTTGTTTCATCAAGAATACATGTCCATACCTTGAGAAATCATCGGTGAAAGTAATGAAGTAGTAATAACCATTTCTTGCATGCGTAGACATTGGCCCACATACGTCGCTGTGTATGAGTCCCAGGAGCTCAGTAGCTCTTTCTCCGTGTCCAGTGAACGAAGTTTTTGTCATCTTTCCTTTGATACATAATTGACAAGCTGCATATGATTGATACTCAAACGGATCTAAATATCCATCTTTATGTAACTTAGTCAATCGTGTTTCATTGATATGACCAAATCTACAATGCCATAAGAAAGCTTGATTTGTTTCTGGAGTCTTTTTTTAGCGTGTTTTGGACATTGAAAACTTGATATTGATTGAAAACGTATATTCCGTTATTAAGTGTACCCGACCCAATCATTTTATAATTTAGGTGAATGTTTATGACATTGCTTTCAAGTGAAAAATTATATCCTTCATTAGATAACAAAGATACTAATATAATATTACACATGATACTGGGTATACAAAAGCAGTTACGCAACAAAAAAATATGTCCACTTGCGAATCCTAGGTGATATTCTCCTACTGCAACAGCATTCACATTGGTTCCGTTGCCAACCCTGGGGTCATATCACCTTTCCTCAAAACTCTATGGCTTCTCAGCGCCTGCAATGAATTACAGATATGAGATCCTGATCCAGTATCCAATACCCAGAAAGTAGAGTTAATAGAGAAACAGTTTTCAATCACGAACACACCTGAAACCGAAGCCACAACTTGCTTCGTGTCCTGATTCATAGCTTTTAAAGTCCGGCAATCCTTCTTCCAATGTCCCTTTTTCCGACAGTAGAAGCATTCTTCCTTTGTGGCCGCTCCCCATTCTTTTATTTTCCCTTACCCTGCACCTTCTGCACACCTCCCCTCGGTTTGGTGGGGCCTTCTTCTTCTTCCCCTTGGCCTTAGCCTTGGATTTAGTGGAAGATGATTCCCCAAGAACACACCTTCTAGAGTAAGGCCCCCTCCGTCTCAACGCCATGAGATGCAGGCCCATTGCCCTATAGAACCCGGCTATTCAAGCACTCCTCCGTGGGGCAATCCTAGTACAGATGTCACGACCCGGAAAATTGGCACGTAACCGGCACGAGAATCACGCAACGTCTAAAGGCGTAACGTAAATCAAGTAAGCCGAAACCCAGAAATCTAAACCTTTTTGCGGAAAATAGCGGAGGTGCAGTTTTGAAATAAAGGTATAATGAAATCAATTTTTTCTTTAAATGCATAAATAATGTTATATGAAAATGCAAGTGAATTATATACTAGCTGAAAACAATTTTCTTCTTTTAAAAATTTCGGCAACACCTCCCTTGTATATTTTGATCCAAAACCATATATATAAAAATATATAGGCATTCCCAAGCGGGAGCTAGCTCTTCGCCAATTAGCGGAATCACAACCACGAAATGAACATATATACGACTCCCTATGGCGAAGATCAAACACATAAAGCATAAATAAAGCAAGACATCATCATCTCAAAGAACCGAACATACACCCATCGCTCTAAGTCTCGCAAATACACAAATCTTTCTAGGTCTACCAATATACAAATTCTAGTTTCTGATTGATGGAGTTTATCTAGATACAGTAGAAATAATAAGTACAAGAGTGGGCACGATCCAATGTGTCCCACCTACCATAGCAAAACACGCCGAAGTAAGCTGTGTGCCACCATACCGCTAGTGATCCAAGCGGTCGAACCTGCAAGAAATTGACGGGGGTAAGTTGCCGTGAGTAGAAAACATCAGCAGGTAGAAATAGAATAAATAACGATTCCTAGGTCATACTACAAAATGAAGGTAATACTATGATATCTAGGGTGTCCATGTATGCATATATGTCAACAATAGAGTCAATGCAAATGACATATACAAATAAACATCTGAAATCAAATGGCTGTATGCATGTAGATATCATCCACGTATGCCCATCAACGACACAATCAATATCATGGAACCTGAGTGTCCAACATCGACACTCGAATCATCATTAAAACATAGGCCTGTATGTATGAGGATATCAACTAACATGTGTCCATCAACGACACATCATTATCATGAAACCTGAGTGTCCAACATCGACACTCGAAACATCATAAAACCCATTACTATCACCTGTAGGTAGTGCTCCCTCCTGCCAGGCTCATCGTCTACATCTCGAGCTTCTTGCCCCGAGGTACCATACCGGGTCCACCATGTACCTGCAGACAGCTCATCCAACTCCTCGAATCGGGTCTCGAAAACAATCTCATAACCGAGAAAACTCATGGTGGACGCCTCGAAATCACATCACGAGAAACCGCGTTTTTAAACTGTAACGTTTTGGAAATCGTTATGCGAATTTTCCGTTTTTAGGGTAAAATAGTCGGTGTTTTCCGTAAAAACCCGGAATGTGATCAAATTTCAGTATAGACTTGACTACACCTGGTTTACCAGAATAGTGCTAGTTTGCGGGTTTTAGTGGTCGTTTGGAAGTTTTGGTTCACATTGATATTTTCCCTCAATAAATTATTATTTTAAGTTGTTAATTTTGCACTTAATTAGTGGTAATTACAATTTTGTTTTGGGTTAATTACTTCTAATGTGAAACTATGCTAATCTAATCACTAGATTAAGCTTAATCCATCCATAGAAAATATCTAGATATTTGTGATTAAAAGAAAAGTTTTAAAAGAAAAGAAATGAGGTGGCTTTGGATAATTGTTGCATTAATGAGCTTTTATCATTATTTTACAATAGATATTTCTACACACTTCACAAAACCCCTTCATCCTTTGCTTTGGCCGAACCCTAGCCCTAGGCTGCCCCATTTTTCCCCACTCCATTTTCACTCTAAAAGATTCACAAAAATCATAAAAAAATCAAGAATTAATCCCACAAACTCCAAATTAAATTCATACCCATTATTCCTTAAGCCTAAACAAGCTTGGATCTTCACTTAAGACATCATTTTGGAGGCTAAAATTTTAAGTTTAGTTGCTATTTGTGATATAGTTTGTGAGGTATAAACTCTAACCCTAATCTTTAATTTGTTGTTTAAATCCTTAAAGCTTGCATATTAGGTGTTTAATATAGCTTTAATTGCATGGTTATAATTTTCATGAAAAAGTTATGAAAATCAAGTTAGGGTTTGATGTGTTAAAATGGTTAATCATGAAGTGTAACTTGGAAAGCTTAATCAAATTGTGAGAATGATATTTGTTAAATTCCTAATTTGTCTAATTGAGTTTATTAGCAAACTAAGTTTTTCTAAATCCTATTTGGGTGAGATTTAAAATGGTAGTAAGGGTTTGGGTGACTCAATTAAGCCGCTTTGTGATGATTGTGATCACTTAAAATGTTTAAACATCTAGCTTTGTGCTAAAATGGTTTTAAGATGCTTATTAGCTTTTCGGTAAAATTAAACGTGGGTTTTAATTTTCGTAGAGATGACGTATATATTATTATCTACGGTAATTATTGTGTTGTGAATGAGTATTGGTACTATTGGGTTTTCGGCGTAGCAGTTTTTATGTATAGCGACCCTAGTTAGGGTTTTGGCTATGTTTTTCGGTATTTGGATTTCTTGATTTTATGACTGGATATTGTATTTGGTCGTTGGACGTTTGTACGTCAACGACGAGGGTTGTTTGGTTGTTTTGCATGCGTAGGCTATAGGTTCTAACCTATGAGCGCACCACGTGCCGTATTTGGATTTCGGAATTTGATGTTAATAGCTTTGCGAATTCATTTTGATTGTAGGTACCTTCGCGTGGATTTCGAGACGACAAAGCGCATCGACTATGGCTAAGCGAGGAGTTTAGCAGGTGAGTAGATTTATATCTATAGGGGAAGTTGGGTGGATGGTGTATAGCACCCCCGCAAACAATGATATGGAATATCATTTGATTATTTTATCCTGATAAATGATATGCGACGGACATGATTGTAGGATTTACAAACGATAATATGATAGAAGTTGATGCTAATGGACATATTGACATAAGAGAATATAAATGATAAGTGAATCATGATAGGTACAAATTGAAAGAGAACAAGTGTGACATTTATTAATGTGATGAACGAGTATACGATGTAATCTGATGGCTTAGTATGATATGTCGTTTTGTGGATTCGAGTCGATATGAGATTGTTGATACTTTTATCGGTCCCCTGATACGAGATGGACATCGATGTGACCTGAAAGATAGGTACTTATATATGGATAATGTTTTGCATATTGAGTGATATGTCGTATGAGACTTAGATCCGTACCCCGATGTTGTATAGGTTGATAGAATCCCTATTTGTTTAATGCCGCTGTACGATAGATTTCCGTACGCGGTGAGTTTTACCTGTTGATTTATCCATACCCTTGTTTAGAGGAGGTCGTACGATGGATTGTACCGTACGTGATGTTATGAGGCTGGATGCCGATTGATGGATTCACCGACTCGGATATATTGTAGACACGTATACCTTATAGCTTTTAGCTGATGATGTACTTTATGCTACGATCATGTTATTCTCATTGCATTAAATATACATGTGCTATTACACCTACATCATTATCGATGATGTGTATGTTACACTTACACAGATTTGCCGGTTCACACACCTTCATCATCGATAATTGCAATGTCACTACTATAAGTCCACGTTGCTCACCCCGGTTGTTACGGGGAGGCGGAAACGGCGAAAAACAATTTTTGGTGCAAAGGCAACATGGACTAAAATCCGGATCTTTGCTAAACTAGAAACTAACAAACTACTAGAGGCGTTAACTACTATGCCGTAGAAATTATACCTCACGAAACCGGTCCTTCGGATCTTCTCTCCGCTGTCCGGCTCACCCATCCACGTTCCGACGGTCGATCCGGATCTTGGTCACCTCTGCGGCCTTCTTGAGTCGAAGACGATCCACCCGAGAGATGTACACCGAGCTCCACCACGAGCCGAGGCAACTAGGGCAACAAGATCGCTAGTCTTGAAGTCCTAGGTTATGTAGAGGAGGTTGATGGAAGTATTTGTCTATGTGGATTCTTTTTCTCTCAACACATGAGATCAAAAGAATATTTCAAGAAGAGGAAGATGAAGGAGATCAAGAAACCATGGAGCTCTCTTTCTTTCTTCTCACTTTCAAGAAAGCGAATGAGAAAAGAATAATGAAATTATCAACTCAAGAAAAAAGGCACCATGGTTGCAATAATACTAAACAACATCATTACAAATCCTATCATGATAAAGTTGATGGCTACATTGACATTACCATTATCATAATCCAAAATGAAAAAGAAAACCAAAGAAGAGTGTAGACCTTTCATGAAGGCCAAGGTCAACTTTGGTCAACAGGTTAACAAAGTCAAGAGTGGTCAAGGTGGTCAAATGGTCAAAGCAATTAGCCATCATAAAATTATCACTGAAAAGATTAGAAAGTAATGTTCGCGGCTCATAATGGTTTTGACCGAACGAATTGCCAAAACCCTAATGAGCCTGCCACATAGCGGTTTTCGCCGAACCATCTGCCAAAACCCTAATGAGGCACCTCCTCCTTCTTCGCTCCTCACAACTGTGCATACACACCCGCAACCGCATTCCGTAGAATGCGAATGCACTGAAGACAAAACAAATCCATCCTTGCAATACTAGGATCCGGCTTAAACCAAAGCCCACTAGTATTGCCTGCCCGAACAGCATACGCACACAAGTGTACGTAAGTGATCGCAGCCGTGCCGTAAAACCATATGGCCTCTACACGTTTCACTCAGTGCTGGGAAACTCTCTGTGTGGGACTCTAAATACTCGACACTACGCTGGCTGTAGGTTTAACCACATACCGCAAGCGGCACTAGCTATACGTAACGGTCCCCAGGTAGATGTCGATAAGAAGGCCGATGAGATAAACCCATCCGAACTCCTACTGAGCCTGTATGTGACAATCTCCGTACAGTCTGGTTTGTTCGTATGATACATCGCATGGCGGGCCTAGGGGGCGGTAAAACGTCAGTCCCCTACTAGCGGTACAAGTCGTGTCGGAGTGTAGCCCAGAACACCCTGAGATAACACTGGAAACCTACCAGTATATCTCGCTTGCCCTGGCCAGGGACTACTCATGTAATGGCTCTCCTAGACACAGCGCGATGTCAACCCCCAATACCGGGAGAGACGAATCCTGTTTAACCGCCACTGCCTCCAAGTGCTTCGGGACTGCACCCAACTACTACCTGTTTGCACGACTCCTTTATGCCGTGGTAGGGTAGTAATCTAAGTATAGTGGGAACACACTCGAGGCGAAGTGACAGTATCAAGTCAACGGACTGAGATGTACTCATGTCACCTGGGAACTGATAACTGACGATAGGTATAATACCAACCAACAGTTTCCGACAAGTCCTGTCCAGTGTACTCGTAACCTAACGAGCACCCGCATACTATCTCCAGTACGACGTACTGATGGCTGTGGGACAAACCACCTCCCCTGCTGGGATGAGAAGCGTATACGCTAGTCTACTCCGGAGTATCGATGCCCCGCCTCGATAGTCCTACGACTAGGGACCTGTATAAGGATGTGCTTGTAGATTACCCAGCCCCCACTAGTGTGACTGCCATCATAACGCTGTAATCAAGCAAAGATCCTAAGGGCTCTACTAATATGTATAAGCGATATGCTAAAAGAAACACATGCACATATTGAAGTAGAAACAAACCAAGTAGCATACTACCATTTTGAGCAAGATTGTGTATACAACTGTGAATATCCCAAGCTTCCATTAAGTAATATACAAGCTAGTATGATACAGTAATGACCTCTAGGGAATATACACTAACAATCTCCCACTTGCACTAGGGCCATGTACTGGCGTATCGAAGACCTATCATCTCAATCAGCCGCTTGTACTGAGTCTGGGGTATGGCCTTCGTGAATGGATCAGCAGTGTTATCTTCCGTATTTACTCTCTTTACCTTGATCTCCCGGCGATCTACGATCTCCCTGATCAGGTGGTACCGCCTCAAAATGTGCCTGGACTTCTGATGGGACCTGGGTTCCTTCGCTAAAGCTATAGAGCCATTGTTGTCACAATACAGCGGTATTGGATCAACACTGGTAGGAACCACCTGAAGCTCCGTGAGGAACTTCTTCATCCAGACAGCTTCCTTTGCGGCATCGCAAGCAGCTATGTACTCCGCTTCCATAGTTGAGTCAGCAACGGTTTCCTGCTTGGAGCTCTTCCAGCAAACCGCCCCTCCATTGAGGGTAAAGACATAACCTGACATGAACTTGGAGTCATCCTTGTCACTCTGGAAGCTGGAGTCAGCAAAGGCCTCAATCTGGAGGTATTTTCCGCCATACACCAAGAACATCTCCTTAGTCCTTCTCAGGTACTTGAGAATATTCTTTACTGCTATCCAGTGTTTCTCCCCTGGGTTCGTTTGATACCGGCTTACAACGCTTAATGCGTATGCTACATCTGGTCTGGTGCATAACATCGCATACATTATAGAGCCTACCGCAGATGCGTAGGGTATAGATGACATGCGAGCCCTCTCTAAATCAGTCTCGGGAGACATCTCTTTGGAGAGGGTGATTCCGTGACAAGCCGGTAGATTATCGCGCTTAGAATCTTCCATACTAAATCGTTTTAGTATGGTATCTATGTACCTCGACTGTGAAAGTCCCAACATCCTTTTAGATCTATCACGATAGATCTGGATCCCCAGAATGTAGTTGGCATCGCCCAAGTCCTTCATGGAGAACCTCTGTGATAAGAATCCTTTTACTGACTGTAGCATAGGAATATCATTTCCTATTAGGAGAATGTCATCCACGTACAAGACGAGGAATACCACAGTTCTCCCTACAATCTTACTGTAAATGCATGGTTCATCTGGGTTTTTGATAAAGTCGAATTCCTTGACAATATCATCAAAGCAGATATTCCAACTCTGCGATGCCTGCTTCAGTCCATAAATGGACTTGAGCAACTTGCACACTTTACCGCTTCTCCCACTTTGAATGAATCCCTCCGGCTGATCCATAAAGATGCACTCTTACAAATTTCCATTTAGGAAAGTTGTCTTTACGTCCATCTGCCAAATCTCATAATCGTGGAAGGCAGCAATGGCAACAAGGATCCGAATGGATTTGAGCATAGCCACTAGAGAAAATGTCTCGTCATAGTCCAAACCAGGTCTTTGATGAAAACCCATTGCTACAAGTCTAGCTTTATAGGTTTCAACCTGCTCATCTACACCAATCTTCTTTCTGAAGATCCATTTGCAGCCTACGGGTTTTACCCCTTCTGGAGCAAAGTCTAAAGTCCAAACTTTGTTGGTGTACATGGACTCCATCTCGGTCCGCATTGCATCCAGCCATTTTACCGAGTCACCGCTCTGAATGGCTTGCTGGAAGCTAGTAGGCTCACCATAGTTAATGGTGCAATCATCTCTATCCCCATCTATGAGAAAACCATAGTATCTCTCGGGCGGATAAGACTGCCTACTACTCCTACGGAGTGGCGCTGGGATGTCCGGTTCTCCTGAACCTTTTGGTTCTTCCAAGCTTTCAGTAATAGACTGTGGTTCTGGAATTTCTTCCAGTTCTACTACGCTCCCACTTTCACCTTTTTCTAAAAACTGATGTTCCAGAAAGTAGGCATGACGAGAAACAAAAACCTTTTGTTCCTCTACGTAATAGAAGAAATACCCCCTGGAGTTCTTTGGGTATCCCACAAACTTACAAAGTACTGAGCATGCCTCGAGCTTGTCCGCATGCTGCTTTTTTACAAAAGCTGGACATCCCCATATCTTCAGATATTGAAGATGGGGTTTCTTCCTACACCACATCTGATATGGTGTGGTAGGCACAGTCTTGGAGGGAACCTTATTCAAGAGATATGCAGCTGATTCTAGTGCATAACCCCAGAAGGATCGCGGCAACTCAGCCTTACTCATCATGGAACGAACCATATCCAATAGGGTTCGATTCCTCCTTTCCGATACACCGTTGTGTTATGGTGTGTGTGGAGGAGTAAGCTGAGAGAGAATTCCATTCTCTTTTAAGTAGCCCAGAAACTCGGCACTCAAGTATTCACCACCTCGATCAGATCTCAGTGTCTTGATACTTTTGCCTGTTTGTTTTTCAACTTCATTCTTGTATTCCCGAAATTTCTCAAAGGCCTCGGATTTGTGCTTCATCAAGAAGACATGCCCATACCTAGAGAAATCATCGGTGAAAGTAATGAAGTATGAATAACCACTTCACGCATGTGTAGACATTAGACCACACACATCACTGTGATTGAGTCCCAAGAGCTCACTTGCTCTTTCTCCGTGTCCAGTGAACGGAGTCTTTGTCATCTTTCCCATGAGAAAAGATTCACAAGTGGCATAAGACCGGTACTCGAACGGATCCAAGTATCCTTCTTTATGTAACTTTTTCAACCGTGTCTCATTAATGTGACCCAGTCTACAATGCCATAAGAAAGCCTGATTTAATTCCGGTGACTTTCTTTTAAGTGTGTTCTGGACACTGAAGATCTGAGCTTGATTCAATACGTATATCCCATTTTGTAATGTACCTGACCCAATCAAAACTTGATTTAGGTGGATGTTGACTACATCGCTTACAAAAGTAAAATCATATCCTTCCTGAGAAAGTAAGGATACAGATATGATATTACAAGTCGCACCTGGTACATAAAAACAGTCACGCAGAATCAATATCTTCCCGGTTGTCAGTCCTAGATGATATTCCCCTACGGATTCAGCATACAAGCTCATTCCGTTAGCAACCCTGAGAGTCATATCACCTTTCCTGATAACCCTACGGTTTCTCAGAGCCTGTAACGAATTACAGATATGAGATCCAGATCCGGTATCCAATACCCAGGAAGTAGGGTTAACTGACATACAGTTCTCTATTACAAACACACCCGAAGCCAAAGCCACAACATGCTTCGAATTCTGGCTACTGGCGTTGCAAGCCCTGTAATCCTTCTTCTAATGCTCATTCCTGTAACAATAGGAACATCCTTCTTTTACTACATCCAGTCCCGAAACTTCTGCCCTTCCCTTTCTTTCTACTTCCTTGGTTTCCTTCAGGGTAGTAGGTAGAGACTGTTGAACTAAGTCAGCATCTGACCCGTTCTTCAACGTAGTCTTCAGGTCCGAGAGCTCAAAAGAGCTGGTCTCTGTAAGGACGTTGCCCGCTACAGATGACCCGATAGCCAACCTCGCCGGAAGCAATTCGTTCGAGGTCTCATATCTTGTGATACGAGATTGCTCTCCATATGAATCTTTGTTATGGAGGAAGATAGAAACTAAGTCCATCTTCTCGTGCTGCCTCTGGTTTGCACCATCAACTGAGGCCAACACAAGGCACTTGGCTTTCGCACAGTCTTCTTCCGATGTCCTACGGATATCAATATCCGTGACAAGGGAAACTGGACCTGAGACGACAGGGGTTGGATTAGTTAAGAGGTGTCCCAGCTTGTCATGGGCAATGGACAGACCTTTGCCAATCATAACAGTCAGATTCAGTCATTTTATTATATAGATGTAACCTATGTCTGGTCACTGGGTCGCTGCAATTAAGAGAGAGAGAAGAAAACACTTTAGCATGATGCTCTTGCAAGTTTAGATTGGTTTTTAATTTATCTAAACAGGATGGCTCCCACTAACTCTCGAATCCCTCCTCAAACCATAAAGGAAGAATTAGTCGGGATCAATCTCACCGTACAATACTTGCTTAACCGTTCAGCCAGACTGGTGTCGGTAATTCGAGGGAGGTTTTCCAACGCTTTCACGAAGTTCCTTAATTAAGTAACCTCTTTTCCCTGTGGGCGTAGCCCCGCTAACACCTTTCTAGACACCTACTTGGTTTATAGCATTGATCGTTAAGTGAGAAAGTTCAAGAGGAGTAGCATATACTCACGGTAGGATCGGGATCCAAATATCATCGCGTGACAAAACTGAAGGAATCCTACCAGAATCATCACACTCCAAATGGTATGCATCGCTAGCAAGTTTCAGTTCTTTTGAAACTCCCGATGTGGATTTTTGCCCCATGCTCTTATGACCTTGACGAAGGCCAACATAGCATAAGTCACATGTCAAGTTTTACCCGTCATAGTCCCGGTTAATTTGAAGCCACCCGTACATACCCTTGACGAAGGCCAAAATAGTAGTACGACTGTCCCAAAACAACGCATCTATCTATGCTACAGATAAATATTCAGCAGCTACCAATCACTATGCCTTGGCGAAGGTCAAAATAATAGCTTGAATACTACTGACTATTTAACTGAAATGACGGAGGGCTACGAATGGTTTTGGCGAAACCGTGAACGTAGTTTACTTGATATAATCGAAGGAACCTGGTAGCTTTTAAAAGGAGTGGTTCAAGCTCCACGTTTAAAAGATGGCTTTTGAAAAGAACCGAGTGGTTTTGAAAGTGTTCCAACGACTTTTACTTGGTTTATTTTCTTGCATTAATTCTAATGCGTCCCATCATTTAATCCTACCATTGCAGAAGACAACGAAAATATGACGTACGCTTATGCCATCCGCATTCGCCACGGGGTCCCGTCATCACTCGTTAGGTTACTTAACAAACGACGGAGCGGGGGCTGGACTAGCGCAGATGCAAAACATAAGCAACGCCTAAATAGATATCATATAGATATATATAAACATTCGTCATATGCAATGATAGCCAGTCCAGATTACAAATGAATACATTGGATATACTAAGAATCCGCAATTCGTATGAGCCTGTAACGAAGAACGGATTACACGGTCGGGATGAATAGCCAAACCCCACCCTAGATCCCTACGGGTGCGGCAAACTACCCGCCAAGTATCCGAAGCGAAGCAACCTCCCTAAACGACGTGAGTAGGCCACTCGGCACTTTGCGGTACCCGGTAGTTTGTGCACCCCACCTTGGGTCTATCCTAGGAGCAAAAACAGTAAAAAGAAATTATACAATGACGGGTACAACCCCGACCCGGTTGTGCGGCCAAACAAATAATATTACATCAATTTACATATTACATGAATTGGAAGAATAAGAAAACTCTCATCTCACAACCCCCGGCTATTCATCCGCGACAATCCAACGAATTCATATACACAAACCATCAACATTACAGATCACAAATATGAATAACCCCCACTAATCGACGTATAGCGATTAGCAGACGTTCAATACATATATCACATCACAGATAATATACATTAGCCAAAGTCTACGGAATATCGATAAAAATACGGATTTGTAACCACCCCAAAAATCAATTTGTTCTATGGAAAATCTGGGTGGAAACAACATGTACTAAAAATCCCAAAACCGCCAACTAAGCACACTGCACCAAACTCGGTCCACGGCCGAGTCAACTCGGCCGCGGATCCGCGGCAAGAAGCATGTTCTTGCCGCGGAACCGCGGTGCTTTGACCGGTTCAGTGGACCGTTTTTGGTCTGTGTCTTTAGAAAACCCTGAGCCGATTTTTCATATATTTTAAATTACTTTTTGAACAGTATAAAAAATCGGCAGAAAGTTAAATTTTCCGGACTTGTTTTGCGAATTTTTTCCGATCGATATTCTAAATACTTTGCTAACTTGCTAGTTTATGTTTAGCTAGGCTCTGATACCACTGTAAGTCTATGTTGCTCACCCCGGTTCTTATAGGGAGACGGAAACGGCAAAAAACAATTTTTGGCACAAAGGAAACATGGACTAAAAGCCGGATCTTTGCTAAACTAGAAACTAACAAACTACTAGAGGCGTTAACTACTATGCCGTAGAAATTATACCTCACGAAACCGGTCCTTCGGATCTTCTCTCCGCTGTCCGGCTCAACTATCCACGCTCCGAGGGTCGATCCGAATCTTGGTCACCTCCGCGGCCTTCTTGAGTCGAAGACGATCCACCCGAGAGATGTACACCGAGCTCCACCTCGAGCCGAGGCAACTATGGCAACAAGATCGCTAGTCTTGAAGTCCTAGGTTATTTAGAGGAGGTTGATTGAAGTATTTGTCTATGTGGATTCTTTTTATCTCAACACATGAGATCAAAAGAATATTTCAAGAGGAGGAAGATGAAGGAGATCAAGCAACCATGGAGCTCTCTTTCTTTCTTCTCACTTTCAAAAGAGAGAATGAGAAAAGAATAATGAAATTATCAACTCAAGAAAAAAGGCACCATGGTTGCAATAATACTAAACAACATCATTACAAATCCTATCATGATAAAGTTGATGGCTACATTGACATGACCATTATCATAATCCAAAATGAAAAATAAAACCAAAGAAGAATGTAGACCTTTCATGAAGGTCAAGGTCAACTTTGGTCGACGGGTCAACAAAGACAAGAGTGGTCAAGGTGGTAAAATGGTCAAAGCAAGTAGCCATCATAAAATTATCACTGAAAAGATTAGTAAGTAATGTCCGCGGCTCATAATGGTTTTGACCGAACGAATTGCCAAAACCCTAATGAGCCTGCCACATAGCGGTTTTGGCCGAACCATCTGCCAAAACCCTAATGAGGCACCTCCTCCTTCTTCTCTCCTCATAACTGTGCATACACACCCGCATCCGCATTACATAAAATGCGAATGCACTGAAGACAAAACAAATCCATCCTTGCAATACTAGGATCCGGCTTAAACCAAAGTCCACTAGTACTGCCTGCCCGAACAGCACACGCACACAAGTGTACGTAAGTGATCGCAGCCCTGCCGTAAAACCATACGGCCTCTACACATTTCGCTCAGTGCAGGGAAACTCTCTGTGTGGGTGTTCATACCAGAATATTGCATTTTATACCACCCATTCTTACACTCGGTTGTTTATAGGTAAGTTCTTTTAATCTGTGTTTGTTACATATTTACAGATTACAGGTTTCCAGTCCAAATATTGCAAATCAAGACAAAATCTCCACAGTTACGCCAAAATACAGAACATCTGTCACAGCAGATAAAAGCCGGGTTCCGGTCATCCGTATCCATCCAGTGCCGAGTACCAGTTCCTGAGACAAGACATATGACAGTGGTCGTTCGTGTCTGGGACATGCACAGAGCACGAGGGGGGCAGCACAAGAATCAATTTGTGTGTGGAGCTCGAGGAAGAAAAGGTCAAAAGTATTATTATTGATGCCATTTTGGACCGTTGCAAATCTGAAGCAATTGTGGAAGCAAACTGCATTTTGGTATATGTAGAACAACATAGGACAGAGAACCAGGGAAGCACCCAAAACCCGAGGAGCTAACTCCTCTAAACGGCCGCGGTTCCGCGGCATAAGCATGCTTAGGCCGCGTTTCCGCGGCCGTATAGGCTCTTCAGAGGGTGATTTTTCAGGGGTATATTGGTACTTTCATATTGAGCCAGATTCTTGCCATAGGTTTTCATTTCCCTTCCTATAAATACCCCGGTTCTGAGCCAAACCAAGGGGACCATTCTTAGTTAAGTTCTTTAGCCTTTTTTAGTGTAGTTTAGTCTTCTTCTTCTTCTTCATTCTTTCCTCCATGAAAATTGTAGTGAGAGCTTTTTAAGTGGATGATGAAATGAAGATGAGGGTTTTTGTATCATTCTTTTGTTTTAGCTTCCTCTTGAGATCCTTGCTTTCTCTTGATCTTTCAACCTCTTCATTGAGCTTGAATGTTTAAGGGTTTGTTATTGATTTCAAGGGTTGTATCTTCTTATGGAATTAGTGCTTCATTTCAAATGAGTTCTTTACCCTTCTCTTGATCTTGCAGCCTCTTGATTGAGCATGCAAGTTTAAGGGTTGGCTATTGATCCCATGCTTGTCTTGAGTTCTATGTTCTTGTAATTACTTCTTGCTTATTTTCTTCTTGCTTTTTATTACTTGCTTTACATTCTTGTCTTACTTTCATGCACTTTAAATTCAATGCACTTACTTACTTGTAATCTTTTCTTTGCTTTTGCTCTTTTTGGTTCTTTTTGTGAATGGTTGTAATTATTGTTGTTGTTAAGAATCAATACGGTATTATAAGTTAATATTTCTTTTCTCATTTTCTTTTCCCGTTATTTTCCATTGAACTCCGCCCAAACGTTACGCAAGCGCTCCGTTAGGCACCCTACCCTACCAAGGTAACGGTTATTCCTAACCGCGACCGGTTGCGTTCGTTTTGGCCGGAGGCGAAAGCAAGAGACAAGAACGGAAGGACAAGGGTAAATAAGCCGGATTCCACGAATACCGTGCTTAAATCCCCTAATCCACGTTGTTGCCGATTGCTCTAGCTTCAATTGGTCAAGACTCGGCTCAATGGTTTTGAGTACGGATTTATTTAGCTTACAAATTCGTATCTTTTTCTTAACAACTTTATACTTGCATATAACACATAGGTTAGAATCGAACAAACATATACACATTCTTTATTGACTCGTCTAAGACAAGAACGGAAATACAACCATCTCCCTGTGGATCGACCCGTGCTCAACCGGCTAGCTGCATAGCGACACCGTCCTGATCGCGGTTATACTTTAGAACTTTGAACATCCGAAACGCTTTTGGCGTGCGATCAAATGGCGCCGTTGCCGGGGAGACGGTAGCGTATTTTCTTTCTTTTTATTCGGGTTAATATTCTTTTTGTATATATTTATAAAAAAAAATCCTTTTTTTGTTTTTGATAATTTTTGTGAGCAAGTCTGCAGATTTTTGTGGATTTGCAAACGGCGATTGTGGGGAGCAAAGTGTACGTTCAAGGCTAAGGTGATTGCAAAGTACAGTGCCAAAGATCCGGGTAGTTTGACCCGCGCAAGCGAACTTTTCAAGCTTACCGGATTTGATTCAATGGGGGTTTCCTAAACCAAAAACTTAACGGTACGTACATTACTAACACCTTCTTCTCAAATCCGACGCATCCAATATACTATTCTTTGCAGGATTCTTTGCATGTTCGCTAGCAAACGCTGAAAATTGACTAACCCGTATTTGTTGCAGTGCCGTGCTTAAACTAAAAAACGATTGCTTGATTCTTTATAGAATTTTTATTGCGCATTGCATACATTAATACGGACTTAAGGGCAAGCGAACCCCACAACATACGGTAAAGGATTTCATCACCTTTTCCGTGGCCCACAAATCACGAACTTGAGCATAACGTTTACCCGCACAAATTTTAAAAGAAATTAGACTTTAAGCCTTAAGGACTTCGCGCTCATTAGGAGAAGTTAACCGTGTTTAGAACCGCGCTTAACGGTACATTGTTTACGGGGTGTCTAGGAAAGTGTTAACGGCGAAATCGCCAAAAGAGAAAGGGTTATTTAGTTAAGGAACTTCGCGAAAGCGTTGGAAAACCACCCCTTATCTCTGCACTTACCTGGCCTCGTGATCAGTGTATCTTGAGCCCGTTTCTCGACACAGTTTTACTTTGACAATCAAGTTCTGGAGCAGGTCTAGTTGACCTAGGTGAACCCTAGAACGATTAGGTGTGTGGTATTTTTGTGTCGTAATTGTTTTTGTCCATATTCTTTTTGTGTGTATATTTCATTCTTTTATTAATAACTAACTAAAAAAAAAGGGTCACATTCATTTTTCGCCTCCTTTTCTCTTCTTTTCTTTCCTTCTCTCTTCATATCATGGGTACCCCACCTCGCAAAACTCTTGCCGAACTTTGGTACCCACCACCAGACATTACTTCTTACGGTTCTTGCTTTGGCCGAACATCAAACGACCCCTCCATGCCCAAAGTTTCACTGAATGATCACATAGCAGCGTCTAGGACAAACACTTGCCCTCCGCAATCCACTTTGTATCAACCTTTTCAACCTCCCCCACCATCTTATGTTGATACCCCTTTTTCAAGTCGTCCTTTATCCATCGCTGAACATATTGAACAATCCCGTAGCCGATCTTTCACTCCTTTCCCCACTTCAAATTCTTGGGATCAACAATTCTATTCACCTTCTTATCCAAATGTTGATCCTGCTCCTGTCCAGCCATTCAATTCCTACCAATTCTACCCAACTTTTGCAACTTCCCTAGACATTGCTTCTCCACAGCCTTTTGGGAGTTTTCAGTATCCAAACAACTTTGAATCTTTTACTGAAACCCCTTCACAACCCATGTCTAGTCTGGAACAGTCGTTGGAAGACTTTAGGGTAGCGTCAAACCAACAGATGATGGATTTGAATGCGTCCATGGCCGCTCTCATACAACCTAATGACCCGGTAGCTAGTTTCCAACTAGCTCCTAATTCTACAATGTATGATGAGGCGGCAGGAAAGGTTGAGAATTTGAGTGGAGAGAGCGAGATGTGTCCCCTTCCAAGTCAAACCTACCAGTCCCAAATTTAATCCCACAACTCCTGTTTTGAAAGTCTATCGAGTGTCCCACATGATTTATCAATTGAAGATAGAATGATGAATGAGTTGTGCGACTTTGTAGTGTTTGATTTACCCGATTATGAAGGGCCCCTTTCGAGTGAAACCAATCCCAAACCTTTTGACCTCTACACCTCCACTCTAGAACCTGAATTGATTAATATCCATTCTTTTGTTGAGGTGTCTGAGAATATAGATTTTCACTTGATTGAGGATATTGACGCCGGGAATATTTTGGATGATGAACCTGTAGATTTGGCAGAGTTTTTCTCTCCAATTCATCATCCCGAGTCATTTACTGTTTTTCCCGAACCCCATATGCGTCTAGATTTTGATGAAATTTGCATGGATAAGCTGAATTTTGAGGAAACTTTTGAGGATATTTTTGAGGATGAACCAGTTTTAATTGATGAGTCGGATTTTCCAATTCATCCTGTTCCTTTCATTGACTGTGTACACCCTCCTGAACCTTTAACCGATAACCTTCCTCAATCACCTACCTCCATCCTTTCCATCGTTCCGACCTGGCAAGAAACCGTATCATTTTCACTTCCTGTGTCTGGTTTACCAAGTTCGGTGTACCCATGGTTTCTCACGAATCTTGAAGGATTTGACCCCATTTCTCGACGGGTTAATAGATTAGCACAATCGCTTTTTACACATCGGTCATCACAAATTGTGCTAATCTATTCACTCCATTTCCACCCTCAAGTTCGTATTCCACTTCTTTCTCCCTACCGACATTCTTCTTCTCATATACCGAGACCGTATCCCGCTTCTATCTCCATACAGTCTCGCGTATTCTCCATTTCTTTCCTCTTCAACTTCTTTCACCAACCCGCATATTACAGAGATAGAATTTTTGAATGGTTGGTGTTAACTTTTGGCCTGTGTAAGGCCTTGTATAGATTGATACTATTCTTTCCCCCCCCCCGATCCTGAACTTCAACGCTTAACAGTGGAAACACTGTTTTACTTAAGTTTGGGGGGGACACCTTTTTTGTATATATTTTTTGTTTTCCTTTTTGTTTTGTATATAATTTGTTTTTAGGGAGCGCCGACAATTTTAACCCTCTTGGTATAGCCTGACAGTGAGGGCACTATCAAGTTTAAGTTTGGGGGTGTGCTCGGTAAGCTTTATTCCTTCGCATTCATTTGTATATTTTGCATTTGCATACCTTATTAAAAACCCACAAAAATCAAAAAAGTTTCCAAAAAATATAAAAACTTTGTCGTCAAATTAGCTAATAAGGTAACTTAGGTTTTTATTCTGAAAGTTTAGTTGATATGATAGAAATAACTAAATTCTAGGCTTAGGAATTGAAAACCCTAAAAATAACCCTCATTCTGTCTAACTTTGGTAAGTATACGTCCTTACAGTTTTTTTTGAGAAATAGGTAATCTTGAGTTCAGTTCTTGAGTTAAGTCAATATGAGGGGAAAGTATTGATGCTTTACTGAAGAATAAGTCTGAAAAATAGTTTCTTTTCTTAAGTTCAAATTCAGAAAGTATATACCCTACAAACTGCACTTACACACACCTTGAAACTTGGGATAGTAGAGGATACCTAGAAATACTCTTGCCTGAAAGCCTAGTATGAAAGAAAAAACGGTATTTAAAGCTAAACACCAAAAGAGCATATTGAAAAATATATCCGGTCTTGAAAAAGAAAAAGAAAATGAAAAGAAAAATAGAATAAAGTCAAGACCTGGAAATTGCTATTTACGCTTTAAAGTTCACACATTAAGTAATCGGCCGTTAGAGTCTCAAGAAGCATTAATAGTCGCATGAAAGGTGTGTGAGCAAATCCGTCCATCCTTAATGAAAAGAAGTAGTATTAGGTATTAGGGCAAGAGTATTATAGCTTGAATTGAATTCTTGAGTGTAGGGGTGCAAATATACACACACGTAGGGGTATACAATCGATGTTTGAATAAAAGATAGAAATGAAGGATAAGACTTATGTCTTCTGTAAATTTGATAAAAATCCCTGATTTGAGGCCGCACTTTAGAAGGAAAACTCAGGAGAACCAACATCTTTCTAAACTTTTTTGGAACGTATAGGATCTAAGGTTAAATAGATAGGAGTTGTGAAGCATTAGGGTTGGATATTTCTAACTTAGGATGATAGAATTTCTAACGTAAATACTAAGCTATAGGAGTAGAATCAATCTTAACTTATGACACTAGCTTGACGGGATTTTGTGGGTAGTATCCGCTGAAAACCCTCAGGAGACAACACTCCTCCTACTAGGGACACCTAGAGGTTTAACGGCTTGTTGCACGCGCTTAGTGCAATCACGTTCCTTGCGAAAGTGCGGTTAGGATTTCATTTTTGTGAATAATTGGTTTTGCTCGGGACGAGCAAAAGTTAAGTTTGGGGGTATTTGTTCATACCAGAATATTGCATTTTATACCGCCCATTCTTACGCTCGGTTGTTTATAGGTAAGTGCTTTTAATCATTGTTTGTTACATATTTACAGATTACAGGTTTCCAGTCCAAATATTGCAAATCAAGACAAAATCTCCACAGTTACGCCAAAATACAGAACATCTGTCACAACAGATAAAAGCCGGGTTCCGGTCATCCGTATCCATCCAGTGCCGAGTACCTGTTCCTGAGACAAGACATATGACAGTGGTCGTTCGTGTCTAGGACATGCACAGAGCACGAGGGGGGCAGCACAAGAATCAATTGGTGTGCGGAGCTCGAGGGAGAAAAGGTCAAAAGTATTATTATTGATGCCATTTTGGACCGTTGCAAATCTGAAGCAATTGTGGAAGCAAACTGCATTTTGGTATATGTAGAACAACATAGGACAGAGAACCAGGGAAGCACCCAAACCCCGAGGAGCTAACTCCTCTAAACGGCCGCGGTTCCGCTGCATAAGCATGCCCGTATAGGCTCTTCAGAGGGTGATTTTTAGGGGTATATTGGTACTTTCATATTGAGCCAGATTCTTGCCCTAGGTTTTCATTTCCCTGCCTATAAATACCCCGGTTCTGAGCCAAACCAAGGGGTCCATTCTTAGTTAAGTTCTTTAGCCTCTTTTAGTGTAGTTTAGTCTTCTTCTTCTTCTTCATTCTTTCCTCCATGAAAATTGTAGTGAGAGCTTTTTGAGTGGATGATGAAATGAAGATGAGGGTTTTTGTATCATTCTTTTGTTCTAGCTTCCCCTTGAGATCCTTGCTTTCTCTTGATCTTTCAACCTCTTCATTGAGCTTGAAAGTTTAAGGGTTTGTTATTGATTTCAAGGGTTGTATCTTCTTATGGAATTAGTGCTTCATTTCACATGAGTTCTTTACCCTTCTCTTGATCTTGCAACCTCTTGATTGAGCTTGCAAGTTTAAGGGTTGGCTATTGATCCTATGCTTGTCTTGAGTTCTATGTTCTTGTAATTACTTTCTTGCTTATTTTCTTCTTGCTTTTTATTACTTGCTTTACATTCTTGTCTTACTTTCATGCACTTTAAATTTCATGCACTTACTTACTTGTAATCTTTTCTTTTCTTTTCCTCTTTTTGGTTATTTTTGTGAATGGTTGTAATTATTGTTGTTGTTAAGAATCAATACGGTATTGTAAGTTAATATTTCTTTTCTCATTTTCTTTTCCCGTTATTTTCCATTGAACTCCGCCCAAACGTTACACAAGCGCTCCGTTAGGCACCCTACCCTACCAAGGTAACGGTGATTCCTAACCGCGACCGGTTGCGTTCGGTTTGGCCGGAGGCGAAAGCAAGAGACAAGAACGGAAGGACAGGGTAAATAAGCCGGATTCCACGAATACCGTGCTTAAATCCCCTAATCCACGTTGTTGCCGATTGCTCTAGCTTCAATTGGTCAAGACTCGGCTCAAAGGTTTTGAGTACGGATTTCTTTAGCTTACAATTTCGTATCTTTTTCTTAACAACTTTATACTTGCATATAACACATAGGTTAGAATCGAACAAACATATACGCATTCTTTATTGACTCGTCTAAGACAAGAACGGAAATACAACCATCTCCCTGTGGATCGACCCATGCTCAACCGGCTAGCTGCATAGCGACACCGTCCTGATCGCGGTTATACTTTAGAACTTTGAACATCCGACACGCTTTTGGCGTGCAATCAGTGGGACTCTAAATACTCGACACTACGCTGGCAGTGGGTTTAACCACAGACCGCAAGCGACACTAGCTGTACGTAACGGTCCCTAGGTAGATGTCGATAAGAAGGCCGATGAGATAAACCCATCTGAACTCCTACTGAGCCTGTATGTGACAATCTCCGTACAGTCCGGTCTGTTCGTCTGATACATCGCATGGCGGGCCTAGGGGGCGGTAAAACGTCAGTCCCCTACTAGCGGTACAAGTCGTGTCGGAGTGTAGCCCAGAACACCCTGAGATAACACTGGAAACCTACCAGTATATCTCGCTTGCCGTGGCCAGGGACTACTCGTGTAATGGCTCTCCTAGACACAGTGCGATGTCAACCCCCAATACCGAGAGAGACGAATCCTGTCTAACCGTCACTGCCTCCAAGTGATTCGGGACTGCACCCAACTACTACCTGTTTGCATGACTCCTTTGAGCCGTGGTAGGGTAGTAATCTAAGTACAGTAGGAACACACTCGAGGCGAAGTGAAAGTGTCAAGTCAACGGACTAAGCCGTATTCATGTCACCTGGGAACTGATAACTGACGATAGGTATAATACCAACCAACAGTTCCCGACGAGTCCTGTCCAGTGTACTCGTAACCTAACGAGCACCCGCATACTATCTCCAGTACAACGTACTGATGGCTGTGGGACAGACCACCTCCCGAGCTGGGATGAGAAGCGTATACGCTAGTCTACTCCGGAGTAACGATGCCCCGTCTCGATAGTCCTACGACTAGGGACTTGTATAAGGATGTGCTTGTAGATTACCCAGCCCCCACTAGTGTGACTGTCATCACAACGCTGGTAATCAAGCAAAGATCCTAAGGACTTTACTAATATGTATAAGCGATATGCTAAAAGAAACACATGCACATATTGAAGTAGAAACAAACCAAGTAGCATACTACCATTTTGAGCAAGATTGTGTATACAACTGTGAATATCCCAAGCTTCCATTAAGTAATATACAAGCTAGTATGATACAGTAATGGCCTCTAGGGCATATACACTAACAACTACACAGTAGAATTGCTACATCATGCCATGATATATTTGCTATGTTCATAGCACTGTTCCACGTTGCATGAGATATACGGACATGCTTGCATCCTATTAAATGTTGCATACATACTAACATGTACACCCACATAATGGTTACAGCTACATATACTTCATGCATACATACTGACATGTACTCCCACATATCTTGTTATAGCTGCATATACCCCTAAGTGGTATTGTATTGACATGTGATTTTGAGACATTGATTATTGTGCTATTGCGCTTATGAAATGCATCATACATACTTGCTTACATGTAGATACTTATACCTTTCTACAGTTACATGTACACCTCATATGATGCTGCACTTGATTTCGGAGGATTTGGGAACCGCATAATATATTTTAAAGCAGGATTCATTTAAAAGAGTGGTTTTCCCTTAATATGCTCATATTGATGTTTTATGTTGCATATCTCATATTTGAATGGATTTACGCATTGAGATATGTTTTTCATGTGATTTCTGGATTTGAGAAACGCGGGATGTTTCAAGAAATTTATGTATTGTTTGAAAACCCGGTTTTTTTTGATATGATATTTCAGTGCGTCCACCATGTGATTTCTCGGTTCTGAGATTGGTATGTGATACCCGATTCGAGGAGTGGGAGGCACCGTCTGTGGGTACATGGTGGACCCGGTATGGTACCCCGGGGCGAGAGGTGATTTCGTGGTGTAGACGATGAGCCTGGCAAAGGGACCACTACCTACCGGTGATATTATTTGGACTCGGCGGATATCTGGTGGATACCGACTGGAGTCATGTTCAGACATGCTACGTGGATTGCGGGTGTCGATGTGGACATTCAGGTTCCACGAGATGTTCTGACATCAGGGCCGGTCATGGTAACGGCACGTGACAGATGAGGATTTACGTGTCGATACAAGACACGGGTTTCATGATGTTTCGAGTGTCGATGTGGACACTCCGGTTCCATGATTTTGTTGTATCACGAGGGACACATATTGATTTATATCCTCATTTTTCCTGCATATGCTTTTTATGATATTTACATGCAGGAGTTGGTGTGTCAGTGGTTGACACGTGGACGAGATCCACTGCATACATGAATTGATTATATTGTTGGACGAGATCCACCTGCATACATGCATTGATTATATTGTTGGATGATATCCACTTGCTGATAGGCATTTATTATGTGTTGGCACATATGCAGATACGGTCACCCTAGATATCATAGTATTACCTTTATGATATAGTTGACCTAGAAATCATTGTTTATTTCGATTTCTACCTGAAGATGTTTTCTTCTCACGAGTTGGCAACTCACCTCCGTTGTGCCACAGTACTTGCAGGTTGTCCGCATGGATCAGTAGCGGCATCGCTGGCACACAGCTTGCTTTCGGGTGTTTTGCTTTCGTAGGTGGTACATGTTGGATCATGCCCCTCTTGTATTTATATTTCATATTGTATCTAGTCAACTCCATCAATCAAACTAGTAATTGTATATGTTGAAGACTTAGAAGACTTGTAGTTGCAATACTTGAGCAATGGGTTTTATGTTCGCTTTTGATGTTGATGTCTTGCTTTACTTTATTTCCTTGTGTGGATCTTCGCCGTTGGGCGTCCTATACTTGTTATTTATGCTTGTGGTGGTTGTTTCCGCCGTTGGGCGTGATTTGCTCTCGTTTGGGGATGCTTATTTATATTCTGTATAGTGCCCATTTTCGAGGTTAGTTTTTACAAGGGAGGTGCTGCCCAAATTTTCAAAAAGACAAAACATGATTTACTATACTTTTATTTCAACGCTTCACCTCATTAGTTCTTAAAAAGGTTTAGATTTCTGGGTTTCTGCTTACTTGAATTATGTTACGCTTGTAGACATCGCGTGATTTAAGTGTTGGTCGCGAGCTAATATTGTGGGTCATGACAAAGTTGGTACCAGAGCGCTAGGTTTAACCTTGGTTCGAGTCTAGGTTTGACTATGTGGGGTCTAGGGCGTATATATTTTGGAACCTAGGCTTGACCTTACGGAACATAGACTTGAACAGGGGGGTATTAAACCCTAACTTTCATTACATAGGCTGACCCTGATTGATGGAGTAGGTTGCTACAGTAGAGCGACGTACCGTACGTATGTTCCGCGGCATATTTACGATATGATACTCCACTTAAGAAACCTTAGGATGTACATATCTTGAGACTGGTGATTCTCTTAGTTCCTTTGGTTATACATCCATTTGAGATCCTTGATTCTATTCGTTTACATGATCATACTCTCACTGATTCCGTTCCTCCATATGGTCATATTTTCATTCTGGATCTGTTGATTCATTTCATCACTTGATCTTTTTTCGTCGATACTTGATTGAGGTTCCTGTCACCATGGTTTGAGCACAGTTTGAGCTGCCTCTAGTGATGCGGTCAGGGTGAGCTCATAGTGGACGAGGACTGACCATCCTGTTTTCTGGTGACATGGGAACATATCGATGTAGTGTGGTGTTGTGACCTCTCGTTTGAGACGAGTGTACGGTTTTTTACCGGATGATCAGGCTATTGTTAGATGTTGCCTATTGTGGGAGGACTGTTGATGTACAGCATACCTCAAAGATTGTGATGTCATCGACCGTGCAGATAAATGACCCAACTGTTGCTGAGATTGATGTGATGTCGCTTCCAGATCTTACGAGCTGAGATCGCTGGAGCTTTCAGGCAGAGATGCGACAGGTGATAGCTAGTCTATCTTGAGTTGAGAGATGGAGGTGATTCGTCAGATTTTATGCACCGACGCAGGCCCTATTGAGTTGAAGATTTCTAGTGTGGAGAGTCTTACTCAGATCTAGAGTAGATCGATCCAGAGAGGACGTTGTTCGTCGGATGTTCCGATGTGAGATCGGTAAGCTGACTAGTTTCAGATAGAGGTCCTCACACAGATGTGTTGTGAGTTGATCGAGAAACGGATGAATTTTGTGTATTCCTCCGATGGTTGGGACGAGTTCCCGAGGAAGTGTTCGGCTAAAGATCTTCTACAGAGTGATGAAGATACCAAGTTTGTGATTTCGAGTCCGTGCGAGAGATTCCGGATTGATTGTCGCCGAGAACATTTGCAGTATACAGATAGCATGACATGATGTCAAAGTGGACGATAATAAGGACGAGTGGAACAAGAGGTTCGTGCATGATGCTGACGAGCTGTTGTTACTCCCCGTCGAGATTAGAGATCTGATATGTATGCATAGGCGTTGGGATACGGCCAGTTCCTGAGAAAATGTTGTGCTGAGAACGTAAATGTTCAGAAAGCGAGAAAAGATTTGTAGGTGTACCAGCCGCCGTACAGTTCGGTATAGGCGAGATCAGAAAGGACCTTGAGCCAGTTCCTTCCAGGAAACTTCTGCGATGAGATTGCACCAAGGATCAGTTGTGTCATGTGTATTCAGAGGCCGACGCCAGTGACGTGCTGCTTTATGAGTGATCATACTAATTGACCGAGAGTTGACCTGAGGAGTGCCAGAGAAGAATCGTTTCCGTTAGCACACCAGACCGGGAAGATGAGCCGATAGAGTGCGAGATTGGTAAGCCACAGAGAAATAAAGACCCAGAGATAGAAGACGCCAGACTGTGAGCAAGAGGCAAGCGGATGTTCTTGCTCTGCCAGTTTGGGCGCACCGACTTTTTCGACATTGTAGGAGGTGTACCTCAATGTCATTAGTTGCGATTTGCGTTTGTGATCCGAGTATCACGCTTATATCGCTTGGATTTGAGTTTTGATGATTGAGTTTTAGGATATGGTTTTCGTGCACTATGGCTGCACCTACTGGGTATTTACATTTTTGTGCATAGTTATTGCACTTGATATATTTTATACCCCGTAGTGTTGATGTCGATTTTGTGCCTTAGGTGCATATGTTTTTAATTTCCTGGATTTCCTACACAGGATTTGATATTTCGTGCAGTGGATGCACATGAATTGATATTTCGTGCACTAGATGCACAGGATTTGATATTTCGTGCAGTGGATGCACAAAATTTGATATTTCGTGCACTAGATGCATAGGATTTGATATTTCGTGCAGTGGATGCACAAGATTTGATATTTCGTGCACCAGATTTTTTTTTTACGAACCCGACGCGCTTGGGTTGGATTTTTGCGCATATTAGGAGCTTGGTATTGGATTTTGTGCGCATCGGATGCACTTGAGTGATATTTTACTCGTGCATGTTGGATGCCCTTGATTTAGATTTTTATCCGTGCATATTAGATGCGATTTTATTCGTGCATGTGGGATGCACTTGATTTCGATTTCGTTCGTGCATGACGGATGCACTTGTTTTGGTCTTTCGTGCACGTTGGGCGCGTGATATGATTTTTGTGCACACCTGATGCACCCGATTTGGGTTTTTCATTTGTGCATGTTAGTTGCACTGGATTGAGATTTTCGTGCACTATGGATGCACTGGTTGTTGTTGTCGTTCACTCCAGTTGCATTAGACAGATACTTTAGTGCACACCCGTTGCACTTAGTCTTACTTTTGTGCATATTGTGGAACCTGAACTGGGATTTGATTTCCGTGCGCACCAGACGCACGTAATGGTTGGACACGCCATTTGAGGCTGATATTGCTTTTGAGCACTTTTTTTATGATGAGGCCCTATACTTTGTAGAACCATAGCAGGACTGATCCAAGGACAGTACATGTGTACTTTGCATGCATAAAAAGTTACCAAGAGTTTTTTCTTCTTCAAAAAGGAGCTATAGTCTCGCTATTTCTTACGTTTCAATGAGCGACACGAACGTTTACAAAGGAAAAACCTTTTGGAATATTTTAAAAAGAGGGCGGAACGTATATTTTGAGCAAAACTTATATGAAAGTATATTATTACTTTACACATGAGCGTCCGTCATTTGTGCCATGAGTTACACATCACACGGCGATTCAGAAAAAGATTCTGCATATGTTATTTCAGTTTTTGGAGATTTTCAAAAAGGATGTGTACTATATACATATTATAGCATTTTCTTAGTGTATATTGGATTTCAGTAGTGCATTTCGAGATCTATATCTCCATTATAACTCCGATGATATGCGTGCAAGTCCGATGATTTGCGTGACGCTTGACGTAGTTCGGTTTTGAGTTTCATACACGGCTTCAGGCGCTTGCGACGCGCTATGTTATTTTTGTTGCTTCCGTGATTTCGGATCCCTGTTGATTCAGTTGGATTTTGAAATGTTTTAGTATTGGGGGTTTAAATTTAAATTCGGGGACCGAATTTCTTTAAGGGGGGGGGAGATTGTAACGTTTTGGAAATCGTTATGCGAATTTTCCGTTTTTAGGGTAAAATAGTCGGTGTTTTCCGTAAATACCCGGAATGTGATCAAATTTCAGTATAGACTTGACTACACCTAGTTTAACTAGAATAGTGTTAGTTTGTGGGTTTTAGTGGTCGTTGGATGTTTTGGTTCACATTGATATTTTCCCTAATTAAATTATTATTTTAAGTTGTTAATTATGCACTTAATTAGTGGTAATTACAATTTTGGTTTGGGTTAATTACTTCTAATGTGAATCTATGCAATTCTAATCACTAGATTAAGCTTAATCCATCCATAGAAAATATCTAGATATTTGTGATTAAAAGAAAAGTTTTAAAAGAATAGAAATTAGGAGGCTTTGGATAATTGTTGCATTAATGAGCTTTTATCATTGTTTTACACTAGATATTTCTACACATTTCACAAAAAAACCCTCATCCTTTGCTTTGGCCGAACCCTAGCCCTTGGCTGCCCCATTTTCCCCACCCCATTTTCACTCCGAAAGCTTCACAAAAATCATCAAAAATCAAGAATTAATCCCATAAACTCCAAATTAAATTCATACCCATTATTCCATAAGCCTAAACAAGTTTGGATCTTCACTAAAGACATCATTTTGGAGGCTAAAAGTTTGAGTTTAGTTGCTATTTGCGATCTAGTTTGTGAGGTATAAACTCTAACCCTAATCTTTAATTTCTTGTTTAAACCCTTAAAGCTTGGTTATTAGGTGTTTAATATAGCTTTAATTGCATGGATAGAATTTTCATGAAAAAGTTATGAAAATCAAGTTAGGGTTTTGATGTGTTAAAATGGTTAATCATGAAGTGTAACTTGGAAATCTTAATCAAATTGTGAGAATGATATTTGTTAAATTCCTAATTTGACTAATTGAGTTTATTAGCAAACTAAGTTTTTCTAAATCCTATTTGGGTGAGATTTAAAATGGTAGTAAGGGTTTGGGTGACGCAATTAAGCCGCTTTGTGATGATTGTGATCACTTGAAATGTTTAAACATCTAGTTTTATGCTAAAATGGTTTTAAGATGCTTACTAGCTATTCGGTAAAATTAAACGTGGGTTTTAATTGTCGTAGAGATGACGTATACATTATTATCTACGATAATTATTGTGTTGTGAATGAGTATTGGTACGATTGGGTTTTTGGCGTGGCAGTTTTTATGTATAGCGACCTTAGTTAGGGTTTTGGCTATGTTTTCCGGTATTTGGATTTCTTGGTTTATGACTGGATATTGTATTTGGTTGTTGGACGTTTGTACGTCAATGACGAGGGTTGTTTGGTTGTTTTGCATGTGTAGGCGATAGGTTCTAACCTATCAGCGCACCGCGTGCCGTATTTGGATTTCGGAATTTGATGTTAATAGCTTTGCGAATTCATATTGATTGTAGGTACCTTTGCGTGGATTTCGAGACGATGAAGCGCATCGACTACGGCTAAGAGAGGAGTTTAGAAAGTGAGTAGATTTATATCTACGGGGGAAGTCGGGTGGATGATGTATAGCACCCCCGCAAACATTGATATGGAATATCGTTTGATTATTTTATCCTGATAAATGATATGCGACGGACATGATTGTAGGATTTAAAAACGATAATATGATAGAAGTTGATGTTAATGGACATATTGACATATGAGAATATAAATGATAAGTAAATCATGATAGGTATGAATTCAAAGAGAACAAGTGTGACGTTTATTAATGTGATGAACGAGTATACGATGTGATCTGATGACGTAGTATGATATGTCGTTTTATGGATTCGAGTCAATATGAGATTTTTGATACCTTTATCAGTCCCCTGATACGAGATGTACATCGATGTGACCTGAGAGATAGGTACTTATATATGGAAAATGTTTTGCATATTGAGTGATGTGCCGTATGAGGCTTAGATCTGTACCCCGATGTTGTATAGGTTGATAGAATCCCTATTTGTTTAATGCTGTCGTACGATAGATTTCCGTACGCGATGAGTTTTACCTGTTGATTTATCCATACCCTTGTTTAGAGGAGGTCGTACGATGGATTGTACCGTACGTGATGCTGTGAGGCTGGATGCCGATTGATGGATTCACTGACTCGGATATATTGTAGAGACGTATACCTTATAGCTTTTAGCTGATGATGTACTTTATGCTACGATCATGTTATTCTCATTGCATTAAATATACCTGTGCTAGTACATATACACCATTATCGATGATGCGTATGTTACACTTACACAGATTTGTCGGTTCACACACCTTCATCATCGATAATTGCCATGTCACTACACAGTAGAATTGCTATATCATGCCATGATATATTTGCTATGTTCATATCACTGTTCCACGTTGCATGAGATATACGGACATGCTTGCATCCTGTTAAATGTTGCATACATACTGGCATGTACACCCACATACTTGGTTACAGCTACATCCACTTCATGCATACATACTGATATGTACGCCCACATATCTTGCTATAGCGGCATATACCCCTAAGTGGTATTGTATTGACATGTGATTTTGAGACGTTGATTATTGTTCTATTGTTCTTATGAAATACATCATATATACTTGCTTACATGTAGATACTTATACCTTGCTACAATTACATGTATACCTCATATGATGCTGCACTTGATTTCGGAGGATTTGGGAACCGCATGATTAATTTTAATGCTGGATTCATTTAAAAGAGAGATTTTGTAACGTTTTAGAAATTGTTTTGCGAATTTTCCGTTTTTAGGGTAAAATAGTCGGTGTTTTCCGTTTTAACCCGATTGTGATCAAACTTCTGTATGGACTTGACGGCACCTAGTTTAGCAAGAATGAAACTAGTGCGCGGGCTTTGGGGGTCAATTGGAAGTTTTGGTTCACATAGAATTTTTCCCTAATTAAAATATTATTTTAATACTTTATTTGAGCACTTTATTGGTGGTAATTAAAATTTGGATTGGGTTAATTACTACTGATGTGAATTTATGCTAAGCTAATCACTAGATTAAGTTCTAAACTTTTTTTCTCCAAAATATCTAGATATTTGGGTAATTAGAATGAATTTTTAAAGAAAAGAATAAAGATGACATAAAGGGTTTTTGTTTTATTATGCAATTATTTCTTTTTCTTCTAGATTTTTCTACAAAATTCCATAAAACCCTAGCTCTTCTTCCTTAGCCGGCCACTCCCTTGCTTGCAACCCTCTCTCCTCATTTGCCTCATTTCTTCATTTCAAGCTTCACAAAATTCATCAAAAATCCTAAATTTATCACACAAACTCAAAAATAAATATACACCCAATATTCTTCTTCACTAAACTAGCTTGGATCTTCACAAAAGTTAGCATTTTGGAAGCTATCTTAGTTTTCTCTTGCAAGTTTTAGAATCATGATTTGATGTATAAATCCAAACCCTAAGCTTAAGTTCTTGTTATAATACCTTAATCTAGTTAATTAGATGTTAATTTAAAGCTTTAATATGCATGTTTTGAAATTTCTAGAATGGGTTTTGATAATCAAATTAGGGTTTTGATTAGTGAAATGGTTAGTTGATAATTTTAGACAAATGAAAACTAAACAAAGTTGCTAATTTGTTAAATGATATTTTCCTAATTGGATAATTAAGATAATTAGCAAACTAAATTTTTACTAATCATATTTAAGTGAGATTAAAATTATAGTAAAGGTTTGAATGGTTTAATCATGGTATATTGTGATGTTTGTAAATTCTAGTTTTGGTAAAAACTTGTAGTTTTGTGCTAAAATGTTATATGTTGCTTACTAGATTTCGGTAAGTTTTGCCGTGGGTTTCTTTTGACATTGTGACGTTATTTATATTAGATTCCACATTTATTATTGTGTTGTGAATGAGCGATCGGTACGATCAGGGTCTAGGATTGCTAGTTGTGTCTCTTTGTGTTCCTAGCTAGGGTCGTGCCGATGTCGTTTGTGTCTTTGTGTAGCTTTTGCTCTTGAGTTGCTTTCGTAGTATCTCTACGCGCGTTAGACACTTAACGAACACTTGAGAGTATATTTGGAGTTGGTGCATCGGTCAAACGTAGTTGGTACGTGTTATCGGTCGATTGCCAATATACACTTGTTATATTATTATATGCTTTCAGGATCGCAGGAGGGGACTTCGGGCGCTGCGAAGGAGGAAAAGCAAATGGTTTGGCTTTACTTAGCCAGGAACGTTTGTGAGTAGAATTAACATCTACAGGGGAATCGCCCGCATGGCGTTATGCGTCTGGGCTAGATTAAATGATATGGCTATTAGTTAGATGTATACGGATATTGATTGTGCATGTGTACCTTTGTTGCATATCTCATTTCCTATTGTGCATGGACTTAGTATTAATAAGACACAACACCATTATTGACGGTTCATGTTTCACGAGCACTAATTGTATGCTACACACACACCGTCGATAATTGCCATGACACGCACAACACCTATACATATGTGATACTGTATTTCTTAAGGACATTGAGACATGATCCTTATTTTTCTTGTGCTATGACATATAGCATACCTGTATACCTACATGCTTACACATATGCCTTGACATGCTTACATGCTAGTTACCCATATACCAATATGGTATTGTACAATTAGGGTATGAGACATAACTACATGTACATCTTGCATACATACTTACATATACCTGTAGGGTATTACATCATTATTGATAGGTAGATACACAAATCTTGCTATGCCAACATGGTTACGCATACCTGGTTTTAGCTACATGTTCACCTTTATTTGATGTTGTATGGACTTGGAGAAATTAGGAACCGCATGATATATATATATATTAACCTGTTGTAGTTAAATAGCGGTTTCCTTTATATGCTCATATTACTGTTTCATGTTGCACATATTACATTCATGGATTTCATATGATGTTCTCTGATATTTTTACTCCTAGGTATATATAACAGTGGAGTGGGACGCTGTTATATATGCATATATATATATATATATATATATATATATATATTAGTGGAGTGGGACGCTAATATATATGTATTGATTCATGTAGTTATACTTATTCATTACTTGATGTTTTCTGGATTTGAGAACCATGGTTGTTTCATGAAATTATTCATTATTTGAAAAACCCGATTTCTTTTGATATGATATTTCAGCTTCCACCATTAGATTTCTCGGTTCTGAGCTTATATATTACCCTATGCGAGGAGGCGTCGAGGCCGTGTGCGGGTACATAATGGAACCCGATTGGTTCTCCGTGGCAAGAAAGGTTTTTCGACGGGACATTCCGATGAGCCTGGCTGGGAGCGTTTGCCAACCGGTGATAGTATTTGGACTCGACTTATATCTGGGGGATATCGATCGAGTTTATATACGTACATGCCTTGCAGATTGCGGGTGGTGCTTACCCAGGTTCATCGGATGTACATACATGACACAGGAAGGCCAGTACCAGGTTATGGCGCCTAAGATTTGAATATTTTGTGTCGATGTTAAACACTTGTTTTCATGATGTTTTTGGGTGTAGATGTAGGACACTCAGGTTTCATGAGACATACTCGATATTGGATACTGGTTATATGAGATTTACTTGATATTGGACACAAAGGATATATGATATTTACAGGATATAAGGGCCAATTTGGGGGCTGATTTGTCGAAATTTGGGATTTAGATTGTCTTGATGGACTTTGGTCCTACTACGAGGTCAGGATTCCGTGAGGATGACATGTTTTATCTCATACTCTGCATTTATTGTATATGTATTGCCTCATGTATTAGTAGTACCTGATAGAGTACCTTTCATGACTGTTGCATTTACATACAGTTATTTTATATGCATTGCTTCATGTATTAGTAGTACCTGATAGAGTACCTTACATAACTGTTGCATACATATTGCCATTATTATTCATGTAATAGTAGTACCTGATAGAGTACCTTACATGACTGTTGCATACATATGGCCATTTATTGCTTTTCAGCTTGCATGCATTAGATTCGCGCCGTACATGCATACTTGCGATTACCTGAATATGTTATTTACTATTCATGAGTTGGCAACTCACCCCCTTTATGCCACAGTGTTTTACAGGTAGTCCCTCAGGGCAGTCGCGGCAGGCTTTTCTATCTATCGCATCATCTTTTGCAGCGGATACCGCTTCGGCTCACTGTGCGCAGTTTTGCTATAGGTGGGTTTTGTGGCTATCCGATGTTGTTTACTGTTATCTTTGTACCATGTACTCTCCATCTACCACTTTCATGTATGACTTAGAGACTTGATGTGAAGACGATATTGTATGTTATATTGTGACTTGGAGGTCTTTTATGCAGTTTTTATTTATATCGTCTTTTATTTCTTCGCTACAGCGTCGTATATCTGTTGTGGTGGTTGTTTCCGCCTTTTGGCGTGGATTTTGCTCCCGTTGGGGATGCTTTACTTATATTTATGTTGTACTCATTTTTGGGGCTGGTTTTTACAAAGGAGGTGCTGCCAAAATTTTTAAGAAAGTAAAGTTGGACTTTAAAGAATTTGGTTGGAGATTTCAAAAGTTTTAACAATGTTCTTATCACTTACTACTTTTGATGGTTTAGATTGCTGGGTTTTCGGCTTACTTAAATTGAGTTATGCATGGAGACGTTGCTTAGTTTAAGGGCCGTCACGTGCCAATTTCGGGTCGTGACAAAGTTGGTATCAGAGCGCTAGGTTTTACCTTTAGGAATGTAGGATGACCTTGGTATAATAGAGTAGGTAGCTTAAGCAGAGTAACGTTGTGTGTGTATGTCCGCGGCATACTCACGATCACGGTACTCCTCCTAAAGTGACCAAAGTACAAATTGCTTGAATTTCCTTCCTTGATGATACTTATCCTTGTGATTCGATTTCCATGTTCATATCGAATCCTATTTCCATTATAGCCTTTTCCGCCGATGACTGTGTGGACTCAGAGAGGTGCAGCGAGGGCCGGGGTTAGAGTTGACTCGTGTGGGACGAGGACTGACCAGGATGGCATGGTCGTCGCACAGGAGCAGATGGATCCGCCTTCGATAGATCGTATCGCTAGGCTTGAGGCTGAGATGCAGGACTTGCACCGGACGATGAGGTCTTTGGTTGATGCCAGTAGAGCGCGGCGACAGGAGGTTGCCACCCCTGTTAACCAGTTGTTCCTTGAGATCAGCACTCAGCATCGTGTTACTCACACAGCACCAGTGGACGCAGCCCTATTTGACGAGGAGCGTCTTTCCGAGACTTTGGGAGTTCGAGGATAAAGGAGGGCTCGTGTAGGTGTACCAGCCCAGAGACAGAGGTTCAGTTGTCGTGACAGGTTTCGTGCACGTCGCGGGAGAAGAAGAGGCTTCGGACAAGAGACGTGTAAGCTAGATCAGCCGTTGTTGTGTTAACTTCTATCAGCGATTCTTTTGTTGCGCGACACGTATTTCAGTCTTGTGCCAATCGGATATAAGATAGAGATTCGTCCGTCATTTTGATCCTTCTTGAGATGTTGGATTTGACGTTCTCCTGGGCACGTACTGGTTAGCTATGTGCTAGGCGTATGTGGACAGCCGTGAGGAAACAGTCAGGTTTTGTTTTCCCGGCGAGTCAGTTCTTATTGTGCAGGGGGACAGTGGTGCCGCCCATCACAGCTTGAATTCAGACTTTTTCGCTAGTCGACTTTAGAGGAGAGGATGTTGAGGATTCTTGGCTTTCATTAGTGATACCGGAGCCACAGTGGGTTTTTCGACCGGGTTCCTATCGTGCGGGAGTTTCTGAGTTTGTTCCAGACGAGCCGGCGGAGCTTAGGGAGCTTAAGGATCTGCTGCAGAGTTTCTTGATACGGGACTTGTACGTCCAAGTGTTTCTCTTTGGGGAGCTCCTATTCTGTTCGTTAGGAGAAAGACGGCAGTTTGAGGTTGTGTGTTGATTGATCGTCAATTGAACCGAGTTACGGTGCGGATAGGTATCCTTTACCTCGCATTGACGATTTGTTCGACTTGCTCCAGAGTGCGAGACATTTTCTAAGTTTGTTTGGGATCAGGTCATCATTGGTTGCGGGTTCGGAGTGATGACATTCCGAAGACTGCTTTGTGTGTGCTACGGGCAGCATGAGTTTTGGTGGTGTCGTTGGACTCACCAATACCCTAGCGGCATTAGTGGATATGATGAACCAGATTTCTTCAGGCCGTTCCTCGACCAGTTGATTGTTGTGTTATTGATGACATTCTGGTCTTTTCCAAGAGTCGTGAGGAACATGTGCAACACTAGAGGATTTGCATTGCAGACATTGGGAGAACCCCAGCGGTTTGCTAAATTCTCGGAGTGTTCCTTCAGGCTTGATTGTGTTGACTTCCTAAGGTCATGTGGTTACGGGAGACGGTTTTCGTATAGACCCGAGGAAGATCGAGGCCGTACAGCTTTGGCCCAGACTTGTAGCAGGGATGGAGGTCCGCAGCTTTTGGGCTTAGCCGATTTTTACCGCCGTTTCGTGCAGGATTGCTTATGTAGCGCTGCACCGTTGACCGGGTTGACCAGGAAGGGAGTTCTTTTACTTAGACGGAGGCATGCGTGCGGAGTTTTCAACAGTTGAAGACTCGGTTGACAACTGCACCAGTTCTTTCTTTGTTTTCTGGATCGGGTGACTTTGTTGTTTAACTGTGATGTTTCGCGAGTGGGGCTCAATTTTGTACTGATGTGGCACTATTGAGTTATCGCTCATGCTTCCCGACAGTTGGAGGAAGTACGAGCAGGATATCCCACTCATGATCTAGAGATGGCCGCGGTGGTCTTGTGTTGGAGATTTGGGGACGCTACTTGTGTGAGAGTCGTGTCAGATTTTCACGGACCACCAGAGCTTAATGTACATCTTCCTGCAGCGGGTTTTGATTGTTGAGACAGCGTCGTTGGATGGAGCTTGTGAAGGATTGTGATTGTGAGATCCTTTGGTTCCTGTGGCAAGGCGATTGTGGTAGCTGATGCTTTGAGTCGTCGGCCCGGGGGTAGCTTGTTCCAGTTGTGCGCAGTTCAGAGACAGTCTTCTGCAGATTTACAGTTCTTGTGCGATCGTTGAGTATAGCTTATGTTCTCCTCTACTGAGGGGACAGATTTCTCATGTCCGCGCCCGTCTACTTTTCCTTAATCGCTTTCGCGAGGCACAGCCCATCGATGCTCGTTGTCTGTGATACTTGAGCATGTTTGGCAGGGTAAAGTTTCGGAGTCTTTGATTTGTGACTAGGGTGTGCTACGTTTAGGGACGTGTTTGTGTGTACCTGATACTGATGGGTAGAGACGCGAAATCCTAGAGCAGGCACATCAGTCAGCTTTCTGTGTTCATTCAAGTTCCACCAATATGTGACGTGACTTGTGAGATAGTTACGGGTGGGCAGGGATGAAGAGTGAAGTTTCGGATTTCGTTTTGAGGTGTTTGTCTTGTTGCGAGCTAAGGTTGAGCATTTGAGACCGGCTGGAGAGTTGCAACCATTTTACCGTTCCGGAGTGGGAATGGGAGAAGTTCTCCATGTTTTTCGTTGTGGTGTCTACCCAGGTCTAGACAAGGGGTGACTCCATTTGGGTGTTTGTTTTCCGGTTATGCTCAGTTTTCTCAGTTGTTCTTTATTAAGTTTGTGTGTTTGCACGGAGTTCCTTCATGCGTTGTATCCAATAGAGGCACCCCGTTCGCTAGCCGTCGTAGGCAGAAGCTTCAGGAAGCCTTGGGTACTGGTTGAGCTTTAGCTCCGCTTTTCCATCTGTAGGCCGATGGTTTGTGAGAATGGACTATACAGACTCTGGAGGATAGGCATGTGCATACGTACTAGGTGTTTGTTGGCAGTAGGGATTGTCACTTGCCATTGTTAGGGTTCTCCTTCGATAGCTGTTTTCAGGAGACGAACCAATTGGCAACCTTTAGGTTTTTTTTGGTAGGTAGTGTCGACCACCAGTCTGTTTTTCTGACTCTGCGAGAGTAGGATTTTAGACCCCAGCTAGTCGTGAGGCTTCGGAGAAGATCCAGTTGATTCAGGTCAGGATGAGAGAAGCCCAGTGCAGACAGAAGTCTTATGTCGACTGTGGTGGTCCCAGACTTGAGTTCGCGGTGGGAGCTCATGTATTCCTACGGATTTTTCTGATGAAATGGCATGTTGAGTTTTGGGAAGCTTAGTCCCAGATTGTTGGTCCTTTGAGATCCTCGAGCGAGTTAGTTCTGTTGCCTATAATTTGGCACTTCCGCCCAGATTTTTGAGTATTCACCCCGTATTCCTTCTATCGATACTTCGCAAATACCTTCATGACCTTTCACACATGATTCAGCACCAGACCATTCTTTCGGACGTGATCTTTCGTTCACCAATAGCCGATAGTTTTAGAGGATCAGCAGATGGAGAGACTTCGGTCAAGGGTCTTGCTATATATGAAGATTCTTGGCGTAACCGTATAGTGAGGTGATCACTTGGGAGGCTGCGAGCGAAATTTGGGAGTTTTTTATACTCATCTCTTTGAAGGTACGCTTAGTGAGAATTTTAAATTCGGGGACCGAATTTCTTTAAGGGGGATGATTGTAACGTTTTAGAAATCGTTTTGCGAATTTTCCGTTTTTAGGGTAAAATAGTCGGTGTTTTCCGTTTTAACCCGATTGTAATCAAACTTCTATATAGACTTGACGGCACCTAGTTTAGCTAGAATGAAGCTAGTGCGCAGGCTTTGGGGGTCAATTGAAATTTTTGGTTCACATAGAATTTTTCCCTAATTAAAATATTATTTTAATACTTTATTTGTGCACTTTATTGGCGGTAATTACAATTTGGATTGGGTTAATTACTACTAATGTGAATCTATGCTAAGCTAATCAATAGATTAAGTTCTAAACTTTTTTTTACCAAAATATCTAGATATTTGGGTAATTAGAATGAATTTTTAAAGAAAAGAATAAAGATGACATAAAGGGTTTTTGTTTTATTATGCAATTATTTATTTTTTCTTCTAGATTTTTCTACAAAATTCCACAAAACCCTAGCCTTTCTTCGTTGGCCGGCCACTCCCTTGCTTGCTGCCCTCTCCTCATTTGCCTCATTTCTTCATTTCAAGCTTCACAAAATTCATCAAAAATCCTAAATTTATCACACAAACTCAAAAATAAATCTATACCCATTATTATTCTACACTAAACTAGCTTGGATCCTCACAAAAGTTAGCATTTTGGAGGCTATCTTGGTTTTCTCTTGCAAGTTTTAGAATCATGATTTGAGGTATAAATCCAAACCCTAAGGTTAAGTTCTTGTTATAATACCTTAATCTAGTTAATTAGATGTTAATTTAAAGCTTTAATATGCATGTTTTGAAATTTCTAGAATGGGTTTTGATAATCAAATTAGGGTTTTGATTAGTGAAATGGTTAGTTGATAATTTTAGACAAATGAAAATTAAACCAAGTTGCTAATTTGTTAAATGATATTTTCCTAATTGGATAATTAAGCTAATTAGCAAACTAAACTTTTACTAATCATATTTAAGTGAGATTAAAATTATAGTAAATGTTTGAATGGTTTAATCATGCTATATTGTGATGTTTGTAAATTCTAGTTTTGGTAAAAACTTGTAGTTTTGTGCTAAAATATTATATGATGCTTATTAGATTTCGGTAAGTTTTGGCGTGGGTTTCTTTTGACGTTGCGACGTTATTTATATTAGATTCCACGTTTATTATTGTGTTGTGAATGCGTGATCGGTACGATCAGGGTCTAGGCTTGGTAGTTGTGTCGCTTTGGGTTTCTAGCTAGGGTCGTGCCGATGTCGTTTGTGTCTTTGTGTAGGTTTTTCTCTTGAGTTGGTTTTGTAGTGTCGCTACGCGCGTTAGCCACTTAACGAACACTTGAGAGTATGATTGGAGTTGGTGCGTCCGTCAAACGTAGTTGGTACGTATTATTGGTCGATTGCTAATATATACTTGTTATATTGTTATATGCTTTCTGGATCGCAGGCGGAGACTTCGGGCGCTGCGAAGGAGGAAAAGAGAATGGTTGGCTTTACTTAGTCAGGAACGTTTGTGAGTAGATTTAACATCTACAGGGGAATCGCCCGCAAGGCGTTATGCGTCTGGGCTAGATTAAATGATATGACTATTAGTTAGATGTATACGGATATTGATTTTGCATGTGTACCTTTGTTGCATATCTCATTTCTTATTGTGCATGGACTTAGTATTAATGAGACACAACACCATTATTGAGGGTTCATGTTTCACGAGCACTAATTGTATGCTACACACACACCGTCGATAATTGCCATGACACGCACAACACATATACATATGTGATACTGTATTTCTTAAGGATATTGAGACATGATCCTTATTTTCCTTGTGCATATGACATATAGCATACCTGTATACTTACATGCTTACACATATGGCTTGACATGCTTACATGCTAGTTATCCATATACATATATGGTATTGTACCATTAGGGATAGGTATATGCACATATGAGACATAGCTACATGTACATCTTGCATACATACTTACATATACCGGTAGGATATTACATCATTATTGATAGGTAGATACACAAATCTTGCTATGCCAACATGGTTACGCATACCTGGATTTAGCTACATGTTCACCTTTATTTGATGTTGCATGGACTTGGAGAAATTAGGAACCGCATGATATATATATTAACCTGTTGCAGTTAAATATCGGTTTCCTTTATATGCTCATATTACTGTTTCATGTTGCACATATTAAATTCATGGATTTCATATGATGTTCTTAGATATTTTTACTCCTAGTTATATATAATAATGGAGTGGGACGCTGTTATATATATATATATATATATATATATATATATATATATATATATGAGATTAATGGAGGAAAGAGGCCATAGGAGGGGATTTCCTCCTATGGCGTGGAAAAAATACAACCTCCATCATTTTTTTCCGACGATCGGCACCCGTCATCATCATCGTTATCATCTAAGATGTGTGTACACCAAATTTCATGTGATTCGACAACTTTTTCACCGTTGATTTAGTGGGTTCAAAATTAACGGTTTACCGACAATAGAACTTTTTACATGGCTAAATCAACGGTGAAAAAGTTGTAGAATCACATGAAATTTGGTGTGCCCACATCTTAGATGATAACGATGAAGATGATGGGGGCCGATCGTCGAAAAAAATGATGGAGGTTGTATTTTTTCCACGCCATAGGAGGAAATCCCCTCCTATGGCCTCTTTCCTCCATTATTCTCTCTATATATATATACACACACACACACACACATATATATATATATATATATTATAGTGGAGTGGGACGCTAATATATATGTATTTATTCATGCAGTTATACTTATTCATTACTTGATGTTTTCTGGATTTGAGGACCGTGGTTGTTTCATGAAATTATGCATTATTTGAAAAACCCGCTTTCTCTTGATATGATATTTCAGCTTCCACCATGAGATTTCTCGGTTCTGAGCATATATATTACCATATGCGAGGAGGTGTCGAGGCCATGTTCAGGTACATGGTGGAACCTGGTTGGTTCTCCGGGGCAAGAAAGGTTTTTTGACAGGACATGCCGATGAGCCTGGCTGGGGGCGTTTGCCAACCGGTGATAGTATTTGGACTTGGCGTATATCTGGGGGATATCGATCGAGGTTATGTGCACACATGCCTTGCAGATTGCGGGTGGTGCTTACCCAGGTTCATAGGATGTGTTAGTGTTTATGCCCTAGAGGCCATTACTGTATCATACTAGTTTGTATATTACTTAATGTAAGCTTGGGATATTCACAGTTGTATTGACAGTCTTGCTTAAAAAGGTAGTATGCTACTTGGTTTGTTTCTACTTTAATATGTGCATATGTTTCTTTTAATATATCGCTTATACATATTAGTAGAGCATTAGGATCTTTGTTTGATTACCTGCGTTGTGATGGCAGTCACACTAGTGGGGGCTGGGTAGTCTATAAGCCACATTGTTCCCGCCAAAAATTTCTGCGCAAAAGAGCCCAAGGTATCAAATGGCAGCGACACGCTTAAGAAAATGCGAACCAGTATTTTCGGGGCTGTATTTTGACAAAACTCCCGAATGAGAAACAACTAAATTCTGATGGTATCGAAAGTGTCTCGAAAAACCCTTCGATTAGATATATTATGGGCCTCATAATTCATCCGGGATTAAAAGTTATGAGGCATCACGTGCTCACATGTGACCGGGCATCTCGTGCCCATACGTGACCGGGCATCACGTGCCCACACGTGACCATTTACAAGCAAAGCCTGTAGGCACTGAATAAAAATAAAATAATAATTTGAGGAGTCACGTGCCCACACGTGATGGGTCTTTAAACCCACTGAAAGGGATTAAAAGATATAATAAAATAGCAAGGAATACCCCAATGGGGCATCACGTGCCCACACGTGACCAGAGGTCACGTGCGGACACGTGATGGGCTCTTAAACTATCTGAAACAATAGAATTAAATGCTAATTAGATGCTTTCTCAAGAGGGGTCACGTGCCAACATAAACCCCTAAACCATCTGAACTAATAGAATTAAATTCTAATAAAAAGTTATCAGAAACCCTAATTGGAAAATATTTCCCGAGATCTTTCCAAACAAAAAAAGATTGCGCTCTGTAAAGAGAAGCACCGTTGGATTAAAAATCCAATGGTAATTAAAAATCACCAATTTATGGAAAGATTTTATACGAGGAAAGATTTCCTTGAAATTCACCAAGAATAACAGAAAAAAATATCTTTTGGATTAAAAATCCAATGGTGAATAAAATTCACTGAGTGATCTAAAAGATCATGTTGGTTACAAAAACAACAAAAATCTTTCAATGAAAGATTCGCTAAACAAATTGATTTTTTTCTTTCTCCTATAAATAGGAGCCAAGAAGAGAAGAGAAAAGGGATCTACCTTTTTTTAGAGAAGAACAGAGAGAAAAAAAGAGGAGAATTTAATTCTCAAGAGAGAAAAAAAGAGAGGAGAATTTAATTCTCAGGAGAGAAAAGAAAATTTCTTCAGAAGAGAAAAGAAACCCTAGGTGAGAAAGGGGAAAGAGATCTAAGCTCCATAAAAAAAAGAGAATTTAATTCTCAATTTAAGGGTTTAACTCTTCTGAATAAGAACTTAGTTTTTCCTTTGGTTGAAGGTCTGCAGAAGCAGATCTCCCCACAGGTTGAGAATTTAATTCTCATCGGGGAGATTCTGCCATGCAGATCTAAAACTTAGAGGGAGAATTTAAGTTTAAGGAATTTAATTCCCCCAAATTCATAGAAATTTAATTCCTCTAAATAAAACTAGGGTTTAACCCTACAAGAGATATTAATTTTCAATTTAAGAGTTTAACTCTTCTGAATAAGAACTTAGTTCTTCCTTTGGTTGAAGGTCTGCAGAAGTAGATCTCCCCACAGGTTGAAAATTTAATTCTCATCGTGGAGATTCTGCCATGCAGATCTAAAACTTAGAGGGAGAATTTAAGTAAGGAATTTAGTTCTCCCAAATTCATAGGAATTTAATTCCTCTAAATAAAACTAGGGTTTAACCCTACAAGATAATTTAATTCTCAATTTAAGAGTTTAACTCTTGTGAATAAGAACTTAGTTCTTCCTTTGGTTGAAGGTCTGCAGAAGTATATCTCCCCACAGGTTGAGAATTTAATTCTCATCGGGGAGATTCTGCCATGCAGATCTAAAACTTAGAGGGAGAATTTAAGTTTAAGGAATTTAATTCCCCCAAATTCATAGGAATTTAATTTCTCAAAATAAAACTAGGGTTTAACCCTACAGGAGAATTTAATTCTCTCAAATTCATAGGAATTTAATTCCTCTAAATAAAACTAGGGTTTAACCTTACATGAGAATTTAATTCTCCCAAATTCATAGAAATTTAATTCCTCTAAACAGAAATAGGGTTTAACCCTATATGAGAATTTAATTCTCCCAAATAAAAATTTAATTCTTCCATATACATAGGAATTTAATTCCTCTAAAAACAGAATTAGGGTTTAACCCTACAAAGAAACTAATTCATAAAATGAGAGACTTAAAGCTCTCCATGCATGTAAAAAAAAACTTGGTCACGCGATAACACGTGACCCCTATCCTCAAAGATCAGAAAAGAGCGAACAAGGCTAGGTCGTGTGCCCCCACGTGACCCCTAAAACAGATCCCTCAAAATGAGAAAGAAAAACTTGGAGGCAATGTCTCACGTGCTCCCACGTGACCTTCAAAACAAAGAGAATAAAGGCAAAGGCAGTACTGATTTTGGGCGCCCTCACGTGTCCCCACGTGACCCCCTAATAAACACTTTAATAATCAATACATGGATACCTATCACGTGCCCACACGTGATGGACTAAAGATTAAAAGTGTTTAACACTTATTTGAATATTCTGATAATAAAATAAAGGAGGTCTAGCCCTACCTTCGGCGCCTTGCGTGTCCCCACGTGACCCCTTCTTTTCTAGTGTTTAGCCCTATTTTGAGCATTTTGTCTCCAGTGTTTAACATTGTTTTAAATACATCACGTGAGGGCACGTGACCGCCATATGTCCTCTAGTGTTTAACACTATTTTCAAACCAGCTTAGCCCAAATTGGGTAAGTTTTCCAGAGGCAAATTCCCCCTTCAAATGAGCCTTAAAATACAGAACTGTAATGTTTAAGTGTTCAGCCAAAGACAAAATGTTCTCAGAGCCCTCAAACTCTTGTTTAGCATAGCTAAATAATGAGGGGCTGAACCCAGACAAATGTTCAACAGGACAACAAAGGGCCAACATTACAAACTAAATTGGACTTAGCCCAAATTGGCCATAAGTCCTCAATTCAGATTTAACTAAGCCAATGTGCTCATAATCGAATTAATTGATCTTAGTCCCAAATTGGACGGTAGATCTCTCAATCAACTTTGGTTCAAGGGTACATCTCTTCACTCCTCTGATATTTGTCGTTGTAATCCTTCAACGTCTTCAGAGAGGTGACGGGTCCCGATAACCAATCATTCCATAGACTGTGGGGTCCTTAAACTCATGGACTATGATGTCCTTAAACTTCATGGACTATGATGTCCTTAACCTGGACTGTGGGGTCCCTTTAAACCCACGGACTATGATGTCCTTAACCTCGGACTGTGGGGTCCCTTTAAACCCACGGACTATGATGTCCTTAACCTCGGACTGTGGAATCTTTAAGCCCATGGACTATGATGTCCTTAACCTTGGACCGTAATGTTCTTAAACTTATCGACCGCAATGTCCCTAAACTAAACAATACAACCCAAATGCTCTTTTGTCGGATCTAAACATCCTGTTAAGTAGATCTTAGTCTAAAATTAGACTAACGTATCTTTAACACACGTTTAAGTTGATCTTAGTCTCAAATGAGACTAACGTATCCTTAAACCCAACCCAAACCCAAATCTAAGAAAATACGGATTTGGACTAATCCACGCCCTACGGGCGACAATATAAATTAGTCTCCGTATACAATCCACGGGCAACCAAAAAAAAAACAAACACCCACGACACGAAGTGACCATCTGGAGAAGGAGAAAGTGGTTACCGCGATGCGGTAGTGTAATTAACTGCAAGGGCTTGCGCCTGCAGGGAAGAGCGTCCCCACAATCAATAACCTTTCGACGAGGGGGAATCTGATGAAGTCTGCTACATCGGTCGCATCCGTTTAAACCTTCGATACATGGTAAATCAACTTGGCATCTTCGGAGAGGTGGACGGATAGCACCAATTAGCATCTGCCCCCAAATTCAGGCAAGACGGACCTACGCGGTCGCGTCTCTGTGTTTCGGAGGAGAACATGCATCCTATACAGGTCCCTGGTCGTAGGATTATCGAGACGGGGCATCGATACTCCGGAGTAGACTTGTGTATACACTTCTCAGCCCAGCATAGGGAGATGGTCTGCCCCACATCCATCAGTACGTCGTACTGGAGATAGTATGCAGGTGCTCGTTAGGTTACGGGTGCACCGGACAGGACTCGCCGGGAACTGCAGGTTGGTTTTATACCCTTCGTCAGATAGCAGTTCCTAGGTAACATGAGTACAGCTTAGTCCGTCGACTTGACACTGCTACTTCACCTCGGGTGTGTTCCCACTGTACTTAGATTACTACACTACCACGGCTCAAAGGAGTCGTGCAAATAGGTAGTAGTTGGGTGCAGTCCCGAAGCACTTGGAGGCAGTGGCGGTTAGACAAGATTCGTCTCTCCCGGTATTGTGGATTGATATCACGCTGTGTATGGAGAGCCTTTATGCAAAGTCCCTGGCCAGGGCAAGCGAGATTTACTGGTAGGTTCCAGTAGTTTCTCAAGGTGTAATGGGCTACACTCCGACACGACTTATACCGCTATTAGGGGTCTGACGTTTACCGCCCCCTAGGCCCGATATGCGATAGTCCTAGACGAACAGACCGGACTGTACGGAGATTGTCATATCAGGCTCAGTAGGAATTCGGATGGGTTTCCTCATCGTCCTTCTTATCGACATCTACCTGGGGACCGTTACATACAGCTAGTACCGCTTACGGCCTGTGGTTGAACCCACTGCCAGCGTAGTGTCGAGTCTTTAGAGTTCCACACAGAGAGTTTCCCTGCACCGGGAAAAAGGTGTAGAGGCCGTATGGTTTTACGGCAGGGCCGCGATCACTTACGCACACTTGTGCACATACTATGATCGAGCAGATAATACTAGCGGGCTTTGGTTTAAGCTACATTCTAGTATTATACAGATGGATTTATTTAGTCAAAGATTATCCGTGTTTTTCGGAAATACGGATGGGAGGGGCAGTCTCGTAATTTCTCAGGAAGCTTCTAGAAGAAGGTGACTCATTTTTGTTTATTTCCTTTTAGGATTTAAACTAAATGAGGTGGAGGATGAGGTGTATGTTTACATTAAATGCTTAATGACTCATGAGGTGATTCACCCTTAGAATTTAATGAAGCATGATGAATATTAGATAGATATTTATTTTGATGATATTATTATGCTTCATATTATTCTTGCATAAGTTTTATTCATTTCATTATCACAAAAGCTTTCTCTCTCCTGAAGTTATCATCTTCTTCCTCAAACCCTAAAAGCTCTCATGAGTTGAGAATCCTAGGGTTTAAGTGACTAAATAATCCATCTAATTACTCTACACCCTCTAGGAATTCTAGATTAGCAAACTAGAAGCCGTAGTTATCTCAGATTCGAGATAGGAGCTCGGACTATAGACTCTTGGGTGGATCGTCTTTGACTCGAGGAGGCCGTTGAGGTACCCATGTTCCATAGAGCCTACGAGGTGTGGAGGACAACGATGAAGACCCGAAGGACTTGTAATATGAGGTATAACTTCGAATCCGAGTAGTTAACCGTCTCGTAGTTTGTTAGTAATGGTTTAGACACGATCCGTGTGCTAAAGTCCGTTTTACGAAGCTTTGATAATTGTTTTTCATATATTCCGCCTCCCCACGAACACGTGGGGTGCATGACATGGACTTACAGTGGTATCAGAGCCTACTAAACCATAACTAACAGATTAAACAACAAGTTAAGACTACGAAACCGAAACGACCCAAAAACATCGATCCGAAGGTTCAAGTTTTTGTCGATTTTCAAACTTGCTATGAAAATTATTTAAACAAGTACAGAGTGATATTTGAACAGTAAAAAGAACACCAAACAAAAACGAGACAACTCCTCAAAATTCGAGCCGGCGAGATGCCTAGGGTTTCCGGCGACCTCGGCCCGAGTAAGGAGGAATTGCTTCATTTTTTTTGTGTGGTCTTTTGAATTTAATCTTGGGTTTCTGGAGTTGTTTATTTTTTCCAATTTTGATTTTACTGGAAATTCTTTATTGTGGCAAATATCGGGTGTTTCGAAGTCGTAGTTTGAAGTTGTTTAATGTTTCAAGTTCAGTTTGATGTGTTCGTAAACCTCCGCGAATTGCTAGTGTGTCGGTTAGTTGGGGGTTGCACATTTCTGTAGGTTACTTGGTATGTGTATATGAACTTCATTGGATCGTCGTGGATGAATAGCCGGGGACGTGAGATGAGAGTTTTTATCTTTCATTCGATGTAAATTGTAATATGTTGTAATATTCTTTTGCGGGGCACATCCGGGTTGAGGTTGTAGCCACCGTTGTATTATTTCATTTACTGTTTTCTTCTCCTAGGATAGACCCAAGGTGGGGTGCACAAACCTTCCGGGTACTTTGAAGTGCTTAGTGGCCTACTCACGTCGTTGAGGGAGACCGCTTCACTTTCGGTACTTGGCGGGTAGTTTACCGTACCCGTAGGGGTCTAGGGTGGGGTTTGGCTATTCATTACGATCGTGTAATCCGTCTTTTGTTGCAGGCTCAAACGAAACGCGGATTCCAAGTATATCCAATATGTTCATCTGTGATCTGGAATTCCTATTATTGCGTCTGACGAATGTACAATATATATATATATATATATATATATATGATATCTAGTAGGCGTTGCTTTTGTTTTGCATCCGCGCTAGCCCAGCCCCCGCTCTGTCGTTAGTTAAGTAACCTAACGGGTGAATGACGGGACCTAGTGGCGATTGCGGATGGCATAAGCGGATGTTGTATTTTCATTGTTTTCTGTAATGATAGGATAGATGATGGGACGCATTATATTAATGCAAAGAAAATAAAACAAAGTTTAAATAATTGGAACAAATTTAAAAGAAACCACTCGGTTATTTTAAAAGAACAGAATTTTTAATTGCGGAGCTTTAACCACTCCTTTTAAAAAAGCTATCAGGCTCCTTCGGTTATATCAAGTTCACTGCGTTCACTGTTTTGCCAAAACCAGTCGTAGCCCTCCATCATTTCATATGGATGGTCAGTAGTATTCAAGCTATGTTTGTTGGCCTTCGTCAAGGAATAGTGTTTGGTAGCTGTTGGTTTGGGACAGTCGTATTATTTTGTTGGCCTTCGTCAAGGGTATGTACGGGTGGATTCAAATTAATAAGGATAATGATGGGAAGAACTTGACATGTGACTTATGATTTGTTGGCCCACGTCAAGGTCATAAGAGCATGGGGAAAAAATCCACATCGGGAGTTTCTAAAGAAACTGAAACTTGCTAGAGTTGCATACCATTTGGAGTTTGATAATGTTGGTAGGATTCCTTCAGCATTATCACACGATGATATTTGGATCCCGATCCTACTGTGAGTATCCGCTACTCATCAGGCGATTCGTCACTTAACGGTCAATACTATAAACCAAGTAGGTGTCTAGAACCGTGTTAGCGGGGCTACGCCTCCAAGGAAAAGAGGTTATTTAATTAAGGAACATCGCGAAAGCGTCGTAAAACCTCTCTCGAAGTACCAACACTAGCCTGGCTGAATGGTTAAGCAAGTATTGTACGGTGAGATCAGTCCTGACTAATTCTTCTTTTATGGTTTGAAGAAGGATTCGAGAAAAAGTGGGAGCCATCCAGTTTAGATAAATTAAAAACCAATCTAAACTTGCAAGAGCATCATGCTAAAGTATTTTCTTCTATCTCTCTTAATTGCAGCGACTATGTGACTATGATTAGGTTACATCTAGATAACAAGTTGACTGAATCTGACTTTTATGACTGGTAATGGTCTGTCCAGATGTCCATTTCCTATGACAAGATGGAACACCCTATAACTACTCAATCCCCTGCCGTCCCAGGTCCAGTTTCCATAGTCATGGATATGGATATCCGTCAGACTAGGGAAAAGGACAGTGCGAATGCCAAGTGCCTCGTGTTGGCTTCAGTTGATGGTGTATACCAGAAGCAGCACGAGAAGATGGACTTAGTTTCCATCTTCCTCCATAACAAAGATTTATATGGAGAGCATTCTCGTATCGCAAGATATGAGACCTCGAACGAATTGCTTCAAGCGAGGTTGGCTGTCGGGTCATCTGTAGGGGACGACGTCCTTACGGTGACTAGCTATATTGATAAGCTCACGGACCTGGAGACCACGTTGGGAAACAGGTCATATGCTGACTTATTTCCACAGTCCCTACCCTCTACTTACACCGTGAAGGAAACCAGGGAGACACCCGCTCTGCTTAATGAGGGACCTTCTTCTTCTACATCCAAGGCGAAAGCAAAGGGTGAAAAGAAGAAGACCTTCACAAAACCGATATGCGGTGTCAGTGAAGTAGACGGAAAGGGAAGAGCGACCACGTTGGGAAACAGGTCATATGCTGACTTATTTCCACAGTCCCTACCCTCTACTTACACCGTGAAGGAAACCAGGGAGACACCCGCTCTGCTTAATGAGGGACCTTCTTCTTCTACATCCAAGGCGAAAGTAAAGGGTGAAAAGAAGAAGACCTTCACAAAACCGATATGCGGTGTCAGTGAAGTAGAAGGAAAGGGAAGAGCAAAAGTTTCGGGACTTGGTGTAGGTAAGGAGGGATGTTCCTATTGTTATGGGAACGGGCATTGGCAGAAGGATTGCAGGGCTTTGGAAGCCAGTAGCCAGGATTCGAAGCATATTGTTGCTTCGGCCTCGAGTGTGTTTGTAATTGAGAAATGTTTGTCAATTAACTCTACCTTCTGGGTACTAGATACCGAAGCAGGATCTCCTACCTATAATTCATTACATGCTTTGAGAAACCGTAGAGTTATCAGGGTAGGCGATTTGTCTCTCAGAATTGCGAACGGAATGAGCGTGGATGCTGAATCCGTGGGAGAATATCGCCTAGGTTTGACAAGTGGGCAGATATTGATTCTACGTAACTGTTTGTATGTACCTAGTTTTACTTGTAATATCATATCAGTGTCCTCACTTTCGAGAGAGGGATATGATTTTACATTCGTAAGCGATGTGGTTCACATCCACCTAAATTAAGTTCTGATTGGGTCTGGTACATTAGATAACGGTATATACGTATTGAATAAAGCTCAGGTTTTCAATGTCCAGAACCCACTTAAAAGAAAGTCTCCGGAAATAAATCAGGCTTTCTTATGGCATTGTAGACTAGGTCACATCAATGAAACACGGTTGACTATGTTACATAAAGAAGGATATTTGAATCCGTTCGAATATCAATCTTATGCTAGTTGTGAATCTTGTCTCATGGGAAAGATGACAAAGAATCCGTTTACTGGACACGGATTAAGAGCGAGCGAGCTCTTGGGACTCATACACAGCGATGTGTGTGGTCCAATGTCTACACATGCGCGAGGTGGTTATTCCTACTTCATTACTTTTACGGATGATTTCTCTAGGTATGGATATATCTTCTTGATGAAGTATAAATCCGAGGACTTTGAGAAATTCCGGGAATACAAGAATGAAGTGGAAAACCAAACAGGCAAAAGTATCAAGACATTGAGATCTGATCGAGGTGGTGAATATTTAAGTGCCGAGTTCCTGGGTTACTTAAAAGAGAATGGAATTCTCTCTCAGCTTACTCCTCCATACACACCACAACACAACGGTGTATCGTAAAGGAGGAATCGAACCCTATTGGATATGGTTCGTTCCATGATGAGTAAGGCTGAGTTACCGCGATCTTTCTGGGGTTATGCACTAGAATCAGCTGCATATCTTTTGGACAAGGTTCCAACCAAGACTGTGCGTACCACACCATATCAGATGTGGAGTGGGAAGAAACCCTATCTTCAGTACCTGAAGACATGGGGATGTCCATCTTTTGTTAAAAAGAAGCATGCAGACAAGCTCGAGGCACGCTCAGTACAGTGTAAGTTTGTGGGATATCCAAAGAACTCTAAGGGGTATTGTTTCTATTACGCATAGGAACAAAAGGTTTTTGTTTCTCGTTATGCCCACTTCTTGGAAGCTGAATTTTTAGAAAATCAAAAGAGTGGGAGTTTAATAGAACTGGAAGAAATTCCAGAACCACAAGCTGTTACTGATAGTTTGGTAGAACAAGAAGGATCAGAAGAAAGGGACATCCCAGCGCCTATCCGCAGAAGTAGTAGGCGGTCTCATCCGCCCGAGAGATACTACGATTTTTTCATAGACGAAGATCGAGAAGATTGCATCATTGATAATGATGACCCTACTAGCTTCCAGCAAGCCATTCAGAGCGGCGACTCGGTAAAAGGGCTGGATGCAATGCGGACCGAAATGGAGTCCATGTACACCAACAATGTATGGACTTTAGACATTGCTCCAGATGGGGTAAAACCCATAGGATGCAAATGGATCTTCAGAAAGAAGATTGGTGTGGATGGACATGTTGAAACCTATAAGGCTAGACTTGTTGCAAAGGGTTTTCGTCAAAGACCTGGTTTGGACTATGACGAAACCTTTTCTCCAGTGCCTATGCTCAAATCCATTCGGCTCCTTCTTGCCATTGCAGCCTTCCATGATTATGAGATCTGGCAGATGGACGTAAAGACTGATTTCTAAATGGTAATTTGGAAGAATGCGGCTATATGGATCAGCCAGAGGGATTCATTCAGAGTGGGAGCAGCGGTAAAGTGTGCAAGTTGCTTAAGTCCATTTATGGACTAAAGCAGGCACCGTGGAGTTGGAAGTTCTGTTTTGATGATACCGTCAAAGAATTCGACTTTATAAAAAATCCAGACGAACCATGCACATATAGTAAGATTGCAGGAAGAGCTATAGTATTCCTCGTCTTGTACGTACATGACATTCTCCTAATAGGAAATGATATTCCTATGCTACAGTCAGTCAAAGGATTCTTGTCACAGAAGTTCTCCATGAAGGACCTGGGTGATGCCACCTACATTCTGGGGATCCAGATCTATCTTGATAGATCAAAGAGGATGTTGGGACTTTCGCAGTCCAGGTACATTGTTACGACCCGAAAGAGCACGTGACTGGCCCTTGAATCCTATGAAGTCTATAGGACTCCATCTGATCCAAGTAAGCAAAAAGCCCAGAAATCTAAAACCATTTAAGGAGTAAATAAAGAAACTGGTTTTTAATAAGTAAAGAAAGCATGTTTGAAATCAAAGTTTTCAAATAACTAAGCCGAAATGCATTTTAAAAATGTGTAGTCTTTTCTGAAAATTTCGGCAGAGTTTCCTTTGTAAAAACTGGCCCCAAACGGGGTACAACAAGAATAATATATATGAAATGATAAAAGGCATCCCCAAGAGGGAGCTAGCTCTTCGTCAATCGACGGTCACAACCACGCAAGCAATAATAATATACAACGCCAAAGGGCGAGGATCAAAACCCAAAATGAAACTCAAACAGCTAGAAAACCATAAAAAAAAAACAAACGCGACTCTAAGGTCGAAATAATACATCACTGTGTCTAAGTCTGAAACAATATACAAGTTTCGGTTGATGGAATTTCTAGATAAAATGAATAATACAGGAACAATGGCGGTTCTGATACAAAAGAACCCACCTACCCAAGCAAGTCACCCATATGGAAGCAGTGTGCCAGAAATGCCGCTATGGAATCTGTACGGCAAAAACCTGCAAGGACTGTGGCATAACGGGGGTGAGTTGCCAACTCGTGAATAGAAAATATCTACAAGCAGAGATCGAATGTATGACCCATCCTAGGTCAATACGATCAGATATATATATAAACCTCAATATGAACATGTCTGAAGCATGCTAAACTGGCAATGTAATCCCTATACATGAGTGTAGTGCCAAGTGCTCGTGCCAGTGCCTCAGGTAATAACATATCATAATTGTGAGGTATGATCAATGAAATCAATCTGCATGTACGTGGATCCCGTCCACTCGTCACACAATGACAATAACCATCATGCATGTAAATATCATCAGCATATGCAGGGAAATATGAGGATATAAACCACCTGTGTCTCTCGCGACACGTCAAAATCATGGAACCGGAGTGCCCAGCATCGACACTCGACAACATCATGAAAACTGTGCCCAGTATCGGCACGTAAATCCTCCTATATCGGGCTCCATTTGCGGAATCGGCCCTCGGCCCCAGCAATACGCCCATATACATCTATCGACTCTGGTCGGTATCCTCCGGATAACCGCCAGGTCCAACCAATCACCAGTAGGTACTCGCCCACCTCCAGGCTCAATCGGCAAAGTCCTTCGATCATCTTGCCGAGGGGAACCATACCGGGTCTTCCATGTACCCGCAATCGACTCGTCCACTCCTCGAATCGGGTTTCACATGTCGCTCTCAGCACCGAGAAAACACATGGTGGACGCACTGAAATATCATATTAAGGGTAACCGGGTTTTTAAAGCAATTACATATTCTCTTTTGAAATACCCACGGTTCCCAAATCCAGAAATATCATGGAAACAGCAACTCTCAATGCGTATAATCAGAAAGCATGATGTATGTGACATGTAAAAGAGATGTAAGCATATCAGTCTGTCATGCAAGAATCATATCCTGAATGCAACAGTACTACGGTGTAGTGACATAGCAATTATCGATGATGAAGTGTGTGAGCCGGCAAACAAGTGTACGTGGAACATACGCATCATCGATAATGGTGCTGGTGTCTTAGCAGCATGACTGTAATATATATCAATAAACACAAGCAATGCAATGCATATAGCATGAATATGCGGAATCGAATAATAAATGCAACAGTAAAGAATCTATCTCCATAAATATATCATGCAGCCTTGCCTTTTGAAATAAGACGAATCAGGGTTTTTGGTAAAATAAAGGTTACAGTGTTTTAAGAAAAGATGCGTCGTTTGAAAATATCCGTAGAATCCTTTTTGCCTATCGTTAAAATATCCCCGATTCGTTAGTTTTGAAATAGGTATGACTCGGGTCTAGTCTAACGCCTACTATGCGAACTACGGACCCACCAATTAGTTAATCGGGAGGGGTATGAAAACCACCTAAATCTAAGTCAATATCACATTATCTCATCACATAACAGGTATCACTACCATCATATCACATCTCAAATACGAACTCTGTCATATCGCCGAATCTCACGGCCTCAATCAAACCTCATCGACTCATCTTAATCCCACGTATCATCCCCAATCCCGTATATGAACACATAGTCCCATACCCATGTGTAGATATACACACCTCCATATGCGCACAGATAATGAAAGAATGTATGCAAGTATATGTGTACGTGTATGTGTGAGTGCAACCACTACTCTAGGGTTTCGCACTATACTAAACCAATACATCCTTATCATCAATAATTCCATTATCACCATCAATAATCCTAACAACACATAATAAATATATGTGTGTATACGTATTCGTATACATCACCACGGACTGCGGAGGTGCTATACGCCATCCACCCGACTTCTCCCCGTAGATATAAATCTACTCATATTGCTTCTCGTGTGCCGATGCCAATGTCGCCATCTTCATCTTCTTCACTTCAACATCGCGTAGGGTACTTACAAGTATATCACAAACGCTAAAGCACATGAAAATCACATCGGAAAACCAAAACAACACACGCTACTCGCATAGGTAAAAACCTATCGTCTCGCATGTAAACACGATCAATATCCACTTGTCGTTGACGTCCAAACGCCACCCGACAGGAACGAATCACCAAATACCAAAATCCATGCTAAAACAAGTCGTAAACCATGCGCCAACATAGGAAAATCAACCCAGATTTTACCCTAGATGGAACCAGACAAAATTGCACATACCCAGGGTCAAGTTTATAGGGCAGAAGGCTACAGAACAAAAACGAACGGGTTGCAACCTGCCCTGGCCACAATTTGCGGCCAGAGGGATTAAATCTGCGGCCTCATGAAGGGATTAGGGGCTAGGGCTTGGTGTGGTGGTTCCATGGTCCCTGCACATCTCACTGTCAACTCAGTTTTATTTTTGGGGTCTCGGGGTGATAGCAGATTCCTAAATACGATCACAAATTCACAGTTTTTCCCCGACATCGTCTCATAAATCCGTATTCTGTGTTCTAGTCTCTAGTTTGATCCAAAATAACATCACACCGGGGGTTCTAAAGTCACCACAATCCTCAATTAAATCTTTAATTTCAGATCTCACCTAAACCCTAACTTGAAGTTTCGCAAATCCACCAAACAACACCATATCGACATGAAACTAGAATTGATGCACAAGAAATGAAATACTGCTTTAATAGGTCCAGAATTTACCTCCTTTGGCAACTCAAGAAAATTCTTGAGTTGCTCAAAGTCCTCCAAATCCAATCTTGCTAGGTTCAATGTGTAGCTAGTGAGCTCGGGAGCATTTTTTGTGAAATGGGAATAGGGTTTTGGTGAGGGAATTGAGAGGGATCTATGGAGTGAAGGGGAGGGAGATGAGGGAGGATCAGGAGCAGCAGCAGCTCTTGGGGAAGGGGAGAGAGAAATGAGATGGGGAAATGAAAAGGGAAGGTTCAAAAAGAGGGGTTGACCTTATACCTACCCTCTCTCTCTCTCATCATCATACTTACCTTTTCTTTTCTTTTCTTTTCTTTTCTTTTCCTTTTCTTCTCCTACCATGGTGAACCCTAAGCAACCATACACCCAAAACATGTAACAAGTGTGGAAAATGATATGTGCACATTTTTGCACAAAAATGCTAAAAATCTGATTAGCGATTTTTAATCGCGATTAGCACTAAATTAGCATATAACTAATCATAAAAACTTAAAAATGGCATAATTCCATAAAATACCCTATTTTAAAATTTTCCATAATTTTTCCCTATTTATTTGTATTTAATTATACCAAAATATTAAAATATTCATTAAAATAATATTAAATTACAAAAAATCCCAAAAATAATATTTTATTATTTTGAAACGTTAAAATCTACCCCCTTAAAGAAATTCGGTCCCCGAATTTAAATTTAAACCCCAAAATACAAAAATATTTCGATACAAATTCCAAGTCGTCGGGGCTTCGAATCGTCAATACATAAAACATCATAGCGCAATGCATGCGCATGAGTACTGAGCAGATAACTAAAAAGCAAAACTCCGTCAAGCATCCCGCAAATCATCGGAGTCATGGTAAAGACACAAATGTCAATTCCAATACAAAACCAATATGATATAGATCAGAACTATACATTTAGACATCCAATCTATACATGTGTATAGCTGATGTAAATGCATGCCAAATCTTTTTAAGTCGCCGTGCGATGCGCGTAACACTGCAAAGTGGCGGACGTTTTTCATAAGAAAATAATCATATATGTATATATCTTTTGTTCACTATGTACGTTCCGCCGTTTTGATAACAATTTAGAAGGGTTTCCTTGTTTTTAAAACGTTTCGTGTCATATCGGACACGTAGGTATATATGTTGAGACTATAGATCGCTTTTTTTTTAAATCCCTTCGATAACTATCAATGCATGCAAAATATATCCAGGTACTGTCCTCTGACTAGTCCTGCTCAGTACAAAACGAATATCAAATATCATAAAAATGTACTGCTCCAAAAGGAATAACTCCCAAAAATGCACATAACACCACCCTGTGCGTCTTGTGCGCACGGAAATCAAAATCCATATATGTGCCATACAGGTGCACAAAACAACATCTAGGTGCAATGGGTGTGCACGAAGTATCTGTCACAGGCAACGTGTGTGCCTGACAGCCAAATCAGGTGCATCTGACATGCACGAAGAATCTCGATTTAGTGCATCTGGTGTGCATCAAAATTGTATCTCAAAACATGCGCCCAACATGCGCGAAAATCCAAATCGGTGCATCCATCGTGCAGGAATGAAAATCTTAACCCTGCGCACTCAACATGCACGGAATCACGAAATCCAATGGCAAACGCCGAACATGCGTAAGTCCAGTCAAAAGCACGGAGTGCAAGAATCAACATCAATATCAGAATCAAAATCGACATATCAAATGACATCAAATCGAAGTCAGGTGCAACCGTAGTGCACAAAATATAAATCCGGTGCAACAAAGGCACGAAATATAAATCTGATGTGATAAACGCAAGAAACATAAAACTGGTGCGACAAACGCACGAAGTAAAAAACTGGTGCATCCCATGCACAAATACCAAGTAATAACTCAAATGCGTAAGCAGCAACACCAAGTGCACCCAGGTATAAAGAAAATCATAAACGTGTGCAACTGCGTGAACAAAACACATATCAATGCACTACAAGAACATATAAGCTATACCGAGTGCAAAATCAAATCGTGTGCGTAACATATACACAACATCAAATCAACCGTATGAAATCCATGAAGTCATAAGCAGGTGCAGCCAAGGCACGAAACGATATCAGGTGCAATAACTGTGCGCAAATCATAAATCAACACAACGGTGTAGAAAGCACATCTCAAGTGTAATAACTATGCATAAGATATACATACCCGGTAGGTGCAACCATGGTGCAAGAAAATAAATACCATGAAATTCAGTCATCAAGACTAAATAATGTGAATAGATCGCCCAAAATACCGAAATCCAAAGTGACGGATACGTGATAGTCAAATCACAAATCATAAATACCGCCGTCGGTATATATCACGACCCGAAGGTACGGAACATGACCGGCACTTAGGCTACGAACGTCTCAAGGCGTACGTGCTCTAAGTAAGCCGAGCCCAGAAATCCAAACCAAGAAAAGTAGTGGAGTGAAGTAAAAACCATATGTAAATCAACCAGTTTGCAACATAATATACAACGCCTAAAGGCGAGGATCACAATAAAAAGGGAACTCAACAGCATGAAACCCAGAGAAATATAACGTGCGACTCTAAGGTCGGAAGAATAAACACAACTGGTCTCCATCTCAAATAAGTACATGTTTGGTTGATGAAACTTCTAGATACAACTGAAATATAATATACAATGTATAATGATGGGTACAATACAAATAAACCCACCTACTAGCAAGTCACCCGAAAGAAGAAGTGCCGCAAGCCGTAATGAAACCTGTACGGCAAAATATGCAAGAACTGGGGCACAACGGGGGTGAGTTGCCAACTCGTGAATAGAAAAACATCCACGAACAGAAAATCGCATGTATGACGCAATCCTAGGTCATACGATCAACATATATAAACCTCAAATGAATAAGTCTGAAGCATGCTAAGGTGGCAATGTAACATCTATACATGTATGTAGTGCCAAGTACTCGTGCCAGTGCCTCAGGTAATAACATGTCATAAATATGAGGTATGTATGCATGAAGTGATATGATGAAGTATCTAAATGGATATCAATACACATATATTAGCGTCCCATTCCACTAATATTGGTGTAAGGGTATATATAACAGCATCCTCATCCACTGTTATATATACAAATGAGGTGTGATCGATGTAATCAATACGAATCAATGTCAGCTATAACATGAAGTCTAGTAGTATGTGGATATCTTCCAACTAGGTAATCAATGTCTGTAAATAGGTGGATCCCGTCCACGTGTCACCCAATGACAATAAGCATCATGCATGTAAATATCGTAAAGCATATGCATGGTAATATGAGGATATAATCAAATCATGGAACCTGAGTGCCTAGCAACGACACTCGAAAACATCATGAACACCTGTGCCTAGCATCGACATGTAAATTCTCATATATCTCAGGCGTCGTGCACCCTGGTCGACCCTCATATCCATCTCATGACTCCAGTTGGTATCCTCCGGATAACCGACGGGTCCTAAATACTATCACCGGTAGATAGTACTCCCCTGCCGGGCTCACCGTCTAACATATACGAGTCTTCTTGTCCCGGGGTACCTCACCGGGTCCACCATGTACCCACAATCGGTGCCTACCGCTCCTCGAATCGGGTATACCCACACAAGCTCTCTGGAACCTAGAAAACTCATGGTGGACGCACTGAAATATCATATCAAGGGTAACCGGGTTTTTAAAATGATTACATATTTTCTTTTGAAATATCCACGGTCCCCAAATCCAGAAATGTCATGGAAACAACATATCTCAGTGTATATAATCAAAACATGATGTATGCGACACGTAAAGAAAGGTAAGCATATCAGTAAGTCATGCAACATGGAATAGTAATGTGCACATGTCGAGGGAAACCGCTCTTTTAAAATGAATCAGTTTAAAAGAATATCTTGCGGTCCCCAAATCTCTAATCAAGCTAGAATCATCTATGTATGTGTACAGGTATAAGTGTACAATATGCCATGCAAGAATCACATCATGAATGCAACAGTACTACAATGTAGTGGCATGGCAATTATCGATGATGAAGTGTGTGAGCCGGCAAATAGTGTACGTGGAACATACGCATAATCGATAATGGTGCTGGTGTCCTAACAGCACGATGGTAATATTTCAATAAACACAAGTAATGCGATGCAAATAGTATGAATATGCGGAATCAAATAATCAACGCAATAGTGCAGAATCTACATCAATATGTAAGTGTCATGCAGTTTTGCCTTTTTGAAATAAGACGAATCGGTTTTTTTAGTAAAACAAGGGATACGGTGCTTTTAAGAAAAGATGCCCCTTTTGAAATTATCCGTAGAATCTCTTTTTGCCTGTCTTTAAAATACACCCGACTCGTTAGTTTTGAAATAGGTATGACTCGGGTCTAGTCTAACATCTACTATACTAACTACTGATCTAACTATCAAGTCAATATGGAAGGGTATGGAAACCAGCTAAATCTGAGTCGATATATATAAATATAAAGATAGTAGTCGGTGATCCCGCCTCAATAGTATCGCATACGATACCGAATATCAACTGACATCCTCAAGTCATGAGTGCGGATCAATCAACAATATAAAGCTCATATGGTAAATCGTCGTACGACATCCCAATAGCTGGGTGCGGGTCAATATCACAATCATCACATCAATTATCTGGTATCCTTATCATCATATCACGTAATCTGGGGTACTGATCTAAGTCTAGTACGAATCGATACCATCTATATAAGTATGAATGCGTGTGCGAAGACACGTCCAAAGGCCCGCTAAAATCACATATCGTATCCCAAATACGAGTCACATCACATCACCGATATCATGGCACTATACCCAATCTCATCGACTCACCTCAAATGTCCTCCTATATCCTCATCATCACAGTATAAACATAGCAAATATGCACGTATGTGCGTGTGGGTGTAAACCTATTCTAGGGTTCGCGACTAGGAACTACACTAGTTACTTCTAACCCTAATCTATACATAGTACACCTAACACATCCTAAACAACCAAGTCATACATAAGCTATCATATATATAAGAATAGTATATATGGTATACTAGACATCGGACTGCGGGGGTGCTATACGCCATCCACCCGACTTCTCCCGTAGATATAAATCTACTCACCTTTCTTATATTAGCCGGTGCCGATGTCGCCATTTGCATCTCCAACGCTTCGACACCACGTGGGGTACCTACAAGAATATCACATGCTAAAACACATGAAAACCATGTCAGAAGCCAAAATGGTGCACGCTACGCCCATAGGTAAAAACCAGTGGCCTTGCGTGCAAACACAGCCAATATCCCTCTGCCGTTGGCGTTCAAACGCCACCCGACAGAAACGAATCATCGAATACCCAAAATCCATACGAAAACAAGTCGTAAATCATGCGCCAACTCAAGAAAATCAACCCAGATTCTACCCTGATTGGAACCAGACAAAACTAGACATACCCAGGGTCAAGTTTACAGGTAAAAGAGTCGTGCACAAAAAACGAGGCAGTTTCACCTTGGTTTGGCCGCAAATTGCGGCCAGAAGGAATTAAATGGCGGTCTGAAAATGGGGGTTGGAGATAGGGTTTTGGGTGTTGGTTCCTATCTGCCTGCACATCCTACTGCCATGTCAAAATTATTTTAGGAGGTCCGGGTTGATAGCAGTTTCCAGAAAGGCCACAATGTCGACAAAATCGATAAAATACGCCAAGTCGAAACATTCTGGTAACTAACTGAGAATTTGGGATAATCTTGGTCAAAATGGTCTCAAATACACCTAATAATGTTACCCTAACGATCAAAACCATCACTTGGCCACATCTCACTCAAAATCACTAAAACTAGCACTAGATCACAACAATAACACTAAATTTCAGCTACATAACCATAACCATTCAAGAAAGAAGTTAGGTTGCAAGATTATACCTCAAGGGATCCTAGGATGTAGGAGAAGAGGACAAAAAGAAGTAGAGGGTCTTGTTGATGTTGCTGCTGAGCTGCTACTACAGCTGATGCTGTTTTCTTTGCTGTTGATCCTGGCTGCTGCTGCTGCTGTTATTTTTATTGTTGTTGCTGTAGTGGTTGTTTTGGTGATAGTGTGTGGTGTGATGAGGGTGTGGGGTTGTTTTAAATGATGTTACTGCTGTTGCTGCAGATGCTGATGCAATTGGGGCTGAAATGTGTTGGTGGTGGCTGAAGTGTTGGGCTGATGTATGGTTTCAGCAGCTGATGTAGGGGGGTTGTTTTGTGGCTGATGTAGCTGCTGATGTGTTGATATGGGGACTGAAGTTGTGCTGATGTGAGTGTAGGTGTGAGAGAGAGATGCGAGTGTGAGAGGGAAGCAAAAGTTTTGAAATGAAAAGGGATTGTGACACAACATATAGCCACCTCTCTCTCTCTCTCTCTCAATAGATGCTAGCATGACAACCTTCATGGCTCTCTCTCTATAGCCATAAGTCAACCCCACCCTAATCACCCTTAAACAAGGCTAAAGACCCTTAATTAACCCCAATTATCTTAACCAAATGGTTAACCCATCATGGTTGGCTAAACATGGTTAACCCACCATGCTCATCTAAACATGGTAACCCTAGACTAACCCAAGCTAACATGCACAAGTGTGTGCAGTCCAGATAAAATTCCAATAAAATATTCATAAAACCAGATAAAATTTTTATAATCCGTTTTAGTAAACTTTTTACCAAAAACCCTACATTAAACACAATTACCACTAAATAACATATTTTAGAATTTCCATAATTTTTTTGTCTAGAATTTCCCAAAATAATATTTTATTTTTTGAAATGTTACAGTCTTCCACCCTTAAAGAAATTCGGTCCCCGAATTTAAATTTAAGCCCCCAAATTCTAAAATATTTCAATAAAATGTCCATGTCAACGGGGCTCTGAAATCATCAATACATAAAACGCATCGTGGTGCAACACATGTGCATGAGTAATGAGCAGATAACTCGAAATCAAAACTCCGTCCAGCATCTCGCAATCATCGGAGTCAAGGTGAAAACAAGAATGCCAAATCCAAGGCAAAACCGATATGCTATAAATCGGAACTATATATGTAAATATCGAATCTGTACATGTAAATATCTTGAAGGAAGTGCATGCCCAATTCTTTAAAGTCGATGTGCAATGCGCATAACACTGCACCGTGGCGGACGTTTCTATAAGACAATAGCCATATACGTATATATCTTTCGTTTAATATGCACGATCCGCCGTTTTGAAAACAATTTAGAAGGGTTTCGTCTTTTTAGAACGTTTCGTGTCATATAGGACACATATGTAAATAATGAGACTATAGCTCGCTTTTGGAAATCCCTTTGAAATCTATCTATGCATGCAAAATATATCCAGGCACTGTCCTCTGACTAGTCCTGCTCAGTGCGAAAACAAATCGCAATATCATAAAAATGTACTGCTCCATAAAGAAATTAATTCCAAAAAATGCACATGAAAACTACGTGTGTCTGGTGCGCACGGAAATCAAAATCCATACCTGTGCCAAGCAGGTACACAAAACGACATCAAGGTGCAACGGGTGTGCACACAACATCGGTCATAGGCAACGTGTGTGCCTGACAGCAAAACCAGGTGCATCTGACATGCACGAAAAATCTCTATTTGGTGCATCTGGCGTGCACCAAAATCGCATCTCATAAAATGCGCCCAACATGCGCTAAAAATCCAAATCCGGTGCATCCATCATGCACGAAATCATGAAATCCAATATCAAGCGCAACAGCTGTGCAAAATCGTAAATACACAATAGGTGCAACCAAGGTGCATGAAAACAAATGTCATGAAACTCAGTGATCAAGACTAAATCATGCAAACAGAAAGCCCAAAATTCCGAAATCCAAGATGACGGATACGTGATAATCGAATCACAAAATCATAAATAACGTCGTCGGTAGTTCCCTTTCAAACTCGAGAAGGTGTCGGTGCATCCAATGCTAGCAGCGCAAGATATCTACTTACCTCTTGCTCACGGTCTGGCGTCCTCTGTCTCTGGGTCCTTATCTTCTCTGTGGATTTCCAATCTCACAATCAGTCGGCTCATCGGCCCAGTCAGGTGTGCTAACGGGGACGATTCCGTTTTGGCACTTCTCTGGTCATCTCTCCGTCAATCATCGCGACCACTCATAAAGCAGCATGCATGTCACTGGTGTGTGCCTCTGGCTCTCTGAATGCACATCATACATCTGTTCCTGATGCAAATCTTATTGCAGCAGTGTCCTGAAAGGAATCCCGCTCAAGGTCTCTTCCGATCTTGCCTATGCCGATCTGTACGGAGGCTAGTACTCTTACATAATCCTTTCTCGTCTTCTGGACATCTGCGTGTTCCGCACACATTTCCTCGGAACTGGCCATATCCCAATGCCTCTGTAAGCATATCAGGTCTCTATTCTCGACGGAAGGTAATGACAGCTCGTCAGCGTCTCGCACGAACCTCTTGTCCCGCTTGTCTTTATCGTCGTCCACTATGACGTCATGCCATGCTATTTACGCACTGCACTGTTCTCGGCCACGGTCAATCCGAAGTCTTTCGCACGGACTCGAAATCGCGTACTCTGTAGCTTCATCATTCTGTAGAAGACGTCTGGCCGAACAGGTTCTCGGGAATGCGTCCCAACCATCGGAGGAATACTCAATACTCGTCCGTCCTCGATCAACTCACAACACATCTGGGTGAGGTCCTTTATCTGAACCTGGTCAACTATCTCGTCGACGATACCGAACTCTGGCCTGCTGGGTGTGCGCAATATGTCCACTCCTGGGTCCAGGTCTTCTCGTATAATATTCCAGAAAGGTCCCGTCGAGGTATTTCTCACATCTCATTTCTGCCGAATTGCCCAGAAGTTATCGTCCTTTACTGAAGAAAATTCTTGTTCCGGAACGGCTACATACTTCTCGCGACTCCTTCTGGAAGGTATATCTATATACTTCGCCTCTGCATGCGTATCACATCTCTGATGTCTGTGGAGTGGAACATCACCTCGTCAAAATCTCTTGCGAACTCTTTACTTCACTCCGCTTCAATGTCGACTGATTCGGACTCGTCTCATCGTGGCTGCATGGACTGCGCTCCAATGGCTATGCTCGTATCTGGAGTCTCCCAAGCAGTGTGTCCCATCACATGATATCCGAATGATGTCGAACCATCCGATCGACTCGTCAGAACCTCATAATCCCCCAAGAGCTCAACATCTTGGGTATAGTATAATAGTATCGAGTACATACCACAGCATCGGTGGTCTAGCCGTAGAAGGGCAAACCCAAGCCTCACCAATGGCGCCGCAGAACTGCCGCAAACCCTAAGGTTCAAAGGCTTTCACACGGTCATTAAGTCGAGTTAGGGTTTCATTCTTCTAGAGGGACCATAGAATTGCCTGCATGTCTTCCCGACTACTTTAAACTTAGAATAATAGGTTTCTGACATTCGATCGTTTCTGTCGACTCTCAACGTCTCCGCGTGAAGTCGTCTCTAGCTGGAATCAGTCTATCTGATGACCTCTCATCGGGGTAGCGAACGATCTACATGTCCTAGTCATTCATCTTTGGTGACTAGCGACCTTCTATCATCTCTTAGTACAGCTCGTACTGCCATAGCTCCAACATCTGGGGCAATATCTCGTCGTTCGCAGCAACAACTGGATCCTTCGTCTGTACGCTGATCAGTACATCAATCCTCCAGGAAAGGCGATACATTGGCGGTCATCTCTAAATCGGACTGCTCTAGATTTGAGTAAGACTCTCCATACTGGAAATATTCAACTCAACTGGGCCGCTCCGGCGCATAAATCGGACGAACCACCTTCGTCTCTCAATTCGGGTAGACTGGCTATCATCTGTCTCATATCTGCCTAGAAGCTCCGGCGATCTCATCTCGTAAGCTCCGGAAGCAACATCCTATCAATCTCAGCAACAGCTGGTTCATCTGCTTGCACGGTAGGCGACATCATAATCTCTGAGGTATGTTGTACATCGATAGTCCTCTCTCAACTGGAAGGTCTAACAATGGCCCGATCATCCGGTGTAAAACCAAGAACTCTCCTCCACAAGAGGTCACAATCATCAATACTAACTCGAGACATTCCCATTTCACCAGAAAACACAATCAAAAGACACATCTCTACAATCGTGTGTCGCCGAAATTATGCCCCGGTCAGTCCTCGTTCGTAACGAGCTCATGCTGACCGAAACTCTAGCCGTAGCTCTCCCTGCCCGTAATCGTGGCAGTAAAACATAACGGGTACCGATGAGGCTAGATCAGGAATGAATATGATACTGAACAATGAAATGTACATCCTAAGGCTTCTTAAGTGGAGTGGCGTGTCATAAATATGCCGCGGACATACCCATGGTATGTCACTCTACTTTAGTCACCTATTCCATCAACCAAGGGTCATCCTACGCTCCGAAGGTAAAACCTAACGCTTTGATACCAACTTTTTCACGACCCGAAGGTACGGAACATGAACGACACTTAGGCTACGAACATCTCAAGGCGTACGTGCTCTAAGTAAGCCGAGCCCAGAAATCCAAACCAAGAAAAGTAGTGGAGTGAAGGAAAAACCATATGTAAATCAACCAGTTTGCAACATAATATACAACGCCTAAAGGCGAGGATCACAATAAAAAGGGAACTCAACAGCATGAAACCCAGAGAAATATAACGTGCGACTCTAAGGTCGAAAGAATAAACACCACTGGTCTCTATCTCAAATAAGTACATGTTTGGTTGATGGAACTTCTAGATACAACTGAAATATAATATACAATGTATAATGATGGGTACGATACAAATAAACCAACCTACTAGCAAGTCACCCGAAAGAAGCAGTGCCGCAAGCCGTAATGAAACCTGTACGGCAAAACCTGCAAGAACTGGGGCACAATGGGGGTGAGTTGCCAACTCGTGAATAGAAAAACATCCACGAACAGAAAATCGCATGTATGAAGCAATCCTAGGTCATACGATCAATATATATAAACCTCAAATGAATAAGTATGAAGCATGCTAAGGTGACAATGTAACATCTATATATGTATGTAGTGCCAAGTACTCGTGCCAGTGCCTCAGGTAATAACATGTCATAAATATAAGATATGTCTCCATGAAGTAATATGATGAAGTATCTAAATGGATATCAATACACATATATTAGCGTCCCATTCCACTAATATTGGTGTAAGGGTATATATAACAGCGTCCTCATCCACTGTTATATATACAAATGAGGTGTGATCGATGTAATCAATATGAATCAATGTCAGCTATAACATGAAGTCTAGTAGTATGTGGATATCTTCCAACTAGGTAATCAATGTCTGTAAATAGGTGGATCCCGTCCACGTGTCACCCAATGACAATAAGCATCATGCATGTAAATATAGTAAAGCATATGCATGGAAATATGAGGATATAATCAAATCATGGAACCTGAGTGCCTAGCATCGACACTTGAAAACATCATGAACACCTGTGCCTAGCATCGACACGTAAATCCTCATATATCTCAGGCGCCGCGCACCCTGGTCGGCCCTCATATCCATCTCATGACTCCAGTCGGTATCCTCCGGATAACCGACGTGTCCCAAATACTATCACCGGTAGGTAGTACTCCCCTGTCGGGCTCACCGTCTGGCATATACGAGTCTTCTTGCCCCTGGGTACCTCACCGGGTCCACCATGTACCCACAATCGGTGTCTACCGCTCCTCGAATCGGGTATACCCACACAAGCTCTCTGGAACCGAGAAAACTCATGGTGGACGCACTGAAATATCATATCAAGGGTAACCGGGTTTTTAAAATGATTACATATTTTCTTTTGAAATATCCACGGTCCCCAAATCCAGAAATATCATGGAAACAACATATCTCAATGCGTATAATCGAAACATGATGTATGCGCCATGTAAAGAAAGGTATGCATATCAGTAAGTCATGCAACATGGAAAAGTAATGTGCACATGTCGAGGGAAACCGCTCTTTTAAAATGAATCAGTTTTAAAGAATATCTTGCGGTTCCCAAATCTCTAATCAAGCCAGAATCATCTATGTATGTGTACATGTATAAGTGTACAATATGCCATGCAAGAATCACATCATGAATGCAACAGTACTATAGAGTAGTGGCATGGCAATTATCGATGATGAAGTGTGTGAGCCGGCAAATAGTGTACGTGGAACATACGCATCATCAATAATGGTGCTGGTGTCCTAACAACATGATGGTAATCTTTCAATAAACACAAGTAATGCGATGCAAATAATATGAATATGCAGAATCAAATAATCAACGCAATAGTGCAGAATCTACATCAATATGTAAGTGTCATGCAGTTTTGCCTTTTTAAAATAAGTCGAATCGGGTTTTTTAGTAAAACAAGGGATACGGTGCATTTAAGAAAAGATGCCCCGTTTGAAATTATCCGTAGAATCCCTTTTTGCCTATCTTTAAAATACTCCCGACTCGTTAGTTTTGAAATAGGTATGACTCGGGTCTAGTCTAATATCTATTATAATAACTACTGATCTAACTATCAAGTCAATATGGAAGGGTATGGAAACCACCTAAATCTTAGTCAATATATATAAATATAAAGATAGTGGTCGGTGATCCCGCCTCAATAGTATCGCATACGATACCGTATATCATCTGACATCCTTAAGTCATGAGTGCGGATCAATTAACAATATAAAGCTCGTACGGTAAATCGTCGTACGGCATCCCAATAGCTGGGTGCGGGTCAATATCACAATCATCACATCAATTATCTGGTATCCTTATCATCATATCACATAATCTGGGATACTGATCTAAGTCTAGTACGAATCGATACCATCTATATAAGTATGAATGCGTGTGCGAAGACACGTCCAAAGGCCCGCTACATATCGTATCCCAAATACGAGTCACATCACATCACCGATATCATGGTACTATGCCCAATCTCATCGACTCACTTCCAATGTCCTCCAATATCCTCATCATCACAGTATAAACATAGCAAATATGCACGTATGTGGGTGTGGGTGTAAACCTATTCTAGGGTTCGCGACTAGGAACTACACTAGTTACTTCTAACCCTAATCTATGCATAGTACACCTAACACATCCTAAACAACCAAGTCACACATAAGCTATCATATATATAAGTATAGTATATATGGTATACTAGACATCGGACTGCGGGGGTGCTATACGCCATCCACCCGACTTCTCCCCGTAGATATAAATCTACTCACCTTTCTTATGTGTGCCGGTGCCGATGTCGCCAATTGCATCTCCAACGCTTAGACGCCACATGGGGTACCTACAAGAATATCGCATGCTAAAACACATGAAAACCATGTCGGAAGCCAAAATGGTGCACGCTACGCCCATAGGTAAAAACCTGTGGCCTTGCGTGCAAACACAGCCAATATCCCTCTGCCGTTAGCGTTCAAACGCCACCCGACAGAAACGAATCATCGAATAGCCAAAATCCATACGAAAACAAGTCGTAAATCATGCGCCAACTCAAGAAAATCAACCCAGATTCTACCCTGATTGGAACCAGACAAAACTAAACATACCCAGGGTCAAGTTTTCAGGTAAAAGAGCCGTGCACAAAAAACAAGGCAGTTTCACCCTGGTCTGGCCGCAAATTGCGGCCAGAAGGAATTAAATGGCGGCCTGAAAATGGGGGTTGGAGCTAGGTTTTTGGGTGTTGGTTCCTATCTGTCACGCCCCGCTTCCCAAAATACGGAATACGAGGGGTAGACAAGGCCAGCCATGCTCCTACGGTCAAGGAAATGTCCCGCCGTAGTCACACTTCGGCTTCTAGTTTATAATGGTAACCTGTAAATAATGCGCAGGTAATGAGAAATGCAGTAACTGGAACAAAATAGTAAAATGAACTGACCTGATGGGAAACAAAAGATATAACTCTGAATAGCTAAACAAGACGTCCGTGAAGTGCGTCTAGTCCTGGTCCAGGCTAAATCTTCTCCTCATACTGAGCATGCATATTCAGGTCGTCAGAGCGACACAATAGCAATATAATATATATAAATCATGTGACAACTCTACAGTAGTAATAGATATGTGTAACAATAAATCAATGACAACATGGATATGAATGTGCAGTAATCAATGCAGCGGAACAGTAAAAGCAGTAGAACGATAAGCCACGTATGTCAACACAGTAAGTAAGATGTCTCAATGCCAGTATCCCTATCAGTCTCTAAGTCTCACTGTACAGGTCACTAAGCCTATCGTCAGTCCAAGTGTGAGAGTCAACCACTCGCGAGTGTCCTCCACCCAAGGGTAGAACCCAAGGGCAAGGGACCACGGGCCCAACATGTATATCACGGTGATAATCACATACCCTGTAAATCTCCATATATCTCCCTAAATATATAAGCCGGCATGGGACTCCTGAGATTCTGTTGAACTCACACTCAAACTACCCCACACCCCGTGGTCTACATCAAACGCCAACCATAACCCTAAATACCAATCGGTCTGTGACAAGTCTGTGCAAGAACTGGAGGCAGGACCTCCATCAAGCACATCCCGACTAATACCTAAGTTAAATGGCAGTGTCTGGTGCCTTATCTGTGACACCCGTACAAGAGCTTCCATAAGTGTCCCATACCACTTATAGTCACACGTACACGTGTCCCACAGACGTCGACAATGCAAATTAATAATAAGGTTCACTGATTGTGTACAAGTACGTATCACTTTCACTTAATCACTTATACACGAATACTGACGTACTTGCCACAATCATCACTAAAACCTAACACTGGGTAAATGCACGTTATCACTGGGTTATCAATGCAATGACATGGGTATGATATGATGCGTAAACAGTATATAAAGCATGTTTAAGATGTTCTGAACCAATAATCTTCCACTTGCATAATTTATCATAAAACATACGGTTACAATTTAGCGAAACGATGAACAGGTAATAATTAGTATGTTCAGTTATTTATTCATCGAATTTAGTTTCATGCCAATCGGGTTCCAGGATCATTAATTATAACCATTTCCTTTTAAGCGTTTACGGCTGGAAATCCGGTTTCAGAATCGGAAGTCAGTTTTGTAACGCATTTTAATCCCAGTTGGGATCAGATTTTAGCGACGCTACAGTTGGATGAATTCTAGGGTTTTCAGTAAGGTTTCCAACGCAACAGACGGATTCTCAATCGCGTATGTACGTCAGGAGATATATATTGTTTAATATTAATATGTCAATTCTGATTCTGTTGAGACTGTTATGCGTCCCGATCTTTTAAATTACAGTTTAAATAACAAACGATAACGAAACAGAATGAAACCACTTGTGTTGTCTAGATAACAGGTTCACCTACAATAAACAGCGGAGTTCCACAACCTAGGAGTTAAGGAAATCCTGTGGTACCCATTACGGAACAGCAAGCAACAACTGGAGTCGCTCTGGACTGCAGTCCAGAGTCGCACTCCGATCCAAAAATTAACACAGTTTGAGTACAGGAATATCTAGATCTAGTATAAGGTTATAGTTCGTCGAGTTGGCTTCGATTTGAGCCCTCGAACTGAGCCCTCGAACTCACCATTCTAGTATGTATATAATTTATGGTGAATTTAACGGTTTTCAGGTACAATAAAATTCCAGTTTTATGGTTAAACTTGGGGGTAGTTGTTTTAGTCGTTAACAGTCATATTTTTCAGCGAAATTTGCACACGTTATCCATCCCTACAAGGGCCAAAGTAATTAATCCAGTTCCGTCAATTTACAAAAGTATTTTCTTTGGGAACACGCGTCGAACAGGTATGGCACATAATTGGTTAAACTTGTAACTTTATAATCTATGTATTTAACGATTGTGACTTAAGTAAATAGCATGTAAGCAAGTAAAATACTTGCCTGGAAACGGTGAACTGACGGCGCGGCAGCGAAGGCAGTAGTGACACATCCCGGGCACGGGGTAGCAACCACGCGACGAGTCTCGGCAAGGCTTGGGCTTGGGAATGGGCTGTTGCGGGCTCGGGCAATGTCGTGTGGTGGTAGTAGGTTGATAGAGAATGGAAAGACGGGTGAGGTTTAGAGAGGGAGAGAGAGAGTAAGCAGTGAGAGAGATGAGAGAGAGAGAGAGAGAGAACTGAGAGAGAGAGAGAGAAGTGTGAAAGAGAGAGAGAAAGAACAGAGAGAGAGAGAGAGTAGGCAGAGAGAGAGAGAGAGTAAGCAGTGAGAGAGATGAGAGAGATAGAGAGAACTGAGAGAAAGAGAGAGAGAGAGAGAGAGAGAGAGAGAAGTGTGAAAGAGAGAGAGAGAGAACTGAGAGAAAGAGAGAGAGAGAGAGAGAAGTGTGAAAGAGAGAGAGAGAACAGAGAGAGAGAGAGAGAAGTGTGAAAGAGAGAGAGAGAAGTAGCGACGGTGATGATGATGGGGTCGACGAGATGCAGGTGCGTCGACGACGAGACGAGGAGCTCGCCGGCGTCGGGGCAGGGGAATCGGTGTGTGCAGGGGACTCGGTGTGTGCAGGGTATTCTGAGGAGGTGTCGGCGGTGAAGAGTGTAGAGGTGGTCGGTTGCGGTGATGGTGGAGGGAGAGAGGAAGAGAGTTCGTGGTCGTCGCCGTCAGGGCGTGCGACGTTGGGTGCTCGGTGATAGGGAAAATGGGTGTGTCGTGGGTTTGGGTGAGGGAGTAGGAGGGGGAGAGAAATGGAGAACGAGGGAGAGAGGAATGGAGAACGAGACGAGGGAGCGGGTCGCAGGGAAACGTGCACGTCGTGGGCGCAGGCGGAGGCGTGGGCTGCGGCGAAGGAATGGGTCGCGAGCTGGAAAGGAGGAGGTAGCCGTTGGGGAGAAAGGAGAAACGGGTCGGGTCATGGAACGGGCGCGGGTGAGGGGATGAGTTGGCCGGGGAGTGGGCCAGAGATTTAAAGGGAAAGAAATTTGGGAAAAAGAGAAACGGGCCGTAGAAAATTAAATAGGAAAAGGGGAAAGGTGTGGGCCGGGCTGAGGGCTGAGGGTATTAAAGGGTGTTAAAGGTATTAAAGGGATTAATTAATTGGGCTGAGGGGCTGTTTGGGCTTGGTTTTGGGAATGGTTAGGAAAGTGAGGGTTAATGTTTTAATTAAATTTTTATTCTCTTTTGGCTTGGGCTGGGGATTTTAAAAAAAAAGGGAAAGGAGATAGGGAATTGGGGAAATTTTAAAAAGATAATAAATAATTATAAATCGAATTTTATAGGTGAAAAAGAAAATACGGATATAGACATACAAATAGGGATGGGTATTACATCATACCACCCTTACAAAAATTTCGTCCTCGAAATTTAAAACTAAACGATAAGTTGTTAAATCAAAAGCGAAAGCTACCATATCACAAACTAACACATAATGGTTTACTTAAAATGGGTGGATGAAATTTCTGAAGGTATATATATACAAGAACAACTTACAAAAGGATAGGTTTAAATAAGTATACGGCAGGAAAACTATAAGGACGAACTACAAGTATACGAGAATATAAATAACAAATATGAACAATAATAATCAAGGCGTGTTTAATAAAATCGAAATCCAAATGTGTGCACATATAATTATATCAAAAGTAGCAAGGTGGAAATAATAAGTATAAGGCACAACCATTTATAATATTAAACATAGGCACAACACTCGAAAATAAAACAACGACAATAAGGTAGTGAAAGATTTGCCGGTAGGTTAAAACATTTTAGGATAATGTATCGGTCAAATAACGCAGAAAACTCATATAGTGAAAATAAGAAACATGGAACGAAAATATGCGCGATGTAAGGTTGCGTTATCGAAACATAATGGAAAGCTAGTAGTGAAGTACTTGAAATGCGTAAAACGGAGATAGTCAATAAAACGCACTCTCGATAAAAACAAAATAATGAAAACCAAATTTCGAATAATAAAGTCCCTAAATATATATAGGGTAATAGGAAAACACACAAAAATGTATAGGGCTAGGTAGGGTAAGGATTTCAAGGATATGTGGATCATTCAAAGGTCGGAGTATGGCTGCTTTAGGCTGAATGTTAAGGAGATTGGGATCGAGTCAACACAGGAAGTAAGGGTGAGCCACAAAGGACTACAAGGGAAAAAGTATGGGGAGGATAACGTTCGGTACATCATACGAATCAAGAATTTGAAGGGTTAGCTGACTCGGAAATTTCATAAGGAATGTTCTCCTCCCAGAGGAAACTCAAACGGGACACAGACGATGGGTGAAGGGTGGACTTACTAAAAGATCGGATGTGGTACTGGTTAAATCTGAGTGAGGGTTAAGACAATATAAGCAGTAGGGGTGGATAGATCTCGGTAGGGAAGGTAACTGTATAGAAGAAATAAGCAACAAGGGAACTAAGAAGATCGAAGGATTTGCGAACTCAAAAATTTATTCCATTCTAGAAAATTTTAAACAAAGCATCATCAAAAACGAAATGTGGCCTTAAACTATATACAGATTTTATTTGGCCATAATAGAAAACATCTAAAAGAAATCCCGTCAGTCGCGGTTGTGGAGATTCAGCAGGTTGCGGTAGGCTCGTGCGCTCAGGTAGGGGCGTCCATTCCCATATCGTCTTGCAGGGATCGCCATTGGGAGTTCTTCCACAACAGGGTTTTGATCTTCTGGTTCTTCTTCCCCGGATGGAGCTTCTTCATCGACGTCTGATTCCATGTGATCCTCTCCTTCTGGGTTCTCTTCCATGGGGTCTTCTTCCACTGGATTTTCTTCTATCGAGTCTTCCTCGGGATCTTCCTCTATCGGGTTCTCTTCAGGGTCTTCTTCCTCTTCGTCAGAATCGCTTATCATGTCAAACTCTGGGGAGGCTACTCCTTCGTCATCTGAATCGTTGTTTTCGCCAATGCCCTGGGGACCGTTGATCTCATCGTCAGAACTCATCAGCATGCGGTCTAAGGAAACGCATGACTGCGCATCCTCATCTAGATGCGGCGCTGCTCCAGGGTAGGCCATGGTCTGAGAAGAAAAAGTCATGATTAGACAGTGGAGTATATTAAGAAAATAGCTAAGTGAACGAAGTATAGAAAGATATGCGGTGGCAGAAATCGAAAATCAAGATTAAAATGTTGTGCTAATGAACAGTATGTACAAGGGAAATGACAAGAGAATGATACATATATTACGATTCAAATTTTATTGCATTTAACTAAGAGTTCAACGGATACAAGATTTCAAACGGAAAGAAATATTCATAGTGGATGTCAGTATAATGCTTAAATTGGAAAACAGGAAAATTCTTCTTTGATTGCTAGGCCGCTGCATTCTCGTCTCGCGAGTTGAAACCTGTGTTGGGTCCACCTTTTCCTCGAAATTCGAACTACGCAGTAATCCTCACTTGGCAGAAGTAGGGAGTGTGGATGAGTCTCCTCCCTGTAGTTCTTTCCTTTCTGGGCAGCCGTTGATGAGATGTTTGTTGGACCCGCATATCAGACATTTCCCTTGGGCGCGGCGACAATCCCTCTGAAGATGTCCTGGCCTCTTACAGTACCTACAACATGGGGTCTTCTGCTGCTTCTGTCGCGGGGAAACAAATTGGCGCTTCATTTTCTTCTCTTTTCCTCGTCTAACGGGAATCCCTTTATGATTGGAGACTCCCGCTGGTGCCTGATTCACCTGCCTTCTCAGTTCTTCAGCTAACAAGTCGTTTGTTCGCTCCTGGGCTTCCTTCAAACCTTGCAGTACACTCAGAATCTCAACGGTCTGATTCTGGGGAGCGGATATAGATGAAGAGTCGTTGGAAGACATGATCCTGAGACAACAATTTTGAGAATGATATAAGTCACAAGCCAAACTAATCAAAATATAATATGGATAGGACAAAGATTCAAGAATATCAGAGATGATGAATTTATTACAAGTGAAGAATCACCCGTATGACTTTAAGTCACTTAAACAGGGTACGGCAGAGCAATTGCAACCACGTAACCTTGTCAAGTGACCCGAAACCCTAGCGAATGGATAGTAGAACAACCAAAGTGAATATGGATCAAGAATGACAAGTTTACAACCTAGACCGAGGAAGGTCTTAGATTACCAAACTATACACGGAAAACTGCAATCCCAATCGATGCAAAACCTGGGCTCTGATACCAACTAAACCATGTCACGCCCCGCTTCCCAAAATACGGAATACGAGGGGTAGACAAGGCCAGCCATGCTCCTACGGTCAAGGAAATGTCCCGCCGTAGTCACACTTCGGCTTCTAGTTTATCATGGTAACCAGTAAATAATGCTCAGGTAATGAGAAATGCAGTAACTGGAACAAAACAGTAAAATGAACTGACCTGATGGGAAACAAAAGATATAACTCTGGATAGCTAAACAAGATGTCCGTGAAGTGCGTCTAGTCCTGGTCCAGGCTAAATCTTCTCCTCACACTGAGCATGCATACTCAGGTCGTCAGAGCGACACAATAGCAATATAATATATATAAATCATGTGACAACTCTACAGTAGTAACAGATATGTGTAACAATAAATCAATGACAACATGGATATGAATGTGCAGTAATCAATGCAGCGGAACAGTAAAAGCAGTAGAACGATAAGCCACGTATGTCAACACAGTAAGTAAGATGTCTCAATGCCAGTATCCCTATCAGTCTCTAAGTCTCACTGTACAGGTCACTAAGCCTATCGTCAGTCCAAGTGTGAGCGTCAACCACTCGTGAGTGTCCTCCACCCAAGGGTAGAATCCAAGGGCAAGGGACCACGGGCCCAACATGTATAACACGGTGATAATCACATACCCAGTAAATCTCCATATATCTCCCTAAATATATAAGCCGGCATGGGACTCCCGAGATTCTGTTGAACTCACACTCAAACTACCCCACACCCCGTGGTCTACATCAAACGCCAACCATAACCCTAAATACCAATCGGTCTGTGACAAGTCTGCGCAAGAACTGGAGGCAGGACCTCCATCAAGCACATCCCGACTAATACCTAAGATAAATGGCAGTTTCTGGTGCCTTATCTGTGACACCCGTGCAAGAGCTTCCATAAGTGTCCCATACCACTTATAGTCACACGTACACGTGTCCCACAGACGTCGACAATGCAATATAATAATAAGGTTCACTGATTGTGTACAAGTACGTATCACTTTCACTTAATCACTTATACACGAACACTGACGTACTTGCCACAATCATCAGTAAAACCTAACACTGGGTAAATGCACGTTATCACCGGGTTATCAATGCAATGACATGGGTATGATATGATGCGTAAACAGTTTATAAAGCATGTTTAAGATGTTCTGAACCAATAATCTGCCACTTGCATAATTTATCATAAAACATACGGTTACAATTTAGCGAAACGATGAACGGGTAATAATTAGTATGTTCAGTTATTTATTCATCGAATTTAGTTTCATGCCAATCGGGTTCCAGGATCATTAATTATAACCATTTCCTTTTAAGCGTTTACGGCTGGAAATCCGGTTTCAGAATTGGAAGTCCGTTTCGTAACGCATTTTAATCTCAGTTGGGATCGGTTTTTAGTGATGCTACAGTTGGATGAATTCTAGGGTTTTCAGTAAGGTTTCCAACGCAATAGACGGATCCTCAATCTCCTCTATACGTCAGGAGATATATACTGTTTAATATTAATATGTCAATTCTGATTCTGTTGGGACTGTTATGCGTCCCGATCTTTTAAATTACAGTTTAAATAACAAACGATAACGAAACAGAATGAAACCACTTGTGTTGTCTAGCTAACAGGTTCACCTACAATAAACAGCGGATTTCCGCAACCTATGAGTTAAGTAAATCCTGTGGTACCCATTATGGAACAGCAAGCGACAACTGGAGTCCCTCTGGACTGCAGTCCAGAGTCGCACTCCGATCCGAAAATTAACACAGTTTGATTACAGGAATATCTAGAACTAGTATAGGGTTATAGTTCGTCGAGTTGGCTTTGATTTGAGCCCTCGAACGCACCATTCTAGTATGTATATAATTTATGGTGAATTTAACGGTTTTCAGGTACAATAAAATTCCAGTTTTACGGTTAAACTTGGGGGTAGTTGTTTTAGTCATTAACGGTCATATTTTCCAGCGAAATTTGCACACGTTATCCATCCCTACAAGGGCCAAAGTAATTAATCCAGTTCCGTCAATTTAGAAAAGTATTTTCTTTGGGAACATGCGTCGAACAGGTATGGCACATAATTGGTTAAACTTGTAACTTTATAATCTATGTATTTAACGATTGTGACTTAAGTAAATAGCATGTAAGCAAGTAAAATACTTTCCTGGACACGGTGAACTGACGGCGCGGCAGCGAAGGCAGTAGTGACACGTCCCGGGCACGGGGTAGCAACCACGCGACGAGTCTCGGCTAGGCTTGGGCTTGGGAATAGGCTGTTGCGGGCTCGGGCAATGTCGTGTGGTGGTAGTAGGTTGATAGAGAATTGAAAGACGGGTGAGGTTTAGAGAGGGAGAGAGAGAGTAAGCAGTGAGAGAGATGAGAGAGAGAGAGAGAGAGAGAACTGTGAGAGAGAGAGAGAGAGAAGTGTGAAAGAGAGAGAGAAAGAACAGAGAGAGAGAGAGTAGGCAGAGAGAGAGAGAGAGTAAGCAGTGAAAGAGATGAGAGAGAGAGAGAGAACTCAGAGAGAGAGAGAGAGAGGGAACAGTGAGAGAGAGAGTGAGAAAGAGAGAGAGAAGTGTGAAAGAGAAAGAGAAGTGGCGACGGTGATGATGATGGGGTCGACGAGATGCAGGTGCGTCGACGACGAGACGAGGAGCTCGCCGGCGTCGGGGCAGGGGACTCGGTGTGTGCAGGGGACTCGGTGTGTGCAGGGTGTTCTGAGGAGGTGTCGGCGACGAAGAGTGTAGAGGTGGTCGGTTGCGGTGATGGTGGAGGGAGAGAGGAAGAGAGTTCGTAGTCGTTGCCGTCAGGGCGTGCGACGTTGGGTGCTCGGTGATAGGGAAAATGGGTGTGTCGTGGGTTTGGGTGAGGGAGTAGGAGGGGGAGAGAAATGGAGAACGAGGGAGAGAGGAATGGAGAACGAGATGAGGGAGCGGGTCGCAGGGAAACGTGCGCGTCGTGGGCGCAGGCGGAGGCGTGGGCTGCGGCGAAGGAATGGGTCGCTAGCGGGAAAGGAGGAGGTAGCCGTTGGGGAGAAAGGAGAAACGGGTCGGGTCATGGAACGGGCGCGGGTGAGGGGATGAGTGGGCCGGGGAGTGGGCCAGAGATTTAAAGGGAAAGAAATTTGGGAAAAAGAGAAACGGGCCGCAGAAAATTAAATAGGAAAAGGGGAAAGGTGTGGGCCGGGCTGAGGGCTGAGGGTATTAAAGGGTGTTAAAGGTATTAAAGGGATTAATTAATTGGGCTGAGGGGCTGTTTGGGCTTGATTTTGGGAATGGTTAGGAAAGTGAGGGTTAATGTTTTAATTAAATTTTTATTCTCTTTTGGCTTGGGCTGGGGATTTTAAAAAAAAAGTGAAAGGAGATAGGGAATTGGGGAAATTTTAAAAAGATAATAAATAATTATAAATCGAATTTTATAGGTGAAAAAGAAAATACGGATATAGACATACAAATAGGGCTGGGTATTACACTATCTTCCTGCACATCCTACTGCCAAGTCAAAATTATTTTAGGAGGTCCGGGTTGATAGCAGTTTCCAGAAAGGCCACAAAGTCGACAAAATCGGTAAAATACGCCAAGTCGAAACATTCATGTAACTAACTGGGAATCTGGGAAATCTTGGTCAAAATGGTCTCAAATACACCTAATAAGGTTACCCTAAGGATCAAAACCATCACTTGGCCACATCTCACTCAAAATCACTAAAACTAGCACTAGATCACAAAAATAACACTAAATTTCAGCTACATAACCATAACCATTCAAGAAAGAAGTTAGGTTGCAAGATTATACCTCAAGGGATCCTAGGATGTAGGAGAAGAGGAGAAGAAGAAGAAGAGGGTCTTGTTGTTGATGCTGCTGAGCTGCTACTACAGCTGATGCTGTTTTCTTTGCTGTTGATCCTGGCTGCTGCTGCTGCTGTTATTTATATTGCTGTTGCTGTAGTGGTTGTTTTGGTGATAGTGTGTGGTGTGATGAGGGTGTGGGGTTGTTTTAAATGATGTTGCTGCAGATGCTGATGCAATTGGGGCTGAAATGTGTTGGTGGTGGCTGAAGTGTTGGGCTGATGTATGGTTTCAGCAGCTGATGTAGGGGGGCTGTTTTGTGGCTGATGTAGCTGCTGATTGTTGATATGGGGGCTGAAGTTGTGCTGATGTGAGTGTAGGTGTGAGAGAGAGATGTGAGTGTGAAAGGGAAGCAAAAGTTTTGAAATGAAAAGGGATTGTGACACAACCTATAGCCACCACTCTCTCTCTCTCTCAATAGATGCTAGCATGACAACCTTCATGACTCTCTATCTAGCCATAAGTCAACCCCACCCTAATCACCCTTAAACAAGGCTAAAGACCCTTAATTAACCCCAATTATCTTAACCAAATGGTTAACCCATCATGGTTGGCTAAACATGGTTAACCCACCATGCTCATCTAAACATGGTAACCCTAGACTAACCCAAGCTAACATACACAAGTGTGTGCAGTCCAGATAAAATTCCAATAAAATATTCATAAAACAAGATAAAATTTTTAAAAGCCGTTTTGGTAAACTTTTTACCAAAAACCCTACATTAAACACAATTACCACTAAATAACATATTTTAGAATTTCCATAATTTTTTTTCCATAATTTTCCCAAAATAATATTTTATTTTTTGAAATGTTACAGTATATCCTCCTTCATAGTCGAAAAGGTGTCGGTACATCCAATGCTAGCGGCGCAAGATATCTACTTGCCTCTTGCTCGCGGCTGGCGTCCTCTTCTTCTGGTTCCTTATCTTCCCTGTGGATTACCAATCTCGCAATCCATTGGTTCATCGGCCCGGTCAGGTATGCTAACAGGAACGATTCCGTTCTGGCACTTTTCTGGTCATCTCTAGGTCAATCCTCACGACCGCTCGTAAAGCAGTACATCTCTAGCGCCGACCTCGGGTCCTCTGAATGCACATCACACATCGGCTCCTGGTGAAAATCTTATTGCAGCAGGGTACTGGAAGGAATTCCTGCTCAATGTCTCTTCTGATCTCGCCTAAGCCAAACTGTACGGAGGCTGGTACTCTGGCATAATCTTTTCTCGCTCTCTGGACATCTGCGTCCTTAGTACAACATCTACTCGAAAGCTGGTCGCATCCCTGTGCCTCTGTATGCATATCCGACCTTTAATCTTAACGGGGAGTAGTAACAGCTCGTCTGCATCTCGCACGAACTTCTTTTCCCGCTTGTCTGTATCATCGTCCATTTCGACGCCGCGTATCTATCTGCGCACTGCAATGCCCTCAGCTACGGTCCATCCGAAGTCCCTCACACGGACTCGAAATCACGAACTTGGAATCTTCATCACTCAGTAGGAGATATCTAGCCGAACACGTCCTCAGTATGCATATCGCATCTCTGATGTCAGCGGAGTGGAACGTCATCTCGTCGAAATCTCATGCGAACTCTTTACTCCACTCTGCTTCAATATCAACTGATTCGGACTCATCTCATCGTGGTTGCACGGACTACGCTCTAACGGCTATGCTCGTATCTAGAGTCTCCCAAACAGTGTCCCATTACATGATATCCGAATGGTGTCGAATCGTCCGATCGACTCGTCAGAACCTTACAATCCCCCAAGAGCTCAACATCTTAGGTACAGTTTAATAGTATCGAGTACATACCACATCATCGGTGGTCCAGCCGTAGAAGGGAAAACCCAAGCCTCACTAATGGCGTCGCGGAACTGCCGCAAACCCTAAGGTTCAAAGGCTTTCACATGGTCATTATGTCGAGTTAGGGCTTCATTCTTCTAGAGGGTCCATAGAATCGCTTGCATGTCTTTCCGAATACTTTAAACTTAGAAAATGGGTTCCTGACATTCGATCGTCTCAATAGACTCTCAACGAATCCGCGTGAAGTCACCTCTAGCTGGAATCAATCTATCTGGTGACCTCGCATCGGGGTAAGCGAACGAACCACATGTCCTAGTCATTCATCCTCGGTGACTAGCGACTCACCATCATATCTCTAAGTATATGCTCATGCTGCAGTAGCTCCAATCATCTGGGCGATATCTCATCATTCGCAGCAACAACTGGATCATTCGTCTATATGCTAAACAACGCCTCAATCGTCCTGGATAAGCGATATATCAATGGTCATCACATCCTGGCTGGCCCCTATCAGTGGCTCAATCCTCTGGTACCGATCAATACGCCCGAGAAATCTCGCAAAATCGATCAGTCCAACTCTCATGGCGCGAAAGCACAATAAGACGATGCCTCTATATGCAATCGTATGTCTCTGGAAACACGCCCTGGTCAGTCCTCGTCCACGACGAGCTCATGCTGACGCAACTCGAGCCGTAGCTCACTCTGCCCGTGCAATCGTTGCAGCAAAACCATAACCAGTATCGATAAGGATAGATCATAGGAAGGAATATAATACGGTGCAAGGAAATGTACATCATAAGGTTTCTTAAGCGGAGTGGCGTGTCGTAAGTTTGCCGCGGAACATACGTACGGTACGTCCCTCTACTCAAGCTACCTACTCCATGAACCAAGGGTCATCCTATGCGACGAAAGTTCGGGTATAATACCCCCTCGACTAAATCTAAGTTCCGTAAGGTCAAGCCTAAGTTTCGTATATAGATAACGCCCTAGGCTCCACATAGTCAAACTTAGACTCGAACCAAGGTCAACCTAGCGCTCTGATACCAACTTTGTCACGACCCGAAAGGGCACGTGACTGGCCGTTGAATACTATGAAGTCTATATGACTCCATCTGATCCAAGTAAGCTAAAATCCCAGAAATCTAAAACCATTTAAGGAGTAAATAAAGAAACTGGTTTTTAATAAGTAAATAAAGCATGTTTGAAATCAATGTTTTCAAATAACTAAGCCGAAATGCATTTTAAAAATGTGTAGTCTTTTCTGAAAATTTCGACAGAGTTTCCTCTGGAAAAACCGGCCCCAAACGGGGTACAACAAGAATAATATATATGAAATGATAAAAGGCATCCCCAAGCGGGAGCTAGCTCTTCGTCAATCGAGGGTCACAACCACGCAAGCAATAATAATATACAACGCCAAAAGGCGAGGATCAAAACCTAAAAAGAAACTCAAACAGCCAGAAAACCATAAAAAAACAAGCGGGACTCTAAGGTCGAAATAATACATCAATGTGTCTAAGTCTGAAACAATATACAAGTTTTGGTTGATGGAATTTCTAGATACAATGAATAATACAGAAACAATGGCGGTTCTGATACAAAAGAACCCACTTACCCAAGCAAGTCACCCAGATGGAAGCAGTGTGCCAGAAATGCCGCTATGGAATCTGTACGGCAAAAACCTGCAAGGACTGTGGCACAACGGGGGTGAGTTGCCAACTCGTGAATAGAAAATATCTACAAGCAGAGATCGAATGTATGACCCATCTTAGGTCAATACGATCAGATATATATATAAACCTCAATATGAACAAGTCTGAAGCATGCTAAACTGGCAATGTAATCTCTATACATGAGTGTAGTGCCAAGTGCTCGTGCCAGTGCCTCAGGTAATAGCATATCATAAATGTGAGGTATGATCAATGAAATCAATCTGCATGTATGTGGATCCCGTCCACTCGTCACCCAATGACAATAACCATCATGCATGTAAATATCATCAGCATATGCATGGAAATATGAGGATATAAACCACCTGTGTACCTCGCGACACGTCAAAATCATGGAACCGGAGTGCCCAGCATCGACACTCGAAAATATCATGAAAACTGTGCCCAGCATCGGCACGTAAATCCTCGTATATCGGGCTCCATCTGCGGAATCGGCCTTCGGCACCAGCAGTACGCCCATATCCATCTATCGACTCTGGTCGGTATCCTCCGGATAACCACCAGGCCCAACCAATCACCGGTAGGTACTCGCCTACCTCCAGGCTCAATCGGCAAAGTCCTTCGATCATCTTGCCGAGGGGAACCATACCGGGTCCACCATGTACCCGCAATCGGCTCGTCCACTCCTCGAATCGGGTTTCACATGTCGCTCTCAGCACCGAGAAAACACATGGTGGACGCACTGAAATATCATATCAAAGGTAACCGGGTTTTTAAAGCAATGACATATTCTCTTTTGAAATACCCACAGTTCCAAAATCCAGAAATATCATGGAAACATCAACTCTCAATGCGTATAATCAGAAAGCATGATGTATGTGACATGTTAAAGAGATGTAAGCATATCAGTCTGTCATGCAAGAATTATATCCTGAATGCAACAGTACTACGGTGTAGTGACATGGCAATTATCGATGATGAAGTGTGTGAGCCGGCAAACAAGTGTACGTGGAACATGCGCATCATCGATAATGGTGCTGGTGTCCTAGCAGCATGACTGTAATATATATCAATAAACACAAGCAATGCAATGCAAATAGCATGAATATACGGAATCGAATAATCAACGCAACAGTAAAGAATCTATCTCAATAAATATATCATGCATCCTTGCCTTTTGAAATAAGACGAATCAGGGTTTTTGGTAAAATAAGGGCTATGGTGTTTTAAGAAAAGATGTGTCGTTTGAAAATATCCATAGAATCCTTTTTGCCTATCTTTAAAATATCCCCGATTCATTAGTTTTGAAATAGGTATGACTCGGGTCTAGTCTAACGCCTACTATGAAAACTATGGACCCAACAATCAGTCAATCGGGAGGGTATGAAAACCACCTATATCTGCGTCAATATCACATTATCTCATCACATAACAGGTATCACTACCATCATATCACATCTCAAATACGAACTCTGTCATATCGCCGAATCTCACGGCCTCAATCAAACCTCGTCGACTCATCTCAATCCCACGTATCATCCTCAATCCCGTATATGAACACATAGTCCTATACCCATGTGTAGATATACACACCTCCATATGCGCACAGATAATGAAAGAATGTATGCAAGTATATGTGTACGTGTATGTGTGAGTGCAACCACTACTCTAGGGTTTCACACTATACTAAACCAATACATCCTTATCATCAATAATTCCATTATCACCATCAATAATCCTAACAACACATAATAAATATATGTGTGTATACATATTCGTATACATCACCACGGACTGCGGGGGTGCTATACGCCATCCACCCGACTTCTCCCCGTAGATATAAATCTACTCACATTGCTTCTCGTGTGCCGATGCTGATGTCGCCATCTTCATCTTCTTCGCCTCAACATCGCGTAGGGTACCTACAAGTATATCACAAACGCTAAAGCACATGAAAATCACATCGGAAAACCAAAACAGCACACGCTACTCGCATAGGTAAAAACGTATCGTCTCGCATGTAAACACGATCAATATCCTCTTGTCGTTGACGTCCAAACGCCACCCGACAGAATGCTAAAAAAAGTCGTAAACCATGCGCCAACATAGGAAAATCAACCCAGATTTTACCCTAGATGGAACCAGACAAAATTGCACATACCCAGGGTCAAGTTTATAAAGCAAAAGGCTACAGAACAAAAACGAAGGGGTTCCAACCTGCTCTGGCCGCAATTTGCGGCCAGAAGGATTAAATCTGTGGCCTCAAGAAGGGATTGGGGGCTAAGGCTTGGTGTGGTGGTTCCATGGTCCCTGCACATCTCACTGTCAACTCAGTTTTATTTTTGGGGTCTCGGGGTGATAGCGAATTCCTAAATATGATCACAGATTCAGAGTTTTTCCCCGAAATCGTTTCATAAATCCGTATTCTGTGTTCTAGTCTCTAGTTTGATCCAAAATAACATCACACCAGGGGTTCTAAAGTCACCACAATCCTAAATTTCATCTTTAATTTCAGATCTCACCTAAACCCTAACTTGAAGTTTCGCAAATCCACCAAACGACACCATATCGACATGTAACTAGAATTGATGCACAAGAAATGAAATACTACTATAATAGGTCCAAAATTTACCTCTTTTGGAAACTCAAGAAAATTCTTGAGTTGCTCAAATTCCTCCAAATCTAATCTTGCTAGGTTCAATGTGTAGCTAGTGAGCTCGGGAGCATTTTTTGTGAAATAGGAATAGGGTTTTGGTGAGGGAATTGAGAGGGATTTATGGAGTGAAGGGGAGGGAGATGAGGGAGGAGCAGGAGCAGCAGCAGCTCTTGGGGAAGGGGAGAGAGAAATGAGATGGGGAAATGAAAAGGGATGGTTCAAAAAGAGGGGTTGACCCTATACCTACCCTCTCTCTCTCTCATCATCATACTTACCTTTTCTTTTCTTTTCTTTTCTTTTCTTTTCCCACCATGATGAACCCTAAGCAACTATGCACCCAAAACATGTAACAAGTGTAACAAGTGTGGAAAATGATATGTGCACATTTTTGCACAAAAATGCTAAAAATCCGATTAGCGATTTTTAATCGCGATTAGCACTAAATTAGCACATAACTAATCATAAAAACTTAAAAATGTCATAATTCCATAAAATACCCTATTTTAGAATTTTCCATAATTTTCCCCATTTATTTGTATTTAATTATACCAGAATATTAAAATTTTCATTAAAATAATATTAAATTATAAAAATTCCCAAAAATAATATTTTATTATTTTGAAACATTACATACATAGACACCATATTGAAATGATTTAGTATGGAAGATTCTAAGCGCGGTAATCTACTGGGTTGTCACGGAATCACCCCCTCCAAAGAGATGTCTCCCAAGTCTGATTTGGAAAGGGCTCGCATGTCGATTATGTAAGTCCATGTCACGCACCCGACGAGCTTGCGGGGAGGCAGAATATATGAAAAAATTTTATCAAAGCTTCGTAACACGGATCGTGTCTAAACCATTACTAGCAAATTACGAAAGGTTTAACTACTCGGATTCGAAGTTATACCTCACGTTACTTGTCCTTCAGGTCTTCATCGCTGTCCTCCCCACCTCGTAGGCTCTACGGAACGTCGGCACCTCAACGGCCTCCTCAAGTCAAAGACGATCCACCCGAGATCTACTACTCCAAGCTTGACCTCTAACTTGAGGTAACTAGGTTACTTAAAGTGCTAATCTAAGCAACCTATGGGATATAGAGTAGGATTATGGATTAGTTAGTCTTGCTAACCCATGATCTCAACACGTGAGAGGTTAGGGTTAAGGTTTGAAGAGAGAGAGCTTTAGGAGAGAGAATGTGAGAATGAGCATCCCTTTTGGAATGATGATATCATTTGAATATATGAAGCATATGATATAATTAAAAAGAATAACAAATAAATATGTGTCATCATGCTTCATTAATTCATAGAGTGATTCATCTCATGAGTCATTTACAACATTAATGCAATATTAACTCCATGGATGATTCACTCTCATGACTCATTAATCCAATAAATGCAAATGCCACCTTAGTCTCCAAGTCATCATACTTCTAGAAGCTTCTCGAAGAATTTCGAGAACGCCCCTCATATCCGTGAAAACACGGAAAAACTTTAGACTGTATAAATCCAATAATCCAATACTAGAATCTGGCTTAAACCAAAGCCAGATAGTAAAAAACTATCCGAACATCGTACGTGCGTAAAAACACGTATGCGTCTGAACCCTATCGTAAAACCATACGACCTCTATATCATTTCGCCCGAAGCAGGGAAACTCTCTGTATGGGACTCTAAAGACTCGACACTACGCTGGCAGTGGGTTTAACCACAGACCGCAAGCGGCACTAGCTGTACGTAACGGTCCCCAGGTAGACGTCGATAAGAAGGCCGACGAGGAAACCCATCCGAACTCCTACAGAGCCTGATGTGACAATCTCCGTACAGTCCGGTATGTTTGTCTAAGACCATCGCATATCGGGCCTAGTGGGCGGTAAACGTCAGACCCCTAATAGCGGTATAAGTCGTGTCGGAGTGAAGCCCATTACACCTTGAGAAATTACTGGAAGCCACCAGTAAATCTCGCTTGCCCTGGCCAGGGACTTTGCGTAATGGCTCTCCATACACTGCGCGATATCAACCCCCAATACCGGGAGAGACGAATCCTGTCTAATCGCCACTGTCTCCAAGTGCTTCGGGACTGCACCCAACTACTAACTGTTTGCACGACTTCTTTAAGCCGTGGTAGGGTAGTAATCTAAGTACAGTGGGAACACACCCGAGGCGAAGTAGCAGTTTCAAGTCGACGGACTAAGCTGTACTCATGTCACCTGGGAACTGCTATCTGGCGATGGGTATAAATCCAACCTGCAGTTCCCGGCGAGTCTTGTCCGGTGTACCCGTAACCTAACGAACACCTGCATACTATCTCCAGTACGACGTACTGATGGCTGTGGGACAGACCATCTCCCTATGCTGGGATGAGAAGCGTATACACCAGTCTACTCCGGAGTATCGATGCCCTATCTCGATAATCCTACGACCAGGGACCTGTATAGGATGTTGCTTATAGACTATCCAGACCCCACTAGTGTGACAGCCATCACAACGCTGGTAATCAAGCAAAAGATCCTAAGGGCTCTACTAATATGTATAAGCGATACGTTAAAAGAAACATATGCACATATTCAAGTAGACATAAACCAAGTAGCATACTACCATTTTTAGCAAGACAGTCAATACAACTGTGAATATCCCAAGCTTCCATTAAGTAATATACAAACTAGTATGATAAAGTAATGGCCCCTAGGGCATAAACACTAACAATCTCCCACTTGCACTAGGGCCATGTACTGGCATATCGCAGACCTATCATCTCGAATAGCCTCTCGAACTGCGTCTGAGGAATGGCCTTTGTGAATAGATCAGCAGTGTTATTCTCTGTATCTACTCTCTTTACCTCGATCTCCCGATGGTCTACGATCTCCCTGGTCAGGTGATACCGCCTTAAGATGTGTCTGGACTTCTGATGGGACCTGGGTTCCTTCGCTAAAGCTATAGCGCCGTTGTTGTCGCAATACAGAGGTATTGGACTAACACTGGTAGGAACCACCTGAAGTTCTGTGAGGAACTTCTTCATCCACACAGCTTCTTTTGCGGCATCGCAAGCAGCTATGTACTCCGCTTCCATCATTGAGTCAACAACGGTCTCCTGCTTGGAACTCTTCCAACAGACCGCCCCTCCATTGAGGGTAAAGACATAACCCGACATGGACTTGGAGTCATCCTTGTCACTCTGGAAGCTGGAGTCAGCAAAGGCCTCGATCTGGAGGTCTTTTCCGCCATACCCCAAGAACATCTCCTTAGTCCTCCTCAGGTACTTGAGAATGTTCTTTACTGCTATCCAGTGCTTCTCCCCTGGGTTTGCCTGATACCGGCTTATAACGCTCAATGCGTATGCTACATCTGGTCTGGTACATAACATCGCATACATTATAGAGCCTACCGCAGAAGCGTAGGGTATAATCGACATGCAATCCCTTTCCAAATCAGTCTTGGGAGACATCTCTTTGGATAGGTTGATTCCGTGACAAGCCGGCAGGTTACCGCGCTTAGAATCTTCCATACTGAATCTTTTCAATATGGTGTCTATGTACCTGGACTGCGAAAGTCCCAACATCCTCTTTGATCTATCACGATAGATCTGGATCCCCAGAATGTAGGTGGCATCACCCAGGTCCTTCATGGAGAACTTCTGTTACAAGAATCTTTTGACTGACTGTAGCATAGGAATATCATTTCCTATTAGGAGAATGTCATCCACGTACAAGACGAGGAATACAACAACTCTCCCTACAATTTTACTGTATATGCATGGTTCATCTGGATTCTTGATAAAGTCGAATTCTTTGACAGTATCATCAAAACAGATGTTCCAACTCCGCGATGCCTGCTTTAGTCCATAAATGGACTTAAGCAACTTGCATACTTTACCGCTGCTCCCACTCTGAATGAATCCCTCTGGCTGATCCATATAGACGCACTCTTCCAAATCACCATTTAGAAAGGCCGTCTTTACGTCCATCTGCCAGATCTCATAATCGTGGAAGGCAGCAATGGCAAGAAGGACCCGAATGGATTTGAGCATAGCCACTGGAGAAAAGGTTTCGTCATAGTCCAAACCAGGTCTTTGACGAAAACCTTTTGCAACAAGTCTAGCCTTATAGGTTTCAACCTGTCCATCTACACCAATCTTCTTTTGAAGATCCATTTGCATCCTACGGGTTTTACCCCATATGGAGCAATGTCCAAAGTCCATACTTTGTTAGTGTACATGGACTCCATTTCGGTCCGCATTGCATCCAGCCATTTTACCGAGTCGCCGCTCTGAATGGCTTGCTGGAAGCTAGTAGGGTCATCAATATCAATGATGCAATCTTCTCGATCCCCGTCTATGAGAAAACCGTAGTATCTCTCGGGTGGATGAGACAGCCTACTACTTCTGCGGATAGGCGATGGTATGTCCCTTTCTTCTGAAACCTCTGGTTCTACCATACTTTCAGTAACAGCTTGTGGTTCTGAAATTTCTTCCAGTTCTAGTGCGCTCCCACTCTTCTGATTTTCTAAAAATTCAGCTTCTAAGAAGTGGGCATGACGAGAAACAAAAACCTTTTGTTCCTATGCGTAATAGAAACAATATCCCTTGGAGTTCTTTGGATATCCCACAAACTTACACTGTACTGAGCGTGCCTCGAGCTTGTCCAGATGCTGGACATCCCCATGTCTACAGGTACTGAAGATATGGTTTCTTCCCACTCCACATCTGATATGGTGTGGTAGGCACAGTCTTGGTTGGAACCTTGTTCAAAAGATATGCAGCTGATTCTAGTGCATAACCCCAGAAAGATCGTGGTAACTCAGCCTTACTGATCATGGAACGAACCATATCCAATAGGGTTCGATTCCTCATTTCCGATACACCATTGTGGTGTGGTGTGTATGGAGGAGTAAGCTGAGAGAGAATTCCATTCTCTTTTAAGTAACCCAGGAACACGGCATTTAAGTATTCACCACCTCGATCAGATCTCAGTGTCTTGATACTTTTGCCTGTTTGGTTTTCCACTTCATTCTTGTATTCCTGGAATTTCTCAAAGGCCTCGGATTTAAACTTCATCAAGAATATATGTCCATACCTAGAGAAATCATCCGTAAAAGTAAAGAAGTAGGAATAACCACCTCGCGCATGTGTAGACATTGGACCGCACACGTCACTTTGCATGAGTTCCAAGAGCTCGCTCGCTCTTAATCCCTGTCCAGTAAACGGAGTCTTTGTCATCTTTCCCATGAGACAAGATTCACAAGTAGCATAAGATTGATATTCGAACGGATTCAAATATCCTTCTATATGTAACTTAGTTAATCGTGTTTCATTGATGTGACCTAGTCTACAATGCCATAAGAAAGCCTGATTTATTTCTGAAGACTTTCTTTTAAGTGTGTTTTGGACATTGAAAACCTAAGCTTGACTCAATACGTATATAACGTTATCTAATGTACCGGACCCAATCAGAACATGATTTAGGTGGATGTAAACTACATCACTTACGAATGTAAAATCATATCCCTCTCTCGAAAGTGAGGACACTGATATGATATTACAAGTCAAACTAGGTACATACAAACAGTTACGTAGAATCAATATCTGCCCACTTGTCAAACCTAGGCGATATTCTCCCACAGATTCAGCGTCCACGCTCATTCCGTTTGCAACTCTGAGAGACAAATCACCTACCCTTATAACTCTACAGTTTCTCAAAGCATGTAATGAATTACAGATATAAGATCATGCTCCGGTATCTAATACCCAGGAAGTAGAGTTAATTGACAAACAGTTCTCAATTACAAACACACTTGAGGCCGAAGCCACAACATGCTTTGTATCCTGGCTATTGGCTTCCAAAGCCCTGCAATCCTTCTGCCAATGCCCGTTCCTATAACAATAGGAACATCCCTCCTTACCTACACCAAGTCCCGAAACTTTTGCTCTTCCCTTTCCTCCTACTTTACCGACACCGTATATCGGCTTTGTAGAGGTCTTCTTCTTTTCACCCTTTGCTTTCGCCATGGATGTAGAAGAAGAGGGCCCCCATTAAGCAGAGCTTGTGTCTCCCTGGTTTCTTTTAGGGTGTAAGTAGAGGGTAGGGACTGTGGAAATAAGTCAGCGTATGACCTGTTCCCCAACGTGGTCTCCAGGTCCTTGAGCTCATCAATATAACTAGTCATCGTAAGGACGTTGATTGGTACGAAAAAGTGTGTTTGTAGTTTAACCGCAATCAATAACGGTGTCGCACGTAGCTAGACCGAGATGAGTACGGGTCGTCCTCTGGGAAACGTGAACCTTTTACTTTTACTTTAGATGTGTTGAGAAAGAGAGGAGGGATAAAGAATTTTATAGAAAGATTTCTAGATCTCCGTTAAACAAGAATGTAAAATATAGATCTAGATTATTTTAAAGATGTAATTAATATAATAAGAGGGCTTGTAGGGTTCGTTAGGATTTAGTAGTTATGGAAGATTAATTAAAAGTTACCCTTTTTATCTATTAATAGATTTAGAACTAGAACGACGGTGATGCGTGTAGATTAGGGTTTCTGGAGGGAAAAGGAATCCCACTCTTAACCCTTATCTCGACACGGAACTCCGTTCATATCTAGCCTTTACCAAAACAATCATTAATCTAATCTCTAATCGCGGTCGGAACTAGCAAAGAATTGCTAGCGCGCCCGATTAGGATGTTAATGATTCTTTTGATAAAGTTCCTAAACTTTATAGGACTTAAAAAGGGTTTAGTTATTTTCATCGTCCATTAGCCTACCCTAATCCTACGAACCCTAACAAGCGGAGAATTACTCGTGCATGCTGGGAGAAGAAGATGAAAAGAAAGAGAGGGAAAACATAATGTAAAATGCAAAAAGAATTAAATAAAATAACTACCTTTATTAATCAAATTGAACAAACTACACTTTAATCCGTAGAAAATGATTACAAACTAGTTGCTTCTCGATCTTTCCTAAGGAGGTAGTCGAACAGTCGATGATCAGCCTGGATGCGTGAGCGTCGGGAGCTTCGTGATCTCTTCGGCTTGATAGCTTTTCCAAGAGGCTCTCGGTGCCTTTTTATAGTGCAAAGTCAGAATCTTTTGCTTCAAAAGTTGGTAAAATATAGTAGAGAATCTTGCCCCAAAATCTTTCCTTCCAACTCCATAATATTGCGGCGGATCCGCGGCCTAAGGGTGGGTTAGGCCGCGGATCCGCGCTCAAAGGTGGGGATCTCTCGATCAAATTTCTTGGGCTTCCTTTTCGTGACATGTGGCAATCCTAGGCACCTTCAGAATCTGAAAATCTTTTCTCGGTTGCTTCCAGACTTGGTCTCCAAGTTTTGCTTCTTAATTTGGCAAGATTTCTTCAACAACTTGATTTGTTTGATAAATTCTGCATAACAACTTGGAAAATTCTGCACAATAATCTCAAATAATATTTAGTAGGCTTATTTCTACTAGGATTTGTTCAATAGATTTATTTGCATACATTTTCCTACCAAATGATAATTAAACTATATTATCACATGGAAAATGGTGTTTTTACACATAAACCCTCATATGTATAATATATCATAATAAAGTCCTTTAATATTATGAAAATGGTAGGAAAAATGTAATACAAATGTGCAGTTTTATCAACTGAACAAATACCCCCAAACTTATCTTTGATCGTCCCGAGCAAACTAGTTTATTTAAGAGGAGAAAAAAAAAGAAAGGAGAAAACTAAGCACACTTTCGTTGGCAGACACGATTGCACTGAGCACGTGCAACAAGCCGTTAAACCTCTAGGTGTCCCTAGTAGGAGGAGTGTTGTCTCCTGAGGGTTTTCAGCAGATTACACCCACAAAATCCAATAATAAAAGAAAGATGGTGAAATTTACATATAAAGATAAGAACCATAAAAGAAAGGATTTGAAAATAAAAGTTTCCAACTATACTAGCTTTTCAGTTGTCATGAGCCCTATCTTAATAGTCATGAAAAGATGTTAGAAATCACATCATCCCTCAATAAAACATCGTCTTTATTTTTCGTTGCTTTCTTTCATCCAAACATTGATCATATACCCCTACGTGTGTGAAATCGACATCCCTACACTCGGAGAATTCAATTCAAGCAATCATACTCTTGTCCATCTACCTTAGTACTTTTTAATTTGATGAATACCTAGGGTTGCTCACACCTTTTCATGCGACCGTTAATACTTCTTGAGGTACTAACCGACCGATTACTCATGTGCTTGCAGATTAGGTGATAATATTTTCCTCGTCTTGCACCTCCTAAGGCTTAGCAGTGACTCCCAGACCAGTTGGCCTTAGGGCACTAGGTGAAGAGGCACCCTCGCTATATTTTTTTATTGCTGCCTTGGCGATAACAAAACCAGTGTTCATTTTTTTCTTTTCACCATTTTTATATTTTCTTCATTTTTTTCATTTCCTTCATACTTTGGCTTTTAGACAAGAGCATTTCAAGGTATCCTCTACTATCCCGAGTTTTAAGACGTGTGTAAGTGCATATAGTAGGGTATCAACATTCAAATGTTTGGCTTCCAGAATAGAAACTATTTTTCAGACTTATTTTTATCCTCAGATTAGTGACTTCCTTCATCTTACTAACCCTTGGGACAACAGCTCATAACTACTTATTACTAGTTAGTTTAAGAAACATCTAATTTTCTTGGTTTTCTTAAACTATTCCTATCTTTTGGATGTAATTTTTCACTTTCTACTCTTTTGTTATAAAAGTTTTTTTTTAAATTTTTTGAAAATGTTGTGCTTATGCAAAATATGATGCAAATTGATGTGTAAATAATTACAAACCTCCCCCAAACCTGTTTACAGCAGTGTCCTCACTGATGTCATCCGTTAAGCTCAAAACCTGTAGACTTGGGAGGAAATTATTAATGGGAGCAAGAATATATGAAAGTGAAAATCCCCCCCAAACTTATTTTTGGCTCACAATGTTGTAAAAATCATTTTCGTTCAAGAGCCAAAATATACCCCCCAAAACTTGAGTTAAACAATTTTAATCTTTTAAAATCACACGAGGGGGTCAAGGTTATTGGTCAATGCCAAACTTTGCAAAGACCGAAGGTCAACACCAACCATTCAAAAATTTTATCAATGAAGCACCAAGGTTGGTGGAAGAACATGTCACCTTTCGACGTGAAGAAGTGGGGAGGTGATAAGAGGTGTGATGGAAACAGATTGCGTCTTAATTTGGAGAGATGACACAGTGATAGTGATGATGGATTACTCGCATTATCATGAATGTCCAAAAGAAGGGGTGGAGGTCCAATTTCTTCATCTTGGAGTTGATTTATCTCAACACCCGTTTCTTTTAAAAATGCGAGTTCATCAGCGAAAATTTCCTCAAAACTTTCATCGATACCCCGAAAAATAATGTCATCGGAAAAAATGGGGTGATCGTCAGACTCAATATAAAGTTCCTCATTAGATGTTGACCCGGACAACTCGGTGGAAGAGTAAATGGTTGGGTCAAACAACAACATATAAAAAGAGTCTGTATCATGAGGTTGATCAAATTCGCTGCTGTCGACATCCATTAATTCGACAGAACACACATGAGCATAGGGTTCGGAGCGTTCACTTCCCAACTTGTAAATGTTATGCTCAATTGACTTCTTTCCAAAGGATAGGGTCATAGAGCCGTTTCTACAATTAATTACTGCGTTGGAAGTGGCCAAAAAGGGTCGACCGAGTATCACCGGGATTTGATTGCGTGGGTTCGCTACAGGTTGTGTATCATTAACGATAAAGTCCACAGGAAATATAAATTCCCCGACTTTGATTAACACATCCTCTAGCTTACCCCTAGGTTGGGTGATAGATCGATCGGCCATCTGAAGAGTGCAATGTGCAGGTTTTAACTCTCCGGTCCCCAATTGCTCATAAACAGAATACGGAAGCAAGTTAACACTAGCACCTAAATCGAGTAGAGCACGATTGATATTTTTACCCCTAATAGAAATAGAAATTGTAGGACTTCCGGCGTCCTTTCGTTTCTTAGGTAGTTGTTGCGTAAAAGCTGTGCTCACATTACTCACAAGGAAAACTTTTTTAGGTACTTGAACTTTTCTCTTCCTAGTGCACAAGTCCTTTAGGATTTTCGCATATGACGGAACTTGTTGAATAGCATCTAGGAGAGGAATGATTATGTTAACTTGCTTAAAAATTTCCACAATTTTCTCCATTTGTTGACTTGGTCTGTTGCCCCTTAACCTGTTTGGATAAGGTGCTTGATCAATAAGTTTTGGGTCCAACGTTTGTGGAGAAGACTGTGGAGATGGATTCGATCCCAAAACTGGAGTATGAATCGACTTAGATAGATTTGGCGAAATGGGCGAAGGGTTCGAGCCTTGGGGAAAACGGAGAATAGGCTCGGATGAAGGTGGGAGACTAGAAGAATTAGGGGAAGAAGAAGAAGCTGGGGTATCAAATGTGTCGCTATCATCAAATTGCTCACCCACTTGGTTATTCAGCACTCTCCCCGATCTCAAAGTAGTAATGGCATTCACATTATGACTTTGTGAATGGCCAGGATTCGGTAGGGGTTGAGATGGAAGTTTCCCTTTCTCTCTCGCACTCATTGCGGCGTTTAACTGTGCGATTTGGTTTTCTATTGATTTAATACTCTCACCATGGGAGGAGGAGTTTTTCGTTAGGGTATCAATAGAAGACCTTATCTCAGCCGAATTTTGCATGGATTGTTTCATGAACATATCCAAAGTTTGTGCAAGCGAGTTGTCAGTACCGGCCACTTGTGGTGTAGAAATGTTGGCCGGATTTTGGAAATTTTGTGACTGAAAGGGGGGCTGATTCTGTGGTTGTGTTTGCTGTGGAGGAGGTCTTTGATAATTACTTTGTTGGTTTTGATTCCAAGCAAAGTTAGGATGATTCCTCCATCCTTGATTATATGTGGAAGAATAAGGATCATTTCTAGGTCGCTGCTGAAAAGCAGCATTAGCTTGAAACGATGCATTCATAGGACATTCTTCCGTTAAGTGTGAAGGATCCGAACAGCAACCACAGACAGTCTTAGGAAGCGTGGCCTGATTTAGGGAGAATGTTGAGAACTTGTTTTCAATAGCATCGGGTTTCTTCTGTATCGCTGTCATTTCGGCTTTCACTGCGATAGAAACATCGAGCTGGCGAATACCTCCCTTAGTTGAAGGTGGTCTTACGCTTTCCCACTGCAACGTGTGTTCAGCAAGGTCTTCCAGATATTTCCATGCTTCACCGTCATCTTTAGACATGAAATTGCATTGACACATTGTTTCAAGCATCTGCTTTGTCGCTGGATTAATGCCCTCATATATAATCCGACATAAATACCATCTTTGTATTCCGTGATGGGGGCATTGGACAAGCAGATCTTTGAAACGTTCAAAGCACTTCCAAAATGGTTCATTGGGAAGCTGGGTGAACTGGTTGATCTCGCTCCTAACATGTGCAGTCTTATGATTTGGGTAAAACTTCTTAAGAAATGCTACGAAGAATTCATCCCAATTAGCGATAGAGTGTGCTGTAGTATTATAAAGCCATTTTTCTGCCAAGTCGCACAGTGTGAATGGGAGAAGACGTAAGCGCATAGCATCTAAAGTCAATTGTGAAGTACCCATCATTGCGCATACGCTTTCGAATTTGGTGATGAAAACGTACGCGTCTTCCGACTCAAGCCCGTGAAATTTGGGCAGCAGATTGATGTAGTGGGGTTTAATTTCGAAATTATCCCCGTTAGGTGGTGGAAGAGATAGACAAGTAAGAAGATGACCAAGAATAGGATAGCATCTCTGTTGGAGAGAGATGCGCGGTGGATTCTGCTCACCTGCGGGCGGTGGCAGCGTGGTGTTATAATTAGATGGAGTGCCGTCCATCACGGTCGATGTGGTGTGTGGTGGGGGAAAAGAAGATGAAGAAGTACCGACTTCGGCGTCGATAGCAGGAACGCGGACAAGACGGGCACTAGGATCCCGTGTCCAGCCGAGCATGCACTAAGCGGGTTTAGTGCAAGTGTCAGCGTGTGTGTGATTTAAAATTGGCTTGTTTTGAAAAAGTGGGACTCAAGACAAATCTCCCTAATATGCACAAGCAACCCTAGAACTAAGGTTACCTAGGTCCAGTCTCTAGACCGCTCCTAGACTTCCAAAGGACAAGCCACAGGATAAATCCTTTACCGCCTCCGTACTACCCTTGTAGCCAGATAAGTGCCAGGTAAGTGGGAAGGAACCACGTCGTGGGCCTAATTAAAAACCACTAGCCTTTGTCACACTTGCCTAGGCACTACAAAAGTAATGCGGATAAACGATAGATTACCCACGACCTTCCTCTGTCCTTATTGAGCGCGACAGTCCTTAGAGTCTGGTCTAGATATTTTTTAAATTAATGAAGGGTTGATCTATATGCTCGGTTTGTGATTTGTGGGGCTTAGGAAGGGTGATGAAATCCCCACCTAATCTTGATTTGGTGTTTGCCTCTTAGAAATCCGTATTAAATATGCAAAACAAAAACAAAAAAAACAAAACTTTGCAAAATGATTTTTGAGCGGCGATATTTTGCAAAGAATTCTGCAGAAAAGATATTTTATTGGATTTGAGAGGAGAGAGAAGGAGTTAAGAAAGATACCAGAGAAGTGTGAAACCCTAGATCTCATGTTTCCTCAAGTCCGTGACTCCAGATTTCCTCGCAAAAATTCACACAATAATCGTTAAATATACAATTTGCAGTTTTGTTTTAATAATGATATGACTCGTCTAAGAATTCAACACAAATAGTAAAAATAAAAAATTACGCACGTTTCCCCGGCAATGGTGCCATTTGATTGGTACGAAAAAGTGTGTTTGTAGTTTAACCGCAATCAATAACGGTGTCGCACGTAGCTAGACCGAGATGAGTACGGGTCGTCCTCTGGGAAATTTGAACCTTTTACTTTTACTTTAGATGTGTTGAGAAAGAGAGGAGGGATAAAGAATTTTATCGAAAGATTTCTAGATCTCCGTTAAACAAGAATGTAAAATATAGATCTAGATTATTTTAAAGATATAATTAATATAATAAGAGGGCTTGTAGGGTTCGTTAGGATTTAGTAGTTATGGAAGATTAATTAAAAGTTACCCTTTTTATCCATTAATAGATTTAGAACTAGAACGACGGTGATGCGTGTAGATTAGGGTTTCTGGAGGGAAAAGGAATCCCACTCTTAACCCTTATCTCGACACGGAACTCCGTTCATATCTAGCCTTTACCAAAACAATCATTAATCTAATCTCTAATCGTGGTCGGAACTAGCAAAGAATTGCTAGCGCGCCCGATTAGGATGTTAATGATTCTTTTGATAAAGTTCCTAAACTTTATAGGACTTAAAAAGGGTTTAGTTATTTTCATCGTCCATTAGCCTACCCTAATCCTACGAACCCTAACAAGCGGAGAATTACTCGCGCATGTTGGGAGAAGAAGATGAAAAGAAAGAGAGGGAAAACATAATGTAAAATGCAAAAAGAATTAAATAACATAACTACCTTTATTAATCAACTTGAACAAACTACACTTTAATCCGTAGAAAATGATTACAAACTAGTTGCTTCTCGATCTTTCCTAAGGAGGTAGTCGAACAGTCGATGATCAGCCTGGATGCGTGAGCGTCGGGAGCTTCGTGATCTCTTCGGCTTGGTCGCTTTTCCAAGAGGCTCTCGGTGCCTTTTTATAGTGCAAAGTCAGAATCTTTTGCTTCAAAAGTTGGTAAAATATAGTAGAGAATCATGCCCCAAAATCTTTCCTTCCAACTCCATAATATTGCGGCGGATCCGCGGCCCAAGGGTGGGTTTGGCCGCGGATCCGCGCTCAATGGTGGGGATCTCTCGATCAAATTTATTGGGCTTCCTTCTCGTGACATGTGGCAATCCTAGGCACCTTCAGAATCTGAAAATCTTTTCTCGGTTGCTTCCAGACTTGGTCTCCAAGTTTTGCTTCTTAATTTGGCAAGATTTCTTCAACAACTTGATTTGTTTGATAAATTATGCATAACAACTTGGAAAATTCTGCACAATAATCTCAAATAATATTTAGTAGGCTTATTTCTACTAGGATTTGTTCAATAGATTTATTTGCATACATTTTCCTACCAAATGATAATTAAAATATATTAACACATGGAAAATGGTGTTTTTACACATAAACCCTCATATGTATAATATATTATAATAAAGTCCTTTAATATTATGAAAATGGTAGGAAAAATGTAATACAAATGTGCAGTTTTATCAACTGAACAGACGTCGTCCCCTACAGATGACCCGACAGCCAACCTCGCTTGAATTAATTCGTTCGAGGTCTCATATCTTGTGATATGAGATTGCTCTCCATATAAATCTTTGTTATGGAGAAAGATGGAAACTAAGTCCATCTTCTCGTGTTGCTTCTGGTATACACCATCAACTGAAGCTAACACGAGGCACTTGGCATTCGCATTATCCTTTTCCCTTGTCTGACAGATATCCATATCCGCGACGGTGGAAACTGGACCTGGGACGGCGGGATCTTGAGTAGTAATAGGGTGGTCCATCTTGTCATAGGCAATGGACATCTGGACAGACGTTTGCCAGCCATATAAGTCAGATTCAGTCAACTTGTTATCTAGATGTAACCTAGTCATGGTCACAAGGTAGCTGCAATGAGAGAGAGTGAAGAAAATACTTTAGCATGATGCTCTTGCATGTTTATATTGGTTTTTATTTTATCTAAACTGGATGGCTCCCACCGTTTCTCGAATCCTTCCTCAAACCATAAAAGAAGAATTAGCCAGGACTGATCTCACCGTACAATACTTGCTTAACCGTTCAGCCAGGCCGGTGTCGGTACTTCGAAGGAGGTTTTCTAACGCTTTCACGAAGTTCCTTAATTAAATAACCTCTTTTCTCTGGGGGCGTAGCCCTGCTGACACCTTTCTCGACACCTACTTGGTTTATAGCATTGATCGTTTAAGTGACGAATCTCCTGATAAGTAGCATATACTCACAGTAGGATCGAGATCCAAATATCATCGTATGATAATGTTGAAGGAATCCTACCAACATCCATCAAACTCCAAATGGTATGCAACACTAGCAAGTTTCAGTTTCTTTAGAAACTCCCGATGTGGATTTTTGCCCCATGTTCTTATGACCTTGACGAAGGCCAACAAATCATAAGTCACATGTCAAGTTTTGCCCATCATTATCTTGTTAATTTGAACCCACCCGTACATACCCTTGACGATGGCCAACAAGGTAATACGACTGTCCCAAACCAACTCATCTATCTATGCAACAAATGAATACCCCAGCAGCTATCAAACATTATGCCTTGACGAAAATGCTAACAAACATAGCTTGAATACTACTCACCATCCATAAGAAATGACGGAGGGCTACGACAGGTTTTGGCGAAACCGTGAACGTAGTGAACTTGATATAATCGAAGGAACCTGATAGCTTTTTAAAAGGAGTGGTTAAAGCTCCGCAATTAAAAATTCTGCTCTTTTAAAATAACAGAGTGGTTTCTTTTAAATTTGTTCCAACGATTCAAATTTGGTTTATTTTCTTTGCATTAATATAATGTGTCCCATCAATTAACCTATTATTGCAGAAAACAACGAAAATACAACGTCCTCTTATGCCATCCGCATTCGCCACTGGGTCCCGTCATCACCCGTTAGGTTACTTAACTAACGACAGAGCGGGGGCAGGGCTAGCGTGGGTGTAAAATATAAGTGACGTCTAAATAGCTATCATATATAGATATTATACATTCGTCAGACGCAATAATAAGCATTCCAGATCACTGATGAACATTATTGGATATACAAGCAATCCGCGTTTCCTTCGAGCCTTCAACGAAAGAAGGATTACACAGTTGTGATGAATATCTATTACCCCACCCTAGACCCCTACGTGTACGACAAACTACCCGCCAAGTACCCGAAGTGAAGCGGTCTCCCTCAACAACGTGAGTAGGCCACTAAACACTTCAAAGTACCCGGTAGTTTGTGCACCCCACCTTGGGTCTATCCTAGGAGCAAAAACAGTAAATGAAATAATACAACGGTGGCTACAACCTCAGCCCGGATGTGCCCCGCAAAAGAATATTACATCATATTACAATTTACATCAAATGAATGAATATAAAAACTCATCTCAAACCCCGGCTAATCATCACAACGATCCAATCAAGTTCATATACACAAACAGTATAAACATTACAGAAATGTTCAACCCCCTGCCAACCGACATACTAGTAGTTAGGGGAGGTTTACGAACACATTAAACATTACAGATAAAAACCCGATTAGCAAATAACTTAGAATATCGACAGACAAACTTTTTCCGTGTCTACCCCAGATGCAAGCCAGCACCGAAGTAACCTGGGCAGAAACAGAATATACTAGAAAACAAAACACCACAAAATAAGAATTACTGTGAAAATCCGAGTCAACTCCGAGTTGACTCGGCGGCGGATCCACGGCCAAAAGCACTATTCCGCGGCGGATCCGCGGCCTTATTACTGAGTTAGCAGCTCGTATTTTCCCAGATTTCTTATAATCCCCTGCTGTTAATTTTCAGGCCTATCAAATAATTTTTCGACACGTTTAAAATTGACAAAAACTTGAGGGGTCCGGGGTTATGTTTTCGCGTTTTTCGGACAATCGAAGTTTTAATTAGTTGCTAACAAGCTAGTAAAGGTTTAGTAGGCTCTGATACCACTGTAATTCCATGTCACGCAACCCACGAGCTTGCGGGGATGCGGAATATATGAAAAACAATTATCAAAGCTTCGTAACACGGACTTGAGCACACAGATCGTGTCTAAACCATTACTAGCAAACTACGAAAGGTTTAACTACATGGATTCGAAGTTATACCTCACGTTACTTGTCCTTCGGGTCTTCATCGCTGTCCTCCCCACCTCGAAGGCTCTACGGAACGTCGGCACCTCAACGGCCTCCTCGAGTCAAAGATGATCCACTCGAGAGCTACTACTCCAAGCTTGACCTCTAACTTGAGGTAACTAGGTTACTTAAAGTACTAATATAAGCAACCTAGGGGATATAGAGTAGGATTATGGATTAGTAAGTCTTGCTAACCCTTGATCTCAACACATGAGAGGTTAGGGTTATGGTTTGAAGAGAGAGAGCTTGAGGAGAGAGAAGGTGAGAATGGGCATCCCTTTTTGAATGATGATATCATTTGAATATATGAAGCATATGATATAATTAAAAAGAATAACAAATAAATATGTGTCATCATGCTTCATTAATTCATAGAGTGATTCATCTCATGAGTCATTTAAAACATTAATGCAACATTAACTCTATGGATGATTCACTCTCATGACTCATTAATCCAATAAATGCAAATGCCACCTTAGCCTCCAAGTCATCATACTTCTAGAAGCTTCTCGAAGAATTACGAGAACGCCCCTCATATCCGTGAAAACACGGAAAAACTTTAGACTGTATAAATCCAATAATCCGAAACTAGAATCTGGCTTAAACCAAAGCCAGCTAGTAAAAAACTGTCCGAACATCGTGCGTGCGTAAAAACACGTATGCGTCCGAACCCTGTCGTAAAACCATACGACCTCTATATCATTTCGCCCGAAGCAGGGAAACTCTCTGTGTGGGACTCTAAAGACTCGACACTACGCTGGCAGTGGGTTTAACCGCATACCGCAAGTGGCACTAGCTGTACGTAACGGTCCCCAGGTAAAGTCGATAAGAAGGCCGATGAGGAAACCCATCCGAACTCCTACTGAGCCGGATGTGACAATATCTGTACAGTCCGGTATGTTCGTCTAACATTATCGCATATCGGGCCTAGTGGGCGGTAAACGTCAGACCCGTAATAGCGGTATAAGTCGTGTTGGAGTGAAGCCCATTACACCTTGAGAAACTACTGGAAGCCACCAGTAAATCTCGCTTGCCCTGGCTAGGGACTTTGCGTAATGGCTCTCCATACACTGCGCGATATCAACCCCCAATACCGGGAGAGACGAATCATGTCTAACCGCCACTGCCTCCAAGTGCTTCGGGACTGCACCCAACTACTACCTGTTAGCACGACTCCTTTGATCCGTGGTAGGGTAGTAATCTAAGTACAGTGGGAACACACCCGAGGTGAAGTAGCAGTATCAAGTCGACGGACTAAGTTGTACTCATGTCACCTGGGAACTGCTATCTGACGATGGGTATAAATCCAACCTGCAGTTCCCGGCGAGTCCTGTCCGGTGTACCCGTAACCTAACGAGCACCTGCATACTATCTCCAGTACGACGTACTGATGGCTGTGGGATAGACCATCTCCCTATGCTGGGATGAGAAGCGTATACACCAGTCTACTCCGGAGTATCGATGCCCTATCTCGATAATCCTATGACCAGGGACCTGTATAGGATGTTGCTTATAGACTACCCAGCCCCCACTAGTGTCACTGCCATCACAACGCTGGTAATCAATAAAAAGATCCTAAGGGCTCTACTAATATGTATAAGCGATACGTTAAAAGAAACATATGCACATATTCAAGTAGACATAAACCAAGTAGCATACTACCATTTTTAGCAAGACTGTCAATACAACTGTGAATATCCCAAGCTTCCATTAAGTAATATGCAACTAGTATGATACAGTAGTGGCCTCTAGGGAATAAACACTAACAGATTATACCCTACGCTTCTGCGGTAGGCTCTATAATGTATGCGATGTTATGTACCGGACCAGATGTAGCATACGCATTGAGCGTTATAAGCCGGTATCAGGTAAACCCAGGGGAGAAACACTGGATAGCAGTAAAGAACATTCTCAAGTATTTGAGGAGGACTAAGGAGATGTTCTTGGTTTATAGCATAAAGGACCTCCAGATCGAGGCCTTTGCCGACTCCAGCTTCCAGAGTGACAAGGATGACTCCAAGTCCATGTCGGGTTATGTCTTTACCCTCAACGGAGGGGCGGTCTGTTGGAAGAGTTCCAAGCAGGACACCGTTACTGACTCAAAGATGGAAGCGGAGTACATTGCTGCTTGTGATGCCGCAAAATAATCTGTCTTGATGAAGAAGTTCCTCACAGAACTTTATGTGGTTCCTACCAGTGTTGATCCAATACCTCTGTATTGCGACAACAACGGCGCTATTGCTTTAGCGAAGGAACCCAGGTCCCATCAGAAGTCCAGACACATCTTAAGGCGGTATCACCTAATCAGGGAGATCGTAGATCGCCGGGAGATCGAGGTGAAGAGAGTAGATACGGAGAATAACACTGCTGATCCATTCACAAAGACCATTCCTCAGACGCAGTTCGAGAGACTATTCGAGATGATAGGTCTGCGATATGCCAGTACATGGCCCTAGTGCAAGTGGGAGATTGTTAGTGTTTATGCCCTAGAGGCCATTACTGTATCATACTAGTTTGTATATTACTTAATGGAAGCTTGGGATATTCACAGTTTTATTGACAGTCTTGCTAAAAATGGTAGTATGCTACTTGGTTTGTTTCTCTTTTAATATGTACATATGTTTCTTTTAACATATCGCTTAAACATGTTAGTAGAGCCTTTAGGATCTTTGCTTGATTACCAGCGTTGTGATGGCAGTCACACTAGTGGGGGCTGGGTAGTCTATAAGCAACATCCTATACAAGTCCCTGGTAGTAGGATTATCGAGATGGGGCATCGATACTCCGTAGTAGACTTGTGTATATGCTTCTCATCCCAGCATAGGGAGATGGTCTGTCCCACAGCCATCAGTACGTCATACTGGAGATAATATGCAGGTGCTCGTTAGGTTACGGGTATACCGGACAGGACTTGCCGGGAACTGCAGGTTGGCTTTATACCCATCGTCAGATAGCAGTTCCCAGGTGACATGAGTACAGCTTAGTCCGTCGACTTGACTCTGCTACTTCGCCTCGGGTGTGTTCCCACTGTACTTCGATTACTACCCTACCACGGCTCAAAGGAGTCGTGCAAACAGGTAGTAGTTGGGTGCAGTCCCGAAGCACTTGGAGGCAGTGGCGGTTAGATAGGATTCGTCTCTCCCGGTATTGGGGGTTGATATCGCGCTGTGTATGGAGATCCTTTACGCAAAGTCCCTAGCCAGGGCAAGCGAGATTGGTTTATATCCGCGACGGTGGAAACTTGACCTGGGACGGCGGGGGCTTGAGTAGTAATAGGGTGGTCCATCTTGTCATAGGCAATGGACATCTAGACAGACCTTTGCCAGTAATAAAAGTCAGATTCAGTCAACTTGTTATCTATATGTAACCTAGTCATAGTCACATGGTCGTTGCAGTTAAGAGAGAGAGAAGAAAACACTAGCATGATGCTCTTGCAAGTTTAGATTGGTTTTTAGTTTATCTAAACTGGATGGCTCCCACTGTTTCTCGAATCCTTCCTCAAACCATAAAAGAAGAATTAGTCAGGATTTATCTCACCGTACAATACTTGCTTAACCGTTCAGCCAGGCTAGTGTCGGTACTTCGAGGGAGGTTTTACGATGCTTTCGCGAAGTTCCTTAATTAAATAACTTCTTTTCTCTGGAGGCATAGCCCCGCTAACACCGTTCTAGTCACCTACTTGGTTTATAGCATTGATCGTTAAGTGACGAATCTCCCGATAAGTAGCATATACTCACAGTAGGACCGGGATCCAAATATCATCGTGTGATAATGCTGAAGGAATCCTACCAACATTATCAAACTGCAAATGGTATGCAACACTAGCAAGTTTCAGTTTCATTAGAAACTCCCGATGTGGATTTTTGCCCCATGCTCTTATGACCTTGACTAAGGGCCAACAAATCATAAGTCACATGTCAAGTTCAACCCGTCATTATCCAGGTTGATTTGAACCTACCCGTATATACTCTTGACTAAGGGCCAACAAAGTAATACGACTGTCCCAAACCAACGCATCTATCTATACTACATATGAACACCCCAGCATCTACTAATCACTATGTCTTGACTAAGGGCCAAACAAACATAGCTTGAATACTACTGACCATTCATATGAAACGACGGAGGGCAACGACTGGTTTTGGCGAAACCGTGAACGTAGTGAATTTGATATAACCGAAGGAACCTGATAGCTTTTTAAAAGGAGTGGTTAAAGCTCCGCAATTAAAAATTCTGCTCTTTTAAAATAACCGAGTGGTTTCTTTTAAATTTGTTCCAACGATTCAGCTTTGGTTTGTTTTCTTTGCATTAATATAATGCGTCCCATCATTTATCCTATCATTGCAGAAAACAACGAAAATACAAAGTCCGCTTATGCCATCCGCATTCGCTATTGGGTCCCGTTATTCACCCGTTAGGTAACTTAACTAACGACAGAGTGGGGGCTGGGCTAGCACGGATGCAAAACATAAGCAACGCCTACTAGATATCATATATAGATATTGTACATTCGTCAGATGCAATAATAGGCATTCCAGATCACAGATGAACATATTGGATATACTAGGAATCTGCGTTTCGTTTGAGCCTGCAACAAAAGACGGATTACACGGTCCTGTGAATAGCCAAACCCCACCCTAGACCCCTACGGGTACGGCAAACTACCCGCCAAGTACCCGAAGTGAAGCGGTCTCCCTCAACAACGTGAGTATGCCACTAAGCACTTCAAAGTACCCGGTAGTTTGTGCACCCCACCTTGGGTCTATCCTAGGAGCATAAAACAGTAAATGAAATAATACAATGGTGGCTACAACCTCAACCCGGATGTGTCCCGCAAAAGAATATTACAACATATTACAATTTACATTTGAATGAAAGAATACAATTTACATTTGAATGAAAGAACTCCGCACTAACTAACATACTAGCAATTAGCGGAGGCTTACGAACACATATAAACATCACGAAGCTTGTAAAGTAACAACGACATTAGAACCCCGCACGCAATTAGCAAACACATCCAATTTTTCAAAACCCGAAAATCCAGTGAGCTAAATTTCAAAAGCTGAAAGTTTTGAGCCAATCCGGGAGTTGAAAAGAAATCGAAACCCGTCCGAATCTTCGCGGAGGTGAAGATACATGATAATACGTCGAGTGGGGGGCCTAGGGGGGTGCCCACCACTGGGGGCCACCATGAGGTGGCCCCCAAAGGAGGACAAACCTGAGAGACCAGTTGCTGGTCTCTCAGGTCAGCAGCCCCCAAGGCCACCAATTGGTGGACTTGGGGGGTGTTCCCGGCCATTGGTCCCCCCCGGGGTTTCCCCGGGGTACACACGCTTCACCCCGCAGCTTCTCGGTTCAAACCGTGAGCCCGCGTGGTGTGCAAACAACTCAAAACCTCACTTTTCAAAAATGTTTTTGTCGACAGTTTTCCGGCTTCAAAAACGGCGGAATTCTAACATCTCTAGAAGCTATCTAAGGTTTGTGAAAGGCTCTAATACCACCGTAAGTCGATGTCACTCACCCCATGTGTCCGCGGGGAGGCGGAATTAGCAGAAAATGATTTTTACGAGCTTCGCAACATCGACTCAAACCAAGGATCGAACACAAACCGTAGCTAGCAATCTACTTGAGGTTTAACTACTCGGATTCGAAGTTATACCTCACGTTACTTTTCCTTCGGGTCTTCATCGCTGTCATCCACACCTCGCAGGCACTATGAAACATGGGCACCTCAACGGACTTCTCGAGTCAAAGACGATCCACCCGAGTGTCTATAGTCCGAGCTCCTATCTCGAATCTGAAATAACTACGGCTTCTAGTTTACTAATCTAGAAGTCCTAAAGGGTGTAGAGTATTTATATGGATTACTTAGTCACTTAAACCCTAGGATTCTCAACTCATGAGAGCTTTTAGGGTTTGAGGTAGAAGATGATAACATGAGGAGAGAGAAAGCTTTTGTGATAATCAAATGAATAATACTCATGCACGAATAATATGAAGCATAATAATATTATCAAAATAAATATCTATTTAATATTCATCATGCTTCATTTAATTCTAAGGGTGAATCACATCATGTGTCATTAAGCATTTAATATAAACATACACCTCATCCTCCACCTCATTTAGTTTAAATCCTAAAAAGAATTAAACACAAATGAGTCATCTTCTTCTAGAAGCTTCCCGACAAATTACAAGACTGCCCCTCCCATCCGTATTTCAGAAAAACATGGATAATTTTTGACCGAATAAATCCATCTGTATAATACTAGAATCTGGCTTAAACCAAAGCCCGCTAGTATTATCTTCCCGATCATAGTACGTGAAGAAGTGTACGTAAGTGATCGCGGCCCTGCCGTAAAACCATACGGCTTCTACACCTTTTGCCCGATGCAGGGAAACTCTCTGTGTGGGACTCTAAAGACTCGACACTACGCTGGCAGTGGGTTTAACCACAAGCCGTAAGCGGTAATAGCTGTACATAACGATCCCCAGGTAGATGTCGATAAGAAGGACGATGAGGAAACCCATCCGAACTCCTATGAGCCTGTATGTGACAATCTCCCTACAGTCCGGTCTGTTCGTCTAAGACTATCGCATATAGAGCCTAAGGGGCGGTAAACGTCAGACCCCTAATAGCGGTATAAGTCGTGTCGGAGTGTAGCCCATTACACCTTGAGAAACTATTGGAACCTACCAGAAAATATCACTTGCCCTGGCCAGGGACCTTGCGTAATGGCTCTCCGTACACAGCGCGATATAAACCCCTAATACAGGGAGAGACGAATCATGTCTAACCGCCACTGCCTCCAAGTGCTTCGGGACTGCACCCAACTACTACCTGTTTGCACAACTCCTTTGAGCCGTGGTAGGGTAGTAATCTAAGTACAGTGGGAACACACCCGAGGCGAAGTAGCAGTGTCAAGTCGACGGACTAAGCTGTACTCATGTCACCTGGGAACTGCAATCTGACGATGGGTATAAATCCAACATGCAGTTCCCGACGAGTCATGTCCGGTGTACCCGTAACCTAACGAGCACCTGCATACTATCTCCAGTACGACGTACTGATGGCTGTGGGACAGACTATCTCCCCAACTAGGATGATAAGCGTACGCACCAGTCTACTCCGGAGTATCTATGCCCCGTCTCGATAATCCAATGACCAGGGACCTGTATAGGATGTTGCTTATAGACTACCCAGCCCCCACTAGTGTGACTGCCATCACAACGCTGGTGATCAAGCAAAGATCCTAAGGGCTCTACTAATATGTATAAGAGATATGTTAAAAGAAACATATGCACATATTAAGGTATAAACAAACCAAGTAGCATGCTACCATTTTTAGCAAGACTGTCAATACAACTGTGAATATCCCAAGCTTCCATTAAGTAATATACAATCTAGTATGATACAGTAATGGCCCCTAGGGCATAAACACTAACAGTTCCAGTAGTTTCTCAAGGTGTAATGGGCTACACTCCGACACGACTTATACCGCTATTAGGGGTCTGACGTTAACCGCCCCCTAGGCTCGATATGTGATAGTCCTAGATGAACAAACCGGACTGTACGGAGATTGTCACATCAGGCTCAGTAGGAGTTCGGATGGGTTTCCTCAGCGTCCTTCTTATCGACATCTACCTGGGGACTGTTACGTACAGCTAGTACCGCTTACGGCTTGTGGTTAAACCCACTGCCAGCGTAGTGTCGAGTCTTTAGAGTCCCACACAAAGAGTTTCCCTGCACCGGGCAAAAGGTGTAGAGGCCGTATTGTTTTACGGCAGGGCCGCGATCACTTACGTACACTTGTGCACGTACTATGATCGGGCAGATAATACTAGCGGGCTTTGGTTTAAGCCAGATTCTAGTATTATACATTTGGATTTATTCAGTCAAAAATTATCCGTGTTTTTCGGAAATACGGATGGGAGGGGCAGTCTCGTAATTTCTTGGGAAGCTTCTATAAGAAGGTGACTCATTTTTGTTTATTTCCTTTTAGGATTTAAACTAAATGAGGTGGAGGATGAGATGTATGTTTACATTAAATGCTTAATGACTCATGAGGTGATTCACCCTTAGAATTAAATGAAGCATGATGAATATTAGATAGATATTTATTTTGATGATATTATTATGCTTCATATTATTCTTGCATGAGTATTATTCATTTCATTATCACAAAAGCTTTCTCTCTCCTCAAGTTATCATCTTCTTCCTCAAACCCTAAAAGCTCTCATGAGTTGAGAATCCTAGGGTTTAAGTGACTAAGTAATCCATCTAATTACTCTACACCCTCTAGGACTTCTAGATTAGAAAACTAAAAGCCGTAGTTATCTCAGATTCGAGATAGGAGCTCGGACTATAGACTCTTGGGTGGATCTTCTTTGACTCGAGGAGGCCGTTGAGGTACCCATGTTCCATAGAGCATACGAGGTGTGGAGGACAGCGATGAAGACCCGAAAGACTTGTAACGTGAGGTATAACTTCGAATCCAAGTAGTTAACCCTCTCACAGTTTGTTAGTAATGGTTTAGACACGATCCGTGTTCTCAAGTCCGTGTTACGAAGCTTTGATAATTGTTTTTCATATATTACGCCTCCCCGCGATCACGTGGGGTGCGTGACATGGACTTACAGGATGTACGTACATGACACAGGAGGGCCATTCCCAGGTGATAGCGCCTCAGATTTGAGTATTTTGTGTCGATGCTAGACACATGTTTTCATGATGTTTTTAGGTATAGTTGTAGGACACTCAGGTTTCATAAGACATACTCGATATTGGATATTGGTTATATGAGATTTACTGGATATTGGACACTCAGGATATATGATACTTACAGGATATGAGGGCCAATTTGGGGGCTGGTTTGTGGAAATTTTGGATTTAGATTGTCTTGATGGACTTTTGTCCTACCACGAGGTCAGGATTCCGTGAGGATGACATGTTTTATCCCATACTCCGCATTTATTGTATATGCATTGCGTCATGTATTAGTAGTACCTGATAGAGTACCTTTCATGACTGTTGCATTTACATACTGTTATTTTATATGCATTGCTTCATGTATTAGTAGTACCTGATAGAGTACCTTACATGACTGTTGCATACATATTTCCATTATTGTTCATGTAGTAGTAGTACCTGATAGAGTATCTTACATGACTGTTGCATACATATGGCCATTTATTGCTTTTCAGCTTGCATGCATTAGATTCGTGCCGTACGTGCATACTTGCGATTACCTGCATATGTTATTTACTATTCATGAGTTGGAAACTCACCCCCGTTGTGCCACAGTGTTTTGCAGGTAGTCCCTCAGGGCAGTCGCGGCAAGCTTTTCTATCTATCGCATCATCTTTTTCAGCGGATACCGCTTCGGCTGACTGAGCGCAGTTTTGCTATAGGTGGGTTTTGCGGCTATCCGATGTTGTTTATTGTTATCTTTGTACCATATACTCTCCATCTACCACTTTCATGTATGACTTAGAGACTTGATGTGAGGACGATATTGTATGTTATTTTGTGACTTGGAGGTCTTTTATGCAGTTTTTATTTATATCGTCTTTTATTTCTTCGCTACTGCGTCGTATATCTGTTGTGGTGGTTGTTTCCGCCTTTTGGAGTGGATTTTTCTCCCGTTGGGGATGCTTTACTTATATTTATGTTGTACCCATTTTTGGGGCTGGTTTTTACAAAGGAGGTGCTGCCAAAATTTTTAAGAAAGTAAAGTTGGACTTTAAAGAATTTGGTTGGAGATTTCAAAAGTTTTAACAATGTTCTTATCACTTACTACTTTTGATGGTTTAGATTGCTGGGTTTTCGGCTTACTTAAATTGCGTTACGCCTGGAGACGTTGCGTAGTTTAAGGGCCGTCACGTGCCAATTTCGGGTCGTTACAGGTTTTCCCTTAATATGCTCATATTGCTGTTTTATGTTGCATATATCATATTTACATGGATTTACGCATTGAGATATGGTTTTAATGTGATTTCTGGATTTGAGAAACGCGGGATGTTTCAAGAAATTTATGTATTGTTTGAAAACCTAGTTTCTCTTGATATGATTTTTCAGTGGGTCCACCATGTGATTTCTTGGTTCTGAGATTGGCATGTGATACCCGATTCGAGGAGTGGGAGGCACCGTATGTCGGTACATGGTGGACCCGGTATGGTACCCCGGGGCGAGAGGTGATTTCGTGGTGTAGAAGATGTGCCTGGCAGAGGGACCACTACCTACCGATGATATTATTTGGACTCGGCGGATATCTGGGGGATACCGACCGGAGTCATGTTCAGACATGCTACGTGGATTGCGGGTGTCGATGTGGACATTCAGGTTCCACGAGATGTACTGACATCAGGGCCGGTCATGGTGACAGCGCCTAACAGATGAGGATTTATGTGTCGATGCTAGACACGGGTTTCATGATGTTTCGAGTGTCGATGTGGATACTCCAGTTCCATGATTTTGTTGTGTCGCGAGGGACACACATTTATTTATATCCTCATTTTTCCTGCATATGCCTTTTATGATATTTACATGCAGGAGTTGTTGTGTCAGTTGTTGACTCGTGGACGGGATCCACTGCATACATGCATTGATCATATTGTTAGACGAGATCCACCTACATACATGCATTGATTATATTGTTGGATGATATCCACTTGCTGATAGGAATTTATTATGTGTTGGCACATATGAAGATACGGTCACCCTAGATATCATAGTATTACCTTTATGATATAGTTGACCTAGGAATCGTTGTTTATTTCGATTTCAACCTGATGATGTTTTCTTCTCACGAGTTGGCAACTCACCCCCGTTGTGCCACAGTACTTGCAGGTTGTCCGCGTGGATCAGTAGCGGTATCGCTGGCACACAACTTGCTTTTGGGTGTTTTTCTTTGGTAGGTGGTACATGTTGGATCGTGCCCCTCTTGTATTTATATTTCATATTGTATCTAGTCGACTCCATCAATCAAACTAGTAATTGTATATGTTGAAGACTTAGAAGACTTGTAGTTACGAGACTTGAGCGATGGGTTTTATGTCGCTTTTGGGCTTGATGTCTTGCTTTACTTTATTTCCTTGTGTGGATCTTCGCCGTTAAGCGTCATATACTTGTTATTTATGCTTGTGGTGGTTGTTTCCGCCGTTGGGCGTGATTTGCTCCCGTTTGGGGATGCTTATTTATATTTTGTGTTGTACCCGTTTTCGGGGTTAGCTTTTACAAGGAAGGTGCTGCCCAAATTTTCAAAAAGACAAAACATGATTTACTATACCTTTATTTCAAAGCTTCACCTCATTATTTCTTAAAAAGGTTTAGATTTCTGGGTTTCAGCTTACTTGAATTACGTTACGCTTGTAGACATCGCGTGATTTAAGTGCTGGTCGCGAGCTAATATTTTAGGTCGTGACAAAAACAATTCATAAATATAACCACGGTTCTCAAATCCAGAAATCTCATGAAAACATCATCTCGATGCATATACTATAAAGTACGATGTATGCAAACATAGAACAGTAATATGAGCATATCAAGTATATCATGCAAGCATGTCAAGTGATAGTACTGAACAATGAATGTACTTTACAGTTATGAATAATATCATGATATGGCAGTTCTACTGTGCAAGTGGCATGCAAATTACCAGTGATGCATGTCTGTGAGCCGGCAAATCTGTAAAAGTGTAACATGCGCATCATCGATAATTGTGCAGGTGTACTAGCAGACGATATCATAAAGCGGTAAATACCGGAAACATAATGCGTATACGGACGAGGGATTAGCCAACAATAACATGAACTATAATAAGGTATACATCTACACATGAACCATACGGCCAGTTTAAAAGATATGAATCATAGTTTTGAATGTGGGGGCTACGGTGTTTTTAAAGAAAAGACACCATTTGAAAATCCGTAGCTTCCCATGAGCTTTCCATTTAAAAGTGCATATGATTCATCAGTTTTGGAAATAAGTATGGTTCATGTGACATCTTACGTCGGCGATCCAGCCTCATAGTATCCGATATGGCAATATCCTCGATCATCATCCTCAAATCACGAGCGCGGATCAATCATCTGGTATAACTCATCGCGTACGGTAATCCATCGTACAGTGTAATCAAACAGAATAGGGATTCTGTCGTCCTATACATCGATAAGGGTACGGATCTATGGTCTTGTATATCCTATCTTATCGATCTCATCACATCTCTATCTCAATCTCACATCGTATTTACATCGATCTCATCTCATATATATATCGATCTCAAATCATGTCACTATCAATCTCATCTCATCGCTATTAATCTCATTATATATATATATATATATATCTTGGCACATGTATTCAATTATTCATATCGCCTCACATCCTCAAATCAAGCATATCCTATCTTGTCATCTTATATCGTCATATTGACATCTCAATTCAAGTCATCTTGTATTAATCATATCATCTCCGACTAACTCATTGATCATATCCGTAGTTTCCTAGTATAGGTTTCTCTGACTATATTCTATATATCGGTCTCCATATATAATTGCGGGGGTTCTATACGACATCCACCCGACTTCCCACTTAGATATAAATCTACTCACCTGCAATATCCTCGCTTAGTCGAAGTCGATGTGCTTCTTGATCTCCTTCGTCATCTCGAAAGTCCACACGAAAGTACCTACATATCAACACACGTCGCAACGTTATAAAAACCAAGTCCGAAAACCGATACGGCACACAAAGTGCTCATAGGTTAGAACCTATAGTCTACGCATGCAAAAACAACCAAATAACCCTTGTCGTAGAAGTACAAAAGTCCCACGACCAAATACAATATCAAATGCCAAAACCCAAGTTTCAGAAATCGCAAAACCGAAATCAGCAACAAAGAAAATCGCTCCCAGATTCTACCTTAAGTCAAACTAAGAGATTTTGCATATAAGGTAGGTCAATATATCAGCTAAGGGAGCCACTGACCAAAAATCATCGAATTCCACCTCAATGTGGCCGCAGATTGCGGCCACAAGCAATATATCTGCGGCCACTATTTGGGTTCGGGGTCTCGGGTTTCAGAGGGTGCTTCTAGGTTGCCTGCTCGTCTCTCTGTCATGGAAACTTAATTTATGGGTCTCTCGGGTCATCCCAGATTACAAAATATCACCACAATCTGTCAAAATCCAATGTCGGGAAATTTCTAAGTTCGTGGTTTGGTTTCCTAGACTTCTAGTCTTGGCCAGAAAATCATCACTAAGGGTTTGTAAACACTCGCTAAACCTCCATAGCCACTTTACAAGTCAAGTCTCCCACTAAACATGAACTTAGAAAATTCCAAGAACACAATCTACACTAAAACGAACTCTAAACTAAACTAGAAGTTTAAGAAACTAATTACAAGATGAGAAGTGGAATTTATACATCTTGGAAGCAACCCAAGAAAAAAATCAAGATGCTCCAAGTGCTCAAAATCCAAACTTGGTTCTACTATGGGGTGTAGGATAAGGTGGGGATCATTTTTAATGAAGGGAGTGTGGTTTTGATATTGTTTTGGGGATGGTTCATGGAGGTAGAGGAGGATGAAGGAGGAGGAGAAGGAGATGAAGGAGGAGTTGAAGAAATAGTTGAAGTGAAGAAATGAATGAAGAAGGCAAAAGTAGGAGCCAGACCCTCTCTCTCTCTGTCTCATTCTCTCTCATGGCATGCCTCATACCATCATATGGTACCCCCCCTCTCTCATCAATTATCTACTCTTTTCTTTTCTTTTCTTTTCTTTTTCACTCACTCATTAAAACCAAACACATAACACAAATACAATGAAACAAACATGCAACAAAATGCAACATGTCATAGTGCACTAGTCATGACTAATTAAAAATACGGATTTAGCTTAATCGTGATTAGTAGTGCACTAATCAAGTTTAATTTAAACTTGCATAATTATTTATAAAATGCCCAAATCCAAATAAATTCCTTTTTAATAAATAAATCATTTTAAATCTCCAATTATTTCCCAAATATTGGTATATAATTATACCATTTTACGAAAACCCCAATTCGCAAATCGAATAGTTTTCATGAAATATATTATTTTAATATTTAAATTCAAAAAATAATATTTTATATTTCTGAAATGTTACAATAGAAAAGAAAAATATATATACAAACAGTGACATCGACCTCAACCCGGCTGTGCCCCAATAAAAGAATATACAAATTGGCAGAAACGGCAGTCTACATGTCGAACGCTTGCCCTGCAATAATGAATATACAAATGAATCAACACTGTACATCTACCATTTCACTATAGGCTATCCACCACAATAATCCATCCATAATACCAGTGCAACACAGAACATCAACGTGAATATCATGTTCGTAAATCCGTCTGATTGTACATATAGCAACCAGTCGAATTATACCGCGCTATGATATTCACGATCGCAGAAACAAATGCACTAAAAACCAAGATTTTAAAATTTCGATCGATTAAAACTTTCCGTATTGGCCCCAAGTACAAACCAGTACACAAATGAATCTGGGCTAAAACAAAATATTCCAAAAATCATATTTCCATGTATTAGAGTCCCAGAAAAAAATTTGGGCACTGTAGCAAAAATGGGACCGCGGTTCAGCGGCCAAATGGTGTATTTGGCTTCTGTTCCGTGGTTGAATTTGGGTTTAGTTGCCCAAATTTTTTTCTTAGCTCTAATTTTTCCTGCACATAATTTTAATGCAACCAAAAATATTTTTTGAACAAATTTAAAATTCGAACAGAAAGTAGTGACATGGAAATGCGATTCGGAAAGTTCCGTCGATCGAAACTATAAATTAGTGAAAACTAGTCTAGTTAAGGTTTATGGAGTGTCTCTAATACCATGTAAGTCGATGTCGCATACTCCACAAGGTTTGTGGAGAGGCGGAATTTACAAAAAAACATTTTTACAACAAGCAACATCGACTATACTTCCAAGATCATTCAAAAACCTTAACTAACAAAACTCATAAAGGTTCTAATCTACTATGATAGTGATATATACCTTTATGATACTAGTCCTTCGGGTCTTCTTGTCCCCTTCTTGAGCTCCTAAATGATACGAATCGATCTTGATCGTCAGCTTCCTCGTGTCGAAGACGATCCACTCGAGAGTTTATGGTTCAATCTCTAACTTCAAGAATGAGGTAACTAAAGTACCTAGTTTTCTAATATAGGTAGATTAGGAGATGAAGAGAGTTAATTGGACTAATTTATCTCAAAATACCCTAGGTTTCACAATACATGTGAAGGTTAGAGTTTGAGGAAGAAGAAGGAAAGCAAAAGGAGAGAGAACGTGAAGTGTAGAAATTGAAAATAGCAAGTGAAGAATGGCTAAGTCTTTGAAAAATATCAAGCATGCAATATTTTCCATAGAATAATGGAACCATACTTGAATAATAATGACAAATGAATAAAGAAAATAATTATCCATGCTTCATACCATGCTTTGAAAATCTCCTCCCTCCACCTCATTATCTATTTTCCATAAATAAATATTACAAAAAATTAGGCGTCTCCTTCTAGAAGCATTTCTTGTGAAATTACAAGAATGCCCTCACCGTATATACATACCCATATTCGTACTACAAAAAATAAGAATACCAAGAGATACAAAATTAATCCAATAATATAATACAATAATTCGGCTTAATCCTAAACCTACTAGTATTATTCGTCCGAACAAAATCTATGCAGCTAGTATACGTATATGATCGGAACCATACACGTAAAACCATACGTCCTCTACATCGTTTCGCCTGAACCAGGGAAACCCTTTGTGTGGAACTCTAAAGACTCGACAGTACGCTGGCAGTAGGTTTAACCATAAGCCTGTTAGTGGCACTTGTTGTAGGGTTCCTATCGACGGCAGCAAGGTTTCGGGAGGCATCGTCCATGCCATTTTAAAAAAATTGCCGTTAAAAGGAACTCTAAACTAGAATCGTTAGCTAGAATACAATACGGAATCATATAGTAAACCTTTTACCATCTAAGTGAAATAGAAATACAACCTTTGTAGATCGTTCCTTCACTTCAATAGCTCCTTGTTGTAGTCCCTTCGCTGCGATCGTGGTTCTCCCGGACTCTTGCATGGCTTCACGAGGCGAAAAGAGCGACCTTGCTTGAAGTCTTCGAGGCCGAAGAAGATCTACGTCGATGGGATGCCAACTCAAGCTACTACTTCACAAACTAAAGGATTAGTGAAGCAAACACCCTATACTAAAGTGCTAATCTAGTAGAGGATGGAGAAATAGGAAGTGGGCTCACTTTAGAATTTCTTTTCTCATTTTACTTTCTCACTTAATCAAAACCTAGCAAGCTTTTTGAGCTTGAGGAAGAAGATGAACCAAAATGAAATGAGAATAATAAATCAAGTGAGAGAGTAAACCATGGTGAGTGAGTATCATATACTAACCCATGTAGAGACATAACCATGGCTAAGTGTGATGGTTAGGTTACTAAATATCTAAGGTAAAAACAAAGTTAGTGGCCTTTGTCAAAGCAAACCCTAGCTTCTACAAGCTTCATGCTTGTGACAAAACCTCCACTAATTTTGTAATTACCTTAAATAATAAAACCCCACTATCACAATTAGAATGGTGTATGTCTTACACACCCATGAATGATATATCAACAACCATGATACAAAATCAAAACATAAATTAATATATATCACATATATATTAAGTTGTGCACAAGTGAGAAAAACAAATGCTTAAGTCAACCAATGTTAGTTAATGTAAATTAGTATATCACATATACAATTATACACTAAATTATCAAATCAACATTTGACTTAATAATCCAGATATATCACATATAACCGACTAACATCCAATGTATCGTCTTATCGAATTAACCCTTGATTCGATAACCCGGCTATATCACATATAACCGACCGATACAAAAAGTCGCGAGAATAGAATACGGTATCACATACACGCATTATTCTCGGTCCTGCACATATCACATATGTGCTCTTATTTCGTTTTGCCTGAGCCAGTAAAACCTCTATGTAGGACTCTAAAGACTCGTCAATACACCGGCAGTAGGTGATGATCACATCAAGCACCCACAAGCCGTCAGCGGTACTAGCTGGACGTAACGGCTATCCGGATATTGAGCGATCAGAAGATCAGCAAGCAAGCCCGCTCCAACTCCTGTAAAAGCCTGACGGTAACACTTGCCGTTCAGTCCGGTCTCCTCGTCTGATATGTCGCATATCAAGTCTAGGGGTGGTAAACGTCAGACCCTAATAACCGATAATTCATGCCGATGTGAGGCTCATAACGGGTAGAGAAAATACTGGTAACACTTACCAGTAAATCTCTAAACCAGCTCTGGCCAGGGACTTCCCTGTTATGGCCAATCGAGCATAGCACAACATCAACTCCCAATACCGGGAGAGACGAAACCCATCCTATCGCTCATTGTCTCCATATGACTCGGGACTGTACCCAAAAACCACTGTTTTGCATGCCCTCTTGGACGTGGTAAGGTGGAAATCAAAGCACGGTGGGAATCATACAAGACTCTATGATGATCTCGGATCTACAGACTAACCTGTACCAGTGTCACCAGAGAACTGCCATCTGACGTGAGGTATAATACCATCTGGGAGTTCTCGGCGAGTCCGTCCAGTGTACCCAGTCTCCACTGGGCACCCGTATACCATCTCTGATGTCAAACACCAATTGATATGGGATCTTCCATCGCCCATCTCATTGGTCGAGAAGCGTATACGCTAGTCTACTCTGGTGTATCGATGCCCCGTCTCGATACACCTACGACTAGGGACATTAAAGGATGAACTTATGGACTACCATGTCCCCACTAGTATGATCTGCATTATAGTCCTGGTAGTCAAGTACACATCTTAAGGGCTTTACCAACATGTAACCATAAGACAGTATCAAGAGACAAGTATACATGTAAAGATAAAGAGCAACCAGATAGCATACTATCATATCGAGAAAGAAAGTCCTCTCTATATATTTCCAAGCATCCAATATAATATACATCATATGTACAATACTGGCCTCTAGGGCATACATACAACTAACAATCTCCCACTTGCACTAGGGCCAGCTGCTGTAGTATCGCATACCGAGCATACCGAAGAGTCTCTCGAACTGTATCTGGGGAATGGCCGTCGTGAGTGGATTCGCTGTGTTGTTCTTCGTGTCAACTCTCCTAACCTCGATCTCCCGGCGATCAACTATCTCCCGGATCAGGTGATACCGTCTCAGAATATTCCTGGATCGCTGATGGGACCTGGGTTCCTTGGACAAAGCCACTGCTCCATTGTTATCACAAAATAAAGGTATTGGATCCTTAATGGATGGAACCACTCCAAGTTTAGTTATGAACTTCTTGATCCCGACAGCCTCTTTGGCAGCATCGTTGGCAACGATGTATTCAGCCTCCATCGTCGAGTCTGCCACGGTTTCCTTCTTGGAACTCTTCCAGCATACCTCCCCTCCATAGAGGGTAAAGACAAATCACGAATGCGACTTAGAGTCGTCCTTATCACTCTGGAAGATCAAATCGGTAAAGGACTCCACTTGGAGTTCTCCGTTACCATACACCAAGAGCATCTCTTTAGTCCTTCGTAAGTACTTGAGAATGCTCTTCACAGCTGTCCAGTGACTCTCTCCAGGATCAGCTTGATACCTACTCACTACACATAGTGAGTGTGCTACATCGGGTATGGTACATAGCATCGCGTACATGATAGAGCCTACTGCCGAAGCATAGCGTATCCCTTGCATGCGAGCTCTCTCCAAATCAGTCTTGGGAGACATATCTTTGGAGAGTGTGAGCCCAGAGATCGTGGGTAAAAACCCACGCTTGGATTCTTCCATACCAAACCGCTTTAGTATGGTGTCATTGTACCTGGATTGGGACAATCCCAGTATCCGTTTAGATCTATCTCTATAGATCTTAATCCCTAAGATGTAGGAGGCATCCCCTAGATCTTTCCTTGAGAATCTTTGTGATAAGAAGAGCTTGAACGATTGCAGCATAGGAATGTCATTTCCTATCAAGAGTATGTCGTCTACGTACAATACGAGGAAGACAACCTTACTCTCTGCCACCTTCTTGTAGATACAAGGTTCATCTATGTTTTTGACGAAATCAAACACTTTGATAACGACATCAAAGCAGATGTTCCAACTCCGCGATGCTTCCTTTAATCCATAAATGGATTTAAGCAGCTTGCACCCCTTCCCGCTGCTCCCACTGTCTACGAAGCCCTCTGGCTGAGTCATGTACACGCACTCTTCCAAATCACCATTTAGAAAGGGGGTCTTAACATCCATGTAACGCCTTAGATTTCAGTTAGTGTTCGTTTAGACGTTAATGCGGGTTTACTGTAAAAAGTTTATCAATTCGGGTCCCTCACATTTTATAACATTTAATTAATAATTTATTATTATTTATTATAGGCATGCACGCATGTGTGCACGTAAATGCGAGGATTTTTTGTGCTAATTTTTTTATCTTAGCAACCTTGACCCTTAACCTAATCCTTTGTTTATCCTAATCTTTTCTTTAATCCAATCCTTAATCCTAATTCCTTAGATCTTTTGTGAGAAGGGGAAATATTTGTTTGGATGAGTGAGGAGGTGGAAAGGTGTGTATGAATGCATTAATGGAGGAATTAATGCACACCCTAACCTCATCCTATCCTCACCCTACACTCACCTCCCTCTCTCTTTAACCTCACACCCTCACTCATTTCTCTATCTCTTTTACTCTCTCTCTTTTCCTCTCTCAACACAACTGAATACTCTCCCATTTCCTACACTGATCCATCACAAAACTTCAAAATCTTCACAAAAATCACATTTTTATCTCACTTTTGCCTCTTAGATGCCTTGGATCATACAAAGCTAGGATCTTTGTGTTCTTTTGATTAGGTAATGTTTCCTTACTGTTGTTTAAATTAATTTTGTGTAGCTTAGCTTGTTAGTTGCTATTTTTATCGCGTATCGTATCGTTTCGGATAAATATCGTATTTTTAGTGTCGATTTGGGGTCTCGGATGATCTGCTGTTAAACTAAGTATTTGTTGCAAAAATTGACATGACAGTAACCTAGTATAGAGACCTAGAACCTACCATCAAAATACGATCCAGTTCCTCCTTGTTCTGGCCGCAGATTTATTGGATCTGGCCGCAATTTGCGGCCAGAGTAGGGAGTTAGGGTTTGGGTTTTTGGGTAGGGATCTTTGGGGTGGTTGGTAGACTCATGGTACTTGCAATTTTTACAAATTATTAGCACAGAAAAATCTGGGATCATTTTTTCATATTTCTAGTGTTTTGTTTCGTGCGATGCGTTATCCGATACGATGCGTGTTACGTGTTGCTGTTGTGCTGAGTTGGTTTCGTAGTGTCGCTATACGCGTTAGCTGTAATACGAACCCTTTAGAGTACGTAGGTGTGTCGTGTTGGTCCGTGTAGATTGTATGTATTTTGGGTCTATTATTAATATATACTTGTTTTATCGTATTATGTTGCAGGTTCGCAGGCGGGGACTTCGGACGCTGCTACAAAAGGAAAACAGGTGGTTGGCTTCACTTAGCTTGGAGCGTTGGTGACTAGATTTAACATCTACAGAGGAATCGCCCGCATGGCGTTATGCGTCTGGGAGAGAGATGTTATTTCTGTCGCATATTCTATGTCATATTTAGAATTGCGCATTCATCCAAATGTTTAGTTAGTGTTGTGCTTGGACTAGTATCCTTAGGACACTGCATTATTATTGACGATTCATGTTGCACGAGCACTGATTGTACGTCACACACACCGTCAATAATTGCCATGTCACGCACAACCCACTTATAGATATGATATTGCTTGGTTAGGGACATTGGGACATTGATTCATATTTCTTATCGCATATGACATATAGCATACCTGTATATCCACATGCTTACACATATGCCTTCACATACTTACATGTTAGATACCTGTATACCTATAGGGTATTGTACCATTAGTGATAGGTACATACACACTTTATGACATAGCTACAGGTATACCTTGCACACATATTTCACTTATACCCAGGGGGTATACTACTTCATTTCTTATAGGTAGATACATATATCTTGCTATACCTTTATGTTTTCACATATATCAGTTATAGCTACCTGTTTACCTTTACTTGATGTTATTTTAGAATTGGAGAAATTAGGAACCGCATGATATTTATATTAACTTGTTGCAGTTAATTAGCGGCTTTTCCTTTATATGCTTTCATTACAGTTTTATGTTGCATATATTATATTCATGGATTTTCACATTTTGATATGGATTTTTCATAATGTTTTCTGAATTTGGGGACCGTGGGAGTTCATGAAATTATGCATTATTTGAAAAACCCGGTTTCCCTTGATATGATATTTCAGCAGCCACCATGAGATTTATCGGTTCGGATATATATATACCCCACGCGAGCAACGGAGGGGTCCCTGTGCTGGTACATGGTGGGGCCCGGAGGTATCCCGAGGCAAGAATGAGGTCGTGGTGCTAGACGATGAGTTACAGGGGAACCATACTTTCCGGTGACATTACCAATGACTCGGCGGTAATCATGGGGATACCGTTGGGAGTCATGTATGTATAGATACGTGGAAAGACGAGGGTCAGAGCTAGGCACTCGTGCTTTTCGGATAGCGTATGATACGTACCTATCAGGGGGCCAGTCATGGTGACAGCACCTGATAGATCAGCATTTCTGTGTCGATGCTTGACAAATTGGTTTCATGATATTTCTTTTTACTCCTTTGTATATATAACAGGGGATTAGGCCGCTGTTATATATGGCCTTACACCAATATTAGTGGCATGGGACGCTAATATATGTGTATTGACTTTAATTTATATACACCATCATACTTATTCATGCAAATATATTTAGGATGTTAGATCTTTACTTGATAATTTGATTTGGGATATAGGCGATTTATTTGAGATTGGATACAGGATATATATATGAGAATTGCTGATTTTGTACATTCTAGATATATGAGACTTATTCGATATTGTACATTCAGGATTTGTGAGACTTATATGATACGAGAGCCAATTTGGGGGCTGATTTGAGGATTTGGGATTTTGATTGTCTTGTTGGATTATGATCCTACCACGATGTCATGATTCCGTGGAAATGACATATTTCATTCCATACTCAACATTTATTGTTTATGCACTGTTTCATGTATTAGTAGTACCTGTTAGAGTACCTTTCATGACTGTTGCAGTTACATACCTTTATTATATGCATTGCTTCATGTGTAGTTGTACCTGTTAGTGTACTTTTGATGATTGTTGCATACATACATTTTCATATCATTATTGCATACTGATTGTCATATTACTATTGCTTCATGTATTAGTTGTACCTGTTAGTGTACCTTTCATGATTACGGCATTCATATGACTTGTTACTGCTTTTAACCTACATATGTTAGATTCGCGCTGTACGTGCATACTTGCGATTACCTGCATATGTTATTTACTATTCACGAGTTGGCAACTCACCCCCGTTGTGCCACAGTTTGTTTGCAGGGTGTTCCCCACAGTAGTCGAGGCAGGCTATTCATCTATCATCTTTTGCTACGGATACCGCATCGGCTCACAGTGTGCTGTTTTGCTTAGCTGGGTTTTGTGGTTATTCGTGTTGTATTGTATATTCGTTGTATCCTTGTACTCTCCATCTACTATATTTTCATGTTTAACTTAGAGACTTGTGTGAGGACGATATTGTATATTATTTTGTGACTTGTTTTCTTTTATACAGTTTCCATTCTATCATCTTTTATTTCTTCGCTACGGCGTCGTATATTTGTTGTGCTGGTTGTTTTCCACCTTTGGGCGTGTATTTGCTCCCGTTTGGGGATGCTTTACTTTTATTTATGTTGTACCCATTTTGGGGCTAGTTTTTACAATGTAGGTGCTGCCAAAATTTTAAAGGAAATAAATTGGGCTTTTAAAGAATTTGGGTTGTGATTTCAAATGTTTCAAAACTCCTATTATCTTTTCTTTTCTTTTTTAATCGTTTAGATTTCTGGGTTTTGGCTTTCTTTTACTGCGTTACGTCTGTAGGCGTTGCGTAGTATTAGGGCCGTCACGTGCCAATTTCTGGTCGTGACAATCCATTTGCCAGATTTCGTAGTCATGATATGCAGCGATGGCAAGCATGATCCGGATGGATTTAAGCATAGACACTGGAGAAAAGGTTTCGTCATAATCGACACCTAGTCGTTGACGAAAACCCTTTGCAACAAGTCTAGCTTTGAAAGTCTCCACTTTCCCATCTACACCACGTTTTTTCTTGAAGATCCACTTGCTCCCAATGGGTTTTACCCCTTCAGGAGCAACTTCCAAAGTTCATACTTTGTTGGTGTACATGGATTCCATCTCGGACCGCATTGCATCCGGCCATTTCACTGAGTCCCCACTCGTGATGGCTTGCTCGAAACTAGTTGGGTCATCATCCTCCATGATGAAATCCTCGCTTCCACCGTCTATAAGAAAACCGTAGTATCTCTCAGGTGGGTGAGGAACCTTACTAGATTGGCGGAGAGGCTGAGGTTCGTTGGGTACTACCGAATTCTCTGGTTCCACTAAATCTTCAGTCGCAGTTTGTGTATCTGGAACCTCTTCCAGTTCTACCACTAATTTCTTTTGCAAGAAATTCCTTTTCAAAAAAGGTGGCATGTCGAGAAACAAACACCTTTTGTTCCTCGCCATGGTAGAAAAAAGATATCCATGTAAATGTTTGGGATATCCCACAAACTTACATAGAACTGACCGTGCCTCGAATTTGTCCGGATTTTTCCTTTTGACATAGGCCGGACAACCCCATATCTTAACTTGTTTAAGACATGGTCTCTTCCCACTCCATATCTCATATGGTGTGGTAAGTACAGATTTAGATGGAACTTGATTCAATAGGTATGTTGTTGTCTCTAGCGCATACCCCCAGAAGGAAATAGGTAACTCGGCTGTGCTCATCATAGAGCGCACCATATCTAATAGGATGCGGTTCCTCCGTTCCGATACACCGTTGTGCTGTGGTGTATATGGAGGAGTTAGATGAGAGAGAATCCCATTCTCTTTTAGGAAGTCCAGGAATTCATTGCTCATGTATTCTCCTCCTCGATCAGATCGAAGGATTTTAATACTTTTCCCGGTTTGGTTCTCAACTTCTTGTTTATATTCTCTAAATTTCTCAAAAGCTTTTGATTTGTGTTTCATCAGGAACACATATCCGAATCTAGAGAGATCGTCAGTGAATGTAATGAAGTATGAAGAACCATCCCTGGCATGTGTAGACATGGGACCGCATACATCACTATGTATCAGTCCCAAGAGTTCAGTAGCTCTTTCTCCGTGTCCCGTAAACGGACTTTTGGTCATCTTGCCTTTGAGACATGACTGGCAAGTGTCATAAGATGAAAATTCGAATGGATTAAAATATCCATCCTTATGCAACATAGCCAGCCGTGTCGCATTTATATGACCAAGTCTACAATGTCATAAGAAGGATTCGTTCATTTCTGAACTCTTCCTCTTTTGTGTGTTTGTTATGCTCAGAACTGTTGATTGATTTAGAACATAAATGCCATTGCACAACGTGCCTGATCCAACTAACTTTTGGTTCAGGAAAATGTTCATAACACTATCCTGTAATACAAAATTATATCCCTCTTTACTCAATAAAGAAACCGATATAATATTGCATATCAGGTTCTGCATGTAATAGCATTCATTCAGAATCAATGTATTACCAGTTGGTAATACAATGTGATATTCCCCGACGGTTTTAGCTGCAACAATTGCACCATTTCCAACCCTTATGTCTTTATCACCTTCTCCAAGCTCTCTACCTTTTCTAAGCCCATGTAACTGATTACATATGTGGGATCCTGACCCAGTATCTATTACCCAGGACGTAGAGCAAATGGAGAAACAGTTTTCTGTAACGAACACACCAGAAGAAAATGCATCAACATGTACTTTCTTCATTTGGGTGGCATAGGAATACTGGTATTCCCCTATATCCTGTTCAGTCTTATAACTTTTATAAGAAAGAACGGAACCAACGTTCCCCAGCACAGTATAACATGCGGGTTCGGTCAATACATCCATATTATTATCTTGATTAAGGCATGATATGGTCGCTACCTGGAGAGAGAGAAGAAAACACTTTAGCGTATGCTCTTGCAAGATCAGATTAGTTATTATTTTATCTAATCAGGATGGCTCCCACTGTTTTTATCAAATCTTCCTTCAAACTCTAAAAGGAAAGACTAGCCGGGATTAATTACACCCTACAATTTCGCCAATCTTTCAGCCAGGCCAGTGTCGGTACTTTGAGGGAGGTTCCCCGTGCTTTCGCACGGACCTAATTAAAATAAACCTCGTTTTCCTAGAGGCATAACCCTGTTGACACCTTTCTAGACACCTACTTGATCTGCTAATTGTCCTGTGTAAGACTCTCCCAGGAGTAACAATTACTCGCAGTGGGTATCGGGATCCAACTATCTGATAGAAGGTATGCAATCTCATTGCAAATTTCAACACTTGAAATTCTCGATAACATTTTTCCCCTAACCCCTATGACCTTGACAAAGGCCAACAAATCATAGGATGCTAATCAAGTTCAACCCGTCATTTCTTGATTGAATCAAACCCACCCGCATGACCCTTGACAAAGGCCAACAAGGTCGTACGACTCTCCTAAAACAATCTGCATCATATGCATAAGCAGATAAGCACCATTCAGCTACCGCACACTACGCCTTGACAAAGGCCAACAAACGCAACACGAATACTAAACAGTTCTTATCTGAAATGACGGAGTGCTACGACAGGTTTTTCTGAAAACCTATTCCGTAATGAACTTGATATCGTTGCAGAAACAAGTGAATTTTGAAAAGGAGTGTTTTTTAGGCTTTTCCTACTTTCGCTAAAGAGGTCACTCCCGGTGAAGAAATCTCGGCTCTTTCCTTATGGAATAAGGTGCAGGATATATCATATATATCACTACGAAAAGCGAAAACTCGAAAACCAATTAAAAGACAAACCGAGTGTTGTAGCATCTGCCAGTTTTGCTAAAGAGGTCACTCCCGGTGAAGGGATCTCGGCTCTTTCCTCATCGAATAAGGTGCAGGATAAATCATATATATCGCTATGCAAAGAAAAACTGTAGCTACCCTTTTTAAAAATTTGATTCTACAACATCTTTTAGGTTTCTTTTCTTTCATTAATCACATTAATGAAGTCCCACCGTTAGGTTAGGTAACTAACGGCAGAGCGGGGCAGGGCTAGCACGGGTGTAAAACATAAGTGACGTCTATATAATATATCAAATATACTATATACAGTATCCATCTCAACATATCAAATGATCACATCACAGATATCGCAGCAGAAGAAACATATGAAATATTGGATATACTAGGAGGTCCGTGTTTTATTTTGAGCCTCTATAAAACACGGATTCCACGGTCACGATGAATAGCCAAACCCACATCCCTAGACCCCTACGAGAGCGGCAAGCAACCCTACCAATTCTAGAGTTAGGAGACTCGGACTAGACTCCTCGAGTTGGTATCCCACTGAACTCTAGAACCCGGTTACTTGTGCTCTCCTCCTTGGGTCTATCCTAATGCGGAAAAATAAATAATATACATCAATGGTGACATCAACCTCAACCTGGAAGTGCCCCAATAAAAGAATATTACATACAATTTAAATTTACATGAATGAAAATAAAAACTCTCATCTCACATAAAAACCCCGGCTATTCAAAACGCGACGATCCAATATAACATATACAGCATCACAGAACATCACATATCTTGACAGCACAGATAATAGCCTAGAAGATGTTAAACATTCCAATCGAATCATTAAACACCCAAAATTACCCAAAAAGCTCAACACTTGAGCGTAGTTTAAAGTAATTCAGCACACGCCGCAACACCAATGAACCAGCTGTAGAAGGGTCAAACCAACGCCTCACATGTGAAACGCTAAACCACCACAAACCCTAGGTTTCAAGTGGTGGTTTTGACGGCCACATAATCGAGTTAAGGTTTACGTTTTTCTAGAGGGTCCAAAGAATCACTTGCATGTTTTTCCGAGTACGTTAAACTTGGGAAAATGGGTTTTTAACATTCGATCGAACTTTTTAACATTGTCTAGACAATATGTGAAACACCCGAAATATTGTTAAAACTACGAATACGAAACACTCCGACTTGCTTACAGTGTAAGATTACATCACATGCAAAACTAGCCAAAATAAACAACACCTGAAACACCAAACCCAAGTCACTGGAACACACCACAAAACTCAACCCCATTCCTCATCAAAGAGCCGAGGTCGCCGGATCTGGGGCTCTGTCGCCGGCCAGGGTCCGAGCTATGGGCTTGGGTTTTACTGTGTGTTCATGTGGTATCACATACTACATTCTGCACTTGTTTAAATAATTTTTTGAACTTTTTTCAAAATCGACAGAAACTTAGGTTTTCCGTTTCAAGTTTCGTAGTTGTTTCGGTTTCGTGATTCTAACAATATCCGTATTATTTTCTAGCTAAGCTCTGATACCACTGTAGGGTTCTTATCGATGGCAGCAAGGTTTCGGGAGGCATCGTCCATGCCATTTTACAAAAATTGCGGTTAAAAGAAACTCTAAACTAGAATCGTTAGCTAGAATACAATACGGAAACATATAGTAAACCTTTTACCATCTAAGTGAAATAGAAATACAATCTTTGTAGATCAGTCCTTCACTTCAATAGCTCCTTGTTGTAGTCCATTCGCTGCGATCGTGGTTCTCCCGGACTCTTGCATGGCATCACGAGGCGAAAAGAGCGACTTGCTTGAAGTCTTCGAGGCCGAAGAAGATCTACGTCGAGGGGATGCCAACTCAAGCTACTACTTCACTAACTAAAGGATTAGTGAAGCAAACACCCTATACTAAAGTGCTAATCTAGTAGAGGATGGAGAAATAGGAAGTGGGCTCACTTTAGAATTTCTTTTCTCACTTTACTTTCTCACTTAATCAAAACCAAGCAAGCTTTTTGAGCTTGAGGAAGAAGATGAACCAAAATGAAATGAGAATAATAAATCAAGTGAGAAAGTAAACCATGGTGAGTGAGTATCATATACTAACCCTTGTAGAGTCATAACCATGGCTAAGTATGATGGTTAGGTTACTAAATATCTAAGGTAAAAACAAAGTGAGTGGACTTTGTCAAAGCAAACCCTAGATTCTATAAGCTTCATGCTTGTGACAAAACCGCCACTAATTTTGTAATTACCTTAAATAATAAAACCCCACTATCATAATTAGAATGGTGTATGTCTTACACACCCATGAATGATGTATCAACAACCATGATACAAAATCAAAACACAAATTAATATATATCACATATATATTAAGTTGTGCACAAGTGAGAAAAACAAATGCTTAAGTCAACTAATGTTAGTAAATGTAAATTAGTATATCACATATAAAATTATACACTAAATTATTAAATCAACATTTGACTTAATAATCCGGATATATCACATATAACCGACTAACATCCAATGTATCGTCTTATCGAATCAACCCTTGATTCGATAACCCGGCTATATCACATATAACCGAACGATACAAAAAGTCGCGAGAATAGAATACGGTATCATATACACGCATTATTCTCGGTCCCGCACATAACACATATGTGCTCCTATTTCCTTTTTCCTGAGCTAGTAAAACCTCTATGTAGGACTCTAAAAACTCGTCAATACGCCGGCAGTAGGTGATGATCACATCAAGCACCCACAAGCCGTCAGCGGTACTAGCTGGACATAACGGCTACCCGGGTATTGAGCGATCAGAAGATCAACAAGCAAGCCCGTTCCAACTCCTGTAAAAGCCTGATAGTAACACTTGCCGTACAGTCCGGTCTCCTCGTCTGATATGTCGCATACCAAGTCTAGGGGTGGTAAACGTCAGACCCCAATAACCAATAAGTCATGCTGATGTGAGGCTCATAACGGGTCGAGAAACTACAGGTAACACTTACCAGTAAATCTCTAAACCAGCCCTGGCCTGGGACTTCCCTGTTATGGCTAATCGAGCATAGCACAACATCAACTCCCAATACCGGGAGAGACGAAACCCCTCCTATCGCTCATTGTCTCCATGTGACTCGGGACTGTACCCACAAACCATCGTTTTGTACGCCCTCTTGGACATAGTAAGGTGGATATCAAAGCACAGTGGGGATCACACAAGACCCTATGACGATCTCGGGTCTACAGACTGTTGGATATAGTGCCCTCGAAGTCGATTATTGGATCGCGGGTACGTGATTGTGATGATTGAGTGAGGACCTATACCGGTAGAACAGTCTTACTCGAGATGATAGTATGCTATCTGGTTTGTCTTTATCATAGTATACATGCTTTAGTTCACTATTGCATGTTGTTAGAGCCCATAGGATTCTTGCTTGACAGCCAGCAGTATGATGGCGATCATATACGTGGGAGCTGGGGTCTATAAGCACATCCTTAAAAGGTCCCTAGTCGTGGGAGTTTCGAGACAGGGCATCGATACTCCAGAGTAGACTAGTGTATACAGTCGAGACCCCGACAAGTGGCGGTGGCCGGTCTCACAAGCCATTGGTGTCAGTTGGTTCACCTAAGATGTATACAGGTGCTCATTGGGTTATGAGTACACCGGACAGGACTCGCCGGGAACATGCTAGTTGGTATTATACATATCGTCAGATAGCAGTTCCCAGGTAACATGTGTACAGGTTAGTCTGTCGACCTGAGATCATCATTTGTCTCGTGTGAGTTCCCACTGTGCTTTAATTACTACCCTACCACGGCTCAAAAGAGTCGTGCAAACAGGTTTTAGTTGGGTACAGTCCCGAGCCACATGGAGGCAGTGAGCGGATCGTCGGGGATCCGTCTCTCCCGGTATTGGGGGTGAGATCGCGCTGTGTTTAGGAGAGCCATTACACGAAATCCCTTGCCAGGGTTATTGAGATTTACTGGTAGGTATTCTAGTAGTATCTTGGAGTGTTCTGGGCTACTCTCCGACACAACTTATACAGCTATTGGGGGTCTGACGTTTACCAGCCCCCTAGGCCCGATATGCGATACTCAAAGACGAACGGACCGGACTGTACGGATATTGTCACTGTCAGGCTCAGTAGGGTTTCTGGATGAGTTCACTCGTCAGCTTCCCTTCCGATCAATACATCGGCAACCGTTACGTACAGCTAGTACCTCTGTTGTGCTAGCGGTTATACCCAGTGCCAGTGTATTGATGAGTCATTAGAGTCCCCCACAAACAGTTTCCCAAGTTCGGGCGAAACGTTGTAGAGGCCATATGGTTTTATGGCAGGGTTCAATCATATTCGTGCACTTGTGCTCGGATCAGGATCGGACGAATAATACTAGCGGGCTTTGGTTTAAGCCGGATCCTAGTATTAAAGCGTTGGAATATTTTCGTCTCACTGCATTTGTATTCGGTCGGAATACAAATGCGGGTATGTATTTACTGTTGAGGGGTAATCTCGTAATTCGTTACGGGATCACTCTCGGAGTTGCCAGTTTCTTTTTCCGTCTTAAACATCACCCTCTATGTTTATTTTTTGTGAGCATTGACCCTTGTCTTTGACCATTCCTTTCTTTGCCCATTTTGAGCACTGTGCAGGAGCTGCCCATTTACGAGGCATGGCCAATTAGGCATGGTGTTGATTGCTGACTGTGTGCCTGAGGGGGTTACCTGCAATTCTGCTAATTGAATATGCAAGGGTTTACTTGTGGTAGAGAATAAGGAGTGAGTGTGGCTGCTTCTTTGGGAGAAGGGGTCAATTGATTAATTTACTAGAGTGGGCAGCATGGGTTGGTGTGTGTGCTGGCATTTGATTGTGGATTAATTTCCTTGAGTAGATTAATTGATTCATCCACTTCACAATTTTTTTCCAAGACATTCCTCAGTGAGCCTCTGGGGATTTTTTGGCAGAGCACATTTTTAATGGCCGAGCCCCAATTCTTTCTTTGAAGCCAAATTCCAATGCTCACAAATTCTATACTTTGGCAACTTCACTCTTGAGAAAAAATATTCCACACTCTCTCTACTTCACTCTTGGACATGTCGGCTAGCAAACTTCATGTCCGAGTTGCTTCGGATTGAAGCGGGAGCCCGTATAAAGATTCGATGACGTGGAGCCACTTCGACGGACCTGATCGGGGAGCGAACTTCGTCGGTGCAACATCGGGGAGTTTGGCGCAGAGATAGAAGACCGAAGGACACAGATCGATCGGTATAATTTCTACAATCTCTTTTACTTTTAGCTAGTTTACGGTTAATGGAACGATCCGGGTTTTTGGGTTGCGGTAGCGCCGGTTTTGTAAAAAGATTTTGTTCCGCATTTGGCGTCGGTTTGACGGCCGGTCGCCCCCGTAACCCAACATGGTATCAGAGCCACGCCATTAACCTATACTAGCTTGTTCTAACAAGTTTAAGATATCAATCGAACAAAATTTCCGAAACCGCAATTTCAGTTCTAAAGTTTCTGTCGATTTTTGTTTGTCATCGAAAAATAATTTTGAGTGTTTCAGAAAAACAGGCAGGTCTTTATATGACAACTGTAAAAATTTTGTTGCATGATTCCTCTCTTACGCCGCGGAACCGCGGCCGTAACCACGTTTCGGCCGCGGTTCCGCCGCTGTGTTGGGGTTTCAGTGCACTAAATTTTTTCTTTGGGCCTTTAACTTGGAACTGGGGTTTCTGGAAAATTTAGTTTTGGCCCAGATTATTTTGAGTACTGGATTTGTGCTTGGGGCCTACTTCGGAAAGTTTTGTCGATCGGAATTTTAAATGTGTTAGTTTACAGTGCTTACATTATATCTGCGACCGTGAATGTCATTCGATCGGTAAATCTTGTCTAATTGCTATAGCTCTCTTAGACGGGATTTGCAAACGTGACATTCCTGTTGATGTTTTGTGTTGCGCTGTGATGTTGCGGATTTGTCGTGGTGGATAGCTCATGTGCAATGGTAGTGCAGTTTGGATTTATTTGTACATTTGATATTGCGGGGCGAGCGTCCGACATGTGGACTGCCGTCACTGCCTGTTTGTATATTATTCTTTTGGGGCACGACCGGGATGAGGTCGGTGTACCCGTTGTATATATATTTTTATTTTCTGTACTAGGATTACCCCACGGTAGGATGCACGGATAGCCGGGTTCTAGAGGGCAACGGGCCCGCATCTCATGGCGTTGAGACGGAGGGGTCTTCACTCTAGAATTGGCAGGCTATTCGCCGCACTCGTAGGGGGTATAGGTTGAACCAAGGAGGGGTGCTCAAGTTACCGGATTCCGTGAAATGCTGGGTGGTCCATTCACTTTGCTGAAGGGGGCTGCCTCGCTTCAGGTTTTGGCAGGTAACTTGCCGCGCTCGTAGGGGTTTAGGTTTTCATTGCACCGGCTATCCACACGACCAGGGGAACGTCGGGTTTCATTTGCGGCTCTATGAAACCCGGGGATCCCAGATTATCTGTATTATTCTGTGATGCTTATTACTTTTCTGTGATGCTGTATTTATCATGCCTGGAGCGATTATTATATATTGATTTATATACTAGTAGATATTGTATATGTTTTGCACCCGCGCTAGTCCAGTCCCCGCTCTGTCGTTAGTTAAGTAATCTAACGGGTGATGACGGGACTCGGTGGCGAATGCGGATGACATATACGTACATCATATTTTCGTTCTTTTCTGGTGTGATCAATTGATGGGACTGCGTTGATTCCTATCAATGCAAGGAAAAAAAACCTATATTTGATGTTGTTGGAACCAAATTTTCAAAAAGCTGTTATTGCAAGGACGTTCTCTTTTGTTTTTCACAGTGGTATTTGGTTATGAATATCCAACACCTCATTCGACGAGGCAAGGGCCGAGATCCCTTCACCGGGAGTGACCCCTTGGACAGAGGTTTGTGTCAGGGTAATAACTTCACTATAGTCGATTACTTTTTGCTTTGCACAGTGGTATTCGGTTATGAATATCATGTACCTCATTCTACGGGGAAAGAGCCGAGATCCCTTCGCCGGGTGTGACCTCTTTAGCAAAAGTTTTCGCCACTATATTTTTATAAAACCACTTGGATTCCTTCAACGATATCAAGTTCATTACGTTAAAGGTTTTTCGCGAAAAACCAGCCGTAGCCCTTCGTCATTTCTTTCAGGTAGTACCTAGTATTCGTGCTACGTTTGTTGGCCTTTGTCAAGGCGTAGTGTGTGGTAGCTGGGCATTACTTATCTGTTGCTTTGAGTTGCCATTATCTAGGACAGTCGTATAACCTTGTTGGCCTTCGTCAAGGGTTTGTGCGGGCGGGTCTAGAGTAATCCAGGATAATGACGGGTTGAACTTGACTTGTGGTTTATGATTTGTTGGCCTTTGTCATGGTCATAAACAGCTTGGGGTAAAAATCATATCGGGAGTTTCAAACATACAAGAAACTTGCCAGGCTTGTGCATACTTTCTGGAGTGTGGTGACTTGAGTGGCTTCCATCAAGTTATCCTGCGATGATAGTTGGATCCCGATTCCCACTGATGAGTAGGATTACTCCTCGGGTGATTCCAATTAATTCTCTTTTTAGGTTTGGAGGAGAATTCGAGAAAACAGCGGGAGCCATCCAGATTAGATAAAGTGATTAACTATTCTGATCTAGGTTAGAGTGCACGCAGAGTGTTTCTTTTTCTCTCTCTCTTTGACTGCGACCATGACCCGACCCTAGACTATAACTCAGTGACCAAGTTAACCGAACTTTCTTAAAACACTGGCTTTTGGATTGTCTGGGTTGCATACATCATTGCCACTTTTTCTTTTACCCTTTGAGTTTCTCCAGAACACCCCGTATTACTACGAACATCCACTTCCATTGGATAAATCCATAGTATGGTTATATACGAACTCGAAGGAACTTCTTCGAGGATGGATTCTGGTTTTGGAGAGATTGAATAGGACTATTCAGTTGCCTTTTCCTTTTACCTTCTCTCAGGTTATTAGGGCTCCTAGGATTAGGAGAGGGCACACCTATTACGCTTATTGGATAGTTTTCTTCCAAACCATAGGGAGGTGTCGAAAGGTAGGGAATGAAGAAAACCAATTAGCCTAAGTTGGGTGTACAGAAGGTAATAAGTAAAGACACATAAAGGGATCAGAAAGAGGGCAAAGTAAATTGCGACTGTTAACATTCACGACCAAACCACTGTTAGTTGTATGTATGACCTAGAGGCCAGTATTGTACAGATGATGTATATTATATCGGATGCTTGGACATATATTGAGATGACTTTCTTGCTCGATATTATAGTATGCTATCTGGTTGCTCTTTATCTTAACATGTATACTTGTCTCTTTATACTGTCTTATAGTTACATGTTGGTAAGCCCTTAGGATGTATACTTGACTGCCTGGACTATGATGCGGATCATACTAGTGGGGACATGGTAGTCCATAAGTACATTCTTCAAGGTCCCTAGTCGTAGGTGTATCGAGACGGGGCATCGATATACCAGTGTAGACTAGCGTATACGCTTCTCGACCCATGAGATGGGCGATGGATGATCCCATATCCATTGGTGTTTGACATCAGAGATAGTATACGGGTGCTCAGTGGAGACTGGGTACACTGGACGGACTCGCCGAGAACTCCCAGATGGTACTATACCTCACGTCAGATGGCAGTTCTCAGGTGACACTTGTGCAGGTTAGTCTGTAGACCCGAGATCGTCATAGAGTCTTGTGTGATTCCCACTGTGCTTTTATTTCCACCTTACCACGTCCATGAGGGCGTGCAAAACGGTGGTTTTTGGGTACAGTCCCGAGTCACATGGAGGCAATAAGCGATAGGAGGGGTTTCGTCTCTCCCGGTATTGGGGGTTGATGTTGCACAGTGCTCGATTGGCCGTAACAGGGAAGTCCCTGGCCAGGGCTGATTAGAGATTTACTGATAAGTGTTACCAGTAGTTTCTCGACCCGTTATGAGCCTCACATCGGCATGACTTATCGGTTATTGGGGTCTGACGTTTACCACCCCTAGACTTGATATGCGACAAATAAGACGAGGAGACCGGACTGCACGGGTAGTGTTGCCGGTTGGCTCGACGGGAGTTGTAGCAGGTTTGCTTGTCTTTTTCTGATCACTCAATACCCGGGTGGCCGTTACGTTTAGCTGACCGCTTGCGGCTTGGGGGTGCTTGATATGATCATCACCCACTGTCGGCGTATTGACGAGTCTTAGAGTCCCACAAAGGAGTTACCTAGTCCAGGCGAAACGTTGTGGTGAGCGTATGCGATATGCGCATGGACCAGGTTAAGATGCGCGTATGAGATACCGTATATTAATCGGACGGCTTGCTTTTGGTTAGGTCGTATGTGATATGGCCGGATTGATAAATCAAGTGTTGATTTATCATTTAACCATTAGTTTCTCACTAGAAATCCTTTCTTGTATTTTTTGGTGTATGCATGCATGTATGTATTCTTTCTTGATTCATGCACATATGGATGTGCATTCACACATACATACATACATACATCATCCATCATGGTTGCTTATACATAGAAAATGGTGGCAATATAAGACTCACACCATCGTTTATATGTATGGATTATTATTTCTATTTTTGTTAAAACAAAAGAAAAGAGAAAAGATTAATAAATGGTTATATTCTACACTCTTCTTTGACTTGACCATGTTCACCTACTTATTAACCATGATTTAATCTTCCTATTGTGTTTTAACTCAAATGAAATAAATATCCATAATATATAACCATGGTTTGAGATGAAGAGGATAAATATATATAGATATATTTTCTATTTTCTCATGAGAGTTTATCTTTTTCTCCTCTTCTTAAAAAAGCCATCATCTTCTTCAACCTTGCTCTTTTGCTCTCTAGATCTCTCAAGTGAGCAAAATACTCAACAAGATAGGATTTTGAAATGAGAATAAGAACCACAACACCATTCCACACAAGTCTTGCCCACTTGTTTAGAGTGTTAGCTTCATTTCTTTCACTTGATAAAGTGAAGTTGCAAGCTTGGACAAAGGAGCTTCGGGTGGATCGTCGTGGACGTTAGAAGACCTCAAGCGGAACATTTTCCAAACCCCAAGTAGCCGAGGAGTCTAGCGTAGGGAGATACAAAGGTTGTACTCTCAAAACCCTAACTTTTCTTACTTGTGATGAAGTGTAGTTTTAGAAACCCTAATTTTCTAGGATTGATTCTTTGTATGCTTACTTAGCAGCCTAAAATTTTAATCTTTGGTACATGTGATACTTCCAATCCCTTCATGAGGTGCTAGGTAAACCCAACATTGGTATCAGAGCCAGGTTAGAATATTAGGCGACACTTTTACGAAGTTAAAACTCCGATCGAACCAAAAAATACGGATTTTTAGCACTCTCTGGACATTTTTTCAAAACTGTTGTTTTTCAGAATTAAAAATACTTAAAAAATTCAGCAGGGAAATATAAGCAATACTGTGAAAAACGAACCCATGAACAGTACTTTCTACCGCGGAACCGCGGCAATAGCCTGCTTGGGCCGCGGTTCCGCGGCCGTACGGATGAATCTCAGTGTCGTTTTTTTACAGTAATTATTTTGTCTGCTTGTATAATTTTTGGGGTATTTTTAATCTGAATTTAGTGCTGTATGTTCTGGAGATTGTTTTGGAGTCGGTGATTCGATCGGAATCTTGATTTCGTGTCTTTTCCGGGTAAATTAGAAAGTATTGAAATGTTAGAACGAGTATCATTTACTCACTTTTTCACGAGGTTTAAATCTTTCGGAAATACGTGCAAGTTTTGTGGTGGACCCTCTAGAAGACAACAAACCTTACCTCGATTATGTGACCGTCTTGAACTGCCTTTTGAACTTTAGGGTTTGGGGCGGTACGGCGTGCCACATGTGAGGCGTTGGCTTGACCCTTCTACGGCTGGACCGCTGCTACTGTGTCACACTCCGGGTTTTTGAACTCCGCTCAAGTGTTGAGCTTTAGGGAATTTTGGATATTTGGTCATTCGTTCGAAAACTTTAAAACTGTCTATTTATCTGGAATGTGATACAATATGTGGAATTCATATAGTTAGGCATGAAATACGAAATATGTGATATTTCGCATTTACGATGTCTAAAGAGAATGTGGATTCCAAATATTGTAGTTTTACACTTTCTTTTCTGTGACCGTAAGTGTAGTATGTCGATATCGTCGGTTTTGTTGCTATACATCAACGACAATTGGGGTACGCATACTTACTTACGTTGATGATATATGATATTATGTGTTGCTGAGATATGGTGTGCAGGATTGTCGCGATTGAATAGCCGGGTTTTTTTTATGTGAGATGAGAGTTTTATTTTTCATTCATGTAAATTCAAATGTAATGTAATATTCTTTTATTTGGGGCACTTCCGGGTTGAGGTTGATGCCACCAGTGTTGTATATGATTTACTTTTCCGCATTAGGATGGACCCAAGGAGGGGAGCACAGGTGACCGGGTTCTGTGGTTCAGTGGGAGGCCATCTCGAGGAGTCGAGACCGGGTCTCCTAAACTCCAGAATTGGTAGGGTCGCTTGCTGCTCTCGTAGGGGTCCAGGGTATGGGCTTGGCTATTCATCGCGACTGTGGAATCCGTATTTTCTATTGTTGGCTAAATACTAAATACGGACGTCCAAGTATATCCCACATTATATCTATGTTTCTGCTGCGATATCTGTGATGTGATCATTAGATATGTTCTGTGATAAATACTGTATATAGTATATATGATATATTATATAGGCGTTACTTATGTTTTACACCCGCGCTAGCCCTGCCCTGCTCTGCCGTTAGTTACCTAACCTAACGGTGCACGAGGGGACATCGAGGCGAATGTGGATGGCATAAGTGTACGTCGTATTTATCTGTGATGTTTAGGTGACTTAAATGATGGGATTTCATTAATGTGATTAATGAAAGATAAGAAACATAAAAGATGTTGTAGAATCAATTTTTTTCAAAAAAGGGTAGCTACAGTCTTGCTTTGCATAGCGGTATATATGATATACCCTGCACCTTATTCGATGAGGAAAGAGCCGAGATCCCTTCACCGGGAGTGACCTCTTTAGCAAAACTGGCAGATGCTACAACACTCGGTTTGACTTTTGACTGCTTTTGGAGTTTTGCTTTGCATAGTGATGTATATGATATATCCTGCACCTTATTCCATAAGGAAAGAGCCGAGATCCTTTCACCAGGAGTGACCTCTTTAGAAAAACTAATAAAAGCCTCAAAATCACTCCATTTAAAAATTCACATGATTCTACGACGATATCAAGTTCATTACGCAATAGGTTTTCAGAAAAACCTGTCGTAGCCCTCCGTCATTTCAGATAAGAACTGTTTAGTATTCGTGCTGCGTTTGTTGGCCTTTGTCAAGGCGTAGTGTGCGGTAGCTAAATGGTGCTTATCTGCTTATGCATATGATGCAGATTGTTTTAGGGTAGTCGTACGACTTTGTTGGCCTTTGTCAAAGGTCGTGCGGGTGGGTTTGATTCAGTCAAGAAATGACAGGTTGAACTTGACTAACATTCTATGATTTGTTGGCCTTTGTCAATGTCATAGGGGTTAGGGGCAAAATATTATCGGGAATTTCAAGTGTTGAAATTTGCAATGAGATTGCATACCTTCTATGAGATAGTTGGATCCCGATACCCACTGCGAGTAATTGTTACTCTTGGGAGAGTTTTACACAGGACAATTAGCCGATCAAGTAGGTGTCTAGAAAGGTGTCAACGGGGTTACGCCTCTGGGAAAACGAGGTTTACTTTAATTAGGTCCGTGCGAAATCACGGGAACCTCCCTCAAAGTACCGACACTGTCCTGGCTGAAAGATCGGCGAAGTTGTAGGGTGTAATTAATCCCGGCTAGTCTTTCCTTTTAGGGTTTGAAGGAAGATTTGATAAAAACAGTTAGAGCCATCCTGATTAGATAAGATAATAACCAATCTGATCTTGCAAGAGCATACGCTAAAGTGTTTTCTTCTCTCTCTCTCCAGGTAGCGACCATGTCATGCCTTAATCAAGATAATAATATGGATGTATTGACCGAACCCGCATGTTATACTGTGCTGGGGAACGTTGGTTTCGTTCTTTCTTATAAGAGTTATAGGATTGAACAGGACATAGGGGAATACCAGGATTCCCATGCCACCCGAATGAAGAAAGTACATGATGATGCATTTTCTTCGGGTGTGTTCGTTACAGAGAACTGTTTCTCCATTTGCCCTTCGTCCTGGGTATTAGATACCGGGTTAGGATCCCATATAAGTAATCAGTTACATGGGCTTAAGAAAGGTAGAGAACTTGGAGAAGGTGATAAAGACATATGGGTTGGAAATGGTGCAATTGTTGCAGCTAAAACCGTCGGGGAATATCACCTTGTATTGCCAACTGGTAATACATTGATTCTGAACGAATGATATTACATGCCGAACCTGATATGCAACATTATATCAGTTTCTTTGTTGAGTAAAGAAGGATATAATTTTGTATTACAGGATAATGTTATGAACATTTTCCTTAACCAAAAGTTGGTTGGATCAGGCACGTTGTGCAATGGCATTTATGTTCTAAATCAATCAACAGTTCTGAATATAACAAACACGCACAAGAGGAAGAGTTCAGAAATGAACGAATCCTTCTTGTGGCATTATAGACTGGGTCACATCAATGCGACACGACTAGCTAAGTTGCATAAGGATGGATATTTGAATCCGTTTGAATTTTCATCTTATGACACTTGCCAGTTATGTCTCAAAGGCAAGATGACGAAAACTCCGTTTACGGGACACGGAGAAAGAGTTACGGAACTCTTGGGACTGGTGCATAGTGATGTATGCGGTCCAATGTCTACACATGCCAGGAATGGTTCTGCGTACTTTATTACATTCACTGACGATCTCTCTAGATTCGGATATGTGTTCCTGATGAAACACAAATCAGAAGCTTTTGAGAAATTTAGAGAATATAAACAAGAAGTCGAGAACCAAACCGGGAAAAGTATTAAAATCTTTCGATCTGATCGAGGAGGAGAATACTTAAGCAATGAATTCCTGGACTTCCTAAAAGAGAATGGGATTCTCTCTCAGTTGACTCTTCCATATACACCACAGCACAACGGTGTATCTGAACGGAGGAACCACACCCTATTAGATATGGTGCGCTCTATGATGAGCACAGCTGAGTTACCTATTTCCTTCTGGGGGTATGCGCTGGAAACAGCGGCATACCTATTGAATCAAGTTCCATCTAAATCTGTACCTACCAAACCATATGAGATATGGAGTGGGAAGGGACCAAGTCTTAAACGTGTTAAGATATGGGGTTGTCTGGCCTATGTTAAAACACAAAATCCGGACAAACTCGAGGCACGGTCAGTTCTATGCAAGTTTGTGCGATATCCCAAACATTCACATGGATATCTTTTCTACCATACTGAGGAACAAAAAGTGTTTGTTTCTCGACATGCCAACATTTTAGAAAAGAAATTTCTTACAAAAGAAATTAGTGGCGACAAGGTAGAACTGGAAGAAATTCCAGCTACACAAACTCAAACTGAAGATTTAGTGGAACCGGAGGATTCGGAAGTTCCCAACGAACCTCAGCCTCTCCGCCGATCTAGTAGGGTTTCTCACCCACCTGAGAGATACTACGGTTTTCTCATGGACGGTGGGAGCGAGGATTGCATCATGGTTGATGATGACCCAACTAGTTTCGAGCAGGCCATCACGAGTGGGGACTCAGTGAAATGGCTGGATGCAATGCGGTCCGAGATGGAATCCATGTACACCAACAAAGTATGGACTTTGGAAGTTGCTCCTGAAGGGGTAAAACCAATTGGGAGCAAGTGGATCTTCAAGAAAAAACTTGGTGTAGATGGGAAAGTGGAGACTTTCAAAGCTAGACTTGTTGCAAAAGGTTTTCGTCAAAGACCAGGTGTGGACTATGACGAAACCTTTTCTCCAGTGGCTATGCTTAAATCCATCCGGATCATGCTTGCCATCGCTGCATATCATGACTACGAAATCTGGCAAATGGATGTTAAGACCGCCTTTCTAAACGGTGATTTTGAAGAGTGCATGTACATGACTCAGCCAGAGGGCTTCGTAGATAGTGGGAGCAGCGGGAAGGTGTGCAAGCTGCTTAAATCCATTTATGGATTAAAGCAAGTATCGTGGAGTTGGAACATCTGCTTTGACGTCGTTATCAAAGAGTTTGATTTCGTCAAAAACATAGATGAACCTTGTATCTACAAGAAGGTGGCAGAGAGTAAGGTTGTCTTCCTAGTATTGTACGTGGACGACATACTCTTGATAGGATATGACATTCCTATGCTGCAATCGGTCAAGCTCTTCTTATCACAAAGATTCACAATGAAAGATCTTGGTGATGCCTCCTGTATATTGGGAATAAGGATCTATAGAGATAGATCCAAACGGATATTGGGATTGTCCCAATCCAGGTACATTGACACCATACTAAAGAGGTTTCGTATGGAAGAATCCAAGCGTGGGAACTTACCCACGATCTCTGGAGTCACTCTCTCCAAAGAGATGTCTCCCAAGCCTGATTTGGAGAGAGCTCGCATGCCAGGGATACCCTATGCTTCGGCTTTAGGCTCTATCATGTACGCGATGCTATGTACCAGACCCGATGTAGCAAACTCACTAAGTGTAGTGAGCAGGTATCAAACTGATCCTGGAGAGAGTCAGTGGACAGCTGTGAAGAGCATTCTCAAGTACTTACGAAGGACTAAAGATATGCTCTTGGTGTATGGTAACGGAGAACTCCAAGTGGAGTCCTTTACCGATTCGAGCTTCCAGAGTGATAAGGACGACTCTAAGTCGCAGTCGGGATTTGTCTTTACCCTTTACAGAGGGGCGGTTAGCTGGAAGAGTTCCAAGCAGGAAACCGTGGCAGACTCGACGATGGAGGCTGAATACATCGCTGCCAACGATGCTGCCAAAGAGGGTGTCTGGATCAAGAAGTTCATTACTGAACTTGGAGTGGTTCCATCCATTGAGAATCCAATACCTTTGTATTGCGATAACAATGTAGCGGTGGCTTTAGCCAAGGAACCCAGGTCCCATCAGCGATCCAGGCATATTCTGAGGCGGTATCACCTGATCCGGGAGATAGTTGATCGCTGGGAGATAGTTGATCGCCGGGAGATCGAGGACAGGAGGGTTGATACGAAGAATAACACAGCGGATCCACTCACGAAGGCCATTCCCCAGATACGGTTTGAAAGACTCTTCGGGATGCTCGGTATGCGATACTACAGAAGCTGGCCCTAGTGCAAGTGGGAGATTGTTAGTTGTATGTATGCCCTAGAGTCCAGTATTATACAGATGATGTATATTATATTGGATGCTTGGACATATATAGATATGACTTTCTTGCTCGATATGATAGTATGCTATCTGGTTGCTCTTTATCTTAACATGTATACTTGTCTCTTTATACTGTCTTATAGTTACATGTTGGTAAAGCCCTTAGGATGTGTACTTGACTGCCTGGACAATGATGCGGATCATACTAGTGCGGACATGGTAGTCCATAAGTACATCCTTCAAGGTCCCTAGTCGTAGGTGTATCGAGAAGGGGCATCGATATACCAGTGTAGACTAGCGTATACGCTTCTCGACCCATGAGATGGGCGATGGATGATCCCATATCCATTGATGTTTGACATCAGAGATGGTATACGGGTGCTCAGTGGAGACTGGGTATACTGGACGGACTCGCCGAGAACTCCCACATGGTATTATACCTCACGTCAGATGGCAGTTCTCAGGTGACACTTGTGCAGGTTAGTCTGTAGACCCGAGATCGTCATAGAGTCTTGTGTGATTCCAACTGTGCTTTGATTTCCACCTTACCACGTCCATGAGGGCGTACAAAACGGTGGTTTTTGGGTACAGTCCCGAGTCACATGGAGGCAATGAGCGATAGGAGGGGTTCCGTCTCTCCCGGTATTGGGGGTTGATGTTGCACCGTGCTCGATTGGCCGTAACAGGGAAGTCCCTATCCAGGGATGATTAGAGATTTACTGGTAAGTGTTACCAGTTGTTTCTCGACCCGTTATGAGCCTCACATCGGCACGACTTATCGGTTATTGGGGTCTGACGTTTACCACCCCTAGACTTGATATGCGACAAATAAGACGAGGAGACCGGACTGCACGGGTAGTGTTGCCGGTTGGTTCGACGGGAGTTGTAGCAGGTTTTCTTGTCTTCTTCTGATCGCTCAATACCCGGATGGCCGTTACGTTTAGCTGGCCGCTTGCGGCTTGCGGGTGCTTGATATGATCATCACCCACTGCCGGCTTATTGACGAGTCTTAGAGTCCCACAAAGGAGTTACCTAGTTCAGGCGAAACGTTGTGGTGTGCGTATGCGATATGCGCATGGACCCGGTTAAGATGCGCGTATGAGATACCGTATATTAATCGGGCGGCTTGCTTTGGGTTAGGTCGTATGTGATATGGCCGAATTGATAAATCAAGTGTTGATTTATCATTTAACCATTAGTTTCTCACTAGAAATCCTTTCTTGTATTTTTTGGTGTATGCATGCATGTATGTATTCTTTCTTGATTCATGCACATATGGATGTGCATTCACACATACATACATACATACATCATCCATCATGGTTGCTTATACATAGAAAATGGTGGCAATATAAGACTCACACCATGGTTTATATGTATGGATTATTATTTCTATTTTTGTTAAAACAAAAGAAAAGAGAAAAGATTAATAAATGGTTATATTCTACACTCTTCTTTGACTTGACCATGTTCACCTACTTATTAACCATGATTTAATCTTCCTATTGTGTTTTAACTCAAATGAAATAAATATCCATAATATATAACCATGGTTTGAGATGAAGAGGATAAATATATATAGATATATTTTCTATTTTCTCATGAGAGTTTATCTTTTTCTCCTCTTCTTAAAAAAGCCATCATCTTCTTCAACCTTGCTCTTTTGCTCTCTAGATCTCTCAAGTGAGCAAAATACTCAACAAGATAGGATTTTGAAGTGAGAATAAGAACCACAACACCATTCTACACAAGTCTTGCCCACTTGTTTAGAGTGTTAGCTTCATTTCTTTCACTTGATAAAGTGAAGTTGCAAGCTTGGACAAAGGAGCTTCGGGTGGATCGTCGTGGACGTTAGAAGACCTCAAGCGGACCCTTTTCCAAACCCCAAGTAGCCGAGGAGTCTAGCGTAGGGAGCTACAAAGGTTGTACTCTCAAAACCCTAGCTTTTCTTACTTGTGATGAAGTGTAGTTTTAGAAACCCTAATTTTCTAGGATTGATTCTTTGTATGTTTACTTAGCACCCTAAAATTTTTATCTATGGTTCATGTGATGCTTCCAATCCCTTCATGACGTGCTAGGTAAACCCAACAACCACGTATTTCATCGCCACTCCTAATTCACCTTTGTATTTCTCCAGAACACCCCGTATCACTAAGAACATCCAATTCCATTGGATAAATCCATCGTATAGTTATATACGAACTCGAAGGAACTTTTTCGAGGATGGATTCTGGTTCAGGAGAAATAGGAATAAGGTTTATTCAGTTGTCTTTTATCCATACCTTCTCTCAGGTTGCGAGTGCTCCTAGGATTAGGAGAGTACACCTATTATGCTTATTGGATAGTCTTCTTCCAAACCATAGGCTGGTGCCGAACGGTAGGGAAGGAAGAAAACCATTAAGCCTAACGATGGTGTACAAAAGGTAACGACTAAAGACAAATAAAGGGAATTAAAGAGATGGCAGGGAAATATACGGTTACAGTCATGAATCTGATAATGGAAGAGGAATTACTAAGAATACCCAGATACCCTTTCGAAACATATTCATGTTTCAGTTTCACTATGTATTGTTAATAGAAAACTGATTTCCCAATTAGACACTTGCTCCAGGGTATGTATTTACCAGGTATAATTCTCACATCTGTATGGTTTTACAGATGATGAGTGGGAGTAAGTTATTGGGAATTAGGTGATCATTCTCATTATTTCGGAATTCGTTGTAATTGGTGATATTTGAGGAAATCGCCTGGGTACAGTTTTCAACCTACGACGCACAGAGTTTGAGTTATTCAATTCAGGGGACTTATACAAAGTATTGTATATTGTCCAGTGTCCATTAGGAGAATAGGGGTTGGTCCTCGTACTGTATTCTGTTTACTTATGACTTCTCAAGTTTTAGACAAGTGTTTCGTAGAAATACAAGGTCTAAATTTGAGAAGTTAAAGGTACAGGAATAAAGTAGAGAACCAGGTGTCGCAAGTATCGGGATTCTTCAAGGTGATCGAAGATGTAGATACTTGTGTATGGTATTCAGTTGATAGTAATGGTTTTGAGAAACTTCTTTCTCCTTCAGGTTACTCATAATTGGATGCGTTCCTAAGTTGAGTAATGTTGATCGGCCTCTCTCCATTTTGTTGACATGCACTGGAGACAGCTGCATGATTTGAATCTGGTTCCAATTAAATAAGTGCCTCTGTTTCTATATTGGATATAGAACAATTCATATCTTAACGATGTTAAGGTATGGAGAGTTGTCCGGATTATGCTTAAAACCAGAATCTGGATAACTCTAGGTACGTTTCTGTAATGGTTGTTTGTGGGTTAACCCGGGCTTTGACGAGGGTTGATTTTCAACCATCTGGAAGATCAATAGTGATATTGTTCTTGACACTTCACAGTTTTAGTAAAATGGACTTTTTTTCAGAACACAGTAGTGGGAGTATGGTAGAACTGGAAGTGATTCCTGAACCACAAATGATTACGGAAAATTTAATAGGACCTAAAGATTCAATCAGGATTGACATTTCATTAGCCACTCCGCAGATATGGCGGGTAAACTCAGCCACCCGAGAGGTACTCTGGTATCCTCAAGGACGGTGACAGGGAGGTTCTTGTTTACCCAGACTTGACACTACTGTTGTTCTAGACTATGAGACCCGGCAGGAGGATGAGTATAGCGTCGTTGTAAACTAGCTTTAGAAGTGCACGTATATATTATTCTGCAAGAGGGTTGTTATAGTCAGTGGGAGAAGCGGAAGTATAGTGGACAAGTAGGTTATGCCTATTTATAGACTAAAGCAGATATAGTGGAGATAGATCATCTATTTCTGGTGTGACAGTCATGGGCTTTGACTTCATCAGAATAGGAAATGGATCTGTTATGAAAATAGTAGGGTGTGATGTCCTGGTATTTGGATGACATACACATTGTAGGAAGTGAAATTCCTATACTACGATTGGTTATACTGTGGTTGTCACACAGTGTTTTCTCCATATAGGATATTGATAAATTATCAGGCATTCAGGTTACTAGATCTATAGTTTTAGATCTAGATTTGGGTAGTTTCCCAATCTGGGTACTTAGACAGTATTCTAAAGATGTTTTAGAATGGAAGTGTCACGACCCGAAATTGGCACGTGACGGCCCTAATACTACGCAACGTCTACAGGCGTAACGCAGTAAAAGAAAGCCAAAACCCAAAAATCTAAACAATTAAAAGACAAGAAAAGATAAGAAACATTGTTTAACCTTTTGAAAATCTCAAGTATAAATTCTTTAAGTCCAATTTACTTTCTTGAAAATTTCGGCAGCACCTCCTTCGTAAAAACCAACCCCAAAAATGGGTACAGCATAAATATAAAGTAAAGTATCCCCAACGGGAGCTAATCCATGCCCAACGGCGAAAAACCACCACCACAACAGATATAGGATGCCGTAGCGAAGAAATAAAAGACGATAGAAGTAAAACTGCATAAAAGACATCCAAGTTACCAAATATACAATATCGTCCTCACATCAAGTCTCTAATGTAAGCCCGCGGGGGCGCCCCGGCCGTCAATCTGACGCCGGAAACGCGGAAATAAAAACTTTGCAAAAACTTGCAACCGGCACCACCGCGCACTTTTCACCCGGATCGGGACATTAACCTAGCTAACTAGCAAATAAGAAAAGAGTAGAAAAGTTATACTAAGAGATCCTTGTCCTTCGGTCTTCATCTCCACTCCGATCTCCCGCGGATACTTCGCCCGTCACCTCCTCGTCGAAACGGGCACCACATCGCCAAAGTCTTTTACGGGCTCCCACCTCTTTACCGAGGCAACTCGGGCGCGAAGTTGGCTAGCCGACGCGTCCAAGGGATGCTGTAGAATAGTGTAGTATCCATGTCTCTTTGGGGTTTATGAGGTTGCCATTTATGGAGGAATTTGTGCACAAGAATTTTCATGGATGCTTGATGAAAAATGGAGCATCCAATGAAATGAGCTCGGCCAACCATTTTTGTGCTCACTGGAAATCTTTTTGGGTGAAGTGTATAAATTATATACCAAGCCTAAAAGAAATATTCCCTCACAAAGCAACAGCACACTCTCACAAAGGGGGGGGGACCCACGAAATTCATGAAGGAAATTTTCCCACCAAAAATTAAACCTCTCTCTCCACTCATTAACAGTGGCCGGTCCCCTTCACAAAAATGGGTGGGGTAAAATGAATAATCCATTTAAAATAAGAAATGTGTGTGAAGATAATGATCAAAAGAATAGTCACCACATTTCTAATCCAAAGCCAAATCAATAACTTTCTCATTAATGCAAGAAAGGGACCAAAATAGAATCTAATCATGATGAAGCTATTTTACAAGAAAGCCCTCCACAAATAAGTTAATTGCAAACTTGCAATTAACCCCCCTCCAACGAAAAGTCCGGCCGTGAAGGAACAAAGAAAAAACCGGCCGGAACGGAATGCAAACTGGCAACCTCAGAAAACTGATCCCGTAATAAATTACAGGAAAACCCCGCTACTGCAAATACATGCCCGCATTTGTATTCCCACTGAACACAAATGCAAAGAGACAAAACTACACTACCTAATACTAGGATCCGGCTTAAGCCAAAGCCGGCTAGTAAAAACCGTCCGATCACGATCCGTGCAATACCGCACGTATCTGATCGAACCCTGCCATATCTCCATACGACCTCTACAGCGTTTCGCCCGAAACTTGAGTAACTGAGTGTGGTGGACTCTAAAGACTCGTCAATACCTTGGTTGTGGATTTAACCACTAGCAAGTCAGAGGTATAAGCCAATACGTAACGGGCTACCAGGTATTGACTAAAAGGGACGTCGATGAGCGAACTCATCCTGACACCCTACTAAGCCTGTCAGTGACAATATCCGTACAGTCCAGTCCGTTCGTCTATGAGCATCGCATAGCAGGCATAGGAGGTTGGTAAAAGTCAGACCCACAAAAGCGGTACAAGTCGTGTCGGAGTGTAGCCCAGAACACCCTGAGATACTACTGGAATACCTACCAGCAAATCTCCTGCCTTGGCCAAGGACTTTTCATGTTCTGGCTCTCCTCGACACAGCGCGACCTCACCCCCAATACCGGGAGAGACGAACCCCTGCAGATCCGCTCACTGCCTCCATGTGGCTCGGGACTGTACCCAACTAAAACCTGTTTGCACGACTCCTTTGAGCCGTGGTAGGGTACTAATCAAAGCACAGTGGGAACTCACACGAGACAAATGACGATCTCAGGTTGATGAACTAACCTGTACACATGTCACCAGGGAACTGCTATCTGACGTCTGGTATAAACCCAACTAGCAGGTTCCCGGCGAGTCTTGTCCGGTGTACTCATAACCCAATGAGCACCTGTATACATCTTAGGTGAACCAACTGACACCAGTGGCTTGTGAGACCGGCCACCGCCCCTCGTCGGGGTCTCGACTGTATACACTAGTCTACTCTGGTGTATCGATGCCCTGTCTCGAAACTCCCACGACTAGGGACCATTTAAGGATGTGCTTATAGACTACCAGCTCCCACGTATATGATCGCCCTCATACTGCCGGTAGTCAAGCAAGAATCCTAGGGGCTCTATCAACGTGCAATAGTGACCTGTAAGGTCACCTAAAGCAGTACATGATGATAAAGGTAAACCAGATAGCATACTATCATCTTGAGTAAGACTGTCCTACTGGGACAGGTCCTCCCCTCAATCATTGCTATCACGTGCCTGTGATCCAATAATTGACTCTGAGGGCACTATCTCCAACAATCTCCCACTTGCACTCAAGGCTAATTATTCCGATGTCGCATACTCACAGCCCGTGTGATACCGAACACCCAACTCCTCTACTAGTCAGTCTCACAAAGCTCGTTTGCGAAACTATTGCGTTCGAGGAATAGCCTCAGTGAGTGGATCCGCTCTGGTGTTTCTTTCTATGTCTCTCTCTATCTCAAGTTCGCGGAGAAAGCCATCTCCCGAAATGAGCAATACCTATCTTAGAATGTCTGGATGTCTGATGGGACCTAGCTCATAAATGAACTCCAAATCCAAACTTCTTATACTGTATCGTCAACTGAACTTAATCAGTATCCTGCGCCATGCCTTCCCTCAGTATCCATCTGGACCACCTGTCCAAAATACTGCCCCTCGTCAGAAGAAAACTATAACTCTGACAGCCACTCTGCCATCCAGGTCACCTTGGAAGCCTGGAATGATAACTGTCTCCTAAAGGAGGCTTCCGTTATCATATCCTAGAACATCAACTTATGTTCTAAAACTGCTTCCGACTGTTTCTCCAGGATTGGATCAATATCAACTTATTGCACCTACTGCAAGAACAACATTTGGTGTGGTACTTGACATCTCATGATTGACTCAATTGCCTAAGCAAGTGATCTGTCAATCATGCGTATCCCTCTCCCCTTTAGTCTGTAAGACACATTTAGAGAGGGTGACTCCATCATCTGCAGGTACACTACCGTGCCAGGAGTCATCCATTCTAAATACTCATAGAATACTGTCAAGGTACCCAGATTGGGAAACCACCCAAATCTAGATCTAAAACCATAGATCTAGTAACCAGAATGTCTGATATAATATCCAAATCCTATGTGGAGAAACTACTGTGTGACGACCATAGTATAACCGATCGTAGTATAGGAATATCACTTCCTACTCTGTGTATGTCATCAAATACCAGGACATCACACTCTACCACCTTCTCAACAGATCCATCCCCTATTCTGATGAAGTCAAACCTATGACTGTCATATCAGAAATAGATGATCTATCTCCGCTATATCTGCTTTAGTCTATAAATAGACATAAGCCTGATGTCCACCAATGCTTCCGCTGCTCCTACTGACTACGACAACCCTCTGGCAGAGTCATATACACGTACGCTTCTAAAACCAGTTTAGAACGACGCTATACTCATCCTCCTGTCGGGTCTCATAGTCTGGAACAACAGCAATGGCAAGTCTGGGTAAATAAGAACCTCTCTGCCACCGTCCTTGAGTATACCGAAGTACCTCTCGGGTGCCTGAGGTTACCCACCTTTTTCTGCGGAGTGGCCAATGGAATGTCAAACTAGATTGAATCTTTAGGTTCTTATCAAATCTTCAGTAATCGTTTGCGGTTCTGGAATCACTTCCAGTTCTACCATACTCCCACTACTGTTTTCTGAAAAAATCCATTTTTAATAAAACTGTGGCGAGTTAAGAACAATATCACTATTGATCTTCGAGATGGTAGAATATCAACCCTCTACATAGCCCGGGTCAACCCACAAACAGCCATTACAAAAACGTGCCTTGAGTTATCCAGAGTCTGGTTTTAAGCATAAGCTGGACAACTCCCCGTATCTTAACAATGTCAAGATATGAACTATTCTATATCCAATATAGAAACAGAGGCACTGATTTAATTGAACCAGATTCAAATCATGCAACTGTCTCCAGTGCATGTCAACTAAATGGAAGGAGGCCGATCAGCGTTACTCGACTTAGGAATGCTTCCAATTAAGAGTAACCTGAAAGAGAAGCAAGTTCTCTTAACCACTACTATCAACAGAATACCATTTACAAGTATCTACATCTTCGATCACCTTGATGAATCCCGATACTAGCAATACCTGGTTCTCTACTTTATTCATATACCTATAACTTCTCAAAACTTCGACCCTGTGTTTCTACGAAACACCTGTCTAAGAACTAGAGAAGTCATAAGTTAACAGAATACAGTACGAGGACCAACCCCTCTGTCCTCATGGATACTGGACAATATACAATACTCTGTATAAGTCCTCTGAGTCTAGTGACTCAATCACTGTGTGTCGTAGGTTGAAAACTGTACTTTTGGTTAAGAAGAATTACACCGATGTTCAATGCTCCTTACCTAACCATCCACTGGTATAGGTAAATGTCATAGACATAATTTCAAAAAGATATGTCTCACTCTATAAAAATAGACGTACAGATATATCAATTTGAAATTGGTGCACAACAACGGATATTCAAAACCAAATATTTGCCGACCGGCAAACAACCCAGGTGACTTCCTCAAATATCACCAATTGCAACGAATCCTGATATAATGAGGATGGTCACCTAATTCCCAATAACTTACTCCCACTCATCATCTGTAAAACCATGCAGATGTGAGACTCATACCTGGTAAATAAATACCCTGGAGCAAGTGTCTAATTGGGAAATCAGTTTTCTTTTAACAGTACACAGTGAAACTGAAACATTGAAATGTTTCGACGGGGTTTCCTGGTATTCCTAGTAATGCCTCTTCCATTATCCAGATTCACAACTATAACCGTATAAATCTTTGCCACTTCTCCAAATCCCTTTATATGTCTTTAGTCATTACCTTCTGTACACCCCTTTAGGACAAATGGTTTTCTTCATTCCCTACCGTTCGGCACCAGCCTATGGTTTGGAAGAAGACTATCCAATAAGCATAAAGGGTGTACTGTCCTAATCCTAGGAGCACTCGCAACGCGAGAGAAGGTGAAGATAAAAGACACCTGAATGTACTTTATTCCTATTTCTCCTGAACCAGGATCCATCCTCGAACTGGAACAAGTTCCTTTCGAGTTCGTTTATACCCATACGATGGATTATCCAATAAACTGGGATCTTCGTATTAATACGGAGTGTCCTGGAGAAATACAAAGGTGATTTAGGATTGGCGAAGAAATACTTGGTTTGTTCGTGAATAGTAGTCGCAATTTACTTTGCCCTCTTACTAATCCCTTGCTTTGTCTGAACTTAATACCTTCTTCACACCGTTTAGGCTAATTGGCTTTCTTCATTCCCTACCGGTCGGCACCAGCCTATGGCTTGGAAGAAGAATATCCAATAAGCGTAATAGGTGTACTACTCCTAAACCAAGGAGTACTCGCAACCTGAGAGAGAAGGTAAAAAGAAAAGACAACTGAATAGTCCTATTCGTTTTCTCCAGAACCAGAAACCATCCTCGAATTCCTTCGAGTTCGTATATAACCATACAATGGTTTTGTCCAATGGAAGTGGACGTTCGTAGTGATACGGGGTGTCCTGGAGAAAAGGGTAAAAGTAGGAGTGGCAATGAGGTTTGCAACTCTGACAATCCAAAAGCCAGTGTTAAGAAGGTTCGGTCAACTTGGTCACTGAGTCATAGTCTAGGGCCGGGTCAATGGTCGCTGCCAAAGAGAGAGAGAAAAGAAACACTCAGCGTGCACTCTAACCTAGATCAGAATGGTTGTCACTTTATCTAATCTGGAAACCTCCCACTGTAACTCAAATTCTTCTCCAAACCTGAAAGAAGAATTAGCCGGGATCACCGAGGAGTAAACCAACTCATCAGTGGGAATCGGGATCCAACTATCATCGCATGATAATGTGACGGAATCCGCTCACGCTATCACACTCCAGAAGGTATGCGCATATCTGGCAAGTTTCAGTTCTTTTGAAACTCCCGATGTGGATTTCTACCCCATGCTCTTATGACCTTGACTTTGGCCAACATATCATAAGTCACATGTCAAGTTCTACCCGTCATTTTCCTGGTTAATTTGAACCCACCCGTACCTACCCTTGACTTTTGCCAAAATGTGTTAGTGTTTATGCCCTAGAAGGCCATTACTGTATCATACTAGCTTGTATATTACTTAATGGAAGCTTGGGATATTCACATGTATATAACAGTCTTGCTAAACATGGTAGTATGCTACTTGGTTTTTCTATCTTAATATGTGAGTGTACGTATTGATAGAGCTCTTAGGATCTTGCTTGTCTACCAGCGTTGTGATGGCAGTCACACTAGTGGGGGCTGGGTAGTCTACAAGCACATCCTTATTCAGGTCCCTGGTCGTTGGATTATCGAGACAGAGCATCGATACTCCGGAGTAGACTAGTGTGTACGCTTCTCATCCCAGTTGGGGAGATGGTCTGTCCCACAGCCGTCAGTACGTCGTACTGGAGATAGTATGCAGGTGCTCGTTGGCTTACGGGTACACCGGACAGGACTCACAGGGAACTGTTGGTTGGTTTGATACCAGTCGTCAGTAAACAGTTCCCAGGTGACATGAGTACAGCGTAGTCCGCAGACTTGACACTGCTACTTCGCCTCGAGTGTGTCCCACTGTTCTTAGATTGCTACCCTACCACGGCTCAAAGGAGTCGTGCAAACAGGTAGCAGTTAGGTGCAGTCCCGAGCACTTGGAGGCAGTGGCGGTTAGACAGGATTCGTCCCTCCCGGTATTGGGAGTAGATATCGTGCTGTGTCAGAGAGCCATTACGCAAAGTCCCTGGCCAGGGCAAGCGAGATTTGCTGGTAGGTTCCAGTAGTTTCTCAGGGTGTAATGGGCTTCACTCCGACACGACTTATACCGCTATTAGGGGACTGACGCTTGCCGCCCCCCTAGGCCCGATATGCGATAGTCATGGACGAACGGACCGGACTGTATGGAGATTGTCACATCAGACTCAGTAGGAGTTCGGATGGGTTTACTCATCGGCCTTCTTATCGACAACTACCTGGGGACCGTTACGTACAGCTAGTGCCGCTTGCGGTCTGTGGTTAAACCCACTGCCAGCGTAGTAGTCGAGTCTCTAGAGTCCCACACAGAGAGTTTCCTACTCCAGGCGAAACGATATAGAGGTTGCATGGTTTTGCGACAAAGGGTTCGGACGCATACGTGCGTTTACGCGCGTACGACTTTCGGACAGTATTTACCAGTCGGCTTTGGTTTAAGCCAGTTACTGGTATCCGGTTATTGGATTTTTACAGTCTAAAGTTTTTCCGTATTTTTGCGGATTGGAGGGGCGTTCTCGTAATTGTACGAGAAGCTTCTAGAAGATGTGACTAAGGAGGTTTCTTTTGGATAATAAAGTGAGTCATGGTGGTGATTCATTCATTTCATTAATGCACATTTATTGCTTAATGACTCATGCTAATGAATCACCACTAGATATTTTATGAAGCATGCTTATTCATTTCTTTTATTCATTATTGATAAATAAGAATGCTTCATAATATTATGATACACTCTCTTTCTTCTCTCATTATCTTATCTCACATTCTCTCTCCTCAAGCTCTCATCTTCAAACCCTAATCCTTAATCCTCATGTGTTGAGATCAAAGGATTAGTTAGACTAAACAATCCATAACCTTTACTCTACATCATCCTTTCATCTTTGATTAGCAATCAAAGTTGATTAGTTACCTCAAGTTAGAGGTTTAGCTTGGAGTTTCGCTCTCGGGTGGATCGTCTACTACCTAGAGAAGGTCGAGGAGAACAAAGGAGGACGTAAAGACGAAGGACCGGTTTCATTAGGTATAATCCCTAATCACTTGTGAAAAGAAACTCATTGAATACGGTTATTTAAAGTTTAGCTTCGATTCAAGCGGTTAGTCGATGTTCGTTGTTTAAACTTGATAAGTTTTGAAAATTCCGCCTCCCCACAAGTACTGGGGTGTACTACATCGACTTACAGTGGTATCAGAGCCTCGCTAAACACTAAATAACTTAATCGCAAATTTGTACGAATTTCGAACGGAAAAACGAAACCGGAAAACCCTAAAAATTGCTAGTTTCTGTCGAATTTAAAACGATGTCAGAAAATTTTTCAGGTGTGTTCAGAGAGCTAGAAAGGAGTCCAGGAGAACACCCAAGAAATTCGAGCCCATGAATCGGCAACTCGGCCACGAAAGCGCGGCGGATCGGTGGGATCCGCCGCCCTTCCGCGGCGCTTTGGCCGAGTCATGGACTCGTCTTTCTTGTGTGGGTCCCCTGTGACATTTGGGGTTTTCTGGAATATTTAATTATTGCTCAGGTTACTGTTTAACAGAGCAGATTTTGGAGCAATATTGATGTTGTTTATTCGATCGAATTGTACAGTATTTGTGTATTGGATTATATCTGTGATTGTTTAATGTGTTCGTAAACCTCCCCTAACTGCTAGTATGTCGGTTGGCAGGGGGTTGCACATTTCTGAAATGGTTATATCTGTTTGTGCATATAAACTGTATTGGACTGTTGTGGTGTATAGCCGGGGTAAGCAATGGGTTATTGTTTAATTCATTTGTTGTAAATGTAATTTGTTGTAATATTATTTTTGCGGGGCACTTCCAGGTTGCGGTCGTAGCCACCGTTGTATTATTTTATTTTACTGTTTTTGCTCCTAGGACTGACCCAAGGTGGGGTACACAGACTGCCGGGTGGGTAGTTTGCCGTACCCGTAGGGGTCGAGGGTGGGGTAACGGCTATTCATCACAACTGTGTAATCTGTCTTTTCTTGCAGGCTCAAAAGAAATACAGATTGCTTGCAAATCCAATATTGTTTATCTGTGTTCTGGAATGAATATCATTGCGTAAGACGAATGTAAAATATCTATATTTATGATAGCTATTTAGACGCCACTTATGTTTTACACCCGCGCTAGCCCAGCCCCCGCTCTGTCGTTAGTTAAGTAACCTAACGGGTGATGACGGGACCCCGTGGCAAATGCGGATGGCATAAGAGGACGTTGTATTTTCGTTGTTTTCTGCAATGATAGGTTAATGATGGGACGCATTATCTATAATGCAAAGTAAAACAAACCAAAGTTTAAATCGTTGGAACAATTTAAAAGAAACCACTCGGTTATTTTTAAAAACAGATATTTTTAAATGCGGAGTCTTAACCACTCTTTTTTAAAAGCTATCAGGTTCCTTCGGTTATATCAAGTTCACTACGTTCACGGTTTCGCCAAAACCAGTCGTAGCCCTCCGTCATTTCATTTGGGTATTCAGTAGTATTCAAGCTATGCAGTTTTGGCCAACGTCATGGCATAGTGTTTGGTAGCTGCTGGATATTCATTTGTTGCATAGATAGATGAGTTGGTTTGGGACAGTCGTATTATCATTTGGCCAACGTCAGGGATATATACGGATGGGTTCAAATTAACAAGATAATGATGGGTAGAACTTGACATGTGACTTATGACATTTTGACCAACGCCAAGGTCATAAGAGCATGGGGTAAAAACTTATATCGGGAATTTCTAAAGAAACTGAAATTTGCAAAGAGATGCATACCATTTTTGAGTTTGATGAATGTTGGTAGCATTCCTACAACATTATCAGACGATGATATTTGGATCCCGATCCTACTGTGAGTATATGATACTTATCAGGATATTCGTCACTTAACGATCAATGCTATAAACCTAGTAGGTGTCCAGAAAAGTGTCAGCGGGGTTACGCCCCCAGAGAAAAGAGGTTATTTAATTAAGGAACTTCGCGAAAGCGTTGGAAAACCTCCCTCGAAGTATCGACACCGGCCTGGCTGAACGGTTAAGCAAGTATTGTACGGTGAGAATAGTCTTGGCTAATTCTTCTTTTATGGTTTGAGGAAGGATTCGAGAAACAGTGGGAGCCATCCAGTTTAGATAAACTAAAAACCATTCTAAACTTGCAAGAGCATCATGCTAAAGAGTTTTCTTCTCTCTCTCCTAATTGCAGCGACCCTGAAAATGACTGGACTTAAGTTACTTTTAGAGAAAAATATACTGACGGGGCCAAACTATAAAGATTGGCTGCGGAATGTCAAGATGGCTTTGACCTATGACAAACTGGGGTACGTCCTCACCGCTACAGCACCTGCTGTCCTTGGTCCCAAATCCAGCAATGCGGATAAGGAAATCCGCAAAACCTGGGATTTAGATTGCGCGAGAGCCAAGTGCATCGTGCTTGCCTCGATGAACAATGAACATCAGAGGAGGCACGAGGATATGTCCCTAGATGGCATATTTCTCCATACAAAGGAACTTTATGGAGAGCAATCTCGTATAGCAAGATACGAGACCTCTAAGAAATTGTTTCGAGCGAGGTTGGCTGTCGGGTCATCGGTAGGTGAACATGTCCTACAGATGATAGGCTATATTGAAGAGCTCGCGGACCTTGGGACGACTTTGGATAATGAGCTCTATACAGACCTTGTTCTCCAGTCCCTTCCTCCCACCTACGCCCAGTTTATCCTCAACTTCAATCTTCAAGGAAAAGAAGTTGAACTTGCGGAACTCCTGAACATGTTAAGGAGTGCAGAGGGCACCTTGCAGAAGGCAAGGGAAACACCCGCTATGTTTGTTGGCGGTTCATCTTCTTCCGGGTCCAAGGCTAGGGCCAAAGGAAGGAAGAAGAAGGCCGCACCCAGACCTAGAGGAGGTGTTAGTAAGGTGGGAAAGAAGGGAAAGAAAAAGTTTACAGCACCGGTAGTTGGCCTGGATGAGTGCTTCCATTGTCACAGGAAAGGGCACTGGAAGAAGGATTGCAAGGCGTGGAACGCCAAGAACCAGGAACCGAAGCAAGTTGTGGCTTCGACTTCAGGTGTGTTTGTAATTGAGAATTGTCTGTCGATCAACTCTACTTCCTGGGTATTGGATACCGGATCAGGATCTCATATTTGCAATTCTTTGCAGGCACTGAGAAACCGTAGAGTGCTGAAGGAAGGTGATATGATCCTCAGGGTTGCTAACGGAGCTAGCGTGGGAGCTGCGTCCGTCGGGGATTATCACCTAGGATTGACGAGTGGACACATTTTGGTTTTACATAACTGTTATTTTGTACCCAGCTTAACGTGTAATATCATATCTGTTTCCTTGTTATCAAATAAAGGTTATGATTTCACGTTTGTAAGAGATGTTGTCAACATCCACCTTAATCATGGTTTGATTGGGTCCGGTACTCTAAATAACGGCATATATGTGTTAAACCAACTCCAAATTTTCAATGTCCAGAACACACTAAAAAGAAAGTCTCCAGATTTAAATAAAGCTTTCTTATGGCATTGTAGACTGGGTCACATCAATGAGAGAAGGTTGACTAAGTTGCATAGAGAAGGATATTTGGACACGTTCGAATATCAAACTTATGACACTTGTCAATCTTGTCTCAAAGGAAAGATGACAAAGACTCCATTTACTGGACAAGGAGTAAGTGCGAGCGAGCTCTTAGGACTCATACACAGTGATGTATGTGGTCCAATGTCTACACATGCGAGGGGTGGTTATTCCTACTTCATTACTTTTACAGATGATTTCTCTAGGTATGGATATGTTTTCTTAATGAAGCATAAATCAGAGGCCTTTGAGAAATTCCTGGAATTCAAGAGTGAAGCGGAAAACCAAACAGGCAAAAGTATTAAGACACTGAGATCTGATCGAGGTGGAGAATACTTAAGTGCCGAGTTCCTAGGTTACCTAAAAGAGAAAGGAATTCTCTCTCAGCTTACTCCTCCATACACTCCACAGCACAACGGTGTATCGGAGAGACGGAATCGAACCGTATTAGATATGGTACGATCCATGATGAGTAATACTGAGTTACCGCGATCTTTCTGGGGATATGCGCTAGAATCAGCGGCATATATTTTGAACAGAGTTCCAACCAAAACTGTGCCTACCACACCATATCAGATGTGGAGTGGGAAGAAACCCTATCTTCAGTATGTAAGGATTTGGGGATGTCCAGCTTTTGTAAAAAAGCAGCATGTGGACAAGCTCGAGGCACGATCAGTACTGTGTAAGCTTGTAGGATATCCAAAGAACTCCAAGGGATATTGCTTCTATTACGCAGAGGAACAAAAGGTTTTTGTTTCTCGTAATGCCCATTTTTTAGAACAACAAGTTTTAGAAAAGGATACAAATGGGAGCGAAATAGAACTGGAAGAAATTACAGAACCACAAGCTGCTACTGAAAGTTTGGTAGAACCAGAGGTTCAAGAAGAACAGAGCATTCCCGCACCCCTCCGCAGGAGTAGTAGGCCGTCTCATCCGCCTGAGAGATACTACGGTTTTCTCATAGACGGGGATAGAGAGGATTGCATCATAGATGATGATGAACCTACTGACTTCCAGCAGGCCATCCAGAGCGGCGACTCGGTACAATGGCTAGATGCAATGCGGACCGAGATGGAGTCCATGTACACCAACAAAGTATGGACTTTGGACTTTGCTCCAGATGGGGTAAAACCCATAGGATGCAAATGGATCTTCAAGAAAAAGATTGGTGTAGATGGACAGGTGGAAACCTATAAGGCTAGACTTGTTGCAAAGGGTTTTCGTCAAAGACCTGGTTTGGACTATGACGAAACCTTTTCTCCAGTGGCTATGCTCAAATCCATTCGGGTCCTTCTTGCTATTGCTGCCTTCCATGATTATGAAATCTGGCAGATGGACGTAAAGACGGCTTTTCTGAATGGAAATTTAGAAGAGAGAGTCTATATGGATCAGCCAGAGGGTTTCAATCAGAGTGGGAGCAGCGGGAAAGTATGCAAGCTGCTTAAGTCTATTTATGGACTAAAGCAGGCATCGCGGAGTTGGAACATCTGTTTTGATGAGACAGTCAAAGAATATGACTTTATCAAAAATCCAGATGAACCGTGCATATATAGTAAAGTTGTGGCCAGAAATGTCGTATTCCTCGTCTTGTACGTGGATGACATTCTATTGATAGGAAATGACATTCCTATGCTACAATCTGTCAAAGGATTCTTGTCACACAGGTTCTCCATGAAAGACCTGGGTGATGCCTCTTACATTCTGGGGATCCGGATCTATCGTGATAGATCCAAGAGGATGTTGGGACTTTCGCAGTCCAGGTATATCAACACTGTACTGAAAAGATTCAGTATGGAAGATTCAAAGCGCGGTAATCTACCGGCTTGTCACGGAATCACCCTCTCCAAAGAGATGTCTCCCAAGACTGATTTGGAAAGGGAACGCATGTCTATTATACCCTACGCTTCTGCGGTAGGCTCTATAATGTATGCGATGTTGTGTACCAGACCAGATGTAGCTTACGCACTAAGCGTGGTAAGCCGGTATCAGTCAGACCCAGGGGAGAAACACTGGATAGCAGTAAAGAACATTCTCAAGTACCTGAGGAGGACTAAAGAGATGTTCTTGGTTTACGGCGGAAAAGACCTCAGGTTGGAGGCCTTTACTGATTCCGGCTTCCAGAGTGATAAGGACGATTCCAAGTCCATGTCGGGTTATGTCTTTACCCTCAATGGAGGGGCGGTGTGCTGGAAGAGCTCCAAGCAGGACACCGTTGCTGACTCGACGATGGAAGCGGAGTATATAGCTGCTTGCGATGCCGCAAAAGAAGCAGTCTGGATGAAGAAGTTCCTAACAGAACTTCAGGTGGTTCCTACCATAGTTGATCCAATACCTCTGTATTGCGACAACAACGGAGCTATAGCTTTAGCGAAGGAACCAAGGTCCCATCAGAAGTCCAGACACATCTTGAGGCGGTATCACCTGATCAGGGAGATCATTGATCGTCAGGAGATCGAGGTTCGGAGAGTTGCTTCAGAAGAGAACATTGCTGATCCATTCACAAAGGCCCTTCCTCAGATTCAGTTCGAGAGGCTGCTCGAGATCATTGGTCTACGATATGCCAGTTTATGGCCCTAGTGCAAGTGGGAGATTGTTAGTGTTTATGCCCTAGAAGGCCATTACTGTATCATACTAGCTTGTATATTACTTAATGGAAGCTTGGGATATTCACATGTATATAACAGTCTTGCTAAACATGGTAGTATGCTACTTGGTTTTTCTATCTTAATATGTGAGTGTACGTATTGATAGAGCTCTTAGGATCTTGCTTGTCTACCACCGTTGTGATGGCAGTCACACTAGTGGGGGCTGGGTAGTCTACAAGCACATCCTTATTCAGGTCCCTGGTCGTTGGATTATCGAGACAGAGCATCGATACTCCGGAGTAGACTAGTGTGTACGCTTCTCATCCCAGTTGGGGAGATGGTCTGTCCCACAGCCGTCAGTACGTCGTACTGGAGATAGTATGCAGGTGCTCGTTAGCTTACGGGTACACCGGACAGGACTCACAGGGAACTGTTGGTTGGTTTGATACCAGTCATCAGTAAACAGTTCCCAGGTGACATGAGTACAGCGTAGTCCGCAGACTTGACACTGCTACTTCGCCTCGAGTGTGTCTCACTGTTCTTAGATTGCTACCCTACCACGGCTCAAAGGAGTCGTGCAAACAGGTAGCAGTTGGGTGCAGTCCCGAGCACTTGGAGGCAGTGGCGGTTAGACAGGATTCGTCCCTCCCGGTATTGGGAGTAGATATCGTGCTGTGTCAGAGAGCCATTACGCAAAGTCCCTGGCCAGGGCAAGCGAGATTTGCTGGTAGGTTCCAGTAGTTTCTCAGGGTGTAATGGGCTTCACTCCGACATGACTTATACCGCTATTAGGGGACTGACGCTTGCCGCCCCCTAGGCCCGATATGCGATAGTCATGGACGAACGGACCGGACTGTATGGAGATTGTCACATCAGACTCAGTAGGAGTTCGGATGGGTTTACTCATCGGCCTTCTTATCGACAACTACCTGGGGACCGTTACGTACAGCTAGTGCCGCTTGCGGTCTGTGGTTAAACCCACTTCCAGCGTAGTAGTCGAGTCTCTAGAGTCCCACACAGAGAGTTTCCTACTCCAGGCGAAACGATATAGAGGTTGCATGGTTTTGCGACAAAGGGTTCGGACGCATACGTGCGTTTACGCGCGTATGACTTTCGGACAGTATTTACCAGTCGGCTTTGGTTTAAGCCAGTTACTGGTATCCGGTTATTGGATTTTTACAGTCTAAAGTTTTTCCGTATTTTTGCGGATTGGAGGGGCGTTCTCGTAATTGTACGAGAAGCTTCTAGAAGATGTGACTAAGGAGGTTTCTTTTGGATAAGAAAGTGAGTCATGGTGGTGATTCATTCATTTCATTAATGCACATTTATTGCTTAATGACTCATGCTAATGAATCACCACTAGATATTTTATGAAGCATGCTTATTCATTTCTTTTATTCATTATTGATAAATAAGAATGCTTCATAATATTATGATACACTCTCTTTCTTCTCTCATTATCTTATCTCACATTCTCTCTCCTCAAGCTCTCATCTCCAAACCCTAATCCTTAATCCTCATGTGTTGAGATCAAAGGATTAGTTAGACTAAACAATCCATAACCATTACTCTACATCATCCTTTCATCTTTGATTAGCAATCAAAGTTGATTAGTTACCTCAAGTTAGAGGTTTAGCTTGGAGTTCGCTCTCGGGTGGATCGTCTACTACCTAGAGAAGGTCGAGGAGAACAAAGGAGGACGTAAAGACGAAGGACCGGTTTCATTAGGTATAATCCCTAATCACTTGTGAAAAGAAACTCATTGAATACGGTTATTTAAAGTTTAGCTTCGATTCAAGCGGTTAGTCGATGTTCGTTGTTTAAACTTGATAAGTTTTGAAAATTCCGCCTCCCCACAAGTACTGGGGTGTACTACATCGACTTACAAAATGGCAGTACGACTGTCCCAAACCAACGCATCTATCTATGCTGCATATTAATACCCAACAGCTACCAAACACTGTGCCTTGACTTTGGCCAACATACACAGCTTGAATACTATTGACTATCCATATGAAACGACGGAGGGCTACGAATGGTTTCTGGCAAAAACCTTTAACGTAATGAACTTGATATCGTTGAAGGAACTGATAGCTTTAAAAAATATAGTGACGAAAACCTTGGCTAAAGAGGTCACTCCCGGTGAAGGGATCTCGGCTCTTTCCTCGTAGAATGAGGTGCAGGATAGTCCATCTGAATACCACGATGCAAAGCAAAAGTAATCGGCTATAGTGAAGTTATTGCCCAGACGCAAACTTCTGTCCAAGGGGTCACTCCCGGTGAAGGGATCTCGGCCCTTGCCTCGTCGACTAAGGAGCAGGATATTCCAACTGAATACCACGATGCAAAACAAAAGAGAACGCCCTTGCAATAACAGCTTTTTGAAAAAGTGTTCCAACAACATCAGAATAGGTTTGTTTATCTTGCATTGATCCGAATCAACGCAGTCCCATCAATTGATCACACCAATAAAGAACGAAAATATACTGACGTACGTATATGCCATCCGCATTCGCCACTGGGTCCCGTCATCACCCGTTAGGTTAGCTAACTAACGACAGAGCGGGGACTGGACTAGCGCGGATGAAAAACATATACAACATCTACTAGTATATATATAATATATAATTTTCGCTCAAAGCGTGATAAAAATGCAGCAACACAGAAATGTATAGCAACACAGATCAATACAGATATCTGGGATCCCCGGGTTTCACAGAGCCGCTGCTGAAACCCGACGTTCCCCTGGTCATGTGGATAGCCTGCGCAATGAAATCCTAGACCCCTACGGGCGCGGCAAGTTACCCGCCAAAACCTGAAGCGAGGCAGCCCCCTTCAGCAACGTGAATGGACCATCCATCACTTCACAGAATCCGGTAACTTGGGCACCCCTCCTGGGTCAACCTATACCCCCTACGAGTGCGGCGAATAGCCCGCCAATTCTAGAGTGAAGCCCCCTCCGTCTCAAAGCCATGAGATGCGGGCTCGTTGCCCTCTAGAACCCGGCTATCCGTGCACCCCTCCGCGGGGCAATCCTAGTACAGAAAGTAAAATATACATAAAACGGGTACATCGACCGCAACCTGGTCGTGCCCCAAAATAATAATACAGACAGGCAGTGACGGCAGTCCACATGTCGGACGCTCACCCCGCAATATCAAATGTACATATTAAACAGAACTGTACTAATACTGCAACCAGGCTATCCCCCATGACCGATCCGCAATAACACAGCACAATCACAGAACATCAACGTGAATGTCACGTTCGCAAATCCGTCTAACCGGACTATAGCAGTCAGACTGGATTTACCGATCGAGTGACATTCATGGTCGCAGATATAATGTAAATACTGTGAACTAGCATGTTTAAAATGTCCGATCAAACAAATTTTATCAAGTGGGCCCCAAGAAGTACTGTAGCACTCATAGAAAATCTGGGCCCAAAAATAATATCCTAAAACCCCTATTTCTTATTCAAAAGCTTACTGTGAAAATATGGTGCAACGATTCCTCTTACCCACCGCGGAACCGCGGCCAAACCAGGGGTTTGGCCGCGTTTCCGCTATCGTAGTAAGGAATCATTGAGCCGTATTTTCCGAGAATTCTTAGAATTTCTTGCACGTCTTTCTGCAATGACCTGAAAAATTTTTAGAGCTGGAAAAATTTCAACAGAGAACACATGCACTAGAAATACGGTTTTTGCGATTTTTGTTCGATCGGGTTTTAAACATACTAAAGCAAGCTAGGTAGGTTAACGGCGTGGCTCTGATACCAATGTAAGCCCGCGGGGGCGCCCCAGCCGTCAATCCGATGCCGGAAACGCGGAAATAAAAACTTTGCAAAAACTTGCAACCGGCACCACCGCGCACTTTTCACCCGGATCGGGCCATTAACCTAGCTAACTAGCAAATAAGAAAAGAGTAGAAAAGTTATACCAAGCGATCCTTGTCCTTCGGTCTTCATCTCCACTCCGATCTCCCGCGGATACTTCGTCCGTCACCTCCTCGTCGAAACGGGCACCACATCGCCAAAGTCTTTTACGGGCTCCCACCTCTTTACCGAGGCAACTCAGGCGCGAAGTTGGCTAGCCGACGCGTCCAAGGGATGCTGTAGAATAGTGTAGTATCCATGTCTCTTTGGGGTTTATGAGGTTGCCATTTATGGAGGAATTTGTGCACAAGAATTTTCATGGATGCTTGATGAAAAATGGAGCATCCAATGAAATGAGCTCGGCCAACCATTTTGGTGCTCACTGGAAATCTTTTTGGGTGAAGTGTATAAATTATATACCAAGCCTAAAAGAAATATTCCCTCACAAAGCAACAGCACACTCTCACAAAGGGGGGGACCCACGAAATTCATGAAGGAAATTTTCCCACCAAAAATTAAACCTCTCTCTCCACTCATTAACAGTGGCCGGCCCCCTTCACAAAAATGGTTGGGGTAAAATGAATAATCCATTTAAAATAAGAAATGTTTATGAAGATAATGATCAAAAGAATAGTCACCACATTTCTAATCCAAAGCCAAATCAATAACTTTCTCATTAATGCAAGAAAGGGACCAAAATAGAATCTAATCATGATGAAGCTATTTTACAAGAAAGCCCTCCACAAATAAGTTAATTGCAAACTTGCAATTAACCCCCTCCAACGAAAAGTCCGGCCGTGAAGGAACAAAGAAAAAACCGGCCGGAACGGAATGCAAACTGGCAACCTCAGAAAACTGATCCCGTAATAAATTACAGGAAAACCCCGCTACTGCAAATACATGCCCGCATTTGTATTCCCACTGAACACAAATGCAAAGAGACAAAACTACACTACCTAATACTAGGATCCGGCTTAAGCTAAAGCCGGCTAGTAAAAACCGTCCGATCACGATCCGTGCAATACCGCACGTATCTGATCGAACCCTGCCATATCTCTATACGGCCTCTACAGCGTTTCGCCCGAAACTTGAGTAACTGAGTGTGGTGGACTCTAAAGACTCGTCAATACCTTGGTTGTGGATTTAACCACTAGCAAGTCGGAGGTATAAGCCAATACGTAACGGGCTACCAGGTATTGACTAAAAGGGACGTCGATGAGCGAACTCATCCTGACACCCTACTGAGCCTGTCAGTGACAATATCCGTACAGTCCGGTCCGTTCGTCTATGAGCATCGCATGGCGGGCATAGGAGGTTGGTAAAAGTCAGACCCCCAAAAGCGGTACAAGTCGTGTCGGAGTGTAGCACAGAACACCCTGAGATACTACTGGAATACCTACCAGCAAATCTCCTGCCTTGGCCAAGGACTTTTCATGTTCTGGCTCTCCTCGACACAGCGCGACCTCACCCCCAATACCGGGAGAGACGAACCCCTGCAGATCCACTCACTGCCTCCATGTGGCTCGGGACAGTACCCAACAAAAACCTGTTTGCACGACTCCTTTGAGCCGTGGTAGGGTAGTAATCAAAGCACAGTGGGAACTCACACGAGACAAATGACGATCTCAGGTCGATGAACTAACCTGTACACATGTCACCAGGGAACTGCTATCTGACGTCTGGTATAAACCCAACTAGCAGGTTCCCGGCGAGTCTTGTCCGGTGTACTCATAACCCAATGAGCACCTGTATACATCTTAGGTGAACCAACAGACACCAGTGGCTTGTGAGACCGGCCACCGCCCCTCGTCGGGGTCTCGACTGTATACTCTAGTCTACTCTGGACTATCGATGCCCTGTCTCGAAACTCCCACGACTAGGGACCATTTAAGGATGTGCTTATAGACTACCAGCTCCCACGTATATGATCGCCCTCATACTGCCGGTAGTCAAGCAAGAATCCTAGGGGCTCTATCAATGTGCAATAGTGACCTGTAAGGTCACCTAAAGTAGTACACGATGATAAAGGTAAACCAGATAGCATACTATCATCTTGAGTAAGACTGTCCTACTGGGACAGGTCCTCCCCTCAATCATTGCAATCACGTGCCTGTGATCCAATAATTGACTCTGAGGGCACTATCTCCAACATCTAAGTCATACAAGATAATGGTAGATGGAGAGTACAGGATACAACGAATATACAATAAACAAGTTTGGATAACCGCAAAACCCACCTAAGCAAAACTGCACCCTGTGAGCTGAAGCGGTATCCGCTGCAAAAGATGATATGATAGAAGAATAGCTTGTCTCGATTACTCTGGGGAACAACCTGCAAACACTATGGCACAACGGGGGTGAGTTGCCAACTCGTGAATAGTAAATAACATATGCAGGTAATCGCAAGTATGCACGTACAGCGTGAATCTAACATGTGCAATTATTAGCAATAAAAAGTCATATGAATGCAATAATCATGAAAGGTACACTAGCAGGTATAACTAATACATGAACCAATGCATATAAATAAAGGTATGTAAATGCAACAGTCATGAAAGGTACTCTAACAGGTTCTATTAATACATGAAGCAGTGCATAAACAATAAATGTGGAGTATGAATGAAATATGTCATTTCCACGAAATCCTGACATCGTGGTAGGATCACAATCCATCAAGACAAATCCAAATGCCAATTCCTCAAATCATCGCCCAAATTGTCTCTCATATCATATAAGTCTCACAAATCCTGAATATACAATATCGAATAAATCTCAAATATCATGAATGTACAAATCAGCAATCTCATAAATATCCTGTATCCAATATCAAATGAATCACATATATCCCAAATCAAATTATCAAGTAAAAATCTAACATCCTAAATATATTTGCATGAATAAATATGATGATGTATATAATTTAAAGTCAATACACATATATTAGCGTCCCATTCCACTAATATTGGTGTAAGGGCATATATAACAGCGGCCTAAACCCCTGTTATATATACAAAGGAGTAAAAAGAAATATCATGAAACCAATGTGTCAAGCATCGACACAGAAATGCAGGTCTATCAGGTGCTGTCACCACGACTGGCACCCTGATAGGTACGTATCATACGCTATCCCGAAAGCTCGAGTGCCTAGCTCTGACCCTCGCCTCTCGACGTATCTATACGTACATGACTCCTGTTGGTATCCCCATGATAACCGCTGAGTCATTGGTAATGTCTCCGGATGGTATGGTTACCCTACTAACTCATCGTCTAGCTCCACGAAATTCTTGCCCCAGGTACCTCCGGACCCTACCATGTACCCGCACACGGACCCCTCCTTTCCACGCGTGGGGTATATATATATCAGAACCTATAAATCTCATGGTGGCTGCTGAAATATCAAATCAACGAAAACCGGGTTTTTCAAATAATGCATAATTTCATGAACTCCCATGGTCCCCAAATCCAGAAAACATCATGAAAAATCCATATCACAATGCGAAAATCCATGAATATAATATATGCAACATAAACGGAAATGTAAGCATATAAAGGAAAATCCGCTAATTAACTGCAACAAGTTAACATAAATATCATGCGGTTCCTAATTTTCTCCAATTCTAAAATAACATCAGGTAAAGGTAAACATGTAGCTATAACCAGATGTATGTGAAAACATAAAGGTATAGCAAGATATATGTATCTACCTATAAGTAATGATGTAGTATACCCCGTGGGTATAAGTGAAATAGGTGTGCAAGGTATACCTGTAGCTATGTCATAAAGTGTGCATGTATCTATCACTAATGGTACAATACTTTATAGGTATACAGGTAACTAGCATGTAAGTATGTCAGAGCATATGTGTAAGCATGTAGGTATACAGGTATGCTATAAGTCAACGCGTAAAGAAATATGAATCAAAGTCTCAATGTCCCTAACCAAGAAATATCATATCTATAAGTGGGTTGTGCGTGACATGGCAATTATTGACGGTGTGTGTAGCATACAATCAGTGCTCGTGCAACATGAATCATCAATAATATGTACAGTGTCCTAAGGATACTAGTCCAAGCACAACAATATCTAAGTAATAGGGTAAATGCGCAATTCTAAATATGACATAGAATATGCGACAGAAATAACATCTCTAGCCCAGACGCATAACGCCATGCGGGCAATTCCCCTGTAGATTTTAAATCTACACACCAACGCTCAAAGCTAGGTGAATCCTACCACCTGTTTTCCCTTTGTAGCAGTGTTCGTAGTCCCTGCCTGCGAACCTAAAATTTCACAAACACAACACATAAGCAAAACATCCTACAATGACGAAAAGACAACGAAACGCGATGAAAACGCCCGGAAAATTACACTGCGCGCTTAGCACATCTATCGCGCACGACATTAGCCAAAAACCCTAACTGGGGTCGCTAAACTACAAAACACCAAGTCTAGACCCCGATCGTCCCGATCGCGCAACACAACAGAAACAATTACGAGAAATAAAATAGATATAACCTCGCAACGACCAATCGAACCCACGTCGGAAAAACCCCGAAACCTAGTAAGCAACTGATCGCAATATTTCGCAGTAGAATCAAGCTAACACATTTCTAGCGATTACAAAAACCTTAAAATAGCTTAACTAAGCTATCAAAACCAATTCCATATTTTTAACACTTGCAAAATAAGATTTAGGAAAAACCTAGTAAGCAAAATATCATAATTAAACAAAGTATTCATTAACATTAATTAACATTTTCTACTAGGTTAAGCTTTTCCTAATCACAAATTAACACTTTAATTAATATTAAACACTTAATCAAGCTTTACCCTAACTATATTATCATAAAAATCAAGTCTTGAATTTCAAACATGAAATTAAAAGCTTAAATAAACAATTAGTATGCTAATTAGAGATTTAGAAACAACAAAAAGGATTAGGGTTAGGGTTTTATACCTCCACAAAAGATCAAAACAAAGAAACCAAACTCATCATCTTTTCCTTCAAAATGATGTTTTGAATGAAGATCCAAGCTAGCTTTGAGTTCAAGAATGAAGGAAAATGAATATATTTGAGTTTGTATGAATTAATTTGAATTTTTCATGATTTATTTGATGCAAAATGAGTTGAAAAGGGATGGAAATGATGGAGGGCAGCAAGGGGAAGGGAAGGGCCGGCCAAGGGATGAATGGGGGGGGGGGGGGAAATTTGGTGAAGTGTGTGGAATTTTCTAGCTAAAAACACTAATTAATGCTAATAAATGCAAATGCCACCTTTTCTTTTCTTTTTTAATTCAAAACCTTTTGCACAAAAAAATATCGAGATTTTTAGAAAAGAAGCTTCCAAAATAATTGTAGTGATGATTTCCAAGAATTTTCATTTAGAAGAAATTTCTCGATTTACGTGCATATTTTACCGGCTAAAATAATATTTTATTTGGGAAAAAATCTATCTGAACCAAATACCCCCAAAGTTTGTGCACAATCTTTATTTTAGATAAAATACGTGCCGGCAAGTTTCTACGGACGTTTGATCGAAATCGGGTTAAAACGGAAAATACCGACAATTTTACCCTAAAACGGAAAAATTCGCAAAACGATTTCTGAAAAGTTACAATCTTCCCCCCTTAAAGAAATTCGGTCCCCGAATTAAAATTCATCTACGCGTACCTTCAAGAAGATGAGTACAAAACACCCAAATCTCGCTCGCAGCTTGCCAAGTGATCACCTCACTATACAGCTACGCCAAAGAACCCTCAGAGACGGCAAAACCCTTGACCGAAGTTCCTCCACTTGCCGATCCACTATAACTAGCGGCTGCTGGTGAACGAAAGATCGCGTCCAAGCTAATTGGTCTGATGCCGAATCATGTGAAAAAGGTCATGAAGGTAATTGCGAAGTATCGACACAAGGAATACGGGGTGAATACTCAAAAATCTGGGCGGAAGTGCCAAATTATAGGCAACGGAACCAACTCGCTTGAGGAACTCAAAAGGACCTACAATCCCGGGATAAGCTTCCCAAAACTCAACACGTCATTCATCGGAAAATCCCGTAGGAATACATGATCTTCCACTGCGAACTCAAGTCTGCGACCACTACGGTCGGCATAAGACCTCTGTCTGCACTGGGCTACTCTCATCCTGACCTAAACCAACTGGATCATCTCCGAAGTCTCTAGACTAGCTGGGGTCCAAAAATCCTACTTACGCAGAATCAGAAAAACGGACTGGTGACCGACACAACCTAACAAACAAAACTTAAAGGTTGCCAATTGGAGTGCCTCCTGATAACAGCTATCAAAGGAGAATCCTAACAATGGCAAGTGACGATCCCAACTGCCGATAACAATTAATACGTACGCACAAGAATATCCTCCAGAGTCGGTATAGCCCGCTCTCACAAAACCATCATCCCGCGGATGGAAAAACGGAGCTAAAGCTCAACCAGTACACAAGGCTTCCTGAAGTTCCTGCCCAAAACGACAAGCGAATAGGGTGCCCTATTTGGATACGACCCATGAAGGAACTCCGTGCAACGCACAAACTTAACCAAGGACAACTGAGCAACCCGAGTATAACCGGACAACTAGCATTCGAATGGAGTCACACCTTGACTAAACCTGGGTAGACACCATAACGAAATTCGTGGATATCTGCTCCCACTCCCACTTCGGAACGGTTAAAGGTTGAAACTCTCCAGCCGGTCTCAAATGCTCAACCTTAACACACAATAAGACAGACACATCGAAACGAAATCCGAAACTTCATTCTTCATCCCTGCCCACCCGTAACTATCTCACAAGTCATGCTACAAATTGGTGGAACTTTAATGAACACTGAAAGTTGACTGATGTGCCTGCTCTAGGATTTCGCGTCTCTACCCAATAGTATCAGGTACGCAAACGCGTCCCCAAATGTAGCACATATGATTACAATTCAAGGACTCCGAATCATTACCCAGCCGAGTATGCTCAAGTATCTCTGATGAACGAGCATCGGCGGGCAATGCCTCGTGAAAGTAAGGAAAAGTGTGTAGGGGTTCTAGGTGTAAGTGCACGGCGGCGCCCCGGCCGTCAACCCGATGGCCAAACGCGGAAACGGTGGTAAACTTAAAATTTTGCGGACTTAGCAAACCGGCACCACCGCACACTAAACCCCGGATCGTGCCATTAAACTAGTCTAAGCTATCTAGAGAGGGGGTAGAGAAGTATACCATACGATCCAAGTCCTCCGGTCTTCATCTCCACTCCGATCTCCTCGCGGGATCTCCGTCCGTCTCCTCCTCGTCGGAAAGGGCACCACGAAGCCGGGTACTTTTACGGGCTCCCACCTCAATACCGAGGCAACTCGCGCATGAAGCCGGCTACTCGACATGCTCAAGATATACTGTAGGGAATGTAATGTAGAATGTATGTCTCACATTGGGGTTGGTTTCCATTGAAGATGATGGAGGAATCAAGACTAGAAAAATGGTGCTTGCATTTTTCTAGCATGGAAAGAAGATCAAGAATGAAACTCTCATGGTGAAGCTCTCATCTTTTTCTTTCTCTCTTTTCTTTTCTTCTTCTCTCTATTCTTTTCTTCAACCATTTCATCAAGTGAGAGCAAGAGGGTGGAGGAATGAATATGATAGCAAAAACATCAAGGGAGGTGAGTGTAGGAAAAGAAAAGAGGTGACCACATCCAAGAACATAATCATCACTAAATCTCAAATCAACCTCAAATCCATTTCAAATCTCATAAAGCAAAGATGCTAACCATTATGAAGGAAAAAAAAAAGATGCTATCATAATGCATGAAACCCCTCCACAAAAGTAATTTGCAAAACTGCAAATTACCCCCTCCATCGGAAAAGTCCGGCCGGGAAAGAACAAAGGAAAACCGGCCGGAACGGAATACAAACTGGCAACTCCAGAAAACTGGTCCCGTAATAAATTACAGGATAACCCTTATACTGTGCATACACACCCGCATTTGTATTCCGACCGGATACAAATGCAAAGAGACAAAATCTACACTGTACTATACTAGTACCGGCTTAAACCAAAGCCGGCTAGTAATATCCGTCCGATCCTGATGCGTGCAATACCGCACGTATCTGATCGAACGCTGCCATATAACTATACGGCCACTAGTACAAAACCGTCCGATCCTGATCCGTGCAATACCGCACGTATCTGATCGGACGCTGCCATATCTCCATACGGCCTCTACAGCGTTTCGCCCGAAAGCTTGAGTAACTGAAAGTGTGGTGGACTCTAAAGACTCGTCAATACTATGGCTGTGGATTTAACCACTAGCACGTCAGAGGTATAAGCTAATACGTGACGGGCCACCAGCTATTGACCAAAAGGGACGTCGATGAGGAAGCTCACCCCGACACCCAACTGAGCCTGTCAGTGACAATATCCGTACAGTCCGGTCCGTTCGTCTATGAGCATCGCATGGCGGGCCTAGGGGGTTGGTAAAAGTCAGACCCCTAAAAGCGGTACAAGTCGTGTCGGAGTGTAGCCCAGAACACCCTGAGATACTACTGGAATACCTACCAGTAAATCTCCTGCCTTGGCTAAGGTCTTTGTGTAATGGCTCTCCTAGACACAGCGCGACCTCACCCCCAATACCGGGAGAGACGAACCCCCGAAGATCCGCTCACTGCCTCCATGTGGCTCGGGACTGTACCCAACTACAACCTGTTTGCACGACTCCTTTGAGCCGTGGTAGGGTAGTAATCAAAGCACAGTGGGAACTCACACGAGACAAATGACGATCCCCAGGTCGATGAACTAACCTGTACACATGTCACCTAGGAACTGCTATCTGACGTCAGGTATAAGACCAACTAGCATGTTCCCGGCGAGTCCTGTCCGGTGTACTCATAACCCAATGAGCACCTGTATACATCTTAGGTGAACCAACTGACACCAATGGCTTGTGAGACCGGCCACCGCCCCTCGTCGGGGTCTCGACTGTATACACTAGTCTACTCTGGAGAATCGATGCCCTGTCTCGAAACTCCCACGACTAGGGACCTTTTAAGGATGTGCTTATAGACTCCAGCTCTCACTTATATGATCGCCCTCATACTGCTGGCAGTCAAGCAAGAATCCAAGGGGCTCTATCAACATGCAATAGCGACATGTCAGGTCACCTAAAGCAGTACACGATGATAAAGGTAAACCAGATAGCATACTATCATCTCGAGCAAGACTGTCCTACCGGGATAGGTCCTCCCTCAATCATTGCAATCACGTGCCTGTGATCCAATAATTGACTCTGAGGGCACTATCTCCAACAATCTCCCACTTGCACTCAAGGCTAATTATTGCGATGTCGCATACTCACAGCCCGTGTGATACCGAACACCCAACTCCCCTACTAGTCAGTTTCACAAAATCCGTTTGCGAAACTATTGCGTTCGAGGAATAGCCTCAGTGAGTGGATCCGCCCTGATGTTTCTTTCTATGTCTCTCTATATCTCAAATTCGCGGAGAAAGCCATCTCCCGAAATGAGCAATACCTGTCTTAGAATGTCTGGATGTCTGATGGGACTTAGCTCATAAATGAACTCCAAATCCAAACTTCTTAGATTGTATCGTCTACTGAACTTAATCAGTATCCTGCGCCATGCCACCCTCAGTATTGCCTTGGATCACCTGTCCAAAATACTGCCCCTCGTCAGAAGGAAAACTATAACTCTGACAACCTCCTTGTCGTCCAGGTCACCTTGGAAGCCTGGAATGATAACTGTTTCCCGAATGGGGCTTTCGTTATCATATCCCTAGAACAGCCACTTATGTTCTAAAACTGCCTCCGACTGTTTCTCCAGGATTGGATCAATATTAACTTATTGCATGTAGTGCAAGAACAACATCTGGTGTGGTACTTGACATCTCATGATTGACTCAATTGCCTGAGAAAGTGATCTGCCAATCATGCATATCCCTCTCCCCTTTAGTCTGTAAGACACCTTTAGAGAGGGTGACTCCATTACCTGCAGGTACACCACCATGCCAGGAGTCGTCCATTCTAAATACTCATAGAATGCTGTCAAGGTACCCAGATTAGGAAACCACCCAAATCTAGATCTATAACCATAGATCTAGTAACCAGAATGTCTGATATATATCCAAGTCCTGTGTGGAGAAACCACTGTGTGACGACCAAAGTATAACCGATCGTAGTAAAGGAATATCACTTCCTACTACTTTCTTAACAGATCCATCCCCTATTCTGATGACGTCAAACCTATGACTGTCACATCAGAAATAGATGATCTATCTCCGCTACATCTGCTTTTAGTCTATAAATAGACATAAGCCTGATGTCCACCAATGCTTCCGCTGCTCCCACTGACTACGACAACCCTCTGGCAGAGTCATATACACGTGCACTTCCAAAGCAAGTTTAGAACGACGCTATACTCATCCTCCTGCCGGGTCTCGCAGCCTGGAACAACAACAATGGAAAGTGTGGGTAAACAAGAACTTCCCTGTCACCGTCCTTGAGGCTACCGGAGTACCTCTCGGGTGCCTGAAGTTACCCACCTTATCTGCGGAGTGGCCAATGGAATGTCAAATCAGATTGAATCTTTAGGTTCCTTATCAAATCTTCAGCAATCGTTTGCGGTTCTGGAATCACTTCCAGTTCTACCATACTCCCACTACTGTTTTTGAAAAAATCCATTTTTAATAAAACTGTGGCGAGTCAAGATGGTAGAAAATCAACCCTCGTCATAGCCTGGGTCAACCCACAAACAGCCATTACAGAAACGTGCCTTGAGTTATCCAGAGTCTGGTTTTAATCATAAGCCGGACAACTCCCCGTACCTTAACAACGTTAAGATATGAACTGTTCTACATCCAATATAGAACCAGAGGCACTGATTTAATTGAACCAGATTCAAATCATGCAGCTATCTCCAGTGCATGTCAACTAAATGGAAGGAGGCCGATCAGCGTTACTCAACTTAGGAATGCTTCCAATTATGAGTAACCTGAAAGAGAAGCAATTTCTCTTTATCATTACTATCAACTGAATACCATACACAAGTATCTACATCTTCGATCACTTTGAAGAATCCCGATACTTGCTACACCTGGTTCTCTACTCTATTCAAATACCTATAACTCCTCAAAACTTAGACCCTGTGTTTCTACGAAACACATGTCTAAGAACTAGAGAAGTCAAAAGTAAACAGAATATAGTACGAGGACCAACCCCTCTGTCCTGATGGACCCTGGACAACATACAATACTCTGTATAAGTCCGCTGAGTCTAACAACTCTTTCACTGTGTGTCGTAGGTTGAAAACTGTACTTATGGTTAAGAAGAATTACACCGTTGTTTAATGCTCCTTACCTAACCATCCACTGATATAGGTAAATGTCATCGACATAATATCAAAAGGTATATCTCACTCTATGAAAATAGACGTACAGATATATCAATTTGAAATTGGTGCACAACAGCGGATATTCAAAACCAAATATTTGCCAACCGGCAAACAACCCAGATGATCTCCTCAAATATCACCGATTACAACGAATCCCGATATAATGAGGATGATCACCCAATTCCCAATAACTTATTCCCACTCACCATCTGTAAAAACCATACAGATGTGAGAATCAAACCTGGTAAATACATACCCTGGAGTAAGTATCTAATCGGGAAATCAGTTTTCTTTTAACATTACACAGTGAGACTGAAACATTGAAATGTTTCGATGGGGTATCCCGGTATTCCTAGTAATGCCTCTTCCATTATCCAGATTCACAACTATAACCGTATAATTCTTTGCCACCTCTCCAAATCCCTTCATATGTCTTTAGTCATTACCTTCTGTACACCCCTTTAGGCCAAATGGTTTTCTTCCTTCCCTACCGTTCGGCACCAGCCTATGGTTTGGAAGAAGACTATCCAAAAAGCATAAAGGGTGTACTGTCCTATTCCTAGGAGCACTCGCATCGCGAGAGAAGGTGAAGATAAAAGACACCTGAATGTACTTTATTCCTATTTCTCCTGAACCAGGATCCATCCCCGAACTGGAACGAGTTCCTTTCGAGTTCGTATATAACCATACGATGGATTATCCAATAAAATGGGATCTTCGTAGTGATACGGAGTGTCCTGGAGAAATACAAAGGTGATTTAGAATTGGCGAAAAAATACTTGGTTTGGTCGTGAATAGCAGTCGCAATTTACTTTGCCCTCTTACTAATCCCTTGCTTTGTCTGAACTTAATACCTTCTGTACACCGTTTAGGCTAACTGGTTTTCTTCATTCCCTACTGGTCGGCACCAGCCTATAGTTTGGAAGAAGACTATCCAATTTGCGTAATAGGTGTACTACTCCTAAGCCAAGGAGTACTCGCAACCTGAGAGAGGGTGAAAAGAAAAGACAACTGAATAATCCTATCCGTTTTCTCCAGAACCGGAAACCATCCTCGAATTCCTTCGAGTTCGTATCTAACCATACGATGGTTTTGTCCAATGGAAGTGGACGTTCGCAGTAATACGGGGTGTCCTGGAGAAAAGGGTAAAAGTAGGAGTGGCAATGAGGTCTGCAACTCTGACAATCCAAAAGCCAGTGTTAAGTAGGTTCGGTCAACTTGGTCACTGAGTCATAGTCTTAGGGTCGGGTCAATGGTCACTACCAGAGAGAGAGAGAAAAGAAACACTCAGCGTGCACTCTATCCTAGATCAGAATGGTTATCACTTCTTCTAATCAGGAAACCTCCCACTGTACCTCAAATTCTCCTCCAAACCTGAAAGAAGAATTAGTCGGGATCACCCGAGGAGTAAACCAACTCATCAGTGGGAATCGGGATCCAACTCTCATCGCATGATAACGTGACGGAATCCGCTCACGGTATCACACTCCAGAAGGTATGCGCATATCTGGCAAGTTTCAGTTCTTTTGAAACTCCCGATGTGATTTCTGCCCTATGCTCTTATGACCTTGACTTTGGCCAACAAATCATAAGTCACATGTCAAGTTCTACCCGTCATTCTCCAGGTTGATTCGAATCCACCCGCACAAGCCCTTGACTTTGGCCAACAAGGCTATACGACTGTTCCAAACCAACGCATCTATCTATGCTGCATATGAATAACCAACAGCTACCAAACACTGTGCCTTGACTTTGGCCAACAAACACAGCTTGAATACTATTGACTACCCATATGAAACGACGGAGGGCTACGAATGGTTTTTGGCGAAAACCTTTAACGTAATGAACTTGATATCGTTGAAGGAACGGATAGCTTTTAGAAAATATAGTGACGAAAACCTTTACTAAAGAGGTCACTCCCGGTGAAGGGATCTCGGCTCTTTCCCCGTAGAATGGGGTGCAGGATATTCTAACTGAATACCACGGTGCAAAGCAAAAGTAATCGGCTATAGTGAAGTTAATGCCCTGACGCAAACTTCTGTCCAAGGGGTCACTCCCGGTGAAGGGATCTCGGCCCTTGCCTCGTCGACTGAGGAGCAGGATATTCCAAATGAATACCACGATGCAAAACAGAAGTGAACGTCCTTGCAATAACAGCTTTTAGAAAAGTGTTCCAACAACATCAGATTAGGTTTGTTTAACTTGCATTGATCCGAATCAACGCAGTCCCATCAATTAATCACACCACAAAGAACGAAAATATACTGATGTACGTATATGCCATCCGCATTCGCCACTGGGTCCCGTCATTACCCGTTAGGTTAGCTAACTAACGACAGAGCGGGGACTGGACTAGCGCGGATGTAAAACATATACAACATCTACTAATATATATACCAATATATTATATTTCGCTCAAGGCGTGAAAAGAAATGCAACATCACAGAGAATGAACAGCATCACAGAAACAATACAGATATCTGGGATCCCCGGGTTTCACAGAGCCACTACTGAAACCCGACGTTCCCCTGGTCGTGTGGATAGCCTGTGCAATGAAATCCTAGACCCCTACGGGCGCGGCAAGTTACCCGCCAAAACCTGAAGCGAGGCAGCCCCCTTCAGCTCCGTGAATGGACCACCCAGCACTCCACGGAATCCGGCAACTTGGGCACCCCTCCTGGGTCAACCTGTACCCCCTACGAGTGCGGCGAATAGCCCGCCAATCCCAGAGTGAAGCCCCCTCCGTCTCAATGCCATGAGATGCGGGCTTGTTGCCTTCTAGAACCCGGCCATCCGTGCACCCCTCCGCGGGGTAATCCTAGTACAGAAAGTAAAATATACATACACCGGGTACATCGACCGCAACCAGGTCGTGCCCCAAAATAATAATACAAACAGGCAGTGACGGCAGTCCACATGTCGGACGCTCGCCCCGCAATAACAAATGTACATAATACACCAACACTGTACTAGCATTGCATCCAGGCTATCCCCCACGACTGATCCGCAACATCACAGCATAAACATAGAACATCAACGTGAAAGTCACGTTCGCAAATCCGTCTAACCGGGCTATAGCAGTTAGACCGGATTTACCGATCGAGTGACATTCACGGTCGCAGATATAATGTAAATACTGTGAAAAATGTGTTTAAAATTTTCCGATTGATCAAACTTAACAAGTGGGGCCCCAAACAAAACTGTAGCATTCACAGAAAACCTGGGCCCAATTTTAATATTCCAAAACCCACATTTATCACTCAGGAACACACTGCAAAAATTTCGGGGGGTGAACAGTTACATCCGCGGCGGAAGCGCGGCCAAAGCAGGGGTTTGGCCGCCCTTCCGCGGCGGTATGGTGAGTTCGTGGTACCAAATTTTTACAGTAACCTTAAAATTCCCTGCACATCACTCTGAGACAACCAGAAAAATTTTTGCACTTAAAAAAAATTCGACAGAAACTGATGTGCATGAAAAATGCGTTTTCGGGAATTTCGGTCGATCGGAACTGATAAACACATTACACAAAGCTAGACTATGTTAATGGCGAGGCTCTGATACCACTGTAAGTGCACGGCGGCGCCCCGGCCGTCAACCCGACGGCCAAACGCGGAAACGGTGGTAAACTTAAAATTTTGCGGACTTAGCAAACCGGCACCACCGCGTACTAAACCCCGGATCGTGCCATTAAACTAGTCTAAGCTATCTAGAGAGGGGGTAGAGAAGTATACCATACGATCCAAGTCCTCCGGTCTTCATCTCCACTCCGATCTCCTCGCGGGATCTCCGTCCGTCTCCTCCTCGTCGGAAAGGGCACCACGAAGCCGGGTACTTTTACGGGCTCCCACCTCAATACCGAGGCAACTCGCGCATGAAGCCGGCTACTCGACATGCTCAAGATATACTGTAGGGAATGTAATGTAGAATGTATGTCTCACATTGGGGTTGGTTGCCATTGAAGATGATGGAGGAATCAAGACTAGAAAAATGGTGCTTGCATTTTTCTAGCATGAAAAGAAGATCAAGAATGAAACTCTCATGGTGAAGCTCTCATCTTTTTCTTCTTCTTTCTTTTCTTTTCTTCTTCTCTCTTTTCTTTTCTTCAACCATTTCATCAAGTGAGAGCAAGAGGGTGGAGGAATGAATATGATAGCAAAAACATCAAGGGAGGTGAGTGTAGGAAAAGAAAAGAGGTGACCACATCCAAGAACATAATCATCACTAAATCTCAAATCAACCTCAAATCCATTTCAAATCTCATAAAGCAAAGATGCTAACCATTATGAAGGAAAAAGAAAAGATGCTATCATAATGCATGAAACCCCTCCACAAAAGTAATTTGCAAAACTGCAAATTACCCCCTCCATCGGAAAAGTCCGGCCGGGAAAGAACAAAGGAAAACCGGCCGGAACGGAATACAAACTGGCAACTCCAGAAAACTGGTCCCGTAATAAATTACAGGATAACCCTTATACTGTGCATACACACCCGCATTTGTATTCCGACCGGATACAAATGCAAAGAGACAAAATATACACTGTACTATACTAGTACCGGCTTAAACCAAAGCCGGCTAGTAATATCCGTCCGATCCTGATGCGTGCAATACCGCACGTATCTGATCGAACGCTGCCATATAACTATACGGCCACAAGTACAAAACCGTCCGATCCTGATCCGTGCAATACCGCACGTATCTGATCGGACGCTGCCATATCTCCATACGGCCTCTACAGCGTTTCGCCCGAAAGCTTGAGTAACTGAAAGTGTGGTGGACTCTAAAGACTCGTCAATACTATGGCTGTGGATTTAACCACTAGCACGTCAGAGGTATAAGCCAATACGTGACGGGCCACCAGCTATTGACCAAAAGGGACGTCGATGAGGAAGCTCACCCCGACACCCAACTGAGCCTGTCAGTGACAATATCCGTACAGTCCGGTCCGTTCGTCTATGAGCATCGCATGGCAGGCCTAGGGGGTTGGTAAAAGTCAGACCCCCAAAAGCGGTACAAGTCGTGTCGGAGTGTAGCCCAGAACACCCTGAGATACTACTGGAATAACTACCAGTAAATCTCCTGCCTTGGCCAAGGTCTTTGTGTAATGGCTCTCCTAGACACAGCGCGACCTCACCCCCAATACCGGGAGAGACGAACCCCCGAAGATCCGCTCACTGCCTCCATGTGGCTCGGGACTGTACCCAACTACAACCTGTTTGCACGACTCCTTTGAGCCGTGGTAGGGTAGTAATCAAAGCACAGTGGGAACTCACACGAGACAAATGACGATCCCCAGGTCGATGAACTAACCTGTACACATGTCACCTGGGAACTGCTATCTGACGTCAGGTATAAGACCAACTAGCATGTTCCCGGCGAGTCCTGTCCGGTGTACTCATAACCCAATGAGCACCTGTATACATCTTAGGTGAACCAACTGACACCAATGGCTTGTGAGACCGGCCACCGCCCCTCGTCGGGGTCTCGACTGTATACACTAGTCTACTCTGGAGAATCGATGCCCTGTCTCGAAACTCCCACGACTAGGGACCTTTTAAGGATGTGCTTATAGACTCCAGCTCTCACTTATATGATCGCCCTCATACTGCTGGCAGTCAAGCAAGAATCCAAGGGGCTCTATCAACATGCAATAGCGACATGTCAGGTCACCTAAAGCAGTACACGATGATAAAGGTAAACCAGATAGCATACTATCATCTCGAGCAAGACTGTCCTACCGGGATAGGTCCTCCCTCAATCATTGCAATCACGTGCCTGTGATCCAATAATTGACTCTGAGGGCACTATCTCCAACACTAGGCACGCTCACAAGGTTCTACGAGGCATCAACCATGCCCGATTAAAAAATTAGCCGTGCCGAACAACCCAAAGCCGGATCTTTAAACTAGGGTTTAGGCTAAAACAAGCATGTTAAACTCTTTAACACTAAGTGAGAGGGATTACAACCCTTGTAGATCCGGTCCTTCACTTCTTAAGCTCCGTGTTGAGGTCCCTCCGCTGCGATCATCGTGTTCTGGACTCTTGAGAGGCTTCACGAAGAGAATGATGCAACCTTTGCTTCCGATCTTCGATACAAAGATGATCTACCTTGAAGTTTCGTTAACACAAGCTAACACTCATAATATGAAGTGAACACCCTCATCTAAATGGCAAGGATAGATGAGGATGATGAAGTAGGATTTTTGCTTTCATTTGTTTTCTTATTCTCACTTATTTTTCATCACAAAATCAAAACAAGAAAGTTTTGCAAAAAGGGAAGAAGAAGAAGAATAGTGATCCATATCTTTTGTGATGAATAATGAAAGGATTAATATGATGAATAATGCAACCATGGTTGACTAAACCATTGTAGAGAATTAACCAAGGGCTAGGGTTTGAGTTGGGTTAAGTATGAGTTATAGATAAATATCAACACAAATCTCTTTATCATGACAAAAAGAAAACTTCTAGAATCTACTAGAAGTCTTAACCCTAATCCAAACCCTAATCATGTTTAAACTCCACTAAACATGTTGCATTAGTTAGCATATCATGTTGCAATATTATATATCACATATATAATATTTATCGTAACAAAATAAAATAATACAATTAACATATATGGCATATATATCAATGTATTACCCGAGTGAGAAAAAGAATCTTTTAGTGAGCTAATATTAGTTAATGTAATTTAATATATATATTATTATACATTAAATTATCGAATCAACACTTGATCCGACAATCCAGCTATATCGCATATAACCGACTAATATTTATCCGTACCGATTCATCGAATCAACACTTGATCCGATGAGCCGGCTGATATCAAATATCGCGAGAAAAGAATACGGTATCTCATATCGCATTATCCACGGTGCCGCACAAATCACATACGTGCTCCTACTCTGTTTTGCCTGATCCAAGAAACCTCTGTGTAGGACTCTAAAGAATCGTCAATACGCCGGCAGTAGGTGATGATCATATCAAACACCTACAAGCTGCAAGCGGTCAGCTAAACGTAACAGCTGTTGGAGATAGTACCCTCAGAGTCAATTATTGGATCACAGGCACGTGATTGCAATGATTGAGGGAGGACCTATCCCGGTAGGACAGTCTTACTCGAGATGATAGTATGCTATCTGGTTTATCTTTATCATCGTGTACTGCTTTAGGTGACCTGACATGTCGCTATTACACGTTGATAGAGCCCCTAGGATTCTTGCTTGACTACCAGCAGTATGATGGCGATCATATACGTGGGAGCTGGTAGTCTATAAGCACATCCTTAAAAGGTCCCTAGTCGTAGGAGTTTCGAGACAGGGCATCGATTCTCCAGAGTAGACTAGTGTATACAGTCGAGACCCCGACGAGGGGCGGTGGCCGGTCTCACAAGCCACTGGTGACAGTTGGTTCACCTAAGATGTATACAGGTGCTCATTGGGTTATGAGTACACCGGACAGGACTCGCCGGGAACATGCTAGTTGGTCTTATACCTGACGTCAGATAGCAGTTCCCTGGTGACATGTGTACAGGTTAGTTCATCGACCTGGGGATCGTCATTTGTCTCGTGTGAGTGCCCACTGTACTTTGATTACTACCCTACCACGGCTCAAAGGAGTCGTGCAAACAGGTTTTAGTTGGGTACAGTCCCGAGCCACATGGAGGCAGTGAGCGGATCTTCAGGGGTTCGTCTCTCCCGGTATTGGGGGTGAGGTCGCGCTGTGTCTAGAAGAGCCATTACGCAAAGCCCTCGGCCGAGGCAGGAGATTTACTGGTAGGTATTCCAGTAGTATCTCAGGGCGTTCTGGGCTACGCTCCGACACGACTTGTACCGCTTTTGGGGGTCTGACTTTTACCAACCCCCTAGGCCCGCCATGCGATACTCATAGACGAACGGACCGGACTGTACGGATATTGTCACTGACAGGCTCAGTAAGGGTGTCAGGATGAGTTCGCTCATCGACGTCCCTTTTGGTCAATAGCTGGTGGCCCGTCACGTATTGGCTTATACCTCTGACGTGCCAGTGGTTAAATCCACAGCCATAATATTGACGAGTCTTTAGAGTCCACCACACATTCAGTTACTCAAGTTTCGGGCGAAACGCTGTAGAGGCCGTATGGAGATATGGCAGGGTCCGATCAGATACGTGCGGTATTGCACGGATCAGGATCGGACGGTTAGTACTAGTGGCCGTATGGTTATATGGCAAGGTTCGATCAGATACGCGCGGTATTGCACGGATCAGGATCGAACGGATTTTACTAGCCGGCTTTGGCCTAAGCCGGTCCTAGTTTAGTACAGTGTAGATTTTGTCTCATTGAATTTGTATCCGGACGGAATACAGATGCGGGTGTGTATGCACAGTATCGGGGTTTTCCTGTAATTTATTACGGGACCGGTTTTCTGGAGTTGCCAGTTTGCATTCCGTTCCGGCCGGTTTTCCTTTGTTCTTTCCCGGCCGGACTTTTCTGATGGAGGGGGTAATTTGCAGTTTTGCAAATTACATTTGAGGAGGGGGTTTCTTGCATATGTATTAATTATGATAGCATTCTTTTATTCCTTTCTTTTCTATCATCATTTCTTGTAAAAGGTGATTAGGATTGATTTGGTTTTGATGTGAGATTGTGATGATAATGTTTGGCTATGGTCACCACTTGCTTTTACTACCATTACCTTCCTTCTATGGTTGTGGTTTTGTATTCCCTTCTCCACCATTCTCATTTGGGAGATGATAGAACTCACTTGAGAAAAAAGAGAAGAAGAGGTTTTCATTCTTGAGAGTTTTCATTCTTGATCTCATTTTCATGCTAGAAAAATGCAAGCACCATTTTTCTAATCTTGATTCCTCCATCAAGGCAACATAACCCCAAAGAGACAAATTATCTACACTACATTCTACAGCAAACCTTGGGCATGTCGACTTGCCGGCTTCATGCTCGAGTTGCCTCGGTTTTGAGGCGGGAGACCGTAAAAGACGCAGGCGATGTGGTGCCCCCTTCGGCGAGGAGGCGACGATATGGAGACAAGACTTTCCGCGGGAGATCGGGACGATGAAGAGAAGACCGGAGGACTCGGATCACTTGGTATACTTCTCTTCCCATCTCTTGTTAGCTAGCATTAGGTTAATGGTTAACGATCCGGATTTTCATTGTCCGCGGTAGCGCCAGTTTCCAAGTAAGAAAAATTTTTGATTCCGCATTTTGGCCTCGGATAGACGGCCGGGACGCTGCCGTGGCGCAACATGGTATCAGAGCCACGCCATTAACCTTGCCTAGCTTGTTCTAATGTGTTTTACCTATCCGATCGACCAAAATTCCAAAAACCGCGTTTTGCTTGCATCGGTTTTCTGTCGATTTTTTCCGGGCTCGAAATTTTTTTCAGGTGATTGCAGAATGATGTACAGGGAATCCTAAGAACACTGCAAAAATTTGGTAACCCAATTCTTCCGTACGACCGCGGAACCACGGCCTGAACCCCTCTTTGGCCGCGGTTCCGCCGCAGAAAGTTGGGGTCACTTTGCCATTTTTTTGCAGTGGGCTTTTGGGCTTCTGATAGGGGTTTTGGAATATTAAAATTGGGCCCAGAATTTCTGTGAGTGCTACAGTATTACTTGGGGGCCCACTTGTTAATTTTTGATCGATTGGATATTTTAAACACATTATTTCACAGTATTTACATTATATCTGCGACCGTGAATATCACTTGATCGGTAAATCCTGTCTAACTGCTATAGCCCGGTTAGACGGATTTGCGAACGTGATTTTCACGTTGTTGTTTTGTGTTTATGCTGTGATATTGCGGATCGGTCGTGGGGGATAGCCTGGATGCAATGCTAGTACTGTTGTGGTTGTATTATGTACATTTCATATTGCGGGGCGAGCGTCCGACATATGGACTGCCATCACTGCCTGTTTGTATTATTCTTTTGGGGCACGACCTGGTTGCGGTCGATGTACCCGGTGTATGTATATTTTACTTTCTGTACTAGGATTACCCCGCGGAGGGGTGCACGGATAGCCGGGTTCTGGAGGGCAACGGGCCCGCATCTCATGGCATTGAGACGGAGGGGGCTTCACTCTAGGATTGGCGGGCTATTCGCCGCACTCGTAGGGGGTACAGGTTGACCCAGGAGGGGTGCCCAAGTTACCGGATTCCGTGAAGTGCTGGGTGGTCCATTCACGGTGCTGAAGGGGGCTGCCTCGCTTCAGGTTTCGGCGGGTGACTTGCCGCGCCTGTAGGGGTCTAGGATTTCATTGCACAGGCTATCCACACGACCAGGGGAACGTCGGGTTTCAGCAGCGGCTCTGTGAAACCCGGGGATCCCAGATATCTGTATTGTTCTGTGATGCTGTACATTTCTGTGATGTTGCATTCTTATCATGCCTTGAGCGAATATAATATATTGGTATATATATTAGTAGATGTTGTATATATTTTGCATCCGCGCTAGTCCAGTCCCCGCTCTGTCGTTAGTTAAGTAACCTAACGGGTGATGACGGGACCCAGTGGCGAATGCGGATGGCATATACGTACATCAGTATATTTTCGTTCTTTGTGGTGTGACCATTTGATGGGACTGCGTTGATTCGGATCAATGCAAGATAAACAAACCTATTCTGATGTTGTTGGAACATTTTTCAAAAGCTGTTACTGCAAGGACGTTCACTTTTGTTTTGCATCGTGGTATTCATTTGGAATATCCTGCTCCTCAGTCGACGAGGCAAGGGCCGAGATCCCTTCACCGGGAGTGACCCCTTGGACAGAAGTTTGCGTCAGGGCATTAACTTCACTATAGCCGATTACTTTTTCTTTGCATCGTGGTATTCAGTTGGAATATCCTGCACCTCATTCTACGGGGAAAGAGCCGAGATCCCTTCACCGGGAGTGACCTCTTTAGCAAAGGTTTTCGTCACTATATTTTTATAAAAAGTTATCCTGTTCCTTCAACGATATCATGTTCATTACGTTAAAGGTTTTTCGCCAAAAACCATTCGTAGCCCTCCGTCATTTCTTATGGGAATCATTTAGTATTCGTGCTGCGTTTGATGACTCCGTCAAGGCGTAGTGTACGGTAGCTAAGTGGTGCTTGTTTGTTGCATAAATGGGATTGGTTAGGACAGTCGTGCGGCCTTGTTGACTCCGTCAAGGGCACGTACGGGTGGGTTTAATGCAATCCAGATAATGACGGGTTGAACTTGACTAGGACTCTTTGATTTGTTGACTCCGTCAAGGTCACTTGAGTCCTAGGGGTAAAAACACACATCGGGAGTTTCAAAAGAACTGAAACTTGCCAGGCATGTGCATACCTTCTGGAGTGTGGTGACTTGAGTGGATTCCGTCAAGTTATCATGCGATGATAGTTGGATCCCGATTCCCACTGATGAGTTAGTTTACTCCTCGGGTGACCCCGACTAATTCTTCTTTCAGGTTTGGAGGAGAATTTGAGGTACAGTGGGAGGTTTCCTGATTAGATAAAGTGATAACCATTCTGATCTAGGTTAGAGTGCACGCTGAGTGTTTCTTTTCTCTCTCTCTTTGGCAGTGACCATTGACCCGATCCTGGACTATGACTCAGTGACCAAGTTGACCGAATCTTCTTAACACTGGCTTTTGGATTGTCAGAGTTGCAAACCTCATTGCCACTCCTACTTTTACCCTTTTCTCCAGGACACCCCGTATTACTACGAACGTCCACTTCCATTGGACAAAACCATCGTATGGTTATATACGAACTCGAAGGACTTCGAGGATGGTTTCTGGTTCTGGAGAAAACGAATAGGATTATTCAGTTGTCTTTTCTTTTCACCTTCTCTCATTGTGAGTACTCCTTGGTTTAGGAGATAGTACACCTATTACGCAAATTGGATAGTCTTCTTCCAAACCTTAGGCTGGTGCCGACCGGTAGGGAATGAAGAAAACCAATTAGCATAACGATGGTGTACAGAAGGTATTAAGTTAAGACAAAGCAAGGGATTAGTAAGAGAGCAAAGTAAATTGCGACTGCTATTCACGACCAAACCAAGTATTTCTTCGCCAATCCTAAATCACCTTTGTATTTCTCCAGGACACTCCGTATCACTACGAAGATCCACAGTTTATTGGATACTCCATCGTATGGTTATATACGAACTCGAAAGGAACTTGTTCCAGTTCGGGGATGGACTCTGGTCCAGGAGAAATAGGAATAAGGTTTATTCGGTTGTCTTTTATCTTCACCTTCTCTCGCTTTGCGAGTGCTCCTAGGATTAGGACAGTATACCCTTTATGCTTATTGGATAGTCTCTTCCAAACCATAGGCTGGTGCCGAACGGTAGGGAAGGAAGAAAACCATTTGGCCTAAGGGGAGTGCAGAAGGTAATGACTAAAGACATATAAAGGGATTTAGAGAGGTGGCAAAGAATTACACGGTTATAGTTGTGAATCTGGATAATGGTAGAGGCATTACTAGGAATACCAGGATACCCCACCGAAGCATTTCAATGTTTCAATTTCACTGTGTACTGTTAAAAGAAAACTGATTTCCCGATTAGATACTTACTCCAGGGTATGTATTTACCAGGTATGATTCTCACATCTGTATGGTTTTACAGATGATGAGTGGGAGTAAGTTATTGGGAATAGGGTGATCATCCTCATTATATCGGGATTCGTTGTAATCGGTGATATTTGAAGAGATCATCTGGGCTGTTTGCCGGTCGGCAAATACTTGGTTTTGAATATCCGCTGTTGTGCACCAATTTCAAATTGATATATCTGTACGTCTATTTTCATAGAGTGAGATATACCTTTTGATATTATGTCGATGATATTTACCTATATCAGTGGATGGTTAGGTAAGGAGCATTAAACAGCGGTGTAATTCTTCTTAACCAAAAGTACAGTTTTCAACCTACGACACACAGTGAAAGAGTTGTTAGACTCAGCGGACTTATACAGAGTATTGTATGTTGTCCAGTGTCCATTAGGACAGAGGGGTTGGTCCTCATACTATATTCTGTTTACTTTTAACTTCTCTAGTTCTTAGGCATGTGTTTCGTGGAAACACAGAGTCTAAGCTTTGAGGAGTTATAGGTATTTGAATAGAGTAGAGAACCAGGTATAGCAAGTATCGGGATTCTTCAAAGTGATCGAAGATGTAGATACTTGTGTATGGTATTCAGTTGATAGTAATGATAAAGAGAAATTGCTTCTCTTTCAGGTTACTCATAATTGGAAGCATTCCTAAGTTGAGTAACGCTGATCGGCCTCCTTCCATTTAGTTGACATGCACCGGTGACAGTTGCATGATTTGAATCTGGTTCTATATTGGATATAGAACAGTTCATATCTTGACATTGTTAAGGTACGGGGAGTTGTCCGGCTTATGCTTAAAACCAGACTCTGGATAACTCAAGGCACGTTTCTGTAATGGCTGTTTGCGGGTTGACCCAGGCTATGACGAGGGTTGATTTTCTACCATCTGGCAGATCAATAGAAATGTTGTTCTAGACTCGCCACAGTTTTATTAAAAAATGGATTTTTTCAAAAACAGTAGTGGGAGTATGGTAGAACTGGAAGTGATTCCAGAACCGCGAACGATTACTGAAGATTTGATAAGGAACCTAAAGATTCAATCTGATTTGACATTCCATTGGCCACTCCGCAGATACGGTGGGTAACTTCAGGCAGCCGAGAGGTACTCCGGTAGCCTTAAGGACGGTGACAAGGAAGTTCTTGTTTACCCACACTTGCCATTGCTGTTGTTCCAGGCCGCGAGACCCGGCAGGAGGATGAGTATAGCGTCGTTCTGAACTAGCTTCAGAAGTGTACGTGTATATGACTCTGCCAGAGGGTTGTCGTAGTCAGTGGGAGCAGCGGAAGCATTGGTGGACAGGTGGCTTATGTCTATTTATAGACTAAAGCAGATATAGCGGAGATAGATCATCTATTTCTGACGTGACAGTCATAGGTTTGACTTCATCAGAATAGGGGATGGATCTGTTGAGAAGGTAGTAGGGTGTGATGTCATAGTATTTGGATGACATACACAAAGTAGGAAGTGATACTCCTATAGTACGTTCGGTTGTACTTTGGTTTTCACACAGTTGTTTCTCCACACAGGACTTGGATATTATATCAGACATTCTGGTTACTAGATCTATGGTTTTAGATCTAGATTTGGGTGGTTTCCCAATCTGGGTACCTTGACAGCATTCTATGAGTATTTAGAATGGATGACTCCTGGCACGGTAGTGCACCTGCAGTTGATGGAGTCACCCTCTCTAAAGGTGTCTTATAGACTAAAGGGGAGAGGGATACTCATGATTGGCAGATCACTTGCTTAGGCAATTGAGTCAATCATGAGATGTCAAGTACCACACCAGATGTTGTTCTTGCAGTAGATGCAATAAGTTGATATTAATCCAATCCTGGAGAAACAGTCGGAAGCAGTTTTAGAACATAAGTGGATGTTCTAGGGATATGATAACGGCAGCCTCTTTTAGGAGACGGTTATCATTCCAGGCTTCCAAGGTGACCTGGAAGACAAGGAGGTTGTCAGAGTTATAGTTTTCCCTCTGACGAGGGGCAGTATATTGGACATGTGGTCCAGATGGATACTGAGGGAAGGCATGGCGCAGGATACTGATTAAGTTCAGTTGACGATACAGTCTAAGAAGTTTGGATTTGGAGTTCATTTATGAGCTAGGTCCCATCACACATCCATACATTCTAAGACAGGTATTGCTCATTTCGGGAGATGGCTTTCTCCGCGAACTTGAGATATAGAGAGACATAGAAAGAAACATCACAGCGGATCCACTCACTGAGGCTATTCCTCGAACGCAATAGTTTCGTAAACGAGCTTTGTGAGACTGACTAATAGAGGAGTTGGGTGTTCGGTATCACACGGGCTGTGAGTATGCGGCATCGCAATAATTAGCCTTGAGTGCAAGTGGGAGATTGTTGGAGATAGTGCCCTCAGAGTCAATTATTGGATCACAGGCACGTGATTGCAATGATTGAGGGAGGACCTATCCCGGTAGGACAGTCTTACTCGAGATGATAGTATGCTATCTGGTTTATCTTTATCATCGTGTACTGCTTTAGGTGACCTGACATGTCGCTATTACACGTTGATAGAGCCCCTAGGATTCTTGCTTGACTACCAGCAGTATGATGGTGATCATATACGTGGGAGCTGGTAGTCTATAAGCACATCCTTAAAAGGTCCCTAGTCGTAGGAGTTTCGAGACAGGGCATCGATTCTCCAGAGTAGACTAGTGTATATAGTCAAGACCCCGACGAGGGGCGGTGGCCGGTCTCACAACCCACTGGTGTCAGTTGGTTCACCTAAGATGTATACAGGTGCTCATTGGGTTATGAGTACACCGGACAGGACTCGCCGGGAACATGCTAGTTGGTCTTATACCTGACGTCAGATAGCAGTTCCCTGGTGACATGTGTACAGGTTATTTCATCGACCTAGGGATCGTCATTTGTCTCGTGTGAGTTCCCACTGTACTTTGATTACTACCCTACCACGGCTCAAAGGAGTCGTGCAAACAGGTTTTAGTTGGGTACAGTCCCGAGCCACATGGAGGCAGTGAGCGGATCTTCAGGGGTTCGTCTCTCCCGGTATTGGGGGTGAGGTCGCGCTGTGTCTAGGAGAGCCATTACGCAAAGCCCTCGGCCGAGGCAGGAGATTTACTGGTTGGTATTCCAGTAGTATCTCAGGGCGTTCTGGGCTATGCTCCGACACGACTTGTACCGCTTTTGGGGGTTTGACTTTTACCAACCCCCTAGGCCCGCCATGCGATACTCATAGACGAACGGACCGGACTGTACGGATATTGTCACTGACAGGCTCAGTAAGGGTGTCAGGATGAGTTCGCTCATCGACGTCCCTTTTGGTCAATAGCTGGTGGCCCGTCACGTATGGGCTTATACCTCTGACGTGCCAATGGTTAAATCCACTGCCAAAGTATTGACGAGTTTTTAGAGTCCACCACACATTCAGTTACTCAAGTTTCGGGCGAAACGCTGTAGAGGCCGTATGGAGATATGGCAGGGTCCGATCAGATACGTGCGGTATTGCACGGATCAGGATCGGACGGTTAGTACTAGTGGCCGTATGGTTATATGGCAAGGTTCGATCAGATACGCGTGGAATTGCACGGATCAGGATCGAACGGCTTTTACTAGCCGGCTTTGGCTTAAGCCGGTCCTAGTTTAGTACAGTTTAGATTTTGTCTCATTGCATTTGTATCCGGACGGAATAAAGATGCGGGTGTGTATGCACAGTATCGGGGTTTTCCTGTAATTTATTACGGGACCAGTTTTCTGGAGTTGCCAGTTTGCATTCCGTTCCGGCCGGTTTTCCTTTGTTCTTTCCCGGCCGGACTTTTCTGATGGAGGGGGTAATTTGCAGTTTTGCAAATTACATTTGAGGAGGGGGTTTCTTGCATATGTATTAATTATGATAGCATCCTTTTATTCCTTTCTTTTCTATCATCATTTCTTGTAAAAGGTGATTAGGATTGATTTGGTTTTGATGTGAGATTGTGATGATAATGTTTGGCTATGGTCACCACTTGCTTTTACTACCATTACCTTCCTTCTATGGTTGTGGTTTTGTATTCCCTCCTCCACCATTCTCATTTGGGAGATGATAGAATTCACTTGAGAAAAAATAGAAGAAGAGGTTTTCATTCTTGAGAGTTTTCATTATTGATCTCATTTTCATGCTAGAAAAATGCAAGCACCATTTTTCTAATCTTGATTCCTCCATCAAGGCAACATAACCCCAAAGAGACAAATTATCTACACTACATTCTACAGCAAACCATGGGCATGTCGACTTGCCGGCTTCATGCTCGAGTTGCCTCGGTATTGAGGCGGGAGCCCGTAAAAGACGCAGGCGATGTGGTGCCCCCTTCGGCGAGGAGGCGACGATATGGAGACAAGACTTTCCACGGGAGATCGGGACGATGAAGAGAAGACCGGCGGACTCGGATCACTTGGTATACTTCTCTTCCTATCTCTTGTTAGCTAGCATTAGGTTAATGGTTAACGACCCGGGTTTTCATTGTCCGCGGTAGCGGCAGTTTCCAAGTAAGGAAAATTTTTGATTCCGCATTTTGGCCTCGGATAGACGGCCGGGGCGCTGCCGTGGCGCAACAACAGCCACCCGGGTATTGAGCGCTCAGAAGATCAACAAGCAAGCCTGTACATTCTCCTGTGAATCCAAACAGTAACACTCCCGTACAGTCCGGTCTCGTCGTCTGATATGTTGCATATCTCTCCTAGGGGTGGTAAACGTCAGACCCCAGTAGCTCGATAAGTCGTGTCGATATGAGGTCTATAACAGTTCGAGAAACTACCGATAACACTTACCAGTAAATCTCAACAAACCTGGCCAGGGATTTCCGGTTATAGCCAATCGAACACAACACAACATCAACTCCCTATACCGGGAGAGACGAATCCCCTCCTATTGCTCATTGCCTCCATGTGATTTGGGACTGTACCCAAAAGACACCTTTTTGCACGCCCTCTTGGACGTGGTATGATGGAAATCAAAGCACAGTGGGAATCACACAAGACTCTATGACGATCTCGGGTCAACAGACTACTCTGTACCAGTGTCACCGGAGAACTGCCATCTGACGTGAGGTATAATACCATCTGGGAGTTCTCGGCGAGTCCGTCCAGTGTACCCAGTCTCCACTGAGCACCCGTACACCATCCTTGATGTCAAACACGGATGGATATGGGATCATCCATCGCCTATCATATGGGTCAAGATGCGTATACGCTAGTCTGCTCTGGTGTATCGATGCCCTGTCTCGATACACCCTCGACTAGGAACAGTTATAGGATGTACTCGTCGACTACCGTGGCCCCACTAGTATGATCTCATCATAGTCCCAGTAGTCGAGTACATATCCTAAGGGCTTTATCAATATGTAACATAGATACAATCAGAGTACATGTTAAGATAAAGTACAACCAGATAGCATACTATCATGTCGAGCAAGAAAGTCCTCCCTATATATGTCCAAGCATCCATTACAATATAAATCGTATGTACAGTAATGGCCTCTAGGGCATACATATAACTAACAATCTCCCACTTGCACTAGGGCCATCTGTTGTGGTATCACATACCCAACAATTAGCTGCGGTTGAAGTATCTCATACTCAACCATCCCATAAAAGTCTCTACTGGGAAAAAGGCCTTTGTGAGTGGATCCGCACTGTTTTCCTCTGTGTCTACTCTCTTAGCCTCGATCTCCCTGGAGATCAACCATCTCCATGATCAGGTGATACTGCCTAAGAATTATATCTGGATTTCTGATGGGACGGGGGTTCCTTGTCATAAGCCACAACTCCATTGTCATACAATGGTAGGAACGAAGTTCATCTTATGAACTTATATATATCCAGACTGCCTCTTTGGTAGCATCCTTGGTAACGATGTATCTTGCCTTTAATCGTCTAGTATGTCGCGGTATTTAGCATGGAACTCTTCCAACATACCGTCCCTCCACTCAGGGTAAATACAATGCCTGCGACTGACATTCAGTCGTCCTTATCACCCTGGAACCTTTCCAGTGATTCTCCCCAGGATCGATTGATATTATCTCACTACAACTAGTGAGAATCCTAACATCCAATTAGAACTATCTCATAGATCCAAAACCCAGGATTTAGGAGGTATCATCTTCGATCCTATATGGAGAATCCTTGTAATAAGCGGAGATTGACCGAGCATAGCATAGGAAACTCCTTCCCTATCAAGAGTATGTCATCCACGTACTCTACGAGGATCACCACCATACTCTCTACTACCTTTTTGTATATACAAGGTCCATCTACCATTTTGATGAAGTCAAACTCTTTGACTACCACATCAAAACAGATGTTCCAACTCCGCGATGCCTGCTTTATCATATAAAACATCTTGCACACGTTTCCGCTGCTCCCACCGTCTACGAAGCCCTCTGGCTGTGTACTTATAGACGCTCTCTTCTAAAACATCATTTAGAAAAGCAGCCATGACACCCAACCACCAGATATCGTAGTCGTGGTAAGTAGCAGTGGCAAGTAGGATCGGGATGGACTTAAGCATAGCTTTGAAAGTTTCAACTTTTCCATGTACACCAAGTAATCTTCTCAAGATATACTCGCTCCTGATGGGGATTTAACCCTTCAGATAAAGCAACCAAAGTCCATACTTTGTTGGTGTATAAGGATCCCATCTCAGATCACTAAGCATCCAGCCATTCTTACAGAGTCCCACTCCTGATGGCCTGCTCGAAACAAGTTGGGTCATCATCTCATGATGCAATTCTCGCTCCCACTGTCATAGAGAAACCGAAGTATCTCTCAGGTGGATGTGGAACCCTACTAGATCAGCGGAGAGGCTGAGGTTCGTTGGAAACTATTGAATCCTTTGGTTCTACCAAATCATCAGCTGCAGTTTGTATAGCTGGAACCCTTCCAGTTCTACATAACAGACTTTGCCTCGAGCTTGTCTGGAATTTGCTTTTAGACATAGGCCGGACAACCCCAAATCTTAACAAACTTAAGATATGGGCTCTTCCCTTTCCATATCACATATGAAGTGGTAGGCAACTGATTTGATTTGAACCCTATTCAATAGGTATGCAGCTTCTCAAGTGCATAACTCCCAAAAGGAAATAGGAAACTCAGTAGTACTCATCATAGAGCACACCATATCACATAGGGTGCTATTGCTCCGTCCCGATACACCGACGTGCTGTGGTGTATACGGAGGAGTAGTGCTGAGAGAGAATCTCATTCTCCTTTAGAATAGTCCAGGAATTCCGTGCTAAAGTATTCTCCTCCTTGATCTCATCAAAGGATATAATACTTATACCCGTATTTTGGTTCTCTACTTCTAACTTTTATTCTATGAATATCTCAAAAGCTTCGGACTTATGTTTCAACAGGAACACATGTCTGAATCTTGAGAGATTATCAGAGAATGTAATGAAGTACAAAGAACCGGTCTTGGCATGTGTAGACAGGAGACTTTCATACATCAGCATGTATCAATCCCAAAAGTTCACTAACTCTTTCTCTGTTTCCAATAAACAGAGCTGTGGTCATCTTATCTTTGTGACATGACTGGCAAGTTTCACAAGATGTAAATTCAAAATAAATTAAATATGCATCTAGATGAAACTTAGCTAGTCGGGTCGCATTGATATGACCTAGTCTACAATGCCTCAAGAAGGATTCGTTCATTTCTGAACTCTTCCTCTTGTGTGTATTCTGTATACTAAGAACTGTAGTTTGATTTAGAACGACAATGCTTTTAGATAATGTGCCTGAAACGATCAACTATTGATATAGGAAATGTTCAAAACATTATCCAACAATACAAAATTATATCCTTCTTTAGTAATAAAGAGACTGATATGATGTGGTATATCAGGTTCGGTATCTAATAACATTTGTTCAGAATCAATGTATTCTGGTAATACAGGGTGACAGTGACCAACAGACTTGGCTGCAACACTTGCACCATTTTCTGTCTCATGAAACTTATCACCCGTTCTCAGTTTTCTACCTTTCTGTAGCCCATGTAACAAATTACATATGCGGGATCCTGATCCGGTATCTCATACCTAGGACGTAAAGGATAATGAGAAACAGTTCTCTGTAATGAACACACCCGAAAAAGATACATCAGCATGCACTTTCTTAGTTTGGGCGGCACGGGAAATCTGGTATTCCCCAATTTCCTGCTCTAACTTATAACAATTATAAGTTGGAGCGGGACAAACGTTCCCCAGCTCAGTATAACAAGCGGGTTCGGTCAATACATCCGTATTATTATCTTGATTAAGGCATGATATGGTCGCTACCTGGAGAGAGAGAGAAGAAAACACTCAGCGTATGCTCTTGCAAGATTAGATTGGTTATCTAATATATCTAATCAGGATGTCTCCCACTGTTTTAATCAAATCTTCCTTCAAACCCCAAAAGGAAAGACTAGCCGGGATTAATTACACGCTACAAGTTCGCCAATCTTTCAGCCAGGCCAGTGTCGGTACTTTGAGGGAGGTCCCCCGTGCTTTCGCACGAACCTAATTAAAGTAAACCTCATTTTCCCAGGGGCGTAACCCCGTTAACACCTTTCTAGACACCTACTTGATCGGCTAATTGTATTGTGTAAAACTCTCCCAGGAGTAACTCTTACTCGCAACGGGTATCGGGATCCAACTATCTCATAGAAGGTATGCAATCTCATTGCAAATTTCAACACTTGAAATTCCCAATAATATTTTACCCCTAGCGTCCCATGATCTTGACGCAGGCCAACAAACCACAGTGCGCTAGTCAAGTTCAACCCGTCATTTCTTGATTGAATTAAACCGACCCGCACGACCCTTGACGCAGGCCAACAAAGTCGCACGACTACCCTAATCCAATCTGCATCATATGCATAAACAGATAAATACTAGTTAGCTACCGCACACTACGCCTTGACGCAGGCCAACAAACGTAGCACGAATACTAAGTAGGACTTATCTGAAATGACGGAGGGCTACGACAGGTTTTTATGAAAACCCTTTGCGTAATGAACTTGATATCGTTGTAGAATCGAGTGATTTTAAATGGAGTGTTTTTTAAGCTTTTCTAGTTTTGCTAATGGGGTCACTCCCGGTGAAGGGATCGTCGGCCCTTTCCTCATCGAATAAGGTGCAGGGTATATCATATATAACGCTGTGCAAAGCAATAACTATAGAAGAAATCAAAAGACAAACCGAATTTGTAGCATCTGCTAGTTTCACTAAAAAGGTCACTCCCGGTGAAGGGATCTCGGCTCTTTCCTTATCGAATAAGGTGATGGATGTTCTACAAGGAACACCGCTATGAAAAGCAAGAACTAGAGCTACCAGTTTTTAAAAAAGTTTCTACAACATCTTAGGTTTCTTTTATTTCATTAATCTCATTAATGAAGTCCCATTTTAATTTTTCTTCGCAAGCATCACATTTGAAGCGAAATCTGCAATATAACATATATCTCATATATATAATATAAACATTCGTCTCGGGCAGTAATATGATCTCATCACAGAACATTGCAGCAGAAGAACATATATGAAATATTGGATATACTAGGACGTCCGTGTTTTAAATATGAGCCTGTATAAAACACGGATTCCCCGGTCGCGATGAATAGCCAAATCCACATCCCTAGACCCCTATGAGAGCGGCAAGCAACACTGCCAATTCTAGGGTTAGGAGACCCGGTCTCGACTCCTCGAGATGGTCTCCCACTGGACCCCAGAACCCGGTTACTTGTGCTCCCCGCCTTGGGTCTACCTAATGCGGAAAAGTAAATAATATACAACGGTGACATCATCCTCAGCCTGGAAGTGCCCCAATAAAAGAATATTACATACAAATGAATTTTACATGAATGAAAAAGAAAAACTCTCATCTCACATAAAACCCCCGGCTATTCAGAACGCGACGATCCAATATAACATATCACAGCAACACATAATATCTCATATCATCAACGTAAGCAAGTATGTGTATCCCGATTGTCGTTGATGTATAGCAACGAAGCCGGCGATACACCACATACTACACTTACGGTCACAGAAAAGAAATTGTAAAACAACAACAGTTGGAATCCGCAACCTCTTTAGACATCGCATGCCTAACCAAATGAATTCCTTAGACATCGCATGCCTAATAATTATAAACCCCGCATTTTAGTTTCATTATCGAAAACTCTTTTCAATATCAAGTCGGGCAATTCAACACGATTCCCGACATCCTGACCGAATGCTCGTCGCAAACTATAGTAGACGGCCGCACCCCCGGATGCCGTCGATGAAGTGCACTAAGGCGGAACACCGCTGCCGCGAGCACCCGAACGGATGCTTTTGGCGACGGGGTTCTCCTACAGTCACTTGGTCGGGACCATGGGGCGTGGCTGTCTATTAAGTTTACACGGCGAGTATCCGCGTACGCTACGTGATTGCGACAGACTTTTGATCACATCAAAATTCCGTGGCAACCGATCATTTGAGACTGAACTGCTAGATTTATAACATTCAATTTAGTTATCTCATAACTACTTGTGGATTCCAAATATTGTATCACATTCCAGATAAATAGACAATGTTAAACTTTCCGATCGAATAATCAAACACCCAAGATTTCCCCAATATATCTCAACACTTGAAATCAGTTTAAAAACATCCATCACATGCCACAGTACCAATGGTCCAGCCGTAGAAGGGTCAAGTCAACTCCTCACATGTGGCATGCCGTACTGCCCCAAACCCTAAGGTTTAGAGGCAGTTCAAGACGGTCACATAATCGAGTTAAAGTTTGTTGTCTTCTAGAGGGTCCACCGCGTTACTTGCACGACTTAGAACGTTCTTAAACATGAGAAAAAATCCAACTTTTGAAAAAATTTCCGACTGGGGAAAAAGTGAGTTATTGATATCCGTTCGAACTTTTTAACAGTTTCTAAAAATTATCCGGACAAAACTAAACGAAATTAAATTATTCGATCGAATCATCGAGTCCCCAATACAACCCTAGAAAACTCAACACTTGAGTGAAATTAAAACATTCCCAGAAAAAATTTGCCAAGAAAGGACCTAAGAATAAAATCATGAAATTCCAGGGACTAAGTCATAATTTTGGCCGCGGAAACGCCGCCAAACCCTTGTTTTGGCCGCGGTTCCACGGTCAAATAGTTGACTCAGGAAACCGTACATCACAGTAATTCTTAGTTTTTCCTTCTTGTTTTTCTGAGCATTTTTAATTCAGAACAAATCAACATTTTTGAAAAAGTACAGAGAGGGGTAAAATCGGGGTTCTCCGGGTTCGATCTGACTTTAAACTTCATCTAGACTTCGCCTAAAGCTCTAGCCTGGCTCTGATACCACTATAGGGTTGCTAGGCATGCTCACAAGGTTCTACGAGGCATCAACCATGCCCGATTAAAAAATTAGCCGTGCCGAACAACCCAAAGCCGGATCTTTAAACTAGGGTTTAGGCGAAAACAGGCATGTTAAACTCTTTAACACTAAGTGAGAGGGATTACAATCTTTGTAGATCCGGTCCTTCACTTCTTAAGCTCCGTGTTGAGGTCCCTTCTCTGCGATTATCGTGTTTTGGACTCTCGAGAGGCTTCACGAAGAGAATGATGCAACCTTTGCTTCCGATCTTCGATACAAAGATGATCTACCTTGAAGTTTCGTTAACACAAGCTAACACTCATAATATGAAGTGAACACCCTCATCTAAATGGCAAGGATAGATGAGGATGATAAAGTAGGATTTTTGCTTTCATTTGTTTTCTTATTCTCACTTATTTTTCATCACAAAATCAAAGCAAGAAATCTTTGCAAAAAGGGAAGAAGAAGAAGAATAGTGATCCATATCTTTTGTGATGAATAATGAAAGGATTAATATGATGAATAATGCAACCATGGTTGACTAAACCATTGTAGAGAATTAACCAAGGGCTAGGGTTTGGGTTGTGTTAAGTATGAGTCATAGATAAATATCAACACAAATATCTTTATCATGACAAAAAGAAACCTTCTAGAATCTACTAGAAGTCTTAACCCTAATCCAAACCCTAATCATGTTTAAACTCCACTAAACATGTTGCATTAGTTAGCATATCATGTTACAATATTATATATCACATATATAATATTTATCGTAACAAAATAAAATAATACAATTAACATATATCGCATATATATCAATGTATTACCCGAGTGAGAAAAAGAATCTTTTAGTGAGCTAATATTAGTTAATGTAATTTAATATATATATTATTATACATTAAATTATCGAATCAACATTTGATCCGACAATCCAGCTATATCGCATATAACCGACTAATATTTATCTGTACCGATTCATCGAATCAACACTTGATCCGATGAGCCGGCTGATATCAAATATCACGAGAATAGAATACGGTATCTCATATCGCATTATCCTCGGTCCCGCACATATCACATACGTGCTCCTACTCCATTTTGCCTGAGCCAAGAAACCTCTGTGTAGGACTCTAAAGAATCGTCAATACGCTGGCAGTAGGTGATGATCATATCAAACACCAACAAGCTGCAAGCGGTCAGCTAAACGTAACAGCCACCCAGGTATTGAGCGCTCAGAAGATCAACAAGCAAGCCTGTACATTCTCCTATGAATCCAAACAGTAACACTCCCGTACTGTCCGGTCTCGTCGTCTGATATGTTGCATATCTCGCCTAGGGGTGGTAAACGTCAGACCCCAGTAGCTCGATAAGTCATGTCGATATGAGGTCTATAATAGTTTGAGAAACTACTGATAACACTTACCAATAAATCTCAACAACCCTGACAAGGGATTTCCGGTTATAGCCAATCGAACACAGCACAACATCAACTCCCTATACCGGGAGAGACGAATCCCCTCCTATCGCTCATTGCCTCCATGTGATTCGGGACTGTACCCAAAAGCCACCTTTTTGCACGCCCCTTGGATGTGGTATGATGGAAATCAAAGCACAGTGGGAATCACACAAGACTCTATGACAATCTCGGGTCAACAGACTACTCTGTACCAGTGTCACCGGAGAACTGCCATCTGACGTGAGGTATAATACCATCTGGGAGTTCTCGGCGAGTCCGTCCAGTGTACCCAGTCTCCACTGAGCACCCGTACACCATCCTTGATGTCAAACACCAATGGATATGGGATCATCCATCGCCCATCATATAGGTCAAGATGCGTATACGCTAGTCTACTCTGGTGTATCGATGCCCTGTCTCGATACACCCTCGACTAGGAACAGTTATAGGATGTACTCGTCGACTACCGTGGCCCCACTAGTATGATCTCATCATAGTCCCAGTAGTCGAGTACATATCCTAAGGGCTTTATCAACATGTAACATAGAGACAAAGAGTACATGTTAAGATAAAGTACAACCAGATAGCATACTATCATGTCGAGCAAGAAAGTCCTCCCTATATATGTCCAAGCATCCATTATAATATACATCGTATGTACAGTAATGGCCTCTAGGGCATACATATAACTAACAAAGTGGTCGGCCGCGGACATGAGCAAGTTGTCCCCTCAGTAGAGGCGAACTTAAGCTGTACTCAACGATCGCACAAGAATTGTAAATCTGCAGAAGACTGTCTCAACAATCAATACCCGCTGCAGGAAGATGTACATTAAGCTCTGGTGGTCCGTGAAATCTGACACAACTCTCCAAACAAGTAGTGTCTCCAAATCTCCAACGGAAGACCACCGCGGCCATCTCCAGATCATGAGTGGGATATCCTGCTAGTAATTCCTCCAACTGTAAGGAAGCAAAAGCGATAACTCTATAGTGCTACATCAGTACACAATCGAGCCCCACTCGCGAAACATTACAGTTAAACGACAAAGTCGCCCGAACCAGATAGAAAAGAAAGAACTGATGCAGTTGTTAACCGAGTCTTCAACTGCTGAAAAACTCCGCACGCTTGCCTCAGTTCAAAGAAAAGAAACCTCCCTTCCGGTCAGTTCAGTGAATGGTGCAGCACTACACTAGCAATCCTGCACGAAACGGCGGTAAAAACCTGCTGAGCCCAAAAATCTGCGGACCTCCATCCGTACACAAGTCTGGGCCAAAGCTGTATGGCCTCGATCTTCCTCGGAACCATACGAAAACCGTCCACCGTAACTATAAGACCTAGGAGTCAACACAAAAAAGCCTGAAGGAACACTCCGAGAATCTAGCAACTGCTGGGGCTCTCCTAATGTCTGCAAAACAAATCCTCAAGTGCTACTCCTGTCCCTCACGACACATTGAATAGACCAGAATGACGTCAATAACACAACAATAACTGGTCGAGGAACGGCCTGAAGAAATCTGGTTCATCATACATACGAATGCTGCTAGGGCATTGGTGAGTCTAATGACACCACCAAAACACACAAAGCCCGTAGCACGCACAAGGCAGTCTTCGGAATGTCATCACTCCAAACCCGCAACAATGATGACCTGATCCCAAACAAACTTAGAAAATGTCTCGCACTCGGAATCTGAGCGAAGAAATCGTCAATGTGAGGTAACGGATACCTATCCGCACCGTAAGCCGGTTCAATTGACGATCAATCAATACACAACCTCATCTGCTGTCCTTCTCCTGACGAACAGAATAGGATCTCCCCAATGCGAAACACTCAGACGCACAAGCCCCCCAACAAACAACTCTGCAGCTGATCCTTAAGCTCCCTAAACTTCGCCGGCTTATCTGGAACAACGTCGGAAAACTCTCGCACGAAGGAACCTGGTACAAAAAACCCACCATGGCTCCGCTCTCACGAATGAACGCCAAGAATCCTCGACATCCTCTCCTCAAAAACCGACTAGCGAAAAAGGCTGAATTCAAGCTGTGAGAGGCGGCACCACTGTCCTCCCGCACAAAGAGAACTGACTTTCCGGGAAAAACAAACCGGACTATTTTCTCGCTGTAGTCCACAGACGCCTAGCACGTAGCTAACCATTCCGTGCCCAGGAGAACGTCAAATCCAACATCTCCAGAAGGATCAAGTGACAGATGAATCTCCTAAGCGATTGGCACACGACTGAAATACATGTTGCGCAACTAAAGAATCGCTGACAGAAATTAACACAACAAATGGCCGATCTAGCTAACACGACTCTCCTCGTCCCAAACCTCTGCTACTCCCGCGACGGTTACGAAAGCTGTCTCTGGACTGGTACACCGGTACGAGTCCTCCACGGTCCCGGAACTCCCAAAGTCTCTGGAATATATGCCTCGTCAACTGGGGCTGCATCCACTGGTGCTATGTATGTGACGGAATGATGCATGCTTATCGCAAGGAACAACTGGTTAACAGGGGTGACAACCTCCTGTCGCTGAGCTCAAATGTCCTCAACCAAAGAACTCATCGTCTGGCGCAAGTCCTGCATCTCTGCCACATGCCTAGCGATACTATCTATCGAAGGCGAATCCGTCTGCTCCTGTGCAACGAGCGCGCCATCCTGGTCCCCATAGTCGTCGGTGGCAAAGTATATAAATAGAAATAGGATTCGATATGAACACGGAAATCGAATCTCAAGGATATATATCAAGGAAGGAATTTCAAGCAATTTCTACTTAGGTCACTTTAGGCGGAGTACCGCATCGTGAGTATGATGCGGACATACACACACTACGTTACTCTACTTAAGCTACCTACTCCATCATACCAAGGTCATCCTACACTCCGAAAGGTAAAACCTAGCGCTCTGATACCAACTTTGTCACGACCCGAAATTGGCATGTGACGTCCCTAATACTACGCAATGTCTACAGGCGTAACGCAGTAAAAGAAAGCCAAAACCCAAAAATCTAACCCATTAAAAGACAAGAAAAGATAAGAAACACCGTTTAACCTTTTGAAAATCTCAAGTAAAAATTCTTTAAGTCTAATTTACTTTCTTGAAAATTTCGGTAGCACCTCCTTTGTAAAAACCAACCCTAAAAATGGGTACAACATAAATATAAAGTAAAGGATCCCCAACGGGAGAAAATCCACGCCCAACAGCGGAAAACAACCACCACAACAGATATACGACGCAGTAGCGAAGAAATAAAAGACGATAGAAGTAAAACTGCATAAAATACATCCAAGTCACCAAATATACAATATCGTCCTCACATCAAGTCTCTAAGTCATACAAGATAATGGTAGATGGAGAGTACAGGATACAACGAATATACAATAAACAAGTTTAGATAACCGCAAAACCCACCTAAGCAAAACTGCACCCTGTGAGCTAAAGCGGTATCCGCTGCAAAAGATGATGTGATAGATGAATATCCTATCTCGACTACTCTAGGGAACAACCTGCAAACACTGTGGCACAACGGGGGTGAGTTGCCAACTCGTGAATAGTAAATAATATATGCAGGTAATCGCAAGTATGCACGTACAGCGTGAATCTAACATGTGCAATTAATAGCAATAAAAAGTCATATGAATGCAATAATCATGAAAGGTACACTAGTAGGTACAACTAATACATGAAGCAATGCATATAAATAAAGGTATGTAAATGCAACAGTCATGAAAGGTACTCTAACAGGTACTACTAATACATGAAGCAGTGCATAAACAATAAATGTGGAGTATGGAATGAAATATGTCATTTCCACGGAATCCTGACATCGTGGTAGGATCACAATCCATCAAGACAAATCCAAATCCCAATTCCTCAAATCATCCCCCAAATTGGCTCTCATATCATATAAGTTTCACAAATCCTGAATGTACAATATGTTGGCGATAGTGCCCTCAGAGTCAATTATTGGATCACAGGTACGTGATTGCAATGATTGAGAGAGGACCTATCCCGGTAGGACAGTCTTACTCGAGATGATAGTATGCTATCTGGTTTACCTTTATCATCGTGTACTGCTTTAGGTGACCTGGCAGGTCGCTATTGCACGTTGATAGAGCCCCTAGGATTCTTGCTTGACTGCCAGCAGTATGAGGGCGATCATATACGTGGGAGCTGGTAGTCTATAAGCACATCCTTAAAAGGTCCCTAGTCGTGGGAGTTTCGAGACAGGGCATCGATACTCCAGAGTAGACTAGTGTATACAGTCGAGACCCCGATGAGGGGCGGTGGCCGGTCTCACAAGCCACTGGTGTCAGTTGGTTCACCTAAGATGTATACAGGTGCTCATTGGGTTATGAGTACACCGGACAGGACTCGCCGGGAACATGCTAGTTGGTCTTATACCTGACATCAGATAGCAGTTCCCTGGTGACATGTGTACAGGTTAGTTCATCGACCTGAGGATTGTCATTAGTCTCGTGTGAGTTCCCACTGTACTTTGATTACTACCCTACCACGCTCAAATGAGACGTGCAAACAGGTTTTAGTTGGGTACAGTCCCGAGCCACATGGAGGCAGTGAGCGGATCTGCAGGGGTTCGTCTCTCCCGGTATTGGGGGTGAGTTCGCGCTGTGTCTAAGAGAGCCATTACACGAAGTCCTTGGCCAAGGAAGGAGATTTACTGGTAGGTATTCCAGTAGTATCTCAGGGTGTTCTGGGCTACACTCCGACACGACTTGTACCGCTTTTGGGGGTCTGACTTTTACCAACCCCTAGGCCCACCATGCGATGCTCATAGACGAACGGACCGGACTGTACGGATATTGTCACTGACAGGCTCAGTAGGGTGTCAGGATGAGTTCGCTCATCGACATCCCTTTTAGTCAATAGCTGGTGGCCCGTCGCGTATTGGCTTATACCTCTGACGTGCTAGTGGTTAAATCCACAGCCATAGTATTGACGAGTCTTTAGAGTCCACCACACTTACAGTTACTCAAGTTTTGGGCGAAACGCTGTAGAGGCCGTATGGAGATATGGCAGGGTCCGATCAGATACGTGCGGTATTGCACGGATCAGGATCGGACGGTTAGTACTAGAGGCCGTATGGATATAAGGCAGGGTTCGATCAGATACGTGCGGTATTGCACGGATCGTGATCGGACAGATTTTACTAGCCGGCTTTGGCCTAAGCCGGATCCTAGTATTGTACAGTGCAGATTTTGTCTCATTGCATTTGTATCCGGTCGGAATACAGATGCGGGTGTGTATGCACAGTATCGGGGTTTTTCCTGTAATTTATTACGGGACCAGTTTTCTGGAGTTGCCAGTTTGCATTCCGTTCCGGCCGGTTTTCCTTTGTTCCTTCCCGGCCGGACTTTTCCGATGGAGGGACTAATTTGCAATTGTGCAAATTGGTATTTGTGGAGGGGGTCCTTTGTAATTGTGTGGCATCATGATGAGATTCCTTTTGTATCAACCTTTTTCATTTATGGTGATTAGAGTTGATTAGGAATTGATGTGAGATTGTTATCATGCCTTTTGGATGTGGTCACCCTCCACCTTTTACTACCATCACCTCCCTTCTTGATTTGTATTTTTCCTCCACCATTTCTCACTTGGAGAGGCCGGCCACTTCATTAGGTGAGAGGGAGAGAGAAAAATGAGAGAGGTTCATTTTTGTGTAGATTTGATCATCTCATTTCCTTGCTAGAAAATTAAAAGCACCAATTTTCCTAACCCTTCCTCCATCCTCCATGGCAACAAAACCCCAATGAGACATAGACTCTACACTAGCCTACAGCAAATCTTGGACGCGTCGGCTAGCCAACTTCGCGCCCGAGTTGCCTTGGTATTGAGGTGGGAGCCCGTAAAAGATGCAGGCGATGTGGTGCCCTTCCGGCGAGGAGGCGACGACCGGAGTTTCCGCAGGAGATCGGGACGACGACGAGAAGACCGGAGGACTTGGATCACTCGGTATATCTCTAACCCGTCTTGTAGTTAGCTAGGACTAGTTTAATGGCACGATCCGGGTGTTTAGTGCGCGGTGGTGCCGGTTTGCTAGTTTGCAAAATTAAAGTTTATCACCGCTTCCGCATTCCGGCGTCGGATTGACGGCCGGGGCGCCGCCGTGCACTTACACTGGTATCAGAGCCTCGCCATTAACATAGTCTAGCTTTGTTTAATGTGTTTGCATTTCCGATCGACCAAAATTCCAAAAACCCGCGTTTTCTTCACATCAGTTTTCTGTCGAATTTTTTCTGGCTCTAAAAATTTTTCAGGTTGTAGAAAACTAATGTACTGGAAGTCCTAAGAATTATGGAGAAATTCGACACATTGATCTTTCAGGGAGAGCGCGGAACCGCGGACAAACCCCACTTGGCGCCGCGGTTCCGCTGCAGTATAGAGGGATCAATGCGTCAAACTTTTTCAGTGGGCTTCTGGGGTGAAAATAGGGTTTCTGGAATATTATTTTTGGGCCCAGAATTTCTGTGAGTGCTACAGTATTGCTTGGGGGCCCACTTGGTATAATTTGATCGATCGGATATTTTAAACACATTATTTCACAGTATTTACATTATATCTGCGACCGTGAATGTCACTTGATCGGTAAATCCTGTCTAACTGCTATAGCCCGGTTAGACGGATTTGCGAACGTGACATTGACGTTGATGTTCTGTATTGTGCTGTGATGTTGCGGATCGGTCGGTAGGGATAGCCTGGTTGCAGTGGTAGTACAGTCAAGTTGTATTATGTACATTTGATATTGCGGGGCGAGCGTCCGACATGTGGACTGCCGTCACTGCCTGATTGTATTATTATTTTGGGGCACGACCAGGTTGCGGTCGATGTACCCGTTGTATGTATATTTTACTTTCTGTACTAGGATTACCCCGCGGAGGTCTGCACGGATAGCCGGGTTCTGGAAGGCAACAAGCCCGCATCTCATGGCATTGAGATGGAGGGGGCTTCACTCTAGGATTGGCGGGCTATTCGCCGCACTCGTAGGGGTACAGGTTGACCCAGGAGGGGTGCCCAAGTTACCGGATTCCGTGAAGTGCCGGGTGGTCCATTCACGTTGCTGAAGGGGGCTGCTTCGCTTCAGGTTTTGGTGGGTAACTTGCGGCGCCAGTAGGGGTCTAGGATTTCATTGCACATGCTATCCATACGACCAGGGGAACGTCGGGTTTCAGTAGTGGCTCTGTGAAACCCGGGGATCCCAGATATCTGTATTGTTCTGTGATGCTGTACATTTCTGTGATGTTGCATTTTTATCACGCCGTGAGCGAATATAATATATTGGTATATATTAGTATATGTTGTATATGTTTTGCATCCGCGCTAGTCCAGTCCCCGCTCTGTCGTTAGTTAGCTAACCTAACAGGTAATGACGGGACCCAGTGGCGAATGCGGATGGCATATACGTACATCAGTATATTTTCGTTCTTTGTGGTGTGATCAATTGATGGGACTGCATTGATTCGGATCAATGCAAGTTAAAAACAAACCTATTCTGATGTTGTTGGAACACTTTTGAAAAAGCTGTTATTGCAAGGACGTTCACTTTTGTTTTGCATCGTGGTATTCATTTGGAATATCCTGATCCTCAGTCGACGAGGCAAGGGCCGAGATCCCTTCACCGGGAGTGACCCCTTGGACAGAAGTTTGCGTCAGGACATTAACTTCACTATAGCCGATTACTTTTGCTTTGCATTGTGGTATTCATTTGGAATATCCTGCACCCCATTCTATGGGGAAAGAGCCGAGATCCCTTCACCGAGAGTGACCTCTTTAGTAAAGGTTTTCGTCACTATATTTTCTAAAAAGCTATCCGTTCCTTCGACGATATCAAGTTCATTACGTTAAAGGTTTTCGCCAGAAACCATTCGTAGCCCTCCGTCGTTTCAGACAGGTAGCACGTTGTATTCATGCTATGTTTGTTGGCCTTCATCAAGGCATAGTGCATGGTAGCGGCTTGTTGCCTTTCTGTTCCATAGATAGATGTGTTGGTTTGGGACAGTCGTATAGCCTTGTTGACCTTCGTCAAGGGCTTGTACGGGTGGGTTCAAATTAACCTGGATAATGACGGGTAGAACTTGACATGTGACTTATGATTTGTTGACCTTCGTCAAGGTCATAAGAGCATGGGGCAAAAATCCACATCGGGAGTTTCAAAAGTACTGAAACTTGCCAGATATGCGCATACCTTCTGGAGTGTGACACCGTGAGCGGATTCTGTCACGTTATCATGCAATGATAGTTGGATCCCGATTCCCACTGATGAGTTGGTTTACTCCTCGGGTATTCCCGACTAATTCTTCTTTCAGGTTTGAAGGAGAATTTGAGGTACAGTGGGAGGTTTCCTGATTAGATAAAGTGATAACCATTCTGATCTAGGATAGAGTGCACGCTGAGTGTTTCTTTTCTCTCTCTCTTTGGCAGCGACCATTGACCCGACCCTAGACTATGACTCAGTGACCAAGTTGACCGAACCTTCATTAACACTGGCTTTTGGATTGTCAGAGTTGCAATCCTCATTGCCACTCCTACTTTTACCCTTTTCTCCAGGACACCCCGTATTACTACGAAAGTCCACTTCCATTGGACAAAACCATCGTATGGTTATATACGAACTCGAAGGAATTTATTCGAGGATGGTTTCCGGTTCTGGAGAAAACGGATAGGACTATTCAGTTGTCTTTTCTTTTTACCTTCTCACAGGTTGCGAGTACTCCTTGGTTTAGGAGATAGTACACCTATTACGCAAATTGGATAGTCTTCTTCCAAACCTTAGGCTGGTGCCGAACGGTGGCGAATTAAGAATACCAATTAGCCTAAACGGTGTACAGAATGTATTATGTTAAGACAAAGCAAGGGATTAGTAAGAGGGAAAAGTAAACTGCGACTGCTATTCACGACCAAACCAAGTATTTCTTCGCCAATCCTAAATCACCTTTGTATTTCTCCAGAACACTCCGTATCACTACGAAGATCCACAGTTTATTGGATACTCCATCGTATGGTTATATACAAACTCGAAAGGAACTTGTTCCAGTTCGGGGATGGATCCTGGTTTATGAGAAATAGGAATAAGGTTTATTCGGTTGTCTTTTATCTTCACCTTCTCTCGCGTTGCGAGTGCATCTAGGATTAGGACAGTACACCCATTATGCTTATTGGATAGTCTTCTTCCAAACCATAGGCTGGTGCCGAACGGTAGGGAAGGATGAAAACCATTTGGCCTAAAGGGGTGTGCAGAAGGTAATGACTAAAGACATATAAAGGGATTTGGAGAGGTGGCAAAGAATTATACGGTTACAGTTATGAATCTGGATAATGGAAGAGGCATTACTAAGAATACCAGGATACCCCAACGAGACATCTCAATGTTTCAGTTTCACTCTGTACTGTTAATGGAAAACTGATTTCCCGATCAGACACTTACTCCAGGGTATGTATTTACCAGGTATGATTCTCACATCTGTATGGTTTTACAGATTATGAGTGGGAGTAAGTTATTGGGAATTGGGTGATCATCCTCATTATATCGGGATTCGTTGTAATCGGTGATATTTGAGGAAGTCACCTGGGCTGTTTGCCGGTCGGCAAACATTTGGTTTTGAATATCCGCTGTTATGTACCAATTTCAAATCGACATATCTGTACGTCTATTTTCATAGTGTAAGATATACTTTTTGAAATTATGTCTATGACATTTACCTATATCAGTGGATGGTTAGGTAAGGAGCATTAAACAGCGGTGTAATTCTTCTTTACCATAAGTACAGTTTTCAACATACGACACACAGTGAATGAGTTATCAGACTCAAGGGACTTATACAGAGTATTGCATGTTGTCCAGGGTCCATCAGGACGAAGGGGTAGGTCCTCGTACTATATTCGGTTTACTTATGACTTCTCTAGTTTTTAGACAAGTGTTTCGTGGAAACACAGGGTCCGAATTTTGAGAAGTTATAGGTATTTGAATAAAGTAGAGAACCAGGTATTGCAAGTATCGAGATTCTTCAAAGTGATCGAAGATGTAGATACTTATGTATGGTGTTCAGTTGATATTAATGATTAAGAGAACTTGCTTCTCTTTCGGGTTACTCATAATTGGAAGCAATCCTAAGTTGAGTAACGCTGATCGGCCTCCTTCCATTTAGTGGACATGCACTGGAGACAGCTGCATGATTTGAATCTGGTTCAATTAAATCAGTGCCTCTGGTTCTATATTGGATATAGAACAGTTCATATCTTAACGATGTTAAGGTACGGGGAGTTGTCTAGCTTATGATTAAAACCAGACTCTGGATAACTCAAGGCACGTTTCTGTAATGGCTGTTTGTGGGTTAACCCAGGCTATGACGAAGGTTGGCTTTCTACCATCTGGAAGATCAATAGTGATATTGTTCTTTACTCGCCACAGTTTTATTAAAAATGGATTTTTTCAGAAAACAGTAGCGGGAGTATGGTAGAACTGGAAGTGATTCCAGAACCGCATACGATTACTGAAGATTTGATAAGAACCTAAAGATTCAATCTGGTTTGACATTCCATTGGCCACTCCGCAGATAAGGTGGGTAACCTCAGGCACCCGAGAGGTACTTCGGTATGCTCAAGGACGGTGGCAGAGAGGTTCTTGTTTACCCAGACTTGCCATTGCTCTTGTTCCAGACTGTGAGACCCGGCAGGAAAATGATTATAGCGTCGTTCTAAACTAGCTTTAGAAGTGCACGTCTATATTGTTGCGCCACGGCAGCGCCCCGGCCGTCTATTCGAGGCCAAAATGCGGAATCAAAATTTTTTCCTTACTTGGAAACTGGCGCTACCGCGGACAATTAACCCGGATCGTAACCATTAACCTAATGCTAGCTAACAAGAGATGGGAAGAGAAGTATACCGAGTGATCCGAGTCCTCCGGTCTTCTCGTCATCGTCCCGATCTCCCGCGGAAAGTCTTGCCTCCACATCGTCGCCTCCTCGCCGGAAGGGCACCACATCGCCTGCGTCTTTTACGGGCTCCCGCCTCAATACCGAGGCAACTCGAGCATGAAGCCGGCAACTCGACATGCTCAAGATATGCTGTAGAATGTGTAGTAGATCATGCTAGTCTCATTTGGGGTTTGTAGTTGCCTTGATGGAGGAATGGGGTTAGGAAAAATGGTGCTTTCATTTTTCCAAAACAAGAAGAAGAAGGAGATGAAGAATTCCTCACAAAACAAAGATGAACTCTCTCATTCTTTTCTTTCTCTCAAGTGTTCTACCATTTTCATCAAGTGAGAAGAAGAATGGTGGAGGAATGAATATCAAGCATGAAGGGAGGTGATGGTAGGAGCACAAGTGGTGACCATAGCCAAACATTATCATTAAAAACTTACATCAACCATTCTTATCAATTCTAATCATAATAAAGCATGAAAAGTTGAAGGAAAAGAATGGTATCTAAAGATGCTATCATAATAAATACATATGCAAGAAACCCCCTCCTCAAATGTTATTTGAAAACTTGCAAATAACCCCCTCCATAGGAAAAGTCCGGCCGGGAAAGAACAAAGGAAAACCGGCCGGAACAGAATGCAAACTGGCAACTCCAGAAAACTGGTCCCGTAATAAATTACAGGAAAACCCCGATACTGTGCATACACACCCGCATCTATATTCTGACCGGATACAAATGCAATGAGACAAAATCTACACTGTACTAAACTAGGACCGGCTTAAGCCAAAGGCGGCTAGTAAAATCCGTCTGATCCTGATCCGTGCAATACCGCACGTATCTGATCAAACCCTGCCATATAACCATACGACCACTAGTACAAACCGTCCGATCCTGATCCGTGCAATACCGCACGTATCTGATCGGACCCTGCCATATCTCCATACGGCCTCTACAGCGTTTCGCCCGAAAGCTTGAGTAACTGTAAGTGTGGTGGACTCTAAAGACTCGTCAATACTATGGCTGTGGATTTAACCACTAGCACGTCAGAGGTATAAGCCAATACGTGACGGGCCACCAGCTATTGACCAAAAGGGACGTCGATGAGCGAACTCATCCTGACACCCTATTGAGCCTGTCAGTGACAATATCCGTACAGTCCGGTCCGTTCGTCTATGAGCATCGCATGGCGGGCCTAGGGGGTTGGTAAAAGTCAGACCCCCAAAAGCGGTACAAGTCGTGTCGGAGTGTAGCCCAGAACACCCTGAGATACTACTGGAATACCTACCAATAAATCTCCTGCCTCGGCCGAAGGCTTTGTGTAATGGCTCTCCTAGACACAGCGCGACCTCACCCCCAATACCGGGAGAGACGAACCCCTGAAGATCCGCTCACTACCTCCATGTGGCTCGGGACTGTACCCAACTAAAACCTGTTTGCACGACTCCTTTGAGCCGTGGTAGGGTAGTAATCAAAGCACAGTGGGAACTCACACGAGACAAATGACGATCTCAGGTCGATGAACTAACCTGTACACATGTCACCAGGGAACTGCTATCTGACATCTGGTATAAGACCAACTAGCAGGTTCCCGGCGAGTCCTGTCCGGTGTACTCATAACCCAATGAGCACCTGTATACATCTTAGGTGAACCAACCGACACCAGTGGCTTGTGAGACCGGCCACCGCCCCTCGTCGGGGTCTCGACTGTATACACTAGTCTACTAATGGAGTATCGATGCCCTGTCTCGAAACTCCTACGACTAGGGACCTTTTAAGGATGTGCTTATAGACTACCAGCTCCCACGTATATGATCGCCATCATACTGCCGGCAGTCAAGCAAGAATCCTAGGGGCTCTATCAACGTGTAATAGCGACATGCCAGGTCACCTAAAGAAGTACACGATGATAAAGATAAACCAGATAGCATACTATCATCTCGAGTAAGACTGTCCTACCGGGATAGGTCTTCCCTCAATCATTGCAATCACGTGCCTGTGATCCAATAATTGACTCTGAGGGCACTATCTCCAACAATCTCCCACTTGCACTCAAGGCTAATTATTGCGATGCCGCATATTCACAGCCCGTGTGATACCGAACACCGAACTCCTCTACTAGTCAGTCTCACAAAGCTCGTTTGCGAAACTATTGCGTTCGAGGAATAGCCTCAGTGAGTGGATCCGCTGTGATGTTTCTTTCTATGTCTCTCTATATCTCAAGTTCGCGGAGAAAGCCATCTCCCGAAATGAGCAATACCTGTCTTAGAATGTCTGGATGTCTGATGGGACCTAGCTCATAAATGAACTCCAAATCCAAACTTCTTAGACTGTATTGTCAACTGAACTTAATCAGTATCCTGCGCCATGCCACCCTCAGTATTGCCTTAGACCACCTGTCCAAAATACTGCCCCTCGTCATAAGGAAAACTATAACTCTGACAGCCACTCTGCCATCCAGGTCACCTTGGAAGCCTGGAATGATAACCGTCTCCTAAAGGAGGCTGCCGTTATCATATCCCTAAAACATCCACTTATGTTCTAAAACTGCTTCCGACTGTTTCTCCAGGATTGGATCAATGTCAACTTATTGCATCTAGTGCAAGAACAATATCTGGTGTGGTACTTGACATCTCATGATTGACTCAATTGCCTAAGCAAGTGATCTGCCAATCATGAGTATCCCTCTCCCCTTTAGTCTATAAGACACCTTTAGAGAGGGTGACTCCATCAACTGCAGGTGCACTACCGTGCCAGGAGTCGTCCATTCTAAATACTCATAGAATGCTGTCAAGGTACCCAGATTGGGAAACCACCCAAATCTAGATCTAAAACCATAGATCTAGTAACCAGAATGTCTGATATAATATCCAAGTCCTGTGTGGAGAAACCACTGTGTGACGACCAAAGTATAACCGATCGTAGTATAGGAGTATCTTTTCCTATTCTGTGTATGTCATCCAAAAACCAGGGCATCATACTCTACTACCTTCTCAACAGATCCATCCCCTGTTCTGATGAAGTCAAACCTATGACTGTCAGGTCAGAAATAGATGATCTATCTCCGCTGTAACTGCTTTAGTCTATAAATAGACATAAGCCTGATGACCACCAATGCTTCCGCTGCTCCCACTGACTACGACAACCCTCTGCCAGAGTCATATAGACATGCACTTCTAAAGCTCGTTTAGAACGACGCTATACTCATCCTCCTGCCGGGTCTCACAGTCTGGAACAACAGCAATGGTAAGTCTGGGTAAACAAGAACCTCCCTGCCACCGTCCTTGAGCATACCGAAGTACCTCTCGAGTGCCTGAGGTTACCCACCATATCTGCGGAGTGGCCAATGGAATGTCAAACCAGATTGAATCTTTAGGTTCCTGTGAAATCTTCAGTAATCGTTTGTGGTTCTGGAATCACTTCCAGTTCTACCATACTCCCACTACTGTTTTCTGAAAAAGTCCATTTTTAATAAAACTGTGGCGAGTCTAGAACAATATTGCTATTGTTCATCCAGATGGTAGAAAATCAACCCTCGTCATAGCCTGGGTCAACCCACAAACAGCCATTACAGAAACGTTCCTTGAGTTGTCCAGTGTCTGGTTTTAATCATAAGCCGGACAACTCCCCGTACCTTAACAACGTTAAGATATGAACTGTTCTATATCCAATATAGAAACAGAGGCCCTGATTCAATTGAACCAGATTCAAATCATGCAGCTGTCTCCAGTGCATGTCAACTAAATGGAAGGAGGCCGATCAACGTTACTCAACTTAGAAATGCTTCCAATTATGAGCAACCTGAAAAGAGAAGCAAGTTCTCTTAACCATTACTATTAACTGAATACCATACACAAGTATCTACATCTTCGATCACTTTGAAGAATCCCAATACTTGCAATACATGGTTCTCTACTTTATTCAAATACCTATAACTTCTCAAAATTCAGACCCTGTGTTTCAACGAAACACCTGTCTAAAAACTAGAGGAGTTATAAGTGAACTGAATATAGAACGAGGACCAACCCCTCTGTCCTAATGGACACTGGACAACATACAATACTCTGTATAAGTTCGCTGAGTCTAACAACTCTTTCACTGTGTGTCGTAGGTTGAAAACTGTACTTATGGTTAAGAAGAATTACACCGCTGTTTAATGCTCCTTACCTAACCATCCACTGATATAGGTAAATGTCATCGACATATTATCAAAAGGTATATCTCACTCTATGAAAATAGACGTACAGATATACCAATTTGAAATTGGTGCACAACAGCGGATATTCAAAACCAAATATTTGCCGACCGGCAAACAGCCCAGATGATCTCCTCAAATATCACCGATTACAACGAATCCCGATATAATGAGGATGATCACCCTATTCCCAATAACTTACTCCCACTCAGCATCTGTAAAACCATACAGATGTGAGAATCATACCTGGTAAATACAAACCCTGGAGCAATTGTCTAACTGGGAAATCAGTTTTCCTTTAACAGTACACGGTGAAAATGAAACATTGAAATGTTTCGTCGGGGTATACTGGTATTCTTAGTAATGCCTCTTCCATTGTCCAGATTCACAACTGTAACCGTATAATTCTTTGCCACCTCTCCAAATCCCTTTCTATGTCTTTAGTCATTACCTTCTGTACACCCCTTTAGGCCAAATGGTTTTCTTCCTTCCCTACCGTTCGGCACCAGCCTATGGTTTGGAAGAAGACTATCCAAAAGGAATAAAGGGTGTACTGTCCTAATCCTAGGAGCACTCGCAACACGAGAGAAGGTGAAGATAAAAGACACCCGAATTTACTTTATTCCTATTTCTCCTGAACCAGAATCCATCCCCGAACTGGAACAAGTTCCTTTCGAGTTCGTATATAACCATACGATGGAGTATCCAATAAACTGTGGATCTTCGTAGTGACACGGAGTGTCCTGGAGAAATCCAAAGGTGATTTAGGATTGGCGAAGAAATACTTGGTTTGGTCGTGAATATCAGTCGCAATTTACTTTGCCCTCCTACTAATCCCTTGCTTTGTCTTAACTTAATACCTTCTGCACACCATCGTTATGCTAATTGGTTTTCTTCATTCCCTACCGGTCGGCACTAGCCTAAGGTTTGGAAAAAGACTATCCAATTTGCGTAATAGGTGTACTATCTCCTAAACCAAGGAGTACTCACAACTTGAGAGAAGGTAAAAGGGAAAAGACAACTGAATAATCCTATCCGTTTTCTCCAGAACCGGAAACCGTCCTCGAATTCCTTCGAGTTCGTATCTAACCATACGATGGTTTTGTCCAATGGAAGTGGACGTTCGTAGTAATACGGGGTGTCCTGGAGAAAAGGGTAAAAGTAGGAGTGGCAATGAGGTCTGCAACTCTGACAATCCAAAAGCCAGTGTTAAGAAGGTTCGGTCAACTTGGTCACTGAGTCAAAGTCCAGGGTCGGGTCAATGGTCGCTGCCAAAGAGAGAGAGAGAAGAAGCACTCAGCGTGCACTCTAACCTAGATCAGAATGGTTATCACTTTATCTAATCTGGAAACCTCCCACTGTACCTCAAATTCTCCTCCAAACCTGAAAGAAGAATTTGTCGGGATCACCCGAGGAGTAAACCAACTCATCAGTGGGAATCGGGATCCAACTATCATCGCATGATAACGTGACGGAATCCACTCACGTCACCACACTCCAGAAGGTATGCGCATGCCTGGCAAGTTTCAGTTCTTTTGAAACTCCCGATGTGATTTTTACCCCTAGGACCCAAGTGACCTTGACGAATAATCAACAAATCAAAAGGTCCTAGTCAAGTTCAACCCGTCATTATCTTGATTGCGTTAAACCCACCCGCACGACCCTTGACGAATAATCAACAAAGTCGTACGACTGTCCTAACCAATCCACTCATCCATGCGACAGAATAGCACAACAAAGCTACCGCACACTACGCCTCGGCGAATAGCAACGACAAACGTAACGCGAATACTAAGCAATACTAATCTGAAATGATGGAGGGCTACGAATGGTTTTTGGCGAAAAACCTTTAACGTAATGAACTTGATATCGTTGAAGGAACTGGATAACTTTCTATAAAAATATAGTGACGAAAACCATTACTAATGAGGTCACTCCCGGTGAAGGGATCTCGGCTCTTTCCCCGTAGAATGAGGTGCAGGATATTCCAACTGAATACCACGATGCAAAGAAAAAGTAATCGGCTATAGTGAAGTTATTGCCCTGACGCAAACTTTTGTCCAAGGGGTCACTCCCGGTGAAGGGATCTCGGCCCTTGTCTCATCGACTGAGGAGCAGGATATTCCAAATGAATACCACGATGCAAAACAAAAGTGAACGTCCTTGCAATAACAGCTTTTTGAAAAATGTTCCAACAACATCAGAATAGGCTTGTTTAGCTTGCATTGATCCGAATCAACGCAGTCCCATCAAATGATCACACCAATAAAGAACGAAAATAATGATGTACGTATATGCCATCCGCATTCGCCACTGGGTCCCGTCATCACCCGTTAGGTTACTTAACTAACGACAGAGCGGGGACTGGACTAGCGCGGATGCAAAACATATACAACATCTACTAATATATATACCAATATATTATATTTCGCTCAAAGCGTGATAAAATGCAACATCACAGAAATGTACAGCATCACAGAACAATACAGATATCTGGAAGCCCCGGGTTTCACAGAGCCGCTGCTGAAACTCGACGTTCCCCTGGTCGTATGGATAGCCTGTGCAATGAAATCCTAGACCCCTACGGGCGCGGCAAGTCACCCGCCAAAACCTGAAGCGAGGCAGCCCCCTTCAGCACCGTGAATGGACCACCCAGCACTTCACGGAATTCGGTAACTTGGGCACCCCTCCTGGGTCAACCTGTACCCCCTACGAGTGCGGCGAATAGCCCGCCAATCCTAGAGTGAAGCCCCCTCCGTCTCAATGCCATGAGATGCGGGCCCGTTGCCCTCTAGAACCCGGTTATCCGTGCACCCCTCCGCGGGGTAATCCTAGTACAGAAAGTAAAATATACATACACCGGGTACATCGACCGCAACCAGGTCGTGCCCCAAAAGAATAATACAAACAGGCAGTGACGGCAGTCCACATGTCGGACGCTCGCCCCGCAATATCAAATGTACATAATACAACAAAACTGTTCTAGCATTGCATCCAGGCTAACCCCCACGACCGATCCGCAACAACACAGCATAAACATAGAACATCAACGTGAAAGTCACGTTCGCAAATCCGTCTAACCGGGCTATAGCAGTTAGACGGGATTTACCGATCAAGTGACATTCACGGTCGCAGATATAATGTAAATACTGTGAAATAATGTGTTTAAAATATCCGATCGATCAAACAATTAACAAGTGGGCCCCCAACCAATACTGTAGCAGTCACAGAAAACCTGGGCCCAAATTTAATATTCCAAAACCCCTAATTATAGCCCAGAAGCCCACTGGAGAATTTCGAAGCATTGACCAAGTCAACCTGCGGCGGAACCGCGGCAACAAGGGGGGTTTTGTCGCGGTTCCGCGCTCTAGTTGAGGGATCATTGTCTCGAATTTTCCCAGAGTTCTTAGAACTCCCTGCACATCATTCTGAGATCACCTGAAAAATTTTTAGAGCTCGGAAAAAATCGACAGAAAACTGATGCACACGAAAATGTAGATTTTGGAATTTTGGTCGATCGGAAATGCAAAACACATCAGAACAAGCTAGGCAAGGTTAATGGCGTGGCTCTGATACCATGTTGCGCCACGGCAGCGCCCCGGCCGTCTATTCGAGGCCAAAATGCGGAATCAAAATTTTTTCCTTACTTGGAAACTGGCGCTACCGCGGACAATTAACCCGGATCGTAACCATTAACCTAATGCAAGCTAACAAGAGATGGGAAGAGAAGTATACCGAGTGATCCGAGTCCTCCGGTCTTCTCGTCATCGTCCCGATCTCCCGCGGAAAGTCTTGCCTCCACATCGTCGCCTCCTCGCCGGAAGGGCACCACATCGCCTGCGTCTTTTACGGGCTCCCGCCTCAATACCGAGGCAACTCGGGCATGAAGCCGGCAACTCGACATGCTCAAGATATGCTGTAGAATGTGTAGTAGATCATGCTAGTCTCATTTGGGGTTTGTAGTTGCCTTGATGGAGGAATGGGGTTAGGAAAAATGGTGCTTTCATTTTTCCAAAACAAGAAGAAGAAGGAGATGAAGAATTCCTCACAAAACAAAGATGAACTCTCTCATTCTTTTCTTTCTCTCAAGTGTTCTACCATTTTCATCAAGTGAGAAGAAGAATGGTGGAGGAATGAATATCAAACATGAAGGGAGGTGATGGTAGGAGCACAAGTGGTGACCATAGCCAAACATTATCATTACAAACTTACATCAACCATTCTTATCAATTCTAATCATAATAAAGCATGAAAAGATGAAGGAAAAGAATGGTATCTAAAGATGCTATCATATTAAATACATATGCAAGAAACCCCCTCCTCAAATGTTATTTGCAAACTTGCAAATAACCCCCTCCATCGGAAAAGTGCGGCCGGGAAAGAACAAAGGAAAACCGGCCGGAACGGAATGCAAACTGTCAACTCCAGAGAACTGGTCCCGTAATAAATTACAGGAAAACCCCGATACTGTGCATACACACCCGCATCTGTATTCCGACCGGATACAAATGCAATGAGACAAAATCTACACTGTACTAAACTAGGACCGGCTTAAGCAAAAGCCGGCTAGTAAAATCCGTCCGATCCTGATCCGTGCAATACCGCACGTATCTGATCGAACCCTGCCATATAACCTTACGGCCACTAGTACAAACCGTCCGATCCTGATCCGTGCAATACCGAACGTATCTGATCGGACCCTGCCATATCTCCATACGGCCTCTACAGCGTTTCGCCCGAAAGCTTGAGTAACTGTAAGTGTGGTGGACTCTAAAGACTCGTCAATACTATGGCTGTGGATTTAAACACTAGCACGTCAGAGGTATAAGCCAATACGTGACGGGCCACCAGCTATTGACCAAAAGGGACGTCGATGAGCGAACTCATCCTGACACCCTACTGAGCCTGTCAGTGACAATATCCGTACAGTCCGGTCCGTTCGTCTATGAGCATCGCATGGCGGGCCTAGGGGGTTGGTAAAAGTCAGACCCCTAAAAGCGGTACAAGTCGTGTCGGAGTGTAGCCCAGAACACCCTGAGATACTACTGGAATACCTACCAGTAAATCTCCTGCCTCGGCCGAGGGCTTTGTGTAATGGCTCTCCTAGACACAGCGCGACCTCACCCCCAATACCGGGAGAGACGAACCCCTGCAGATCCGCTCACTGCCTCCATGTGGCTTGGGACTGTACCCAACTAAAACCTGTTTGCACGACTCCTTTGAGCCGTGGTAGGGTAGTTATCAAAGCACAGTGGGAACTCACACGAGACAAATGACGATCTCAGGTCGATGAACTAACCTGTACACATGTCACCAGGGAACTGCTATCTGACATCTGGTATAAGACCAACTAGCAGGTTCCCGGCGAGTCCTGTCTGGTGTACTCATAACCCAATGAGCACCTGTATACATCTTAGGTGAACCAACTGACACCAGTGGCTTGTGAGACCGGCCACCGCCCCTCGTCGGGGTCTCGACTGTATACACTAGTCTACTAATGGAGTATCGATGCCCTGTCTCGAAACTCCTACGACTAGGGACCTTTTAAGGATGTGCTTATAGACTACCAGCTCCCACGTATATGATCGCCATCATACTGCCGGCAGTCAAGCAAGAATCCTAGGGGCTCTATCAACGTGTAATAGCGACATGCCAGGTCACCTAAAGCAGTACTTGATGATAAAGATAAACCAGATAGCATACTATCATCTCGAGTAAGACTGTCCTACCGGGATAGGTCCTCCCTCAATCATTGCAATCACGTGCCTGTGATCCAATAATTGACTCTGAGGGCACTATCTCCAACATATATGACTCTGCCAGAGGGTTGTCGTAGTCAGTGGGAGCAGCGGAAGCATTGGTGGACAGTTAGCTTATGTCTATTTATAGACTAAAGCAGATATAGCGGAGATAGATCATCTATTTCTGATGTGATAGTCATAGGTTTGACTTCATCATAATAGGGGATGGATCTGTTAAGAAGGTAGTAGGGTGTGATGTCCTGGTATTTGGATGACATACACAGAGTAGGAAGTGATATTCCTATACTATGATCGGTTATTTTTGGGTTGTCACACAGTGGTTTCTCCACACAAGACTTGGATATTATATCAGACATACTGGTTACTAGATCTATGGTTTTAGATCTAGATTTGGGTGGTTTCCCAATCTGGGTACTTAGACAGCATTCTAAGAGTATTTAGAATGGACGACTCCTCGCACGGTAGTATACCTGCAGGTGATGGAGTCACCCTCTCTAAAGGTGTCTTATAGACTAAAGTAGAGAAGGATGTGCATGATTGACAGATCACTTGCTTAGGCAATAGGGTCAATCATGAGATGTCAAGTACCACACCAGATGTTGTTCTTGCACTAGATGCAATAAGTTGATATTGATCCAATCCTGAAGAAACAGTCGGAAGCAGTTTTAGAACATAAGTGGATGTTCTAGGGATATGATAACGACAGCCTCATTCGGGAGACAGTTATCATTCCAGGATTCCAAGGTGACATGGACGACAAGGAGATTGTCAGAGTTATAGTTTTCCCTCTGACGAGGGGCAGTATTTTGGGAAGTTGATCCAGGTGGATACTGAGGGAAGGCATGGCGCAGGATACTGATTAAGTTCAGTTGACGATACAGTCTAAGAAGTTTGGATTTGGAGTTCATTTATGAGCTAGGTCCCATTAGACATCCAGACACATTCTAAGACAGGTATTGCTCATTTCGGGAGATGGCTTTCTCCGCGAACTTGAGATATAGAGAGACATAGAAAGAAACATCAAAGCGGATCCACTCACTGAGGCTATTCCTCCAACGCAATAGTTTCGCAAACGAGTTTTGTGAGACTGACAAGTAGAGGAGTTGGGTGTTCGGTATCACACGGGCTGTGAGTATGCGACATCGCAATAATTAGCCTTGAGTGCAAGTGGGAGATTGTTGGAGATAGTGCCCTCAGAGTCAATTATTGGATCACAGGTACGTGATTGTAATGATTGAGGGAGGACCTATCCCGGTAGGACAGTCTTACTCGAGATGATAATATGTTATCTGGTTTACCTTTATCATCGTGTACTGCTTTAGGTGACCTGACAGGTCGCTATTGCACGTTGATAGAGCCCCTAGGATTCTTGCTTGACTGCCAGCAGTATGAGGGCGATCATATACGTGGGAGCTGGTAGTCTATAAGCACATCCTTAAAAGGTCCCTAGTCGTGGGAGTTTCGGGACAGGGCATCGATACTCCAGAGTAGACTAGTGTATACAGTCGAGACCCCGACAAGGGGAGGTGGCCGGTCTCACAAGCCACTGGTGTCAGTTGGTTCACCTAAGATGTATACAGGTGCTCATTGGGTTATGAGTACACCGGACAGGACTCGCCGGGAACATGCTAGTTGGTCTTATACCTGACGTCAGATAGCAGTTCCCTGGTGACATGTGTACAGGTTAGTTCATCGACCTGAGGATCGTCATTTGTCACGTGTGACTTCCCACTGTACTTTGATTACTACCCTACCACGCTCAAAGGAGACGTGCAAACAGGGTTTAGTTGGGTACAGTCCCGAGCCACATGGAGGCAGTGAGCGGATCTGCAGGGGTTCGTCTCTCCCGGTATTGGGGGTGAGTTCGCGCTGTGTCTAGGAGAGCCATTACACGAAGTCCTTGGCCAAGGCAGGAGATTTACTGGTGGGTATTCCAGTAGTATCTCAGGGTGTTCTGGGCTACACTCCGACACGACTTGTACCGCTTTTGGGGGTCTGACTTTTACCAACCCCCTAGGCCCGCCATGCGATGCTCATAGACGAACGGACCGGACTGTACGTATATTGTCACTGACAGGCTCAGTAGGGTGTCAGGATGAGTTCGCTCATCGACGTCCCTTTTGGTCAATAGCTCGTGGCCCGTCACGTATTGGCTTATACCTCTGACGTGCTAGTGGTTAAATCCACAGCCATAGTATTGACGAGTCTTTAGAGTCCACCACACTTACAGTTACTCAAGTTTCGGGAGAAACGCTGTAGAGGCCGTATCGAGATATGGCAAGGTCCGATCAGATACGTGCGGTATTGCACGGATCAAGATCGGACGGTTAGTACTAGAGGCCGTATGGATATATGGCAGGGTTCGATCAGATACGTGCGGTATTGCACGGATCGTGATCGGACGGATTTTACTAGCCGGCTTTGGCTTAAGCCGGATCCTAGTATTGTACAGTGTAGATTTTGTCTCATTGCATTTGTATCCGGTCGGAATACAGATGCGGGTGTGTATGCACAGTATCGGGGTTTTTCCTGTAATTTATTACGGGACCAGTATTCTGGAGTTGCCAGTTTGCATTCCGTTCCGGCCAGTTTTCCTTTGTTCCTTCCCGGCCGGACTTTTCCGATGGAGGGACTAATTTGCAATTGTGCAAATTGGTATTTGTGGAGGGGGTCCTTTGTAATTGTGTGGCATCATGATGAGATTCCTTTTGTATCAACCTTTTTCACTTATGGTGATTATAGTTGATTAGGAATTGATGTGAGATTGTTATCATGCCTTTTGGATGTGGTCACCCTCCACCTTTTACTACCATCACCTCCCTTCTTGATTTGTATTTTTCCTCCACCATTTCTCACTTGGAGAGGCCGGCCACTTCATTAGGTGAGAGGGAGAGAGAAAAATGAGAGAGGTTCATTTTTGTGTAGATTTGATCATCTCATTTCCTTGCTAGAAAATTGAAAGCACCAATTTTCCTAACCCTTCCTCCATCCTCCATGGCAACAAAACCCCAATTAGACATAGACTCTACACTAGCCTATAGCAAATCTTGGACGCGTCGGCTAGCCAACTTCGTGCCCGAGTTGCCTCGGTATTGAGGTGGGAGCCCGTAAAAGATGTAGGCGATGTGGTGCCCTTCCGGCGAGGAGGCGGCGACCGGAGTTTCCGCAGGAGATCGGGACGACGACGAGAAGACCGGGGACTCGGATCACTCGGTATATCTCTAACCCGTCTTGTAGTTAGCTAGGACTAGTTTAATGGAACGATCCGGGTGTTTAGTGCGCGGTGGTGCCGGTTTGCTTGTTTGCAAAATTAAAGTTTATCACCGCTTCCGCATTCCGACGTCGGATTGACGGCCGGGGCGCCGCCGTGCACTTACACAATATCGAATAAATCTCATAGTTCCTGAATGTACAAATCAGCAATCTCATAAATATCCTGTATCCAATATCAAATGAATCACCTATATCCCAAATCAAATTATCCAGTAAAAATCTAACATCCTAAATATATTTGCATGAATAAATATGATGATGTATATAATTTAATGTCAATACACATATATTAGCGTCACATTCCACTAATATTGGTGTAAGGGCATATATAACAGCGGCCTAAACCCCTGTTATATATACAAAGAAGTAAAAAAGAAATATCATGAAAGCAATGTGTCAAGCATCGACACAGAAATGCAAGTCTATCAGGTGCTGTCACCACGACTGGCACCCTGATAGGTACGTATCATACGCTATCCCGAAAGCTCGAGTGCCTAGATCTGACCCTCGCCTCTCAACGTATCTATACGTACATGACTCCCGTCGGTATCCCCATGATAACCGTGGAGTCATTGGTAATGTCACCGGGTGGTATGGTTCCCCCACTAACTCATCGTCTAGCTTCATGAAATTCTTGCCTCGGGGTACCTCCGGGCCCCACCATGTACCCGCACACGGACCCCTCCTTTCCTCGCGTGGGATATATATATATCAGAACCGATAAATCTCATGGTGGCTGCAGAAATATCAAATCAAGGGAAACCGGGTTTTTCAAATAATGCATAATTTCGTGAACTCCCACGATCCCCAAATCCAGAAAACATCATGAAAAATCCATATCACAATGCGAAAATCCATGAATATAATATATGCAACATAAACGGAAATGTAAGCATATAAAGGAAAAGCCGCTAATTAACTGCAAAAAGTTAATATAAATATCATGCGGTTCCTAATTTTCTCCAATTCTAAAATAACATCAGGTAAAGGTAAACATGTAGCTATAACCAGATGTATGTGAAAACATAAAGGTATAGCAAGATATATGTATTTACCTATAAGTAATGATGTAGTATACCCCCTGGGTATAAGTGAAATCGGTGTACAAGGTATACCTGTAGCTATGTCATAAAGTGTGCATGTACCTATCACTAATGGTACAATACTCTATAGGTATACGTGTAACTAGCATGTAAGTATGTCAGAGCATATGTGTAAGCATGTAGGTATACAGGTATGCTATAAGTCAATACGTAAAGAAATATGAATCAAAGTCTCAATGTCCCTAACCAAGCAATATCATATCTATAAGTGGGTTGTGCGTGACATGGCAATTATTGACGGTGTGTGTAGCATACAATCAGTGCTCGTGCAACATGAATCGTCAATAGTATATGCAGTGTCCCAAGGATACTAGTCCAAGCACAACAATATCTAAGTAATAGGGTAAATGCGCAATTCTAAATATGACATAGAATATGCGACAGAAATAACATCTCTAGCCCAGACGCATAACGCCATGCGGGCGATTCCCTTATAGATGTTAAATCTACTCACCAACGCTCCAAGCTAGGTGAATCCTACCACCTGTTTTCCCTTTGTAGCAGTGTCCGTAGTCCCCGCCCGCGAACCTAAAATTTCACAAACACAACACATAAGCAAAACATCCTACAATGACGAAAAGACAACAAAACGCGATGAAAACGCCCGGAAAATTACACTGCGCGCTTAACATATCTATCGCGCACGACATAGGCCAAAAACCCTAACTGAGGTCGGTAAACTACAAAACACCAAGTCTATACCCCGATCGTCCCGATCGCGCAACACAACACAAACAATTACGAGAAATAAAATAGATATAACCTCGCAACGACCAATCGAACCCACGTCGGAAAAACCCCGAAACCTAGTAAGCAACTGATCGCAATATTTCGCAGTAGAATCAAGCTAACACATTTCTAGCGATTACAAACACCTTAAAATAGCTTAACTAAGCTATCAAAACCAATTCTATATTTTTAACACTTGCAAAATAAGATTTAGGAAAAACCTAGTAAGCAAAATATCATAATTAAACAAAGTATTCATTAACAATAATTAACATTTTCTACTAGGTTAAGCTTTTCCTAATCACAAATTAACACTTTAATTAATATTAAACACTTAATCAAGCTTTACCCTAACTAGATTATCCTAAAAATCAAGTCTTGAATTTCAAACATGAAATTAAAAGCTTAAATAAACAATTAGTATTCTAATTAAAGATTTAGAAACAACAAAAAGGATTAGGGTTAGGGTTTTATACCTCCACAAAAGATCAAAACCAAGAAATCAAACTCATCATCTTTTCCTCCAAAATGATGTTTTGAATGAAGATCCAAGCTAGCTTTGAGTTCAAGAATGAAGGAAAATGAATATATTTGAGTTTGTATGAATTAATTTGGATTTTTCATGATTTATTTGATGCAAAATGAGTTGAAAAGGGGTGAAAATGATGGAGGGCAGCAAAGGGAAGGGAAAGGCCGGCCAAGGGAAGAATGGGGGGAATTTTGGTGAAGTGTGTGGAATTTTCTAGCTAAAATCACTAATTAATGCAAATAAATGCAAATGCCACCTTTTCTTTTCTTTTCTTTTTTAATTCAAAACCTTTTGCACAAAAAAATATCTAGATATTTAGAAAAGAAGCTTCCAAAATAATTGTAGTGATAATTTCCAAGAATTTTCATTTAGAATAAATTTCTCGATTTACGTGCATATTTTACCGGCTAAAATAATATTTTATTTGGGAAAAATTCTATCTGAACCAAAACCTTCCAAATACCCCCAAAGTTCGCGCACAAGCTTTATTTTAGCTAAAATAGGTGCCGGCAAATTTCTACGGACGTTTGATCGAAATCGGTTAAAACGGAAAATACCGACAATTTTGCCCTAAAACAGAAAAAATCGCAAAACGATTTCTGAAATGTTACAGGAAGACTCCTGGCATGGTGGTGAACCTGCAGGTGATGGAGTCACCCTCTCTAAAGGTGTCTTACAGACTAAAGGGGAGAGGGATGTACATGATTGACATATCACTTGCTTAGGCAATTAAGTCAATCATGAGATGTCAAGTACCATACCAGATGTTGTTTTTGCTCTAGATGCAATAATTTGATATTAATCCAATCCTGGAGAAACGTGCGGAAGCAGTTTTAGAAGATAAATGGTTGTTCTAGGGATTTGATAACGGCGGCCTCCTTCGGGAGACGGTTATCATTCCAGGCTTCCAAGGTGACCCGGATGACAGAGTGACTGTCAGAGTTATAGTTTTCCCTCTGACGAGGGGAGTAGTTTAGACAGGTGGTCCAAGCGGATACTACGGGAGGCATGGCGCGAGATACTGATTAAGTTCAGTGGACGATACAGTCTAAGAAGTTTGCTGGATTTGGAGTTCACTTGTGAGCTAGGTCCCATCAGATATCCAGACATATTCTAAGACAGGTATTGCTCATTTCGGGAGATGACTTTCTCCGCGAATTTGAGATAAAGAGATATATAGAAAGAAACATCAGGGCGGATCCACTCACTGAGGCTATTTCTCGAACACAATAGTTTTACAAACGAGATTTGTGAAACTGATTAGTAGAGGAGCTGGATGTTCGGTATCACACGAGCTGTAAGTACGCGACATCGCAATAATTAGCCTTAAGTGCAAGTGGGAGATTGTTGGATATAGTGCCCTCAAAGTCAATTATTGGATCGCGGGTACGTGATTGTGATGATTGAGTGAGGACCTATACCGGTAGAACAGTCTTACTCGAGATGATAGTATGCTATCTGGTTTGTCTTTATCATAGTATACATGATTTAGTTCACTATTGCATGTTGATAGAGCCCATAGGATTCTTGCTTGACAGCCAGCAGTATGATGGCGATCATATATGTGGGAGCTAGGGTCTATAAGCACATCATTAAAAGGTCCCTAGTCGTGGGAGTTTCGAGACAGGGCATCGATACTCCAGAGTAGACTAGTGTATACAGTAGAGACCCCGACGAGGGGCAGTGGCCGGTCTCACAAGCCATTGGTGTCAGTTGGTTCACCTAAGATATATACAGATGCTCATTGGGTTATGAGTACACCGGACATGACTCGTCAGGAACATGCTAGTTGGTACTATACATATCGTCAGATAGCAGTTCCCAGGTGACATGTGTACAAGTTAGTCTGTCGACCTGAGATCGTCATTTGTCTCGTGTCAGTTCCCACTGTGCTTTGATTACTACCCTACCACGGCTCAAAGGAGTCGTGCAAACAGGTTTTAGTTGGGAACAGTCCCGAGCCACATGGAGGCAGTGAGCGGATCGTCGGGGATTCATCTCTCCCGGTATTAGGGGTGAGATCGCGCTGTGTTTAGGAGATCCATTACACGAAATCCCTGGCCAGGGTAATCGAGATTTGCTAGTAGGTATTCCAGTAGTATCTAAGAGTGTTCTGGCTACTCTCCGACACGACTTATGCAACTATTGGGGGTCTGACGTTTACCGGCCCCCTAGGTCCGATGTGCGATACTCAAAGACGAACGGACCAGACTGTACGGATATTGTCACTGTCAGGCTCAGTAGGGTTTCTAGATGAGTTCACTCGTCAGCTTCCCTTCCGATCAATACATCGGCAACTGTTATGTACAGCTAGTACCTCTGACGTGCTAGTGGTTATACCTAATGCCAGTGTATTGATGAGTCATTAGAGTCCCCCACGGGTAGTTTCCCAAGTTCGGGAGAAACGTTGTAGAGGCCATATGGTTTTATGGCAGGGTTCGATCATATTCATGCACTTGTGCTAGGATCAGGATCGGACGGATAATACTAGCGGGCTTTGGTTTAAGCCGGATCCTAGTATTAAAGCGTAGGAATATTTTCATCTCATTGCATTTGTATTCGGTCGGAATACAAATGCGGGTATGTATTTACTGTTGAGGGGTAATCTCGTAATTCGTTACGGGATCACTTTTGGAGTTGCCAGTTTCTTTTTCCGTCTTAAACATCACCCTCTATGTTTATTTCTTGTGAGCATTGACCTTTGACTTTGACCATTCCTTTCATTGCCCATTTCGGCCCATTTCGAGCACTGTGCAGGGTCTGCCCATTTATGAGGCATGGCCAATTAGGCATGGTGTTGATTGATTTTGTTGGTGGCTGACTGTGTGCCTGAGGGGGTTCCCTGCAATTCTGCCAATTGAATATGCAAGGGTTTATTTGCGGTGGAGAATAAGGAGTGAGTGTGGCTGCTTCTTTGGGAGAGGGGGTCAATTGATTAATTTACTAGAGTAGGCAGCATGGGTTGGTGTGTGTGCTGGCATTTGTTTGTGGATTAATTTCCTTGAGTAGATTAATTGATTCATCCACTTCACAATTTTTTTCAAAGACATTCCTCAGTGAGCCTCTGGGGATTTTTTGGCAGAGCACATTTTTAATGGACGAGCCCCAATTCTTTCTTTGAAGCCAAATTCCAATGCTCACAATTTCTATACTTTGGCAACTTCACTCTTGAGACAAAATATTCCACACTCTATCTACTTCACTCTTGGACATGTCGGCTAGCAAACTTCATATCCGAGTTGCTTCGGATTGAAGCGGGAGGCCGTATAATGATTCGATGACGTGGAGCCACTTCGACGGACCTGATCGGGGAGCGAACTACGTCGGCGCAACATCGGGGAGTTTGGCGCAGAGATAGAAGACCGAAGGACACGGATCGATGGGTATAATTTCTACAAACTCTTTTACATTTAGCTAGTTTACGGTTAATGGAACGATCCGGGTTTTTGGGTTGCGGTAGCGCCGGTTTTGTAAAAAGTTTTTGTTCCGCATTTGGTGTCGGTTTGACGGCCGGGCGCCCCCGTAACCCAATACAGACTAACATGTACCAGTGTCACCAGAGAACTGCCATCTGACGTGAGGTATAATATCATCTGGGAGTTCTCGGCGAGTCCGTCCAGTTTACCCAGTCTCCACTGAGAACCCATATACCATCTCTGATGTCAAACACCAATGGATATGGGATCATCCATCGCCCATCTCATGGGCCGAGAAGCGTATACGCTAGTCTACTCTGGTGTATTGATGCCCCGTCTCGATACACCTACGACTAGGGACATTAAATGATGAACTTATGGACTACCATGGCCCCACTAGTATGATCTGCATCATAGTCCTGGTAGTCAAGAACACATCCCAAGGGCTTTACCAACATGTAACCATAAGACAGTATCAAAAAAAAAGTATACATGTAAAGATAAAGACCAACCAGATATCATAGTATCATATCGAGAAAGAAAGTCCTCTCTATATATGTCCAAGCATCCAATATAATATACATCATATGTACAATACTGGCCTCTAGGGAATACTTACAACTAACACTTGTAAGGCTACGCCAGCGTCCCGGCCATCAATCCGTGGCCAAATGCGGAACAAAAACTTTTCAAAACGGCGCTAATGGAACCCTAAACCCCGGATCGTTCCATTAACCCTATACTAGTTAACTGTAAAGAGTTTAGAGAGGTTATACCGATCGATTCGTGTCCTTCGGTCTTCAACCTCTGCCCAAGCTCCTAGCGGCTGACCCGAACTATTTCGCTCTCCGGTCTCTCTCGTTGAAGAGGATCCACATCGAGGATTCTTTATACGGGATCCCGCTTCTAAACCGAAGAAACTCGGACATCAAGTTTGCTAGCCTAGATGCCCAAGATGAAGTAAAGATAGTGTGTGAATACTTTGTCTCATAATACCCATGGATTCTCAACTCATGACAGGGATGGGTGGAGGTAGAAAAGATGCCCATGAATGGAAAATGTGAAGCTCAAAGAAAATGCAAGTGAGCAAGCCAAAAAAAGGGTTTGGCTGCCCTCTTTTTGTGTGCGTGTGTTGTGAGATATTTTGATGAGCTAAAGATGAATCCTAGCACAAAATATCTCACACCAAACCAAGACCATGAGTCACCAAGTGTGCACATGCCACATTCAATGCCTCATGCCAAAACTTGCACTCACAATTTCCATCACAATAAAACATTAAACCAAATGTTTAAATAAAAAAAGAATGGCATCTTCTAAAGTAAACTCGTAACGAATTACAAAAATACCCCTCATCCGTATATACAAACCTGCATCCGTATTCCGACTGAATACGAATACAACGAGACGAAAATAATCCAACAATATAATACTAGGATCCGGCTTAAACCAAAGCTCGCTAGTATTACCCGTCCGATCATGATCCGTGCACAAGTGCACGTATATGATCGAACCCTGCCATAAAACCATACGGCCTCTACAACGTTTCGCCCGAACCAGGGATAACCTCTGTATGAGACTCTAAAGACTCATCAATACGCTGGTAATGGGTTTAACCGCAAGCACGTCAGTGGCACTAGTTGTACTTAACGGCTGCCCAGGTATTGAGCGAAAGGGAGGCTGACGAGCGAACTCATCCTGAAACCCTGCTGAGCATGATAGTGACAATATTCATACAGTCTGGTCCATTCGTCTATGAGTATCGCATATCGGGTCTAGGGGGTGGATAAAGTCAGACCCCTAATAACGCAATATTCAGTGTCGGTATGAAGCCCATTACCACCTGAGAAACTACTGATCCGAATCAGTAATTCTCGACTACCTTGGCCAAGGATTTCTGGTGATGGCCATCCATGCACATCGCGACATCAACCCTCAATACCGGGAGAGACGAATCCCCTGACGATCCGCTCAATGCCTCCATGTGGCTCGGGACTGTACCCAACTAAAACCTGTTTGCACGACTCCTTTCAGCCGTGGTAGGGTAGTAATCAAAGCACAGTGGGAACTCACACGAGACAAACGACGATCTCAGGTCGATAAACTAACCTGTACACTTGTCACCATGGAACTGCTATCTGACAATAGGTATAATACCAACTAGCATGTTCCCGGCGAGTCCGTCCGGTGTACTCATAACCCAATGAGAACCTGTATACTATCTTAGGTGAACCAACTGACACCAATGGCTTGTGAGACCGGCCACCGCCCCTCGTCTGGGTCTCGATCCGTATACACCAGTCTACTCTCGGAGTAACGATGCCCAGTCTCGAAACTCCCACGACTAGGGACACTTTAAGTATGTGCTTATAGACTACCCAACTCTCACGATAATGATCGCCATCATACTGCTGGTACTCAAGCAAGAATCCTATGGGCTCTATCAACATGTAATAAGGATCTATAATGTCACCTGAAGCATGTACACGATGATAAATACAAACCAGATAGCATACTATCATCTCGAGTAAGACTGTTCTACCGGTATAGGTCATCCCTCAATCATTGCAATCACATGCCTGCGATCCAATAATTGACTTGAGGGCACTATAGCCAACAATCTTCCACTTGCACTTAAGGCTAATTATTGTGATGTCGCATACTCACAGCCCGTGTGATACCTGTAGGACTACGGTTGCGCCCCGGCCGTCTATCCGAGGCCAAAATGCGGAAACGAAAATTTTTCTTGACTTTAAACCGGCGCTACCGCATCCTAAAACCCCGGATCGTAACCATTAACCTAATGCTAGCAAACAAGAGAAGGGTAGGAAGCTATACCAAGCGATCCGTGTCCTTCGGTCTTCGCCTCCACTCCGATCTCCTCGCGGAATCTCCGGTCGTCGCCTCCTCGTTGAAAACGGGCACCACATCGCCGGGTTCTTATACGGGCTCCCACCTATGGACCAAGGCAACTCGGGCACGAAGTTGGCGAGCCGACGTGCCCAAGGAATGCTATAGGCAAGGGTAGAATCCATTGTCTCTAGGGGGTTGAAGTTGCCTTTGATGGAGGAATGAAACAATGAGCTTTTGGAGATGTGTTAGGAATTTTGCAAGAAAGAAAAATGAGATGATAGATTTTCGCTCATGCAAAAATGAATCCCCTCTCTCTCTCAAAGTGGCCGGCCCCCTTCTAAAAAATGGTGGAGGGAAAAAGAACTAAAACCATGAAGGGAGGTGAGTGTAGGAAAAGTAAAAGGGTGACCACAACCAAATGTTATGATAACAGTATCATATCAATTTCTAATCCTTTCTAATCCTTTCTAATCTCATTAATTCAAGAAATGATCACAAGAAAAGCAAAGATGCTTTACCCATCATAATCCCTCATATCACAAATAACCCCTCCACAATTGCTAATTTGCGAACTTGCAAATTAGCCCCTCCATCAGAAAAGTCCGGCCGGGAAGGAACAAAGGAAAACTGGCCGGAACGGAATGCAAACTGGCAACTTCAGAAAACTGATCCCGTAATAAATTACAGGAAAACCCCGTGACTGCATATACATGCCCGCATTTGTATTCCCACTGAATACAAATGCAAAGAGACAAAATCTATACTGTACAATACTAGGATCCGGCTTAAACCAAAGCCCGCTAGTATTTTCCATCCGATCATGATCCATGCAATACCGCACGTATCTGATCGAACCCTGCCATATCACCATACGACCTCTACAGCGTTTCGCCCGAAACTTGAGAAACAGTTCTGTGGGGGACTCTAAAGACTCGTCAATACTTTGGTTATGGATTTAACCACTAGCACGTCAGAGGTATTAGCCAATACGTAACGGGCTACCAGGTATTGACCAAAAGGGACGTCGATGAGCGAACTCATCCTGACACCCTACTGAGCCTGTCAGTGACAATATCCGTACAGTCCGGTTCGTTCGTCTATGAGTATCGCATGGCGGGCCTAGGGGTTGGTAAAATTCAGACCCCCATAAGCGGTACAAGTCGTGTCGGAGTGTAGCCTAGAACACCCCGAGATACTACTGGAATACCTACCAGTAAATCTCCTGCCTCGGCCGAAGGCTTTGTGTAATAGCTCTCCTAGACACAGTGCGATCTCACCCCCAATACCGGGAGAGACGAAACCCCTGCCGATCCGCTCACTGCCTCCATGTGGCTCGGGACTGTAACCTACTAAAACCTGTTTGCATGACTTCTTTGAGCCGTGGTAGGGTAGTAATCAAAGCATAGTGGGAACTCACACGAGACAAATGACGATCTCAGGTCGATGAACTAACCTGTACACATGTCACCAGGGAACTGCTATCTGACGTCTGGTATAATCCCAACCAGCATGTTCCCGGCGAGTCCTGTCCGGCGTACTCATAACCTAATAAGCACCTGTATACATCTTAGGTGAACCAACTAACACCAGTGGATTGTGAGACCGGCCACCGCCCCTCGTCGGGGTCTCGACTGTATACACTAGTCTACTAATGGAGTATCGATGCCCATTCTCGAAACTCCCACGACTATGGACCACTTTAAGGATGTTCTTATAGACCCCAGCTCCCACGTATATGATCGCCATCATACTGCTGGCCGTCAAGCAAGAATCCTAAGGGCTCTATCAACGTGCAATAGTGACCTGTAAGGTCACCTTAAGCAGTACACGATGATAAAGATAAACCAGATAGCATACTATCATCTTGAGTAAGACTGTCCTACCGGTATAGGTCATCCCTCAATCATTGCAATCACGTGCTTGTGATCCAATAATTGACTCTGAGGGCACTATCTCCAACAATCTCCCACTTGCACTCAAGGCTAATTATTGCGATGTCGCATACTCACAGCCCGTGTGATACCGAACACCCAACTCCTCTACTAGTCAGTCTCACAAAGCTCGTTTGCGAAACTATTGCGTTCGAGGAATAGCCTTAGTGAGTGGATCCGCTGTGATGTTTCTTTCTATGTCTCTCTGTATCTCAAGTTCTGGGAGAAAGCCATCTCCCGAAATGATCAATACCTGTCTTAGAATATGTCGGATATCTGATGGGACCTAGTTCATAAATGAACTCCAAATCCAAAATTCTCAGACTGTATCGTCGACTGAACTTAATCAGTTTCCTGCGCCATGCCTCCCTCAGTATCCGCTTAGACCACCTGTCCAAAATACTGCCCCTCGTCAGAGGGAAAACTATAACTCTGACAGCCACTCTGTCATCCAGGTCACCTTGGAATCCTGAAATGATAACTATCTCCCGAAGAAGGTTGTCGTTATCATATCCCTAGAACATCCACTTAAGTTCTAAAGCTGCTTCCGAATGTTTCTCCAGGATAGGATTAATATCAACTTATTGCATCTACTGCAAAAAACAACATCTGGTGTGGTACTTGACATCTCATGATTAACTCAATTGCCTATGCAAGTGATCTGCCAATCATGCACATCCCTCTCCGCTTTAGTCTGTAAGACACCTTTAGAGAGGGTAACTCCATCACCTGCAAGAATATTACCGTGTCAGGAGTCGTCCATTCTAAAACACCTTTAGAATGCTGTCTAAGTTCCCAGATTGGGAAACTACCCAAATCAAGATCTAAAACCATAGATCTTGTAACCAGAATGTCTGATATAATATCCATGTCCTTTGTGGAGAAACCACTGTATGACAACCAAAGTATAACCGATCGTAGTATAGGAATTTTACTTCCTACTCTGTGTATGTCATCTAAATACCAGGACATCACACCCTACTACCTTCTTAACAGATCCATCCCCTATTCTGATGAAGTCAAACCTATGACTGTCATATCAGAAATAGATGATCTCTCTCCGCTATATCTGCTTTAGTCTATAAATAGACATAAGCCACTTTTCTACCAATGCTTCCGCTGCTCCCACTGACCACGACAACCCTCTGGCAGAGTCATATACACGTGCACTTCTAAAGCTAGTTTAGAACGATCCTATACTCATCCTCCTGCCGGGTCTCACAGTCTGGAACAACAGAAATGGCAAGTCTAGGTAAACAAGAACCTCCCTGCCACCGTCCTTGAGCATACCGAAGTACCTCTCGAGCGCCTGAGGTTACCCACCATATCTGCGGAGTGGCTAATGGAATGTCAAATCAGAATGAATCTTTAGGTTCTTATCAAATCTTCAGTAATCGTTTGCGGTTCTGGAATCACTTCCAGTTCTACCATACTCACACTTACTATTTTTCTGAAAAAATCCATTTTTATTAAAACTGTGGCGAGTCAAGAATAATATCACTATTGATCATCCAGATGGTAGAAAATCAACCCTCGTCATAGCCTGGGTCAACCCACAAACAGCCATTACAGAAACATGCCTTGAGTTATCCAGAGTCTGGTTTTAAGCATAAGCTGGACAACTCCCCGTACTTTAACAATGTCAAGATATGAACTGTTCTATATCCAATATAGAAACAGAGGCACTGATTTAATTGAACCAGATTCAAATCACGCAGCTGTCTCCAGTGCATGTCAACTAAATGGAAGGAGGTCGATCAGCGTTACTCAACTTAGGAATGCTTCCAATTATGAGTAACCTGAAAAAGAAGAAAGTTCTCTTAATCATTACTATCAACCGAATACCATACACAAGTATCTACATCTTCGATCACCTTGAAGAATCCCGATACTTGCAACACCTGGTTCTCTACTTTATCCACATACCTATAACTTCTCAAAACTTGGACCCTGTGTTTCTACGAAACACATGTCTAAGAACCAGAGAAGTCACAGGTAAACAGAATATAGTACGAGGACCAACCCCTCTGTCCTAATGGACACTGGACAATATACAATACTCTGTATAAGTCCCCTGAGTCTAATAACTCATTCCCTGTGTGTCGTAGGTTGAAAACTGTACTTATGGTTAAGAAGAATCACACCGCTGTTTAATGCTCCTTACCTAACCATCCACTGATATAGGTAAATGTCATAGGCATAATTTCAAAAGGTATATCTCACTCTATAAAAATAGACGTACAGATATATCAATTTGAAATTGGTGCATAACAACGGATATTCAAAAGCAAACATTTGCCGTCCGGCAAACAACCTAGGTGACTTCCTCAAATATCACCAATTACAACGAATTCCGATATAATGAGAATGATCACCTAATTCCCAATAACTTACTCCCACTCATCATCTGTAAAACCATACAGATCTGAGAATCATACCTGGTAAATACATACCCTGGAGCAGGTGTCTAATTGGGAAATCAGTTTTCTATTAACAGTACACAGTGAAACTGAAACATTGAAATGTTTCAATGGGGTATCCGGGTATTCCTAGTAATGCCTCTTCCATTATCCAGATTCACAACTATAACCGTATATCTCTTTTCCATCTCTCCAAATCCCTTTATATGTCTTTAGTCATTACCTTCTGTACACCCTCTTAGGCTAAATGGTTTTCTTCCTTCCCTACCGTTCGGCACCAGCCTATGGTTTGGAAGAAGACTATCCAATAAGCATAATGGGTGTACTGTCCTAATCCTAGGTGCACTCGCAATGCGAGAGAATGTGAAGATAAAAGACAACCGAATAAACCTTATTCCTATTTCTCCTGAACCAGAATCCATCCCCGAACTGGAACAAGTTCATTTCGAGTTCGTATATAACCATACGATGGAATATCCAAATAACTTTGGATCTTCGTAGTGATACGGAGTGTCCTGGAGAAATACAAAGGTGAATTGGGAGTGGTAATGAAATACTTGGTTTGGCCGTGAATAGCAGTCGCAATTTACTTTGCCCTTTTACTAATCCTTTGATATGTCTTTACTTAATACCTTCTGTACACCATCGTTATGCTAATCGGTTTTCTTCATTCCCCACCGTTCGACACCAGCCTAAGGTTTGGAATAAGACTATCCAATTTGCGTAATAAGTGTACTATCTCCTAAACCAAGGAGTACTCGCAACCTGAGAGAAGGTAAAAGGAAAAGACAACTGAATAGTCCTATTCGTTTTCTCCAGAACTAGAAACCATCCTCGAATAAATTCCTTCGAGTTCGTATATAACCATACGATGGTTTTGTCCAATGGAAGTGGACGTTCGTAGTAATACGGGGTGTCCTTGAGAAAAGGGTAAAAGTAGGAGTGGCAATGAGGTTTGCAACTCAGATAATCCAAAAGCCGGTGTTTAAAAAGGTTCGGTTAATCTTGGTCACTGAGTCATAGTCTAGGGTCGGGTCAATGGTCGCTGCCAAAGAGAGGAGAAAAGAAACATTCAGCGTGCACTCTAACCTAGATCAGAATGGTTATCAATTTATCCAATCAGGAAACCTCCCACTGTACCGTCAAATTCTCCTCCAAATCTGAAAGAAGAATTAGTCGGGATCACCCGAGGAGTAAACCAACTCATCAGTGGGAATCGGGATCCAACTATCATCGCATGATAACGTGACGGAATCCACTCACGTCACCACCCTCCAGAAGGTATGCACATGCCTGGCAAGTTTCAGTTTCTTTAGAAACTCCCGATGTGATTTTTACCCCTAGGACCCAAGTGACCTTGACGAATAATCAACAGATCAAAAGGTCCTAGTCAAGTTCAACCCGTCATTATCTTGATTGCGTTAAACCCACCCGCACGACCCTTGACGAATAATCAACAAAGTCATACGACTGTCCTAACCAATCAACATATCCATGCGACAGAAAGCATTACAGAGATACCACACACTACGCCTCGGCGAATAGCAACGACAAACGTAGCGCGAATACTAAGCAATACTAATGTGAAATAACGGAGGGCTACGAATGGTTTTTGGCGAAAAACCTTTTACCGTTATGAACTTGATATCGTTGAAGGAACTGGATAACTTTTTATAAAAATATAGTAACGAAAACCTTTGCTAAAGAGGTCACTCCCGGTGAAGGGATCTCGGCTCTTTCCCCGTAGAATGAGGTGCAGGATATTCCAACTGAATACCATGATGCAAAACAAAAGGCAATCGGCTATAGTGAAGTTATTACCCTGACGCAAACTTCTGTCCAAGGGGTCACTCCCGGTGAAGGGATCTCGACCCTTGCCTCGTCGACTGAGGTGCTGGATATTCATAACCGAATACCACTGTGCAAAACAAAAGAGAACGTCTTTGCAATAACAGCTTTTTGAAAAATTGTTCCAACAACATCAGAATAGGTTTGTTTAGCTTGCATTGATCCGAATCAACGCAGTCCCATCAATTGATCACACCAATAAAGAACGAAAATACGATGTACGTATATGCCACCCGCATTCGCCACTGGGTCCCGTCATCACCCGTTAGGTTACTTAACTAACGACAGAGCGGGGACTGGACTAGCGCGGATGCAAAACATATACAACATCTACTTATATATATATCAATTTATAATATTCGCTCAAGGCGTGATAAAATGCAACATCACAGAAATGTAATAAGCATCACAGAACAATACAGATTACTGGAAGCCCCGGGTTTCACAGAGCCGCTGCTGAAACCTGACGTTCCCCTGGTCGTGTGGATAGCCTGTGCAATGAAATCCTAGACCCCTACGGGCGCGGCAAGTTACCCGCCAAAACCTGAAGCGAGGCAGCCCCCTTCAGCAACGTGAATGGACCACCCAGCACTTCACGGAATCCGGTAACTTGGGCACCCATCCTGGGTCAACCAGTACCCCCTACGAGTGCGGCGAATAGCCCGCCAATTCTAGAGTGAAGCCCCCTTTATCTCAATGCCATGAGATGCGGGCCCGTTGCCCTCTAGAACCCGGCTATCCGTGCACCCCACAGCGGGGTAATCCTAGTACAGAAAGTAAAATATACAATAGGTACATCGACCTCAGCCAAGTCGTGCCCCAAAAGAATAATATACAAACAGGAAGAGACGGCAGTCCACATGTCGGACGCTCGCCCCGCAATATCAAATGTACATATACAACCAAACTGTACTACCATTGCACCAGGCTATCCACCACGACGAATCCGCAACATCAAAGCACAACACAGAACATCAACGTGAATGTCACGTTCGCAAATACGTCAAAAAGGCTATAGCAGTTAGACAGGATTTACCGATCAAGCGACATTCACGGTCGCAGATATAATGTAAATATTGTGAACTAACATGTTAAAATTTTCGATCGACTAAAATTCCCAAAGTGGGCCCCAAGCACAATACCCAGTACTCAAATAAATCTGGGCCCAAAATAAAATAACCAGAAAACACTTTTTCAAGTCAGGAATCACTGTAGGAAAAATGGTCCAGTGATGTCACTATTCGGCGGCGGAACCGTGGCCAAAGGGGGGTTACGACCGCGGTTCCGCGGCGCTACAGTGACATCATGCAACCATTTTTCTTCAGTGGTCTCCAAAAACCCTGCCTTGTTTTCTGCAGCACACCAAATAATTTTTTGACAACAGAAAAATTTCGACAGAAACTGTTGAAATGAAAACGCGGTTTCAGAATTTTTGTTCGATCAAAGTCCTAAACACGCTAGAGAAAGCTAGTAAAGGTTAATGGCTTGGCTGTGATACCATGTAGGACTACAGTAGCGCCCCGGTCGTCTATCCGAGGCCAAAATGCGGAAACGAAAATTTTTCTTGACTTTAAACCGGCACTACCGCATCCTAAAAACCCGGATCGTAACCATTAACCTAATGCTAGCAAACAAGAGAAGGGTATGAAGCTATACCAAGCGATCCGTGTCCTTCGGTCTTCGCCTCCACTCCGATCTCCTCGCGGAATCTCCGGTCGTCGCCTCCTCATTGAAAATGGGCACCACATCGCCGTTTTCTTATACGGGCTCCCACCTCAGGACCGAGGCAACTCGGGCATGAAGTTGGCGAGCCGACATGCCCAAGGATGCTGTAGGCAAGTGTAGAATCCATTGTCTCTAGGGGGTTGAAGTTGCCTTTGATGGAGGAATGAAACAATAAGCTTTTGGAGATGTGTTAGGAATTTTGCAAGCAAGCAAAATGAGATGATAGATTTTCACTCATGCAAAAATGAATCCCCTCTCTCTCTCAAAGTGGCCGGCCCCCTTATCAAAAATGGTGGAGGGAAAAAGAACTAAAACCATGAAGGGAGGTGAGTGTAGGAAAAGTAAAAGGGTGACCACAACCAAATGTGATGATAACAATATCATATCAATTTCTAATCCTTTCTAATCTCATTAATGCAAGAAATGATCACACGAAAAGCAAAGATGCTTTACCCATCATAATCCCTCATATCACAAATAACCCCTCCACAATTGCTAATTTGCGAACTTGCAAATTAGCCCCTCCATCAGAAAAATCCGGCCGGGAAGGAACAAAGGAAAACTGGCCGGAACGGAATGCAAACTGGAAACTTCAGAAAACTGATCCCGTAATAAATTACAGGAAAACCCCGTGACTGCATATACATGCCCGCATTTGTATTCCCACTGAATACAAATGCAAAGAGACAAAATCTACACTGTACAATACTAGGATCCGGCTTAAACCAAAGCCCGCTAGTATTTTCTGTCCGATCATGATCCATGCAATACCGCACGTATCTGATCGAACCCTGCCATATCTCCAAACGGCCTCTACAGCGTTTCGCCCGAAACTTGAGAAACAGGTCTGTGGGGGACTCTAAAGACTCGTCAATACTTTGGTTGTGGATTTAACCACTAGCACGTCAGATGTATTAGCCAATACGTAACGGGCTACTAGGTATTGACCAAAAGGGACGTCGATGAGCGAACTCATCCTGACACCCTATTGAGCCTGTCAGTGACAATATCCGTACAGTCCGGTCCGTTCGTCTATGAGTATCGCATGGCGGGCCTAGGGGGTTGGTAAAAGTCAGACACCCATAAGCGGTACAAGTCATGTCGGAGTGTAGCCCAGAACACCCTGAGATACTACTGGAATACCTGATCAGTCGAAAATACTGCATCTTTTAACCGGCAATTTCCTTATCATTTGCATTCATTTAGAAGTGTACGGTTCTCATATTTCACATATTAGCAAATCAGTCGTTAAATATCAGATTGCATGTGTTAGACTCTAAAACCGGCACTATAAAGAAAATTAACCACATTTCATGGCATCACATCATCCCTATATTGCGCAACAATTGTTTTGAGATCTGTGCAGGAAAACCCAGAAGAAAAGCCAAAAATTTACATGGTGCTGATCAAACATTATGCCAACTCAATGATTTCAGATCTGGTAGCAATTCAGAAGTAAATATAGAAATCAACATATCAAAGAAAAGCCCAATTGTCAACCCAAGACCACTGCTGAGAGCCCAAGCCCCAAGACCCACAAATGGCCGCGGAACCGCGGCAGGGGCCGGCTTGCGCCGTGGTTCCGCGGCGGATCTGCCACGTCAGCACCTAATCTTTGCATCAAAATTCTTCATTCAGGGCCCACATTCAGCTCATGTACTTCAAGTTCCAGAAGACTCTCGAAGCTTCTGCCAGTTCAGCAAACTAGGGTTTTTAATGCTTAATTAATCCTAGCTTAAAGCCTAAGCTAGCTCCTAACAAACTAATTCTAGAAGCTCCTCAACAAAATTTTGGAGGGAATTGTAATTTCAAAGCTAGACCTAGGGTTTAGGAAGTCTATAAATAGAAGCCTAGACCTAGGGTTAAATATACTTGAAATACTTGGATTCCAATCTAATAGAATTTAGATCCATTCACTCTCTTTACCTCTTTCTTCATCTTCTTCCACAAGTCTAGTGACAAGACTTGTGTGAAACCCTAACCCTAATTCCAATCAAAAGCGAAGATCCCGAGTACCAAATCGAGCAAGAAGCCCTTCAACCTTTTAGGAGCGAAGCCGATCTTCAACAGAGCAAGTGGTCCAAGCCGATCCACGACTCACGGAGAAAAGCGACGCTAGATCGACAATTTAGTTCTTCCTCTTATCGTTCTTGAGCGACTGTAATCAAATTGTTGATATAAATAAAAGGTGATATTCTTTTATCTTGTTTTCTTTAAATTCTTGCATCATGATTCGATCTCAATTTGTAGTTGTAGTTCTTGTTGTGATGTTTGAGTAATACTCTGCTCGTCGAGGAGTCGAAACGATTAATAGAATGATGATGTAACATATCCTAAATCGATTCTTGAGTCCTACGAGTTTAGTAAACCCTAGCAAGTTCAAGAATCGACGACCTAATTTTTTTGCGATGCTTTCTTGATTGATATCGCTCGAAATTGGGGAGTTACGATCGTTTCTTGAAATTTCTAGAGGCTAGAATGTGAATGATACCGACGAAAGAACAAGGGTTAAATGATGAAACCCTAGTTTCATGAGAAAGCCCTAACTCTCGTCGATCATCATCGATCTAGTATCAATTCTTCGAAGGACAAGAACACGATATCCTGAGATTATATCACGTCTATAGATCCGATCGATTCCTGCGTGCCTCATTTAGATTCTTGACATTTTGGTTGGAAATATCATCGAAACCCGATTCTCGATTGTTTATCATTTTCTTGATTCTTGATTAAACTAGTGACACTTGAATCAACCGATAAAATCTTGAATCATGTTTTCTTTTCTTTTAGATTAACTTTTCAATTCAAACAAATCAAACATTGATACGAATCGCACAATCCCTGTGGACGATCCGCACTCGCTTACAATCTACAACAAACACCGTAGTTGATTGCGGCCAAATATAATTCTTTGATTGTGATTCTATATTCAATTTTCTAATTACCGACACAAAGAAACTCATTCGTTTTATTCGATTTACACAAACAAGAAATTTATAACAATCAAATGGCGCCGTTGCCGGGGATTACGCGCTAATTCGTTTCATATTAAAGTTTGAATTGAAAGATTTATTCCATTGAAATTTTTGTAATCAAAATTCGAGCAAACCTTAAACGATTTGTTGTGGTTCATTGCAAGGAGATCTGGAGCTTGCTGTGAAATTGGAAAAATTTTTGGAATATACCAGAGAGCAGAAGGAGTCTACAGAGCCTCTCTGAAAAATTTTGGTGCTGTGATTCCATCATTCAACCGCGGAAGCGCGGTATTAAGCATCAATTGCGGCAGAACCGCGGCGTTCTGAAGGGATCTCTGTGCAAAATTTGGCAGGTAACCTCTTACTTTCTTATCTCCTTCTTAAAATCTTCTCCAATTAACAGTTTGTGCAGGGTTCTTTGCAAATAATCGCAGCGCGCAAATTGCAAAATTAAATTTGTGCGTGTTTTTGTTTATTGGTTGTTTGCATTCTAAATACGGATATTAAGGGCCACGGCCAAATCCAAATTAGGTGGGGAGTTCATTACCCTTCCTAGGCCCCGAAAATCGCAAAACTTGCATCCGCATTTACCCCAATTAACTAAAAAAGATCTAGAGATGACTCTAAGGACCGTCGCGCTCACTTAGGACAGAAGAAGGTCGTGGGTAATTCATTGCTTATCCGCGTTTCTCTTGTGGTGTCTAGGCAAGTGTGTCGAAGGCTAGTGGTTACTTAATTCGGCCTACTACTTACGCAGTGGAGAACCTCCCACTTACCTGGCACTTACCTGGCCATAGGAGAAACAAAGAGGCAGTAGAGGATTTTATCCTGCGTCTTGTCTTCTGGAAGTTAGGAGTCGTCTAGAGATCTGACCTAGGCGACCCCTAGAATTAGGGTTTTGTGTTGCTGCATTTGTTGTGTTGCATCATTTTTTTTAAAATCCGTCCTTTTTTCAAAGCAAACACCGCATTCATTCATTACCCCTAATTATAAGTCAACGCTGCCACTTTTACTAACCCTTTTTATAACAAGATAGGCTGGACACGGGATTCTAGTGCCCGTTTAGTCCGCGTACCCTTTATCGACTCCGAAGTCGATATTTCTCCATTTACCTTTCCTTTACCCACTACCACACCCACATCGATGGATCCACCTCCATCAAACTTCTTTAACCCTAATCTGCCGCCGTCCGTTAGTGCGCAGAATCCACCCCGCATCTCTCTCCAAGAGAGGTGCTATCCACTGCGAGGTCCTCTTTCGACCTGCTTATCCACACCACCAGCCAACGAGGATAACTTTGAGATTAAACCCCAATATATCAACCTTTTACCCAAATTCCACGGACTCGAGACTGAGGACGCTTACGTTTTCATCACCAAATTTGAAAACGTATGCGCAATGATGGGTACGTCACAACTTTCAGTGGATGCTATGCGTCTACGACTTCTTCCATTTACATTGTGCGATATAGCCGAGAAGTGGCTATATAACACTACCACACACTCTATTACGAATTGGGAAGAATTCGTCGCTGCATTCCTTAAGAAATTTTACCCAATACAAAAGACAGCTCGAATCCGTAGCGAATTGAATCAATTTGCCCAGCTCCCTACTGAACCATTCTCTAAATGCTTTGAACGTTTCAAGGATCTATTGGTTCAATGTCCTCATCACGGCATCCCGAGATGGGATCTTTGCCGAATCATTTATGAGGGAATTAACCCAAACACTAAACAGAGCCTTGAAAACATGTGTCAAGGTACTTTTATGACCAAGGATGATGGGGAAGCTTGGACGTTTTTAGAAGAGTTCGCTGAAAAATCACTACAGTGGGAGAGTGGAACCCAACCATTGAATAGGGGTGGCGTGCACCAAATAGATGTGTCCATAGGTGTTCGAGCTGAGATGGCAGCAATGCAAAAGAAGCTCGACGCTATGGAACACAAATTTTCTGCAGCCTCCCTAAACCCAATGTCGCTCCCCAAAACTGTATGTGGCTGTTGTTCTGATCCATCACATTTAACGGAAGAATGTCCATTAAACTCTGCGTTTCAAGGTCACGAGCATACTAATGCCGCATTTCATAGACCTATTAACGATCCATATTCGCCCACGTACAATCAGGGTTGGAGGAATCACCCGAATTTTGCTTGGAACCAAAACCAATCTCAAAACACGGTTCCAAGCCAAAATAATTTCCAAAGGGCTCTTCCACCACAACAGCAACCACTTCAAATCACTCAGCACCCCTACCAGTCACAAAATTTCCAAAACCAGGTCAACACTCCTGCACAGTCTAATCCTATGCAGTTGTCCTGTTCTGACGAATTCTCTCAATTCACTCAAACCATGAAATCACTTTTATCAAATTTCATAGAGGTTTCGACTGAGGTTAGATCTTCCGTCAGTGAGATAAAGAAAAAATCAGCGTCTCAAGCTGAGAGTATCAGATCGATGGAAGCTGAAATAGCACGCCTTAAAGCCGAAATGAGTGCGAGAGAAAAAAGGAAACTTCCCTCTCAACCCCTACAGAATCCTGGGCATTACAATGTAAATGCCGTCACAACGTTGAGATCGGGAAGAGTGCTGAACAATCATGTCGGGGAAGGAATTGGTGATATTGAAAATCCTATCAATAACACCCCGGCTGAGACCTTTCCTCACACACACACTTCTAATTCTGATCCTTCTTCTTCTACCCCACCACCTTCTCGAGAGCCTATTCTCCATTTCCCATTAGGCTCGACACCTCAACCCAACCCTTATAGTTCTCCACAGACGGTCCCCACACCTCTTTTGGGACCTCGTCTATCCCCTCTTCCTTCTCCTATGATGGACCCGACGCTTATTACGAAAGCTCCTTACCCGAATCGGTTAAGGGGTAATAGAACGAGTCCTCATATGGAGAAAATTATGGAAATGTTCAAACAAGTTAACATCAACATCCCTCTCCTAGATGCGATTCAACAAGTCCCCGCTTATGCGAAAATTCTTAAGGACTTGTGCACTAGGAAGAGGAAGACTCAAGTGCCAAAGAAGGTCTTTATGTCTAATAATATCAGCACTGTTTTTATTCCCCGGCTACCAAAGAAACGAAAGGACCCAGGATGTCCTACAATATCGATTTCTATTGGGGGTAAAAACATAAATCGTGCTCTTTTAGAACTTGGCGCAAGTGTTAACCTACTTCCATATTCTGTATATGAGCAATTAGGGATTGGAGAGCTGAAACCTGCTCACTGCACTCTCCAGATGGCAGACCGTTCAATCACCAAACCAAGGGGTGAACTAGAGGATGTGTTAATAAAGGTCGGGGAATTTGTTTTCCCTGTAGACTTCATTGTTCTTGACACACAGCCTGTAGCAAACCCCCGGGGCCAAATTCCGGTGATTCTGGGTCGTCCTTTCCTTGCCATTTCCAACGCTGTTATAAACTGTAGAAACGGTTCAATGAACTTATCATTTGGAAATATGACCATTGAACTAAACATCTACAAAGTTGGAAGTCAGCCATCAGAACCCTCTTCTCATATTCTAGATGTGTGCTCGGTCCATGAGATCGCTCCCGATAGTTGTGGAGCTGAGGAACTTTGCTTTACTGATCTCGATGACATTACCACATCTCTGTTTGAATTCACACATGATCTTAGTGAGGACACTTTTCCTACACTTGAGTCCCGCACTCCTGACTTTTCTCCACCCGAGTCTGTATCTTTCACAGGCTCTGAGCTTCTTTGTAAATCCAAAAATCACTCAATGATCCCTCCTTCTATCATTTCTCCGCCTGAATTAGATCTCAAAATTTTACCTTCTCATCTTAAATATGCTTATTTAGGTGAGAAGGAGTCTTAACCGGTTATCATAACTGCTTCTCTAGCATCAGAGCAAGAGATTGCACTTTTATCGGTATTGAGATCAAATAAAGAGGCGTTTGGTTGGAGTATGGCGGACATCAAAGGGATTAGTCCCTTGATAGTTGAACATCATATACATGTGATGGATGATGCCAGACCAACCCGAGAACCACAAAGACGGTTGAATCCCGTCATGAAGGAAGCAGTAATGAAAGAGATCGTCAAATGCTTAGATAATGGTATTATATACCCCATCTCCGATAGCCAATGGGTGAGTCCTATACATGTCGTTCCTAAGAAATCCGGCATCACTGTTATAACCAATGAGGCGAATGAGTTGATTCAGACACGCGCCCAAACTGGGTGGCGTGTATGTATCGATTATAGAAAACTCAATGCTGCCACGAGGAAAGACCACTTTCCTCTACCATTCATTGATCAAATGCTGGAACGCTTAGCCGGACGAGAATATTATTGTTTTATGGACGGATACTCAGGCTATAATTAGGTCCCCATCGCCAAAAAGGATCAAGAAAAAACCACTTTTACCTGTCCTTTTGGTACCTTTGCTTACAGTCGCATGCCCTTTGGGCTATGCAATGCTCCCGCTACCTTTCAGCGGTGTATGATGGGGATATTCTCTGATATGGTAGAGAATTTCCTGGAGATCTTTATGGACGATTTCTCAATTTTTGGAGACTCTTTTTCCGATTGCCTAGCGAATCTTGACGCTGTTCTTACTCGTTGCAAAGAGAAGAACTTGACTTTGAACTGGGAAAAATGTCATTTCATGGTCAAAGAAGGAATTGTTCTTGGACATGTTATTTCACAGAAAGGCATTGAGGTTGACAGAGCTAAAATAGATGTCATTCAAAACCTCCCTCATCCCAAAAGCGTCAAAGATATTCGCTCTTTCCTTGGCCATGCGGGCTTTTATAGGAGATTCATTAAGGACTTTAGCAAAATTGCTAGACCTTTAACTCTTCTCCTGGCCAAGGATACGACCTTCCATTTTGACCCGGACTGTGAGACAGCTTTCGACTCACTTAAACACTCTCTCACTTCAGCCCCCGTGCTATCATCACCAAACTGGGACTACCCCTTTGAGCTAATGTGTGACGCATCCGACTTTGCAGTAGGTGCAGTTTTAGGACAGCACATCGAAAAGATGCCACACGTAATATACTATCCAAGTAAGACCCTAAATGATGCTCAAATCAATTATACAACTACTGAAAAAGAACTTTTAGCGGTTGTATTTGCATTAGAAAAATTCAGGCCTTACTTAATTGGCTCACCTATAGTTGTGTATACTGACCATTCCGCCTTAAAACATCTTCTGGCGAAGAAAGATGCAAAAGGTCGACTAATACGTTGGATCCTTCTGTTACAAGAATTCGATCTTGTTATCAAAGATAAGAAAGGATGTGAAAACGTAGTAGCTGACCATCTTTCACGCATCTCTTCTTCCCTTGTGACCCTGCCGATCAATGACTCGTTACCTGACGAACAACTCTTGAGCGTATCCAATGAACCATGGTTCAGGGATATTGTGAACTATCTTGTCACGGGACTTATACCCAGCGATTGGTCAAAACAGGACAAATACCGTTTTCTATCCCAAGTAAAACACTTTTACTGGGACGATCCATACTTGTTTAAGTATTGTCCTGATCAGATCATCCGCCGGTGTGTCCCGAAAGAAGAGTTCAAGAATGTTCTTTCTTTTTGTCATGATCAGGCTTGTGGGGGTCACTTCGGTCCTAAAAAGACGGCGGAAAAGGTTTTGCAATGTGGATTTTATTGGCCGACCTTATTCAAGGACGCATTTGACTATTGGAAAACCTATACACAATGTCAGTACACGGGTAGAATCTCCCAGAGAAATGAAATTCCTCAGCAACCCATTCTGGTTGTTGAAATATTCGATGTTTGGGGCATTGATTTTATGGGTCCCTTTCCCAACTCCTTTGGGAATTTGTACATACTGCTGGCAGTTGATTATGTCTCAAAGTGGGTTGAAGCCATTCCATGTCGCACTAATGACAGGAAAGTTGTCATTAAGTTCTTGAAAGAGAATATCTTTTCGCGATTTGGACACCCACGCGCTATTATTAGCGATAATGGGACACATTTCTGCAACAGGTCTTTCGAGACTCTCATGCGGAAATATTCAATCAACCACCGACTTTCTACACCCTATCATCCCCAAATAAGCGGGCAGGCTGAAATCTCAAACAGACAAATCAAACTTATCATGGAGAAGACTGTTGCTAAAAATAGAAAAGACTGGTCGACCAAACTGACGGATGCCCTTTGGGCATTCCGAACTGCATATAAAACCGACCTAGGAATGTCTCCATATAGGGTAGTGTTTGGGAAAGCATGTCATTTACCCGTCGAGATTGAGCATAAAGCATTGTGGGCTATTAAAGAAATAAATTTTGACCTAAACCTTACTTGCAACTTTCGGAAGCTGCAAATAAATGAGCTAAGCGAACTCCGCGATGAAGCTTATGATAACGCTGTGATCATAAAGAATAGGACCAAGGTTTTTCACGATAAAAACATTTTGAGGAAAACATTTACACAAAGTCAACAGGTCCTTCTTTATGATTCACGACTACACCTTCACGAGGGTAAGCTCCGATCTCGGTGGAAGGGACCTTTTATTGTGCGGTCTGTATACCCGCACGGGGCAGTAGAAGCAGAAAATGTTAAAAACGGCACCTTTTTCAAAGTGAATGGACATAGACTGAAGCCGTATTTTTCCACTGACCCCACGGAGGAGCTCCTGTTCTTACAGGAGCCAGTTTATTTGGATTAAAACTCCTCCATCTCACCTTCATATCCTGCATATCATTGCATCATCTTTTGAATGGAGGTGAGTGAAAAGAGTAAGTTTGGGGGAAGTTCTTCACTTAAATATTTTGCCCCCACTAATAATTCTTCCCAGACTTACAGGTTTTGTAGATATAGCTGTTGGCAACAGTGAGGACACTGTTGAAAACAAGTTTGGGGGAGATTTGTGCTTATTTTTGCATCATTTGCATATCATTTGCATAAGCACAAAACATTTCTTTAAAAACTTATAAAAATTTAAAAATATAAAAACCTATAAAAATTTAAAATTTTCAAAATATAAAAAATTATTTTAACATTTAAACAGTTTTTGTACATAAATAAGATAATAAAAGTTTAGATAGTGAAAAATTACATCCATGAGATTAGACAAATTTAAGAAAACCAAGAAAATTAGAAGTTTTCTTATACGAACTAGTAATAAGTAGTTATGAGCCGTTGTCCCAAGGGTTAGTAAGATGAAGGACGTCACTAATCTGAGGATAAAAATAAGTCTAAAAAATAGTTTCTATTCTGGAAGCCAAACATCTTGAACGTTGATACCCTGCTATTTGCACTTATACACGTCTTGAAGCCTGGGATAGTAGAGGATACCTTGAATTGCTCTTGTCTTAAAGCCAAAAGTATGAAGGAAAATATATATATATATGAAGAAAATATAAAGTGGTGAGAAAAATGGACACTGGTTTTGTTATCGCCAAGGGAAATAAAAAAATATATAGCGAGGGTGCTTCTTCACCTAGTGCCCTAAGGCCAACTGGTCTGGGAGTCACTGCTATGCCTGAGGTGGTGCAAGACGAGGAAAATACACCAAGTAAGCAAGCACAGGAGTAATCGGTCGGTTAGTACCTCAAGAAGTATTAACGGTCGCATGAAAGTGTGTGAGCAATCTCATCTAAATATTCATTAATTAAAAAGTACTGAGGCTGATGGGCAAGAGTATGATAGCTTGAATTGAATTCTCCGGGTGTAGGGATGTCTTTACACACACGCAGGGTTATATGATCGATGTTTGGAAGAAAGATAGGAATGAAAAATAAGACGATGTTTTATTGAGGGAGGACGTGATTTCTAACATCTTTTCATGACCATTAAGATAGGGCTCATGACAACCAAAAAGCTAGCTTAGTTGGAAACCCTAATTTTCAAAGCTTTTCTTTTACAATTATTTTCTTTAAATGTAATATTCATGATCTTTCTTTTATTATTGGATTTTGTGAGTGCAATCCGCTGAAAACCCTCAGGAGACAACACTCCTCCTACTAGGGACACCTAGAAGTTTAAAGGCTTGTTGCACGTGCTCAGTGCAATCGTGTTGCCTACGAAAGTGTGCTAGTTAGTTTTTTCTTTTTCTTTATTTTCTCCTTCTCTTTTTAATAAAACAGTTCGCTCGAGATGATCGAAAATAAGTTTGGGGGAATTTGATCAGTCGAAAATACTGCATCTTTTAACCGGCAATTTCCTTATCATTTGCATTCATTTAGAAGTGTACGGTTCTCATATTTCACATATTAGCAAATCAGTCGTTAAATATCAGATTGCATGTGTTAGACTCTAAAACCGGCACTATAAAGGAAATTAACCGCATTTCATGGTATCGCATCATCCCTATATTGCGCAACACTTGTTTTGAGATCTGTGCAGGAAAACCCAGAAGAAAAGCCAAAAATTTACATGGTGCTGATCAAACATTACGCCAACTCAATGATTTCAGATATGGTAGCAATTCAGAAGTAAATATAGAAATCAACATATCAAAGAAAAGCCCAATTGTCAGCCTAAGACCACTGCTGAGAGCCCAAGCCCCAAGACCCACAAATGGCCGCGGAACCGCGGCAGGAGCAGGCTTGCGCCGCGGTTCCGCGGCGGATCTGCTACGTCAGCACCTAATCTTTGCATCAAAATTCTTCATTCAGGGCCTACATTCAGCTCATGTACTTCAAGTTCCATAAGACTCTCGAAGCTTCTGCCAGTTCAGCAAACTAGGGTTTTTAATGCTTAATTAATCCTAGCTTAAAGCCTAAGCTAGCTCCTAACAAACTAATTCTAGAAGCTCCTCAACAAACTTTTGGAGGAAATTGTAATTTCAAACCTAGACCTAGGGTTTAGGAAGTCTATAAATAGAAGCCTAGACCTAGGGTTAAATATACTTGAAATACTTGGATCCCATTACTTGATTCCAATCTAATAGAATTTAGATCCATTCACTCTCTTTACCTCTTTCTTCATCTTCTTTCACAAGTCTAGTAACAAGACTTGTGTGAAACCCTAACCCTAATTCCAATCAAAAGCCAAGATCCCGAGTACCAAATCGAGCAAGAAGCCCTTCAACCTTTTAGGAGCGAAGCCGATCTTCAACAGAGCAAGTGGTCCAAGCCGATCCACGACCCACGGAGAAAAGCGACGCCAGATCGACAATTTAGTTCTTCCTCTTGTAGTTCTTGAGCGACTGTAATCAAATTGTTGATATAAATAAAAGGTGATATTCTTTTATCTTGTTTTCTTTAAATTCTTGCATCATGATTCAATCTCAATTTGTAGTTGTAGTTCTTGTTGTGATGTTTGAGTAATACTCCGCTCGTCGAGGAGTCGAGACGATCAATAGAATGATGATGTAACATATCCTAAATCGATTCTTGAGTCCTACGAGTTTTGTAAACCCTAGCAAGTTCAAGAATCGACGACCTAATTTTGTTGCGATGCTTTCTTGATTGATATTGCTCGAAATTGGAGAGTTACGATCGTTTCTTGAAATTGCTAGAGGCTAGAATGTGAATGATATCGACGAAAGAACAAGGGTTAAATGATGAAACCCTTGTTTCACGAGAAAGCCCTGACTCTCGTCGATCATCATCGATCTAGTATCAATTCTTCGAAGGACAAGAACACGATATCTTGAGATTATATCACGTCTATAGATCCGATCGATTCCTGTGAGCCTCATTTAGATTCTTGACATTTTGGTTGGAAATATCATCGAAACCCGATTCTCGATTGTTTATCATTTTCTTGATTCTTGATTAAACTAGTGACACTTGAATCAACCCATAAAATCTTGAATCATGTTTTCTTTTCTTTTAGATTAACTTTTCAATTCAAACAAATCAAACATTGATACGAATCGCACAATCCCTGTGGACGATCCGCACTCGCTTACAATCTACAATAGACACCATAGTTGATTGCGGTCAAATATAATTCTTTGATTGTGATTCTATATTCAATTTTCTAATTACCGACACAAAGAAACTCATTCGTTTTATTCGATTTACACAAACAAGAAATTTATAAATACCTACCAGTAAATCTCCTGCCTCGGCCGAGGGCTTTGTGTAATGGCTCTCCCAGACACAGCGCGATCTCACCCCCAATACCGGGAGAGACGAAACCCCTGCCGATCCTCTCACTGCCTCCATGTGGCTCGGGACTGTACCCAACTAAAACCTGTTTGCACGACTCCTTTGAGCCGTGGTAGGGTAGTAATCAAAGCACTGTGGGAACTCACACGAGACAAATGACGATCTCAGGTCGATGAACTAACCTGTACAAATGTCACCAGGGAACTGCTATCTGACGTCTGGTATAATCCCAACTAGCATGTTCCCGGCGAGTCATGTCCGGTGTACTCATAACCCAATGAGCACCTGTATACATCTCAGGTGAACCAACTGACACCAGTGGCTTGTGAGACCGGCCACCGCCCCTCGTCGGGGTCTCGACTGTATACACTAGTCTACTAATGGAGTATCGATGCCCTGTCTCGAAACTCCCACGACTAGGGACCTTTTAAGGATGTGCTTATAGACTACCAGCTCCCACGTATATGATCGCCCTCATACTGCTGGCAGTCAAGCAAGAATCCTAGGGGCTCTATCAACGTGCAATAGTGACCTGTAAGGTCACCTAAAGCAGTACACGATGATATAGGTAAACCAGATAGCATACTATCATCTTGAGTAAGACTGTCCTACCGGTATAGGTCATCCCTCAATCATTGCAATCACGTGCCTATGATCCAATAATTGACTCTGAGGGCACTATCTCCAACAATACCGAACACTCAACTTCTTTACTAATCAGTTTCACAAAGCTCGTTTGTAAAACTATTGATTTCGATAAATTGCCTCAGTGAGTAGATCCGCTCTGATGTTTCTTTCTATGTCTCTCTTTATCTCAAGTTCGCGGAGAAAGCCATCTCCCAAATTGAGTAATAACTGTCTTAGAATATGCCTGGATATCTGATGGGACCCAGTTCACAAATGAACTCCAAATCCAGTAAACTTCTTAGACTGTACCGTCAACTGAATTTAATCAGTATCCTGCGCTATACCTCTCTCGGTATCCGCTTGGACCACCTGTCTAAACTACTGCCCCTCAATAAAGGGAAAACTATAAATCTGACAGTCACTCTGACATCCAGGTCACCTTGGAAGCCTAGAATGATAACCGTCTCCCGAAGGAAGCTGTCGTTATCATATCCCTAGAACATCCACTTATGTTCAAAAACTGCTTCCGAACGTTTCTCCAGGATTGGATTAATATATACTTATTACATCTAGTGCAAAAATAACATCTGGTGTGGTACTTAACATTTCATGATTGACTCAATTGCCTAAGCAAGTGATATGCCAATCATGCACATCCCTCTCCCCTTTAGTCTGTAACACACCTTTAAAGAGGGTGACACCATCACCCGCAAGTACACCACCATGCCAGGAGTCGTCTTTAAAACACCTTTAGAATGCTGTCTAAGTACCCAGATTGGGAAACTACCCAAATCTAGATCTAAAACCATAGATCTAGTAACCAGAATGCCTGATATTATATCCATATCCTATGTAGAGAATCCACTGTGTGACAACCAAAGTATAACCAATCGTAGTATAGGAATTTCACTTCCGACAACGTGTATTTAATCCAAATACCAGGACAAACCACCCTACTACCTTCTTAACAGATCCATCTCCTATTCTGATGAAGCTAAGCCTATGACCGTCATATCAAAAATAGATGATCTATCTCCGCTATATCTGCTTTAGTATATAAATAGACACAAGCAACTTTTCCACTACGCTTCCGCTGCTCCCACTGACTACAACAACCCTTTGGCAGAGTTATATACACGTGCGCTTCTAAAGCTAGTTTAGAACGATACTATACTCATCCTTCTGCCGGGTCTCATAGTCTAGAACATCAGTAATGGCAAGTCTGGGTAAACAAGAACCTCCCTGTCACCATCTTTGAGGATACCGAAGTACCTCTCGGGCGCCCGAGGTTACCCACCATATCTGTGGAGTGGCTAATGGAATGTCAAACCTGATTGAATCTTTAGGTCCTATTAAATTTTCAGTAATCGTTTGTGGTTCTGAAATCACTTCCAGTTCTACCATACTCCCACTACTGTTTTCTGAAAAAATCCATTTTACTAAAACTGTGGCGAGTCAAGAACAATATCACTATTGATCTTCCAGATGGTAGAAAGTTATCCCTCGTCATAGCCCGGGTTAACCCACAAACTGCCATTACAGAAACGTGCCTTGAGTATGTCCAGTGTCTGGTTTTAAGCACAAGCCGGACAACTCCATATACCTTAACATCGTTAAGATATGAACCATTCTATATATAATATAGAAACAGAGGCACTGATTTAATTGGAACCAGATTCAAATCATGCAGCTGTCTCCAGTGCATGCCAACTAAATGGAAGGAGGCCGATCAACATTACTCAACTTTGGAGTGCATCCAGATATGAGTAATCTGAAAGAGAAGCAAGTTCTTAAAACCATTACTATCAACTGAATACCAAACACAAGTATCTACATCTTCGATCACCTTGAAAAATCCTGATGCTTGCAACACATGGTTTTCTACTGTATTCTTACACCTATAACTTCTCAAAACCTGGACTTTGTATTTCTACGAAACACTTGTCTAAAAACTAGAGAAGACACAAGTAAACAGAGCATAGTACGAGTACTAACCCCTTTGTCCTAATGGACACTGGACAATATACAATACTTTGTATAAGTCCCCTGAGTTCTATAACTCAAACCTTGTGCGTCGTAGGTTGAAAACTGTACTTATGGTTAAGAAGAATTACACAGTTGTTTAATGCTCCTTAGCTAACCATCAACTAATATAGGTAAATGTCATGGACATAATTTCAAAAAGTTATATCTCACTTTATAAAATAAACGTACAGATATATCGGTTTGAAATTGATGCATAGCAACAAATGTTCAAAACCAAAAATTTGCCGAAAGGCAAAACCCTAGGTGATTTCCTCAAATATCACCAATTTCAACGAATCTCGATAAAATGAGGATGATCACCTAATTCCTAATAACTTACTCCCACTCATCATCTATAAAACCATACAGATGTGAGAATCAAACTTGTTAAATACATACTCTGGAGTAAGGGTCTAATTGGGAAATCAGTTTCCAATTAACAACGCATAGTGAAACTGAAACATGAAAATGTTTCGAAGGGGTATCCGAGTATTCCTAGTAATGCCTCTTCCATAATCCAGATTCATGACTGTAAACGTATATTTCCTTGCCATCTCTCCAAATCCCTTTATTTGTCTTTACTCATTACCTTCTGTACACCACCCTTAGGCTAAATGGTTTTCTTCCTTCCCTACCGTTCGGCACCAGCCTATAGTTTGGAAGAAGACTATCCAATAAGCGTAATAGGTTTACTCTCCTAATTCTAGGAGCACTCGCAACCAGAGAGAAGGTAAAGATTAAAGACAACTGAATAATCCTTATTCTATTTCTTCTGAACCAGAATCTATCCTCGAACTGGAACAAGTTCCTTCGAGTTCGTATGTAACTATACGACGGATTATCCAATAACTGTGGATCTTCGTAGTGATACGGGGTGTTCTGGAGAAATACAAAGGTGAAGTAGGAGTGGCGATGAAATACGTGGTTTGGTCATGAATGATAGCAGTCGCAATTTACTTTGCCCTCTTTCTAATCCCTTTATTTTGTCTTTACTTATTATCTCCTGTACACCACACTTAGGCTAATTGGTTTTCTTCTTTTCCTACCTTTCGGCACCTGCCTATGGTTTGGAAGAAGACTATCCAATAAGCGCAATAGGTGTACCCTCTCCTAATCCTAGGAGCCCTCACAACCTGAGAGAAGGTAAAAGGAAAAGACAACTGAATAGTCCTATTCAATTTATGCAGAACCGGAAACCATCCTCGAATCTGAAACAAGTTTCTTCGAGTTGGTATGTAACTATACGATGGTCATATCCAATAATTGTGGATCTTCGTAGTGATACGGAATGTTCCGGAGAAAAGCAAAGGGTAAAAGTAGGAGTGGCAATGAAGCATGCAACTCTGACAATCTAAAAGCCAGTGTTTTAAGAAAGTTCGGTTTAATTGGTTACTGAGTTATAGTCTAGGGTCGGGACATGGTCGATGCCAAAGAGAGAGAGAAAAGAAACACTCTGCGTGCACTCTAACCTAGATCAGAATGGTTAATCACTGTATCTAATCAGGATGTCTCCCACTGTATCCTCAAATTCTCCTCTAAACCTGAAAGAAGAATTAGTCGGGATCATCTAAAATCACCCGAGGAGTAAACCAACTCATCAGTGGGTATCAGGATCCAACTATCATCGCATGATAACCTGATGGAATCCACTCACGTTATCACACTCCAGAAGGTATGCGCATTCCTGGCAGGTTTCCTATATGTTTGAAACTCCCGATGTGATTTTTACCCCATGCTCTTATGACCTTGACGAAGGCCAACAAATCATAAGTCACATGTCAAGTTCTATCCGTCATTGTCCAGGTTAATTTGAACCCACCCGTACTCGCCCTTGACGAAGGCCAATAAGGTTGTACGACTATCCCAAACCAATGATTTATCTATGCAACAGAATGGTAACAAGCAGCTACCATACACTATGCCTTGACGAAGGCCAACAAACATAGCATGAATACTAAGTGCTACCCGTCTGAAATGACGGAGGGCTACGAATGGTTTTTGGCGAAAAACCTTTAACGTAATGAACTTGATATCGTTGAAGGAACCGGATAGCTTTTTACAAATATATAGTGGTGAAAAGCTTTTCTAAAGAGGTCACTCCCGGTGAAGGGATCTCGGCTCTTTCCTCGTAGAATGAGGTGGAGGATATTCCATCTGAATACCGCGATGCAAAGAAAAAAGTAATCGACTATAGTGAATTTATTACCGTGACGCAAACTTTTGCCCAAGGGGTCACTCCCGATGAAGGGATCTCGGCCCTTACCTCGTCGAATAAGGTGCTGGATATTCATAACCGAATACCGCAGTGCAAAGAAAAAGAAAACGTCCTTGCAATAACAACTTTTGAAAATTTGTTCCAACAACATCGAATAAGTTTGTTTTCCTTGTATAATGATGGGTACGATACAAATAACCCACCTACTAGCAAGTCACCTGAAAGAAGCTGTGCCCGCAAAGCCGTAATGAAACCCGTACGGCAACACCTGCAAGAAACTGGGGCACAACGGGGGTGAGTTGCCAACACGTGAATAGAAAAACATCTACGAACAGAAAATCGCATGTATGACGCAATCCTAGGTCATACGATCATAATATATAATCCTCAAATATATAACCAGTATTATATAACAATGACTAGGGTAAATATCTAACCCAAGTGTAATCCCATATGCCCGTGTCATTGCCTCAGGTAGCAATATATCATATGGATGAGGTATGAATGCATGAAAAGTATGATCAATGTAATCAAAGTCTGTATGTGATCAATGTCTGTATATAGGTGGATCCCGTCCACGTGTCACCTAATGACAATAAGCATCATGCATGTAAATATGAGGATATAGTCAAAATCATGGAAAAACATCATGAAACCTATGCCCAGCATCGGCACAAAACATAGCTTCAATCTCAATATCTCAATATCTCTGATAAGTCTCACTATTTAGGGTGCCGTCAATCCAGACCGGCCCCTACCATCAATCTCAAGACCACGACGGTAACCTCCGGATATCCGACGCGTCGGGTAAAATCACCGGTCGGTAGTGCTCCCCTGCCAGGCTCAACGCCATCTCCTGCGATCTTCTTGCCCCGGGGTACCATACCGGGCCCACCATGTACCCGCAATCGGCCTCATCCCCTCCTCGAATCAGGTTTCACATGTCGCTCTCAGCACCAAGAAAACACATGGTGGACGCACTGAAATATCATATCAAGGGCAACCGTGTTTTTAAAACAATTACATAATCTCTTTGAAATACACACGGTTCCCGAATCCAGAAATATCATAGAAACAACATATCTCAATGCGCATAATCAGAAAACATGATGTATGTGACATACCAATGAAGTGCAAGTATAATAGTATATCATGCAACATGGAATAATAGTATGCACATACAAGGGTCATATCCTGCTGCAACAATACTACTGTGTAGTATCATGACAATTACCGATGAAGATGTGTGTGAGCCAGCTAATAAGTGTACATGGTACATACGCATCATCGGTAATGGTGCTGGTGTCCTAACATCATGATATCAATAATGGAATATGAATCACAACAGTAAGCAATGCAGAGCAACAACAATAATGTGCGGGAGCTGAATACTAAACCCAATGATCGCTAAACTGCATCTAATGTCATAAGAGTCATACAACTACCCCAACTATAGGGCTGAGCTAAAAGGCTAACTGCAGGTAAGGGAAACCGCCTAACCTCTGAGTCGATACATATATATATATATATACATACATATATATATATATATACATACATATATATATATATATATATATATATATACATATATAGTCGGTGATCCCGCCTCGATAATATCATATCCGATACCATATCTCTGTAATCGGTTATTCCCAAGTCAAGAGGGAGGATCAAACATCAAAATATAGCTCGTACGTAAATCCGTCGTACGGTCCCCAAATCTGGGTACGGGTCAATATCACATTCGCCATATCATTCATCTGGTATTCTCTATATCAGATATCATAATCTGGGTACTGACCTACGTCTAGTACAAAGCTAACATCATCACTATCATCATGATCTGACTACTGATCAACAGTCTCGTATGAATCGATATCATCAGCACATATCATCTCAAGGAGTATACCTCGCCCAAGGCGGCCTATCATACTAATCTTTTCATATCGTATCATGTCACATCCTATATCGTATCATAATCACATGTCGATCATTATATATATATATATATATATATATATCACTATTCCTATGGCATCATCATCCCAAAATCCGCTAAAGCATCAAGACGTATCTCAAATATGAATTTTACCATATCACCGATATCATAATCTCGGATCAAATATCTTCGACTCATCTCAAACCCAAGTATCATCCTCATATCCGTATATGAACACATAGTCCCATACCCACTTGAACACATAACTATATAAAATCCCATAACCACATATGAAATAAGGATGTATGCAAGTATGTATGTGTGTATATGTATGTGTAGTGCACCCACTACCCTAGGGTTTCATAACCTTTCACCAATCTAACACACCAATATCCATCTTAACATTATCATTAATCCCAAATAACATATGATAATTGTTTGTGTGTATACGCATCCGTATACATCACAACGAATTGCGGGGGTGCTATACGCCATCCACCCGACTTCTCCCCGTAGATATAAATCTACTCACCTAGCTTTATGCGTGCCGGTGCCGATGTCGCCATTTGCATCTCCAATGCCTCGACGCCACGTGGGGTACCTACAAGGATATCACACGCTAAAACACATGAAAACCATGTCGGAAACCAAAATGGTACACGCTACGCCGATAGGTAAAAACCTACAGCCTCGCGTGTAAACACAGCCAATAACCCTCTGCTGTTGGCGTTCAAACGCCACCTGACAGAAACGAATCATCGAATACCAAAGTCCATACGAAAACACGTCGTAAATCATGCGCCAACTCAAGAAAATCAACCCAGATTCTATCCTGGTTGGAACCAGACAAAACTAGACATACCCAGGGTCAAGTTTATAGGTAAAAGAGTTGTGCACCAAAAATGAGGGGGTTTCCTACAGCTCTGGCCGCAAATTGCGGCCAGGGGGAATTTATCTGCGGCCGAAGTATGGTGGTTGGGGCTATGGTTTTGGGTATTGGTTTCTATCTGCCTGCATACCTCACTGCCAAGTCAAAATTATTTTAGGGTATCTCGGGTTGTAGCAGATTCCAGAAAGGTCACAAAATCGACAAAATCGATAAAATACGCCAAGTTGAAACTTTCAGGTAACCAACTGGGAAACTGGGTAATCTTGGTTAAACTGGTATCAAATACACCTAATAGGGCTACCAACCATCCCTTGGCCAAATCTCACTCAAATTTACCTAAACTAGCACTAAACCACATACTAACACTAAATTTCAGCTATATAACCAGAACTTGGCAAGATAGGAGTTGGGTTGTGAGATTATACCTCAAGGGGTCCTAGGATGAAGGAGAAAGGAAGATCTTTAAGGAGGGGAGTGTGTTGTTGCTGGTGGAGTGTTGTGGCTACTGCTGGGCTGCCTCAAGTGTTGCTGTTGATGTTGCTGCATCAGGCTGTTGCTGCTTGCTATTTTCCTTTTTGTTGCTGTTGCAGCAGCTACTGCTATGGCTGATGTTTTGTTGTGGTTGTTTTGGTGATAGTGTGTGGTGTGATGAAGGTGTGGGGTTGTTTTAAATGATGTTACTGTTGTTGCTGCAGATGCTGATGCAATGGGGCTGAAATGTGTTGATGGTGGCTGAAGTGTTGAGATTGGGGGCTGAAGTGTTGATATTGGGGGCTAATGTTTTACATCAACTGCAGTTGAAGCAGATGATGCTGATGCAGGAATTGTTGTGGTGTGATGTGTGAGAGTGAGAGGGAGAGATGTGAGAGATGAGAGCCAAAAGAGTTGATATGAGAGGGAATGATATGAGTGAGAGAGGGTGTGAAAGAGCACAAAGGATATTGAAGAATGAGATGGATCATGGCACACCCTAGCCACCTCTCTCTCTCTCTCTTAATAAATGAATAACCATCATGGCTCTCTCTCTCTTTACACAAGGTCAACCCTAACCCTAATCACCTTTAACAAGCTAAAAACCATTAATTAACCCCATTAACATAACCAAATGGTTAACCCATCATGGTTTGCTAAACATGGTTAACCCACCATGCTCATCTAAACATGGTAACCCTAGACTTACATAAGCTAACATGCAAAAGTGTGTGCAGTCCAGATAAAATTCCAATAAAATATCTATAAAACCAGATAAAATATTTAAAAGCCGTTTTGGTAAACTTTTTACCAAAAACCCTACATTAAACACAATTACCACTAAATAACATATTTTAGAATTCCCATAATTTTTTGTCCAGAATTTCCCAAAATAATATTTTATTTTTTTGAAATGTTACAATCTTCCCTTCTTAAGGAAATTCGGTCCCCGAATTTAAATTTAAACCCCCAAATTCTAAACATTTCAATAAAATGTCCAAGTCAACGGGGCTCCGAAATCATCAATACATAACAGCATCGTAGCGCAATATATGTGCATGAGTAACGAGCAGATAACTCGAAAACAAAACTCCATCAGGCATCTCACAATCATCGGAGTCAAGGCGAAAACACAAATGCCAAATCCAAAGCAAAACCGATATGCTAGAAATCGGAACTATACATGTAAATATCTGAAGGAAATGCATGCCCAATTCTTTAAAGTCGATGTGCAATGCGCATAACACTGCACAGTGGCGGATGTTTCTATAAGAAAATAGTCATATACGTATATATCTTTCGTTTAATATGCACGATCCACCGTTTTGAAAACAATTTAGAAGGGTTCCCTGTTTTAAATGTTTCGTGTCGTATCGGACACGTATGCAAATATTGAGACTATAGCTCGCCTTTGGAAATCCCTCTGAAATCTATCTATGCATGCAAAAAAATATCCAGGCACTGTCCTCTGACTAGTCCTGCTCAATTCGAAAACAAATCGCAATATCATAAAAATGTACTGCTCCATAAAGAAATTAATCCCAAAAAGTGCATATGAAAACTACGCGCGTCTGGTGCGCACGGAAATCAAGATCCATGAATGTGCCATACATGCGCACAGAAACAACATCTAAGTGCATCGGGTGTGCATGAAGCATCTGTCATGGGCCAAGTGTGTGCCTGACAGCAAAAACAGGTGCATCTGACATGCACTAAGAATCTCGATTTAGTGCATCTGGTGTGCACCAAATCGCATCTCATAACATGCGCCCAACATGCGCTAAAAATCCAATTCCGGTGCATCCATCATGCACGAAATCATGAAATCCAATATCAAGCGCCGAACACGCGCAAATCCAATCAGGTGCATAAAATGCACAAAACAAATATCGAGTATCACCCTCGAAATCGAAGTCCAGTGCATCCAAGTGCACAAAATACATGTCACCGCACTGCAAGCATATGTAAACTATACAGAGTGCAAAAACCAAATCGTGTGCGTGCATACGCACAAAATCAACTCAACTGTATGAAACCCATGAAATCATAAATATGGGAAACCAAGGTACGAAAAAGATGTCAAGTGCAACAACTGTGCAAAAATCATAAATACTCAGCAAGTGCCACCATGGTGCATGAAAACAAGTATCATGAAACTCAATTATCAAAATCAGTCATGAGAATAGATAGCCCAAAACATCGAAATCAAGTATGGCGGAATAGTCCCGCTCAAGCGCATCCTCCAAGAATCTCTGGCCAACTGTTGTGGTCACTCATAGCATATCTCGTCGACGATCCTGAACTCTGACCTACTGGTGTGCGTAACATGGCCACTCCTGGGTCCAAGTCTTCTCTGTGGATTACCAACCTAACGATCCATCGGCTCATCGGCCCTGTCAGGTGTGCTAACGGGGACGATTCCGTTCTGGCACTTCTCTGGTCATCTCTCGATCAATCCTCACGACCACTCGTAAAGCAGCATATCACTGGCGTCGGCCTCTGGCTCTCTGAATGCACGTGACACATCTGATCCTGGGTGTAAATATCATTGCAGCAGTGTCCTGGAAGGAATCCTTCTCAAGGTATCTTCCAAGTCACATCTCTGCCAACTGTCCGGAAGTCATCGTCCTTTACTATATCTGCTTCTTGCTCCGGAACGGCTGCATGCTCATCGCGACTCCTTCTGGAAGGTATATCCCAGTACAATGCCTCGGCATGCGTATCGCATCTCTGGTGTGGGCAGAGTAGAACGTCATCATATCCAGATCTTGTACGAACTCCACTTTTCTCTAATGTCGACTGCTTCGGACTCGTCTCGTCGTGGCTGCATGGACTGAGCTCCAACGGTTATCCTCATATCTGGAGTCTCCCGAGAAGTGCATCTCACCATCTAGCATCCGAATAAAGTCGAGCCATTCGATCGAGTCGTCAAAACCTCATAATCCCCCTAGAGCTCAACATCTCGGGTACAGTATAACGGTATCGAGTACGTACCACAACATCGATGGTCCAGCCATAGAAGGGCAAACCCAAGCCTCACTAATGGCGCCGCAAAACTGCCGCAAACCCTAAGGTTCAAAGGCTTTCACACGGTCATTAAGTCGAGTTAGGGTTTCATTCTTTTAGAGGGACTATAGAATTGCCTGTATTTCTTCCCGAATACTTTAAACCTGGAATAATAGGTTTCTGACATTCGATCGTCTCTGTCGACTCTCAACGTCTCCGCGTGAAGTCGTCTCAGCTGGAAACAATCTATCTGATGACCTCGCATCGGGGTGGCGAACAAACCACACGTCCTAGTCATTCATCCTCGGTGACTAGAGACCATCTATCATTTCTTAGTACACTCGTACCGCAATAGCTCCAACATCTGGGGCGATATCTCATCGTTCGCAGCAATAACCGGCTCACTTGTCTGCACGCTGAACAGTGCCTCAGTCATCATGAATAAGCCATACATCAACGGTCATCACAATCTGGCCGGCCTCTCTCAGTGGCTCAATCCTCTGGTGCTGATCTGCACATCCGAGAAATCTCATACAGCGACCCATCCAACGCTCATGGCGCGAAAACACAGTAAAAAGACACATCTCAGCAATCGTGTGTCGCCAGAATCATGCCCTGGTCAGTCCTCGTTTGTGACGAGCTCATGCTGACCGCAACTCTAGCCGTAGCTCTCCCTGCCCATAATCGTGGCAGCAAAACCATAACTGGTACCGATGAAGCTAGATAAGGAATGAATATGATACTGAACAAGGAAATGTACATCCTAAGGCTTCTTAAGTGGAGTGGCGTGTCGTAAATATGCCGCGGAACATACCCACGGTATGTTACTCTACTTTAGTCACCTATTCCATCAACCAAGGGTCATCCTATGCTCCGAAGGTAAAACCTAATGCTCTGATACCAACTTTGTCATGAATCGACAGTACGGAACATGACCGGCACTTAGGCTACGAACGTCTCAAGGCGTACGTGCTCTAAGTAAGCCGAGCCCAGAAATCCAAACCAAGAAAAGTAATGGAGTGTAGGAAAAACCATATGTAAATCAACCAGTTTGCAACATAATATACAACGCCTAAAGGCGAGGATCACAACAGGAAGGAAACTCAAAACAGCATGAAACCCAGAGAAATATAACGTGCGACTCTAAGGTCGAAAAATGAACATCACTGGTCTCTATCTCAAATAAGTACATGTTTGGTTGATGGAACTTCTAGATAATATACAATGTATAATGATGGGTACGATACAAATAACCCACCTACTAGCAAGTCACCTGAAAGAAGCTGTGCCCGCAAAGCCGTAATGAAACCCGTACGGCAACACCTGCAAAAAACTGGGGCATAACGGGGGTGAGTTGCCAACTCGTGAATAGAAAAACATCTACGAACAGAAAATCGCATGTATGAGGCAATCCTAGGTCATACGATCATAATATATGATCCTCAAATATATAACCAGCATTCAATAACAATGACTAGGGTAAATATCTAACCCAAGTGTAATACCATATGCCCGTGTCAGTGCCTCAGGTAGCAATATATCATATGGCTGAGGTATGAATGCATGAAAAGTATGATCAATGTAATCAAAGTCTGTATGTGATCAATGTCTGTATATAGGTGGATCCTGTCCACGTGTCACCCAATGACAATAAGCATCATGCATGTAAATATGAGGATATAGTCAAAATCATGGAAAAACATCATGAACCTGTGCCCAGCATCGGCACAAAACATAGCCTCGATCTCAATATCTCACTATCTCTGATAAGTCTCACTATCTAGGTTGCCGTCAATCTAGACCGGCCCCTACAATCAATCTCAAGACCACAATTGTATCCTCCGGTTATCTGACGCGTTGAGTAAAATCACCGGTCGGAAGTGCTCCCCTGCCAGGCACAACGCCATCTCCTGCGATCTTCTTGCCCCGGGGTACCGCACCGGGCCCACCATGTACCCGCAATCGACCTCATCTGCCTCCTCGAATCGGGTTTCACATGTCGCTCTCAGCACCGAGAAAACACATGGTGGACGCACTGAAATATCATATCAAGGCTATCCGGGTTTTTAAAACAATTACATAATCTCTTTGAAATACCCACGGTTCCCGAATCCAGAAATATCATAGAAACAACATATCTCAATGAGCATAATCAGAAAACATGATGTATGTGACATATCAATGAAGTGCAAGTATAACAGTATATCATGCAACATGGAATAATAGTATGCACATACAAGGGTCATATCCTGCTGCAATAATACAACTGTGTAGTGTCATGGCAATTACCGATGAAGATGTGTGTGAGCCGGCAAATAATTGTACGTGGTACATACGCATCATCGGTAATGGTGCTGGTGTCCTAACATCATGATATCAATAATGGAATATGAATCACAACAGTAAGCAATGCAGAGCAACAACAATAATGTGCGGGAGCTGAATACTAAACCCAATGATCGCTAAACTGCATCTAATGTCATAAGAGTCATACAGCTACCCCAACTATAGGGCTGAGCTAAAAGGCTAACTGCAGGTAAGTGAAACCGCCTAACCTCTGAGTCGATACATACATACACACACACACACACACACACACACACACACACACATACATATATAGTCGGTGATCCCGCCTCGATAATATCACATCCGATACCATATCTCTATAATCGGTTATTCCCAAGTCAAGAGGGCGGATCAAACATCAAAATATAGCCCGTACGTAAATCCGTCGTACGGTCTCCAAATCTGGGTACGTGTCAATATCACATTCGCCATATCATTCATCTGGTATTCTCTATATCAGATATCATAATCTGGGTACTGACCTACGTCTAGTACAAAGCTAACATCATCACTATCATCATGATCTGACTACTGATCAACAGTCTCGTATGAATCGATATCATCAGCACATATCATCTCAAGGAGTATACCTCGCCCAAGGCGGCCTATCATACTAATCTTGTCATATCATATCATGTCACATCCTATCTCGTATCATAATCACATGTCGATCATTTTATATATATATCACTATTCCTATGGCATCATCATCCCAAAATCCGCTAAAGCATCAAGACGTATCTCAAATATGAATTTTACCATATCACCGATATTATAATCTCGGATAAAATATCATCGACTCATCTCAAACCAAAGTATCTTCCTCATATCCGTATGTGAACACATAGTCCCATACCCACGTGAACACATAACTATATAAAATCCCATAACCACATATGAAATAAGGATGTGTGCAAGTATGTATGTGTGTATATGTATGTGTAGTGCACCCACTACCCTAGGGTTTCGTAACCTTTCACCAATCTAACACACCAATATCCATCTTAACATTATCATTAATCCCAAATAACATATGATAATTGTATGTGTGTATACGCATCCGTATACATCACAACGTATTGCGGGGTGCTATACTCCATCCACCCGACTTCTCCCCGTAGATATAAATCTACTCACCTAGCTTTATGCGTGCCGGTGCCGATGTCGCCATTTGCATCTCCAACGCCTCGACGCCACGTGGGGTACCTACAAGGATATTACACGCTAAAACACATGAAAACCATGTCGGAAACCAAAATGGTACACGCTACGCCGATAGGTAAAAACCTACAGCCTCGCGTGCAAACACAGCCAATAACTCTCTGCCATTGGCGTTCAAATGCCACCCGACTGAATCGAATCATCGAATACCAAAGTCCATACGAAAACAAGTAGTAAATCATGCGCCAAATGAAGAAAATCAACCCGGATTCTACCCTGGTTGGAACCAGACAAAACTGGACATACCCAGGGTCAAGTTTACAGGTTAAAGAGTCGTGCACCAAAAACGATGGGGTTTCCTACAGCTCTGGCCGCAAATTGCGGCCAGGGGGAATTTATCTGCGGCCGGAGTAAGGTGGTTGGGGCTAGGGTTTTGGGTATTGGTTTCTATCTGCCTGCATACCTCACTGCCAAGTCAAAATTATTTTACGGTATCTCGGGTTGTAGCAGATTCCAGAAAGGTCACAAAATCGATAAAAAACGCCAAGTTGAAACTTTCAGGTAACCAACTGGGAAGCTGGGGTAATCTTGGTTAAACTGGTATCAAATACACCTAATAGGGCTATACCAACCATCACAACCATCCCTTGGCCAAATATCACTCAAATTTACCTAAACTAGCACTAAACCACATAATAACACTAAATTTCAGCTATATAACCAGAACTTGGCAAGATAGAAGTTGGGTTGTGAGATTATACCTCAAGGGGTCCTAGGATGAAGGAGAAAGGAAGATCTTTAAGGAGGGGAGTGTGTGGTTGCTGGTGGAGTGCTGTGGCTACTGCTGGGCTGCCTCAAGTGTTGATATTGTTGTTACTGCATCAGGCTGCTACTGCTGCTTGCTATTTTCCTTTTTGTTGCTGTTGCAGCAGCTACTGCTGTGGCTGATGTTTTGTTGTGGTTGTTTTGGTGATAGTGTGTGGTGTGATGAGGGTTGTTCATACCATAATATTGCATTATTATATTCCCCATTCTTATTCGTTTTATAAATAAACAGGTGCTTTTGACGCATGTCTGCTACATATTATAGGTTACAGGTTCTTGGATCTAAAACAGTGAAAAAGAGAAAAGACGATGCAAAAGTGGAACTACGACCAGCAAATAGAAGGATTTTGATAAAGCCTACACAAAGATCAGTACAAGGCAACGCAAGGTCCAGGATTACAAAGAGAACGGTTAAAAGTCCACTGCAATTGTTCACTGGAGATTTGGAAGAAACCTAGAAGCTATTTTAATAAAAGAACCAAAGAAATATGAAGCCCAAGAATCCAAGAAAAAGCCCAGGAAAAATCAGCCTCCAGTGCCATCATTGGGCCGCGGAACCGCGGCCCAACCCATGCTAAGGCCGCGGTTCCGCGGCCATCCAGAGCCCGTAGAAGTTTAATTTTTTACCAAGTTTCAGAGGCGGCGTGGATCTTTAACTTGGTCTTTTCTTAGAGGGTATTTTGGTAAATGCAGACATGCGGATCAATTGTAACCTAGGATTTCTATGTCTTATAAATAGATACCCAATTGCTTGTATTAGGTTATGCCTCCCTTCATTAATAAATTTTAGAATTCTTTTGGAGAGCATCGGTGCCTCTTTTCATTTCATGAATTCAGATCTGACAACCCTGTGTTGATGTTTGGAGAGAACCATCTATAAAATAGGTAATTTTTCATTCTCTGCTCTAGTTTAGATTTAATTCCTTGCCCTAGATAATTGTTAGAGTTAGGTTTGGGGAAGGCTTTTGAGAGATGAGATCTCTCATCCCTTTCTCACCCATCACATATAATCAATAGGACTCCATGCATACACGCACACACCGTGCCCTACGACACCCTATCCCTCGAGGTAGTGGTGATACCGTAGTATAAAGGCCCGGTTGCGCGTGTTTTCCATGGAGGTTAGGGTAAGGATTGATAAAGGAAGGACAAGATCCTAGAGGAAGGAACACCTTCCCGAATTGATCTAATCCCCTTTATTAATAATTACCATAACTCCTCTTAGATCCTAATTTGGGTATTGAAAGCGTTAAGATTTATTTACATTTCCAAACCATTCCTAAACCTAACCATAGCAAGATTTAGATCTAGATAATCTTAGAATAGATAGATTTAGTTTTTTAGATTTAATAATCTGTCCGACCACAATTGGAATTAACTCGTTAGCGCGATTAGGAAATTCACAACATCCCTGTGGACCGACCCGTACTCACCGGCTAGCTACCAAACGACGCCGTTCTTGATTGCGGTTACTAGATATTTTTTGAGATCAAATCAAATGGCGCCGTTGCCGGGGATGGCGTGTTATTTCCTTTTTGCAATTTCGGGTTAATCAAAATTCTAAAAGTCATAAAAATCTGAAAAATAAAAAAAAATATAAAAATATATCATCTGTTATTTTTGGGAACGGTATTTTTGTGTGAATTTTGCAGGATCTACGAACAAATTCGGATCTGGAAATCTACAGAGATCAAAACAGCAAATATCAAATCCGAACAAACAGAGGAATATCATAATAGACAACAGAAGAAATTTGGAGGACCGAGTCAAACAAGAAGAATCGCGGTGATCTGGTCCACAAAAAAAAAATCTGCGCGACCCCATTCCGGCCGCGGAACCGCGGCGTTTTGGTTAAAAAAAAGACAGAAGCGCGGTAAAAAAAAAATCTGTAAGTCTTCTGATCTCCCCTTTGCAAATCTCTGATATCTCCTCTGAAAAATCTCCTGCAGGATTCTTTTCGCTTAAAAATCTTCCCTTCCAAATAACAAATCTTGTGCAGGATTCTTTGCGCCGCATAAAATAAAAATCTTTGATTGCAAGTGATTTTTCTGTTTTGCATATCTTTAAAACTGACTTTAAGGGGCTTTTGACCAATTCAAATTGGGTGGGGATTTCATCACCCTTCCCAGGACCCCAGAAATCACATAAGGCATATGCATTGACCAGCTATTAATTAAAAAATACTAGACTCAGCCCTAAGGACTTCGAGCTCAATAGGACAGAGGACTAGTTATAGGCATCAGCCGTTTATCCTAACCTGACATTGCGGTGTCTAGGAAAGTGTGTCAAGGCAAGTGGTTACTTAATTAGGACCGCTACTTGTAGCGGGGAGCCTCCCACTTACCTGGCACTTATCTGGCCGCAATTGGCAGTGAATAGGCGGTTTGAGGTCCTATTTCTAGCCTTTTGGAACAGTTAGGAGCTGTCTAGCTGACCTAGGTGACCCTAGATCTAGGCCTGATTGTGCATTTCTGGTTGAATGCATTTGTGTCTAAGCCCTTTATCGAAAATTTTTACAAAACAAATAAAAAAAATAAGAGGAAATTTTTTTATAAAAAAGACTTGCAACTTTTGTCGCTAAGAAATTCGTGCACCCCAATCTTCTTTCTTTTCCCCTTTCTTCTATCATGGGTACCCCACATCATAAATCTCTTGCCGAACTTTGGTATCCCGAACCTAACTATGCCTCGTACGTCAATTGTTTCGGTCGATTTAAGGAAGATCCCTCCGTGCCCAAAATTTCTTTGAAAGATTAAATAGAAGCGTCTAGGAGAAATAGTTCGACTTTGCAACCCACTTTGTGTCAACCTTCACCACCTTCATACGTTGATACTACTTTTTCAAGTCCTGCTGTAACTCCTAAAGCGATGTCCATTGCTGAGCATATTGCTCAATCTCGTAGCCGATCTTTCACTCCTCTCCATATATCCAGTTATAGGGATCAACAAGTTCATTCACCTTTCTATCCACAGGTTGATCCTACTCCTGTCCAGCCATCCACTTCCTACCAGTCCTACCCGACTTTCCCACCGTCACTAGACACTGTTTCTACACAGCCAGTTGGGAGTTTCACATATTCAAACAATTTCGACTCTTTTGCCGAAACCCCTTCACCACCTATGTCTAGTTTGGAACAGTCGTTGGCAGATTACATTTCAGCAACAAACAAAATGGTTAGGCATGTGGATGCGTCCATTGCCGCACTTATGCAACAGAGTGAACCGGCAGCTAGTTTCCACCTAGCTCCAAATGTTTCAATGTATGAGGAGGCGGTTGGACAGAGTGAAAATTTGAGAGGATTTCCAAATCAAACCTACCCATACCCAATTCCAGCCAACAACTCCGGTTTTCCATCGATTGTCCCAAATAGTTCACCAGTTGAAAATAAAAACGAGTTGTGTGATTTTGTAGTGCTTGATTTGCCAGATTGTGAAGAACCCCTTTCGAGTGAAACCACACCTAATCCTTTCGATCTTTACACCTCCACTCTAGAAAATAAATCGATAAATATCCATGCTTTTGATGAGGTGTCAGAAAATATTGATTTTCACTTGATTGAGGATATAGACGCCGGGAATATTTCGGATGATGAACCAGTAGATTTGATTGAAATTTTATGTTCCATTCATCATCCCGAGTCATTAGATGTTTCTCCCGAACTTCATATGCGTCTTGATTTTGATGATAATGGCATGGATGAGATAAATATTGAAGAGAATTATGAGGATAGTATTGAGGAGAGTCTTGAAGATAATATTGAGGTTGAACCATTCTTGTTTGATGTGTCGGATTTTCCAATTCATCCTCTTGAACCTTTAACTAAATCACCCTCCCTCCTTTCCATCGTTCCGCCCACGCCTAATATCACGCTTGAAGACTGTGGGCTTGAAAAATTTTCCTTTGAATCTGACACAGTTCTCACAGACGAGTGTTTCACTTTTTCGGACGATGTTGATAACTCACCGCCCGAGTTTGAGTCCTTTGAATTTTCAGATGAGTTAGTTGAACCATCAGACTCGGTTGCTTACAGTCGTCTCGAACCATTGATGGAATCTTTCAAATTCGAGACAGTTTACTACGGTGAGAATGAGACTATCCCTAATTCACTCTCTTCCCTACCTTCTATCGTTCCGACCGTGCAAGAGACCGTTACGCTTTCATCTCCAATACCAAGTTCGACGTACCCATGCTTTTTTGCGAATCTTGAGGGATTTGACCCCATTTCTCGACGGGTTGATGGGTTAGCACAATCGTTTTTAACACATCGGTCATCACAAATTGCGCTAATTTATTCATTCGATTTACACCCTCAAGATCGAAATCCACTTCTTTCTCTTTCCCGCCCCTCTTCTCCTCCACCGAGACCATATTCTACTCTTCTTCCCACACGGTCTCGTGTGTTTCTCATTTCTTTCCTTTACACCCCATTCTTTCACCAACCCTACCATTACCACGATAAGATCTTTCAATGGTTGGTGCTAACCTTTGGCATATGTAAGGCCTTGTTTAGTTTGGGGAGGACCTTGTTGTATATATGTATATATATTTTTTGTTTTCTTTTTCTATAAAAAATAAAAAAAAAATTCAAAACAGTAAAATATTCAAAATTTTGTTTAATAAATAAATAAACAGGGGAGTGCCGACATTTTGACCCTCTTGGTGTGGCATGACAGTGAGGACACTGTCAAGTTTAAGTTTGGGGGTATGCTCGGTAAGCCTTCTTCCTTCGCATTCATATGTATATTTTTGCATTTGCATACTTATTTTTAAAACCCATAAAAATTGAAAATTTTCAAAAATTATAAAAATTAATGTATTCAATTTTGGCTATATTTGACTTGAGTTTGACAAATAGGTTAACTGGCTAGGAACACCTAGATCTTAGACTTAGTAAATTAAAAACCCTAAAAATAACCTTCCTTAAAGTTTAACGGTAGAAAGTATATGTCTTTGTAGTTTATTTAGAAATAGGCAAATTTTGAGTTCACTTCTTGGGCTAAGTCGAAACAAAAGAAAAGTATTGATATTTTTATTAGAGTATAAGTTTGAAAAATAATTCCTAAGCTTAAGTCTAGATTCTGAAAATGTATACCCTACAATTTGCACAATCGCGCACCTTGAAGCTTGGAATTGTAGAAGAGACCTTGAAATGCTCTTGTCTAAAGTCCTTAGTAAGATGAAAAATTAAAAAAATACAAGTGTGAATAAAGAAAAAAATGAACACTGGTTTTTGTGATTACTTAAGGCTAAAAAATAGAAAAATATTTAGCGAGGGTGCTTCATCACCTAGTGCCTTAGACCAACTGGTTTGGGAGTCACTGCTAAAGACTTGGGTGTTACAAGACTAGGAAGTACGATTAAAAGTGCAAACGCATCTTGTAATCGGTTGTTGGTACCTCAAGAAGTATTAACGGTCGCATGAAGGATGTGTAAGCAAAATTCAATTAAAAATTCACCAATTAATAAGTGCTTTGGACAACGGACAAGAGTATGATTGCTTGATTTGAATTTCCAAGTGTAGGGGTGATATATTCACACACGTAGGGATATGTGATTGGAGTTTAGATGAGAGATAGGAGTGAAGAATAGAACTTGTATCTTTAGTAGAGTTGATAAAAATTCCTAAGTGGAGATGGAACCCTAGAAGGAAAACTTAAGAAATGCCGAAAGCTAAGTAGGTCTGCAGAACATATATAATTTTAAGTTAAATGATGAGGATGTGTGAAGAATATGGGTGGCTAATTTACGAGTCGACGATAATAGAATTGCTTGTTAGAAAACCTAATTGGAAAATTAAAGTCGAAAAGCCTAATTGATAGGATTTTGTGGGTAGTATCCGCTGAAAACCCTCAGGAGACAACACTCCTCCTACTAGGGACACCTAGAGGTTTAACGGCTTGTTGCATGAGCTCAGTGCAATCGCGTTTCCCTGCGAAAGTGCGGTTAGGTTTTTGTCGAGAATAAAACTAAGTTTGCTCGAGGACGAGCAAAAGATAAGTTTGGGGATATTTGTTCATACTGTAGGACTACGGTAGCGCCCCGGCCGTCTATCCGAGGCCAAAATGCGGAAACGAAAATTTTTCTTGACTTTAAATCGGCACTACCGCATCCTAAAAAACCCGGATCGTAACCATTAACCTACAACTAGCAATCAAGAGAAAGGGTAGAGAGCTATACCGAGCGATCCGTGTCCTTCGGTCTTCGGCCACCATCCCGATCTCCCCGCGGCAACTCCGGTCTTCATCTCCTCGTCGGAAAGTGCACCACATCGAGAAGTCGTTTTACGGGCTCCCGCTTCATCCGAAGCAACTCGAGCACGAAGTGTGCTAGCCGACGTGCCCAAGGTGTTGTAAAGAATGTTGTGATCACTTTGTCTCTTTGCATCCATGGCTTGGATGGAGGTTAAGGATGATGCCATTGATGGAAGTAAAGAGCTAGAGGAGAAAGAGGAAGAAGAAGGTGTTTCTCTTTCTTTTCTTTTGTTATTGGAATGAGAGTGAGAGTGAGAGTGTGTAGTATAATATGAGAGCTCACTACCAACACTAGGCAGCCCCTCTCTCTCTCCATCTCATTTCATGACATAAAACAATTCATTCATGTGACACATTTGCTTAAAAAGAGACCATGACTCATGATATAAGTCTATGTCACATTAATGCATTGTCATGATGATTTCTAGCTCATTATTTCCTTAAGCAAACATTAATCCAAATGTTTGACATAACAAAGAAAATCCGGCAACATCTAAAGTAAACTCGTGACGGATCACAAGGATACCCCTCACCTGTATATACATACCTGCACCCGCATTCCGACTGAATGCGGATGCGATGAGACTAAAGTAATCCAAAAAATCTAATACTAGGATCAGGCTTAAACCAATGCCCACTAGTATGATCCGTCCGATCATGATCCGTGCAATACCGCACGTATAAGATCGAACCCTGCCATATATCATACGGCATCTACAAGGTTTCGCCCGAAACTTGAGAAACTGTCTGTGGGGGACTCTAAAGACTCGTCAATACTTTGGTTGTGGATTTAACCACTAGCACGTCAGAGGTATTAGCCGTACGTAACGGGCTACCAAGTATTGACCAAAAGGGAGGTCGATGAGCGAACTCATCCTGACACCCTACTCAGCCTGTCAGTGAAAATATCCGTACAGTCCGGTCCGTTCGTCTATGAGTATCGCATGGCGGGCCTAGGGGGTTGGTAAAAGTCAGACCCCCATAAGCAGTACAAGTCGTGTCTGTGTGTAGCCCAGAACATCCTGAGATACTACTGGAATACCTACCAGTAAATCTCCCGCCTCGACCGAGGTCTTTGTGTGATTGCTCTCCTAGACACAGCGCGACCTCACCCCCAATACCGGGAGAGACGAACCCCTGCAGATCCGCTCACTGCTTCCTTGTGGCTCGGGACTGTACCCAACTAAAACCTGTTTGCACGACTCCTTTGAGCCGTGGTAGGGTAGTATTCAAAGCACAGTGGGAACTCATACGAGACAAATGACGATCTCAGGTCGATGAACTAACCTGTACACATGTCACCAGGGAACTGCTATCTGACGTCTGGTATAATCCCAACTAGCATGTTCCCGGCGAGTCCTGTCCGGTGTACTCATAACCCAATTAGCACCTGTATACATCTTAGGTGAACCAACTGACACCAGTGGCTTGTGAGACCGGCCACCGCCCCTCGTCGGGGTCTCGACTGTATACACTAGTCTACTCTGGAGTATCGATGCCCTGTCTCGAAAACTCCCACGATTAGGGACCTTTTAAGGATGTGCTTATAGACCCCAGCTCCCATGTATATGATCGCCATCATACTGCTGGTCGTCAAGCAAGAATCCTAAGGGCTCTATCAACGTGCAATAGTGACCTGTAAGGTCACCTGAAGCAGTACACGATAATAAAGATAAACCAGATAGCATACTATCATCTTGAGTAAGGCTGTCCTACCGGTATAGGTCCTCCCTCAATCATTGCAATCACGTGCCTGTGATCTAATAATTGACTCTAAGGGCACTATCTCCAACAATCTCCCACTTGCACTCAAGGCTAATTATTGCGATGTCGCATACTCACAGCCCGTGTGATACCGAACACCCAACTCCTCTACTAGTCCGTCTCACAAAGCCCGTTTGCGAAACTATTGCGTTCGAGGAATAGCCTCAGTGAGTGGATCCGCTGTGATGTTTCTTTCTATGTCTCTCTTTATCTCAAGTTCGCGGAGAAACCCATCTCCCGAAATGAGCAATACCTGTCTTAGAATGTGTCTGGATATCTGATGGGACCTAGCTCATAAATGAACTCCAAATCCAAACTTCTTAGACTGTATCGTCGACTGAACTTAATCAGTGTCCTGCTCCATGCCTCCCTCAGTATCCTCCTGGACCACCTGTCCAAAATACTGCCCCTCGTCAGAGGGAAAACTATAACTCTGACAGCCACTCTGTCATCCAGGTCACCTTGGAAGCCTGGAATGATAACTGTCTCCCGAAGGACGCTGTCGTTATCATATCCCTAGAACATCCATTTATGTTCTAAAACTGCTTCCGAATGTTTCTCCAGGATAAGATTAATATCAACTTATTGCATCTCGTGCAAAAACAATATCTGGTGTGGTACTTGACATCTCATGATTGACTCAATTGCCTAAGCAAGTGATCTGCCAATCATGCACATCCCTCTCCCCTTTAGTCTGTAAGACACCTTTAGAGAGGGTGACTCCATCACCTGCAGGTACACCACCATGCCTGGAGTCGTCCATTCTAAATACTCTTAGAATGCTGTCTAAGTACCCTGATTGGGACACTTGCCAAATCTAGATCTAAAACCATAGATCTAGTAACCAGAATGTCTGATATAAAATCCATGTCCTATGTGGAGAAACCACTGTGTGACAACCAAAGTATAACCGATCGTGGTATATGAATATCACTTCCTACTCTGTGTATGTCATCCAAATACCAGGACATCACACCCTACTACCTTCTTAACAGATCCATCCCCTATTCTAATGAAGTCAAACCTATGACTGTCACATCAGAAATAGATGATCTATCTCCGCTATACCTGCTTTAGTCCATAGACATAAGCTACTTGTCCACCAATGCTTCCGCTGCTCCCACTGACTACGATAACCCTCTAGCAGAGTCATATACACATGCACTTCTAAAGCTAGTTTAGAACGACGCTATACTCATCCTCCTGCCGGGTCTCATAGCCTGGAACAATAGTAGTGTCAAGTCTGGGTAAACAAGAACCTCCCTGTCACCGTCCTTGAGGCTACCGGAGTACCTCTCGGGTGCCTGAGGATACCCACCATATCTGCGGAGTGGCCAATGGAATGTCAAACCAGATTGAATCTTTAGGTTCTTATCAAATTTTCAGTAATCGTTTGCGGTTCTGGAATCACTTCCAGTTCTACCATACTCCCACTGCTGTTTTCTGAAAAAATCCATTTTTATTAAAATTGTGGCGAGTCTAGAACAATATCACTATTGATCTTCCAGTTGGTAGAAAGTCAACACTCATCATAGCCCGGGTCAACCCACAAACAGCCATTACAGAAACGTGCCTTGAGTTATCCGGAGTCTGGTTTTAAGCATAAGCCGGACAACTCCCCGTACCTTAACATCGTTAAGATATGAACTGTTCTATATCTAATATAGAAACAGAGGCACTGATTTAATTGGAACCAGATTCAAATCATGCAGCTGTCTCCAGTGCATGTCAACTAAATGGAAGGAGGCCGATCAGCGTTACTCAACTTAGGAATACATCCAGATATGAGTAACCTGAAAGAGAAGCAAGTTCTCATAATTATTACTATCAACTGAATACCATACACAAGTATCCACATCTTCGATCACCTTGAAGAATCCTGATACTTGCAACGCTTGGTTCTCTACTTTATTCTTATACCTATAACTTCTCAAAACATAGACCTTGTATTTCAATGAAACACATGTCTAAGAACTAGAGAAGTCACAAGTAAACAGAATGTAGTACGAGTACCAACCCCTCTGTCCTAATGGACACTGGACAACATACAATACTCTGTATATGTCCCCTGAGTCTAATAACTCATACCTTGTGCGTCGTAGGTTGAAAACTGTACTTATGGTTAAGAAGAATTACACCGTTGTTTAATGCTCCTTACCTAACCATCCACTGATATAGGTAAATTTCATGGACATAATTTCAAAAAGTTATATCTCACTCTATAAAAATAGACGTACAGATATATCAATTTGAAATTGGTGCAAAACAACGGATATTCAAAACCAAATATTTGCCGTCGAGCAAACAACCCAGGCGATTTCCTCAAATATCACCAATTACAACGAATCCCGATATAATGAGGATGATCACCTAATTCCCAATAACTTACTCCCACCCATCATCTGTAAAACCATACAGATGTGAGAATCAAATCTGGTAAATACATACCCTGGAGCAAGGACTAATTGGGAAATCAGTTTTCTTTTAACAATACACAGTGAAACTGAAACATTGAAATGTTTCGCAGGGGTATCCGGGTATTCTTAGTAATGCCTCTTCCATTATCCAGATTCACAACTGTAACCGTATATTTCTTTTCCGTCTCTCCAAATCCCTTTATATGTCTTTAGTCTTTACCTTCTGCACACCCTCTAGGCTAAATGGTTTTCTTCCTTCCCTACCGTTCGGCACCAGCCTATGGTTTGGAAGAAGACTATCCAATAAGCATAATGGGTGTACTGTCCTAATCCTAGGAGCACTCGCAACCCGAGAGAAGGTGAAGATAAAAGACAACTGAATAAACCTTATTCCTATTTCTCCTGAACCAGAATCCATCCCCGAACTGGAACAAGTTCCTTTCGAGTTCGTATATAACCATACGATGGAGTATCCAAATAACTGTGGATCTTCGTAATGATACGGAGTGTCCTGGAGAAATACAAAGGTGAAGTTGGAGTGGTAATGAAATACTTGGTTTAGTCGTGAATATCAGTCGCAATTTACTTTGCCTTCTTACTAATCCCTTGATATGTCTTTACTTAATACCTTCTGTACACCTTTTAGGCTAAATGGTTTTCTTCATTCCCTACCGGTCGGCACCTGCCTATGGTTTGGAAGAAGACTATCTAATAAGCGTAATAGGTGTACTGTCCTAATCCAAGGAGCACTCGCAACGTGAGAGAAAGTAAAAGGAAAAGACAACTGAATAGTCCTATCCGTTTTCTCCAGAACCGGAAACCATCCTCGAATAAATTCCTTCGAGTTCGTATATAACCATACGATGGTTTTATCAAATGGAAGTGGACGTTCGTAGTAATACGGGGTGTCCTGGAGAAAAGGGTAAAAGTAGGAGTGGCAATGAGGTTTGCAACTCTGACAATCTAAAAGCCTGTGTTTTAAGAAGGTTCGGTTAATTTTGGTCACTGAGTCATAGTCAAGGGTCGGGTCATGGACGCTGCCAAAGAGAGAGAGAAAAGAAACACTCAGCGTGCACTCTAACCTAGATCAGAATGGTTATCACTTTATCTAATCAGGAAACCTCCCACTGTAACCTCAAATTCTCCTCCAAACCTGAAAGAAGAATTAGTCGGGATCACCCGAGGAGTAAACCAACTCATCAGTGGGAATCGGGATCCAACTATCATCGCATGATAACGTGACGGAATCCACTCACGTCACCACACTCCAGAAGGTATGCGCATGCCTGGCAAGTTTCAGTTTCTTTAGAAACTCCCGATGTGATTTTTACCCCTGGGACCCAAGTGACCTTGACACAGTCAACAAATCGAAGAGTCCTAGTCAAGTTCAACCCGTCATTTTTCTGGATTGCGTTAAACCCACCCGTACAAGCCCTTGACACAGTCAACAAGGCCGCACGACTGTCCTAACCAATCCCATTAATATACTACAAACGAACACTACTTAGCTACCGTACACTACGCCTTGACACAGTCAACAAGCGCAGCACGAATACTAAGTAATATTTGTAAGAAATGACGGAGGGCTACGTCTAGTTTTTGGCGAAAAACTTTTAACGTAATGAACTTGATATCGTTGAAGGAACTGCATAACCTTTTATAAAATATAGTGATGAAAACCTTTGCTAAAGAGGTCACTCCCGGTGAAGGGATCTCGGCTCTTTCCCCGTAGAATGAGGTGCAGGATATTCCAACTGAATACCACGATGCAAGGCAAAAAGTAATTGGCTATAGTGAAGTTATTACCCTGACGCAAACTTCTGTCCAAGGGGTCACTCCTGGTGAAGGGATCTCGGCCCTTGCCTCGTCGACTGAGGTGCTGGATATGTTGGAGATAGTGCCCTCAGAGTCAATTATTGGATCACAGGCACGTGATTGCAATGATTGAGGGAGGACCTATCCCGGTAGGACAGTCTTACTCGAGATGATAGTATGCTATCTGGTTTACCTTTATCATCGTGTACTGCTTTAGGTGACCTGACACGTCGCTATTACACGTTGATAGAGCCCCTAGGATTCTTGCTTGACCACCAGCAGTATGAGGGCGATCATATACGTGGGAGCTGGTAGTCTATAAGCACATCCTTAAAAGGTCCCTAGTCGTAGGAGTTTCGAGACAGGGCATCGATACTCCAGAGTAGACTAGTGTATACAGTCGAGACCCCGACGAGGGGCGGTGGCCGGTCTCACAAGCCACTGGTGTCAGTTGGTTCACCTAAGATGTATACAGGTGCTCATTGGGTTATGAGTACACCGGACAGGACTCGCCGGGAACATGCTAGTTGGTCTTATACCTGACGTCAGATAGCAGTTCCCAGGTGACATGTGTACAGGTTAGTTCATCGACCTGGGGATCGTCATTTGTCTCGTGTGAGTTCCCACTGTACTTTGATTACTACCCTACCACGGCTCAAAGGAGTCGTGCAAACAGGTTTTAGTTGGGTACAGTCCTGAGCCACATGGAGGCAGTGAGCGGATCTTCGGGGGTTTCGTCTCTCCCGGTATTGGGGGTGAGGTCGCGCTGTGTCTAGGAGAGCCATTACACAAAGACCTTGGCCAAGGCAGGAGATTTACTGGTAGGTATTCCAGTAGTATCTCAGGGTGTTCTGGGCTACACTCCGACACGACTTGTACCGCTTTTGGGGGTCTGACTTTTACCAACCCCCTAGGCCCGCCATGCGATGCTCATAGACGAACGGACCGGACTGTACGGATATTGTCACTGACAGGCTCAGTTGGGTGTCGGGGTGAGCTTCCTCATCGACGTCCCTTTTGGTCAATAGCTGGTGGCCCGTCATGTATTGGCTTATACCTCTGACGTGCTAGTGGTTAAATCCACAGCCATAGTATTGACGAGTCTTTAGAGTCCACCACACTTTCAGTTACTCAAGTTTCGGGCGAAACGCTGTAGAGGCCGTATGGAGATATGGCAGGGTCCGATCAGATACGTGCGGTATTGCACGGATCAGGATCGGACGGTTTGTACTAGTGGCCGTATGGTTATATGGCAGGGTTCGATCAGATACGTGCGGTATTGCACGGATCAGGATCGGACGGATATTACTAGCCGGCTTTGGTTTAAGCCGGTCCTAGTTTAGTACAGTGTAGATTTTGTCTCATTGCATTTGTATCCGGACGGAATACAGATGCAGGTGTGTATGCACAGTATCGGGGTTTTCCTGTAATTTATTACAGGACCAGTTTTCTGGAGTTGCCAGTTTGCATTCCGTTCCGGCCGGATTTCCTTTGTTCTTTCCCGGCCGGACTTTACCGATGGAGGGGGTAATTTGCAGTTTTGCTAATTACACTTTGTGGAGGATTTTCTTGCATATGTTTTAATTATGAAAGCATCTTTTCTTTTTCCACCATCATTTGATTCTTTCTTAGTCTTTTCCTTTGCTTTAATGTGATAAGAAAGGATTAGGATTGATGTAGATTGGTTATGATGATGTTTAAGGTTGTGGTCACCTCTTGCTTTCTCCTACCATCACCTCCCTTCATGCTTCATAATCTATCCTCCACCATTTTTTCTAAGTATGATAGTTTTCATTTTAGAAAAGAGATGAGAAAAAGAAAGAGAAGAAAAAATGAGAGCTTCATCTTGAGAGGAGAAAAATGAGAGTGATTCATTTGGTGTATATCATTCTTCATCTCATTCCATTGCTAGAAAATTGAAAGCACCAATTTTCTACACACCATTCCTCCATCTATGGCAACCAACCCCAAAGTGAGACATTCACTCTACACTATATTCCTACAGCAAATCTTGAGCATGTCGAGTAGCCGGCTTCATGCGCGAGTTGCCTCGGTATTGAGGTGGGAGCCCGTAAAAGTATCCGGCTTCGTGGTGCCCTTTCCGACGAGGAGGAGGCGGACGGAGATCCCGCGAGGAGATCGGAGTGGAGATGAAGACCGGAGGACTCGGATCGTATGGTATACTTCTCTACCCCCTCTCTAGATAGCTTAGACTAGTTTAATGGCACGATCCGGGGTTTAGTGCGCGGTGGTGCCGGTTTGCAAAGTCCGCAAAATTAAAGTTTATCACCATTTCCGCGTTTGGCCGTCGGATTGACGGCCGGGGCGCCGCCGTGCACTTACAGGATATTCATAACCGAATACCACTGTGCAAAACAAAAGAGAACGTCCTTGCAATAACAACTTTTTGAAAAATGTTCCAACAACATCAGAATAGGTTTGTTTAGCTTACATTGATCCGAATCAACGCAGTCCCATTAATTGATCACACCAATAAAGAACAAAAATACGATGTACGTATATGCCACCCGCATTCGCCACTGGGTCCCGTCATCACCCGTTAGGTTACTTAACTAACGACAGAGCGGAGACTGGACTAGCGCGGATGCAAAACATATACAACATCTAATAGTATATATATCAATATATAATATTCGCTCAAGGCGTGATAAAATGCAACATCACAGAAATGTAATCAGCATCACAGAACAATACGGATAATCTGGAAGCCCCGGGTTTCACAGAGCCGCTGCTGAAAACCGACGTTCCCCTGGTCATGTGGATAGCCTGTGCAATGAAATCCTAGACCCCTATGGGCGCGGCAAGTTACCCGCCAAAACCTGAAGTGAGGCAGCCCCCTTCAACGACGTGAATGGACCACCCAGCACTTCACGGAATCTGGTAACTTGAGCACCCCTCCATGGGTCAACCTGTACCCCCTACGAGTGCGGCGAATAGCCCGCCAATTCTAGAGTGAAGCCCCCTCCGTCTCAAAGCCATGAGATGCGGGCCCGTTGCCCTCTAGAACCCGGCTATCCGTGCACCCCACCGCGGGGTAATCCTAGTACAGAAAATAAAATATACATACAACGGGTACAACGACCTCAGCCCGGTCGTGCCCCAAAAGAATAATATACAAACAGGCAGTGACGGCAGTCCGCATGTCGGACGCTCGCCCCGCAATATCAAATGTACATATATAACCAAACTGTACTACCACTTCATCTAGGCTATCCACCACGACAATCCGCAACATCACAGAACAACACAGAATATCAACGTGAATGTCAAGTTCGCAAATCCGTTTAAAAGGGCTATAGCAGTTAGACAGGATTTACCGATCAAGTGACATTCACGGTCGCAGATATAATGTAAATACTGTGAACTAACATGTTCAAAATTTTCGATCGATCAAATTTACCCAAGTGGGCCCCAAGCACTACTGTAGCACTCAGAGAAAATCTGGGCCCAAAAAGAATATTCCAAAAACCCTATTTCACAGTCTAAGACCCTCTGGAAAAAATTGGTGCAGCAAGGACTCAACATGGCCGCGGAACCGCGGCCAATGCATGGGTTTGGCCGCGGTTCCACGGTGGAATAATGAAGTCATGCCACCAAATTTTTGCAGAACTCTTAGAATTACCTGCATGTATTTCTGCAACAACCTGAAAAAAATTTCGAGCAGAAAACAAAATCGACAGAAACTCATACAAATGAAATCGGGTTTTCGGAAAATCTTTCGATCGAACTTGTAAACACATTAGTGCAAGCTAGACTAGGTTAATGGCGTGGCTTTGATACCATGTAGGACTACGGTAGCGCCCCGGCCGTCTATCCGAGGCCAAAATGCGGAAACGAAAATTTTTCTTGACTTTAAACCGGCACTACCGCATCCTAAAAAACCCGGATCGTAACCATTAACCTACAACTAGCAATCAAGAGAAAGGGTAGAGAGCTATACAGAGCGATCCGTGTCCTTCGGTCTTCGGCCACCATCCCGATCTCCCCGCGGCAACTCCGGTCTTCATCTCCTCGTCGGAAAGGGCACCACATCGAGAAGTCATTTTACGGGCTCCCGCTTCGTCCGAAGTAACTCAGGAACGAAGTGTGCTAGCCGACGTGCCTAAGGTGTTGTAGAGAATGTTGTGATCACTTTATCTCTTTGCATCCATGGCTTGGATGGAGGTTAAAGATGATGCCATTGATGGAAGTAAAGAGCTAGAGGAGAAAAAGGAAGAAGAAGGTGTTTCTCTTTCTTTTCTTTTGTTATTGAGAGTGAGAGTGAGAGTGTGTAGTATAATATGAGAGCTCACTATCAACACTAGGCAGCCCCTCTCTCTCTCCATCCCATTTCATGACATAAAACAATTCATTAATGTGACACATTTGCTAAAAAAGAGACCATGACTCATGATATAAGTCTATGTCATATTAATGCATTGTCATGATGATTTCTAGCTCATTATTTCCTTAAGCAAACATTAATCCAAATGTTTTCCATAACAAAGAAAATCCGGCAACATATAAAGTAAACTCGTGACGGATCACAAGGATACCCCTCACCTGTATATACATACCTCCACCCGCATTCCGACTGAATGCGAATGCGATGAGACTAAAGTAATCCAACAAATCTAATACTAGGATCCGGCTTAAACCAAAGCCCACTAGTATGATCCGTCCGATCATGATCCGTGCAATACCGCACGTAAAAGATCGAACCCTGCCATATATCATACGGCCTCTACAACGTTTCGCCCGAAACTTGAGAAACTGTCTGTGGGGGACTCTAAAGACTCGTCAATACTTTGGCTGTGGATTTAACCACTAGCATGTCAGAGGTATTAGCCATACGTAACGGGCTACCAAGTATTGACCAAAAGGGAGGTCGATGAGCGAACTCATCCTGACACCCTACAGAGCCTGTCAGTGACAATATCCGTACAGTCTGGTCCGTTCGTCTATGAGTATCGCATGGTGGGCCTAGGGGGTTGGTAAAAGTCAGACCCCCATAAGCGGTACAAGTCATGTCGGAGTGTAGCCCAGAACACCCTGAGATACTACTGGAATACCAACCAGTAAATCTCCCGCCTCGGCCGAGGGCTTTGTGTGATGGCTCTCCTAGACACAGCGCGAGCTCACCCCCAATACCGGGAGAGACGAACCCCTGCAGATCCGCTCACTGCCTCCATGTGGCTCGGGACTGTACCCAACTAAAACCTCTTTGCACGACTCCTTTGAGCCGTGGTAGGGTAGTAATCAAAGCACAGTGGGAACTCACACGAGACAAATGACGATCTCAGATCGATGAACTAACCTGTATACATGTCGCCAGGGAACTGCTATCTGACGTCGGGTATAATCCCAACTTGCATGTTCCTGGCGAGTCCTGTCCGGTGTACTCATAACCCAATGAGCACCTGTATACATCTTAGGTGAACCAACTGACACCAGTGGCTTGTGAGACCGGCCACCGCCCCTCGTCGGGGTCTCGACTGTATACACTAGTCTACTCTGGAGTATCGATGCCCTGTCTCGAAAACTCCCACGACTAGGGACCTTTTCAGGATGTGCTTATAGACCCCAGCTTCCACGTATATGATCGCCATCATACTGCTGGCTGTCACGCAAGAATCCTATGGGCTCTATCAACAGGCAATAGTGAACTAAAGCATGTATACTATGATAAAGACAAACCAGATCGCATACTATCTTCTTGAGTAAGACTGTCCTACCGGTATAGGTCATCCCTCAATCATTGCAATCACGTGCCTGTGATCCAATAATTGACTCTGAGGGCACTATCTCCAACACATACCATAATATTGCATTTTTATATTCCCCATTCTTATTCGTTTTATAAATAAACAGGTGCTTTTGACGCATGTCTGCTACATATTAAAGGTTACAGGTTCTTGGATCTAAAACAGTGAAAAAGAGAAAAGACGATGGAAAAGTGGAACTACGACCAGCAAATAGAAGGATTTTGATAAAGCCTACACAAAGATCAGTACAAGGCAACGCAAGGTCCAAGATTACAAAGCGAACGGTTAAAAAGCCCACTGCAATTGTTCACTGGAGATCTGGAAGAAACCTAGAAGCTATTTTAATAAAAGAACCAAAGAAATAAGAAGCCCAAGAATCCAAGAAAAAGCCCAGGAAAAATCAGCCTCCAGTGCCATCATTGGGCCAAGGTCAATTTGATTAATGCTACTTCTTATAGTTTGGAACAATTAGAAAATTACAAATTAGAAAGTTATCCAGTCAACATAATCAGAATATTCTATTAGTAGAAATGACAAAACGGATCCTTTGCTCTGATCTTTCAAACCACTATATTGCTATTTTGATACATATTAAATTCTAGTTATTTCGTTTTGTTAATTGAAAAACAAATCGTCAAACAAATTTATGGGTTCAATGCGAAAATTGTTATGGATTAAATTATAAAAAAAAATTTAGGTCACAAGAATTGAAAAACCTTATGGACACCCTAATATTTTGGGAGAATTTTCGCCACCCATGCTGAGGCCGCGGTTCTGCGGCCATCCAGAGCCCGTAGAAGTTTAATTTTTTACCAAGTTTCAGAGGCGGCGTGGATCTTTGACTAGGTCTTTTCTTAGAGGGTATTTTGGTAAATGCAGATATGCGGATCAATTGTAACCTAGGGTTTCTATGTCTTATAAATAGATCCCCAATTGCTTGTATTAGGTTATGCCTCCCTTCATTAATAAATTTTAGAATTCTTTTGGAGAGCATCGGTGCCTCTTTTCATTTCATGAATTCAGATCTGACAACCCTGTGTTGATGTTTGGAGAGAGCCATCTATAAAGTAGTTAATTTTTCATTCTCTGCTCTAGTTTAGATTTAATTACTTGCCCTAGATAATTGTTAGAGTTAGCTTTGGGGAAGGCTTTTGAGAGATGAGATCTCTCGTCCCTTTCTTACCCATCACATATAATCAATAGGACTCCATGCATACACGCACACACCGCGCCCTACGGCACCCTATCCCTCGAGGTAGCGGTGATACTGTAGTATAAAGGCCCGGTTGCGCGTGTTTTCCATGGAGGTTAGGGTAAGGATTGATAAAGGAAGGACAAGATCCTAGAGGAAGGAACACCATCCCGAATGGATCTAATCCCCTTTATTAATAATTACCATAACTCCTCTTAGATCCTAATTTGGATATAGAGAGCGTTGAGATTTATTTACATTTCCAAACCATTCCTAAACCTAACCATAGCAAGATTTAGATCTAGATAATCTTAGAATAGATAGATTTAGTTTTTTATATTTAATAATCTGTCCGACCACAATTGGAATTAACTCGTTAGCGCGATTAGGAAATTCACAACATCCCTGTGGACCGACCCGTACTCACCGGCTAGCTACCAAGCGACGCCGTTCTTGATTGCGGTTACTAGATATTTTTTGAGATCAAATCAAGGGTGTGGGGTTGTTTTAAATGATGTTACTGCTGTTGCTGTAGATGTTGATGCAATGGGGCTGAAATGTGTTCATGGTGGCTGAAGTGTTGAGATTGGGGGCTGAAGTTTTGATATTGGGGGCTGATGTTTTACATCAGCTGCAGTTGCAGCAGATGATGATGCTGCTGATGCAGGAATTGTTGTGGTGTGATGTGTGAGAGTGAGAGGGAGAGATGTGAGAGATGAGAGCCAAAAGAGTTGATATGAGAGGGAGTGATATGAGTGAGAGGGGGTGTGAAAGAGCACAAAGGATATTGAAGAATGAGATGGATCATGGCACACCCTAGCCACCTCTCTCTCTATCTTAATAAATGAACAACCATCATGGCTCTCTCTCTCTCTACACAAGGTCAACCCTAACCCTAATCACCTTTAACAAGCTAAAAACCCATAATTAACCCCATTAACATAACCAAATGGTTAACCCATCATGGTTGGCTAAACATGGTTAACCCACCATGCTCATCTACACATGGTAACCCTAGACTTACCCAAGCTAACATGCACAAGTGTGTGCAGTCTAGATAAAATTCCAATAAAATTTCTATAAAACCAGATAAAATATTTAAAAGCCATTTTGGTAAACTTTTTACCAAAAACCCTACATTAAACACAATTACCACTAAATAACATATTTTAGAATTCCCATAGTTTTTTTCCAGAATTTTCCCAAAATCATATTTTATTTTTTTTGAAATGTTACACATCTACATTCGCCACTGGGTCCCGTCATCACCCGTTAGGTTGCATAACTAACGACAGAGCGAGGACTGGACTAGCGCGGGTGTAAAACATATACAACATCTACTAGTACATATATATAGCAATATACAATAATCGCTCCAGGCGTGATAAATGCAACATCACAGAAAAGTAATAAGCATCACAGATCAATACAGATAATCTGGGAGACCCGGGTTTCCTTTGAGCCGCAAGTGAAACCCGACGTTCCCCTGGTCGTGTGGATAGCCTGTGCAATGAAAACCTAGAACCCTATGAGTGCGGTAAGTTACCCACGAAAACCAGAAGTGAGGCATCCCCCTTCATCAAAGTGAATGGGCCACCCGACACTTTACGGAATCCGGTAACTTCAGAACCCCTTCTTGGGTCAACCTGTACCCCCAATGAGTGCGGCGAATAGCCCGTCAATTCTAGAGAGAAGCCCCTTCCTTCTCAACGCCATGAGATGCAGACCCGTTGCCTTCCAGAACCCAGCTATCCGTGCAGTCCATCGTAGGGTAATCCTAGTACAAAAAATAAAATATGTACATCGGTGACATCGACCTCAACCAGGTCGTGCCCCAAACAAATAATATACAAACAGGCAGTGACGGCAGTCCACATGTCGGACGCTCGTCCCATGATATCAAATGTACAAATAAAACTAAACTGTACTAACATTGCACCCAAGCTATCCACCACGAGGAATCCACAACAACACAGCACAACACAGAACATCAACGTGAAAGTCACGTTTGCAAACCCATCTAAAAGGACTATAGCAATTAGACAAGTTGTACCGCTCAAATGACATTCACGGTCGCAGATAGAAATGTAAGTACTTTAAACTTTAAACAATGTTAGAAATATCGACTTCGAAAAAACCCCGAATAGCCCTAAACAAATATATAAAACCATATCAGAACTGGGCTAAACTAGCAATACCGTTGAACCAACATTCCAGAGACCAGACCAGAACCCAAATACAATGAAGAGGCCAGCCTCCTCGGTTTTTGAAGCATTGTGGCCGGTTTTTTCTGGTGGAATTGTATTGTATTTGGTTTGTGGTCTAGTGGTTAGGTCAGTAGTCTTCCGCAGTTACTAAAAAAATTTAGAAGACCATGAAAAAATTGACAGAAACCGAAATGTGTTAGGTATTGATTTGGAGTTGTTTCGGTTTCGATAATTTAACATAGTCTAAACCAACTAGTATACGGTTAATGGGTTGGTTCTGATACCATGTAAGGCTGCGCCAATGCCCCGTCCATCAATCCGTGGCCAAATGCGGAACCAAAACTTTTCAAAACGGCGCTAACGGAACCCTAAACCCCGGATCGTGCCATGAACCCTATACTAGTTAACTGTAAAGAGTTTAGAAAGGTTATACTGATCGATCCGTGTCCTTCCGTCTTCAACTTCTGCCCAAGCTCCTAGCGGCTGCCCCGAACTAGTTCGCACTCCGGTCTCTCTCGTCGAAGAGGATCCACATCGAGGATTCTTTATACGAGCTCCCGCTTCTAAACCGAAGCAACTCGGATATCAAGTTTGATAGCCTAGATGCCCAAGATGAAGCAGAGATAGTGTGTGAATACTTTTTCTCATAACACCCATAGATTCTCAACTCATGAGAGGGATGGGTGGACGTAGAAGAAGATGCCCATTGATGGAAAATGTGAAGCTCAAAGAAAATGCAAGTGAGCAAGCCAAAAAAAAAAGGTTTTGGCTGCCCTCTTTTTGTGTGGGTGTGTTGTGAGATATTTTGATGAGCTAAAGATAAATCCTAGCACAAAATATCTCACACCAAACCCAAGACCATGAGTCACCAAGTGTGCGCATGCCACATTCAATGCCTCATGCCAAAACTTGCACTCACAATTTCCATCACAATAAAACATTAAACCAAATGTTTAAACAAAAAAGGAATGGTATCTTCTAAAGTAAACTCGTAACGAATTACAAGAATACCCCTCATCCGTATATACATACCTGCATCCGTATTTTGATTGAATACGAATACAACGAGACGAAAATAATCCAATAATATAATACTAGGATCCGGCTTAAACCAAAGCACGCTAGTATTACCCGTCCGATCATGGTCCGTGCACAAGTGCACGTATATGATCGAACCCTTCCATAAAACCATACGGCCTCTACAACGTTTCGTCCGAACCAGGGAAAACCTCTGTGTGGGACTCTAAAGACTCGTCAATACGCTGGAAGTGGGTTTAACCACAAGCACGTCAGTGGCACTAGCTGTACATAACGGCTGTCCAGGTATTGAGCGAAAGGGAGGCCGACGAGCGAACTCATCCTGAAACCCTTCTGAGCCTGACAGTGATAATATCCGTACTGTCTGGTCCGTTCGTCTATGAGTACCGCATATCGGGTCTATGGGTGGATATAGTCAGACCCCTAATAACGCAATATTCAATGTCGGTATGAAGCCCATCACCACCTGAGAAACTATTGATCCGAATCAGTAATTCTCGACTACCTTGGCCAAGGATTTCTGGTGATGGCCATCCATGTACATCGCGACATCAACCCCCAATACCGGGAGAGATGAATCCCCTGACGATCCGCTCACTACGTCCATATGGCTCGGGACTGTACCCAACTAAAACCTATTTGCACGACTCCTTTGAGCCGTGGCAGGGTAGTAATCAAAGCACGGTGGGAACTCACACGAGACAAATGACGATCTCAGGTCGATAGACTAACCTGTACACATGTCACCAGGGAACTGCTATCTGACAATAGGTATAATACCAACTAGCATGTTCCCGGCGAGTCCGTCCGGTATACTCATAACCCAATGAGCACCTGTATGCTATCTTAGGTGAGCCAACTGACACCAATGGCTTGTGAGACCGGCTACCAACCTTCATCGGGGTCTCGATCCGTATACACTAGTCTACTCTCGGTGTATCGATGCCCAGTCTCGAAACTCCCACGACTAGGGACACTTTAAGGATGTTCTTATAGACTACCCAACTCTCACGAATATGATCGCCATCATACTGCTGGTAGTCAAGCAAGAATCCTATGGGCTCTATCAACATGTAATAGTGATCTGTAATATTACCTGAAGCATGTACACGATGATAAAGAAAAACCAGATAGCATACTATCATCTCGAGTAAGACTGTTCTACCGGTATAGGTCCTCCCTCAATCATTGCAATCACGTGCTTGCGATCTAATAATTGACTTGAGGGCACTATAGCCAACAGTACTAGCTGTACGTAACGGCTACCCAGGTACCTGTTGAAAAGAAGGCCGCAACTCATCTGAACTCCTACTGAGTCACAATCTCCGTACAGTCTGGTCTATTCGTCTGAGAGTATCGCATGCCTGTCTAGGGGCTGGAAAATGTCTGACCCCTAATAACCTGACAAATCGTGTCGATGTGGCTCAAGACCATATGAGAATCTATTGATCTAACTACCAGTAATTCTCAATCCACCCTGGCCAGGGACTTATGGTGTTGGCCAACCGAACACAGCACGACATCGACTCCTTATACTGGGATAGACGAATCCCCAACAATCGCTCACTGCCTCCATGTGGCTCGGGACTGTACCCAACTAAAATCTGTTTGCATGACTCGGTAGAGCCTTGGTAGGGTAGTAATCAAAGCAGTGTAGGAACTCACGAGAGACAAATGACGAACTCAGATCGACAGACTATCTGCACTCATGTCACCAGATAACTGCTATCAGACGATAGGTATAATACCATCCAGCCAGTCCTCGGCGAGTCTGTCCAGTGTACTCACCCCAAGTAAGCACCTGTATACAATCTTAAGTGCATCACACCACTGGATGTGGGACCAACCATCGCCCCACGCCAGGGTCTAGATATGTATACACTAGTCTACTCTGGAGTATCGATGCCCAGTCTTGATACTCCTACGACTATGGACATTTGAGGATGTGCTTATCGACTACCCAGCTCCCACAAGTATGATTTCCATCCCAACGCTGGTAGTCAAGCAAGGATCCTGCGGGCTTTATCAACATATATAAGAGATATGAAATAATAAGTAAAACATATCACACATTAAGATAAAGGCAAACGAAATAGCATACTATCATATTGAGCAAGATTGTCCTGTACATACATATCCCTATCATCCTATAGAATGAAGGCCTCTAGGGCATACATATCCAATACCACGGGCTACAACAACCCTCTAGAAGAGTCATATACATGTTCACTCCTAAAGCTAATTTAGAAGAACGTTATAGTCATCCACCTGTCAGATCTCATAGTCTATGACAGCAGTAGTGGCAAGCTTGGGACATCAAAACCTCCATGTCCCCGTCTTTGAGGAAACTGAAGTACCTCTCTGGTGGCTGAGGTTACCCACCAAATCTGCGGAGTGGCTAATGGATTGTCGGATCCAATTGAATCCTTAGGTTCTACTAAATTTTCAGTTATCGTTTGTGGTTCTGGAATCACTTCCAGTTCTACCATACTCCCACTAATGTTTTCTGAAAAGAATTTATTTTACCAAAACGGGTGGCGAGTCAAGAATAATATAACTATTGGTCATCCAAATGGTAGAATGTTAACCCTTGTCAATGCCCGAGATAACCCACAAACTGCCATTACTAAAACGTGCCTTGAGTTTATCCGGATTCTGGTTTTAAGCATAAGCCGGATTACTCCATATACCTTAACATCGTTAAGATATGAATCCATTCTATACCTAATATAGAAATAAAGGATCTAATTTAATTGAAACCATATTCAAAATACATGCAGCTATTTCCAGAGCATATCGACTAAATGGAAGAAAACCAAGCAGCATTACTCATTAAGGAGCGCACATACGGATAAGTAACCAGAGAGAGAAGCAAGTTCTCAAATATATTACTTAGAACGAAATACCTAGCATAATGTAACATTTCAAAATAATAAAATATTATTTTTGGGAATTTTTATAATTTAATATTATTTTAAGGAATATTTTAATATTTCGGTATAATTAAATACAAATAAATGGGGAAAATTTTGGAAAAATTATGGAAAATTCCAAAATAAGGTATTTTATAGGATTATGCCATTTTTAAGTTTTTATGATTAGTTTGACACTAATTTAGTGCTAATCGCGATTAAAAATCGCTAATTGGATTTTTGGCATTTTTGTGCAAAACATGCACATATCTTTTTCTACACTGGTGTTGCATTTCTACCATGGCTTTTCTTTTGGGTTGACTATTCAAGTGAGAAGGGATTTAGTGTAGAAAAGAAAATAAAAAAAAAGAAAAGAAAATAGGTATGTTGAGAGAGAGGGTAGGTGAGGGTGTTGACCTAGCCATTTCATCTCATTTTCTCCAACTCATTTCTGTTGGAGATAGTGCCCTCAGAGTCAATTATTGGATCACAGGCACGTGATTGCAATGATTGAGGGAGGACCTATCCCGGTAGGACAGTCTTACTCGAGATGATAGTATGCTATCTGGTTTATCTTTATCATCGTGTACTGCTTTAGGTGACCTGACATGTCGCTATTACACGTTGATAGAGCCCCTAGGATTCTTGCTTGACTACCAGCAGTATGATGGCGATCATATACGTGGGAGCTGGTAGTCTATAAGCACATCCTTAAAAGGTCCCTAGTCGAGGGAGTTTCGAGACAGGGCATCAATACTCCATTAGTAGACTAGTGTATACAGTCGAGACCCCGACGAGGGGCGGTGGCCGGTCTCACAAGCCACTGGTGTCAGTTGGTTCACCTAAGATGTATACAGGTGCTCATTGGGTTATGAGTACACCGGACAGGACTCGCCGGGAACCTGCTAGTTGGTCTTATACCAGACGTCAGATAGCAGTTCCCTGGTGACATGTGTACAGGTTAGTTCATCGACCTGAGGATCGTCATTTGTCTCGTGTGAGTTCCCACTGTGCTTTGATTACTACCCTACCACGGCTCAAAGGAGTCGTGCAAACAGGTTTTAGTTGGGTACAGTCCCGAGCCACATGGAGGCAGTGAGCGGATCTTCAGGGGTTCGTCTCTCCCGGTATTGGGGGTGAGGTCGCGCTGTGTCTAGGAGAGCCATTACGCAAAGCCCTCGGCCGAGGCAGGAGATTTACTGGTAGGTATTCCAGTAGTATCTCAGGGCGTTCTGGGCTACACTCCGACACGACTTGTACCGCTTTTGGGGGTCTGACTTTTACCAACCCCCTAGGCCCGCCATGCGATGCTCATAGACGAACGGACCGGACTGTACGGATATTGTCACTGACAGGCTCAGTAGGGTGTCAGGATGAGTTCGCTCATCGACGTCCCTTTTGGTCAATAGCTGGTGGCCCGTCACGTATTGGCCGATACCTCTGACGTGCTAGTGGTTAAATCCACAGCCATAGTATTGACGAGTCTTTAGAGTCCACCACACTTTCAGTTACTCAGGCTTTCGGGCGAAACGCTGTAGAGGTCGTATGGAGATATGGCAGGGTCCGATCAGATACGTGCGGTATTGCACAGATCAGGATCGGACAGTATTGTACTAGTAGCCATATAGTTATATGGCAGGGTTCGATCTGATACGTGCGGTATTGCACGGATCAGGATCGGACGGATAATACTAGCCGGCTTTGGCTTAAGCCGGTCCTAGTTTAGTACAGTGTAGATTTTGTCTCTTTTGCATTTGTATCCGGTCGGAATACAGATGCGGGTGTGTATGCACAGTATAGGGGTTTTCCTGTAATTTATTACGGGACCAGTTTTCTGGAGTTGCCAGTTTGCATTCCGTTCCGGCCGGTTTTCCTTTGTTCTTTCCCGGCCGGACTTTTCTGATGGAGGGGGTAATTTGCAGTTTTGCAAATTACATTTGGTGGAGGTTTTATTTGTAAAAGTATTTATTATGAAAGCATCTTTTATATTCCTTTCTTTTCTATCATCATTTCTTGAAAAGGTGATTAGGATTGATTTTAAGCTTGATGTGAGTTTGTGATGATGGTGTTAGGATATGGTCACCCTCTCCTTTTTCCTACACTCACCTCCCTTCATGTTTATGTGTTCATATTGTTTCCTCCACCATTCTTCTTCTCACTTGATGGATGATAAGTTTTTCATGAGAGGAAAAAGAAAGAGAGAAGAAGAAGAAGAGAGCTTCATCTTGAGAGTTTCATCCATGATCTCATTTTCTTGCTGGAAAAATGCAAGTACCATTTTTCTATTCTTGATTCCTCCATCACCATGGCAACAAACCCCAAAGAGACATACCCTCTACACTATACATTCTACAGCATATCTTGAGCATGTCGAGTTGCCGGCTTCATGCGCGAGTTGCCTCGGTATTGAGGCGGGAGCCCGTAAAAGAAGAAGGCGATGTGGTGCCCTTTCCGGCGAGGAGGCGACGATGTGGAGGCAACACTTTCCGCGGGAGATCGGGACGATGGAGATGAAGACCGGAGGACTCGGATCAGTCGGTATACTTCTCACCCCATCTCTAGTTAGCTAGTATAGGTTAATGGTAAACGATCCGGGTTTTCTTTGTCCGCGGTAGCGCCGGTTTCCGAGTAAGGAAAAAATTTTGATTCCGCATTTTGGCCTCGAGCAAGAGGCCGGGGCGCTGCCGTGGCGCAACATGGTATCAGAGCCAGGCCATTAACCTTACCTAGCTTCGTTTGATGTGTTTTTCAGTTCCGATCGACCGAAATTCCAAAAACCGTATTTTTCCTTCACATCAGTTTCTGTCGAAATTTTTTGAAGTCCAAAAATTTTTCAGGTGGTCTCAGAAAGATGTGCAGGGAGTTCTAAGAACTCTGAGAAAAAACGAGACAGTGAACCCTTACCTCGAGCGCGGAAGCGCCGCATGACCCCCCTTTCTGCCGCCCTTCCGCCGCGAGTTGGTGGGGTCACTGCTTCGTATTTTTCCAGTGGGCTTATGGGCTTAAATTAGGGGTTTTGGAATATTAAAATTGGGCCCAGGTTTTCTGTAAGTGCTACAGTTTTGTTTGGGGGCCCACTTGTTAATTTTTGGTCAATCGGAAAATTTTAAACACATTTTTCACAGTATTTACATTATATCTGCGACCGTGAATGTCACTCGATCGGTAAATCCGGTCTAACTGCTATAGCCCGGTTAGACGGATTTGCGAACGTGACTTTCACGTTGATGTTCTGTGTTTATGCTGTGATGTTGCGGATCGGTCGTGGGGGATAGCCTGGATGCAATGCTAGTACAGTTTTGTAGTATTATGTACATTTGATATTGCGGGGCGAGCGTCCGACATGTGGACTGCCGTCACTGCCTGTTTGTATTATTCTTTTGGGGCACGACCTGGTTGCGGTCGATGTACCCAGTATATGTATATTTTACTTTCTGTACCAGGATTACCCCGCGGAGGGGTGCACGGATAGCCGGGTTCTAGAGGGCAACGGGCCCGCATCTCATGGCATTGAGACGGAGGGGGCTTCACTCTAGGATTGGCGGGCTATTCGCCGCACTCGTAGGGGGTACAGGTTGACCCAGGAGGGGTGCCCAAGTTACCGGATTCCATGAAGTGCTGGGTGGTCCATTCACGGAGCTGAAGGGGGCTGCCTCGCTTCAGGTTTTGGCGGGTGACTTGCCGCGCCCGTAGGGGTCTAGGATTTCATTGCACAGGCTATCCACACGACCAAGGGAACGTCGGGTTTCAGCAGCGGCTCTGTGAAACCCGGGGCTTCCAGTTATCTGTATTGTTCTGTGATGCTGTACATTTCTGTGATGTTGCATTTTATCACGCCTTGAGCGAAATATAATATATTGGTATATATATTAGTAGATGTTGTATATGTTTTACATCCGCGCTAGTCCAGTCCCCGCTCTGCCGTTAGTTAGCTAACCTAACGGGTGATGACGGGACCCAGTGGCGAATGCGGATGGCATATACGTATGTCAGTATATTTTCGTTCTTTGTGGTGTGATTAATTGATGGGACTGCGTTGATTCGGATCAATGCAAGCTAAACAAACCTATTCTCATGTTGTTGGAACAATTTTTCAAAAAGCTGTTATTGCAAGGACGTTCACTTTTGTTTTGCATCGTGGTATTCATTTGGAATATCCTGCTCCTCAGTCGACGAGGCAAGGGCCGAGATCCCTTCACCGGGAGTGACCCCTTGGACAGAATTTTGCGTCAGGGCATTAACTTCACTATAGCCGATTACTTTTGCTTTGCATCGTGGTATTCAGTTGGAATATCCTGCACCTCATTCTACGGGGAAAGAGCCGAGATCCCTTCACCGGGAGTGACCTCTTTGGTAAAGGTTTTCGTCACTATATTTTTATAAAAGTTATCCAGTTCCTTCAACGATATCAAGTTCATTACGTTAAAGGTTTTTCGCCAAAAACCATTCGTAGCCCTCCGTCATTTCGGATTAGTATTGCATAGTATTCGTGCTGCGTTTGTCGTTGCTATTCGCCGAGGCGTAGTGTGCGGTAGCTTTGTTGTGCTATTCTGTCGCATGGATATGTGGATTGGTTAGGACAGTCGTACGACTTTGTTGATTATTCGTCAAGGGTCGTGCGGGTGGGTTTAACGCAATCAAGATAATGACGGGTTGAACTTGACTAGGACCATTTGATTTGTTGATTATTCGTCAAGGTCACTTGGGTCCTAGGGGTAAAAATCACATCGGGAGTTTCAAAAGAACTGAAACTTGCCAGGCATGCGCATACCTTCTGGAGTGTGGTGACTTGAGTGGATTCCGTCAAGTTATCATGCGATGATAGTTGGATCCCGATTCCCACTGATGAGTTAGTTTACTCCTCGGGTGACCCCGACTAGTTCTTCTTTCAGGTTTGGAGGAGAATTTGAGGTACAGTGGGAGGTTTCCAGATTAGACAAAGTGATAACCATTCTGATCTAGGTTAGAGTGCACGCTGAGTGTTTCTTTTCTCTCTCTCTTTGGCAGCGACCATTGACCCGACCCTAGACTTTGACTCAGTGACCAAGTTGACCGAACCTTCTTAACACTGGCTTTTGGATTGTCAGAGTTACAGACCTCTTTGCCACTCCTACTTTTACCCTTTTCTCCAGGACACCCCGTATTGCTACGAACGTCCACTTCCATTGGACAAAACCATCGTATGGTTAGATACGAACTCGAAGGACTTCGAGGATGGTTTCTGGTTCTGGAGAAAACGGATAGGACTATTCAGTCGTCTTTTCTTTTCACCTTCTCTCAGGTTGCGAGTACTCCTTGGTTTAGGAGTAGTACACCTATTACGCAAATTGGATAGTCTTCTTCCAAACCTTAGGCTGGTGCCGACCGGTAGGGAATGAAGAAAACCAATTAGCATAACGATGGTGTGCAGAAGGTATTAAGTTAAGACAAAGCAAGGGATTAGTAGGAGGGCAAGGTAAATTGCGACTGATATTCACGACCAAACCAAGTATTTCTTCGCCAATCCTAAATCACCTTTGTATTTCTCCAGGACACTCCGTATCACTACGAAGATCCACAGTTTATTGGATACTCCATCGTATGGTTATATACGAACTCGAAAGGAACTAGTTCCAGTTCGGGGATGGATTCTGGTTCAGGAGAAATAGGAATAAAGTACATTCAGGTGTCTTTTATCTTCACCTTCTCTCGCATTGCGAGTGTTCCTAGGATTGGGACAGTACACCCTTTATGCTTTTTGGATAGTCTTCTTCCAAACCATAGGCTGGTGCCGAACGGTAGGGAAGGAAGAAAACCATTTGGCCTAAGGGGGTGTACAGAAGGTAATGACTAAAGACATAGAAAGGGATTTAGAAAGATGGCAAAGAATTACAAGGTTACAGTTGTGAATCTGGATAATGGAAGAGGCATTACTTGGAATATCAGGATACCCCGACGAAACATTTTAATGTTTCAGTTTCACTGTGTACTGTTAATGGAAAACTGATTTCCCAGTTAGGCACTTGCTCCAGGGTATGTATTTACCAGGTATGATTCTCACATCTGTATGGTTTTACAAGATGATGAGTTGGAGTAAGTTACTGGGAATTGGGTGATCATCCTCATTATATCGGGATTCGTTGTAATCGGTGATATTTGAGGAAGTCACCTGGGTTGTTTGCCGATCGGCAAATATTTGGTTTTGAATATCCGCTGTTGTGCACCAATTTCAAATTGATATATCTGTACGTCTATTTTCATAGAGTGAGATATACTTTTTGATATTATGTCGATGACATTTACCTATATCAGTGGATGGTTAGGTAAGGAGCATTAAACAGCGGTGTAATTCTTCTTAACCATAAGTACAGTTTTCAACCTACGACACACAGTGAAAGAGTTGTTAGACTCAGCGGACTTATACAGAGTATTGTATGTTGTCCAGTGTCCATTAGGACAGAGGGGTTGGTCCTCACACTATATTCTGTTTACTTTTAACTTCTCTAGTTCTTAGACATGTGTTTCGTAGGAACACAGGGTCTAAGTTTTGAGGAGTTATAGGTATTTGGATAAAGTAGAGAACCAGGTATAGCAAGTATCGGGATTCTTCAAAGTGATCGAAGATGTAGATACTTGTGTATGGTATTCAGTTGATAGTAATGATAAAGAGAAATTGCTTCTCTTTCAGGTTACTCATAATTGGAAGCATTCCTAAGTTGAGTAACGCTGATCGGCCTCCTTCCATCTAGTTGACATGCACTGGAGACAGCTGCATGATTTGAATCTGGTTCAATTAAATCAGTGCCTCTGGTTCTATATTGGATATAGAACAGTTCATATCTTAACGTTGTTAAGGTACGGGGAGTTGTCCGGCTTATGCTTAAAACCAGACACTGGACAACTCAAGGCACGTTTCTGTAATGGCTGTTTGTGGGTTGACCCAGGCTATGACGAGGGTTGACTTTCTACCATCTGGATGAACGATAGCAATATTGTTCTAGACTCGCCACATTTTTTATTAAAAATGGATTTTTTTCAGAAAAAGTAGTGGGAGTATGGTAGAACTGGAAGTGATTCCAGAACCGCAAACGATTACTGAAGATTTGATAAGCAACCTAAAGATTCAATCTGGTTTGACATTCCATTGGCCACTCCGCAGATACGGTGGGTAACTTCAGGCACCCGAGAGGTACTCCGGTAGCCTCAAGGACGGTGACAGGGAAGTTCTTGTTTACCCACACTTGCCATTGCTGTTGTTCCAGGCTGCGAGACCCGGCAGGAGGATGAGTATAGCGTCGTTCTAAACTAGCTTTGGAAGTGCACGTCTATATGATTCTGCCAGAGGGTTGTCGTAGTCAGTGGGAGCAGCGGAAGCATTGGTGGACATCAGGCTTATGTCTATTTATAGACTAAAGCAGATGTAGCGGAGATAGATCATCTATTTCTGATGTGACAGTCATAGGTTTGACGTCATCAGAATAAGGGGTGGATCTGTTGAGAAGGTAGTAGGAAGTGATATTCCTATACTACGATCGGTTATACTTTGGTCGTCACGCAGTGTTTTCTCCACATAGGACTTGGATATTATATCAGACATAATGGTTACTAGATCTATGGTTTTAGATCTAGATTTGGGTGGTTTCCCAATCTGGGTACCTTGACAGCATTCTATGAGTATTTAGAATGGACGACTCCTGACACGGTAGTGCACCTGCAGTTGACGGAGTCACCCTCTCTAAAGGTGTCTTATAGACTAAAGGGGAGAGGGATACTCATGATTGGCAGGTCACTTGCTTAGGCAATTGAGTCAATCATGAGATGTCAAGTACCACACCAGATGTTGTTCTTGCACTAGATGCAATAAGTTGATATTGATCCAATCATGGAGAAACAGTCGGAAGCAGTCTTAGAACATAAGTGGATGTTCTAGGGATATGATAACGACAGCCTCATTTGGGAGACAGTTATCATTCCAGGCTTCCAAGGTGACATGGACGACAAGGAGGTTGTCAGAGTTATAGTTTTCCTTCTGACGAGGGGCAGTATTTTGGACAGGTGGTCCAAGGCAATACTGAGGGTGGCCTGGCGCAGGATACTGATTAAGTTCAGTTGACGATACAGCCTAAGAAGTTTGGATTTGGAGTTCATTTATGAGCCAGGTCCCATCAGACATCCAGACATTCTAAGACAGGTATTGCTCATTTCGGGAGATCGCTTTCTCCGCGAACTTGAGATACAGAGAGACATAGAAAGAAACTTCACAGTGGATCCACTCACTGAGGCTATTCCTCGAACGTAATAGTTTCGCAAACGAGCTTTGTGAGACTGACTAGTAGAAGAGTTGGGTGTTCGGTATCACACGGGCTGTGAGTATGCGGCATCGCAATAATTAGCCTTGAGTGCAAGTGGGAGATTGTTGGAGATAGTGCCCTCAGAGTCAATTATTGGATCACAGGCACGTGATTGCAATGATTGAGGGAGGACCTATCCCGGTAGGACAGTCTTACTCGAGATGATAGTATGCTATCTGGTTTATCTTTATCATCGTGTACTGCTTTAGGTGACCTGACATGTCGCTATTACACGTTGATAGAGCCCCTAGGATTCTTGCTTGACTACCAGCAGTATGATGGCGATCATATACGTGGGAGCTGGTAGTCTATAAGCACATCCTTAAAAGGTCCCTAGTCGAGGGAGTTTCGAGACAGGGCATCAATACTCCATTAGTAGACTAGTGTATACAGTCGAGACCCCGACGAGGGGCGGTGGCGGGTCTCACAAGCCACTGGTGTCAGTTGGTTTACCTAAGATGTATACAGGTGCTCATTGGGTTATGAGTACACCGGACAGGACTCGCCGGGAACCTGCTAGTTGGTCTTATACCAGACGTCAGATAGCAGTTCCCTGGTGACATGTGTACAGGTTAGTTCATCGACCTGAGGATCGTCATTTGTCTCGTGTGAGTTCCCACTGTGCTTTGATTACTACCCTACCACGGCTCAAAGGAGTCGTGCAAACAGGTTTTAGTTGGGTACAGTCCCGAGCCACATGGAGGCAGTGAGCGGATCTTCAGGGGTTCGTCTCTCCCGGTATTGGGGGTGAGGTCGCGCTGTGTCTAGGAGAGCCATTACGCAAAGCCCTCGGCCGAGGCAGGAGATTTACTGGTAGGTATTCCAGTAGTATCTCAGGGCGTTCTGGGCTACACTCCGACACGACTTGTACCGCTTTTGGGGGTCTGACTTTTACCAACCCCCTAGGCCCGCCATGCGATGCTCATAGACGAACGGACCGGACTGTACGGATATTGTCACTGACAGGATCAGTAGGGTGTCAGGATGAGTTCGCTCATCGACGTCCCTTTTGGTCAATAGCTGGTGGCCCGTCACGTATTGGCTGATACCTCTGACGTGCTAGTGGTTAAATCCACAGCCATAGTATTGACGAGTCTTTAGAGTCCACCACACTTTCAGTTACTCAGGCTTTCGGGCGAAACGCTGTAGAGGTCGTATGGAGATATGGCAGGGTCCGATCAGATACGTGCGGTATTGCACAGATCAGGATCGGACAGTATTGTACTAGTAGCCATATAGTTATATGGCAGGGTTCGATCTGATACGTGCGGTATTGCACGGATCAGGATCGGACGGATAATACTAGCCGGCTTTGGCTTAAGCCGGTCCTAGTTTAGTACAGTGTAGATTTTGTCTCTTTTGCATTTGTATCCGGTCGGAATACAGATGCGGGTGTGTATGCACAGTATAGGGGTTTTCCTGTAATTTATTACGGGACCAGTTTTCTGGAGTTGCCAGTTTGCATTCCGTTCCGGCCGGTTTTCCTTTGTTCTTTCCCGGCCGGACTTTTCTGATGGAGGGGGTAATTTGCAGTTTTGCAAATTACATTTGGTGGAGGTTTTATTTGTAAAAGTATTTATTATGAAAGCATCTTTTATATTCCTTTCTTTTCTATCATCATTTCTTGAAAAGGTGATTAGGATTGATTTTAAGCTTGATGTGAGTTTGTGATGATGGTGTTAGGATATGGTCACCCTCTCCTTTTTCCTACACTCACCTCCCTTCATGTTTATGTGTTCATATTGTTTCCTCCACCATTCTTCTTCTCACTTGATGGATGATAAGTTTTTCATGAGAGGAAAAAGAAAGAGAGAAGAAGAAGAAGAGAGCTTCATCTTGAGAGTTTCATCCATGATCTCATTTTCTTGCTAGAAAAATGCAAGTACCATTTTTCTATTCTTGATTCCTCCATCACCATGGCAACAAACCCCAAAGAGACATACCCTCTACACTATACATTCTACAGCATATCTTGAGCATGTCGAGTTGCCGGCTTCATGCGCGAGTTGCCTCGGTATTGAGGCGGGAGCCCGTAAAAGAAGAAGGCGATGTGGTGCCCTTTCCGGCGAGGAGGCGACGATGTGGAGGCAACACTTTCCGCGGGAGATCGGGACGATGGAGATGAAGACCGGAGGACTCGGATCAGTCGGTATACTTCTCACCCCATCTCTAGTTAGCTAGTATAGGTTAATGGTAAACGATCCGGGTTTTCTTTGTCCGCGGTAGCGCCGGTTTCCGAGTAAGGAAAAAATTTTGATTCCGCATTTTGGCCTCGAGCAAGAGGCCGGGGCGCTGCCGTGGCGCAACAATTTCCTCTCTCCCTCTCCTTCATTGATGTTGCTGCTCCTGCTCCACATTCTCCCCCTCTTCAAAGCCACAAATCATCTCTAAAACTACACCAAAACCCTATCTCCATTTCGTTAAAAGTGTGCACAAGTTCAAGATCAACACATCGGACCAAGAAAGCGAGGATTTTGGACACTAAGGGAAACTTAAGAAAATTCTTGAGTTGCCAAATGAGGTATTTTTCTGGACCATTAGCTTAGTTTTTGCATTAATTATACCCCCATGCTAGATTAGAATCGATATCGTGTGATTTTGTGGATTTAAGAAAAACCTAGTTAGGGTAATGAGAATTTGAGAGTTGTCATGTGAAATTAAGCTCATTAGAGGCTGAACAAACACCCTAGTGCTTAAATTAAGACCCAAACCTCAGACTTGAAACCCCAAAACACGGATTTAGAAACCCCGACATCGGATAAATGTGTGATTTGTGAGGGTATTTTGGAATCTGGAGCAATCCGGGGCCACTAGAATTGATTTTGGGATTACTGGGAGTCGTGCAGGCACCTAGGAAGCTACCACAGAGACCCGAGCCCCTAACTACAACCGCAGGCCGCAGATATATTCATTCTGGCCGCAATTTGCGGCCAGATCAGGGAAATTGGGTCCCAGATTTTGTTCATGGCTCCTTTTGCACAAAAATAGACCCCTCCTATTTGCAGTTTTGGCTAATTGTAACCTGGGGAAAATCTGGGAGCATTTTGGTGTGTTTTAAGCTATGTTTTCCGTATTTTAAAATGCACTTTCTTGATATTTGTATTTGTATTTGGTTGTCGGGTGTTCGTACATCGACAAAAGGGATTGTTTGATTGATTTGCACATTTTGGCCATAGGTTCCAACCTATGAGCACACTGTGCGCTGTATTGGTTTTCTGCCTCGATTCTAATACGTATTGCGACTGTTTATTATTATAGGTACCCTCGCAAGGATTCTGAAGCGAAGAAGCGCGGCGTCATCGATTTCGGCGAGCGAAGACCATGTGAGTAGATTATATCTACGGGGAAAATCGAGTGGATTGCGTATAGCACCCCCGCATTTCGATGTCTAGTATACTATATATACTATATATGATAGCTTATTGAGTGACATGGAGATCATAGATGTGTTAGGTGTACTATGGATATTTAGGGTTAGAAGTGAACTAGTGTATTTTCCTAGTTGCGAACCCTAGCATAGGTTTACACCCACACGCACACACATGCTTATTGCTACACTTATATCATGATGATGAGGATAGTGTATGATACTGAAGATGAGTCGATGAGTTTTGGGCATGGTGCCGTGAGATCGGCGATATGATGTGATTCGTATTTGGGATACGATACGAGATTTTAGCGGGCATTTGGACGTGTGTTTTACACACGTGCTTATATTTGTTTAGATGGTATCGATTGTACTAGACTTAGATCAGTACCCCAGATCACGTGATATGATGATAAGGATACCAGATATTGATGAGATGAATATGAGATTGACCCGTACCCAGCTATTGGGATGCCGTATGACGATTTACCGTACGAGCTTTATATTGATGATAGATCCACACTCATGACTTGAGGATATTATACGATGTAGATTGTATCGTATATGATACTATTGAGGCGGGATCACCGACTATTATATTTATATACATATATCGACTCAGATGTAGGTGGTTTCCATACCCCTCCTGATTGACTTGATAGTTTGATGTAGATTACTTAGTAGACATGAGACTAGACCCGAGTCATACCTATTTCAAAACTAACGAATCGGGGATATTTTGAAGATAGGAAAAAGGGATTCTACGGATATTTCCCGAACGACGCATCTTTTCTTAAAACACCGTAGCCCTTATTTTACCAAAAACCCCGATTTGTCTTATTTCAAATGGCAAAGCTGCATGATATATTTATTGAGGTAGATTTCTTCACTGTTGAGTTGATTATTCGATTCCGCATATTCTTGCTATTTGCATTGCATTGCTTGTGTTTATTGATATATTACTATCATGCTGCTTAGACACCAGCACCATTATCGATGATGCATATGTTCCACGTACACTGCTCGCCAGCTCACACACTTCATCATCGATAATAGCCATGTCACTACACTGTAGTACTGTTGCATTCAGGATATGACTCTTGCATGGCATACTTGTGTACCTATACACTGTGCACCCATACGTGCATACATACGTATTTGCACTTACATTGATGGTTCAGGCTTGATGAGAGATTTGGGAACCGCAAAATACCTTTAAAAGATGATTCATTTTAAAGAAGCGGTCTTTCCTACATATGTGCATATTACTATTCCATGTTGCATGACATACTGATATGTTTACAGTTCTTTAACATGTCGCATACATCATGCTTTCTGATTATACGCATTGAGATATGTTGTTTTCATGATATTTCTGGATTTGGGAACCGTGGGTATTTCAAAAGAGAATATGTAATTGTTTTAAAAACCCGGTTGCCCTTGATATGATATTTCAGTGCGTCCACAATGTGTTTTCTCGGAGCTAGAGTGATATATGAGAGAGGGGCGGCTGATCCGGACAGAGGATTCCCGATATATGAGAGAGGGGGGGATGACCCGGAATGAAGGATGACCGATATATGAGAGAGAGGGGGTTGACCCGGACAGACGGATGCCCGATATATGAGAAAGGGGGGGCTGATCCGGACAGACGGATGCCCGATAAATGAGGATTTATGTGCCGATGCTGGGCACAGCTTTCATGATGTTTTCGAGTGTCGATGCTGGACACTCCGGTTCCATGATTTTGACGTGTCGCGAGGGACATAGATGGGTTATATCCTCATATTTCCATGCATATGCTTCATGATATTTACATGCATGATGGTTATTGTCATTGGGTGACGAGTGGACGGGATCCACATATTTACAGATTTGATTACATTGATCATACCTCATATTTATGATATGTTATTACCTGAGGCACTGGCACGAGCACTTGGCACTACACTCATGTATAGAGGTTATACTGCCACTTTAGCATGTTTCAGACTTATTCATATTGAGGTTATATATATCTGATCGTATTGACCTAGGATGAGTCATACATACGATTTCTGCTTGTAGATATTTTCTATTCACGAGTTGGCAACTCACCCCCGTTGTGCCACAGTTCTTGCAAGTTATGCCGTACAGGTTTCATTATGGCTTTTCTGGCATATTGCTTCCATTACGGGTGACTTGCTTTGGTAGGTGGGTTCTTTTGCATCAGAACCACCATTGTACATGTATTATTCATTGTATCTAGAAATTCCATCAACCAAAACTTGTATATTGTTTTAGACTTAGAAATCAGTTATGTATTATTTCGACCTTAGAGTCGCGCGTAGCAGTATTATGGTTTCCATGTTGATTTTGAATTTCTTTCTGAGTTTTGATCCTCGCCTTTCGGCGTTGTATATTATATTGCTTGCGTGGTTGTGACCGTCAATTGACGAAGTGCTAGCTCCCGCTTGGGGATGACTTTTATCATTGCTTATATATTATCTTTGTTGTACCCTGTTCGGGGCCAGTTTTTACAAAGGAAACTCTGCCGAAATTTTCAGAAAAGACTATACATTTTAAAAATGCATATTCGGCTTAGTTATTTAAAAACCATGATTTAAAACATGTTTTCTTCATTCCTTTAAACTAGTTTTCTTTATTTACTCCCTAAAATGGTTTTAGATTTATGGGCTTTTGGCTTACTTGGATTAGATGGGGTCCTATAGACTTCATATAATTCAAGTGCCAGTCACGGGCTATTTCGGCTCGTGACAAAGTTGGTATCAGAGCTGCTCGGTTAACCTTGGTTCGAGTCTAAGTTTGACTATGTGGAGCCTAGGGCGTTTATATATATACGGAACTTAGGCTTGACCTTACGGAACTTAGACTTAGTCGAGGGGGTATTATACCCGAATTTTCGTTGTGTAGAATGACCCTTGGTTGATGGAGTAGGTAGCTTGAGTAGAGGGACGTACCGTACGTATGTTTTGCGGCATACTTACGACACGCCACTCCGCTTAAGAAACCTTAGGATGTACATTTCCTTGCACAGTATTATATTCATTCCTATGATCTATCTTCTTCGATACTGGTTATGAGTTTGCTGCCACGATTGCACAGGCAGAGTGAGCTACGGCTCGAGTTGCGTCAGCATGAGCTCGACGTGGACGAGGACTGACCGGGGCGTGATTCCAGAGACATACGATTGCATATAGAGGCTTCGTTTATTGCGTTTTCGCGCCATGAGCGTTTGACTGATCGCTTTGGCGAGATTTCCCGGACGTGCCGAGCGGTACTAGAGGATTGTGCCACTGATAGAGGCCAGCCAGAATGTGATGACCATTGATATATCTCTTATTCATGATGATTGAGGCGCTGTTCAGCGTACGAACGAATGAGCCAGTTGTTGCTGCGAATGACGAGATGTCGCCCAGATGATTGGAGCTACTGCAGCTTGAGCATATACTTAGAGATATTGATGCCCGAGGGTGAATGACTAGGACATGTGGTTCGTTCGCTACCCTGATGCGAGGTCATCAGATAGATTGATTCCAGCTAGAGACGACTTCACGCAGATTCGTTGAGAGTCGATAGCGACGATCGAATGTCAGAAACCCATATTCTAAGTTTAAAGTATTCGGAAAGACATGCAAGAGATTCTATGGACCCTCTAGGAGAATGAAACCCTAACTCGACATAATGACCGTGTGAAAGCCTTTGAACCTTAGGGATTGCGGCAGTTCCACGGCGCCATTAGTGAGGCTTGGGTTTGCCCTTCTACGGTTGGACCACCGATGCTGTGGTGTGTACTCGATACTATTAAACTGTACCCAAAATGTTGAGCTCTTGAGGGATTCTGAGGTTTTGACATGTCGATCGGATGGTTCGGCACCTTTCGGATATTATGTGATGGGACACATTTCTTGGGAGACTCCAGATACGAGTATAGCCATTGGAGCATAGTCCATGCAGTCACGAGTAGACGAGTCCGAATCAGGCGACGTTGGAACAAAGTGGAGTAAAGCGTTCGCACGAAATTTCGACGAGATGATGTTCCACTCCGCTGACATCAGAGATACGATGTGTGTACAGAGGCATTGGGATGCGACCAGCTTCCGAGGAAATGCTGTACTGAGAATGCAGTTTGTCCAGAGAGAGAGAAGAGATTGTGTATGAATACCAGCCTCCGTACAGTTCGGCTTAGGCGAGATTGGAAGAGACCTTAAGCAGGATTCTTTACAAGACACTGCTGCAACAAGATTTGCACCAGGAGCAGATGTGAGACGTGTATTCGGAGGACCAGAGGACGGCGCCAGTGACGTACTGCTTTACGAGTGGTCGTGAGGATTGATCGAGAGATGACTAGAAAAGTTCCAGGACGAAATGTTTCCGTTAGCACACCTGACAGGGCCGATGAGCCGATGGATTGCTAGATTGGTAATCCACAGAGAAGATGAGGACGCCAGACCGTGAGCAAGAGGCAAGTAGATATCTTGCGCCACTAGCATTGGATGTACCGGCACCTTCTTGACTTATACCGACGACGGTATTTTTGGTTTGTGATTTTGTGATTTGACTATCACGTATCCGTCACTTTGGATTTCGGTATTTTGGGCGATCTATTCGCATGATTTAGTCTTGATGACTGAGTTTCATGGATTTCATACGGTTGATTTGATGTCATCCGATATGTCGATTTTGGATTTCGTGATTTCGTGCATGATGGATGCACCGATTTTGGTTTTCGCGCATGTTGGGCGCATGTTTTGAGATACGATTTTGGTGCACACCAGGTGCACTAAATCGGGATTCTTCGTGCATGTCAGATGCACCTGATTTTGCTGTCAGGCACACACGTTTCCTATAACAGATGCTTCGTGCACACCCGTTGCACCTAGATGTTGTTTCTGTGCACATATATGGATTTTGATTCCGTGCGCACCAGACACATAGGGTATTCTTATATACATTTTAGGATTGATTTTTATAGAGCAGTACGTTTTATGATATTTTCTATATGTTTTCGTACTGAGCAGGACTAGTCAGAGGACAGTACCTGGATATAATTTGCATGCATTGATAATTATCGAAGGGATTTCCAAAAAGCGAGCTATAGTCTCAGTATTTGCCTACGTGTCCGATATGACACGAAATGTTTAAATAAGGGAACCCTTCTAAATTGTTTTCAAAATGGCGCAACGTACATGTTAAACAAAACATATATATACGTATATAGTTAATTTCTTATGAAAGACGTCCGCCAATGTGCAGTGTTATGCGCATCGCACAGCGACTTAAAAAGATTTGGCATGCATTTATTTCAGCTATTTACATGTATAGATTTGATGTCTACATGTATGGTTTCGATATATATTGGTTTTGTATTGGACTTGGCATTTGTGACTTTACCGTAACTCCGATGATTGCAGATGCTTGACGGAGTTTTTCTTTTGAGTTATCTGCTCATTATCCATGCACATGCATTGCGCTATGATGCGTTTTGTGTATTGATGATTCGGAGCCCCGACGACTTGGATTTTGTATCGAAATGTTTCAATATTTGGGGGTTTAAATTTAAATTCGGGGACCGAATTTCTTTAACGAGGGAAGATTGTAACATTTCAAAATAATAAAATATTATTTTTGGGAATTTTTATAATTTAATATTATTTTAATGAATATTTTAATATTTCGGTATAATTAAAAACAAATAAATGGGGAAAATTTTGGAAAAATTATGGAAAATTCCAAAATAGGGTATTTTATGGGATTATGCCATTTTTATGTTTTTATGATTAGTTTGACACTAATTTAGTGTTAATCGCGATTAAAAATCGCTAATCGGATTTTTGGCATTTTTGTGCAAAACATGCACATATCTTTTTCTACACTTGTGTTGCATTTCTACCATGGCTTTTCTTTTAGGTTGACTATTCAAGTGAGAAGGGATTTAGTGAAGAAAAGAAAATAAAAAAAAAAAAAAAAGAAAATAGGTATGGTGAGAGAGAGGGTAGGTGAGGGTGTTGACCTAGCCATTTCCTCTCATTTTCTCCAACTCATTTCCTCTCTCCCTCTCCTTCATTGCTGCTCCTGCTCCTGCTCCTAATTCTCCCCCTCTTCAAAGCCACAAATCATCTCTAAAACTACACCAAAACCCTATCTCCATTTCGTTAAAAGTGTGCACAAGCTCAAGATCAACACATCAGACCAAGAAAGCGAGGATTTTGGCCACTAGGGGCAACTCAAGAAAATTCTTGAGTTGCCAAATAAGGTATTTTTCTGGATCATTGGCTTAGTTTTTGCATTAATTATACCCCCATGCAAGATTAGAATCGATATCGTGTGATTTTGTGGATTTAAGAAAAACCTAGTTAGGGTTATGAGAATTTGAGAGTTGTCATGTGAAATTGAGCTCATTAGAGGCTGAACAAACACCCTAGTGCTTAAATTAAGACCCAAACCTCAGACTTGAAACCCCAAAACACGGATTTATAAACCCCGACATCGGATAAATGTGTGATTTGTGAGGGTATTTTGGAATCTGGAGCAACCCGGGGCCACTAGAATTGATTTTGGGATTACTGGGAGTCGTGCAGGCACCTAGGAAGCTACCACAGAGACCCGAGCCCCTAACTACAACCCCAGGCCGCAGATATATTCATTCTGGCCGCAATTTGCGACCAGATCAGAGAAATTGGGTCCCAGATTTGGTTCATGGCTCCTTTTGCCCTTAAATAGACCCCTCCTATATGCAATTTTGGCTAATTGTCACCTGGGGAAAATCTGGGAGCATTTTGGTGTGCTTTAAGCTATGTTTTCCGTATTTTAAAATGCACTTTCTTGATATTTGTATTTGTATTTGGTTGTCGTGTGTTCGTACATCGACAAAACGGATTATTTGATTGATTTGCACATTTAGGCCATAGGTTCCAACCTATGAGCACACTGTGCGCTGTATTGGTTTTCTGCCTCGATTCTAATACGTATTGCGACTGTTTATTATTATAGGTACCCTCGCAAGGATTCCAAGGCGAAGAAGCGCGGCGTCATCGATTTCGGCGAGCGAAGACCAAGTGAGTAGATTATATCTACGGGGGAAATCGGGTGTATGGCGTATAGCACCCCCGCATTTCGATGTCTAGTATACTATATATACTATATATGATAGCTTATTGAGTGACATGGAGATCATAGATGTGTTAGGTGTACTATGGATATTTAGGGTTAGAAGTGAACTAGTGTATTTTCCTAGTTGCGAACCCTAGCATAGGTTTACACCCACACGCACACACATGCTTATTCCTATACTTATATCATGATGATGAGTATAGTGTATGATACTGAAGATGAGTCGATGAGTTTTGGGCATGGTGCCGTGAGATCGGCGATATGATGTGATTCGTATTTGGGATACGATACGAGATTTTAGCGGGCCTTTGGACGTGTGTTTTACACACGCGCTTATATTTGTTTAGATGGTATCGATTGTACTAGACTTAGATCAGTATCCCAGATCACGTGATATGATGATAAGGATACCAGATATTGATGAGATGAATATGAGATTGACCCGTACCCAGCTATTGGGATGCCGTATGACGATTTACCGTACGAGCTTTATATTGATGATAGATCCGCACTCATGACTCGAGGATATTATACGATGTAAATTGTATCGTATGTGATACTATTGAGGCGGGATCACCGACTATTATATTTATATACATATATCGACTCAGATGTAGGTGGTTTCCATACCTCTCCCGATTGACTTGATAGTTGGATGTAGATTACTTAGTAGACACGAGACTAGACCCGAGTCATACCTATTTCAAAACTAACGAATCAGGGATACTTTAAAGATAGGCAAAAGGGATTCTACGGATATTTCCCGAAGGACGCATCTTTTCTTAAAACACAGTAGCCCTTATTTTACCAAAAACCCCGATTTGTCTTATTTCAAATGGCAAAGCTGCATGATATATTTATTGAGGTAGATTTCTTCACTGTTGCGTTGACTATTCGACTCCGCATATTCATGCTATTTGCATTGCATTGCTTGTGTTTATTGATATATTACTATCATGCTGCTAGGAAACCAGCACCATTATCGATGATGGATATGTTCCACGTACACTGCTCGCCGGCTCACACACTTCATCATCGATAATTGCCATGTCACTACACTGTAGTACTGTTGCATTCAGGATATGACTCTTGCATGGCATACTTGTATACCTATACACTGTGCACCTATACGTGCATACATAAGTATTTGCTCTTACATTGATGGTTCAGGCATGATGAGAGATTTGGGAACCACAAAATACCTTTAAAAGCTGATTCATTTTAAAGAAGCGGTATTCCCTACATATGTGCATATTACTATTCCATGTTGCAGGACATACTGATATGTTTACAGTTCTTTTACATGTCGCATACATCATGCTTTCTGATTATACGCATTGAGATATGTTGTTTCCATGATATTTCTGGATTTGGGAACCGTGGGTATTTCAAAAGAGAATATGTAATTGTTTTAAAAACCCGGTTGCCCTTGATATAATATTTCAGTGTGTCCACCATGTGTTTTCTCGGACCTAGAGTGATATATGAGAGAGGGGGGCTGACCCGGACTGACGGATGCCCGATATATGTGAGAGAGGGGGCTGACCCGGACTGACGGATGCCCGATATATGAGAGAGGGGGGGCTGACCCGGACTGACGGATGCCCGATATATGAGGATTTACGTGTCGATGCTGGGCACAGCTTTCATGATGTTTTCGAGTGTCGATGCTGGACACTCCGGTTCCATGATTTTGACGTGTCGCGAGGGACACAGATGCGTTATATCCTCATATTTCCATGCATATGCTTCATGATATTTACATGCATGATGATTATTGTCGTTGGGTGACGAGTGGACGGGATCCACATATTTACATATTTGATTACATTGATCATACCTCATATTTATGATATGTTATTACCCGAGGCACTGGCACGAGCACTTGGCACTACCCTCATGTATAGAGGTTATAATGCCACTTTAGCATGCTTCAGACTTATTCATATTGAGGTTATATATATCTGATCGTATTGACCTAGGATGAGTCATACATACGATTTCTGCTTGTAGATATTTTGTATTCACGAGTTGGCAACTCACCCCCGTTGTGCCACAGTTCTTGCAGGTTTTGCCGTACAGGTTTCATTGCGGCTTTTCTGGCACATTGCATCCATTACGGGTGACTTGCTTTGGTAGGTGGGTTCTTTTGCATCAGAACCACCATTGTACATGTATTATTCATTGTATCTAGAAATTCCATCAACCAAAACTTGTATATTGTTTCAGACATAGAAATCAGTTATGTATTATTTCAACCTTAGAGTCGCGCGTAGCAGTATTATGGTTTCCATGTTGATTTTGAGTTTCTTTCTGAGTTTTGATCCTCGCCTTTCGGCGTTGTATATTATATTGCTTGCGTGGTTGTGACTGTCAATTGACGAAGAGCTAGCTCCCGCTTGGGGATGACTTTTATCATTGCTTATATATTATCCTTGTTGTACCCTGTTCGGGGCCAGTTTTTACAAAGGAAACTCTGCCGAAATTTTCAGAAAAGGCTATACATTTTAAAAATGCATATTCGGCTTAGTTATTTAAAAACCATGATTTAAAACATGTTTTCTTCATTCCTTTAAACTAGTTTTCTTTATTTACTCCCTAAAATGGTTTTAGATTTCTGGGCTTTTGGCTTACTTGGATTAGATGTGGTCCTATAGACTTCATATAATTCAAGTGCCAGTCATGGGCTATTTCGGGTCGTGACACATAAGCATCTATATCTTCGATCACCTCGAAGAATCCTGATACTTCCAATGCATGGTTCTCTACTTTATTCTTATACCTATTACTTCTCAAAATTTGGACCTTGTATTTCAACGAAATACGTGTTTAAAACCAGAGAAGCCATAAGTAAACGGAATATAGTACGAGTACCAACCCCTTTGTCTTAATGGACATCGGACAACATACAATACTTTGTATAAGTCATCTGAATTTAATAATTCAAACTCTGTGCGTCGTAAGTTGAAAACTGTGTTATGCTTAAAAAGAATTACACCGTTGTTGAATGCACCTTACCTAATTATCAACTGATAAAGGTAAATGTCATAAACATTATTTCAAAGAGTTATATCTCATTTTATTAAATAAACGTACAGATATATCGGTTTGAAATTGGTGCATAACAACGGATATTCAAAACCAAATATTTGTCGTTAGGCAAAACCCAGGTGATTTCCTCAAATAACACCAATTACAAAGAATTCTGATAATGTGGATCTAATCACCCAATTCCCAATATTTTACTCCTGCTCAGCATCTGTAACACCATACAGATGTGAGAATCAAGTCTGGTAAATACATACCCTGGAGTCAGAATCTAAATGGGAAAGCAATTTTCAATTAACACTGCACAGTAAAACTGAAACATGAAAACGTTTCGAAGGGGTGACCGGGTATTCCTAGTAATGCCTCTTCCACTATCCAGATTCATGACAGTAGTTGCAATTTCCTTACCCTCACTCCAATCCCTTTATATGTCATTACTTCTTACCTTCTTTACACCATACCTAGGATAATTGGTTTTCTTCTTTCCCTACCTTTCGGCCCTAGCCTATGGTTTGGAAGAAGACTATCCAATAAGCGTAATAGGTGTACTCTCCTAATACTAGGATCCCTCGCAACCTGAGAGAATGTAAAGAGAAAAGACAACCGAATAATTCTATTCAATTTCCCCAGAACCGGAATCCATCCTCGAACTGAAACAAGTTTCTTCGAGTTCGTATGTAACTATACGATGGAGTACTCAAGCAATATGGATCTTCGTAATGATACGGAGTGATCTGGAGAAATGCAAAGGGGAAGTAGGAGTGGCAGGGATATATGTGACTTTGTCGTGAATCATGACAATCCAAAACCAAAGTGTGTATGAAGGTTCGGTTAACTTGGTTCATGAGTTTTAGTTTAAAGTCAGGCCATGGTCGCTCCAAAGAGAGAGAGAAAAGAAATACTCAGCGTGCACTCTAACCTAGATTAGATTGGTTAATCACTTTATCTAACCAGGATGGCTCCTACTGTTTCCTCGAATTATCCTTCAAACCCTAAAAGGAGAATTAGTCGGGATCATCTTAAAATCACCCGAGGAGTAACACCTACTCATCAGTGGGAATCAGGACCCATCTATCATCGCATGATAACTTGATGGAAGCCACTCAAGTCACCACACTCTAGAAGGTATGCGCATGATTGGCAAGTTTCCTTTATGTTTGAAACTCCCGATATGATTTTTCCCCAACTCTTATGACCTTGACTTTGGCCAACAAATCTTAACGCGCAAGTCAAGTTCTACCCGTCATTATCCAGATTAATTTAGACCCACCCATACACACCCTTGACCTTGGCCAACAAGGTGGTACGAATGTACTAAACCAATGCATCTATCTATGCTACGGATAAGCAACACACAGATACCATTCACGATACCTTGGCTTTGGTCAACAAACACCGCATGAATACTATGTGTTACTTATTCAAAACGACAGAGGACTACGGCTGGTTTTGGCAAAAAACCTTTAACGTAATGAATTTTATATCGTTGTAGGAACTCAAGTGGTTTTACAAATATATAGTGGCGTAAACTTTTGCCAAATAGGTCACTCCCTGTGAAGGGATCTAGGCTCTTTCCTCATAGAATGAGGTGCTAGATATTCCTAACCGAATACCAATGTGCAAAGCAAAAGAATTGACTATAGTGAAGTTATTACAATGACGCAAACTTTTGCCCAAGAGGTCACCCCCCATGAAAGGATCTAGGCTTTTTCCTCGTCGAATGAGGTGCTGGATATTCATAACCGAATACCGCTGTGCAAAACAAAAGGAAACGCCTGTAATGTCAGTTTTAAAAATCGATTCCCGCAACATCATTTAGGTTTGTTTTCCTCACATCAATCAAAATTAATGCAGCCCCATCAATTAATCATATCATACCAGAAAGAAACGAAAATAGGCATGCACATATATGCCATCCACATTCGCCACAGGGTCCCGGGTTTTCAACGTAAAGTTACTTAACATACGGCAGGGCGGGGACATGACTAGCGCGGATGCAAAACATATGTAGCATCTACTATATATATATATATATATATATATATATATATATAATATACGAACATTCGTCTCACTCATGATATCAAGTAACATCACAGAAGTATCATAGAAGAATCACAGCGGAAGCAAAACCAATATGGAAATGCGGATAAACTAGGAAAAGTACATTTTGATGGAGCCAGATATGAAATGCAATTTTCTTGGTCGTGTGGATAGCCCATAGTATCAGATCCTAGACCGCTACGAGTGCGGCAAGCCACCCACCAATCCCAGAAGCGAGGCAACCCCAATCAACGAAGTGAGCGGGTCACCCAGCTGTCACGACCCGAAATAGCACGTGACTGGCACTTGAATCATGTGAAGTCTATAAGACCCCACCTAATTCAAGTAAGACAAAAGCCTAGAAATCTAAACCATTTTAAATAAGAAGTGAAGGAAAACTTATTTAAAGAGAGTGGTTTAAATAAAATAAATGGCCTTAAACATTTAAAAGCAACATCATATTTTCCCGAAAATTTCGGCAGAGTCTCCTTTGTAAATACTGGCCCCAAACGGGTACAAACATGAATAATATACATAATGAATAAAGGCATCCCCAAGAGGGATCTAGCTCTTCGCCAATTGGCGGAAACAACTACGTAAGAAATATAATATACAACACCGAAGGGCGAGGATCAAAACTCAGAAGAAAACCAATATCCACCAGAAAACCATAATAACACAAGCGCGACTCTAAGGTCGAAAGAATAGACACTGGTCTTCTAAGTCTATCAATAATACAAGTCTGGTTGATTGAGTTACTAGATACAACTGAATATAAATAAATTAGAATGGTGGTCACGATGCGAGTGAACGCACCTACCAAGGCAATCACCCGGGAGGAAGCAGTATGCCAGTAAGCCGCAATGAAACCTGTACAGAAAAACCTACAAGAACTGTGGCACAACGGAGGTGGGTTGCCAACTCGTGAGTAGAAAACATCACCGAGAAGAAATCGCATGTATGACTCAATCCTAGGTCATACGATAATATCCTCATAAAATATAACCCGGAAACATCTACACATAAGTGTAATATCAAGTGCTCGTGTCAGTGCCTCAGGTAGCAACATATCACAACTATGATGTACAAATGCATTATGAATGAAAACAGAATACATCTTGCATGAGAAAAACTGTTTTCTTATCTCAGTGAGATTTCTGTGTAAAAATCGAAGTATCATCAATGAAATCAACATAGAATCCATGTCAAGCATCGACACAAAACATATATCTCAATATCTTAATATCTCGGGCTCCGGCAATCCGGACTGGCCCAAATCATCAAATCTCACGACTACGTCGGCATCTTCTGGATATCCGCCGCATCACAAATAACCGATCGGTAGTGCTCGCCGCGTCACAAAATAGGGGCTCGAGTCATACTTATTTTCAACTAAAGAATCGTGAGTATTTTAAAGACAGACCGAGGGATACTACGGATATTTCAAATTGGAATTTTTATACATCACTAAACCCCACCAAAACACTTCTATACTAAATTAGAGGTTATAGAAACTTAGTTACTAAGCTAATGGTGAAAGATTTACCTCATTTGGCAACTCAAGAATTTTCTTGAGTTGCCCCAAGTGCTCAAAATTCAATTTTTCTTGGTTCCCCATGCTTGTAGTGAGCTTGTGCACATTTTTAATGAAAGGAAATAAGTGTTTTGGGGTGTTTTTTTTTTGGGGTAAAGTGAGGTGGTGTAGGTGGTGGAGGGAGGAGGGCACCCATGGGTGAGGGGGAGAGAAAAATGATGAAGATAATGAAGAGGGAAAAAGAAATGGCCATGGTCAAATGACCCCTCACCTCTCTCTCTCTTCTCTCTCATGCCCATACTTCATCTTTTAATCTATTTCCTTTTTCTTTTCTTTTTAAAACTCCAACAAAACAATGAAATGGTGCATGGTTTTCAAACAATAAAAGGAATGTAAAAAGTATTGTCGTGTCCCGCTTCCAAAAATACGGAATACGAGGGGTTGACAAGGCCAGCCATGCTCCTACGGTCGAGGAAATATCTCTCCGTAGTCACACTTCGGCTCCTAGCTTTACGTGGTAATCAGTAATCAATGCACAGGTAATGAGAAATGCGGTAGCTAAATCAAAACAAATACAAAAGAACTAATCAGATGGAGATCAAGAGAGTATAGCTCTGGGTAGCTGATCAAGATGTCCGCGATGTACGTCTGGTCCTGGTCCTAGCTAGATCCACTTCTCACTCTGAGCATGCATACTCAGGTCGTCAGAGCGACACGATAGCAATATATATATATATATATATATATATATATATATATATATGGATACAAATGGTAGCTCGTGCAATAATAATGAATATGTAACGGCAATCAAAAGAGTAACGACGTGAACAAGAAGTAGCGAATGCAGGTAGTTAATAGAGCAGGTAAACAGTAAAGCAGTAAATAGTATGTCAGGTATATTGAATCAGTAAACAATACATGTCAATGTCATTAACCCTATCAGTCTCTAAGTCTCACTATACAGGTCACTAAGCCTATCGTCAGTCCAAGTGTGAGAGTCAACCACTCGTGAGTATCCCCGACCCAAGGGTAGGACCCAAGGGCAAGGGACCACGGGCCCGAAACACGCACGGTAATAATCAGTAATATCCCTATATATCTCCATATGTGCCGGCATGGGACTCCCGAGATTCTGTTGAGCTCACACTCAAACTACCCCACACCCCGTGGTCTACATCAAACGCCAACCATAAACTCAAATACCAGTCGGTCCATGATGAGTCTACGCGAGAACTGAAGGCAGGGTCTCCATCAAGCATGTCTCGACTGATACCCAAGATAAATGGATAGTGTTTGGTACCTAACCTTTGACACCCATACAAGTGCTCCCATAATTGTCCTATACCAATTATAGTCACACTTATACACGTCCCATAGACGTCGACAATGCAATAAATCAATAGGGTCTACTGATTGTGTACAAGTACGTGTCACTGTCACTCATCCATTCATGCTTAACACTAACGTACTTGCCACAATCAAACACTAATACCTAACACTGGGTAATGCATATGATCACTAGGTTACCAATGCAATGATGTATATATATAATGTGATGAGAAAACAGTATTTAAGGCATGACTAAAATGTCATCAATCGATGTCCTACCACTTGCATAATTTATCATAAATCATACAAGATAAATTTAGCGAAGAAATAAAAGGGGTAAATAGTATGTTTAATTATCTATCAAAGAAAATTGGTTCCACGTTAATAGGGTTTCAGGATCCATAGATATGGCCATTTCATTTTAAGCGTTCACTGTTGGAAATCCGGTTTTAGAATCGGAAGTCCGTTTCGTAACGCATTTTAATCCTAGTTGGGATCAGAATTTAGCGACTCTACAGTTGAATGAAATTTACATTTTTCAATAGGGTTTCCAACGCACCAGACAGGTTCTCAATCGCGTCTCAACGTCAGAAGTTATGCACGGTTCTACACTAGGGTATCAATTCTGGTTCTGTTTGGGACTGCTATACGTCCTGATCTTTTAAATTGCAGTTTAAATAGTAAACCACGGTAAAAAGGGGTGAAATCACTTGCGTTATTTATCTAACAGTTTCACCTTCAACAAAGTATAGGGTTCCGCAATACACCAGTTCAGGTAGCAAAGAAGTAAGCATTACGAGATAGAAATCAACAGCCAGAGCTGCTCTGGACTGCAGTCCAGAGCCGCTCTCCAGACCAGTTCTCATCACATTTTCAGTATAGTAACAAATTAAAACTTCCATAGGGTTTGAGGTCGTCGAGTCAGCTTCGATTCGAGCCCTCGAACGCACAATTTCAATGTGTACACAATTAATTATGATTTTAACAAGTTGCAGCCGCGAGAAATATTCAGTTTTAACGGGTGTACTTGGGGATGATCGTTTAAGCCAATAACAATCATATTTTTCAGACAAATTTCACCACAATGTTCATTGCCACACGGCCCAGCATGTGCAATCGAGTTCTGCCAATTTAATGGAATATTTTCGTTCGGGTTTTGCATCAAGCACTTGAGTCGTATAAGTTTTCACGAGTTATAAACACGGAACTAATAGGTTTTAGCAATGTAACAGTAATAACTAGCATGTAGCAAGTAGGGTACTTGCCTGGAGACGCTTAGGGGACGCACGACAGCGGCAACGGCATGAACACGTGATGAACGGTACAGTTGGGGTTCGCGGCCTCGGCTCGAGCTTGGGCTCCTGGACTCGATGGCTCGGTGGGTGCGACGGCGTGCGCTGGCGTTGCGACGAATGGCGCGTTGATGATGATGACGGCTTAAGGGGTCGAGGCCATAGATTTGATGGCGGCGTCAGTGACCCAAATGGAGGCAACAGCGATCAACGTAAGTGTTCGACGAAATGCCGGGGGCTCGACTGCTGCGGCCGGGGATCGAGAGCGGAATGTGAAGGCTCGGGAGTCGGGCAGGGGCTCGGCCACAACATAGGGGTCGCCGCGATGCTTGCAGAAGGGGGGTTCGCGGTTGGTGGTCGAAGTGGCCGGCAATGAGCTCGGGTGAGCCTTGAAGTGTTGGGAATGATGGTGGTTGGTCCGGGGGAGGTCCGGGGTGCAGGAAGTGTGGCGAGGGGTTCGAGGGAGGTAGTCGGAGCTCCGGTGACAAGGGGGAAGCGAGTGTGCTCGGGAAAGGAGGTGGGGGAGCTTGGGAAAGCGATGGGTTCCGATGTGCAGGCAAGGGGTACGGCGCTGGAGGAGAGGGAGGTGGCTACGACTCACGGGAGGAGGAAGGGAGTGCAGAGGTCGGTGGAGAGGTGGAGGAGACCAGGGGGATGGCCGGAGGTTCTTTGGCGATGGTAGAGTTGGGCAGGGAAGTGCAATGGAGGTGGTCGCTGGTGCGGGGAGCGGGAGAACGAGAGTGAGGGAGGAAGGACGAGGCAATGGGGAGCTCGTCGGCGGCGAGGAGGCGTGCAGGGTTTGGAGCTCGACGGTGGGGTTCGGCTGTCGATGGGTGTGATGGAGGAGATTTTGAGAGGGATAGAGATAGAGAGGTTGGAGGGAGAGAGAGTGAGAAGGAGGAGGGGCCGTTGAGGGGAGCGGGTCGTAGGGGGAGTGTGCGCGTCGTGGGCGCGAGAGACGTGGTTGCGAGAAGCGGGGCGTTGGCGAGGCGGGCGGCGACGTGGGTGCGAGGGCTCGCGCAGAGAAAGAAGCGGGAAAACAACGTGGGGGGGAAGGAGAAGTGATAACGGGTCGGGTCGATGCGGGTGAGGAGTTGGGCGCTGGTGTTAGGAGACTTGGGCTGGGCTGGGATGGTTATTAATTACTTGGTTTGGGCTGGGGAATTAATTTGGGTGTGTTAAGAATTGGGTTGGGTTGTAAGGATATGGAAAATATAAAAAGGAATAGGTAATAGGGTTTTGGTCTAGTTTGGGGAAAAAGTAATGAAGGAGAAGATGGAAGTGTGGTTAGGGTTTTTGGAAAAATAAAAGAGAGAAAATAAAAATGGTTTAGATAAATTAAGGTTAGGGAGTTTCGTGGGCACGGGTAGGGGCTTGGCAGATTGGGCCGGGAAAAGGGAATTAGGGAAAAGGGAAATGAATGGGAAAAGGGGAGGGGTGTGATGGGCTAAGTTCTGGGAATTAGATGAAATGGGGAAAGAGAGATAGAGAAGTGGACCGGGCTGTGAGGGGTCATAGGAAAAGAAAGGAAAATGAAACCGGGGCTAGGGTTTGGGAAAAGAGAGAGGGAAAAATATATAAAGAAAATAAAAGGATTGGGAGTTTAAAATTCTTAAAATAATTTATAAATATAAATAAATAAATTTGTAAGTAACCCTTTTTATAAAAAATACGGATATTGTTGTATAAAGGAACTGGATATTATATCATACCACCCTTACAAAAATTTCGTCATCGAAATTTAAAACAAGCGATAAGCTATATAAAATAACACGCGAAAAGCTACGAATTCGAACACTCACATAAAGTGGTTTACTTAAAGCAGTTAAACAGGAAAGAAAAATCGAATGTCTAAGTAAGTATAAGGCAGAATCAACTATAGGGGCAAACCATAAGTACAAGAGAAAATATCGATAACGAACAATAACATTCGAGGCATGCTAGATAAAATCGAAATCCTAAATATACGCATACGTACGTATATCAAAATAGAGTAGCTAAATTAATGGCATCAGGCATAACCATTTATAATAGCAAACCATAAGCATAATACCCTGGAAAACTAAGGTAACAATAATAAAATATTGAAGGGTTTGTCGATAGGTTAAAACATTCTAGTATAATGTATCGATCAAAAAGAAAAATAAATTTTAAAGTAACTTAGAAAATCCACATGGTGAAAATACGAAACATAGCATAAAATAATATGTGTAACATATGGTTACGCTCGAAAAATGGGAAGATTAGTAGTGTACTCAACATGCATAAAACAGAAGTACTTAATAACACGCACTTTTCGATACATACAAAATAATGAAAGCTAAATTTTCGAATGACGATGTCCCTAAATATAGTTAGGGTAATAGGAGATAGCACAAAACGTGTAGGGCTAGCCAGGGTAGGGATTTCAATGGAGTAAGGCCCATTCAAAAGATCAGGGTGCGGCACTTTTTAATCTAAGCGAGGGTCAAAACAGCGCACGGTGTAGGAGTGCGGGACAGTAGTGAATCTCATGGGAAAAAGAAATGTATAGGGGAAACAGTCAAAGCATCAGGTGAACTAACAATCAAAAGATTAGCGAACTCAGAAATTTTATTTTATTCCAGAAAATTCTAAACAAGGCATTCTCGAAAAGTAAAAGATGGCCCTAAACTATACAAAGGTTTATTTGGCCAGAGGAGACAAAAGCTAAATCGCGTCAGTCACGGTTGTGGAGGTTCAGCAGGTTACGGTAGGCCCGTGCGGTCAGATAGGGGCGTCCATTTCCATAGCGCCTCGCAGGGACCGCCACTGGTGGTTCTTCTGCCGCGGGGTCTTGTTCTTCCGGTCCTTCTTCCTCGGCTGGAGCTTCTTCATCGAGGTCTGCTTCCATGTGATTCTCTTCTTCTGGATCCTCTTCCATAGGATTTTCTTCCACTGGATTCTCCCCAAGGTTTTCCTCTCCTGGATTTTCTTCTATCGGATCCTCCTCGGAATCTTCCTCTATTGGGTCTTCTTCGAGGTCTCCTTCCTCCTCTTCGGAATCACCGATCATGTCAACTTCTGGGGCTGCGGCTCCCTCGTTCTCGGAATCGATGTTTCCGAAAATGGCCTGGGGGCCATTGATCTCGTCATCCGAACTCACCAGCATGCGGTCTAAGGAAACGCATGACTGTGTGTCCTTATCTAGATGCGGCGCTGCTCCAGGGTGGGCCATGGCCTGAAAAGAAAGTGTCATGGTTAGACAGTGGAACACATTAAGAAAATAACTAAGGATATGGAGTACAAGGAAAATATGCGGTAGGCAAGGCTGAAAAACAAAATTTAGAATACTGATGCAATGAATAGTATAAGTAAAGTGAGTGGGAAGGGGACGATACATACATCACAACTCAGAATTTTATTACATTCAACTAAAAGTTCAACGGATACAAGATCTCAAACGAAAAGAAAATATTTACAAGGAAGTGACCACATTTTTTTATTAAAAGCAGAAAACGTGATAACTCTTCCTTGGATTTCTAGACCGCTGCAATCTCGTCACGCGAGTTGAATCCTACGCTGGGTCCGTACTATTTCTCGAAGCTCGAACTACGAAATAACCATCATTCAGCGGGAGTGGAGAGTGTGGACGAACCTCCTTCATGTAGCTCCTTCCTTCTTGGGCAACCTTTGACAAGGTGTTCGTTGGATCCGCAAATCAGGCATTGCCCTTTGGCGCTGCGACAATCTCTCTAAAGGTGTCCTGGCTTCTTGCAGTATCCACACCGTTGATCCTTCTCTTGCTTCCGTGGCTGGGGAACAAGTGGGCGCTTCATCTTCATCTCTTTTCATTGTTTAACGTGGATTCCCTTACGCTTGGAGGCTTCCGCTGGTGCCTGAGTCATTTGCCTTCTAAATCCTTCAGCTAACAGGTCGTTCGTTCGCTCTTGGGCTTCCTTTAGACCTTGCAGTACACTCAGAATCTCTACAGTCTGATTCTGGAAAGTGGAGATAGAAGAAGAGTCGTTGGAAGACATGTTCCTGAAACAACAATTTAAGGACGATATAAGGCACAAGCTATAAGAATCAAAATACAATACGGGTTAGGCAAGGAATCAAGAATATAGGGTGCGGTGAAATTCAAACAAGTGGTAATCAACTGTAGAACTCCAAGTCACTCCAACAGAGTATAGTATTGTAACTATGCTGCAGTTCATAATTACAACCACGTAACTCTATTAAGTCACCCAAAACTCTAGCGGATGGATCAAAATGTATAGCAGAACACACTATGTGAATCAAGATCAAGAATACAAGTTTACAATCTAGACCGAAGGATGTCTTAGACTGTCAAGTACTATACGGAAACTGCAATCCTATTCGAAGCAAAACCTGGCTCTGATACCAACAAAACCATGTCGCGCCCCGCTTCCCAAAATACGGAATACAAGGGGTTGACAAGGCCAGCCATGCTCCTACGGTCGAGAAAATATCTCTCTGTAGTCACACTTCGGCTCCTAGCTTTACGTGGTAATCAGTAATCAATGCACAGGTAATGAGAAATGCAGTAGCTAAAGCAAAACAAATACAAAAGAACTAACCAGATGGAGATCAAGAGAGTATAGCTCTGGGTAGCTGATCAAGATGTCCGCGATGTACGTTTGGTCCTAGTCCAAGCTAGATCCACTTCTCACTCTGAGCATGCATACTCAGGTCATCAGAGCGACACGATAGCAATATATATATATATATATATATATATATATATATATATGGATACAAATGGTAGCTCGTCCAATAATAATGAATATGTAACGGCAATCAAAAGAGTAACGACGTGAACAGGAAGTAGCGAATGCAGGTAGTTAATAGAGCAGGTAAACAGTAAAGCAGTAAATAGTATGTCAGGTATATTGAATCAGTAAACAGTACATGTCAATGTCACTAACCCTTTCAGTCTCTAATTCTCACTGTACAGGTCACTAAGCCTATCGTCAGTCCAAGTGTGAGAGTCAACCACTCGTGAGTATCCCCCACCCAAGGGTAGGACCCAAGGGCAAGGGACCACGGGCTCGAAACACGCACGGTAATAATCAGTAATATCCCTATATATCTCCATATGTGCCGGCATGGGACTCCTGAGATTCTGTTGAACTCACACTCAAACTACCCCACACCCCGTGGTCTACATCAAACGCCAATCATAAACTCAAATACCAGTCGGTCCATGACGAGTCTACGAGAGAACTGAAAACAGGGTCTCCATCAAGCATGTCTCGCCTGATACCCAAGATAAATGGACAGTGTTTGGTGCCTTACCTGTGACACCCATACAAGTGCTCCCATAATTGTCCCATACCAATTATAGTCACACATATACACGTCCCACAGACGTCGACAATGCAATAAATCAATAGGGTCTACTGATTGTGTACAAGTACGTGTCAATGTCACTCATCCATTCATGCTTAACACTAACGTACTTGCCACAATCAAACACTAATACCTAACACTGGGTAATGCATATGATCGCTAGGTTACCAATGAAATGATGTATATATATAATGTGATGAGAAAACAGTATTTAAGGCATGACTAAAATGTCATTAATCAATGTCCTACCACTTGCATTATTTATCATAAATCATACAAGAAAAATTTAGCGAAGCAATAAAAGGGGTAAACAGTATGTTTAATTATCTATCAAACAAAATTGGTTCCACGTTAAACGGGTTTCAGGATCCCTAGATATGGCCATTTCATTTTAAGCGTTCACTGTTGGAAATCCGGTTTCAGAATTGGAAATCCGTTTCCTAACGCATTTTAATCCCAGTTGGGTTCAGAATTTAGAGACTCTACAGTTGAATAAAATTTACAGTTTTCAATAGGGTTTCCAACGCAGCAGACGGGTTCTCAATCGCATCTCTACGTCAGAAGTTATACACTGTTCAACACTAGGGTATCAATTCTGGTTCTGTTTGGGACTGCTATACGTCATGTTCTTTTAAACTACAGTTTAAATAGTAAACGACGATAAAAAGGGGTGAAATCATTTGCGTTATTTAGCTAATAGTTTCACCTTCAACAAAGTATAGGGTTTCGCAATACACCAGTTCAGTTAGAAAAGTAGTAAGCATTACGAGATAGAAATCAACAGCCAGAGCTGCTCTGGACTGCAGTCCAGAGCCGCTCTCCAGACCAGTTCTCGTCACATTTTCAGAACAGTAACAGATTAAAACATCCATAGGGTTTCAGGTCGTCGAGTCGGCTTCGATTCGAGCCCTCGAACGCACCATTTCAATGTGTACACAATTAATTATGATTTTAAAAAGTTGCAGACGCGGGAAATATTCAGTTTTAACGGGTGTACTTGGGGATGATCGTTTAGGCCAGTAACAATCATATTTTTGAGTCAAATTTCACCACAATGTTCACTGCCACACGGTCCAGTATGTCCAATCGAGTTCCGCCAGTTTAATGGAATATTTTTGTTCGGGTTTTGCATCAAGCACTTGAGTCGTATAAGTTTTCACGAGTTATAAACACGGAACTAATAGGTTTTAGCAATGTAACAGTAATAACGAGCATGTAGCAAGTAGGGTACTTGCCGGGAGACGCTTAGGCGACGCACAGCAGCGGCAACGGCACGAACGCACGACGAACGGTACGGTTGGGGTTCGCAGCCTCGGCTCGAGCTTGGGCTCCTGGACTCGATGGCTCAGTGGGTGCGACGGCGTGCGCTGGCATTGCGACGAACGGCGAATTAATGATGATGACGGCTTAAGGGGTCGAGGCCACAGATTTGATGGCAGCGTCAGTGCCCCGAATGGCGGCAACAGCGATCAACGTAATTGTTCGACGAAATGCCAGGGGCTCGACTGCGGCGGCCTGGGATCGAGAGCGGAATGTGAAGGCTCGGGAGTCGGGCAGGGGCTCAGCCACAGCATAGGGGTTGCCGCGATGCTTGCAGAAGGGGGGCTGGCGGTTGGTAGTCAAGGTGGCCGGCAGTGAGCTCGGGTGAGCCCGGAAGTGTTCGGAATGATAGTGGTTGGTCCCGGGGAAGTTCGGGGTGCAGGAAGTGGGGCGAAGGGGCTCGAGGGATGTGGTCGGAGCTCCGGTGACGAGGGGACAACGAGTGTGCTCGGGATATAAGGTGGGGGAGCTTGGGAAAGCGATGGGTTCCGATGTGCAGGCGGGGGGTACGGCGCTGGAGGAGAGGGAGGTGGCTATGGCTCACGGGAGGAGGAAGGGAGTGCAGAGGTCGGTGGAGAGGTGGAGGAGACGAGGGGGATTGCCGGAGGCTCTTCGGCGATGGTGGAGTTGGGCTCGGCGAGGGAGGTGCAGTGGAGGTGGTCGGTGGTGCGGGGAGCAAGAGAACGAGAGTGAGGGAGAAAGGACGAGGCAATGGGGAGCTCTTCGGCGGCGAGGAGGCGTGCAGGGTTCGGAGCACGGCGGTGGGGTTCGGCTGTCGATGGGTGTGATGGAGGAGATTTTGAGAGGGATAGAGATAGAGAGGTTGGAGGGGGAGAGAGTGAGAAGGCGGAGGGGCCGTTGAGGGGAGCGGATCGTAGGGGGAGTGCGCGCGTCGTGGGCGCGAGAGACGTGGTTGCGAGAAGCGGGGCGGTTGCGAGGCGGGCAGTTACGTGGGGGCGAGGGCTCGCGCAGAGAAAGAAGCGGGAAAACAACGTGGGGGGCAGGCGAAGTAATAACGGGTCGGGTCGATGCGAGTGAGGAGTTGGGCACGGGTGTTAGGAGACTTGGGCTGGGCCGGGATGGTTATTAATTAATTGGTTTGGGCTTGGGAATTAATTTGGGTGTGTTAAGAATTGGGTTGGGTTGTAAGGAAATGGAAAATATAAAAAGGAATAGGTAATAGGGTTTTGGTCTAGTTTAGGGAAAAAGTAATGAAGGAGAAGATGGAAGTGTGGTTAGGGTTTTCGGAAAAATAAAAGGGAGAAAGTAAAAAGGGTTTAGAAAAATTAGGGTTAGGGAGTTTCGTGGGCACGGGTAGGGGCTTGGTAGATTGGGCCGGGAAAAGGGAATTAGGGAAAAGGGAAATGAATGGGAAAAGGGGAGGGGTGTGATGGGCTAATTTCTGGGAATTAGATGAAATGTGGAAAGAGAGATAAAGAAGTGGGCCAGGCTGTGAGGGGTCATAGGAAAAGCAAGGAAAATGAAAACGGGGCTAGGGTTTGGGAAAAGAGAGAGGGAAAAATTTATAAGGAAAATAAAAGGATTGGGAGTTTAAAATACTTAAAATAATTTATAAATATAAATAAATAAATTTGTAAGTAACCCTTTTTATAAAAAAAAATACGGATATTGGTGTATAAAGGAACTGGGTATTACAAGTATTATGCAACATATCATGTTGCATGTCATGCACATATCATACTTAATGAAAGATTAGTAACACTAATCGAGTTTAGTAATAACCCATATACAATTAACTTTATAAAAAAATTTATAAAGTGTCTAAATCATATAATATTCTTTCAAAATAAACATTCAAATGTATTTTCCAATATTTCCCAATTTATCGGTATTTAATTATACCATATCATTTAAAGCTAATCTCCACACATTAAAATGTTCCTAATATTTATTATTCAATTATATAAATTCCCAAAAATAATATTTTATTTTTCTGAAATTTTACAGTCTTCCCCCTTTAAATAAATTCGGTCCCCGAATTTAAATTTAAATCCCTCAAATACTAAAACATTTCAGTAAAATGATCAAGTCGTCGGGGCTCCGAAATCATACATGCATAAAACATATCGTAGCGCAATACATGCGCATGGAAACCGAGTATATAACTCAAAAATCAAAACTTCGTCAAGCATCCCGCAATCATCGGAGTTATGGTGAAGACACCAATGTCAAAGTCCAATACGAAAACCAACATGTATACATCAAAACTATAACATGTACATAGCACGCATCGTTGTAAACTCGTCAAAACATCTGAAAGAAATGCATTCCAAACCTTTTTCAAATCGCTGTGCGATGCGCGTATCACGGCACAGTAGCGGACGTTTATTGTAAGAAAATAACTATATATATCCTTTGTTTAACATACACGTCCCGCCGTTTTGAAATAATTTAGAAGGGTTTCCTTTGTAAAATGTTTCGTGTCATCTCGGACACGTAGGTAAATACTGAGATTATAGCTCCTTTTTGGAAATCCCTTTGGTAACTATCGATGCATGCGAAAACACATTCAGGTACAGTCCTCGGACTAGTCCTGCTCAGCTACTATACTAAATAGTAAATATCATAAAATATCCTGCTCCAAAAGAAATCAATCCCAAAATGTGTATAAGAATGCCACGTGTGCCTGGTGCGCACAGAAACCGAAATCGATGAATGTGCCATACATGTGCACAGAAATAGAATCTAAGTGCAATGGGTGTGCACGAAAACACCTGTCAAAGTCAACGGGTGTGCCTGACAGCAATATCCGGTGCATCAGATATGTACGAAGAATCCCGATTTAGTGCATCTGGTGTGCACCAAAATCACATCAAGCACGCCAAGTATGCGCAAGAATCAAACTCAAGTGCACAAAGTGCACGAAAACAATATCGAATATCACAATTGAAATCGGCGGTATACAACAAGTCTCAATCCAAATCAGGTATACCGTGGTATATAATCTCACAACCACGTGCATCAGCGTGCACAAAATCAAATCAAAATACTGAAGTTCATGAAAACTACACCGAAGGAACAAGTCAAATCACATGCATACCATAGGTATGAAATCAAAATCAACATCTCAAATGACATCAAATCGAAGTCGAGTGCAACTGTGGTGCACAAAATTCAATCATGCAAATAGATTGGCCCAAAACACCGAAATCCAAATAACGGACACGTGATATTCGAATCACCAAATCGCAAATCGTAAACACTGTCGTCGATGTGTCCTTCCTTCAAAGTCGAGAAGGTGTCGGTGAATCCAAAGCTAGCAGAGCAAGATATCTACTTGCCTCCTTTTCATGGTCTGGCGCCTTATTGTCACGACCCACCCCCAAACACAGATGGTATTGTCCTCTTTGGCCTAAACCGCACGGTTTTGTCCTTTTGAATGAACCCGGGGCTACTTCCCAGTAGGTCACCCATCCCAGAATTTCTCTGGCTCAAGCACGCTTAACTCCGGAGTTCTTCCTTTGTCATGACCCGAAACTGGCATGTGACGGCCCTTAAACTACGCAACGTCTACAGGCGTAAAGCAATTTAAGTAAGCCGAAAACCCAGCAATCTAAACCATCGAAAGTAGTAAGAAATAATAGAATTTTCAAAACCTTTGAAATCTCAACCCAAATTCATTAAAAGTCCAACTTTTCTTCCTTTAAAATTTTGGCAGCACCTCCTTTGTAAAACCAGCCCCAAAAATGGGTACAACATAAATATAAGTAAAACATCCCCAACGGGAGCACATCCACGCCCAACGGCGGAAAACAACCACCACAACAGATATACGACGCCGTAGCGAAGAAATAAAAGACGATATAAGTAAAACTGCATAAAAGACATCCAAGTCACCAAAATATACAATATCGTCTTCACATCAAGTCTCTAAGTCATACAAGATAATGGTAGATGGAGAGTACATGATACAACAAATATACAACAAGCAACATCGGATAACCGCAAAACCTACCTAAGCAAAACTGCACACTGTCAGGCGAAGCGGTATCCGCAGCAAAAGATGATACGATGGATGAAAATAGCCCTGCCTCTGACTACTCTGAGGAACACCAGCAAAACACTGTGGCACAACGGGGGTGATTTGCCAACTCGTGAATAGTAAAAACATATGCAGCTAATCGCAAGTATGCACGTACAACACGAATCTAAAACATTGCAAGCTGGTAGAAATAAGATGGCAGTATGTATGTGCAATAGTCATGAAAAGTACTCTAGCAGGTACTACAATACATGAAGCAATAAATGACAATATGTATATGCAACAGTCATGAAAAGTACACTAGCAGGTACTACTAATACATGAAACAGTGCATATAAAAATAAAGTATATAAATGCAACAGTCATGGTAGGTACTCTATCAGGTACTACTAATACATGAAACAATGCATAAACAATAAATGTGGAGTATGGAAAAAAAACATGTCATTCCCACGGAAATCCTAACCTCGTCGTAGGACCAAAATCCAACAAGACAATCCAAATCCCAATTTCCACAAATCAGCCCCCAAATTGGCTCTTGTTCAGTTGATGAAACTGCACATTTGTTATTACATTTTTCCTACTATTTCTATATTAAAAAGGTCTTTATTACAATATATCATACATAAGAAGGTTTATGTGTAAAAATACTATTTTCCATGTGTTGATATATTTTAATTAGAATTTGGTAGGAAAATTTATGTGAATAATATCATTGACCTAATCCTAGTAGAACTAAGTCTACTAAATATTATTTAAGTTGTTGTGCAGAATTTTCAGGTCTTAAATCAAGAAAATCAAGTTGTTAAAGCTAACCTGCCTAATTATGAAATTAAAATGAAGAAATCAAGTCTGGCAGCAACTACGAGAAGATTTCAAAGATCCAAAGCTTCTAGAAATTGCCACATGTCACAAGAAGAGAAACCACAAAAAGAAGATCAAGGGATAAGATCATCAGGCCGCGGATCCGCGGCCCGAGCCTCTTTATGCCGCAGATCCGCGACAAGTAAGAGGAGTTAGGGTCTGCACTTTTTGGGGGTGAATCTTTACTGTTAACTTCCATATTTGGAAGCTAGACTTCTGGTTTTGGGACTATAAATAAATACCGAGAGCCACTTGGAAAAATCATTAAGCCGATGAGATCACGAAGTCTAAGACGGGTCACGCATCCAGGCTGATCATCAACGGTTCATCTACCTCCTTAGAAGAGATCGAGAAGTAAACTAGGTTTTTGTAATCATTTTCTAAGGAATCAAAGTGTACTTGAATCTTGTTGATTAATAAAGGTAGTTCTTTTTCTTATTCTATTTCTTTGTAGTTTAATTATGCATTTTCTCTCCATCTCTTTTTCTCCCAACATGCGCGAGTAATTCTCAGCTTGTTAGGGTTCGTAGGATTAGGGTAGGCTAATGGATGATGAACATCCCTAAACCCTTTTTAAGTCCTATAAAGTTTATGAACTTTATCAAAAGAATCATTAACATCCTAATCGGGCGCGCTAACAATGCTTTGTTAGTTCCGACCGCGATTAAAGATTAGATTAATGATTGTTTTGGTAAAGGCTACATATGAACGGAGTTCCGTGTTGAGATAAGGGTTAAGAGTCGGACTCCTTTTCCTTCCAGAAACCCTAATCTACACGCATCACCGTCGTTCTAGTTTTAAATCTATTAAATGATAAAAAAGGGTAACTTTTGATGAATCATCCATGACTACTAAATCCTAACGAACCCTACAAGCCCTCTTATTATATTAACTACATCCTTAAAATAATCTAGATCTATATTTTTGCATTCTTGCTTAACGTAGATTTAGAAACCATTCCACAAGATTCTTATTTCTCCCCCTTCTTCAACACATCTAAAGTAAGAGTAAGAGATTCAACGTTTCCCTGAGGACGGCCCGTACTCACCTCGGTCTAGCTACACGTGACACCGTTCTGATTGCGGTTAACTACAAACACACTCTTTCAAATCAATCAAATAGCGCCGTTGCCGGGGAAACGTGCGTAATTTTTTATTCTTACTATTTGTGTTGAATTCTTATACGATCTGTATCATAAATAAAACAAAACTGCAACTTGTATATTTAACGATTATTGTGTGAATTTTGTGAGGGAATCTGGAGTCACAGACTTGAGGAAACAGGAGACAGATACATTCATTGAGATCCAGAGAAGTAGTGAAGGCCACAGAAAAAAATTCATCAATTGATCTCTCCCTCTTGCGGCGGAACCGCGGCCGGAAGTGCGGCCAGTTAGGAGATCTACGGCTTCAGTCTTCTCTGGTAAGATTCTAACCTCCTTCTCTCTCCTCTGAAATACAATAAAATATCTTTTCTGCAGGATTCTTTGCAAAATATCACCGCTCAAAAATCGTTTTGCAAAGTTTTGTTTTGTGGTTTTTTTTGCATATTTTAATACGGATTTTTAAGGGGCAAGACCAAAATCCAGATTAGGTGGGGATTTCATCACCCTTCCTAAGCCCCACAAATCATAAACCGAGCATCTGCATCAACCCTACATTAATTTAAAAAATATCTAGACCAGACTCTAAGGACTGTCGCGCTCAATAAGGACAGAGGAAGGTCGTGGGTAATCTATCGCTTATCCGCATTACTTTTGTGGTGTCTAAGGCGAGTGGTTACTTAATTAGGACCACTACTTTCGTAGTGGGGAGCCTCCCACTCACCTGGCACTTACCTGGCTACAAGAGTAGTAAAGAGGCGGTAGAGGATTGATCCTACGGCTTGTCCTTTGGAAGTCTAGAAGCGATCTAGAGACTGGACCTAGGTAACCATAGTTCTAAGGTTGTTTGTGCATTTTTGTGCGATTTGTCTAAATCCGTCATTTTTCAAAACAATCCAATTATTTTCTCCCCATTTTACCCCTTCCCCCTTCTTCTCTTCTTATAATGGGTGACCTAAACAGAAGAACACTTGTCGAGCTTTGTTGTACACAACCAGATATCTCTTGTTTTCGTAATCCCTTCGGTATACCGTCCGGCTCTTCCATGTCCTTAAGAGATCATATAGAACAAGCAGGAAGAAACAGTTGGCCACCTCAGTCTAGGTCTTATCAACCGTATCATAATCCTACACTTGTTTCAGTTGATACCCAGAGTGAGGAAGCCCCTAGACGAATGTCCATTGCTGAGCACATAGCTAGGGCTAGAGGCCAAAGTTTCAACCCGGACCAGTATCAACATTCACCTCCACTTTCCAAAGAAGTGTTTGATAGCCAACCGACCAACCCATATCAATATTCTTCTTATCACAATGTTGACCCTACTCCCACCCAATTTTCGCAACCATTCTATTCCTATCAATCCAATTCGACTTTTCCACAGTCTCTAGACAGTTCTTATAATCAGTCATTTGGGAGTTTTAATTATCCACAGGAATTTCAATCTTATACTGAAACCCCTTATCAACCCAAGACTAGTCTGGAGCAGACATTAGAAAAATTTCTGGAACTGTCGAACCAAATTAGGAAGGATTTGGGTAGTAAGACAGAATTGTACACCCTTCTTAATCAAACCTCCCCATTCCAAACTAAAATCCACAACTCCAGTTTCATAGATTCATCGAGTACACCAAATAGAATGACTGATAAGTTGTGTGACTTTGTAGTGTTTGATTTACCCGACTGTGAAGGGTCCATTTCAAGTGAAACCATACCCAACCCTTGTGATCTCTACACCGCCACTCTTGAACCAAAACTAATTGAAAACTATACTTTTGATGAGGTGTTTCAGAATTTTAACCTTCACTTGAATAAGGTGATTGACGTTGGGGATATATTGATTGATGAACCCGAAATTTTGGATGATTTTGTCCCACCAATTCATCAAATCCTTTCACTTCCTTGTGGTCATCATCTTGAGCCTTTAATTCTTCCCGAACCCCAAATATGTCTTGAAGTTGATGATAATGGTATACCCGAAGATCAGACCGAAATACAGCCTCCATCTTCCACATCTGGTTCAGCAACACTCTACACACCAATTTGTTTACCCATTTCACCTTCTACTTTCTCCGGTTCTTCTTCTGTTCCTATAGTTTCAGTGAGTTTTGATAAATCATAATCCGTTAATTCAAGTTCAATAATACCAAAAATTCAACTTGATTTGGATATTTTTGAAAATGAGGTAGATGAGTTTTTCGAGTCCTCTACCTCAATAATTTTTTATGAATCAAGTAGGATAAATTTTGGCACAAAACTCTTTGACAGCAAAATGTTCAATCACACCATTGATAAAAGTTTTGAAGAACTTTTTGCTGACGAACTTGAATTTTTAAACAATACGGATTTTGTGATTAATCAATCTCCACCTATAGAGGTTGAACCGTCCCCATTCCTTCTTCCTAATCATTCACATTCATCCTCATTCTTTCTTTTCTCTAATTTCAAACCCTTTCCAGACCACCTCTTATCCCTTCCCCACTTTTTCTTGACTCGATACAACACATTCTTCCACCAACCTATACGATATACTGATAAAATCTTTGAATGGTTGGTGTTAACTTTTGGTTTTTGTAAAGTCTTACTTTGACCAAATGACCCACCCCCTCTTAAAATACTTCGTATTGTCTAACTCATGTTTGAGGGGGGTATATTTTTGGCTCTTGATCATAACTTTTGTCCTCAAATTTGTGAGCCAAAAATAAGTTTGGGGAGGATTTTCACTTTCATATATTTTTGCCCCCAATAATAATGTCCCCCCAAGCTTACAGGTTTTTGTGATCCAGCAGATAGCAACAGTGAGGACACTGTTGAAAACAAGTTTGGGGGAGGTTTGTGCTTATTTACGCATACTTTGCATTATACTATATATATGCACAAAATTTTTTTTAATAATAAAAGAATAGAAAGTGAAAAATTATATATGAAAGATAGGAATAGTTTAAGAAAACCAAGAAAATTAGAAGTTTTCTTAAACGAACCAGTAATAAGTAGTTATGAGCCGTTGTCCCAAGGGTTAGTAAGATGAAAGAAGTCACTAATCTGAGGATAAAAATAAGTCTGAAAAATAGTCCCTATTCTGGAAGCCAAACATTTGAATGTTGATACCCTACTATATGCACTTACACACGTCTTGAAACTCGAGATAGTAGAGGATACCTTGAAATGCTCTTGTCTAAAAGCCAAAGGAGGAAGGAAATAAAAAAATGAGGAAAATATAAAAATGGTGAAAAGAAAAATGAACACTGGTTTTGTTATTGCCAAGGCAGCAATAAAAAATATAGCGAGGGTACCTTTTCACCTAGTGCCCTAAGGCCAACTGGTCTGGGAGTCACTGCTAAGCCTTAGGTGGTGCAAAACGAGGAAAATATTATCACCTAATCAGCAAGCACATGAGTAATCGGTCGGTTAGTACCTCAAGAAGTATTAACGGTCGCATGAAAATGTGTGAGCAAATCTAAATATTCATCAAATTAAAAAGTACTGAGGCAGATGGACAAGGGTATGATAGCTTGAATTGAATTCTCCGAGTGTAGGGATGTTCTATTCACACACGTAGGGGTATATGATCGATGTTTGGATGAAAGGTAGGAATGAAAAATAAAGACGATGTGTTATTGAAGGATGATGTGATTTCTAACATCTTTTCATGACTATTAAGATAGGGCTCATAACAATGGAAACGCTAGTGTAGTTGGAAACTCTAAATTTTCAAAGTCTTTCTTTTATGGTTCTTATCTTTATATGTAAATTTCACCATCTCTCTTTTATTATAGGATTTTGTGGGTGTAATCCGCTGAAAACCCTCAGGAGACAACACTCCTCCTACTAGGGACACCTAGAGGTTTAACGGCTTGTTGCACGTGCTCAGTGCAATCGTGTTTGCCTATGAAAGTGTGCTTAGTTTTCTCCTTTCTTTTTCTTCTCCTTCTCTTGAATATACTAGTTTGCTCGGGACGATCAAAGATAAGTTTGGGGGTATTAGGTTTGTGCTTATTTACGCATACTTTGCATTATACTATATATAAGCACAAAATTTTTTTGATAATAAAAGAATAGAAAGTGAAAAATTATATATGAAAGATAGAAATAGTTTAAGAAAACCAAGAAAATTAGAAGTTTTCTTAAACGAACCAGTAATAAGTAGTTATGAGCCGTTGTCCCAAGGGTTAGTAAGAAGAAAGAAGTCACTAATCTGAGGATAAAAATAAGTCTGAAAAATAGTACCTATTCTGGAAGCCAAATATTTGAATGTTGATACCCTACTATATGCACTTACACACGTCTTGAAACTCGGGATAGTAGAGGATACCTTGAAATGCTTTTGTCTAAAAGCCAAAGGATGAAGGAAATAAAAAAATGAGGAAAATATCAAAATGGTGAAAAGAAAAATGAACACTGGTTTTGTTATCGCCAAGGCAGCAATAAAAAAATATAGCGAGGGTGCCTCTTCACCTAGTGCCCTAAGGCCAACTGGTCTGGGAGTCACTGCTAAGCCTTAGGTGGTGCAAAACGAGGAAAATATTATCACTTAATCAGCAACCACATGAGTAATCGGTCGGTTAGTATCCCAAGAAGTATTAACGGCCGCATGAAAATGTGTGAGCAAATCTAAATATTCATCAAATTAAAAAGTTCTGAGGCAGATGGACAAGAGTATGATAGCTTGAATTGAATTCTCCGAGTGTAGGGATGTTCTATTCACACACGTAGGGGTATATGATCGATGTTTGGATGAAAGGTAGGAATGAAAAATAAAGACGATGTTTTATTGAGGGATGATGTGATTTCTAACATCTTTTCATGACTATTAAGATAGGGCTCATAATAATTGAAAAGCTAGTGTAGTTGGAAACTCTAAATTTTCAAAGTCTTTCTTTTATGGTTCTTATCTTTATATGTAAATTTCACCATCTCTCTTTTATTATAGGATTTTGTGGGTGTAATCCACTGAAAACCCTCAGGAGACAACACTCCTCCTACTAGGGACACCTAGAGGTTTAACGGCTTGTTGCACGTGCTCAGTGCAATCGTGTTTACCTACGAAAGTGTGCTTAGTTTTCTCCTTTCTTTTTCTTCTCCTTCTCTTGAATAAACTAGTTTGCTCGGGACGATCAAAGATAAGTTTGGGGGTATTTGTTCAGTTGATAAAATGCACATTTGTTATTACATTTTTCCTACTATTTCTATATTAAAAAGGTCTTTATTATAATATATCATACATATGAGGGTTTATGTGTAAAAATACTATTTTCCATGTGTTGATATATTATAATTAGAATTTGGTAGGAAAATGTATGCAAATAATATCATTGACCTAATCCTAGTAGAACTAAGTCTACTAAATATCATTTAAGTTGTTGTGCAGAATTTTCAGGTCTTAAATCAAGAAAATCAAGTTGTTAAAGCTAACCTTCTTAATTAAGAAATTAAAATGAAGAAATCAAGTCTGGCAGCAACTACGAGAAGATTTCAAAGATCCAAAGCTTCTAGAAATTGCCACATGTCACAAGAAGAGAAACTACAAAAAGAAGATCAAGGGATAAGATCATCAGGCCGCGGATCCGCGGCCCGAGCCCCTTTATGTCGCGGATCCACGGCAAGTAAGAGGAGTTAGGGTCTGCACTTTTTGGGGGTGAATCTTTGCTGTTAACTTCCATATTTGGAAACTAGACTTCTGGCTTTGGGACTATAAATAAAGACCGAGAGCCTCTTGGAAAAATCATCAAGCCGACGAGATCAAGAAGTCCAAGAAGGCTCACGCATCAAAGCTGATCATCAACGGTTCATCTACCTCCTTAGAAGAGATCGAGAAGCAAACTAGGTTTTTGTAATCATTTTCTAAGGAATCAAAGTGTACTTGAATCTTGTTGATTAATAAAGATAGTTCTTTTTCTTATTCTATTTCTTTGTAGTTTAATTATGCATTTTCTCTCTATATCTTTTTCTCCCAACATGCGCGAGTAATTCTCAGCTTGTTAGGGTTCGTAGGATTAGGGTAGGCTAATGGATGATGAACATCCCTAAACCTTTTTTATGTCCTATAAAGTTTATGAACTTTATCAAAAGAATCATTAACATCCTAATCGGGCGCGCTAACAATTCTTTGTTAGTTCCGACCGCGATTAAAAATTAGATTAATGATTGTTTTGGTAAAGGCAAGATATGAACGGAGTTCCGTGTCGAGATAAGGGTTAAGAGTGGGATTTCTTTTCCCTCCAGAAACCCTAATCTACACGCATCACCGTCGTTCTAGTTTTAAAACTATTAAAGGATAAAAAGGGTAACTTTTAATGAATCATCCATGACTACTAAATCCTAACGAACCCTACAAGCTCTCTTATTATATTAACTACATCCTTAAAATAATCTAGATCTATATTTTTGCATTCTTGCTTAACGTAGATCTAGAAACCATTCCACAAGATTCTTATTTCTCCGCCCTTCTTCAACACATCTAAAGTTAGAGTAAGAGATTCAACGTTTCCCTGAGGACGACCCGTACTCACCTCGGTCTAGCTACACGCGACACCGTTCTGATTGCGGTTAACTACAAACACACTCTTTCAAATCAATCAGCTCTCATATCATGTAAGTCTCATATATCCTGAATGTCCAACATCAAGTAAATCTCATATATCCTAAATGTCCAACATCAAGTATATCTCGTATAACCCGAATGTACAACATCAAGTAGATTTCACATATCCTGTATGTACAATATAAGTATATCCCACATATCCTGTGTGTACAATATCTGTATCAAGTAAGTTTCATATAAGGTGAGTGTCTAACATCGACACCCAAAACATCATGAAACAAGTGTCAAACATCGACACCGAAATACTGATCTATCAGGTGATGTCACCACGACTGGCCCCCTGCTAGGTACGTATCATACGCTATACCAAAAGCTCGAGTGCCTAGCTCTGACCCTCGACGTATCCATACATACATGACTCCCGTCGGTATCCCCACGATAACCGCCGAGTCATAGGCACTGCCATCGGTAGGTATGGTTCCCCTACTAACCCATCTCCTTACTGAGATTCTTGCCCCGGGGTACCTCCGGCCCCCACCATGTACCCGCACACGGACCCCTCCTTTCCTCGCATGGGGTATATATTTCAGAACCGATAAAACTCATGGTGGGTGCTGAAATATCATATCAAGGGAAACCAGGTTTTTCAAATAATGCATAATTTCATGAAACTACCACGGTCCCCAAATCCAGAAAACATCATGAAAAATACATATCTCAATGCGAAAATCCATGAATATAATATATGCAACAGAAAACTGTAATGTGAGCATATAAAGGAAAAGCCGTTATTTAACTGCAACAAGTTAAAATATAAATCATGCGGTTCCTAATTCTCCAAGTCTATATAACATAAAAAAATAAAGGTAAACATGTAGCTATAACCAGATATATACGTAAACATAAAGGTATAGCAAGGTATATGTATTTACCTATCAGTAATGATGTAATATACCCTCCAGGTATAAGTGAAGTATGTATGCAAGGTATACATGTAGCTATGTCATTATGTGTGTATGTACCTATCGCTAATGGTACAATACCCTATAGGTATACAGGTAACTAGCATGTAAGCATGTCAATGCATATGTGAAAGCATGTAGGTATACAGGTATGCTATAAATCATATGCATAAATAAATATGAATCAATGTTTCAATGTCCCTAACCAAACAATGTCATATCTATTAGGGTGGTGTGCGTGTCATGGCAATTATTGACGGTGTGTGTGGCATACAATCAGTGCTCGTGCAACATAAGCCGTCAATAATAGTGCAGTGCCCTAAGGGTACTAGTCCAAGCACAACAATAACTAAGCAGTAATGTGTATGCGCAACTCTATATATGAAATAGAATATGCGTCAAAAACATAACATCTCTAGCCCAGAAGCATAACGCCACGATTCCCCTGTAGATGTTAAATCTACTCACCAACCGTCCTGGCTAAATAAAGCCAACAACTCGCCTTTCCTCCTTCGCAGTGCCCGAAGTCCCCGCCTGCAATCCTGAAAGCAAATAATAATATAACAAGTATATATTAGCGATCGACCAATAACACGTACCAGCTCCAAACATACTCTCAAGTGTTTGTCAAGTGGCTAACGCGCGTAGCTGTTGGATATAGTGCCCTCAGAGTCAATTATTGGATCACAGGCACGTGATTGTAATGATTGAGGGAGGACCTATACCGACAGGACAGTCTTACTCAACATGATAGTATGCTATCCGGTTTATCTTTTTCATCGTGTACTGCTTTAGGTGACATTACTGATCACTATTGCACGTTGGTAAAGCCCTTACGAATCTTGCTTGACGGACAGCAGTATGATGGCGATCATATACGTGGGAGCTGGGGTCTATAAGCACATCCTTAAAAAGGTCCCTAGTCGTGGGAGTTTTCGAGACAGGGCATCGATACTCCGGAGTAGACTAGTGTACACAGTCGAGACCCCGACGAGGGGCGGTGGCCGATCTCACAAGCCATTGGTGTCAATTGGTTCACCTAAGATGTATACAGGTGCTCATTGGGTTATGAGTACACCGGACAGGACTCGCCAGGAACATGCTAGTTGGTATTATACCTGACGTCAGATAGCAGTTCCCTGGTGACATGTGTACAGGTTAGTTCATCGACCTGAGATCGTCATTTGTCTCGTGTGAGTTCCCACCGTGCTTTGATTACTACCCTACCACGGCTCAAAGGAGTCGTGCAAACAGGTTTTAGTTGGGTACAGTCTCGAGCCACATGGAGGCAGTGAGCGGATCGGCAGGGGTTTCGTCTCTCCCGGTATTGGGGGTGAGATCGCGCTGTGTCTAGGAGAGTCATTACATAAAGCCCTCGGCCGAGATAGGAGATTTACTGGTAGGTATTCCAGTAGTATCTCAGGATGTTCTGGGCTACACTCCGACACGATTTGTACCGCTTTTGGGGGTCTGACTTTTACCAACCCTCTAGGCCCGCCATGCGATGCTCATAGAAGAACGGACCGGACTGTACGGGTATTGTCACTGACAGGCTCAATAGGGTGTCAGGATGAGTTCGCTCATCGACCTCCCTTTTGGTCAATACCTGGTAGCCCATTACGTACAGCTAGTACCACTGACGTGCTAGTGGTTAAATCCACAGCCAAAGTATTGACGAGTCTTTAGAGTCCCCCACAGCAGTTTCTCAAGTTTCGGGGGAAACGTTGTAGAGGCCTTATGGATTTATGGCAGGGTTCGAACGTACGCGTGCACTTGTGCACGTGTCAAGGTTCGGACGGATAATACTAGCGGGCTTTGGTTTAAGCCGGATCCTAGTATTATACTGTGTAGATTTTGTCTCATTGCATTTGTATTCGGTCGAAATACAAATGCGGGTATGTATATACAGTCGCGGGTTTATCCTGTAAATTTATTACGGGATCTCTTTTTGAAGTTGCCAGTTTGCATTCCGTTTCGGCGATTTTTCCTTCTTTCTTCATGGCTGATTTTTCCTTCTTTCTTCATGGCTGATTTTTCCATTGAAGGGGGCTTATTTGCAAAAGTGGGAATTAGTAAAGGAGGGTTTTTTTGTGGCGTTGGGGCTCCAGCAGAAATTCTGGAATAATCTTGGATGAGATTGATTTTATTGTGCATCATTGCTTGCATTAATGTGATTGGATTTATACAAGACTTTGATGTGACCTTTTTCCTTATGATCACCCTATTCTTTTGCTTGTGGTCACCCCCCTCCTCCTCTTGGATTCCCTGGCCGAGCACTTCATAAGTGGGATGTCCCATTTTTTTGTGTGAGGAGATGATACATTTCATTATGCACAAAATTCCTTTGTTCATTCAAAAGCTCATTTCTCCTCAAACTTCCCTTTAAGGCAACTTCGATTAACCCTTGAGACAAAGGTTTCTACGTATATTCTATAGCAATCTTGGACACGTCGTCTAGCAAACTTCGTGTCCGAGTTGCCTCGGTTCAGAGGCGGGAGCCCGTAAAAAGACTCGATGATGTGGTGCCCTTTCCGACGAGGAGATCGAGACCGGAGATGCCGCGAGGAGCTTGGGATGGTGGCCAAAGATCGAAGGACATGGATCGATCGGTATACCTTTCCAACCCTCTCTCTAGATAGCTAGTTGTAGGTTAATGGTTCGATCAGGAAAAAAGTATACGATAGAGCCGGTTTCTAGTTTTGAAAAAGTTCTTGTTTCCGCATTTTGGCCTCGGATAGACGGCCGGGGCGCTACCGTAGACTTACAGTAGCTACACTACGAAACCAACTCAAGAGCAAAAACTACACAAAGACATGAACGACATCGGCCCGACCCTATCTAGGAATGCAAAGCGACACAACTACCAAGTTTAGACCCTGATCGTACCGATCGTACATTCACAACACAAGATATAGCGTGGAAATCAATATACATAACGTCGCAACATCAAAAGAAACCCACGCCTAAAATATCCGTAAATCTAGTAAGCAGTATTTATCATTCTAGCACAAAACTACAAGTTTTACCAAAAACTAGAGTTCGCAAACATCACAAAATAGCAAGGTTAAACCATTTAAAGCTTTACTAAAATTTTAGATTTCACTAATTAGGATTAGCAAAAGTTTAGTTTGTTAATTAGCTTAATTAGCCGATTAGGAAAATATCATTTAACAAATTAGCAACTTAATTTAATTTCCTTCAAGCTTAACATATTAACTAACCATTTCACTAATCAAAACCCTAATTTGATTAACAAAATGATATTTTGAATTTCAAAACATTAATTTAAAAGCTTAAATTAAACATGTAATTAAGCTAATTAAAGGTATTAAGCAACAAAAAGAGATTAGGGTTAAGGTTTTATACCTTCCAAGAACACAACTTGAAACAAGAACAATCCACACTTTTGCCTCCAAAATCCTCACTAGAATGAAGATCTAAGCAAGATTTGTGAAGAAGAATGAAGGTTTTGGATTATATTTGAATTTGTATGAATTAATTTGGATTTTTCATGATTTATTTGAAGCAAAATGAGAAGAAATGAGTGAAGAAAAGTGATGGACAACAAGAAGAAGAAATGGCCAGCCAAAGGAAGAGCTAGGGCTTTGTGTGGAGTTGTGTGGAATTTTCTAGAAGGAAATTGAAACAATTGTATAATAAAACAAAAGGCTTTATGTTTTCATTATCCTCTCTTTTAAAAAAACATTTATTTCCACAAAAATCAAGATATTTTGGAGAGAAGGTTCTAAACATAATTCTAGTGATTAACTTAGTATAAAACCACATTAGTAGTAATTTACCCGCATAAAAAAGTAATTACCACTAATAAAGTGCACAAATAAAGCATTAAAATAATATTTTATTAGGGAAAAATTCTATGTGAACCAAAACTTTCCATTGACCCCCAAAGTTCGCGCACTGGTTTTATTCTAGCTAAACTAGGTGCCGGCAAGTCTATATTGAAGTTTGATCACAAACGGGTTAAAACGGAAAATACCGACTATTTTACCCTAAAAACGGAAAATTCGCAAAACGATTTCTAAAACGTTACAATCTTCCCCCTTGAAGAAATTCGGTCGCCGAATTTAAAATTCTCACTAAGCGTACCTTCAAAGAGATGAGTACGAAACTCCCAAATCTCGCTGGCAGCCTCCCAAGTGATCACCTCACCATACGGCTACGCCAAAGAACCCTCACAGATAGCAAGACCCTTGACCGAAGTTCCTCCACCTTCCGATCCACTAAAACCATCTGCTGCTGGTGAACGAAAGATCGCGTCCAAGCTAAATGGTCTCATACCGAATCATGTGAAAAAGGTCATGAAGGTAATTGTGAAGTATCGACACAAGGAATACGGGGTGAATACTCAAAAATCTGGGCGGAAGTGCCAAATTTTACGCAACGGGACTAACTCGCTTCAAAGATCTCAAAAGGACCTAAAATTTTGGGACTAAGCTTCCCAAAACTCAACAGGCCATTTCACCGGAAAATTCCGTAGGAATACATGATCTCTCACTGTGAACTCAAATCTTCGACCACCACGGTCGGCATAAGTCCTCTGTCTGCACTGGGCCGCTCTCATCCTGACCTGAACCAATTGGATCTTTTCCGAAGTCTCTAGACTAGCTGAGATCCAAAAATCCTACTCTTGCAGAGTCAGAAAAACAGACTGGCGATCGACACAACCTACCAAACAAAACCTATGGTTGCCAATTGGAATGTCTCCTGATAACTTCTATCCAAGGAGATCCTAACAATGGCAAGTGACGATCCCAACTGCCGACAACAATTAGTATGTACGCAACAAGCATATCCTCCAGAGTCTGTATAGTCCGTTCTGTCTAACCACCAGCCAACGGATAGAAAGCGGAGCTAAAGCTCAACCAGTACGCAAGGCTTCCTGAAGCTTCTGCCCAAGATGGAAAGAAAACAGGGTGTCTCAATTGGATACAACGCATGAAGGAACTCTATGCAAATGCACAAACTTAACAAAGAACAACTGAGCAACTAAGCATAACCGGACAACAAACACCCAAATGGAGTCACACCCTGACTAAACCCGGGTAGACGCCATAACGAATATTCATGGAGATCTGCTCCCATTCCCACTCTGGAACGGTTAAAGGTTGTAGCGCTCCAGCCGGTCTCAAATGCTCAACCAGACAGACACCTCGAAACGAAATCCGAAACATCACTCTTCATCCCTGCCTACCCGTAACTATCTCATAAGTCACGTCACATATTAGTAGACTTGAATGAACACAGAAAACCGATCGATGTGCCTGCTCTAGGATTTCACGTCTCTACCCATTAGTAGTAAGTACACACAAATACGTCCCTAAACGTAGCACACCCTGGTAACAAATCAAGGACTCCGAATCTTTACCCAGCCGAGTATGCTCAAGAATCTCTGATGAACGAGCATCGGCGGGCTGTGCCTCACGAAAATGATTAAGGAAAGGTGATCAGGCGCGGACATCAGCAAGATGTCCCCTCAGTAGAGGCGAACAAAATCTATACTCAACGAACGCACAAGAACTGTAAATCTGCAGAAGACCGTCTCAACACTGCGCACAGCTGGAACAAGCTAACCCCGGGCCTACGACTCCAGCATCAGCTACCACAATCGCCTTGCCATGGGTAACGAGGATCTCACAAACACAATCCTACACAAGCTTCATCCAACGGCTCTGTCTCAACAATTAAAACCCGCTGCAGGAAGATGTACATTAAGCTCTGGTCGTCCGTGAAAATCTGACACGACTCTCCGAACAAGTAGTGTCTCCAATCTCCTACGCACGACCACCGCAACCATCTCCAGATAATGAGTGGGATATACCGCTCGTACTTACTCCACTGCAGGGGAGCAAAAGCAATAACTCTATAATGCCACATCAAAGAAAAAATCGAGCCCTACTCGCGAAACATCACAGTTACACAACAAAGTCGCCCAAACCAGAAAGCAAAGAAAGAACTGGTGCAGTTATCAACCGAATCTCCAACTTCGGAAAACTCCACACACATGCCTCAGTCCAAAGAAAAGGAACCTCCTTCCCGGTCAGTTCAGTCAACGGTGCAGCGATACACAAGCAGTCCTGCACGAAACGGCGGTAAAAACCTGCTAAGCCCAAAGATCTACGGACCTCTGTCCCGGATATAAGTATAGGCCAAAGTTGTATGGCCTCGATCTTCCTCGGGACCATACATAAACCGTCTCCCGTAACTACAAGACCTAGGAGATCAACACAATCAAGCCTGAAGGAACACTCCGAGAATTTAGCAAACAACTGGTGCTCTCCCAGTATCTGCAAAACAAATCCTCAAGTGTTGCTCACGTTCCTCACAACTCATTGGAATAGACCAGAATGTCATCAATGACACAACAATAAACTGGTCGAGGAACGGCCTGAAGAAATCTGGTTCATCACATCCCCGAATACTGCTAGGGCATTGGTGAGTCCAACGACACCACCAAAACACATAAAACCCGTAGCACGCACAAAAGCAGACTTCGGAATGACATCACTCCGAACCCGCAACATGATGACTTGATCCCAAACAAACTTAAAAAAGAATGTCTCGCACCCTGGAGCTGATCGAACAAATCGTCAAGGCAAGGTAAAGGACACCTATCCACACAGTAACTCGGTTTAATTGACGAAAAATCGATACACAACCTCAAACTGTCGTCTTTCTCCTGACTAACAGAATAGGAGCTCCCCAAAGCGAAACACTTAAACGCACAAGCCCCATTATCTAGCAACTCTGCAGCAGATCCTAAAGCTCCCTAAGCTCCGCCGGCTCATCTGGAACAACGTCGGAAAACTCTCGCACGAGAGGAACCTGGTCCAACAAACCCACTGTGGCTCCGGTATCACGAATGAAAGCCAAGAATCCTCGACATCCTCTCCTTAAACGCCGACTAGCGAAAAAGGTTGAATTCAAGCTGTGACGGGCGGCACCACTGTCCCCCTACACAACAAGAACTGACTCACCAGGAAAACAAATCCTGACTGTTTTCTCGCGGCAGTCCACAGACGCCTAGCACGTAGCTAACCAGTCCGTATCCAGGAGAACGTCAAATCCAACATCTCAAGAAGGATCAAAACGACGGACGAATCTCTATCTTCTATCCGATTGGCATACGACCGATATACATGTCGTGCAACAAAAGAATCGCTGACAGAAAAAAACACAACAAACGGCTGATCTAACCAACACGACTCTCATCCCAACCACGGCACAAAGTGTGTAAAACAAACAGGTGCAACAAAAGAACAAACGAATTAAGAATACCTGAAAACTCTGCATTGGACGCCTGCACGTCCCAATGAGTAGAAGCAAACTCTCATGTCTACCCCCTATTCACAACTGGCTAAACTCCTCCTCTGCTAAACTGTCCTCTCTGAGCGAACCTTCCGCGTCCACGACCTCTCTGAATACGACCCTGACGCGGTGTTAGGGAACAACTCTTGATATTGTGATGAAGGCTCCTGCATCGAAAACATCCACGCGATGACTGCTGACCCTCCTAGGATGAGAGCTGAACGACTGTCCTCGTCCCAAGCCTCTGCTAATCCCGCGACGGTCACGAAATCTGTCTCGAAGACTGAACCTCTGTCTCGGAGATGACACACCTGTACTAGCCCTCCTCGGTCTCGGAACTCCAAAAGTCACTGGAAGACGTGCCTCGTCAACTAAAGCTGCATCCACTGGTGTTGTGTAAGTGACGAAGTGTTGTGTGCTAACCGCAGGAACAACTGGGTAACAGGGGTGGCAACCTCCTGTCGCTGCGCTCGAATGGTCTCAACCAATGAACTCATCGTCTGGCGCATGTCCTGCATATCTGCCACAAGCCTAGCGAGATGATCTGTCGAAGGCGGATCCATCTGCTCCTGTACAACGAGCGTACCATCCTGGTCAGTCTTCGTCCCACACGAGCCAACTCTGACCTCGGCCCTCACAACACCTCTCTGAGTCCCCATAGTCAACGGCGGCAAAGGCTATAAATGGAAATAAGATTCGATATGAACACGGAAATCGAATCACAAGGATATGTATTATTAAGGAAGGAATTTCAAGCAATTAGTACTTAGGTCACTTTAGGCGGAGTACCGCATCGTGAGTATGCCGCGGATACACACACACTACGTTACTCTGCTTAAGCTACCTACTCCATCATACCAAGGTCATCCTACACCCCGAAAGGTAAAACCTAGCGCTCTGATACCAACTTTGTCATGACCCGAAACTGGCACGTGGCGGCCCTTAAACTACGCAACGTCTATAGGCGTAACGCAATTTAAGTAAGCCGAAAACCCAGCAATCTAAGCCATCAAAAGCAGTAAGAAATAATAGCATTTTCAAAACCTTTGAAATCTCAACCCAAATTCTTTAAAAGTCCAACTTTTCTTCCTTTAAAATTTTGGCAGCACCTCCTTTGTAAAAACCAGCCCCAAAAATGGTTACAACATAAATATAAGTAAAGCATCCCCAACGGGAGCAAATCCACTCCCAACGGCGGAAAACAACCACCACAACAGATATACGACGCCGTAGCGAAGAAATAAAAGACGATATAAGTAAAACTGCATAAAAGACATCCAAGTCACCAAAATATACAATATCGTCTTCACATCAAGTCTCTAAGTCATACAAGATAATGGTAGATGGAGAGTACATGAGACAACGAATATACAATAAGCAACATCGGATAACCGCAAAACCTACCTAAGCAAAACTGCACACTGTCAGGCGAAGCGGTATCCGCAGCAAAAGATGATACGATGGATGAAAATAGCCCTGCCTCTGACTACTCTGAGGAACACCTGCAAAACACTGTGGCACAACGGGGGTGATTTGCCAACTCGTGAATAGTAAAAACATATGCAGGTAATCGCAAGTATGCACGTACAGCGCGAAACTAAAACATTGCAAGCTGGTAGCAATAAGATGGCAGTATGTATGTGCAATAGTCATGAAAAGTACTCTAGCAGGTACTACAATACATGAAGCAATAAATGACAATATGTATATGCAACAGTCATGAAAAGTACTCTAGAAGGTACTACTAATACATGAAGCAGTGCATATAAAAATAAAGTATGTAAATGCAACAGTCATGGAAGGTACTCTATCAGGTACTACTAATACATGAAACAATGCATAAACAATAAGAGTATGGAAAAAACATGTCATTCCCACGGAAATCCTAACCTTGTGGTAGGACCAAAATCCAACAAGACAATCCAAATCCCAATTTCCACAAATCAGCCCCCAAATTGGCTCTCATATCATGTAAGTCTCAAATATCCTTAATGTACAACATCAAGTAAATCTCATATATCCTGAATGTCCAACATCAAGTATATCTCATATATCCCGAATGTACAACATCAAGTAGATGTCACATATCCTGTATGTACAATATCAGTATATCCCACATATCATGTGTGTACAATATCTGTATCTAGTAAGTTTCATATAAGGTGAGTGTCTAACATCGACACCCAAAACATCATGAAACAAGTGTCAAGCATCGACACCTAAATACTGATCTATCAGGTGCTGTCACCATTACTGGCCCCGTGATAGGCACGTATCATACGCTGTACCGAAAGCTCGAGTGCCTCGCTCTGACCCTCGCCTTTCGACGTATCCATACGTACATGACTCCCATCGGTATCCCCACGATAACCGCCGAGTCATAGGTACTGTCACCGGTAGGTATGGTTCACCCACTAACTCATCTCCTCACTGAGATTCTTGCCCCGGGGTACCTCCGGCCCCCACCATGTACCCGCACACGGACCCCTCCTTTCCTCGCGTGGGGTATATATTTCAGAATCGATAAAACTCATGGTGGGTGCTGAAATATCATATCAAGGGAAACCGGGTTTTTCAAATAATGCATAATTTCATGAAACTACCACGGTCCCCAAATCCAGAAAACATCATGAAAAATCCATATCTCAATGCGAAAATCCATGAATATAATATATGAAACAGAAAACTGTAATGTGAGCATATAAACTATTTAACTGCAACAAGTTAAAATATAAATCATGCGGTTCCTAATTCTCCAAGTCTATATAACATAAAAAATAAAGGTAAACATGTAGCTATAACCAGATATATACGTAAACATAAAGGTATAGCAAAGTATATGAATCTACCTATCAGTAATGATGTAATATACCCTCCTGATATAAGTGAAGTATGTATGCAAGGTATACATGTAGCTATGTCATTATGTGTGTATGTACCTATCGCTAATGGTACAATACCCTATAGATATACAGGTAACTAGCATGTAAGCATGTCAAGGCATATGTGTAAGCATGTAGGTATGTTATAAGTCATATGCATAAAGAATTATGAATCAATGTCTCAAAGTCCCCAACCAAACAATGTCATATTTATAAGGGTGGTGTGCGTGTCATGGCAATTATTGACGGTGTGTGTGGCATACAATCAGTGCTCGTGCAACATAAGCCGTCAATAATAGTGCAGTGTCCTAAGGGTACTAGTCCAAGCACAACAATAACTAAGCAGTAATGTGTATGCGCAACTCTATATATGAAACAGAATATGCATAAAAAACATAACATCTCTAGCCCAGACGCATAACGCCACGATTCCCCTGTAGATGTTAAATCTACTTACCAACCGTCCTGGCTAAGTAAAGCCAACAACTCGCCTTTCCTCCTTCGCAGCGCCCGAAGTCCCCGCCTGCGATCCTGAAAGCAAATAACAATATAACAAGTATATATTAGCGATCGACCAATAACACGTACCAGCTCCAAACATATTCTCAAGTGTTCGTCAAGTGGCTAACGCGCGTAGCTACACTACGAAACCAACTCAAGAGCAAAAACTACCCAAAGACACGAATGACATCGGCACGACCCTAGCTAGGAACGCAAAGCGACACAACTACCAAGTCTAGACCCCGATCGTACCGATCGCACATTCACAACACAAGATATAGCGTGGAAATCAATATACATAACGTCGCAACGTCAAAAGAAACCCACGCCTAAAATATCCGTAAATCTAGTAAGCAGTATTTATCATTCTAGCACAAAACTACAAGTTTTACCAAAAACTATAGTTCGCAAACATCACAAAATAGCAAGGCTAAACCATTTAAACCTTTACTAAAATTTTAGATTTCACTAATTAGGATTAACAAAAGTTTAGTTTGTTTATTAGCTTAATTAGCCGATTAGGAAAATATCATTTAACAAATTAGCAACTTGATTTAATTTTCTTCAAGCTTAACATATTAACTAACCATTTCACTAATCAAAACCCTAATTTGATTAACAAAATGATATCTTGAATTTCAAAACATTAATTTAAAAGCTTAAATTAAACATCTAATTAAGCTAATTAAAGGTATTAAGCAACAAAAAGAGATTAGGGTTAAGGTTTTATACCTTCCAAGAACACAACTTGAAACAAGAACAATCCACACTTTTGTCTCCAAAATCCTCACTAGAATGAGGATCTAAGCAAGATTTGTGAAGAAGAATGAAGGTTTTGGATTATATTTGAATTTGTATGAATTAATTTGGATTTTTCATGATTTATTTGAAGCAAAATGAGAAGAAATGAGTGAAGAAAAGTGATGGATAGCAAGAAGAAGAAGTGGCCGGCCAAGGGAAGAGCTAGGGTTTTGTGTGGAGTTGTGTGGAATTTTCTAGAAGGAAATTGAAATAATTGTATAATAAAACAAAAAGCTTTATGTTTTCATTATCCTTTCTTTAAAAAAAACATTTAATTCCACAAAAATCAAGATATTTTAGAGAGAAGGTTCTAAACAAAATTCTAGTGATTAACTTAGCATAAAACCACATTAGTAGTAATTTACCCGCATAAAAAAGTAATTACTACCAGTAAAGTGCACAAATAAAGCATTAAAATAATATTTTATTAGGGAAAAATTCTATGTGAACCAAAACTTCCCATTGACCCCCAAAGTTCGCACACTAGCTTTATTCTATCTAAAGTAGGTGTCGGCAAGTCTATATTGAAGTTTGATTACAAACGGGTTAAAACGGAAAATACCGACTATTTTACCCTAAAAACGGAAAATTCGCAAAACGATTTCTAAAACGTTACACTTATGTCCTTAGGCTCTCGTCTTTCACTGCGAATTTCCAGTTACATAGCTCCTCGGCTTAACGGCCCAATATGGAAATGATGACGGAAACAATTCCGCTCTGGCACGTCCTCTATAGATCTCTGGCCAACTATCATGGTCACTCATAACATGTATCGTCGATGATGTCGAACTCTGGCCTACTGGGTATGCGTAATACGACCGATCCTGGGTCCAAGTCTTCTCATTTAGTATTTCCAGAAAGATCTTGTCGGGGTCTCTCCCAAATCTTGTTTCTGCTGAACTGCCCTGAAGTTATCACCCTTTACTAAATATATTTCTTGTTCTGGAACGGCTGCATACTCATCACGACTCCTTCTGGAAGAAATTTCTACAGTTAATGCCTCTGAATGTGTATCATATCTCTGATGTCAATGGAGTGGAACGTCGTCTCATCAAAATCTCGTACGAACCTCTTACTCCACTTTTCTCTAATGTCGACTGATTCGGACTCGTCTCTTAGTAGCTGTATGGACTGCGCTACAAACGGCTATACTCATACCTAAAGTCTCTCAAGTAATGTATCCCATCACATGATATCCGGACGACGTCGAACTTTTCGATCGATTCGTCAAAGTCCCATGATTCCCCGAGAGCTCAACGCTTGAGAATAGTTTAATAATATCCGGTACATACCACAGTACCTATGGACCAGCCGTAGAAGGGAAAACCCAAGCCTCATTAATGGCACCGCGGAACTGCCACAAACCTTAAAGTTCAAAAGTGTTTCCATGGTCATTATGTTGAGTTAGGGTTTCATTCTTCTAGAGGGTTCACAGAATTACTTGCATGTTTTTCCGAATACCTTAAACTTGGAAAATTGGGTTTCTGAAATTCGATCGTTTCTATCGACTCTCAACGTACCTGCGTGAAGTCTTCTCTAGTTGGAATTACTCAATCTGAAGACCTCGCATCGGGGTATGAAAACGAATCATTCATCCATGGGTGACTAGCGATCTTCTATCACATCTCTAAATACAACTCGTGCTGCAATAGCTTCAAACATCTGGGGCGATATCTTGTCAGTCACAGCAACAGCTGGCTCATTCGTCCGAACGCTAAACAATGCCTCAATCATCAAGAATAGACGATATATTAACGGTCATCACATTCTAGCCAGCCTCTAGCAGTGGTCCAATCCTCTGGTGCTGATCTGCACATTCGAGAAATTTTAGTAAAAGCAATCCATCAAATGCTCATGGCGCGAAAAACACAATAAAACGACACATCTATGCAATCGTGTGTCACCGGAATTACTCCCCGGTCAGTCCTCGTCCAAGACGAGCTCATGCTGACCGCAACTCTAGCCGCAGCTCTCTCTTCCCGTGCAATCATGGTAACACAAACCACAAACCGATATCGATGAGGATAGATCATAGGAATGAATATAATACTGTGCAAAGAAATGTACATCCTAAGGCTTCTTAAGCGGAGTAGAGTATCGTAAGTATGCCGCGGAACATACACACGGCACGTCACTCTACTTAAGTCAACTACTCCATCAACCAAGGTCAACCTATGCGACGAAAGTTCGGGTCTAATACCCCCTCGACCAAGTCTAAGTTCCGTAAGATCAAGCCTAGGTTCCAAATATATATAAATATACGCCCTAGACTCAACATAGTCAAACCCAGACTCGAACCAAGGTTAAACCTAGCGCTTTGATACCAACTTTGTCACAACCCGAAATAGCACGTGACTGGCACTTGAATCATGTGAAGTCTATAGGACCCCACCTGATTCAAGTAATCCAAAAGCCCGGAAATCTAAACCATTTTAAGTAAGAAGTGAAGGGAAACTTGTTTAAAGCAAGTGGTTTAAATAAAATAAATGGCCTTAAACATTTAAAAGCAACATCATATTTTCCCGAAAATTTCGGCAGAGTCTCCTTTGTAAATACTGGCCCCAAACGGGTACAAACATGAATAATATACATAATGAATAAAGGCATCCTCAAGTGGGAGATAGCTCTTCGCCAATTGGTGGACACGACCACATAAGCAATATAATATACAACGCCGAAGGGCGAGGATCAAAACTCAGAAGAAAACCAATATCCACCAGAAAACCATAATAATACAAGCGCGACTCTAAGGTCGAAAGAATAGACACTGGTCTTCTAAGTCTATCAATAATACAAGTCTGGTTGATGGACTTACTAGATACAACTGAATATAAATAAATTACAATGGTGGTCACGATGCGAGTGAACGCACCTACCAAGGCAATCACCCGGGAGGAAGCAGTGTGCCAGCAAGCCGCAATGAAACCTGTACGGATAAACCTACAAGAACTGTGGCATAACGGAGGTGAGTTGCCAACTCGTAAGTAGAAAACATCACCGAGAAGAAATCGCATGTATGACTCAATCCTAGGTCATACGATAATATCTTCATAAAATATAACCCTGAAACATCTACACATAAGTGTAATATCAAGTGCTCGTGTCAGTGCCTCAGGTAGCAACATATCACAACTATGATGTACAAATGCATTATGAATGAAAACAGAATACATCTTGCATGAGAAAAACTGTTTTCTTATCTCAGTGAGATTTCTATGTAAAAATCGAAGTATCATCAATGAAATCAACATAGAATCCATGTCAAGTATCGACACAAAACATATATCTCAATATCTCAATATCTCGGGCTCTGGCAATCCGGACTGCCCCATATCATAAAATCTCAATGTCTCAATATCTCGGGCTCCGGCAATCCGGACTGACCCATATCATAAAATCTCAATGTCTCCATATCTCGGGCTCCGGCAATCCGGACTGGCCCAAATCATCAAATCTCACGGTATCCTCCGGATATCCGCCGCGTCACAAATAACCGGTCGGTAGTGCTCTCCGCGTCACAAAATAGGGGCTCGAGTCATACTTATTTTCATCTAACGAATCATGAGTATTTTAAAGACAGGCCGAGGGATACTACGGATATTTCAAAGGACGTACCTTTTCTTAAAAAGCACCGTAGCCCCAATTTTCTAAAAACCACGATTCATGCGATTTCAGACACCAAATAAACTACAGGACGAAGCTAAGAGACTAAACGAACGGGTAAGGAAATCCACCTAAGTCCAAATCGATATATCTAGTAGTCGGTGATCCCGCCTCAAATAGCGTCACGTACGATAAAATATATAATGCGACATCCTCGAGTCCCGAGTGCGGATCAATCATCATATTTATACATCGTACGATAAAAATCCATCGTACGGCATCCCAAATCGCGGTACGGGTCAAATATCATATATAACTCATTATTTATCTGGTATCATTATCATCATATCCTGAATTAGGGGTACTGATCTAAAGTCTAGTACATTCTGATACCATCAAGCATATATCCGCGTGTGAATAAAACACATCGCCTATCGATCCACTATACTATCATGTAGTATAACATAACATGGCCCAAATCACATAACTGATCTCACGACATCATGCTCGATCACATCGACTCATTTCGTCGTATCATATACTATCCTCATCATCCGTGTATACGTATAAGTATATATATATATATGTATATATATGTATATATGTATATATGTATTTACATGTATATATATGTACCATCGCATCCACACACACACACACACACACACACACATACGTATAACCATATACACCCCATACATATAATGTGTGTGCATGTGTGTATGTGTAACAACTATACTCTAGGGTTTCGCGACTAAGAACTAACTAAAGCATTAACTTTCAATTACGCTAAAACTAACCCATGATCTCCTAAAGCCTTCTTGCTAAATAATAACTACTCACAATACACAAATATATATATACACAATACGTAGACTACACTACGAAACTGCGGGGGTGCTATACGCCATCCACCCGACTTCCCCTGTAGATATATATCTACTCATCTTGATCCTTGCTTGCCGAAGTCGATGTCGCCACGCTCATCGTTATCGTCCGAAGTCCACGTGAAGGTGCTTACACATATAAACACAAAGTATCGTAAACCGAAATCGAGCACGAAAACCAAAACAGCACACGTATCACACATAGGTTAAAACTCATGGTCTACTCATGCAAATCAACCAAACAACACCCGATATCGACGTACAAATGTCAAGTGACCGATACCAAACACAAATATCAAAACTTCAATTCATGAACATCAAGGAATTCAAAGCAGCAACTCAAGAAAATGGTCCAAGATTTTGGTTCAGGTGAAATAGGGATAAACAAGCAGTACTGGGGTGCAGTATAAGGGGTATGTGAGCTACAGACCAAACATAGACACCAATGCCCACCACATGGCCGGCCACACTTCCCTAAAATCCGAGCTCGCCGGCCTGGGATGCTGGGATTGGGCTTGTCTTCATAGGGTGGTCTCCTAGTGCTCCATCTAGGTTAATAGTATTACTTGTTTTTCTAGTAAAGTTCTCAGGTCATACCAGATTCCCTGCACTCATTATTTATTCACAAACCGATATTTCGATATCTAAAGTTCAATTTTGGGGTTCTAGCTTTGGTTTGGGCTAATTCTCCACACCAAAGGGGGTTTGTAGTCACTAATACACTCACATGCATCATCACAACTCAAGAATTCCTCAAAACCTCATCTTGGAATTTTTAAACATCACTAAACCCCACCAAAACACTTCTAAACTAAATTAGAGGCTATAGAAACTTAGTTACTAAGCTAATGGTGAAAGAATTACCTCATTTGGCAACTCAAGAATTTTCTTGAGTTGCCCCAAGTGCTCAAAATCCAAACTTTCTTGGTTCCCCATGCTTGTAGTGAGCTTGTACACATTTTTAATGAAAGGAAATAGGTGTTTTGAGGTGTTTTTTTTTTGAGAAGTGAGGTGGTGTAGGTGGTGGATGGAGGAAGGCAGCCATGGGTGAGGGGGAGAGAAAAATGATGAAGATAATGAAGAGGGAAAAAGAAACGACCATGGTCAAATGACCCCTCACCTCTCTCTCTCTCTTCTCTCGCATGCCCATACTTCATATTTTAATCTATTTCCTTTTTCTTTTCTTTTTAAAACTCCAACAAAACAAAAACCAAATAACAAATGAAATGGTGCATGGTTTTCAAACAATAAAAGGAATGTAACAAGTATTATGCAACATATCATGTTGCATGTCATGCACATATCATACTTAATGAAAAATTAGTAACACTAATCGAGTTTAGTAATAACCCATATACAATTAACTTTATAAAAAATTTTATAAAGTGTCTAAATCATATAATATTCTTTCAAAATCAACATTCAAATGTATTTTCCAATATTTCCCAATTTATCGGTATTTAATTATACCATATCATTTAAAACTAATCTCCACACATTAAAATATTCCTAATATTTATTATTCAATTATATAAATTCCCAAAAATAAAATTTTATTTTTCTGAAATGTTACACCAGCACTTCCGAAATCCGGTGACTTGGGCACCCCTCTGCGGGTCAATCCTATACCCTCTATGAGTGCGGCGAATAGCCCGCCAATTCTAGAGTAAAGCATCCCGGTCTCAACGCCATGAGATGGAGACTCATTGCCCTCTAAAACTCGGCTACTCAAGCACTCCGCCGCGGGGTAATCCTAGTGCATGTAATGAAAAATTGAATATACAACGGTGACTACGTCTGCAACCTGGACGTGCCCCAAAGAATAATATACAAGCCGCAATGACGGCAGTCCATATGTCGGATGCCCGCCATGCAAACTGAATATAGATTACATCACAGAGAACTACATCTAATACTATGTACACCGGGCTATCCATCGTGACAAATCCAACATAACCATAATCACAGAGCAACAAAGAACATCAACGCGAATATCACGTTCGTAAACCCGTCAGATTGTGCATATAGCAACCAGTCGGATTATACCGCGCTATTATATTCACGGTCTCAGAAACAAATGCTCAGAAAAACACAAATTTAAAATTTTGATCGATTAAAACTTTCCGCGTTGGCCCAAAGTTCAATCCAGTACACAAACAAATCTTGACCAAAACCAAATATTCCAAAAAGCATATTTCCATGAACTAGAGCCCCAGAAAAAATTTAGGGCACTGTAGCCAAAATAGGACCGCGGATCAGCGGCCAAATGGCGCATTTGGCTTCTGATCAGCAGTCGAATTTTGGGTTTAGGTGTCTAAATTTTTTTCTTAGCTCTAATTTTGCCTGCACATAATTTTAATGCAACTAGAAAGTTTTTTTGAACAACTTTGAAATTCGAACAGCAAGCAAGAAATATGAAAATGTGAATCGGAAAATTCTGTCGATCGAAACACTAAATTAGTGCAAACAAGACTAGCCTTTAGCGTGGCTCTGATACCACTGCTGGGAACTTAGGCACACTAGCAAACTAATTTTATAAGATGGAAAAATGGATTTCAAAAATTTTCTGGTTTGCTAATGTTTCGAAACCATGAATCGAACTAAAGAGCTATAACTTGTATACTAAAACCGAGTGAGCTAAACTAATCTACTATGTGTAGAATACTCACATCCTCAATCTATATTCAAGTGCTCCGGATTGTGCTTGCAAGCCGGTCCTCCTTCGCCGAAGATGATCCACCTGAGAGAAACGATCCAAGCTCCAGCTTCGCCTAGCGAAGCAAGCGACGATCCAAGCTCGCTAGGAATGGAGAGTGAGGATGCAGGAATATTCCACTATCTTTTTCTTTTATGTCTTAAGCTCAAGTGAGCAACTAAAGAAGAAGGAGGAGGAGGTGAGGAAAACATAGGCTTGAGCCACTCAAGAAAGAATGAGAAAGTGTGAAAATGAAGAAGAGAAAATGGCATGTAGAAAAGTGTTAGTGAAATATGTCCCAGAGGCCATTATTGTATCATACTGGAATGTATATTATATTTTGGAAGCTTGGGATATTCACAGTTATAATAACAGTCTTGCTCAAAATGGTAGTAAGCTACTTGGTTTGATTCTATCTCAATATGTGCATATGTTTCTTTTAACATATCGCTTATACATATCGGTAGAGCCCTTAGGATCTTTGCTTGACTACTAGCGTTGTGATGGCAGTCATACTAATAGGGGCTGTGTAGTATTGGAATCCGGCGCCCACACCGCGGAGGCCACGGGCGAGGCGGAAGCGAAAACAAAAACTTTTAGCGGGCACCGGATGCCTGAACCCAAGAATACGAACCAAACACCCTAAACTAGAATGCTAAAACATGCAAGGTTGAGAAATACAACCTTTGTCGTGTCGCGTGTTCACCCAATTGTCGAAGACCCCTCCAAGCTCGTAGCCGCTTGGAACGCGCTTGAGCATCGATCACGCTTGACGAAGACGGTCCAGCTGAGGGAACGCGGAGGAGGCTCTAACCGACGGTCCAAAGTTGCTAGGTTTGGATGGCCGGTGATCTAGGAATACTTCACTATATTTCTCTCTCTAGAATCTTGCTCTAAAATGGAAGCAAGAAGAAGAAGGAGATGGAGAAGATGAAGCATGATCCATGGAGGAGATGAAGAAAATCTCATCAAGTGATGATGTAGAAAAACATGGCTACTAAAAATCAACCATGATCAAATAGTGCAACCAAATGAATTTTCCAATATAAAATTCCAAGCCATACCTTTCTACATGCATGCACTATGCTTCACAACTTTCCATTTTCCACCTCATTGCCTTATTTGTTTTTCTAAAAGGAAAAACTAATATGAGGTGTCCATCTTCTAGAAGCATTCCCGTATAAATACGGAATACTTCACCTTGTATATGTATCGCTACACATACGCGTATCCGTATAAAAATACGGATAGCACCAAAGAGAGAAAATGAATAGTGAACAATAATACTAAAATATATGTATTAAAATACATATATAAATTATTAAATCAATACCTGATTTAATAATCCGGCTCAATCCTAAGCCGGCTAGTATTATCAACCGTCCGATTAAAGTCCGTGAACTGCGTACACGTATTTAATCGGACCCCTGTTCGTACCACCGTACGGCTCCTACATCTGTCGCCCGAACCGGAAAAACCCTCTGTGTGGGACTCTAAAGACTCGACAATACGCTGGCAGTGAGTTTAACCACAAGCACGTTAGCGGCACTAGCTGTACGTAACGGCTACCCAGGTACTTGTCAAAAGGGGGGTCGATAATCAAGTGCGTCCTTACCTTGCTGAGATTGAATGTGACAATCTCCGTACAGTCTGGTCTCTTCGTCAAAGAGTATCGCATATCGGGTCTAAGGGGTGGATTGTTAGTGTATATGCTCTAGGAGCTATTATTGTATCATACAAGCTTGTATATTACTTAACGGAAGCTTGGGATATTCACATTTGTATTAACAGTCTTGCTCAACATAGTAGTATGCTACTTGGTTTATATCTATCTTGATATGTGTATATGCTTCTTTTATCATATCGCGAATACATATTGATAGAGCCCATAGGATCTTGCTTGACTACCAGCGTTGTGATGGCAGTTGATCAGTCGAAAATATTGCATTTTTAACACGTCAATTTCCCTACCATTTGCACTCATCTAGAGGTGTTCGGTATTAATATAGCACATATTAGCAAAACAGCCGTAAAATACAAAATTACATGCGTTATATATTAAAACCGACATTTCTGAGGGAAATTGAGTGTTTATTATTGCATCGCATAATCTTTGTATAGCGCAACACTTGTCTCGAGAATCTGTGCAGGAAATTCCATGAACAGAGCCAAAATTGTCAAAAGTGCTGATAAAAATACACCAACTCCAAGACTTGAGATCTGGCAATGAACTAGAGGGAATTATAAGATTCAACATATCAGAAATACATCATGAAGTCAGCAGCAAGAAGCATACAGAAAATTATGCACCAAGACCACTATTGGGCCGCGGATCCGCGGCCGGAGCATGGCATGCGCGGCGGATCCGCGGCCACATGTCAGTGACGTCAGCACATCTCTTCTCCAGTATTCTTCTCTCAATTCCCACACCTCTTCAAGCCACTGCAATTTCCAGAATTCTCCAGAATCTTCTGCCAGAACAGCAAGGCCCTTTGTTTAAGCTAATCATGTTCAAGCTTCTCAAACAAACTTCTCACTTAACTACCTAAAGCCTAGAAGCTTCTTCCTAACCTCCAAGCTTATGAAGGAAGCTAAGCCTAACTAACTACCTCTAGAAGCTTCTACCTAACAACCTAGCTTACAAGGGAAGCTAAACTAAACCTAGCTTCTAAAGGAAGCCAAAGCTAATGAAGGCTATAAAAGGAACCCTAAGGCCTCACTTCTTGGGTTGTTGATTTCCTACATCAATTCCAAATACAAATTGAGTGACATAACTTGTAAACCCTAATCCCCAATTCAAAATCCAAAGCCAAAAATCAAGAACACCGAGTACAAATCATGCATGAAGCCTTCGATCCTTTAGAAAGCGACGCCGGACTTCATCGGAGCAAGTGATCCAAGGAGATCCGCGACTCAAGGAGACGAGTGAAGCCGAAATCGACGATCAAGTTCTTTCCTCTTGTAGATCTTGAGAGAATTGTAACAAAATTGTTGATAAATAAAAGTGAAATTTCTATATCTTGCTTTCTTTACATTCTTACATCATGATTCGATCTCAATTCTTGATTGAGTATTTTGTTATGATGTTTTAGTAAAACTCCGCTCGTGGAGGAATCGAAACGATCAATAGATGATGATGTTACAAATCTTGAAACGATTCTTAATTCCTATAAGTTTTGTAAACTCGTGTAAATTGAAGAATCGTCAACCTAGTTTCGAGCGATGCTTTCTTGATTGTGTTCGCTCTTAATTAGTGATCCATGATCGATTCTTGAATTTACTAGAGGCTAGTTTTTGAATGAGATTCATCGAAAGGACAAAGGATGAGATGAAGAAACCCTAGTTTCTTCGAAAGATCCTTAAACCTCGATTAATCGACATCGATCTAGTATCAAATCATTAATGGATAAGAATACTTAATCAATAGATTTCATCACGTCTATAGATTCGATCGATTCCTACGAGCCTCACTTCGATTCTTGATTATTTGGATTGGATATCATCAATTCTTAATTCTTGATTTTTAAATGTTTTCTTGATTTTAGATTTGGATCTAGATAATTCTTCAACTTCAATTTTATAAATCTTGAATTGAATTGACCTTTCTCTTTTCTTTAATTTTCAATTCACCTAATTCGAATTAAGAACGGATTACACTTTCCCTGTGGACGATCCGCACTCGCTAACTCGCTAAGAACGGATAGTGCGCTAATTCGTTTGTTTTTGAAATTTGAGTTGAAAAATTTATTCCATCAAAAATTTTTAGATCTAAATTTGCGCAAACACAAAACGATTCATTGTGGTTTGTTTCGAGGAAATCTGGAATCTGTGGAGCGAAGGGAAAAATTATCAGTGCATTCCAGAGAGTTGAGTTGTTAGTTATATGTATACCCTAGAGGCCATTACTGTACATAGGATGTATATTGTAGTGGATGCTGGGATATATATAGGGAGGACTTTCTTGCTCGACATGATAGTATGCTATCTGGTTACTCTTTACCATAACGTGTATATTGATTGTCTCTCTGTTTCATGTTGGTAAAGCCCTTAGGATGTGTACTTGACTACATGGACTATGATGCGGATTATACTAGTGGGGACATGGTAGTCTATAAGTTCATCCTTCAAGGTCCCTAGTCGTGGGTGTATCGAGACGGGGCATCGATATACCAGAGTAGACTAGCGTATACCTTCTCGACCCATACAGATGGGCGATGGATGATCCCATATCCATTGGTGTTTGACATCGGAGATGATATGCGGGTGCTCAGTAGAGACTGGGTACACTGGACGGACTCGCCGAGAACTCCCAGATGGTATTATACCTCACGTCAGATGGCAGTTCTCTGGTGACACTGGTACAGGTTAGTCTGTAGACCCGAGATCGTCATAGAGTCTTGTGTGATTCCCACTGTGCTTTGATTTCCACCTTACCACGTCCAAGAGGGCGTGCAAAACGGTGGCTTTTGGGTACAGTCCCGAATCACATGGAGGCAATGAGCGATAGGAGGGGATTCGTCTCTCCCGGTATAGGGAGTTGATGTTGCGCTGTGTTCGATTGGCTATAACCGGAAATCCCTGGCCAGGGTTGCTGAGATTTACTGGTAAGTGTTACCAGTAGTTTCTCGAACTGTTATAGACCTCATATCCACACGACTTATCGAGCTATTGGGGTCTGACGTTTACCACCCCTAGGCGAGATATGCGACATATCAGACGACGAGACCGGACTGTACGGTAAGTGTTACTGGTTGGATTCACAGGAGTGTGAGCGGGCTTGCTCGTCGATCTTCTGATCGCTCAATACCCGGGTGGCCGTTACGTTTAGCAGACCGCTTGCGGCTTGTGGGTGTTTGATATAATCATCACCTGGTGCCGGCGTATTGACGAGTCTTTAGAGTCCTACACAGAGGTTTCCTGGCTCAAGCAAAACGAAATAGGAGCGCATATGAGATATGTGCGGGACCGAGAATAATACCAGTATATGATACTGTATTCGATTCTCGCGATATGTGACAGAGATCGGTTATATGCGATATAGCCGGGTTATCGGATCAAGTGTTGATTCGATAAGTTGTTACTATTGATATTAGTCGGTTATATGCGATATGACCGGATCGTTAAATCAAGTGTTGATTTAATGATTTAATGTATAATTATATATATGATATATTACTTTACATTAACTAGTATTGGTTCACTTTAAATGGATTTTCTCACTTGATGTGCACATTGTATATGTGATATACTTTTGTACACTGGTTTGTATCATGTTTGATGATACATGCTAACTTGGGTTTGTGTAAAGATTAAACCATGGTTATATGAGTGGTTAGTGTTTTGTTTATTTACTTATTCATTTATTTATTTCTTTTGTTCATTTTGGCAAAAGAAAATGATAAAGAGAAAATGGTGGCTTTCTTTGTTCTTTGCTTGAAGCTTCTTGAAGCTTCAAAGCATCTTTGACTAAATGACCATTTTGTCTTCATACTTAACCCTAACCATTCAAACTAACCCTAGTTCATTCTCTACACTTAACCAAGGTTAGGATATGATAAGTATTCATTTTATTATTCTTTTTGGATAATACTTATGATATTCTATCATCTTCTTCTTCTTCTTCTTCAAGAAGAAAAGCTTGCCTCCATCAATGGCAACTTGAGCAAATGAGTGAGAAATCCAATTCTAAAGTGAACCCACCTCCTATTTCTTCATCCTCTACCTCTTGCCAAGTAGTATAGGGTGTTTTCTTCACAAGTTTCATGACTTGGTGAAGTAGGAGCTTGATCTTGTGATGCCTCGACGTAGATCATCTTCGGCATCGTAGTCGATGACCTAGCCCGCCCTTTCTCCGATGAAGCCGACGCTAGAGCCCGGGATCCGATGATCGCAGCGAGGAGACATCATCACGGAGCTATGGAGGTGGAGAACCGGATCTACAAAGGTTGTATTTCCGTTCACTTCTTAGTTAACTAGTTAACTAGTTTCTAGGTTCGCCTAAAATTCTAGTTAACGATCTAGTCTAGGGTTTCTCGGCACCGTAAAATTTTAAGTTGGCATGGTTGATGCCTTATGAGACCTCCTTTGAGTGCCTAAGAACCCTACAGTAGTATCAGAGCCTAGCTAGAGCCTTAGGCGAAGTCTAGACGGAGTTTGAAATCCGATCGAATCGAAACCCCAATTTTTCCATGCTCTCTGGACATTTTTCAAAAACGGGGATTTTTGAGAATTAAAAATATGCAGAAAACTCAGTAGAAGATTCTAAGAATTACTGTATAAAACGGGACCCCTGATTCGATCATAGCGCGGCGGAACCGCGGCATTAGTATGGCTAATGCGGCGGTTCCGCGGCCAGAGAATCTCTTCACTGAAAACGTTTTGCACAGTAACTTTGTTCTTGCATTGCTGAGTTTCCTGGGAATTTTTAAATCTCACTCAAGAGTTGAGTTTTCTAGGTTGTATTGGGGACTCGGTGTTTCGATCGGATTGTCTAATTTTGTCTGTGTGCTTTTCCGGATAATTTTTGAATATGTTAAAAAGTTCGACCGGATATAAATACCAAATTTTTCCCCTGTCGGGAAATTTCCAAGTGTTGGATCTTTCCGTGGTTCAACAACGTTCTAAGTAGTGCAAGTAACGCAATGGACCCTCTAGAAGACAACAAAGCTTAACTCGATTATGTGACCGTCTTGAACTGCCCTTTGAACCTTCGGGTTTGGGGCAGTACGGTGTGCCACATGTGAGGCGTTGGCTTGACCCTTCTACGGCTGGACCGTTGGTACTGAGGCATGAACTGAATGTTTTTAGACTTATTTCATGTGTTGAGCTGTATCAGGAAAACTTGGGTGTTTGACTGTTCGATCGGAAAGTTTAACATTTTCTGTTTATCTGAAATGGGATACAATAATTGGAATTCACAAGTAGTTATGTGATAACTGAATGAATGTTATAAACACAGCACTTTAGTCTCACTTGATCGGTTGCCACGGAATTTTGATGCGATCAAAAGTCCGTCGCAATCACGTAGCGTACGCGGATACTCGCCGGATACACTTAATAGACAGCTACACCCCATAGCCCCGACCAAGTGACTGTAGGAGAACCCCGTCGCCGAAAGCATCCGTTCGGGTGCTCGCGGCAGCGGTGTTCCGCCTTGGTGCACTTCGTCGACGGTATCGGGGGTGCGGCCGCCTACTAAAGTTTGCGACGAGCATTCGATCAGTTTTTCGGGAATCTTGTTGAATTGCCCGACTTTATATTGAAAAGTGTTTTCAATTTTGAGACTAAAATGCGGGGTTTATAATTGTTAGGCATGCGATGTCTAAGGAATTCATTTGATTAGGCATGCGATGTCTAAAGAGATTGCGGATTCCAACTGTTGTAGTTTTATACTTTCTTTGCTGTGACCGTAAGTGTAATATGTGATATCGCCGGTTTCGTTGCTATATGTCAACGACAATTGGGATACGCATGTTTACTTACGTTGATGACATGTGATGTTATGTGTTGCTGGATATGCTATATTGGATCGTCGTGTTTGAATAGCCGGGGGTTTTTTATGTGAGATGCGTGTTTTTCCTTTTCATTCATGTAAAAACTTGTATGTAATATTCTTTTATTGGGGCACTTCCAGGTTGCGGAAGATGTCACCGTTGATGTATATTATTTACTTTTCCGCACGAGGATAGACCCAAGGAGGGGAGCACAAGTAACCGGGTTCTGGAGTTCAGTGGGAGACCAACTCGAGGAGTCGAGTCCGGGTCTCCTAACTCTAGAATTGGTAGGGTTGCTTGCCGCTCTCGTAGGGGTCTAGGGGTGTGGGTTTGGCTATTCATCGCGACCGTGGAATCCGTGTTTTATACTGGCTCGTATTGAAAACACAGACGTCCTAGTATATCCAATATTTCATATGTTTCTTCTGCTGCGATATCTGTGATGTGATCATTTGATGTTCTGTGATAAATACTGTATATAGTATATATGATATATTATATAGGCATTACTTATGTTTTACACCCGCGCTAGCCCTGCCCCGCTCTACCGTTAGTCACCTAACCTAACGGTGCATGAGGGGACATCGAGGCGAATGCGGATGGCATAAGTGTACGTCGTATTTATCTGTAATGTTTAGGTATTTTAAATGATGGGAATTCATTAATGTGATTAATGAAAGAAAAGAAACCTAAGATGTTGTGGAATCGAATTTCTAAAATAAAACAGGTAGCTACAGTTCTTGCTTTGTACAGCGGTATATATGATATATCCTGCACCTTATTCGATAAGGAAAGGACCGAGATCCCTTCACCGGGAGTGACTCCTTTAGCAATAACTGACAGATGCTACACACTCGGTTTGTCTTTTGATTGCTTTTAAGAGTTCTGCTTTGCACAGTGATATATATGATATATCCCGCACCTCATTCGACGAGGAAAGGACCGACGATCCCTTCACCGGGAGTGACTCCTTTAGCAAAACTAGAAAAGCCTAAAAAACACTCCATTTCAAAAACATTCGATTCTACAACGATATCAAGTTCATTATGCAATAGGTTTTCAGATAAACCTGTCGTAGCCCTCCGTCATTTCAGATAAGTTGTATATAGTATCCGTGCTGCATTTGTTGGCTTTCGTTAAGGTGCAGTGTGCGGTAGCTATATGCTGCTTATCTGCAGCATACGATGCGATTGGATTAGGGTAGTCGTGCGGCTTTGTTGGCTTTCGTCAAGGGTCGTGCGGTGGGTCTAATTCAATCAGGAAATGACGGGTTGAACTTGACTAGCGGGCTATGGTTTGTTGGCTTTCGTCAAGGTTATAGCACGTTAGGGGCAAAATATTATCGGGAATTTCAAGTGTTGAAATTTACAATGAGATTGCATACCTTCTATGAGATAGTTGGATCCCGATACCCGCTGCGAGTAAGAGTTACTCCTGGGAGAGTTTTACACATTACAATTAGCCGATCAAGTAGGTGTCTAGAAAGGTGTTAACGAGGTTACGCCTCTGGGAAAACGAGGTTTACATTAATTAGGTCCGTGCGAAAGCACGGGGCACCTCCCTCAAAGTACCGATACCGGCCTGGCTGAAAGATTGGCGAACTTGTAGTGTGTAATTAATCCCGGCTAGTCTTTCCTTTTAGGGTTTGAAGGAAGATTTGATAAAAACAGTGGGAGCCATCCTAATTAGATAAAATAATAACCAATCTATTCTTGCAAGAGCGCACGCTGAGTGTTTTCTTCTCTCTCTCTTCAGGTAGCGACCATATCACGCCTTAATCAAGATAATAATACGGAATTTTGACCGAACCCGCTTGTTTTATTGAGCTGGGGAACGTTGGTCCCGCTCCAACTTATAATAGTTATAAGACAGAGCAGGAAATAGGGGAATACCAAGATTCCCATGCCGCCCAAACGAAGAGAGTGCATGCTGATGCATCATCTTCGGGTGTGTTCATTATACAGAACTGTTTCTCAATATCCTTTACGTCCTGGGTATATGATACCAGATCAGGATCCCAGATATGTAATCTGTTACATGGGCTACAGATAGGTAAAGAACTGAGAACGGGTGATAAGTTTCATGAGGCAGAAAACGGGGCAAGAGTTGCAGCCAAGTCTGTCGGTCACTGTCACCCTGTATTACCAATACATTGATTCTGAACGAATGTTATTAGATACCGAACCTGATATACAAAATCATATCAGTCTCTTTATTAGTAAAGAAAGGATATAATTTTGTATTGTTGGATAATGTTTTGAACATTTTCTATATCAAAAGTTGATCGGTTCAGGCACGTTATCTAAAAGCATTGATGTTCTAAATCAAACTACAGTTCTTAGTATATAGAACACACACAAGAGGAAGAGTTCAGAAATGGACGGATCCTTCTTGAGGTATTGTAGACTAGGTCATATCAATGCGACCCGACTAGCTGGAGTTACATATAGATGCATATTTAAATTAGTTTGAATTTACATCTTGTGAAACTCGCCAGTCATGTCACAAAGATAAGATGGCCATAGCTCTGTTTATTGGAAACAGAGAAAGAGTTAGTGAACTCTTGGGATGATACATGTTGATGTATGTAGGTCCCCTGTCTACACATGCCAAGACAGGTTCTTTGTACTTCATTACATTCTCTGATAATCTCTCGATATTTAGATCTATGTTCTTGTTGAAACACAAGTCCGAACCTTTTGAGATATTCATAGAATATAAGTTAGAAGTAGCGAACCAAAATACGGGTAAAAGTATTATGTCCTTTGATGTGATCAAGGAGGAGAATACTTGAGCACGGAACTCCTGGACTATTTTAAGAAGAATGAGATTCTCTCTCAGTATTACTCCTTTGCATACACCACAGCACAACGGTGTATCAGGGCGGAGCAATAACACCCTATATGATATGGTGTGCTCTATGATGAGTATTACTGAGTTACCTATTTCTTTTAGGGAGTTACGCACTTATGAAGTTGCATACCTATTGAATAGGGTTCCGATCAAATCAGTTGCCTACCACTTCATATGTGATATGGAAAGGGAAGAGCCCATATCTTAAGTTAGTTAAGATTTGGGGTTGTCCGGCCTATGTCTGAAAAGCAAAATCCTAACAAGCTCGAGGCAAGATCTGTTATGTACAACTGGAAATGTTCCAGCTATACAAACTGCAGCTGATGATTTGATAGAACCAAAGGATTCAGTAGATTCCAACGAACCTCAGCCTCTCCGCAGATCTAGTAGGGTTCCTCACCCACCTGAGAGATACTTCGGTTTCTCTATGACAGTGGGAACGAGGATTGCATCATGAGATGATGACCCAACTAGTTTCGAGCTGGCCATCAGGAGTGGGACTCTGTAAGAATGGCTGGATGCTTAGCGATCTGAGATGGAATCCATATACACCAACAAAGTATGGACTTTGGTTGCGATATCTGAAGGGTTAAATCCCCGTCAGGAGCAAGTATATCTTGAGAAGATTACTTGGTGTAGATGGAAAAGTTGAGACTTTCAAAGCTAGACTTGTTAAAGGTTTTCGTCATCGACCAAGCGTGGATAATGATGAAACCTTTTCCAAGGACGATGCTTAAATCCATCCAGATACTACTTGTCACTGCTACATACCATGACTGCGATATCTGGTGGTTGGGTGCCATGACTATTTTTCTAAATAATGATTTAGAAAAGAACGTCTATAAGTACACAGCCAGAGGGCCTCGTAGACAGTGGGAGCAGCGGAAACGTGTGCAAGATGTTTTATGTGATAAAGCAGGCATCGCGGAGATGGAACGTCTGTTTTGATGTGTTAGTCAAAGAGTTTGACACCATCAAAATGGTAGATGAACCTTGTATATACAAAAAGGTAGTAGGGAGTATGGTAGTGATCCTCGTAGAGTACGTGGATGACATACTCTTGATAAGAAAGCAGTTTCCTATGCTACGCTCGGTCAATCTCCACTTATCACACTAATTCTCCATATAGGATCAAAGTGATACCTCCTAAATCCTGGGTTTTGGATCTATGAGATAGATCTAATTGGATATTAGGATACTCACTAGCTGTAGTGAGATGGTATCAATCGATCCTGGGGAGAATCACTAGAAAGGTTCCAGGGTGATAAAGACGACTGAATGTCAGTCACAGGCATTGTCTTACCCTCAGTAAAGGGACGGTATGTTGGAAGAGTTCCTAGCTAGATACCATGGCATACTAGACGATAAAGGCTGGATACATCGCTACTTAAGATGCTACCAAAGAGGCAGTTTGGGTGTATGTTTCTTCATGAGATGAACTTGGTTCCTACCATTGTGTGACAATGGACGTGTGGCTTTGGCCTAGGAACCCCGTTCCTATCAGTGACCCAGACGTATTCTGAGGCAGCATCACCTGATCATGGAGATAGTTGATCTCCAGGGTGATCGAGGTTAGGAGAGCAGACTCAGAGGATAACACGGCGGATCCACTCACGAAGGGCCTATTCCCAGAGAGAGACTTTTATGGGATGGTTGAGTATGAGATACTACAACCACTGCTACAGATGGCCCTATTGCAAGTGGGAGATTGTTAGTTATATGTATGCCCTAGAGGCCATTACTGTACATTGGATGTATATTGTAGTGGATGCTGGGACATATATAGGGAGGACTTTCTTGCTCGACATGATAGTATGCTATCTGGTTACTCTTTACCTTAACGTGTATACTGATTGTCTCTCTGTTTCATGTTGGTAAAGCCCTTAGGATGTGTACTTGACTACCTGGACTATGATGCAGATCATACTAGTGGGGACATGGTAGTCTATAAGTACATCCTTCAAGGTCCCTAGTCGTGGGTGTATCGAGACGGGGCATCGATATACCAGAGTAGACTAGCGTATGCCTTCTCGACCCATACAGATGGGCGATGGATGATCCCATATCCATTGGTGTTTGACATGGGAGATGATATGCGGGTGCTCAGTAGAGACTGGGTACACTGGACGGACTCGCCGAGAACTCCCAGATGGTATTATACCTCACGTCAGATGGCAATTCTCTGGTGACACTGGTACAGGTTAGTCTGTAGACCCGAGATCGTCATAGAGTCTTGTGTGATTCCCACTGTGCTTTGATTTCCACCTTACCACGTCCAAGAGGGCGTGCAAAATGGTGGCTTTTGGGTACAGTCCCGAATCACATGGAGGCAATGAGCGATAGGAGGGGATTCGTCTCTCCCGGTATAGGGAGTTGATGTTGCGCTGTGTTCGATTGGCTATAACCGGAAATCCCTGGCCAGGGTTGCTGAGATTTACTGGTAAGTGTTACCAGTAGTTTCTCGAACTGTTATAGACCTCATATCAACACGACTTATCGAGCTATTGGGGTCTGACGTTTACCACCCCTAGGCGAGATATGCGACATATCAGACGACGAGACCGGACTGTACGGTAAGTGTTACTGGTTGGATTCACAGGAGTGTGAGCGGGCTTGCTCGTCGATCTTCTGATCGCTCAATACCCAGGTGGCCGTTACGTTTAGCAGACCGCTTGCGGCTTGTGGGTGTTTGATATGATCTTCACCTGCTGCCGGCGTATTGACGAGTCTTTAGAGTCCTACACTGAGGTTTCCTGGCTCAAGCAAAACGAAATAGGAGCGCATATGAGATATGTGCGGGACCGAGAATAATACTAGTATATGATACTGTATTCGATTCTCGCGATATGTGACAGAGATCGGTTATATGCGATATAGCCGGGTTATCGGATCAAGTGTTGATTCGATAAGTTGTTACTATTGATATTAGTCGGTTATATGCGATATGACCGGATCGTTAAATCAAGTGTTGATTTAATGATTTAATGTATAATTATATATATGATATATTACTTTACATTAACTAGTATTGGTTCACTTTAAATGGATTTTCTCACTTGATGTGCATATTGTATATGTGATATACTTTTGTACACTAGTTTGTATCATGTTTGATTATACATGCTAACTTGGGTTTGTGTAAAGATTAAACCATGGTTATATGAGTGGTTAGGGTTTTGTTTATTTACTTATTCATTTATTTATTTCTTTTGTTTATTTTGGCAAAAGAAAATGGTAAAGAGAAAATGGTGGCTTTCTTTGTTCTTTGCTTGAAGCTTTTTGAAGCTTCAAAGCATCTTTGAATAAGTGACCATTTTGTCTTCATACTTAACCCTAACCATTCAAACTAACCCTAGTTAATTCTCTAAACTTAACCAAGGTTAGGATATGATAAGTATTCATTTTATTATTCTTTTTGGATAATACTTATGATATTCTATCATCTTCTTCTTCTTCTTCTTCAAGAAGAAAAGCTTGCCTCCATCAATGGCAACTTGAGTAAATGAGTGAGAAATCCAATTCTAAAGTGAACCCACCTCCTATTTCTTCATCCTCTACCTCTTGCCAAGTAGTATAGGGTGTTTTCTTCACAAGTTTCATGACTTGGAGAAGTGGGAGCTTGATCTTGTGATGCCTCGACGTAGATCATCTTCGGCATCGTAGTCGATGACCTAGCCCGCCCTTTCTCCGATGAAGCCGACGCTAGAGCCCAGGATCCGATGATCGCAGTGAGGAGACATCATCGAGGAGCTATGGCGGTGGAGCACCGGATCTACAAAGGTTGTATTTCCGTTCACTTCTTAGTTAAGTAGTTAACTAGTTTCTAGTTTCGCCTAAAATTCTAGTTAACGATCTAGTCTAGGGTTTCTCGGCACCGTAAAATTTTATGTTGGCATGGTTGATGCCTTGTGAGACCTCCTTTGAGTGCCTAGGAACCCTACATGAGTAAGTAATTAGGAGCAGTCTGTGAAAATTTTGTGCAGCAAACTCACTACAATACCGCGTTTCCACGGCATAAGACGCCTACCGCGGCGGTTCCGCGGCAGGAAAGAGGCATCACTGTTCAAAAATTCTCAGGTGAATCCTTGACTTTCTTATTTCCTTCTCTGAATGCTCCAATAACAATTTTCTGCAGGTTTTCTTTGCAAAAATTCGCAGCGCCGCAAAAAGCAATAAAAATTGTGCGTGTTTTGATTTTTGGTTGTTTGCATATTAATACGGAATTTAAGGGGCACAGCCAAATTCAAATTAGGTGGGGAGTTCATTACCCTTCCTAAGCCCCGAAAATCACAAACTTGCATCCTCATTACCCTCATTAACTAAAAGAAATCTAGACATGACTCGGAGGACCGTCGCGCTCACTTAGGACAGAAGGAGGTCGTGGGTAATCTATTGCTTATCCACGTTTCTTTTGTGGTGTCTAAGGCAAGTGTGTCTAAGGCAAGTGGTTACTTAATTAGGCCCATTACTTACGTAGTGGAGAACCTCCCACTTAGCTGGTACTTACCTGGCCACAGGAGAGACAAAGAGGCAGTGGAGGATTGATCCTGCGACTTGTCTTTTGGCAGTTAGGAGCGGTCTAGAGCCTTGACCTAGGTGACCACTAGACTTAGGGTTGCTTGTTGCATTTGTTGTGATTTGCATCATTTTTTCAAAAAAATCCGTATATTTTTCAAAACAAACACCGATCACATCATTTCCCCTAATTATTTTCACGCTGCCACTTGTACTAAACCCTTTAGTGCAAGATAGGCTGGACAGGGATTCTAGTGCCAGTTTAGTCCGCGTTCCCCCGATCAACTCCGAAGTCAGTATTTCTACATTTACTTCTTCTTTACCCACCACCACACCCACATCGATGGATGCTTCTCCATCGAACTTCTTTACCACTAATCTGCCGCCGTCCGCATGTGGGCAGAATCCACCCCGCATCTCTCTCCAAGAGAGGTGCTATCCTATGTAAGGTCCTCTTTCGACCTGTCTATCCATTCCACCAGCCAACGAGGATAATTTTGAAATAAAACCCCAATACATCAACCTTCTACCCAAATACCACGGTCTCAAGTCTGAAGACGCATATGTTTTTATCACCAAATTTGAAAATGTATGTGCAATGATAGGTACTTCACAGCTTTCTGTGGATGCTATGCGTCTTCGTCTTCTCCCATTCACCTTGTATGATATAGCTGAGAAGTGGCTGTATAACACTACCGCACATTCCATTTCAAACTAGGGAGAATTCGTCAAAGCATTCCTAAAGAAATTTTAGCCCTATAATAAAACAGCTCGAGTCCATAGCGAAATCAATCAATTCACCCAGCTCCCAAATGAAACATTCTCAAAATGTCTTGAACGATTTAAGGATCTGTTGGTTCAATGTCCACATCACGGAATCCTTAGATGGGATTTGTGCCGAATCATATATGAGGGCATTAACCCTACCACTAAACAGGGCCTTGAAGCCATGTGTCAAGGCAATTTTATGACCAAAAGACGATGGGGAAGCTTGGAAATACTTAAAAGATTTCGCTGAAAAATCTTTACAGTGGGTGGGTGGGAGTCAATCATCTAGGGGTGGCAATAACCAATCGGAAGTTTCCATAGGAGTTAGAGCTGACATTTCAGCTATACACAAGAAACTCGAGACTATGGAAAACAAATTTTTAGCCGCCGCCCTAAATCAAATGTCACTCTCCAAAACTATATCTGGATGTTGTTCTGATCCTTCTCATTTGACGGAAGAATGTCTACTAAATTCTCCGTTTCAAGGTCATGAGCATATCAATTCTGCTTTCCAACAACGACCTAGGAATGATCCATTTTCTTCCACATATAATCAGGGTTGGAGGAATCACCCTAACTTTGCTTGGAACCAATCACAAACTCAAAACACGGTTCCAAATCAAAACAATTTCCAAAGGGCTCCTCCACCACAACAACAACCACTTCAATTGAGTCAGCACCCATTCTAAGCACAAAACTTTCAAAATCCGGTCAACACACCTGCACCGTCTAATCCTTTGCAGTTGACCGGTACTGATGAATCCTCTTCATTCATGAACTTTCTTTGGACAATAAAGTCATCCGTCGATAAAATCGAGAAAAACTCTGCGTCCTAAAGCGAGACTATAAAATCGATTGAAGATGAAATTGCACGATTAAAAGCTGAAATGAGTGCAAGAGAGAAAGGGAAACTTCCAGCTCAACCTTTGCCCAATCCTGGCTATTCACATCATGTGAATGCAATCACCAAGTTGAGATCTGGAAGAGTGCTTGACAATCACATAGGGGAAGAGATTGATGACACTGAAAAATCTATCAATGATACCCCGGCTGAGACCTTTCCTTCCACTTCTACTTCTAATTCTGACCCCAGTTCTTCTACCCCACCACCTTCTTCCGAGCCTATTCTTCGTTTTCCTCAAGGCTCGACTCCTCAGCCCACCTCTTCTAGTCCACTGAAAACGATCCCCACTCCTATTCTTAGATCGTTCCCACCCACACGATCTTCTCCAATGTTGGACCCTGACCTTATTGCTCAAGCTCCTTATCCAAATCGGTTAAGGGGAAACACACTGAGTCCACAAATGGAGAAGATCACTAAAATGTTTAAACAGGTTAACATCAACATCCCTCTTCTAGATGCTATCCAACAAGTCCCCGCTTATGCGAAAGTTCTTAAAGACTTGTGCACTAGAAAGAGGAAGACTCAAGTGCCCAAGAAGATATTCATAGCAAAGACAGTAGACACCGCTTTCCCCCAACAATTACCGAGGAAACGTAAGGATCCTGGCTATCCTACTATTTCCATTTCTATCGGGGGAAAACACATCAACCGTGCTCTCTTCGACATTGGCGCAAGTGTTAACCTGCTTCCTTTCTCGGTATACGAGCAGTTAGGGATCAGAGAGTTGAAACCAGCTCCTTGCACTCTCCAGATGGCTGACCGATCAATCACCAAACCTAGGGGTGAACTGGAGGATGTGTTAATAAAAATCGGGGAATTTGTATTCCCTATGGACTTTATTGTAATTGATGCACAGCCTGTAGCGAACTCACGGAATCAAATTCCGGTGATTTTAGGTTGCCCCTTTTTGGCCACTTCCAATGCTATAATCAACTGTCGTAATGGATCTATGACCCTATCCTTCGGGAATAGGTCAATTGAGCTTGAGCTGAACATTTACAAGTTGGGAAGTGTACCCTCCGAACCTACTGCTCAGGTCTGTTCTGTTGACTTAATGGATGTCGACAGCAACGAATTTGATGATCCTCATGATACCGATCTAGACTCTTTTCATATGTTATTGTTTGACCCAACTATGTATCATACACATACAAACTCTTCCACCGAGTTGTCCGGGTCAACAACTAACACTGATTATGAACTACTTTTAAAGTCTGAAGATCACCCCGCGCCTTGTGATGACATTATTCTTCGGGGTATTGATGAAACTTTTGAGGAAATCTTCGCTGATGAACTCGCATTTTTGAATGACACGGGTGTTGAGATAAATCATCTCCCAATCAATGAAATTGAACCTCCACCCCTTCTTTTGAACTGTAAAAAGAATGTGAGTAATCCATCACATTCACTGCATCGTCTCTCCAAAATGAGACGCACACACATTCTATTCCACCACTTACCCTTTCCCCACTTTTTCTTCCACCAACCAGAGCACTACATTGATAAAATTTTCGAATGGTTGGTGTTGACCTTCGGTCTTTGCAAAGCTTGGCATCGACCAATGATTCTTGACTCCCTCATGTGATTTTCAAAGCTTAACATTGTTTAACTCAAGTTTAGGGAGGTATAATCTGGCTCTTGAAAAGAATTTTTTTTTTAAAATGATGAGCCAAAAATAAGTTTGGGGGAAGATCTTCACTTAAATATTTTGCCCCCATTTAATAAATTTCCTCCCAGGCTTACAGTTTTTTTTGAGATCTAGCGAATGGTAACAGTGAGGACACTGTTGAAAACAAGTTTGGGGGAGGTTTGTGCTTATTTTCGCATCACTTCGCATACTTCGTATAAGCACAAAACATATCATTTAAAACATTTTAAAACCTATAAAAATTTAAAAAAATTAAAAATATTTTGTGTACATAAATAAGATAATAAAAGATCAGATAGTGAAAAATTACATCCAAAAGATTAGAAAAATTTAAGAAAACCAAGAAAATTAGAAGTTTTCTTATACGAACTAGTAATAAGTAGTTTTGAGCTGTTGTACCAAGGGTTAGTAAGATAAAGGAAGTCACTAATCTGAGGATAAAAATAAGTCTGAAAAATAGTTCATATTCTGGAAGCCAAACATTTTAAACGTTGATACCCTACTATACGCACTTACACACGTCTTGAAGCTCGGGATAGTAGAGGATACCTTGAAATGCTCTTGTCTAAAAGTCAAAGTATGAAGGAAATAAAAAAATGAATAAAATATAAAGTGGTGAGAAAAATGAACACTGGTTTTTGTTATTGCCAAGGCAGCAATAAAAAAAATATAGCGAGGGTGCTTCTTCACCTAGTGCCTTAGACCAACTGGTCTGGGAGTCACTGCTAAGCCTTAGGTGGTGCAAGACGAGAAAAAACACCTAATAAGCAAGCACATGAGTAATCGGTTGGTTAGTACGTCAAGAAGTATTAACGGTCGCATGAAAGTGTGTGAGCAAATATTCATAAAATTAAAAAGTACTGAGGCAGATGGACAAGAGTATGATAGCTTGAATTGAATTCTCCGGGTGTAGGGATGTTCTTTACAAACACGTAGGGTTATATGATCGATGCTTGGAAGAAATATAGGAATGAAGAATAAAGACGATGTTTTATTGAGGGATGATGTGATTTCTGACATCTTTTCATGACTATTAAGATAGGGCTCATGACAACCGAAAAGCTAGTATAGTTGGAAACTCTAATTTTTAAAGTCTTTCTTTTATAATTCTTGTCTTTATATGTAATATTCACGGTCTTCCTTTTATTATTGGATTTTATGGGTGCAATCCACTGAAAACCCTCAGGAGACAACACTCCTCCTACTAGGGACACATAGAGGTTTAAAGGCTTGTTGCACGTGCTCAGTGCAATCGTGTTGCCTACGAAAGTGTGCTAGTTTGTTTTTCTCTTTCTTTATTTTCTCCTTCTCTTTTTAATAAAACAGTTCGCTCGAGACGACCGAAAATAAGTTTGGGGGAATTTGATCGGTCGAAAATATTTCATTTTTAACACGTCAATTTCCCTACCATTTGCACTCATCTAGAGGTGTTCGGTATTAATATAGCACATATTAGCAAAAAGCCGTAAAATACCAAATTACATGTGTTATATATTAAAACTGACATTTCTAAGGGAAATTGAGTGTTTATTATTGCATTGCAAAATCTTTGTATAGCGCAACACTTGTCTCGAGAATCTGTGCAAGAAATTCCAGGAACAGAGCCAAAATTGTCAAAAGTGCTCATAAAAATACGCCAAGTCCAAGACTTGAGATCTGGCAATGAAATAGAGGGAATTATAAGATTCAACATATCAGAAATACATCATGAAGTCAGCAGCAAGAAGCATATAGAAAATTATGCACCAAGACCACTATTGGGTCACGGATCCGCGGCCGGAGCATGGCATGCGCGGCGGATCTGCGGCCACGTGTCAGTGACGTCAGCACATCTCTTCTCCGGTATTCTTCTCTCAATTCCCACACCTCTTCAAGCCACTACAATTTCCAGAATTCTCCAGAATCTTCTGCCAGAACAGCAAGGCCCTTTGTTTAAGCTAATCATGTTCAAGCTTCTCAAAAAAGCTTCTCACTTAACTACCTAAAGCCTAGAAGCTTCTCCCTAACCTCCAAGCTTATGAAGGAAGCTAAGCCTAACTAACTACCTCTAGAAGCTTCTACCTAACTACCTAGCTTACAAGGGAAGCTAAACAAAACCTAGCTTCTAAAGGAAGCCAAAGCTAATGGAGGCTATAAAAGGGAACCCTAAGGCTTCACTTCTAGGGTTGTTGATTTCCTACATCAATTCCCAAGACAAGTTGAGTGACACAACTTGTAAAACCTAATCCCCAATTCAAAATCCAAAGCCAAAAATCAAGAACACCGAGTACAAATCAAGCATGAAGCCTTCGATCCTTTAGAAAGCGACGCAGGACTTCATCGGAGCATGTGATCCAAGGAGATCCGTGACTCAAGGAGACGAGCGAAGCCGAAATCGACGATCAAGTTCTTTCCTCTTGTAGTTCTTGAGAGAATTTTAACAAAATTGTAGATAAATAAAGGTGAAATTTCTATATCTTGCTTTCTTTACATTCTTGCATCATGATTCGATCTCAATTCTTGATTGAGTATTTTGTTATGATGTTTGAGTAAAACTCCGCTCATGGAGGAATCGAGACGATCAATAGATGATAATGTTACAAATCTTGAAACGATTCTTAATTCCTATAAGTTTTGTAAACTCGTGTAAATTGAAGAATCGGCAACCTAGTTTCGAGCGATGCTTTCTTGATTGTGTTCGCTCTTAATTAGTGATCCACGATCGATTCTTGAATTTACTAGAGGCTAGTTTTTGAATGAGATTCATCGAAAGGAAAAACGATGAGATGAAGAAACCCTAGTTTCCTCGAAAGATCCTTAAACCTCGATTAATCGACATCGATCTGTTGGAGATAGTGCCCTCAGAGTCATATATTGGATCACAGGCACGTGATTGCAATGATTGAGGGAGTACCTATCCTGGTAGGACAGTCTTACTCAAGATGATAGTATGCTATCTGGTTTATCTTTATCATCGTGTACTGCTTTAGGTGACCAGACAGGTCGCTATTACACGTTGATAGAGCTCCTAGGATTCTTGCTTGACTGCCAGCAGTATGAGGGCGATCATATACGTGGGAGCTGGTAGTCTATAAGCACATCCTTAAAAGGTCCCTAGTCGTGGGAGTTTCGAGACAGGGCATCGATACTCCAGAGTATACTAGTGTATACAGTCGAGACCCCGACGAAGGGCGGTGGCCGGTCTCACAAGCCACTGGTGTCAGATGGTTCACCTAAGATGTATACAGGTGCTCATTGGGTTATGAGTATACCGGACAGGACTCGCCGGGAACATGCTAGTTGGTCATATACTTGACGTCAGATAGCAGTTCCCTGGTGACATGTGTACAGGTTAGTTCATCGACCTGGGGATCGTCATTTGTCTCGTGTGAGTTCCCACTGTACTTTGATTACTACCCTACCACGCTCAATGGAGACGTGCAAACATGTTTTAGTTGGGTACAGTCCCGAGCCACATGGAGGCAGTGAGCGGATCTTCAGGGGTTCGTCTCTCCCGGTATCGGAGGTGTGGTCGCACTGTGTCTAGGAGAGCTATTACACGAAGTCCTTGGCTAAGGCAAGAGAGTTACTGGTAGGTATTCCAGTAGTATCTCAGGGTGTTCTGGGCTACACTCCGACACGACTTGTACCGCTTTTGGGGGTCTGACTTTTACCAACCCCCTAGGCCCGCCATGCGATGCTCATAGACGAACGGACCGGCCTGTACGGATATTGTCACTGACAGGCTCAGTAGGGTGTCAGGATGAGTTCGCTCATCGATGTCCCTTTTGGTCAATAGCTGGTAGCCCGTCACGTATGGCTAATACCTCTGACGTGCTAGTGGTTAAATCCACAGCCATAGTATTGACGAGTCTTTAGAGTCCCCCACATTCAGTTACTCAAGTTTCGGGCGAAACGCTGTAGAGGCCGTATGGAGATATGGCAGGGTTCGATCAGATACGTGCGGTATTGCACGGATCAGGATCGGACGGTTAGTACTAAAGGCCGTATGGATATAGGGCAGGGTTCGATCAGATACGTGCGGTATTGCACGGATCAGGATCGGACGGTTAATACTAGCGGGTTTTGGTTTAAGCCGGATCCTAGTATAGTACAGTGTAGATTTTGTCTCATTGCATTTGTATTTCGGTCGGAATACAAATGCGGGTATGTATATACAGTAGCGGGGTTTTCCTGTAATTTATTACGGGATTGTTCCCCTCTGAACGGCGGCCTAGACGTTAGGACGTCTTGTGCCTGGGGTTCGGGGCAGATGCTATTTGGTTTTATCCGTCTATCTCTCTGAAGATGCCAAGTTAATTTATGGCACATCGTATCGGAGGTTTAGACGGATGCGGCCGATGTAGCAGACTTCGTCAGATTCCCCCTCAGGGTGAGGGGTTTTTGATTGTGGGGACGCTCTTCCCTGCAGGCGCAAGCCCCTGCAGTTAATTACGCTACCGCATCGCGGTAACAACTTTCTCCTACTCCAGAATTTCACTTCGTGTCGTGTGTGTTTGTTTTGTTTATGGTTGCCCGTGGATTGTATACGGAGACTGAGTGATGTCGTCACCCATAGGACGTGGATTAGTCCAAATCCGTATTTAGTTAGACTTGGGTTTGGTATTTTTAGTTTAAGGATGCATTAGCCGCGTTGCGGCTAAGATCAACTTAAACGTTCGTCAAGGATACGTTAGTCCTGTTTTGGACTAAGATCGACTTGACGTAGTGATTGATTTAATTATCTGGCCGTCGGGACTCGTCACCTCTCTGACGTCGTTGAGGGATTACAACGACAGGCGTCAGAGGAGTTCAGAGATGTACCCTTGAACCAAAGTTGATTCGGAGTTTTATTGTTTATTTAAAGATCTAAGGACACATTAACCGTATTTAGGGCTAAGATCAACTTAGACGGGACCGTTTAGATCCGGCAAAAGAGCGTTCGGGCTCTATTGCGCCAGTTTAAGGACGTGGTGGTCCATCGCCAGTTTTAAGGACGTGGTGGTCCATTATTAGTTTAGGGACGTTTCGGTCCGTCGCCAGTTTAAGGACGTAGTGGTCCATCGCCAGTTTAGGGACGTGGTGGTCCATCGCCAGTTTAGGGACGTGGTGGTCCATCGCCAGTTTAGGGACGTGGTGGTCCATTATTAGTTTAGGGACGTCTCGGTCCGATATTAGTTTAGGGACGTCTCGGTCCGTTATTAGTTTAGGGACGTGGTGGTCCATCGCCAGTTTTAAGGACGTGGTGGTCCATCGCCAGTTTTAAGGACGTGGTGGTCCATTATTAGTTTAGGGACGTTTCGGTCCGTCGCCAGTTTAAGGACGTAGTGGTCCATCGCCAGTTTAGGGACGTGGTGGTCCATCGCCAGTTTAAGGACGTGGTGGTCCATCGCCAGTTTAGGGACGTGGTGGTCCATTATTAGTTTAGGGACGTCTCGGTCCGATATTAGTTTAGGGACGTTTCGGTCCGATATTAGTTTAGGGACGTTTCGGTCCGATATTAGTTTAAGGACGTTTCGGTCCACGAGTTTACGGACCCCGCAGTCCATATCGATGTGTGGTCGTTGGGACCCGTCACCTCTTTGACGTCGTTGAGGAATTACAACGACAGATGTCAAAGGAGTTCGGAGATGTACCCTCGAACCGGATGTAAATTGATTTAGAAGAGCAATTTTGCTCAGTCAATTTAATTTAAGGACTTATGGCCAAAATTGGGCTAAGTCCAGTTGAAATGTTCAACATTTTATTTGCTTTTGCATTGCATTTCTTTTTATTTTTATTTGGGCTTTGCCCGGAAAGGATGCAAAGCATCAATTTGTTTTGGGCTCTGCCCCTTTTTATTGTATTGCAATTTAATTTGGCCTATTAGGCCCCTCTGATTTGGGCCTGGCCCTTCAGTAAAATGCATTGCATTTGTCAGGCGCTTTGCGCCAATCACTGAGCGCAAGCGCTTGTGGTGAGGACACGTGTCATGCTCTGGTGAGCGCAAGCGCAACAGCGTAGTGCGCTGCGCTAGTGCGCTGTGCTGTTGTGTTGCTGACACGTGGCGCGCTCTGGTGAGTTGCGCCCGTTCCAGAGAGCGAAGCTCTATTTCAAGGCGCGTAGCGCAAGTTGTTCTGCAGCTGACACATGGCGCGCTCTGGTGAGTTGCGCCAGTTCCAGAGAGCAAAGCTCTATTTCAAGGCGCGTAGCGCAAGTTGTTCTGCAGCTGACACGTGGCGCGCTCTGGTGAGTTGCACCAGTTCCAGAGAGCAAAGCTCTATTTCAAGGCGCGTAGCGCAAGTTGTTCTGCAGCTGACACGTGGCGCGCTCTGGTGAGGTGCGCCAGTTCCAGACAGCGAAGCTCTATTTCAAGGCGCGTAGCGCAAGTTGTTCTGCAGCTGACACGTGGCGCGCTCTGGTGAGTTGCGCCAGTTCCAGAGAGCAAAGCTCTATTTCAAGGCGCGTATCGCAAGTTGTTCTGCAGTTAACACGTGGCGTTCTCTCAGGAGCGCAACAGCGCAGTTTGGAAGTGCAAAGCACTAAGAATCTTTTTAGATTCCAGAACAGAAGTGCAAAGCACTATTTTTTTTCTTTGATCTAATTAGGATCAAAGAAAAATGAGTCTTTCTCTTTATTTCAAGAACCAGAGGTTCATAAAAGTGCAAAGCACTATTTTTTATTTTTTTTTATTTTTTTTTGTTTTAAAGAACCAGTGGTTAATACGAGTGCAAAGCACTATTTATTATGTGAAGATCATTGATCAATGATTTATCAAAAGAAATTTCTCTCATGAAGGTTTTTACCTTCTTCTTGAAATTTTTCTCAGAGTTCTCTCTGTTTGAAGCTCTTGACCTTTTTTTTTTTAAGAAAATGTTGATGCCTTCTCTTCTCTTCTTGGCTCCTATTTATAGGAGAAGGAAAAGAATCAATTTGTTTAGCAAATCTCTCCTTGAAAGATTTGATTTGATCGTTGAGAGATTTGATTTATATTTATCATTAATCTGGGCCTTTAGATCATTCAGTGAATTTTATTCTCCGTGGATTTTAAATCCAAAAGATATTCTATTTGTTATTCTGGTGAGATTTTCAGGGAAATCTTTCCTTGTCCAAGATTTTTCCATAAATTGATGATTTTTAATCATCTTTGGATCTTTAATCCAACGGTTCCCATAATCCTTTTCCATTTGGAAAGATTTAGAAGCTTTTAGAATTTTAATTCTATTTCGAAAGATTTTTAGAGAAATTTAGAATTTTAATTCTACTAATCTGTAAGGTTTTCAAAGCCTGTCACGTGACCCTTGGTCACGTGTGAGCACGTAACCCCGAAATTGGTTCCTTTAACAGTCGCTTGTTCATATTGTTGTTTTAACCATCACGTGTCAACACGTGACCATTGGTCACGTGTGAGCACGTGATATTTCATTGAGATAACTTCTGATTTTTAATCAGGGAACAGATTTTAGAATTTAACTCTATTCATTATTTTAGAGGCCTTAAGAGCCCATCACGTGTCTGCACGTGGCCCATGGTCACGTGTGAGCACGTGATGCCCCGTTGGGGTCTTTTCTAAGTTTTTATTATATCTTCTAACTCCTCCAGCGGATTTTTAAAAGCCCATCACGTGTGAACACATAATGCCTCATAACTTTTGATCCCGGATGAATTATGAAGCCCATAATATATCAAATCGAAGGGTTTTTCGAGACGCTTTCAATACAATTAGAATTTATCCATTTCTCCTTCGGGAGTTTGTCAAAAAACAGCCCGGAAGATACTGGTTCGTATTTCCTTAAGCGTATCGCTGCCATTTGATACCTTGGACTCTTTTGCGCAGAAATTTTTGGCGGGAACAGGGATCAATTTTGGAGTTGCCAGTTTGTTTTCCGTTTCAGCCATATTTCTTTGTATCATTCAATGGCTGAAGATTGGTTGAGGAGGGCTTATTTGCATTTGTGAAAATAAGCATTGTGGAGGGTGGTCTTTGCATATTGTTGGATCATGATAGTCTTGCCTCCATTGACTTCTTCATTTCATCATGGCTTGACTTTTGGAGTTATCATGGTTGTTGATGATTAGGTTTTGGAGTGTTGGTTTTTGTTTGTGATCATATTGTTTTTAATCATCACTCTTTATTCATGCTTGCAAGAGAGCTTCCCCACTCTCTTTACTTTTTTTGTCTCTCTCATTTTTATCACTCACCACCATGAGAGGGTCCGGCCATCACCATGAGAGGGCTGTCCAAATTTAGTTTGTGGGAATAGTTGTTGTTTTCATGCTACAAAATTCCCAAGTTCATCACAAACTTTCACTACTTCATTTCCTCCACCAAAGGGCAACTCCATAACCCCATGAGACGCATAGTTCTTTACACTTCATTCTACAGCAAATCTTGGGCACGTCGACTCGCCAGCTTCGTGCCCGAGTTGCCTCGGTCCAGAGGCGGGAGCCCGTAAAAGAAGCCGGCGACGTGGTGCCCTTCCGGCAAGGAGGTGGAGACCGGAGATTCCGCGGGGAGATCGGGACGACGACGAGAAGACCGAAGGACACGGATCTCTCGGTATATCTCTCTGCCCTTCTTGTTAGCTAGGACTAGATTAATGGCACGATCCGGGTTTATAGTGCGTGGTGGTGCCGGTTTAAAAAGTTAAAGTAATTCACCGCTTCCGCATTCCGGCGTCAGATTGACTGCCGGGGCGCCGCCGTGCACTTACAGTGGTATCAGAGCCTCGCCATTAACCTAGTCTAGCTTTGTCTAATGTGTTTACATTTCGATCGAATGGATTTTCCGAAAACCCGATATCATGCACATCAGTTTTCTTTCGAATTGTTTTTGGCTCTAAAATTTTTTCAGTACATTGCAGAATTATGTGCAGGGACATATTAGCATTCTGTGAAAATTTGGCATCGTGAACCCACTACCCCACCGCGGAACCGCGGCCAAACGCATGCTTGGGCCACGGTTCCGCCGCTACATTTACTGTTCACTGCACCAACTTTTCACAGAGAGCTCCTGAGTTGAAAATGGGGTTTTTGGAATATTATTTTTGGGCCCATAATTTTTTTAAGTGCTACAGTAAAGTTTGGGGCCCACTTGGTAAAATTTGATCGATCGAAATTTTAAACACATTAGTTCACAGTATTTACATTATATCTGCGACCGTGAATGTCACTCGATCGGTAAATCCTGTCTAACTGCTATAGCCCGGTTAGACTGATTTGCGAACGTGACATTTACGTTGATGTTCTGTGTTATGCTGTGATGTTGCGGATTGGTCGTGGGGGATAGCCTGGATGCAATGGTAGTACAGAGTTTGTTTTATTATGTACATTTGATATTGCGGGGCGAGCGTCTGACATGTGGACTGCCGTCACTGCCTGTTTGTATTATTATTTTGGGGCACGACCAGGTTGCGGTCGTTGTACCCGTTGTATGTATATTTTACTTTCTGTACTAGGATTACCTCGCGGAGGGGTGCACGGATAGCCGGGTTCTAGAGGGCAACGAGCCCGCATCTCATGGCATTGAGACGGAGGGGGCTTCACTCTGGAATTGGCAGGCTATTCGCCGCACTCGTAGGGGGTATAGGTTGACCCATGAGGGGTGCCCAAGTTACCGGATTCCGTGAAGTGCTGGGTGGTCCATTCACGTTTCTGAAGGGGGCTGCCTCGCTTCAGGTTTTGGCGGGTAACTTGCCGCGTCCGTAGGGGTCTAGGATTTCATTGCACAGGCTATCCACATGACCAGGGGAACGTCGGGTTTCAGTAGTGGCTCTGTGAAACCCGGGGATCCCAGATATCTGTATTGTTCTGTGATGCTGTACATTTCTGTGATGTTGCATTTTATCACGTCTTGAGCGAAATATTATATATTGATATATATACTAGTAGATGTTGTATATGTTTTGCATCCGCGCTAGTCCAGTCCCCGCTCTGTCGTTAGTTAGCTAACCTAACGGGTAATGACAAGACCCAGTGGCGAATGCGGATGGCATATACGTACGTCATTATTTTCGTTCTTTGTGGTGTGATCAATTGATGGGACTGCGTTGATTCGGATCAATGCAAGTTAAAAACAAACCTATTCTGATGTAGTTGGAACATTTTTCAAAAAACTGTTATTGCAAGGACGTTCTCTTTTGTTTTGCATCGTGGTATTCAGTTGGAATATCCTGCTCCTCGGTCGACGAGGCAAGGGCCGAGATCCCTTCACCGGGAGTGACCCCTTGGACAAAAAGTTTGCGTCAGGGAAATAACTTCACTATAGCCGATTACTTTTGCTTTGCATTGTGGTATTCAGTTGAAATATCCTGCACCTCATTCTACGGGGAAAGAGCCGAGATCCCTTCACCGGGAGTGACGTCTTTAGCAATGGTTTTTGTCACTATATTTCTAAAAAGCTATCAGTTCCTTCAACGATATCAAGTTCTTTACGTTAAAGGTTTTCGCCAGAAACCATTCGTAGACCTCCGTCGTTTCATATGGGTGGTCAATAGTATTCAAGCTGTGTATGTTGGCCAAAGTCAAGGCACAGTGATTGGTAGCTATTGGGTATTCATATGCAGCATAGATAGATGCGTTAGTTTGGGGCAGTCGTACTACTATTTTGGCCAAAGTCAAGGGTATGTACGGGTGGGCTCAAATTAACCTGGAGAATGACGGGTAGAACTTGACATGTGACTTATGATATGTTGGCCAAAGTCAAGGTCATAAGAGCATGGGGCAGAAATCACATCGGGAGTTTCTAAAGAAACTGAAACTTGCCAGATATGCGCATACCTTCTGGAGTGTGATGATGTGAGCGGATTCCATCACCTTATCATGCGATGATAGTTGGATCCCGATTCCCACTGATGAGTTAGTTTACTCCTCGGGTGATCCCGACTAATTCTTCTTTCAGGTTTGGAGGAGAATTTGACGGTACAGTGGGAGGTTTCCAGATTAGATAAATTGGTAACCATTCTGATCTAGGTTAGAGTGCACGCCGAGTGTTTCTTTTCTCTCTCTCTTTGGCAGCGACCATTGACCCGACCCTAAGACTATGACTCAGTGACCAAGTTGACCGAACCTTCTTAAACACTGGCTTTTGGATTGTCAGAGTTACAAACCTCATTGCCACTCCTACTTTTACCCTTTTCTCCAGGACACCGCGTATTACTACGAACGTCCACTTCCATTGGACAAAACCATCGTATGGTTATATACGAACTCGAAGGAATTTATTCGAGGATGCTTTCCGGTTCTGGAGAAAACGAATAGGACTATTCAGTTGTCTTTTCCTTTTACCTTCTCTCAGGTTGCGAGTACTCCTTGGTTTAAGAGATAGTACACCTATTACGCAAATTGGATAGTCTTCTTCCAAACCTTTGGCTGGTGCCGAACGGTGGGGAATGAAGAAAACCAATTAGCATAACGATGGTGTACAGAAGGTTTTAAGTAAAGACATATCAAGGGATTAGTAAGAGGGCAAAGTAAATTGCGACTGCTATTCACGACCAAACCAAGTATCTTTTCGCCAATCCTAAATCACCTTTGTATTTCTCCATGACACTCCGTATCACTACGAAGATCCACAGTTTATTGGATACTCCATCGTATGGTTATATACGAACTCGAAAGGAACTTGTTCCAATTCGGGGATGGATTCTGGTTCAGTAGAAATAGGAATAAGGTTTATTCGGTTGTCTTTTATCTTCACCTTCTCTCGCATTGCGAGTACTCCTAGGATTAGGACAGTACACCCATTATGCTTATTGGATAGTCTTCTTCCAAACCATAGGCTGGTGCCGAACAATAGGGAAGGAAGAAAACCATTTGGCCTAAAGGGGTGTACAGAAGGTAACGACTAAAGACATATAAAGAGATTTGGAAAGATGGCAAAGAATTACACGGTTACAGTTGTGAATATGAATAATGGAAGATGCATTACTAGGAATACCGGAATACCCCATCGAAACACTTCAATGTTTCAGTTTCACTGTGTACTGTTAAAGGAAAACTGATTTCCCAATCAGATCTTGCTCCAGGGTATGTATTTACCAGGTATGATTCTCACATCTGTATGGTTTTACAGATGATGAGTGGGAGTAAGTTATTGGGAATTAGGTGATTGTCCTCATTATATCGGAATTCGTTGTAATTGGTGATATTTGAGGAAATCACCTGGGCTGTTTGCCGGTCGGCAAATATTTGGTTTTGAATATCCGCTGTCATGCACCAATTTCAAATTGATATATCTGTACGTCTATTTTTATAGAGTGAGATATACCTTTTTGAAATTATGTCGATGACATTTACCTATATCAGTGGATGGTTAGGTAAGGAGCATTAAACAGTGGTGTAATTCTTCTTAACCATAAGTACAGTTTTCAACCTACGACACACAGGGAATGAGTTATTAAACTCAAGGGACTTATACAGAGTATTGTATGTTGTCCAGTTTCCATTAGGAAAGAGGGGTTGGTCCTCGTACTATATTCAGTTTACTTATGACTTCTCTAGTTTTTAGACAAGTGTTTTGTGGAAACGCAGGGTCCGAATTTTGAGAAGTTATAGGTATATGAATAAAGTAGAGAACCAAGCATTGCAAGTATCAGGATTCTTCAAAGTGATCGAAGATGTAGATACTTGTGTATGGTGTTCAGTTGATAGTAATGATTGAGAGAACTAGCTTCTCTTTCGGGTTACTCATAATTGGAAGCATTCCTAAGTTGAGTAACGCTGATCGGCCTCTTTCCATTTAGTTGACATGCACTGGAGACAGCTGCATGATTTGAATCTAGTTCAATTAAATCAGTGCCTTTGTTTCTGTATTGGGTATAGAACAATTCATATCTTAACGATGTTAAGGTACGGGGAGTTGTCTGGCTTATGCTTAAAACCAGACTCTGGATAACTCAAGGCACGTTTCTGTAATGGTTGTTTTTGGGTTGACCCAGGCTATGACGAGGGTTGACTTTCTACCATCTGGAAGATCAATAGTGATATTGTTCTAGACTCGCCACAGTTTTAATAAAAATGGATTTTTTCAGAAAACGGTAGTGGGAGTATGGTAGAACTGGAAGTGATTCTAGAACCGCAAACGATTACTGAAGATTTGATAAGGAACCTAAAGATTCAATCTGGATTGACATTCCATTGGACACTCCGCAGATAAGGTGGGTAACCTCAGGCACCCGAGGGGTACTCCGGTATCCTCAAGGACGGTGACAGGGAGGTTCTTGTTTACCCACACTTGCCATTGCCGTTGTTCCAGGCTGCGAGACCCGGCAGGAGGATGAGTATAGCGTCGTTCTGAACTGGCTTCAGAAGTGTACGTGTATATGACTCTGCCAGAGGGTTGTCGTAGTCAGTGGGAGCAGCGAAAGCATTGGTGGACAGGTGGCTTATGTCTATTTATAGACTAAAGCAGATATAGCGGAGATAGATCATCAATTTCTGATGTGACAGTCATAGGTTTGACTTCATCAGAATAGGGGATGGATCTATTGAGAAGGTAGTAGGGTGTGATGTCATGGTATTTGGATGACATACACAGAATAGGAAGTGATATTCCTATACTACGATCGGTTATACTTTGGTCGTCACACAGTGGTTTCTCCACATGGGACTTGGACATTATATCTGACATTCTGGTTACTGGATCTATGGTATTAGATCTAGATTTTGGTGGTTTCCCAATTAAGGGTACTTAGACAGCATTCTAAGAGTATTTAGAATGGACGACTCCTGGCACGGTAGTGTACCTGCAGGTAATGGAGTCACCCTCTCTAAAGGTGTCTTACAGACTAAAGGGGAGAGGGATGTGCATGATTGGCAGATCACTTGCTCAGGCAATTGAGTCAATCATGAGATGTCAAGTACCACACCAGATGTTGTTCTTGCACTAGATGCAATAAGTTGACATTGATCCTATCCTGGAGAAACAGTCGGAAGCAGTTTTAGAACATAAGTGAATGTTCTAGGGATATGATAGCGACAGCCTCATTCGGGAGACAGTTATCATTCCAGGCTTCCAAGGTGACCTGGACGACAGGGAGGTTGTCAGAGTTATAGTTTTTCCCTTCTGACGAGGGGCAGTATATTGGACAGGTGGTCCAAGGCAATACTGAGGGAGGCATGGCGCAGGATACTGATTAAGTTCAGTTGACGATACGGTCTAAGAAGTTTGGATTTGGAATTCATTTATGAGCTAGGTCCCATCAGACATCCAAACACATTCTAAGACAGGTATTGCTCATTTCGGGAGATGGCTTTCTCCGCGAACTTGAGATATAGAGAGACATAGAAAGAAACATCACAGCGGATCCACTCACTAAGGCTATTCCTCGAACGCAATAGTTTCGCAAACGAGCTTTGTGAGACTGACTAGTAGAGGAGTTGGGTGTTCGGTATCACACGGGCTGTGAGTATGCGACATCGCAATAATTAGCCTTAAGTGCAAGTGGGAGATTGTTGGAGATAGTGCCCTCATAGTCAATTATTGGATCACAGGCACGTGATTACAATGATTGAGGGTGGACCTATCCCGGTAGGACAGTCTTACTCAAGATGATAGTATGCTATCTGGTTTATCTTTATCATCATGTACTGCTTTAGGTGACCAGACAGGTCGCTATTACACGTTGATAGAGCCCCTGGGATTCTTGCTTGACTGCCAGCAGTATGAGGGCGATCATATACGTGGGAGCTGGTAGTCTATAAGCACATCCTTAAAAGGTCCCTAGTCATGGGAGTTTCGAGACAGGGCATCGATACTCCAGAGTAGACTAGTGTATACAGTCGAGACCCCGACGAGGGGCGGTGGCCGGTCTCACAAGCAACTGGTGTCAGATGGTTCACCTATGATGTATACAGATGCTCATTGGGTTATGAGTACACCGGACAGGACTCGCCGGGAACATGCTAGTTGGTCTTATACTTGACGTCAGATAGCAGTTCCCTGGTGACATGTGTACAGGTTAGTTTATCGACCTGGGGATCGTAATTTGTCTCGTGTGAGTTCCCACTGTACTTTGATTACTACACTACCACGCTCAAAGGTGACGTGCAAACAGGTTTTAGTTGGGTACAGTCCCGAGCCACATGGAGGCAGTGAGCGGATCTTCAGGGGTTCGTCTCTCCCGGTATTGGGGGTGAGGTCGCGCTGTGTCTAGGAAAGCCATTACACGAAGTCCTTGGCCAAGGCAGGAGGTTTACTGGTAGGTATTCCAGTAGTATCTCAGGGTGTTCTGGGCTACACTCCGACACGACTTATACCGCTTTTGGGGGTCTGACTTTTACCAACCCCCTAGGCCCGCCATGCAATGCTCATAGACGAACGAACCGGACTGTACGGATATTGTCACTGACAGGTTCAGTAGGGTGTCAGGATGAGTTCGCTCATCGACGTCCCTTTTGGTCAATAGCTTGTAGCCCGTCACGTATGGCTAATACCTCTGACGTGCTAGTGGTTAAATCCACAGCCATAGTATTGATGAGTCTTTAGAGTCCCCCACATTCAGTTACTCAAGTTTCGGGCGAAACGCTGTAGAGGCCGTATGGAGATATGGCAGGGTTCGATCAGATACGTGCGGTATTGTACGGATCAGGATCGGACGGTTAGTACTAAAGGCCGTATGGATATATGATAGGGTTTGATCAGATACGTGCGGTATTGCACGGATCAGGATCGAACGGTTAATACTAGCGGGTTTTGGTTTATGCCGGATCCTAGTATAGTACAGTGTAGATTTTGTCTCATTGCATTTGTATTTCGGTCGGAATACAAATGCGGGTATGTATATACAGTAGCGGGGTTTTCCTGTAATTTATTACGGGATCAGTTTTGGAGTTGCCAGTTTGTTTTCCGTTTCAGCCATATTTCTTTGTATCATTCAATGGCTGAAGATTGGTGGAGGATGGCTTATTTGCATTTGTGCAAATAAGCATTGTGGAGGGTGGTCTTTGCATATTGTTGGATCATGATAGTCTTGCCTCCATTGACTTCTTCATTTCATCATGGCTTGCCTTTTGGAGTTATCATGGTTGTTGATGATTAGGTTTTGGAGTGTTGGTTTTTGTTTGTGATCATATTGTTTTTAATCATCACTCTTTATTCATGCTTGCAAGAGAGCTTCCCCACTCTCTTGACTTTCCTTGTCTCTCTCATTTTTCTCACTCACCACCATGAGAGGGGTCGGCCATCACCATGAGAGGGCTGTCCAAATTTAGTTTGTGGGAATAGTTGTTGTTTTCATGCTACAAAATACCCAAGTTCATCACAAACTTCCACTACTTCATTTCCTCCACCAAAGGGCAACTCCATAACCCCATGAGACACATAGTTCTCTACACTTCATTTTACAGCAAATCTTGGGCACGTCGACTCGCCAGCTTCGTGCCCGAGTTGCCTCGGTCCAGAGGCGGGAGCCCGTAAAAGAAGCCGGCGACGTGGTGCCCTTCCGGCGAGGAGGTGGAGACCGGAGATTCCGTGGGGAGATCGGGACGACGACGAGAAGACCGAAGGACACGGATCGCTCGGTATATCTCTCTGCCCTTCTTGTTAGCTAGGACTAGATTAATGGCACGATCCGGGTTTATAGTGCGTGGTGGTGCCGGTTTAAAAAGTTAAAGTAATTCACCGCTTCCGCATTCCGGCGTCGGATTGACGGCAGGGGCGCAGCCGTGCACTTAAACGATCTAGTATCACATCATTAATGGATAAGAATACGTAATCAATAGATTTCATCACGTCTATAGTTTCGATCGATTCCTACGAGCCTCATTTCGATTCTTGATTATTTGGATTGGATATCATCAATTCTTAATTCTTGATTTTTAAATGTTTTCTTGATTTTAGATTTAGATCTAGATAATTCTTGAGCTTCAATTTTATAAATCTTGAATTGAATTGACATTTCTCTTTTCTTTAATTTTCAATTCACTTAATTCGAATTATGAACGGATTACACTTTCCCTGTGGACGATCCGCACTCGCTAACGCGCTACAATCGACACCGTTATTGATCGCGGTCAAAATATTTTTGGTTGTGATTTCTATACATTTTCTAACAACACGAACCGAGAAAACACTCAATCAGCAGTCACAATAGTGGGGGCTGGGTAGTCTACAAGCACATTCTTTTTCAGGTCCCTAGTCGTAGGATTATCGAGACAGGGCATCGATACTCCGGAGTAGACTAGTGTGTAGGCTTCTCATCCCAGTTGGGGAGATGGTCTGTCCCACAGCCATCAGTACGTCGTACTGGAGATAGTATGCAGGTGCTCGTTGGGTTACGGGTACACCGGACAGGACTCGCAGGGAACTGTTGGTTGGTATTATACCCATCGTCAGTTAACAGTTCCCAGGTGACATGAGTACAGCATAGTCCGTAGACTTGACGCTGCTGCTACGCCTCGAGTATGTTCCCACTGTTCTTAGATTACTACCCTACCATGGCTAAAGGAGTCGTGCAAACAGGTAGCAGTTGGGTGCAGTCCCGAAGTGCTTGGAGGCAGTGGCGGTTAGATAGGATTCGTCTCTCCCGGTATTGGGAGTTGATATCGCACAGTGTTTGGAGAGCCATTACGCAAAGTCCCTGGCCAGGGCAAGCGAGATTTACTAGTAGGTTTTCCAGTAGCTTCTCAAGGTGTAATGGGCTTCACTCCGACACGACTTATACCGCTTTTTAGGGGACTGACGCTTGCCGCCCCATAGGCCCGATATGCGATAGTCTTAGACGAACAGACCGGACTGTACGAAGATTATCACATCAGGCTCGGTAGGAGTTCGGATGGGTTTCCTCATCGGCCTTCTTATCGACGTCTACTTGGGGACCGTTACGTACATCTAGTACCACTTGCGGCCTGTGGTTAAAGCCACTGCCAGCGTAGTGTCGAGTCTTTAGAGTCCCACACAAAGAGTTTCCCTGCTTCATGCGAAACGATATAGAGGTCGTATGGTTTTACGACAGGGTTCGGACATATACGTGTACTTGTGCACGTATGATGTTCGGACAGTTTATACTAGCAGGCTTTGGTTTAAGCCAGATTCTAGTATTGGATTATTGGATTTATGCAGTCTCAGTATATCCGTGCAGTGTAAGTTTGTGGGATATGGGGATGTCCAGCTTTTGTTAAAAAGCAGCATGCGGACAAACTCGAGGCACGCTCAGTGCTGTGTAAGTTTGTGGGATATCCAAAGAACTCCAAGGGGTATTTTTTCTATTACGCAGAGGAACAAAAGGTTTTTGTTTCTCGTAATGCCCATTTTCTAGAATAGCAGTTTTTAGAAAAGGAAACAAGTCGGAGCGCAATAGAACTGGAAGAAATTCCAGAACCACAAGCTACTAATGAAAGCTTGGTAGAACGAGAAGTTCCAGAAGAACATGACGTTCCCGCACTCCTCCGCAGAAGTAGTAGGCCGTCTCATCCACCTGAGAGATACTACGGTTTTCTCATAGACGGGGATAGAGAGGATTGCGTCATTGATAATGATGAACCTACTAGCTTCCAGCAAGCCATCCAGAGCGGCGACTCGGTAAGATAGCTGGATGCAATGTGGACCGAGATGGAGTCTATGTACACCAACAAAGTATGGAGTTTGGACTTTTCTCCAGATGGGGTAAAATCCATAGGATGCAAGTGGATCTTCAAGACGAAGATTGGTGTAGATAGACAGGTGGAAACCTATAAGGCTGGACTTGTTGCAAAGGGTTTTCGTCAAAGACCTGGTTTGGACTATGACGAAACTTTTTCTCCAGTGGCTATGCTCAAATCCATTCGGATCCTTCTTGCCATTGCCGCCTTCCATGATTATGAGATCTGGCAGATGGACGTAAAGGATGCTTTTCTAAATGGTAATTTGGAAGAATGCGTCTATATGGATAAGCCAGAAGGTTTCAATCAGAGTGGGAGCAGCAGGAAAGTGTGCAAGTTGCTTAAGTCCATTTATGGACTAAAGCAAGCATCGTGGAGTTGGAACATCTGTTTTGATGAAACGGCCAAAGAATATGACTTTATCAAAAATCCAGATGAACCATGTATATATAGTAAGATTGTAGCACGAACTGTCGTATTCCTCGTCTTGTACGTGGATGACATTCTCTTGATAGGAAATGCCATTCCTATGCTACAATCTGTCAAAGGATTCTTGTCACACAGGTTCTCCATGAAAGACCTGGGTGATGCCTCTTACATTATGGGGATCCAGATCTATCGTGATAGATCTAAGAGGATGTTGGGACTTTCGCAGTCCAGGTATATCAAAACTATACTGAAAAGATTCAATATGGAAGATTCTAAGTGCGGTAATTTACCGGCTTGTCACGGAATCAACCTATCCAAACAGAAGTCTCCCAAGACTGATTTGGAAAAGGATCGCATGTAAGTTATACCCTACGCTTCTGCGGTAGGCTCTATAATGTATGCGATGTTGTGTACCAGACCAGATGTAGCTTACGCACTGAGCGTAGTAAGCCGGTATCAGTCAGACCCAGGGGAGAAGCACTGGATAGCAGTAAAGAACATTCTCAAGTACCTGAGAAGGACTAAGGATATGTTCATGGTTTACGGTAGAAAAGACCTCCAGATCGAGGCTTTTTCTGACTCCAGCTTCCAGAGTGACAAGGATGACTCCAAGTCCATGTCTGGTTATATCTTCACCCTCAATGGAGGGGCGGTGTGCTAGAAGAGTTCCAAGCAGGACACCGTTGCTGACTCGACGATGGAAGGGGAGCATATCGCTGCTTGTGATGACGCAAAAGAAGCAGTCTGGATGAAGAAGTTCCTAACAGAGCTTCAGGTGGTTCCCACCATTGTTGATCCAATACCGCTGTATTGTGACAACAACGGCGCTATAGCTTTAGCGAAGGAACCCAGGTCCCATCAGAAGTCCAGACACATCTTAAGGCGGTATCACCTGATCAGGGAGATCATAGATCGCCGGGAGATCGAGGTCCGGAGAGTTGCTACATAGGAGAACACTGCAGATCCATTCACAAAAGCCTTACCTCAGACACAGTTCGAGGGGCTATTCGAGATGATAGGTCTTCGATATGCCGGTACATGGCCCTAGTGCAAGTGGGAGATTGTTAGTGTATATGCCCTAGGAGCCATTATTGTATCATACTAGCTTGTATATTACCTAATGGAAGCTTGGGATATTCACAGTTGTATTAACAGTCTTGCTCAACATAGTAGTATGCTACTTGGTTTATATCTATCTTAATATGTGTATATGCTTCTTTTAGCATATCGCGAATACATATTGATAGAGCCCATAGGATCTTGCTTGACTACCAGCGTTGTGATGGCAGTCGCACTAGTGGGGGATGGGTAGTCTACAAGCATATCCTTTTTCAGGTCCCTAGTCGTAGGATTATCGAGATAGGGCATCGATACTCCGGAGTAGACTAGTGTGTACTCTTCTTTATCCTAGTTGGGGAGATAGTCTGTCCCACAGCCATCAGTACGTCGTACTGGAGATAGTATGCAGGTGCTCGTTGGGTTACGGGTACACCAGACATGACTCGCAGGGAACTGTTGGTTGGTATTATACCCATCGTCAGTTAACAGTTCCCAGGTGACATGAGTACAGCATAGTACCTACACTTGACACTGCTGCTACGCCTCGAGTGTGTTCCCACTGTTCTTAGATTGCTACCCTACCACGGCTCAAAGGAGTCGTTCAAACAGGTAGCAGTTGGGTGCAGTCCTGAAGCACTTGGAGGCAGTGGCGGTTAGATAGGATTCGTCTCTCCCGGTATTGGGAGTTGATATCGCACTGTGTTTGGAGAGCCATTACGCAAAGTCCCTGGCCAGGGCAAGCGAGATTTACTGTTAGGTTTTCCAGTAGCTTCTCAAGGTGTAATGGGCTTCACTCCGACACGACTTATACCGCTTTTTAGGGGACTGACGCTTGCCGCCCCTAGGCCCGATATGCGATAGTCTTAGACGAACAGAACGGACTGTACGAAGATTGCCACATCTGGCTCAGTAGGAGTTCGGATGGGTTTCCTCATCGGCCTTCTTATCGACATCTACCTGGGGACCGTTACGTACAGCTAGTACCGCTTGCGGCTTGTGGTTAAACCCACTACCAGCGTAGTGTTGAGTCTTTAGAGTCCCACGCAGAGAGTTTCCCTGCTTCAGGCGAAACGATATAGAGGTCGTATGGTTTTACGACAGGGTTCAGACATATACGTGTACTTGTGCACGTATGATGTTCGGACAGTTTATACTAGCAGGCTTTGGTTTAAGCCAGATTCTAGTATTGGATTATTAGATTTATGCAGTCTCAGTATATCCGTGTTTTTCGTAAATACGGATGGGAGGGGCATTCTCGTAATTAGCCGAGAACCTTCTAGAAGAAAGTTGACTCATTTAGATTTAATTCATTTATGAATTAAACTAAATGAGGTGGAGAGCTTATGTGTAATTTGCATTAAATGATTTAATGACTCTTATGATGATTCATCCAAAGTGAGTTAATGAAGCATTAGTTGTTTTAATGACTCATGGATGATTCATCTTAATGTATTAAATGAAGTATGGTTGTAATTATCTAATATGATTTATTAGATAATTATTATGCTTCATGAAATATAGAAATGGGTTATATTTTCATTTCATTCTCACATACACACTCTCTCTCCTCAAGCTCTCCTCTTCTTCAACCTAACCCTAATCCTCTCATGTGTTGAGATCCCAAGGGTTAGAAAGACTAATCGATCCTTAATCCACTTCTATATCTTCTAGGTCACTTGGATTAGCAATCCTAGCCACTTAGTTACCTCTAGTTAGAGGTTGAAGCTTGAAGAAGGAACTCTCGGGTGGATCTTCTATTACATCGAGGAGGTCGACGAGGAGGTGAACAACAAGAACAAGAAGGACTAGTATCTTGAGGTATAATCATCTATCATAGTAGTTTAGCACTTCTAGATAGCTTGTTAGTAAGGGTTTAGCAAAGATCCGTAAAGTTAGTCGATGTTACCTTGAACAAAATGATTGTTTTACCTATTCCGCCTTCCCGCATCAAGTGGGGTGTGTAACGTCGACTTACATGGATAACGTCAAACCCCTACTAACCCGATAAGTCATGTCTGAGTCTAGCTCATCACAAACTGAGATACTACTGATCAACTATCAGTAAATCTTCCCTACCGGGGCCACGGATTTCTGGTGATAGTCAATTGAACACAGCGCGACATCGACTCCTAATACCAGGAGAGACGAATCCCTAACAGTCGACCACTACCTCCATATGGCTCGGAACTGTACCCAACTAAAACCTGTTTGCACGACTCCTTTGATCCGTGGTAGGGTAGTAATCAAAGTACAGTGGGAACTCACACGAGACAAATGACGAATTTAGGTCAAAGGACTAACCTGTACTCATGCCAACTGAGAACTTCCATCTGATGATAGGTATAATACCATTTAGAAGTTCTCGGCGAGTCCGTCCAGTGTACTCACCTCTAGTGAGCACCTGTATACTATCTTAGGTGACACAACACCAATGGCTTGTGAGACCGGCCATCGCCCCTCTTCGGGGTCTCAAAGCGTATACACTAGTCTACTCCGGAATATCAATGCCCAGTCTTGATACTCCCACGACTAGGGGAATTTAAGGATGTGCTTATAGACCACCCAGCTCTCACGTATATGATCGCCATCAAAATGCTGGTAGTCAAGCAAAAATCCTATGAGCTCTATCAACATGTAATAGTGATCTGCAATACCACATAATGGATGTATATGATGATAAAGAAAAATCGGATAGCATACTATCATTTTGAGTAAGAATGTCCTACCCGTATAAGTCCTCCCACAATCATCACAATCGCGTGCCTGCGATTACAATAATTGACTTGATGGCACTATATCCAACAATTTCCCACTTGCGCTTAAGGATAATTATTGTGGTATCGCGTACCCACAGCTCGTGTGCTACCGAATACCCAACTTCTTCACTAATCAGTTTCTCAAATCTCGTTTGAGGAACATCCGTGTTCGAGAAATAGCCTCAGTGAGTGGATCTGCTATAATGTTCCAACTTCATCTCTCTATATCTCAACATCGCGGAGATGAACAATCTCCCAATCTAAGAGATACCCCGCCTCAATAATTTGTCTGGATACCTGATGGGACCAAGTTCATCAATGAACAACTCCTATCCAACAAACTTCTTAGGATGTATCCTCTGTTGAGTTATAACCAGCATCCTGCACCATGATTACCTAAGTATCTCTATTGGAACACTATCCAATATACTGATCCTCAGAAGAGGATAAACTCATAACTCTGACATCATCTCTGTCAACCAGGTCACCTTGGAAGCCATAACCGGTAACCGCCTCCCGGAGGAGGCTTCCGTTACCAAATACCAAGAACAACCTCTAATGTTCTTTACTGCTTCCCTTTGTTTATCAAAGATTGGATTAATATCTGCTTATTGCATCTAGTGCAAAAGCATTACCTGGTGTTGTACAAGACATTGCATGATTGACTCAATTGCTTAAGCAAATGATGTGTCATTCAGGCATGTCCCTCTCCTCATCAGTCCAAAAAAGACATCCTTTTAGAAAGGGGTGACTCCATCACCAGCGGGTACTCCACCACTCTAGGAGTCGTCCATTCTAAAATACTTTTAGAATGCTGTCTAAGTACCTGATTGGGGAACTTCCTAAATCTAGATCTAAAACCATAGATCTAGTCACCAGAACTCCTGATATTCTATCCAAATCCAACATGGAGAAAACACTGTGTGACAACCAAAAATTTGACCGATTGTAGTATAGGAATATCACTTCCTATCCGGAGTATGTCATCTAAAACATAGACAGTACTCCCTATGTCACGCCCCGAAATGGCACGTGACTGGTCCTTGAATCATATGAAGTCTATAGGACCCTATCTGATTCAAGTAAGCCAAAATCCCAGAAATCTAAACCATTTTTAAGAAAAGTGAAGAAAACTTGTTTTAAAGCAAGTGGTTTTAATAACATAAGCCAAAGTATGCATTTTTAAAATCTCAACTCTTTTCTGAAAATTTCGGCAGAGTTTCCTTTGTAAATACTGGCCCCAAAAAGGGTACAACATGCATAATATGAATAAAGGCATCCCCAAGCGGGAGCTAGCTATTCGCCAATTGGCCGTCACAACCACGCAAGAAATATAATATACAACGCCGAAGGGCAATGATCAAAACTCAAAAGGAAACTCAAAATCAACAAGAAAACCATAATAATACAAGCGCGACTCTAAGGTCGAAATAATATACAACCGGTCTTTTATGTCTAAACAATATACACGTTTGGTTGATGGAGTTTACTAAATAAAACTGAATAAATAAACTACAATGGTGGTCACGATGCAAGCGAACCCACCTACCAAGCAATCACCCGGAATGAAGCAGTGTGCCAGTAAAGCCGCAACGAAACCTGTATGGAAAAACCTGCATGAAACTGTGGTACAACGAGGGTGAGTTTCCAACTCATTAGTAGAAAACATCACCGAGCAGAAATCATATGTATGACTCAATCTTAGGTCAATACGATCGAATATAAATATAAAACCTCAAAATGATAAAGCCTGAAGCATGATAAGGTGGCAAAGGTAAACATCTATAAATAAGTGTAATACCAAGTGCTCGTGTCAGTGCCTCATGTAGCAACATATCATAAATATGAGGTTGAATGCAATATTATGAAAACAGAATACATCATGAATGAGAAAACTGTTTTCTTAGTTTAGTGAGATTTCTGTATCTATAAAACGAGGTATCATCAATGAAATCAACAGGGAATCAGTGTCTAGCATCGACACAAAACATATATATATCCAAATCCCAATAAATCAATATCTCAAGCTCCGGCAATCCGGGCTGGCTTGTATCCTCGAATCTCAATATCTGGGGCTCCGGCTATTCGGACTGACCCATATTATCAAATCTCAATATCTAGGGCTCCGGCTATCCGGACCGGCCCATACTCCGATCGGTACCTTCCGGATATCCTTCGAGTCACAATACAATCACCGGTCAGTAGTCCTCCCCTGTCACAGGCTCAACGCCATCATCTGCGACCTTCTCGCACCGGGGTACCGCACCGGGTCCATCATGCACCCACAGACGGTTCCTCCTCCTCCTCGAATCGGGTATATGATATCGCTCAAGAGCCGAGAAAACACATGGTGGACATATCTCAAATCATATCATTAGAAAACCGCATTTTCTATCTTTTTAAAAAAAGATGACAAGTTTATAAAATCTTTGCGGTTTCTCCAAATCCAGAAATCTCATGGAAATCCGAAATCCAAATCTCAAGGGTAAATAAATAATGAGTTTCATAATATTGGGCTCCGGCAATCCGGACTGGCCCATAATGTCATGGCAGATGAATATATAAATATGCATGAAAATCACAGTAATAAATGCAATGTCTAAGCTATCATATAAAAGCAAGCTCACTAGTACCATGTCGAAACTATCATCTAACATTTTATAATAATGAAGTAGTATTTTCTAATGTATACGTGACATGGCAACTACCGATGATTATGTGTGTGAGCCGGAAAGTAGGTGTACGTGAAGCAAACGCATCATCGGTAATGGTGCCGGTGTCCTGACAGCATGGGTTTCAATATAACAATAAAACACATTTAAGCATGCAATGCAATGCGAATAGCAAGAATATGCGGAAAATGAATAATAAACACAACAATGAAGAATCTACATTAATATATACGAGTCATACTGTGTTTCCATTTGAAATAACACGAATCTTGGTGTTTAGAAAATAAGGACTACGGTGTTGTTAAGAAAAGGTACGTCATTTGAAATATCTGTAGAATCCCTTGTCCTATCTTTGAAAATACTCATGATTCGTTAGTTTAGAAATAGGTATAACTCGAGTCTAGTCTAACATCTACAAGTAAACTACATGACTAAACTAACAAGCTAATCGAAAGGTAAGGAAACCACCTAAATCTGAGTCGATATATATATAACCTATAATAGTCGGTGATCCCTCCTCAATAGTATCACATATGATACAATATATAACATGACATCCTCGAGTCAAGAGCGCGGATCTTTCATCAATATATAGCTCGTACGGTAAATCCATCGTACGTCATCCCAAATCTGGGTACGGGTCGAATATCACATTTATCTCATTATTCATCTGGTATCCTTATTATTATATCCTGTATTAGGGATACTGATCTAATTCTAGTACATACTGATACCATCCACATATATATATGCGTGTATATGAAAACACATCGCCTAAGGACCCGCTATAATCTCATGTCGTATCTCATAATACGAACCATAACACATCATCGATCTCGTGGCATCATGCCCAATCACATCGACTTATCTCCAAATATCGTATACTATCCTCATCATCCATGTATATATATATATATATATATATAGACACACACACACACATAGTCACATACCTATGTGTGTGTATATATATACATATCCTCATATACGCACAAGTAATAAAATGTATGCAAGTGTGTGTGTGTGCGTGTATGCAAATCTTAACCCTAGGGTTTCGCGACTATGAAACTACACTATAAGCATTAACTACCAAATACGCTTACACTAAACCAAAGTCCACTAAAGCCTTTCTAGTAGTGTATACATATCTTATAATAACATATAATATATATATCATAACGCATTCGCGTTCTATACTACGAAACTGCGGGGGTGCTATACGCCATCCACCCGACTTCCCCCGTAGATATATATCTACTCACCTTGATCCTTGCTTGCCGAAGTCGACGTCGCCATCCTCTTCTTCATCATCCGAAGTCCATGTGGGAGTACCTACATATCATAACATATCGTATCGCATTAAAATCCAATTCAAAACCAAAACGACACGCGAATCACACATAGGTTAAAACCTATAGCCTCACACGCAAAACACGACCAATGACCCTAGTCGTTGACGTTCAAACGCTACACGACGGAATACCAAATCCCAATTCATTATAAGCAGCAAAACGAATTCAGAAACTTCGTAAAACACTTCCAGATTTTACCGTAGGTGAAATTAGCCAATTTTGCATACATTGAGGGTCTATTTTACAGGAAAAGGAGCCATAAACCAAAAATGGATACATTTTTCCCCACCCTGGCCGCAAATTGCGGCCAGGAACAGTAAAATTATGGCAAAGTAAAGGGGGTAGAGTCTCGGGTCTTCAGGGTACACTCTAGGTTGCCTGCACATCTCTCTGTGTTTGCTAAATAATTTCTAGGGTTCCCGGGTGTTAGCAGATCTCTAATTAGCATCACAATTTCTAAAAAATCTAATATCGGCAGAATTTCAAAGTTCGTATTTGGGGTTTAAGTCTATGGTCTAGTCCAGAATTTAACACTAAAGGGGGTCTAAGATCACTACTAACCCTTAATTACACCATCTCAATTCAAATCAATCCTTAACCCCTTCTAGGAATTTTCAAAGTTCACTAAACACCACTTAATCACTTCTAAACTAACATGGAAGCTAAAGTGAATGTAATTCTACACTAATGGAAAAGAGATTACCTCATTTGGCAACTCAAGAAATTTCTTGAGTTGCCCCAAGTGTCCAAAATCCTTGCTTTCTTGGTCCAAAGTGTTTGTAGGGAGCTTGTGCATATTTTTAATGAAATAGAGAAGAACTTTTGATGAGTTTTTTGTGGTGAAGTGAGGAGGTAGAGGGGAGAGGAGAAGGGGGCTGCCATGGGGAAAGAGGAAGAAGAAATGGTGAAGAGATGAAGAGGGAAACAATGAGCCATGACTATGTTTGACCCCTCACCCTCTCTCTCTCTCTCGCCCATACATCTTTGTTTAACATTTTCTTTTTCTTTTCTTTTCTTTTCTTTTGTTTTCTTTTCCTCTCATTTTTAAACCCAAACCAAGCATGAAGAAATAAGAAAAGCCATGGTAGAAAATATAGAAATTTTAGCAAAAGACATGGTGCATATCATATGCACAAATCCGGCTTAATGCACGATTAGTGATAATTAATCGCGATTAGCATTAAAGTCTAATATAATTAATTATAAAAATTCATAATTTTCCTAAATCACATAAAACACCTTCATTTCCGTAATTCCTATAATTTTCCTAATATTTTTCCGATTTATTGGAAATTAATTATACCGCATTATCAAATATTCATAATATTTATTATTTAATTTTATAAATTCCCAAAAATAATATTTTATTTTTCTGAAATGTTACTGTCTTCCTCCCTTAAAGAAATTCGGTCCCTGAATTTAAATTTAAACCCCTCAAATACTAAAACATTTCATTAAAATAATCAAGTCATCGGGGCTCCGAAATCATAAATACATAAAACATATCGTAGTGCAACGCATGCGCATGAAAAATGAGCATATAACTCAAAATCAAAACTCTGTCAAGCATCCCGCAATCATCGGAGTTATGGGGAAGACATCAATGTCAAAATCCAATACGAAAACCAACATGATATACATCAAACTATACATGTACACATCGTTAAAACATCTGAAAGAAATGCATGCCAAATCATTTCAAGTCGCTGTGCGATGCGCGTATCACGGCACAATGGCGGACGTTTTTTTGTAAGAAAACCACTATATATATATACACACACACACCCCCTTTGCTTAAATAAACGTCCCGCTGTTTTGAAAAATAATTTAGAAGGGTTTCCTTTGTTAAATGTCTCGTGTCATCTCGGACACGTAGGTAATTACTGAGACTATAGCTCCTTCTTCGAAATCCCTTCGATACCTATCAATGCATACAAAATATATTCAAGTACTGTCCTCGGACTAGTCCTGCTCAGCTACTATACTAAATAGTAAATATCATAAAACATACTGCTCCAAGAAGCCAATCTCAAAATGTTCATAAGAATGCCTCGTGCGTCTGGTGCGCACGGAAATCGAAATCCATGAATGTTCCATACATGTGCACTGAAACAAAATCTAAGTGCAACGGGTGTGCACGAAAATACCTGTCAAGGGCAACGTGTGTGCCTGACAGCAATATCAAGTGCATCTGATATGCACAAATAATCCCGATTTAGTGCATCTGGTGTGCACCAAAATCGTATCAAGCACGTCAAGTCTACGCAAAATCCAAATCAAGTGCACAAGATGCACGAAAACAAATATCGAGTATCACAAACGAAATCGACGATATACAACACATTTCAATCCAAATCCAAATCAGGTATACCGTGGTATATATAATCTCACAACCATGTGCATTAGTGTGCACAAAATCGAATCTAAATACTAAAAGTGCATGAAAACTATGCTGAAAGCATAAGTCAAATCACATGCATACCATAGGCATGAAATCAAAGTCAACATCTCGAATGACATCAAATCGAAGTCAAGTGCAATTGTGGTGCACAAAATCTCAATCATGCAAATAAATCGCCCAAAATACTGAAATCAAAGGTGGCGGAAACAGTCCCGCTTTAGCACATCCTCTAAAGATCTATGGCCAACTGTCATGGTCACTCATAACATGTCTCGTCGACGATGTCGAACTCTGGCCTACTGGGTGTGCGTAATATGACCGATCCTAGGTCCAGGTCTTCTCGTATGTATTCCAGAAAGGCTCTGTCGAAGTCTCTCCCGAATCTCGTTTCTGCCGAACTGCCTGGAGTTAGCACCCTTTACTAGATCTATTTCTTGTTCCGGAACGGCTGCATACTCATCGCGACTCCTTCTGGAAGATATATCCTTCTACAACGCCTCTGCATGCGTATCACATCTCTAATGTCAGCGGAGTGGAACGGCATCTCATCAAGATCTCATACGAACCCCTTTCTCCACTTTTCTCTAATGTCGACTGATTCGGACTCGTCTCTTCGTGGCTGCATGGACTGCGCCCCAATGGCTATACTCGTATCTGGAGTCTCCCAAGCAATGTATCATATCACATGATATCCGAACGACGTCGAACTTTCCGATCAATTCGTCAAGTTCCATAATCCCCCAAGAGCTCAACATCTTGAGTACAGTTTAATAGTATTCCAGTACATGCCACAGTACCTATGGACCAGCCGTAGAAGGGCAAACCCAAGCCTCATTAATGGCACCGCTGAACTGCTGCAAACCCTAAGGTTTCAAAGCGTTCTCATGGTCATTATATCGAGTTAGGGTTTCATTCTTCTAGAGGGTCCACGGAATTACTTGCATGTTTCTCCGAATACTTTAAACTTGGAAAAATGGGTTTCTAACATTCGATCGTCATCTACCGACTCTCAACGTACCTGCGTGAAGTCGTCTCTAGCTGGAATCAATCAATCTGATGGCCTCGCATCGGGTTAGGCAACGAATCACATGTCCAAGTCATTCCTCCTTGGGTGACTAGCGATCTTCTATAATATCTCTACGTACAACTCGTGCGGTAATAGCTTCAAACATCTAGGGCGATATCTCGTTATTCGCAGTAACAACTGGCTTATTTGTCCGCACGCTGAACAGTGCCTCAATCATCAAGTAATCGTGGCAGCAAAACCATAAACCGATAATGATGAGGATAGATCATGAATGAATATAATACAGTGCAAGGAAATGTACATCCTAAGGCTTCTTAAGCGGAATAACGTATCGTACGTATGCCACGGAACATACACACGGTACGTCACTCTCCTTAAGTCACCTACTCCATCAACCAAGGTCAACCTATGCGACGAAAGATCGGGTCTAATACCCCCTCGACCAAGTCTAAGTTTCGTAAGGTCAAGCCTAGGTTCCGAATATATATAAACGCCCTAGACTCCGCATAGTCAAACATAGACTCGAACCAAGGTTAACCTAGCGCTCTGATACCAACTTTGTCACGACCCGAAATGGCACGTGACTAGCCCTTGAATCATATGAAGTCTATAGGACCCCATCTGATTCAAGTAAGCCAAAATCCCAGAAATCTAAACCATTTTTATGAAGAAGTGAAGAAAACTTGTTTTAAAGCAAGTGGTTTTAATAACTGTCACGCCCCGCTTCCCGGTATACGACGAAGGGGACGGGACGAGGCCGCTACGTATTTACTGTGAAGTAAATACGCTAAGCGTATCTAAGAAATATAAAAGTAAAATCACAAGAGACAAAATATAATAAAAACAGCAACTTTATTTATTCACATTCTTTCTGTACAATACATGGAAAGTAAATACAACTGATAAAAAACAATGCCTAAACAATAGCATAACAGAAATGAAAAGTACTTAATGGAAAGTGTACAATGAACTAGAGCTCGGGGTCTTCACTGAATTAGTCCAAGTCTTCAGCAGTGGGCTCGATCTCTGACGTGTCCAGATCACCTGACGACATTCAAAGAAGAAAGAAGGAGAATGTCGTCAGCAAACAGATCGCTCGGTAAGTCCCAAAGAGAAGGGAGAAATACAATAGACAGAATAAGAAGATAGCTTTTAAAGTTGTATTATATTGTTATGATGTTGTGTTAACGCTGTTGTTTGTAGCTTGGTACAGAAGATGCCAGTGTATACGAGAGGAGTCCCACTTACACCGGAGACTTTGGTAACCAGTAGTACAAGGCTCCGTCGATAATACCACGGAACAACGGCATGGATGTAATTACGTCTTAAGTGACCACCTCGTGCCACCTTTAACATATTCCGTACCGGTCTACCCCTTAAACCCCGTGTTATCTTGATTGTATTGTAAACTGTATAGATTGTATGTTTGGATGACTGACCGAAACCATGATATCAGTAAACGAATGTAACTGGAGAATCATGTATGTAACTGTATAATCATGGATGTAACTGTATAATCATGTAAATGGAATGTATATCCATGGTTCAGTTCAGTCAAGTTGATAGATTGAATAATGGATTCATGTTGAATTGTAATATTGTAAATTGTAGATTGTAGATTGTACTTGAATCATATTCAAGTCAGATTATAATGAGACTCAAACTGAGTCAGACAATTAGAAAAGTAAATTGAAGTCCTGATTGTTTTGATGTTATCGATAACCGCTGCACATGGGCAGAAGGATTTGTGTCTTTTTCAAAGACGATTACCATATTGATAACACCGTTGTTAAGTTGTCTACCTTAGATAGGCAAGCATCCATATCTCCGGCTCCCTGAGGCTCAAGAGACTGGTCCCGCTTAAACCTATGTTTACTAGGGTCCTTAGGGTAATTTATAGAACTTGAGGGGGGTTTATGTAAAAATACTTTTATATACTTTTCAAAATACACCCCAAGTATTTATTATTCGTCTTTAGAGTTGTAATGAATGTATATTTTATATTGTGATCTTTCTAGTTAAAATATCCTAATTCCATTCTAAAAGGTATTTATTTGTAATATTGGTTTATATGGAATTCATGGTATTTTAATGTAAAGTTATTCTTGTGATTTTTGAAAAGAGTTGGAATATTTATATTATTTGCAAAATAGATATTTTAATGTTACCTATATATATATATATATATATATATTTATATAAAAATAATTTTTTAATATATATTATATTTCTAGAAATCTCATTTTCTTAAGATTTTGTATTCTGTAAATCTTTCGAGATCGAATGCTCCTTGCGGAGGTCTGAATCTCGTACTACTAAGCCCGAAGATATGCAATAATCCGCACCATCCCGAACGGGTTCCCCAAAATGGGTTATAGCGGCGGTTTGCAAAGATTTGTATAAATACTAAATCCTTTAGAAAACAGTTTTATTAAGTAAATGGTATTTATATGAAATGTGCCGTTTTCCCATATTCTATGTTCCCAAGGGTATTGTGCTATGTTGCATATGAGTGTGTGAGGAGGTAGGTCATTACCTCATGATCTACTTAAAGGTATAACATGTTTTGTGATATTGAATGTAGAATCGAAACTATGTGGTATTTAAATGAAAATACGGTAAAATGAAATAGCCATTATTTTATGATATGAAACTTGATCAATTTGGTTGATTAGTGTTTAATAGTCAACATGAGAGAGTTTAAGCGTAACTGTATTAATGAGAAGTGAAGTTTTATAAAGAAACCGAATCGGAAATCGGATTTGTTCCGATTCTGTCGGGTTTTGTAAATCCGTATTTTTAGAAAAGAAAAGAGAGGTAGAAATGGGGACTTACGGGTTTCGATCAAAGATAAGAGGAAGGTGGATCGGGAGGAGTCTCCGGTGCGTCATTTCGTCTCCGGGAGTTCTTACGGTCGTTGCCGGAAATTCCGCCAAAGAATTCGCCGGAGCTTCTCCTTTCGCTTAATTCGATTGCACACAAGAGTTCTTTAAAATATTAGAGAGTTGTCTCAGAGTTTGGGGTGAGAGGGTAGAAGGTAGGGTTGGTATTTATAGGGTTAGGCTAGGGTTAGGGTAGGTGAAAGGTTAAAATGAAAAATGTGATAAAATGTATTAAAAATGTATTAAAAGTAGAGTAATTGGGGTTTTAAAAGAGCTCTGGAAATGGTCTGAGGCTAAAATTTTGCAGGTGCATAGGGAATGTGAAAAGACACAATTTTCATGTTGGGGTCGTCGCCGGAATCGGCCGACTCGGGGGTGACTCGGCCGTGACTCGGTTGGAGGACTGAGTCGGTCGAGTCGAGGCCGAGTTGGCCGACTTCCGGCCGAGTCCCGAGTTGGCCGACTTCCGGCCGAGTCCGGCGGCCGGAATCCCCCCCGACGGTTCATATATCCTCTGGCAATGTTACAGTTTTGGGTGTAGTGGGTTTTTTGTGAGATATGCACGTGTAAACCCTTGGTATTCTAAAGGTTTTTAAAAAAATCAATATTAAAAATAATGTGGGGTATGGGATTTGAACTCTGGTGGCTTGGTTCGGCAGTGCAAGGTATTACCAATGAGCCACAAGCTCTTTCTTGTAATTATGGAGCTAATTTAGTTACTTAAAATAATAACAGTAAATGTAAATACCCCAAGTATACATTAATTTTTAAGCAAATTTTGTACACTAAAAATAGAGTTGTTAAATTCTTTTAAGTTGTAATTAAAAAGCAAAATAACTACTTATATCTTGTGCTCAGGCTAAAATACGCCTTTATGGATTTTGAAAAAAATATTTGAAAAAAATTTGTATAGAAAAATTAGGGTTGTTACATTCTACCCTTCTTATAAAAATTTCGTCCTCAAAATTTGAAAAAGGAAAGTGTAACAGTTTCAAGGAAAGTCTAGTGACTGGAGTATAGATATTGTATAGCAAGAGGATGCAAGGGTTTAAAAATATGAAAAAGGCTTACTGATGTGAGCTTGACCTACAGTTTCGGCTTCTACGACTGCTAATGTGAAAGTCTGTCGCCGTGGTACATTCCTTCTAGCTGGAGGCACATTCTGTCTTTGGGGCCTGTTCCTCCGCCCTCGAGTCATGTTCCTCATGTCTTGTTGGAATTGGCGAGTAGGTTGTGCCGGTAGTGGAGAAGGTAGTGCAAAACGAGATGCAGGAGCCTGGATAGCTGTCCGCTGCGGGTAGTTGGTGGGTGTGTGAGCTGAGTTGCTATTGTAAGGACAGTTCCCAATTCCGTGGTTGGATGCGCCACAAATTAGACACAGGCCTTTTGCGCGCCTACAGTCCTTCCACAAGTGTCCCTTTCTTCTGCAGTAGTAGCAGAAATCTGGACTCGACTGGTTATTGGTTTCTTCTGGTCTCCTGGGTTCAAACGATAGCCTGGAAGAGGCTCCTCCTGCTATTTGAGTGGCAGGGCGTTTCAAACTGGCAGATTGGGGTCTGCCCCTCGCCTTTATTACTGCCTCATAACTGCGGGCAGCTTCCAGAGCATCTTCATGAGTCAGAAATTTCCCTGTGGCTAGTGCGGCCTGAATTTCCGTGTCCAAGCCTTGTTGAAATCGACGGGCTCTGATCTCATCCGTCGGTATCAGGTGTGCCGCAAATCTGTTACGATCTTGTGTTAGCTGTGTAGTATGTGATATTAAAAATTTGAAATACTGTGACATATCTTACTGACTGAGCATGGTGAACTCAGCGTCATACTCATCTACAGATTTGATCCACATCGAACCTTGTTGTAGATGAATGAACTGTTGTTCCATGTCGAACCTGGAAGTCACAGGGAAGTACTTCGCGTCGAACTTATTGCGGAAAGTCTTCCATTCAGTAGGCTGATGAAGACAGCTTTCTTCCGCCTTCCACCAAACCCGTGCATTGTCCATGAGTTGCAGCTTTGCAACTCGGACCTAAGCTATATCTGGCACTTGTGCTGCTGCCAGATCATCCTCGATACTCTGAGCCCATTCCTCAGCTTCCTTTGGGCTCCCCTTTCCTGAGAACTGTTTGGGATGTAAAGCTCTGAATTGCTTCACCCCAGGTGATTCAGCCTCAGGACGGTTCAAGAGCTGCTGTTGTCCCTCTAGGAGGCTGCGGATTGCCTCAAGAAGAACCGTTTGCTCGTTGAGTGGAGCAGGAACGGCAGCTGTGATTGGTAGTGGTGGTGGAGTATTGTTGAAATTGGTGCTGATGTTGTTTGGGGAATCCATAACCTTGAATGAAAAAACATAGGTTAGGACAGATTCAAAGTATATGATTCAAGGAATATGAAAGATAAGATTCAAGGAACATGATTGTAAAGAATGTTTTGCTGGTTCTTGTGTTTTATATTGCTTAGGTTTCCATACAGCTCTGACCTGCATGGGCCACCAACAAAACATGTAACGCCCCGCTTCCCGGTATACGGCGAAGGGGACGGGATGAAGCCGCTACGTATTTACTGTGAAGTAAATACGCTAAGCGTATCTAAGCAATATAAAAGTAAAATCACAAGAGACAAAATATAATAAAAATAGCAACTTTATTTATCCACATTCTTTCTGTACAATACATGGAAAGTAAATACAACTGATAAAAAACAATGCCTAAACAATGGCATAACAGAAATGAAAAGTACTGAATGGAAAGTGTACAATGAACTAGAGCTCCGGGTCTTCACTGAATTGTTCCAAGTCTTCAGCAGTGGGCTCGATCTCAGACGTGTCCAGATCACCTGACGACATTCAAAGAAGAAAGAAGGAGAATGTCGTCAGCAAACAGATCGCTCGGTAAGTCCCAAAGAGAAGGGAGAAATAGAATAGACAGAATAAGAAGATAGCTTTTAAAGTTGTATTATATTGTTATGATGTTGTGTTAACGCTGTTGTTTGTAGCTTGGTACAGAAGATGCCAGTGTATACGAGAGGAGTCCCACTTACACCGGAGACTTTGGTAACCCATAGTATAAGGCTCCGTCGATAATACCACGGAACAACGGCATGGATGTAATTACGTCTTAAGTGACCACCTCGTGCCACCTTTAACATATTCCGTACCAGTCTACACCTTAAACTCTGTGTCATCTTGATTGTATTGTTGTATTGTATTGTAAATTGAATAGATTGTATGTTTGGATGACTGACCGAAACCATGATATCAGTAAATGGATGTAACTGGAGAATCATGTATGTAACTGTAGAATCATGGATGTAACTGTATAATCATGTATATCCATGGTTTGGTTCGGTCAAGTTAATAGATTGAATAATGGATTCATGGATTCATGTTGAATTGTAATATTGTAAATTGTAGATTGTAGATTGTACTTGAATTATATTCAAGTCAGATTATAATGAGACTCAAACTGAGTCAGACAATTAGAAAAGTAAATTGAAGTCTTGATTGTTTTGATGTTATCGGTAACCGCTGCACATGGGCGGCAGGATTTGTGTCTTTTTCAAAGACGATTACCGTATTAATAACACCGTTGTTAAGTTGTCTATCTTAGATAGGCAAGCATCCATATCTCCGGCTCCCTGAGGCTCAAGAGACCGGTCCCGCTTAAACCTATGTTTACTAGGGTCCATAGGGTAATTTATAGAACTTGAGGGGGTTTTATGTAAAAATACTTTTATATACTTTTCCAAATACACCCCAAGTATTTATTATTCGTCTTTAGAGTTGTAATGAATGCATATTTTATATTGTGATATTTCTAGTGAAAATATCCTAATTCCATTATAAAAGGTATTTATTTGTAATATTGGTTTATATGGAATTCATGGTATTTTAATGTAAGGTGATTCTTGTGATTTTTTAAAAGAGTTGGAATATTTATATTATTTGCAAAATGTATATTTTAATGTTACTTATATATATTTATATAAAAATAATTTTTTAATATATATTATATTTCTAGAAATCTCATTTTCTTAAGATTTTGTATTCTGTAAATCTTTCGAAACCGAATGCTCCTTGCGGAGGTCTGAATCTCGCACTACTAAGCCCGAGGATGTACGATAATCCGCACCATCCCGAACGGGTACCCCAAAATGGGTTGTAGCGGCACTTTGCAAAGATTTGTATAAATACTAAATCCTTTAGAAAACGGTTTTATTAAGTAAATGGTATTTATATGAAATGTGTCGTTTTCCCGTATTCTTTGTTCCCAAGGGTATTGTGCTATGTTGTATATGAGTGTATGAGGAGGTAGGTCGTTACCTCGTGATCTACAAAGGTATAGCATATTTTGTGATATTGAATGTAGAATCGAAACTATGTGGTATTTAAATGAAAATACGGTAAAATGAAATAGCCATTATTTTATGATATGAAACTTGATCAATTTGGTTGATTAGTATTTAATAGTCAACATGAGAGAGTTTAAGCGTAACTGTATTAACGAGAAGTGAAGTTTTATAAAGAAACCGAATCGGAAATCGGATTTGTTCCGATTCCGTCAGGTTTTGTAAATCCATATTTTTAGAAAAGAAAGGAGAGGTAGAAATGGGGACTTACGGGTTTCGATCAAAGATAAGAGGAAGGTGGATCGGGAGGAGTCGCTGGTGCGCCGTTTCGTCTCCGGGAGTTCCTACGGTCATTGCCGGAAATTCCGCCGAAGAATTCGCCGGAGCTTCGCCTTTCGCTCAATTCGATTGCACACAAGAGTTCTTGAGAATTTTAAACAGTTGTCTCAGAGTTTGGGGTGAGAGGGTAGAGTGTAGGGGTGGTATTTATAGGGTTAGGCTAGGGTTAGGATAGGTGAAAGGTTAAAATGAAAAATGTGATAAAATGTATTAAAAAAGTATTAAAAGTGGAGTAATTGGGGTTTTAAAAGAGCTCTGGAAATGGTCTGAGGCTAAAATTTTGCAGGTGCATAGGGAATGTGAAAAGACACAATTTTCATGTTGGGGTCGTCGCTGGAATCGTCCGACTCGGGGGTTACTCGGTCGGAGGACTGAGTCGGTCGAGTCGAGGCCGAGTTGGCCGATTTCCGGCCGAGTCCGGCGGCCGGAATCCCCCCATGACGGTTCATATATCCTCTGGCAATGTTACAGTTTTGGGTGCAGTGGGGTTTTTGTAAGATATGCACGTGTAAACCCTTGGTATTCTAAAGGTTTTAAAAAAATCAATATTAAAAATAATGTGGGGTATGGGATTTGAACTCTGGTAGCTTGGTTCAGCAGTGCAAGGTATTACCAATGAGCTATATGCTCCTTCTTGTAATTATGGAGCTAATTAATTACTTAAAATAATAACGGTAAATGTAAATACCCCATGTATACATTAATTTTTAAGCAAATTTTGTACCCTAAAAATACAGTTGTTACATTCTTTTAACTTGTAATTAAAAAGCAAAATAACTACTTATATCTTGTGCTCAGGATAAAATACCCCTTTATGGATTTCGAAAAAAATATTTGAAAAAAAATTGTATAGGAAAATTAGGGTTGTTATAATAACATAAGCCGAAATATGCATTCTTAAAATGTCAAGTCTTTTCTGAAAATTTCGGCAGAGTTTCCTTTGTAAATATTGGCCCCAAAAAGGGTACAACATGCATAATATGAATAAAGGCAACCCCAAGCGGGAGCTAGCTCTTTACCAATTGGCGGTCACAACCACGCAAGCAATATAATATACAACGCCGAAGGGCGAGGATCAAAACTCAAAAGGAAACTCAAAATCAACAAGAAAACCATAATAATACATGCGCGACTCTAAGGTCGAAATAATATACAACTGGTCTTCTAAGTCTAAACAATATACAAGTTTGGTTGATGGAGTTTACTAGATACAACTGAATAAATAAACTACAATGGTGGTCACGATGCAAGTGAACCCACCTACCAAGAAATCACCCGGAATGAAGCAGTGTGCCAGCAAAGCCGCAACGAAACCTGTACGGCAAAAGCTGCAAGAAACTGTGGCACAACGGGTGTGAGTTGCCAACTCGTGAGTAGAAAACATCACCGAGCAGAAATCGTATGTATGACTCAATCTTAGGTCAATACGATTGAATATAAATATAAAACCTCAAAATGATAAAACCTGAAGCATGATAAGGTGGCAAGGGTAAACATCTATACATAAGTGTAATACCAAGTGCTCGTGTCAATGCCTCAGGTAGCAACATATCATAAATATGAAGTATGAATGCAATATTATGAAAACAGAATACATCATGAATGAGAAAATTGTTTTCTTAGTTTAGTGAGATTTCTGTATGTATAAAACAAGGTATCATCAATGAAATCAACAGGGAATCAGTGTCTAGCATCGACACAAAACATATATATCCAAATCCCAATAAATCAATATCTCAGGCTCCGGCAATCCGTGCTGGCATGTATCCTCGAATCTCAATATCTAGGGCTCCGGCTATTCGGACTGACCCATTTCATCAAATCTCAAAATCTAGGGCTCCGGCTATCCGGACCGGCCCATACTCCAATCGGTATCCTCCGGATATCCGTGGAGTCAAAATACAATCACCGGTCAGTAGTGCTCCCCTGTCACATGCTCAAATCCACCATCTGCGACCTTCTCGCCCCGGGGTACCGCACCGGGTCCACCATGCACCCACAGACGGTTCCTCCTCCCCCTCGAATCGGGTGTATGATATCGCTCAAGAGACGAGAAAACTCATGGTGGACATATCTCAAATCATATCATGAAAAAACCTCATTTTCTATCTTTATAAAAAAAGGTGATAAGTTTATAAAATCTTTGTGGTTTCTCCAAATCCAGAAATCTCATGGAAATCCGAAATCCAAATCACAAGGGTAAATAAACAATGAGTTTCATAATATTGGGCTCCGGCAATCCGGACTGGCCCATAATGTCATGGCAGATGAATATATAAATATGCATGAAAATCACAGTAATAAATGCAATGTCTAAGCTATCATATAAATGCAAGCTCACTAGTACCATGTCGAAACTATCAGCTAACATTTTATACTAATGAAGTAGTATTTTCTAATGTGTACGTGACATGGCAACTACCGATGATAATGTGTGTGAGCCAGCAAGCAGGTGTACGTAGAGCATACACATCATCGATAATGGTGCTGGTGTCCTGACAGCATGGGTTTCAATATAACAATAAAACACATTTAAGTATGCAATGCAATGCGAATAGCAAGAATAGGCGGAAAATGAATAATAAACAAAACAATGAAGAATCTACATTAATATATACGAGTCATACGGTGTTGCCATTTGAAATAACACGAATCGTGGTGTTTAGAAAATAAGGACTACGGTGTTGTTAAGAAAAGGTATGTCCTTTGAAATATCCGTAGAATCCCTTGGCCTGTCTTTGAAAATACTCACGATTCGTTAGTTTTGAAATAGGTATAACTCGAATCTAGTCTAACATCTACAAGTAAACTACAGGACTAAACTAACAGGCTAATCGAAAGGTAAGGAAACCACCTAAATCTGAGTCGATATATATATAATCTATAATAGTCGGTGATCCCGCCTCAATAGTATCACATATGATACAATATATAACATGACATCCTCGAGTCAAGAGCTCAGATCTTTCATCAATATATAGCTCGTACGGTAAATCCATCGTACGTCATCCCAAATCTGGGTACTGGTCGAATATCACATTTATCTCATTATTCATCTGGTATCCTTATTATCATATCCTGTACTGGGGGTACTGATCTAAGTCTAGTACATACTGATACCATCTACATATATATATGCATGTGTATGAAAACACATCGCCTAAGGACCCGCTATAATCTCATGTCGTATCTCATAATACGAGCCATAACACATCACCGATCTCATGGCATCATGCCCAATCACATCGACTCATCTCCAAATATCGTATACTATCCTCATCATCCATGTATATGTATACGTATATATATATATATATATACATATAGTCCCATACCTATGTGTGTGTGTGTGTGTGTGTGTGTGTACATATCCTCATATACGCACAAGTAATAAAATGTATGTAAGTGTGTGTGTGCGCGCGCGTGTATCCAAATCTTAACCCTAGGGTTTCGCGACTAAGAAACTACACTATAAGCATTAACTACCAAATACACTCACACTAACCCAAAGTCCACTAAAGCCTTTCTAGCAGTGTATACATATCTTATAATAACATATAATATATATATATATATACACACACACATACATATCATAACGTATTCGTGTTCTATACTACGAAACTGCGGGGGTGCTATAATCCATCCACCCGACTTCCCCCGTAGATATATATCTACACACCTTGATCCTTTCTTGCCGAAGTCGACGTCGCTATCCTCTTCTTCATCATCCGAAGTCTACGTGGGGGTACCTACATATCATAACATATCGTGTCGCATTAAAATCCAATTCAAAACAAAAACGACACGCGAATCACACATAGGTTAAAACCTATAGCCTCGCACGCAAAACATGACCAATGACCCTAGTCGTTGGCGTTCAAACGCCACACGACGGAATACAAAATCAAATACCCAATCCCAATTCATTAAAAGCGCAAAACGAATTCAGAAACTTCGTAAAACACTTCCAGATTTTACCCTAGGTGAAATTAGCTAATTTTGCACACATGGAGGGTCTATTTTACAGCCAAAGGAGCCCTAAACCAAAAATGGATACATTTTTCCCCACCCTGGCCACAAATTGCGGCCAGGAATAATAAAATTGTGGCCAAGTAAAGGGGGTAGGGTCTCAGGTCTTCACGGTACACTCCAGGTTGCCTGCACATCTCTCTGTGTTTGCTAAATAATTTCTAGGGTTCCCGGGTGTTAAAATCCAATTCAAAATATCTCAGGCTCCGGCAATTCAAAATATCTCAGGTCTTCAGGGTACACGAAGGAATACAAAATCAAATACCCAATCCCAATTCATTAAAAGCCGCAAAACGAATTCAGAAAGTTCGTAAAACACTTCCAGATTTTACCCTAGGTGAAATTAGCTAATTTTGCACACATAGAGGGTCTATTTTACAGCCAAAGGAGCCCTAAACCAAAAATGGATACATTTTTCCCCACCCTGGCCGCAAATTCCGGTCAGGAACAATAAAATTGTGGCCAAGTAAAGGGGGTAGGGTCTCAGGTCTTCAGGGTACACTCCAGGTTGCCTGCACATCTCTGTGTGTGCTAAATAATTTCTAGGGTTCCCGGGTGTTAAAATCCAATTCAAAATATTGGGATTTGTATATATATGTTTGCTAAATTGTGACCAATAACATATCGTGTCGCATTAAAATCCAATTCAAAACCAAAACGACACGCGAATCACACATAGGTTAAAACCTATAGCCTCGCACGCAAAACACGACCAATGACCCTAGTCGTTGACGTTCAAACGCCACACGACGGAATACAAAATCAAATACCCAATCCCAATTCATTAAAAGACGCAAAACAAATTCAGAAACTTCATAAAACACTTCCAGATTTTACCCTAGGTGAAATTAGCTAATTTTGCACACATGGAAGGTCTATTTTACAACCAAAGGAGCCCTAAACCAAAAATGGATACATTTTTCCCCACCCTGGCCGCAAATTGTGGCCAGGAACAATAAAATTGTGGCCAAGTAAAGGGGGTAGGGTCTCAGATCTTCAGGGTACACTCCAGGTTGCCTGCACATCTCTCTGTGTTTGCTAAATAATTTCTAGGGTTCCCGGGTGTTAGCAGATCTCTAATTAGCATCACAATTTCCACAAAATCTAATATCGGCAGAATTTCAAAGCTCGTATTTGGGGTTTAAGTCTATGGTCTAGTCCAGAATTTAACACTAAAGGGGGTCTAAGATCACTACTAACCCTTAATTACACCATCTCAATTCAAATCAATCCTTAACCCCTTCTAGGAATTTTCAAAGTTCACTAAACACCTCTTAATCACTTCTAAACTAACATGGAAGCTAAAGTGAATATAATTCTACACTAATGGTAAATAGATTACCTCATTTGGCAACTCAAGAATTTTCTTGAGTTTCCCCAAGTGTCCAAAATCCTTGCTTTCTTGGTCCAAAGTGTTTGTAGGGAGCTTGTGCACATTTTTAATGAAATGGAGATGAAATTTTGATGATTTTTTTGTGGTGAAGTGAGTAGGTAGAGGGGAGAGGAGAAGGGGGCTTCCATGGGGAAAGTGGAAGAGAAATGGTGAAGAGATGAAGAGGGAAACAATGAGCCATGACTATGTTTGACCCCTCACCCTCTCACTCTCTCTTTTGCCCATACTTCTTTGTTTAACATTTTCTTTTTCTTTTCTTTTCTTTTTTTTTCCCTCTCATTTTAAAACCCAAACAAAGCATGAAGAAATAAGAAAAGCCATAGTAGAAAATATAAAAAATTTAGCAAACGACATGGTGTATGTGCACAAATCCGGCTTAATGCACAATTAGTGATAATTAATCGCGATTAGCATTAAAGTGGAATATAATTAATTATAAAAATTCATAATTTGCCTAAATCACATAAAACACCTTCATTTCAGTAATTCCTATAATTTTCCAAATATTTTCCCAATTTATTGGAAATTAATTATACCGCATTATCAAATATTCATAATATTTATTATTTAATTTTATAAATTCCCAAAAATAATATTTTATTTTTCTGAAATGTTACCCCATACATCCTTCTTACTTGGTTCGTCTTTTGTTTTGATGAAGCCAATCACCTTGACTGTCACATCAATAACAGATGATCCGTCTCCGCTATCCTTGCTTTTGTCTATGAAAAGACATAAGCATCTTGCACACCTTCCCATGTTCCCACTGACTACGATAACCCTCTGGCAGAGTCATATACTCATGTGTTAGTGTTATATACCCTAGAGGCCATTATTGTATCATACTGGATTGTATATTACTTAATGGGAGCTTGGGATATACACGGATATAGTAACAGTCTTGCTCGAAATGGTAGTATGCAACCTGGTTTGTTTCTACCTCAATATGTGCATGTGTTTTCTTAGTGTAGGGTTACTAGGCGTTGTCACAAGGTTCTACAAGGCATCAACCATGCCCGATTTAAATTTTAGATGTACCGAACAACCCAAGCAAGATTGTAAACTAGAGATTAGGCGAAAATAATATGCAAGTAAACAACTTTACTTCTAAGAGTTAGGGATTCAACCTTTGTAGTCCGATCCTTCACTTCTAAAGCTCCGTGTTGAGATCCCTTCGCTGCGATCATCGAGTATACGGACTCTAGAGAGGGTCCATGAAAAGAAAGATGCAAGTTTGCTTCCGATCTTCGATAACAAAGATGATCTACCTTGAAGAAACTCAAGCCCAAGATTTTGCTTCACTAATCAAGTATTAGCAAAGCAAACACCCTAATCTAAGTGGCTAGAATAAATGAGGATGATGAAGTAGGAATTTAGCTCTCATTTGTTTTCTTTATCTCACTCATTTTCATCACTTTTGAAAAAGCTAGAAAGCTTTTCATCAAAGAGGAAGAAGAAGAAGAAGCAAAACCATTTATGATGAATAATGAATCAAGTGTAAGGTTAGAAATGCAACCATGGTTTATGTGAGAAGACTTAACCCTTGTAGATATTTAACTAAGGTTAAAGGGTTGGGTTGGGTTAAACAAATATCTACAAAATATCATAAAATATCAAGGTCAAAGTCAAACCTTCAAGAAGCTTCTTGAAAGCTTCATGAATGTTTAACCCTAATCTAAACCCTAACCATATTTAAACTCCACAAATCATGTTGCATTTATAACCATAACATGTCACAATATTATATATCACATATACAATATTTATTGTAACAAAATAAAATAATACAATTAACATATATCACATATATATCAATGTATTACCCGAGTGAGAAAAAGAATCTTTAAGTGAGCTAATATTAGTTAATGTAATATAATATATCAAATATATAATTATACATTAAATTATCAAATCAACACTTGATCCGATAATCCGGCTATTTCACAAATAACCGACTAATATAATCTGTATCAGTTCATCGAATCAACACTTGATCTGATGACCCGACTATATCACATATACCCGGCCGATATCACATATTGCGAGAATCTTGTACGGTATCACATACACGTATTGTTCTCGGTCCTGCACATATCACATATGTGCTCCTACTCCATTTTTCCCGAGCCAGGAAACCTCTGTGTAGGACTCTAAAGAATCGTCAATATGCCGGCAGTAGGTGATGATCATATCAAACACCCACAAGATGCAAGCGGTCAGCTAAATGTAATAGCCACCCAGGTATTGAGCGATCAGAAGATCAACAAGCAAGCCTGTACATTCTCCTGCGAATCCAATCAGTAACACTTCCATACAGTCCGGTCTCTTCGTATGATATGTCGCATATCTCGCTCAGGGGTGGTAAACGTCAGACCCCATTAGCTTGATAAGTCGTGTCGATATGAGGTCCATAAGAGTTCGAGAAACTACTGATAACACTTACCAGTAAATCCTAGCAACCCTGGCAAGGGATTTCCAGTTATAGCTAATCGAACACAGCGCAACATCAACTCCCTATACCGGGAGAGACGAAACCCCTCCTATCGCTCATTGCCTCCAAGTGATTCGGGAATGTGCCCAAAAGCCACCGTTTTGCACGCCCTAATGGACGTGGTAAGGTGGAAATCAAAGCACGGTGTGAATCACACAAGACTCTATGACGATCTCGGGTCTACAGAATAACCTGTACCAGTGTCACCAGAGAACTACCATCTGACGTGAGGTATAATACCATCTGGGAGTTCTCGGCGTGTCCGTCCAGTGTACCCAGTCTTCACTGAGCACCCGTATACCTTCTCTGATGTCAAACACCAATGGATATGGGATCATCCATCGCCCATCAAATGGGTCAAGAAGCGCATACGCTAGTCTACTCTGGAGTATCGATGCCCTGTCTCGGTACTCCTACGACTAGGAACATTTGAAGGATGTACTTAACGACTACACTGTCCCCACTAGTTTGATCTGCATCATAGTCCTGGTAGTCAAGTACTCATCCTAAGGGCTTTATCAACATGTAACATAGAGACAATCAGAGTACATGTTAAGATAAAGTGCAACCAGATAGCATACTATCATGTCGAGCAAGAAAGTCCTACCTATATATGTCCAAGCATCCACCACAATATACATCGTATATACAGTAATAGCCTCTAGGGTATACATATAACTAACAATCTCCCACTTGTGCTAGGGCCATCTGTTGTAGTATTGCATACCCAACAATCAGCTGTTGTTGAAGTATCTCATACTCAACCATCCCATAAAAGTCTCTACTGGGAAACAGGCCTTTGTGAGTGGATCCGCGCTGTTGTCCTCTGTGTCTACTCTCATATCCTCGATCTCACTGAAGATCAACCATCTCCATGATCAGGCGATACTGCTTAAGAATATGTCTGGATCTCAGATGGGACGGGAGTTCCTAGGCCTAAGCCATAACTCCATTGTCACACAATGGCAGGAACGAAGTTCATCTCATGAACTTGTGTACATCCAGACTTTTCTTTGGTAGCATCCTTGGTAGTGATTTATCGTGCCTTTATCGTCTAGTACGTCACGGTATCTAGCTTGGAACTCTTACAACATACCGTCCCACTACTGAGGGTAAAGACAATGCCCGCGACTGACATTCAGTCGTCCTTATCACCCTGGAACCTTTCCAGTGATTCTACCCAGGATCGATTGATACAATCTCACTACACTAGTGAGAATCCTAACATCCAATTAGATCTATCTCATAGATATAAAACCCAGGATTTAGGAGGTATCATTTTGATCCTTATGGAGAATCCTTGTGATAAAAGGAGATTGACCGATCGTAGCATAGGAAACTCCTTCCCTATCAAGAGTATGTCATCCACGTACAATACGAGGATCACCACCATACTCCCTACTACCTTTTTGTATATACAAGGTTCATCTACCATTTTGATGAAGTCAAACTCTTTGACTACTACATCAAAACAGACGTTCCAACTCCGCGATGCCTGATTTATCACATAAAACATCTTGCACACGTTTCCGCTGCTCCTACTGTCTACGAAGCCCTCTGGCTGTGTACTATTAGACGCTCTCTTCTAAATCATCATTTAGAAAAGCAGTCATGACACCCAACCGCCAGATATCGTAGTCATGGTATGTAGCAGTGGCAAGTAGGATCTGGATGGACTTAAGCATAGCTTTGAAAGTCTTAACTTTTCCATGTACACCAAGTAATCTTCTCAAGATATACTTGCTCCTGATGGGGATTTAACCCTTCAGATAAAGCAACCAAAGTCCATACTTTGTTGGTGTATAAGGATTCCATCTCAGACCGCTAAGCATCCAGCCATTCTTACAGAGTCTCACTCCTGATGGCCTGCTCGAAACTAGTTGGGTCATCATCTCATGATGCAATCCTCGCTCCCACTGTCATAGAGAAACCGAAGTATCTCTTAGGTGGGTGAGGAACCCTACTAGATCGGCGGAGAGGCTGAGGTTCGTTGGAAACTATTGAATCCTCTGGTTCTACCAAATCATCAGCTGCAGTCTGTATATCCAATAAACTTCCACAAAATTGACCTTTGCCTCGAGCTTGTCCGGATTTTGCTTTTGACATAGGCCGGACAACCCCAAATCTTAACATCATTAAGAGATGGGCTCTTCCCATACTATATCACATATGGAGTGGTAGGAATCTGATTTGATTGGAACCCTATTCAATAGGTATGCAGCTTCTCAAGTGCATAACTCCCAAAGGAAATAGGAAACTCAGTAGTACTCATCATAGAGCGCACCATATCTAATAGGGTGTGATTGCTCCGCCCCGATACACCGACGTACTGTGGTGTATACGGAGGAGTAATGCTGAGAGAGAATCTCATTCTCCTTTAGAATAGTCCAGGAATCCCGTGCTCAAGTATTCTCCTCCCTGATCACATCAAAGGACATAATACTTATACTTATTTTTGGTTCTCTACTTCTAACTCATATTCATTGAATTTCTTAAAAGGTTCAGACTTGTGTTTCATCAGGAACATATGTCCGAACCTTGAGAGATAATCAGTGAATGTAATGAAGTATAAAGAACCGGTCCTGGCATGTGTAGACAGGAGACCTTACATACATCATCATGTATCAATCCTAAGAGTTCACTAACTCTTTCTCTGTTTCCAATAAACAGAGTTGTGGTCATCTTATCTTTGTGACATGAACGGCAAGTTTCACAAGATGTAAATTCAAACTAATTTAAATATGCAACTATATGTAACTTCAGCTAGTCGGGTCATATTGATATGACCTAGTCTACAATACCTCAAGAAGGATTCGTTCATTTCTGAACTCTTCCTCTTGTGTGTGTTCTGTACATTAAGAACTGTGGTTTGATTTAGAACGTCTATGCTTTTAGATAACGTGCCTGAACCGATCAACTCTTGATATAGGAAATGTTCAAAACATTATCCCATAATACAAAATTATATCCTTCTTTACTAATAAAGATAATGATATGATGTTGTATATCAGGTTCGGTATCTAATAACATTCGTTCAGAATTAATGTATTCTGGTAATACAGGGTGATAACTGCTAATAGACTTGGCTGCAACACTTGCATCATTTCCAACTCTTGAAACATATCACCTGTTCTCGGTTCTTTACCTTTCTGTAGCCCATGTAACAGATTACATATCCGGGATCCTGATCCGGTATCAAATACCCAGGACGTAGAGGATACTGAGAAACAGTTCTTTGTAATGAAACACACCTGAAGAAGATGCATCATCATGCACTATCTTTGTTTGGGCGGCACGGGAATTCTTGTAATCCCCAATTTCCTGCTCGGTCTTATAACATTTATATGTTGGAGCGGGACCAATGTTCCCTAGCGCAGTATAACAGGCGGGTTCGGTCAATACATCCGTATTATTATCTTGATTAAGGCGTGAGATAGTCGCAACCAGGAGAGAGAGAGAAGAAAACACTCTGCGTGCGCTTTTTGCAAGATTAGATTGGTTATCAATTTATCTAATCAGGATGGCTCCCACTGTTTTAGTCAAATCTTCCTTCAAACCCTAAAAGGAAAGACTAGGCGGGATTAATTGCACGCTACAAGTTCACCAATCTTTCAGCCAGGCTAGTGCCGGTACTTTGAGGGAGGTTCCCCGTGCTTTTGCACGGGCCTAATTAAAATAAACCTCGTTTTCCCAGGGGCGTAACCCCGTTAACACCTTTCTAGACACCTACTTGATCGGCTAATTGTAATGTGTAAAACTCTCCCAGGAGTAACTCTTACTCGCAGCGGGTATCGAGATCCAACTATCTCATAGAAGGTATGCAATCTCATTGCAAATTTCAACACTTGAAATTCCCAATAATATTTTACCCCTAGTACTTATGACCTTAACTATGGTCAACATATCATAAGCACTAGTCAAGTTCTACCCGTCATTTCATGATTAATTAGACCCACCTACATGAACCTCAACTATGGTCGACATAATCACATGACTGTTGTTTCCACAATCAGAGCAAAACTCTGTTTGAATTTCAAAAATTCAAAAATTGAAGCAACGCTTCTGATTCCTTGCGCTGCGTGCAACGCGTCACGTGTCAAAAGCTGATACGCCAGCGCAGCGCACCCAATCAGAGCAAGGCTCTGTTTAAAATTCAAATTTTAACAAAGGAAGCAACGCTTCAACTAATCTGCGCTCAGTGCTGCACGACAAGTGTCAGCACAGGTGCGCTAGCGCAGCTGCGCTGCGCTCTGCGCTGCGCGACACATGTCAGCGCAGTTGCGCTGCGCTCGGCGCTGCGCGACACGTGTCAAGCGCACTTGCGCTTGCGCCAGCTGTGCCAGCATTTAAACAGAAAAATTCTCGGAAGATCTTTCTAATCTTATTAATCCAATAAGATTCTTTTCTGTAAAACAGGAGCCCTTGGATCAAAGATCCAACGGTAGGGAAAAGTCCTTAAATCACTCAGAGAAAGATCTCTTTAACTGATTTAACAAATCAATTGGCACTATATAAAGGCCCCTAGACTCCAAGTCTAAAACACATTGACATCAAGATAGAGACACACGGAACTCCTCTAAAAAAAATTTTTGAGAAGAGCTCAGAGAAAGAAAAGGTAAAAACCTTTAAATAAAAGAAGAATTTCTTCTAAAAGAGATCAACGATCTAAGAACAAGATCAAGATCTTGGATTAAAAATAATAATAATAATAAAAAGAAGAAGTAATTTACTTCTGTATAAAGGCATTGACTTTTGATGAACCACTGGTTCTCTGAAAACATGAAAAACTTGTTTTCTTTGATCTAAATTTGATCAAAATATTAAAAAGTGCCTTGCACTCTTGAAATTTGCACTGTTGCGCTCCTTGGATTGGCGCAAGCCACCAGGGAGCGCCACGTGTCAGCCCCAGAACAAACTGCGCTATGCGCTTCTAAAACAGAGCACTGCTATAAAAAATTGGCGCAAGTCATCAGAGCGCGCCACGTGTCAGCAGCGCGCTAGCGCAGCGCACTGCGCTAACAGACTTGCGCTCACCAGAGCGCGACACGTGTCACCTCCATATGCACTGGCGCCTTGCGCTCTTTAATTGGCGCAAAGCGCCTGACAAGCCACGTGGCGCTCTGTCAGACTAATTGATGTAGTGCATTATTAAAAAGAAGGGACATAGCCCAATTAAAAGGCCTAACAGGCCTAATAAAAATGCAGTGCATTATAAAAGGGATAGAGCCCAAACAAAGGTCTGTCAGACCAAAATAGATGTTGTGCATCATTTTAAAAAAAGGGCAGAGCCCAAATAAAGGTCTAATAGACCAAACAAAAATGCCATGCATTATTAAACTGGGACAGAGCCCTGGTAAAGGCCTAACAGGACAAATGCAGATAAAACGTTGAACATTTTCAACTGGACTTAGCCCAATTCTGTCCGTAAGTCCTCAAATTAAATTGAACCGAGAACGACTGCTCTCTCAAATCAATTTACACCCGGTTCAAGGGTACATCTCTGAACTCCTCTGATATTTGTCATTGTAATTCTTCAACGTCGTCAGAGAGGTGACGGGTCCCGATAACCACACATCAATATGGACTGCGGGGTCCTTAAACTCATGGACTGACGCGTCCTTAAACTCATGGACTAATGCGTCCTTAAACTAACATTTATCCCCAAAACGGGAAAAATGGACCACTATGTCCCTAAACTGGAACAATAGAGCCCAAACGCTCTTTTGTCGGATCTAAACGATCCCATTAAGTTGATCTTAGTCTCAAACTGGACTAACGTATCCTTAACAAACGTTTAAGTTGATCTTAGACTCAAATACGGCTAACGTATCCTTAACAAACGTTTAAGTTGATCTTAGTCTCAAACTGGACTAACGTATCCTTAACAAACGTTTAAGTTGATCTTAGACTCAAATACGGCTAACGTTCTGGAAAATCTGGGCACATATAACATATTTTAAAAATCCCAAAACCAACACAGAGACACACTGCACGAAACCCGATCACCAGAAGACTCTAAACGGCGGCGGATCCGCGGCGCTAAGAATAGGTGAGGCCGCGGATCCGCGGCTGTTTGAAGGAATTAGGGGATCGTTTTTCTTGGGTGTTCACACAAAACCCTGAGCCGAATTTAGGTGTATAACAAATCTCGTTTTGACCAGAAAAAATTTTAACAGAAACTAGGGTTTTGTAAAAGTTTGGTTTTTGGATTTTTCGGTTCCGAACTTCGTTACACTTCACTACCAAGCTAGTTTAAGTTTAGTTAGGCTCTGATACCACTGTAAGTCCACGTTGCGACCCCCGGTTCTTACGGGGAGGCGGAAACGGTATAAAAATCAAATTTTTAGCGCAAGGGGCAACATGGACTAAACAAAGTCGGGATCTTTTCCTAAACTAAAACTAGCAAACTTGCTAAAGAGAGTTAGCTACTCGGAAATATGGTTATACCTAAACTTGAACTCCTTCTTCTTCAAACTTTTGTAGAGGTTGATGGTTCTTGCCTCGTAGCCTTCTTCCGTCGAAGATGGATCCACCTGAGGGTTCAACCTTTGGGCTCTTCCTCGATCTTTGAGTGAACTAGGATTTCCGGCTTGCTAAACCTTGAACCCTAGAGAGAGTAGAGAGTATCTATGGGGTGCTTTCTTTTTCAAGGTGAGGGATTCTCAACTCATGAGAAGGAATCACCTTGAGCTTGAGGAAGAAGAAGATGAAGTGAGGAGAGAGAATGGTTATGATAGAATGAGCTATCTTTTTCCTTTTGCAACCATATCAAAAGAAAAAGAATTATCTAATTAGTAATAATAATTCAAATGAGAATAGTTGATGGTTGTTTTGGAATGACCACTATCATCACTTCATTAAATGAATGTTGGCAAGAATCAAGGAGCATCCTTGCAAAATAATGATGATGGTCAAACATTCAACCATGGTCAACAAGTCAACCATGGTCAACAAGTCAACAAAACTAACCATAACATAATTCCATTTAATTACTATTATTAATAGATATCTCACAAATTCATTAGGGTTTGGAAAAAAGACGACTGTCAACTGTGCATGCGCACCCGTTCCGAAACCCTAATGAAAAAAACTTCTTCTTCCGCCTTAAACAACTGTGCATACACACCTGCATTCTTGTTCCGATGAACATGAATACTGAGAGATAAAAGCAACCCCAAAACATATACCAGTATCTGGCTCAATCCAGAGCCCGCCAGTATAATCCGTCCGGACTCCAAACGTGCACAAGTGCGCGGATGAGAACGAACCCTGCCGCAAAACCATGCGACCTCTACTCTGTTTTGCCCAGAGGCGAATACCCTCTGTGTGGGACTCTAAAGACTCGACACTACGCTGGCAGTGGGTTTAACCACAGACCGCAAGCGGCACTAGCTGTGCGTAACGGTCCCCAGGTAGATGCCGACAAGAAGGCTGACGAGGTGAAACCCCATCTGTACTCCTACTGAGTCTGAATGTGACAGTCTCCGTACAGTCCGGTCTGTTCGTCTAATACATCGTATGTCGGGCCTAGGGGGCGGTAAAACGTCAGTCCCCTAATAGCGGTACAAGTCGTGTCGGAGTGAAGCCCAAAACACCCTGAGATAACACTGGAACCTACCAGTATATCTCGCTTGCCCTGGCCAGGGACTACTCGTGTAATGGCTCTCCTAGACACAGCGCGATGTCAACCCCCAATACCGGGAGAGACGAATCCTGTCTAACCGTCACTGCCTCCAAGCGCTTCGGGACTGCACCCAACCACTACCTGTTTGCACGACTCCTTTGAGCCGTGGTAGGGTAGTGATCAAAGTGCAGTGGGAACACACTTGAGGCGAAGTGCCAGTGTCAAGTCAGCGGACTAAGCTGTACTCATGTCACCTGGGAACTGATAACTGACGATAGGTATAATACCAACCTGTCAGTTCCCGACGAGTCCTGTCCACTGTACTCGTAACCCAACGAGAACCCGTATACTATCTCCAGTACGACGTACTGATGGCTGTGGGACAGACCATCTCCCACACTGGGATGAGAAGCGCATACGCTAGTCTACTCCGGAGTATCGATGCCCTGTCTCGATAGTCCTGCGACTAGGGACCTGTATAAGGATGTGCTTATAGATTACCCAGCCCCCACTAGTGTGACTGCCATCACAACACTGGTAATCAAGCAAAGATCCTAACGGCTCCACTAATGCGTATAAGTGATATACTAAAATAAACACAAGTACACATTGAAGCAGAAACAAACCAAGTAGCATACTACTATATTGAGCAAGATTGTTTATATAAGGTGAATATCCCAAACTTCCATTAAGTAATATACATGCCAGTATGATACAGTAATGGCCTCTAGGGCATATACACTAACAGAGGCATCATCAGAACAGCGGCACGAACAGGAAACTGACGCTGACTTCTTACGCAGAGTCCTCGAAAAGAAAGATAGAGAAGCAGCAGAATAAGCTGCCAACATAAAACAAATGGCGCTTCTCTTCCAAGACATGGTAGGAATGATGTTACAGCCGAACCCTCCAGCTGAAGACCCTCCGATCATTATTGAAGACGATAGAGGGGAGACATCTAATCCTCCTCCGGCTCTTTCAACAGCCAAAGAGGAAACCATTTCCAAAGCTGCACTAGACTACTATATAGCTCAGCAGATACGAGTTCATCAGGCGAATGAAGCGGCTGGGCAAATTGTTAAAACTGGACGACCCTATCCGAGCTGGTATGACCAAATCAGTTACCCGCCGGGATACACGATCCCTAAGTTCCACGTATATAAAGGGACAGGGAATCCCCATCAGCATGTCGCTCAATTCAGGGCTCTTTTTGGCAACACTGGAGGTGACGACAAACTGTCGCTCCGCCAATTCGTCGGCAGTTTAGCAGAAACAACCTTTGAATGGTATTCGGAGCTACCTAACGATTCTGTCAAAACATTTGCGGAGATGGAGCTACTGTTTACACAAAGATTCGCAAGCGCTAGTGAACGCACCTCGATAACAACACCGATTAATGCCAGGGTAAGGCCTGGCGAGACGTGGGTTCAGTACGCGACACGATGGCGGAATTTGTGGTCGAAATGCGAACAGCGCATCGAAGATGCACCTGCGGTAGGCATGTTCGTGGGCACCCTAGACCCTCATGCAACTGTTTCACAGTTCATGATGTTCTTTAAAACGACCACGTTCCAGGCTTTAATTGATAAGCTAGCCCAGATGGATCAAATGGGTCACAGACCGTCTCCTCCGAAGCCGGAATCCCGAAACGACAAGGGTAAAGGGAAAGTGACCTTCACTGCGAACACCCAACAGCAGCCCAGTGCCCCAAAGCTAGCGGATAAACTGGAAGAGAGACGGCGGTATTATAATGAGAAAATGAAACGCCCTTACTCATTCCCGCGGGATAAAACGAAGAGGCTGTTCGAGCTAGCGATGCGCAATAGGCTTATCTATCTCCTGAATCCAAAGAGACCACCGCAACCCAGCGAGGTGAATAATCCCAATTATTGCCCTTACCACCAAACGGTAAGTCACCCGATCGAGGATTGCTTCGTCTTTAAGGGTTGGATTGAAGACCAATACCTACAGGGCAAGTTTGTGCTGTCTGAAAAGTGGAAAGTAAACCCACCACAGCCGCACATTCCAAAGAAGACGGACACGCCGAGGGAAACTTGCTCTTTTATTGAAGAAGCTCCATGGGAGGTCGTGCTTTCCGCCAAAACCAAAAAGATGCTGAATGATCTCCAGACATGCCCGGCGATCAGGTGGAAGAACCCGTCGGAACATGAGATCATCGAAGGGATGCTGAAACCGCGTCCAACTCCAAGGATTGGTGGGGATAGCCAAAGTGTTCACACCCAGCCGTCGAAATCTTCGAAAAAGAAGAAGAGATCCAAAAAGCCGGTGAAGCCTGGCGACAAGCGCACGGACCTGTAGAAACAAATCGATGCACTGGAAGAGTACAACCAGAAAGCGCGAACCCCAATCACGCTCCAAGAGTTTCTCAGCCACGTCCTTGAAGACGGACATGATGGAGAAGACTCATCAGATGGATCTGAGAATTATGTGGCAAGTTGTTATGTGATCTCTCACTCGTCGATAGATGATAAAGAAGCTCCTTGCACCGAGAAACCAAGGGGGGTCCTGAAACAGAACTTCTGTGGCCGTCAGACGAGATGATCGATGCCTTCCTGAATGAGATCCGTCTGAAAAGTAAACCCAATCAGGAGCGTGAGATGGCCATATTGGAAGGAGCCAAACGCCGGCAACTAGACGAAAGAGTCGAGGCACTCCCGTCAAATCAAGAGACATGCGCTGCGGATAAAAACAAATTCAAGACGAGGAAAAGGTTTGCTAAAGCCATATCAATGGAAATGAAGCTACCACCCTCTGAAGAAAACACTCTCGGTGGAGTAGAGATGCATCCTAATTACTGCTTATATCATCAGAAGATCGCACATCCAACTGAAGACTGCGACTCCTTTAAGCGTTAGTGGCAAGGGTATGTCGCTCATAGGCAACACGTCAACAGAAAAAAGCGGGATGCTCATAGACAACGAAAAAATACGACAGATGAGCATAAAAGTGTTGCCGGCAATTGTCATAGGGATGATCCCGGGGGAATCACGAGTTCTCACCTTCGGGGGCGACTCCGACGAAAAAGTAGCCTTCGGCCCTCTCTTCAAGGAATCCATCTCTGAAGAATTGAAGAATTGCGAGAACATTCAGCCGTGCAATTGCACGATACCCGGAGAGAATCTCAGACCCACAAACAACGGAGCGAACAAAAAGGATAAAGGAAAGGGAAAAACGGCCTTCGTCGCCAACACTCAACAACAATCGAGTGGCCCTAGACCGGTTGTTCGCCAGAACAACAAGCGGCAACCCCTCTATGAGAGGTTGAAACGTCCTTACTCGTTTCCCCAGGATGAAACAAAGAGGCTGTTCGAAGTGGCAGTGCACAACAGGCTTATCACTCTACCGGAGCCGAAACACCAGCTACAACTGAATGATGTCAACAATCCTAATTACTGCCCTTACCACCAAGTGTTGGTCCATATGATCGAAAACTGCTATGTTTTCAAAAACTGGGTTGAAGACCAATACCAACAGGGCAAGTTCGCGTTGTCCGAAAACTGGAAGGTGAGCCCGCACAACCACATGCTCCGAGAAAGATGGATATGCCGGAGCATCATGCTCATTCATAGGGAAAACCCCCATCGACCGAAAAGTTAGTGAAGTAGAGATTCTCCTCAAATACGGCGACATTGGACCACTATGTCCTAAAACTGTCCAACGGACCGAAACGTCCTTAAATTAATGACGGACCACTACGTCCTAAAAACTAGCTGACAACCGAAACGTCTTTAAACTTCTACCGCAGCATCCTCAGGCTGACGAGATAAAAAAAAGGAATAAAAAAAATAATAAAAAAATAATAATAATAAAGACAGTATGTCCATAAGCGAAATGAGCACGGATGAAAACCCGAAAGGGCTCCGTGAGTAAAAACAGCAGGGCTACCGGCGAGTGTTTGTGAAAACCCGAGAGGGCGCAACCTCGTTATATAAAAAAATGAATAAAAAGAATAAAAAAAAGAAAAAGAAAAAACGGTATGTCCATAAGCAAAAAGGGCACGGATGAAAACCCGAAAGGGCTCCGTGGGTAAAAACAGCAGGGCTACCGGCGAGTGTTTGTGAAAACCCTAAAGGGCGCAACCTCGTTAAAGGACACTTACAGGGTCCTCTCGGCCTTGTAAGGAGAAACCACCCGCGTGAGATCCTTACGACCCACAAAGGAGCAACACACTTAGGGATCCTCATGATTCCTAAGAAGAATTACACTTGCGAGATCCTCACGACTCGTAAGGAGAATTCTCTTATGGGACCCTCACGGCTCATAAGATTTGAAAGTCTTAAGTTACAGAAACCTTAACCTGTTCTTAGGCAACCCCCACAACCTTCGATATTGCCCTACAAGCGGCTCCATACTGACCCTTGTATACAATCCACGGGCGCGAATAAACATTTCCCTAACCAAGTCCCACCCGTGGCTAGGGATATGTCCATATGGTGATCAACCCTTATAAGTCCTCTCGACTTATAAGGAGAAAACCCTTTTGTAAGATCCTTACGACTTACGGGGGAACATGCACTTAGGAATCCCCATGATTCCTAAGGAGAAAACACACCTACGAGATCCTCATGACTTGATATATATTTTTCATAAAATAGAAAATACCATGCTTCATATATATGTGTGTGTGTGTGTGTGTGTGTGTCACGACCCGAAAAGTACGAAGCGCGACTGACACTTAAATTACGAAACGTCTCAAGGCGTACGTAATCTAAGTAAGCCAAAACCCAGAAATCAAAACCAAATAGAGCAGTAGAGTGAAGGAAAACAAAAAATTTAGAAAGCGGTTTTTAAATAAATAAGTCACATCAAGCTTTTAAAAGCAACATCTATTTTTCCGAAAAATTTGGCAGAGTCTCCTTTGTAAAAACTGGCCCCAAAAGGGTACAAAACAGGAATATATAAACATGAAATAAGGCATCCCCAAGCGGGAGCTAGCTCTTCATCCAAAAGCGGATTCACAATCCCACGCAATATATATCATAACTGTGCAAAAAGTAATAAAATCACAAATAAATAAAGCAACATGTCGACTCAACTGAGCTCGACCCAGAGAAATAACATATAAATACACAAATCTCACTGTCTCGTCTCTAGGTCACAAATATAACAGTACAACTGGTAGATAAGGTAGCTACAGTAGATGGAGTACACTAGATACAATAATGATACAAGTGGCAACAAAATAACCCCGCAACCCACCTACGAACAAGCTGCGAGTCCAAGCAAAAGGATGCAAAAGAGGAGGTACGCCCGCCGCTACTGTGCTGACGGGTCAGACCTGCAAAACACTGTGGCACAACGGGGTTGAGTTGCCAACTCGTGAGTAAAAGTAACATCTAATAAGGCTATCGTAAGCATGTACACAATGATGTCACAACCTAGATATACTAATACGATGCGATGTAATAATATGCATGCAGCATGAATGCAAAAAATAACGCGAGATCTAAATATAATTAACATGGGAAATCTGTATTTTTAACTTAATAAAACTTCTGTAATCTTGTTGTAGTTTCATCAATGAAATCAATATAAATCTTTGTCAGTATCGACACCAAATATGAATATCTCAGTAAATCCGGGCTCCGGCAATCCGGACCGACCCATATATCTAAATCTCAGGCTCCGGCAATCCGGACTGGCCTATATCTCAAAACTCAAGACTACGTCGGTATCCTCCGGATATCTGCCGCGTCACAAATAACCGGTTGGTAGTGCTCACATGCCGGGCTCAACGCCATCATCTGTGACCATCTTGCCCCGGGGTACAGCCCCGGGTCCACCATGCACCCACAAACGGTTCCTCCTCCTCCTCGAATCGGGTGTAGGATACTGCTCAAGCACCGAGAAATCTCATGGTGGACGATAGATGCATCATATCATGAGAAAACCGCAACTTACAATTTTAAAATGGTAATATGTTTTCAAATCCTTATGGTTTATCCAAATCCATAAACATCATAAATACGGAAATCCTCGAGAGAATCATGATACATGAATGTCTATGATATTAACAATATGAAATGCAATGCGGAAACTAGAAATCTATGCATGAACAATGATGCAATAAGATGTGTGCATGTGTCTAGCAATCCTACATATTCATATAAATGAATTAAATATATCAATTGCAGGATTATTAACATAATGGCGCAAGTGATATGATTTGGATTTAACCAGTTAAGTGTTCGTGGCATATCAATTACCAAGGCGTGTGTTTCCCCATGAATAGTGCCCGTGCAGCATAAACCAATGGTAATAGTGCGAGTGTCCTATGAGGTACTAGCACAGTATATATACATATGACAAATGATGAAATGCAGCGGGATGATTAATTAGGAACTACGCATATAATTATAGTTTTAAACTACATTCTAACTATCGGGCGTCAAGCGCCATCCAAACGATTTCCTCAGTAGATGTGTACATCTACACACCGGAACGCTTCCGCTAGCCTGATCCGATCACCGCTATTCCTTTCCGCACCGCGTCCGATGTCTCCGCGACTGATCCTAGAATTTACACAAAACAACACACGTAAGGCTAAATCCTGCAAAAACGCGATATCAAGACCATACGAGAAACTAGTGTTGCAAGCTAACGCGTGTGCATTCGTGACACCAAAACGTGTGTGCATTTGTCTGAAACCACCCCGACATGCCGTGATACACAGCAACACTAAACCCAACTCGGAGCGTACGTGTCGCGCAAGACCCATTACACTAAATATAGGTAAAGTGGTCCCAGATTTTACCTGGAGCAAAAACAAGAAAAATAAACAAGACCAAACCTCTTATAATACCTACAGACAACTACCTGAAAAGTTTCAGCGTGTTTCTCCAAAATTGGGCCGAGCACGAGGGGTGTGATCTCGGGTCAAAACAGGCGAAAAAGGTCCAGGTTTTTACACTACACTCATAACATAAAGTATAGTCTAATGTATATGTTTGCTTGTTTTAAAAAAACCCCATGGTAATAGCAGATACCCCGTATCCTAACACTTGATTTAAAACCTTATTGAAAACACAAATTTGATACAATAAGGTGTTTTAGTGAAAACTGGTGCAAGGACTTGGATTAGGCGACACTAATAGCACTTAATTAAGTTAATCAAGCCCTAAAAACCCTAACTTAACCTAATCTCCACCTAAACCACATAATTAGCATTAAAACCCATATAAACACTAAATTAAGCTAATTAAACTACAAGTTTAGCAAAAATGTGAGTAGGGTAGGCTTAATACCTCACTATGGTCTTAGGGGGGTTCAACTTGCTGGCCTTGCCTCCAAGAGCTCAAACTTGCCTCAAGAACCAACAAGGGAGTTATTTGGAGTGATAAATGTGATGCTGGTGTGATAAATGATGGATTTTAATGGAGATTTGAGGCATGGAAATGATGAGAAGAAGAAGAGAATGAGGGGGAGGCTGTAGGAGCTGCTGCTGCTACTGAGGTGCACGGAAATGAGAGTGAGAGAGAGAGAAAGCCCCCAAGTCAAAGCCCTCCATGGTCATTAAATGCACCATGCCTCACTTTTCTTTTCTTTTTTTTTCCTTATTTTCTTAATTTGATTTGTTTTGTTATGGTTTTAAAAGGATAAGAGGAAATATGATGAATGCGTTACATTATGTGCTAAGTTGTTATGGTTGCTAAGCACCAAATAACCTAGGGTGAAAATTGTGCATGCATGCTACACTAAATTTTGCTTAGGAAAAATATAGTTAAGAAAATTTGCTAACTAAGTGAACACTAAACTAATTAATAATTAATAAAACACTATTATATAAATATTTACATCTTTTCACTATTAAAATTTGATTTATTCCAGTTTATGTGGAAATAAATTAATTATGAGATTTTATGAAAAACACGCATTATCGCTAATTAAAATGAAATTAATCTAAACGAATTTCAAAGTATTACAATCTTCCCCCCTTAAAGAAATTCGGTCCCCGAATTAAAAAAAATCTAGCTACGCGTACCATCAAAGAGATGGGGATATTTCTTCCTCATCTCGTCCTCGGTCTCCCAGGTGACCTCCTCGCTGCTCGGGCCATGCTAAAGGACCTTCACGGACGGTATAACCTTTGATCTCAATTTCTTCACCTGCCGATCCAGAATGACCACCGGCTGCTCTGCAAAAGAAAGGTCGCGCTCTTGCTGGATCGTCGGGTGCTGAATCGCATGAGAAGTGTCATGAAGATACTTGCGGGGCATCAAAACGTGGAATACGGGGTGAACGTCTGGGAAACTGGGCGGAAGAGCTAACCGATATGCAACAACACCAACACGCTCGAGGATCTCGAAGGGGCCTACATATCTAGGACTAAATTTCCCCTTTTTCCCAAATTTCATCACACCCTTCATTGGGGAGACCCTCAAGAAAACATGATCGCCAACAGAAAACTCAAGTCTGAGCCGACGACGGTCCGCATAAGATCTCTGCCTGCTCTGGGCTGCTCTCATCCTATCACGAATCAACTGGATCTTCGCGGTCGTCTCCTCAACAATCTGCGGCCCCAAAATACTGCTCTCGCTGAGCTCTGTCCAACAGACGGGCGATCTGCATCTCCTCCCATATAGAGCCTCGAATGGTGCCATCTGAATGGTCTCCTGGAAGCTGTTGTTGTAAGAGAACTCTACTAAGGGAAAATGGTGATCCCAGCTGCCTTTGAAATCTAAAACACACGCTCAGAGCATGTCCTCAAGAGTCTGAATAGTCCGCTCTGACTGGCCGTCGGTCTGCGGATGAAATGCTGTGCTGAAACTCAAGCAGGTGCCCAAAGCCTCCTGAAGTCTCTGCCATAGTCAGCTGGTAAACTAGGTGCATTGGTCGGACACAATACACGTCGGGACGCCATGCAACCGTACGATCTCGTCGATGTAAATCTGGGCATACTGAGCAAATCCGAAAGTGGTCTTCACTGGCAGAAAGTGAGCCACTTTCGTCAATCGATCCACGATCACCCAAATGGAGTCATACCCTCGACTGGTCCTGGATAGACCCACGATGAAGTCCATAGAAATCTGCTCCCATTTCCACTCCGGAATGGGCAAAGGCTGCAACTCTCCCGCTGGCCTCTGGTGTTCGGCCTTGACTTGCCGACAAGTCAGGCATCTCGATATGAAGTCTGTGACGTCCCTCTTCATCCCGTCACACCAGTAAACATCTCTCAAGTCATGGTACACCTTGGTGGAACCCGGATGAACACTGTACACCGATCGATGTGCCTCCTCAAGAATCTCACGCCTCTGTCCCTCAGAATCTGGTATGCACAGTCTAGTCCCAAATCGTAGTATCCCCTGATCATCGATCACGAACTCGGAAAATCTTCCCTGTCTAATCTGTGCCATGATCTCTGAACAGCGGTTGTCACTGTACTGTGCCTCATGTATACGGTCAAGAAACTGTGGACGCGCACGAATATGCGCAAGTTGTCCCCCGATCGGAGTGAACTCGAACTACACTCGGTTGTCGCATAAAATCTGCCAATCTGCCGACGACTGCCTTTGCACTGTGCTCAAACATGATAGACTACCCCGAGCCTCCGACTCAAAGCATCCGCCACTACATTCGCCTTGCCCAGGTGATAAAGGTTCTCGCAATCGTAGTCCTTCACTAACCCCATCCAACGACGATGTCTAAGATTCAGGTCTCGCTGCTGAAATATATACTTTAAGCTCTTGTGGTCAGTGAATATCTGGCACGACTCGCCATATAGGTAATGTCTCCAGATCTTGAGTGCAAAAACCACTGCACCCATCTCTAAATCGTGAGTGGGGTAGTTCTGCTCATGCTTCTTCAGCTGCCGAGAAGTATACGCGATAACCCTGTCGTGCTGCATCAATACACAGCCTAGCCCCACTCGAGAAGCGTCATAATAAACCACAAATCCGCCCGATCCCGAAGGCAAAGATAACACCGGCGCCGTAATTAAACGGGTCTGCAACTGCAGAAAGCTATGCTCGCACGCCTTTGTCCAAACAAACGAAACTTCCTTCCGGGTCAACCCGGTCAACGGTGCAGCAATACGGGAGAAGTCCTGTACAAATCGTCGGTAGTAGCCGGCCAGTCCTAGGAAGCTGCGGATCTCTGTAACTGATGCTGGTCTGGGCCAATGCTGAACGACCTCAATCTTCTTCGGGTCCACACGTATACCGTCACTCGTAACCACGTGACCCAAGAAATCCATGATGTCATGCCAGGATGCGCACTTGGAGAATTTCGCGAATAGCTGGTGCTCTCTCAAGGTCTGCAATGTGATCCGCAAGTGCTGCTCGTGCTCCTCTCGGCTCCGGGAATACACTAAGATGTCATCAATGAATACGATGATGAACTGATCAAGATACGGCCGGAAAACGCGGTTCATCAAGTCCATAAACGCTGCTGGGGCATTGGTGAGTCCGAACGACATCACCAAAAACTCATGGTGTCCGTAACGCGTGCGAAAAGACGTCCTCAGAATATCATCCTGCCGAACCCGCAACTGATGGTAGCCTGATCACAAATCAATCTTCGAGAAGTGTCCCGCACCCTGAAGCTGGTCGAACAAATCATCGATACGAGGTAAGGGATATCTGTTCCGCGAAGTAACCCGGTTCAGCTGACGGTAATCGATACACAAGAGCAAACTGCCGTCCTTCTTCTTGAAGAACAGGACAGGAGCACCCCAAGGAGATACACTAGGTCGAATAAGCCCTTTATCTAACAAATCCTGCAACTGACCCTTCAGCTCTCTAAGCTCCGCCGGGGCCATCCGATAAGGCGGTATGGAAATAGGCCTCGTGCCGGGAATCAAGTCAATGCAGAACACAATATCGTGCTCAGGCAGTAGCCCAGGCAGCTCGTCGGGGAAAACATCAGGAAACTCACTAACAATCGGGACCTGGTCTAACGGGACCTCTGCAGCTCTAGTATCATAAACATACGCTAGGAATCCCTGACATCCCTTCCTCAAGGGCTGTCCAGCGCGAAGAGACAAAATCAAGATGGGAAGGGTGATGCTACGGTCTCCCTGAATAACAAGAACTGGTTCTTCCGGAAAACTAAAACTGACTGCCTTCTCACGGCAGTCCACGGATGCATAACATGTGGATAGCCAGTCCATGCCTAGAAGAACATCAAAGTCCACATATCGAGGAGAATCAAATCAACCGAAGAATCCCTCTCCCCGATACGAATAGAACACAATCGATATACAAATCGAGCAATAAACGACTCACCTACCGGAGTAATAACAACAAGTGGATGATCCAACGACGATGACTCTCGGCCCAACCTCGGTGCGAAGTGCGTAGATACATACGAATGTATGGAACCAGGGTCGAATAACACCCGTGCTTCGAAAGAACATACTGGCAAGGTACCTGTCACTACGGCATTGGATGCCTGCGCATCCTGTGGAGTCAAAGAGAACACTCGGGCCTGTCCCCCACCAATAGCTGGCTGTCCTCTGCCTCGGCCTCCTCGTCCTCTCTGAACAGGAACGCCACGTCCACGGCCTCTGGGAACGTCTGCCTGGCGTGGAGCACCACCAGGGGTAGTAAGTAGAGCTCTTTGTGTAGGGGGTGAGGGTGGAAGTGTCACATAAGGAACTGTAGACTCGCCCTGACGCCTCGCGGTACAATTCTTGAAAAGGTGACCAGAACTCCCACACCAATAACATACTGGCGGTGGCCGCTGACCTGGTGAATAGGAACTGAACAACTGGCCTCACGCCATGCCTCGACCATCACCACGTCCTGGGAAGAATCCGCCACGACCTCTTCCTGCCTTGACTCTACCAAATTGTACTGGAGCTGATATATCTGTACGAATCCTCTTCGTCCCCAAAACGACCGAAGTCTCGGAAATGCGCTCCTCCAAAAGTAAGGCTGCATCCACTAAGGCTGCATAGGTGTCGAAGTGCTGGGCGCCAATAGCAAGAAATAGCCGCGTGTTTAACCCACGTACGAACCTCTTCATGCGTTTCTCTGCGGTGTCCACCAGGTATGGAGCATATCTAGACAACTGGGTAAACTGGATATCATACGCGGACACTGTCATCCGTGGAGTCTTGCGCAAAACCTCGAAACTACGAGCTCGAGCATCACGGACGCTCTCTGGAAGGAAATGGACAAGAAACACTGCTGTGAAATCGTCCAACGTCATAGGTGGTAAACCTGTAGCTCGGCCTCTCTCGACTGACACGCACCATGTCTGAGCAAGGCTCTCCAGACAAAAACTCGCAAGCTCCACCCATCTATCATCAGAACATCTCAGCGAACGGTAAATCCTAGCCAATCTGTCGAGGAATGTCTGCGGATCCTCCGCTGCATCTGTGCCGGTAAAGACTGGAGGTCTCAGACTCATAAACTCCTGCAATGATACGGGAATGGTCTTGGTAGTAGCAGGAACAACTGTCTGGGCAGCAAGTACAATCGGTGTCTGTGCAGTGGAAGGTACATCCTCAGATCTCTGTGCCCGAATGGCCTCGACTAAAGATCCCATCATCTGACGTAACTCCTGCATACCTGACTCTAGCCTGTCAATGCGGCCTGAGGAAGGCGGATCAATCTGTCCCTGAGGGGTAGGCACGCCGTCCTGATCGGTTCTCGTCTCGGACGAGCCCGTTCGAATCTCATCTCTGGCGGCAGCCCTCGTAGCCTTCGGCGGCATAATGGCTAGTACAGGAAACAGGATAGTAAGAATATTGTAACAGAATCATGTGATATAAAGAGTCAAAAAAAGGATTTGCATGCAATTATATCCTAAGGTCACTTAGGCCGAGTACTGTATCGTAAGTATGCCGCGGAACATACCCACGTTACGTCACTCTGCTTAAGTCACCTACTCCATATACCAAGGGTCATCCTACACTCAGAAGGGTAAAACCTAACGCTCTGATACCAACTTTGTCACGACCCGAAAAGTACGGAGCATGACTGGCACTTAAATTACGAAACGTCTCAAGGCGTACGTAATCTAAGTAAGCCAAAACCCAGAAATCAAAACCAAATAGAGCAGTAGATTGAAGGACAACCAAAAATTTAGAAAGCGATTTTTAAATAACTAAGTCGCATCAAGCTTTTAAAAGCAACATCCATTTTTCGAAAAATTCGGCAGAGTCTCCTTTGTAAAAACTGACCCCAAACGGGTACAAAACAGGAATATATATACAACATGAAATAAGGCATCCCCAAGCGGGAGCTAGCTCCTCGCCCAAAAGCGGATTCACAATCCCACGCAATATATATCATAACTGTGCAAAAAGTAATAAAAGCACAAATAAATAAAGCAACATGTCGGCTCAAGTGAGCTCGACCCAGAGAAATAACATATAAATACACAAATCTCATTGTCTCGCTCTAGGTCACAAATATAACAGTACAACTGGTAGATAAGGTAGCTACAGTAGTTGGAGTACACGAGATACAATAATGATACAAGTGGCAACAAAATAACCCCGCAACCCACCTACGAATAAGCTGCGAGTCCAAGCAAAAGGATGCAAAAGAGGAGGTACGCCCGCCGCTACTGTGCTGATGGGTCAGACTTGCAAAACACTGTGGCACAACGAGGGTGAGTTGCCAACTCGTGAGTAAAAGTAACATCTAATAAGGCTATCGTAAGCATGTACACAATGATGTCACAACCAACATATACTAATATGATGCGATGTAATAATATGCATGCGGCATGAATGCAATAAATAACGCGAGATCTAAATATAATTAACATGGGAAATCTGTATTTTTATCTTAATAAAAATTATGTAATCTTGTTGTAGTTTCATCAATGAAATCAATATAAATCTGTGTCAGTGTCGACACCAAATATGAATATCTCAGTAAATCCGGGCTCCAGCAATCCGGACTGACCCATATCTCTAAATCTCAGGCTCCAGCAATCCGGACTGGCCTATATCTCAAAACTCAAGATTACGTCGGTATCCTCCGGATATCCGCCGCGTCACAAATAACCGGTCGGTAGTGCTCCCCTGCCGGGCTCAACGCCATCATCTGCGACCATCTTGCCCCGGGGTACCGCACCGGGTCCACCATGCACCCACAAACGGTTCCTCCTCCTCCTTGAATCGGGTGTAGGATACTGCTCAAGCACCGAGAAATCTCATGGTGGACGATAGATGCATCATATCATGAGAAAAACGCAACTTACATTTTTAAAATGGTAATATGTTTTCAAATCCTTACGGTTTCTCCAAATCCATAAATATCATAAATACGGAAATCCTCGAGAGAATCGTAATACATAAATGTCTATGATATTAACAATATGAAATGCAATGCGGAAACTAGAAAGCTATACATGAACAATGATGCAATAAGATGTGTGCATGTGTCTAGCAATCCTACATATTCATATTAATAAATTAAATATATCAATTGCAGGTTTATTAACATAATGGCGCAGGTGATAATATTTGGATTTAACTAGTTAAGTGTTCGTGGCATAGCTATTACCAAGGCGTGTGTGTCCCCATGAATAGTGTCCGTGCAACATAAATCAATGGTAATAGTGCGAGTGTCCTATGAGGTACTAGCACAGTATATATACATATGACAAATGGTGAAATGCAATGGGATGATTAATTAGGAACTACGCATATAATTATAGTTTTAAACTACATTCTAACTATTGGGCGTCAAGAGCCATCCAAACGATTTCCCCCGTAGATGTGTACATCTACTCACCAGAACGCCTCCGCTAGCCTAATCCGATCACCGCTTTTCCTTTCCACGCCGCGTCCAATGTCTCCGTGACCGTTTGTAGAATTTACACAAAACAACACACATAAGGCTAAATCCTGCAAAAACGTGATATCAAGACCATACGAGAAACTAGCGTTGCAAGCTAACGCATGTGCAATCGTGAAACCAAAACGTGTGTGCATTCGTCTGAAACCACCCCGACATGCCGTGATACACAGCAACACCAAACCCAACTCGGAGCGTATGTGTCGCGCAAGACCCACTACACTAATTATAGGTAAAGTGGTCCCAGATTTTACCTGGAGCAAAAACAAGAAAAATAAACAAGACCAAACCTCTTATAATACCTACAGACAACTACCTGGAAAGTTTCAACGTGTTTCTCCAAAATTGGGCCGAGCACGAGGGGTGTGATCTCCGGTCAAAATAGGCGAAAAAGGTCCAGGTTTTTACACTACACTCCTAACATAAAGTATAGTCTAATGTATATGTTTGCTTGTTTTAAAAAACCCCATGGTAATAAGAAATACCCTGTATCTTAACACATGTTTTAAAACCATATTTAAAACACAAATTTGATACAATAAGGTGTTTTATTGAAAACTGGTGCAAGGACTTGGATTAGGCGACACTAATAGCACTTAATTAAGTTAATCAAGCCCTAAAAATCCTAACTTAACCTAATCTCCACCTAAACAACATAATTAGCATAAAAATCCACATAAAAACTAAATTAAGCTAATTAAGTTAATTAAACTAAAAGTTTAGCAAAAAGGCGAGTAGGGTAGGCTTAATACCTCACTATGGTCTTAGGGGGGTTCAACTTGCTGGCCTTGCCTCCAAGAGCTCAAACTTGCCTCAAGAACCAACAAGGGAGTGATTTGGAGTGATAAATGTGAGGTTGGTGTGATAAATGATGGATTTTAATGGAGATTTGAGGCATGGAAATGATGTGAAGAAGAATAGAATGAGGGGGAGGCTGCAGGAGCTGCTGCTGCTGAGGTGCAAGGAAATGAGAGTGAGAGAGAGAGAAAGCCCCCAAGTCAAAGCCCTCCATGCTCATTAAATGCACCATGCCTCTCTTTTCTTTTCTTTTTCTTATTTTCTTAATTTGATTTGTTTTGTTATGGTTTTAAAAGGATAAGAGGAAATATGAAGAATGTGTTACATTATGTGCTAAGTTGTTATGGTTGCTAAGCACCAATTACCCTAGGTTGAAAATTGTGCATGCATGCTACACTAAATTTTTCTTAGGAAAAATATAGTTAAGAAAATTTGCTAACTATGTGAACACTAAACTAATTAATAATTAATAAAACACTATTATATAAATATTTACATCTTTTCACTATTAAAATTTGATTTATTCCAGTTTATGTGGAAATAAATTAATTATGAGATTTTATGAAAAACACACATTATCGCTAATTAATCTAAACGAATTTCAAAGTGTTACAATATATATATATATATATATATCATATATATTAATATATATATATATATAAGGAAGAATAATAAGTGAGCTAATGATATTAGTTAAGATATAATTATATCACATATAATATAAATCACATTATTAAATCAACACTTGATTTAATAATCCGGTTATATCACATATGACCGACTAATATCACTCATCTGTATATCACATTATCAAATCAACACTTGATTCGACAATCTGGTTATATCACATATAACCGAACCGATAACAGATAACTGCCATATTACAATACGGTATCACATACTCATATTTAATCAGGCCCACGCACATATCAACATATGTGCCCTACTTCGTTTCGCTGAAACCAGGAAACTTCTGTATGGGACTCTAAAGGCTCGTCAATACGCCAGCAGTAGGTAATGATCACATCAATCACCTACAAGCCATCAGCGGTACTAGATGGGCGTAACGGCTACCCGGGTATTGAGAGATATGAAGATCAATAAGCAAGCTCGTCCATACTCTCCATGAAGCCTATCAGTAACACTACCGTACAGTCCGGTCTCTTCGTCTCATATTTCGCATATCATGTCTAGGGGTGGTAAACATCAGTCCCCAATAACGTGATAAGTCATGCCGATGTCTGGCCTATAACTGTTTGAGAAACTACTGATAACTCTTATCAGTAAATCTCAGCAGCAGCCCTTTCCAGGGACTTCCAGTTATAGCCAATCGAGCATAGCACAACATCAACCCCCAATACCGGGAGAGAGGAAACCCCTCCTATCGCTCATTGCCTCCATGTGACTTAGGACAGTACCCAAAATCCACATGTTTGCACGACTCATTTGAGCCATGGTAGGGTGGAAATCAAAGCACAGTGGGAGCCACGCAAGACTCTATGACGATCTCGGGTCTACAGACCAACCTGTACCAGTGCCACCAGAGGACTGCTATCTGACGATATGTATACTACCACATAGGAGTCCTCAGCGAGTCCTGTTCGGTGTACCCATTCTCCAATGAGCACCTGTGTACAATCTTTGATGTCACACACCAATAGTTGTGGGATCAACCATCACCCTTTAAGGGACAAGAAACGTACACACTAGTCTACTCTGGAATATCGATGCCCTGGTCTCTATATTCCCACGACTAGGAACTGAATAAAGGATGTACTTGTGGACCACCCTGACCCCATTACTATGATCTCATCATAATCCTGGTAGTCAAGTTCATATCCTAAGAGCTTTATCAACATGTGAGAGCAAGACAGTAAAGAATACCAGTCAACATGTTAAGATAAAGAGTAACCAGATAGCATACTATCATGTCGACCAAGAAAGTCCTCTATAATTGTGTGTGTGTGTGTGTGTCCAAGAATCCATTATAATATACATCACATGTACAATAATAGTCTCTATGGTATACATAAAACTAACAGATTCTACGTAACTGTTTGTGTGTACCTAGTCTAGTTTATAAGCTAAGTGGTCCACATCCACTTAAATCAAAGTTTGATTGGGTCAGGTATACTAGAGGACAGTATATACGTATTAAATCAAGCTCAGGTTTTCAACGTCCAGAACACAATTTAAAGAAAGTCTCCAGAATTAAATAAGGCTTTCTTAAGGCATTGTAGACAGGGTCACATCAATGAAACACAGTTGTCGAAGTTACATAGAGAGGTATATTTGGATCCATTTGAATATCAGTCTTATGCAACTTGTCAATCTTGTCTCATAGGAAAAATGACAAAGGATCTGTTCACTGGACACGGAGTAAGAGCGAGCGAGTTCTTAGGACTCATACACAGCGACGTGTGTGGTCCAATATATACAGATGCACGAAGTGGTTATTCCTATTTCATTACTTTTACGGATGATTTCTCTAGGTAAGGACATGTCTTCTTCCAAAAGCATAAATCCGAACCCTTTGAAAAATTCCAGGAATATATGAATGAAGTGGAAAAACAAACAGGGAAAAGTATCAAGACACTGAGATCTGATCGATATGGTGAATACTTAATTGCCGAGTTCCTGGATTACTTAAAAGAGAATGGAATTCTCTCTCATCTTACTCCTCCATACACACCAAAACACAACGGTTTATCGGAAAGCCAGAACAGAACCCTATTGGATATGGTTCATTCCATGATGAGTAACGCTGAGTTGTAAGTCCATGCCATGCACCCCGCATGTTCGCGAGGAGGCGGAATTTCAAAAAACGTATTTTACAAAGATCGCGGCACGGACTTGAACTCCAGGATTAGTGCTAAACCCTAACTAGCTAACTAAATGTGAAGTAAACCATAAGTGCATAAGTCAATACCTCACGTTCATGTCCTTCGGGTCTTCATTCCTCGCTGTCCTCCACCTCGTTATAGCCTCTTCGGATCGCCCGGATCGGGCTTCCTCGTCGGACCTCTTTTGTCGAAGATGATCCACCCGAGAGTATGTGTTAGTTATATGTATGACCTAGAGGCCATTACTGTACATACGATGTATATTGTAGTGGATGCTAGGACATATATAGGGAGGACTTTCTTTCTCGACATGATAGTATGCTATCTGGTTGTACTTTATCATAACATGTACTCTGATTGTCTCTATATTACATGTTGATAAAGCCCTTATGATATGTACTCGACTACTGGGACTATGATGAGATCATACTAGTGGGGCCACGGTAGTTGACGAGTACATCTTATAACTGTTCCTAGTCGAGGGTGTATCGAGACAGGGCATCGATACACCAGAGTAGACTAGCGTATACGCATCTTGACCCATATGATGGGCGATGGATGATCCCATATCCATCTGTGTTTTACATCAAGGATGGTGTACGGGTGCTCAGTAGAGACTGGGTACACTGGACGGACTCGCCAAGAACTCCCAGATGGTATTATACCTCACGTCAGATGGCAGTTCTCCGGTGACACTGGTACGGAGTAGTCTGTTGACCCGAGATCATCATAGAGTCTTGTGTGATTCCCACTGTGATTTGATTTCCATCATACCACATCCAAGAGGGCATGCAAAAAGGTGGCTTTTAGGTACAGTCCCGAATCACATGGAGGCAATGAGCGATAGGAGGGGATTCGTCTCTCCCGGTATAGGGAGTTGATGTTGTGCAGTGTTCGATTGGCTATAACTGGAAATCCCTGGCCAGGGTTGCTGAGATTTACTGGTAAGTGTTATTAGTAGTTTCTCGAACTGTTATAGACCTCCTATCGACACGACTTATCAAGCTACTGGGGTCTGACGTTTACCACCCTTAGGCGAGATATGCGACATATCAGACGACGAGACCGGACTGTACGGGAGTGTTATTGATTGGATTCGCAGGAGAATGTACAGGCTTGCTTGTTAATCTTCTGATCGCTCAATACCTGGGTGGCTGTTACGTTTAGCTGACCGCTTGCATCTTGTGGGTGTTTGATATGATCATCACCTACTGCCGGCGTATTGACGATTCTTTAGAGTCCTACACAGAGGTTTCTTGACTCAGGCAAAACGGAATAGGGGAACATATGTGATATGTGCAGGACCGAGGATAATGCGATATGAGAAACCGTATTATAGTCTCACGATATGAGATATCGGCCGGGTATATGAGATATAGCCGGGTCATCGGATCAAGTGTTGATTCGATGAACTGATACAGATTATATTAGTCAGTTATTTGTGAAATAGCCGGATTATCGGATCAAGTGTTGATTCGATAATTTAATGTATAATTATATATTTGATATATTAAATTACATTAACTAATATAAGCTCACTAAAAGATTCTTTTTCTCACTCGGGTAATACATTGATATATATGCGATATATGTTAATTGTATTATTTTATTTTGTTACAATAAATATTGTATATGTGATATATAATATTGTAACATGTTAGGGTTATTAATGCAACATCTTTAGTGAAGATTAAATATGGTTAGGGTTTGATTTGGGTAAATCTTTTCTAGAACCTTCTAGAAGGTTTGTTTTGTGCAAAGATATTTGTTTTGATATTTTGCAAGATATTTGTTTAACCCAACCAAACCTTTAACCTTAGTTAAATCTCTACAAAGGTTACTTGAACCATGGTTGCATTTCTAACCTTATCATTACTTTCATTATTCATCACAAAAAGGATGACTATTGTTCTTCTTCCTTTTTCCTTTTTTGATGGAAAAGCTTACTAGCTTTTTCAAAGGTGATGAAAATGAGTGAGAAATAGAAAACAAATGAGAGCTAAAATCCTACTTCATCATCCTAATCTATCCTAGCCATTTAGATTAGGGTGTTCACTTCATTTAGTAAGTGAGAGCTTGTGTTAATGAAACTTCAAGGTAGATCATCTTTGTTATCGAAGATCATAAGCAAGCTTGCATCTTTCTCTTCGTGGAGCCTCTCGAGAGTCGGGAACTTGATGATCGCAGCGAAGGGACCACAACACGGAGCTTATGAAGTGAAGGACCGGACTACAAAGATTGTAATCCCATACTCTTAGTGTTAAAGTGTTTAACATGCTTTGTTTCGCCAAATCTCTAGTCTAAGATCTTGGTTTAGGGTTGTTCGGCACGGCTAAATTTTAAATCGGGCACGGTTAATACCTTATAGACCCTTGTGCGTGGGCCTAGTAACCCTACAGTGGTATCAGAGCCAAGCTAGAGCTTTAGGCGAAGTCTAGACGAAGTTTAAAGTCCGATCGATCTCCGAAAACCCGATAAAACCTAGTTTCTGGAAATTTTTCAAAATTGTTGATTTTTTTGTATTAAAAATTCTCAGAAAAATAAGCAGGAAAATCTAAGAATTACTGTGAAGTACGGACCACTAAGTCGATCACATGACTGGGGAACCGCGGCTAAACCACGCACGTGGCGGCGGTTCCGCGCCCGAACATTGTTGTTGGGGCCCACTGCTTCACAGTATTATTCCTGGGTTCTTTTGCATTATTCTGGGAATTTTTAATTCCACTCAAGTGTTGAGTTTTCTGGGTTTTATTGGGAACTCGTTTATTCGATCGGAAAGTATAACTTTGTTTAGTTTGTCCGGGTAATTTTTAGAACGTGTTAAAAAGTTCGAACGGATATCAATAACTCACTTTTTCCCCTGCCGGAAAATTTCCAAGCGTTGGATTTTTCCGTAGTTTAAGAACGTTCTAAGTCGTGCAAGTAACGCGGTGGACCCTCTATAAGAACACAAACCTTAACTCGATTATGTGACCATCTGAACTGCCTTTGAACCTTAGGGTTTGGGGCAGTACGACGTTGCCACATGTGAGGCGTTGGCTTGACCCTTCTACGGCTGGACCATTGGTACTGTGGCATGTGATGGATGTTTTTAAACTAATTTCAAGTGTTGAGAACCATTTGGGAAATCTTGGGTGTTTGTTTATTCGATCGGAAAGTTTAACATTGTCTATTTATCTGGAATGTGATACAATATTTGGAATTCACAAGTAGTTATGAGATAACTAATTTGAATGTTATAAATCTAGCAGTCCAGTCTCAGATGATCGGTTGCCACGGAATTTTGATGTGATCAAAAGTTCGTCGCAGTCACGTAGCGTACGCGGAAACTCACCGGGTAAACTTAATAGAGCCACGCCCCATAGCCCCGACCAAGTGACTGTAGGAGAACCCCATTGCCAAAAGCATCCGTTCGGGTGCTCGCGGCAGAGGTGTTCCGCCTTAGTACACTTCGTCGACGGCATCCAGGGGTGCGGCCATCTACTAAAGTTTGCGACGAGCATTCGATCAGAATATCGGGAATCTTGTTGAATTGCCCGACTTGATATTGAAAAGTGTTTTAGAGATCGAGACTAAAATGTGGGGTTTATAATTGTTAGGCATGCGATGTCTAAGGAATTCATTTGGTTAGGCATGCGATGTCTAAAAAGGTTGCGGATTCCAATTCTTGTGGTTTTACACTTTCTTTTCTGTGACTGTAAGCGTAGTATGTGGTGTATCGCCGGCTTAGTTGCTGTACATCTATGACAATCGGGATACGCATACTTGCTTACGTTGATGATATGAGATATTATGTGTTGCTGTGATATGTTATATTGGATCGTCGCGTTTTTAATAGCCGGGGGTTTTATGTGAGATGAGAGTTTTTCTTTTTCATTCATGTAAAATTCAATTGTATGTAATATTCTTTTATTGGGGCACTTCCGGGCTGAGGATGATGTCACCATTGTATATTATTTACTTTTCCGCATTAGGTAGACCCAAGGCGGGGAGCACAAGTAACCGGGTTCTAGGATCCAGTGGGAGACCATCTCGAGGAGTCGAGACCGGATCTCCTAACCTTAGAATTGGCAGTGTTGCTTGCCGCCCTCGTAGGGGTCTAGGGATGTGGGTTTGGATATTCATCGCGACCGTGGAATCCGTGTTTTATAAAGGCTCGTATTAAAACACGGACCTCCTAGTATATCCAATATTTCATATATGTTCTTCTGCTGCAATGTTCTGTGATGAGATCATATTACTGCCTGAGACGAATGTTTATATTATATATATGAGATATATGTTATATTGCAGATTTCGTTTCAAATGTGGTGCTTGTGAAGCATAATAAAATGGGACTTCATTAATGAGATTATTGAAAATAAAAGAAACCTAAAGATGTTGTAAAAACTTGTTTAAAAACTAGTTGCTCTAATTTTTGCTTTGCATAGCGGTGTTCCTTCTAGAACATCCAGCACCTTATTTGATAAGGAAAGAGCCGAGATCCCTTCACCGGGAGTGACCTCTTTAGCGAAATTGGAAAATGCTACACATTCGGTTTGTCTTTTGATTGCTTCTATAGTTCTTGGTTTGCATAGTGATATTACAGAGAAAAGGCCTCAAAAACATTCAAATTAGATGTTAGGATTTGCTCCAACTTATAATTGTTATAAGACAGAGCAGGAAATAGGGGATTACCAGAATTCCCGTGCCGCCCAAACGAAGAAAGTGCATGTTGATGCATCATCTTCGGGTGTGTTCATTACAGAGAACTGTTTCTCAATATCCTTTACGTCCTGGGTATGAGATACCAGATCAGGATCCCGCAAATGTAATCTGTTACATGGGCTATAGATAGGTAGAGAACTGAGAACGGGTGATAAATTTCATGAGATAGAAACGGTGCAAGTGTTGCAGCCAAGTCTGTTGGTAGTTATCACCCTGTATTAACAAATACATTGATTCTGAACGAATGTTATTAGATACCAAACCTGATATACAACATCATATCGGTCTCTTTATTAGTAAAGAAGGATATAATTTTGTATTGTTGGATAATGTTTTGAACATTTCCTATATCAAGAGTTGATCGGTTCAGGCACGTTATCTAAAAGCATAGACGTTCTGAATAAAACTACAGTTCTTAACGTACAGAACACACACAAGAGGAAGAGTTCAGAAATGAACAAATCCTTCTTGAGGCATTGTAGACTAGGTCATATCAATGTGACCCGACTAGCTGAAGTTACATTTAGATGCATATTTAAATTAGTTTGAATTTACATCTTGTGAAACTTGTCGGTCATGTCACAAAGATAAGATGACAACAGCTCTGTTTATTGGAAACAGAGAAAGAGTTAGTGAACTCCTGGAATTGATACATGCTGATGTATGAAGGTCCCCTGTCTACACATGCCAAGACCGGTTCTTTGTACTTCATTACATTCACTGATTATCTCTCAAGATCCGGACATATGTTCCTGTTGAAACACATGTCTGGATCTTTTCAGAAATTCAATGAATATAAGTTAGAAGTAGAGAACCAAAAACGGGTATAAGTATTATGTCTTTTGATGTGATCAAGGAGGAGAATACTTGAGCACGGAATTCCTGGTCTATTCTAAAGGAGAATGGGATTCTCTCTCAGCATTACTCCTCCGTATACACCACAGCACGTCGGTGTATCGGGGGGGAGCAAAATACACCATATTTGATATGGTGTGTTATTTTATGAGTACTACTGAGTTTCCTATTTCCTTTTGGGAGTTATGCACTTGAGAAGCTGCATACCTATTGAATAGGGTTCCAATCAAATCAGTTGCCTACCACTTCATATGTTATATGGAATGGGAAGAGCCCATATCTTAAGTATGTTAAGATTTGGGGTTGTCCAGCCTATGTCTAAAAGCATAATCCGGACAAGCTCGAGGCAAAGTTTGTTCTGTCGAAGTTTGTTGGATATCCCAAGCATTCACAAGGGAATATCTTCTACCTAACCGAGGAACAAAAGATGTTTTGTTTCTCAACATGCCACCTTTATGAAAGGGAATTTCTTGTGAAGAAATTAGTGGTCATGAGGTAGAACTGGAAATAGTTCCAGCTATATAAACTGCAGCTGATGATTTGGTAGAACTAAAGGATTCAATAGTTTCTAACGAACCTCAGCCTCTCCGCCGATCTAGTAGGGTTCCTCACCCACCTGAGAGATACTTCGGTTTCTCTATGACAGTGGGAGCGAGGATTGCGTCATGAGATGATGATGACCCAACTTATTTCGAGCAGGCCATCAGGAGTGGGACTCTATAAGAATGGCTGGATGCTTAGCGATATGAGATGAAATCCTTATACACCAACAAAGGATGGACTTTGGTTGCTTTATCTGAAGGGTTAAATCCCCATCAGGAGCAAGTATATCTTGAGAAGATTACTTGGTGTACATGGAAAAGTTGAGACTTTCAATGCTATGCTTAAGTCCATCCAGATCCTACTTGCCACTGCTGCATACCATGAATACGATATCTGGTGGTTGGGTGTCATGACTGCGTTTCTAAATAATGATTTAGAAGAGAGCGTCTATAAGTACACAGCCAGAGGACTTCGTAGAAAGTGGGAGCAGCGGAAACGTGAGCATGATGTTTTATGTGATAAAGCAGGCATCGCGGAGTTGGAACGTCTGTTTTGATGTGGTAGTCAAAGAGTTTGACTTCATCAAAATGGTAGATGAACCTTATATATACAAAAAGGTAGTAGAGAGTATGGTGATGATCTTCGTAGAGTACGTGGATGACATACTCTTGATAGGGAAGGAGTTTCCTATGCTACGCTCGGTCAATCTCCGCTTATCACAAGGATTCTCCATATAGGATCAAAGCGATACCTCCTGAATCCTGGGTTTTGGATCTATGAGATAGATCTAATTAGATGTTAGGATTCTCACTAGTTGTAGTGAGATGGTATCAATCGATCCTGGGGAGAATCACTGGAAAGGTTCCAGGGTGATAAGGACGACTGAATGTCAGTCGCAGGCATTGTCTTTACCCTCAGTGGAGGGACGGTATGTTGGAAGAGTTCCAAGATAGATACTGTAACTTGCTAGACGATTAAAGGCAAGATACATCGTTACCAAGGATGCTACCAAAGAGGCAGTCTGGATATATAAGTTCATGAGATGAACTTCATTCCAACCATTGTGTGACAATGGAGTTGTGGCTTATGCCAAGGAACCCCCTGTCCCATCAGATATCTAGATATAATTCTTAGGCAGTATCACCTGATCATGGAGATGGTTGATCTCCAGGGAGATCGAGGTCAGGAGGGTAGAAACAGAGGACAACAGCGCGGATCCACTCACAAAGGCCTTTTTTCCCAGTAGAGACTTTTATGGGATGGTTGAGTATGAGATACTTCAACCATAGCTAATTGTTGAGTATGCGATACCACAACAGATGGCCCTAGTGCTAGTGGGAGATTGTTAGTTATATGTATGCCCTAGAGGCCATTAATGTACATACGATGTATATTGTAGTGGATGCTAGGACATATTTATGGAGGACTTTCTTACTCGACATGATAGTATGCTATCTGGTTGTACTCTATCTTAACATGTACTCTGATTGTCTCTATATTACATGTTGATAAAGCCCTTAGGACTATGATGAGATCATACTAGTGGGGCTACGGTAGTCGACGAGTATATCTTATAACTGTTCCTAGTCGAGGGTGTATCGAGACAGGGCATCGATACACCAGAGTAGACTAGCGTATACGCATCTTGACCCATATGATGGGCGATGGATGATCCCATATCCATCGGTGTTTGACATCAAGGATGGTGTACAGGTGCTCGGTAGAGACTGGGTACACTGGACGGACTCGCCGAGAACTCCCAGATGGTATTATACCTCACGTCAAATGGCAGTTCTCCGGTGACACTGGTAGAGAGTAGTCTGTTGACCCGAGATCGTCATAAAGTCTTGTGTGATTCCTACTGTGCTTTGATTTCCATCATACCACGTCCAAAAGAGCGTGCAAAAAGGTGGCTTTTGGGTATAGTCCCGAATTACATGGAGGCAATGAGCGATAGGAGGGGATTCGTCTCTCCCAGTATAGGGAGTTGATGTTGTGCAGTGTTCGATTGGCTATAACTGGAAATCCCTGGCCAGGGTTGCTGAGATTTACTGGTAAGTGTTATCAGTAGTTTCTCGAACTGTTATAGACCTCATAACGACACGACTTATCAAGCTACTGGGGTCTGACGTTTACCACCCCTAGGCGAGATATGCGACATATCAGACGAGACCGGACTGTACGGGAGTGTTACTGATTGGATTCTCAGGAGAATGTACAGGCTTGCTTGTTGATCTTTTGATCGCTCAATACCTGGGTGGCTGTTACGTTTAGCTGACTGCTTGCAGCTTGTGGGTGTTTGATATGATCATCACCTATTGCCGGCGTATTAACGATTCTTTAGAGTCCTACACAGAGGTTTCTTGACTCAGGCAAAACGGAGTAGGGGCACATATGTGATATGTGCAGGACCGAGAATAATGCGATATGAGATACCGTATTATATTCTCACGATATGAGATATCGACCGGGTATATGAGATATAGCCGGGTCATCGGATCAAGTGTTGATTCGAAGAACTGATACAGATTATATTAGTCAGTTATTTATGAAATGGCCGGATTATCGGATCAAGTGTTGATTCGATAATTTAATGTATAATTATATATTTTATATATTAAATTACATTAACTAATATAATCTCACTAAAAGATTCTTTTTCTCACTCGGGTAATACATTGATATATGCGATATATGTTAATTGTATTATTTTATTTTGTTACAATAAATATTGTATATGTGATATATAATATTGTAACATGTTAGGGTTATTAATGCAACATGTTTAGTGAAGATTAAACATGGTTAGGGTTTGATTTGGGTTAATCTTTTCTAGAACCATCTAGAAGGTTTTGTTTTGTGCAAAGATATTTGTTTTGATATTTTGCAAGATATTTGTTTAACCCAACCAAACATTTAACCTTAGTTAAATCTCTACAAAGGTTACTTGAACCATGGTTGCATTTCTAACCTTATCATTACTTTCATTATTCATCACAAAAAGGATGACTATTGTTCTTCTTCTTCCTTCTTCCTTTTTTGATGGAAAAGCTTACTAGCTTTTTCAAAGGTGATGAAAATGAGTGAGAAATAGAAAGAAAATGAGTGCTAAAATCCTACTTCATCATCCTAATCTATCCTAGCCATTTAGATTAGGGTGTTCACTTCATTTAGTAAGTGAGAGCTTGTGTTAATGAAACTTCAAGGTAGATCATCTTTGTTATCGAAAATCGGAAGCAAGATTGCATCTTTCTCTTCGTGGAGCCTCTCGAGAGTCCGGAACTTGATGATCGCAGTGAAGGGACTACAACACGGAGCTTATGAAGTGAAGGACCGGACTACAAAGATTGTAATCCCAAACTCTTAGTGTTAAAGTGTTTAACATGCTTTGTTTCGCCTAATCTCTAGTCTAAGATCTTGGTTTAGGGTTGTTCGACACGGCTAAATTTTAAATCGGGCACGGTTGATGCCTTATAGACCCTTGTGTGTGTGCCTAGTAACCTTACAGTATGTACATCGAGCTCCCACCTCAACGGAGGCAACTAGGGCATCAAGATCGCTACTCATGATGTCGTAGACAATGTAGAGTGTATAGATGGAACGAATGGTCTTTTCTTTGTTAGTTATGTATATGCCTTAGAGGCCATTGTTGTACATATGATGTATAATATAATGGATGCTTGGATATATATAGAGAGGACTTTCTTGCTCGTCATGATAGTATGCTATTTGGTTTTCCTTTATCTTAACATGTTGACTTGTATTGGTTTACTGTTTTTACTCTCACATGTTGATAAAGCCCTTAGGATCTGTACTCGACTACTGGGACTATGATGAGATCATACTAGTAGGGCCATGGTAGTCGATGAGTACATCCTATAACTGTTCCTAGTCGAGGGTAGGTCGAGACAGGGCATCGATACACCAGAGTAGACTAGCGTATACGCATCTTGACCCATATGATGGGCGATGGATGATCCCATATCCATCGGTGTTTGACATCAGAGATGGTGTACGGGTGCTCAGTGGAGACTGGGTACACTGGACGGACTCGCCGAGAACTCCCAGATGGTGATATACCACACGTCAGATGGCAGTTCTCCGGTGACACTGGTACAGGGTAGTCTGTAGACCCGAGATCGTCATAGAGTCTTGTGTGATTCCCACTATACTTTGATTTCCACCTTACCGTGTCCAAGAGGGCGTGCAAAACGGTGGCTTTTGGGTGCAGTCCCGAATCACATGGAGGCAATGAGCGATAGGAGGGGATTCGTCTCTCCCGGTATAGGGAGTTGATGTTGTGCTGTGCTCGATTGGCTATAACTGGAAGTCCCTGGCCAGGGCTGATATAGAGATTTACTAGTAAGTGTTACCAGTAGTTTCTCGACCCGTTATGAGCCACACATCGACACGACTTATCGGTTACTGGGGTCTGACGTATACCACCCCTAGACTTGATATGCGACATATCAGACGAAGAGACCGGACTGTACGGGAGTGTTACTGATTGGATTCATAGGAGAACGGATAGGCTAGCTTGTTGATCTTCTGATCGCTCAATCCCTGGGTGGCTGTTACGTTTAGCTGACCGCTTGCAGCTTATGGGTGTTTAATATGATCATCACCTGCTACCGGCGTATTGACGATTCTTTAGAGTCCTACACAGAGGTTTCTTGGCTCAGGCATAACGGAGTAGAGGCACATATGCGATATGTGCAGGACCGAGGATAATACGATATGAGATATCGTATTATATTCTCGCGATATTTGGATATGAACCGGATCATCGGATCAAGTGTTGATTCGATGAATCAGTACATGATATATTAGTCGGTTATATTCGATATAGCCGAATTGTCAAATCAAGTGTTGATTCGATGATTTAATGTATAATAATATATATGATATATTGTATTATATTATCTAATATTGGCTCGCTTTATTATTTCATTTTCTCACCGGATAATATATTGATATATATGTGATATATGTTAATTGTATTATTTTTCTTTTGTTACAAATATATAATATATATGTGATATATATTATAGTAACATGTTATGATTAATTATGGAACATGTTTTGTGGCGATAAAGCAAGGTTAGGGTTTGATTAGGGTTAGTTCTTTCTTGCACCTTCTGGAACTTTTCCTTTTGTCTTAAAGAAGATATTATGATAGATATTTTCTCATGACTCATTGTTTTAACCCAACCAAACCCAAGCCCTAGTTTATTCTCTACAAAGGTTAAGCTTCTCATCCTTGACCATGGTTCCATAATCAATCATATATTCACTTCTACTATTCATCACAAAAGGATTATCTTATTATTCATCATCTTCTTCTCTCTTTAGCTTTGAGAAAGCTTACTTGATTTTCCTTTTGTGATGTTTTCATGTGAGATTATGATATAAAAAGATAGCATAAATACTACTCCATCATCCTCATCTAATCTAGCCCATTAAATTAGGGTGTTCACCTCATTAGTGTGAGAGAGCTTGAGTTATTGCAACTTCGACGTAGATCATCGGATAAAAGGAATACTACAAGCTAGCATGGATCGTTCGAGTCGTGGAGCCTCTTTTGAGTCCGGGAGATCGTGGATCGCGGCGAAGGGACTTCTACTCGGAGCTTATGAAGCGAAGGAGCGAACTACAAAGGTTGTAATCCCTCACACTTAGTAGTAAAGATGTTTACTTGCATGTTTAACCCTAATAATCTAGCAAAGATCCCGGCTTTGGGTTGTTCAGCACGTCTAAATTTTTATCCGGGCATGTTTGATGCCTTATGAGCCTTCACAAGAGTGCCTAGGAACCCTACATTCTTACCCTAGATTACTCAACACTTGAGTTACTAAGGTTTTGAGGAAGAAGATGGTGATGGAGAAAAAGCTAGTGAGAAAAAATTGCATAAGGAAATGAGAAAGCCTCTACTTTTTTCTCAACTGAACCATAGACTTTCTAATATGAATAAATCACATTAGAAAAGGAATTATGATTCAAGTTCCAACTTGGTGAGTCATGGGCTAAAACCCCCACAAGTGTCATCCAAAGGCATGCTCATTTTTATGCAATTTACACCTCAATATCTCCATGTCATAATATATTTCCATTTAAACTAAAATGAAAAATACTAATATGACATGTCACCTTCTAGAAGCACCTTTGACCAATTTACAAAAATGCCCCTCGTCCGTATATACATACATGTATCCGTATTCCAAAAAATACGGATACAAAAGACGAAAACAATCCATCAATACAATACTATGATTGTCCGTCTTAAACCAAAGCGCTGGCTTAAACCAAAGCCCACTAGTATTGTCCATCTGAATCATCATCCGTGCACAAGTACACGTACGCGATCGAACCCTGTCGTAAAAACCATACGACCTCTACATCTTTCGTTCGATGCCGGAAAACCTTCTGTGTGGGACTCTGAAGACTCGACACTACACTGGCAGTGGGTTTAACCATAGGCCGCAAGCGGCACTAGCTGTACGTAAAGGCCCCCAGGTATGTGTCGATGAGAAGGCCGATGAGAAAACTCATCCGAACTCCTACTGGGCCTATCTGTGACAACATCCATACAGTCCAGTCTGTTCATCTAAGAGTATCTCATATTGGGCCTAGGGAGCGGTAAACGTCAGACCCCTAATAGCGGTATAAGTCGTGTCGCGGTGTAGCCCAGAACACCCTAAGAAACTACTGGAATCCTTACCAGCAAATCTCGCTTGCCCTGGCCAGGGACTTTATGTAATGGCTTTTCGAACACAACGCGACATTAACCCCCAATACCGGGAGAGACGAATCCTATCTAACCGCCACTGCCTCCAAGTGCTTCGGGACTGCACCCAACTACTACCTGTTTGCACGACCCCTTTGAGCCGTGGTAGGGTAATAATCTAAGTACAGTGGGAACACACTCGAGGCGAAACAGCAGTGTCAAGTCAACGGACTAAGCTGTACTCATGTCACCTGGGAACTGCTATTCGACGATAGGTATAATACCCACCAACAGTTCCCGACGAGTCTTGTCGGGTGTACTCATAACCTAATGAGCACTTGCATACTACCTCCAGTACGACGTACTAATGGTTGTGGGACAGACCATTTCCCCTGCTGGGATGAGAAGCGTATACACTAGTCTACTCTGGAGTATCGAATCCATGTCTCGATAATCCTACGACTAGGGACCTGTATAGGATGTGCTTGTTGACTACCCAGCCCCCACTAGTGTGACTTCCATCACAGCGCTGGTAATCAAGCAAAGATCCTAAGGGCTCTACCAATATATATAAGCGATATGCTAAGAAACACATACACATATTGAGATAGAAACAAACCAGGTAGCATACTACCATTTTGAGCAAGATTGTTACTATATCCGTGTATATCCCAAGCTCCCATTAAGTAATATACAAGCCAGTATGATACAATAATGGCCTCTAGGGCATATAACACTAACAATCTCCCACTTGCACTAAGGCCATATATTGGCGTATCGCAGACCAATGATCTCGAATAGCCACTCGAACATGTCTGAGGGATGGCTCTAATGAGTGGATCTGGAGTGTTGTTCTCCGAATCTACTCTCCTCACCTCGATCTCCTGGGGATCTCTCCTGAGGATCAATGATCTCCCTGATCAGGTGGTACCGCCTCAAGATTTGTTTGAATCTCTGATAGGACGCAGGTTCCTTCCCTAAATCTATAGCGTCGTTGTTGTCACAATACTAAAGTATTCGACCAATAATGAAAGGAACCTTCTGAAGTTCTGTTAAGAACTTCCTCATCCAGACCATTTCTTTTGCGATGTCACAAGCAGCGATATACTCTGCATCCATCGTCGAGTCAGCAACGGTGTTCTGCTTGGAGCTCTTGCAACAAACCGCCCATCCACTGAGGGTAAAGACTTAACCCTACATGGACTTGGAGTCATTCTTGTTACTCTGGAAGCTGGAGTCAGCAAAGGCCTCGATCTGGAGGTCATTTTCTGCCATACACCAAAACATCTTCTTAGTCCTTCTCAGGCACTTGAGAATGTTCACTACTGCTTCCCAGTTGCATCTCCCCTGGGTTTGACCAATATCGGATTATCACGCTTAGTGCGTAAGCAACATCTGATCCGGTACACAACGTCGCATACATTATAGAGCCTACCGCAGAAGCGTAGGGTATAATCGACATGCGAGCCCTTTCCAAATCATTCTTTTTAGGACATCTCTTTGGAGAGGGTGATTCCGTGATAAGCCTGTAGACTACCACAGTTTGAAATCTTCCAAACTATTTTTTCTTAGTATGGAGTTGATGTACCTTGACTGTAAAGTCCCACTATCCTCTTTGATCTATCATGATAGATCTGAAACCCCAGAATGTTGTTGGTATCACCCAGGTTTCTCTTGGAGAACCTCTGTGACAAGAATCCTTTGACTGATTATAGTATAGGAATGTCTTTTCCTATCAAGAGAATGTCATCCATGTACTAGAATAGGAATCCCACAGTTCTCACTACAATCTTACTATATATACATGGTTCATCTGGATTTTTGATAAGGTCGTATTCTTTGACCGTATCATCTTAAACAGATGTTCCAACTCCGGGATGCCTACTCTAGTCCACAAGTGGACTTAAATAACTTGCACACCTTTCCTCTGCTCCCACTCTGATTGAAAACCCTCTGGCAGATCCATATAGACGCACTCCTCCAAATTACCATTTAGAAAAGCCGTCTTTATGTCTATCTGCCGATCTCATATCTGTGGAAGACAGCAATGGCAAGAAAGATCCGAATTGATTTAACCATAGCCACTGAAGAAAAGGTTTCATCATAGTCCAAACCAGGTCTTTGACGAAAATCTTTTTTGATAAGTCTAGCCTTATAGGTTTTAACCTGCCCATCTACACCAATCTTCATTCTGAAGATCCATTTGCAGCCTTCGGGTTTTATCTCTTCTGGAGCAAAGTTCAAAGTCTATACTTTGCTGGTTATAGACTCCATCTGGGTTCGTAATGCATCCAGCCATTTTACCGAGTCGCCGCTCTAAATGGAAATCTTGAATCTAGTTGGCTCACCATCGTTGATGATGCAATCCTCTCTATCCCCGTCTATGAGATAGCCGTAGTATCTCTCAGGCGGATAAGGCTGCCTGCTAGTTCTGCGGAGTGGCTTGGGAATTTCCTTTTCTTTTGAAACCTTTGGTTCTACCAAACATTCAGTAAAAGTTTGTGGTTCTGGATTTCTTCCATTTTCTACTGCGCTCCCACTATTTTCTTTAAAAATAAGATTTTCCAAAATGTGGGCATAACAAGAAACAAATAACCTTTTGTTCCTCTGCGTAATAGAAAAGATACCCCCTGGAGTTCTTTTTGGTATCCCACAAACTTATCACAATACTGAGCGTTCCTCGAACTTGTCCGCATACTGCTTTTCGACAAAAGCTGGACATCCCTTTATCTTCGGATACTGAAGGTAGGGTTTCTTCCCACTCCACATCTGATATGGTGTGGTAGGAACAGTCTTGGTATGAACCTAATTCAAAAGATATGCAGCTAATTCTTAGTGCATAACTTTAGAAGGATCGCGAAAATTCAGCTTTTACTCAGTATGGAACGAACCATATCCAATAGGGTTCTGTTTCGCCTTTCCGATACACCGTTGTGTTGAGGTGTGTATGGAGGAGTAATCTGAGAGAGAATTCCATTCCCCTTTTGGTAATCCAAGAACTCGGCAATTTAGTATTCATCACCTCGATCAGATCTCAGTGTCTTGATACTTTTGCCTGTTTGTTTTTCCATTTCATTCTTATATTCTCGGAATTTCTCATAGGCCTCGGATTAATTCTTCATCAAGAAGATATGTCTTTCCTAGAGAAATTATCCGTAAAAGTAATGAAATTGGAATAACCACTTCATGCATTTGTAGACATTGGAACACACATGTCGCTGTGTATGAGTCCTAAGAGCTCGCTCGCTCTTACTCTGTGTCCATTGAACGGAGTAACTGTCATCTTTCCTATGAGACAAGATTGACAAGTTTCATAAGATGATATTCGAACGGATTCAAATAACCCTCTCTATATAACTTCGACAATCGTGTTTCTTTGATGTGACCCTGTCTACAATGCCATAAGAAAGCCATATATAATTCTGGAGACTTTCTTATAAGTGTGTTCTGGACGTTGAAAACCTGAGCTTGATTTAACACGTATATATTTTCCTCTAGTGTACCTGACCCAATCAAACCGTGATTTAGGTGGATGTGGACCGCATCGCTTACATATGTTAAATCATGTCCTTCCTTAGAACTTAAGGATACATATATGATATTAAAAACTTGACTAGGTACACACAAACAGTTATGAAAAATCAACATCTGCCCACTTGTCAATCTTAGGTGATATTCCCCTACGGATACAGCGTCCACGCTCCTTCCGTTAGCAACCCCTGAGAGTCATATCACCTGCCTTGATAACTCTACGGTTTCTCAAAGCCTAAAAGGAATGAGATCCTGATCTGGTATTTTGTACCCAGGAAGTAGAGTTAATTGACACACGGTTTTCAATTACTAACACACCCGAAGTCGAAGCCACAACGTGCTTCGGATCCTGGATTCTGGCTTTCCAAGCCTTGTATCCCTTCTGTCAATGCCCTTTCCCATGACAATAGGAACAACCCTTCTTCCCTACTATTAGCCCTAAATCTTTTGCCCTTCCATTTCTTTCTACCTTACCAACACCATCTTTCGGCTTTTCGGAGGTTTCCTTCTTCTCAACCTTGGATTTCGCCTTGGATCCAGAAAAGAATGATTTCCACAATAAGCAGAGAGGGTGTCTCCCTGGTTTCCTTCAGGGTGCCCTCAACTAGAATTATAACTTTCTTCCTCTGGGCGTAAGTAGAAGGTTGGGATTGTAGAATCAAGTCAGTATTCGACTCGTTCTTCAACGTGGTCTCCAGGTCCATGAGCCGTTTAATACAGCTAATCATTGTAGGGATGTGGCTCCCTACAGATGATCTGACAGCCAACCTCGCTTGAAGAAATTTCCTTTGAGATCTCATATCTTGCGATACGAGATTGCTCTCCATATAAAACTTTATTTATGGAGGAAGATAGAAACTAAGTCCATCTTCTCGTGCTGCCTCTGGTTTACACCATCTACTGAGGCCGACACGGGGCACTTGGCATTCGCACTTTCTTTTTTTTCATTGTCATACGGATATTTCTATCCATGACTGTGGAAACTTGACCTGGGACGGCGGGGCTTTAGGTAGTAAAGAGGTGGTCCAGCTTGTCATAGGTAATGGACATCTGGACAAACCATTTGCCAGTTAATATAGTCGGATTCAGTCAATTTTATTATCTAGCTGTAACCTAATCTGGTCACAAGGTTGCTGCAATTTAGGAGAGAGAGAAGAAATACTCAGCATGACGATCTTGCAAGTTTAGATTGGTTTTTAGTTTATCTAAACAGGATGGCTCCCACTATTTCTCGAATCCCTCTTAAAACCATAAAAGAAGAATTAGTCAGGATTAATCTCACCCTACAATACTTTCTTAACCTTTCAGCCAAGCTGGTGTTGGTACTTCGAGGGAGGTTTTCCAACGCTTTCGCGAAGTTCCTTAATTACAAAACCTCTTTTCCCTGGAGGTGTAGCCCCGCTAACACCGTTCTAGACACCTACTTGGTTTATAGCATTGATTGTGTTAGTGAAGAAATCTACCGAGGAGTAGCATATACTCACAGTAGGATCGGGATCCAAATATCATTTTGTGATAAAGCTGAAGGAATCCTACCAATTTTATCACACACCAAATGATATGTAGCACTAGCAAGTTTCAGTTTCTTTAGAAACCCCCGATGTGGATTTTTTCCCCATACTCTTATGACCTTGACGAAGGCCAACATATCATAAGTCACATGTCAAGTTCTGTCCGTCATTTTCCAGGTTAATTTGAACCCACCCGTACATATTCTTGACGAAGGCCAACATAGTAGTACGACTGTCCCAAACCAACTCATCTATCTATGCTACAAATGAATACCCAGCAGCTACCGACCACTATGCCTTGACGAAGGCCAACATACATAGCTTGAATACTGTTGAATATTCATATGAAATGGCGGAGGGCTACAAATGGTTTTGGCGAAATCGTGAACGTAGTGAACTTGATTTAATCGAAGGAACCTGATAGCTTTTAAAAGGAGTGGTTTAAACTCCACAAAAAGTCTGAAGTTTTGAAAAACCGAGTGGTTTTAAAATTGTTCCAACGATTCAGCTTTGGTTTATTTTCTTTGCATTAATTTAATGCAGTCCCATCAATTACACCTATCATCATAGAAAAAGACGAAAATACCATGTCCACTTATGCCATCCGCATTCGCCACTGGGCCTCATGTAACATCGTTAGGTTACTTAACTAATGCCAGAGCGAGGGCTGGACTAGCGTGGATGCAAAACATAAGCGACTTCTATTATATAACATATAAAATAATAGGCATTCGTCTGACGCAATAATAGGCATTCCAGATCACAGATGAACATATTGGATAAACTAGGAATTCCGCGTTCCGTTTAAGCCTGTAACGAAAGACGGATTCTACGGTCGTGATGAATATTCAAACCCTACCCCAGACCCCTACGAGTGCGGCAAACTACCCGCCAAATTCTAGAAGTGAAGTAACCTCCCTCAATAAATTGAGTAGGTCACTCAACACTTCAAAGAACCCGGTAGATTGTGCACCCCACCTTTGGTCTATCCTAGGAGCAGAAAACAATAAAAAGAAATAATACAACGGCGGCTACAACCTCAACCCGGATGTGCCCTGTAAAATAATATTACATCAAATTACAAATATTACATTGAATGAAAGATAAAAAAAACACTCATCTCACATCCCTGGCTATTCATCCACGATGATCCAATAAAGTCTATATACACAAACCATCAGATATGTGCAACTTCAAACTAACCGACATAGAGCAATTAGATGAAGTTTAAAAACACATATAAACAAAATAGATAAAACCGGATTAGCCAAGTACACTGGAATTTCGATCGAAATATATTTTCCGTATCTACCCTAAATGCAAACCAGCACTCCAAAAAAATCTGGGTAGGAACCAAATATTCCAAATAATTATACATCCAAAAATAAGACAAACAAAAGAAGAATGAGCCAACTCGGCAACAACTCAGCCGCGGAACGGCAGCAAATCCACCGATTCGCCGCGGTTCCGCGATGGTTGTGACGAGTTGGTGACTCGTTTTTCTTCTGTGTTCTTAGAATTCCCTGCACAGAATTTTCAAGCCCTTGAAATAAGTTTTAGAACAGTTTAAAAATTGACAGAAACTATGATGGTGCAAAGTGTATAGTTTTCGGTTTTTCTGACGATCGATGTTCTAATAACTTGCTAACGAGCTAGTAAGGGTTTAGTAGACTCTGATACCACTGTAAGTCCATGTCATGCATGTAAGTTGACGTTACACACCCCATATGAAGCGGGGTGGCGGAATAAGTAAAAAACAATCATTTTAAACAAGGTAACATCGACTAAGTTGCTAAACCATATCTAACACAACTAACTAGTGGTATTATCTACTCGGTAAGAAGATTATACCTAAAGTTCCAAGTCCTTCTTCTTTACTTGCTGTCCTCCTTGACCACTTGAGCTCCTTTGGAGTGGAAAGGACGACGCCTCCTCGATGTGATAGAATATCCACCTGAAAGTTCCTACTACAAGATTTAACCTCTAACTTGAGGTAACTAAGTGGCTAGGATTGCTAATCCAAGTGACCTAGAGGATATAGAGATGGATTAAGGATCTATTAGTCTTGCTAAGTCGATGATTCTCAACTCATGAGACACTTAGGGCTAGGATGAAGAAGATGAGAGCTTGAGGAGAGAGAATTTGTATGTTATTATGAAATGAAATATAACTCATTTGTGTATATTATGAAGCATGATAATTATCTAATAAATAATATATCATAATTACAACCATGCTTCATTTAATACAAATGGATGAATCATCTCATGAGTCATGGTTTCATTTAATGCAAATAACACATCATCTCCTCCACCTCATTAAGCTTAATTCATAAATGAATTAAAATATAATGAGTCACCTTTCTTCTAGAAGATTCTCGAGTAATTACGAGAATGGCCCTCCCATCCGTATTTACGAAAAACACGGATATACTGAGACTGCATAAATCCAATAATCCAATACTAGAATCTGGCTTAAACCAAAGCCCGCTAGTATAATCTGTCCGAACATCATACGTGCACAAATACATGTATATGTCCGAACCCTTTCGTAAAATCATACGACCTCTATACCGTTTCGCCTGAAGCAGTGAAACTCTCTGTGTGAGACTCTAAAGACTCGACACTACGCTGGCAGTGGGTTTAACCACAGGCCGCAAGCGGTACTAGCTGTGCGTAACGGTCCCCAGGTAAATGTCGATAAGAAGGCCGATAAGGAAACGCACCCGAACTCCTACTGAGCCTGATGTGACAATCTCCGTACAGTCTGGTCTGTTCATCTAGGACTATCGCATATTGGGCCTAGGGGCGGCAAGTGTCAGTCCCCTAATAGCGGTATAAGTCGTGTCGGAGTGAAGCCCATTACACCTTGAGAAACTACTGGAACACCTACCAGTAAATCTCGCTTTCCCTGGCCAGGGACCTTGCGTAATGGCTCTCCAAATACAGCGCGATATAAACTCCTAATACCGGGAGAGACGAATCCTATCTAACCGCTACTGCCTCCAAGTGCTTCGGGACAGCACCCAACTGCTACCTGTTTGCACGACTCAGTCGAGCCGTGGTAGGATAGCAATCTAAGAACAGTGGAAACACACTCGAGGCGAAGCAGAAGTGTCAAGTCTACGGACTATGCTGTAATCATGTCACCTGGGAACCATTAACTGACGACGAGTATAATACCAACCAACAGTTCCCTGCGAGTCCTGTCCGGTGTACCCGTAACCCAACGAGCACCTGCATACTATCTCCAGTATAACGTACTAATGACTGTGGGACAGACCATCTCCCCTGTTGGGACGAGAAGCGTATACACTAGTCTACTCCGGAGTATCGATGCCCTGTCTCGATAATCCTACGACTAGGGACCTGAAAAAGGATGTTCTTGTAGACTACCCAGCCCCCACTAGTGTGACTGCCATCACAACATTGGTAGTCAAGCAAGATCCTAAGGGCGCTATCAATATGTATTCGCGATATGCTAAAAGAAACATATACATATTAAGATAGATATAAACCAAGTAGCACACTACTAGGTTGAGCAAGACTGTTAATACAACTGTGAATATCCCAAGCTTCCATTAAGTAATATACAAGCTAGTATGATACAATAATGGCCCCTAGGGCATATACACTAACAATCTCCCACTTGAACTAGGGCCATGTACTGGCGTATCGAAGACCTATCATCTCGAATAGCCTCTTGAACTGCGTCTTAGGTAAGGCCTTTGTGAATGGATCTGCAGTGTTCTCCTCTGTACCAACTCTCCGGACCTCGATCTCCCGGCGATCTATGATCTCCCTCATCAGGTGATACCGCCTCTGGACTTTTGATGGGACCTGGGTGTTAGTTATATGTATGCCCTACAGGCCATTACTGTACATACGATGTATATTGTAGTGGATGCTAGGACATATATAGGGAGGACTTTCTTGCTCGACATGATAGTACGCTATCTGGTTACTCTTTATCTTAACAGGTACACTGATTGTCTCTATGTTATATATTGATAAAGCCCTTAGGATGAGTACTTGACTACCAGGACAATGATGCGGATCATACTAGTGGGGACAGTGTAGTCGCCAGGTACATCCTTCAAATGTTCCCAGTCGAGGGTGTATCGAGACAGGGCATCGATACACTAGAGTAGACTAGCGTATACGCATCTTGACCTATATGATGGGTGATGGATGATCCCAAATCCATCGGTGTTTGACATCAAGGATGGTGAACGGGTGCTCAGTAGAGACTGGGTACACTGGACAGATTCGCCGAGAACTCCCAGATGGTATTATACCTCACGTCAGATGGCAGTTCTCTGGTGACACTGGTACAGGTTAGTCTGTAGACCCGAGATCGTCATAGTGCCTTGTGTGATTCCCACTATGCTTTGATTTCCATCATACCACGTCCAAGAGGGCATGCAAAAATGTGGCTTTTGGGTACAGTCCCGAATCACATGGAGGCAATGAGCGATAGGAGGGGATTCGTCTCTCACGGTATAAGGAGTTGTTGTTGCGCTGTGTTCGATTAGCTATAACAGGAAATCCCTGGCCAGGGTTGCTGAGATTTACTGGTAAGTGTTATAAGTAGTTTCTCGAACTGTTATAGACCTCATATCGACACGACTTATCAAGCTACTGGGGTATGGCGTTTACCACCCATAGGTGAGATATGCGATATATCAGACGAAGAGACCGGACTGTACTGAAGTGTTACTGATTGGATTCGCAGGAGAATGTACAAGCTTGCTTGTTGATCTTCTGATCGCTCAATACCTGGGTGGCTGTTACGTTTAGCTGACCGCTTGCAGCTTGTGGGTGTTTGATTTGATCATCACCTACTGCCGGCGTATTGACAATTCTTTAGAGTCCTACACAGAGGTTTCTTGGCTCAGGAAAAACTTAGTAGGAGAACATATATGATATGTGCGGGACCGAGAACAATACGTGTATGTGATACCATATTAGATTCTCACGATATGAGATATCGGCCGGGTATACGTGATATAACCGGGTCATCGGATCAAGTGTTGATTCGATGAACTGATACATATTATATTAGTCGGTTATTTGTGAAATAGCCGGATTATCGGATCAAGTGTTGATTCGATTATTTAATGTATAAGTATATATTTGATATATTAAATTACATTAAATAATATAAGCTCACTAAAAGATTCTTTTTCTCACTCGGGTAATACAATGATATATATGTGATATATGTTAATAGTATTATTTTATTTTGTTACAATAAATATTGTATATGTGATATATAATATTGTTACATTTTATGGTTATAAATGCAACATGTTTTGTGGAGTTTAATTGAGGTTAGGGTTTGGATTAGGGTTAAGTCTTCATGAAGCTTTCAAGAAGCTTCTTGAAGCTTTGACTTTGACTTGGATATTTTGCATAGATATTTTCTTAACCCAACCCAACCCTTTACCCTAATTAAATCTCTTCATGGGTTAAGTCTTCATACTTAACCCATGATTGCAATTCTAACCACACTAGAGTTTCATTATTCATCACAAAAGGATTCTTCTTCTTCTTCCTTGAGTTCTTGATGGAAAAGCTTACTAGCTTTTTCATTAGTGATGATTTTGAGTGAGATTGAGAAAACAAATGAGAGCTAAAATCCTACTTCATCATCCTAATCTATCCTAGCCATTTAGATTAGGGTGTTCTCTTCATTAGTGAGTCAGAGCTTGTGTTAAATAAACTTCAAGATAGATCATCTTTGTTATCGAAGATCGGAAGCAAACATGCATCTTTCTCTTCGTGGAGCCTCTCTAGAGTCCGGGTACTTGATGATCACAGTGAAGGGACCACAACACGGAGCTTATGAAGCGAAGGAATGGACTAAAAAGGTTGTAATCCCAAACTCTTAGATGTTAAAGTGTTTAACATGCTTTGTTTCGCCTAATCTCTAGTTTAAAGATCTTGGTTAGGGTTGTTCGACACGTCTAAATTTTAAATCGGGCATGGTTGATGCCTTATAGACCCTTGTGAGAGTTCCTAGTAACCCTACAGTGGTATCAGAGCCAAGCTAGAGCTTTAAGCGAAGTCTAGACGAAGTTTAAAGTTCGATCGAACTCCGAAACCCCGGTTTAGACCCCTCTCTGGATATTTTCTAAAAAGGTGATTTTTTCTGCATTAAAAATACTCAAAAAAATCAGCAGGGAATTCTATGGAGGCATGTGAAAAACGACACCCTAAGTCCACTATAGCACCACGGAACCACGGCGAAACTGGGGTATTGGCGGCAGTTCCGCGGCTAGAATTGAGAATTAGGGTATCTTTTCCAACAGTAACATCCGTATGTGTTACCTACTCCTTCTGGGGATTTTTAATCATTACTCTAGTGTTGAGTTTTCTGGGTTGTATTGGGAGCTCATTGATTTGATCGGAAAGTATAACTTCGTTTAGTTTGTCCGGGTAATTTTTAGAACGTGTTAAAAAGTTCGAACGGATATCAATAACTCACTTTTTCCTCTGCCGGAAAATTTCCAAGTGTTGGATTTTTCCGTAGTTTAAGAACGTTCTAAGTCGTGCAAGTAACACGGTGGACCCTCTAGAAGACAACAAACCTTAACTCGATTATGTGACCATCTTGAACCGCCTCTAAACCTTAGGGTTTGGGGCAGTACGGCGTTGTCACATGTGAGGCGTTGGCTTGACCCTTCTACGGCTGGACCATTGGTACTGTGGCATGTGATGGATGTTTTTAAACTAATTTCAAGTGTTGAGCTATTTGGGAAATATTGGGTGTTTTTTTATTCGATCGGAAAGTTTAACATTGTATATTTATCTGGAATGTGATACAATATTTGGAATCCACAAGTAGTTTTGAGATAACTAATTTGAATGTTATAAATCTTACAGTTCAGTCTCAAATGATCGTTTGCCACGGAATTTTGATGTGATCAAAAGTCCGTCGCAATCACGTAGCGTACGCGGATACTCGCCGGGTAAACTTAATAGATAGCCACGCCCCATAGCCCCGACCAAGTGACTGTAGGAGAACCCCGTCGCCAAAAGCATCCGTTTGGGTGCTCGCGGCAGCGGTGTTCCGCCTTAGTGTACTTCGTCGACGGCATCCGGGGGTGCGGCCGTCTACTAAAGTTTGCGACGAGCATTCGATCAGGATGTCGGGAATCTTGTTGAATTGCCCGACTTGATATTGAAAAGTGTTTTCGAGATCAAGACTAAAATGCGGGGTTTATAATTGTTAGGCATACGATGTCTAAGGAATTCATTTGGTTAGGCATGCGATGTCTAAGAAGGTTGCGGATTCCAACTGTTGTAGTTTTACACTTTTTTTTTGCGACCGTAAGTGTAATATGTGGTGTATCATCAGTTTCGTTACTATACATCAACAACAATTGGGATACGCATATTTACATTCGTTGATATTATGTGTTGCTGTGATATGTTATATAGGATCGTCGTGTTTGAATAGCCGGGGGTTTTATGTGAGATGAGAGTTTTTCTTTTTCATTCATGTAAAATTCATTTATATGTAATATTCTTTTATTGGGGCACTTCCGGGCTGAGGATGATGTCACCGTTGTATATTATTTACTTTTCCGCATTAGGTAGACCCAAGGCGGGGAGCACAAGTAACCGGGTTCTAGGGTCCAGTGGGAGACCATCTCGAGGAGTCGAGACCGGGTCTCCTAACCCTAGAATTGGCAGTGTTGCTTGCCGCTCTCATAAGGGTCTAGGGATGTGGGTTTGGCTATTCATCGCGACCGTGGAATCCGTGTTTTATACAGGCTCGTATTAAAACACGGACCTCCTAGTATATCCAATATTTCATATATGTTCTCCTGCTGTAATGTTCTGTGATGAGATCATATTACTGCCTGAGACGAATGTTTCTATTATATATATGAGATAAATGCTATATTGCAGATTTCGTTTCAAATGTGATGCTTGTGAAGCATAATAAAATGGGACTTCATTAATGAGATTAATGAAACTAAAAGAAACCTAAAGATGTTGTAGAAACTTATTTAAAAACTGGTAGCTCTAGTTCTTGCTTTGCATAGCGGTGTTCCTTGTAGAACATCCAGCACCTTATTCGATAAGGAAAGAGCCGAGATCCCTTCACCGGGAGTGACCTCTTTAGCGAAAATAGCAGATGCTACACACTCGGTTTGTATTTTGATTGCTTCTATAGTTCTTGCTTTGCATAGTGATATTTGAGAAATATCCCGCACCTTATTCGATAAGGAAAGAGCCGAGATCCCTTCACCGGGAGTGACCTCTTTAGCGAAACTAGAAAAGCCTCAAAAACATTCCATTCAAAATCACTCGATTCTACAACGATATCAAGTTCATTACGCAAAGGGTTTTCTTAAAAACCTGTCGTAGCCCTCCGTCATTTCAGATAAGTACTTCATAGTATTCGTACTGCGTTTGTTGGCCTGCGTCAAGGCGTAGTGTTCGGTAGCTATTTATGCTTATCTGCAAAAGCATATAATGCGATTGAGTTAGGGTGGTCGTGCGACTTTGTTGGCCTGCGTTAAGGGTCGTGCGGGTAGGTTTAATTCAATCGGGAAATGACGGGTTGAACTTGACTAGCGGACTATGGTTTGTTGGCCTGCGTCAAGGTCATAGGACGCTAGGGGTAAAATATTATTGGAAATTTCAAGAGTTGAAATTTGCAATGAGATTGCATACCTTCTATGAGATAGTTGGATCCCGATACCCGCTGCGAGTAAGAGTTACTCCTGGGAGAGTTTTACACATTACAATTAGCCGATCAAGTAGGTTCCTAGAAAGGTGTTAACGGGGTAACGCCCCTGGGAAAACGAGGTTTATTTTAATTAGGTCCGTGTGAAAGCACGGGGATCTCCCTTAAAGTACCGGCACTGGCCTGGCTGAAAGATTGGTGAACTTGTAGAGTGTAATTAATCCCGGCTAGTCTTTCCTTTTAGGGTTTGAAGGAAGATTTGACTAAAACAGTGGGAGACATCCTGATTAGATAAATTGATAACCAATCTAATCTTGTAAAAGCGCACGCTGAGTGTTTTCTTCTCTCTCTCTCTCTCCTGGTTACGACTATGCCACGCCTTAATCAAGATAATAATACGGATGTATTGACCGAACCTTCTTGTTATACTGCGCTAGGGAACGTTAGTCCCACTCAAACAGGTAATTGTTATAAGACAGAGCAGGAAATTGGGGATTACCAGAATTCCCGTGCCGCCCAAACGAAGAAAGTACATGCTGATGCATCTTCTTCGGGTGTGTTCATTACACAGAACTGTTTCTCAGTATCCTTTACGTCCTGGGTATGAGATACTGGATCAGAATCCCACATATGTAATTTATTACATGGGCTACAGATAGGTAGAGAACAGAGAACGGGTGATAAGTTTCAAGAGTTGAAAATGGTGCAAGTGTTGCAGCCAAGACAGTTGACAGTTATCACCCTGTATTACCAGAATACATTGATTCTGAACGAATGTTATTAGATACCGAACCTGATATACAACATCATATCAGTCTCTTTATTAGTAAAGAAGGATATAATTTTGTATTTTTGGATAATGTTTTGAACATTTCCTATACCAAGAGTTGATCGGTTCAGGCACGATATCTAAAAGCATAGACGTTCTAAATCAAACCACGGTTCTTAACGTACAGAACACACAAAAGAGGAAGAGTTCAGAAATGAACGAATCCTTCTTGAGGCATTGTAGACTAGGTCATATCAATGCGACCCGGCTAGCTGAAGTTACATATATATACATATTTAAATTAGTTTGAATTTACATATTGTGAAACTTGCCGGTCATGTCACAGAGATAAGATGACCACAGCTCCGTTTATTAGAAACAGAGAAAGAGTTAGTGAACTCTTGGGATTGATACATGATGATGTATGAAAGTCCCCTGTTTACATATGCCAAGACCGGTTCTTTGTACTTCATTACATTCACTGATGATCTCTCAAGATTCAGACATATGTTCCTGTTGAAACACAAGTCCGAAACTTTTGAGATAATCACAGAATATAAGTTAGAAGTAGAGAACCAAAAACGGGTATAAGTATTCTGTCCTTTGATGAGATCAAGGAGGAGAATACTTGAGAACGAAAATCCTGGACTATTCTAAAGGAGAATGAGATTCTCTCTCAGCATTACTCCTCCGTATACACCACAGCACGTAGGTGTATCGGGGCGGAGCAATCACACCCTATTAGATATGGTGCGCTCTATGATGAGTACTACTGAGTTTCCTATTTCCTTTTGGGAGTTATGCACTTGAGAAGCTGCATACCTACTGAATAGGGTTCCAATCAAATCAGTTGCCTACCACTTCATATATGATATGGAATGGGAAGAGCCCGTATCTTAAGTATATTAAGATTTGGGATTGTCCGACCTATGCCTAAAAGCAAAATCAAGACAAGCTCGAGGCAAAGTTAGTTCTGTAGAAGTTTGTTGGATATACCAAGCATTCGCAAGGGGATATCTTCTACCTAACCGAGGAACAAAAGATGTTTTGTTTCTCAACATGCCACCTTTGTGAAAGGGAATTTCTTGTGAAGAAATTAGTGGTAATGAGGTAGAACTGGGAGAAGTTCCAGGTATACAAACTACAGCTGATGATTTGGTAAACCCGGAGGATTCAATAGTTTCCAACGAACCTCAGCCTCTCCGCCGATCTAGTAGGGTTCCTCACCCATCTGAGAGATACTTCGGTTTTCTCTATGACAGTGGGAGCGAGGATTGCATCATGAGATGATGACCCAACTAGTTTCGAGCTGGCCATCAGGAGTGGGACTCTGTAAGAATGGCTGGATGCTTAGTGATCTGAGATGGAATCCTTATACACCAACAAAGTATGGACTTTGGTTGCTTTATCTGAAGGGTTAAATCCCCATCAGGAGCAAGTATATGTTGAGAAGATTACTTGGTGTACATGGAAAAGTTGAGACTTTCAAAGCTATGCTTAAGTCCATATCCTACTTGCTACGGCTACATACCATAACTACGATATCTGGTGGTTGGGTGTCATGACTACTTTTCTAAATGATGATTTGGAAGAGAGCGTCTATAAGTACACAGCTAGAGGGCTTCGTAGACAGTGGGAGCAGCGAAAATGTGAGCAAGATGTTTTATGTGATAAATCAGGCATCGCAGAGTTGGAACGTTTGTTTTGATGTGGTAGTCAAAGAGTTTGACTTCATCAAAATGGTAGATGAACCTTGTATATACAAAAAGGTAGTAGGGAGTATGGTGGTGATCCTCGTAGAGTACGTGGATGACATACTCTTGATAGGGAAGGAGTTTCCTATGCTACGCTCGGTCAATCTCCACTTATCACAAAGATTCTCTATATAGGATCAAGGTGATACATTCTAAATCCTGGGTTATGATTTACGAGATAAATGTAATTGGATGTAAGGATTCTCACTAGTTGTAGTGAGATGGTATCAATCGATCCTGGAGAGAATCACTGGAAAGGTTCCAGGGTGATAAGGACGACTGAATGTCAATCGCAGGCATTGTCTTTACCCTCAGTGGAGGGACGGTATGTTGGAAGAGTTCCAAGCTTGATACCGTGACTTACTAGACGATTAAAGGCAAGATACATCGTTACCAAGGATGCTACCAAAGAGGCAGTCTGGATATATATAAGTTTATGAGATGAACTTCGTTCCTACCATTGTGTGACAATGGAGTTGTGTCTTATGCCAAGGAACCCCCGTCCCATTAGAAATCCAGATATAATTCTTAGGAAGTATCACCTGATCATAGAGATGGTTGATCTCCAGGGAGATCGAGGTTAGGAGAGTAGACACATATGACAATAGCGCGGATCCACTCACAAATGTCTTTTTCCCAGTAGAGACTTTTATGGGATGGTTGAGTATGAGATACTTCAACCACAGCTAATTGTTGGGTATGTGATACCACAACATATGGCCCTAGTGCAAGTGGGAGATTGTTAGTTATATGTATTCCCTAGAGGCCATTACTGTACATACGATGTATATTATAGTGGATTCTAGGACATATATAGGGAGGATTTTCTTGCTCGACATGATAGTACGCTATCTGGTTACTCTTTATCTTAACATGTACGCTGATTGTCTCTATGTTACATATTGATAAAGCCCTTAGGATGAGTACTTGACTACCAGGACTATGATGCGGATCATACTAGTGGGGACAGTGTAGTTGCCAAGTACATCCTTCAAATATTCCTAGTCGAGGGTGTACGGAGACAGGGCATCGATACACCAGAGTAGACTAGCGTATACGCATCTTGACCCATATGATGGGAAATGGATGATCCCATATCTATCGGTGTTTGACATCAAGGATGGTGTACGGGTGCTCAGTAGAGACTGGGTACACTGGACGTATTCGCCGAGAACTCCCAGATGGTATTATACCTCACGTCAGATGGCAGTTCTCTGGTGACACTGGTACAGGTTAGTCTGTAGACCCGAGATCGTCATAGAGTCTTGTGTGATTCCCACTGTGCTTTTATTTCCATCATACCATGTCCAAGAGGGAGTGCAAAAAGGTGGCTTTTGGGTACAGTCCCGAATCACATGGAGGCAATGAGCGATAGGAGGGGATTCGTCTCTCCCGGTATAGGGAGTTGATGTTGCGCTGTGTTCGATTGGCTATAACTGGAAATCCCTGGCCAGAGTTGTTGAGATTTATTTGTAAGTGTTATAAGTAGTTTCTCGAACTGTTATAGACCTCATATCGACACGACTTATCAAGCTACTGGGGTCTGGTGTTTACCACCCCTAGGAGAGATATGCGGCATATCAGACGAAGAGACCGGACTGTACTGGAGTGTTACTGATTGGATTCGCAGGAGAATGTATAATCTTCCTTGTTGATCTTCTGATCGCTCAATACCTTGGTGGCTGTTACATTTAGCTGACCGCTTGCAGCTTGTGTGTGTTTGATATGATCATCACCTACTGCTGGCGTATTGACGATTCTTTAGAGTCCTACACAGAGGTTTCTTGGCTCAGGCAAAACGGAGTAAGAGCACATATATGATATGTGCGGGACCGAGAACAATACATGTATGTGATACCGTATTAGATTCTCGCGATATGAGATATCGGCCGGGTATATGTGATATAGCCGGGTCATCGGATCAAGTGTTGATTCGATGAACTGATACAGATTATATTAGTCGGTTATTTGTGAAATAGCCGGATTATCGGATCAAGTGTTGATTCGATAATTTAATGTATAATTATATATTTGATATATTAAATTACATTAAATAATATAAGCTCACTAAAAGATTCTTTTTCTCACTCGGGTAATACAATGATATATATGTGATATATGTTAATAGTATTATTTTATTTTGTTACAATAAATATTTTATATGTGATATATAATATTGTAACATGTTATGGTTATAAATGCAACATGTTTTGTGGAGTTTAATTGAGGTTAGGGTTTGGATTAGGGTTAAGTCTTCATGAAGCTTTCAAGAAGCTTCTTGAAGCATTAATTTTGACTTGGATATTTTGCATAGATATTTCCTTAACCCAACCCAACCCTTTACCCTAGTTAAATCTCTACATGGGGTAAGTCTTCATACTTAACCCATGGTTGCAATTCTAACCACACTAGAGTTTCATTATTCATCACAAAAGGATTCTTCTTCTTCTTCCTTGAGTTCTTGATGGAAAAGCTTACTAGCTTTTTCATTAGTGATGATTTTGAGTGAGATTGAGAAAACAAATGAGAGCTAAAATCCTACTTCATCATCCTAATCTATCCTAGCCATTTAGATTAGGGTGTTCACTTCATTAGTGAGTGAGGGCTTGTGTTAAAGAAACTTCAAGGTAGATCATCTTTGTTATCGAAGATCGGAAGTAAGCATGCATCTTTCTCTTCGTGGAGCCTCTCTAGAGTCCGGGTACTCGATGATCGCAGCGAAGGGAATACTACACGGAGCTTATGAAGCGAAGGAACGGACTACAAAGGTTGTAATCCCAAACTCTTAGATGTTAAAGTGTTTAACATGCTTTGTTTCGCCTAATCTCTAGTTTAAAGATCTTGGTTAGGGTTGTTCGACACGTCTAAATTTTAAATCGGGCATGGTTGATGCCTTATAGACCCTTATAAGAGTGCCTAGTAACCCTACATTGGGTTCCTTCGCTAAAGCTATAGCCCCGTTGTTGTCACAATACAGAGGTATTGGATCAATGGATGGAACCACCTGAAGTTCTGTTAAGAACTTCTTTATCCAGACTGCTTCTTTTGCGGCATCAGAAGCTGTGATATACTCTGCTTCCATCGCGAGTCAGCAACGGTGTCCTGCTTGGAACTCTTCCATCACACCTCCCCTCCATTGAGTGTATAGACATAACCTGACATGGACTTGGAGTCATCCTTCTCACTCTGGAAGCTGGAGTCAGCAAAAGCCTCGATCTGGAGGTCTTTTCCGCGGTAAACCAAGAACATATCCTTAGTCCTTCTCAAGTATTTGAGAATGTTCTTTACTGCTATCCAGTGCTTCTCCCCTGGGTCTGACTGATACCGGCTTACCACGCTTAGTGCGTAAGCTGCATCTGGTCTGGTACACAACATCACATAAATTATAGAGCCTACTGCAGAAGCGTAGGGTATAACTGACATGCGATCCCTTTAGAAATCAGTCTTGGGAGACATCTCTTTGGAGAGGGTGATTCCATGACATGTCGGTAATTTACCGCGCTTAGAATCTTCCATACTGAATCTTTTCAGTATAGTGTTATTATACCTGGACTGCGAAAGTCCCAACATCCTCTTAGATCTATCACGATAAATCTGGATCCCCATAATGTAAGAAGCATCACCCAGGTATTTCATGGATAACCTGTGTGACAAGAATCCTTTGACGGATTGTAGCATAGAAATGTCATTTCCTATCAAGAGAATGCCATCTACGTACAAGACGAGGAATACGACAGTTCGTGCTACAATCTTACTATATATGCATGGTTCATCTCGATTTTTGATAAAGTCATATTCTTTGACTATTTCATCAAAATAGTTGTTCCAACTCCGCGATGCCTGCTTTAGTGTATAAATGGACTTAAGCAACTTGCACACTTTCCCGCTGCTCCCACTCTGATTGAAACCTTCTGGCTGATCCATATAGACGCACTCGTCCAAATTTCGATTTAGAAAAGCCGCCTTTACGTCCATCTGCCAGATCTCATAATCGTGGAAGGCAGCAATGGCAAGAAGGATCCGAATGGATTTGAGCATAGTCACTGGAGAAAAAGTTTCGTCATAGTCCAAGCCAAGCCTTTGACGAAAACCCTTTGCAACAAGTCTAGCCTTATAGGTTTCCACCTGTCCATCTACACCAATCTTCTTTTTGAAGATCCACTTGCATCCTATAGGTTTTACCCCATCTGGAGCAAAGTCCAAAGTCCATACTTTGTTAGTGTACATGGACTCCATCTCGGTCCGCATTGCATCCAACCATCTTACTGAGTCGTCGCTCTGAATGGCCTGCTGGAAGCTAGCAGGTTAATCATTATCAATGATGCAATCCTCTCTATCCCCGTCTATGAGAAAACCGTAGTATCTCTCAGGCGGATGAGACGGCCTACTACTCCTGCGGAGGGGTGCGGGAATGTCCTGTTCTTCTGGAACTTCTGGTTCTACCAAGCTTTCAGTAGTAGCTTGTGGTTCTGGAATTTCTTCCAGTTCTATTGCGCTCCCATTTGTTTCCTTTTCTAAAAATTGCTGTTCTAGAAAATGGGCATTACGAGAAACAAAAACCTTTTTTTCCTCTGCGTAATAGAAAAAATACCCCTTGGAGTTCTTTGGATATCCCACAAACTTACACTGTACTGAGCATGCCTCGAGTTTGTCTGCATGCTGCTTTTTAACAAAAGCTGGACATCCCCATATCTTCAGATACTGAAGATAGGGTTTCTTCCCACTCCACATCTGATATAGTGTGGTAGGCACAGTCTTGGTAGGAACCCTGTTCAAAAGATATGCAGCCGATTCTAGTGCATAACCCTAGAAAGATCGCGGTAACTCGGCATTACTCATCATGGAATGCACCATATCCAATAGGGTTCGGTTTCGTCTCTCCGATACACCGTTGTGTTGTGTAGTGTATGGAGGAGTAAGCTGAGAGAGAATTCCATTCTCTTTTAGGTAACCCAGGAACTCGGCACTTAAGTATTCACCACCTCGATCAGATCTTAGTGTCTTGATACTTTTGCCGGTTTGGTTTTCTACTTCATTCTTATATTCTCAGAATTTCTCAAAGGCCTCGGATTTATGTTTCATCAAGAAAATGAATCCATACCCAGAGTAATCATCCGTAAAAGTAATGAAATATGAAAAACCGCTTCTTGCATGTGTAGACATTGGACCACATACATCGCTGTGAATGAGTCCTAAGAGCTCGCTCGCTCTTACTCCGTGTCCAGTGAACGGAGTCTTTGTCATCTTTCCTTTGAGACATGATTGACAAGTGGCATAAGATTGATATTCGAACGGATCCAAATATCCTTCTTTATATAACTTAGTTAACCTTGTCTCATTGATATGACCTAGTCTACAATGCCATAAGAAAGCCTGATTTATATCTGGAGACTTTCTTTTTAGTGTGTTCTGGACATTGAAAATCTATAATTGGTTTAACACGTATATACCGTTATCTAGTGCACCGGACCCAATCAAACTATGATTAAGGTGGATGTTAACAACATCGCTTACAAACGTGAAATCATAACCTTCTTTTGATAACAACGATACTGATATGATATTACACGTTAAACTAGGTACACAAAAACAGTTGCACAAAACCAAAATATGTCCACACGTCAATCTAAGGTGATAATCCCCTACGGACACAGCATCCACGCTCGCTCCGTTAGCAACCTAGAGGGTCATATCACCAACCTTCAGTACTCTACGGCTTCTCAGTGCCTGTAATGAATTGCATATATGAGATCCTGATTCTGTTTCCAATACCCAGGAAGTAGAGTTGATTGACAAACAATTTTCAATTACAAACACACCTGAAGCCGAAGCCACAATTTGCCTCGGGTCCTGGTTCATGGCATTCCAAGCTTTGCAATCCTTCTTCTAATGGCCTTTCCTACGACAGTGGAAGCACTCGTCCTTTGCTACTACCGGCACTGCAACCTTTGCCTTTCCCTTGACTCCCACCTTACCAACACCACCTCTTGGTTTGGTAGTGGCCTTCTTCTTCCTTCCTTTGGTCCTTGCCTTAGACCTGGAAGAGGAAGCACCACGAACAAACATAGCGGGTGTTTCCCTTGCTTTCTGCAAGGTGCCCTCTGCACTCCTCAACATGTTAAGGAGTTCTGGAAGTTCAACTTCTTTACCTTGAATATTGAAATTCAAGATAAATTGGGCTTAGGTGGAAGGAAGGGATTGAAGAACCAAGTCTGTATACAGATCGCTTTCTAATGTTGTCCCGAGGCCTGCGATCTCCTCAATGTATCCAATCATCTTAAGGACATGTTCCCCTACAGATGATCCGACGGCCAGCCTCGACTGAAACAAGTTCTTCGGGGTCTCGTATCTAGCTAGACAAGATTGCTCTCCATACAGTTCCTTGGTGTGGAGAAATATGGATTCAAGATCCATATTCTCCTGCCCCCTCTGATGTTCATTATCCAAAGAGGCAAGCACGATGCATTTGGCCTTCACACAGTCTATCTCTCAGGTCTTGCATATTTCCTTATCTGCGAAACTGGATCCTGGACATGGGACAGCAGAGGCTTTAGTAGTAAGGACATACCCTAATTTGTCATAGGTGATTGCCATCATGACATTCCTGAACCAATCATTATAGTTTGGCCCTGTAAAAATATTTTTATCTAATAATAACTTAAGGTCCGTCATGTTCTTGGTCGCTGCAATTAGGAGAGAGAGAAGAAAACACTTTAGCATGATACTCTTGCAAGTTTAGAGTGGTTTTTAGTTTATCTAAACAGGATGGCTCCCACTGTTTCTCGAATCCTTCCTCAAACCATAAAAGAAGAACTAGTCAGGACTATTCTCACCGTACAATACTTGCTTAACCGTTCAACCAGGCAAGTGTCGGTACTTCGATGGAGGTTTTACGACGCTTTCGCGAAGTTCCTTAATTAAATAACCACTTTTCCCTAGGGGAGTAGCCCCGCTAACTCCTTTCTCGACACCTGCTTGGTTTGTAGCATTGATCGTTAAGTGAAAGAATCTCCCAATGAGTAGCATATACCCACAATAGGATCAGGATCCAAATATCATCGTGTGATAAAGCTAAAGGAATCCTACCAAATTATCACACTCCAAATGGTATGCAACTCTAGCAAGTTTCAGTTTCTTTAGAAACTCCCGATATAGATTTTTTCCCCATGCTCTTATGATCTTGACGTTGGCCAAAATGTCATAAGTCACATGTCAAGTTCTACCCATCATTATCTTGTTAATTTGAACCCACCCGTACATACCCTGACGTTGGACAAATGGCAGTACGACTGTCCCAAACCAACTCATCTATCTATGCAACAGATGAATACCCAGCAGCTACCAAACACTATGCCTTGGCGTTGGTCATAATACATAGCTTGAATACTACCGAATACCCAAATGAAATGACGGAGGGCTACGAATGGTTTTGGCGAAACCGTGAACGTAGTGAACTTGATATGATCGAAGGAACTTGATAGCTTTTAAAAGGAGTGGTTTAAGCTCCGCAATTAAAAATCTGCTGTTTTAAAAATAACCGAGTGGTTTCTTTTAAATTGTTCCAACGATTCAAATTTGGTTTATTTTGATTGCATTAATATAATGTGTCCCATCAATTAACCTATCATTGCAGAAAACAACGAAAATACAACGCCCGCTTATTCCATCCGCATTCGCCTCTGGGCCCCGTCATTCACCCGTTAGGTTACTTAACTAACGACAAGGCGGGGGCTGGGCTAGCGCGGGTGCAAAACATAAGCAACGCCTACTAGATATCATATATAGATATTGTACATTCGTCAGACGCAATAATAGGTATTCTAGATCACAAATGAACATATTGGATATACTAGGAATTTGCATTTCCTTTGAGCCTGCAATGAAAGACGGATTACACAGTCGTGATGAATAGCCAACCCCACCCTAGACCCCTACGGGTACGGAAAACTACCCGCCAAGTACCCGAAGTGAAGCGGTCTCCCTCAACGGCGTGAGTAGGCTACTAAGCACATCAAAGTACCCGGTAGTTTGTGCACCCCACCTTGGGTCTATCCTAGGAGCAGAAAACAGTAAATGAAATAATACAACGGTGGCTACAACCTCAACCCGGATGTGCCCCGCAAAAGAATATTACAACAATTTACAATTTACAAATGAATGAAAGAAACTCTCGTCTCACATCCCCGGCTAATCATCACGACAATCCAATAGGTTTATATCCACAAACCAAAAGTAACCATCACAGAAATGTGCAACACCCAACTAACCGACATACTAGCAATTAGCAGAGGTTTACGAACACATCAAAACTGAACATGAAACATTAAACAACTTCAAACTGCGACTTCGAAACACTCGATATTTTCCACACTATAGAATTTTCAGTAAAATCAAAGTTGACAAAAATAAAAAAACTCCTGAAACCCAAGATTTAAGTGACAAAGACACACAAAAAAATTCAAAGAATTTCCCCCACCGGAGGCCGAGCTCGCCGGAATACCTAGGTGTCTCGCCGGCCAACTTGGGGTGGAACTGCCTCGTTTTTTGTGTGTGTTCTTTTAACTGTTCAAATATCACTCTGTACTTGTTTAAATAATTTTCATAGCAAGTTTGAAAATCGACAGAAACTTACATCTTGGGGTTCGTTGTTTTCGTGTCGTTTCAGTTTCGTAGTTTAACTTGTTGTTTAAACTGTTAGCTATGGTTTAGTAGGCTCTGATACCACTGTAAGTCGACGTTACACACCCCACATGAAGCGGGGTGGAGGAATAAGTAAAAAACAATCATTTTTAACAAGGTAACATCGACTAAGCATACAGATCTTTGCTAAACCATATCTAAAACAACTAACTAGAGGTATTATCTACTCGGTAAGAAGATTCTACCTAAAGTTCCAAGTCCTTCTTCTTTACTTGCTGTCCTCCTTGACCACTTGAGCTCCTTTGGAGTGGAAAGGATGGCACCTCCTCGTCGGCTCCTCGATGTGATAAAAGATCCACCTGAAAGTTCCTACTACAAGCTTTAACCTCTAACTTGAGGTAACTAAGTGACTAGGATTGCTAATCCAAGTGACCTAGAGGATATAGAGATGGATTAAGGATCTCTTATTCTTGCTAACCCAATGATTCTCAACTCATGAGACACTTAGGGCTAGGATGAAGAAGATGAGAGCTTGAGGAGAGAGAATGTGTTTGTTATTATGAAATGAAATATAACTCATTTGTGTATATTATGAAGCATGATAATTATCTAATAAATAATATATCATAATTACAACCATGCTTCATTTAATACAAATGGATGAATCATCTCATGAGTCATGGTTTCATTTAATGCAAATAACACATCATCTTCTCCACCTTATTAAGCTTAATTCATAAATGAATTAAAACATAATGAGTCACCTTTCTTCTAGAAGCTTCTCGAGTAATTACGAGAATTCCCCTCCCATCCGTATTTACGAAAAACACGGATATACTGAGACTGCATAAATCCAATATTCCAATACTAGAATCTGGCTTAAACCAAAGCCCGCTAGTATAATCTGTCCGAACATCATACGTGCACAAATACACGTATATATCCAAACCCTGTCGTAAAATCATACAACCTCTATATCGTTTCGCCTGAAGCAAGGAAACTCTCTGTGTGGGACTCTAAAGACTCGACACTACGCTAGCAGTGGGTTTAACTACATGCCGCAAGCGGTACTAGCTGTATGTAACGGTCCCCAGGTAGATGTCGATAAGAAGGACGATGAGGAAACCCATCCGAACTCCTACTGAGCCTGATGTGACAATCTCCGTACAGTCCGGTCTGTTCGTCTAGGACTATCGCATATCGGGCCTAGGAGGCGGCAAGCGTCAGTCCCCTAATAGCGGTATAAGTCGTGTCGGAGTGAAGCCCATTACACCTTGAGAAACTACTGGAACACCTACCAGTAAATCTCGCTTGCCCTGGCCAGGGACCTTGCGTAATGGCTCTCCAAACACAGCGCGATATCAACTCCCAATACCGGGAGAGACGAATCCTATCTAACCGCCACTGCCTCCAAGTGCTTCGGGACTGCACCGAACTGCTACCTGTTTGCACGACTCAGTCGTGCCGTGGTAGTGTAGCAATCTAAGAACAGTGGAAACACACTCGAGGCGAAGCAGCAGTGTCAAGTCTACGGACTATGCTGTACTCATGTCACCTGGGAACTGTTAACTGAAGACGGGTAAAATACCAACCAATAGTTTCCTGCGAGTCCTGTCCGGTGTACCCGTAACCCAACGAGCACCTGCATACTATCTTGTAACGTTTCCAAAATAATAAAATATTATTTTTGGGAATTTTTATAATTTATTATTATTTTAATGAATATTTTAATATTCCGGTATAATTAAATACAAATAAATGGGGAAAAATTATGGAAAATTTTAAAATAGAGTATTTTATGGAATTATGCCATTTTTAAGTTTTTGTAATCATTTATATGCTAATTTAGTGCTAATCACGACTAAAAATCGCTAATCGGTTTTTTGGCAATTTTGAGCAAAATATGCACATATCTTTTCTCTACACTTGTGCATTTCTACCATGACTTTTCTTTTGGGTTTACTATTCAAGTGAGAAGGGATTTAGTGAAGAAAAAAAATAAGAAAAAGAAAAGAAAATAGGTATGGTGAGAGAGAGGGTAGGTGAGGGTGTTGACTTAGCCTTTTTCCTCTCATTTCTTCATCACATTTCTCTCTCCCTCTCCTTCATTGCTGCTGAGCTGCTGCTCCCTCTTCTCCCTCCCCTTTTCAAGCCCCAAATCACCATGAAATCAACTCCAAAACCCTACCCCCATTTCACTAAAAAGGTGCACGAGCTCAAGATCTACACATTGGACCAAGAAAGCAAGGATTTTGGCCACTAGGGTCAACTCAAGAATTTTCTTGAGTTGCCAAAAGAGGTAATTTCTGGATCATTAGCATAGTTTATGCATTACTTATACCCCATGTTTAGATTAGAACCGATATTATGTGTTTTGGTGGACTTAAGGAAAACCTAGTTAGTGTTTAGGGTGGATCTGAAATCAAAAGTGTAATTGAGGCTTGTGATGACCTTAGAACTCCTGGTGTGATGTTATTTTGGACCCAAACCTGAACTAGAACACAGAATACGGATTTACGAAATCGATATCGGGAAAAACTGTAAATCAGGGAGTGCATTTTATAATCTGCTATCACCCGAGACATCCTAAAATAAAATTGGTTGGACAGTAAGATGTGCAGGCACCCTAGAATCACCACACAAGACCCTAGACCCTAACTCATTTTCCTGGCCGCAAATTTGTTCCCTCTGGCCACAAATTGCGGCCAGACCTGCACCAAATTGGGTCGTTTTGGTTCTGCAGCTCCAACATGTGTAGATTCGGCCCCTGGCATGTATAGATTTGTCTAATTGGATCTAGAGTGAAATCTGAAGCCTATTTCCTTAGTTGCTGTTTTGGATTCTGTTTCCGTATTCCGTATTTGTAATTCTGAATTTGCGTATGGTGTTTTACCTCGACTACTTGGCGTTTACACGACGATATCGAGCGTTGTTGATGGTTTTGGAAGGCGTTGTCCATAGGTTCTAACCTATAGATCATAGCGTATCGTTTTGGGTTTCGTATGCCGTTTTAGTTGAATAGGTACCCCATGAAATCTTCGGGACGACAAGCAAAAGCGTGGTGACGTCAACAGTTAAAGGCGCAAGGTGAGTAGATTTATATCTACGGGGAGAAGTCGGGTGGATGGCGTATAGCACCCCCGCAGTCCGTGGTGATGTATACGAATACGTATACACACGTATACTTATTATGTGTTGTTTAAGATTATTGATGATAAGGATGTATTGGTTTAGTATAGTGCGAAACCCCAGAGTAGTGGTTGCACCAACACATACACATACATATATACTTGCATACATTCTTTCTTTTACCTGTGCGCATATGGAGGTGTGTGTATCTATACATGGGTATGGGACTATGTGTTCATATAAGGGATTTGAGGATGATACGTGGGATTGAGATGAGTCGATGAGTTTTGATTTGAGGCCGTGAGATTCGGCGATATGACAGAGTTCGTATTTGAGATGCGACATGATGGTTTTACCGGGCCTTTGGGCATGTGTTTTACCCCGCATTCATATTTATATAGATGGTATCGGTGGTACTAGACTTCGAGTTGTACCCAAGATTATGTGATATGATGGTAGTGATACCTGATATGTGATGAGATAATTTGATATTGACCCGTACCCAGCTATTGGGATGCCGTACGACGATTTACCGTAGGAGCTTTATATTGATGTTAGATCCGCACTCATGACTCGAGGATGTTATATGATATATCGTATCGTACGTTATACTATTGAGGCGAGATCACCGACTATTGTATTTATATATATATGTATATCGACTCAGATTTAGGTGGTTTCCATAGCCCTCCCGATTGACATGATAGTTTGGTCCGTAGTTCGTATAATAGGCGTTAGACTAGACCAGAGTCATACCCATTTTAAAACTAACGAATCAGGGATATTTTTAAGTTAGGAAAAAGGGATTCTACGGATATTTTCAAACGACACATCTTTTCTTAAAACACCGTAGCCCTTATTTTACCAAAAACCCTGATTCGTCTTATTTCAAAAGGCAAGGCTGCATGATATATTTATTGAGATAGAGTCTGTACTGTTGCGTTGATTATTCGATTCCGCATACTCATGCTATTTGCATTGCATTTCTTGTGTTTATTGATATATTACAGTCATGCTGCTAGGACACCAGCACCATTATCGATGATGCGTATGTTCCACGTACACTTGTTTGCCGGCTCACACACTTCATCATCGATAATTGCCATGTCACTACACTGTAGTACTGTTGCATTCAGGATATGATTCTTGCATGATAGAATGATGTGCTTAAATTTCTTTTACATGTCACATACATCTTGCTTTCTGATTATACGCATTGAGAGTTGCTGTTTCCATGATATTTCTGGATTTTGGGAACTGTGGGTATTTCAAAAAAGAATATGTCATTGCTTTAAAAACCCGGTTACCCTTGATATGATATTTCAGTGTGTCCACCATGTGTTTTCTCGGTGCTGAGAGTGACATGTGAAACCCGATTCGAGGAGTAGATGAGCCGATTGCGGGTACATGGTGGACCCGGTATGGTTCCCCTCGGCAAGATAATAGAAGGACTTGCCGATTGAGCCTGGAGGTGGGCGAGTACCTACCGGTGATTGGTTGGACCTGGCGGTTATCCGGAGGATACCGACCAAAGTCGATAGATGGATATGGGCGTACTGCTGGGGCCGAGGGCCGATTTCGCAGACGGAGCCCGATATATGAGGATTTACGTGTTGATACTGGGTACAGTTTTCATGATGTTTTCTAGTGTCGATGTTGGACACTCCGGTTCCATGATTTTGACGTGTCGCGAGGGACACAGGTCGTTTATATCCTCATATTTCCATGCACATGCTGATGATATTTACATGCATAGTGGTTATTGTCATTGGGTGACGAGTGGATGGGATCCACGTACATGCAGATTTGATTACATTGATCATACCTCATATTTATGATATGCTATTACCTGAGGCACTGGCACGAGCACTTGGCACTACACTCATGTATATAGATTACATTGCCAGTTTAGCATGTTGCAGACTTATTCATATTGAGGTTTATATATATCTAATTGTATTGACCTAGGATGGGTCATACATTCGATCTCTGCTTGTAGATATTTTCTATTCACGAGTTGGCAACTCATCCCCGTTGTGCTACAGTTCTTGCAGGTTTTTGCCGTACAGATTCCATAGCGGCTTTTCTGGCACACTGCTTCCATACGGGTGGCTTGCTTTGGTAGGTGGGTTCTTTTGTATCAGAACCGCCATTGTACATGTATTATTCATTGTATCTAGAAATTCCATCAACCAAAACTTGTATATTGTTTCAGACTTAGACATAGTGATGTATTATTTTGACCTTAGAGTCGCGCTTGTAGTATTATGGTTTTCTGGCTATTTTGAGTTTCTTTTTGGGTTTTGATCCTCGCCCTTTGGCGTTGTATATTATTATTGCTTACGTGGTTGTGACCGTCGATTGACGAAGAGCTAGCTCCCGCTTGGGGATGCCTTTTATCATTTCATATTTATTATTCTTGTTGTACCCCGTTCGGGGCCAGTTTTTACAAAAAAAACTCTGCCGAAATTTCCAAAAAAGACTACACATTTTAAAAATGCATTTTCGGCTTAGTTATTTGAAAAACTTTGATTTCAAACATGCTTTCTTTACTTATTAAAAACCAATTCCTTTATTTACTCTCTAAATGGTTTTAGATTTCTGGGCTTTTGGCTTACTTGGATCAGATGGAGTCCTATAGACTTCATATGGTTCAAGGGTCAGTCACGTGCTTTTTCGGGTCGTGACAAAGCTGGTATCAGAGCGCTAGGTTGACCTTGGTTCGAGTCTAAGTTTGACTATGTGGAGCCTAGGGCATTTATATATACGGAACTTAGGCTTGACCTTACGGAGCTTAGACTTAGTCGAGGGGGTATTATACCCGAACTTTCGTCGCATAGTATGACACCCTTGGTTGATGGAGTAGGTAGCTTGAGTAGAGGGACGTACCGTACGTATGTTCCGCGGCATACTTACGACACGCCACTATGCTTAAGAAACCTTAGGATGTACATTTCCTTGCACCGTATTATATTCCTTCCTATGATCTATCCTTATCGATACTGGTTATGGTTTTGCTGCCATGATTGCACGGGCAGATTGAGCTACGGCTCGAGTTGCGTCAGCATGAGCTCGTCGTGGACGAGGACTGACCAGGGAGTGATTCCAGAGACGTACTATTGCATATAGAGGTGTCGTCTTATTGTGTTTTTGCGCCATGAGCGTTTGACTGATCGCTTTTACGAGATTCTCGGGCGTACCGATCGGTACCAGAGGATTGAGCCACTGATAGAGGTCAGCCGGGATGTGATGACCATTGATGTATTGCTTATTCATGATGATTGAAGTGATGTTCAGTGTACGGACGAATGAGCCAGTTGTTGCTGCAAATGACGAGATATCACCCAGATGGTTGGAGCTACCGCAGCTTGAGCATATACATAGAGATATGATGGTGAGTCGCTAGTCACCGAGGATGAATGACTAGGACATGTGGTTCGTTCGCTTACCCCGATGCGAGGTCACCAGATAGATTGATTCCAGCTAGAGGCGACTTCATGCAGATTCGTTGAGAGTCGATTGAGATGATCGAATGTCAGGAACCCATTTTCCAAGTTTAAAGTATTCGGAAAGACATGCAAGTGATTCTATAGACCCTCTAGAAGAATGAAACCCTAACTCGACATAATGACCGTGTGAAAGCCTTTGAACCTTAGGGTTTGCGGCAGTTCCGCGACGCCATTAGTGAGGCTTGGGTTTGCCCTTCTACTGCTGGACCACCGATGTTGTGGTATGTACTTGATACTATTAAATTGTACCCAAGATGTCGAGCTCTTAGGGGATTATGAGGTTCTGAAGAGTCGATCGGATGGTTCGATATCATTCGGATATCATGTGATGGGACACAATGCTTGGGAGACTCCAGATACGAGCATAGCTATTGGAGCACAGTCCGTGCAGCCACGATGAGATGAGTCCGAATCAGTCGACATTGGAGCAGGTGGAGTAAAGAGTTCGCACGAGATTTTGACGAGATGACGTTCCACTACGCTGACATCAGAGATGAGATATGCGCGCTGAGGACGTTTTCGGCTAGATATCTTCTACTGAGTGATGAAGATACCGAGTTCGTGATTTCGAGTCCGTGTGAGGGACTTCGGATGGACCGTAGCCGAGGGCATTGCAGTGCACAGATAGAGACGCGACGTCGAAATGGACAATGATACAGACAAGTGGGACAAGAAGTTCGTGCGAGATGAAGACGAGCTGTTACTACTCCCCGTTAAGATTAAAGGTCGGATATGCATACAGAGGGGCAGGGATACGACCAGCTTCCGAGTAGATGTTGTACTAAGGACACAGATGTCCAGAGAGGGAGAAAAGATTATGCCAGAGTACCAGCCTCCGTACAGTTTGGCTTAGGCGGGATCAGAAGAGACCTTGAGCAGGATTCCTTCCAGTACACTGCAGTAATAAGATTTGCACCAGGAGCATATGTATGATGTGCATTCAGAGGACCAGAGGTCGGTGCCAGAGATGTACTGCCTTACGAGTGGTCATGAGAATTGATCGAGAGATGACCAGAGAAGTGCCAAAACGGAATCGTTTCTGTTAGCACACCAGACCGGGCCGATGAGCTGATGGATTGCGAGATTGGTAATCCACAGGGAAGATAAGGAACCAGAGGCAGAGGACGCCAGCCGCGAGCAAGAGGCAAGTAGATATCTTGCACCGCTAGCATTGGATGTACCGACACCTTCTCGACTTCGAAGGAGGATATACCGACGATGGTATTTATGATTTGTGATTTTGTGATTTGACTATCACGTATTCGTCACTTTGGATTTCGGTATTTTGGGTGATCTATTCGCATAATTTAGTCTTGATGACTGGGTTCCATGATATTTGATTTTTTGCACCATGGTTGCACATACTAGGTATTTATACCTTGCGCATAGTTATTACTCTTGAGGTATTGATTGTGATTTCATGCCTATTTTATGCCGGTGATTTGATTTACGCTTCCAGCATAGTTTTCATGTACTTTTAGTGTTTTGATTTGATTTGTGCACGCTGATGCACATGGTTGTGAGATTTTCCATCGCGGTACACCTGATTTTGATTGAGCCGCATTGTATATCGTCGACTTTGACCCTGATATTTATGATGCTGCACTCCATGCTTTTGACTAGACTTGCGCATGTTCGGCGTTGCTATTGGATTTCGTGGTTCCGTGCATGTTGAGTGCGCAGGGTTTAGATTTTCATTCGTGCATGATGGATGCACCGATTTGGATTTTCGCGCATGTTGGGCGCATGTTTTGAGATACGATTTTGGTGCACACCAGATGCACTAAATCGAGATTCTTCGTGCATGTCAGATGCACCTGATTTGGCCGTCAGGCACACACGTTTCCTATGACAGATTCTTCGTGCACACCCGTTGCACCTAGATGTTGTTTTGTGCACCTATATGGCACATATATGGATTTTGATTTCCGTGCGCACCAGACGCACAGGGTGGTGTTATGTGCATTTTTTGGATTTATTCCTTTTGGAGCAGTACATTTTTATGATATTTGATATTTGTTTTGGTACTGAGCAGGACTAGTCAGAGGACAGTACCTGGATATATTTTGCTCGCATTGATAGTTATCGAAGGGATTTCTAAAAAGCGAGCTATAGTCTCAGCATTTATACCTACGTGTCTGATATGACAAGAAACGTTTTGAAAACAAGGAAACCCTTCTAAATTGTTTTCGAAACGGCGGAACGTACATAGTAAACAAAAGATATATACATATATGGTTTTTTTTTATGAAAGACGTCCGCCACTGTGCAGTGCTATGCGCATCGTACAGCGAAATAAAAAGATTTGGCATGCATTTACATCAGCTATTCGCATGTATAGATTGGATGTCTACATGTATAGTTCTGATCTATATCATATTGGTTTTGTATTGGATTTGACATTGTGTCTTTGCCATGAGTCCGATGATTGCGGGATGCTTGAAGGAGTTTTGCTTTCGAGTTATCTGCTCAGTACTCATGCGCATGCATTGCGCTATGATGTTTTATATATTAATGATTCGGAGCCCCGACGACTTGGAATTTGTATCGAAATATTTTAGTGTTTGGGGGTTTAAATTTAAATTCGGGGACCGAATTTCTTTAACGAGGGTAGATTGTAACGTTTCCAAAATAATAAAATATTATTTTTGGGATTTTTTATAATTTAATATTATTTTAATGAATATTTTAATATTCCGGTATAATTAAATACAAATAAATGGGGAAAAATTATGGAAAATTCTAAAATAGAGTTTTTTTTATGGAATTATGCCATTTTTAAGTTTTTGTGATCATTTATATGCTAATTTAGTGCTAATCGCGATTAAAAATCGCTAATCGGTTTTTAGCAATTTTGTGCAAAATATGCACATATCTTTTCTCTACACTTGTGCATTTCTACCATGACTTTTCTTTTGGATTTACTATTCAAGTGAGAAGGGATTTAGAGAAGAAAAGAAATAAGAAAAAGAAAAGAAAATAGGTATGGTGAGAGAGGGTAGGTGAGGGTGTTGACTTAGCCTTTTTCCTCTCATTTCTTCATCACATTTCTCTCTCCCTCTCCTTCATTGCTGCTGAGCTGCTGCTCCCTCTTCTCCCTCCCCTTTTCAAACCCCAAATCACCATGAAATCAACTCCAAAACCCTACTCCCATTTCACTAAAAAGGTGCACGAGCTCAAGATCTACACATTGGACCAAGGAAGCAAGGATTTTGGCCACTAGGGGCAACTCAAGAATTTTCTAGAGTCGCCAAAAGAGGTAATTTCTGGATCATTAGCTTAGTTTATGCATTACTTATACCCCATGTTTAGATTAGAACCGATATTATGTGTTTTGGTGGACTTAAGGAAAACCTAGTTAGGGTTTAGGGTGGATCTGAAATCAAAAGTGGAATTGAGGCTTGTGATGACCTTAGAACTGCTGGTGTGATGTTATTTTGGACCTAAACCTGAACTAGAACACAGAATACGGATTTACGGAATCGATATCGGGGAAAACTGTAAATCTGGGAGTGTATTTTATAATCTGCTATCACCGGAGACATCCTAAAATAAAATTGGTTGGACAGTAAGATGTGCAGGCACCCTAGAACCACCACACAAGACCCTAGCCCCTAACTCATTTTCGCGGCCGCAAATTTATTCCCTCTGGCCGCAAATTGCGGCCATACCTGCACCAAATTGGGTCGTTTTGGTTCTGCAGCTCCTACATGTGTAGATTAGGCCCCTGGCATGTATAGATTTGTCTAATTGGACCTAGAGTGAAATATGGAGCCTATTTCCTTAGTTGCTGTTTTGGATTCGTGTTTCCGTATTCTGTATTTGTAATTCTGAATTTGCGTATGGTGTTTTACCTCGACTACTTGGCGTTTATAGGACGATATCGAGGGTTGTTGATGGTTTTGGAAGGCGTTGTCCATAGGTTCTAACCTATAGATCATAGCGTATCGTTTTGGGTTTCGTATGCCGTTTTAGCTGAATTGATTTTGATACGCATTTGCGATACATTAATGTGTAGGTACCCCATGAAAACTTCGGGGCGACAAGAAAAAGCGTGGTGATGTCAACAGATAAAGGCGCAAGGTGAGTAGATTTATATCTACGGGGAGAAGTCGGGTGGATGGCGTATAGCACCGCCGCAGTCCGTGGTGATGTATACGAATACGTATACACACGTATACTTATTATGTGTTGTTTAAGATTATTGATGATAAGGATGTATTGGTTTAGTATAGTGCGAAACCCCAGAGTAGTGGTTGCACCCACACATACACGTACACATATACTTGCATACATTCTTTCTTTTACCTGTGCGCATATGGAGGTGTGTATATCTACACATGGTTATGGGACTATGTGTTCATATATGGGATTTGAGGATGATACGTGGGATTGAGATGAGTCGATGAGTTTTGATTTGAGGCCGTGAGATTCGGCGATATGACAGAGTTCGTATTTGAGATGCGACATGATGGTTTTACCGGGCCTTTGGGCATGTGTTTTACCCCGCATTCATATTTATATAGATGGTATCGATGGTACTAGACTTAGAGTTGTACCCTAGATTATGTGATATGATGGTAGTGATACCTGATATGTGATGAGATAATGTGATATTGACCCGTACCCAGCAATTGGGATGTCGTACGACGATTTACCGTACGAGCTTTATATTGATGTTAGATCCGCACTCATGACTCGAGGATGTTATATGATATATCGTATCGTACGTGATACTATTGAGGCGAGATCACCGACTATTGTATATATATATATATATGTATGTATATCGACTCAGATTTAGGTGGTTTCCATACCCCTCCCGATTGACTTGATAGTTGGGTCCATAGTTCGCATAATAGGCGTTAGACTAGACCCGAGTCATACCTATTTTAAAACTAACGAATCGAGGATATTTTAAAGATAGGCAAAAGGGATTCTACGGATATTTTCAAACGACACATCTTTTCTTAAAACACCGTAGCCCTTATTTTACCAAAAACCCTGATTCGTCTTATTTCAAAAGGCAAGGCTGCATGATATATTTATTGAGATAGAGTCTGTACTGTTGCGTTGATTATTCGATTCCGCATACTCATGCTATTTGCATTGCATTGCTTGTGTTTATTGATATATTACATTCATGCTGCTAGGACACCAGCACCATTATCGATGATGCGTATGTTCCACGTACACTTGTTTGCCGGCTCACACACTTCATCATCGATAATTGCCATGTCACTACATTGTAGTACTGTTGCATTCAGGATATGATTCTTGCATGACAGACTGATGTGTTTACATTTCTTTTACATGTCACATACATCATGCTTTCTGATTATACGCATTGAGAGTTGTTGTTTCGATGATATTTCTGGATTTTGGGAACCGTGGGTATTTCAAAAGAGAATATGTTATTGCTTTAAAAACCCGGTTACCCTTGATATGATATTTCAGTGCGTCCACCATGTGTTTTCTCGGTGCTGAGAGTGACATGTGAAACCCGATTCGAGGAGTGGATGAGCCGATTGCGGGTACATGGTGGACCCGGTATGGTTCTGTAAGTCGATGTGCAACACCCCACGACTTGCGGGGAGGCGGAAATATGAAAAACGATCTTGTTCTTTGCTTAAACATCGACTAACCGCATGAATCGAAGCTAAACGATAACTAACATCAAACATAGAAGTTCTAAACTACTATGTGAAGGGATTATACCAAAAGATCCGTGTCCTTCGTCTTTACGAACTCCACCTCCTCCTCGGCCTTCTCCAAGTAGTAGACGATCCACCACGAGAGCTAAACTCCAAGCTTTGCCTCTAAACTTGAGGCAACTAGGTATCTTCAAGTGCTAATCAAAGTACCTAGATGAAATAGAGTATGGTTATGGATTAAGTAGTCTAACTAATCCTTGTACTCAACACATGAGAGGGCAGGATTAGGGTTTGAAGAGAGAGAGCTTGAGGAGAGAGAAGGTGAACATAATAATGAAATGAGAAAAACGAGTTATCATAATATATAACAAGCATTTTATTTTATCAAGAAAAGAAAAGATAATGATTTACAACCATGCTTGATAAATATCTAATGGTGATTCACATCCATGAGTCATTAAGCAATTATGAAGCATTAATGACATGGATGAATCATCCATATGACTCACTAATCTCATTTAATGTATATGCCACCTTAACCTCCTTAGTCACCATCTTCTAGAAGCTTCTCGCGCAATTACGAGAACGCCCCTCCTATCCGTGAAAACACGGAAAAACTTTAGACTGTATAAATCCAATAACCGGATACTAGTAACCGGCTTAAACCAAAGTCGACTAGTAAAAACTGTCCGAAAGTCGTACGTGCGTAAATACACGTATGCGTTCGAACCCTTGTCGTAAACCCATACAACCTCTATATCGTTTCTACTGGAGTAGGGAAACTCTCTGCGTGGGACTCTAGAGACTCGACTACTACGCTGGCAGTGGGTTCAACCACAGACCGCAAGCGGCACTAGCTGTACGTAACGGTCCCCAGGTAGATGTCGATAAGAAGGCCGATGAGGAAACCCATCCGAACTCCTACTGAGTCTGATGTGACAATCTCCGTACAGTCCGGTCTGTTCGTCTAAGACTATCGCATATCGGGCCTAGGGGGCAGCAAGCGTCAGTCCCCTAATAGCGGTATAAGTCATGGCGGAGCGAAGCCCATTACACCCTGAGAAACTACTGGAACCTACCAGCAAATCTCGCTTGCCCTGGCCAGGGACTTTGCGTAATGGCTCTCTGACACAGCGCGATATCAACCCCCAATACCGGGAGAGACGAATCCTGTCTAACCGCCACTGCCTCCAAGTGCTCGGGACTACACCCAACTACTACCTGTTTGCACGACTCCTTTGAGCCGTGGTAGGGTAGCAATCTAAGAACAGTGGGACACACTTGAGGCGAAGTAGTAGTATCAAGTCTGCGGACTATGCTGTACTCATGTCACCTGGGAACTGTTCACTGACGACTGGTATAAAACCAACCAACAGTTCCCTATGAGTCCTGTCCGGTGTACCCGTAACCTAACGAGCACCTGCATACTATCTCCAGTACGACGTACTGACGGCTATGGGACAGACCATCTCCCCAACTGGGATGAGAAGCGTACACACTAGTCTACTCCGGAGTATCGATGCTCTGTCTCGATAATCCAACGACTAGGGACCTGAATAAGGATGTGCTTGTAGACTACCCAGCCCCCACTAGTGTGACTGCCATCACAACGCTGGTAGTCAAGCAAGATCCTAAGAGCTCTATCAATACGTATACTTACATATTAAGATAGAAAAATCAAGTAGCATACTACCATGTTTAGCAAGACTGTTATATACATGTGAATATCCCAAGCTTCCATTAAGTAATATACAAACTAGTATGATACAATAATGGCCCCTAGGGCATATACACTAACAGGTTCCCCTCGGCAAGATGATCGAAGGACTTGCCGATTGATCCTGGAGGTGGGCGAGTACCTACCGGTGATTGGTTGGACCTGGCGGTTATCCGGCGGATACCGACCAGAGTCGATAGATGGATATGGGCATACTGCTGGGGCCGAGGGCCGATTCCGCAGACGGAGCCCGATATATGAGGATTTACGTGTCGATGCTGGGGACAGTTTTCATGATGTTTTCGAGTGTCGATGCCGGACACTCCGGTTCCATGATTTTGACATGTCGCGAGTGACACGAGTGGTTTATATCCTCATATTTCCATGCACATGCTGATGATATTTACATGCATGATGGGTATTGTCATTGGGTGACGAGTGGACGGGATCCACGTACATGCAGATTTGATTACATTGATCATACCTCATATTTATGATATGCTATTACCTGAGGCACTGGCACGAGCACTTGGCACTACACTCATATATAGAGATTACATTGCCAGTTTAGCATGCTGCAGACTTATTCATATTAAGGTTTATATATATCTGATTGTATTGACCCAGGATGGGTCATACATTCGATCTCTGCTTGTAGATATTTTCTATTCACGAGTTGGTAACTCACCCCCGTTGTGCCACAGTTCTTGCAGGTTTTTGCCGTACAGATTCCATAGCGGCTTTTCTGGCACACTGCTTCCATACGGGTGACTTGCTTTGGTAGGTGGGTTCTTTTGTATCAGAACCGCCATTGTACATGTATTATTCATTGTATCTAGAAATTCCATCAACCAAAACTTGTATATTGTTTCAGACTTAGACACAGTGATGTATTATTTTGACCTTAGAGTCGCGCTTGTAGTATTATGGTTTTCTGGCTGTTTTGAGTTTCTTTTTGGGTTTTGATCCTCGCCCTTTCGCGTTGTATATTATTATTGCTTACGTGGTTGTGACCGTCGATTGACGAAGAGCTAGCTCCCGCTTGGGGATTCCTTTTATCATTTCATATATATTATTCTTGTTGTACCCCGTTCGAGGCCAGTTTTTACAAAGAAAACTCTGCCGAAATTTCCAGAAAAGACTACACATTTTAAAAATGCATTTTCGGCTTAGTGATTTGAAAAACTTTGATTTCAAACATGCTTTCTTTACTTATTAAAAACCAATTCCTTTATTTACTCTGTAAATGGTTTTAGATTTCTGGGCTTTTGGCTTACTTGGATCAGATGGAGTCCTATAGACTTCATATGGTTCAAGGGCCAGTCACGTGCTCTTTCGGGTCGTGACATATCTCCAGTATAATGTACTAATGGTTGTGGGACAGACCATCTCCACGGCTGGGACGAAAAGAGTATACACTAGTCTACTCCGGAGTATCGATGCCCTGTCTCGATAATCCTACGACTAGGGACCTGAAAAAGGATGTGCTTGTAGACTACCCAACCCCTACTAGTGTGGCTTCCATCACAACGCTGGTTGTCAAGCAAGATCCTAAGGGCTCTGTCGATATGTATTCGCGATATGCTAAAAGAAACATATACATATTAAGATAGATATAAACCAAGTAGCATACTACTATGTTGAGCAAGACTGTTAATACAACTGTGAATATCCCAAGCTTCTATTAAGTAATATACAAGATAGTATGATACAATAATGGCCCCTAGGGCATATACACTAACAATGCACCCCGCGTGTTCGCGAGGAGGCGGAATTTCAAAAAACGTATTTTACAAAGATCGCGACACGGACTTGAACTCCAGGATCGGTGCTAAACCCTTACTAGCTAACTAGATGTGAGGTAAACCATAAGTGCAGAAGTTAATACCTCACGTTCATGTCCTTCGGGTCTTCAATCCTCGCTGTCATCCACCTCGTCATAGCCTCCTCGGATCGTCCGGATCAGGCTTCCTTGTCGGACCTCTCTTGCCGAAGATGATCCACCCGAGAGTATGTACATCGAGCTCCCACCTCAACGGAGGCAATTAAGGCATCAAGATCTCTACTCATGATGTCTTAGACAATGTAGAGTGTGTATATGGAATGGATGGTCTTTTCTTACCCTAGATTACTCAACACATGAGTTACTAGGGTTTTGAGGAAGAAGATGGTAATGGAGAAAAAGCTAGTGAGAAAAAATTGCATAAGGAAATGAGAGAGCCTCTACTTTTTTCTCAACTGAACCATAGACTTTCTAATATGAATAAATCACATTAGAAAAGGAATTTTGATTCAATCTCCAACTTGGTGAGTCATGGGCTAAAACCCCCACAAGTGTCATCCAAAGGCATGCTCATTTTTATGCAATTTACACATCAATATCTCAATGTCATAATATATTTCCATTTAAACTAAAATGAAAAATACTAATATGACATGTCACCTTCTAGAAGCATCTTTGATCAATTTACAAAAATTCCCCTCGGCCGTATATACATACCTGTATCCGTATTCCGAAAAATGCGGATACAAAAGACGAAAACAATCCATCAATACAATAATAGGATCCGGCTTAAACGAAATCCCACTAGTATTTTCCGTCCGAATCATCATCCGTGCACAAGTACATGTACAAGAACGAACCCTGTCGTAAAAACCATACGACCTCTACATCTTTCGTTCGATGCAGGGTAACCCTCTGTGTGGGACTCTAAAGACTCGACACTACGCTGGCAGTGGGTTAAACCACAGGCCGCAAGCGGCACCTGTTGCGATACCTACAATGGCAGCAAGGTTTCGGGAGGCATCATCCATGCCAAGTTAAAATTTTGCCATTATATATAATCCTAAACCTAGAATCTTAACTAGAGAATCAAACCAAACTAACATGTTAAACACTTTAACATCTAAGAGTTAGGGATTACAACTTTTGTAGTCCGTTCCTTCGCTTCATAAGCTCCGTGTTGAGGTCCCTTCGCTGCGATCATCAAGTACCCGGACTCTTGAGAGGCTCTATGAAGAGAATGATGCATCTTGCTTGAAGTCTTCACTAATCCAAGATGATCTACGTTGAAGAATCTCAAACCCAAGCTCTCACTTCACTAATCAAGTATTAGTGAAGCAAACACCCTAATCTAAGTGGCTAGAATAGATGAGGATGATGAAGTAGGAATTTTGCTCTCTTTTGTTTTCAATTTCTCACAAAACATCTAACACAAAACTAAAGCTAGAAAGCTTTTTCAAGAGCATGAAGAAGATGAAGTTGTGATGAATGAATTGAATTATTGTTGAGGTTAGAAATGCAACCATGGTTAAATATGTGTCATGGCTAACTCATGTAGAGAATAAACCATATGCTACGGTTAAAGTTGGGTTAACTAATATCAAGGATAAAACAAAGAGGGTGGATAAAGTCAAAGGATCATGAAGCTTCCTCAAAGCTCATCCAAAAGAAAAGAATTATCCATCCAAAATGAATTAATCCATATAGAAAAAGTTAACCCTAATTTAAACCTAGCATGGTTTAATCTCAAAACATTAGTTGCATTTTTAACCCTAACTTGTTACAATATTATATATCACATATACAATATTTTGTAACAAAAGAGACTAATACAATTAACATATATCACATATATATCAATGTATCATCATGTGAGAAAAAGAATCTTTAAGTGAGCTTATATTAGTTAATGTAATGTAATATATCAAATATAAAATTAAACATTAAATTATCGAATCAACACTTGATCCGATAATCCGGCTATTAGTCAAATAACCGACTAATATAAAATGTATCAGTTCATTGAATCAACACTTGATCCGATGACCCGGCTATATCACATATACCCGGCCGATATCACATATCGCGAGAATCGAATACGGCATCACATACATGTATTATTCTCGGTCCCGCACATATCACATATGTGCTCCTACTCCGTTTTTCCTGAGCCAGGAAACCTCTGTGTAGGACTCTAATGAATCGTCAATACGCCGGCAGTAGGTGATGATCATATCAAACACCCACAAGCTGCAAGCGGTCAGCTAAACATAACAGCCACCCAGGTATTGAGCGATCAGAAGATCAACAAGCAAGCCTGTACATTCTCCTGCGATTCCAACCAGTAACACTCCCGTACAGTCCGGTCTCTTCGTCTGATATGTCGCATATCTAGTCTAGGGGTGGTAAACGTCAGACCCCAGTAACCGATAAGTCGTGTCGATATGAGGTCCATAACGGTTCAAGAAAATACTGATAACACTTACCAGTAAATCTAAGCAACCCTGGCCAGGGATTTCCAGTTATAGCCAATCGAACACAGCGCAACATCAACTCCCAATATCGGGAGAGACGAAACCCCTCCTATCGCTCATTGCCTCCATGTGACTCGGGACTGTACCCAAAAATCACCGTTTTGCATATTCTCTTGAATGTGGTAAGGTGGAAATCAAAGCACAGTGGGAATCACACAAGACTCTATGACGATCTCGGGTCTACAGACTAACCTGTACCAGTGTCACCAGAGAACTGCCATCTAACGTGAGGTATAATACCATCTGGGAGTTCTCGGCGAGTCCGTCAAGTGTACCCAGTCTCCACTGAGCACCCGTATACTTTCTCTGATGTCAAACACCAATGGATATGGGATCATCCATCGCCCATCTACATGGGTCGAGAAGCTATACGCTAGTCTACTCTGGTATATCGATGCCCTGTCTCGATACACCTAAAACTAGGAACTTTTGAAGGATGTACTTAGTGACTACACTGTCCCCACTAGTATGATCTACATCATAGTCCTGGTAGTCAAGTACTCATCCTAAGGGCTTTATCAACATGTAACATAGAGACAATCAGAGCACATGTTAAGATAAAGAGCAACCAGATAGCATACTATCATGTCGAGCAAGAAAGTCCTCACTATATATGTCCAAGCATCCACTACAATATACATCGTATGTGCAGTAATGGCCTCTAGAGCATACATATCACTAACAATCTTTCACTTGCACTTGGGCCATCTGTTGTGGTATCGCATACCCAACAATCAGCTGTGGTTGAAGTATCTCATATTCAACCATCCCATAAAAGTCTCTACTGGGAAATAGGCCTTTGTGAGTGGATCCGCGCTGTTTTCCTCTGTATCTACTCTCCAGATCTCGATCTCCATGGAGATCATCCATCTCCATGATCAGGTGATACTGCCTAAGAATATGTCTGGATCTCTGATGGGACGGGGGTTCCTAGCCATAAGACACAACTCCATTGTCACATAATGGTAGGAACGAAGTTCATCTCATGAACTTTTATATATTTATATCCAGACAGCCTCTTTGGTAGCATACTTGGTAACGATGTATCTAACCTTTAATCGTCTAGTTTGCCACGGTATCTAGCTTGGAACTCTTCCAACATATCATCCCTCCTCTGAGGGCAAAGACAATGCCTGTGACTAACATTCAATCGACCTTACCACCGTGGAAGCTTTCCAGTGATTCTCCCCAGGATCGATTGATACCATCTCATTACACCTAGTGAGAATCCTAACATCCAATTAGATCTATCTCATAGATCCAAAAACCCAGGATTTAGGAGGTATCACCTTGATCCTATATGGAGAATCCTTGTGATAAGAGGAGATTGACCGAGCGTAGCATAGGAAACTCCTTCCCTATCAAAAGTATGTCATCCACGTACTATACGAGGATCACCACCATACTCCCTACTACCTTTTTGTATATACTAGGTTCATTTACTATTTTGATGAAGTCAAACTCTTTTACTACCACATCAAAACAGACGTTCCAACACCGCGATGCCTGAATTATCCCATAAAACAACTTGCACACGTTTCCGCTGCTCCCACTGTCTACGAAGCCCTCTGGATGTGCACTTATAGACGCTCTCTTCTAAATCACTATTTAGAAAAGCAGTCATGACACCCACCCCCCAGATATCGTAGTCATGGAATGTAGCAATGGCAAGTAGGATCTGGATGGACTTAAGCATTGCTTTGAAAGTCTCAACTTTTCCATGTACACCAAGTAATCATCTCAAGATATACTTGCTCCTGATGGGGATTTAACCCTTCAGATAAAGCAACCAAAGTCCATACTTTGTTAGTGTATATGAATTCCATCTCAGATCACTAAGCATCCAGCCATTCTCACACAGTCCCCACTCTTGATGGCCTACTCGAAACTAGTTGGGTCATCATCTCATGATGCAATTCTCGCTCCCACTATCATAGAGAAACCGAAGTATCTCTCAGGTGGATGAGGAACCTGTTGGATATAGTTCCCTCAAAGTCAATTATTGGATCGCAGGCATGTGATTGCAAAGATTGAGAGGGGATATATGCCGGTAGGACAGTCTTACTCAAGATGATAGTATGCTATCCAGTTTATCTTTATCATCGTGTACTGCTTTAGGTGATGTTACAGATCACTATTCCACATTGATAGAGCCCTTATGATTCTTGCTTGACTACCAGCAGTATGATGGCGATCAAATACGTAAGAGTTTGGTAGTCTATAAGCGTATCCTTAAAGTGGTCCCTAGTCATGGGAGTTTCGAGACTGGGCATTGATACTCCATTAGTAGACTAGTGTATACAGTCGAGACCCCGACGAGGGGTGGTGGCCAGTCTCACAAGCCATTGGTGTCAGTTGGTTCACCTAAGATGTATATAGGTGCTCATTGGGTTATAAGTACACCGGACAGGACTCGCCGGGAACATGCTAGTTGGTATTATACCTGACGTCAGATAGTAGTTCCCTGGTGACATGTATACAGGTTAGTTCATCGACCTGAGATCGTCATTTTTCACGTGTGAGTTCCCACTGTGCTTTGATTACTACCCTACCACGGCTCAAACGAGTCGTGCAAACAGGTTTTAATTGGGTACAGTCCCGAGCCACATGGAGGCAGTGAGCGGATCGGCAGGGGTTTCATCTCTCCCGGTATTGGGGGTGAGATCGCGTTGTGTCTAGGAGAGCCATTACACGAAGTCCTTGGCCAAGGAAGGAGATTTACTGGTAGGTATTCCAGTAGTATCTCAGGGTGTTCTGGGCTACACTCCGACACGACTTGTACCATATTTGGGGGTCTGACTTTTACCAACCCCCTAGGCTTGACATGCGATACTCATAGAAGAACGGACCGGACTTTACGGATATTGTCACTGACAGGCTCAGTCGGGTGTCAGGATGAGTCCGCTCATCGACCTCCCTTTTGGTCAATACCTGGTAGCCCGTTACGTACATCTAGTACCACTGACGTTCTAGTGGTAAAATCCACAGCCAGTGTATTAACGAGTCTTTAGAGTCCCCTACAGACAGTTTCTCAAGTTTCGGGCGAAACGTTGTAGAGGCCGTATGGTATTATGGCAGGGTTCGATCATATACGTGCAGTCGTACACGGATCATTATCCGACGGATCATACTAGTGGGCTTTTGTTTAATCCGGATCCTAGTATTAGATTTGTTGGATTACTTTAGTCTCATCGCATTCGCATTCAGTCGGAATGCGGATGCAGGTATGTATATACAGGTGAGGGGTATCCTTGTGATCCGTCACGAGTTTACTTTAGATGTTGCCATATTCTTTTATTGTTGTAAACATTTGGGTTAGTGTTTACAAATGGTGGAAATTGTGAGTGGATTTCATGATGAGGTGCAATTAATGTGACATGGACATGTTTAGTGACTCGAGGTCTCTTTACTTGTGCTAATGTCACATTAGGATTTGTTTATTGTGTTGAATTGATGGATGGAGAGAGAGAGGGCAGCCATATGGCTTGGGTTAGCTCTTGGATTATCATTCTTGCTCTCACATTTTATCATTCCAACACAAGAAAGAAAAGGCTCTTCTTCTTCCTCCTCCACTAGCTCACCATTTCCACTAATGGCTTCATCTTCAACCTCCATCCATACACTCTCATGCGATGAGAATCAATGTATGCTTGAGACGAAGTGATCGCACACATTCTCTACTTCACCTTGGACACGTCGGCTAGCAAACTTCCTGTCCGAGTTGCTTCGGATGAAGCGGGAGCCCGTAAAAAAACTCATTGATGTGGTGCACATCCGACGAAGAGACCGGAGATCGAAGATGCCGCGAGGAGCTAGGGATGGTGGCTAAAGACCGAAGGACACGGATCGATCGGTATAGCTTTTCTAACCCTTCTGTAGTTTGCAAGTTATAGGTTAATGGTTCGATTCGGGATTAAAGTATACGTTAGCGCCGGTTTCAAGTTTGTGAAAAAGTTTTGTTTCCGCATTTTGGCCTCGGATCGACGGCCGGGGCGCTACCGTAGACTTATAGAACCTGTAACATTTTAAAAAAAAAATATTATTTTTGGGAAATTTTATAATTTAATAATAAAATATTGAATATTTTAAATAAGGCGGTATAATTAAATACCGATAATTTGGGAAAATTTGGAAATTACTAAAAAGATGGTGTTTTATGTGAATTATGCAAATTTTAAATTTTTATGATTAATTATATGCTAATTTAGTGCTAATCACGATTAAAAATCGCTAATCGCGCTTTATGCGTATTTTGTTCAAACTTGCACCATATCTTTTTATTTACACTTGTTGCATTTTACTACATGTTTTTGGGTACATGGCTTTTGTTTTGGGGTTACTATTGAGGAGAGAAGAGAAGAAAATAGAAAAGGAAAAGAATAAATAATTAGGTATGGGTGAGAGACAGAAAGGTGGGGGTTACCTTTGACTTAGCCATTCACTCATCTCACAATCTTCACCACATTTTTCCCCTCTCTCCCTCTTCTAGCAGCTGTTGCTGCCCTAGCTCCCTCCCCTCTTCACCTCCTCAAAACACCTCAAAACCCAAATCCCATTTCATTAAAAAGTTGCATGAGCTCACTAGCTATCCCATGGACCAAGAAAGCAAGGATATTGGACACTTGGGGCAACTCAAGAAAATTCTTGAAATGTCAAATGAGGTATTTTCTGAACCTTTAGCTTAGTATTTCTATTACTTTTACCCTCATTTTAGATTAGAACCGATATTGTGTGGTTTGGGTGAACTTTGAAATTCTAGTTAGGGTTAATGGAAACTTTGGGTTGTGATGAGTAATTGAGCTCAGTAGAAGCCACACAAACCCCCTAGTGCTTGAATTCAGGCCTAAACCAGAGACTAGAACCCCGGAATACGGATTTAGAAAACCCGATATCGGAAAATTGTGGATTCTGTGGATGTAAAATGAAATCTGCTAACACTCGGGCTACCTGAAAATTATTTTGCAAGGACAGTGATACATGCAAGTGATTTAGAACATACCCTAAAAACCCTAGCCCCTAACTCCCCAACTTGGCCGCAGATTTATTCCCTCTGGCCGCAATTTGCGGCCAGACCTGGGCCAATGTGCCTTGTTTTGGTTCTGTGGTCCCCTAATCAGTAAAATAGACCCTTGGCATATACAAAATTTACCAATTTGACCTAGGGTGAAATCTGGGACCTTTTTCCTAAGTTGCTGTTTTGATTTGGGGTTTCGTTTTGTGTATTTTGAATTCTGGATTCTCGTATTTGTGTTTTACCTTGATCACTTGACGTTTGTACGTCGAAATCGAGTGTTATTTGGTGGTTTTGAAAGCGTAGTCTATAGGTTTTAACCTATAGGCCTTAGCGTGTCGTTTTGGTTTTCCGACGTGATTTTAATGTGCATTTGCGATTGTGTTATCTTTGTAGGTACCTTCACGAGGGCTTCATATGACGAAGAAGATGAAGGCGACATCGACACCGACACGTAGGATGCAGGTGAGTAGATTATATCTACGGGGGAAGTCGGGTGGATGGCGTATAGCACCCCCGCAGTTTGATGTTTAGAATACTATATATATACTATATATATATATATATATATATATATGATAGCGTTATGTGTGACATGGATATTCAAGATGTGATTAGGTGTACTATGGTTAGATTAGGTTTTAGAAGTAAACTAGTATAGTTTCCTAGTTGCGAACCCTAGAATAGGTTTACACCCACACGCACACACATGCTTATTTGTTATACTTATACCTGGATGATGAGGATAGTGGATAATATTTGGAGATGAGTCGATGAGATTGGGCATAGTGCCATGAGATCGGTGATATTGATGTGGTTCGTATTATGGGATACGACGTGAGATTTAGCGGACCTTTAGGCGTGTTTTCATACACGCCCTATATCTGTATAGATGGTATCGGTTTGTACTAGACTTAGATTAGTACCCTAGATCATGAGATATGATGATAATGATACCAAATAATTGATGAGATGAATGTGATATTGACCCGTACCCAGATTTAGGATGCCGTACAATGGATGTACCGTACAAGCTTTATATTGATGATAGATCCGTACTCATGACTCCAGGATGTTTTATGATATATTGTATCGTACGCGGTACTATTGAGGCGGGATCACCGACTATTATATATATATATATATCGACCCAGGTTTAGGTGGTTTCCATACCCCTCGCAATTAGCTTTTTAGTTAGATCTGTTGTTTGCTTAATAGATGTTAGGCTAGACCCGAGTCATACCTTTTTTCAAAACTAATGAATCGAGAGTATTTCAAAGATAGGCAAAGGGATTCTATGCATATTTTCAAACGACGTACCTTTTCTTAAAAACATCGTTGCGCTTATCTTACTAAAAACACCGATTCGTCTTATTTCAAATGGCAAAACCGTCTGACATTTACTAATTGATGTAGATTCTTCACTGTTGCGTTGATTATTCGATTTCCGCATATTCATGCTATTCGCATCGCATTGCAGGTGTAAATGTGTTTATTGATATATTAAACCCATGTTGTTAGGATACCAGCACCATTATCGATGATGTGTATGTTCCACGTACACCTGCTTGCCGGCTCACACACTTCATCATCGATAATTGTCATGTCACTACACTGTAAGACTGTTGCATTCAGGATATGACCCACTTGCATGATATACTGATATGCTTACATTTCTTTTATATGTCGCATACATCATGCTTATGATTATACGCATTGAGATATTTGTTTTCATGAGATTTTTGGATTTGGGAACCGTGGTTATTTCAAAAGAGAATGTTTATTGTTTTAAAAACCCGGTTTCCCTTGATATGATATTTCAGTGCGTCCACCATGCATTTTCTCGGTTCTGAGACGTGTGACATGTGAACCCGAATCGAGGAGCTGGATGAGGCCGATTGCGGGTACATGGTGGACCCGGTATGGTACCCCGGGGAGAGAACGGATCGCTGTGCAGTAGACGGTGAGCCCAGCAGAGGGACTACTACCTTCCGGTGATAGTATTTGACCTCGGCGGATATCCGGAGGATACCGACCGGAGTTGAGAGATGATACGGTCCGATCCGGATTGACGGAGCCCGTGGGCCGATCCGGACTGACGGAGCCCTATATGTATATGAGGATTTACGTGCCGATGCTAGGCACAGGTTTCATGATGTTTTCGAGTGTCGATGCTAGACACTCAGGTTCCATGATTTTGATATGTCGCGAGGGACACATGTTGATTTACATCCTCATACTTCCATGCATATGCTTTATGATATATATACATGCATGATGCTTATTGTCATTGGGTGACACGTGGATGGGATCCACGTACATACAGACATTGATTACATATTTGGATGATATCCACATACTTATAGACTTCATGATATAGTTGACATTGATTCATGTTGATTACATTGATCATACCTCATATTTATGATATGTTATTACCTGAGGCACTGACACGAGCACATGGGATTATACTTATGTATAGATGTTTACCCTTTCTACCTTATCATGCTTCAGACTTATTCATTTGAGGTTTATTTATATATCTGATCGTATTGACCTAGGATTGTGTCATACATACGATTTCTGCTCTGTGATGTTTTCTATTCACGAGTTGGCAACTCACCCCCGTTGTGCCACAGTTCTTGCAGGTTTTGCCGTACAGGTTCCATTTTCTGGCACACAGATTTCCTTACGAGTGATTTGCTTTGGTAGGTGGGTTCTTTTGCATCAGAACCACCATTGTATATATGTTATTTAGTTGTATCTAGTAATTCCATCAACCAAACATGTATATTTTTTCAGACTTAGAAAACCAGTTGTGTATTATTTCGACCTTAGAGTCGCGCGATGTAGTATTATGGTTTTCATGCTGATTTTGAGCTTCCTTTTTGTGTTTTGATCATCGCCCTTCGGCGTTGTATATTACTGCTTGCGTGGTTGTGCCGTCGATTGACGAAGAGCTAGCTCCCGCTTGGGGATGCCTTTTATCATTGTATATATGTTTTTATCATGTTGTACCCCGTTCGGGGCCAGTATTTACAAAGGAAACTCTGCCGAAATTTTCAGAAAAGACTATAGATTTTAAAAATGCATATTCGGCTTATTTATTTAAAAATCTTGTTTCTAAAACATGTTTTCTTCACTTCTTAAAACTATTTTTCCTTCATTTATTATTTAAAATGGTTTTAGATTTCTGGGCTTTTGGCTTACTTGAATTAGATGAGGTCATATAGACTTCATATGATTCAAGGGCTAGTCACGTGCTATTTCGGGGCGTGACAAAGTTGGTATCAGAGCGCTAGGTTAACCTTCGTTCGAGTCTAAGTTTTACTATGCGGAGCCTAGAGCGTTTATATATATACGGAACTTAGGCTTGACCTTACGGAACTTAGACTTAGTCGAGGGGGTATTATACCCGAACTTTCGTCGCGTAGGATGGCCCTTGGTTGATGGAGTAGGTAGCTTGAGTAGAGTGACGTACCGTACGTATGTTCCACGGCATACTTATGATACGCTACTCCGCTTAAGAAACCTTAGAATATACATTTCCTTGCACAATATTATATTCATTCCAATGATCTATCCTCATCGGTATTGGTTATGATTTTGGCTGCCACGATTACACGGGAAGAGAGAGCTATGGCTAGAGTTGCGTCAGCACGAGCTCGTCATGGGCGAGGACTGACCTGGGTGTGATTCCAGGGACATACGATTGAATAGAGAGGCGTCGTTTTAGTGTGTTTTCGCGCTATAAGAGTTTGACAAATCGCTTTTACGAGATTTCTCGGACGTGCAGATCAGCACAGAGGATCAGGCTACTGCTAGAGGCCAGCCAGAATGTGATGACCATTGATATATCTCTTATTCATGATGATTGAGGCGATGTTCAGCGTGCAGACGAATGAGCCAGTTGTTGCTGCGAATGACGAGATATCGCCCCAGATGTTTGGAGCTGTTTCAGCACGAGTTTATACTTGAGATATGATGGAAGGTCGCTAGTCACCCGAGGAGGAATGACTAGGACATGTGGTTCATTCACTTACCCCGATGCGAGGTCATCAGAAGGATTGATTTCAGCTGGAGACGACTTCACGCAGATTCGTCGAGAGTCGATAGAGACGATCGAATGTCAGGAACCCATTTCCAAGTTTAAAGTATTCAGAAGAAAATGCATGTAATGCTATGGACCCTTTAGAAGAATGAAACCCTAACTCGACGTAATGACCATGGAACGCCTTCGAACTTTAGGGTTTACGGCAGTTTAGCGGTGCCATTTGTGAGGCTTGGGTATGCCCTTCTACGGTTGGTCCATAGGTGTTGTGGTATGTGCTGGAATACTATTAAACTGTACTCAAGATGTTGACCTCTTGGGGGATTGTAAGGTTTTAACAAATCGATCGAATGATTCAACATCATTCGGATATCATGTGATGGGATACATTGCTTGGGAGACTCCAGATACGAGTATAGCCGTTGGAGCGCAGTCCATACAGCCACGAGAAGGCAAGCCCGAATCAGTCAACATTGGAAAAAGTGGAGTACAGAGTTCGCACGAGATTTCGACGAGATGACGTTCCACTCCGCTGACATCAGAAATGTGATCCGCATGCAGAGGCGCTGTATATGGATATACCTTCCAGAAGGAGTCGCGATGAGAATGCAGCCGTTCCGGAATAAGAGATGGATGTAATAAAGGACGACGACTTCCGGGAAATTCGGCAGAAACGAGATTTCAGAGAAACCTCGACAGGACCTTTCTGGGATACTATACAAGAAGACTTGGACCCAGGAGTGGCCATATTGCGCACACCTAGCAGGCCAGAGTTCGGCATCGTCGATGAGATAGTTGACCAGGTTCGGATAGAGGACCTCACCCAGATGCGTTGTGAATTGATCAAGAACGGACGGGTATGGAGTATATCTCCGCAGGTTAGGACGAGTTCCTGAGGACGCGTTCGGCTAGATATCTTCCACAGAGTGATGAAGATACCGAGTTCGTGATTTCGAGTCCGTGTGAGAGACTTTGGATTGACTGTAGCCGAGAACATTGCAGTGTGCAGATAAAGACGTGACGTCGAAATGGACGATGATATAGACAAGTGGGACAAGAGGTTCGTACGAGATGCTGACGAGCCGTTGTTACTCCCCGTTAAGGTTAAAAGTCAGATATGTCTACAAAGGCATTGGGATGCGACCAGTTTCCGAGGAAATGCTGTGCTGAGGACGCAGATGTCCAGAGAGCGAGAAAAGATTATGCAAGAGTACCAGCCTCCGTACAATTCGGCATAGGCGAGATCGGAAGAGACCTTGAGCAGGATTCCTTCCAGGACACTGCTGCGATAAGATTTGCACCAGGATCGGATTTGTGATGTGTATTCAGAGGACCAGAGGCCAACGCCAGTGACGTGCTGCTCTACGAATGGTCGCGAGGATTGACCGAGAGATGACCAGCGAAGTGCCAGGACGGAATCGTCCCCGTTAGCACACCTGACAGGGCCGATGAGCCGATGGATTGCGAGATTGGTAATCCACAGAGAAGATAAGGGCCCAGAGACAGAGGACACCAGACCGTGAGCAGGAGGCATGTAGATATATCGCGCTGCTAGCATTGGATGCACCGACACCTTCTCGACTTTGAAGGAGGGACTATCGACGATGGTATTTATGATTTGTGATTTTGTGATTCGATTATCACGTATCCGTCTCCTTGGATTTCGGTATTTTGGACGATCTATTCGCATGATTTAGTCTTGATGGCTGAATTCCATGATATTTATTTTCGTGCACCATGGTTGCACCTACTGGGTATTCATATTTGTGCATAGTTATTGCACCTGATAGCGTTTTTGTGCCTTGGTTGCACATGCTTATGACTTCATGGATTTCATACCGTTGGGTTGATTTTGTGCACGTGGTATGCACACGATTTGGCTTTTTGCACTCGGTATATCTTATATGTGCTTGAAGTGCATTGATATGTGTTTTGTGCACGTAGTTGCACACGTTTATGATTTTTACACCTTGGTACACTCGGAGTTGCTATTTACGCATTTGAGTTATTGTTTAGGTTTTGTGCACATGATGCACTGTATTTGTATTTCTTGCACAGGATGCACCAGTTTTATATTTCGTGCGTTTGTCGCACCAGATTTATGTTTCGTGCGTTTATCGCACCAGATTTATATTTCTTGCCTTTGTTGCACCGGATTTATATTTCGTGCACCACGGTTGCACCTGACTTTGCTTTGATGTCATTCAATATGTTAATTTTGATTTCATGCCTATGTTATGCATGTGATTTGACTTATGCTTTCGGCATAGTTTTCATACACTTATAGTGTTTTGATTTGTGCACACTGATGCACATGGTTGTGAGATTATATACCGCGGTATACCTGATTTGGATTGAGCCGTATTGTATACCGTCGATTTTGATTTTGATATTGATGTTGATTTCGTGCACTCTGTGCACTTCTTTTGGATTCTTGCGCATGATCGACGCTTGATATTGGATTTCGTGATTTCATGCATGTTGGATGCACATGATTTAGATTTTATTCGTGCATGATGGATGCACCCGATTTGGATTTTCTGTTAGTTATATGTATGCCCTAGAGGCCATTACTGTACATTGGATCTATATTGTAGTAGATGCTGGGACATATATAGCTAGGACTTTCTTGCTCGACATGATAGTACGCTATCTGGTTGCTCTTTATCTTAGCATGTATACTTTCTGTTTCTCTGTTACATGTTGATAAAGCCCTTAGGATGAGTACTCGACTTCCAGGACTATGATGTAGATCATACTAGTGCGGCCTGGGTAGTCCATGAGTACATCCTTCAATGTTCCTAGTCGTGGGAATATCGAGACGGGGCATCGATATTCCAGAGTAGACTAGCGTATTTCTTCTCGATCCATGTGATGGGCGATGGATGATCCCATATCCATTGGTATTTGACATAAGAATGGTATTCGGGTGCTCAGTGGAGACTGGGTACACTGAACGGACTCGCCGAGAACTCCCAGATGGTATTATACCTCACGTCAGATGGCAGTTCTCTGGTGACACTGGTACAGCTTAGTCTGTTGACCCGAGATCGTTATAGAGTCTTGTGTGTCTCCCACTGTGCTTTGATTTCCACCCTACCACGGCTTTACTGAGTCGTGCAAACAGGTGGTTTTTGGGTACAGTCCCGATTCACATGGAGGCAATGAGCGATAGGAGGGGATTCGTCTCTCCCGGTATTGGGGGTTGATGTTGTGCTATGCTCGACTGGCCATAACTGGAAATCCCTGACCATGGTTGCACTGATTTACTGGTTAGTGTTATCAGTAGTTTCGTGCTTGTTATGGACCTTACATCGGCATGACTTATCAAGCTACTGGGGTCTGACGTTTACCACCCCTAGGAGAGATATGCGACAAATCAGACGAACAGACCGGACTGTACGGTAAGTGTTACCGGTTGGATTCACAGGAGTGTGAGCGGGCTTGCTCGTCGATCTTCTGATCGCTCAATACCCGGGTGGCCGTTACATTTAGCAGACCGCTTGCGGCTTGTGGGTGTTTGATATGATCATCACCTGCTGCCGGCGTATTTACGAGTCTTTAGAGTCCTACACAGAGGTTTCCTGGCTCAAGCGAAACGAAATAGGAGCACATATGAGATATGTGCGGGACCGAGAATAATACCAGTATGTGATACTGTATTCTATTCTCGCGATATGTATCATGGGACGGTTATATGTGATATAGCCCGGTTACCGAATCAAATGTTGATTCGATACATTGATAGACATGATATTAGTCGGTTATATGCAGTATGACCGGATCATTAAATCAAGTGTTGATTTAATGATTTAATGTATAATTATATATTTGATATATTACTTTGCATTAACTAGTATTGGTTCACTCAAGATTGATTTTCTCACTTAAAATGCACAAGTTGTATATGTGATATATTTCTTTGTGCACTTGTTTGTATCATGTTTGATGATACATGCAAACTTGGGTTTGTGTTTACTTTAAACCATGTTTAAGTGAATGGTTAGGGTTTTATTATCTTCTCTTGATTATTTATTTTATTTATTTATTTTTTTAGCAAGAAAAGAAATGGTTGCTTCTTTTGGATTTACTTTGAAGCTTCATGAAGCTTTGAAAAGTTCAACCATTTTTTTTTCTTTTGCCTAACCTAACCATTCACCTAACCCTAGTTTATTCTCTACACTTAACCATGGTTGCATTATGATAACCATCACTTGTTTTTCTATTATTGATAATTTCTTTTTCATTCTTCTTCTTCATCTTCTTCAAGAGAAAAAGAAAAGCTTTGCTTGAAATTTCCATGTGATGATTCCAAGTGAGAAATCCAAATCAAAAGTGAACACACTTTCTATTTCTTCATCCTCTACCACTTGCCATGTAGTATAGGGTATTTTCTTCACAAGTTTCGTGACTTGGTGAAGGTGGAGCTTGATCTTGAGTTGCCTCGACGTAGATCATCTTCGGCATTGAAGTCGATGACCTAGCCCGATCTTTTCTCCGATGAAACCACCGCGAGAGTCTAGGATTCCGATGGTTGCAGCGGAGGGACGTCATCATGGAGCCAAGGAAGTGGAGGACCGGATCTACAAAGGTTGTAGTCACTTTCCTTTTAGTTAAAGTTGTTAACTTGTTATTGTATCGCCTTACCTCTAGTTAACGATCTAGCGTTAGGGTTTCTTTGGCACATGAAAATTTTGATTTTGGCATGTTTGATCACTTGTGGAACCTCATGGGTGTTGCTATGAACCCTACAGTGGTATCAGAGCCTAGATAGAGTCTTAGGCGAAGTGTAGACGATGTTAGTAGTCCGATCGAACCGAAACCCTAATGCAAAATCCTTCTCTGTACATTTTTTTAAATCGGGGATTTTTGTGAATTAAAAATATCCAGAAAATTCAGCAGGCTTTTTCATGAATTAGTGTGAAGCACGTGAGGGTAACTCGACCACGTGGCCGTGGAACCGCGGCACAAGCATGGCATGTGCGGCGGTTCCGCGGCCATATAGGAGCTTCTTGTCATTTTCTTTGCACAGTAATTCCTATCTGTTAGTGCTGTATTTTCTGGGAATTTTTAAATTCTACTCAAGAGTTGAGTTTTCTGGGTTGTATTGGGAGTTCGCAGATTCGATCGGATTATCTAATTTTGTCTATGTGTTATTCCGGGTAATTTTAGAATATGTTAAAAAGTTCGACCGGATATAAATACCCAATTTTTCCCCTGCCGGAAAATTTCCAAGCGTTGGATTTTTCCGTGGTTTAAAGACGTTCTAAGTAGTGAAAGTAACGCGATGGACCCTCTAGAAGACAACAAACCTTAACTCGATTATGTGACCGTCTTGAACTGCCCTTTGAACCTTAGGGTTTGGGGCAGTACGGCGTGCCACATATGAGGCGTTGGCTTGACCCTTCTACGGCTGGACCGTTGGTACTGAGGCATGAAGTGAATGTTTTTAAACTTATTTCATGTGTTGAGCTGTTTCGGGAAAACTTGGGTGTTTGACTGTTCGATCGGAAAGTTTAACATTTTCTATTTTATCTGGAATGTGATACAATAATTGGAATTCACAAGTAGTTATGAGATAACTGAATGAATGTTATAAATCTAGCGGTTTAGTCTCACTTGATCGGTTGCCACAAAATTTTGATGCGATCAAAAGTCTGTCGCAATCACGTTGATTACACGGATACTCGCCGGTAAACTTAATAGACAGCTACACCCCATAGCCCCGACCAAGTGACTGTAGGAGAACCCTGTCGCCAAAAAGTATCCGTTCGGGTGTTCGCGGCAGTGGTGTTCCGCCTTAGTGCACTTCCTCGACAGTATCGGGGGTGCGGCCGTCCACTAAAGTTTGCGACGAGCATTCGTTCTGGATGCCGGGAATCTTGTTGAATTGCCCGACTTTATATTGAAAAGTGTTTTCGATATTGAGACTAAAATGCGGGGTTTATAATTGTTAGGCATGCGATGTCTAAGGAATTCATTTGGTTAGGCATGCGATGTCTAAAGAGTTTGCGGATTCCAACTGTTGTAGTTTTACACTTTCTTTTCTGTGACCGTAAGTGTAATATGTGATATCGCCGGTTTCGTTGCTATATGTCAACGACAATTGGGATACGCATGTTTACTTACGTTGATGACATGTGATGTTATGTGTTGCTGGATATGTTATATTGGATTGTCATGTTTGAATAGCCGGGGTTTTTTTTATGTGAGATGAGTTTTTTTCATTTTCATTCATGTAAAAAACTTGTATGTAATATTCTTTTATTGGGGCACTTCCAGGTTGCGGAAGATGTCACCGTTGATGTATATTATTTACTTTTTCGCATTAGGATAGACCCAAGGAGGGGAGCACAAGTAACTGGGTTCTAGGGTCCAGTGGGAGACCATCTCGAGGAGTCGAGTTCGGGTCTCCTAACCCTAGAATTGGTAGGGTTGCTTGCCGCTCTCATAGGGGTCTAGGGGTGTGGGATTGGCTATTCATCACGACCGTGGAATCCGTGTTTTATACTGGCTCGTATTAAAAATACGGACGTCCTAGTATATCCAATATTTCATATGATATTTTCTGCTGCGTTATCTGTGATGTGATCATGTGATTTGTTCAGATAGATATAGTATATAGTATATATGATATATTATATAGACATTGCTTATGTTTTACACCCGCGCTAGCCCTGCCCCGCTCTGCCGTTAGTTACCTAACCTAACGGTGCATGAGGGGACATCGAGGCGAATGCGGATGGCATAAGCGTACGTTATATTTATCTGTGATGTTTAGGTAGACATAAATGATGGGACATTCATTAATGAGATTAATGAAAGAAAATAAACCTAATTGATTTTGTGGAATCGAATTTCAAAATAAAACAGGTAGCTACAGTTCTTGCTTTGCATCGCGGTGTTCTTTGTAGAACATCCTGCACCTTATTCGATAAGGAAAGGACCGAGATCCCTTCACCGGGAGTGACTCCTTTAGCAATAACTGGCAGATGCTACAACTCTCGGTTTGTCTTTTGATTGCTTCTATAGTTTCTGCTTTGCACAGCGGTATATATGATATATCCTGCACCTTATTCGATGAGGAAAGGGCCGACGATCCCTTCACCGGGAGTGACCCCTTTAGCAAAACTAGAAAAGCCTCAAAAACACTCCATTTAAAAACCATTTGATTCCGCAACGAGATCAAGTTCAAAGCGTTAAAGGTTTTCATAAAAATCATTCGCAACCCTCCGTCATTTTAGGAAGTAGAGTACTTAGTATTCGTGCTGTGTTTGTTGACCATAGTCAAGGCACAGTGTACGGTAGCTAAGTGATGTCTTCCTACACCGCATATGATGCGATTAGTTAGGACAGTCGCGTGACTTTGTTGACCTTAGTTAAGGGTCATGTGGGTTGGTCTAATTAATCACGAAATGACGGGTAGAACTTGACTAGTGCTTATGATTTGTTGACCATAGTTAAGGTCATAGGTGCTAGGGATAAAAACCTTTATCGGGAGTTTTAAGTGTTGAAATTTGCAATGAGATTGCATACCTTCTATATGATAGTTGGATCCCGATACCCACTGCGAGTAATTGTTACTCCTGGGAGAGTTTTGCACTTTGCAATTAGCCGATCAAGTAGGTGTCTAGAAAGGTGTCAACGGGTTACGCCTCTGGGAAAACGAGGTTTACTGTAATTAGGTCCGTGCGAAAGCACGGGGAACCTCCCTCAAAGTACCGACACTGGCCTGGCTGAAAGATTGGCGAACTTGTAGAGTGTAATTAATCCCGGCTAGTCTTTCCTTTTAAGGTTTGAAGGAAGATTTGATAAAAACAGTGGGAGCCATCCTGATTAGATAAAATAAATAACCAATCTAATCTTGCAAGAGCGCACGCAGAGTGTTTTCTTCTCTCTCTCTCCAGGTAGCGACCATATCACGCCTTAATCAAGATAATAATATGGATGAATTGACCGAACCCGCTTGTTATACTGAGCTGGGGAACGTTGGTCCCGCTCCGACTTATAATTGTTATAAGACCGAGCAGGAAATAGGGGAATACCAGGATTCCCATGCCGCCCAAATAAAGAAAGTGCATGAGATGCATCTCCTTCGGGTGTGTTCATTACAAAGAACTATTTCTCAATATCCTCTGCATCCTGGGTATTTGATACCGGATCAGGATCCCAGATATGCAATCTGTTACATAGGGCTACAGAAAGGCAGAGAACTGAGAACGGGTGATAAGTTTCTTGAGACAGAAAACGGGGCAAGTGTTGCAGCCAAGTCTGTTGGTCACTGTCACCCTGTATTACCAGTACATTGATTCTGAACGAATGTTATTAGATACCGAACCTGATATACAAAATCATATCAGTCTCTTTACAAGTAAAGAAATGATAAAATTTTGTATTGTTGGATAATGTTTTGAACATTTCCTATATCAAAAGTTGATCGGTTCAGGCACGTTATCTAAAAGCATTGATGTTCTAAATCAAACTACAGTTCCTAATATACAGAACACACACAAGAGGAAGAGTTCATAAATGAACGAATCCCTCTTGAGGCATTGTAGACTAGGTCATATCAATATGACCCGACTAGCTTAAGTTACATTTTAGATGCATATTTAAATCAGTTTGAATTAACATCTTGTGAAACTTGCCAGTCATGTCACAAAGATTAGATGACCATAGCTCTGTTTATTGGAAACAGAGAAAGAGTTGTTAAACTCTTGGGACTGATACATAGTGATGTATGCAAAGTCCCCTGTCTACATATGCCAAGACCCGTTCTTTGTACTTCATTACATTCTCTGATAATCTCTCAAGATTCAGTCATATGTTCCTGTTGAAACATAAGTCCGAAGCTTTTGAGATATTCACAGAATATAAGTTAGAAGTAGAGAACCAAAAACCGGGTATAAGTATTATGTCCTATGATAAGATCAGGGAGGAGAATACTTGTGCATAGAATTCCTGGACTATTCTAAAGGAGAATGAGATTCTCTCTCGGTGTTACTCCTCTGATTATACCACAGCACAACGGTGTATCAAGGCGGAGCAATCGCACCGTATTAGATATGGTGTGCTCTATGATGAGTACTACTGAGTTACCTATTTCCTTTTGGGGTTGTGCACTTGAGAAGATGCATACCTATTGAATTAGATTCGAATCAAATCAGTGCCTACCACTCCATATAAGATATGGTATGGGAAGAGCCTATCTCTTAAGTAAGTTAAGATTTGGGATTGTCCGGCCTATGTCAAAAGAAAAATCCGGACAAGATCGAGGCAAGGTCTGTTCTGTAGAACTGGAAAGGTTCCAGCTATACAAAACTGCAGCTGATGATTTGACAAAACCAGAGGATTCAATAGTCCCCGATGAACCTCAGCCTCTCCGCCGATCTGGTAGGGTTCCTCACCTGCCTGAGAGATACTTCGGTTTCTCGATGACAGTGGGAGCGAGGATTGCATCTTGAGATGATGACCCAACTAGTTTCGAGCAGGCCATCGAGAGTGGGGACTCTGTAAGAATGGCTGGATGCTTAGCGATCTGAGATGGAATCCATGTGCACCAACAAAGTATGGACTTTGGATGGTGTATCTGAAGGGTTAAATCCCCATCAGGAGCAAGTATATCTTGAGAAGATTACTTGGCGTGGATGGGAAAGTTGAGACTTTCAAAGCTAGACTCTTTAAAGGTTTTCGTCATCGACCAGGCGTGGATAATGATGAAACCTTTTCCAGTAGCTGTGCTTAAGTCCATCCAGATCCTACTTGCCACTGCTACATACCATGACTACGATATCTGGTGGTTGGGTGCCATGACTACTTTTCTAAATAATGATTTAGAAGAGAACGTCAATAAGTACACAGCCAGAGGGCTTCGTAAATAGTGGGAGCAGCAGAAACATGTGCAAGTTGCTTTACAGGATAAAGCAGGCATCGCGGAGTTGGAACATCTGTTTTGATGTGGTAGTCAAAGAGTTTGACTTCATCAAAATGGTAGACGAACCTTGTGTAGGGTTCCTAGGCACACTAATGAAGTCTCGCAAGTGATCAAACATGCTCAATTCAAATTTTACGGGTGCCTACAAACCCTAATACGGATCGCTAACTAGATATATAGGCGATGCAAGCATGTAAACGAATTTAATGCTAAAGGAAAGGGGCTACAACCTTTGTAGATCCGGTCATCCACGTCCTAGGCTCCGTGATGAGGTCCCTCCGCTGTCCAAGTCGGATCCCGAACTCTAGCATCGGCTTCATCGAAGAAATGGGCGAGCTTGATCGTCGGCTTCGATGCCGAAGATGATCTACGTCGAGGCATCACAAGATCAAACTCCGACTTCAGCAAGTCATGAAACTTGTGAAGAAAACACCCTATACTACTTGGCAAGAGGTAGAGGATGAAGAAATAGGAAGTGGGTTCACTTTAGAGTTGGATTTCTCACTCATTTTGGCTAGTTGCCATTGAAGCTATCAAGCTTTCTCTTCTTGAAGAAGAAGATGATGATATATGATAAGTTATTCAAAAAGAAAATAAAAATGAATACTTATCATGTCTTCAACCATGGTTTAGTGTAGAGATTTAACTAAGGTTAGATGAGTGGTTAGGGTTAGAGAAGGGACAAGAATGGTGGACTTTGTTCAAAGCTTCAAGAAGCTAAAAATAAAACTAGCAACCATTCTTTTCTCTTTATCTTTTCTAAATGAAATAAATAAAACAAATAAATAGATAAATGAATAAAGAAAAGAAATGATACCCTAACCACTAACTAACCATGGTTTAATTCTTTACACAAAACCAAGCTAGAATGTATCATCAAACATGATACAATCAAGTGCACAAAAAATATATCACATATACAATGTGCATTTCAAGTGAGTAAATCCATTTAAAGTGAACCAATACTAGTTAATGCAAAGTAATATATCAAATATATAATTATACATTAAATCATTAATCAACACTTGATTTAACGATCCGGTCATGTCGCATATAACCGGCTAGTATCCAATGTATCGGCTTATCGAATCAATCCTTGATTCGATAACTAGGTTATATCGCATACAACCATTCGACACATACATCGCGAGAATGAAATACGGTATCACATACACGCATTATTCTCGGTCCCGTACATATCCCATATGTGCTCCTATTTCGTTTCGCTTGAGCCAGGAAACCTCTGTGTAGGACTCTAAATACTCGTCAATACGCCGGCAGCAGATGATGATCATATCAAACACCCACAAGCCGCAAGCGGTCTGCTAAACGTAACGGCCACCCGGGTATTGAGCGATCAGAAGATCGACGAGCAAGCCCGCTCACACTCCTGTGAATCCAACCAGTAACACTTACCGTACAGTCCGGTCTGTTCGTCTGATATGTCGCATATCTCCCCTAGGGGTGGTAAACGTCAGACCCCAATAGCTCGATAAGTAATGCCGACGTGAGGTCCATAACATTCGTGAAACTACTGATAACTCTTACCAGTATATCACTGCAACCCTGGCCAGGGATTTCCTGTTATGGCCAGTCAAGCATAGCACAACATCAACCCCCAATACCGGGAGAGACGAATCCCCTCCTATCGCTCATTGCCTCCATGTGAATCGGGACTGTACCTAAAAACCACCTGTTTGCACAACTCAGTAGAGCCGTGGTAGGGTGGAAATCAAAGCACAGTGGGAGACACACAAGACTCTATGACGATCTTGGGTCAACAGACTAAGCTGTACCAGTATCACCAGAGAACTGCCATCTGACGTGCGGTATAATACCATCTGGGAGTTCTCGGCGAGTCCGTTCAGTGTACCCAGTCTCCACTGAGCACCCGCATACCATCTCCGATGTCAAACACCAATGGATATGGGATCATCCATCGCCCATCACATGGGTCGATAAGATATACGCTAGTCTACTCTGGAATATCGATGCCCCGTCTCGATATTCCCACGACTAGGAACAATGAAGGATGTACTCATTGACTACCCAGGCCCCACTAGTACGATCTACATCATAGTCCTGGAAGTCGAGTACACATCCTAAGGGCTTTATCAACATGTAATCAGAGAGACAGAAAGTATACATGTTAAGATAAAGAGCAACCAGATAGCGTACTATCATGTCGAGCAAGAAAGTCCTACCTATATATGTCCCAGCATCCACTACAATATACATCCAATGTAAAGTAATGGCCTCTAGGGCATACATATAACTAACACCTTGTATATACAAAAAGGTAGTAGAGAGTAAGGTGGTCATTCTCGTATTGTACGTGGACAACATACTCTTGATAAGAAAAGAGTTTCCTATACTACGCATGGTCAATCTCCCCTTATCACATGGATTCTCCATATAGGATAAAGTTGATACCTCCTAAATCCTGAGATTTGGGTCTATGAGATAGATCTAAATGGATGTTAGGATTCTCACTAGTTGTAGTGAGATAGTATCAGTTGATTCTGGGGAAAATCACTGGAAAGGTTCCAGGGTGATAAGGACGACTGATTGTCAGTCGCAGGAATTGTCTTTACCCTCAGTAGAGGGACGTTATGTTGGAAGAGTTCCAAGCTAGATACCGTGGCAGACTAGACATAAAGGCTGGTAACATCGCTATTAAAGATACTACTAAAGAGGCAGTTTGGGTGTATATTGGTTCATGAGATGAACTAGGTTCCTACCATTGTATGACGATGGAAGTATGGCTTTGGCCCAGGAACCCCGATCCCATCAGTGACCCAGACATATTCTGATGCAGCATCACCTGATCATGGAGATAGTTGATCTCCAGGGTGATCGAGGTTAGGAGAGTAGACTCAGAGGACAATACGGCGGATCCACTCACAAAGGCCTATTCCCAAAGAGAGACTTTTATGGGATGGTTGAGTATTAGATACTACAACCACTGCTACAGATGGCCGTAGTGCAAGTGGGAGATTGTTAGTTATATGTATGCCCTAGAGGCCATTACTGTATATTGGATGTATATTGTAGTGGATGCTGGGACATATATAGGTAGGACTTTCTTGCTCGACATGATAGTACGCTATCTGGTTGCTCTTTATCTTAACATGTATACTTTCTGTTTCTCTGTTACATGTTGATAAAGCCCTTAGGATGAGCACTCGACTTCCAGGACTATGATGTAGATCATACTAGTGGGGCCTGGGTAGTCCATGAGTACATCCTTCAATGTTCCTAGTCGTGGGAATATCGAGACGGGGCATCGATATTCCAGAGTAGACTAGCGTACATCTTCTCGATCTATGTGATGGGCGATGGATGATCCCATATCCATTGGTGTTTGACATCAGATATGGTATGCGGGTGCTCAGTGGAGACTGGGTACACTGAACGGACTCGCCGAGAACTCCCAGATGGTATTATACTTCACGTCAGATGGCAGTTCTCTGGTGACACTGGTACAGCTCAGTCTGTTGACCCGAGATCGTCATAGAGTCTTGTGTGTCTCCCACTGTGCTTTGATTTCCACCCTACCACGGCTTTACTGAGTCGTGCAAACAGGTGGTTTTTGGGTACAGTCCCGATTCACATGGAGGCAATGAGCGATAGGAGGGGATTCGTCTCTCCCGGTATTGGGGGTTGATGTTGTTCTATGCTCGACTGGCCATAACTGGAAATCCCTGACCAGGGTTGCACTTATTTACTGGTAAGTGTTATCAGTAGTTTCGTGCTTGTTATGGACCTTACATCGGCATGACTTATCAAGCTACTGGGGTCTGACGTTTACCACCCCTAGGCGAGATATGCGACATATCAGACGAACAGACCGGACTGTACGGTAAGTGTTACTGGTTGGATTCACAGGAGTGTGAGCGGGCTTGCTCGTCGATCTTCTTATCGCTCAATACCCGAGTGGCCGTTACGTTTAGCAGACCGCTTGCGGCTTGTGGGTGTTTGATATGATCATCACCTGCTGCCGGCGTATTGACGAGTCTTTAGAGTCCTACACAGAGGTTTCCTGGCTCAAGCGAAACGAAATAGGAGCGCATATGAGATATGTACGGGACCGAGAATAATACCAGTATGTGATACTGTATTCTATTCTCGCGATATGTATCATGGGACGGTTATATGTGATATAGCCGGGTTACCGAATCAAATGTTGATTCGATACATTGATACACATGATATTAGACGGTTATATGCAGTATGACCGGATCATTAAATCAAGTGTTGATTTAATGATTTAATGTATAATTATATATTTGATATATTACTTTGCATTAACTAGTATTGGTTCACTCAAGATTGATTTTCTCACTTGAAATGCACAAGTTGTATATGTGATATATTTCTTTGTGCACTTGTTTGTATCATGTTTGATGATACATGCAAACTTGGGTTTTTGTTTACTTTAAACCATGTTTAAGTGAATGGTTAGGGTTTTATTATCTTCTCTTGATTATTTATTTTATTTATTTATTCTTTTAGAAAGAAAAGAAATGGTTGCTTCTTTTGGATTTACTTTGAAGCTTCATGAAGCTTTGAAAAGTTCAACCATTTTTGTTTCTTTTGCCTAACCTAACCATTCACCTAACCCTAGTTTATTCTCTACACTTAACCATGGTTGAATTATGATAACCATCACTTGTTTTTTCTATTATTGATAATTTCTTTTTCATTCTTCTTCTTCATCTTCTTCAAGAGAAAAAGAAAAGCTTTGCTTGAAATTTCCATGTGATGATTCCAAGTGAGAAATCCAAATCAAAAGTGAACCCACTTCCTATTTCTTCATCCTATACCACTTGCCATATAGTATAGGGTGTTTTCTTCACAAGTTTCATGACTTGGTGAAGGTGGAGCTTGATCTTGAGTTGCCTCGACATAGATCATCTTCGGCATCGAAGTCGACGACCTAGCCCGATCTTTTCTCCGATGAAACCACCGCGAGAGTCTAGGATTCCGATGGTTGCAGTGGAGGGACATCATCACGGAGCCAAGGAAGTGGAGGACCGGATCTACAAAGGTTGTAGTCACTTTCCTTTTAGTTAAAGTTGTTAACTTGTTATTGTATCGCCTTACCTCTAGTTAATGATCTAGCGTTAGGGTTTCTTTGGCACATGAAAATTTTGATTTTGGCATGTTTGATCACTTGTGGAACCTCATGGGTGTGCCTAGGAACCCTACATTTTCGCGCGTGTTGAGCGCATGTTATGAGATGCGATTTTGGTGCACACCAGATGCACTAAATCGAGATTCTTCGTGCATATCAGATGCACCTGATTTTGCTGTCAGGCACACACGTTGCCTATGACAGATGTTTTGTGCACACCCGTTGCACCTAGATGTTGTTTCTGTGCACATGTATGGCACATATATGGATTTGATTTCCGTGCACACCAGACACACAGAGTATTCTTATATACCTTTTGAGATTGATTCCTTATGGAGCAGTACGTTTTTATGATTTTTGCTATTTGTTTTCGTACTGAGCAGGACTAGTCAGAGGACAGTACCTGGATATATTTTGCATGCATTGATAGTTATCGAAGGGATTTCCAAAAAGCGAGCTATAGTCTCAGTATATACCTACGTGTCTGATATGACACGAAACGTTTAAAACAAGGAAACCCTTCTAAATTGATTTCAAAACGGCGGAACGTACATATTAAACAAAAGATGTATACATATATGGGTATTTCCTTACAATAGACGTCCGCCACTGTGCCGCGATACGCGCATAGCACAGCAACATGAAAAAGTTTGGCATCCATTTCTTTCAGATATTTACATATATAGATTTGATGTCTACATGTATGGTTTTGATATATATCATATTGGTTTTGTTTTGGATTTGACATTTTTTTCTTTACCATGACTCCGATGATTGCGGGATGCTTGACGGAGTTTTGTTTTCGAGTTATCTGCTCATTGTTCATGCGCATGCATTGCGCTATGATGCGTTTTATGTATTGATTATTTCGGAGCCCCGACGACTTGGACTTTTACTCAAATGTTTTAGTAATTGAGGCGTTTAAATTTAAATTCGGGGACCCAATTTCTTTAAGGGGGGAAGATTGTAGCATTTCAAAAAAATAAAATATTATTTTTGGGAAATTTTATAATTTAATAATAAAATATTGAATATTTTAAATAAGGCGGTATAATTAAATACCGATAATTCGGGAAAATTTTGGAAATTACTAAAAAGATGGTGTTTTATGTGAATTATGCAAATTTTAAGTTTTTATGATTAATTATATGCTAATTTAGTGCTAATCGCGATTAAAAATCGCTAATCGCGCTTTAAGCGTATTTTGTGCAAACATGCACCATATCTTTTTATTAACACTTGTTGCATTTTACTACATGTTTTTGGGTACATGGCTTTTGTTTTGGGGTTACTATTGAGGAGAGAAGAGAAGAAAATAGAAAAGGAAAAGAATAAAGAATTAGGTATGGGTGAGAGAGAGAAAGGTAGGGGTTACCTTTGACTTAGCCATTCACTCATCTCACAATCTTGACCACATTTTTCCCCTCTCTCCCTCTTGCTGCTGCTGCTGCTGCCCTAGCTCCCTCCCCTCTTCACCTCCTTAAAACATCATGAAAAACACCTCAAAACCCAAATCCCATTTCATTAAAAGATGCAAGAGCTCACTAGCTATCCCATGGACCAAGAAAGCAAGGATTTTGGACACTTGGGGCAACTCAAGAAAATTCTTAAGTTGTCAAATGAGGTATTTTCTGAACCTTTAGCTTAGTATTTCCATTACTTTTACCCCCATGTTAGATTAGAACCGATATTGTGTGGTTTGGGTGAACTTTGAAAATTCTAGTTAGGGTTAATGGAAACTTTGGGTTGTAATGAGTAATTGAGCTCAGTAGAAGCCACACAAACCCCCTAGTGCTGGAATTCAGGCCTAAACTAGAGACTAGGACCCCGAAATACGGATTTAGAAAACCCGATATCGGAAAATTATGGATTCTGTGGATGTAAAATGAAAACTGCTAACACTCGGGCTACCTGAAAATTATTTTGCAAGGACTGTGATACATGCAGGTGGTTTAGAACATACCCTAAGAACCCTAGCCCCTAACTCCCCAACTTGGTCGTAGATTTATTCCCTCTGGCCGCAATTTGTGTCCAGACCTGGGCCAATGCGCCTCGTTTTGGTTCTGTGGTCCCTTAATCAGTAAAATAGACCCTTGGCATATGCAAAATTTACCAATTTGACCTAGGGTGAAATCTGTGACCTTTTTCCTAAGTTGCTGTTTTGATTTGGGGTTTCGTTTTGCGTATTTTGAATTCTGGATTCTCGTATTTGTTTTTTACCTCGATCACTTGACGTTTGTACGTCGAAATGGAGTGTTATTTGGTGGTTTTGAAAGCGTAGTCCATAGGTTTTAACCTATAGGCCTTAGCGTGTCGTTTTGGTTTTCCGACGTGATTTTAATGTGCATTTGCGATTGTGTTATCTTTTTAGGTACCTTCACGATGGCTTCATATGACGAAGAAGATGAAGGCGACATCGACACCGACACGCAGGATGTGAGTAGATTATATCTACGGGGGAACTCGGGTGGATGGCGTATAGCACCCCCACAGTTCGATGTTTAGTATACTATATATATATATATATATATATGATAGCGTTATGTATGACATGGATATTCAAGATGTGATTAGTTGTACTATGGTTAGATTAGGGTTTAGAAGTAAACTAGTATAGTTTCCTAGTTGCGAACCCTAGAATAGGTTTACACCCACACGCACACACATGCTTATTTGTTATACTTATACCTGGATGATGAGGATAGTGGATGATATTTGGAGATGAGTCGATGAGATTGGGAATAGTGCCGTGTGATCGGTGATATTGATGTGGTTCGTATTATGGGATACGACGTGAGATTTAGCGGGCCTTTAGGCGTGTTTTCATACACGCCCATATATCTATATAGATGGTATCGGTTTGTACTAGACTTAGATTAGAACCCCAGATCATGAGATATGATGATAAGGATACCAGATAATTATGAGATGAATGTGATAATGACCCGTACCTACATTTGGGATGCCGTACGATGGATGTACCGTACGAGCTTTATATTGATGATAGATCCGCACTCATGACTTGAGGATGTCATATGATATATTGTACCGTACGCGGTACTATTGAGGCGGGATCACCGACTATTATATATATATATATATATATATATATATATATATATATATATCGACTACGATTTAGGTGGTTTCCATACCCCTCCCGATTAGCTTGTTAGTTAGATCTGTAGTTTGTTTAGTAGATGTTAGGCTAGACCCGAGTCATAACTTTTTTCAAAACTATATATATATATATATATATATATCGACTACGATTTAGGTGGTTTCCATACCCCTCCCGATTAGCTTGTTAGTTAGATCTGTAGTTTGTTTAGTAGATGTTAGGCTAGACCCGAGTCATAACTTTTTTCAAAACTAATGAATCGGGAGTATTTCGAAGACAGGCAAAGGGATTCTACGGATATTTTCAAAAGACGCACCTTTACTTAAAAACACCGTAGCCTTTATCTTACTAAAAACCCCGATTCGTCTTATTTCAAATGGCAAAACTGTCTGACATTTACATATTGATGTAGTTTCTTCACTGTTGCGTTGATTTTTCAATTTCCGCATATTCATGCTATTCACATCGCATTGCAGGTGTAAATGTGTTTATTGCTATATTAAACCCATGCTATTTAGACACCAGCACCATTATCGATGATGCGTATGTTCCACGTACACCTGCTTGCCGGCTCACACACTTCATCATCGATAATTGCTATGTCACTACACTGTAGGACTGTTGTATTCAGGATATGACCCCCTTGCATGATATACTGATATGCTTACATTTCTTTTATATGTCGCATACATCATGCTTACGATTATATGCATTGAGATATTTGTTTTCATGAGATTTTTGGATTTGGGAACCGTGGTTATTTCAAAAGAGAATATGTATTATTTTAAAAACTCGCTTTCCCTTGATATGATATTTCAGTGCGTCCACCATGTGTTTTCTCGGTTCTGAGACGTGTGACATGTGAACCCGAATCGAGGAGCTGGATGAGGCCGATTGCGGGTACATGGTGGACCCGGTATGGTACCCCGGGGCTAGAACGGATCGTTGTGCAGTAGACGGTAAGCCTGGCAGAGGGACTACTACCTACCGGTGATAGTATTTGAGCTCGGCGGATATCCGGAGGATACCGACCGGAGTTGAGAGATGATACGGGACGATCCGGACTGACGAAGCCCGTGGGCCGATCCGGACTAACGGAGCCCTATATGTATATGAGGATTTACGTGCCGATGCTAGGCACAGGTTTCATGATGTTTTCGAGTGTCGATGCTAGACACTCAGGTTCCATGATTTTGATATGTCGCGAGGGACACATGTTGATTTACATCCTCATACTTCCATGCATATTCTTTATGATATATATACATGCATGATGCTTATTGTCATTGGGTGACACGTGGACGGGATCCACGTACATACAGACATTGATTACTTAGTTGGATGATATCCACATACTTATAGACTTCATGATATCGTTGACATTGATTCATGTTGATTACATTAATCATACCTCATATTTATGATATGTTATTACCTGAGGCACTGACACGAGCACATGGGATTACACTTATGTATAGATGTTTACCCTTACCACCTTATCATGCTTCAGACTTATTCATTTGAGATTTATATATATATCTGATCGTATTGACCTTAGATTGTATCGTACATACGATTTCTGCTCTGTGATGTTTTCTATTCACGAGTTGGCAACTCACCCCCTTTGTGCCACAGTTCTTGCAGGTTTTGCCGTACAGGTTCCATTGCGGCTTTCTCGCACACTGCTTCCCTTACGGGTGATTTGCTTTGGTAGGTGGGTTCTTTTGCATCAGAACCACCATTGTATATATATTATTCAGTTGTATCTAGTAATTCCATCAACAAAACATGTATATTTGTTCAGACTTAGAAAACCAGTTGTGTATTATTTCGACCTTAGAGTCGCGCGATGTAGTATTATGGTTTCCATGCTAATTTTGAGCTTCCTTTTTGAGTTTTGATCCTCGCTTTTCGGCGTTGTATATTACTGCTTGCATGGTTTTGACCGTCGATTGACGAAGAGCTAGCTCCCGCTTGGGGATGCCTTTTATCATTATATATATGTTTTTACCTTGTTGTACCCCGTTCGAGGCCAGTATTTACAAAGGAAACTCTGCCGAAATTTTCAGAAAAGACTATAGATTTTTTAAAATGCATATTCGGCATATTTATTTAAAAACCATGTTTCTAAAACATGTTTTCTTCACTTCTTAAAACTATTTTTCCTTCATTTATTATTTAAAATGGTTTTAGATTTCTGGGCTTTTGGCTTACTTTAATTAGATGAGGTCCTATAGACTTCATATGATTTAAAGGCCGGTCACGTGCTATTTCGGGGCGTGACAGAACCCTACCAGATTGGCGGAGAGGCTGGGGTTCTTTGGAAAACTATTGAATCCTCCGGGTTTACCAAATCATCAGCTGCAGTTTGTATTGCTGGAACTCCTTCCAGTTCTACCTCTTAACCACTAATTTCATCACAAGAAATTCCCTTTCCAAAAGGTGGCATGCTGAGAAAACAAAACACCTTTTGTTCCTCAGTATGGTAGAAGATATTCCCTTGTGAATGCTTGGGATATCCAACAAACTTCCGCAGAACTGACCTTGCCTCGAACTTTTCCGGATTTTTCTTTTGACATAGGCCGGACAACCCCAAATCTTAACATACTTAAGACATGGGTTCTTCCCATTCCATAGCATATATGGAGTGGTAGGCATTTGATTTGATTGGAAACCTATTCAATAGGTATGCATCTTCTCAAGTGCATATCCCCAAAAGGAAATAGGCAACTCAATAGTACTCATCATAGAGCACACCATATCACAAAGGGTGCGATTGCTCCGTCCCGATGCACCGACGTGCTGTGGTGTATACGGAGGAGTAATGCTGAGAGAGAATCTCGTTCTCCTTTGGAATAGTCCAGGAATTCCGTGCTCAAGTATTCTCCTCCATGATCTCATCAAAAGACATAATACTCATACCCTCTTTGGTTTTCTACTTCTAACTTATATTCATTGAATTTCTCAAAAGCTTCAGACTTGTGTTTCAACAGGAACATATGTTCGAATCTTGAGAGATAATCAGTGAATGTAATAAAGTACAAAGAACCGGTCCTGGCATGTGTAGACATGGGACTTTACATACATCATCATGTATCAATCCCAAGTGTTCACTAACTCTTTCTCTGTTTCCAATAAACGGAGCTATGGTCATCGTATCTTTGTGATATGACTGGAAAGTTTCACAAGATGTAAATTCAAACTGGTTTAAATATGCATCTTTATGTAACTTCAGCTAGTCGGGTCACATTGATATGACCTAGTCTACAATGCCTCAATAAGGATTCATTCATTTCTGAACTTATCCTCTTGTGTGTGTTCTGTACGTTTAAGAACTGTAGTTTGATTTAGAACGTCTATGTTTTTAGATGACGTGCCTGAACCGATCAACTCTTGATATAGGAAATGTTCAAAACAATATCCAACAATACAAAATTATATCCTTCTTTACTAAATAAAGAGACTGATATGATGTTGTATATCAGGTTCGGTATCTAATAATATTCGTTCAGAATCAATGTATTTGGTAATACAAGGTGATAACTGCCAACAGACTTGGCTGCAACACTTGCACCATTTTTAACTCTTAAAACTTAGCACCCTTTCTCAGTTCTCTACCTTTCTGTAGCCCATGTAACATATTACATATGTGGGATCCTGATCCAGTATCTCATACCCAGGACGTAAAGGACACTAAGAAACATTTCTCTGTAATGAACACACCCAAAGAAGATGCATCAGCATGCAATTTTTTTGTTTGGGCGGCACTGGAATTCTGGCAATCCCTATTTCCTGCTCGATCTTATAACAATTATAAGTTCGAGCGGGACCAATGTTCCCTAGCTCAGTATAACAAGCGGGTTCGGTCAATACTTCCGTATTATTATCTTGAGTAAGGCGTGACATGGTCGCTACCTGGAAAGAGAGAGAGAAGAAAACACTCAGCTTATGCTCTTGCAAGATTAGATTGGTTATTAATATATCTAATCAGGATGGCTCTCACTGGTTTTAGTCAAATCTTCCTTCAAACCATAAAAGGAAAGACTAGCCGGGATTAATTACACCCTACAAGTTAGCCAATCTTTCAGCCAGGCCAGTGCCGGTACTTTGAGGGAGGTTCCCCGTGCTTTCGCACGGACCTAATTAAAATAAACCTCGTTTTCCTAGGGGTATAACCCCATTGACACCTTTCTAGACACCTACTTGTAATGTGTAAAACTCTCCCAGGAGTAACTCTTACTCGCAGTGGGTATCGGGATCCAACTATCTCATAGGAGGTATGCAATCTCATTGCAAATTTCTGTAAGTCCACGTTACCTCTCCCGGTACTTACGGGCTTGCGAAAATGATGAAAAACGATTTTTTCTTTTGGTGGTAACATGGACTCAAAATACGTATCTTTGTTAAACAACTATCTAACAAACCTAACAAGAGTTTTACCTACTCGGTTAGGGGTTATACCTTAACTTGAACTCCTTCTCTTGATCTCCTTGTGGTGGTCGGATAGTTCTCTCCTCGTCGTCTCTTTGTGCCGAAGATGGAACCAGCTGAAAGCTTCTACCTTTGGCTTCACTTCAAACTAGAAGAAACTAGAACACTTGGTTTGCTAAACCTTGTGAACTAGGATGAGTAGAGGAGTGTGTTGGGTTTTATCTCAATGGTTCTTGCTTCTCAACACATGAGACAAGTGAACCATGAACTAGAGAGAGAGCAAGAGGAAGAGGGAGAGCTCAAGTATGAGAGAGAAAGGAAATCCAAGAATGAGCAAGACTTTTGCCATCCAAGCTCTCATAATCCAAAATCATGATATCAAGTAATAATCATTGAGTATTATGTGATGGTTGTTATCATATCAAATGGCAATATCATTTCTTGCATTAAATGCAATTTGTGAACAAAACAAGCAAGCTCAAGTCAATGCCAAGAAATGATAGCCATTGTCATGATGGTGGTCAACAAGTCCAACCTAGTCAACCGGTCAACAAAGTCAACAAGTCAACACGGTCAACTCTTCAACCCAACCATGTCACAATAATACTTAATTAATATTATTGTTAATCATATTTCTTATTCTCATTAGGGTTTAGCAAAAGTCAACTGTCAACAACCCTAATGAGAATCCTCTGCCTCTGTCTCTCTGTCAACTGTGCATACACACCCGCATCCGCGTTCCGAGGAACACGAATACTAACGAGATAAAACCAATCCCAATACGTACACTAGGATCTAGGTTAAACCAAAGCCCGCTAGTGATAACTTCCCGGACACTAACCGTGCACAAGTGCACGGATGTGACCGAACCCTGTCGCAAAACCATGCGACCTCTACTCTTTTGCCTAAAGGCGAATAGCTCTCTGTGTGGGACTCTAAAGACCCGACATTACGCTGGCAGTGGGTTTAACCACAGACCGCAAGCGGCACTAGCTGTGCGTAATGGCCCCCAGGTAGATGCCGATAAGAAGACGGACGAGGTGAAACCCATCTGAACTCCTACTGAGCCTGAATGTGACAATCTCCGTACAGTCCGGTCTGTTCGTCTGAGAATATCGCATGGCGGGCCTAGGGGGAGGTAAACGTCGGTCCCCTAATAGCGGTACAAGTCGTGTCGGAGTGTAGCCCAGAACACCCTGAGATAACAGTGGAAACCTACCAGTATATCTCGCTTGCCCTGGCCAGGGACTTTGTGTAATGGCTCTCCTAGACACAGCGCGATATCAACCCCCAATACCGGGAAAGACGAATCCTGTCTAACCGTCACTGCCTCCAAGTGCTTCGGGACTGCACCCAACAACTACCTGTTTGCACGACTCCTTTGAGCCGTGGTAGGGTAGTAATCTAATACAGTGGGAACACACTCGAGGCAAAGTGACAGTGTCAAGTCAGCGGACTAAGCTGTACTCATGTCACCTGGGAACTGATAACTGACGATAGGTATAGTACCAACCAACAGTTCCCGACGAGTCCTGTCCAGTGTACTCGTAACCTAACGAGCACCCGCATACTATCTCAAGTACGACGTACTGACGGCTGTAGGACAGACCGTCTCCCGAGCTGGGATAAGAAGCGCATACGCTAGTCTACTCCGGAGTATCGATGCCCTGTCTCGATAGTCCTACGACTAGGGACCTGCATAAGGATGTGCTTGTGGATTACCCAGCCCCCATGAGTGTGACTGCCATCACAACGCTGGTAATCAAGCAAAGATCCTAAGGGCTCCACTAATGTGTATTGGTGATATACTAAAATAAACACATGTACACATTAAAGCAGAAACAAAACAAGTAGCATACTACTATTTTGAGCAAAATTGTCTATACAAGGTGAATATCCCAAGCTTCCATTAAGTAATATACAAACTAGTATGATACAGTAATGGCCTCTAGGGCATATACACTAACAATCTCCCACTTGCACTAAGGCCATGTACTGGCGTATCGAAGACCTATCATCTCGATCAGCCGCTCGAACTGAGTCTGGGGTAAGGCCTTCCTGAATGGATCAGCAGTGTTATCTTCCGTAGCAACTCTCCGAACCTCGATCTCCTGGCGACCCACGATCTCCCTGATCAGGTGATACCGCCTCAAGATATGTCTGGATCTCTGATGGGACCTGGGTTCCTTCGCTAAAGCTATAGCCCCGTTGTTGTCGCAATATAGAGGTATTGGATCAACAATGGACGGAACCACCTGAAGTTCTGTTAAGAACTTCCTTATCCAGACTACTTCTTTTGCGGCATCTACAGGAGCGATATATTCCGCTTCCATCGTTGAGTCAGCAAAGGTTTCCTGTTTGGAACTCTTCCAACACACCGCCCCTCCATTGAGGGTAAATACATAACCCGACATGGACTTGGAATCATCCTTGTCACTCTGGAAGCTGGAGTCAGCAAAGGCCTCGATCTGGAGGTCTTTTCCGCCATACACTAAGAACATCTCCTTAGTCCTTCTAAGGTACTTGAGAATGTTCTTTATGTTGGAGATAGTGCCCTCAGAGTCAATTATTGGATCGCAGGTACGTGATTGCAATGATTGCGGAGGACCTATACCGGTAGGACAGTCTTACTTAAGATGATAGTATGCTATCTGGTTTGCCTATATCAGTCGTGTACATGTTCAGGTGACTGATTACATGTTACACTTTGATAGAGCCCTTAGGATCTTGCTTTACTACCAACAGTATGATGGCGATCATATACGTGAGAGTTGGGTAGTTTATATGCATATCCTTAATTGTGGTCCCTAGTCGTGGGAGTTTCGAGACAGGGCATCGATACTCCGGAGTAGACTAGTGTGTACAGTCGAGACCCCGACGAGGGGCGGTGGCCGGTCACACAAGCCACCGGTGTCAGTTGGATCACCTAAGATGTATACAGGTGCTCATTGGGTTATGAGTACACCGGACAGGACTCTCCGGTAATCTGCTAGTTGGTATTATACATATCGTCAGATAGCAGTTCCCTGGTGACATGTGTACAGGTTAGTTCATCGACCTTAGGTCGTCATTTGTCTCGTGTGAGTTCCCACTGTGCTTTGATTTCTACCCTACCACGGCTCAAAGGAGTCGTGCAAACAGGTAGTTTTTGGGTACAGTCCCGAGCCATATGGAGGCACGTGAGCGGATCGGCAGGGGATTCGTCTCTCCCGGTATTGGGGGCGAGGTCGTGCTGTGTCTAGGAGAGCCATTACATAAAGTACATGGCCATGGCAGGAGATTTACTGGTAGGTACTCCAGTAGTATCTCAGGGTGTTATTGGGCTACACTCCGACACGACTTATACTGCTATTGGGGGTCTGACGTTACTAGCCCCCAGGCAGATATGCGATACTCATAGACGAACGGACCAGATTGTATATACATTGTCACTGTTAGGCTCAGTAGGGTTTCCGGATGAGTTCGCTCATCGGCCTCCCTTGAGGTCAGTCCATGGATAGCCGTTACGCATAGCTAGTGCCGCTGACGGTTTGTGGTTAAACCCACTGCCAGGGTACTGACGAGTCATTAGAGTCCCCCACAGACAGTTTCCAAAGTTCGGGCGAAACGTTGTAGAGGCCGTATGGTTTTATGGCAGGGTTCGGAAAATGCACGTGCGTTTACGCACGTGTTAATTTTCGGGCAGATGATACTGGTCGGCTTTGGTTTAAGCCGGATCCGAGTATTATATTGAATAGGTATAATATCTTTGTCTCAGTTGCATTTGTATTCGGTCGTAATACAAATGCGGGTATATTTATACAGTTACGGGGTTATCCTGAAAGTCGTTTCAGGATCACTTTTGGAAGTTGCCAGTTTCCAGTTTTCTATCAGCCGTCTTTTAACATTCGGTTAAAGACGGATTTATTTTTTGTTGGATGAGGGTGAGTCATGCTTCTAGATGGTTCTAGAGAGGGTGACTTGGCTTGGTGAGTCATTAGTGCATTAATGGGGTCATTAATGTCTTGATGAGGTGTATTATGACTCATGCTTTGACATTAATGATTCTTGTTTATCCTTAGGATATTTGTTCTTGATATTTTTATGAGAAGCTTTTTATGGTCACCCTCTTCTCTCCTACACTCACCCCCTCTCCATATATATAGCCGGCCCCTCCTCTCTCTCTCACACTGGAGTTTTCATTTTGGTAAATAGATTATGATAGATTTTGGGGTGTATGGAATTTCATAGCTCATTTCATTCCATCACCCGATTCGAGTGGCAACTTCATTAACCGATCGTCCACGGACTTGGACGAAGTGAGACAAAGTCATCTACTCATTCTCTACATCATTCTTGGTCGTCTCTTTTAGCAAACTTGACGACCGAGTTGCCTCAAGTCAGAGGCGGGAGCCCGTTTAAAGAATCAGTGACGTGGTGCCACCTGGACGAGCAGATCGGAGATCGACAAGATCGGAGCAGCCGCAACGGAGCGTGGGATGATGGTTAAAGAATGAAGGACTCGGATCGTTCGGTATAACCTTTCTACACTCTTTACAGTTTGTTAGTTTAGCAATAATGGCAGATCCGGGTTAAAGTATACGATAGCACCAGTTAAAAAGTTTTTTGTTCCGCATTTGGCGTCTGTAGACTGCCGGGGCGCTACCGTAGACTTACAGTGGTATCAGAGCCTCACCATTTTGCTATACTAACTTGTGCTAACGCGTTTAAAATATCGATCGAACCGGAAATCAAAAACTGCAAATTTCAAGTTCACGGTTTCTGTAGATTTTAAATGATGTCCTAAAATTATTCTACATATCTCAGAAAACTGTGCAGGGTTTTATAAGAACACCGTACAAATTTGGGCACATGAATCGACGAGACTGCCACGGAATCGCGGCCAAACCAATGGTTTGGCCGCGCATCCGCGGCCGTTCTGAGTGATCATGCCCCCAAACTTGCACAGTGTATTCTTCTTTGGAAATTGGGGGTTTTGGTACATATCTTTTGGGCCCAGATTTTGTTACTGTTCGCCAGTTGTTCGTGGGGCCCACTTCGTGATATTTATTCGATCGAAATTTAATCATGTTAGATTACAGTGCTTACATTATATCTCCGACCGGGAATGTCATTTGATCGGTAAACCGCGTCTGATTGCTATAGTTCTTTTAGACGGGTTTGCGAACGTGACATTCGTGTTGATGTTCTGTGTTGTGCTGTGATGTTGCGGATTTGTCATGGTGGATAGCAGTGTGCAATGGTAGTACAGTTTGAGTTTATTTGTACATTTGATATTGCGGGGCGAGCGTCCAAAATGTGGACTGCCGTCACTGCCTGTTGTATAATATTCTTTTGGGGCACGACCAGGTTGCGGTCGATGAACCTGTTGTACTATTTTTCATTACTGTACTAGGTTTTACCCCACGACGGAATGCACGGATAGCCGGGTTCTGGGGGCAACGGGTCCGCATCTTATGGCTTTAAGAGGCAGAGGGGCCTCACTCTAGAATTGGCAGACTATTCGCCGCACTCGTAGGGGGTACAGGTTGACCCAAGGAGGGGTGCTCAAGCTACCGGATTCCGTGAAGTGCTGGGTGGTCCATTCACTTTACTGTAGGGGGCTGCCTCGCTTCAGGTTTTGGCGGGTAACTTACCGCACCCGTACGGGTCTAGGTTTCATTGCACAGGCTATCCACACGACAGGGGAACGTCAGGTTTCAGCAGCGGCTCTGTGAAACCCGGGGATCCCTGATTATCTGTATTGTTCTGTTATGCTTATTACTTTTCTGTAATGTTGCATATTATCACGCCTGGAGCGATTATTGTATATTGGTTTATATATTATTCGATGTTGTATATGTTTTACACCCGCGCTAGTCCAGTCCCTGCTCTGTCGTTAGTTAAGTAACCTAACGGGTGATGACGGGACCTAGTGACGAATGCGGATGGCATATACGTACATTTTATTTTCGTTCTTTTCTGGTGTGATTGATTGATGGGACTGCGTTGATTCTGATCAATGCAAAGTAAAGCAAACCTGTTTACAGTTGTTGGAACAAATTTAAAAAGTGTTATTGCAAAGACGTTTCCTTTTGTTTTGCATAGCGGTATTCAGTGGAATATCCTGCACCTCATTCGACGGGGCAAGGGCCGATATCCCTTCACCGGGACTGACCCCTTGGGCAGAAGTTTGCGTCAGGGTAATAACTTCACTATAGTCGATTACAAGTTGCTTTGCATCGCGGTATTCAGTGGAATATCCAGCACCTCATTCCACGAGGAAAGAGCCGAGATCCCTTCATCGGGAGTGACCTCTTTAGCAAAAGGTTTTCGCCACTATATTTTAAAAGCTATCAGGTTCCTTCAGCGATATCAAGTTCACTACGTTAAAGGTTTTCGCCAAAAACCAGCCGTAGCCCTCCGTCACTTCTTTTGGGTATTCAGTAGTATTCAAGCTATGTATTTTGACCTAACGCCAAGGCATAGTGTTTGGTAGCTGCTGGGTATTCAATTGTTGCATAGATAGATGAGTTGGTTTGGGACAGCCATTCTGCCATTTTGACCTATCGCCAAGGGCATGTGCGGGTGGGTTCAAATTAACAAGATAGTGACGGGTAGAACTTGGCATGTGACTTATGACATTTTGACCTAACGCCAAGGTTATAAGAGCATGGGGCAAAAATCATATCGGGAGTTTCTAAAGAAACTGAAACTTGCCAAGTATGCGCATACCTTCTGGATTGTGAGTAACGTGGATGCATTCCATCACGTTATCATACGATGAGAGTTGGATCCCGATTCCCACTGATGAGTTGGTTTACTCTTCGGGTGATCCCGATTGATTCTTCTTTTAGGTTTGGAGGAGAATTTGACAGGACAGTAGGAGTTTTCCTGATTAGATAAAGTGATAACCATTCTGATCTAGGTTAAAGTGCACGCAGAGTGTTTCTTTTCTCTCTCTCTTTGGCAGCGACCTTTGACCGACCCTAGACTATGACTCAGTGACCAGGTTGACCGAACCTTCTTAAAATACTGGCTTTTGGATTGTCTATGTTGCATAAGTCATTGCCACTCCTTCTCTTACCCTTTGAATTTCTCATAACACCCGTATAACTACGGACATCCACTTCCATTGGATAGATCTATCGTATGGTTATATACGAACTCGGAGGGACTTCTTCGAGGATGGATCCAGGTTCAGGAGAAATAGAATTGGTTTATTCAGTTGTCTTTTATTATCACCTTCTCTCCGGTTGCGAGGGCACCTTGGTTTAGGAGAGTACACCTATTACGCTTATTGGATAGTCTTATTCCAAACCATAGGCAGGTGCCGAAAGGTAGGGAATGAAGAAAACCAATTAGCCTAAGTAGGGTGTGCAGAAGGTAATATGTAAAGACAAAATAAAGGGATTATAAAGAGGGCAAAGTAAATTGCGACTGTTATCATTCACGACCAAACCGCGTACTTCATCGCCACTCCTATTTCACCTTTAAAAGAATAAGGTATTATTCAGTTGACTTTTATCATCACCTTCTCTCAAGATATGAGTACTCCTTGGTTTAGGAGGGTACACCTATTATGCTTACTGGATAGTCTTCTTCCAAACCATAGGCTGGTGCCGAACGGTTGGGAAGGAAGAAAACCATTTAGCCTAACGATGGTGTACAGAAGGTAACGACTAAAGACAAATAAAGGGATTTGGAGAGAAGGCAAAGAAATATACGGTTATAGTCATGAATTGGATTATGGAAGAGGCATTGCTATGAATACTAGGATACCCCTACGAAACATTTTCATGTTTCAGTGCATTGTTAAAGGAAAACTGTTTTCCCGATTAGATACTTACTCCAAGGGTATGTATTTACCAGGTTTCATTCTCATATCTGTATGGTTTTACAGATGATGAGTGGGAGTAAGTTATTGGGAATTAGGTGATTATCCTCAATATATCGGAATTCGTTGTAATTGGTGATATTTGAGGAAATCGCCATGGTACAGTTTTTTAACCTACGATGCACAGGTTTTGAGTTACTTAAACTCAGCGGACTTATACAGAGTATTGTATGTTGTCCAGTGTCCATCAGGACAAAAGGGTAGGTCCTCGTACTATGTTCTGTTTACTTATGACTTCTCTAGTATTTAGACAAGTGTTTCGTAGAAATACAAGGTCTAAGTTTTGAGAAGTTGTGGGTATAAGAATAAAGTAGAGAACCAGGTGTCACAAGTATCGGGATTCTTTAAAGAGATCGAAGATGTAGATTCTTTTGATTGGTATTCAGATGATAGTAATGGGTTTGAGAAACTTGTTTCTTTTTCAGGTTACTCATAATTGGATGGATTCCTAAATTGAGTAATGCTGATTAGCCTCTTTCCATTAAGATGATATGCACCGGAGACAGTTGCATGATTTGAATCTGGTTCTAATTAAATAAAGTGCCAAAGTTTCTATATTGGATATAGAATAGTTCGTACCTTAAAAGATGTTAAGGTACGGGGAGTTGTCCAAGTTTTGCTTAAAAACCAGACTCTGGATAACTCAGGGCACGTTTCTGTAATGGTTGTTTGTGGGTTGACCCTGGCTATGACGAGGGTTGATATTCTACCATTTAGAAGATCAATAGTGATATTGTTCTTGACTCGCCACAGTTTTAGTAAAATGGATCTTTTTCAGAAAACAGTAGTGGGAGTATGGTAGAACTGGAAGTGATTCCAGAACCGTGAACGATTACGGAAAATTTAATCGGACCTATATATTCAATCAGGTTTGACATTCCAATAGCCACTCCGCAGATATGGTGGGTAACCTTAGACACCCGAGAGGTACTTCGGTAGCCTCAAGGATGGTGACAGGGAGGTTCTTATCTACCCAGACTTGGCACTACTATTGTTCCAGGCTATGAGACCCGGTAGGAGGGTTGTCGTAGTCGGTAGGAGAAGCTGAAGTATAGTGGGCAAGATGCTTATATCTATTTATAGACTTGAGCAGTTATAGCGGAGATAGATCATCTAATTTTGATGTGACAGTCATGGGTTTGACTTCAATCAGAATAGGGGATGGATCTGTTAAGAAGATAGTAGGGTGTGATGTCATGGTATCTGGATGACATACACAGAGTAGGAAGTAAAATTCCTATACTACGATCGGTTGTACTGTGGTCGTCATACAGTTGTTTCTCCAGACAGGATATGGATATAATATTTGACATTCTAGTTTCTAGATCTATGGTTTTAGATCTAGATTTGGGTAGTTTCCCAATGTGGGTACTTTGACAGTATTCTAATGGTTTTTAGAATAGATGACTCCTGGCATGGTGGTGTACCTGCAGATGATGGAGTCACCCTCTCTAAAGGTGTCTTACGGACTAAAGGGGAGAGGGATGTGCATGATTGACAGATTACTTGCTTAGGCAATTGAGTCAATCATGAGATGTCAAGTACCACACCAGATGTTGTTTTTGCACTAGATGCAATAAGTTTGTATTAATCCAATCCTAGAGAAACATAAGGAAGCAGTTTTAGAACATAAGTACATGTTCTACGGATTTGATGACGGCAGCCTCCTTCGGGAGACGATTATCATTCCAGGCTTCAAAGGTGACATGGTTGACAGAGTGATTGTCAGAGTTATAGTTTTCCCTCTGATGAGGAACAGTATTAGGATACTGTGGGAGGCTTGGTGCTGGATACTGATTAGGTTCAGTGATCGATACAGTCTAAGAAGTTTGGATTTGGAGTTCATTTATGAACTTGGTCCCATCAGATATCCAGACATATTCTAAGACAGGTATTACTCAATTCGGGAGATGGCTTTCTCCGCGAACTTGAGATTAAGAGAGATATAGAAAGAAATATCTAGGCGGATTCACTCACTGAGGCTATTTCTCGAACACAATAGTTTTACAAACGGGCTTTGTGAAACTGATTAGTAGAGGAGTTGGATGTTCGGTTTCACACGGGCTGTGAGTTGTCGACATTGCAATAATTAGCCTTGAGTGCAAGTGGGAGATTGTTGGAGATACTGCCCTCAGAGTCAATTATTGGATCGCAGGTACGTGATTGCAATGATTGCGGAGAACCTATACCGGTAGGACAGTCTTACTCAAGATGATAGTATGCTATCTGGTTTGCCTTTATCAGTCGTGTACATGTTCAGGTGACTGATTACATGTTACACTTTGATAGAGCTCTTAGGATCTTGCTTTACTACCAACAGTATGATGGCGATCATATACGTGAGAGTTGGGTAGTTTATATGCATATCCTTAATTGTGGTCCCTAGTCGTGGGAGTTTCGAGATAGGGCATCGATACTCCGGAGTAGACTAGTGTGTACAGTCGAGACCCCGACGAGGGGCGGTGGCCGGTCTCACAAGCCACTGGTGTCAGATGGATCACCTAAGATGTATACAGGTGCTCATTGGGTTATGAGTACACCGGACAGGACTCGCCGGGAATCTGCTAGTTGGTATTATACATATCATCAGATAGCAGTTCCCTGGTGATATGTGTACAGGTTAGTTCATCGACCTGAGGTCGTCATTTGTCTCGTGTGAGTTCCCACTGTGCTTTGATTTCTACCCTACCACGGCTCAAAGGAGTCGTGCAAACAGGTAGTTTTTGGGTACTGTCCCGAGCCATATGGAGGCATGTGAGCGGATCGGCAGGGGATTCGTCTCTCTCGGTATTGGGGGCGAGGTCGTGCTGTGTCTAGGAGAGCCATTACACAAAGTACATGGCCATGGCAGGAGATTTACTGGTAGGTACTCCAGTAGTATCTCAGGGTGTTATTGGGCTACACTCCGACACGACTTATACTGCTATTGGGGGTCTGACGTTACTAGCCCCCTAGGCAGATATGCGATACTCATAGACGAACGGACCGGACTGTATATACATTGTCACTGTTAGGCTCAGTAGGGTTTCCAGATGAGTTCGCTCATCGGCCTCCCTTGAGGTCAGTCCATGGGCAGCCGTTACGCATAGCTAGTGCCGCTGACGGTTTATGGTTAAACCCACTGCCAGGGTACTGACGAGTCATTAGAGTCCCCCACAGACAGTTTACCAAGCTCGGGAGAAACGTTGTAGAGGCCGTATGGTTTTATGGCAGGGTTCGGAAAATGCACGTGCGTTTACGCACGTGTTATTTTTCGGGCAGATGATACTGGTCGGTTTTGGTTTAAGCCGGATCCGAGTATTATATTGAGTAGGTATAATATCTTTGTCTCAGTTGCATTTGTATTCGGTCGTAATACAAATGCGGGTATATTTATACAGTTACGGGGTTATCCTGAAAGTCGTTTCAGGATCACTTTTGGAAGTTGCCAGTTTCCAGTTTTCTATCAGCCGTCTTTTAACATTCGGTTAAAGACGGATTTATCTTTTCTTGGATGAGGGTGAGTCATGCTTCTAGATGGTTCTAGAGAGGGTGACTTGGCTTGGTGAGTCATTAGTGCATTAATGGGGTCATTAATGTCTTGATGAGGTGTATTATGACTCATGCTTTGACATTAACGATTCTTGTTTATCCTTAGGATATTTGTTCTTGATATTTTTGTGAGAAGCTTTTTATGGTCACCCTCTTCTCTCCTACACTCACCCCCTCTCCATATATATGGCCGGCCCCTCCTCTCTCTCTCATACTGGAGTTTTCATTTTGGTAAAAAGATTATGATAGATTTTGGGGTGTATGGAATTTCACAGCTCATTTCATTCCATCACCCGATTCGAGTGGCAACTTCATTAACCGATTGTCCACGGACTTGGACGACGTGAGACAAAGTCATCTACTCATTTTCTACATCATTCTTGGTCATCTCTTTTAGCAAACTTGACGACCGAGTTGCCTCAAGTCAGAGGCGGGAGCCCGTTTAAAGAATCAGTGACGTGGTGCCACCTAGACGAGCAGATCGGAGCAGCCGCAACGGAGCGTGGGCTGATGGTTAAAGAATGAAGGACTCGGATCGTTCGGTATAACCTTTCTACACTCTTTACAGTTTGTTAGTTTAGCAATAATGGCAGATCCGGGTTAAAGTATACGATAGAGCCAGTTAAAAAGTTTTTTGTTCCGCATTTGGCGTCTGTAGACGGCCGGGGCGCTACCGTAGACTTACACTTTACCGCTATCTAGTGCTTCTCCCCAGGGTTTGACTGATACCGGCTTACCACACTCAGTGCATAAGATACATCTGGTCTGGTACACAACATCGCATACTTTATAGAGCCTACCACAGAAGCATAGGGTATAATAGACATGCGATCCCTTTCCAAACCAGTCTTAGGAGACATCTCTTTGGAGAGGGTGATCCCGTGACAAGCCGGTAGATTACCGCGCTTGGAATCTTCCATACTGAATCTTTTCAGTATGGTGTCGATGTACCTGGAATGTGAAAGTCTTAATATCCTCTTGGATCTGTCACGATAGATCCGGATCCCCAGAATGTAAGAGGCATCACCCAGGTCTTTCATGGAGAACCTGTGTGACAAGAATCTCTTGACAGATTGTAGCATAGAAATGTCATTTCCTATCAAAAGAATGTCATCCACGTACAATACGAGGAATACGACAGTTCTTGCTACAAATCTACTGTAGATGCATGGTTCATCTGGATTTTTGATAAAGCCAAATTCTTTGACCGTCTCATCAAAACAGATGTTCCAACTCCGCGATGCCTGCTTTAGTCCATAGATGGACTTAAGAAACTTGCACACCTTTCCGCTGCTCCCACTCTGAATGAAACCCTCTGGCTGGTCCATATAGACACACTCCTCTAAATTTCCATTCAGAAAAGCGGTCTTTACGTCCATCTGCCAAATCTCATAATCGTGGAAGGCAGCAATGGCAAGAAGGATCCGAATGGATTTCAGCATAGCCACTGGAGAAAAGGTTTCGTCATAGTCCAAACCAGTTCTTTGACGAAAACCCTTTGCAACAAGTCTAGCTTTATAGGTCTCAACCTGTCCATCTACACCAATCTTCCTTTTGAAGATCCACTTGCATCCTATGGGTTTTACCCCATCAGGAGCAACGTCCAACGTCCATACTTTGTTGGTGTACATGGACTCCATTTCGGTCCGCATTGCATCCAGCCATTTTACCGAGTCAATGCTCTGAATGGCCTACTGGAAGCTAGTCGGCTCATCACTATCAATGATGCAATCCTCTCTATCCCCGTCTATGAGAAAACCGTAGTATCTCTCGGGCGGATGAGACTGCCTACTACTCCTGCGGAGCGGCGCAGGATTGTCTTGATCTTTTGAACCCTCTGGTTCTACTAAGCTTTCAGTAATAGTCTGTGGTTCTGGAATTTCTTCTAGTTCTATTTCGCTCCCACTAATTTCCTTTTCTAAGAACTGGTGTTCCAGAAAATGGGCATTACGAGAAACAATGATCTTTTGTTCCTCTGCGTAATAGAAGAGATACCCCCTTGGAGTTCTTTGGGTATCCCACAAACTTGCACAGTACTGAGCGTGCCTCGAGTTTGTCCGCATGCTGCTTTTTGACAAAAGCCGGACATCCCCAGATCTTCAGATATTGAAGATAGGGTATCTTCCCACTCCATATCTCATATGGTGTGGTAGGCACAGTCTTAGTTGGAACTCGGTTCAAAAAGTATGCAGCTGATTCTAGTGCATATCCCCAGAATGATCGCGGTAACTCAGCGTTACTCATCATGGAACGTACCATATCCAATAGGGTCCGGTTCCATCTCTCCGATACACCGTTATGTTGCGGAGTGTATGGAGGAGTAAGCTGAGAGAGAATTTCATTCTCTTTTAAGTAATCCAGGAACTCGGCACTTAAGTATTCACCACCTCGATCAGATCTCAGTGTCTTGATACTTTTGCCTGTTTGTTTTTCTACTTCATTCTTATATTCCTGGAATTTTCCAAAGACTTCGGATTTATGTTTCATTAAGAAGACATATCCGTACCTTGAAAAGTCATCCGTAAAAGTAATGAAGTAAGAATGACCGCTTCGCGCATTTGTAGACATTGGACCGCACACGTCGTTGTGTACGAGTCCCAAGAGCTCGCTCGCTCTTACTCCGTGTCCAGTGAACGGAGTCTTTGTCATCTTTCCTTTGAGACAGGATTGACAAGTGGCATACGATTGATATTCGAACGGATCCAAATATCCTTTTGTATGTAACTTCGTAAACCTTCTCTCATTGATGTGACCCAGTCTACAATGCCATAAGAACGCCTGGTTTGTTTCCGAAGACTTTCTTTTGTGTGTATTCTGGACATTGAAAATCTGTGGTTGGTTTAATACGTATATACCATTGCTTAATGTACCTGACCCAATCAGAACTTGATTAAGGTGAATGTTCACAACATTGCTTACAAATGCAAATTCATAACCTTCTTTAGATAATAAATATACAGAAATGATATTACAAGTTGCATTGGGTACAAAATAGCAATTACGCAAAACCAAAACGTGTCCATCTGACAACCCCAGGTGATAGTCCCCCACGGACTCAGCATCCATGCCAGCTCCATTTGCAACTCTGAAGGTCATATCACCTGCCTTCAAAACCCAACGCCTTCTCAGTGCCTGTAAAGAATTACAGATAAGAGATCCTGATCCGGTATCCAATACCCAGGATGTAGAGTTTATTGATAGACAGTTTTCAATAACATACACACCTGAAGCTGAAGCCGCAACTTGCTTCAGATCCTGGGTTCTGGCCTTCCAAGCCCTGCAATCCTTTTTCCAGTGTCCACTCTTGTGACAATAAAAGCACTATTCCTTTCCCACAAGCTTTCCCGCTACCTTTGTTGCTTTTGTCTTTCCCTTTGTATCCACTTTACTAACACCGCTCCTTGGTTTGGTGGGGGCTTTCTTCTTCTTTCCCTTGGCTTTCGCCTTGGACCTAGAAGAGGAAGATCCTCCTACAAACAAAGTGGATGTTTCCCTACCTTTTTGTAGGGTGCCCTCTGCACTCCTCAGCATGTTGAGGAGTTCTGAAAGTTCAACTTCTTTTTCTTGCAAGTTGAAGTTCAGGATAAACTGGGCGTAAGTGGAAGGAAGGGACTGGAGAATCAAGTCCGTATAGAGCTCGTTCTCTAACGTGGTCCCAAGGTCCGCGAGCTCCTCAATGAAGTCAATCATCTTAAGCACGTGTTCCGCTACCGATGATCCGACGGCCAATCTCGCTGAAAACAGCTTTTTCGAGACCTCGTATCTTGCGATACATGATTGCTCTCCATACAGTTCTTTTGTATGGAGAAATATGGATTCAAGGTCCATACACTACTACAATAGGGGGTTGCCCCTACGAATATTGAAATCCGTAGGGGCCGATTTATGTTGGCCCTACGGATTAAGCCGTAGGGCTAGAAGGTTGCCCCTACGGTCTAAGACGTTCAAGAGTAAAAATATTAAATCTTAATTTGGTGTTTGCCCCTACAGAGCCGCAAACCAAGGACCTATGAACAAATCCGTAGGGGCAACTAAATAGCGATTTAATTAAAAAGGCATAGATCGCCTACGCCCCTTATCTCTTTCTCTCTCTCTCGATCGCGCGCGAACCAAAATCCCCAAATCATTCCCGCCGTTCTCGTCGTCGCCACCGCCGTTCTCGCGCGTCACCGTTCTTCCTCGTCGCGCCGTTTTCGTCGTCGCCTCCGTTTCGTCGTCGCCACCGATCGATCGTCTCCTCCATCGCACAGGTTAGTAAATCTACAACTAAACAAATTTTTGATTATTTAGGGCTAGGGTTGCTGTTGGAGTTGTGGTTCGGCAGGGGTTGCGGTTGGGGTTGGGGTTGGGGTTAGGGTTAGGGTTGGGGTTGGGGTTTGGCTGGGGCTGTGGCTGGGGTTAGGGTTTGGGTTTAGCTGGGGCTGGGGCTGGGGCTGGGGTTAGGGTTAGGTTGGGGCTGGGCTGGGCTGGGGCTGGGGCTAGGGTTATGTTGGGGCTGGGGTAGGGCTAAGGTGGGGCTGGGTCTGGGGTTAGGGTTAGGTTGGGGTGGGGGTTTGCTGAATTTGGCAAACCTGAGAGGAATTTCCAGCAATTTTAGCCTAGTTTGATTACTAAAATTATTGTTGATCGAGAAAATCTTGGGTCCATCTAATCAAACATTGTTTTTTACTATATGTCAACGAGTACTGATAAAAGAAAAAACCGATTTCGAGTGGAAATTAGGTATGTACAATGTTCTAATATAATTTGTATTTCTTGCCATCATCAAACATATAAAAGTACTAATATGAAATGGAAAATAAAAGAATAAATAAATAAATAATCAAAGCTTTAGCATGTATGTAAAATCCCTTGTTACTTTTTCTTGGTTGCCCAACTTTGAAAATTCTATCTATTAAATTAGACATACTCTAAAAAGAATGATATTGCAAGAATTTGACTTCGTGGAGACTTGCATCATTAATAGAAATATGAAAGTGTAAGGACGTTCTTTACCTTCGATAGGGTTCGGTTGGGGTGGGGCTGGGGCTAGCTAGGGTTTGGGCTTCATCACCTGATATAGCGAAATACAAAGCGTACTTCAGTACACCCGACCTCATTGAGTTTCCTATTGAAGTTCCCGGTCAAACGGCATATGCGTATTTTTATTCGCCATGAAATCCCAATTATCAAGCTACCGAGGACGAAAAGCCACCATTGTTAGTCGAGAGTCATGGTAATAGACTTGTCATTATAGATTTTAGTCAATTGTTTTTCCTATCATTTTCTTGATCCAGATGCTTATCAACTTGTTAATTAGTTACTGTTTTTATGACGTATTTGTCTATATTTGTTGACAGTGGCATTTCTTTTGGATGAACATGTTTTTTTGATGCATGTTTCAGTCATGTGAATTCATATGTTGCGTATAACGCTTTATGATAACAGTATCCTACATTTATAGTTTTAATTGTTGATTGTTATAGATGAATGTCATTGCAATAATAGTTTTTGGTTGATGAATGCCATTGCAATGTAGGATGATCAGTTCTATCAATAATGATCTCAATGGTTTAAAATCATGTTACACATACAACACGAATGCACAACAAACGCATAATTCGAGAGTGATTCAATATGTTCTAGTTAAAACCAATATATGATACTCGATGATAATATGAAACCTTAATATTCTCATCGATACTCATATATGAAACTAAAAGCGCCACTTAGTCCCCGTCTATCGGTTAACATACGTACGATGCTCGTCGTGACATAGAACTATACGAAGGTTGTTAAATATCGGACAGTATAGCTCGATACTAACAACCGTCGTATAGTCTACGCGACGAGAAAATTCAATCGTATGGTAACCCATAGATTTGTCCCGTGTGGACAAGTTAAGAATGTAGAAAGAAAACGTCTTCATTCACTTGTGTTTTTATCCGTTTCGAGATATTTCGTCGGTACCTTTCCGCTGGTTATCCGTGTACAAAGATAGATTAGATGTTCATTTCAACGTTGTTTCACAGCTTTGAAATGATTATCTATTCTATTATAGTGTACTCGGAGAACAGCGGGGAGGTGCTGCCAAAAATTACTCGAAACGGTTGAAAGCACAAGTGATGGGTGTTCGCTCTATACATTCTTAATGGGATAGAAGCCTACCCCCGACAGCCGGAACACACACATACAACAAGAATACACAACAAACGCATAATTAGAGAGCGATTCGAGATGTTCAGGTTAAAACCACTATATGATAATATGAAACCTTCATATTCTCATCGATACTCATATATGAAACTAAAAGCGCCACTTAGTCCCCGTCTATCGGTTAAGATACGTGCGATGCTCATCGTGACATAGAACTATATGAAGGTTGTTAAATATCGGACAGTATAGCTCGATACTAACAACCGTCGTATAGTCTACGCGACGAGAAAATTCAATCGTATGGTAACCCATAGATTTGTCCCGTGTGGACAAGTTAAGAATGTATAAAGCAAACGCCTTCATTCACTTGTGTTTTCATCCGTTTCGAGATATTTCGTCGGTACCTTTCCGCTGGTTCTCCGTGTACAAAGATAGATTAGATGTTCATTTCAACGTTGTTTTACAGCTTTGAAATGATTATCTATTCTATTACAGTGTACTCGGAGAACAGCGGGGAGATGCTGCCGAAATTTACTCGAAACGGTTGAAAGCACAAGTGATGGGTGTTCGCTCTATACATTCTTAATAGGAAAGAAGCCTACCCCCGACAGCCGGAACACACACATACAACAAGAATACACAACAAACGCATAATTAGAGAGCGATTCGAGATGTTCAAGTTAAAACCAATATATGATAATATGAAACCTTCATATTCTCATCGATGCTCATATATGAAACTAAAAGCGCCACTTAGTCCCCGTCTATCGGTTAACATACGTGCGATGCTCGTCGTGACATAGAACTATACGAAGGTTGTTAAATATCGGACAGTATTGCTCGATACTAACAACCGTTGTATAGTCTACGCGACGAGAAAATTCAATCGTATGGTAACCTATAGATTTGTCCCGTGTGGAGAAGTTAAGAATGTATAAAGCAAACGCCTTCATTCACTTTTGTTTTCATCCGATTCGAGATACTTCGTCGGTACCTTTCCGCTGGTTCTCCGTGTACAAAGATAGATTAGATGTTCATTTCAACGTTGTTTCACAGCTTTGAAATGATTATCTATTCTATTACAGTGTACTCGGAGAACAGCGGGGAGGTGCTGCCGAAATTTACTCGAAACGGTTGAAAGCACAAGTGATGGGTGTTCGCTCTATACATTCTTAATGGGATAGAAGCCTACCCCTGACAGCCGGAACACACACATACAACAAGAATACACAACAAACGCATAATTAGAGAGTGATTCGAGATGTTCAAGTTAAAACCAATATATGATAATATGAAACCTTCATATTTTCATCGATACTCATATATGAAACTAAAAGCGCCACTTAGTCCCCGTCTGTCGGTTATCATACGTGCGATAATTTATTCTTTTCAACGACAAACGCATACACAAAGCATATACACGGATTTTCTCCTTTGTCAGTAACTATCCCATTCTTATATTTCTCAATATAGTCAGCATAACCTACAATTTATATGTTATACAGTCTAACATGGCCCATGAGTACGTCAGAGTTAAGGACTGGATGTATGTGGATTGGAAACAACGTATGCAACCTAAGTTTGTCGCAGGCGTTGCTACTTTCCTTGAATTTGCACGCGCACATAATAAGATCATAATAGAGAAGATTCTCTGTCCGTGCGATAGATGTGGCAATAAGTACTGGCAGAAGGTAGAATTGGCAGAGCTTCATATTGTAAAACATGGGTTTACTAGACTTTATACAACTTGGAAATATCACGGGGAAGGAGAAGAATGCAGTACTGCGACAGAAGAAGAAGGAGAACACGATAATGCGGCAGGAGAAGAAGAAGAATTCGGTAATGCGGCAGGAGACGGTAATTTATTTCCATCAGAAGAAATGGAGGATATGGTAGAGACTGCCCTAGGTGAATCTATTCGTACCGAAGATGACATTCCTTCCGGTCAAGGACCGCGTGCGGATAAACATGAAAATTTCATGAATGATGCTAGGAAACCAATTTATGAGAATGCGAAGTATTCCACCATCTCATGGTTTATCCAACTTTTCCAGATTAAGTGCCTAAATGGATGGAGCAACAAGTCATTCACAATGCTTCTTTCGTTCTTGAAAGATTCTATGCCTCCGGGAAATAATGTGCCCGACAGCTGGTACGAAGCCCAGAAGATGATGTCTGATTTGGGTCTAAAGTGCGAGAAGATTCAAGCATGTCCTAAAAATTGCGTGTTGTACAGGAAAGAGAATTCAGATTTGAAAGAGTGTCCAACATACGGAGAGACCAGGTATAAGCCGAAAGATTCTGATAAGAAGCCTGATATACCTGTGAAGATAGCACGATACTTTCCCATAACACAGAGGCTACAGAGGCTATTCAGGTGCAAGAAAATAGTCGAGGCAATGATTTGGCATCACCGTGCTCCTCCAAGCGAAGATGGAAAAATGAGCCATCCAAGAGATTCACCAGCATGGAAGGATTTCGATAGGAGGCACACAATATTCAGTAGCGATCCTCGCAATGTCCGGCTCGGACTGGCTACTGATGGCTTCTGCCCATTCAACTGTATGGATAGAAGTCACAGCACATGGCCCGTTGTAATGATAATTTATAATCTGTCGCCTTGGTTGGCTATGACCAATCATACTTTATGATGCCTCTTCTTATCAACGGACCAAACTCACCGGGGAACAATATCGACGTCTATCTCCGACCTCTGATCGAGGAGTTGAAATCTTTGTTCATTGATGGTGTAGAGACATATGATACAAACACAAATACAACCTTCATACTGCGTGCGGCTTTAATGTAGACAATTAATGACTTTCCTGCGTATGGAATGCTATTAGGTTGGTTCGTACATGGTCACAAAGCATGTCCTCATTGCCATGAACACACAATAACGAAATTCTTGAATTTTAGCAGGAATGTTTGTTATTGCGGCCATCGACGTTTCCTACCTCCAGACCACCCCTATAGGTTAGACACGGTTCACTTTGATGGTCATCAAGAGCTTCTTAGACCTCCATCCCCATTGTTCGGAGAGGACGTGACTGCTAAATGGGATGGTTATAATAACGTGACCTTCGGGATGGATCCGACGAAACAGGTCAAACCACTATATTGGAACAAGTTAAGCATTTTCTTCGAGCTTCTGTACTGGTCTACAAATTCAGTGCGTCATTGTCTGGATGTCATGCATATAGAGAAGGGAGTATCAGAGCACATACTTAACTTGCTTCTTTGTAAAGATGGGAAATCGAAAGACAACATGAATGCTCGGATTGATCTACAAGAGTGGGGAATAAGAAGTGAATTGCACCCTAGACCGGTAGCGGGTAAACCGGGCAAGTTTGTACTTCCCAATGCCGCTTATCATATGTCACAACCGGAGAAGAAAAGATTCCTGCAGGTGTTGCATGATTTGAAAGTCCCCACAGGTTTCTCAGGATCATTCAGCAAGAAAATAAAAATTGTGAAGGGCAAGATCGATGGGCTGAAAAGTCATGATCACCATGTTATCGTGGAGCACCTTCTTCCATTAGCCCTCAGGACTTCTCTCCCCGACTCGGTTGGTCTAGTAATCAACGACCTATGTTGTTTTTTCAGGGAGTTGTGTGCTAAAACATTGGAGGTTGCAACGCTGGATAAACTAGAAAATTCTATTGCATTGATACTTTGCAAGTTTGAGCGTATTTTCCCACCATCATTCTTCGATATCATAATACACTTGACGGTTCATCTTGCAACTGAGGCGAAGTTAGCCAGACCGGTACAATATCGATGGATTATCCCGTCGAGAGGTACGTGTAATTTTTCGTTTCGCGCAATTTATAAATTTATTGCTGTCCCGTATGCCCATATTATTTATTCAACATATTTTCATTAGGTACCTCTACACTCTTAAGAAGTATATACGCAATAAAAATCGACCAGAGGGTTCTATCATGCAAGGTTATCTTCTTGATGAAGCAACCACATTTTGTTCCCGCTATCTGGACGAGAACATTGAGACAAGGCTTAACCGACCACGAAGAATTCAAGATGGGCCATATGGTAAAGCCGAGTATAAGAGGGTAGACACTATGTTTATCAACAAGATATACCGGTTTATCTTGCTTAATTGCGCATGTCTTGAACAAATTAGAGAGTAAGTTTTTTTGGATTAATTGTTATATCTGTGTTTGTGTGTGTATGAAATGATATAATATTAATGTCACAATTATTTTTCGAAAACAGAATTCATTTTAACGAGGTACGTGAGGGGCATCCTGATTGGAATGAAGAACGTTTGGAAAAATATCATCAGGATAATTTTTGTGATTGGGTCACAGATCATGTAAGTTATTCGAATAACATTTTATTGCTATCAGTTTTAATCTAAACTTGTATCGTTATGTATTTGTCGTAAAATTTGTTTTGTTAGATCCACGATCCGAACTTGTCTGCATCATTTGAGAGTGATTCAAGATGTTTAGCTCAATTTCCTAGTATGGAGGTTGCATATTACAAAGGATTTGGTGTCCTTGGATACAAATTCGAAGTTAAGGACATAGAAACATCTAGAACCACTCAGAATAGGGGGATTGCGACGGTAGGATCGGACGGTGTGATTTACTATGGGTACTTAAATTGTATACTCGGCATCCACTATCCCGGACGATCAGAACCCTTTAATATATTCCAGTGTACTTGGTACGATACGCGAACCGATACGGACAGGTGGAGAAGCAATATTGGGACTTGGAAAGATGAATATGGATTGACCAGTGTGAACACACTTCGATTTTACGATCAGGAAGATCCGTTTATCTTTCCGAACCAAGCGTTCCAAGTATACTACTCACAGTGTTTGAAGCATCTGGGATGGAGTGTTGTATGCCGATGGAAACCCAGAGATGTCTACGATGTCCCAGAATTCGAGCACAGCGATGAGGACGAAGAAGAGAGAAGGCTTAAAGTGCTCCAACCGTCTGTTTCGAAGGATAGGTTATCTTCGACCGATCATGAAGTTACGTGGATTAGAAATGACATCGACGATGAAATCCAAGTAGATATGTATAATGCGCCCACGAAACGAAAAAGGTTATCAGTAATGTTATATTATTACTTCACATTTTACGCTCTATACATATATAGTCAATACTTTTAATGATTGTATAATGCGTCCACGAACCGTTTATCTAGATTTGATGACGATGTCGGGAGCAGCGAGGGGCGGCAGGAGCTCCAGCCGTGGCAGAGGCAGAGGCAGAGCGGTTCTGCCACCCGGAGAGCTCCGTAGGGAGCTTCAGAGGGCCGGTCTTGCACCCAGATCGGAGACCCCTCCGGATGCCTCCTTCCGTGTGCATTTTCCCACACCTCCAGGTATACTGCACGCATATCCATTTTGAATGTAATATTACAGATATTCATGCCTGTTTATGTCAAAATTACTTATATTGTCAATGTTTGATTGTCTAGTTGTTGGTGATGCGTCCACATCTGGGACAGAGGCCACTCCCGCTCCTCCAGGTATGTTTATATATCATATAGTGCATGTATATTGATTTAGAATGCTATATCATAAATACACACATTCCTTTTGCTCTTACTTAGCAATTTTTATTATTGTCTAGCTGTAGGTGGTGACACCACCGCACCTGCGGGTATGTTTATATATCCTATAGTGCATGCATATTGATTTAGAACGTTATATTATTGATCTACACATTCTTTTTGCAATTACTTATATAATCTATTTTTAATTGTCTAATTATATGTGGTGCGTCCACATCTTCCGCAGGGGCCACTCCTGCCGCTTCCATACCCTCCGCATCGTCTGCAGGTTAGTATGAATAAATTTAAAATATTTATTCATTTTACATATGCTCTATAGAATAAATATGAACTTCATGGAAATTTAGCGTCAATATTTATTTTCTAGTTGGAGGGGATGCGTCCGCATCCGGGACCCCGGTTGTTCCTCACCGGAGAAACTATCGTCCCGCTCGTGCTGCTGCCCGGGCCCACGCTCGTGCGATAGTCACCGGAGGTATATATCACACTTGAATTTTCGTTTAACCTAGATTTCATGATACAACTTTGTCTTAATATTGATTGTCTTGATATTTCGTGCAGACGCAGGGCCTCCCCATCCCCAGAGGGGGACTCGAGGCCCGAATCAGTCCCATAGGCTGAGGCCTGACAGTGCTAGGGGGGAGGCAGCATTCCCCCTTTTTTTTACCCTTGACTATCGCTATACCGGTCCTCATGCCGAGAGGTTCGGCCGGTATATGGGGGACGAGAGCCGGCTCGTGAAGAACTATCCACTTCACGTTGAGTGGGGCGATCCGCACCAGCGCTCATTCGCCTTCTTCTTTGATCAGGCTCGGGTACGTATTAATATATATTTTCATTTGATCTATCCTCTTATCATATTTATTATTAACACTTGCAATCTAATAACAATGTTTTTTTCTTGTATTTTCAGTTGGATTACGATTTTCAGCCTGTAGCCGACCCTGATCATCCGGGGAGGGTGCTCAACCTTCATGCTCTGTACAATGGCCTGATGAAGAACATGCAGGCCAAGGTCCGATACAACAGGAATGAGCTGAAGGCCGACTGCTACTCCCTGTGGATGGTGACCCCCGAGGCAGAGAGAGCGGCCCTCCTATCTACTCCGGCGTTTGCGAGAGTCGACGTAGAGACATGGCCTCTATTGTGCGAATATTTTGACTCCCAGCGCAAACAGGTATGTATTTTAAATGTAATTCATTGTTTAGGATATAATTTATTTTTTTTGTTCCTTAATTAGAAAACTAAATGTTAATGCGTTGTAAAGAAACAGGCCGCTCAGAATACAGAGAACAGGAAGTCGGCGAAGAGGGGTCGCCCTACTTACACAGGTGGCTCGTGGAATATTACTCGAGCCATGGAGTTATCGGTAAATTACAATAGACCGACCTTTGTGATATTCTGCAATATTAAGAGTTATTTTCTAATATTTCTAATATTAAGAGTTATTTTCTAATATTGCAGACAGCTCGGACCGTGGCGTCAGGTGGTACACCGAGTGTGCTGTCCGCATATCTTGCCGTCTACGGCACCTCGACAGATCCCGCCACGGGAGAGCTTCGATATCCTGACGTCACTACCCAGGAGTATTGCGTAAGTGTTAATATTTATTCTACCCATATTTGAAATTTTAGTTTTGGAAGGTTCAAGTTTAAATTTTATACTTATACTTTACTGCTTAATGTGGGTGTAGGAGCGGGTGGTTGAGCAGGCCGAGGCCTCGGGGATCGATTTTACCGGACAGAGCGATCTGAGGTTGCTGACCCCAGTTCTGGATGCCGCAAACGGAGGGCACCACGGAGGTTGGGAGAGAGGCCAGGGACTGGGCCCTAGCAGGGCCCATATGAGGTTGGACTCCACCCCGGCGGTTACTTCCTCCGTCTCCAGTGAGCGACGTATCCATCAGGAACTGGAGAGCTTGAGGGCCACCGTTTAGGAGTTGAAGGAGATGCTGGTATGTATACTACTTTATAGTAAAATATCATGTCATATTGTAGATATCAACATATCCATAATTAGTACGTAGCTTGAGCTTATTTGGTTTTAGACTTAAGTTTGATTAATCATACATACATATGTAATTAAAATAAACAACGGTTTTCCAAACTAGATATCCAAATCGGGTTTCGAAATAACTTAATAATGATACGAATTCGAATAATACACAGTTCTTACACGCTTCTTACACACTTTAGGTCCAGACGCGACAGGGTACATCGACCGAGCCTCCACATGCATCTCCTTCGGCTGCGGCTCCGCAAGCCACTACATCGGTTGCGGTTCCGCAGACAGCTCCTATAGCTCCACCGCCCGCTCAGACTCCCGCAGCCGTGGCTCCGCAAGCGACTACCTCGATGGCGGCTGTACAGACCACATCGCCAGCTCCACAGGCCGCTCAGACACCCGCACGTGCCGAATTGCAGGGTTTATTGACCGAGGAGCAGGCGCGCTTGATTCTATCGTTTATCAGGGGTGGAGCTGGACCGAGCTAGGGTAGCGTTTTGATTCATATTTTTTGAAACATGTATTTATTTATATCATACATATTGTACTACATTTTGAAATGATATTGATATTGATATTAGTTTATATTTATATCATATTCAGTTTTTGGGTTTCTTTTGTATATTATATGCGTGAGATGTGATTATGAATACTGCGATATATGTTGTGTGATGATTAATTTTATATTTTATTGATAAATATATTATTGTGCACAGGGCGGGAAAAAATCAGGCAGCCCTTTTTTTAAAAAAAAATACAGATAATGTGTACCTACGGATTAATCCGTAGGTACACATGTTGCCCCTACGGCTAAAACCGTAGGGGCACAATATCAGCAGTAACTGATATTTCCCCCCTGATCTCAGTACCAAGGGGGTTGGGAGTGCCCCTACGGATATGTCCGTAGGGGAAAAATATCAGAAATCCTGATATTTTGCCCCTACGGATAAATACCTACGTAGATATCCCAAGGGGATAGTACGTGGTCCTACGGCTATCTCCATAGGTACAGTTAATATATTTAAAAAAAACCGTAAATAATATAACTTTTTTTACCCTACGGCCTACTCCGTAGGTGAAACTGTCCCTACACAGAACTCCATAGGGGCAAGAGATTGCCCGTAGGGGCTAGTTCAGGGCTTCAACTTGCACATGCGGCCTTTGCACCTACGGGGTCTTTTTTCGCCCCTACGGACATCTCCGTAGGGGCAATGGTTTTCCCCTATCGATAAATCTATAGGGGCAACCCTTATTTGTAGTAGTGATATTCTCGTGCCTCCTCTGATGTTCATTGTCCATAGAGGCAAGCACGAGGCACTTGGCCTTCGCGCAATCGATTTCCCAGGTCTTACGGATTTCCCTATCCGCGACGCTGGTTTTGGGACCTGGGACAGGGGGAGCTTTGGTGGTAAGGAGATACCCCAACTTGTCATAAGTGATTGCCATTTTGACATTCCTGAGCCAATTTTTGTAGTTTGGCCCTGTCAGTATGTTTTTATCTACTAGTAACTTAAGTCCAGTCATGATGTTTGGTCGCTGCAATTAGGAGAGAGAGAAGAAACACTTTGGCATGATGCTCTTCCAAGTTTAGAGTGGTTTTTAATTTGTCTAAACAAGATGTCTCCCACTGTCTCTCGAATCCCTCCTCAAACCAAAAAGGATGAATTGGTCAGGATCAATCTCACCGTACAATACTTGCTTAACCGTTCAGCCAGGCTAGGGTCGATACTTCGATGGTGGTTTTCCAACGCTTTCGCGAAGTTCCTTAATTAAATAACCTCTTTTTCCTGGGGGCGTAGCTCCGCTAACACCTTTCTAGACACCTACTTGGTTTATAGCATTGATCGTTAAGTGAGAAATTTCCCGAGGAGTAGCATATACTCACAGTAGGATCGGGATCCAAATATCATTGCGTGACAAAACTGAAGGAATCCTACCAGAATCATCATACTCCAAATGGTATGCAGCGCTAGCAAGTTTCAGTTATTTTGAAACTCCCGATGTGGATTTTTGCCCCATGCTCTTGTGACCTTGGCGTGAGGTCAAAATATCATAAGTCACATGTCAAGTTCTTCCCATCATTATCCAGGTTAATTTGAGCCCACCCGTACCTACCCTTGACGTAGGCCAAAATGGCAGTACGACTTTCTCAAACCAACGCATTCTATCTATGCAACTGATAAATATCCGGCAGCTACTGTAAGTGCAGGCGGCCCCCCGGCCTCCATCCCGAGGCCATAATGCGGAAGCGGTGATAAACTTTAATTTTGCGAACTTAGCGAACTGGCACCACCGCGCACTAAAATCCGGATCGAACCATTAACTAGTCCTAGATAACTACAAGATGGGGAATAGAGATATACCGACTCATTCGAGTCCTCCGGTCTTCTCGTCATCGTCCCGATCTCCCGCGGAAACTCCGGTCGTCGCCTCCTTGCCGGAAGGGCACCACATCGTCTGCATCTTTTACGGGCTCCCACCTCAATGCCGAGGCAACTCGGGCACGAAGCTGGCTAGTCGACGTGCCCAAGATTCGCTGTAGAATATCTAGTGAGCAATTCTCAATTTTGGGGTTCATGGAGATGCCTTTGTGGTGGAGGAAAAAGAACTTGGAGAGAGGTGAGGAAAAATGTGATATACAAAGAATGAGAGTATCATTTTACTCCCAACCCAGAAAGATGCATTTTTTTTTCCAATAGTGGCCGGCCCCCTTAGGTGATTGGAGAGAGAGAGCAAAGACAAGGTGGTGGGCGGAAAGCAAGTGATGATGAAACAATCAAATGATCACAACAAAACCCAACACTCCAAAGCAACCATCATCATTCCACAAGTAAAACCATGATGACAAGAAGAAGACAAGAAGTCAAGGTCAAGGGATGGGCTCCATCATGAAACCATCATGATACAAATATAAGCAAAGAACCCCTCCACAAAATGCTTATTTGCAACAATGCAAATAAGCCCTCCTCCACCAATCTTCGGCCAAAGAACGATACAATGGAAAATGGCCGAAACGGAAAATAAAATGGCAACTCCAGAAAACTGGTCCTGTAATAAATTACAGGAAAACCCCGATACTGTGCATACACACCCGCATCTGTATTTGGACCGAAATACAAATGCAATGAGACAAAATCTACACTGTACTATACTAGGAACCGGCTTAAACCAAAGCCGGCTAGTAATATCCATTCGATCCTGATCCGTGCAATACCGCACGTATCTGATCGAACCCTGCCATATAACCATACGGCCTGTAGTACAAACTGTCCGATCCTGATCCATGCAATACCGCACGTATCTGATCGGACCTTGCCATATCTCCATACGGCCTCTACAACTTTTCGCCCGAAAGCTGAGTAACTGAATGTGGGGGACTCTAAAGACTCGTCAACACCTTGGTTGTGGATTTAACCACTAGCACGTCAGAGGTATAAGCCAATACGTAACGGGCTACCAGGTATTGACTAAAAAGGACGTCGATGAGCGAACTCATCCTGACACCCCACTGAGCCTGTCAGTGACAATATACGTACAGTCCGGTCCGTTCGTCTATGAGTATCGCATGGCGGGCCTAGTGGGTTGGTAAAAGTCAGAACCCCAAAAGCGGTACAAGTCGTGTCGGAGTGTAGCCCAGAACACCCTGAGATACTACTAGAATACCTACCAGTAAATCTCCTTGCCTCGGCCGAGGGCTTCGTGTAATGGCTCTCTTAGACACAGCACGACCTCACCCCCAATACCGGGAGAGACGAACCCCTGAAGATGCGCTCACTGCCTCCATATGGCTCGGGACTGTACCCAACTAAAACCTGTTTGCACGACTCCTTTGAGCCGTGGTAGGGTAGTAATCAAAGTACAGTGGGAACTCACACGAGACAAATGACGATCCCCAGGTCGATGAACTAACCTGCACACATGTCACCAGGGAACTGCCATCTGACGTCTGGTATATGACCAACTAGCATGTTCCCGGCGAGTCCTGTCCGGCGTACTCATAACCCAATGAGCACCTGTATACATCTTAGGTGAACGAACTGACACCAGTGGCTTGTGAGACCGGCCACCGCCCCTCGTCGGGGTCTCGAATGTACACACTAGTCTACTCTGGAGTATCGATGCCCTATCTCGAAACTCACACGACTAGGGACCATTTAAGGATGTGCTTATAGACTACCAGCTCCCACGTATATGATCGCCCTCATACTGTTGGTGGTCAAGCAAGAATCCTAGGGGCTCTATCAATGTGCAATAGTGACCTGTCAGGTCACCTAAAGCAGTACACGATGATAAAGGTAAACCAGATAGCATACTATCATCTCGAGTAAGACTGTCCTATCGGGATAGGTCCTCCATCAATCATTGTAATCACGTGCCTGTGATCCAATAATTGACTCTGAGGGCACCATCTCCAACAATCTCCCACTTGCACTCAAGGCTAATTATTGCGATGTCGCATACTCAAAGCACGTGTGATACCGAACACTCAACTCCTCTACTAGTCAGTCTCACAAAGCTCGCTTGAGAAACTACTGCGTTCGAAGAATAGCCTTAGTGAGTGGATCCGCCTTGATGTCTCTTTCTATGTCTCTCTATATCTCAAGTTCATGGAGAAACCCATCTCCCGAAATGAGTAATACCTGTCTTAGAATGTGTCTGGATGTCTGATGGGACATAGCTCATAAATGAACTCCAAATCCAAACTTCTTAGACTGTATCGTCAACTGAACTTAATCAATATCCTGCGCCATGCCACCCTCAGTATTGCCTTGGACCACCTGTCCAAAATACTGCCCCTCATCAGAAGGAAAACTATAACTCTGACAACCTCCTTGTCGTCCATGTCACCTTAGAAGCCTGGAATGATAACTGTCTCCTGAATGAGGCTGTCGTTATCATATCCCTAGAACATCCACTTATGTTCTAAAACTGCTTCCGACTGTTTCTCCAGGATTGGATCAATGTCAACTTATTGCATCTAGTGCAAGAACAACATCTGGTGTGGTACTTGACATCTCATGATTGACTCAATTGCCTGAGCAAGTGATCTGCCAATCATGCGCATCCCTCTCTACTTTAGTCTATAAGACACCTTTAGAGAGGGTGACTCCATTACCTGCAGGTATACTACCGTGCCAGGAGTCGTCCAATCTAAATACTCTTAGAATGCTGTCAAAGTACCTTGATTGGGAAACCACCCAAATCTAGATCTAAAACCATAGATCTAGTAACCAGTATGTCTGATATAATATCCAAGTCCCATGTGGAGAAACCACTGTGTGACGACCAAAGTGTAACCGATTGTAGTATAGGAATATCACTTCCTACTCTGTGTATGTCATCAAAATACCATGACATCACACCCTACTACCTCCTCAACAGATCCATCCCTATTCTGATGAAGTCAAACCTATGACTGTCACATCAGAAATTGATGATCTATCTCCGCTATATCTGCTTTAGTCTATAAATAGACATAAGCTACCTGTCCACCAATGCTTCCGCTGCTCCCACTGACTACGACAACCCTCTGGCAGAGTCATATACACGTACACTTCTGAAGCCAGTTCAAAACGACGCTATACTCATCCTCCTGCCGGGTCTCGCAGCCTGGAACAACAGCAATGGCAAGTGTGGGTAAACAAGAACCTCCCTGCCACCGTCCTTGAGGCTACCGGAGTACCTCTCGGGTGCCTGAGGTTACCCACCTTATCTGCGGAGTGGCCAATTGAATGTCAAACCAGATTGAATCTTTAGGTTCCTTATCAAATCTTCAGTAATCGTTTGTGGTTCTGGAATCACTTCCAGTTCTACCATACTCCCACTACTGTTTTCTGAAAAAATCCGTTTTTAATAAAACTGTGGCGAGTCTAGAACAATATCGCTATTGATCTTCCATATGGTAGAAAGTCAACCCTCGTCACAGCCTGGGTCAACCCACAAACTGCCATTACAGAAACGTGCCTTGAGTTGTCCAGTGTCTGGTTTTAATCATAAGCTGGACAACTCCCCGTACCTTAACAACGTTAAGATATGAACTGTTCTATATCCAATATAGAACCAAAGGCACTGATTTAATTGAACCAGATTCAAATCATGCAGCTGTCTCCAGTGCATGTCAACTAAATGGAAAGAGGCTGATCAGCGTTACTCAACTTAGGAATTCTTCCAATTATGAATAACCTGAAAGAGAAGCAAGATCTCTTAATCATTACTATCAACTGAATACCATACACAAGTATCTACATCTTCTATCACTTTGAAGAATCCCGATACTTGCAATATCTGGTTCTCTACTTTATTCAAATACCTACAACTTCTCAAAATTCAGACCCTGTGTTTCCACGAAACACTTGTCTAAAAACTAGAGAAGTCATAAATAAACCGAATATAGTACGAGGACCAACTCCTTTGTCCTGATGGACCCTGGACAACATACAATACTCTGTATAAGTCCATTGAGTCTGATAATTCATTCACTGTGTGTCGTAGGTTGAAAACTGTACCTTTGGTTACGAAGAATTACACCGCTGTTCAATGCTCCTTACCTAACCATCCACTGATATAGGTAAATGTCATCGACATAATTTCAAAAAAGTATATCTCACTCTATGAAAATAGACGTACAAATATATTGATTTGAAATTGGTGCATAACAGCGGATATTCAAAACCAAATATTTGCCGACCGGCAAACAGCCCAGGTGATTTCCTCAAATATCATCGATTACAACGAATCCTGATATAATGAGGATGATCACCCAATTCCCAATAACTTACTCCCACTCATTATCTGTAAAACCATACAGATGTGAGAATCATATCCTGGTAAATACATACCCTGGAGCAAGTGTCTAACTGGGAAATCAGTTTTCCTTTAACAGTACACAGTGAAACTGAAACATTGAAATGTTTCGATGGGTATTCCGGTATTCCTAGTAATGCCTCTTCCATTATCCAGATCCACAACTTTAACCGTGTAATTCTTTGCCACCTCTCCAAACCCCTTTATATGTCTTTAGTCATTACCTTCTGCACACCCCTTTAGGCCAAATGGTTTTCTTCCTTCCCTACCATTTGGCACCAGCCTATAGTTTGGAAGAAGACTATCCAATAAGCATAATGGGTGTACTGTCCTAATCCTAGGAGCACTCGCAATGCGAGAGAAGGTGAAGATAAAAGAAAACCGAATAAACCTTATTCCTATTTCTCCTGAACCAGAATCCATCCCCGAACTGGAACAAGTTCCCTTCGAGTTCGTATATAACCATACGATGGAGTATCCAATAAACTGTGGATCTTCGTAGTGATACGGAGTGTCCTGGAGAAATACAAAGGTGATTTAGGATTGGCGAAGAAATACTTGGTTTGGTCGTGAATAGCAGTCGCAGTTTACTTTGCCCTCTTACTAATCCCTTGCTTTGTCTTAACTTAATACCTTCTATACACCATCATTAGGCTAATTGGTTTTCTTCATTCCCTACCGGTCGGCACCAGCCTAAGGTTTGGAAGAAGACTATCCAATTTGCGTAATAGGTGTACTACTCCTAAACCAAGGAGTACTCGCAACCTGAGAGAAGGTAAAAGGAAAAGACAACTGAATAGTCCTATCCGTTTCCTCCAGAACCTGAAACCATCCTCGAATAAAATCTTTCGAGTTCGTATCTAACCATACGATGGTTTTGTCCAATGGAAGTGGACATTCGTAGTAATACGGGGTGTCCTGGAGAATAGGGTAAAAGTTGGAGTGGCAATGCGGTTAGCGACTCTGATAATCCAAAAGCCTGTGTTAAGAAGGTTCGGTCAACTTGGTCACTGAGTCATAGTCTTAGGGTCGGGTCAATGGTCGCTGCCAAAGAGAGAGAGAAAAGAAACACTCAGCGTGCACTCTAACCTAGATCAGAATGGTTACAATTTATCTAATCTGGAAACCTCCCACTGTACCGTCAAATTCTCCTCCAAACCTGAAAGAAGAATTAGTCGGGATCACCTGAGGAGTAAACCAACTCATCAGTGGGAATCGGGATCCAACTATCATCGCATGATAACGTGACGGAATCCGCTCACGTCATCACACTCCAGAAGGTATGCGCATATCTGGCAAGTTTCAGTTCTTTTGAAACTCCCGATGTGATTTCTGCCCCATGCTCTTATGACCTTGACTAAGGCCAACAAATCATAAGTCACATGTCAAGTTCTCCCCGTCATTGTCCAGGTTGATTTGAACCCACCCGTACAAGCCCTTGACTAAGGCCAATAAGGCTATACGACTGTCCCAAACCAACGCATCTATCTATGCAGCATATGAACACCCAATAGCTACCAAACACTGTGCCTTGACTATGACCAACAAACACAGCTTGAATACTATTGACTACTCATATGAAACGACGGAGGGCTACGAATGGTTTATGGTGAAAACCTTTAACATAATTAATTTGATATCGTTGAAGGAACGGATAGCTTTTAAAAATATAGTGACGAAAACCTTTGCTAAAGAGGTCACTCCCGGTGAAGGGATCTCGGCTCTTTCCCCGTAGAATGAGGTGCAGGATATTCCAACTGAATACCACGGTGCAAAGCAAAAGTAATCGGCTATAGTGAAGTTAATGCCGTGACGCAAAATTCTGTCCAAGGGGTCACTCCCGGTGAAGGGATCTCGGCCCTTGCCTCGTCGACTGAGGAGCAGGATATTCCAACTGAATACCACGATGCAAAACAAAAGTGAACGTCCTTGCAATAACATCTTTTTGAAAAGTGTTCCAACAACATCAGATTAGGTTTGTTTTTAACTTGCATTGATTCGAATCAACGCAGTCCCATCAATTGATCACACCACAAAGAACGAAAATAATATGACGTACGTATATGCCATCCGCATTCGCCACTGGGTCCCGTCATTACCCGTTAGGTTAGCTAACTAACGACAGAGCGGGGACTGGACTAGCGCGGATGTAAAACATATACAACATCTACTAATATATATACCAATATATTATATTTCGCTCAAGGCGTGATAAAAAATGCAACATCACAGAAATGTACAGCATCACAGAAACAATACAGATATCTGGGATCCCCGGGTTTCACAGAGCCACTACTGAAACCCGACGTTCCCCTGGTCGTGTGGATAGCCTGTGCAATGAAATCCTAGACTCCTACGGGCGCGGCAAGTCACCCGCCAAAACCTGAAGCGAGGCAGCCCCCTTCAGTACCATGAATGGACCACCCAGCACTTCACAGAATCCGGCAACTTGGGCACCCCTCCTGGGTCAACCTGTACCCCCTACGAGTGCGGCGAATAGCTTGCCAATTCTAGAGTGAAGCCCCCTCCGTCTCAATGCCATGAGATGCGGGCTTGTTGCCTTCTAGAATCCGGCTATCCGTGCACCCCACCTTGGGGTAATCCTAGTACAGAAAGTAAAATATACATACAACGGGTACATCGACCGCAACCTGGTCGTGCCCCAAAATAATAATACAATCAGGCAGTGACGGCAGTCCACATGTCGGACGCTCTCCCCGCAATATCAAATGTACATAATACAACAAAAACTGTACTAGCATTGCATCCAGGCTATCCCCCACGACCGATCCGCAACATCACAGCAATACATAGAACATCAACGTGAAAGTCACGTTCGCAAATCCGTCTAACCGGGCTATAGCAGTCAGACTGGATTTACCGATCAAGTGACATTCACGGTCGCAGATATAATGTAAATACTGTGAAATAATATGTTTAAAATATCCGATCGATCAAATTTTAACAAGTGGGCCCCCAAGCATTACTGTAGCAGATCAGGAAATTCTGGGCCTAATGTTATTATTCCAAAACCCATATTTTCAACCCAGAAAGATACTGTACAAATTTGGTGCAGCGAACACATCATTGTGCGGCGGAACCGCGGCCCAAAGGGGTGTTTGGTCGCGGTTCCGCGCTCCTACAGTGAAGTTGCTGCATCGAATTTTCACAGAATTCTTATTTTTTCTAGTAGATCACTTTTCTGTAACCTGAAAATTTTTTCGACTCCAAAAAATTTCAACAGAAAACTGATGCAAGCAAAAATGCGGATTTTGGAATTTTGGTCGATGGGAAATGCAAAACACATTAAACAAAGCTAGACTAAGTTAATGGCGAGGCTCTGATACCACTGTAAGTGCACGGCGGCGCCCCGGCCTCCATCCCGAGGCCATAATGCGGAAGCGGTGATAAACTTTAATTTTGCGAACTTAGCAAACCGGCACCACCGCGCACTAAAACCCGGATCGAACCATTAACTAGTCCTAGCTAACTACAAGATGGGGAATAGAGATATACCGACTGATCCGAGTCCTCCGGTTTTCTCGTCATCGTCCCGATCTCCCGCGGAAACTCCGGTCGTCGCCTCCTTGCCGGAAGGGCACCACATCGTCAGCATCTTTTACGGGCTCCCACCTCAATGCCGAGGCAACTCGGGCACGAAGCTGGCTAGTCGACGTGCCCAAGATTCGCTGTAGAATATCTAGTGAGCAAGTCTCAATTTTGGGGTTCATGGAGATGCCTTTGTGGTGGAGGAAAAAGAACTTGGAGAGAGGTGAGGAAAAATGTGATATACCAAGAATGAGAGTATCATTTTACTCCCAACCCAAAAAGAAGCATTTTTTTTCCAATAGTGGCCGGCCCCCTTAGGTGATTGGAGAGAGAGAGCAAAGACAAGGGGGTGGGTGGAAAGCAAGTGATGATGAAACAATCAAATGATCACAAAAAAACCCAACACTCCAAAGCAACCATCATCATTCCACAAGTCAAACCATCATGACAAGAAGAAGACAAGAAGTCAAGGTCAAGGGATGGGCTCCATCATGAAACCATCATGATACAAATATAAGCAAAGAACCCCTCCACAAAATGCTTATTTGCAACAATGCAAATAAGCTCTCCTCCACCAATCTTCGGCCAATGAACGATACAATGGAAAATTGCCGAAACGGAATACAAAATGGCAACTCCAGAAAACTGGTCCTGTAATAAATTACAGGAAAACCCCGATACTGTGCATACACACCCGCATCTGTATTTCGACCGAAATACAAATGCAATGAGACAAAATCTACACTATACTATACTAGGAACCGGCTTAACCCAAAGCCGGCTAGTAATATCCGTTCGATCCTGATCCGTGCAATACCGCACGTATCTGATCGAACCCTGCCATATAACCATACGGCCTGTAGTACAAACTGTCCGATCCTGATCCGTGCAATACCGCACGTATCTGATCGGACCTTGCCATATCTCCATACGGCCTCTACAACTTTTCGCCCGAAAGCTGAGTAACTGAATGTGGGGGACTCTAAAGACTCGTCAACACCTTGGTTGTGGATTTAACCACTAGCACGTCAGAGGTATAAGCCAATACGTAACGGGCTACCAGGTATTGACTAAAAAGGACGTCGATGAGCGAACTCATCCTGACACCCCACTGAGCCTGTCAGTGACAATATACGTACAGTCCGGTCCGTTCGTCTATGAGTATCGCATGGCGGGCCTAGGGGGTTGGTAAAAGTCAGACCTCCAAAAGCGGTACAAGTCGTGTCGGAGTGTAGCCCAGAACACCCTGAGATACTACTGGAATACCTACCAGTAAATCTCCTTGCCTCGGCCGAGGGCTTCATGTAATGGCTATCCTAGACACAGCACGACCTCACCCCCAATACCGGGAGAGACGAACCCCTGAAGATGCGCTCACTGCCTCCATGTGGCTCGGGACTGTACCCAACTAAAACCTGTTTGCACGACTCCTTTGAGCCGTGGTAGGGTAGTAATCAAAGTACAGTGGGAACTCACACGAGACAAATGACGATCCCCAGGTCGATGAACTAACCTGCACACATGTCACCAGGGAACTGCCATCTGACGTCTGGTATATGACCAACTAGCATGTTCCCGGCAGTCCTGTCCGGTGTACTCATAACCCAATGAGCACCTGTATAAATCTTAGGTGAACGAACTGACACCAGTGGCATGTGAGACCGGCCACCGCCCCTCGTCGGGGTCTCGAATGTACACACTAGTCTACTCTGGAGTATCGATGCCCTATCTCGAAACTCACACGACTAGGGACCATTTAAGGATGTGCTTATAGTCTACCAGCTCCCACGTATATGATCGCCCTCATACTGCTGGTGGTCAAGCAAGAATCCTAGGGGCTCTATCAACGTGCAATAGTGACCTGTCAGGTCACCTAAAGCAGTACACGATGATAAAGGTAAACCAGATAGCATACTATCATCTCGAGTAAGACTGTCATATCGGGATAGGTCCTCCATCAATCATTGTAATCACGTGCCTGTGATCCAATAATTGACTCTGAGGGCACTATCTCCAACAGCTACTAATCACTATGCGTTGGCGTGAGGTCAAAATACATAGCTTGAATACTACCGAATATTTAACTGAAATGATGGAGGGCTACGGATGGTTTTGGCAAAACCGTAAACGTAGTGAACTTGATATAATCGATGGAACGAGATAGCTTTTAAAAGGAGTGGCTTAAGCTCCGTGTTTAAAAGTTGTTTTTGAACAAAAACCGGGTGGTTTTGAAAGTGTTCCAACGACTCAACTTTGGTTTATTTTCTTGCATTAATTTAATGCGTCCCATCATTTAATCCTACCATTGCAGAAAACAACGAAAATATGACGTACGCTTATGCCATCCACATTCGCCACGGGGCCTCGTCATTACCCGTTAGGTTACTTAACTAACGACAGAGGGGGGGCTGGACTAGCGCGGATGCAAAACATAAGCAACGCCTAAATAGATATCATATATAGATATTCACATTCGTCTCGTGCAATGATAGCCATTCCAAATTGTTAGTGTATATGCCCTAGAGGCCATTACTGTATCATACTAGTTTGTATATTACTTAATGGAAGCTTCGGATATTCACCTTGTATAGACAATCTTGCTCAATATAGTAGTATGCTACTTGGTTTGTTTCTACTTCAATGTGTACATGTGTTTATTTTAGTATATCACCTATACACATTAGTGGAGCCCTTAGGATCTTTGCTTGATTACCAGCATTGTGATGGCAGTCACACTAGTGGGGGCTGGGTAATCTATAAGCACATCCTTATGCAGGTCCCTAGTCGCAGGACTATCGAGACAAGGCATCGATACTCCGGAGTAGACTAGCGTATGCGCTTCTCATCCCAGTGTGGGAGACGGTCTGTCCCACAGCCGTCAGTACGTCGTACTTGAGATAGTATGCGGGTGCTCGTTGGGTTACGAGTACACTGGACAAGACTCGTCGGGAACTGTTGGTTGGTACTATACCTATCGTCAGTTATCAGTTCCCAGGTGACATTAGTACAGCTTAGTCCGCTGACTTGACACTGTCACTTCACCTCGAGTGTGTTCCCACTGTACTTTGATTACTACCCTACCACGGCTCAAAGGAATCATGCAAACAGGTAGTTTTTGGGTGCAGTCCCAAAGCACTTGGAGGTAGTGACAGTTAGACAGGATTCGTCTCTCCCGGTATTGGGGGTTGACATCGCGCTGTGTCTAGGAGAGCCATTACACGAGTAGTCCATGGCCAGGGAAAGCGAGATATACTGGTAGGTTTCCAGTGCTATCTCAGGGTGTTCTGGGCTACATGTAACGTTTTGAAAATCGTTTCGGTGAAATTTCGAAAAAACGGTAAAATAAGGGGGTTTTCTGTAAAAAGCCAAAATACAAATATCTTTATTATAAAATTAAATATACATATTCTATCTATGAATTTGCTAGTATTTGGTGTTTATTGAGCCACTGGTGAAATTTCAAATTTTCTGGATAAAAAATTACTTTAATATTATTTTAAGCAGTTACTAATACATTTAACTAGGGAAAATTACAAATTGGAATGAGTTGAAACAAATTTTGTGCATCATAAAACATTAAATAAAATTTTATCATGTGGTTTTTGAAACGAAATCGTTTGCCAAAACGGTTTAGAAAATATTGAAGAAAAAGACTTATTTTATGAAAATAAAAGGGTTTTGGTGCATATTGTATTGGTGTTTGGTGTTCATTACTCCACACACACACACCCTCTCTCCTCCCCACCATGTGGCCGGCCCTGTTTTTGACAGCCCTCTCTCTCGTTCTCTCTCCAATCACCTCATTTTTTCACTACTTTTAAAATAGAAAAAGAAAAGAAAAGAAAGAAGCATGGGCTTTGTTGACTTGTGGTTTTGTTCCAATACAAACAATCACTCTCTCTCTCCCCCCTAACTAAATGGCCGAGCCTCCCCTTCGAAAAAATTCTGCATCAACCCCTCCCATTTCTTCTCCTCTCATTCTCATCAAAAATCCCCAAATTTTTCCTCAAATCCATACAAAATCAAAGATAATCCAAATCCAACCTTTACCCATTATTCCTTTGTCATTCAAGCATGGATCTTGGAGCTAGTGAACCAATTTGGAGGCTATGTTAGCATGCTAGATATCAATCATGTTGAGGTATAAATCCTAAACCATAATGTAATTTTCAATTAATTACTTCAATGTAGTCTAATTAGGTGTTAAATTGTGGGTTTAATTGAATGTTTGGAAATTCAAGTGGGAATTTTGAATTGAAGCTAGGGTTTGAATTAAATTAGGTTCTTTATCATTAGCTTATGATTGTAATGAGGGGATTAACATGTAATTGAATGCAAAATCTAATTTGGTTACTAGTTGCTAATTTGTTAGTTTAAAAATGGTGATAATTATGCTAAATTGCTAACTAGGTTTTGGAAATTAAATAAAAATGTGGGATTAAAATCCAGTTAGGATTTTTAGCACATCATTAAGGTTTCCATGAGTGGTTTAACCATTTAAAATATGCAAAACCAAGTTTTCTTGTAAAATTGTGAATTTTACATTAAAAAGTGCTAAAATTGATATTTTTGCAAACTAGGATTTTGGAAATTATGCAAATTTATGTGATTAAATTATGGAAATGGTTTTTATGACTTATTTAAGTTATTTAATAAGTATTATGGCCGCTAGAATTGTTTAAACATCGAGTTTTGTACTAAAACGGGTAATTTTGCTTGCTAGTTTTTCGGAAAAACGGCTTTTCTAGTGAATTTGGGGTTTTTGTGAGTTTTAACCTATTTTATATTAAAATTAGTGTTCGTGAATGTGCAAATGAGTGTATTTGGGTTTTTCTCGATGGTCTGGCGTTTGTACGCCGACGTCGAGGGTTTTTGGGTCGATTTGTGAAAGCAACCATAGGTTTTGACCTATGTGGGTTTCGTGCGTCATTTTGGTCATGAGTCGGATTTTAATGCGATATGGTGCGTTATGATATGTAGGTACCCCATATGGACTTCGAGACGACAAGCAAGCTCATGGCGACGTCGGCACCGGCGAGCGAGGACCAGGTGAGTAGATTTATATCTACGGGGAGAAGTCGGGTGGATGGCGTATAGCACCCCCGCAGTCCGTGGTGGTGTATACGGATGCGTATACACACCAACAATTATTATATGTTATTTGGGATTAATAACGATGTTAGGATGGATATTGGTGTGTTGGATTACTTTATTGTTGCGAACCCTAGGGTAGTGTTGCACTACACATACACACATACATACACACATACATACTTGCATACATTCCTATTTATATGTGCTCATGTGATTCTTTATAGTTTTGTGTTCACATGGGTATGGGACTATGTGTTCACATACGGATATGAGGACGATACTCGGGATTGAGCTGAGTCGATGAGTTTTGTTTTGTGGTTGTGATATCGGTTTGTACGAGACTGTCGATCAGTAGTCAGATCATGACTATATTGATGATATTAGTATTGTACTAGGCATAGATCAGTACCCTGGACTATGATCTTGGATAAAGAGGATACCAGATGAATAGTGTGATGAATATGATATTAACCCGTACCCAGATTTGGGGATGCCGTACGACGGATTTACGTACGAGCTAGATTTTGATGATTGATCCGCACTCTTGACTTGGGATGTCTGATTATAGATATGGTATCGGATATGATATTATTGAGGCGGGATCACCAACTAATATATATACAGGTATGTATATGTATCGACTCAGATGTTAGGCGGTTTCCTTACCTGTAGTCCAGCTGGTTAGCTTAGCCCTTTAGTTTAGTTTAGTTGTTAGATTAGATTCGATTCTTACCTATTTCAAAGCTTACGAATCATGCGTATTTTAAAAGACAGGTCAAGGGATTCTACGAATATTTCAAAAACGTATCTTTTCTTAAAAACACCGTAGCCCCTATTTTCAAAACCCCATGATTCGTGTTATTTCAAAAGGCACCATTTGTAGGACTTATATTAGATTAGTGCAGATTAGTTATAGTTGCGTCTAGTATTCAGCTCCCGCTCATTTTTAATGTTCTCTCCGCATCGCATACTTATATTATAATTTCTTATTGCATTAGTAATATCATGCTGTTAGGACACCAGCACCATTACCGATGACGCGTATGTACCACGTACACTTACTTGCCGGCTCACACACATCTTCATCGGTAATTGCCATGTCATGAACACTTTAGAAAGTACTATTTCATTTGACATAGGTTGTTAGCTAATAGTTTAGACATGATATTAGTGTACTTGCCTTATATGCTAGTTAGACATTGTAGTTATTGCCTACTACTTCATTCATGTTATTATTCACTGTTGTGTCGCATTTATGGATTCTCATGCCTATATTTACTGTTTACATGCTATTGATGACTTGTATTCGGATTCCATGAGATTTCTTGGATTTGGAAGAAAACCGCAAAAACATAAATAAACCTTTTCTCTCTTTTAAAATAAAAAGTGCGGTTTTCCCATGATGTATGAGTCGTCCACCGTGAGTTTGCTGATGGATTTCGAGACCCGATTCGAGAAGTGGAGGAACCGTTTCGGGTACATGGTGGGCCCGGTGCGGTACCCCGGGGCAAGAGGAATGTGTTGTTGACGTTGAGCCCGGCAGGGGAGCACTACCGACCGGTGATATTACCGACGCGTCGGATATCCGGAGGATACCGTCGTGGTCTTGAGATGGATGGTAGGGGCCGGTCTGGATTGACGGCGCCCTAGATATTGTGATTTGAGATATTGAGGTACAGCGATTTTGATACAGAGATATCGAGATATTTGGACACTTGTTTTGTGTCGATGCTGGGCACTGTTTTATGCTGATTTCATTTATGGTACCTCACTTTTAAAATACAGAAATCTCACTGATTTATGAAAGCAGTTTTCGTCAGTACATGCATTCTTTTCCATGCATTCATACCTCATTCATATGATATATTGCTACCTGAGGCACTGACACGGGCACATGAGATTACACTCGGGTTAGATATTTACCCTAGCCTTGTTTAGGTTGCATGTTATATATATAATTGAGGATATATTATGATCATTGACCTAGGTTGCGTTATTTATGCGATTTCTTTTCGTAGATGTTTTTCTATTCACGAGTTGGCAACTCACCCTTGTTGTGCCCCAGTTCTTGCAGGTTTTCCGTACAGGTTTCATTACGGCTTTGCGGGCATAGTTTCATTCGGGTGATTTGCTAGTAGGTGGGTTTACTTGTATCGTACCCCCATTATATAACTTGTATATTATTACTCTATTGTATCTAGAAGTTCCATCAACCAAACATGTAATTATTTTGAGACAGAAACCAGTGATGTCGTTCCTTCGACCTTAGAGTCGCGCGTTGTATTTCTGTGGTTTTCTTATGGTTTTGAGTTCCCTTTTGAATGTTGATCCTCGCCGTTGGCGTTGTATATTATATTGCTTGTGTGGTTGTGACCGTCGATTGGCGAAGAGCTAACTCCCGCTTGGTGATGCCTTTTTATTGATTTCGTATGCTATTCATGTTGTATCCCGTTTGGGGGCCAGTATTTACAAAGGAGACTCTGCCGAAATTTTCAGGAAATTTTTGATGTTTTTTTGAAACCCGCATAATTCGGCTTAGGCTATTAAAACTACTTATTTAAATTGGTTTTCCTACACTCTACTACTTTTCTTGGTTTGGCTTTCTGGGTTTTCGGCTTACTTAGAATACGTACGCCTTGAGACGTTCGTAATTTAAGTGCCGGTCATTTTCCATACTTTCGGGACGTGACACTACACTCCGACACGACTTGTACCGCTATTAGGGGACTGACGTTTACCACCCCCTAGGCCCGCCATGCGATGTATCAGACGAATAGACCGGACTGTATAGAGATTGTCACATTCAGGCTCAGTAGGAGTTCAGATGGGTTTCACCTCGTCAGTCTTCTTGTCGGCATCTACCTGGGGACCGTTACACACAGCTAGTGCCGCTTGCGGTCTGTGGTTAAACCTGTTAGTGTATATGCCCTAGAGGCCATTACTGTATCATACTAGTTTGTATATTACTTAATGGATGCTTGGGATATTCACCTTGTATATACAATCTTGCTCAAAATAGTAGTATGCTACTTGGTTTGTCTCTACTTCAATGTGTACTTGTGTTTGTTTTACTATATCACTTATACGCATTAGTGGAGCCCTTAGGATCTTTGCTTGATTACCAGCGTTGTGATGGCAGTCACACTAGTGGGGGCTGGGTAATCTATAAGCACATCCTTATACAGGTCCCTAGTCGCAGGACTATCGAGACAGGGCATCGATACTCCGGAGTAGACTAGCGTATGCGCTTCTCATCCCAGTGTGGGAGATGGTCTGTCCCACAGCCATCAGTACGTCGTACTGGAGATAGTATACGGGTGCCCGTTGGGTTACGAGTACACTGGACAGGACTCGTCGGGAACTGACAGGTTGGTATTATACCTATCGTCAGTCATCAGTTCCCAGGTGACATGAGTACAGCTTAGTCCGCTGACTTGACACTGGCACTTCGCCTCGAGTGTGTTCCCATTGCACTTTGATCACTACCCTACCACGGCTCAAAGGAGTCGTGCAAACAGGTGGTGGTTGGGTGCAGTCCCGAAGCACTTGGAGGCAGTGACGGTTAGACAAGATTCGTCTCTCCCGGTATTGGGGGTTGACATCGCGCTGTGTCTAGGAGAGCCATTACACGAGTAGTCCCTGGCCAGGGCAAACGAGATATACTGGTAGGTTTCCAGTGTTATCTCAGGGTGTTTTGGGCTTCGCTCCGGCACGACTTGTACCGCTATTGGGGGACTGACGTTTACCGCCCCCTAGGCCCGCCATGCGATGTATCAGACGAACAGACCGGACTGTACGGAGACTGTCACAGTCAGACTCAGTAGGAGTACAGATGGGGTTTCACCTCGTCAGCCTTCTTGTCGACATCTACCTGGGGACCGTTACGCACAGCTAGTGCCGCTTGCGGTCTGTGGTTAAACCCACTGCCAGCGTAGTGTCGAGTCTTTAGAGTCCCACACAGAGGGTATTCGCCTATGGGCAAAACAGAGTAGAGGTCGCATGGTTTTGCGACAGGGTTCGTTCTCATCCGCGCACTTGTGCACGTTTGGAGTCCGGACAGATATTACCAGCGGGCTCTGGTTTGAGCCGGATACTGGTATAGTTTTTGGGGTTGCTTTTATCTCTCAGTATTCATGTTCCTCGGAACAGGAATGCAGGTGTGTATGCACAGTTATTTGAGGAGGAGGAAGATGATTTTCATTAGGGTTTCGGAACGGGTGCGTATGCACAGTTGACAGTCGTCTTTTTCCAAACCCTAATGGATTTGTATTATATCATTTAATAATATATAATAAAATGAAATTGTGTCATGGTTAGTTTTTGTTGACTTGTTGACCATGGTTGACTTGTTGACCATGGTTGAACATTTGACTACCATCATTACAAATGCAAGATGCCTTTTCATTCTTGCTTTATTCATTTAATGCTTGTAATGATATTAGTCATTCTAAACTATCCATCAAACCTTTTTCATTTTGATTATTATTATTATTTGATTATTCTTTTTTCTTTTGTTATGGTTGCAAAAGGAAAAAGAAAGGCTCATTCTATCATTCTCACTCTCTCTCTTCACTTCATCTTCTTCTTCCTCTAGTCAAGAGAAACCTTCTCATGAGTTGAGAATCCTTCTCTTGAAAAACAAAAGCAAACCCTAGACACTCTCTACTCACTCTAGGATCAAGGGTCTAGCAAGCCGGCGATTCTAGTTTCACTCCAAGTACGAGAAAGAGCCCAAAGGTCGAGCCTTCGAGGTGGATCCATCTTCGACGGGAGAAGGCGACAAAGGAGAACCATCAACCTCTACAAAGTTTGAAGACGAAGGAGTTCAAGTCTAGGTATAACCATCTTCATCCGAGTAGCTAAACTTCTTTAGCTAGGTTGCTAGTTTTAGTTTAGACAACGATCCCGACCTTGCATAGTCCATGTTGCCTCTGTTAGTGTATATGCCCTAGAGGCCATTACTGTATCATACTAGTTTGTATATTACTTAATGGATGCTTGGGATATTCACCTTGTATATACAATCTTGCTCAAAATAGTAGTATGCTACTTGGTTTGTCTCTACTTCAATGTGTACTTGTGTTTATTTTACTATATCACTTATACGCATTAGTGGAGCCCTTAGGATCTTTGCTTGATTACCAGCGTTGTGATGGCAGTCACACTAGTGGGGGCTGGGTAATCTATAAGCACATCCTTATACAGGTCCCTAGTCGCAGGACTATCGAGACAGGGCATCGATACTCCGGAGTAGACTAGCGTATGCGCTTCTCATCCCAGTGTGGGAGATGGTCTGTCCCACAGCCATCAGTACGTCGTACTGGAGATAGTATACGGGTGCTCGTTGGGTTACGAGTACACTGGACAGGACTCGTCGGGAACTGACAGGTTGGTATTATACCTATCGTCAGTCGTCAGTTCCCAGGTGACATGAGTACAGCTTAGTCCGCTGACTTGACACTGGCACTTCGCCTCGAGTGTGTTCCCACTGCACTTTGATCACTACCCTACCACGGCTCAAAGGAGTCGTGCAAACAGGTGGTGGTTGGGTGCAGTCCCGAAGCACTTGGAGGCAGTGACGGTTAGACAGGATTCGTCTCTCCCGGTATTGGGGGTTGACATCGCGCTGTGTCTAGGAGAGCCATTATACGAGTAGTCCCTGGCCAGGGCAAAGGAGATATACTGGTAGGTTTCCAGTGTTATCTCAGGGTGTTTTGGGCTTCGCTCCGGCACGACTTGTACCGCTATTGAGGGACTGACGTTTACCGCCCCCTAGGCCCGCCATGCGATGTATCAGATGAACAGACCGGACTGTACGGAGAATGTCACATTCAGACTCAGTAGGAGTTCAGATGGGGTTTCACCTCGTCAGCCTTCTTGTCGGCATCTACCTGGGGACCGTTACGCACAGCTAGTGCCGCTTGCGGTCTGTGGTTAAACCCACTGCCAGCGTAGTGTCGAGTCTTTAGAGTCCCACACAGAGGGTATTCGCCTCTGGGCAAAACAGAGTAGAGGTCGCATGGTTTTGCGACAGGGTTCGTTCTCATCCGCGCACTTGTGCACGTTTGGAGTCCGGACGGATTATACTGGCAGGCTCTGGTTTGAGCCAGATACTGGTATATGTTTTGGGGGTTGCTTTTATATCTTGGTATTCTTGTTTTTCGGAACGAGAATGCAGGTGTGTATGCACAGTTACTTGAGGCGGAGAATGAGGTTTTTCATTAGGGTTTCGGATCGGGTGCGTATGCACAGTTGACAGTTATCATTTTCCAAACCCTAATGGATTTATATATTATCTATTAATAATAATAATTAAATGAGAATTATGTTATGGTTGTCTTTGTTGACTTGTTGACCTTGGTTGACTTGTTGACCATTGACCACTTTCATGCCTTGAAAGTCTTCCTTGATTCATGCTTCCTTTTTATTAAATGAAGCATGGTTGTGGTCATTCAAAACACTACCATCAACTATTCTCATTTTAAATTATTATCATTTAGATAATTCATTTTCTTTTGCAATATGGTTGCAAGAAAGAAATAATTGAGCTCATTCTATCATAACCTCTCTCTCTCCTCATTTTCATCTTCTTCTTCCTCTTGAAAAGAGAAACCTTCTCATGTGTTGAGAATCATTCTCTTTTGATAGAAAAGCAAACCCTAATCTCTCTCTACTCATTCTAGGATGAAGGTTTAGCAAACCGGAAACCCTAGTTCACTCAAAGATCGAGGAAGAGCCCAAAGTCGAACCTTCGAGGTGGATCCATCTTCGACAGGAGAAGGCGACGTAAAGAGAACCATCAACCTCTACAAGGTTTGAAGAAGAAGGAGTTCAAGTATAGGTATAACCATCTTCCATAGTAGCTAACTCTCTTTAGCTAGAATACTAGTTTTAGTTTAGACATCGATCCCGACCATGTTTAGTCCATGTTGCCTCTTGCAATAAAAATTCGTTTTTTATACCGTTTCCGCCTCCCCGTAAGCACCGGGGGTCGCAATATGGACTTACAGTGGTATCAGAGCCTAACTAAACTTAAACTAGCTTGGTAGTGAAGTGTAACGAAGTTCGGAACCGTAAAAAACCCAAAAACCGTATTTTCCAAAACCCTAAGTTTCTGTTGAATTTTTTTCTGCTCAAAATGAAAAACTTTATACTTGTAAAATCGTCTCAGGGTTTTATTTGAACACACAAGAAAAACGATGCATCAATTCAACTAAACCGCCGCGCATCCGCGGCACGAGGTGGGCATGTGCCGCGGAAGCGCCGCAGTTTGGTTTCCTCTCTGCATCGTTTTTCGTGCAGTGTTCTTGTTGTGGGATTTTGGGATTTTTAAAATATATTATATGTACCCAGATTTTCCAGAAAAGAAATTTCCTTTTGGGGTCCTATAATTCCGTATTTTTTCCGAACTTCACTGCACTTTGGCTATATTGGTTATATCTGTGTTGTTTGCATGTATTGAACGTCGGCTAATCGCTATAAGTCGATTAGTCGGGGTTATACATGATCTGTAATGTGCTGGAATGTGTATATGAATGTGTTGGACTATCGCGGGTGAATAGCCGGGGTTGGATGTGAGATGAGCTTTTGTTTTCTTTCATTCATTTGTAAATGTAAATTGATGTAATTATATTATTTGTTTGGCCGCACAACCGGGTCGGGGTTGTAGCCGTCATTGTATAATTCTTTTTTACTGTTTTTGCTCCTAGGATAGACCCATGGTGGGGTGCACAAACTACCGGGAACTTGGCGGGTAGTTTGCCGCACCCGTAGGGGTCTTGGGTGGGGTATTTGCTATTCACCGCGACCGTGTTATCCGCTTTTCGTTTCAGGCTCGAAAGAAATGCGGATTGCTAGTATATCCAATGTATTCATCTGTGATCTGTAATGTCTATCATTGCTTTCTATTTAGGCGTTGCTTATGTTTTACAGCCGCGCTAGTCCAGCCCCCGCTCTGTCGTTAGTTAAGTAACCTAACGGGTGATGACGGGGCCCCGTGGCGAATGCATATGGCATAAGCGTACGTCATATTTTGGTTGTTTTCTGCAATGGTAGGATTTAAATGATGGGACGCATTAAAAGAACTAATGCAAGAATATCACGCATTAAAAGAACTAATGCAAGATAATAAACCAAGTTAAAGTCGTTGGAACACTTTCGAAAAACCACTCGGTTCTTTTCAAAACTAACTTTTAAAATGCGGAGTTTGAGCCACTCCATTTAAAAGCTATCTCGTTCCATCGACCAAATCAAGTTCACTACGTTCACGGTTTTGCCAAAAACCATTCGTAGCCCTCCGTCGTTTCGTATGAATATTCAAATAGTATTCAAGCTGTGTTTGTTGACCTTCGTCAAGGCATAGTGATTGGTAGCTGTTAAGTATTCATATGTAGCATAGATAGATGCGTTGGTTTGGGACACTCACATTACCTTGTTGACCTTCGTCAAGGGTATATGCGGGTGGATTCAAATTAACCTGGATAATGACGGGCAGAACTTGACATGTGACTTATGATTTGTTGACCTTCGTCAAGGTCATAAGAGCATGGGGCAAAAATCCACATCGGGAGTTTCATAAGTACTGAAACTTGCTAGATTTGCATACCATTTGGAGTGTGGTGATTCTGGTAGGATTCCTTCAGTTTCGTCACGCGATGATATTTGGATCCCGATCCTACTGTGAGTATATGCTACTCCTCGGGAAATTTCTCACTTAACGATCAATGCTATAAACCTAGTAGGTGCCTAGAAAGGTGTTAGCGGGGCTACGCCCCCAGGGAAAAGAGGTTCTTTAATTAAGGAACTTCGCGAAAGCGTTGGAAAACCTCCCTCGAAGTACCGACACCAGCCTGGCTGAACGGTTAAGCAAGTATTGTACGGTGGGATTGATCCTGACTAATTCTTCCTTTATGGTTTGAGGAGGGATTCGAGAAACAGTGGGAGCCATCCTGTTTAGACAAACTAAAAACCACTCTAAACTTGCAAGAGCATCATGCTGAGTGTTTCTTCTTCTCTCTCCTAATTGCAGCGACCTATCAACATGACTGGACTTAAGTTACTCCTAGATAAAAACAAGCTGACAGGGCCAAACTACAAAGATTGGCTCAGGAATGTCAAGATAGCAATCACTTATGACAAGCTGGGGTATCTTCTTACCACCAAAGCTCCCCCTGTCCCTGGTCCAACTTCCAGCATCGCGGATAAGGAAATCCGCAAGACTTGGGAGATTGATAGCGCGAAGGCCAAGTGCCTCCTGCTTGCCTCGATGGACAACGAACATCAGAGGAGGCATGAGAATATGGACATGGAGTCCATATTGCTTCATACAAAAGAACTGTATGGAGAGCAATCACGTATCGCAAGATACGAAGCGTCGAAAAAGTTGTTTTCGACAAGAATGGCCGTCGGATCATCAGTACCCGAGCACGTGCTAAAGATGATCGGCTACATTGAGGAGCTCGCTGACCTAGGGATCACATTGGAGAGTGAGCTATATACGGATATAGTTCTCCAGTCCCTTCCTTCCACTTACGCCCAGTTTATAATGAATTTCAACCTACAAGAAAAGGAGGTTGAACTTTCAGAGCTCCTCAACCTGCTGAGGAGCGCAGAGGGCACCCTACAGAAAGGTAGGGAAACATCCACTTTGTTTGTAGGAGGATCATCTTCTTCTAGGTCCAAGGCGAAAGCCAAGGGAAAGAAGAAGAAAGCCCCCGCCAAACCAAGGGGCGGTGTTAGTAAAGTGGATACGAAGGGAAAAGGAAAAGCAACAAAGATAGCGGGGAAGCTTGTGGATAAGGAAGAATGCTTCTTTTGTCATAAGAAAGGACACTGGAAGAATGATTGCAGGGCCTGGAAGGCCAGAACACAGGAATTGAAGCAGGTTGCAGCTTCAGCTTCAGGTGTGTATGTTATTGAAAACTGTCTTTCTATAAACTCTACTTCCTGGGTATTGGATACCGGATCAGGATCTCATATCTGTAATTCTTTGCAGGCGTTGAGAAACCGTAGTGTTTTGAAAGCAGGTGACATGACCCTCAGAGTTGCAAACGGAGCGAGCATGGATGCTAAAGCCGTGGGGGACTATCACCTGGGAATGTCAGATGGACATGTTTTGGTTTTGCGTAATTGCTTTTTTTTACCCAACGCAACTTGTAATATCATTTCTGTATCTTTAGTTTCTAAAGAAGGTTATGAATTTGCGTTTGTAAGTAATGTTGTAAACATTCGCCTTAATCAAGTTTTGATTTGGTCAGGTACTTTGAGTAATGGTATATACGTATTGAACCAACCACAGATTTTTAATGTCCAGAATACACACAAAAGAAAGTCTCCAGAAATAAACCAGACTTTCTTATGGCATTGTAGATTGGGTCACATCAATGAGAGAAGGTTGACGAAGTTACATACAGAAGGGTATTTGAATGCGTTCGAATATCAGTCGTATGCCACTTGTCAATCCTGTCTCAAGGGAAAGATGACAAAGACTCCGTTTACTGGACATGGAGAAAGAGCGAGCGAGCTCTTGGGACTCGTACACAGTGACGTGTGCGGTCCAATGTCTACACATGCCCGAAGCGGACATTCTTACTTCATTACTTTTACGGATGACTTCTCAAGGTACGGTTATGTTTTCTTAATGAAACATAAGTCCGAGGCTTTTGAAAAATTCCAGGAGTATAAGAATGAAGTAGAGAAACAGACCGGCAAAAGTATTAAGATTCTAAGATCGGATCGAGGTGGAGAATACTTAAGTGCCGAATTCCTGAATTACTTAAAAGAGAATGGTATTCTCTCTCAGCTTACTCCTCCATACACTCCGCAACATAACGGTGTATCGGAGAGACGGAACCGAACCCTATTGGATATGGTTCGGTCCATGATGAGTAACGCTGAGTTACCGCGATCATTCTGGGGATATGCAATAGAAGCAGCTGCGTATCTCTTGAACAAGGCTCCCACCAAGACTGTGCCTACCACCCCTTATGAGATGTGGACGGGGAAGAAACCCTGTCTTAAGTATCTTAAGGTATGGGGATGTCCAGCTTTTGTAAAAAGGCAGCATGCGGACAAGCTTGAGGCACGTTCAGTACAGTGTAAGTTTGTGGGATACCCAAGGAACTCCAGGGGGTATCTTTTCTATTCCGCTGAGGAACAAAAGGTTTTTGTTTCTCAGCATGCCCGCTTCTTGGAAACTGAGTTTTTGGAAACCCAGATAAGTGGGAGCACAATAGAACTGGAAGAAGTTCCAGAACCACAGACTGTTACTGAAAGCTTAGTGGAACCAGAGGGTTCAACAGAACAGGACATTCCTACGCCGCTCCGCAGAAGTAGTAGGCAGTCTCATCCGCCCGAGAGATACTACGGTTTTCTCATAGACGGGGATAGAGAGGATTGCATCATAGATTATGATGAGCCTACTAGCTTCCAGCAGGCCGTTCAGAGCGTTGACTCAGTGAAATGGCTGGATGCAATGCGGACCGAAATGGAGTCCATGTACACCAACAAGGTATGGACGTTGGACATTGCTCCAGACGGGGTAAAACCCGTAGGATGCAAGTGGATCTTCAAAAGGAAGATTGGTGTAGATGGACAGGTTGAGACCTATAAAGCTAGGCTGGTAGCAAAGGGTTTCCGTCAAAGACCTGGCTTGGACTATGACGAAACCTTTTCTCCAGTAGCCATGCTGAAATCCATTCGGATCCTTCTTGCCATCGCTGCCTTCCACGATTATGAGATCTGGCAAATGGACGTAAAGACAGCTTTTCTAAATGGAAATTTAGAGGAGTGTGTCTATATGGACCAGCCAGAGGGCTTCATTCAGAGTGGGAGCAGCGGAAAGGTGTGCAAGTTGCTTAAGTCCATCTATGGACTAAAGCAGGCATCGCGGAGTTGGAACATCTGCTTTGATGAGACGGTCAAAGAATTTGGCTTTATCAAAAATCCAGATGAACCATGCATCTATAGTAGATTTGTAGCGAGAACTGTAGTATTCCTCGTTTTATACGTGGATGACATTCTCCTAATAGGAAATGACATTCCTATGCTACAATCTGTCAAGGGGTTCTTGTCACAAAGGTTCTCCATGAAAGACCTGGGTGATGCCTCATACATCCTGGGGATCCGGATCCATCGTGATAGATCCAAGAGGATATTGGGACTTTCTCAGTCCAGGTACATTGACACCATAGTGAAGAGATTCAGTATGGAAGATTCCAAGCGCGGTAACCTACCGGCTTGTCACGGGATCACCCTCTCTAAAGAGATGTCTCCCAAGACTGATTTGGAGAGGGATCGCATGTCTATTATACCCTACGCTTCTGCGGTAGGCTCTATAATGTATGCGATGTTGTGTACCAGACCGGATGTAGCTTATGCACTGAGTGTGGTAAGCCGGTATCAGTCAAACCCTGGGGAGAAACACTGGATAGCGGTAAAGAACATTCTCAAGTACCTGAGAAGGACTAAGGAGATGTTCTTGGTGTATGGCGGAAAAGACCTCCAGATCGAGGCCTTTGCTGACTCCAGCTTCCAGAGTGACAAGGATGATTCCAAGTCCATGTCGGGCTTTGTCTTTACCCTCAATGGAGGGGCGGTGTGTTGGAAAAGTTCCAAACAGGAAACCGTTGCAGACTCGACGATGGAAGCGGAATACATCGCTGCATCTGATGCCGCAAAAGAAGCTGTCTGGATGAGGAAGTTCTTGAAAGAACTTCAGGTGGTTCCGTCCATTGTTGATCCAATACCTCTGTATTGCGACAACAATGGGGCTATAGCTTTAGCAAAGGAACCAAGGTCCCATCAGAGATCCAGGCACATCTTGAGGCGGTATCACCTGATCAGGGAGATCGTGGATCGCAAGGAGATCGAGGTTCGGAGAGTTGCTTCAGAAGACAACACTGCAGATCCATTCACCAAGGCCCTGCCCCAGACTCAGTTCGAGCGGCTGATCGAGATGATAGGTCTTCGATACGCCAGTACATGGCCTTAGTGCAAGTGGGAGATTGTTAGTGTATATGCCCTAGAGGCCATTACTGTATCATACAAGTTTGTATATTACTTAATGGATGCTTGGGATATTCACCTTGTATATACAATCTTGCTCAAAATAGTAGTATGCTACTTGGTTTGTCTCTACTTCAATGTGTACTTGTGTTTATTTTACTATATCACTTATACGCATTAGTGGAGCCCTTAGGATCTTTGCTTGATTACCAGCGTTGTGATGGCAGTCACACTAGTGGGGGCTGGGTAATCTATAAGCACATCCTTATACAGGTCCCTAGTCGCAGGACTATCGAGACAGGGCATCGATACTCCGGAGTAGACTAGCGTATGCGCTTCTCATCCCAGTGTGGGAGATGGTCTGTCCCACAGCCATCAGTACGTCGTACTGGAGATAGTATACGGGTGCTCGTTGGGTTACGAGTACACTGGACAGGACTCGTCGGGAACTGACAGGTTGGTATTATACCTATCGTCAGTCGTCAGTTCCCAGGTGACATGAGTACAGCTTAGTCCGCTGACTTGACACTGGCACTTCGCCTCGAGTGTGTTCCCACTGCACTTTGATCACTACCCTACCACGGCTCAAAGGAGTCGTGCAAACAGGTGGTGGTTGGGTGCAGTCCCGAAGCACTTGGAGGCAGTGACGGTTAGACAGGATTCGTCTCTCCCGGTATTGGGGGTTGACATCGCGCTGTGTCTAGGAGAGCCATTACACGAGTAGTCCCTGGCCAGGGCAAAGGAGATATACTGGTAGGTTTCCAGTGTTATCTCAGGGTGTTTTGGGCTTCGCTCCGGCACGACTTGTACCGCTATTGGGGGACTGACGTTTACCGCCCCCTAGGCCCGCCATGCGATGTATCAGACGAACAGACCGGACTGTACGAAGAATGTCACATTCAGACTCAGTAGGAGTTCAGATGGGGTTTCACCTCGTCAGCCTTCTTGTCGGCATCTACCTGGGGACCGTTACGCACAGCTAGTGCCGCTTGCGGTCTGTGGTTAAACCCACTGCCAGCGTAGTGTCGAGTCTTTAGAGTCCCACACAGAGGGTATTCGCCTCTGGGCAAAACAGAGTAGAGGTCGCATGGTTTTGCGACAGGGTTCGTTCTCATCCGCGCACTTGTGCACGTTTGGAGTCCGGACGGATTATACTGGCAGGCTCTGGTTTGAGCCAGATACTGGTATATGTTTTGGGGGTTGCTTTTATATCTTGGTATTCTTGTTTTTCGGAACGAGAATGCAGGTGTGTATGCACAGTTACTTGAGGCGGAGAATGAGGTTTTTCATTAGGGTTTCGGATCGGGTGCGTATGCACAGTTGACAGTTATCATTTTCCAAACCCTAATGGATTTATATATTATCTATTAATAATAATAATTAAATGAGAATTATGTTATGGTTGTCTTTGTTGACTTGTTGACCTTGGTTGACTTGTTGACCATTGACCACTTTCATGCCTTGAAAGTCTTCCTTGATTCATGCTTCCTTTTTATTAAATGAAGCATGGTTGTGGTCATTCAAAACACTACCATCAACTATTCTCATTTTAAATTATTATCATTTAGATAATTCATTTTCTTTTGCAATATGGTTGCAAGAAAGAAATAATTGAGCTCATTCTATCATAACCTCTCTCTCTCCTCATTTTCATCTTCTTCTTCCTCTTGAAAAGAGAAACCTTCTCATGTGTTGAGAATCATTCTCTTTTGATAGAAAAGCAAACCCTAATCTCTCTCTACTCATTCTAGGATGAAGGTTTAGCAAACCGGAAACCCTAGTTCACTCAAAGATCGAGGAAGAGCCCAAAGTCGAACCTTCGAGGTGGATCCATCTTCGACAGGAGAAGGCGACGTAAAGAGAACCATCAACCTCTACAAGGTTTGAAGAAGAAGGAGTTCAAGTATAGGTATAACCATCTTCCATAGTAGCTAACTCTCTTTAGCTAGAATACTAGTTTTAGTTTAGACATCGATCCCGACCATGTTTAGTCCATGTTGCCTCTTGCAATAAAAATTCGTTTTTTATACCGTTTCCGCCTCCCCGTAAGCACCGGGGGTCGCAATATGGACTTACAGCCTCTTGCATTAAAAATATGATTTTTATACCGTTTCCGCCTCCCCGTAAGAACCGGGGGTCGCAACGTGGACTTACAGTGGTATCAGAGCCTAACTAAACTTAAACTAGCTTGGTAGTAAAGTGTAACGAAGTTCGGAACCGTAAAAAACCCAAAAACCATATTTTTCAAAACCTGAGTTTCTGTTGAAATTTTTTTGGCTCAAAATGAAAAACTTTATATTTGTAAATTCATCTCAGGGTTTTTTAAAAACACCCATGAAAAACGACACAGAGATTCATCCAAACCGCCGCCCTTCCGCCGCACGAGGTAGGCTCGTGCCGCGGAAGCGCCGCGGTTTGATGTCCTCTCTGCATCGTTTTTCGTGCAGTGTCTTTCTGTGTTGATTTTGGGATTTTTAGGATATATATTATATGCCCAGATTTTCCAGAACTAAAATTTACTTTTGGGGGCCTATAATTCCGTATTTTTCCGAACTTCACTGCACTTTGACTATGATGGTTATATCTGTGTTGCTTGCATGTATTGAACGTCGGCTAATCGCTATAAGACGATTAGTCGGGGTTATACATGATCTGTAATGTGCTGGAATGTGTATATGAATGTGTTGGACTGTCGCGGGTGAATAGCCGGGGTGGATGTGAGATGAGCTTTTGTTTTTCTTTCATTCATTGTAAATGTAAATTGATGTAATAATATTATTTGTTTGGCCGCACAACCGGGTCGGGGTTGTAGCCGTCATTGTATAATTCTTTTTACTGTTTTTGCTCCTAGGATAGACCCATGGAGGGGTGCACAAACTACCGGGTATGCCGAAGTGTCGAGTGGCCTACTCATGGAGATGAGGGAGGTTGCTACGCTTCGGGTACTTGGCGGGTAGTTTGCCGCACCCGTAGGGGTCTTGGGTGGGGTATTTGGCTATTCACCGCGACCGTGTTATCCGCTTTTCGTTTCAGGCTCGAAAGGATTGCGGATTGCTAGTATATCCAATGCATTCATCTGTGATCTGTAATGTCTACTATTGCTATATCTATAACTATTTAGGCGTTGCTTATGTTTTACAGACGCGCTAGCCCAGCCCCCGCTCTGTCGTTAGTTAAGTAACCTAACGGGTAATGACGGGGCCCAGTGGCGAATGCGAATGGCATAAGCGTACGTCATATTTTGGTTGTTTTCTGCAATGGTAGGATTAAATGATGGGACGCATTAAAAGTACTAATGCAAGAATATCACGCATTAAAAGAACTAATGCAAGATAATAAACCAAGTTAAAGTCGTTGGAACACTTTCGAAAAACCACTCGGTTCTTTTCAAAACCAACTTTTAAATGCGGAGCTTGAGCCACTCCTTTTAAAAGCTATCTCATTCCATCGACCAAATCAAGTTCACTACGTTCACGGTTTTGCCAAAACCATTCGTGGCCCTCCGTCGTTTCATATGAATATTCAACGGTATTCAAGCTGTGTTTGTTGGCCTTAGTCAAGGCACAGTGTTTGGTAGCTGGTGGGTATTCATATGTTGCATAGATAGAATGCGTTGGTTTGGGACAGTCGTATTGCCTTGTTGGCCATAGTCAAGGGTAGATGCGGGTGGATTCAAATTGACCTGGATAACGACGGGTAGAACTTGACATGTGACTTATGATTTGTTGGCCTTAGTCAAGGTCATAAGAGCATGGGGCAAAAATCCACATCGGGAGTTTCATAAGAACTGAAACTTGCTAGATTTGCATACCATTTGGAGTGTGGTGATTCTGGTAGGATTCCTTCAGTTTCGTCACGCGATGATATTTGGATCCCGATCCTACTGTGAGTATATGCTACTCCTCGGGAAATTTCTCACTTAACGATCAATGCTATAAACCTAGTAGGTGCCTAGAAAGGTGTTAGCGGGGCTACGCCCCCAGGAAAAAGAGGTTCTTTAATTAAGGAACTTCGCGAAAGCGTTGGAAAACCTCCCTCGAAGTACCGACACCAGCCTGGCCGAACGGTTAAGCAAGTATTGTACGGTGGGATTGATCCTGAATAATTCTTCCTTTATGGTTTGAGGAGGGATTCGAGAAACAGTGGGAGCCATCCTGTTTAGACAAATTAAAAACCACTCTAAACTTGCAAGAGCATCATGCTGAGTGTTTCTTCTTCTCTCTCCTAATTGCAGCGACCAATCAACATGACTGGACTTAAGTTACTCCTAGATAAAAACAAGCTGACAGGGCCAAACTACAAAGATTGGCTCAGGAATGTCAAGATAGCAATCACTTATGACAAGCTGGGGTATCTTCTTACCACCAAAGCTCCCCCTGTCCCTGGTCCAACTTCCAGCATCGCGGATAAGGAAATCCGCAAGACTTGGGAGATTGATAGCGCGAAGGCCAAGTGCCTCCTGCTTGCCTCGATGGACAACGAACATCAGAGGAGGCATGAGAATATGGACATGGAGTCCATATTGCTTCATACAAAAGAACTGTATGGAGAGCAATCACGTATCGCAAGATACGAAGCGTCGAAAAAGTTGTTTTCGACAAGAATGGCCGTCGGATCATCAGTACCCGAGCACGTGCTAAAGATGATCGGCTACATTGAGGAGCTCGCTGACCTAGGGATCACATTGGAGAGTGAGCTATATACGGATATAGTTCTCCAGTCCCTTCCTTCCACTTACGCCCAGTTTATAATGAATTTCAACCTACAAGAAAAGGAGGTTGAACTTTCAGAGCTCCTCAACCTGCTGAGGAGCGCAGAGGGCACCCTACAGAAAGGTAGGGAAACATCCACTTTGTTTGTAGGAGGATCATCTTCTTCTAGGTCCAAGGCGAAAGCCAAGGGAAAGAAGAAGAAAGCCCCCACCAAACCAAGGGGCGGTGTTAGTAAAGTGGATACGAAGGGAAAAGGTAAAGCAACAAAGATAGCGGGGAAGCTTGTGGATAAGGAAGAATGCTTCTTTTGTCATAAGAAAGGACACTGGAAGAATGATTGCAGGGCCTGGAAGGCCAGAACACAGGAATTGAAGCAGGTTGCAGCTTCAGCTTCAGGTGTGTATGTTATTGAAAACTGTCTTTCTATAAACTCTACTTCCTGGGTATTGGATACCGGATCAGGATCTCATATCTGTAATTCTTTGCAGGCGTTGAGAAACCGTAGTGTTTTGAAAGCAGGTGACATGACCCTCAGAGTTGCAAACGGAGCTAGCATGGATGCTAAAGCCGTGGGGGACTATCACCTGGGAATGTCAGATGGACATGTTTTGGTTTTGCGTAATTGCTTTTTTGTACCCAACGTAACTTGTAATATCATTTCTGTATCTTTAGTTTCTAAAGAAGGTTATGAATTTGCGTTTGTAAGTAATGTTGTAAACATTCGCCTTAATCAAGTTTTGATTGGGTCAGGTACTTTGAGTAATGGTATATACGTGTTAAACCAACCACAGATTTTTAATGTCCAGAATACACACAAAAGAAAGTCTCCAGATATTAATCGGGCTTTCTTATAGCATTGTAGACTGGGTCACATCAATGAGACACGGTTGACTAAGTTACATAAAGAAGGATACTTGGATCCGTTCGAGTATCAGTCTTATGCCACTTGTGAATCTTGTCTCATGGGAAAGATGACAAAGACTCCGTTCACTGGACACGGAGAAAGAGCGAGCGAGCTCTTGGGACTCATACACAGTGACGTGTGTGGTCCAATGTCTACACATGCGCGAAGCGGTTATTCATACTTCATTACTTTCACAGACGATTTCTCTAGGTATGGACATGTCTTCTTAATGAAGCACAAATCCGAGGCTTTTGAGAAATTTCAGGATTACAAGAATGAAGTTGAAAAACAAACAGGCAAAAGTATTAAGATTCTAAGATCGGATCGAGGTGGAGAATACTTGAGTGCCGAGTTCCTGGACTATTTAAAAGAGAATGGAATTCTCTCTCAGCGTACTCCTCCATACACTCCGCAACATAACGGTGTATCGGAAAGGAGGAATCGAACCCTATTGGATATGGTTCGTTCCATGATGAGTAAGGCTGAGTTACCGCGATTTTTCTGGGGTTATGCACTGGAAACAGCTGCACATCTCTTGAACCAAGTTCCTACTAAGACAGTGCCTACCACACCATATCAGATGTGGAGTGGGAAGAAACCCTGTCTTAAATCCTTTAAGACATGGGGATGTCCGGCTTTTGTGAAAAAGCAGCATGCGGACAAGCTCGAGGCACGCTCAGTACAGTGCAAGTTTGTGGGATACCCAAAGAACTCCAAGGGGTATCTTTTCTACTACGAAGAGGAACAAAAAGTCCTTGTTTCTCGTCATGCCTACTTCTTGGAAACTGAGTTTTTGGAAAACCAGATAAGTGGGAGCGCAGTAGAACTGGAAGAAATTCCAGAACCACAAAACATTACTGAAAGCTTAGAGGAACCAGAGGGTTCGAAAGAATAGGACATTCCTACGCCGCTCCGCAGGAGTAGTAGGCAGTCTCATCCGCCCGAGAGATACTGCGGTTTTCTCATAGACGGGGATAGAGAGGATTGCATCATAGATTATGATGAGCCTACTAGCTTCCAGCAGGCCGTTCAGAGCGTTGACTCAGTGAAATGGCTGGATGCAATGCGGACCGAAATGGAGTCCATATACACCAACAAGGTATGGACGTTGGACATTGCTCCAGACGGGGTAAAACCCGTAGGATGCAAGTGGATCTTCAAAAGGAAGATTGGTGTAGATGGACAGGTTGAGACCTATAAAGCTAGGCTGGTAGCAAAGGGTTTTCGTCAAAGACCTGGCTTGGACTATGACGAAACCTTTTCTCCAGTAGCCATGCTGAAATCCATTCGGATCCTTCTTGCCATCGCTGCCTTCCACGATTATGAGATCTGGCAAATGGACGTAAAGACAGCTTTTCTAAATGGAAATTTAGAGGAGTGTGTCTATATGGACCAGCCAGAGGGCTTCATTCAGAGTGGGAGCAGCGGAAAGGTGTGCAAGTTGCTTAAGTCCATCTATGGACTAAAGCAGGCATCGCGGAGTTGGAACATCTGCTTTGATGAGACGGTCAGAGAATTTGGCTTTATCAAAAATCCAGATGAACCATGCATCTATAGTAGATTTGTAGCGAGAACTGTAGTATTCCTCGTTTTATACGTGGATGACATTCTCTTAATTGGAAATGACATTCCTATGCTACAATCTGTTAAGGGGTTCTTGTCACACAGGTTCTCCATGAAAGACCTGGGTGATGCCTCATACATCCTGGGGATCCGGATCCATCGTGATAGATCCAAGAGGATATTGGGACTTTCTCAGTCCAGGTACATCGACACCATAGTGAAGAGATTCAGTATGGAAGATTCCAAGCGCGGTAACCTACCGGCTTGTCACGGGATCACCCTCTCTAAAGAGATGTCTCCCAAGACTGATTTGGAGAGGGATCGCATGTCTATTATACCCTACGCTTCTGCGGTAGGCTCTATAATGTATGCGATGTTGTGTACCAGACCGGATGTAGCTTATGCACTGAGTGTGGTAAGCCGGTATCAGTCAAACCCTGGGGAGAAACACTGGATAGCGGTAAAGAACATTCTCAAGTACCTGAGAAGGACTAAGGAGATGTTCTTGGTGTATGGCGGAAAAGACCTCCAGATCGAGGCCTTTGCTGACTCCAGCTTCCAGAGTGACAAGGATGATTCCAAGTCCATGTCGGGCTTTGTCTTTACCCTCAATGGAGGGGTGGTGTGTTGGAAGAGTTCCAAACAGGAAACCGTTGCAGACTCGACGATGGAAGCGGAATACATCGCTGCATCTGATGCCGCAAAAGAAGCTGTCTGGATGAGGAAGTTCTTGAAAGAACTTCAGGTGGTTCCGTCCATTGTTGATCCAATACCTCTGTATTGCGACAACAATGGGGCTATAGCTTTAGCGAAGGAACCCAGGTCCCATCAGAGATCCAGGCACATCTTGAGGCGGTATCACCTGATCAGGGAGATCGTGGATCGAAAGGAGATCGAGGTTCGGAGAGTTGCTTCAGAAGACAACACTGCAGATCCATTCACCAAGGCCCTGCCCTAGACTCAGTTCGAGCGGCTGATCGAGATGATAGGTCTTCGATACGCCAGTACATGGCCTTAGTGCAAGTGGGAGATTGTTAGTGTATATGCCCTAGAGGCCATTACTGTATCATACTAGTTTGTATATTACTTAATGGATGCTTGGGATATTCACCTTGTATATACAATCTTGCTCAAAATAGTAGTATGCTACTTGGTTTGTCTCTACTTCAATGTGTACTTGTGTTTGTTTTACTATATCACTTATACGCATTAGTGGAGCCCTTAGGATCTTTGCTTGATTACCAGCGTTGTGATGGCAGTCACACTAGTGGGGGCTGGGTAATCTATAAGCACATCCTTATACGGGTCCCTAGTCGCAGGACTATCGAGACAGGGCATCGATACTCCGGAGTAGACTAGCGTATGCGCTTCTCATCCCAGTGTGGGAGATGGTCTGTCCCACAGCCATCAGTACGTCGTACTGGAGATAGTATACGGGTGCTCGTTGGGTTACGAGTACACTGGACAGGACTCGTCGGGAACTGACAGGTTGGTATTATACCTATCGTCAGTCATTAGTTCCCAGGTGACATGAGTACAGCTTAGTCCGCTGACTTGACACTGGCACTTCGCCTCGAGTGTGTTCCCATTGCACTTTGATCACTACCCTACCACGGCTCAAAGGAGTCGTGCAAACAGGTGGTGGTTGGGTGCAGTCCCGAAGCACTTGGAGGCAGTGACGGTTAGACAGGATTCGTCTCTCCCGGTATTGGGGGTTGACATCGCGCTGTGTCTAGGAGAGCCATTACACGAGTAGTCCCTGGCCAGGGCAAACGAGATATACTGGTAGGTTTCCAGTGTTATCTCAGGGTGTTTTGGGCTTCGCTCCGGCACGACTTGTACCGCTATTGGGGGACTGACGTTTACCGCCCCCTAGGCCCGCCATGCGATGTATCAGACGAACAGACCGGACTGTACGGAGACTGTCACAGTCAGACTCAGTAGGAGTACAGATGGGGTTTCACCTCGTCAGCCTTCTTGTCGACATCTACCTGGGGACCGTTACGCACAGCTAGTGCCGCTTGCGGTCTGTGGTTAAACCCACTGCCAGCGTAGTGTCGAGTCTTTAGAGTCCCACACAGAGGGTATTCGCCTATGGGCAAAACAGAGTAGAGGTCGCATGGTTTTGCGACAGGGTTCGTTCTCATCCGCGCACTTATGCACGTTTGGAGTCCGGACAGATATTACCAGCGGGCTCTGGTTTGAGCCGGATACTGGTATAGTTTTTGGGGTTGCTTTTATCTCTCAGTATTCATGTTCCTCGGAACAGGAATGCAGGTGTGTATGCACAGTTATTTGAGGAGGAGGAAGATGATTTTCATTAGGGTTTCGGAACGGGTGCGTATGCACAGTTGACAGTCGTCTTTTTCCAAACCCTAATGGATTTGTATTATATCATTTAATAATATATAATAAAATGAAATTGTGTCATGGTTAGTTTTTGTTGACTTGTTGACCATGGTTGACTTGTTGACCATGGTTGAACATTTGACTACCATCATTACAAATGCAAGATGCCTTTTCATTCTTGCTTTATTCATTTAATGCTTGTAATGATATTAGTCATTCTAAACTATCCATCAAACCTTTTTCATTTTGATTATTATTATTATTTGATTATTCTTTTTTCTTTTGTTATGGTTGCAAAAGGAAAAAGAAAGGCTCATTCTATCATTCCCACTCTCTCTCTTCACTTCATCTTCTTCTTCCTCTAGTCAAGAGAAACCTTCTCATGAGTTGAGAATCCTTCTCTTGAAAAACAAAAGCAAACCCTAGACACTCTCTACTCACTCTAGGATCAAGGGTCTAGCAAGCCGGCGATTCTAGTTTCACTCCAAGTACGAGAAAGAGCCCAAAGGTCGAGCCTTCGAGGTGGATCCATCTTCGACGGGAGAAGGCGACAAAGAGAACCATCAACCTCTACAAAGTTTGAAGACGAAGGAGTTCAAGTCTAGGTATAACCATCTTCATCCGAGTAGCTAAACTTCTTTAGCTAGGTTGCTAGTTTTAGTTTAGACAACGATCCCGACCTTGCATAGTCCATGTTGCCTCTTGCACTAAAAATTTGATTTTTATACCGTTTCCGCCTCCCCGTAAGAACCGGGGGTCGCAACGTGGACTTACAAAACCCACTGCCAACATAGTGTCGAGTTTTTAGAGTCCCACACAGAAAGCTATTCGCCTTTAGGAAAAAGAGTAGAGGTCGCATGGTTTTGCGACAGGTCGCATGGTTTTACGACAGGGTTCGGTCACATCCGTGCACTTGTGCACGTTTGGTGTGCGGATAGTTAACACTAGCGGGCTTTGGTTTAAGCCAGACCCTAGTGTACGTTTTGGGATTGGTTTTATCTCGTTTGTATTCGTGTTCCTCGGAACGCGGATGCGGGTGTGTATGCACAGTTGACAGAGAGACAAAGGCAGAGGATTCTCATTGGGACTGTTGACTGTTGACTGTTGACTGTTGACTATTGACTTTTGGTTAAACCCTAATGAGAATAAGAAATATAATTAACAATAATATTAATTAAGTATTATAGTGACATGGTTGTTGAAGGGTTGACTTTGTTGACTTGTTGACTTTGTTGACCGGTTGACTAGGTTGGACTAGTTGACCATCATCATGACAATGGCTATCATTTCATGGCAAAGACTTTTGCTTGCTTGTTTTTTTTTGCAAAATGAGTGCATGAAATGATATAGCCATTGACTTGAACCATCACATAATACTTGATTACTATTTTGTTATGATGGTTTTGGATTATGAGAGCTTGGATGGCAAAATAGTTACTCATTCTCTCATTTTCATTTTCTCTCTCTTGCTTGAGCTCTCCCTCTTGCTCTTCCTCTTGCTCTCTCTCTCTAGTTTAAGGCAACACCCTCTCATGAGTTGAGAAACATTACCTTAGAGATAAAAGAAAACCCAAATCACTTCTCTACTCATTCTAGTTCACAAGGTTTAGCAAACCAAGTGTTCTAGTTTCTTCAAGTTCGAAGAAGAAGCCAAAGGTAGAAGCTTTCAGGTGGATCCATCTTCGGCGCAAGGAGACGACGAGGTGAGGCCGATCCGTACACCGGAAAGAGTTGAAGACGAAGGAGTTCAAGAAAGGTATAGCCCCCTAACCGAGTAGGTAAAACTCTAGTTAGGTTGTTAGGTAGTTGTTTAACAAAGATCCGTATTTTGAGTCCATGTTACCACCTCTTGAAAAATCGTTTTTCATCATTTCCGTAAGCCCGTAAGTACCGGGAGAGGTAACGTGGACTTACAGTGGTATCAGAGCCTAATTAAACACTATCTAACATGTTAGCAAAGTAAGTAGAAGATCGATCGGAGAAAAAGTCGCGAAACACGCCCGTAAAATCAAGTTTCTGCCGATTCTGTTTTCTGTTCAAAAATTAATAAATCTGACTTTAAAAATCGGCTCAGGCTTTTCTAAACCCACACAAGAAATTTGGTCCATCGACTCGGTCAAAGCGCCGCGGAAACGCGGCGGGAGCATGCTCCCGCCGCGGTTCCGCCGCCGAGTTGACTCGGTCGTGGAAAAGGTTTCTTGCAGTGTTTTTCTGGGGCTGTTTTGGGATTTTTAGGATATGTTTTTTCTGCCCAGATTTTACAGAAAGAAAAATTTGTGTTTGGGGCCTAAAAATCCGTATTTTGATCGAACTTCTAAAGGCTTAAGCTGACGGGTATATATATGTGATGTGTTATATGTATTGAACGTCCGCTAATCGCTATATGTCGATTAGTAGGGGTTATACATATCTGTTATCTGTAATTATGATGATAGGTGTATATGAATTCATTGGATTGTCGCGGATGAATAGCCGGGGGTTGTGAGATGAGAGTTTTTCCTTTTATCTTTCAATTCATGTAATATGTAAATTGAGGTAATATTATTTTTGGCCGCACAACCGGGTCGGGGTTGTAGTCGTCATTGTATAATTTCTTTTTACTGTTTTTGCTCCTAGGATAGACCCAAGGTGGGGTGCACAAACTACCGGGTATCTCGAAGTGCCGAGTGGCCTACTCACGTCGTTAAGGGAGGTTGCTCCACTTCGGATATTTGGCGGGTAGTTTGCCGCACCCGTAGGGGTCTAGGGTGGGGTATTGGCTATTCATCACGACCGTGTAATCCTCTTTTCGTTACAGGCTCGTACGAATTGCGGATTCCTAGTATATCCAATGTGTTCTTCTGTGATCTGAAATGGCTATCATTGCAATATATCTATGTATGATATTATTTAGGCGTTGCTTATGTTTTGCATCCGCGCTAGTCCAGCCCCCGCTATGTCGTTAGTTAAGTAACCTAACGGGTAATGACGGGGCCCCGTGGCGAATGCGGATGGAATAAGTGTACGTCATATTTTGGTTGTTTTCTGCAATGGTAGGATTAAATGATGGGACGCATTGGAATTAATGCAAGAAAAATAAACCAAGTAAAAGTCGTTGGAACACTTTCAAAAACCACTCGGTTTCTTTTCAAAATAACTTTTAAACGCGGAGCTTAAGCCACTCCTTTTAAAAGCTATCTCGTTCCATCGATTATATCAAGTTCACTACGTTCACGGTTTTGCCAAAACCATTCGTAGCCCTCCGTCGTTTCACATGGATGGTCAATAGTATTCAAGCTATGTTTGTTGGCCAAAGTCAAGGCATAGTGATTGGTAGCTATTGGGTATTCATGTGCAGCATAGATAGATGTTTTGGTTTGGGGCAGTCGTTCTACCTTGTTGGCCAAAGTCAAGGTATGTGTGGGTGGGCTCAAATTAACCTGGAGAATGGCGGGTAGAACTTGACATGTGACTTATGATTTGTTGGCCAAAGTCAAGGTCATAAGAGCATGGGGCAAAAATCTACATCGGGGGTTTCGAAAGAACTGAAACTTGCTAGCGCTGCATACCATTTGGAGTGTGATGATTCTGGTAGGATTCCTTCAGTTTTGTCACGCAATTATATTTGGATCCCGATCCTACTATGAGTATATGCTACTCCTCGGGAAATTTCTCACTTAACGATCAATGCTATAAACCAAGTAGGTGTCTAGAAAGGTGTTAGCGGGGCTACGCCCTCAGGGAAAAGAGGTTATTTAATTAAGGAACTTCTCGAAAGCGTTGGAAAACCTCCCTCGAAGTACCGACACCAGCCTGGCCGAACGGTTAAGCAAGTATTGTACAGTGAGATTGATCCTGACTAATTCTTTCTTTTTGGTTTGAGGAGGGATTCAAGAGACAGTCGGAGCCATCCTGTTTAGACAAATTAAAAACCACTCTAAACTTGCAAGAGCATCATGCTAAAGTGTTTCTTCTCTCTCTCCTAATTGCAGCGACCAAACATCATGACCGGACTTAAGTTATTACTAGATAAAAACATACTGACAGGGCCAAACTACAAAAATTGGCTCAGGAATGTCAAAATGGCAATCACTTATGACAAGTTGGGGTATCTCCTTACCACCAAAGCTCCCCCTATCCCAGGTCCCAAAACCAGCGTCGCGGATAGGGAAATCCATAAGACCTGGGAAATCGATTGCGCGAAGGCCAAGTGCCTCGTGCTTGCCTCTATGGACAATGAACATCAGAGGAGGCACGAGAATATGGACCTCGAATCCATATTTTTCCATACAAAAAAACTGTATGGAGGGCAATCTCGTATCGCAAGATACGAAGTGTCGAAAAAGCTGTTTTCGGCAAGGTTGGCCGTCGGATCATCGGTAGCGGAACACGTGCTTAAGATGATTGGCTTCATTGAGGAGCTCGCAGACCTTGGGACCACGTTGGAGAATGAGCTCTATACAGACTTGATTCTTCAGTCCCTTCCTTCCACTTACGCCCAGTTCATCCTGAATTTCAACTTGCAAGAAAAGGAAGTTGAACTTTTAGAGCTCCTCAACATGCTGAGGAGTGCAGAGGGCACCCTACAGAAAGGTAGGGAAACATCCACTTTGTTTGTAGGAGGATCTTCCTCTTCTAGGTCCAAGGCGAAAGCCAAGGGAAAGAAGAAGAAAACCCCCGCCAAACCAAGGGGCGGTGTTAGTAAGATGGATACGAAGTTAAAGGCAAAAGCAACAAAGGTAGCGGGGAAGCTTGTGGATAAGGAAGAATGCTTTTACTATCACAAGAGTGGACACTGGAAGAAAGATTGCAGGGCTTGGAAAGCTAGAACACAGGATCTGAACCAAGTTGCGGCTTCAGCTTCAGGTGTGTATGTTATTGAAAACTGTCTATCAATAAACTCTACTTCCTGGGTATTGGATACCGGATCAGGATCTCATATCTGTAATTCTTTGCAGGCGTTGAGAATCCGTAGGTTTTTTAAGGAAGGTGACATGACCCTCAAAGTTGCAAACGAAGCTAGCATGGATGCTAAGGCCGTGGGGGACTATCACCTGGGAATGTCAGATGGACATGTTTTGGTTTTACGTAATTGCTTTTTTGTACCCAACGCAACTTGTAATATCATTTCTGTATCTTTGATTTCTAAAGAAGGTTATGAATTTGAGTTTGTATGTAATGTTGTAAACACTCACCTTAATCAAGTTCTGATTGGGTCAGGTACATTAAGCAATGGTATATACGTACTAAACCAACCACAGATTTTCAATGTCCAGAATACACACAAAAGAAAGTCTCCGGAAATAAATCAGACTTTCTTATAGCATTGTAAACTGGGTCACATCAATGAGAGAAGGTTGACGAAGTTACATACAGAAGGATATTTGGATCCGTTCGAATATCAATCGTATGCTACTTGTCAATCCCGTCTCAAAGGAAAGATGACAAAGACTCTGTTCACTGGACACGGAGTAAGAGCGAGCGAGCTCTTGGGACTCATACACAGCGACGTGTGCGGTCCAATGTCTACACATGTGCGAAGCGGTTATTCTTACTTCATTAATTTTACGGATGACTTTTTCAAGGTACGGTTATGTCTTCTTAATGAAACATAAATCCGAAGCCTTTGGAAAATTCCAGGAATATAAGAATGAAGTAGAAAAACAAACCGGCAAAAGTATCAAGACACTGAGATCGGATCGAGGTGGTGAATACTTGAGTGCCGAGTTCCTGGATTACTTAAAAGAGAATGGAATTCTCTCTCAGCTTACTCCTCCATACACTCCGCAACATAACGGTGTATCGGAGAGACGGAACTGAACCCTATTGGATATGGTACGGTCCATGATGAGTAATGCTGAGTTACCGCAATCATTCTGGGGATATGCACTAGAATCAGCTGCATACCTTTTGAACCGAGTTCCAACTAAGACTGTGCCTACTACACCGTATCAGATGTGGTGTGGGAAGAGACCTTATCTTAATCACATTAAAACATGGGGATGTCCAGCTTTTGTCAAAAAGCAGCATGCGGACAAACTCGAGGCACGCTCAGTACAGTGCAAGTTTGTGGGATATCCAAAGAACTCCAAGGGATATTTCTTCTATTGCGAAGAGGAACAAAAGATTTATGTTTCTCGTCATGCCCACTTCTTGGAAACTGAGTTTTTGGAAAATCAGATAAGTGGGAGCGCAATAGAACTGGAAGAAATTCCAGAACCACGAGCTATTACTGAAAGCTTAGTAGAACCAGAGGGTTCGAAAGATCATGACATTCCTACGCCGCTCCGCAGGAGTAGTAGGCAGTCTCATCCGCCCGAGAGATACTACGGTTTTCTCATAGACGGGGATAGAGAGGATTGCATCATTGATTATGATGAGCCGACTAGCTTCCAGCAGGCCATTCAGAGCGTTGACTCGGTAAAATGGCTGGATGCAATGCGGACCGAAATGGAGTCCATGTACACCAACAAAGTATGGACGTTGGACGTTGCTCCAGATGGGGTAAAACCCGTAGGATGGAAGTGGATCTTCAAAAGGAAGATTGGTGTACATGGACAGGTTGAGACCTATAAAGCTAGACTGGTTGCAAAGGGTTTTCGTCAAAGACCTGGTTTGGATTATGACAAGACCTTTTCTCCAGTAGCTATGCTGAAATCCATTCAGATCCTTCTTTCCATTGCTGCCTTCCACGATTATGAGATTTGGCAGATGGACGTAAAGACCGCTTTTCTAAATGGAAATTTAGAGGAGTGTGTTTATATGGACCAGCCAGAGGGTTTCATTCAGAGTGGGAGCAGCGGAAAGGTGTGCAAGTTGCTAAAGTCCATCTACGGACTAAAGCAGGCATCGCGGAGTTGGAACATCTGTTTTGATGAGACGGTCAAAGAATTTGGCTTTATCAAAAATCCAGATGAACCATGCATCTATAGTAGATTTGTAGCGAGAACTGTAGCATTCCTCGTTTTATACGTGGATGACATTCTCTTAATAGGAAATGACATTCCTATGCTACAATCTGTCAAAGGTTTCTTGTCACACAGGTTCTCCATGAAAGACCTGGGTGATGCCTCATACATTCTGGGGATCTGCATCTATCGTGACAGATCCAAGAGGATATTGGGACTCTCACATTCCAGGTACATCGACACCATACTGAAAAGATTCAGTATGGAAGATTCCAAGCACGGTAATTTACCGGCTTGACACGGGATCACCCTCTCCAAAGAGATGTCTCCCAAGACTGATTTGGAAAGGGATCGCATGTCTATTATACCCTACGCTTCTGTGGTAGGCTCTATAATGCATGCGATGTTGTGTACCAGACCAGATGTAGCTTATGCACCGAGTGTGGTAATCCAGTATCTGTCAAACCCGGGGGAGAAACACTGGATAGCGGTAAAGAACATTCTCAAGTACCTGAGAAGGACTAAGGAGATGTTCTTGGTGTATGGCGGAAAAGACCTCCAGATCGAGGCCTTTGCTGACTCCAGCTTCCAGAGTGACAAGGATGATTCCAAGTCCATGTCGGGTTATGTCTTTACCCTCTATGGAGGGGTGGTGTGTTGGAAGAGTTCCAAACAGGAAACCGTTGCTGACTCGACGATGGAAGCGGATTATATCGCTGCTGCAGATGCTGCAAAAGAAGCCGTCTGGATAAGGAAGTTCTTAACTGAACTTCAGGTGGTTCCGTCCATTGTTGATCCAATACCGCTGTATTGCGACAACAACGGGGCTATAGCTTTAGCGAAGGAACCCAGGTCCCATCAGAAGTCCAGACACATCTTGAGGCGGTATCACCTGATCAGGGAGATCGTGGGTCGCTAGGAGATCGAGGTTCGGAGAGTTTCTACGGAAGATAACACAGCTGATCCACTCACAAAGGCCTTACCCCAGACTCAGTTTGAGCGGCTTATCGAGATGATAGGTCTTCGATACGCCAGTACATGGCCTTAGTGCAAGTGGGAGATTGTTAGTGTATATGCGCTAGAGGCCATTACTGTATCATACTAGTTTGTATATTACTTAATGGAAGCTTGGGATATTCACCTTGTATATACAATCTTGCTCAATATAGTAGTATGCTACTTGGTTTGTTTCTACTTCAATGTGTACATGTGTTTATTTTAGTATATCACTTATACACATTAGTGGAACCCTTAGGATCTTTGCTTGATTACCAGCGTTGTGATGGCAGTCACACTAGTGGGGGCTGGGTAATCTATAAGCACATCCTTATGCAGGTCCCTAGTCGCAGGACAATCGAGACAGGGCATCGATACTCCGGAGTAGACTAGCGTATGCGCTTCTCATCCTAGTGTGGGGGACGGTCTGTCCCACAGCCTTCAGTACGTCGTACTTGAGATAGTATGCGGGTGCTCGTTGGGTTACGAGTACACTGGACAGGATTCGTCGGGAACTGTTGGTTGGTACTATACCTATCGTCAGTTATCAGTTCCCAGGTGACATGAGTACAGCTTAGTCCGCTGACTTGACATTGTCCCTTCGCCTCGAGTGTGTTCCCACTGTACTTAGATTATTACCCTACCACGGCTCAAAGGAGTCGTGCAAACGGGTAGTTTTTGGGTGCAGTCCCGAAGCACTTGGAGGCAGTGACGGTTAGACAGGATTCGTCTCTCCCGGTATTGGTGGTTGACATCGCGCTGTGTCTAGGAGGGCCATTACATGAGTAGTCCCTAGCCAGGGCAAGCAAGATATACCGGTAGGTTTCCAGTGCTATCTCAGGGTGTTCTGGGCTACACTCCGACACGACTTGTACCGCTATTAAGGGACTGACGTTTACCGCCCCCTAGGCCCGCCATGCGATGTATCAGACGAACAGACCGTACTGTATAGAGATTGTCACATTCAGGCTCAGTAGGAGTTCAGATGGGTTTCATCTCGTCAGTCTTCTTGTCGGCATCTACCTGGGGACCGTTACGCACAGCTAGTGCCGCTTGCGGTCTGTGGTTAAACCCACTGCCAGCGTAGTGTCGAGTCTTTAGAGTCCCACACAGAAAGCTATTCGCCTTTACGAAAAAGAGTAGAGGTCGCATGGTTTTGCGACAGGTCGCATGGTTTTGCGACAGGGTTTGGTCACATCCGTGCACTTGTGCACGTTTGGTGTCCGGACAGTTAACACTAGCGGGATTTGGTTTAAGCCAGATCCTAGTGTACGTTTTGGGATTGGTTTTATCTCGTTTGTATTCGTGTTCCTCGAAACGGGGATGCGGGTGTGTATGCACAGTTGACAGAGAGACAGAGGCATAGGATTCTCATTGGGGTTGTTGACTGTTGACTGTTGACTGTTGACTGTTGACTATTGAGTTTTGGCTAAACCCTAATGAGAATAAGAAATATAATTAACAATAATATTAATTAAGTATTATAGTGACATGGTTGTTGAGGGGTTGACTTTGTTGACTTGTTGACTTTGTTGACCGGTTGACTAGGTTGGACTAGTTGACCATCATCATGACAATGGCTATAATTTCATGGCAAAGACTTTTGCTTGCTTGTTTATTTTTGCAAAATGAGTGCATGAAATGATATAGCCATTGACTTGAACCATCACATAATACTTGATTACTATTTTGTTATGATGGTTTTTGATTATGAGAGCTTGGATGGCAAAAGAGTTACTCATTCTCTCATTTTCATTTTCTCTCTCTTGCTTGAGCTCTCCCTCTTGCTCTTCCTCTTGCTCTCTCTCTAGTTTAAGGCAACACCCTCTCATGAGTTCAGAAACATTGTCTTAGAGATAAAAGAAAACCCAAATCACTTCTCTACTCATCCTAGTTTACAAGGTTTAGCAAACCAAGTGTTCTAGTTTCTTCAAGTTCGAAGAAGAAACCAAAGGTAGAAGCTTTCAGGTGGATCCATCTTCGGCGCAAGGAGACGACGAGGTGAGGCCGATCCGTACACCAGAAAGAGTTGAAGGCGAAGGAGTTCAAGAAAGGTATAGCCCCCTAACCGAGTAGGTAAAACTCTAGTTAGGCTGTTAGGTAGTTTTTTAACAAAGATCCGTATTTTGAGTCCATGTTACCACCTCTTGAAAAATCGTTTTTCATCATTTCCGCAAGCCCGTAAGTACCGGGAGAGGTAACGTGGACTTACACAGATCACAGATGAACACATTGGATATACTAGGAATCTGCAATCCGTACGAGCCTGTAACGAAGAGCGGATTACACGGTCGCGATGAATAGCCAAGACCCCACCCTAGACCCCTACGGGTGTGGCAAACTACCCGCCAAGTACCCGAAGCGAAGCAATCTCCCTCAACACCGTGAGTAGGCCACTCGGCACTTCGAGATACCCGGTAGTTTGTGCACCCCACCTTAGGTCTATCCTAGGTGCAAAAACAGTAAAAGAAATTATACAATGACGGCTACAACCCCATCCCGGTTGTGCGGCCATATAAATAATATTACATCAATTACAAATTTACATGAATTGAAAGAAAAAGAAAACACTCATCTCACAACCCCCGGCTATTCATCCGCGACAATCCAATGAATTCATATACACATACCATCAACATTACAGATCACAGATATGTATAACCCCCACTAATCGACGTATAGCGATTAGCGGACGTTCAATACATATATCACATCACAGATATAACCCGTGAGCTTAAGTCTTTAGAAGTTCGATCAAAATACGGATTTTTAGACCCCAAAAACAAATTTTGCTTTCTGGAAAATCTGGGCAGAAAAAACATATTGTAAAAATCCCAAAACACCCCACTGAATAAACCGCAGGAAAAATCGCCCACGGCCAAGTCAACTCGGCCGTGGATCCGCGGCGGGAGCATGCTCCTGCCGCGGTTCCGCGGCTCTTTGACCGAGTCGATGGACCATTTTTCTACAGTGTGTTCTAAAAAGCTTGAGCCGATTTTTAGTGTAAGATTAATTAATTTTTGAACAGAAAACAGAATTGGAAGAAACTTGATTTTTAGGGCATGTTTCGCGACTTTTTCTCTGATCGAACTTCTACTTTCTTTGCTAACATGTTAGATAGTTATTTAACTAGGCTCTGAAACCACTGTAAGTCCACGTTACCTCTCCCGGTACTTACGGGATTGCGGAAATGATGAAATTTTTTTTTTTCTTTTGGTGGTAACATGGACTCAAAATACGGATCTTTGACCTAACAAGAGTTTTACCTACTCGGTTAGGGGTTATACCTTAACTTGAACTCCTTCTCTTGATCTCCTTGTGGTGGTCGGATGGTGATTGATGAAATTCTCGGTTCGTGTAAGTAGAAATTGAATAGAATCACAACCAAAAATATTTTTGACCGCAATCAATTAACGGTGTCGGATGTAGCGCGTTAGCGAGTGCGGATCGTCCACAGGGATTGCGCGATTCGTTCGTATTTTGATTTGTTTGAATCGAAACTTTAAGAGAAAGAAAACAAACAATTCATGATTTATAGTTGATGTTCAAGAATTAGAAAATCTAGATCTAATAACAAGAAAACGATAGAATCAAGAATTGAGAGTTTAATGATTTTTCCAACCAAATATCAAGAATCGAAATGAGGCTCGTAGGAATCGATCGGATCTATAGATGTGATGTAATCTTACGATGACGTATTCTTATCCATCGATGAATTGATACTAGATCGATGATGATCGACGAGAATTAGGGATTTCTAGTGAAACTAGGGTTTCATCATTTATCCCTTGTTCCTTCGTCGATATCATTCACATTCTAGCCTCTAGTAAATTCAAGAAACGATCGTTGATCCCTAATTTCGAGCAATAACAATCAAGAAAGCATCGCAACGAAACGAGGTCATCGATTCTTCAACTTGCTAGGATTTACAAAACTCGTAGGACTTAAGAATCGTTATAAGATTTGTTACATCATCATTCTATTGATCGTCTCGACTCCTTTACGAGCGGAGTTTTACTCGAACATCACAACAAGAACTACAATTACAAATTGATATCGAATAATGATGCAAGAATTTAAAGAAAGCAAGATTAACGAATTTCACCTTTTATTTATATCAACAATTCCGTTACAATCACTCAAGAACTACAAGAGGAAGAACTCGATCGTCGATTTGGCTTCGCTCGGCTCCTTGAGTCGCGGATCGGCTTGGATCACTTGCTCGATTGAAGATCGGCTCAGCTCCTAAAAGGTTGAAGGGCTTCTCTCTTGATTGGTACTCAGGATCTTGAATTTGGATTGGAATTAGGGTTAGGGTTTCGCACAAGTCGTGTCACTCAACTTGTGGAAGAAGATGGAGAGAATGAAGAATAGAGATTAAGGAAGAATTGAACAACCAAAGATTGAAGAAGTAAAGATTAAGGAAGAAGTTTAACCCTAGGTCTAGGCTTCTATTTATAGACTTCCCAAAACCCTAGATCTAGGATTTGAATTTTGAATTTCCCTCCAAAAGTTAGTTAGAGGGAGAAGCTTCTAGATGAAGTTTGTTAAGCCGAGCCTTCTAGATGTGCCACGTGGAGTTTATACAGTATTCTGGAAGCTTTGGCCGTTATTTTAGACATGTGCAGAAAACCTGAGGAGCTGATGACGTCATCACGCCGCGGTTCCGCGGCGCAAGCAGGCTCCCGCCGCGGAACCGCGGCGCTTTGGACGCTTCAGAGCTTGGGTCTTCTGCTGTGGTCTTGGGCTGATATGTGGGCCTTTGTCTGATATTTTAAATTCTCTTTGGCCTTCTGTATTACTACCAGATCTTATATTTTGGAGTTGGCGTATCTTTTATCAGTTTCTTTTGGCTTTGTTCCTGCAATTTCCTGCACAATTTCTCGAGACAAGTGTTCGCAATATAGGGATGATGCGATGCCATAAAATACAGTCAATTTCCCTTAAAGTGCCTGTTTAAAAGTCTAACACATGCATTCTGGTATTTCAGGATTGTTCTGCTAATATGTGCAATATGAATACCGAACACTTCTAGATGAGTGCAAAAGATAGGGAAATTGCCGTGTTAAAAATGCAGTATTTTCGACTGATGAAATTCTCCCAAACTTATTTTCGATCGTCTCGAGCGAACTTTTTATTAAAAAGAGAAGGAGAAAATAAAGAAAGAGAAAAAACTAATTAGCACACTTTCGTAGGCAACACGATTGCACTGAGCACGTGCAATAAGCCTATAAACCTCTAGGTGTCCCTAGTAGGAGGAGTGTTGTCTCCTGATGGTTTTCTGCGGATTGCACCCACAAAATCCAATAATAAAAGGAAGATCCTGAAATTTACATTTAAAGAAAAGAATTGTAAAAGAAAGACTTTGAAAATTAGGGTTTCCAACTAAGCTAGCTTTTCGGTTGTCATGAGCCCTATCTTAATAGTCATGAAAAGATGTCAGAAATCACGTCCTCCATCAATAAAACATCGTCTTATTCTTCATTCCTATCTTTCGTCCAAACATCGATCATATAACCCTGCGTGTGTGTAAAGACATCCCTACACCCGGAGAATTCAATTCAAGCTATCGTACTCTTGCCCATCAGCCTCAGTACTTTTTAATTAATGAATATTTAGATGAGATTGCTCACACTTTCATGCGACCGTTAATACTTCTTGAGGTACTAACCGACCGATTACTCCTGTTCTTGCTTACTTGGTGTATTTTCCTCGTCTTGCACCACCTAAGGCTTAGCAGTGACTCCCAGACCAGTTGGCCTTAGGGCACTAGGTGAAGAGGCACCCTCGCTATATTTTTTTATTGCTGCCTTGGCGATAACAAAACCAGTGTCCATTTTTCTCACCACTTTATATTTTCTTCATTTTTATTTCCTTCATACTTTTGGCTTTAAGACAAGAGCATTTCAAGGTATCCTCTACTATCCCAGGCTTTAAGACGTGTGTAAGTGCGAATAGCAGGGTATCAACGTTCAAAATGTTTGGCTTTCAGAATAGAAACTATTTTTCAGACTTATTTTTATCCTCAGATTAGTGACGTCCTTCATCTTACTAACCCTTGGGACAACGTCTCATAACTACTTATTACTAGTTCGTTTAAGAAAACTTATAATTTTCTTGGTTTTCTTAAATTTTTCTAATCTCATGGATGCAATTTTTCACTATCTAATCTTTTATTATCTTATTTATGTACAAAAAATGTTTTTATTTTTTTTTTAGAAAGTTTTTTAAATTTTTATAGGTTTTCAAAAATGTTTTGTGCTTATGCCAAGTATGATGCAAATGATGCGAAAATAAACACAAACCTCCCCCAAACTTGTTTTCAACAGTGTCCTCACTGTTGTTATCTGCTAAATCTCGAAAACCTGTAAGCTTGGGAGGAATTTATTAGTGGGGGAAAAATATTTAAGTGAAGATCCCCCCCAAACTTATTTTTCGCTCATTATTTTATAAAATTTCTTTTCAAGAGCCAGAAAAAATGCCGCCCCAAACTTGAGTTATGCAATGTTAATCTTTTGAAAATCATATGAGGGGGTCAAAAATCAGTGGTCGATGCCAAGCTTTGCAAAGACCGAAAGTTAACACCAACCATTCAAAAATTTTATCAATGCAGTGCTCTGGTTGGTGGAAGAAGAAGTGGGGAAAGGGTAAGTGGTGGAATAGAATGTAGGTGCGTCTCATTTTGGAGAGACGATGCAGTGAATATGATGGATTACTCGCATTCTTTCTACAGTTCAGAAGAAGGGGTGGAGGTTCAATTTCATTGACTGGGAGATGATTCATCTCAACACCCGTGTCATTCAAACATGCGAGTTCATCAGCGAAGATCTCCTCAAAAGTTCCATCTATACCCCGATGAATAATGTCATCACAAAGTGCGGGGTGATCTTCAGACTCTAAAAGCAATTCATAATCAGTGTTAGTTGTTGACCCGGACATCTCGGTGGAAGAGTCTGTATGTGTATGATACATAGTTGGGTCAAACAATAACGTATGAAAAGAGTCAAGATCAATATCAGGAGGATCATCAAATTCGCTGCTGTCGACATCCATTAAGTCGATAGAATAGACCTGAGCAGTAGGTTCGGAGGGTACACTTCCCAACTTGTAAATGTTCAGCTCTATTGACCTATTCCCGAAGGATAGGGTTATAGAACCATTACGATAGTTGATTATAGCGTTGGAAGTGGCCAAAAAGGGGCGACCTAAAATCACCGGAATTTGATTCCGTGGGTTCGCTACAGGCTGTGTATCAATTACAATAAAGTCCACAGGGAAGATGAATTTCCCGATTTTTATTAACACATCCTCCAGTTCACCTCTAGGTTTGGTGATTGATCGGTCAGCCATCTGGAGAGTGCAATGGGCTGGTTTCAACTCTCCGATCCCTAGTTGCTCATAAACAGAGTATGGAAGCAAGTTAACACTAGCGCCAAGGTCTAGTAGAGCACGGTTGATGTGTTTTCCCCCAATAGAAATAGAAATAGTAGGACAGCCAGGGTCCTTACGTTTCCTCGGTACTTGTTGGGGGAAAGCCGTGTCTACAGTCTTTGCCATGAATATCTTGTTGGGCACTTGAGTTTTCTTCTTCTTAGTGCACAAGTTCTTAAGAGTTTTCGCATAGGACGGAACTTGTTGGATGGCATCTAGGAGAGGGATGTTGATGTTAACTTGCTTAAAAATGTCCATAAACTTCTCCATATGCGGACTCGATGTGTTAGCCCTTAACCGATTCGGATAAGGTGCTTTAGCAATAAGCGTTGGGTCCATCATAGGAGAAGGAAGTGTGTGTGGACCCAATCCCAAAATAGAAGTGGGGATCGTCGGTGGTAGACGAGAAGAGTGTAAGTCTATGCTACCTCTCTGGTACTTACGGGCTTGCGGAATTTGATGAAAAACAATTTTCTAGAGGCGGTAACATGGACTCAAAACGGATCTTTATTAAACTATCTACCTAACAACCTAACTACGAGTTGTTAACTACTCGGTTAGGGGGTTATACCTTTCTTTCTTGAACTCCTTCGTCTTCATCTCTTGATGGTGTACGGATCGGCTTCACCCCGTCGTCTCCTTGCGCCGAAGATCGATCCACCCGAAAGCTTCTACCTTTGGCTTCTTCTTCGAACTTTGAAGAAACTAGTTCACTTGGTTTGCTAAACCTTGTGAACTAGAGTGAGTAGAGGAGAGTGTGATGGGATTTTCTCTATGGTTCTTGCTTCTCAACACATGAGACAACTGAACCATAGACAAGAGAGAGAGCAAGAAGAAGAGGGTGAGAGCAAGAGAGTGAGAGAGCTCAAAACCAAGAGAGAGAAAGAAAATGAAAGAATTGAGCCTCTCTTTTCTCTTTCACCCTCTCATCATCCAAAAACATCATGAGCCATAATGTTAATCAAGTATTATGTGATGGTTCATATCATGTCAAAGGCAATATCATTTTCATGCACTCATTTTGCAAACCACAACAAGCAAGCAAAAGTCTTTGCATGAAAATGACAACCATGGTAATGATGATGGTCAACTAGTCCAACCTAGTCAACCGGTCAACAAAGTCAACAAGTCAATAAAGTCAACCACTTTACAACCATGTCACTATAATACTTAATTAATATTATTGCTAATCATAATTCTTATTCTCACTAGGGTTAAGCAATAGTCAACGGTCAACAGTCAACTGTCAACAGTCAACAGTCAACAACCCCAATGAGAATACTCTGCCTCTGTCTCTCTATCAACTGTGCATACACACCCGCATCTGCGTTCCGAGGAACACGAATACAAACGAGATAAAACCAATCCCAAAACGTACACTAGGATCTGGCTTAAACCAAAGCCCGCTAGTGTTAACTGTCCGGACACTGTACGTGCACAAGTGCACGGATGTGACCGAACCCTGTCGCAAAACCATGCGACCTGTCGCAAAACCATGCGACCTCTACTCTTTTGCCTGAAGGTGAATAGCTTTCTGTGTGGGACTCTAAAGACTCGACACTACGCTGGCAGTGGGTTTAACCACAGACCGCAAGCGGCACTAGCTGTGCGTAACGGTCCCCAGGTAGATGCCGACAAGAAGACTGATGAGGTGAAACCCATCTGAACTCCTACTGAGCCTGAATGTGACAGTCTCCGTACAGTCCGGTCTGTTCGTCTGATACATCGCATGGCGGGCCTTGGGGCGGTAAACGTCAGTCCCCTAATAGCGGTAAAAGTCGTGTCGGAGTGAAGCCCAGAACACCCTGAGATAACACTGGAAACCTACCAGTATATCTCTCTTACCCTGGCCAGGGACTACTCGTGTAATGGCCCTCCTAGACACAGCGCGATGTCAACCCCCAATACCGGGAGAGACAAATCCTGTCTAACCGTCACTGCCTCCAAGTGCTTCGGGACTGCACCCAAAAACTACTTGTTTGCACGACTCCTTTGAGCCGTGGTAGGGTAGTAATCAAAGTACAGTGGGAACACACTTGAGGTGAAGTGACAGTGTCAAGTTAGCGGACTAAGCTGTACTCATGTCACCTGGGAACTGATAACTGACGATAGGTATAATTCCAACCAATGAGTTCCCGACGAGTCTTGTCCAGTGTACTCGTAACCTAACGAGCACCCGCTTACTATCTCAAGTACGACGTACTGACGGCTGTGGGACAGACCGTCTCCCGAGCTGGGATAAGAAGCGCATACTCTAGTCTACTCCGGAGTATCGATGCCCTATCTCGATAGTCCTGCGACTAGGGACCTGCATAAGGATGTGCTTATAGATTACCCAGCCCGACGAGTGTGACTGCCATCACAACGCTGGTAATCAAGCAAAGATCCTAAGGGCTCTACTAATATGTATAAGCGATATGCTAAAAGAAACACATGCACATATTAAAGTAGAAACAAACCAAGTAGTGTACTACAACATACTACCATTTTGAGCAAGATTGTCAATACAAGGTGAATATCCCAAGCTTCCATTAAGTAATATACATACTAGTATGATACAGTAATGGCCTCTAGGGCATATACACTAACAATCTCCCACTTGCACTAAGGCCATGTACTGGCGTATCGAAGACCTATCATCTCGATCAGCCACTCGAACTGAGTCTGGGGTAAGGCCTTCGTGAGTGGATCAACAGTGATTTCTTCCGTATTTACTCTCTTCACCTCGATCTCCCAGCGATCAACGATCTCCTTGATCAGGTGGTACCGCCTCAAAATATGCCTGGACTTCTGATGGGACCTGGGTTCCTTCGCTAAAGCTATAGCGCCGTTGTTGTCACAATACAGCGGTATTGGATCAACACTGGTAGGAACCACCTGAAGTTCCGTGAGGAACTTCTTCATCCAGACAGCTTCCTTTGCGGCATCGCAAGCAGCTATGTACTCCGCTTCCATAGTTGAGTCAGCAACGGTTTCCTGCTTGGAACTCTTCCAGCAAACCGCCCCTCCATTGAGGGTAAAGACATAACCCGACATGGACTTGGAGTCATCCTTGTCACTCTGGAAGCTGGAGTCAGCAAAGGCCTCAATCTGGAGGTCTTTTCCGCCATACACCAAGAACATCTCCTTAGTCCTTCTCAGGTACTTGAGAATGTTCTTTACTGCTATCCAGTGTTTCTCCCCTGGGTTTGACTGATACCGGCTTACAACGCTCAATGCGTATGCTACATCTGGTCTGGTACACAACATCGCATACATAATAGAGCCTACCGCAGATGCGTAGGGTATTGATGACATGCGAGCCCTTTCCAAATCAGTCTTGGGAGACATCTCTTTGGAGAGGGTGATTCCGTGACAAGCCAGTAGATTACCGCGCTTGGAATCTTCCATACTGAATCGTTTCAGTATGGTGTCGATGTACTTTGACTGTGAAAGTCCCAACATCCTCTTAGATCTATCACGATAGATCTGGATCCCCAGAATGTAGTTGGCATCGCCCATGTCCTTCATGGAGAACCTCTGCGACAAGAATCCTTTGACTGACTGTAGCATAGGAATATCATTTCCTATTAGGAGAATGTCATCGACGTACAAGACGAGGAATACCACATTTCTCCCTACAATCTTACTGTAAATGCATGGTTCATCTGGGTTTTTGACAAAGTCGAATTCTTTGACAGTATCATCAAAGCAGATGTTCCAACTCCGCGATGCCTGCTTGAGTCCATAGATGGACTTGAGCATCTTGCACACTTTACCGCTGCTCCCACTCTGAATGAATCCCTCTGGCTGATCCATATAGACGCACTCTTCCAAATTTCCATTTAGGAAAGCCTTCTTTACGTCCATCTGCCAGATCTCATAATCGTGGAAGGCAGCAATGGCAACAAGGATCCGAATGGATTTAAGCATGGCTACCGGAGAAAAGGTCTCGTCATAGTCCAAACCAGGTCTTTGACGAAAACCCTTTGCGACGAGCCTAGCTTTATAGGTTTCAACCTGCCCATCTACACCAATCTTCTTTCTGAAGATCCATTTGCAGCCTACGGGTTTTACCCCTTCTGGAGCAAAGTCCAAAGTCCAAACTTTGTTGGTGTACATGGACTCCATCTCGGTCCGCATTGCATCCAGCCATTTTACCGAGTCACCGCTCTGAATGGCTTGCTGGAAGCTACGAGGCTCACCATAATCCATGGTGCATTCCTCTCTATCCCCGTCTATGAGAAAACCATAGTATCTCTCGGGCGGATGAGACTGCCTACTACTCCTGCGGAGTGGCGCAGGAATGTCCGGTTCTCCTGAAACTTCTGGTTCTTCCAAGCTTTCAGTAATAGCTTGTGGTTCTGGAATTTCTTCCAGTTCTATTACGCTCCCACTTATTCCTTTTTCTAGAAACTGATGTTCCAGAAAGTGGGCATGACGAGAAACAAAAACCTTTTGTTCCTCTGTGTAAGTCGATGTAGTACACCCCAGTACTTGTGGGGAGGCGGAAATTACAAAAACGATCAAGTTTAAGGAACGAACATCGACTAACCGCTTAAATCGAAGCTAAACTATAAATAACCGTACACAATGATTTTCTTATCACTTGTGATTAGGGATTATACCTTTCGAAACTAGTCCTTCGTCTTTACGATCTCCTTGTTCTCCTCGGCCTTCTCTAGGTAGTAGACGATCCACCCGAGAACAAAACTCCAAGCTAAACCTCTAAACTTGAGGCAACTAACCTTCTTGGATTGCTAATCAAAGAAGTTAGGATGAGATAGAGTGATGGTTATGGATTGTTTTAGTCTAACTAATCCTTTGATCTCAACTCATGAGGTGTAAGGATTAGGGTTTGAAGATGAGAGCTTGAGGAGAGAGAATGTGAGATAAGATAATGAGAAGAGAGAGAGTGTATCATAATATATTATGAAGCATTCTCATTTATCAACAAAAGAAAATGAGTGATGAATAAGCATGCTTCACAAATATCTAATGGTGATTCATTAAGCATGTGTCATTATCATTTATGGTGCAATTAATGATAATGATGAATCACCTCATGACTCACAATCTCATCCAAAGTAACCTCCTTAGTCACATCTTCTAGAAGCTTCTCGAACAATTACGAGAACGCCCTCCGATCCGTAAAAATACGGAAAAACTTTAGACTGTAAAAATCCAATAACCGGATACCAGTAACTGGCTTAAACCAAAGCCGACTGGTAAAAACTGTCCGAAAGTCGTACGCGCGTAAACGCACGTATGCGTCCGAACCCTTTGTCGCAAAACCATGCAACCTCTATATCGTTTCGCCTGGAGTAGGAAACTCTCTGTGTGGGACTCTAAAGACTCGACTACTACGCTGGCAGTGGGTTTAACCACAGACCGCAAGCGGCACTAGCTGTACGTAACGGTCCCCAGGTAGTTGTCGATAAGAAGGCCGATAAGAAAACCCATCCGAACTCCTACTGAGTCTGATGTGACAATCTCCATACAGTCCGGTCCGTTCGTCCAAGACTATCGCATATCGGGCCTAGGGGGGCGGCAAGCGTCAGTCCCCTAAAAGCGGTATAAGTCGTGTCGGAGGGAAGCCCATTACACCTTGAGAAACTACTGGAACCTACCAGCAAATCTCGCTTGCCCTGGCCAGGGACTTTGCGTAATGGCTCTCTGACACAGCACGATATCTACTCCCAATACCGGGAGGGACGAATCCTGTCTAACCGCCACTGCCTCCAAGTGCTCGGGACTGCACCCAACTGCTACCTGTTTGCACGACTCCTTTGAGCCATGGTAGGGTAGCAATCTAAGAACAGTAGGACACACTCGAGGTGAAGTAGCAGTGTCAAGTCTGCGGACTACGCTGTACTCATGTCACCTGGAAACTGTTCACTGACGACTGGTATCAAACCAACCAACAGTTCCCTGTGAGTCCTGTCCGGTGTACCCGTAACCTAACGAGCACCTGCATACTATCTCCAGTACGACGTACTGACGGCTGTGGGACAGACCATCTCCCCAACTGGGATGAGAAGCGTACACACTAGTCTACTCCGGAGTATCGATGCTCTGTCTCGATAATCCAACGACCAGGGACCTGAATGAGGATGTGCTTGTAGACTACCCAGCCCCCACTAGTGTGACTGCCATCACAACGCTGGTAGACAAGCAAGATCCTAAGAGCTCTATCAATACGTACACTCACATATTAAGATAGAAAAACCAAGTAGCATATACTACCATGTTTAGCAAGACTGTTATATACATGTGAATATCCCAAGCTTCCATTAAGTAATATACAAGCTAGTATGATACAGTAATGGCCTTCTAGGGCATAAACACTAACAATCTCCCACTTGCACTAGGGCCATGTACCGGCGTATCGAAGACCGATGATCTCGAGTAGCCGCTCGAACTGAATCTGAGGAAGGGCCTTTGTGAATGGATCAGCAATGTTCTCTTCTGAAGCAACTCTCCGAACCTCGATCTCCTGACGATCAATGATCTCCCTGATCAGGTGATACCGCCTCAAGATGTGTCTGGACTTCTGATGGGACCTTGGTTCCTTCGCTAAAGCTATAGCTCCGTTGTTGTCGCAATACAGAGGTATTGGATCAACTATGGTAGGAACCACCTGAAGTTCTGTTAGGAACTTCTTCATCCAGACTGCTTCTTTTGCGGCATCGCAAGCAGCTATATACTCCGCTTCCATCGTCGAGTCAGCAACGGTGTCCTGCTTGGAGCTCTTCCAGCACACCGCCCCTCCATTGAGGGTAAAGACATAACCCGACATGGACTTGGAATCGTCCTTATCACTCTGGAAGCCGGAATCAGCAAAGGCCTCCAACCTGAGGTCTTTTCCGCCGTAAACCAAGAACATCTCCTTAGTCCTCCTCAGGTACTTGAGAATGTTCTTTACTGCTATCCAGTGTTTCTCCCCTGGGTCTGACTGATACCGGCTTACCACGCTTAGTGCGTAAGCTACATCTGGTCTGGTACACAACATCGCATACATTATAGAGCCTACCGCAGAAGCGTAGGGTATAATAGACATGCGTTCCCTTTCCAAATCAGTCTTGGGAGACATCTCTTTGGAGAGGGTGATTCCGTGACAAGCCGGTAGATTACCGCGCTTAGAATCTTCCATACTGAATCTTTTCAGTATAGTGTCGATATACCTGGACTGCGAAAGTCCCAACATCCTCTTGGATCTATCACGATAGATCCGGATCCCCAGAATGTAAGAGGCATCACCCAGGTCTTTCATGGAGAACCTGTGTGACAAGAATCCTTTGACAGATTGTAGCATAGGAATGTCATTTCCTATCAATAGAATGTCATCCACGTACAAGACGAGGAATACGACACTTCTGGCCACAACTTTACTATATATGCACGGTTCATCTGGATTTTTGATAAAGTCATATTCTTTGACTGTCTCATCAAAACAGATGTTCCAACTCCGCGATGCCTGCTTTAGTCCGTAAATGGACTTAAGCAGCTTGCATACTTTCCCGCTGCTCCCACTCTGATTGAAACCCTCTGGTTGATCCATATAGACGCTCTCTTCTAAATTTCCATTCAGAAAAGCCGTCTTTACGTCCATCTGCCAGATTTCATAATCATGGAAGGCAGCAATAGCAAGAAGGACCCGAATGGATTTGAGCATAGCCACTGGAGAAAAGGTTTCGTCATAGTCCAAACCAGGTCTTTGACGAAAACCCTTTGCAACAAGTCTAGCCTTATAGGTTTCCACCTGTCCATCTACACCAATCTTTTTCTTGAAGATCCATTTGCATCCTATGGGTTTTACCCCATCTGGAGCAAAGTCCAAAGTCCATACTTTGTTGGTGTACATGGACTCCATCTCGGTCCGCATTGCATCTAGCCATCGTACCGAGTCGCCGCTCTGGATGGCATGCTGGAAGTCAGTAGGTTCATCATCATCTATGATGCAATCCTCTCTATCCCCGTCTATGAGAAAACCGTAGTATCTCTCAGGCGGATGAGACGGCCTACTACTCCTGCGGAGGGGTGCGGGAATGTTCTGTTCTTCTTGAACCTCTGGTTCTACCAAACTTTCAGTAGCAGTTTGTGGTTCTGGAATTTCTTCCAGTTCTATTTCGCTCCCACTCTTCTGATTTTCCAAAAATACAGTTTCTAAGAAGCGGGCATGACGAGAAACAAAAACCTTTTGTTCCTCTGCGTAATAGAAGCAATATCCTGTAGAGTTCTTTGGATATCCCACAAACTTACACTCTACTGAGCGTGCCTCGAGCTTGTCCGGACGCTGCCTTTTTACAAAAGCTGGACATCCCACGTCTTCAGGTACTGAAGATAGGGTTTCTTCCCACTCCACATCTGATATGGTGTGGTAGGCACAGTTTTGGTTGGAACTCTGTTCAAAAGATGTATCGCTGATTCTAGCGCATACCCCCAGAAAGATCGCGGTAACTCAGCATTACTCATCATGGATCGTACCATATCCAATAGGGTTCGATTCCGTCTCTCCGATACACCGTTGTGCTGTGGAGTGTATGGAGGAGTAAGCTGAGAGAGAATTCCTTTCTCTTTTAGGTAACCTAGGAACTCGGCACTTAAGTATTCTCCACCTCGATCAGATCTTAGTGTCTTAATACTTTTGCCTGTTTGGTTTTCCGCTTCACTCTTGTATTCCAGGAATTTCTCAAAGGCTTCGGATTTATGCTTCATCAAGAAGACATGTCCAAACCTAGAGAAATCATCTGTAAAAGTAATGAAGTAGGAATAACCACCTCTCGCATGTGTAGACATTGGACCGCATACATCGCTGTGTATGAGTCCTAAGAGCTCGCTCGCTCTTACTCCTTGTCCAGTGAATGGAGTCTTTGTCATCTTTCCTTTGAGACAAGATTGACAAGTGTCATATGATTGATATTTGAACGAGTCCAAATATCCTTCTCTATGCAACTTAGTCAATCTTCTCTCATTGATGTGACCCAGTCTACAATGCCATAAGAAAGCTTTATTTAAATCTGGAGACTTTCTTTTTAGTGTGTTCTGGACATTGAAAATTTGGAGTTGGTTTATAACATATATGCCGTTATTTAGAGTACCGGACCCAATCAAACCATGATTAAGATGGATGTTGACAACATCTCTTACAAACGTGAAATCATAACCTTTATTTGATAACAAGGAAACTGATATGATATTACACGTTAAGCTGGGTACAAAATAACAGTTATGTAAAACCAAAATGTGTCCACTCGTCAATCCTAGGTGATAATCCCCGACGGACGCAGCTCCCACGCTAGCTCCATTAGCAACCCTGAGGATCATATCACCTTCCTTCAGCACTCTACGGTTTCTCAGTGCCTGCAATGAATTGCAAATATGAGATCCTGATCCGGTATCCAATACCCAGGAAGTAGAGTTGATCGACAGACAATTCTCAATTACAAACACACCTGAAGTCGAAGCCACAGCTTGCTTCGGTTCCTGGTTCTTGGCGTTCCATGCCTTGCAATCCTTCTTCCAGTGCCCTTTCCTGTGACAATGGAAGCACTCATCCTGGCCAACTATCGGTACTGCTTTCTTTTTCTTTCCCTTCCCTCCCACCTTACTAACACCTCCTCTAGGTCTGGGTGCGGCCTTCTTCTTCCTTCCTTTGGACCTAGCCTTGGACCTGGAAGAAGATGAACCGCCAACAAACATAGCGGGTGTTTCCCTTGATGTCTTCAAGGTGCCCTCTGCACTCCTTAACATGTTCAGGAGTTCCGGAAGTTCAACTTCTTTTCTTTGAAGGTTGAAGTTCAGGGTAAACTGGGCGTAGGTGTGAGGAAGGGACTGGAGAATAAGGTCTGTATAGAGCTCATTATCCAAAGTCGTCCCAAGGTCTGCGAGCTCTTCAATATAGCTGATCATCTGTAGGACATGTTCACCTACCGATGACCCGGCAGCCAACCTCACTCGAAACAAGTTCTTAGAGGTCTCGTATCTTGCTATACGAGATTGCTCTCCATAAAGTTCCTTTGTATGGAGAAATATGCCATCTAGGGACATATCCTCGTGCCTCCTCTGATGTTCATTGTTCATCGAGGCAAGCACGATGCACTTGGCTCTCGCGCAATCTAAATCCCAGGTTTTGCGGATTTCCTTATCCGTATTGCTGGATTTGGGACCAGGGACAGCAGGTGCCGTAGCGGTGAGGACGTACCCCAGTTTGTCATAGGTCAAAGCCATTTTGACATTCCGCAGCCAATCTTTATAGTTTGGCCCCGTCAGTATATTTTTCTCTAAAAGTAACTTAAGTCCAGTCATTTTCAGGGTCGCTGCAATTAGGAGAGAGAGAAGAAAACTCTTTAGCATGATGCTCTTGCAAGTTTAGAGTGGTTTTTAGTTTATCTAAACTGGATGGCTCCCACTGTTTCTCGAATCCTTCCTCAAACCATAAAAGAAGAATTAGCCAAGACTATTCTCACCGTACAATACTTGCTTAACCGTTCAGCCAGGCCAGTGTCGATACTTCGAGGGAGGTTTTCCAACGCTTTCGCGAAGTTCCTTAATTAAATAACCTCTTTTCTCTGGGGGCGTAACCCCGCTGACACTTTTCTGGACACCTACTAGGTTTATAGCATTGATCGTTAAGTGACGAATATCCTGATAAGTATCATATACTCACAGTAGGATTGGGATCCAAATATCATCGTATGATAATGTTGAAGGAATCCTACCAACATTCATCAAACTCCAAATGGTATGTATCTCTTTGCAAATTTCAGTTTCTTTAGAAATTCCCGATATAAGTTTTTGCCCCATGCTCTTATGACCTTGACGTATGCCAACAAATCATAAGTCACATGTCAAGTTCTGCCCATCATTATCTTGTTAATTTGAACCCACCCGTATATACCCTTGACGTATGCCAACAAGGTAATGCGACTGTCCCAAACCAACACATCTATCTATGTAACAAATGAATACCCCAGCAGCTACCAAACACTATGCCTTGACGTATGCCAACAAGCATAGCTTGAATACTACTGACCATCCATAAGAAATGACGGAGGGCTACGACTGGTTTTGGCGAAACCATGAACGTATTGAACTTGATATAACCGAAGGAACCTGATAGCTTTTAAAAGGAGTGGTTAAATCTCCGCATTTAAAATTATCTGTTTTTAAAATTAACCGAGTGGTTTCTTTTAAATTGTTCCAACGATTTAAAACTTTGGTTTATTTACTTTGCATTATAGATAATGCGTCCCATCATTAACCTATCATTGCAGAAAACAACGAAAATACAACGTCCTCTTATGCCATCCGCATTCGCCACTAGGTCCCGTCATCACCCGTTAGGTTACTTAACTAACGACAGAGCGGGGGTTGGGCTAGCGCGGGTGTAAAACATAAGTGGCGTCTAAATAGCTATCATAAATATAGATATTTTACATTCGTCTGACGCAATGATATTCATTCCAGAACACAGATAAACAATATTGGATTTGCAAGCAATCTGTATTTCTTTTGAGCCTGCAAGAAAAGACAGATTACACAGTTGTGATGAATAGCCGTTACCCCACCCTCGACCCCTACGGGTACGGCAAACTACCCACCCGGCAGTCTGTGTACCCCACCTTGGGTCAGTCCGAGGAGCAAAAACAGTAAAATGAAATAATACAACGGTGGCTACGACCGCAACCTGGAAGTGCCCCGCAAAAATAATATTACAACAAATTACATTTACAACAAATGAATTAAACAATAACCCATTGCTAACCCCGGCTATACACCACAACAGTCCAATACAGTTTATATGCACAAACAGATATAACCATTTCAGAAATGTGCAACCCCCTGCCAACCGACATACTAGCAGTTGGGGGAGGTTTACGAACACATTAAACAATCACAGATATAATCCAATATGCAAATACTGTAAAATTTCGATCGACTAAACAACATCAATATTGCTCCAAAATCTACTCTGTTAAACAGTAACCTGAGCAAATATTAAATATTCCAGAAAACCCCAAATTTCACAGAGAAGCAACAGAAGAAAAATCGGCCCCTGACTCGCCAACTCGGCGGCGGAAGCGCGGCGACTCAGTAGGCTGAGGCCGCGGTTCCGCAGCGAGTTGGTCGATTCAGTCGACTGTTTTTCTTGGGTGTTCTACTGGTGTCATGTCAAGCACTCTGAGCTCACCTGAAAAATTTTCTGACATCGTTTTAAATTCGACAGAAACTTGCATTTTTTAGGGTTTCCCGGCTTCGTTTTTCCGTTCGAAATTCGTAAAAATTTGCGATTAAGTTATTTAGTGTTTAGCGAGGCACTGATACCACTGTAAGTCGATGTAGTACACCCCAGTACTTGTGGGGAGGCGGAAATTACAAAAACGATCAAGTTTAAGGAACGAACATCGACTAACCGCTTAAATCGAAGCTAAACTATAAATAACCGTACACAATGATTTTCTTATCACTTGTGATTAGGGATTATACCTTTCGAAACTAGTCCTTCGTCTTTACGATCTCCTTGTTCTCCTCGGCCTTCTCTAGGTAGTAGACGATCCACCCGAGAGCAAAACTCCAAGCTAAACCTCTAAACTTGAGGCAACTAACCTTCTTGGATTGCTAATCAAAGAAGTTAGGATGAGATAGAGTGATGGTTATGGATTGTTTTAGTCTAACTAATCCTTTGATCTCAACTCATGAGGTGTAAGGATTAGGGTTTGAAGATGAGAGCTTGAGGAGAGAGAATGTGAGATAAGATAATGAGAAGAGAGAGAGTGTATCATAATATATTATGAAGCATTCTCATTTATCAACAAAAGAAAATGAGTGATGAATAAGCATGCTTCACAAATATCTAATGGTGATTCATTAAGCATGCGTCATTATCATTTATGGTGCAATTAATGATAATGATGAATCACCTCATGACTCACAATCTCATCCAAAGTAACCTCCTTAGTCACATCTTCTAGAAGCTTCTCGAACAATTACGAGAACGCCCTCCGATCCGTAAAAATACGGAAAAAATTTAGACTGTAAAAATCCAATAACCGGATACCAGTAACTGGCTTAAACCAAAGCCGACTGGTAAAAACTGTCCGAAAGTCGTACGCGCGTAAACGCACGTATGCGTCCGAACCCTTTGTCGCAAAACCATGCAACCTCTATATCGTTTCGCCTGGAGTAGGAAACTCTCTGTGTGGGACTCTAGAGACTCGACTACTACGCTGGCAGTGGGTTTAACCACAGACCGCAAGCGGCACTAGCTGTACGTAACGGTCCCCAGGTAGTTGTCGATAAGAAGGCCGATGAGAAAACCCATCCGAACTCCTACTGAGTCTGATGTGACAATCTCCATACAGTCCGGTCCGTTCGTCCAAGACTATCGCATATCGGGCCTAGGGGGCGGCAAGCGTCAGTCCCCTAAAAGCGGTATAAGTCGTGTCGGAGGGAAGCCCATTACACCCTGAGAAACTACTGGAACCTACCAGCAAATCTCGCTTGCCCTGGCCAGGGACTTTGCGTAATGGCTCTCTGACACAGCACGATATCTACTCCCAATACCGGGAGGGACGAATCCTGTCTAACCGCCACTGCCTCCAAGTGCTCGGGACTGCACCCAACTGCTACCTGTTTGCACGACTCCTTTGAGCCGTGGTAGGGTAGCAATCTAAGAACAGTGGGACACACTCGAGGCGAAGTAGCAGTGTCAAGTCTGCGGACTACGCTGTACTCATGTCACCTGGGAACTGTTCACTGACGACTGGTATCAAACCAACCAACAGTTCCCTGTGAGTCCTGTCCGGTGTACCCGTAACCTAACGAGCACCTGCATACTATCTCCAGTACGACGTACTGACGGCTGTGGGACAGACCATCTCCCCAACTGGGATGAGACGCGTACACACTAGTCTACTCCGGAGTATCGATGCTCTGTCTCGATAATCCAACGACCAGGGACCTGAATGAGGATGTGCTTGTAGACTACCCAGCCCCCACTAGTGTGACTGCCATCACAACGCTGGTAGACAAGCAAGATCCTAAGAGCTCTATCAATATGTACACTCACATATTAAGATAGAAAAACCAAGTAGCATACTACCATGTTTAGCAAGACTGTTATATACATGTGAATATCCCAAGCTTCCAATAAGTAATATACAAGCTAGTATGATACAGTAATGGCCTTCTAGGGCATAAACACTAACACTCTGCGTAATAGAAAAAATACCCCCTGGAGTTCTTTGGGTATCCCACAAACTTACACAGTACTGAGCGTGCCTCGAGTTTGTCCGCATGCTGCTTTTTAACAAAAGCTGGACATCCCCATATCTTTAGGTACTTAAGACAGGGTTTCTGCCCACTCTACATCTGATATGGGGTGGTAGGCACAGTCTTGGTTAGAGCCTTGTTCAAGAGATATTCAGCTGTTTCTAGTGCATAACCCCAGAAGGATCGCGGTAACTCAGCCTTACTCATCATGGAACGAACCATATCCAATAGGGTCCGATTCCGCCTTTCCGATACACCGTTGTGTTGTGGTGTGTATGGAGGAGTAAGTTGAGAGAGAATTTCATTCTCTTTTAAGTAGTCCAGAAACTCGGCACTCAAGTATTCTCCACCTCGATCAGATCTCAGTGTCTTAATACTTTTGCCTGTTTGTTTTTCAACTTCATTCTTGTATTCCCGAAATTTCTCAAAGGCCTCGGATTTGTGCTTCATTAAGAAGACATGTCCATACCTAGAGAAATCATCTGTGAAACTAATGAAGTATGAATAACCGCTTCGCGCATGTGTAGACATTGGACCACACACATCACTGTGTATGAGTCCCAAGAGTTCGCTCGCTCTTACTCCGTGTCCAGTGAACGGAGTCTTTGTCATCTTTCCCATGAGGCAAGATTCACAAGTGGCATAAGACTGGTACTCGAACGGATCCAAGTATCCTTCTTTATGTAACTTTGTTAACCGTGTCTCATTGATGTGACCCAGTCTACAATGCCATAAGAAAGCCTGATTTAATTCTGGAGACTTTCTTTTAAATGTGTTCTGGACACTGAATATCTGAGCTTGATTTAATACGTATATACCGTTATTTAATGTACCTGACCCAATTAGTACTTGATTTAGGTGGATGTTTACTACATCGCTTACAAAAGTAAAATCATATCCTTCCTTAGAAAGTAAGGATACATATATGATATTACAAGTCGCACCTGGTACATACAAACAGTCACCCAGAATCAATATCTGCCCAGTTGTCAGTCCAAGGTGATATTCCCCTACGGATTCAGCATCCATGCACATTCCGTTAGCAACCCCGAGAGTCATATCACCTTTCCTGATAACCCTATGGTTTCTCAGAGCCTGTAACGAATTACAGATATGAGATCCTGATCCGGTATCCAATACTCAGGAAGTATGGTTAACTGACATACAGTTCTCAATTACAAACACACTCGAAGCCGAAGCCACAACATGCTTCGAATTCTGGCTACTGGCTTTGCAAGCCCTGCAATTCTTCTGCCATTGTTCATTCCCGTTACAATAGGAACGTCCCTCTTTTACTACATCCAGTCCTGAAACTTTTGCCCTTGCTTTTCCTTCTTCTTCCCTGGTTTCCTTCAGGGTATAAGCAGAGGGCAGGGACTGTAGAATTAAGTCAGTACTTGACCCATTCTCCAACGTGGTCTCCAGATCCGTGAGCTCAAAATAGCTGGTCTCTGTAAGGACGTTGTCCCCTACAGATGACCCGACAGCCAACCTCGCTTGAAGCAATTCGTTCGAGGTCTCATATCTTGCGATACGAGATTGCTCTCCATATAAATCTTTGTTATGGAGGAAGATAGAAACTGAGTCCATCTTCTCGTGCTGCCCCTGGTATGCACCATCAACTGAGGCTAACACGAGGCACTTGGCTTTCGCACAATCCCTTTCCGATGTCCTGCGGATGTAAATATCCGTGACAGGGGAAACTGGACCTGAGACGGCAGGGGTTTGATTTGTTAAGAGGTGTCCCAGCTTGTCATGGGCAATGGACATCTGGACAGACCTTTCCAGTCATAACAGTCAGGTTCAGTCATTTTATTATCTAGATGTAACCTAGGTGCGGTCACTTGGTCGCTGCAATTAAGAGAGAGAGAAGAAAACGCTCAGCATGATGCTCTTGCAAGTTTAGAGTGGTTTTTAATTTGTCTAAACAGGATGGCTCCCACTGTCTCTCGAATCCCTCCTCAAACCAAAAAGGAAGAATTAGTCAGGATCAATCTCACCGTACAATACTTGCTTAACCGTTCGGCCAGGCTGGTGTCGGTACTTCGAGGGAGGTTTTCCAACGCTTTCGCGAAGTTCCTTACTTTAAGAACCTCTTTTCCCTGGGGGCGTAGCCCCGCTAACACCTTTCTAGACACCTACTTGGTTTATAGCATTGATCGTTAAGTGAGAAATTTCCCGAGGAGTAGCATATACTCATAGTAGGATCGGGATCCAAATATCATCGCGTAACGAAACTGAAGGAATCCTACCAGAATCATCACACTCCAAATGGTATGCAACACTAGCAAGTTTCAGTTCTTTTGAAACTCCCGATGTGGATTTTTGCCCCATGCTGTTATGACCTTGACGAAGGCCAAAATATCATAAGTCACATGTCAAGTTCTACCCGTCATTATCCAGGTTAATTTGAACCCACCCGTACATACCCTTGACGAAGGCCAAAATGGTAGTACGACTGTCCCAAACCAACGCATCTATCTATGCTACAGATAAACATTCAGCAGCTACCAATCACTATGCCTTGGCGAAGGTCAAAATACATAGCTTGAATACTACTGAATATTTAACTGAAACGACGGAGGGCTACGAATGGTTTTGGCGAAACCGTGAACGTAGTGAACTTGATATAATCGATGGAACCATGATAGCTTTTAAAAGGAGTGGCTCAAACTCCGCATTTAAAAGTTGGTTTTGAAAAGAACCGAGTGGTTTTTCGAAAGTGTTCCAACGACTTTTACTTGGTTTATTTTCTTGCATTAGTTCTTTTAATGCATATTTTTCTTGCAATAGTTCTTTTAATGCGTCCCATCATTTAATCCTACCATTGCAGAAAACAACCAAAATATGACGTACGCTTATGCCATTCGCATTCGCCACGGGGCCCCGTCATTACCCGTTAGGTTACTTAACTAACGACAGAGCGGGGGCTGGGCTAGCGCGCCTGTAAAACATAAGCAACGCTTAAATAATATCATATATAGATATATATTGCAATGATAGCCATTTCAGATCACAGATGAACACATTGGATATACTAGGAACCAGCAATTCGTACGAGCCTGTAACGAAAAGCAGATTACACGGTCGCGGTGAATAGCCAATACCCCACCCAAGACCCCTACGGGTGCGGCAAACTACCCGCCAAGTACCCGAAGCGGAGCAACCTCCCTCAACACCGTGAGTAGGCCACTCGGCACTTCGAGATACCCGGTAGTTTGTGCACCCCCTCCATGGGTCTATCCTAGCAGCAAAAACAGTAAAAAGAAATTATACATTGACGGCTACAACCCCGACCCGGTTGTGCGGCCAAACAAATAATTATTACATCAATTTACAAATTTACATGAATTGAAAGAAAAGAAAACTCTCGTCTCACAACCCCCGGCTATTCACCCGCGACAATCTAATGAATTCATATACACATACCAATAACATTACAGATCAAAGATTTGTATAACCCCTACTAATCGACATATAGCGATTAGCAGACGTTCAATACAAATATCACATCACATATAAAAACCCGTTAGCATAAGTCTTTAGAAGTTCGATCAAGAAAACGGATTTTTAGGCCCCAAACACAAATTTTCTTTCTGGAAAATCTGGGCTGAAAAGACATATTCTAAAAATCCCAAAACAACCCCAGAAACACACTGCACAAAATTTGGACCTTGGCCGAGTCAACTCGGCCGCGGAACCGCGGCGGGCGGGAGCGGAGCGTGCTCCCGCCACGTTTCCGCGGCGCTTTGACCGTTTCGTTGGACCAAATTTTGTGGGTGTTTAAAAAAAATCCTGAGCCGATTTTTAAGATGAAATTTATCAATTTTTGAACAGAAAAAAAATTCGGCAGAAACTTGACATATCGGGTTCGTTTCGCGACTTTTTCTTTGATCGATCTTCTAGTTACTTTGCTAACATGTTAGATAGAGTTTAACTAGGCTCTGATACCACTGTAAGTCCATGCTACTTCTCCCGGTACTTACGGGCTTGCGGAATTTGATGAAAAACAATTTTCTAGAGGCGGTAACATGGACTCAAAACGGATCTTTGTTAAACTATCTACCTAACAACCTAACTACAAGTTGTTAACTACTCGGTTAGGGGGTTATACCTTTCTTTCTTGAACTCCTTCGTCTTCATCTCTTGATGGTGTACGGATCGGCTTCACCCCGTCTTCTCCTTGCGCCGAAGATCGATCCACCCGAAAGCTTCTACCTTTGGCTTCTTCTTCGAACTTTGAAGAAACTAGTTCACTTGGTTTGCTAAACCTTGTGAACTAGAGTGAGTAGAGGAGAGTGTGATGGGATTTTCTCTATGGTTCTTGCTTCTCAACACATGAGACAAGTGAACCATAAATAAGAGAGAGAGCAAGAGGAAGAGGGTGAGAGCAAGAGAGTGAGAGAGCTCAAAACCAAGAGAGAGAAAGACAATGAAAGAATTGAGCCTCTCTTTTCTCTTTCACCCTCTCATCATCCAAAAACATCATGAGCCATAATGTTAATCAAGTATTATGTGATGGTTCATATCATGTCAAAGGAAATATCATTTTCATGCACTCATTTTGCAAACCACAACAAGCAAGCAAAAGTCTTTGCATGAAAATGACAACCATGGTAATGATAATGGTCAACTAGTCCAACCTAGTCAACCGGTCAACAAAGTCAACAAGTCAACAAAGTCAACCCCTTTACAACCAAGTCACTATAATACTTAATTAATATTATTGCTAATCATAATTCTTATTCTTACTAGGGTTAAGCAAAAGTCAACGGTAAACAGTCAACTGTCAACAATCAACAGTCAACAACCCCAATGAGAATACTCCGCCTCTGTCTCTCGGTCAACTGTGCATACACACCCGCATCCGCGTTCCGAGGAACATGAATACAAACAAGATAAAACCAATCCCAAAACGTACACTAGGATCTGGCTTAAACCAAAGCCCGCTAGTGTTAACTGTCCGGACACTGTACATGCACAAGTGCACGAATGTGACTGTTCCCCTCCGAACGGACACGTGGGACGTGGGGGCCGTCTCGCCTGAAATTCGGGGCAGATGCTAATTGGTGCTATCCGTCCACCTCTCCGAAGATGCCAATTCGATCCATGGCGCCATATATCGGAGGTCTAGACGGATGCGTCCGATGTAGCAGACTTCGTCAGATTCCCCCTCGTTCGAGGGGTTTTTGATTGTGGGGACGCTCTTCCCTGCAGGCGCAAGCCCCTGCAGTTAATTACGCTACCGCATCGCGGTAACAACTTTCTCCTTCTCTAGCTGGTCACTTCGTGTCGTGTGTTCTTGTTTTATGTTTTGTTGTCCGTGGATCGTTTACGGAGACGGAGTTATGTTGTCGCCCGTAGGGCATGGACTGGTCCAAATCCGCATTATTTTAAATTTGGGTTTGGGGGTTTGGTTTGAGGATACGTCAGCCATACTTGAGGCTAAGATCAACTCAAACGTTTGTTAAGGACACGTTAGTCTAACTTTGTGACTAAGATCAACTTAACGGGATCGTTTAGATCCGACAAAGGAGTGTTTGGACTCTAATGTTCCAGTTTAGGGACGTGGCGGTCCATTGTATGTGTGGCCGTCGGGACCCATCACCTCTCTGACGACGTTGAAGGATTACAACGACGGATGTCAGAGGAGTTCAGAGATGTACCCTCGAGCCAGAATTAATTAGGGGGGATTCATAGTCCAGTCTGCTTGAAGGTTTAAGGACGCGTTAGCCATTTTTGAGGCTAAGATCAACTTAAACAGGACCGTTTAGATCCGACGAAAGAGCATATAGAGGCTCTATGGTTCTAGTTTAAGGACATTGCGGTCCATGGGTAGTTTAAGGACATTGCGGTCCGTGGGTAGTTTAAGGACATTGCGGTCCGTGGGTAGTTTAAGGACATTGCGGTCCGTTGGTAGTTTTAAGACATCTCGGTCAATGGGTAGTTTAAAGACATCTCGGTCGAGGTTAAGGACGTCATAGTCCATGGGTTTAAGGACTCCACAGTCCGTTATGTGCTCTGGATGCTTCACACGGGTTCACTGCCGTGCTAGGCGAGGACCAGGCTCCGCTCTGGATGCTTCACACGGGTTCACTGCCGTGCTCCGCGAGGACCAGGATCCGCTCTGGACGTTTTCCACGGGGTCAAAGAGTGACGTTATCCGCGTTCCACGTAACCAGGAATTTTGCATTATGCGTGGGTTTAAGGACCCCACAGTCCATATCATGAGTGGTCTTCGGGACCCGTCACCTCTTTGAAGACATTGAGGGATTACAATGCCAAGTATCAAAGGAGTGAAGAGATGTACCCTAGAACCGCGGTGGATTAAATAGTCCCTGGCCCAATTTGGGTCAAGACTGATCAATTATGTTATGAGCCCATTGGCCCAGTTAATCACGAATTGAGGACTTATGGCCAGCTTGGGTTAAGTCCAATCAGGAGAGGCTTTGCCTCTATCCCTTTAGCCAATTGGGCCTAAGCCTGGTGTTAAACACTTCAGAGCAATCAGCGTTGAATACTGGGAATGACATCTCGGTTGACAAGTTAGTGTTCAACATTGAGAGATAATTGGTGTTAAACACCAGCAATAAGGCTTTTTCAAATTAGTGTTAAACACTAAAACAAATCAGTGTTGAACACTGCAAATAAGGCTTTTTTAATCAGCATTGAAGGCTAAGGCCCGACAGTGTTTTAACACTGGGCTCGAGAGTTTTAATTTTAGTGTTAAACACTCAGGCAGGAAGGGTCACGTGGCAGCATGTGAGAGCGCCTTCCCTTCATTTGTTCTGCTGAAACTATCGCGTCTTTCAGAGCATCACGTGCCATCACGTGATGGGCATTCAAATGCCTTTGTGTTAAGGCTTCTGCTGATGGTCACGTGGGTCACGTGGGGTGCTGCCTCAAAGGGGCTTTCTGTAGGGGTTTTGGGGGGTCACGTGGTACCACGTGACCCTGCCTCTATGTAGTTTTTTAGAGGATCTGTTACTCTTTTTTTTCAGGAATTAAATTCCTCGAACTTTAAATCTTAGAGGAATTAAATTCCTATTTCCTTTTGAAGACTTGTATTCTGGAATAGAGTTTAACTCTAGATTTTCTGTGGGAATTAAATTCCTCGTTTATGCGAAGAACTGAACAAAAGCTTTTAAGGAATTAAACTCCCCTTTTCGGGAATTATGATTAAAGGAATTAAATTCCCGCTGTTTCAACAGAACTATGTTCTCAATTAGGATTCAACCCTGTTTCTTTTGTTTTGAAGGAATTAAATTCCCGTGATACAGGGTCAAGCCCTACTTTTATCTTAAAGGAATTAAATTCCTGTAATTCTGAGAATTAAATTCTCATGCTTGCATTCCCTCTCTATGTTTTGGACCTGCATGGCAGGATCTCAACCCATTGAGAATTAAATTCTCAACCTAAAGGGGAGATGTGCACTTTGCAGATCCTCTGCCAGAGAGAGAAGAAATATATTCTTCTGTTTTACATGTTGAGAATTAAATTCTCTTTGTTTTCAAAAAGCCTTCCCTTTCTTACCTAGGGGTTTTTGCAGAAGATCCGAGTCTTTTCAAAGTATCAAAGCTCTCCTCCCTTTTTTCTTTCTTTTCTTCTCTGCGCATGTCTCCTTTTTTTGTGTCTCTTGGCTCCTATTTATAGGAGAAGCAGCTGAATCAGTTAGTTTTGTGACGAATCTTCATTGAGAGATTTGATTTGCATCCTTCATTCGTTCTGGACCTTTGGATTATTAGGTGAATTTTATTCACCGTTGGATTTCAAATCCAGAGATTCTCCCTTGTTATTTTGGTTAGATTTAAGGGGGAAATCTTTCCAAACCCGAGATTTTCCATAAATAAATGACCTCTGAATCTTTAATTTGATTGGATGCATATAGTTGCGTTCCTTTGGAAAGATTTGCATTTCTCTCAGAATTTAATTCTGTTGACAAAAAGGGCTTTGAAAGCCGATCACGTGTGACCACGTGACCCATGGTCACGTGTGAGCACGTGACCCCCCTTTAGAATGAGCCTTTTCCTTTCTTTTGCGCTGTCTTCTGATCTTTGCTTAAACGTCACGTGCTACCACGTGACTCCTGGTCACGTGTGAGCACGTGACCCCTGTCTGGCACTTCTTTCCTTGGTTCAATTGGAGAGCGAGTTTGCTATTTTGACCGTCACGTGCCGACACGTGACCCTGGTCACGTGGGAGCACGTGACCTCTTCTGAAGCTCTTTTTCTTGACTTTGTTCAGCGAATCATTGTGTCCCCTTTTCTGTACTTTATAGGTCACGTGTCAACACGTGACTGCTGGTCACGTGTAAGCACGTGGCCCCCTTTTCGAAGCTCTTCACAGAAGCTTTCCTGATTTTAAATCAGGAAACAAATGCCCCCACAGCGTTGTTCTCACGTGTCAGCACGTGAGTGCAACGCTGTCATCTCTTGCGACCGTTGGATTCATTTAGGGATTTAGGAGATGAAGCGTTTTCACTGTTTTCTATAAATACCGCTGTCTCTTCATAGGAGCCTTCACTTTGCTCATCTTCTTCCTCTGAGAATTTCCTCTTTGAGAATTTAATTCTCGTTTCCCGAGCTTAGTTCTCTGTTTTCAAAATTTTCCAGAGTTTAACTCTGTCAACGGATCCCTTTTCCTCAGGTAATAATGTTGAACGGCCAGAGCGCCTTCGTCCTTAAAAGAACTCTTTGGATTTTAAATCCGCATTAAGGGTTTCACAAAGAACCCATTTTTCTTCAAGTTTTTTCATAAGAACAGGAAACCACCTGACTTTCGAACTGTAGATCTCTTAGGGTTTAGGTGATCTTTGGGGGGACGATGACAGCGTTTCAACTCCCTGGACTTTAATTCCATCAAAATTATTCCTGGGAATTTAATTCCCTTTTTCTTAATAAGGAATTTAATTCCTATGAAGAACTCAATCTCTTCACACAGAGGCTCCTTGGGGTCTCTTGGCCCGAAGCTGTTCTTCTGGCAATTAATGAAATGGCGGTTTTGTAATGATTTTCGTGACTTTTATTTCAGGTATCATGGACGCCCATCTGTATCGTCTTGACGAAATCATTTCATACGGGAATATTCGTGCACTGGGTCGCAGTCAGAACCAGGAATTCACTGATGCTCAGTGTGCCGAGATCATGGGCCGCTTCAACGAGTACAATCACAGGCTACTCCCCCGTCGCTCTTCTCTTCTGAGGCTGATCGTGCTGGCGATCCGGGAGGCGCTTCCTCTCTTTTGCGCCGGCATACCGCTCGGGGACTTAGACATTGCCGAGGATAAGGTGCATTCAGTGTACCTTATGGGCTTGATCTCAAAGAGGAGGCGGGATGATCTCATTGATCTCCTTCATCAGCTTTTTCAACAATCAGCCATATTGGGCGCCTACCGGAGGGTAGAGGACATCCGCGGGGATCCCGATGCTTGTGACCGTGAGAGAAAGCATACTCGGGAGGTTCGAAATGCTTGGAAGATCTTGGATAAAGTTAATTTCAATTTTCTCAATCCATGCCCCGCGTCTGAAGCCTTACCATTGTAAAAGTTTTTCTTTTATTTTGTATCGCCTTCTTGAAGTCTGGATGATAAGCTTTGTTATGTCTCTGTGTGTTTGCATACTTTTTCTCTGAAATCTTATTATTCTGTTACTATTGTCGTTTGTGCTTTAATATGCAGGGTACCACTCCATATTCTTTCTTTTAAATGCACATTAGGTTTGGGTCTCACGTGTTCTACACGTGAGATCTTCTGATGGGATTGTTTACAAAATTTTCCATGCCGCATTTTTAGCGCGCATTATCAGATGCATAAAAGGAGCCTTGGAAATAGTTATTTCTCCTTGATTTTCGATGCCATTCCTTTTTGGGCCTTGGAAACATCTTTCGCATGCAAGATTTTCCGCGCATAGCACTTAATGCACTTCTTTATATTCTTGAGGCCATAGCCTATTTTCTCTTCACAGAGAAATTCATTCCCATATCGAGGTGATTTAATTTGAGGAGTATCTGAGCGCTATGGCCTGCAAGCGCCCACACGCTCGTCGACAGCCATGGGAAGTGCCTATCGAGGAGATGTTCCCCCGCTTTGCCGCTCGGTTGGTGGATCCCCTCCTTACCGACAACGAATGCGACTCAGCCGTGCATGAACTCTCGATCCGTAGGGGGTCTCCTCTCCCGATGGGTTCTCTCTGGCTCCGGATGATTCTCGCGGCTGTGCTTTCCGACATCCCTCCTCACCCGGCAGAGATGACCCTGGCGATGCTTGATGCGGCGGAAGAGAAGCTCGAGGGCTTTCATGAAGCTTGCCTGATTACTCAGGCTTTGAAGGATTGCTCAATTCATATGCTGGGCCAGATCAAGGCCCGGCGAGCTATTATGTCTGCTTTCGCGGACGAACACGGCGCCAATCGGTGGGGAGCGACTCCTCGTGAGAACCGTCGCTTCGATGTGCTGGAGAGAGCAGAGAGAGAGATGGAGAATTTTGTCCTTTGCTTCGTTAACCCTTGTGCCGTTGATCCCACGTTTGGTGACCTTTTTCGTTAGCGTAGAGCATTTTTAAATTAGTCTCTCCTTTTTTACGCTTTATGCAGAACTTCGATGTAGGCTTGGTACTAGTATGTATGTTTCTGCTTGCATAAATAAACTATGGATTCTTCTCATGAGAACTTTCTTTAATTGCAAATGCTATCATCACTTTCCTGCACATCAGACCTTTTTTGGGCATTATGAATGTTCATGCAATTGCAAACACTATTATTATTTTTTGAATACTCATATGATTGCGAACGCATGCTTGAAATACGTCGGAAATCTTTCTTGTCGCCTTTCGCGTCAGGTGATATGAGCGCGTTTTAGATCGACTATTCCCGTCGGCTGAAAGCCCATTTATACGGTCTTGTAAATGTCGTGTTTGCAAGGCCGCGGTCACGAAAGCGAGCTTACGTGGTCACGTAGCGAACATATCGTTATGCGAGAAAAAGGCTCGGCCGTAAATTTTCGGAGAGGGAGCTAGCTTCCAAGTCGCTGAGCGAGCTTCACGCTACCCTTATCACCAAGGTCAACAAAGCGTATGAACTCTGGCGGGTGTTTCAGGAGTCCATCAAGGAGGTGGTAGCTCTTGATAAAGCCGCCATGTTTACTCGCGAGAGGGTTGAGGCTCACAAGGCCACTGAAAAAGAGCTTGAAGTTCGGCTCGCTTCATATCAGGCCCAACAAGCTCAGGCGGAGGCTCGCCTTCTGGAGATCTTGCGTCATGAAGCCGTGGCTCAGCAACAAAACGACGAGCTGCTGAAATTACTACACCGGCCACCGGCTTGAGGACTGTATCTTTTCTCCCCTTTTTGTACATACTCATGGATAAGAGTATCTTACTTTTTGTTTCTTTCATGAATTGTATTTTGTATTCATTTTGGTCTATGAATAAAAGATACATTTTTCTTCTCAATGGTGTGTCTCCTTTTTATTGAATGCATTCTGCGGATATCCTACCTTGATTTCCTTGCAGGACAGCAATGGCTTAGGTTTCAGGGTTAAGATCTGCTTCCTGAGACTTTTACATTTTATGAGCCACGAGGATCTCATAAAGAGTTTTTCTCCCAGCCGTGAGGACTTGTAAGCGCCGGATGCGGTTACCCTTGTCCGTGTTCTACGGAGTCAGGGGTTTCTCCAGATATTGTAGTTTAAAGACGTCGCGGTCAAGGTTAAGGACCTCATAGTCCGTGGATTTAAGGACTCCACAGTCCGATGTTAGTTTTAAGACATCACGGTCAAGGTTAAGGACCTCATAGTCCGTGGATTTAGGGACTCCACAGTCCGATGTTTGGTTGCAGGGACCCGTCACCTCTTTGAAGACGTTGAGGAATTACAACGCCAGGCATCAACGGAGTGAAGAGATGTACCCTCAAACCGAGGCAAAAATCTGTAAGGAATAGGGGTGGTTGATCGTTAGTTTTAAGACATCGCGGTCGAGGTTAAGGACGTCATAGTCCGTGGAATTTAAGGACTCCACAGTCCGGTGTTTGCTCTGGATGCTTCACACGGGTTCATTGCCGTGCTTGGCGAGGACCAGGCTCCGCTCTGGGCGTTTTCCGTGGGGTCAAAGAGTGACGTTATCCACGTTCCACGTAACCAGGAATCTTGCACTAGATGCTTCACACGGGTTCACTGCCGCGTTAGGCGAGGACTAGGCTCCGCTCTGGATGCTTCACATGGGTTCACTGCCATGCTCTGCGAGGACCAGGATCCGCTCTGGACGTTTTCCACAGGGTCAAAGAGTGACGTTATCCGCTTTCCACGTAACCAGGAAGTTTGCGCTAGATGCTTCACACGGGTTCACTGCCGCGTTAGGCGAGGACTAGGCTCCGCTCTGGATGCTTCTCACGGGTTTAATGCCGTGTTCTACGAGGACCAGGATCCGCTCTGGACGTTTTCCACGGGGTCAAAGAGTGACGTTATCCGCTTTCCACGCAACCAGGAAGTTTGCACTAGATGCTTCACACGGGTTCACTGCCGCGTTAGGCGAGGACTAGGCTCCGCTCTGGATGCTTCACATGGGTTCACTGCCATGCTCTGCGAGGACCAGGATCCGCTCTGGACGTTTTCCACGGGGTCAAAGAGTGACGTTATCCGCTTTCCACGTAACCAGGAAGTTTGCACTAGATGCTTCACACGGGTTCACTGCCGCGTTAGGCGAGGACTAGGCTCCGCTCTGGATGCTTCACATGGGTTCACTGCCATGCTCTGCGAGGACCAGGATCCGCTCTGGACGTTTTCCACGGGGTCAAAGAGTGACGTTATCCGCTTTCCACGTAACCAGGAAGTTTGCGCTAGATGCTTCACACGGGTTCACTGCCGCGTTAGGCGAGGACTAGGCTCCGCTCTGGATGCTTCACATGGGTTCACTGCCATGCTCTGCGAGGACCAGGATCCGCTCTGGACGTTTTCCACGGGGTCAAAGAGTGACGTTATCCGCTTTCCACGTAACCAGGAAGTTTGCACTAGATGCTTCACACGGGTTCACTGCCGCGTTAGGCGAGGACTAGGCTCCGCTCTGGATGCTTCACATGGGTTCACTGCCATGCTCTGCGAGGACCAGGATCCGCTCTGGACGTTTTCCACGGAGTCAAAGAGTGACGTTATCCGCTTTCCACGTAACCAGGAAGTTTGCTGATTGTATCCGCATTTCACGGGATGGGCGATATGTGTCGCCGAGCCATGGAACTTGGGGTTGCCGCTGTTCCGTTTCGCTTGATGTTGTGTCGTCGAGACAATGAAGCTAGGAATTTGGCCTTCGCTTCATTTGCTGGTATCGCGTCTGCTGTATCGAAACGAATGCCACGGTGGTGATCACTGAGTTATCTGTGAACCGCCGAGATTTTTCTTGCTTCCTTTTATTGCAAGTTGTCCCATCATTTCGGCTATTTTGTCATGCATGTGTGGCTTGCTAGCTTTTTCGCGGCAAGCTCGGATTTTTTTTGGATACCGGTTTCGGCATCAGCACCGCCACAACTGGAATGTTTACCAGGAGCGAATCATCATTTGCCTCTGTCGACGTTTGAACAAAGGTGGCTTAGCAAACAGGGTTAAGGTTCCTGTCGACCAAGGCTTTTGACTTCATGAGCCGTAAGGGTCTCACAAAGGTGTTTCTCCCTACAAGTCGTGAGGATCTTGCTGGTGTGTTTTCTCCTTAAGGATCGTGGGGATTCTTAAGTGCATGTTCTCTTGTAAGTCGTAAGGATCTTACAAAGAGGATTTTCTCCTTATAAGTCGAGAGGACTTACAAGGGTCGTTCACCATATGGATATATCCCCAGTCACGGGTGGGACTTTGTTAGGGAAATGTTTATTCGCGCCCGTGGATTGTATACAAGGGTCAGTCCGAGCCGCTTGTAGGGCAATGTCGGAGGTTGTGGAGGATTTGCTTAAGAACAGGTTTAGGTTTCTGTAACTCAAGACATTCAAGTCTTATAAGCCGTGAGGGTCTCATAAGAAAATTCTCCTTACGAGTCGTGAGGATCTCGTAAGTGTATTTTCTCCTTAGGAATCGTGAGGATCCCTAAGTGTGTTGCTCCTTTGTGAGTCGTAAGGATCTCACGCAGGTGATTTCTCCTTGCAAGGTCGAGAGGACCCTATAAGTGTCTTTAAACGAGGTTGCGCCTTTTCGGGTTTTCACAAACACTCGCCGGTAGTCCTGCTGTTTTTACTCACGGAGCCCTTTCGGGTTTTCATCCGTGCCCATTTTGCTTTATGGACATACCTTTTTTTTTTTTTTTATCATCATCTTGCCAGCCTAAGGATGCTGTGGCAGTAGTTTAGGGACGTTTCGGTCCGTCGTTAGTTTAAGGACGTTTCGGTCCGTCGCTAGTTTAAGGACGTTTCGGTCCGTCGTTAGTTTGAGGACATTTCGGTCCACCGTTAGTTTAAAGACGTTTCGGTCTGTTGATAGTTTAAGGACATTTCGGTCCGTTCATAGTTTAAAGACGTTTCGGTCCCTTGTTAGTTTAAGGACGTTTCGGTCCGTCGTTATGGGAGGGCCAGCTACTGCTTGTAAAGTCTGAGCCTAGGAAGATAGCGAGCGGACATAGTCGTCGTCATCTACCGTTGACCCAGGCTGTGGCTCACTAAGCATAGTATTTCTTCAAGAAGCGGCCATTTATTGGCCTGAAAGGCCTTTCACCGTGCATGTCCACGAGTAGGTAGGCTCCACCCTGGTAAACCTGGTCTATGATGTACGGGCCTTCATAGTTTGGCTCGAATTTTCCCCGCTTGGCACGATTGGGGATCATAGGTCTTTTGACTACCAGCACGAGTTCGCCTTGGCGGAATGCCCTTGGCCTGGTCAATCTTTCGTACGAGCGCGTCATCTTTGCTTTGTAGGCTTCTAGATGTTGTTGCGCTATGAGTCGGGTTTCGTCGAGGGCATCAAGCTCCTCAAGTCGAAGGTGAGCATTTTCTTCGTCGGTCAGTTCGTGGTGGACTGCCACTCGTAGAGAGGGTAACTCTATCTCGAGGGGGAGTACTGCTTCCGTCCCAAATACCAACGCGTATGGCGTTGTGTTTGTGGCCGTCTTGAACGTAGTTCGATAAGCCCAAAGGGCTTCTTGCAGCCTCTCGTGCCAGTCTCTCTTATTCCGGGAAACGGTCTTTTTTATGATCTTTGTCAGGGTCTTATTGAAGGCCTCGGCCAGACCGTTGGCTCGTGGGTTGTAAACTGAAGAATACCTCCAGTCTATATTGTGCTGCTGCGCGAAGCGGCTAATCTTATGGCTTCTGTAGGCTGGCCCGTTATCGGAGATAATCCGCCGTGGGGTTCCAAACCGATAGATGACGTGCGTTTTGAAGAAGTGGAGGATATTCTCCGTCTTCACTTCCCTCAATGGTATTGCTTCTGCCCATTTGGAGAAGTAATCAGTAGTCGCCAGGATAAAACGATGTCCCCGAGATGATGCCGGCTCAATGGGGCCGACTATGTCAGTTCCCCACATTTCGAATGGCCAGCTGGCCACCGTTGGGTGTAGTGGATTTGGGTGTTGGTGGATGAAGTCTCCATGAATCTGGCACGAGTGGCATTGCCTCACGTATTCGAGGCAGTCCTGGATCATCGTGGGCCAGTAATAACCCATCCGTTTGATTTTTAACTTCATCTTTGGGCCTGCTTGATGAGAGCCGCAAAGCCCGTCATGGACTTCCTGAACGACTTTTTCTGCTTCGTCAGGTCCCAAGCATCTCAGCCATAGAGAATCAAGCGATCTCTTGTATAGAGTATCGTTGACGAAAGCGAAAGATAGAGCTCGTTTCATGAGCTGATGTCTTGAGGACGCTTCTTTGGGCATGCGGCGGGACTTAAAGTAGTCTATGAAGACTTCCCTCCAGTCCTCGGCCTTCTCTTGGTCTTTTATTTGTAGGGTTGTCTGCTCAGTTGCTCCCTCTTTATATAGTTCCGGAGGTATTTCTGCGGGGGTGAGCACTCGACGGCTTTGTACCACGATTCTGACATCATCGAGGTTCTCGTCGGCCAGTTCTTTAGCAAGCTTAGCCAATGCGTCTGCTTTGCTATTTTCTGCGCGTGGTATGTTCTCCAAAGTGTAGGAAGGAATTTGGGACAATAGTTGTTGCACCCTTTCGCCGTACTTCACCAGCTCCGGTTTGCACGTTTGGTAGTCACCATTCACTTGACTAACGACCAGCTGAGAATCCCCGTATATGAGGAGGTCTTCAATTCCCATGTCAATGGCAAGCTCGAGACCTGCTATCAGGGCTTCGTATTCAGCTTCATTGTTTGTCCTCGGCTCTGTTAAGGAGAAGGCGAAGCGCATTATCCCTCCTTGTGGAGTCGCAAAGATGAGGCCTATCCCTGACTTGATCATTGGGATACCTTGCTTTTGTTTCTTTATAGAGGATGCTCCATCGAAATAGAGTTCCCATCGGGTGCTTCCACCGCTAATCGCATCAAATGCATGCTCGTCCGGAAAGTCACAATTCAAAGGAGAATCGGCCGGTATCGGGTGCTCAGCGAGGAAATCGGCAATGGCCTGGCCTTTCACTGCCTTGAGAGGTTGATATGTTATCGAGAACTCCATCAAGAGCAGGGCCCATTTAGCGAGTAGTCCCGTCAATATGGCTTTTGACATCAAGTATTTAAGGGGGTCCACCTTTGAGATGAGGCAGACTTCGTGTGCCAACGCATAGTGCCTGAGCTTTGTTATTGCGAAGATCAATGCCAAGCAATGTTTTTCAATGGGGGAGTAATTGCTTTCTGCCCCGAGTAGGACTCGACTTAAGTAGTAAAGTGCTCTCTCTTTCCCCTGATCGTTCTCTTTCGCCCATAGTGCGCCCAAGGAACCTTCGAGGGCGGTTGTATAAAGAATGAGGGGTTTTCCCTTGACCGGCGCGGCCAATACCGGCGAGTTCTGCAGGTACTGCTTGATCTCGTCTAGCGCACCTTGGCATTTTTGATCCCAGACGAATGGGGTTCCCTTCTTCATCAGGTGACTGTAGGGGCGGCATTTGCCTGAAAGATTTGCGATAAATCGCCGGATGTATGCGAGCTTCCCTTGGAGAGACCGCAACTGTTTGAGGGTTCTTGGCGGAGGCATTTCCTTGATCGCTTTAATCTTTGACGGATCTATCTCAATACCTCGGTGTCGGATGACGAATCCCAGGAATTTTCCCGAGGAGACTCCAAACGCGCATTTGAGGGGATTCATCTTCAAATTATATTGCCGAAGGCGTTGAAATACAGTCTCTAGATGCTTTAAGTGATCTTCGTATGACATACTCTTTACTACGAGGTCGTCGATATAGCACTCGACGATGTCATGCATGAGGTCATCGAAGATCTTCGTCATGGCCCTTTGATAGGTAGCGCCGGCGTTCTTTAGACCGAAGGGCATAACCCTGTAGCAAAATACACCCAAAGGGGTCCGGAAAGCGGTGTGCTTCTGGTCTTCGGGATGCATTTTTATCTGATTGTATCCTGAGGAACCGTCCATAAAGGAGAAGATCTCGTGAGTGGACGTGTTATCTATCATTAGCTCGGTTACCGGCACCGGGAAATCATCTTTTGGACAGGCTTTGTTGAGATCCCTGAAATCCACGCATATACGCACCGTCCCATTCTTCTTCATCACCGGGATGATATTGGCGATCCAATCGGGATATTGGAGTTCTTGGATAAATCCAGAATCGATCAGTTTCTTGACTTCGGCGTTGATGCTCATCTCAAGCTCGAGTCGCATCCTTCTTGGCGCCTGCTTGACTGGCTTGATATCTGGGGATATTGCTAATTTATGCACAGCGACCTCCGGATCTAAACCTGGCATCTCGGAGTAGTTCCACGCGAAGCAATCTTTATGCCGTAGAAGCACGTTCTTTAACGCGGCCACCCTTTCTTCAGAGAGTAGCTCGCTGACAAATGTTGGTCGCGGGTCCTCTGCTGATCCCATCTCAATCTTTCTGAGGTTATCTGCGGTAGTATGTATACCGTCTTCCAGTTCTTTCGGAGCGGGCGGGAATTCTGAGATAACCTCATCATCGCTGTTTTCGAAGCACCGGGGAGGGTTGTCTATCGTAATCATATAACAGGAGCGAATCCACTCCCGGGGCCGAGGCGGATCCGGCTCTGCTTTTGCGGCCTTGGGCTCGTGCTTTCGTGGCGGCGTTACCCTCCAGCTGTTGGATAAAGCGAATCTGCCCCGTCGGTACTGGTCCTCGACCCAGTTCTTGAAGGTGAAGCAGTCTTCGGTAGGATGTCCTACGGCTCGGTGATAAGAGCAATAGCCCGAGCGAGAGGCCTTATTAGCTTGCTCAGGGTGTTTAGACTCCGGAAGCGCGATCATCTGATGTTTTAGGGCGAGCTTGAGTAACCTTTCCGTCTTGTCTCGGGGGAAGGAGTACGCTCGACTCATCTTTTCTATGAAGGGCGAATCCGAGCTGTGCAGTACTCGATCTCGTAACCCTCTAATCCTGCGTCGTTGTTGTCGGCTCTTTTTTCCGCTTCTCGACTTATTTCCGTCTCCGCATCGGGCCTTTCGCATGATGGGTTGACAAGGGTGAGCATTCTTGCCTTTCGCAGCCTGTTGAAATAGACGTTGCGTCCTGGCCTTCTCGTAGATGGCTATTTCGTGGTTGGGGTCTTCCCGACCTTTCTGACCCACTTTCCTGATAGGCTTGTCCATTCGTTCTAGAAATGACGGACTTGGCGCCTCAATCGCGTGGTCTGGTTTTGATGAGGGGTTGGCATCTCCTGACAGGGCGTCCTCTTCTTCATCAAAGGTATATATAGCGTAGCTGTTATGAGCCCGTTCTCGTTTTCCGGTTCTCGCGTATCCAAGCCCGAGTGTCTCCATTTTCCTATTAGGCAATTTGCGTTGGGTTCCAGGGACATCCCAAATCCTGTTGTAGAACCGAGCCTGTTGAACAGTTTGTTTTAAGGGTACCCCTTGGCGCTTCAATAGCTTCTTTAATCCATTTGTATAGTATCTGGGCAGACGGATGGGCTGGAGTCTGTCGCATGTAGCATCTACGCCGTGCCAGATCTCTTTCTCTACTTTCGACTCTGAGGATCGATAGAATAGGATCATCTTCTCACCCTTTCGCCTGGGGGGGACGCAAAACGTTTGCAGCTCTTGCACACTGTGAGCTTGAAGCGTGTCAAGGTCCTTGTAGTGTTCTCGCGGTACCATGGTGATTTGCAAGTTATGGTCATCGCCAGGAGGTGCTTGTATTGAAAGCCGATTGGAGAATACGGCATTGACCTCATCTTCCGAATCACTTCCGAAGACCAGTATGGGGGTGGGCGTCCTCCGGTTGTTGCGTTGAGATGGCCCCGTATAAACTATCTCTTCTTCTTCTTCGGTATCGCTTCCGAAAACAGGGATGGTGGCGGCGGCCTTGTTCTCCGAGTCGTGACACCTTTCTGTATCTTCAAAGTCTGGCAAAAAGTATTTCGCGTCCTCGTATTTGCGGACTTCGTTCACGGAAAATGGGTTCAGCTCACCCGTTACAGTATACTCGAAACCATCTTTAAAGTACTTCATACACTGATGTTGTGTAGAAGGGACGATGTTGTACTCGTGTAACCAAGGACGGCCGAGCAAGGTATTGTAACAGGTCTTAGCGTCAATGACATGGAATTTGATGTCTGTGACGAGAAGCCCGAAGCGTAACGTTAGTATCACGGACCCGAGAGTCCGTGACGATTGTGAGTCGAAACCGGAGATAGTAATTTTGTCCCGAGCGAGATGCTGCACACTCATGCAGATTTCCTTCAACACCCGAACATTAAGGAGATTGACGGAGGATCCATTATCCACCAGGATCTTGCCAATCTTGATGTCATGGCAGTACCCAGAGACATATAGGGGACGATTATGGTCGCACGTCCCGAGAAGGAGGTCTTCATCACCGAAAGTGATGTCGGCCGTATGCACTTCTTCCAGTTCGTCCTTCATCTTTTCAGTGGCGAGAAAGGCTTGGAATTGCTCAGGTTCTTGTAGTGCCTTAATTAGTGAGTCCCGTGCTTCTTTTGATAATAGGAGGGCGTCGAGAATGCTAAGCAGAGAAGGTAGCTTCCTTAGATGCGCGAGGATGTTATAGTCCACTTTACTCCTCCTAGGAGGGTCTTTGGCAGCCAGTTCTTTCGCGACTTGGTCATCCAAAGTGATATCTTCAGTGACCTTTTCCTTTCCCTTATCTTTTCTGTTCGTAGGCCCGAGATTCTTTTCCGGGAGTGTGCGATTGCGCAGCTGAGTGTTTCCGCAGGCTTCTGATTCCTCATCTTTCCTTAGCGCGGATTCTTCAAAGAGAGGGCCCAGAGTCACTTCTTCGTCAGAGTCGCTCCCAAAGGTGAGGACTTGTGACCCCTCGGCATGAACCATATAACAGTTGCCAGTAATTCTGTTGGGCCCGTCAACGGCGCTTCTTTGCTCCCGACGGCTCTTGCGTTTCATGCGTTTGAAATGTTGCCGACGAGCAACATATCCTTGCCACCATATCTTAAAGGCGTCGCACTCCTCTGTGGGGTGTGAGACTTTCCGATGATATGCACAGTAATCGGGGTGCTTCTCCGCCCCATTGTGTGTGTTTCCTTCCGAGGGTGGTAGCCTCATTCCCATTGACATGGCTTTGGCGAACCTTTTCCTCGTCTTGAATATCTTCTTGTCCATCTCGGATGCCTTTCGCTCTGGCAGGGGTAGTTCAACTCCTTCGTTCAGTCGCCCGCATTTGGTTCCTCCTGATGCTGCCATCTCACGCTCCTGATCTGCTTTACTTTTTAGACGAATCTCGTCTAGGAAGGCATTGATCATATCAGTTGTCAGCCTCGCACGCTCTGGTTCGGGCTCCGCCTTCAGCTTCTTAGTGCTAGGAGTTTTCTCATCATCGGTAAACGAGTGGGAGATCATGTTGCAACTTGTCGCATATCCCTCGGATTCATCTGACGAGTTCTCTCTATCATCGTCCTCTTGAAAGATGTGGCTGAGGAACTCTTGCAGTGTGACAGGAGTTCGCGCCTTCTGATTATATTCTTCCAGCGCGTCGATTTGCTTCTGCAAGTTTGTTCGCTCGTCTCCAAGCTTCGCGGGCTTCTTGGATTTCTTCTTCTTTTTCTTCGAAGCTTTTGACGGCTGGGCGTGAGTATTTGGGCCCTTGTCAGCAGTCTTCGTAGTTGCGCGGGGCTTCACTGCTCCTTCGATAATTCGAGGTTCAAGAGGGTCCTTCCATTCGATTACAGGACACGCATGAAGGTCTCTCAGCATCCTTTTGGTCTTCGTTGATAGCACGACCTCCCATGGAACTTCTTCGATAAAGGAGCAGGTTGCCCCCGGTGTGTCTGCCTTTTTAGGAGTATGTGGTTATGGCTGTGGCGGGTTCACCTTCCACTTTTCGGACAGTACAAACTTCCCCTGGAGGTATTGATCTTCGATCCATCCTTTGAAGACGAAGCAATCTTCAATCGGATGGCTTATCGTCTGATGGTAAGGGCAATAGTTGGGGTTATTCACCTCGGTGGGTTGTGGCGGTCGCCTTGGATTCGGGAGGTTGATAAGTCTGTTGTGTATTGCCAGCTCAAATAACCGTTTTGTCTTGTCTCGTGGGAACGAGTAGGGACGCTTCATCTTTTCGTTATAATATCGGCGTCTTTCTTCCAATTGATCTGCCGATTTCGGGGCGTCAGGCTGCTGTTGGGCGTTCGCGACAAAAGTCGCCCTTCCTTTACCCTTGTCATTCCGAGGTTCTGGCTTCGGGGCAGGTGGTCTATGACCCATCTGGTCCATCTGAGCCAACTTGTCGATCAAAGCCTGGAATGTGGTTGGCTTAAAGAACATCATAAACTGGGAGATAGTTGCGTGGGGGTCTAGGGTTCCCACGAACATACCCACTGCGGGTGCTTCCTCAATGCGTTGCTCGCATCTTGACCACAAATTCCGCCAGCGTATAGCGTACTGGACCCAGGTTTCGCCTGGCTTTACCCTGGCGTTAATCAAAGCAGTAATTGGAGTGCGCTCGCTGGCACTTGCGAACCGCTGAGTGAACAACAACTCCATTTCAGCGAACGTTTTGATGGAATCGTTCGGGAGTTCCGAATACCATTCGAACGCTGTTTCTGATAAGCTGCCAACGAACTGACGGAGTAACAGTTTATCGTCACCGCCGGTGTTACCGCAGAGGGCCCGGAACTGGGCGACGTGTTGATGAGGATTGCCGGTCCCCTTATACACATGGAATTTCGGTATCGTATAGCCTTGCGGATATTTGATTTGATCGTACCAGCCTGGATACGGTCGCCCTGTTTTCACGACTTGACCAGCTGCCTCAGTCGCATGATGAACTCGGATTTGCTGGGCTATGTAGTCAGCCAAGTCAGCCTTAGAGATCGTCTCCTCCTTGGCCGTTGAGAAGGCTGGTGGTGGATTGGACGTCTCTCCTCGGTCGTCTTCAAGAACAATCGGAGGATCTTCGGCGGGTAAGTCCTGTTGGATCATCATTCCTATCACATCTTGAAAGAGAAGGCCCATCCGTTGTATGTTGGCCGCTTGTTCAGCAGCCTCTTTGTCCCTTTTCTCCAGTGTCCGGTGAAGGAATTCAGCGTCGGTTTCTTCCTCCCGGCGTGCGTCTGAGGACGCTTCTGGGTTTTCCTTTGGCCCGGTGAGCGCGGCCATAGCATTCATCATTTCTTGGAGCTTTTGTTGCTGCTCCTGGGATTTCGTTACGGATCGGGTTAGCGGTCGGTGGCCTGTAGAAGTGCGGCTCTTCTCCTTTCCAGAGGCCATGTATACGGTGTGGACCATCATGCCCCCAGACTTAGGGTGTCCGGGCTTGTTGCTTTTAGCCGTCGTTGCACGTTGAGGGATCTTCTCGGGCTCCCTCCTTTTATGAGCCATGGAGGTTGAGGGGGCCGTCGAGGTGGGCGTCCAAACAGCCTTTTGGGTTTTCGCCTGGTGACCAGCTTTCGGTTGGATCTTCAGCTTCTTATGCTGGCGGGAGAAGTTTGGATCGACGATTGAGTCCCGGGCCCGCCGCCAAACCTTATAGATTTTGGAAGACAGCCGTTGAGGAGATCGGGGCTGTTCTGATTCTATTTCCACAACTTTTTCTGATGGGGGAGGAGACCTCTTCAGCACTGCGGTAGGGGAATTCCTTCGCACCTTATTTAACATTTCGAAGCTGTTCCTAGTTGGAGCAGCAGCATTAACTTCTACCGCCGGGGCTGGTGGAGTCAATCCAGAGGGGGAGTTGCCCCCAGCCTTCCTTATTCGGCGCCAATGACGACGTCGAGCGCGTCGAGCAGACGGCGTAGAGTCAGACATAAGAATGGTTTCATCTTGCCCCCTGTGTGGGTGGGGGGTCGTTGTTGGTGTTAGCCTGTCGAAGACCGATGTCCTTTGTGCAGCGGGAGCGGGAGTCGAAGCTGTTAATCTCGTGAAGATCGATTTCTTGACTGGGGAAACCGCCTTGGCGATTTCGGAGGCAGGAGCGGCCGCTTTCTTAGAAGCAGTCTTCTCTGGGATTGTAGGCCCCATGATGAGTTCGCAAGATTTCTGGCCCAATCTAGAGAAGACCGAGGCGTTAACGTTGGGCGACTCGTTGAGAGGAACCGCGGCAGGGGTAAGACGATCAAAGACCGACTTCCTGAGAGTTTCCTTTGTCAGCACCGGCGCCACGAAGCTTGATGAGGGGAGCATAGTCCCAAAGAACAATCCAGTAGTGGCCTGAGTCACCTGGTCCGCCGGCATTGTGAACAACGAAGCAGCTTGGGGTCCATAGGCTATACCTCCCGGCGAGGCAAAGCGTTGGTCGCAATTGCAGCTTGAGCAGTTGGAGGATTTCGCGGAGGTAGCAGCCATCGATCCTTTTTTTTCTGCAATAGGCAAGGCGCCAATTCTTAGTATCTTGAAACCCAGGGGCAACTGTTAGCGAACCGCGATTGGTTCGCGAATCACGACACACGAAGTGTGGAGTGGAAAGAGGAAAAGGTCCCACCGGGCGTGCCAGAATCTGTTCCCCTCCGAACGGACACGCGGGACGTGGGGGCCGTCTCGCCTGAAATTCGGGGCAGATGCTAATTGGTGCTATCCGTCCACCTCTCCGAAGATGCCAATTCGATCCATGGCGCCATATATCGGAGGTCTAGACGGATGCGTCCGATGTAGCAGACTTCGTCAGATTCCCCCTCGTTCGAGGGGTTTTTGATTGTGGGGACGCTCTTCCCTGCAGGCGCAAGCCCCTGCAGTTAATTACGCTACCGCATCGCGGTAACAACTTTCTCCTTCTCCAGCTGGTCACTTCGTGTCGTGTGTTCTTGTTTTATGTTTTGTTGCCCGTGGATCGTTTACGGAGACTGAGTTATGTTGTCGCCCGTAGGGCATGGACTGGTCCAAATCCGCATTATTTTAAATTTGGGTTTGGGGGTTTGGTTTGAGGATACGTCAGCCATACTTGAGGCTAAGATCAACTCAAACGTTTGTTAAGGACACGTTAGTCTAACTTTGTGACTAAGATCAACTTAACGGGATCGTTTAGATCCGACAAAGGAGTGTTTGGACTCTAATGTTCCAGTTTAGGGACGTGGCGGTCCATTGTATGTGTGGCCGTCGGGACCCGTCACCTCTCTGACGACGTTGAAGGATTACAACGACGGATGTCAGAGGAGTTCAGAGATGTACCCTCGAGCCAGAATTAATTTGGGGGGATTCATAGTCCAGTCTGCTTGAAGGTTTAAGGACGCGCTAGCCATTTTTGAGGCTAAGATCAACTTAAACAGGACCGTTTAGATCCGACGAAAGAGCATATGGAGGCTCTATGGTTCTAGTTTAAGGACATTGCGGTCCATGGGTAGTTTAAGGACATTGCGGTCCGTGGGTAGTTTAAGGACATTGCGGTCCGTGGGTAGTTTAAGGACATTGCGGTCCATGGGTAGTTTAAGGACATTGCGGTCCGTGGGTAGTTTAAGGACATTGCGGTCCGTTGGTAGTTTTAAGACATCTCGGTCAATGGGTAGTTTAAAGACATCTCGGTCGAGGTTAAGGACGTCATAGTCCATGGGTTTAAGGACTCCACAGTCCGTTATGTGCTCTGGATGCTTCACACGGGTTCACTGCCGTGCTAGGCGAGGACCAGGCTCCGCTCTGGATGCTTCATACGGGTTCACTGCCGTGCTCCGCGAGGACCAGGATCCGCTCTGGACGTTTTCCACGGGGTCAAAGAGTGACGTTATCCGCGTTCCACGTAACCAGGAATTTTGCATTATGCGTGGGTTTAAGGACCCCACAGTCCATATCATGAGTGGTCTTCGGGACCCGTCACCTCTTTGAAGACATTGAGGGATTACAATGCCAAGTATCAAAGGAGTGAAGAGATGTACCCTAGAACCGCGGTGGATTAAATAGTCCCTGGCCCAATTTGGGTCAAGACTGATCAATTATGTTATGAGCCCATTGGCCCAGTTAATCACGAATTGAGGACTTATGGCCAGCTTGGGCTAAGTCCAATCAGGAGAGGCTTTGCCTCTATCCCTTTAGCCAATTGGGCCTAAGCCTGGTGTTAAACACTTCAGAGCAATCAGCGTTGAATACTGGGAATGACATCTCGGTTGACAAGTTAGTGTTCAACATTGAGAGATAATTGGTGTTAAACACCGGCAATAAGGCTTTTTCAAATTAGTGTTAAACACTAAAACAAATCAGTGTTGAACACTGCAAATAAGGCTTTTTTAATCAGCATTGAAGGCTAAGGCCCGACAGTGTTTTAACACTGGGCTCGAGAGTTTTAATTTTAGTGTTAAACACTCAGGCAGGAAGGGTCACGTGGCAGCATGTGAGAGCGCCTTCCCTTCATTTGTTCTGCTGAAACTATCGCGTCTTTCAGAGCATCACGTGCCATCACGTGATGGGCATTCAAATGCCTTTGTGTTAAGGCTTCTGCTGATGGTCACGTGGGTCACGTGGGGTGCTGCCTCAAAGGGGCTTTCTGTAGGGGTTTTGGGGGGTCACGTGGTAGCACGTGACCCTGCCTCTATGTAGTTTTTTAGAGGATCTGTTACTCTTTTTTTTCAGGAATTAAATTCCTCGAACTTTAAATCTTAGAGGAATTAAATTCCTATTTCCTTTTGAAGACTTGTATTCTGGAATAGAGTTTAACTCTAGATTTTCTGTGGGAATTAAATTCCTCGTTTATGCGAAGAACTGAACAAAAGCTTTTAAGGAATTAAACTCCCCTTTTCGGGAATTATGATTAAAGGAATTAAATTCCCGCTGTTTCAACAGAACTATGTTCTCAATTAGGATTCAACCCTGTTTCTTTTGTTTTGAAGGAATTAAATTCCCGTGATACAGGGTCAAGCCCTACTTTTATCTTAAAGGAATTAAATTCCTGTAATTCTGAGAATTAAATTCTCATGCTTGCATTCCCTCTCTATGTTTTGGACCTGCATGGCAGGATCTCAACCCATTGAGTATTAAATTCTCAACCTAAAGGGGAGATGTGCACTTTGCAGATCCTCTGCCAGAGAGAGAAGAAATATATTCTTCTGTTTTACATGTTGAGAATTAAATTCTCTTTGTTTTCAAAAAGCCTACCCTTTCTTACCTAGGGTTTTTTGCAGAAGATCCGAGTCTTTTCAAAGTATCAAAGCTCTCCTCCCTTTTTTCTTTCTTTTCTTCTCTGCGCATGTCTCCTTTTTTTGTGTCTCTTGGCTCCTATTTATAGGAGAAGCAGCTGAATCAGTTAGTTTTGTGACGAATCTTCATTGAGAGATTTGATTTGCATCCTTCATTCGTTCTGGACCTTTGGATTATTAGGTGAATTTTATTCACCGTTGGATTTCAAATCCAGAGATTCTCCCTTGTTATTTTGGTTAGATTTAAGGGGGAAATCTTTCCAAACCCGAGATTTTCCATAAATAAATGACCTCTGAATCTTTAATTTGATTGGATGCATATAGTTGCGTTCCTTTGGAAAGATTTGCATTTCTCTCAGAATTTAATTCTGTTGACAAAAAGGGCTTTGAAAGCCGATCACGTGTGACCACGTGACCCATGGTCACGTGTGAGCACGTGACCCCCCTTTAGAATGAGCCTTTTCCTTTCTTTTGCGCTGTCTTCTGATCTTTGCTTAAACGTCACGTGCTACCACGTGACTCCTGGTCACGTGTGAGCACGTGACCCCTGTCTGGCACTTCTTTCCTTGGTTCAATTGGAGAGCGAGTTTGCTATTTTGACCGTCACGTGCCGACACGTGACCTTGTTCACGTGGGAGCACGTGACCTCTTCTGAAGCTCTTTTTCTTGACTTTGTTCAGCGAATCATTGTGTCCCCTTTTCTGTACTTTATAGGTCACGTGTCAACACGTGACTGCTGGTCACGTGTAAGCACGTGGCCCCCTTTTCGAAGCTCTTCACAGAAGCTTTCCTGATTTTAAATCAGGAAACAGTGACCGAACCCTGTCGCAAAACCATGCGACCTGTCGCAAACCATGGGACCTCTACTCTTTTGCCTGAAGGCGAATAGCTTTCTGTGTGGGACTCTAAAGACTCGACACTAAGCTGGCAGTGGGTTTAACCACAGACCGCAAGCGGCACTAGCTGTGCGTAACGGTCCCCAGGTAGATGCCGACAAGAAGACTGACGAGGCGAAACCCATCTGAACTCCTACTGAGCCTGAATATGACAGTCTCCGTACAGTCCGGTCTGTTCGTCTGATACATCACATGGCGGGCCTAGGGTGCGGTAAACGTCAGTCCCCTAATAGCGGTACAAGTCGTGTCGGAGTGAAGCCCAGAACACCCTGAGATAACACTGGAAACCTACCAGTATATCTCGCTTGCCCTGGCCAGGGACTACTCGTGTAATGGCTCTCCTAGACACAGCACGATGTCAACCCCCAATATCGGGAGAGACGAATCCTGTCTAACCGTCACTGCCTCCAAGTGCTTCGGGACTGCACCCAAAAACTACCTGTTTGCACGACTCCTTTGAGCCGTGGTAGGGTAGTAATCAAAGTACAGTGGGAACACACTCGAGGCGAAGTGACAGTGTCAAGTCAGCGGACTAAGCTGTACTCATGTCACCTGGGAACTGAAAACTGACGATAGGTATAATACCAACCAATCAGTTCCTGACGAGTCCTGTCCAGTGTACTCGTAACCTAACAAGCACCCGCATACTATCTCAAGTACGACGTACTGACGGCTGTGGGACAGACCGTCTCCCGAGCTGGGATAAGAAGCACATACGCTAGTCTACTCCGGAGTATCGATGCCCTGTCTCGATAGTCCTGTGACTAGGGACCTGCATAAGGATGTGCTTATAGATTACCCAGCCCCCACGAGTGTGACTGCCATCACAACGCTGGTAATCAAGCAAAGATCCTAACGGCTCTACTAATATGTATATGCGATATGCTAAAAGAAACACATGCACATATTAAAATAGAAACAAACCAAGTAGCATACTACTATTTTGAGCAAGATTGTCAATACAAGGTGAATATCCCAAGCTTCCATTAAGTAATATACATACTAGTATGATACAGTAATGGCCTCTAGGGCATATACACTAACAAAGAGATGGGCTGAGGTGGCGGGCCTTGTGGGAAACGAAGAATAGGCTCGCAAGAAGGTGGTGGGGTAGAAGAACTGGGGTCAGAATTAGAAGTAGAAGTGGAAGGAAAGGTCTCAGCCGGGCTGTTATTGATAGATTTTTCAGAATCATCAAACTCTTCCCCAACGTGGTTGTCAAGCACTCTTCCAGATCTCAACGTGATTGCACTCACATGATGTGAATAGCCAGGATTGGGTAAGGGTTGAGCTGGAAGTTTCCCTTTCTCTCTTTCACTCATTTCGGCTTTTAATCGTGCAATTTATTCTTCCATCGATTTAATACTCTCGCTTTGGGACGCAGAGTTTTTCTCAATTTTATCGACAGAAGACTTCATTTCAGCCGAAACTTGCATGATATTTGTTAAGACCAAATTCATGTATTGTGCAAATGAAGAGGATTCATCAGTCCCGGTCAACTGTAAAGGACTAGACAGTGCAGGTGTGTTGACCGGATTTTGAAAGTTATGTGCTTGGAAGGGGTGCTGACTCAATTGAAGTTGTGGTTGCTGTTGTGGTGGAGGGACCCCTTGGAAATTGTTTTGGGTTGGAACCGTGTTTTGAGGTTGTGATTGGTTCCAAGCAAAATTTGGGTGATTCCTCCAACCCTGATTATATGTGGAAGAAAATGGATCGTTTCTAGGTCTTTGAAATGCGGCATTGGTATGCTCGTGACCTTGAAACAGAGAATTTCGTGGACATTCTTCCGTCAAATGAGAAGGATCAGAACAGCAGCCACATACAGTTTTGGAGAGTGATATTGGACTTAGGGAGGCTAAAAATTTGTTTTCCATAGTTTCGAGTTTCTTTTGCATAACTGAAATGTCAGCTCTAACTCCTATGGAAATATTATTGCCATCCCTAGACGATTGACTCACACCCTCCCACTGTAAAGATTTTTCAGCGAAATCTTCTAGAAATTTCCAGGCTTCCCCATCATCTTTAGTCATGAAGTTGCCTTGATACATGGATTCAAGGGTCTGTCTTGTGTTAGGATTAATGCCCTCATAAATGATTCTGCACAGTTCCCATCTAGGGATTCCGTGATGTGGACATTGGACTAACAGATCCCTGAAGCGTTCAAGACATTTTGAAAATAGTTCATATGGAAGCTGGGTGAATTGATTTATTTCGCTGCGGACTCGAGCTGTCTTGTGATGTGGGTCGAATTTCTTAAGGAATGCTTTGACGAATTCTTCCCAGTTTGAAATGGAATGTGTGGTAGTGTTATACAGCCACTTCTCGGCTATATCGCACAAGGTGAATGGGAGAAGACGTAGACGCATAGCATCCATAGAAAGCTGTGAGGTACCCATCATTGCGCATACATTTTCAAATTTGGTGATAAATGCATATGCGTCTTCAGACTCAAGACCGTGAAATTTTGGTAAAAGGTTGATGTATTGGGGTTTTATTTGAAAATTTTCCCCGTTGGCTGGTGGAATGGAAAGACAAGTGGAAAGTGGACCTCGTGTAAAATAGCACCTCTCTTGGAGAAAGATGCGAGGTGGATTCTGCGCACCAACGGACAACGGTAGAGTAGTGGAAAAGAAGTTCGATGGAGACGGATCCATCGATGTGGGTGTGGTGGTGGATAAAGAAAAGGTAAATGTAGAAATACCGACTTTTGGGTCGATAAAAGGAAACGCGGACTTAACGGCCACTAGAATCCCGTGTCCAGCCTATCTTGCACTAAAAAGGGTTAGTACAAGTGGCAGCGTGAATATAATTAGGGGAATGATGTGAATGCGGTGATTGTTTTGAAAATGATACGGATTTTGAAAATATGATGCAAATCACAAAATGCAACAAGCAAAACCCTAATTCTAGGGATCGCCTAGGTCAAATCTCTTGACCGCTCCTAACTGCCAAAAGACAAGTCGCAGGATAAATCCTCCACTGCCTCTTTGTCTTTCCTGTAGCCAGGTAAGTGCCAGGTAATTGGGAGGTTCTCCACTACGTAAGTAGTGGGCCTAATTAAGTAACCACTAGCCTTCGACACACTTGCCTTAGACACCACAAAAGAAACGCGGATAAGCAATGAATTACCCACGGCCTTCTCTTGTCCTAAGTGAGTGCGACAGTCCTTAGAGTCATCTCTAGATCTCTTTTAGTTAATGAGGGTAATGCGGATGCAAATTTTGCGATTTTCGGGGCTTAGGAAGGGTAATGAACTCCCCACCTAATCTGGATTTGGTCTATGCCCCTTAATGTCCGTATTAATTATGCAAACAACCACAAAGATCAAAACAAGCACAATTTAATTTTGCTTTTTGCGCGGCGCTGCGATTTTTGCAAAGAAACCTGCACAAAATTGTTAATGGAGCAGCTGAGGGGAGAGATAAGAAAGTAAGAGACTCACAGAGCAAATTTGGGTGAGTGATTACGTCACCACGCGGCGGAATCGCGGTGGGAGATGGCTAATACCGCGGAATCGCGGCGCTTTGAAAAGATCACTGAACAAAAAAAATTTGGTACTGTTCCTGTTCACCTCAAGAGCTCTCTGGAAATTTCAGAAAAAATTTTCTCCAGCTCTAATGATTCCAGATTTCCTCGCACAAATCACAACAGCTCGTATTAGTGTTTGCGCGAATTTTGATCTAAAAATTATAATGGAATAAATCATTCAATTCAAATTTCAATATAAAACGAATTAGCGCGCGATCCCCGGCAACGGCGCCATTTGATTGATGAAATTCTCGGTTCGTGTAAGTAGAAATTGAATAGAATCACAACCAAAAATATTTTTGACTGCAATCAATTAACGGTGTCGGATGTAGCGCGTTAGCGAGTGCGGATCGTCCACAGGGATTGCGCGATTCGTTTGTATTTTGATTTGTTTGAATCGAAACTTTAAGAGAAAGAAAACAAACAATTCATGATTTATAGTTGAAGTTCAAGAATTAGAAAATCTAGATCTAATAACAAGAAAACGATAGAATCAAGAATTGAGAGTTTGATGATTTTTCCAACCAAATATCAAGAATCTAAATGAGGCCCGTAGGAATCGATCGGATCTATAGATGTGATGTAATCTTACGATGACGTATTCTTATCCATCGATGAATTGATACTAGATCGATGATGATCGACGAGAATTAGGGATTTCTAGTGAAACTAGGGTTTCATCATTTATCCCTTGTTCCTTCGTGGATATCATTCACATTCTAGCCTCTAGTAAATTCAAGAAACGATCGTTGATCCCTAATTTCGAGCGATAACAATCAAGAAAGCATCGCAACGAAACGAGGTCATCGATTCTTCAACTTGCTAGGGTTTACAAAACTCGTAGGACTTAAGAATCGTTATAAGATTTGTTACATCATCATTCTATTGATCGTCACGACTCCTTTACGAGCGGAGTTTTACTCGAACATCACAACAAGAACTACAATTACAAATTGAGATCGAATCAAGATGCAAGAATTTAAAGAAAGCAAGATTAACGAATTTCACTTTTTATTTATATCAACAATTCTGTTACAATCACTCAAGAACTACAAGAGGAAGAACTCGATCATCGATTTGGCTTCGCTCGGCTCCTTGAGTCGCGGATCGGCTTGGATCACTTGCTCGATTGAAGATCGGCTCCTCTCCTAAAAGGTTGAAGGGCTTCTCGCTTGATTGGTACTCGGGATCTTGAATTTAGATTGGAATTAGGGTTAGGGTTTCGTACAAGTCGTGTCACTCAACTTGTGGAAGAAGATGGAGAGAATGAAGAATAGAGATTAAGGAAGAATTGAACAACCAAAGATTGAAGAAGTAAAGATTAAGGAAGAAGTTTAACCCTAGGTCTAGGCTTCTATTTATAGACTTCCCAAAACCCTAGATCTAGGATTTGAATTTTGAATTTCCTTCCAAAAGTTAGTTAGAGGGAGAAGCTTCTAGATGAAGTTTGTTAAGCCGAGCCTTCTAGATGTGTCACGTGGAGTTTATACAGTATTCTGGAAGCTTTGGCCGTTATTTTAGACATGTGGAGAAAACCTGATGAGCTGATGACGTCATCACGCCGCGGTTCCACGGCGCAAGCAGGCTCCCGCCGCGGAACCGCGATACTTTGGAGGCTTCAGGGCTTGGGTCTTCTGCTGTGGTCTTAGGCTGATATGTGGGCCTTTGTCTGATATTTTAAATTCTCTTTGGCCTTCTGTATTACTACCAGATCTTATATTTTGGAGTTGGCGTATCTTTTATCAGTTTTTTTTGGCTTTGTTTCTGCAATTTCCTGCACAATTTCTCGAGACAAGTGTTGCGCAATATAGGGATGATGCGATGCCATAAAATACAGTCAATTTCCCTTAAAGTGCCGGTTTAAAAGTCTAACACATGCATTCTGGTATTTCAGGACTGTTCTGCTAATATGTGCAATATGAATACCGAACACTTCTAGATGAGTGCAAAAGATAAGGAAATTGCCGTGTTAAAAATGCAGTATTTTCGACTGATCAGATGGTTCTCTCCTCGTCGTCTCTTTGTGCCGAAGATGGATCCACCTGAAAGCTTCTACCTTTGGCTTCACTTCAAACTAGAAGAAACTAGAACACTTGGTTTGCTAAACCTTGTGAACTAGGATGAGTTAAGGAGTGTGTTGGGTTTTATCTTAATGGTTCTTGCTTCTCAACACATGATACAAGTGAACCATGAACTAGAGAGAGAGCAAGAGGAAGAGGGAGAGCTCAAGCATGAGAGAGAAAGGAAATCCAAGAATGAGCAAGACTTTTGCCATCCAAGCTCTCATAATCCAAAATCATGATAACAAGTAATAATCATTGAGTATTATGTGATGGTTGTTATCATATCAAATGGCAATATCATTTCTTGCATTAAATGCAATTTGTGAACAAAACAAGCAAGCTCAAGTCTATGCCAAGAAATGATAGCCATTGTCATGATGGTGGTCAACAAGTCCAACCTAGTCAACCGGTCAACAAAGTCAACAAGGTCAACTCTTCAACCCAACCATGTCACAATAATACTTAATTAATATTATTGTTAATCATATTTCTTATTCTCATTAGGGTTTAGCAAAAGTCAACTGTCAACAACCCAAATGAGAATCCTCTGCCTCTGTCTCTCTGTCAACTGTGCATACACACCCGCATCCGCGTTCCAAGAAACACGAATACTAACGAGATAAAACCAATCCCAAAACGTACACTGGGATCTAGCTTAAACCAAATCCCGCTAGTGATAACTGCCCGGACACTAACCGTGCACAAGTGCACGAATGTGACCGAACCCTGTCGCATAACCATGCGACCTCTACTTTTTTGCCTAAAGGCGAATAGCTCTCTGTATGGGACTCTAAAGACTCGATACTACGCTGGCAGTGGGTTTAACCACAGACCGCAAGCGGCACTAGCTGTGCGTAACGGCCCCTAGGTAGATATCGATAAGAAGGCGGACGAGGTGAAACCCATCTGAACTCCTACTGAGCCTGAATGTGACAATCTCCGTACAGTCCGGTCTGTTCGTCTAAGAATATCGCATGGCGGGCCTAGGGGGTGGTGATTGTTAGAATACGTGCGTGTTCAAGTTCTAGTTTAAATACTGCAATCAAGACGGTTTCGCTTGTAGCTAGCCGGTTGAGTACGGGTCGTCCGTAGGGAGATGGGAGTCTTTTTCAAAGTGTTTTAACGAGTTAAGTCGTGTTTTCAGATTTTGTTGTGGTTATCGAAGTGTAAGTTGATATTTAAAGAGAGCTTGTTAGGGTGAGGATTAGGTTAGTTTGAGTTAGGAGTCTCCACATCTTTCGTTGCCCCACTTAATATCGGTGTTACGGTAATCGGCAACAACGGGGATTAGCACGACTAGGAAGGTACTTGCAAGTATAAGCTAGGCTTTCCAACGCATAGTCCTTCCTTTTGGTGCTTGTCCGTCCGTTCTTGGATCTTATCCATAACCTCCGGTTAATTCAACCACAACCGGTCTCACTACGGAATCACCGCTATCATGTAGGATAGGGTGCCGTAAGGAGCGGATTATGGTTCAATTAACGGGAGTCGATTTAAGTTGTTGGGCAAGGAAAGAGTGAGAGAGATTTCCTTCTCTCAAACTTCCCTTATCCTACCCTAACAAGTATAAAACTACTCACACTTCATGATAAGGAAAAACAAAACAAAACAAAGAGGAAGATAGAAAGAAGGAGATTAGAAGAATACGACTAACTATTTGCGACCTCACCTTGGCGAGGATCGAGCGTAAGTATCATTGTCATATGAAGGATAAAGGAAAAGGGAGAAGAAAGAAACAATCAAACAAATAACAACAACTACTTAACAATTTAAATTACAATACATTACACAAGTAAAAGAAAGAGACAAGCATGATAAAAAAATTGGTCTTCTTTATTCATCACTCTTCACTCAAAAGCCCACTACAAGTTTGATTGGAGAAGAGGTGAGAAGAGAAAGAATAACAAGACTAAAACTAGGCAAAAAATGAGAATACAAAAATTGACCCTTCCTTCTCAAAATTCTGGGCTATTTATAGGCCAAGAAATGAAACCCTAGGGCAACCAACAGAACCCTGACAAAATGACCAAACTGCCCCTGAAAAGTCTCTGCTTGAACTGCCTGTACGGCCGCGGATCCGCCGCCTATAGCCCCCTATGGCCGCGGATCCGCGCCCCTCTTGTCGACTTAGGGTTAGGTCTTCTGTGCACTTTTCCTGTTCTCCTGTCCCCTCTTGTCTGGTGTGTGTATTTTCTGATAATTCTTTCCCAATTCTTCCAGAATTTCTATTGAGCAAAGGTGGACTTTTTTGTGGTTGATTGCCTCGAGCTCCGCATAGATCTCTTGGATTTTGTGCTACCATTGAGCCTTGTGCATGAGAATGATGTTGATTTGACACTTTGTCTTCCTAAACTGGTAACTGGCAACATACGGATGAAGAGCGGAGACCGTGTTTTTATCTGTGGTTGGCAGGAACCGGATTTTGTCGTTTTTCATGAATTTCTCCGTTTGAGAACCGGGAACCTGTATCCTGCAATTTACTAGCAAACATGGCTCAAGAGTATCTACCGATATGCAATGTGATAAAAATTGGGCGGTATGAAAATGCAAAAATCTGATATGAACAAATACCCCCAAACTTATCATTTGCTCGTCCCGAGCAAAGCCCATTTATTCACAAAAAAAATTTCCTAACCTCACTTTCGCAGGGAACGCGATTGCACTGAGCATGTGCAACAAGCCGTTAAACCTCTAGGTGTCCCTAGTAGGAGGAGTGTTGTCTCCTGAGGGTTTTCAGCGGATACTACCCACAAAATCCGGTCAAGTTGGTTTCGTAAAATAACTAAGCTTCAAACCCTAAAGTTTTGTTTTAGAAAATAACAATTCTATAATCCTAAGTCTAGATCATCGAACCTTTATTTTTCACACCTCGCTTCTTATTTAACTACAGATTTTATATGTCTTTACGTGCAGTGCAAATAGAGTCGTTAAGTTCCAGAAGGATCGATTAAAGTCATCATGTCGCACAATAAAGCCCAGATAACAATTTTAAAAGGATCACATAAGTTTTATAACGAGTTAAGCATTTTTCAAGTTTCGTTTTCTAGTAAGGTTTCAACTTCAGAATTTCTATCTTCCTTAACAGGAAACTAAGTCGTATTTTTCACTCCACCTTTTTTCTTGTTTTCATTTCATACACACCTCTGTGAACGTGCAATAGTCTTTATCAAAGAGTAAAACCTTCATATCTCCGTTAAATTTTTTTATAAAAGCCTGTCTTTTATCAAGATTATTCTCACACAAAGAACCGTTAGGAATTTTAACTCGGAGAGAACACTTGCTTGACTTTGTTTTAAACTGGACTTTCTAAGCTTCTTAGCGAGCTTTGGGCCAATGCACCCAAACCAGTTGGTTTTAGGGCATTAGGTGTAGAAACACCCCAGCGGACTTAATTACTCAAGTTACCTAGGTCCAAAAACAAAAGACAGTTTTTCGTGAAAATCAGATGATTTAATACGAACGGAGATATAACCGGCAGTTCAAATATTTTTTTTGGATAAAAGACGTGTTTAGTGGGTTTGGTGTGTAATCATTCCAATCAAGTTTCCGATGGGTTATTTTTCAGACTTAGCTCCAATTACGGCATCAATAACATTCCTTCATATTCGCTTTACTTCATAAACTATTCTTGATATATTACTTATTTCAGAACAAACCTATTTGATCCTCAGAAAATCATTTATCTATTTAAAAGTTTTTAAACATAAAAGACTTTTCATCTAATTTCCAAGACTCACGACACGTGTAGTGTGATGTAAAGACGTATATCAGCTATAGTTAACTTCAAAGGAGAGTTATCTTTCAGGTTTTCAAAATCTAAACATAAGATTTAGTTATTCCTATTTTTTCAAACAAAAACCGTCGAATGTTGAATCAGAGTTCTTCCACAAGCTAACTTGACAAAAAAGTTTTTATATATTTTTTAGAAAATTTTCAAATTTTTATGGATTTTATGGATTTAAATAAGCAGATGCAAAATATACATATGAATGCGAAGGTAAGAAATGCGTACCGAGCGTACCCCCAAACTTAAACTGGACAGTGTCCTCACTGTCGTTGCATGAAGAGAGTAGTTGGAAGGTTCAAAATTGTCGGTTAACAATATACAATTTTTATTTGTTTTTGTTTTTAAAGAAAAAGAAAAAGAATATACATAAATATATACAAAAATGGTTTGTACATACCCCCAAACTTATTTGGAACAGTGTCCACTGTTCTTGGCTGGATAACCGAAGTTTGGAGGTGGGCAGAGGAAGATCATTCAGGATAAACCGGCTCCTGTAAGAACAGGAGCTCCTCTGTTGGTTCGGCGCTAAGGTACGGTTTGCATCGGTGTCCGTTCACTTTGAAAAAAGAACCATCCTTTGGATTCTCCAAATCCACAGCGCCCTGCGGATACACATTCCGCACAAAATACGGCCCTTTCCAGCGAGATCTGAGCTTTCCAGGATGGAAGTGAAGTCGGGTGTCGTAAAGCAGTACCTGTTGACCAGGTACGAAGGTTTTGCGCAAAAGGTGTATATCGTGAAACACCTTCGTTCGATTCTTAACGACAACCGCGTTGTCGTAAGCCTCATCCCTAAGCTCGCATAGTTCGTTTAGCTGCAGCTTCCGATGGCTGCCCGCGTCCTCAAGAGACAGATTCAGCTCTTTTATCGCCCAAAATGCACGATGCTCGATTTCGACAGGAAGGTGGCAGGATTTTCCGTACACAAGCCGATAGGGAGACATGCCAAGGTCGGTCTTATAAGCGGTTCTAAATTCCCAAAGGGCATCAGTGAGTTTCAGAGACCTATCCTTACGGTTCTTGGAAACCGTCTTCTCCAGTATCTGCTTGATTTGCCGATTTGAAACTTCGGCCTGCCCGCAGGTTTGGGGGTGGTAGGGCGTAGAGAGCTTATGATTTATGGAGTATTTCCGCATCAAGGCTTCGAAAGTCTTATTACAGAAATGACTTCCATTGTCGCTAATGATCGCTCGGGGGTGCCCAAACCGGGAAAAATATTTTCTTTAAGGAACCTGACTTGTTGTCGTTAGTCCGGCTGGGCACAGCCTCGACCCATTTAGAGACGTAATCAACAGCTAGAAGAATGTATAAGTTCCCAAAAGAGCTGGGAAACGGCCCCATGAAGTCTATCCCCCACAAATCGAAAATCTCCACAACTAAGATCGGTTGGAGCGGCATCTCATTCCTCCGGGATATCCGGCCCATGTGTTGGCACCGGGAGCAAGTCTTGCAATAGTCGTGAGCGTCTTTGAAAAGTTGTGGCCAGTAGAAACCACATTGCAAGATCTTCTCAGCTGTCTTTCTGGGCCCAAAATGCCCGCCACACGCTTGATCGTGGCAAAATGACAGCACACTCTTGAATTCCTCATCAGGGACACACCGACGAATAATCTGGTCGGGACAGCACTTGAACAAGTAGGGTTCGTCCCAGTAAAAGTGTTTTACTTGGGATAAGAAGCGAAGTCTGTCCTGACTCGACCATTCAGTCGGTAGTAATCCCGTGGCCAAATAGTTCACAATATCTGCGAACCAGGGTTCGCATGATACTGTCAAGAGCTGTTCATCCGGAAAAACGTCGTTGATCGGAATTGGAAGCGAAGGCGAAGAAGGAAGTCGTGAGAGATGGTCGGCAGCGACGTTTTCACATCCTCGTTTGTCCTTAATGACAAGGTCAAACTCTTGAAGCAAGAGGATCCAACGTATTAACCGAGATTTTGCATCCTTCTTCGCAAAAAGATGGCGCAGAGCTGAATGGTCCGTGTAGACAATGACTGGAGAGCCGATGAGGTAGGGCCTGAACTTTTCTAAAGCAAATACAACAGCTAAGAATTCCTTCTCAGTTGTTGTATAGTTAAGTTGGGCGCCGTTCAGGGTCCGGCTCGCGTAATAGATTACGTGCGGCATCTTGTTGATGTGCTGTCCAAGGACAGCACCGATGGCAAAGTCGGATGCATCGCACATAATCTCGAATGGGTGCGTCCAGTCAGGGGAAGAAAGAACGGGAGCAGAAGTGAGTGAGCGTTTCAGTGACTCGAATGCAGTCACACAGCTCGAGTCGAAGTCAAAAGGCGTATCCTTGGCTAGCAAAAGAGTCAAGGGCCTAGCAATCTTGCTAAAGTCCTTGATGAACCGTCTATAGAAACCGGCATGGCCAAGGAAGGCTCGGATATCTCTGACGCATCGGGGAGGAGGCAGATTGGAAATGACCTCAATCTTTGCTTTGTCAACCTCTATGCCATTTTGCGAGATGATATGTCCTAAGACAATACCTTCGCGCACCATGAAGTGGCATTTCTCCCAGTTCAAAGTGAGATTCTTGTCCTTACATCGGGTAAGGACAGCGTCAAGATGCAGCAAACACTCGTCAAAGGAGTCGCCGAAGATGGAGAAGTCATCCATGAAAATCTCCAGAAATTTTTCCACCATGTCCGAGAAAATTCCCATCATACACCGCTGGAAGGTAGCGGGCGCATTGCATAACCCAAAGGGCATGCGTCAATATGCAAACGTGCCGAAAGGACAAGTGAAAGTGGTCTTGTCCTGGTCTTTTTCGGCGATGGGAATTTGATTATAGCCAGAGTAGCCATCAAGAAAACAATAGTACTCATGTCCGGCCAATCGTTCAAGCATCTGGTCAATGAAAGGTAGCGGAAAGTGGTTTTTCCGCGTTGCGGCGTTGAGTTTTCTGTAATCAATGCAAACTCGCCACCCAGTTTGGGTGCGAGTAGGGATTAACTCATTCGCCTCGTTGGTGATGACCGTGATGCCCGACTTCTTAGGGACAACATGAATGGGGCTAACCCACTGGCTATCAGAGATAGGGTAAATGATACCACTATCTAGACATTTGACGATCTCCTTCTTCACAGCCTCCTTCATGACTGGATTAAGACGTCTTTGTGGATCCCGGGCTGGTTTGGCATCATCCATCAGATGAATGTGATGCTCAACGATGAGGGGACTAATCCTCTTGATGTCCGCCATGGACCAGCCAAAAGCTTGCCTGTTGCTGTGCAAGACCGCGAGAAGGGCTTTCTCTTGCTCGAGAGCTAGAGAAGCCGAGATGATGACAGGTAGGGTCTCGTTCTCACCTAAGTAAGCATACTTAAGGTGAGACGGCAAAGGCTTGAGTTCGAGCGTTGGAGGTGAAACGATGGAAGGCAAGACTGGTGCAAAGGTCTCGAACTCAAAGGACTCCAGCAAAGGTTCAAAGCAAGTGTAAGCAACCGAGTCGGATGGTTCAGGTAACTCATCCGGAAAGTCGAAGGATTCAAACTCGGGTTGTGCGCGTCTAAGATCGTTCATGAACGTGAAACACTCGTATTCATTGTCGGGCGCAAAAACAGCAGCAGGTTCGAAGAGAAACGCACTAGTGGCGTCAAGATTATCGTGTTCAAACAGAAACTCCTCGAATTCACACTCTTCGGGAGTGATCTCCTGGATCGAGCAGACATCCAGTATATGAGAATTAGGTTCGGCGGGCTGATTCCCCAACCTAAAAATGTTGAGTTCAATCGTCATGTTTCCAAAAGAGAGGTTCATTGAACCGTTGCGACAATTGATCACAGCATTTGAGGTTGCGAGAAATGGGCGACCGAGTATCACCGGAATTTGATTCCGGAGGTTAGCTACAGGCTGTGTATCTAATACAATGAAGTCAACGGGGAATATGAAGTCCCCGACTTTTATCAACACATCCTTTAGCTCACCCCTAGGGTGGGTGATCGATCGGTCGGCCATTTGGAGAGTGCAGTGTGTGGGTTTCAACTCTCCGACGCCTAATTGCTCGTATACTGAATACGGAAGCAAGTTAATATTGGCACCAAGTTCTAAAAGTGCGCGGTTGATGTTCTTATCCCCAATAGTAATTGAAATCGTAGGACAGCCAGGGTCCTTCCGTTTTTTTGGTAAAGATTGGGTAAGGGCATCACTCACAGCACTAGCCAAGAAAACTTTCTTGGGTACCTGACACTTCCTCTTTTTCGTGCACAAGTCCTTTAAGATTTTCGCGTAGGATGGGACTTGTTGGACAGCATCTAAAAGAGGAATGTTAATGTTAACTTGCTTAAATACCTCCAAAATCTTCTCTATTTGAGGATTTTGTTTGTTAGACCTCAACCGGTTTGGAAATGGAACATTTTGAAAATTGGTTGAGTCTAACGCTGGAAGAGGAGATTTTGGAGTTGGAACGGATCCCAGAATAGGTGTTTTCGTGGAGTGAGAAGTGGGTCCGTTAAGAGCAGAAGAAGAGGAAGGAGAGCCTGTTGAAGAACGGAGAATAGGCTCGGAAGACGAAGAAGAAGGAGAAGAAGAAGAAGAAGCGGCGGCCGGGGTGTCATCGTTGATCCGTTTGCCAATGTTGTTTTGCAGCATCCTCCCCGATCTCAGTGTAGTCACGGCACTCATATTATGGTTTTGTTGTTCAAGAGCAACATGTGCATTATGTGGGTGACCGGGATTTGGAAGTGGCTGGGACGGGAGCTTCCCCTTCTCTCGCTCGCTTAAGGCCGCGTTCAGCTGTGCAATCTGGGCCTCGATGGTCTTGATGCTTTGCCCGTGTGCGGCAGTGTGTTGCACTAAAGATTGAATCGAAGACTGGATGTTGGCGGTGGATTGAGTCGATTGTTTAACAAACGCCTCCAAACTTCGCTCGAGCGAGGAAACCTTATCAGTGTTTGACGGAACAAAGTTGTTGTTTGGTGGAAAAGAATTGTTTAGTGCAAAGTTGTTCGTCTGATTTTGGAAAGGTTGGGGTTGGAAGGGCTGCTGATATTGGTGTTGAGTTTGTTGCTGCGCTTGTTGTTGCGGCGGAGGGGCCCTTTGGAATTGTTGCCCTGGAATTGATTCTGATTCTGATTCCAGGCGAAATTGGGGTGGTTCCTCCAACCAGGATTGTAGGTGGAAGAGTATGGATCATTCCTCGGTCTTTGCTGGAAGGCAGCATTAACCTGATCCTGTCCTTGCGAGGGTGGATTGTAAGGACACTCTTCGGTCAAGTGGGAAGGATCGGAACAACAAGCGCAGATGGTACGAAGGGGGAGAACAGGGGCAGGAGTAGGAGCAGAAAATTTGCTCTCTATCGCTTCAAGCTTTCGTGTTATTGCAGCCATTTCAGCTTTCATCGCAATAGAGAAATCGAGTTGGTGGATTCCTACCCTAGATTGACCGATAGAAGTGGAGGTAGAAGAAGAAGAAGTCGGTCTGGTGCTCTCCCACTGTAGCGTTTGCTCCGCAAGATCGTCAAAGAACTGCCACGCTTCCTCGTCAGATTTCGATAGGAAGTGGCCCTGACAGATGGTTTCCAGCAACTGCTTCGTTGCTGGGTTCAGTCCCTCGTATAAGGTTTGGCAGAGCTGCCATTTCTCTATACCGTGGTGAGGACACTGAACAAGAAGGTCTTTGTACCGGTCAAAGCACTTCCAGAAGGGTTCAGAAGGAAGCTGGGAGAATTGGTTGATTTCATTTCGAATTCTTGCGGTTTTATGATTTGGATAGAATTTTTTTAGAAACGCTTTAACAAACTCGTCCCAGCTGGTGATTGAGTGGGAAGCGGTGCTATACAGCCATTTTCAGCGAGATCGCATAAAGTGAACGGAATGACCCGTAGACGTATAGCATCGTCCGACAGCTGGGTGGTTTTCATCATGGCACAGACATTTTGAAATTTGTTGATGAAGATATGGGCATCTTCAGATTCAAGCCCATGAAAACGTGGAAGCATGTTGATGAAATGGGGCTTAATTTCAAAGTTGTCCCCATTGGCCGGAGGAAGAGAAAGGCAGGTGGGAAGTGCAGAACGGGTGGGGTAGAAACGATCCTGGAGCGCAATTCGCTGCAGCGCTACAACATGCGGAGGTGGTGGGAGATTGGTCTCCGTAGGAGGTGGAGCCAATCCAGCGGTGGTCAAAGAGATGTTCGGATTAAATCCTGACATCGCGGAAGAAGAGGTTGGTGAAGGTGAAGGTGAAGGTGAAGATGTATGAACAGAATTCCGGTCAACGTCGGAGTTGGCCGGCAAAGGAAGGGGTGAAAGAGGAGTGGACGGAGTATCGACTTCGGAGTCGATCGCATAGTCGGTCGCGACTAACGTAACGCGGACTAGACGGGCGCTAGTGTCCCGAGTCCAAGCGGACATACACAAAACGAGTTTAGTATAGTCAAAGCGGAGAAGGTGAGGGTAAGAAAACGTCAATGAAGAAAGGCGATGGGTGGTGGGTGAAAAATGGATTTGGCGACAAAGGGTAAGTTTTTATAAAACTTTTTTATTTTTTCTTTTTTTTTTGTTTTTTTTTAGAAAGAGATTTACAGAAATATGTACGGAAATACGGCTTAAGCAATCACAAACAAGATATGCACAATCACACCTAGATCTAGGGTAACCTAGGTCTACTAGACCTGCTCCTGAACTTGATTTTCGAAGTTAAACAGTGTCGAGAAACAGGGTTAAAAATACACCGATCACGGGGCCAGGTAAGTGCAGAGATAAGGGGAGGTTTTCCAACGCTTTCGCGAAGTTCCTTAATTAAATAACCCTTTCTCTTTCGGCGGTTGCGCCTTTAACACTTTCCTAGACACCCCGTAATCAATATACGGTTAAGCGAGGTTCTAAACACGGTTTATCTTCTCCTAATGAGCGCGAAGTCCTTAGGGCTGAAGTCTAGTATTTTTTAATTTACAATGGACAATGCATATGCTTTAGTGATTTTTGGGGTCCTGGGAAGGGTGATGAAATCCCCACCCAATCTGGATTGGTTTCAAGCCCCTTAAGTCCGTATTAAAGAATGCAAAACAATAACAAATCAACTGCAAACAATTTTTATTTGCGGCGCAAAGAATCCTGCACAAGAACAGTTTATTGGAAGGGGGAGAAGAGTTTGCGCAAAGAAGGCTGCAGAAAACACAGTTCAGTGGAGTTCAGAGGAGTGGAGAGAGGCAGAGGGACTTACAGAGAAATTTTGGGGCTCTGAAGCCACCAAGTGGCCACGGATCCGCCGCCTATTCCCCCCTATTGCCGCGGATCCGCGACAGGAAGTGGGTATTGGGCCATCAATTTTCTGGTGTGGGCTCTGTTTGGTGTCCTCTGTTTTTCTGGATGTGTGGAATGCTGAGCTGCTCACTGTATCTACTCCAGATTTTTACCGTAGACCGGATGCTTCGTTTTTGTCCGTCGCGGTGTAGCCGCGAAAATGTGGGTCTATCTTCCCACGTCTTTGGCATTGTACTTGAACTCCGTATTTCCAACGTCTTTGGCGTCGATCTTGAGCTTCATATTTCCTGCACACTTGCACAAAAACTAATCAAGAATAACAAGATGGTTTCTTTTACAAAGTATATTTTTTTTTCGTTTTTTTTATACTTACAAATTAACCCGAAATTACACAAGAAAATAAACTACCGTCTCCCCGGCAACGGCGCCATTTGATTGTTAGGATACGTGCGTGTTCAAGTTCTAGTTTAAATACCGCAATCAAGACGGTTTCGCTTGTAGCTAGCCGGTTGAGTACGGGTCGTCCGCAGGGAGATGGGAGTCTTTTTCAAAGTGTTTTAACGAGTTAAGTCCTGTTTTCAGATTTTGTTGTGGTTATCTAAGTGTAAGTTGATATTTAAAGAGAGCTTGTTAGGGTGAGGATTAGGTTAGTTTGAGTTAGGAGTCTCCACATCTTTCGTTGCCCCACTTAATATCGGTGTTACGGTAATCGGCAACAACGGGGATTAGCACGACTAGGAAGGTACTTGCGAGTATAAGCTAGGCTTTCCAACGCATAGTCCTTCCTTTTGGTGCTTGTCCGTCCGTTCTTGGCTCTTATCCATAACCTCCGGTTAATTCAACCACAACCGGTCTCACTACGGAATCACCGCTATCATGTAGGATAGGGTGCCGTAAGGAGCGGATTGTGGTTCAATTAACGGGAGTCGATTAAAGTTGTTGGGCAAGGAAAGAGTGAGAGAGATTTCCTTCTCTCAAACTTCCCTTATCCTACCCTAACAAGTATAAAACTACTCACACTTCATGATAAGGAAAAACAAAAAAAACAAAGAGGAAGATAGAAAGAAGGAGATTAGAAGAATACGACTAACTATTTGCGACCTCACCTTGGCGAGGATCGAGCGTAAGTATCATTGTCATATGAAGGATAAAGGAAAAGGGAGAAGAAAGAAACAATCAAACAAATAACAACAACTACTTAACAATTAAAATTACAATACATTACAACAAGTAAAAGAAAGAGACAAGCATGATAAAAAATTGGTCTTCTTTATTCATCACTCTTCACTCAAAAGCTCACTACAAGTTTGATTGAAGAAGAGGTGAGAAGAGGAAGAAGAACAAGACTAAAACTTGGTAAAAAATGAGAATACAAAAATTGACCCTTCCTTTTCAAAATTCTGGGCTATTTATAGGCCAAGAAATGAAACCCTAGGGCAACCAACAGAACCCTGACGAAATGACCAAACTGCCCCTGAAAAGTCTCTGCTTGAACTGCCTGTACGGCCGCGGATCCGCCGCCTATAGCCCCCTATGGCCGCGGATCCGCGCCCCTCTTGTCGACTTAGGGTTAGGTCTTCTGTGCACTTTTCCTGTTCTCCTGTCCCCTCTTGTCTGGTGTGTGTATTTTCTGATAATTCTTTCCCAATTCTTCCAGAATTTCTATTGAGCAAAGGTGGACTTTTTTGTGGTTGATTGCCTCGAGCTCCGCGTAGATCTCTTGGATTTTGTGCTACCATTGAGCCTTGTGCATGAGAATGACGTTGATTTGACACTTTGTCTTCCTAAACTGGTAACTGGCAACATACGGATGAAGAGCGGAGACCGTGTTTTTATCTGTGGTTGGCAGGAACCGGATTTTGTCGTGTTTTTCATGAATTTCTCCGTTTGAGAACCGGGAACCTGTATCCTGCAATTTACTAGCAAACACGGCTCAAAAGTATCTACCGATATGCAATATGATAAAAATTGGGCGGTATGAAAATACAAAAATCTGATATGAACAGGCGGTAAACGTCAGTCCCCTAATAGCGGTACAAGTAATGTCGGAGTGTAGCCCAGAACACCCTGAGGTAACACTGGAAACCTACCAGTATATCTCGCTTGCCCTAGCCAGGGACTTTGTGTAATGGCTCTCCTAGATACAGCGCGATATCAACCCCCAATACCGGGAGAGACAAATCCTGTCTAACCGTCACTGCCTCCAAGTGCTTCGGGACTGCACCCAACTACTACCCGTTTGCACGACTCCTTTGATCCGTGTTAGGGTAGTAATCTAAATACAGTGGGAACACACTCGAGGCGAAGTGACAGTGTCAAGTCAGCGGACTAAGCTGTACTCATATCACCTGGGAACTGATAACTGACGATAGGTATAGTACCAACCAACAGTTCCCGACGAGTCCTGTCCAGTGTACTCGTAACCTAATGAGCACCCGCATACTATCTCAAGTACGACGTACTGACGGCTGTGGGACAGACCGTCTCCCGAGCTGGGATGAGAAGCGCATACGCTAGTCTACTCCGGAGTATCGATGCCCTGTCTCGATAGTCCTACGACTAGGGACCTGCGTAAGGATGTGCTTGTGGATTACCCAGCCCCCACGAGTGTGACTGCCATCACAACGCTGGTAATCAAGCAAAGATCCTAAGGGCTCCACTAATGTGTATAAGTGATATACTAAAATAAACTCATGTACACATTAAACAGAAACAAACCAAGTAGCATACTACTATTTTGAGCAAGATTGTCTATACAAGATGAATATCCCAAGCTTCCATTAAGTAATATACAAACTAGTATGATACAGTAATGGCCTCTAGGGCATATACACTAACAATTTCAACACTTGAAATTCCCGATAATGTTTTGCCCCGAGCGATCTATGACCTTGACAAGGTCAACAAACCATAGACCGCAAGTCAAGTTCAACCCATCATTTTCCGATTGAATTAAACCCACCCGCATGACCCTTAAGAAGGTAAACAAAGTCACACGACTACCCTAACTCAATTGCATCATATGCTTTTGCAGATAAGCATAAATAGCTACCGCACACTACGCCTTGACAAGGTCAACAAACGCAGCACGAATACTATGAAGTACTTATCTGAAATGACGGAGGGCTACGACAGGTTTTTATGAAAACCTTTTGCGTAATGAACTCGATATCGTTATAGAATCAAATGATTTAAATGGAGTGTTTTTAAGGCTTTTACTAGTTTTGCTAAAGAGGTCACTCCTGGTGAAGGGATCTCGGCACTTTCCTCATCGAATGAGGTGCAGGATATTCACAATACCACTATGCAAAGCAAGAACTAGAAAAGCAATCAAAAGACAAACCGAGTTTGTAGCATCTGCCAGTTATTGCTAAATAGGTCACTCCCGGTGAAGGGATCTCGGCACTTTCCCTATCGAATAAGGTGCTGGATGTCCTACAAGGAACACCGCTATGCAAAGCAACAACTAGAACTACCTGTTTTTGAAAATTCGATTCCACAACATCTTTAGGTTTCTTTTATTTCATTAATCTCATTAATGAAGTCCCATCTTTTAAGTTTACCTAAACATCACAGATAAATACAACGTACGCTTACGTCATCCGCATTCGCCTCGATGTCCCCTCGTGCACCGTTAGGTTAGGTAACTAACGGCAGAGTGGGGCAGTGCTAGCGCGGGTGTAAAACATAAGCAACGTCTATATAATATATCACATATACTATATCCTGTATTCATCTCAACATATCAAATGATCACATCACAAATATCGCAGCAGAAGAAACATATGAAATATTAGATATACTAGGAGGTCCGTGTTTTATTGCGAGCCTGTATAAAACACGGATTCCACGGTCGCGATGAATAGCCAATCCCACACCCCTAGACCCCTACGAGAGCGGCAAGCAACCCTGCCAATTCTAGAGTTAGGAGACCCGGTCTCGACTCCTCGAGATGGTCTCCCACTGGACCCTAGAACCCGGTTACTTGTGCTCCCCGCCTTGGGTCTATCCTAATGCGGAAAAGTAAATAATATACAATGGTGACATCATCGTCAACCCGGAAGTGCCCCAATAAAAGAATATTACATAAAATGAATATTACATGAATGAAAATAAAAACCCTCATCTCACATAAAACCCCCGGCTATTCAAAACACGACGATCCAATATAACATATCACAACAACACATAACATCACATGTCATCAACGTAAGTAAATATGCGTATCCTAATTGTCGTTGATGTATAGCAATGAAACTGGCGATACACCACATATTACACTTACGGTCGCAGAAAAGAAAGTGAAAAACTACAACAGTTGGAATCCGCAACCACCTTAGACATCGCATGCCTAACCAAATGAATTCCTTAGACATCACATGCCTAACAATTATAAACCCCGCATTTTAGTCTCGATTTTGAAAACACTTTTCAATATCTAGTCGGGCAATTCAACAAGATTCCCGACATCCTGATCGAATGCTCGTCGAAAACTTTAGTAGACGGCCGCACCCCCCGATGCCGTCGACGAAGTGCACTAAGGCGGAACGCCGCTGCCGGGAGCACCCGAACGGATGCTTTTGGCGACGTGGTTCTCCTACATTCACTTGTCGAGGCTATTGGGCGTGGCTATCTATTAAGTTTACCCGGCGAGTATCCGCGTACGCTACGTGATTGCGATAGACTTTTGATCGCATCAAAATCCCGTGGCAACCGATCAAATGAGACTAAAGTGCTAGATTTATAACATTCAAATTAGTTATCACATAACTACATTTGTGGATTCCAAATATTGTATCACATTACAGAAAAAGCTAGACGATGTTAAACATTTCGATCGAATCAATAAACACTTAAAATTTCCCAATAGCTCAATACTTGAACTTAGTTTAAAATCATCCATCACATGCCACAGTACCAATGGTCCAGTCGTAGAAGGGTCAAACCAACGCCTCACTTGTGGTACCGCTAAACCATCACAAACCCTAGGGTTTAGTGACAGTTTTGACGGTCACAAAATCGAGTTAAGGTTTCGTTCTTCTAGAGGGTCCACCGCGTTACTTGCACGATATTTGAATGTTCTTTAACTAAGGAAAAATCCAACACTTGGAAATTTTCCGACAGGGGAAAAAGTGAGTTATTGATATCCGTTTGAACTTTTTAACACTGTCTAAACAATCATGAAACCAAGCTAGAATTGCGAATACGAAACACTCCGAATTACCTTTTGATTAAGTAAACATCTTATGCAAATTTAGCAAAAATACCAAACCCCAGAGACTTGACCATGACCCAAACCTGGAGCCCAGAACCCCTCAAGGGGCCGGCCAGCTCGGAAATATGGGCCATGTGCTCGGCCAAAATCCGAGCACATGGGTCCAGGTTTGGGTTATGTTCTACATGTATCTCATACATGATTCTGCACTTGTTTGAAAAATTTTTAGAGCTCATTTTAAATTCGACAGAAACTAGGGTTTGATATCGGGTGTTTCGGAGTTATTTCGGTTTCGTAATCCTACACTTATTCGTCTAATTCTTTAGCTAGGCTCTGATACCACTGTTGGGATACCTACAACGGCAGCAAGGTTTCGGGAGGCATCATCCATGCCAAGTTAAAATTTTTCCATTATAGATAACCCTAAACCTAGGATTTTAACTAGAGAATCAAAACAAACTAACATGTTAAACACTTTAACATCTAGGAGTTAGGGATTACAACCTTTGTAGTCCGTTCCTTCGCTTCATTAGCTCCGTGTTGAGGTCCCTTCACTGCGATCATCAAGTACCCGGACTCTTGAAAGGCTCCATGAAGATAATGATGCATCTTGCTTGAAGGCTTCACTAATCCAAGATGATCTGCCTTGAAGAATCCTAAACCCAAGCTCTCACTTCACTAATCAAGTATTAGTGAAGCAAACACCCTAATCTAAGTAGCTAAAATAGATGAAGATGATGAAGTAGGAATTTTTCTCTCTTTTATTTTCAATTTCTCACAAAACATCCATCACAAAACTAAATCTAGAAAGCTTTTTCAAGAGCATGAAGAAAATGAAGTTGTGATGAATGAATTGAATTATTGTTGAGGTTAGAAATGGAACCATGGTTAAATATGTGTCATGGCTAACTCATGTAGAGAATAAACCATAGGCTAGGGTTAAGGTTGGGTTAACTAATATTAAGGATAAAACAAAGAGGGTGGATAAAGTCAAAGGATCAAGAAGCTTCCTCAAAGCTCATCCAAAAGAAAAGAATTATCCGTCCAGAATGAATTAATCCATATAGAAAAAGTTAACCCTAATTTAAACCTAGCATGGTTTAATCTCATAACCTTAGTTGCATTTTTAACCCTAACTTGTTACAATATTATATATCACATATACAATATTTTGTAACAAAAGAAACTAATACAATTAACATATATCACATATATATTAATGTATCATCATGTGAGAAAAAGAATCTTTAAGTGAGATTATATTAGTTAATGTAATGTAATATATCAAATATATAATTATACATTAAATTATCGAATCAACACTTGATCCGATAATCCGGCTATTAGTCAAATAACCGACTAATATAAAATGTATCGGTTCATCGAATCAACACTTGATCCGATGACCCGGCTATATCACATATACCCGGCCGATATCACATATCGCGAGAATCGAATACGGTGTCACATAAACGTATTATTCTCGGTCCCGCACATATCACATATGTGCTCCTACTCCGTTTTTCCTGAGCCAGGAAACCTCTGTGTAGGACTCTAAAGAATCGTCAATACGCCGGCAGTAGGTGATGATCATATCAAACACCCACAAGCTGCAAGCGGTCAGCTAAACGTAACAACCACCCAGGTATTGAGCGATCAGAAGATCAACAAGAAAGCCAGTACATTCTCCTGCGAATCCAACCAGTAACACTCCTATACAGTCCGGTCTCTTCGTCTGATATGTCGCATATCTAGTCTAGGGGTGGTAAACGTCAGACCCCAGTAACCGATAAGTCGTGTCGATATGAGGTCCATAACGGTTCGAGAAACTACTGATAACACTTACCAGTAAATCTCAGCAACCCTGGCTATTTATTTCCAGTTATAGCCAATCGAACACAGCGCAACATCAACTACCAATACCGGGAGAGACGAAACCCCTCCTATCGCTCATTGCCTCCATGTGACTCGGGAATGTACCCAAAAGTCACCGTTTTGCACGTTCTATTGAACGTGGTAAGGTGGAAATCAAAGCACAGTGGGAATCATACAAGACTCTATGACGATCTCGGGTCTACAGACTAACCAGTACCAGTGTCACCAGAGAACTGCCATCTGACGTGAAGTATAATACCATCTGGGAGTTCTCGGCGAGTCCGTCCAGTGTACCCAGTCTCCACTGAGCACCCGTATACTTTCTCTGATGTCAAACCCCAATGGATATGGGATCATTCATCGCCCATCTACATGGGTCGAGAAGCTATACGCTAGTCTACTCTGGTATATCGATGCCCTGTTTCGATACACCTACGACTGGGAACTTTTGAAGGATGTACTTAGCGACTGCACTGTCCCTATTAGTATGATCTGCACCATAGTCCTGGTAGTCAAGTACTCATCCTAAGGGCTTTATCAACATGTAACATAGTGACAATCAGAGTACATGTTAAGATAAAGAGCAACCAGATAGAATACTATCATGTCGAGCAAGAAAGTCCTCACTATATATATCCAAGCATCCACTACAATATACATCGTATGTACAGTAATGGCCTCTAGGGCATGCATATCACTAACAACACTAGCTGTATGTAACGGCCCCCAGGTATGTGTCGATGAGAAGGCCGATGAGAAAACTCATCTGAACTCCTACTAGGCCTATCTGTGACAATCTCCGTACAGTCCGGTCTATTCGTCTAAGAGTATCGCATATCGGGCCTAGGGGCGGTAATCGTCAGACCCCTAAAACCGCAATAAGTCGTGTCGAAGAGTAGCCCAAAACACACTGAGAAACTACTGGAGTACCTACCAGTAAATCTCACTTGCCTTGGCCAAGAACTTTGTGTAATGGCTTTCCGAACACAGCGCGACATCAACCCCCATTACCGGGAGAGACGAATCCTATCTAACCGCCACTGCCTCCAAGTGCTTCGGGACTGCACCCAACTACTACCTGTTTGCACGACCCCTTTAAGCCGTGGTAGGGTAGTAATCTAAGTACAGTGGGAACACACTCGAGGTGAAGCAGAAGTGTCAAGTTAACGGACTAAGATGTACTCATGTCACCTGGGAACTGCTACCCAACGATAGGTATAATACCCACCAACAGTTCCCGACGAGTCCTGTCCGGTGTACTCATAACCTAATGAGCACCTGCATACTGTTAGTTATGTATATGCCCTAGAGGCCATTGTTGTACATATGATGTATATTATAGTGGATGCATGGATATATATAGAGAGGACTTTCTTGCTCAACATGATAGTATGCTATCTGGTTTCACTTTGTCTTAACATGTTGACTTGTATTGGTTAACTGTCTTGCTCTCACATGTTGATAAATCCCTTAGGATATGTACTCGACTACTAGGACTATGATGCAGATCATACTAGTGGGGTTAGGGTAGTCTAAGAGTACATCCTATAACTGTTCTTAGTCGAGGGTGTATCGAAACAGGGCATCGATACTCCAGTTTAGACTAGCGTATACGCATCTTGACCCAGATGATGGGCGATGGATGATCCCATATCCATTGGTGTTTGAAATCAAAGATGGTGTATGGGTGCTCAGTGGAGACTGGGTACACTGAACGGACTCGCCGAGAACTTCTAGATGGTATTATACCTATCGTCAGATAGCAGTTCTCTGGTGACACTGGTACAGGTTAATCTGTAGACCCGAGATTGTCATAGAGTCTTGTGTGATTCCCACTGTGCTTTGATTTCCACCTTACCACGTTCATGAGAACGTGCAAAACGGTGGGTTTTGGGTACATTCCCGAATCACATGGAGGCAATGAGCAATAGGAGGGGTTTCGTCTCTCCCGGTATTGGGGGTTGATGTTGCGCTGTGTTTGATTGGCTATAACTGGAAGTCCCTGGCCAGGGCTAATATAGAGATTTACTGGTAAGTGTTATCAGTAGTTTCTCGACCAGTTATGAGCCTCACATCGACACGACTTATCGGTTACTGGGGTCTGACGTTTACCACCCCTAGACTGGATATGCGACATATCAGACGAAGAGACCTGACTGTACGGTAGTGTTACTGATTGGATTCACAAGAGTGTGTACAGGCTTGCTTGTTGATCTTCTGATCGATCAATACCCGAGTGGTTGTTACGTTTAGCTGACCGCTTGCAGCTTATGGGTGTTTGATATGATCATCACCTACTGTCGGCGTATTGACGATTCTTTAGAGTACTACACAGAGGTTTCCTGGCTCAGGAAAAATGGAGTAGGAGCACATATACGATATGTGCGGGACCAAGAATAATACGTGTATGTGATACCGTATTCGATTCTCACGATATGTGATATCGGCTGGGTATATGTGATATAGCCGGGTTATCGGATCAAGTGTTGATTCGATAAAATGATACATATTATTTTAGTCGGTTATATGTAATATAGCCGGGTTATTAAATCAAGTGTTGATTTAATAATTTAATGTATAGTTATATATGTGATATATTACATTACATTAACTAATATAAGCTCGCTTAAATGATTCTTTTTCTCGCTTGATGATACATTGATATATATGTGATATATGTTAATTGTATTATTTTCTTTTGTTACATTATATATTATATATGTGATATATAATATTGTAACATGTTAGGGCTACACATGCAACTAGGGTAATGAGATTAAACTATGATTAGGGTTTATGGTTGGTTTTATATATATTTATTTTGGTAATTCAAATTGTATGGATTAAGTCAAGGATGAGCTTTGAAGAAGCTTCATGAAGTGTTGACTTAGTCCACCCTCTTTGATATTTTGCTAGATATTTGTTAACCTAACCTTTTAATCGTAGACTATGGTTTATTCTCTATAAGGGTTAAGCATGTCATGCTTAACCTTGGTTGCATTTTCTAACCTCAACAATAATTCATTCATCACTTCTTCCTCTAACAAAAGCTTTCTAGCTTTTTATTATGTGATGATTGTTTGTGAGAAATAGAAAATAAAAGAGAGCATAATTCCTACTTCATTATCCTCATCTATTCTAGCCACTTAGATTAGGGTGTTTGCTTCACTAATACCTCATTAGTGAAGTGAAAGCTTGGGTTTGTGTTTCCTCAAGGTAGATCATCTTGGATTGTGAAGTCTTCAAGCAAGGATGTCTCATTCACCTCATGGAGCCTCTCTAGAGTCCGGTAGCATGATGATCGCGGTGAAGGGACTTCAACTCGGAGCTTATGAAGCGAAGGAACGAACTACAAAGGTTGTAATTCCTAACTCTTAGAAGTAAAATAGTTGACTTGTTGTTTCTAACCCTAATTCTCTAGTTAAGATCCTTGCTTAGGTTGTTTGGCACTTGTAAATTTTTAAATACGACATGTTTGATGTCTTGTAGAACCTTGTTCTAGTGCCTAAGAACCATACAGTGGTATCATAGCCTAGCTACAGCATTAGGCGTTGCGTAGGCGAAGTTAAAAGTCCGATCGATCCCCAAAAACCCAAATTATACCCCATCTCTGGAAATTTTTCAAAAAGTTGGATTTTTTCATGTTAAAAATATTCAGAAAAACATGCAGGGAATTCTATGGACACACCTGAAGAACGAAACCCTAACTCTTCTAAGTGACCGCGGATCCGCGGCTAAAACCTGGTTTTGGCGGCGGATCCGTGGCGCCACTTAAGAGGCTTGGGTCGGGCCTTTCAGCTGTAGGTCCGTAGGTGTTGTGGTATGTCTCTGGTTAATTTTAACAGTGCTCAAGTGTTGAGCTTTCTGGGAATTTTGGGAATTCGTTGTTTCGATCGAATTGTTTAACGTCGTCTAGCTTTCTGTAATGTGATACAATAATTGCAATCTACAAATTTGTTTGTTGCGTGTAAATCAAACATTTCGGTCTCAGGTGTAATCGGAAATCTTGTTTAATTATCCGACTTATTTTGAAAATGTGTTTTCATGGGTGAGACCTAAATGCGAGCATTACATTGTTAGGCATGAAATATTGGATATGTGATATCCCGGGTTTGTGTTGTATAAGGACAGTTATGATTCCAATTGTTGTAGTTTTTCTTTTTTCTTTTCTGTGACCGTAAGTGTAATATGTGGTGTATCACCGGTTTCATTGCTATACATCAACGACAATTGGGATACACATATTTACTTACATTGATGACATGTGATGTTATATGGTTGATGTGATATGTTATATTGGATCGTCGTGTTTTGAATAACCGGGGTTTTATGTGAGATGAGGGTTTTTATTTTCATTCATGTAAAATTCATTGTATGTAATATTCTTTTATTGGGGCACTTCTAGGTTGAGGATGATGTCACCATTGTATATTATTTACTTTTCCGCATTAGGATAGACCCAAGGAGGAGAGCATAAGTAACCGGGTTCTAGGGTCCAGTGGGAGTCCATCTCGAGGAGTCGAGACCGGGTCTCCTAACCCTAGAATTGGTAGGGTTGCTTGCCACTCTCGTAGGGGTCTAGGGATGTGGGTTTGGCTATTCATCGCGACCGTGGAATCCGTGTTTTATATAGGCTCAAAATAAAACACGGACCTCCTAGTATATCCAATATTTCATATGTTATCTTCTGCAGCTAATATTCTGTGATGTGACCATTTTATATGCGTGAGATGAATGATTTATTATTGTATATATGATATATACTAAACGTTGCTTATGTTTTGCACCCGCGCTTGTCCCTCCCCGCTATGTCGTTAGTTAAGTAACCTAATGGTGCATAACGGGACACTGTGGCGAATGCGGATAGCATAAGCGTACGTTGTATTTTCGTTTCTTCTGTGATGCTTTGGAAGCTTAAATGATGGGATTCATTAATGAGATTAATGAAAGAAAAGAAACCTAAAATATGCTGTAGAATCAAATTTATAAAAAAGGGTAGCTCTAGTTTTTGCTTTGCATGGCGATATTCCTTGTAGAATATCCAGCACCTTATTCGATAAGGAAAGAGCCGAGATCCCTTCACCGGGAGTGACCTCTTTAGCGATACTAGCAGATGCTACAACTTACTCGGTTTTGTTTTTTGATTGCTTCTATAGTTCTTGCTTTGCATAGCGGTATTCCTTGTAGAATATCCAGCACCTTATTCGATAAGGAAAGAGCCGAGATCCCTTCACCGGGAGTGACCTCTTTAGCGAAACTAGTAAAAGCCTCAAAAACACTCCTTTTAAAAATCACTTGTTTCTACAACGATATCGAGTTCATTACGCAAAAGGTTTTCTGAAAAACCTGCGTAGCCCTCCGTCATTTCAGCTAAGTACTACTTAGTATACGTGTAACGTTTGTTGGCCTGCGTCAAGGCGTAGTGTGCGGTAGCTAACTAGTGCTTATCTGCAACATAAGATGAGATTGAATTAGGGTAGTCGTACGATTTTGTTGGCCTGCATCAAGAGTCGTGCGGGTGGGTTTAATTCAATCAGGAAATGACGGGTTGGATTTGACTAGCGGACTATGGTTTGTTGGCCTGCGTCAAGGTCATAGCACGCTAGGGGCAAAAGTATTATCGGGAATTTCATGTGTTGAAATTTTCAATGAGATTGCATACCTTCTATGAGATAGTTAGATCCCGATACCCACTGCGAGTAAGAGTTACTCCTGGGAGAGTTTTACACATGACAATTAGCCGATCAAGTAGGTGTCTAGAAAGGTGTTAACGGGGTTATGCCTCTGAGAAAACGATGTTTATTTTAATTAGGTCCGTACGAAAGCACGGGGAACCTCCCTCAAGGTACCAACACTGGCCTGGCTGAAAGATTGGCGAACTTGTAAAGTGTAATTAATCCCGGCTAGTCTTACCTTTTAGGGTTTGAAGGAAGATTCGATAAAAACAGAGGGAGCCATCCTGATTAGGTAGGATTATAACCAATCTAATCTTGCAAGAGCATACGCTAAAGTGTTTTCTTCTCTCTCTCTCCAGGTAGCGATCGTGTCAGGCCTAAATCAAGATAATAATATGGATGTATTGACCGAACCCGCTTATTATACTGAGCACGGGAACGTTGGTCCCGCTCCAACTTATAATTGTTATAAGTCTGTGCAGGGAATAGGGACATATCCGGATTCTCACGCCGCCCAAACGAAGAACAAGCATGTTGATGCATCTTCTTCGGGTGTGTTAGTTATCGAGAACTGTTTCTCAGTTCACTCTACGTCCTGGGTATTAGATACCGGATCGGGATACCACATATGTAATATGTTACATGGGCTACGGAAAGGTAGGGAACTGGGAATGGGTGATCATTCCGTAAGAGTAGGGAATGGTGCAAATGTTGCAGCCAAAGCAGTTGGCGAATATCACCTTGTTTTACCAAATGGTAATACATTGATTCTGAACGAATGCTATTACATTCCGACCCTGATATGAAATCTTATATCAGTTTCTTTATTGAGTAAAGAAGGATATAATTTTGTAGTGCAGGATAATGTTATGAACATATTCCTGAATCAAAAGTTGATTGGATCAGGCTCGTTAAATAATGGCATATACGTTCTCAACCAAACTACAGTTCTTAATGTACAAAACACACACAAGAGGAAGAGTTCAGAAATGAATGAATCCTTCTTGTGGCATTGTAGACTAGGTCATATCAATGCGACACGACCAGATAAGTTGCATAAGGATGGATATTTGAATCCGTTCGAATTATCATCTTATGAAACTTGCCATTCATGTCTCAAAGGTAAGATGACCAAAACTCCGTTTAGTGGACACGGAGAAAGAGTTACAGAACTCTTGGGACTGATACATAGTGATGTATGTGGTCCCGTGTCTACACATGCCTGAAATGGTTCCTCGTACTTCATTACATTCACTGACAATCTCTCAAGATACAGACATGTGTTCCTGTTGAAACACATGTCAGGATCTTTTGAGAAATTCAAAGAATATAAGCACGAAGTAGAGAACCAAACGGGTAAAAGTATTAAGATCATTCGATCTGATCAAGGAGGAGAATACTTGAGCAATGAGTTCCTGGAATATCTAAAAGAGAATGGGATTCTCTCTCAGCTAACTCCTCCTTATACACCACAGCACAACGGTGTATCGGAGTGGAGGAATCGCACCCTATTAGATATGGTGCGCTCTATGATGAGCATTGCTAAGTTGCCTATTTCCTTTTGGGGATATGCACTGGAGACAGCTGCAGACCTATTGAATATAGTTCCCACCAAATCTGTGACATCCACTCCATATGAGATATGGAAAGGAAAGAGACCATATCTTAATTATGTTAAGATATGGGGTTGTCCGACATATGTGAAAACACAGAATCCGGACAAGCTCGGGGCAAGGTCTTTCCTATGTAAGTTTATTGGATATCCCAAACATTCACACGGGTATATCTTCTACCACACCGAGGAACAAAAGGTGTTTATTTCTCGACATGCCACCTTTTTAGAAAAGGAATTTCTTGAGAAAGAAATTAATGGTAATGAGGTTGAACTGGAAGAAGTTCCAGCTACACAAACTGCAACATAAGATTTAGTGGAACCAGAGGATTCAGTAGCTCCTGATGAACCCCAGCCTCTCCGCCGATCTAGTAGGGTTCCTCATCCACCAGAGAGATACTACGGTTTTCTCATTAATGGTGGGAGCGAGGATTGCATCATGGAAGATGATGACCCGACTAGCTTCGAGCAGGCCATCACGAGTAGGAACTCTGTGAAATGGCTGGATGCAATGCGATCTGAGATGGAATCCATGTACACCAACAAAGTATGGACTTTGGAAGTTGCTCCTGAAGGGGTAAAACCCATTGGGAGAAAATGGATCTTTAAGAAGAAACTTGGTGTAGATGGAAAAGTTGAGACTTTCAAAGCTAGACTTGTTGCAAAAGATTTTCGTCAATGACCAGGTGTGGATTATGACGAAACCTTTTCTCCAGTAGCTATGCTTAAGTCCATCCGGATCCTACTTGCCATTGCTGCATACCATGACTACGAAATCTGGCATATGGATATTAAGACCGCCTTTCTAAATGGTGATTTAGAGGAGTGCGTGTACATAACTCAGCCAGAGGGCTTCGTAGATAGTGGGAACAGCGGTAAGGTGTGCAAACTGCTTAAATCTGTCTACGGTTTAAAGCAGGCATCGCAGAGTTGGAACATCTGTTTTGATGTTGTAGTCAAAGAGTTTGACTTCATCAAGAACGTAGATGAACCTTGTATATACAAGAAGGTTGCAGAGAGTAAGGTTGTCTTCCTCGTATTGTATGTGGATGACATACTCTTGATAGGAAATGATGTTCCTATGCTGCACTCGGTCAAGCTCTTCTTATCACATAGATTCTCAATGAAAGATCTAGGTGATGCCTCCTGCATTTTGGGAATTAAGATCTATAGAGATATATCTAAGAGGATACTGGGATTGTCCCAATCCAGGTACATTGACACCATACTAAAGAGGTTTAGTATGGAAGAATCCAAGCGTGGGAATTTACCCACGATCTCTGGACTCACTCTCTCGAAAGAGATGTCTCCTAAGACTGATTTGGAGAGAACTCGCATGCAATGGATACCCTATGCTTTGGCAGTAGGCTCTATCATGTACGCGATGCTATGTACAAGACCCGATGTAGCATACTCACTAAGTGTAGTGAGTAGGTATCAAGCAGATTTAGGAGAGAGTCACTGGACAGCTGTGAAGAACATTCTCAAGTACTTGAGAAGGACTAAGGAGATGTTCTTGGTGTATGATAACGGTGAACTCCAGGTGAAGTCCTTTACCGATTCAAGCTTCTAAAGTGATAAGGACGACTCTAAGTCGCACTCGGGATTTGTCTTTACCCTAAATGGAGGGGCGATTTGTTAGAAGAGTTCCAAACAGGAAACCGTGGCGGACTCGACGATGGAGGCTGAATACATCGCTGCTAACGATGCTGCCAAAGAGGTTGTCTGGATGAAGAAGTTCATCACTGAACTTGGAGTGGTTCCGTCCATTGAGCATCCAATACCTTTGTATTGTGATAACAATGGAGTTGTGGCTTTGGCCAAGGAACCCAGGTCCCATCAGAGATCCAGGCATATTCTGAGGCAGTATCACCTGATCCGGGAGATAGTTGATCACCGAGAGATCGAGGTAAGGAGAGTTGACACGAAGGACAACACTGCGGATCCACTCACGAAGGCCATACCCCAGATACATTTTGAGAGACTCTTCGGGATGTTGGGTATGAGATACTACAACAGCTGGCCTGAGTGCAAGTGGGAGATTGTTAGTTATGTATATGCTCTATAGGCTATTGTTGTACATATGATGTATATTATAGTGGATGCTTGGATATATATAGAGAGGACTTTCTTGCTCAACATGATAGTATGCTATCTGGTTTCACTTTGTCTTAATATTTTGACTTGTATTGGTTTACTGTCTTGCTCTCACATGTTGATAAAGCCCTTAGGATATGTACTCGACTACTAGGATGTAACATTTCAGAAAATATAAAATATTATTTTTGGAATTTAATATTAAAATAATAATTTTCCCGAAAACTGTCCGATTTGCGCAATTGGGATTTTCGAAAAAGGGTATAAATATATACCGATAATTGTGAAATAAATGGAAATTAAAATGATTTATTCATTTAAAAATATATTTAAAGGATTTGGCATTTTAAAATTTATTATATGCAGTTTGGATAAAAACCCGATTAGTGCACTGCTAATCGCGATTAAGTCAAATCCGTGTTTCTACAGTTTTTCCATGGCTAGTGCACCATGTCACGTTATATTTTGATTACATGTTGTGTTCTTGTGTTATTTTTTTGGGTATTATGTGATTGGGTTTTAAATAAAGGGAAAAGGAAAATGAAAAGGGTAAAAGGGTAATAAATTGTGAGAGAGAGTTAGAATAAAAGAGGAGAGAGAGAGGGGGCAGCCATATCCTCGCCCCATTCTATTTATTCATCTCCTTCTTCTTCCCCATCTCCCTCCACTTCAACCCATGAAATCATCTAAAAAGCTTCATCAAAACCCTAAACCCCTTTCCTTAAAATTGATCCGCTCTTCACCCTCTACACTTTGGACCAAGAAAAGTTTGATTTTGATGACTTGGAGAAGCTAGGGTTTTTCTTGGGTTGCCCAAGTGTGGTAATTTCATCACCATTAGCATAGTATTTCATTCACATTAGTGTCTATGCATGTTTAGAAGTGATTAAGTGATGTTTAGGGAAGTTTGGAAAATTCAAGTTAGGGTTTTGGGAAATTATTGAATTCAAAGATGAAATTGAGGTTAGTAGAGACCTAATAAACCCTCTAGAGGTAGTTTCATGGACTGAACCCAGGTATAGAACCCCAAACCCCAAACTTAGAAACCCGACGTCGGAAAATTTTGAGAATTGTGATGGTATTTTGGAATCTGCTAACACTCGGGGACCTGGAAAATTATTTAGCGAACACAGTGACATATGCAGGCACCCAGGAAGCTACCACAAAGACCCGAGACCCCAACTCCACCCAATGGCCACAGATTTAATCATTCTGGCCGCAATTTGCAGTCAGAGTAGGGTGGATTTGGTCCATGTTGGTTCCAGGGCTTTATCTCCAGTAAATTAGACCCTCCATATGTGCAGAATTGACCAATTTGACCTAGGGTAAAATCTGGGACCATTTTCTTGAGTTGCTTCCTTGTATTTCGCGATGTTTTTGAATTTAAGTTTTGGTATTTTTCATTGTATTCCGTCGTGTGGCGTTTGAACGCCAACGACTAGGGTTATTGGTCGTGTTTTACAGGCGTACGCTATAGGTTTTAACCTATGAGCGAAACGTGTGCCGTATTATAAACTAGGGTTAGAGTTAAAAGACTGTTAGTGAAACCATATTATAAACTAAGGATAGTTAGAAGTGATATGATACGACTAGTATGTGATGACGGGACTTGAGGATGAGATTTGATGATATTGCCGTTTAGGGTATTATATGACTAGATAGTCGATGTAGATGTGTCATCCGAACCATACATATTTCCAAACTGAGAAATCGTATGCATATTTTAAACAGATACCTTGAGGGACGTTACGGATTTTCAAATGATATCTTTTCTTTCAAAACACCGTAGCCCCTACTTTCAAAACTATGATTCGCATCTTTCAAAAATTGTTTGTATGGTTCGGGTGTGTATGTTAGATTAGATACGTATGCTTATAGTAAAGGTAGAATGTATTTGTAAAATTGACTTGAAGTGGGATATGAATGCGATGAAAAGAATATATGACGTTTCTGAGATTTACTGGTAAGTGTTATCAGTAGTTTCTCGAACTGTTATAGACCTCATATCGACACGACTTATCAAGCTACTGGGGTCTGACATTTACCACCCCTAGGCGAGATATGCGACATATCAGACGACGAGACCGGACTGTATGGGAGTATTACTGATTGGATTCACAGGAGAATGTATAGGCTTGCTTATTGATCTTCTGAGCGCTCAATACCTGGGTGGCTATTACGTTTAGCTGACCGCTTGCAGCTTGTGGGTGTTTGATATGATCATCACCTACTGCCGGCGTATTGACGATTCTTTAGAGTCCTACACAGAGGTTTCTTGGCTCAGGCAAAACGGAGTAGGAGCACATATGTGATATGTGCGGGACCGAGGATAATGCGGTATATGATACCGTATTAGATTCTCGCGATATGAGATATCGGCCGGGTATATGTGATATAGCCGGGTCATAGTATTAGTCGGTTATATGCGATATAGCCGGATTGTCGGAACAAGTGTTGATTCGATAATTTAATGTATAATAATATATATGATATATTAAATTACATTATCTAATATTAGCTCACTAAAAGATTCATTTTCTCACGGGATAATACATTGATATATATGCGATATATGTTAATTGTATTATTTTCTATTATTACAAAATATATTGTATATGTGATACATAATATTGTAACATGTTAGGGTTACAAATTTAACAATGGATTAGGGTTTAAACTTGGTTAGGGTTTGGATTAGGGTTAGCTTTTGCATGAAGCTTCCATGAAGCTTCATGAAGCATTGACTTTGTGGTTGCTTGATATTTTTTATGAGATATTATGTTAACCCAATCCAAACCATTAACTCTAGTTAACTCTCTACAAGGGTTAACTCTTTCATGCTTAACCCTTGGTTAGATTTGTAACCACTACAATAATTCATTGTTCATCACAAAAGGATTAAGGGATCATATTCATTCTTCTTCTTCCTCCTTGGTTTTCTTCTTGAAAAAGCTTTCTTTTGTGATGAAAGTGAGTGAGAAAAAGATTATAAATGAGAGCAAAAATCCTACTTCATCATCCTTATCTATCCTTACCATTTAGATAAGGGTGTTCACTTCATATTATGAGTGTTAGCTTGTGTTAACGAAACTTCAAGGTAGATCATCATTGTATCGAAGATCGGAAGCAAGACTGCATCTTTCTCTTCGTGGAATCTCTCGAGAGTCCAGAACATGATGATCGCAGCGAAGGGACCTCAACACGGAGCTTAAGAAGTGAAGGACCGGATCTACAAAGGTTGTAATCGCTCTCACTTAGTGTTAAAGTGTTTAACATGTTAGTTTTCGCCTAAACCCTAGTTTAAAGATCCGGCTTCGGGTTGTTCGGCATGGCTAAAATTTTAATCGGGCATGGTTGATGCCTCGTAGACCCTTGTGCGCGTGCCTAGCAACCCTACAGTGGTATCAAAGCCAAGCTAGCGCTTTAGGCGAAGTCTAGACGAAGTTTAAAGTCCGATCGAACCCGGAAAACCCCGATTTTACCCCTCTCTGGATAATTTTCAAAAAGTTGATTTTTTATGAATTAAAAATGTTCAGAAAAATAAGCAGGAAAAACTAAGAATTACTGTGAAGTACGGACTTTTAATTCGCCGATTTGACCTCGGAACCGCGGCCAAACCAAGGGTTTGTCGGCGGTTCCGCGGCCAAAATTTCGAATTAGTCCCTGGAATTTCTTGTATTTATTCTTAGGTCCTTTATTGGCAATTTTTTCTGGGAATGTTTTAATTCCACTCAAGTGTTGAGTTTTCTAGGGTTATATTGGGGACTCGTTGATTCTATCGGATAATTTAACTTTGTTTAGTCTTTCCGGATAATTTTAGAAACTGTTAAAAAGTTCGACCGGATATCAATAACTCACTTTTTCCCCTGTCGGAAATTTTTTCAAAAGTTGGATTTTTTCTTGAGTTTGAAACTTTCGTAAAGTCATGCAAGTAACGCGGTGGACCTTCTAGAAGACAACAAATCTTAACTCGATTATGTGACCGTCTTGAACTGCCTCTAAACTTTAGGGTTTGTGGCAGTACGGCGTGCCACATGTGAGGCGTTGGCTTGACCCTTCTACGGCTGGACCATTGGTACTGTGGCATGTGATGGATGTTTGTAAACTGATTTCAAGTGTTGAGATATATTAGGGAAATCTTGGGTGTTTGATTATTCGATCGGAAAGTTTACCATTGTCTATTTATCTGGAATGTGATACAATATTTGGAATCCACAGGTAGTTATAAGATAACTAATTTGACTGTTATAAACATAGCACTTTAGTTTCAGATGATCGGTTGCCACGGAATTTTGATGTGATCAAAAGTCCGTCGCAATCACGTAGCGTATGCGGATACTCGCCGGGTAAACTTAATAGACAGCCACGCCCCATAGCCCCGACCAAGTGACTGTAGGAGAACCCCGTCGCCAAAAGCATCCGTTCGGGTGCTTGCGGCAGCGGTGTTCCGCCTTAGTGCACTTCGTCGACGGCATCCGAGGGTGCGGCCGTCTACTAAAGTTTGCGACGAGCATTCGATCAGGATGTCGGGAATCTTGTTGAATTGCCCGACTTGATATTGAAAAGTGTTTTCGATAATGAGACTAAAATGTGGGGTTTATAATTGTTAGGCATGCGATGTCTAAGGAATTCATTTGGTTAGGCATGCGATGTCTAAGGAGGTTGCGGATTCCAACTGTTGTAGTTTTACACTTTCTTTTCTGTGACCGTAAGCGTAGTATGTGGTGTATCGCCGGCTTCGTTGCTATACATCAACGACAATCGGGATACGCATACTTGCTTACGTTGATGATATGAGATATTATGTGTTGCTGTGATATGTTATATTGGATCGTTGCGCTTGAATAGCCGGGGTTTTTATGTGAGATGAGAGTTTTTCTTTTTCATTCATGTAAAATTCATTTGTATGTAATATTCTTTTATTGGGGCACTTCCGGGCTGAGGATGATGTCACCATTGTATATTATTTACTTTTCCGCATTAGGTTGACCCAAAGTGGGGAGCACAAGTAACCGGGTTCTAGGGTCCAGTGGGAGACCATCTCGAGGAGTCGAGACAGGGTCTCCTAACCCTAGAATTGGCAGTGTTACTTGCCGCTCTCGTAGGGGTCTAGGGATGTGGGTTTGGCTATTCATCGCGACCGTGGAATCAGTGTTTCTATACAGGCTCATATTAAAACATGGACATCCTAGTATATCCAATATTTCATATATGTTCTTCTGCTGCAATGTTCTGTGATGAGATCATATTACTGCCTGAGACGAATGATTATATTATATATATGAGATATATATTATATATTGTTGATTTCGTTTTATATCTGATGCTTGTGAAGCATATTAAAATGGGACTTCATTAATGAGAATAATGAAACTAAAAGAAACCTAAGATGTTGTAGAAACTTGTTTAAAAACTATTAGCTCTAGTTCTTGTTTTGCATAGCGGTGTTCCTTGTAGAACATCCAGCACCTTATTCGATAAGGAAAGAGCCGAGATCCATTCACCGGGAGTGACCTCTTTAGTGAAACTAGCAGATGCTACAAACTCGGTCTGTCTTTTGATTGCTTCTATAGTTCTTGCTTTGCATAGTGATATTTATGAAATATTCTGCACCTTATTCGATGAGGAAAGAGCCGACGATCACTTCACCGGGAGTGACCTCTTTAGCAAAACTAGAAAAGCCTAAAAAACACTCCATTTAAAATCACTCGATTCTACAACGATATCAAGTTCATTACGCAAAGGGTTTTCTTAAAAACATGTCGTAGCCCTCCGTCATTTCAGATAAGTACTACTTAGTATTCGTGCTGCGGTAGTTTGGCATTCGTCAAGGCGTAGTGTGCGGTAACTAACTAGTATTTATCTGCTTATGGATATGATGCAGATTGGATTAGGGTATTCGTACGGCGTTGTTTGGTATTCGTCAAGTGTCGTGCGGGTGGGTTTAATTCAATCAAGAAATGTACGGGTTGAACTTGACTAGTGGACTATGGGTTGTTTGGCATTCGTCAAGGTCATAGAACGCTAGGGGTAAAATATTATTGGGAATTTCAAGTGTTGAAATTTGCAATGAGATTGCATACCTTCTATGAGATAGTTGGATCCCGATACCCGCTGCGAGTAAGAGTTACTCCTGGGAGAGTTTTACACATTACAATTAGCCGATCAAGTAGGTGTCTAGAAAGGTGTTAACGGAGTTACGCCTCTGGGAAAACGAGGTTTACTTTAATTAGGTCTGTGCGAAAGCACGGGGCACCTCCCTCAAAGTACCGACACTGGCCTGGCTGAAAGATTGGCAAACTTGTAGCGTGTAATTAATCCCGGCTAGTCTTTCCTTTTAGGGTTTGAAGGAAGATTTGACTAAAACAGTGGGAGACATCCTAATTAGATATATTAGATAACCAATCTAATCTTACAAGAGCATACGCTGAGTGTTTTCTTCTCTCTCTCTCTCCAGGTAGCGACCATATCACGCCTTAATCAAGATAATAATACAGATGTATTGACCGAACCCGCTTGTTATACTGAGCTGGGGAACGTTGGTCCCGCTCCAACTTATAATTGTTATAAGACAGAGCAGGAAATTGGGGAATACCAGATTTCCCGTGCCGCCCAAACAAAGAAAGTGCATGTTGATGCATCATCTTCGGGTGTGTTCATTACAGAGAACTGTTTCTTAGTATCCTTTACGTCCTGGGTATGTGATACCGGATCAGGATCCCGCATATGTAATCTGTTACATGGGCTACAGATAGGTAGAGAACTGAGAACGGATGATAAGTTTCATGAAATAGAAACGGTGCAAGTGTTGCAGCCAAGTCTGTTGGTCACTATCACCCTGTTTTACCAGAATACATTGATTCTGAACGAATGTATTAGATACCGAACCCGATATACAACATCATATCAGTCTCTTTATTAGTAAAGAAAGGATATAATTTTGTATTGTTGGATAATGTTTTTGAACATTTCCTATATCAAGAGTTGATCGGTTCAGGCACGTTATCTAAAAGCATTGACGTTCTAAATCAAACTACAGTTCTTAGTATACAGAACACACACAAGAGGAAGAGTTCAGAAATGAACGAATCCTTCTTGAGGCATTGTAGACTAGGTCATATCAATGCGACCCGACTAGCTAAGTTACATTTAGATGCATATTTAAATCTGTTTGAATTTACATCTTGTGAAACTTGCCGGTCATGTCACAAAGATAAGATGACCATAGCTCTGTTTATTGGAAACAGAGAAAGAGTTAGTGAACTCTTGGGATTGATACATGCTGATGTATGAAAGTCCCCTGTCTACACATGCCAAGACCGGTTCTTTGTACTTCATTACATTCTCTGATGATCTCTCAAGATTCAGACATATGTTCCTGTTGAAACACAAGTCCGAAGCTTTTGAGATATTCACAGAATGTAAGTTAGAAGTAGAGAACCAAAATACGGGTAAAAGTATTATGTCCTTTGATGAGATCAAGGAGGAGAATACTTGAGCACGGAATTCTTGGACTATTCTAAAGGAGAGAATGAGATTCTCTCTCAGCATTACTCCTCCGTATACACCACAGCACGTCGGTGTATCGGGGCGGAGCAATAGCACCCTATGTGATATGGTGTGCTCTATGATGAGTACTACTGAGTTTCCTATTTCCTTTTGGGAGTTATGCACTTGAGAAGCTGCATACCTATTGAATAGGGTTCAAATCAAATTAGTTGCCTACCACTTCATATGTGATATGGAAAGGGAAGAGCCCATATCTTAAGCTTGTTAAGATTTGGGGTTTTCCGGCCTATATCTAAAAGCAAAATCCGGACAAGCTCGAGGCAAGGTCTGTTATATAGAACAGGAAAGGTTCCAGCTATACAAAATGCAGCTGATGATTTGGTAGAACCAAAGGATTCAATAGTAACCAACGAACCTCAGCCTCTCTGCCGATCTAGTAGGGTTCCTCACCCACCTGAGAGATACTTCGGTTTCTCTATGACAGTGGGAGCGAGGATTGCATCATGAGATGATGACCCAACTAGTTTCGAGCAGGCCATTAGGAGTGGGACTCTGTAAGAATGGCTGGGTGCTTAGCGATCTGAGATGGAATCCTTATACACCAACAAAGTATGGACTTTGGTTGCTTTGTCTGAAGGGTTAAATCCCCATCAGGAGCAAGTATATCTTGAGAAGATTACTTGGTGTACATGGAAAAGTTGAGACTTTCAAAGCTATGCTTAAGTCCATCCAGATCCTACTTGCCACGGCTACATACCATGACTACGATATTTGGTGGTTGGGTGTCATGACTGCTATTCTAAATGATATTTTAGAAGAGAGCGTCTATAAGTACACAGCCAGAGGGCTTCGTAGACAGTGGGAGCAGCGGAAACGTGTGCAAGATGCTTTATAGGATAAAGCAGGCATCGCGGAGTTGGAACGTCTGTTTTGATGTGTTAGTCAAAGAGTTTGACTTCATCAAAATGGTAGATGAACCTTGTATATACAAAAAGGTATTATGGAGTATGGTTGTGATCCTCGTAGAGTACGTGGATGACATACTCTTGATAGGGAAGGAGTTTCCTATGCTACGCTCGGTCAATCTCCGCTTATCACAAGGATTCTCCATATAGGATCAAAGTGATACCTCCTAAATCCTGGGTTTTTGGATCTATGAGATAGATCTAATTGGATGTTAGGATTCTCACTAGTTGTAGTGAGATGGTATCAATCGATCCTGGGGAGAATCACTGGAAAGGTTCCAGGGTGGTAAGGACGACTGAATGTCAGTCGCAGGCATTGTCTTTACCCTCAGTGGAGGGACGGTATATTGGAAGAGTTCTAAGCTAGATACAGTGACATACTAGACGATTAAAGGCAAGATACATCGTTACCAAGGATGCTACCAAAGAGGCAGTCTGGATATATATAAGTTCATGAGATGAACTTCGTTCTACCATTGTGTGACAATGGAGTTGTGGCTTTTGCCAGGAACCCCCGTCCCATCTGAAATCCAGATATAATTCTTAGGCAGTATCACCTGATCATGGAGATGGTTGATCTCCAGGAAAATTGAGGTTAGGAGAGTAGACACAGAGGACAACAGCGCGGATCCACTCACAAAGGCCTTTTTCCCAGTAGAGACTTTTATGGGATGGTTGAGTATGAGATACTTCAACCACAGCTAATTGTTGGGTATGTGATACCACAACAGATGGCCCTAGTGCAAGTGGGAGATTGTTAGTTATATGTATGCCCTAGAGGCCATTACCGTACATACGATGTATATTGTAATGGATACTTGGACATATATAGGGAGGACTTTCTTGCTCGACATGATAGTATGCTATCTGGTTGTACTTTATCTTAACATGCACTCTGATTGTCTCTATGTTACATGTTGATAAAGCCCTTAGGTTATGTACTCGACTACTGGGACTATGATGAGATCATACTAGTGGGGCCACGGTAGTCGACGAGTACATCTTATAACTGTTCCTAGTCGAGGGTGTATCAAGACAGGGCATCGGTGCACCAGAGTAGACTAGCGTATACGCATCTTGACCCATATGATGGGCGATGGATGATCCCATATCCATCGGTGTTTGACATCAAGGATGGTGTACGGGTGCTCAGTGGAGACTGGGTACACTGGACGGACTCGCCGAGAACTCCCAGATGGTATTATACCTCACGTCAGATGGCAGTTCTCCGGTGACACTGGTACAGAGTAGTCTGTTGACCCGAGATCGTCATAGAGTCTTGTGTGATTCCCACTATGCTTTGATTTCCATCATACCACGTCCAAGAGGGCATGCAAAAAGGTAGCTTTTGGGTACAGTCCCGAATCACATGGAAGCAACGAGCGATAGGAGGGGATTCGTCTCTCCCCGTATAAGGAGTTGATGTTGTGCTGTGTTCGATTGGCTATAACCGGAAATCCATGGCCAGGATTGCTGAGATTTACTGGTAAGTGTTATCAGTAGTTTCTCGAACTGTTATAGACCTCATATCGACACGACTTATCAAGCTACTGGGGTCTGACGTTTACCACCCCTAGGCGAGATATGCAATATATCAGACGACGAGACCGGACTGTACGGGAGTGTTACTGATTGGATTCATAGGAGAATGTACAGGCTTGCTTGTTGATCTTCTGAGCGCTCAATACCTGGGTGGCTGTTACGTTTAGCTGACCGCTTGCAGCTTGTAGGTGTTTGATATGATCATCACCTACTGCCGGCGTATTGACGATTCTTTAGAGTCCTACACAGAGGTTTCTTGGTTCAGGCAAAACGGAGTAGGAGCACATATGTGATATGTGCGAGACCGAGGATAATGCGGTATATGATACCGTATTAGATTCTCGCGATATAAGATATCGGCCGGGTATATGTGATATAGCCGGGTCATAGTATTAGTCGGTTATATGCGATATAGCCGGATTGTCGGATCAAGTGTTGATTCGATAATTTAATGTATAATAATATATATGATATATTAAATTACATTATATAATATTAGCTCACTAAAAGATTCATTTTCTCACGGGATAATACATTGATATATATGCGATATATGTTAATTGTATTATTTTCTTTTGTTACAAAATATATTGTATATGTGATATATAATATTGTAACATGTTAGGGTTACAAATTTAACAACGGATTAGGGTTTAAACTTGGTTAGGGTTTGGATTAGGGTTAGCTTTTGCATGAAGCTTCCATGAAGCTTCATGAAGCATTGACTTTGTGGTTGCTTGATATTTTTTGTGAGATATTATGTTAACCCAATCCAAACCATTAACTCTAGTTAACTCTCTATAAGGGTTAACTCTTTCATGCTTAACCCTTGGTTAAATTTGTAACCACTACAATAATTCATTGTTCATCACAAAAGGATTAAGGGATCATATTCATTCTTCTTCTTCTTCCTTGGTTTTCTTCTTGAAAAAGCTTTCTTTTGTGATGAAAGTGAGTGAGAAAAAGATTATAAATGAGAGCAAAAATCCTACTTCATCATCCTCATCTATCCTTGCCATTTATATGAGGGTGTTCACTTCATATTATGAGTGTTAGCTTGTGTTAACGAAACTTCAAGGTAGATCATCATTGTATCGAAGATCGGAAGCAAGATTGCATCTTTCTCTTCGTGGAACCTCTCAAGAGTCCAGAACACGATGATCGCAGCGAAGGGACCTCAACACGGAGCTTAAGAAGTGAAGGACCGGATCTACAAAGGTTGTAATCGCTCTCACTTAGTGTTAAAGTGTTTAACATGTTAGTTTTCGCCTAAACCCTAGTTTAAAGATCCGGCTTCGGGTTTTTCGGCATGGCTAAAATTTTAATCGGGCATGGTTGATGCTTCGTAGACCCTTGTGCGCGTTCCTAGAAACCCTACAGACGTGATACGACGATTTGATGATATGCTGGTATACGGATGCGAGTCGATTGAGATGATTTATACCCTGCCGGTCCCCTGATATGAGATTATTGCGGATGTGACCTGGGGCATAGGTATATTGAGATATTTATATATGTTGTGAATCGTGAGTGATAGCCGTACGAGACGTTAGGTCCGTACCCTCCTCGTCTTATAGGATGATAGGATCCCTGATAGCTTAATGCCGTCGTACGATGATTTTTCCGTACGTGATGAGTTTGAGTTGAGCTTTGATCCATACCCTTGACTAGAGGATGCCGTACGATGGAGTATACCGTACGGGATGTTGTGAGGCTAGATGCCGATTGATTGATTCACTGACTCAATCATGTTAGATACGTATACCCGTCAGTATTTGCATTATGATTTACCTTATACTGCATTCATATTATTCTCATGGCATTGCTTATATCTGGGCTAGTACACATGCACCATTATCGATGATGCGTATGTTACACGTACACAGATTTGCCGGCTCACACACTTCATCATCGATAATTGCCATGTCACTACACAGTAGGGTTGTTGCATCATGATATGCATAGTGATACATCTATACTTGCGCACATACATATTGTACCTACATAGATAACTGGATTTATTGGGAAATTGGGAACTACATGTTATATTTTTAAAAACTGGAAACATTTAAAAGAGCGATTTTCCCTTAATATGTCATACCACTGTTCCATGTTGCATGATATACTGATATGCTTACATTTCTGTTATATGTCGCATACATCATGCTTTACGCTTTTACGCATAGAGATATGTTGTTTTCATGAGATTTCTGAATTTGAGAACCGTGGCTATTTTAAAAGAAAGCATGTACTGTTTTAAAAACCCGGTTTCTCTTGATATGATATTTCAGTGCGTCCACCATGTGTTTTCTCGGTTCTGAGACGTGTGACATGTGAAACCCGATTCGAGGAGTGGACGAGGCCGATTGCGGGTACATGGTGGACCCGGTATGGTACCTCGGGGCATGAAAGGGATGCGGTGTATACAGACGGTGAGCCTGGCAGAGGGACTACTACCTACCGGTGATTGGTTGGGCCTGGCGGATATCCGGAGGATACCGACCGGAGTCGAGAGATGATATGGGCCGATCCGGACTGACAGAGCCCATGGGCCGATCCGAACTGACGGAGCCCGAGAGATATGAGGATTTACGTGTCGATGCTGGACACGGGTTTCATGATGTTTTCGGGTGTCGATGTTGGACACCCAGGTGCCATGATTTTGATGCGTCGCGAGGGACACCGTTGATTTATATACTTATACTTTCTTGCACTCTCGTTTATGATATTTAAGTGCATACATACATTGATCATATGGTTGGACGGGATCCACATGCATACATACATTGAGTATATGGTTGGATGATATCCACATACACATAGGTGTTGATTACATTGTTGGCATATATACGACCCGGTCACCCTAGATATCATAGTATCACCTTCATGATATAGTTGACCTAGGAGTCGTTGTTTATTCGATTTCTACTTGTAGATGTTTTTCTACTCACGAGTTGGCAATTCGCCCCCGTTGTGCCACAGTTCTTGCAGGTTGACCGCATCGATCCGTAGCGGCATCGCTGGCGCATAACTTAATTTGGGTGTTTTGCATTGGTAGGTGGGGCATTTGTACCGTACCCACTCTTGTAACAATATTTCATATTGTATCTAGTCAACTCCATCAATCAAAATTAGTTAATTGTATAAGTAATAAGACTTAGTGAGATTGTGGTTGCGAGACTTAGAGCGGGGGGTTTTCCGCTACTTGTGGTTTTGATGTCTTGCTTATTTCTTTATCTTTTTGTGGTGAACTTCGCCGTTGGGCGTCGTATACTTACTTATACTGTCTTGTGTGGTTGTGATCCACCGTTTGGCGAAGAGCTAGCTCCCGCTTGGGATGTCATTATTCTTGTTATGTATTTGTGGTTTTGGATCAAAATATACAAAGGAGGTGTTGCTCAAATTTTTAAAAATACGAAACACGTTTTCAATCTAGTAAATTTCACTTGCATTTTTATGTTCCTTTGCTATGCATTAAGAAAACTTGATCTCATTATACCTTTATTTCAAAACTTCACCTTCTTTATTTTCTCAAAAGGGTTTTGATTTCTGGGTTTCAGCTTACTTGAATAACGTTACGCCTCTAGACGTTGTGTGATTTAAGTGCTGGTCATGAGCTAATATTTCGGGTCGTGACATAGGACTATGACGCAGATCATACTAGTGGGGCCAGGGTAGTCCAAGAGTACATCCTATAATTGTTCCTAGTCGAGGGTGTATCAAGACAGGGCATCGATACTCCAATGTAGACTAGCGTATACGCATCTTGACCCAAATTATGGGCGATGGATGATCCCATATCCATTGGTGTTTGACATCAAAGATGGTGTACGGGTGCTCAGTGGAGACTGGGTACACTGAACGGACTCGCCGAGAACTCCTAGATTGTATTATTGCTATCTTCAGATAGCAGTTCTCTGGTGACACTGGTACAAGTTAGTCTGTAGACCCGAGATCGTCAAAGAGTCTTGTGTGATTCCCACTGTGCTTTGATTTCCACCTTACCACGTTCATGAGAACGTGCAAAACGGTGGCTTTTGGGTACATTCCCGAATCACATGGAGGCAATGAGCAATAGGAGGGGTTTCGTCTCTCTCGGTATTGGGGGTTGATATTGCGCTGTGTTCGATTGGTTATAACTGGAAGTCCCTGGCCAGGGCTGATATAGAGATTTACTGGTAAGTGTTATCAGTAGTTTCTCAACCCGTTATGTGCCTCACATCGACACGACTTATCGGTTACTGGGGTCTGACGTTTACCACCCCTAGACTGGATATGCGACATATCAGACGAAGAGACCGGACTGTACGGTAGTGTTACTGATTGTATTCACAGGAGTGTGTATAGGCTTGCTTGTTGATCTTCTGATCGCTCAATACCCGGGTTGCTGTTACGTTTAGCTGACCGCTTGCAGCTTGTGGGTGTTTGATATGATCATTACCTACTGTCGGCGTATTGACGATTCTTTAGAGTCCTACACAGAGGTTTCCTGGCTCAGGAAAAACGGAGTAGGAGAACATATGCGATATGTGCGGGACCGAGAATAATACGTGTATGTGATACCGTATTCGATTCTCGCGATATGTGATATCGGCCGGGTATATGTGATATAGCCGGATTATCGGATCAAGTGTTGATTCGATAAAATGATACATATTATATTAGTCGGTTATATGTAATATAGCCGGGTTATTAAATCAAGTGTTGATTTAATAATTTAATGTATAATTATATATGTGATATATTACATTGCATTAACTAATATAAGCTCACTTAAATGATTCTTTTTCTCACTGGATGATACATTGATATATATGTGATATATGTTAATTGTATTATTTTCTTTTGTTACATTATATATTATATATGTGATATATAATATTGTAACATGTTAGGGTTACACATGCAACTAGGGTAATGAGATTAAACCATGATTAGGGTTTATGGTTGGTTTTATATATATTTATTTTGGTAATTCAAATTGTATGGATTAAGTCAAGGATGAGCTTTGAAGAAGCTTCATGAAGTGTTGACTTTGTCCACCCTCTTTGATATTTTGCTAGATATTTGTTAACCTAACCTTTTAACCCTAGCCTATGGTTTATTCTCTACAAGGGTTAAGCATGTCATGCTTAACCTTGGTTGCATTTTCTAACCTCAACAATAATTCATTCATCACACTTCATCTTCTTCTTCCTCTCACAAAAGCTTTCTAGCTTTTTATTATGTGATGATTGTTTGTGAAGAATAGAAAATAAAAGAGAGAATAATTCCCACTTCATCATCATCATCATCTATTCTAGCCACTTAGATTAGGGTGTTTGCTTCACTAATACCTCATTAGTGAAGTGAAAGCTTTGGTTTATGTTTCCTCAAGGTAGATCATCTTGGATTGTGAAGTCTTCAAGCAAGGATGTCTCATTCACCTCATGGAGCCTCTCTAGAGTCCGGTAGCATGATGATCGCAGTGAAGGGACTTCAACTCGGAGCTTATGAAGCGAAGGAACGTACTACAAAGGTTGTAATTCCTAACTCTTAGAAGTAAAATTGTTTACTTGTTGTTTCAAACCCTAATTCTCTAGTTAATATCCTTGCTTAGGTTGTTTGGCACTTGTAAATTTTTAAATACGGCATGTTTGATACCTTGTAGAACCTTGTTCTAGTTCCTAAGAATCTTACACATACTATCTCCAGTATGACGTACTAATGGTTGTGGGACAGACCATTTCCCCTGCTGGGATGAGAAGCGTATACACTAGTCTACTCTGGAGTATCGATGCCCCATCTCGATAATCCTATGACTAGGGACCTATATAGGATGTGCTTGTAGACTACCCAACCCCCACTAGTGTGACTGCCATCACAACGCCAGTAATCAAGCAAAGATCCTAAGAGCTCTACCAATATGTATAAGTGATATGGTAAGAAACATATACACATATTGAGGTAGAAACAAACCAGGTAGCATACTACCATTTTGAGCAAGATTGTTACTATATCCGTGTATATCCCAAGCTCCCATTAAGTAATATACAAGCCAGTATGATCCAATAATGGCCTCTAGGGCATATAACACTAACATGAGTTACAGCGATCCTTCTGAAGTTATGCACTAGAATCAGCTGCATATCTTTTGAATAAGGTTTCTAATAAGACTGTGCCTACCACTCCATATCAGATGTGGAGTGGGAAGAAACCCTATTATCAGTATCTGAAGATATAGCGATATCCAGCTTTTGTCAAAAAGCAGTATGCGGACAAGTTCGAGGCACGCTCAGTATTGTGTAGGTTTGTGGGATACCCAAGAACTCCAGGAGGTATCTTTTCTATTACGCAGAGGAACAAAAGGTTTTTGTTTCTCGTCATGCCCACCTTTTAAGAAAATCATTTTTTGAAAAAGGACTCATGGGAGCGCAATAGAACTGGAAGAAATTCCAGAACCATAAACTATTACTGAAAGTATGGTAGAACCAGAGGTTTCAAAAGAAACGAACATCCTTGTGCCAATCCGCTTGACTAGTAGGAAGTCTCATCCGCCCAAGAGATACTGTGGTTTTCTCAAAGTCGGGGATCGAGAGGATTGCATCATTGACAATGATGAGCCAACTAGCTTCCAGTAAGCCATTCAAACCGGAGACTCGGTAAAATGGCTGGATACAATGCGGACCGAAATGGTGTCCATGTACCCTAACAAAGTATGCACTTTGAACATTGCTCCAGAAGGCGTAAAACCCGTAGGCTGCAAATGGATCTTCAGAAAGAAGATTGGTGTAGATGGATAGGTTGAAATCTATAAGGCTAGACTTGTTGTAAAAGGTTTTCATCAAAAACCCGGTTTGGACCATGATGAAACATTTTCTCCAGTGTCTATGCTCAAATCCATTCGGATCCTTCTTGCCATTGCTGCCTTCCAAGATTTTGAGATCCGGCAGATGGACATAGAGACGGCTTTTCTAAATGGTAATTTGGAAAAGTGCGTCTATATGGATCAGCCAGAGGATTTCGATAAGAGTGGAGCAGCGGGACAGTGTGCAAGTTGCTTAAGTCCATTTATGGTCTAAAGCAGGCATCACGGAGTTGGAACATCTAACTTTATTGAGACAGTGAAAGAATTCGACTTTATCAAAAATCCAGATGAACCATCCATTTATATTAAGATTGTAACAAGAACTGTGGAATTCCTCGTTGAGTACGTGGATGACAATCTCTTGATAGGAAATGACATTCTTATGCTACAATCGGTGTCACGACCGGAAATAGCACATGACTGGCACTTGAATCATGTGAAGTCTATAGGACCTCACCTAATTCAAGTAATCCAAAAGACCAGAAATCTAAACCATTTTAAAAGAGAAGTGAAGGAAAACTTATTTAAAAGTTAACATATAAATCACTTGAAAGTCGTAGTAAGCATCTTTAAAAACATCAAGTCCTTTTCAAAAATTTCGGCAGAGTTTCCTTTGTAAATACTGGCCCCAAACGGGTACAAACATGAATAATATACATAATTAATAAGGGCATCCCCAAGCGGGAGCTAGCTCTTCGCCAGTTGGCGGATAAAACCACGCAAGACATATAATATACAACGCCGAAGGGCGATGATCAAAACTTTGAAAGGAAACCAACATCTTCAAGAAAACAAGAGAAAAACCATAATAATACAAGCGCGCGACTCTACGGTCGAAAGAATATACATACTGGTTTTCTAAGTCTACTAAATATACAAGTCTAGTTGATGGAGTTACTGTTGGATATGTATGCCATAGAGGCCATTATTGTATAGTACTAGTTTGTATATTACATTTTGGAAGCTTGGGATATATACATGGATTGACGACAATCTTGCTCGACATTGTAGTATGCTACTTGGTTTGTATCTATCTTAATATGTGTATATGTTTCTTTTAACATATCGCTAATACATATTGATGGAACCCTTAGGATCTTTGCTTGACTACCGGTGTTGTGATGGCGATCACACTAGTGGGGGTTGGGTAGTCTATAAGCACATCCTTATACAGGTCCCTAGTCGTAGGATTATCGAGACAGGGCATCGATACTCCAAAGTAGACTGGTGCATATGTTTCTCATCCCAGCAGGGGAGATGGTCTGTCCCATAGCTATCAGTACGTCGTACTGGAGATAGTATGCAGGTGCTCGTTAGGTTATGAGTACACTGGACAGGACTCGTCGGGAACTGTTGGTTGGTATTATACCTATCGTCAGGTAGCAGTTCCTAGGTGACATGAGTACAGCTTAGTCCGTTGACTTGACACTGCTACTTCGCCTCAGGTGTGTTCCCACTGTTCTTTGATTGCAACCCTACCACGGCTCTATTGAGTCGTGCAAACAGGTAGTAGTTGGGTGCAGTCCCGAAGCACTTGGAGGCAGTGGCGGTTAGACAGGACTCGTCTCTCCCAGTATTGGGGGTTGATATCGCGCTGTGTTTGGAGAGCCATTACACAAAGTCCCGGCCCAGGGAAAACGAGATTTACTGGTAGGTACTCCAGTAGTTGCTCAGGGTGTTTTGGACTACACTCCGACACGACTTATACCGCTATTAGGGGACTGGCGTTTACCTCCCCCTAGGCCCAATATGCGATACTCTTAGACGAACAGACCGGACTATACGAAGATTGTCACATTCAGGCTCAGTAGGAGTTTGGATGGGTTTTCATCATCGGCCTTCTTATCGACATCTACCTGGGGACCGTTACGTACAGCTAGTACTGCTTGCGGCCTGTGGTTAAACCCACTGCCAGTGTAGTGTCGAGTCTTTAGAGTCCCACACATAGGGTTGTTCGCCTTTGGGCGAAACGATGTAGAGGTCGTATGGTTTTACGACAGGGTTCGTTCACATACGCTTACTTGTGCGTGTTTGGTGTTCAGGCAGTTGATACTAGTAGGCTTTGGTTTAAGCCAGATCCTAGTATTTGATTTTGGGTTGGTTCAGTCTCATTGTATTCGTGTTCTTCGGAACACGGATGCGGGTATATGTATACAGTTGATAGAGACAGTGAAGGAGACACCTCATTAGGGTTTTAACCATTGACTTGATTAAAACTATAATGAGATGAAGGAAATTTATTACTAATTTTAATTAGAGATAATTATGTCATGGTTGTTTAGTTTGACCATTTGACTTGTTGACCATTGTTGACTTAGATATTTTTGTTAAGCAAAAGATATTTTGCTTAGCATTAATGGTGACATGATAATGGTCAAATCAAATGAACCATCACAATTTTGCTAATTAAAATTATTATTCTTTTATCCTAATATGAGAGCTATCTCTTCATTATTCACATATTCATTCTCTTTCATAGCTCTCTCTCCTTCATCCTCTCTCTCAAGCCCTCATCTCTTATGTGTTGAGAACCAAGGGCCATTGAGACCAAACCACTAAAATCCATCTCTACTCACTCTAGGGTTCTTAGTCTAGCACACCAAGCACCCTAGTTACTTCATTTTTGAGGTTGGAGCTCAAGGTAGAGGCCTTCGGGTGGATCATCTTTGACGTGTAGAAGCCGGTGAGAAGGAGCCATCTACAACCACTCCAAGGAGCTCACAACAAGGAGAAGCACCACAAGAAGAGAATGTAACATTTCAAAAAAATAAAATATTATTTTTGGGAATTTTTACAATTTAATATTATTTTATTGAATATTTTAATATTTTGGTATAATTAAATACAGAAAAATTTGGAAAAATTATGGAAAATTCTAAAATAGGGTATTTTATGGAATTTTGTCATTTTTAAGTTTTATGAGTAGTTATATGCTAATTTAGTGCTAATCGCGATTAAAAATCGCTAATCGGTTTTTTAGCAATTTTGTGCAAAACATGTACATATCATTTTCTACACTTGTGTTTCTTTTTTTCTTGCCATGGTTTTACTTTGGGGTTACTATTCTTGGGAGAAGGTTTTTGAGAGAAAAAGGAAAAGGAAAAGGAAAAGAAAAAAGAGGGAGCATGAGCATTTAATGAGGCATGGTGTATTTTGACTTGGATTTCTCTCTCCCTCTCATTTTCCTAATCTCTCTCTCTCCCTCTTCATTTTCCCTTAGTGTTTCAGCTGAAGCCTTGCCCTCTTCTTCCTCCCCTCTTCAAGCCCCAAATCACCTCAAAAACATCACCAAAATCCTATCTCCGTTTCCTTAAAAGTGTGCACAAGCTCAAGATCTACACATTGGACTAAGGAAGCAAGGATTTTGGCCACTAGGAGCAACTCAAGAAAATTCTTGAGTTGCCAAATGAGGTATTTTCTGGAGCTTAAGCTTAGTTTATGCATTAAATTTACCCCGTGTTTAGTTTAGAACCGATATTGTGTGTTTTGTGGACTTAAGGAAAACCTAGTTAGGGTTTGAAGGAATTATGAGTTGTGGTGAGCAATTGAGCTCAGTAGAGATTATATAAACACCTTAGTGCTATGAATAGAGACCTAAACCTGAGAGTTGAAACCCGAAATACGGATTTAGAAACCGATATCGGAAAAGTTATGAAATCTTTGAAGGTTATATTGGATCTGCTATCAAGCCGAGACTCTGAAAAAAAAATTGGTTGGACAGTGGTATGTGCAAGCACCCAGGAAGCTATCACCAAGACCCTAGCCCCTACTTCCCTTTCCCGGCCGCAAATTAATTCCCTCTGGCCGCAAATTGTAGCCAGACCTACACCAAATTGGGTCGTTTTGGTTCTGCAGCTCCTACATGTGTAGATTAGACCCCTGGCATGTATAGATTTGTCTAATTGGACCTATGGTGAAATCTGGAGCCTATTTCCTTAGTTTGCTGTTTTGGATTCGTGTTTCAATATTCCGTAATTTTTATTTCTGAATTTACGTATTGTGTTTTACCTCGACTATTTGGCGTTTATACGACGATATCGAGGATTGATTGTTGGTTTTGGAGGCATACCCATAGGTTCTAACCTATAGGCCCCTTAGCGTATCGTTTTGGTTTTCGTGTGTCATTTTAGCTTTGGTTTGGTTTTAATGTGAATATGCGATACGTTAATGTGTAGGTACCCCTGGAATACTTCGGGACGACAAGCAAGTGCGTGGCGACGTAGACAAATGAAGACGCAAGGTGAGTAGATTATATCTACGGGGGAAGTCGGGTGGATGGCGTATAGCACCCCCGCAGTCCGTAGTTGATATAATGTATATATATTATATATAATAGTTATAATGTGTCGTGGATTTTGTGTTAGGTGTAATATGGATAGTTTAAGGTTAGAAGCAACTAGTGTAGTTCATAGTAGCGAACCCTAGAATAGATTTACACCTACACGTACACCCTTGCATATTCATTATACTTGCACCGTGTTTGATGATATTGGAAGACATTGGAGATGAGTCGATGATATTGGGAATTGTGCCGCGAGATCGGTGATTTGATATGATTCGTATTTGGGATACGACATGTGATCTCTAGCGGGCCTTTGGACGTGTGTTTACACACGCAGTCATATTGATGGTATCAGTTGTACTAGACTTAGATCAGTACCCCAGATTATGTGATATGATGATGAGGATACCAAATAATTGATGAGCTGATTGTGATATTGGCCCGTACCCAGCTATTGGGATGCCGTACGACGATTTACCGTACGAGCTTCATATTGATGATAGATCTGCACTCATGACTCGAGGATGTCAGATGATATACTGTATCGTACGCGATATTATTGAGGTGGGATCACGACTATTATATTATATATATATATATATATATATATATATATATATATATCGACTCAGATTTAGGTGGTTTCCATACCCCCCTAATGGACTTGGCTTAGTAGATGTTAGATTAGACCCGAGTCATACTTATTTCAAAACTAACGAATCGGGAATATCTTAAGGAAAAGTAAAGGAATCTACGGGTATTTTCAAAAGACGTATCTATTCTTAAAAACACCATAACCCTTATTTTACCAAAACCCCGATTCGTCTTATTTCAAATGGCACCACTGCATGACATGTACATATTGGTGTAGATTCTTCACTGTTGTATTGATTATTCGATTCCGCATCGCATTGCAAGTGTTTAATTCTATATTGCAATCATGATGTTAGGACACCGGCACCATTATCGATGATGCATATGTTCCACGTACACTTGCTTGCCGGCTCACACACTTCATCATCGATAATTGCCATGTCACTACACAGTAGTATTATTACATCAGGATATGACCTTGTATGTGCATCCTATTATTCTATGTCACATACATCATGCTTTCTGATTATACGCATTGAGATATTCGTTTTCATGATATTTCTGGTTTTTGGGAACCATGGATAATTTCAAAGGAGAGTATGTACTTATTTTAAAAACCCGGTTTCCTTGATATGACATTTGTGCAGCCACCATGAGATTTATCGGAAGTGATTATTGTAAGTGCACGGCGGCGCCCCGGCCGTCAATCCGACGCCGGAATGCGGAAGCGGTGATAAACTTTAATTTTGCGGACTTAGCAAACCGGCACCACCGCGCACTAAACAGCCGGATCGTAACCATTAACAAGTCTAAGCTACTAACAAGATAGGGAAGAGAAGTATACCGACAGATCCGAGTCCTCCGGTCTTCTCGTCGTCGTCCCGATCTCTTGCGGAATGTTCCGTCTCCTCCTCGCCGCCGGAAGTGCACCACATCGCCTACTTCTTTTACGGGCTCCCACCTCAATGCCGAGGCAACTCGGGCACGAAGCCGGCTACTCGACGTGCCCAAGATTTGCTGTAGAATGTATAGTAGAACTTGTGTCTCATTTGGGGTTTATGGAGGTGCCAATTTAGTGGAGGGATGATACAAGAATTATGTGGAGGAACTTGGGGATTTTTCTATCAACTAGAGAGCAAAAATCCCCACTACAAAAATGGGCAACCCCTCCTCCATGCTTGGCCGGCCATAACTAGAGGAGGAGAGAATCAGAGAGGTGTATGAGAGTGGAGTGTATGTATCAAAAGATAATCCATCTCATAATGCAAGAGAGAGAGGGAAAAAGACTATCATGCATAAGCATGATAACAAGCTAAAATCAACACTCCACCTCAACCATCATCAAGCATGATGACTTCAAAAAGTCAAGCCATCATGAAGAAGTCAAGTCAAAAGGTCAAGGTATGGAGCAACCATCATGAAGTCAAAAAGTCAAGTGATGGAGCAACCATCATGAAGTCAAAAAGTCAAGTGATCATGACATGGCAATATGCAAAGACCCCCCTCCACAAATGCTTATTTGCAACAATGCAAATAAGCCCTCCTCCACCAATCTTCGGCCAATGAACGGAACAAAGGAAATCGGCCGAAACGGAAAGCAAACTGGCAACTCCAGAAAACTGGTCCCGTAATAAATTACAGGAAAACCCCGATACTGTGCATACACACCCGCATCTGTATTTCGACCGAAATACAAATGCAATGAGACAAAATCTACACTGTACTATACTAGGATCCGGCTTATACCAAAAACCGGCTAGTAATATCTGTTCGATCCTGATCCGTGCAATACCGCACGTATCTGATCGAACCCTGCCATATAACCATACGGCCTATAGTACAAACTGTCCGATCCTGATCCATGCAATACCGCACGTATCTGATCAGACCTTGCCATATCTCCATACGGCCTCTACAACCTTTCGCCCGAAAGCTGAGTAACTGAATGTGGGGGACTCTAAAGACTCGTCAACACCTTGGTTGTGGATTTAACCACTAGCACGTCAGAGATATAAGCCAATACGTAACGGGCTACTAGGTATTGACTAAAAGGGACGTCTGTGAGTGAACACAGCCAGACAACCCTACTGAGCCTGTCAGTGACAATATCCGTGCAGTCCGGTCCGTTCGTCTATGAGCATCGCATGGCGGGCCTAGGGGGTTGGTAAAAGTCAGACCCCCAAAAGCGGTACAAGTCGTGTCGGAGTGTAGCCCAGAACACCCTGAGATACTACTGGAATACCTACCAGTAAATCTCCTTGCCTCGGCCGAGGGCTTCGTGTAATGGCTCTCCTAGACACAGCACGACCTCACCCCCAATACCTGGAGAGACGAACCCCTGAAGATACGCTCACTGCCTCCATGTGGCTCGGGACTGTACCCAACTAAAACCTGTTTGCACGACTCCTTTGAGCCGTGGTAGGGTAGTAATCAAAGTACAGTAGGAACTCACAGGAGACAAATGACGATCCCCAGGTCGATGAACTAACCTGCACACATGTCACCAGGGAACTGCCATCTGACGTCTGGTATATGACCAACTGGCATGTTCCCGGCGAGTCCTGTCCGGTGTACTCATAACCCAATGAGCACCTGTATACATCTTAGGTGATCCATCTGACACCAGTGGCTTGTGAGACCGGCCACCGCCCCTCGTCGGGGTCTCGACTGTATACACTAGTCTACTATGGAGTATCGATGCCCTGTCTCGAAACTCATACGACTAGGGACCATTTAAGGATATGCTTATAGATTACCAGCTCCCACGTATATGATCGCCCTCATACTGCTGGTGGTCAAGCATAGAATCCTAGGGGCTCTATCAACGTGTAATAGCGACGTGTCAGGTCACCTAAAACAGTACACGATGATAAAGGTAAACCAGATAGCATACTATCATCTCGAGTAAGACTGTCCTACCGGGATAGGTCCTCCATCAATCATTGCAATCACGTACCTGTGATCCAATAATTGACTCTGAGGGCATTATCTCCAACAATTATATACCCCATACGAGGAGTGTGTGCCGTATGAGGGTATATGGTGGGGCCCGGTATGGTTCCCCTCGGCAAGATGATCGATGGATTTTGCCGATTGAGCCTGGAGGTGGGCGAGTACCTACCGGTGATTGTATTTGAGCTCGGCGGATATCCGGGGAATACCGACCGGAGTTGAAAGATGGACATGGGTTGACCCGTGCTGCCGGGGCCGAGGGCCGATACCGCAGACGGAGCCCTATATGGACGAGGATTTACGTGCCGATGCTTGGCACAGGTTTCATGATGTTTCCATGATTTTGATTATATCCTCACATTTACATGCATGATGCTTATTGTCATTGGGTGACAGGTGGACGGGATCCACATATATACAGACTTTATTACATTGATCATACTTCACTTGTATATATAACAGGGTATGAGGGCGCTGTTATATATACCCTTACACCAATATTAGTGGAATGGGACGCTAATATATGTGTATTGATATTCATTTTGATACTTCATCATATTTACTTCTTGCAGACATACCTTATGTTTATGACATGTTATTACCTGAGGCACTGGCACGGGTACTTGGCACTACATACACGATTAGATGTTGCATTGCCACCTTATCATGCTTCAGGCTTATTCTTTGAGGTTTATATACTGATCGTTTAACCTAGGATTAAGTCATGCATTCGATTTCTGCTTGTAGATATTCTCTATTCACGAGTTGGCAACTCACCCCCGTTGTGCCACAGTTCTTGCAGGTTTTGCCGTACAGGTTCCATTGCGGCATTTCTGGCACACTGCTTTCCTTTGCGGGTGATTTGCTTGGTAGGTGGGTTCTTTGCATCAGAACCATCCTTGTATATGTATTACTCATTGTATCTATAAATTCCATCAACCAAAACTTGTATATTGTTTCAGACTTAGACACTAGTGATGAATTATTTCGACCTTAGAGTCGCGTGTAGTAGTATTACGGTTTTCATGTTATTGTGAGTTTCTTTGAGTTTTGATCCTCGAAATTCGGCGTTGTATATTATATTGCTTGTGTGGTTGTGGCCGTCGATTGACGAAGAGCTAGCTCCCTCTTGGGGATGCCTTTTATCTCTGTATATATATTGTTCTTGTTGTGCCTCGTTCGGGGCCAGTTTTTACAAAGGAAACTCTGCCGAAATTTTTAGAAAAGACTATACATTTTAAAAATGCATTTTCGGCTTAGTTATTTAAAATCCTTGATTTCAAAATATGTTTCTTTGCTTATCAAAACCAGTTTTCTTTATTCACTCTTAAAAATGGTTTTATATTGCCGGGCTTTTGGCTTACTTGGATCAGATGGAGTCCTATAGACTTCATATGGTTCAAGTGTTAGTGTTTATGCCCTAGAAGGCCATTACTGTATCATACTAGTTTGTATATTACTTAATGGAAGCTTGGGATATTCACATGTATATAACAGTCTTGCTAAACATGGTAGTATGCTACTTGGTTTTTCTATCTTAATATGTGAGTGTACGTATTGATAGAGCTCTTAGGATCTTGCTTGACTACCAGCGTTGTGATGGCAGTCACACTAGTGGGGGCTGGGTAGTCTACAAGCACATCCTTATTCAGGTCCCTAGTCGTTGGATTATCGAGACAGAGCATCGATACTCCGGAGTAGACTAGTGTGTACGCTTCTCATCCCAGTTGGGGAGATGGTCTGTCCCACAGCCGTCAGTACGTCGTACTGGAGATAGTATACAGGTGCTCGTTAGGTTACGGGTATACCGGACACGACTCACAGGGAACTGTTGGTTGGTTTTATACCAGTCGTCAGTGAACAGTTCCCAGGTGACATGAATACAGCATAGTCCGCAGACTTGACACTGCTACTTCGCCTCGAGTGTGTCCCACTGTTCTTAGATTGCTACCCTACCACGGCTCAAAGGAGTCGTGCAAACAGGTAGCAGTTGGGTGCAGTCCCGAGCACTTGGAGGCATTGGCGGTTAGACAGGATTCGTCTCTCCCGGTATTGGGAGTTGATATCGCGCTGTGTCAGAGAGCCATTACGCAAAGTCCCTGACCAGGGCAAGCGAGATTTGCTGGTAGGTTCCAGTAGTTTCTCAGGGTGTAATGGGCTTCCCTCCGACACGACTTATACCGCTATTAGGGGACTGACGCTTGCCGCCCCCTAGGCCGGATATGCGATAGTCTAAGACGAACGGACCAGACTGTATGGAGATTGTCACATCAGACTCAGTAGGAGTTCGGATGGGTTTCCTCATCGGCCTTCTTATCGACAACTACCTGGGGACCGTTACGTACAGCTAGTGCCACTTGCGGTCTGTGGTTAAACCCACTGCCAGCGTAGTAGTCGAGTCTCTAGAGTCCCACACAGAGAGTTTCCTATTCCAGGCGAAACGATATAGAGGTCGTATGGTTTTACGACAAGGGTTCGGACGCATACGTGCGTTTACGCGCGTATGACTTTCGGACAGTTTTTACCAGTCAGCTTTGGTTTAAGCCAGTTACTGGTATCCGGTTATTGGATTTTTACAGTCTAAAGTTTTTCCGTATTTTTGCGGATTGGAGGGGCGTTCTCGTAATTGTGCGAGAAGATTCTAGAAGTGGTGACTAAGGAGGTTTAGGTGTCATATGCAATGAATGAGATTAGTGAGTCATGAGGGTGATTCATTCATGTCATTAAAGTACAATAAATGCTTAATGACTCATGATAATGAATCATCATTAGATATTTGTGAAGCATGCTTATTCATCATGTATTATTCTTTTCTTCATAAAAGAGAATGCTTCATATTTATTATGATACTCAATAATCTCATCTCATTATTATCTACACATTCTCTCTCCTCAAGCTCTCTCTCTTCAAAAGACTAATCCTCCCCTCTCATGAGTTGAGTACAAGGGTTAGTAAGACTAAACAATCCATAACCATCACTCTATCTCAATCTATCTTCTTTGATTAGCAATCCAAGAAGGTTAGTTGCCTCAAGTTTAGAGGCTAAGCTTGGAGTTTTGCTCTCGGGTGGATTGTCTACTACTTCGAGAAGGCCGAGGAGAACAAGGAGTTCGTAAAGACGAAGGAGTTGGTTCATTAGGTATAATCCCTAAACACAGTAGTTTAGAAACACTTTGTGTTTGGTTATTTATAGTTTAGCTTCGATTCAAGCGGTTAGTCGATGTTCGTTCACTAAACAAGTTCGTTTTTGCAAATTCCGCCTCCCCACAAGTATTGGGGTGTAGTACATCGACTTACAGTGGTATCAGAGCCTCGCTAAACAATAAATAACTTAATTGCAAATTTGTACGAATTTCGAACGGAAAAACGAAGCCGGAAAACCCTAAAAACATCAAGTTTCTGTCGATTTTAAAATGATGTCCTAAAATTTTTCAGGGATGTTCAGAAAGCTTGAAAAGACACCAGAAGAACACCCAAGAAATTTGGGCTCCTGAATCGGCAACGCGGCCGCGGAACCGCGGCGGATCGCACCGATCCGCCGCGCTTCCGCCGCCGAGTTGCCGAGTCAGGAACCCAAATTTCCTGTGTTGCTTCTCTGTTGTATTTGGGATTTTCTGGAATATTTAATATTTGCTCAGGTTTCAGTTTTACAGAGCAGTATTGGAGCAATATTAATGGTGTTTAATCGATCGAAATTGTACAGTATTTGCATATTGGATTATATCTGTGATTGTATAATGTGTTCGTAAACCTCCCCTAACTGCTAGTATGTCAGTTGGCAGGGGGTTGCACATTTCTGAAATGGATTTTATCTGTTTGTGCATATGAACTGTATTGGACTGTTGTGGTGTATAGCCGGGGTTTTGAAATGGGTTATTATTTAATTCATTTGTTGTAAATGTAATTTGTTGTAATATTATTTTGCGGGGCACATCCAGGTTGCGGTTGTAGCCACCGTTGTATTATTTCATTTTACTGTTTTTGCTCCTAGGACAGATCCAAGGTGGGGTACACAAACTGCCGGGTGGGTAGTTTGCCGTACCCGTAGGGATCTTGGGTGGGGTAACGGCTATTCATCACAACTGTGTAATCTGTCTTTTCTTGCAGGCTCAAAAGAAATACAGATTGCTTGCAAATCCAATAAAGTTTATCTGTGTTCTGGAATGTATATCATTGCGTCAGACGAATGTAAAATATCTATATATATTGTAGCTATTTTAGACGTCACTTATGTTTTACACCCGCGCTAGCCCAGTCCCCGCTCTGTCGTTAGTTAAGTAACCTAACGGGTGATGACGGGACCCAGTGGCGAATGCAGATGGCATAAGAGGACGTCATATTTTCGTTGTTTTCTGCAATGATAGGTTAATGATGGGACGCATTATCTATAGTGCAAAGAAAATAAACCAAAGTTTTAATCGTTGGAACAATTTAAAAGAAACCCCTCGGTTAATTTTAAAAGCAGATATTTTTAAATGCGGAGCCTTAACCACTCCTTTTAAAAGCTATCAGGTTCCTTCGGTTATATCAAGTTCACTACGTTCACGGTTTCGCCAAAACCATTCGTAGCCCTCCGTCATTTCATTTGGGTATTCAGTAGTATTCAAGCTATGCATTTTGACCAAAGTCAAGGCATAGTGTTTGGTAGCTGCTGGGTTTTCATTTGTTGCATAAGATAGATGAGTTGGTTTGGGACAGTCGTATTACCATTTGACCAAAGTCAGGGGTATATACGGATGGGTTCAAATTGACAAGATAATGACGGGTAGAACTTGACATGTGACTTATGACACTTTGACCAAAGCCAAGGTCATAAGAGCATGGGGCAAAAACTTATATCGGGAATTTCTAAAGAAACTGAAATTTGCAAAGAGATGCATACCATTTGGAGTTTTATGAATGTTGGTAGCATTCCTTCAACATTATCATACGATGATATTTGGATCCCGATCCTACTGTGAGTATATGCTACTTATCAGGATATTCGTCACTTAACGATCAATGCTATAAACCTAGTAGGTGTCCAGAAAGGTGTCAGCGGGGTTACGCCCCCAGAGAAAAGAGGTTATTTAATTAAGGAACTTCGCGAAAGCGTTGGAAAACCTCCCTTGAAGTATCGACACTGGCCTGGCTGAACGGTTAAGCAAGAATTGTACGGTGAGAATAGTCCTGGCTAATTCTTCTTTTATGGTTTGAGGAAGGATTTGAGAAACAGTGGGAGCCATCCAGTTTAGATAAACTAAAAACCACTCTAAACTTGCAAGAGCATCATGCTAAAGAGTTTTCTTCTCTCTCTCCTAATTGCAGCGACCCTGAAAATGACTGGACTTAAGTTACTTTTAGAGAAAAATATACTGACAGGGCCAAACTATAAAGATTGGCTGTGGAATGTCAAAATGGCTTTGACCTATGACAAATTGGGATACGTCCTCACCGCTACGGCACCTGCTGTCCCTGGTCCCAAATCCAGTAATGCGGATAAGGAAATCCGCAAAACCTGGGATTTAGATTGTGCGAAAGCCAAGTGCATCGTGCTTGCCTCGATGAACAATGAACATCAGAGGAGGCACGAGGATATGGACCTTGATGGCATATTTCTCCATACAAAGGAACTTTATGGAGAGCAATCTCGTATAGCAAGATACGAGACCTCAAAGAACTTGTTTCGAGCGAGGTTGGCTGTCGGGTCATCGGTAGGAGAACATGTCCTAAAGATGATCGGCTATATAGAAGAGCTCGCAGACCTTGGGACGACTTTGGATAATGAGCTCTATACAGACCTTATTCTCCAGTCCCTTCCTTCCACCTACGCCCAGTTTATCCTGAACTTCAACATTCAAAGAAAAGAAGTTGAACTTCCGGAACTCCTGAACATGTTAAGGAGTGCAAAGGGCACCTTGAATAATTCAAGGGAAACACCCGCTATGTTTGTTGGCGGTACATCTTCTTCCGGGTCCAAGGCAAGGGACAAAGGAAGGAAGAAGAAGGCCGCACCCAGACCTAGAGGAGGTGTTAGTAAGGTGGGAGGGAAGGGAAAGAAAAAGTTTGCGGTACCGGTAGTTGGCCAGGATGAGTGCTTCCATTGTCACAGGAAAGGGCACTGGAAGAAGGATTGCAAGGCGTGGAACGCCAAGAACCAGGAACCGAAGCAAGCTGTGGCTTCGACTTCAGGTGTGTTTGTAATTGAGAATTGTCTGTCGATCAACTCTACTTCCTGGGTATTGGATACCGGATCAGGATCTCATATTTGCAATTCATTGCAGGCACTGAGAAACCGTAGAGTGCTTAAGGAAGGTGATATGACCCTAAAGGTTGCTAACGGAGCTAGCGTGGGAGCTGCGTCCGTCGGGGATTATCACCTAGGATTGACGAGTGGACACATTTTGGTTTTACATAACTGTTATTTTGTACCAAGCTTAACGTGTAATATCATATCAGTTTCCTTGTTATCAAATAAAGGTTATGATTTCACGTTTGTAAGAGATGTTGTCAACATCCACCTAAATCATGGTTTGATTGGGTCCGGTACACTAAATAGCGGTATATATGTTTTAAACCAACTCCAAATTTTCAATGTCCAGAACACACTAAAAAGAAAGTCTCCAGATTTAAATAAAGCTTTCTTATGGCATTGTAGACTGGGTCACATCAATGAGAGAAGGTTGACTAAGTTGCATAGAGAAGGATATTTGGACTCGTTCGAATATCAAACTTATGACACTTGTCAATCTTGTCTCAAAGGAAAGATGACAAAGACTCCATTTACTGGACAAGGAGTAAGAGCGAGCGAGCTCTTAGGACTCATACACAGCGATGTATGTGGTCCAATGTCTACACATGCAAGAGGTGGTTTTTCCTATTTCATTACTTTCACGGATGATTACTCAAGATACGGATTCATTTATCTGATGAAACATAAATCCGAGGCTTTTGTGAAATTCCAAGAGTATAAGAATGAAGTAGAAAACCAAACCGGCAAAAGTATCAAGACACTAAGATCTGATCGAGGTGGTGAATACTTGAGTGCCGAGTTCCTAGGTTACCTAAAAGAGAAAGGAATTCTCTCTCAGCTTACTCCTCCATACACTCCACAGCATAACGGTGTATCGGAGAGACGGAATCGAACCCTATTGGATATGGTACGATCCATGATGAGTAATGCTGAGTTACCGCGATCTTTCTGGGGTTATGCGCTAGAATCAGCGGCATATCTTCTGAACAGGGCTCCTACCAAGACTGTGCCTACCACTCCATATCAGATGTGGACTGGGAAGAAACCCCATCTTCAGCATATGAAGATTTGGGGATGTCCAGCTTTTGTTAAAAAGCAGCATGTGGACAAGCTCGAGGCACGATCAGTAAAATGTTTGTTTGTGGGATATCCAAAGAACTCCGAGGGATATTATTTCTATTACGCAGAGGAACAAAAGGTTTTTGTTTCTCGTAATGCCCATTTTCTGGAACATCTGTTTTTAGAAAAGGAAATAAATGGGAGCGAAATAGAACTGGAAGAAATTCCAGAACCACAAACTGCTACTGAAAGTTTGGTAGAACCAGAAGTTCAAGAAGAACGGGACATTCCCGCACCCCTCCGCAGGAGTAGTAGGCCGTCTCATCCGCCTGAGAGATACTACGGTTTTCTCATAGATGGGGATAGAGAGGATTGCATCATAGATGATGATGAACCTACTGACTTCCAACAGGCCATCCAGAGCGGCGACTCGGTACGATGGCTAGATGCAATGCGGACCGAAATGGAGTCCATGTACACCAATAAAGTATGGACTTTGGACTTTGCTCCAGATGGGGTAAAACCCATAGGATGCAAATGGATCTTCAAGAAAAAGATTGGTGTAGATGGACAGGTGGAAACCTATAAGGCTAGACTTGTTGCAAAGGGTTTTCGTCAAAGACCTGGTTTGGACTATGACGAAACTTTTTCTCCAGTGGCTATGCTCAAATCCATTCGGGTCCTTCTTGCTATTGCTGCCTTCCATGATTATGAAATCTGGCAGATGGACGTAAAGACGGCTTTTCTGAATGAAAATTTAGAAGAGAGCGTCTATATGGATCAGCCGGAGGGTTTCAATCAGAGTGGGAGTAGCAGGAAAGTATGCAAGCTGCTTAAGTCCATTTATGGACTAAAGCAGGCATCGCGGAGTTGGAACATCTGTTTTGATGAGACAGTCAAAGAATATGAATTCATCAAAAATCCAGATGAACCGTGCATATATAGTAAAGTTGTAGCCAGAAGTGTCGTATTCCTCGTCTTGTACGTGGATGACATTCTATTGATAGGAAATGACATTCCTATGCTACAATCTGTCAAAGGATTCTTGTCACACAGGTTCTCCATGAAAGACCTGGGCGATTCCTCTTACATTCTGGGGATCCGGATCTATCGTGATAGATCCAAGAGGATGTTGGGACTTTCGCAGTCCAGGTATATCGACACTGTACTGAAAAGATTCAGTATGGAAGATTCTAAGCGCGGTAATCTACCGGCTTGTCACGGAATCACCCTCTCCAAAGAGATGTCTCCCAAGACTGATTTGGAAAGAGAACGCATGTCTATTATACCCTACGCTTCTGCGGTAGGCTCTATAATGTATGTGATGTTGTGCACCAGACCAGATGTAGCTTACGCACTAAGCGTGGTAAGCCGGTATCAGTCAGACCCAGGGGAGAAGCACTGGATAGCAGTAAAGAACATTCTCAAGTACCTGAGGAGGACTAAGGAGATGTTCTTGGTTTACGGCGGAAAAGACCTCAGGTTGGAGGCCTTTGCTGATTCCGGCTTCCAGAGTGATAAGGACGATTCCAAGTCCATGTCGGGTTATGTCTTTACCCTCAATGGAGGGGCGGTGTGCTGGAAGAGCTCCAAGCAGGACACCGTTGCTGACTCGACGATGGAAGCGGAGTATATAGCTGCTTGCGATGCCGCAAAAGAAGCAGTCTGGATGAAGAAGTTCCTAACAGAACTTCAGGTGGTTCCTACCATAGTTGATCCAATACCTCTGTATTGCGACAGCAATGGAGCTATAGCTTTAGCGAAGGAACCAAGGTCCCATCAGAAGTCCAGATACATCTTGAGGCGGTATCACCTGATCAGGGAGATCATTGATCGTCAGGAGATCGAGGTTCGGAGAGTTGCTTCAGAAGAGAACATTGCTGATCCATTCACGAAGGCCCTACCTCGGACCCAGTTCGAGAGGCTACTCGAGATCATTGGTCTTCGATATGCCAGTACATGGCCCTAGTGCAAGTGGGAGATTGTTAGTGTTTATGCCCTAGAAGGCCATTACTGTATCATACTAGTTTGTATATTACTTAATGGAAGCTTGGGATATTCACATGTATATAACAGTCTTGCTAAACATGGTAGTATGCTACTTGGTTTTTCTATCTTAATATGTGAGTGTACGTATTGATAGAGCTCTTAGGATCTTGCTTGACTACCAGCGTTGTGATGGCAGTCACACTAGTGGGGGCTGGGTAGTCTACAAGCACATCCTTATTCAGGTCCCAAGTCGTTGGATTATCGAGACAGAGCATCGATACTCCGGAGTAGACTAGTGTGTACGCTTCTCATCCCAGTTGGGGAGATGGTCTGTCCCACAGCCGTCAGTACGTCGTACTGGAGAAAGTATACAGGTGCTCGTTAGGTTACGGGTACACCAGACACGACTCACAGGGAACTGTTGGTTGGTTTTATACCAGTCGTCAGTGAACAGTTCCCAGGTGACATGAGTACAGCATAGTCCGCAGACTTGACACTGCTACTTCGCCTCGAGTGTGTCCCACTGTTCTTAGATTGCTACCCTACCACGGCTCAAAGGAGTCGTGCAAACAGGTAGCAGTTGGGTGCAGTCCCGAGCACTTGGAGGCAGTGGCGGTTAGACAGGATTCGTCTCTCCCGGTATTGGGAGTTGATATCGCGCAGTGTCAGAGAGCCATTACGCAAAGTCCCTGGCCAGGGCAAGCAAGATTTGCTGGTAGGTTCCAGTAGTTTCTCAGGGTGTAATGGGCTTCCCTCCGACACGACTTATACCGCTATTAGGGTCTGACGCTTGCCGCCCCCTAGGCCGGATATGCGATATTCTAAGACGAACGGACCGGACTGTATGGAGATTGTCACATCAGACTCAGTAGGAGTTCGGATGGGTTTCCTCATCGGCCTTCTTATCGACAACTACCTGGGGACCGTTACGTACAGCTAGTGCCGCTTGCGGTCTGTGGTTAAACCCACTGCCAGCGTAGTAGTCGAGTCTCTAGAGTCCCACACAGAGAGTTTCCTATTCCAGGCGAAACGATATAGAGGTCGTATGGTTTTACGACAAGGGTTCGGACGCATACGTGCGTTTACGCGCGTACAACTTTCGGACAGTTTTTACCAGTCGGCTTTGGTTCAAGCCAGTTACTGGTATCCGGTTATTGGATTTTTACAGTCTAAAGCTTTTCCGTATTTTTGCGGATTGGAGGGGCGTTCTCGTAATTGTGCGAGAAGCTTCTAGAAGTGGTGACTAAGGAGGTTTAGGTGTTATATGCAATGAATGAGATTAGTGAGTCATGAGGGTGATTCATTCATGTCATTAAAGCACAATAAATGCTTAATGACTCATGATAATGAATCACCATTAGATATTTGTGAAGCATGCTTATTCATCATGTATTATTCTTTTCTTCATAAAAGAGAATGCTTCATATTTATTATTATACTCAATAATCTCATTTCATTATTATCTACACATTCTCTCTCCTCAAGCTCTCTCTCTTCAAAAGACTAATCCTCCCCTCTCATGAGTTGAGTACAAGGGTTAGTAAGACTAAACAATCCATAACCATCACTCTATCTCAATCTATCTTCTTTGATTAGCAATCCAAGAAGGTTAGTTGCCTCAAGTTTAGAGGCTAAGCTTGGAGTTTTGCTCTCGGGTGGATCGTCTACTACTTCGAGAAGGCCGAGGAGAACAAGGAGTTCGTAAAGACGAAGGAGTTGGTTCATTAGGTATAATCCCTAAACACAGTAGTTTAGAAACACTTTGTGTTTGGTTATTTATAGTTTAGCTTCGATTCAAGCGGTTAGTCGATGTTCGTTCACTAAACAAGTTCGTTTTTGAAAATTCCGCCTCCCCACAAGTATTGGGGTGTAGTACATCGACTTACATCAAGGGCCAGTCACGTGCTCTTTCAGGTTGTGAAAAAGTTGGTATCAGAGCGCTAGGTTAACCTTGGTTCGAGTCTAAGTTTGACTATGTGGAGCCTAGGGCGTCTATATATATACGGAACTTAGGCTTGACCTTACGGAACTTAGACTTAGTCGAGGGGGTATTAGACCCGAACTTTCGTCGCGTAGGATGACCCTTGTTTGATGGAATAGGTGACTAAAGTAGAGTGACGTACCGTGGGTATGTTCCGCGGCATACTAACGATACGCTACTCCGCTTAAGGAGCCTTAGGATGTACATTTCTTTGCACGGTACTATATTCCTTCCTATGATCTATCCTCATCGATTCTGGTTATGATTTTGCTGCCACGATCACACGGGCAGAGAGAGCTACGGCTAGAGTTGCGTCAGCATGAGCTCGTCGCAGACGAGGGTTGACCAGGACGTGATTCCAGAGACATACGATTACATATAGAGGCGTCGTTCTATTGTGTTTTCATGCCATGAGCGTTTGACAGATCGCCTTTACGAGATTTCTCGGATGTGCCGTTTGGTACCAGAAGATCAGGCTACTGCTAGAGGCCAACCAGATGTGATGACCATTGATATATCGCTTATTCAGGATGATTGAGGCGCTGTTCAGCGTACAGACGAATGAGCCAGTTGCTGCTGCAAACGACGAGATATCGCCCAGATGATTGGAGCTACTGCAGCATGAGTATATACTTAAAGTGATGATAGTGAGTCGCTACTCACCCGAGGATGAATGACTAGGACATGTGGCTCGTTCGCTTACCCCGATGCGAGGTCATCAGATAGATTGATTCCAGCTAGAGGCGACTTCACGCAGGTTCGTTGAGAGTCGATAGAGACGATCGAATGTTGTAAGTGCACGGCGGCGCCCCGGCCGTCAATCCGACGCCGGAATGCGGAAACGAAAGTTTTCTAACAACTAGAAACCGGCACCACCGCGCACAAAAATCCTGGATCGGGCCATTAACCTAGCTACTAGCAAACTAAAAGATGGGTAGAGAGATATACCAAGCGATCCGTGTCCTTCGGTCTTCGTCTCCACTCCCGCGGAAACTCCGTTCGTCACCTCCTCGTCGGAAAGGGCACCACGTAGCCGATTTCTTTTATGGGCTCCCACCTCTGGACCGAGGAAACTCGGGCGCGAAGTTGGCGAGCCGACGCGTCCAAGAGATGTTGTAGGTGTAGTGTAGAAACCATTGTCTCATTTGGGGTGAAGTTGCCTTTGGTGATGGAGGAATGAACAAGATATGAACTTGGGAATTTTGGTGGCAAGATAAAATGAGATGAATGATAATTTTTCCCCACATCAAAAAATGAACTCCTCTCTTTCCCGTGAAGTGGCCGGCCCCTCATCTCAAAAATGGTGGGATCAAAAATTGCAATAAAGCAAGAAGGAATATGTATGATAAAAATGAGAAGGAAAAAGGTCACACCATTTTCCAATCAAAACCCCACTGAATCTCATCACATTAAATGCTAGCAAAGTGATGGAAAAAGAATATAATGATGATGGTCATATCATAATCCCTCAAATGCAAGACACCCCTTCCACAATATGTGCAAATAACCCCCTCCATCAGAAAGTCCGGCCGTGAAGGAACAAAGGAAAACCGGCCGGAACGGAATGCAAACTGGCAACTTCAGAAAACTGATCCCGTAATAAATTACAGGAAAAACCCCGCTACTGTATATACATACCCGCATTTGTATTCCCACTGAACACAAATGCAAAGAGCCAAATCTACACTGTCTAATACTAGGATCCGGCTTAAACCAAAGCCCGCTAGTAAAATCCGTCCGATCATGAACCGTGCAATACCGCACGTATCTGATCGTACCCTGCCATATCTCCATACGGCCTCTACAGCGTTTCGCCCGAAACTTGAGTAACTGTGTGTGGTGGACTCTAAAGACTCGTCAATACTATGGCTGTGGATTTAACCACTAGCACGTCAGAGGTATTAGCCATACGTGACGGGCTACCAGCTATTGACAAAAAGGGACGTCAATGAGCGAACTCATCCTGACACCCTACTGAGCCTGTCAGTGACAATATCCGTACAGTCCGGTCCGTTCGTCTATGAGCATCGCATGGCGGGCCTAGGGGGTTGGTAAAAGTCAGACCCCCAAAAGCAGTACAAGTCGTGTCGGAGTGCAGCCCAGAACACCCTGAGATACTACTGGAATACCTACCAGTAAATCTCCTGCCTTGGCCAAGGATTTTTCATGTACTGGCTCTCCTAGACACAGCGCGACCTCACCCCCAATACCGGGAGAGACGAACCCCTGCAGATCCGCTCACTGCCTCCATGTGGCTCGGGACTGTACCCAACTAAAACCTGTTTGCACGACTCTTTTGAGCCGTGGTAGGGTAGTAATCAAAGTACAGTGGGAACTCACACGAGACAAATGACGATCTCAAGTCGATGAACTAACCTGTACACATGTCACCAGGGAACTGCTATCTGACGTCAGGTATAATACCAACTAGCAGGTTCCCGGCGAGTCATGTCCGGTGTACTCATAACCCAATGAGCACCTGTATACATCTTAGGTGAACCAGCTGACACCAGTGGCTTGTGAGACAGGCCACCGCCCCTCGTCGGGGTCTCGACTGTATACACTAGTCTACACTGGAGTATCGATGCCCTGTCTCATAACTCCCACGACTAGGGACCTTTTAAGGATGTGCTTATAGACCCCAGCTCCCACGTATATGATCGCCCTCATACTGCTGGTAGTCAAGCAAGAATCCTAGGGGCTCTATCAACGTGTAATAGCGACTCGTAAGGTCACCTAAAGCAGTACACGATGATAAAGATAAACCAGATAGCATACTATCATCTTGAGTAAGATTGTCCTACCGGGATAGGTCCTCCCTCGATCATTGCAATCACGTGCCTGTGATCCAATAATTGACTCTGAGGGCACTATCTCCAACAATCTCCCACTTGCACTCAAGGCTAATTATTGCGATGTCTCATACTCACAGCCCGTGTGATACCGAACACCCAACTCCTCTACTAGTCAGTCTCATAAAGCTCATTTGCGAAACTATTGCGTTCGAGGAATAGCCTCAGTGAGTGGATCCGCTCTGATGTTTCTTTCTATGTCTCTCTTTATTTCAAGTTCGCGGAGAAACCCATCTCCCGAAATGAGCAATACCTGTCTTAGAATGTGTCTGGATATATGATGGGACCTAGCTCATAAGTGAACTCCAAATCCAAACTTCTTAGACTGTATCGTCAACTGAACTTAATCAGTATCCATGCTCCATGCCTTCCTTCAGTATCCACCTGGACCACCTGTCCAAAATACTGCCCCTCGTCAGAGGGGAAAACTATAACTTTGACAGCCACTCTGCCATCTAGGTCACCTTGGAAGCCTGGAATGATAACTGTCTCCCGAAGGAGAATGCTGTTATCATATCCCTAGAACATCAACTTATGTTCTAAAACTTCTTCCGACTGTTTCTCCAGGATTGGATCAATATTAACTTATTGCACCTGTAGGGTTCCTAGGCACCCCAAGGAGGTCTCACATGGCATTAACCATGCCAATTTCAAAAATTACGGTGCCGAGAAACCCTAGACTACAGATCGTTAACTAGATTTTAGGCGAAACTAGAAACTAGCTAACAACTTAGCTAAAGAGAAAACGGAAATACAACCTTTGTAGATCCGGTGCTCCACCTCCACAGCTCCGCAATGAAGTCTTCTCGCTGTCCAAATGAAATCCCGGGCTCTAGCGTCGGCTTCATCGGAGAAATGGGCGGGCAAGGTCGTCGGCTTCGTGCCGAAGATGATCTACGTCGAGGCATCGCTAGATCAAGCTCCAACTTCACCAAGTCAAGAAAACTTGTGAAGGAAACACACTCTACTACTTGGCAAGAGGTAGAGGATGAAGAAATAGGAAGTGGGTAGACTTTAGAATTGGATTTCTCACTCTTATTCATCAATCACCATTGATGGTCAAGCTTTTTCTTCTTGTGAAGAAGAAGAAGAAGATGAAGAAAGAATTATGATAAGTTAATTAAAAGGAAAAGAAAAAGAATACCTATCATAATAATAACCATGGTCAAGTGTAGAGACTAAACTAAGGTTAAGTGAAGTGGTTAGGGTTAAGCATGAGACAAAATGGTCACAAAGTCAAAGCTTCATGAAGCTTCAAAGAAAGAAACAAAACTTGCAACCATTTCATTTCTAATCTTTTCCAAAAAGAAATAAACAAATAAATTAGCAAGAAAAAGAAAACCCTAATCATTAACTTAACCAAGGTTTAATTCTTTACACTTAACCAAGTAAACATGTATCATCAAACATGATACAATCAAGTGCACAAAAGTATATCACATATACAACTTGCACAATTCAAGTGAGAAAATCCATTTAAAGTGAACCAATACTAGTTAATGTAAAGTAATATATCAAATATATAATTATACATTAAATCATTAAATCAACACTTGATTCAATGATCCGGTCATGTCGAACATAACCGACTAGTATCCAATGTATCGACTTATCGAATCAACGCTTGAATCGATAACTAGGTTATATCGCATACAACCATTCGATACATTCATCGTGAGAATGGAATACGGTATCACATACACGCATTATTCTCGGTCCCGCACATATCTCATATGCGCTCCTATTTCGTTTCGCTTGAGCCAGGAAACCTCTGTGTAGGACTCTAAAGACTCGTCAATACGCCGGAAGCAGGTGATGATCATATCAAACACCCACAAGCCGCAAGCGGTCTGCTAAACGTAACGGCCACCCGGGTATTGAGCGATCAGAAGATCGACGAGCAAGTCCGCTCACACTCCAGTGAATCCAACCAGTAACACTACCGTACAGTCCGGTCTCGTCGTCTGATATGTCGCATATCTCGCCTAGGGGTGGTAAACGTCAGACCCCAATAGCTCGATAAGTCGTGTCGATATGAGGTCTATAACAGTTTGAGAAACTACTGGTAACACTTACCAGTATATCTCAGCAACCCTGGCCAGGGATTTCCAGTTATAGCCAATCGAACACAGTGCAACATCAACTCCCTATACCGGGAGAGACGAATCCCCTCCTATCGCTCATTGCCTCCATGTGATTCGGGACTGTACCCAAAAACCACCGTTTTGCACGCCCTCTTGGACGTGGTAAGATGGAAATCAAAGCACAGTGGGAACCACACAAGACTCTATGACGATCTCGGGTCAACAGACTACTCTGTACCAGTGTCACCTGAGAACTGCCATCTGACGTGAGGTATAATACCATCTGGGAGTTCTCGGCGAGTCCGTCCAGTGTACCCAGTCTCTACTGAGCACCCGTATATCATCTCTGATGTCAAACACCAATGGATATGGGATCATCCATCGCCCATCTGTATGGGTCAAGAAGGTATACGCTAGTCTACTCTGGTATATCGATGCCCCGTCTCGACATACCCACGACTAGGGACCTTGAAGGATGTACTTATGGACTACCATGTCCCCACTAGTATGATCCGCATCATAGTCCAGGTAGTCAAGTACACATCCTAAGGGCTTTACCAACATGTAACAGAGAGATAATCAGTATACACGTTAAGGTAAAGAGCAACCAGATAGCATACTATCATGTCGAGCAAGAAAGTCCTCCCTATATATGTCCCAGTATCCACTACAATATACATCCTATGTATAGTAATGGCCTCTAGGGCATACATATAACTAACAATCTCCCACTTGCACTAGGGCCATCTGTAGAAGTGGTTGGAGTATCTCATACTCAACCATCCCATAAAAGTCTCTCTCTGGGAATAGGCCTTCGTGAGTGGATCCGCCGCGTTATCCTCTGAGTCTGCTCTCCTAACCTCGATCACCTTGGAGATCAGTCATCTCCATGATCAGGTGATACCGCCTTAGAATATGTCTGGATCACTGATGGGACGGACGTTCCTTGGCAAAAGCCACAACTCCATTGTCACACAATGGGAGGAACAAAGTTCATCTCATGAACCAATATACACCCAGACTGCCTCTTTCGTAGCATCTTAAGTAGCGATGTATCCAGCCTTTATCGTCTAGTATGCCACGGTATCTAGCTTGGAACTCTTCCAACATACCGTCCCTCCACTGAGGGTAAAGACAATGCCTGCGACTGACATTCAGTCGTCTTTATCACCCTGGAACCCTTCCAGTGATTCTCCCCTGGATCGATTGATACCATCTCACTACATCTAGTGAGTTTCCTAACATCCAATTACATCTATCTCATAGATGAGAACTCAGAATTTAGGAGGTATCACTTTGATCCTATATGGAGAATCTTTGTGATAAGCGGAGATTGACCGAGCATACCATAGAAAACTCCTTCCCTATCAAGAGTATGTTATCCACGTACTCTACGAGGATCACTTCCATACTCCCTACTACCTTTTTGTATATACAAGGTTCATCTACCATTTTGATGATGTCAAACTCTTTGACTAAGACATCTAAACAGATGTTCCAACTCCGCGATGCCTGTTTTATCTTATAAATCATCTTGCACACGTTTCCGCTGCTCCCACTGTCTACGAAGCCCTCTGGCTGTGTACTTATAGACTCTCTCTTCCAAAACATCATTTAGAAAAGCAGTCATGACACCCAACCACCAGATATCGTAGTCATGGTATGTAGCCGTGGCAAGTAGGATCTGGATGGACTTAAGCATAGATCTTTAGATAAATTTTCATCACGATCCATACCTGGTCAATGATGCAAACCTTTACCAAGTTTAGCTTTGAAAGTCTTAACCTTTCCATGTACACCAAGTAATCTTCTCAAGATATACTTGCTCCTGATGGGGATTTAACCCTTCAGATATAGCAGCCAAAGTCCATACTTTGTTGGTGTACAAGGATTCCATCTCAGATCGCTAAGCATCCAGCCATTCTTACAGAGTCCCACTCCTGATGGCCAGCTCGAAATTAGTTGGGTCATCATCTCATGATGCAATCCTCTCTCCCACTGTCATAGAGAAACCGAAGTATCTCTCAGGTGGGTGAGGAACCCTACTAGATCGGCGGAGAGGCTGAGGTTCGTTGGTAACTATTGAATCCTTTGGTTCTACCAAATCATCTGCTGTAGTTTGTATAGCTGAAACACTTCCAGTTCTACATAACTGACCTTGCCTCGAGTTTGTCCGGATTTTGCTTTTTTAGACATAGGCCGGACAACCCCAAATCTTAACTATCTTAAGAGATGGGTTCTTCCTATACCATATCTTATATGGAATGGTAGGCAACTGATTTGATTGGAACCTAATTTAATAGGTATGCAGCTTCTCAAGTGCATAACCCCCAAAAGGAAAAAGGTAACTCAGTAGTACTCATCATAGAGCACACCTTATCATATAGGGTGTAATTGCTCCGCCCCGATATACCATCGTGCTATGGTGTATACAGAGGAGTAATTCTGAGAGAGAATCTCATTCTCCTTTAGAATAGTCCAGGATTTCCGTGCTCAAGTATTCTCCTCCTTGATCTCATCAAAGGACATAATACTTATACCCATATTGGTTCTCTACTTCTAACTTATATTCTGTGAATATCTCAAAAGGTTCGGACTTGTGTTTCAACAGGAACATAGGTCTGAATCTCGAAAGATCATCAGAGAATTTAATGAAGTAAAAAGAACCGGTCTTGGTATATGTAGACAGGGGACCTTACATACATCAACATGTATCATCCCAAGAGTTTACTAACTCTTTCTCTGTTTCCAATAAACAGAGCTGTGGTCATCTTTTCTTTGTGACATGACTGGCAAGTTTCACAAGATGGAAATTCAAACTGATTTAAATATGCATCTGCATGTAACTTAGGCTAGTCGGGTCGCATTGATATGACCTAGTCTACAATGCCTCAAGAAGGATTCGTTCATTTCCGAACTCTTCCTCTTGTGTGTGTGTTCCGTATACTAAGAACTGTAGTTTGATTTAGAACAACAATGCTTTTAGATAACGTGCCTGAACCGATCAACTTTTGATATAGGAAATGTTCAAAACATTATCCAACAATACAAAATTTTATCATTTCTTTACTAATAAAGAGACTGATATGATTTTGTATATCAGGTTCGGTATCTAATAACATTCGTTCAGAATCAATGTATTACAATACAGGGTGACAGTGACCGATGTTTCCTGATTTAAAATCAGGAAAGCTTCTGTGAAAAGCTTCAGAAGAGGGTCACGTGCTTACACGTAACTAGCGGTCACGTGTTGGCACGTGACGCCTAAAAAACGTCATCAAGGCAGGTTCAGTTTCCTGATTACGTGGAAGAAAAGGGGCTTCAGGAAGAGTCACGTGCTCCCACGTGACCAGGGTCACGTGGCGACACGTGATATTTAAATGCAAGCGTCAAAGGCACACCGGTTAACTGATCAAGTCAAGGAAAAGGCTTCAGAAGAAGTCACGTGCTCCCAAGTGACCAGAGTCACGTGTTGGCACGTGACGTTCAAGGAAGCAGACTCGTTCTCCAGAAAGAGGCGCCAGACAGGGGTCACGTGCTCACACGTGACCAGGGGTCACGTGGTAGCACGTGACGTTCAAGCAGCAATCAGAAGACAGAGCGCAAAGGAAAGAAGAAGGCTCATTCCGAAGGGGGTCACGTGCTCACACGTGACCATGGGTCACGTGGGCACACGTGACCGGCTTTCAAAGCCCATTTTGTCAACAGAATTAAATTCTGAAGGAGATTCAAATCTTTCCAAAGGAAAGCGATTATCTGGAGCAGATCGAATTAAAGATTCAGAGATCATCTATCCATGGAAAATCCCGGGTTTGGAATGATTTCCCCCTTAAATCTAACCAAAATAACAAAAGAGAATCTCTGGATTTAAAATCCAATGGTGAATAAAATTCACCCAATAATCCAAAGGTCCAAAACGAATGATGGATACAAATCAAATCTCTCAGTGAAGATTCATCAAAAAACTAATTCATTCGGCTGCTTCTCCTATAAATAGGAGCCAGGAGATACAGAAAGAGATATACAGGCAGAGAAAGAAAAGAAGGAGAAAAGCTTTGATACTTGGAAGAGACTTGGATCTTCTGCAAAAAACCCTAGGTAAGAAAGGGAAGGCTTTCGGAAAGAAAGAGAATTTAATTCTCAACAGAGTTTAACTCTAATATATAAAACAGAAGAACACATTTCTTCTCTCTTTGATAGAGGATCTGCAAAGTGCACATCTCCCCTTAATGTTGAGAATTTAATTCTCAATGGGTCGAGATCCTGCCATGCAGATCCAAGACATAGAGAAGGAATGCAAGCATGAGAATTTAATTCTCGCAGAACTATAGGAATTCAATTCCTTTAAAATAAAATTAGGGCTCGACCCTGTATCATGGGAATTTAATTCCTTCAAAATAAAAAGAAGCAGGGTTTAACCCTAATTAAGAACATAGTTCTGTTGAAACAGCAGGAATTTAATTCCCTTAAGCATAATTCTTTAAAATGGGAAGTTTAATTCCTTAAAAGCTTTTATTAGGGTTTAACCCTATTCAGTTCTTCACATATATGAGGAATTTAACTCCTACAGAAAATTCAGAGTCCAACTCTATTAAAGGAAGTAGGAATTTAATTCCCCTGAAATTATTGTCAGGGTTCAACCTTACGAGGAATTTAACTCCTGGAAAAGATTAACAAGTCCTCTAAACAGCATACATAGAGGCAGGGTCACATGTCACCACGTGACCCCCCAAGAGATCTACAAAAAGCCCCTTTGAGGCAGCACCCCACGTGACCCACGTGACCCTCGGCAGAAGCTTCAGCATACAAGCATTTAAATGCCCGTCACGTGAGGGCACGTGATGCTCAGAAAGATGCGGTAATCTCAGCAGAACCATTGAAGGGAAGGCACCCTCACGTGTTGCCACGTGACCTCTCTTGCCTTAGCGCTTAAAACTAAATTGGAACCCCAGAATCCAATCATTGAAACGACTGTTGGACCCTAGTGTTAAAACTTTACTCGCAGTGTTCCAAACTGACCACCTTAGTGTTTAACACTAATCTGAAAGCCTTGTTGCTGGTGTTTAACACTAACTATTCTGTTAGTGTTAAACACTAAACTATTCCCAGTGTTCAACACTGATTGCTCTGGAGTGTTTAACACTAGGCTTTGGCCCAATTGGTTAAAGGGATAGAGGCAAAGCCTCTCCCTCAATGGACCAACAGAAAGTCAATATTCCAGACCTGACTGGACTTAGCCCAAGCTGGCCATAAGTCCTCAATTCGTGATTAACTGGGCTAATGGGCTCATAACATAATTAATCGGTCTTGACCCCAAATTGGGCCAAGGACAACTCAAGCCATTCCGGTTCTAGGGTACATCTCTTCACTCCTTTGATACTTGGCATTGTAATCCCTCAATGTCTTCAAAGAGGTGACGGGTCCCGATGACCACTCATGATATGGACTGTGGGGTCCTTAAACCCATGCATAATGCAAAATTCCTGGTTACGTGGAACGCGGATAACGTCACTCTTTGACCCCGTGGAAAACGTCCAGAGCGGATCCTGGTCCTCGCAGAGCACGGCAGTGAACCCGTGTGAAGCATCCAGAGCGGAGCCTGGTCCTCGCCTAGCACGGCAACGAACCCGTGTGAAGCATCCAGAGCACATACCGGACTGTGGAGTCCTTAAACCCATGGACTATGACGTCCTTAACCTTGACCGAGATGTCTTAAAACTACCAATGGACCGCAATGTCCTTAAACTACCAACGGACCGCAATGTCCTTAAACTAACCACGGACCGCAATGTCCTTAAACTAACCACGGACCGCAATGTCCTTAAACTACCCACGGACCGTAATGTCCTTAAACTGCCCATGGACCGCAATGTCCTTAAACTAGAACAATAGAGCCCTGCATGCTCTTTTGTCGGATCTAAACGGTCCTGTTTAAGTTGATCTTAGCCTCAAAGATGGCTAACGCGTCCTTAAACCTTCAAGCAGACTGGACTACAAATCCCCTAATTAACTCTGGCTCGAGGGTACATCTCTGAACTCCTCTGACACCCGTCGTTGTAATCCTTCAACGTCGTCAGAGAGGTGACGGGTCCCGACGGCCACATGTACGATGGACCACCATGTCCCTAAAACTGGAACAATGGAGTCCAAACGCTCATTCGTCGGATCTAAACGATCCCGTTAAGTTGATCTTGGTCTCAAATTAGACTAATGTATCCTTAATGAATGTTCGAGTTGATCTTAGCCTCAAGTATGGCTAACGTGTCCTCAAACCAACCCCCCCAAAACCCAAATCTAAGACAACACGGATTTGGACTAGTCCACGCCCTACGGGCGACGACATAACTCGGTCTCCGTAAACGATCCACGGGCAGGAAAACATAAAACAAAAACACACGACACGAAGTGACCATCTGGAGAAGGAGAAAGTTGTTACCGCGACGCGGTAGCGTAATTAACTGCAGGGGCTTGCGCCTGCAGGGAAGAGCGTCCCCACAATCAAAAACCCCTCAAACGAGGGGGAATCTGACGATGTCTGCTACATCGGACGCATCCGTTTAAACCTCCGATACATGGCGCCATGGATCGACTTGGCATCCTCGGAGAGGTGGACGGATAGCACCTATTGGCATCTGCCCCGAACCTCAGGCAAGACGTCCCGACGTCCCGCGTGTCCGTTCGGAGGGGAACAGATTCTGGCACGCCCGGTAGGACCTTTTCCTCTTTCCACTCCACACTTCGTGTGTCGTGATTCGCGAACCAATCGCGGTTCGCCAATGATTGCCCTTGGGTTTCAAGATACTAAGAATTGGCGTCTTGCCTATTGCAGAAAACAAAGGATCGATGGCTGCTACTTCCGCGAAGTCCTTCAACTGCTCAAACTGCAATTGCGACCAACGCTCTACCTCGCCAGGAGGTATAGCCTATGGACCCCAAGCTGCTTCGTTGTTCACAATGCCGGTGGACCAAGTGACTCAGGCCACTACCGGATTGTTCTTTGGGACTATGCTCCCCCCATCAAGCTTCGTGGCGCCGGTGCTGACAAAGGAAACTCTCAGGAAGTCGGTCTTTGATCGTCTTACCCCTGCCGCGGCTCCTCTCAACGAGTCGCCCAACGTCAACGCCTCGGTCTTCTCTAGATTGGGCCGGAAATCCTGCGAACTCATCATAGGGCCTACAATCTCAGAGGAGGCTACTTCTAAGAAAGCGTCCGCTCCCGCCTCCGAAATCGCCAAGGCGGTTTCCCCGGTCAAGAAATCGATCTTCACAAGATTAACAGCTTCGACTCCCGCTCCCGCTTCACAAAGGACATCGGTCTTTGACAGGCTAACACCAACAACGACCCCCCACCCACACAGGGGGCAAGACGAAACCATTCTTATAGCTGACTCTACGGCGTCTGCTCGACGTGCTCGACGTCGTCATTGGCGCCAAATAAGGAAGGCTGGGGGCAACTCCCCCTCTGGATTGACTCCACCAGCCCCGATGGTAGAAGTTAATGCTGCTGTTCCAACTGGGAACAGCTTCGAAATGCTAAATAAGGTGCGAAGGAATTCCCCTACTGCAGTGCTAAAGAGGTCTCCTCCCCCATCAGGAAAGGTTGTGGAAATAAAATCAGGCCAGCCCCGATCTCCTCAACGGCTGTCTTCCAAAATCTATAAGGTTTGGCGGCAGGCCCGAGACTCAATCATCGATCCAAACTTCTCCCGCCAGCACAAGAAGCTGAAAATTCAACCGAAGGCCGGTCACCAGGCTAAACGCCAAAAGGCTGTCTGGACGCCCTCCTCAACAGCCCCCTCAACCTCCATGGCTCATAAAAGGAGGAATCCAGAGAAGATCCCTAAAGATGCAACGACGGATAAAAGCAATGAGCCCAGACGCCTTAAGTCTGGGGGCACGGTGGTGCACACTGTTTACATGGTCTCTGGAAAGGAGGAAAGCTGCACTTCTACGGGCCACCGACCGCTAACCCGATCCGTGACGAGAGCCCAGGAACAACAACAAAAGCTGCAGGAAATGATGAGTGCTATGGCTGCACTTACCGGGCCAAAAGAAAGCCCAGAAACGTCCTCAGACGCCCGCCGGGAAGAGGAAACCGACGCCGTGTTCCTTCGCCGGACATTGGAGAAAAAGGACAAAGAGGCTGCTGAACAAGCGGCTAATATACAGCGCATGGGTCTTCTCTTTCAAGATATGATAGGAATGATGATCCAACAGGACCTACCCGCTGAAGATCCCCCAATCGTTCTGGAAGATGACCGAGGAGAAACGTCAGATCCACCACCAGCCCTCTCTACGGCCAAGGAGGAGACGATCTCTAAAGCTGACTTGGCCGACTACATAGCCCAGCAAATCCGGGTCCATCATGCGACTGAGGCAGCTGGTCAAGTCGTGAAAACGGGGCGGCCGTATCCAAGCTGGTACGATCAAATTAAATACCCGCAAGGCTATATGATACCGAAATTCCATGTGTATAAGGGGACCGGCAATCCTCATCAACACGTCGCCCAATTCCGGGCCCTCTGCGGTAACACCGGCGGTGACGATAAACTGTTGCTCCGCCAGTTCGTGGGCAGCTTATCAGAGACAGCGTTCGAATGGTATTCGGAACTCCCGAACGATTCCATCAAAACATTCGCGGAAATGGAACGGTTATTCACTCAGCGATTCGCGAGTGCCAGCGAACGCACTCTAATGACTGCTTTGATTAACGCCAGGGTAAAACCAGGCGAAACCTGGGTCCGGTATGCTATACGCTGGCGGAATTTGTGGTCGAGATGCGAGCAACGCATTGAGGAAGCACCCGCAGTAGGCATGTTCGTGGGAACCCTAGACCCCCACGCAACTATCTCCCAGTTTATGATGTTCTTTAAGCCAACCACATTCCAGGCTTTAATCGACAAGTTGGCTCAGATGGACCAGATGGGTCATAGACCACCTGCCCCGAAGCCAGAACCTCGGAATGACAAGGGTAAAGGAAGGGCAACTTTCGTCGCGAATGCCCAACAGCAACCTGACGCCCCGAAATCGGCAGATCAATTGGAAGAAAGACGCCGATATTATAACGAAAAGATGAAGCGTCCCTACTCGTTCCCACGAGACAAGACGAAACGGTTATTTGAGCTGGCAATACGCAACAGACTTATAAACCTACCAAACCCAAGGCGACCGCCACAACCCACTGAGGTGAATAATCCTAACTACTGCCCTTACCATCAAACGGTAAGTCATCCGATTGAAGATTGCTTCCTCTTCAAAGGATGGATTGAAGATCAATACCTCCAGGGGAAGTTTGTACTGTCCGAAAAGTGGAAGGTAAACCCACCACAACCGCATATTCCTAAGAAAGCAGATACACCGGGGGCAACCTGCTCCTTTATTGAAGAAGCTCCATAGGAAGTCGTACTATCAACTAAAACCAAAAGGATGCTGAAACTCCTTCATGCGTGCCCTGCAATCGAATGGAAGGACCCTCTTGAACCTCAAGTTATCGAAGGGAGGCTGAGGCCCCGCCCAACTACGAAGACTCATGATGAAGATCCAAATACTCACGCCCAGCCGTCAAAAGCATCGAAGAAAAAGAAGAAGAAATCCAAGAAGCCCGCGAGGCTTGGAGACGAGCGCACGAAATTGCAGAAGCAAATCGACGCGCTGGAAGAATATAATCAGAAGGCGCGAACTCCTGTCATACTGCGAGAATTCCTCGACCACACCTTTCAAGAGGGAGATGATGGAGAGAGCTCAACGGATGAATCCGAAGAGTATGTGGCAAGTTGTAACGTAATCTCCCACTCGTTTACCGACGACGAGAAAACTCCTGACGCTAAGAAGCTGGAGATGGAGCCCGAACCAGAGCGTGCGAGGCTGACGACTGATATGATCAATGCCTTCCTAGACGAGATTCGTCTAAAAAGTAAAGCGGATCAGGAGCGTGAGATGGCAGCATCAGAAGGAACCAAATGCGGGCAACTGAACGAAAGAGTTGAGCTACCCCTGCCAGAACGAAAGGCGTCCGAAATGGACAAGAAAGATATTCAAGACAAGGAAAAGGTTCGCCAAAGCCATGTCAATGGGAATGAAGCTACCACCTTCAGAAGGAAATAGGCACGATGGGGCGGAAAGGCACCCGGACTACTGCGCATATCATCGGAAAATCTCACACCCCACAGAGGAGTGCGACGCCTTTAAGATATGGTGGCAAGGATATGTTGCTCGTCGGCAACATTTCAAGCGCATGAAACGCAAGAGCCGTAGGGAGCAAAGAAGCACTGTCGATGGGCTCAACAGAATTACTGGCAACTGTTATATGGCTCATGCCGAGGGGTCACAAGTTCTCACCTTTGGGAGCGACTCTGATGAAGAAGTGACTCTGGGCCCTCTCTTTGAAGAGTCCGTGTTAGGGAAAGAGGAGAAATCGGAAGCCTGCGAGAACATCCAGCTGCGCAATCGCACACTCCCAGAAAAGAATCTCGGGCCTACGAACAGAAAAGATAAGGGAAAGGAAAAGGTCACTGAAGATATCACTTTGGATGACCAAGTCGCGAAAGAACTGACTGCCAAAGACCCTCCTAGGAGGAGTAAAGTGGACTATAACATCCTCGCGCATCTAAGGAAGCTACCTTCTCAGCTTAGCATTCTCGACGCCCTCCTATTATCAAAAGAAGCACGGGACTCACTGATTAAGGCATTACAAGAACCTGAGCAATTCCAAGCCTTTCTCGCCACTGAAAAGATGAAGGACGAACTGGAGAAAGTGCATACGGCCGACGTCACTTTCGGTGATGAAGACCTCCTTCTCGGGACGTGCGACCACAACCGTCCCCTATATGTCTCCGGATACTGCCATGACATCAAGATAGGCAAGATCCTGGTGGACAATGGATCCTCCGTCAATCTCCTTAATGTTCGGGTGTTGAAGGAAATCTGCATGAGCGTGCAACACCTCGCTCGTGACAAAATTACTATCTCCGGTTTCGACTCACAATCGTCACGGACTCTCGGGTCCGTAATACTAACGTTACGCTTCGGGCTTCTCGTCACAGACATCAAATTCCATGTCATTGACGCCAAGACCTGCTACAACGCCTTGCTCGGCCGTCCTTGGCTACACGAGTACAACATCATCCCTTCTACACAACATCAGTGTATGAAGTACTTTAAAGATGGTTTCGAGTATACTGTAACAGGCGAGTTGAACCCATTTTCCGTGAACGAAGTCCGCAAATACGAGGATGCGAAATACTTCTTGCCAGATTTCGAGGATACGGAAAGGTGTCGCAACCCGGAGAACAAAGCCGCCGCCACCATCCCTGTTTTCGGGAGCGATACCGAGGAAGAGGAAGAGATAGTTTATACATGGCCATCTCAACGCAACAACCTGGGGACGCCCACCCCCATACTGGTCTTCGGAAGTGATTCAGAAGATGAGGTCAATGCCGTATTCTCCAATCGGCTTTCAATGCAAGCACCCCTCAGCGATGACCATAGTTTGCAAATCACCATGGTACCGCGAGAACACTACAAAGATCTCGACATGCTTCAAGCTCACAGTGTGCAGGACCTGCAAATGTTTTACGTCCCTCCCAGACGTAGGGGCGAGAAGGTGATCCTATTTTACCGATCCTCAGAGTCGAAAATAGAGAAAGAGATCTGGCATGGCGCAGATGCTACATGCGATAGACTCCCGCCCATCCGTCTGCCCAGATACTATACGAACGGATTAAAGAAGCTATTGGAACGCCAAGGAGTACCCTTAAAACAAACTGTCCGACAGGCTCGGTTCTACAACAGGATTTGGGACGTCCCTGGAACCCAACGCAAATTGCCCAACGGGAAAACGGAGACACTTGGGCTTGGATACGCGAGAACCGGAAAACGAGAGCGGGCCCACAGCAGCTACGCTATATATACCTTTGATGAAGAAGAGGACGCCCTGTCAGGAGATGCCGATCCTTCATCAAAACCATACCCTGCGATTGAAGCACCAAGTCCGTCGTTTGAAGAACAAACGGGCAAGCCTATAAGGAAAGGGGGTCAGAAAGCTCAGGAAGACCACTACCGCGAAATGGCCATCTACGAGAAGGCCAGGACGCAACGTCTATTTCAACAGATTGCAAAAGACAAAGATGTTCATCCTTGTCAACCCCTCATGCGAAAGGCCCGATGCGGAGACGGAAATAAGTCGAGAAGCGGAAGGAAGAGCCGACAACAACGATGCAGGATTAGAGGGTTACGTGATCGGGTACTGCACAGCTCGGATTCGCCCTTCATAGAAAAGATGAGTCGAGCGTACTCCTTCCCCCGAGACAAGACGGAAAGGTTACTCAAGCTCGCCCTAAAACATCAGATGATCACGCTTCCAGAGTCTAGACACCCTGAACAAGCTAATAAGGCCTCTCGCTCGGGCTATTGCTCTTATCACCGAGTCATAGGACATCCTACCGAAGACTGCTTCACCTTCAAGAACTGGGTCGAAGACCAGTACCGACGGGACAGATTCGCTTTATCCAACAGCTGGAGGGTAACGCCGCCACGAAAGCACGAGCCCAAGGCCGCAAGAGCAGAACCAGATCCGCCTCAGTCCCGGGAGCGGATCCGCGCCTGTTATACGATTACGATATTAAAAGAAGAGCCCGAAAACATAGATGACCTTCCCCGGTGCTTTGAAAACAGCGATGATGAGGTGATCTCAGAATTTCCGCCCGCTCCGAAAGAACTGGAAGACGGTATACATACTACTGCAGATAACCTCAGGAAGATTGAGTTGGGATCGGCAGATGATCCGCGACCGACATTCGTCAGCGAGCTACTCTCTGAAGAAAAGGTGGCCGCGTTAAAAAACGTGCTACTACGGCATAAAGACTGCTTCGCGTGGAACTACTCCGAGATGCCAGGATTAGATCCGAAGGTCGCTGTGCATAGATTAGCAATATCCCCAGATATCAAGCCAGTCAAGCAGGCGCCAAGGAGGATGCGACTCGAGCTTGAGATGAGCATCAACGCCGAAGTCAAGAAGTTGATCGATTCCGGATTTATCCAGGAAGTACAATATCCCGATTGGATCGCCAATATCGTCCCGGTAATGAAAAAGAACGGGATGGTACGCATATGCGTGGATTTCAGGGATCTCAATAAAGCCTGTCCAAAGGATGATTTCCCAGTACCGGTGACCGAGCTAATGATAGATAACACGTCCACTCACGAGGTTTTCTCCTTTATGGACGGGTCGTCAGGATACAATCAGATAAAGATGCATCCTGAAGACCAAAAGCACACCGCTTTCCGGACCCCTTTGGGTATATTCTGCTACAGGGTTATGCCCTTTGGTCTAAAGAACGCTGGCGCTACCTATCAAAGGGCCATGACAAAGATCTTCGATGACCTCATACATGACATCGTCGAGTGCTATATCGATGACCTCGTAGTAAAGAGCATGTCGTACGAAGAGCATTTAAACCACCTGGAGACTGTATTTCAACGCCTTCGGCAATATAATTTGAAAATGAATCCCCTCAAATGCGCGTTTGGAGTCTCCTCAGGCAAATTCCTGGGATTCATCGTTCGACACCGAGGTATTGAAATAGATCCGTCAAAGATTAAAGCGATCATGGAAATGCCTCCGCCAAGAACCCTCAAACAGTTGCGGTCTCTCCAAGGGAAGCTCGCATACATCCGACGATTTATCGCAAATCTTTCAGGCAAATGCCGCCCCTACAGTCACCTGATGAAGAAGGGAACCCCGTTCGTCTGGGATCAAAAATGCCAAGGTGCACTAGACGAGATCAAGCAGTACCTGCAGAACCCGCCGGTATTGGCTGCGCCGGTCAAGGGAAAACCCCTCATTCTTTATACAACCGCCCTCGAAGGTTCCTTGGGCGCACTATGGGCACAAGAGAATGATCAGGGGAAAGAGAGAGCACTCTACTACTTAAGTCGAGTTCTACTGGGGGGCAGAAAGCAATTACTCTCCCATTGAAAAACATTGCTTGGCGTTAATCTTCGCGATAACAAAGCTTAGGCACTATGCGTTGGCACACGAAGTCTGCCTCATCTCGAAGGTGGACCCTCTTAAATACTTGATGTCAAAAGCCATATTGACGGGACGACTCGCTAAATGGGCCCTGCTCTTGATGGAGTTCTCGATAACATATCAACCTCTCAAGGCAGTGAAAGGCCAGGCCATTGCCGATTTCCTCGCTGAGCACCCGATACCGGCCGATTCTCCTTTGAATTGTGATTTTCCGGACGAGCATGCATTTGATGCGATTAGCGGTGGAAGCACCCGATGGGAACTCTATTTCGATGGAGCGTCCTCCGCAAAGAAACAAAAGCAAGGTATCCCAATGATCAAGTCAGGGATAGGCCTCATCTTTGCGACTCCACATGGAGGGATAATGCGCTTCGCCTTCTCCTTAACAGAGCCGAGGACAAACAATGAAGCTGAATATGAAGCCCTGATAGCGGGCCTCGAGCTTGCCATTGACATGGGAATTGAAGACCTCCTCATATACGGGGATTCTCAGCTGGTCGTTAGTCAAGTAAATGGTGACTACCAAACGTGCAAACCGGAGCAGGTGAAGTACGGCGAAAAGGTGCAACAACTGTTGACCCAGATTCCCTCTTATACTTAGGAAAATATACCGCGCGCGGAAAACAGCAAAGCAGACGCATTGGCTAAGCTTGCTAAAGAACTGGCTAACGAGAACCTCGATGATGTCAGAATCGTGGTACAAAGCCGCCGAGTGCTCACCCCGGCAGGAATACCTCTGGAATTATATAAAGAGGAAGCAACTGAGCAGACAACCCTACAAATAAAGGACCAAGAGAAGGCTGAGGACTGGAGGGAAGTCTTCATAGACTACTTTAAGTCCCACCTAATGCCCAAAGATACATCCTCAAGGCATCAACTCATGAAACGAGCTCTATCTTTTGCCTTCGTCAACGATGCTCTATACAAGAGGTCATTCGATTCTCTGTGGCTGAGGTGCCTAGGACCTGACGAAGCGAGAAGGGTCGTCCAAGAGGTTCACGACGGACTTTGCGGTTCTCACCAAGCAGGCCCAAAGATGAAGTTAAAAATTAAACGGATGGGTTACTACTGGCCCACGATGATCCAGGACTGCCTCGAGTATGCGAAGCAATGCCACTCGTGCCAGATTCATGGAGACTTTATCCACCAACATCCAAATCCACTACACCCAACGGTGGCCAGCTGGCCATTCGAAATGTGGGGAACTGACATAGTCGGCCCCATTGAGCCGGCATCATCTCGGGGACATCGTTTTATCCTGGCAACTACTGATTACTTCTCCAAATGGGCAGAAGCAATACCATTGAGGGAAGTGAAGACGGAGAATATCCTCCATTTCTTCAAGACGCACGTTATCTATCGGTTTGGAACCCCACGGCGGATTATCTCCGATAACGGGCCAGCCTACAGAAGCCATAAGATTAGCCGCTTCGCGCAGTAGCACAATATAGATTGGAGGTATTCTTCAGTTTACAACCCACGAGCCAACGGTCTGGCCGAGGCCTTCAATAAGACCTTGACGAAGATCATAAAAAAGACCGTTTCCCGGAATAAGAGAGACTGGCACGAGAGGCTGCAAGAAGCCCTTTGGGCTTATCGAACTACATTCAAGACGGCCACGAATACGACACCGTATGCATTGGTATTTGGGATGGAGGCAGTGCTCCCCCTCGAGATAGAGTTACCCTCTCTACGAGTGGCAATCCATCACGAGCTGACGGACGAAGAAAATGCTCACCTTCGGCTTGAGGAGCTTGATGCCCTCGACGAAACTCGGCTCATAGCGCAACAACATCTAGAAGCCTACAAAGCAAAGATGACGCGCTCGTACGAGAGATTGACAAGGCCGAGGACATTCCGCCAAGGCGAACTTGTGCTAGTGGTCAAGAGACCTATGATCCCCAATCGTGCCGAACGGGGAAAATTTGAGCCAAACTACGAAGGCCCTTACATCATAGACAAGGTCTACCAGGGTGGAGCCTATCTACTCATGGACATTGTCACGACCCGAGAATTCAGCTCGTGACCGGCACTTAACCACGCAACGTCTACAGGCGCAACGCGGCTAAGTAAGCCGAACCCAGAAATCAAAACCAATAAATATAGAGTGATTTAAAACATTTTGTAAAAGCAATAGTAAATTTCTGAAAAACTTCCATTTATTTAGTAGAAATCCCTTTTTTGTTCACAAGTTATGAGTTTTATAATTTTGGTAACATTTCCTTTTTAAAACATTAGCCCCGAAAGTCGGGTAAAAGTAAGGTGTAGCGGAAATAACAAGTGACATGAATAAAGCATCACAATATGATATACGACGCCGTAGCGAAGAATGCACAGTAAAACAAGGACAATATCATAAAAGGTAAGACTGCATAAAGTAACGTCGGCTCACATGCGAGCTCGACACCAGAACATAAAATCATACATATCGTCCTCACAACTGTCTCTAAGTCAATACAGAAGGTAGATGGAGAATACTAGATACATCAATAAACAACTGAAATATAACAGATACCGTACAAAACCCACCTAAACAGCAAAAGGGCTATCTCAGCTCAAAAGGGGTATCTGTGCCAAAAGATGAGGTAACAGCCAGCCGTGACTACTCCCAAGGGCAACCTGCAAACACTGTGGCACAACGGGGGTGAGTTGCCAACTCGTGAATAGAGATAACATATAAAGGTGATCGCAGGCATGCACATATAGCGTGGCTCTACTAATGCCAGCAGATGATATCAATGCATGTCAACAGTGGATACAATAGTGATGCATGTACTCTAACAGGTAAATGCCACAGGATGAGATGTATAGTAATCAATACTGAGTATGGGATAAATAATATCTACATGGACTATGTCAACATGGAAAGCAATGATCGGTGCCTCAAACTGCACCCAAATCCCACATATACTCAGGCGCCGGCACACCCATCGGCCCTCAAATCCTGTATATCTCGGAGGAATCACGAGTGCCCAACATCGGCACCCAAAACATCATAAAATACCCGTGTCCAGCATCGACACGTAAATCCTCGAACATCGGGCGCCGTCAGTCCAGACCGGCCCCACGGGGTCCGTCTGCGGTATCGGCCCTCGGCCCCGGCAGCACGGTCATCCCGCATCCATCACTCGACTCTGGTCAGTATCCTCCGGACAACTGCCAGGTCCAACCAATCACCGGTAGGTACTCGCCCGCCTCCAGGCTCAATCGGCAAATCCCATCGATCATCTCGCCGAGGGGAACTATACCGGGCCCACCACGAACCCGCAAACGGAACATCCACTCCTCGAATCGGGTTTCAAGCACACGTCTCAGCACCGAGAAAACGCGTGGTGGACACACCAAAATATCATATCACGAGGTACCGGGTTTTTCAAAATAACATATCTTTTCCTTAAATAATTCCACGGTCCTCAAAACAGAAATCACATGAAAATCCAATACCAATAGTAAAATCCAATGCGAGGTACAATATACATCAATCCATGGTATGGGTATAAGGGGAAAACCGCTTTTTAAAGTAGTTTCATTTCCGGTTTTAAAAGATGTCATGCGGCTCCCAATATACATGAAAATCGTATCAATCACATGTAAGATGAACTACAGCAATAATACAACAGTATAATCATGACAGTTCTACAGTGAGTGTGGCATGGCAATTACTAACGGTGTGTGTGTAGCATGTAAATAGTGCCCGTGCAATATAAACCGTTAGTAATAGTGCGGTGTTCTATCAGTTCTAGCATATATCAATAACACATAGCAGGGAAATGCAATATGAGATGACAGTCCATAGGTAAATGCAATATGTAATACTAAGATCCTATCAGCCCTGACGCATAACGCCATGCGGGCGATATCCCCGTAGATGTGAAATCTACTCACCGTGTCTCGCGCTAAGTGTATCCAACCACTTGCTTGCCCTTCTTCGCAGCGTCCGTCTCACTGGCCTGCGAACCTAGAATCACATACACATATCACACATAAGCTTAAGTCACAAAACGCGACATTATAATCCAACAAGAAACCTGTGTCGCAAACCAATCGCGCGTGTGCGCGATACGCTAAAACGTGTACTCACGCGCCACAAAACTACCCCGACGCGCCGCGATACGCAGAACCCAAACCTACTCACGTATCACGCGTGTCGCGAGGGTTTAGAAAAACGGCAAAATAGGTATTTGGTCCCAGATTTTCCTACAGAATTGATCTTACAAAAATATATATACCAAAAGACCCTACACACTGGAATACACCTACAGAACCCAAAAACACCCAAAACACCACCTGTCTGGCCGCAATTTGCGGCCAGAATGGCGATTTTGGCGGCCTCAGTGGGGAGTTAGGGGGTCGGGTTTCACCTATGGTATCAGCTCCTCTCCACCATGCTACAGTATCCACAATTTCACTCTGCACTCACCGGGTCAATAGCAGTTCCAGAAAACTCACATTTTGCCCAAATACGACATTTTGCATCAAATATGAAATCTGGTGGTATTTTAGTGTAATAGGGGTTCGACAAAGTTACAATGGCCTCAACAGACCACAATCATCCTACTGGAACTAATCTACACCTCATTAGCACAAAGTTCACACTAAACACCCCATATCGCACTAAAACGCACCAATATCCAATAACCGATGCAAAACTACACTAACTAGGCAAACTAGTGAAGCAAGATAGGGATTATACCTCATACTTAACACTAGGAAGCTGGAGGAAGAAGAAGAAGTGGAGGGAAGAGGCTGCACTAGGAGCTGGAGCTGCTACTGCTCACTGCTGCTGCTGCCAATGCTTGCTGCTGTTGCTGCTGAGTGCTTGCTTCTGCTGCTGAGTGCTTGCTGCTGCTGCTTCAGTTGCTTCTGCTGCTGCTTCAAATGCTTCAAGAGGTAAGTGTGTGTGTGTGAGTGTGTTGGTGTGTTGTGAGAGTGTGAGAGAAAAACACAAAAAAGAAATGAGAGCCACCACAATCATTCCCACAAAAGTCACCCCTCTCTCTCTCTCACCTCATTAATGGCAAGCATGGCTTGAGCCATGATGCCCTCTCTCTCTCCTTCTCACAAGTCAACACCCTTACCATTTGAATTAAAGAAATCTTTTAATTTAACTAATTAATTAAACTTGCTTAAACCCCAAAAGAATTAATCCTACAATTAACCCACCATGGTTAATAATTATTGTATTTTCTTAATTTAAAAACCCTAGTTTACATGCACATGTGTGTGCAAGCCTAGGAAAATTTTGGAAAAATGTTTATTAAATTAGGAAAAATATTTAAAACACAATTTGGTAAACTTTTTATAAAAAAAATCATTATTTAATTATAATTATCCACTAACCCTTATCCTAAGGTGTTACAATCTCTCCCCCTTAAAGAAATTCGTCCCCGAATTTCAAAAATCTAACTAAGGTTACCTTCAAAAAGATGGGGGTACGTCTTCATCATCTCGCTTTCAGTCTCCCAAGTGACCTCTTCACGGTTCTGACCACGCCAAAGCACTTTAACTGATGGAATCTCCTTCGATCTCAATTTCTTCACTTGTCGATCCAAGATCATCACCGGCTGCTCTGCATAGGAAAGATCACGCTCAAGCTGGATCGTCGGATGCTGAATCGCATGCGAAGGATCATGTAGATATCTGCGGAGCATCGAAACATGGAATACGGGGTGCACGTCTGGAAAGCTGGGCGGAAGGGCTAACCGGTAAGCTACTGCACCGACACGCTCGAGGATCTCGAAGGGGCCCACATACCTGGGGCTAAGCTTCCCCTTCTTTCTAAACCTCATCATACCTTTCATTGGGAAGACCCTCAAGAAAACATGATCACCAACAGAAAACTCAAGTCTGCGTCGTCGACGGTCCGCATAAGATCTCTGCCTACTCTGCGCTGCTCTCATCCTATCGCGAATCAACTGGATCTTCGCTGTCGTCTCCTCAACGATCTGTGGTCCTAAGATACTGCTCTCACTGAGCTCTGTCCAACAAGTAGGTGACCTGCATCTCCTCCCGTAAAGAGCCTCAAACGGTGCCATCTGAATAGTCTCCTGGTAGCTGTTATTGTAGGAGAACTCTACCAAGGGCAAATGATGATCCCAGCTACCTCCGAAATCTAGTACACAAGCTCTGAGCATGTCCTCGAGAGTCTGGATGGTCCGCTCTGACTGTCCGTCGGTCTGCGGATGAAAAGCCGTGCTGAAACTCAAACGAGTGCCCAAAGCCTCCTGAAGCCTCTGCCATAGTCTACTAGTAAACTGGGTGCCTCTGTCGGACACAATGCACGTCGGGACTCCGTGTAGTCGCACTATCTCGTCAATATAGATCTGAGCGTACTGAGTAAATCCGAAAGTCGTCTTCACCGGTAAGAAGTGAGCCGCTTTCGTCAAACGATCCATGATCACCCAGATGGAGTCATACCCCCGACTAGTCCTGGGTAGACCCACCACGAAGTCCATCGAAATCTGTTCCCATTTCCACTCCGGAATGGGTAACGGCTGTAGCTCTCCCGCGGGCCTCTGGTGCTCAGCTTTGACTTGCTGACAAGTCAGGCATCTCGATACAAAATCTGCAATGTCCCTCTTCATTCCGTCCCACCAGTAAACATCTCTCATATCATGATACATCTTGGTGGAACCGGGATGGACGCTAAATACCGATCGATGTGCCTCCTCAAGAATCTCACGCCTCAGTCCCTCAGCATCAGGTACGCACAGTCTGACTCCAAACCGTAGTATCCCCTGATCATCGACCACGAACTCGGAAAATCGGTCCTGTCCCATCTGTGCCATGATCTCTGAACATCGGTCATCACTGAGCTGTGCCTCACGTATACGATCAATCAACTGTGGGCGTGCACGGACATGCGCTATCTGTCCTCCAATCGGGGTGAACTCGAACTGCACTCGACTGTCGCATAATATCTGCCAATCTGCGGATGACTGCTCCTGTACAGCGCTCAAACAAGATAAACTACTCCCGGGCCTCCTGCTCAAAGCATCCGCTACCACATTTGCCTTGCCCGGGTGATATAAGATCTCGCAGTCGTAATCCTTCACTAACTCCATCCATCGACGCTGTCGAAGGTTCAGGTCCCGCTGCTGGAATATGTATTTCAAACTCTTGTGATCCGTAAATATCTGGCACGACTCGCCGTATAGGTAGTGTCGCCAGATCTTAAGTGCGAAGACCACTGCTGCCATCTCCAAATCATGAGTGGGGTAGTTCTGCTCGTGCTTCTTCAATTGTCGCGAGGCATACGCGATCACCCTATCATGCTGCATCAGAACGCATCCCAATCCCACTCGAGAAGCATCACAAAAGACCACAAATCCGCCCGATCCAGAAGGTAAAGATAACACCGGTGCCGTCGTCAGCCGAGTCCGTAACTGCTGAAAACTGTGCTCGCACTCCTCCGTCCAATCGAAGGGAACTCCCTTCCGGGTCAACCCGGTCAACGGTGTAGCAATACGTGAGAAGTCCTGCACAAAACGCCTGTAGTAACCGGCCAATCCCAAAAAGCTGCGAATCTCCGTCACCGATGTCGGTCTGGGCCAACGCTGAACGGCCTCGATCTTCCTCGGGTCAACACATATACCGTCTCGTGAAATCACGTGACCCAAGAAGTCCACGATGTCTAACCAAAAAGCACACTTGGAGAATTTCGCATAAAGCTGGTGCTCCCTCAATGTCTGCAATGTAACCCGCAGGTGCTGCTCGTGCTCCTCACTACTCCGGGAATATACCAAGATATCGTCAATGAAGACTATAATGAACAGATCCAAGTAAGGCCGAAAAATACGGTTCATCAAATCCATGAAGGCTGCTGGCGCATTGGTGAGTCCGAACGACATCACCAAAAACTCGTAATGGCCGTAGCGCGTACGGAAGGCTGTCCGAGGAATGTCCTCCTGTCGAACCCGCAGCTGATGATAGCCCGATCGTAAATCGATCCTCGAAAAGTACCCTGCCCCCTGAAGCTGGTCGAACAAATCGTCGATACGCGGCAAAGGATACCTGTTCCGCACTGTCACCCTGTTCAGTTGGCGGTAGTCGATACAAAGACGCAAGCTGTCGTCCTTCTTCCTGACGAACAGGACTGGAGCACCCCAAGGAGAAACACTGGGTCGAATAAGTCCCTTGTCTAGCAAATCCTGCAACTGACCCTTCAGCTCACGAAGTTCTGCCGGGGCCATCCGATAGGGCGGTATAGAAATAGGCCCCGAACCAGGAACCAAATCAATACAGAAAGAAATGTCGCGCTCGGGCGGCAACCCAGGAAGCTCGTCAGGGAACACATCAGGAAACTCGCTAACAACCGGAACCTGATCCAACGGAACCTCTGTAGCACGAGCATCGCGAACATAAGCGAGAAATCCCTGACATCCCTTCCTCAAAAGCTGTCCAGCGTGAAAAGAAGAAATCACACTGTGAGGGGCGGCACTACGGTCCCCCAACACAACAAAAACCGACTCGCCGGGGAAACAGAATCTAACTGTCTTCTCGCGGCAGTCCACAGAAGCATAGCACGTGGCTAACCAATCCATGCCCAAAAGAACGTCGAAGTCCAACATCTCCAGAAGGATCAAGTCGACAGGCAACTCTCTCTCGCCAATACAGACGATACAGGATCGGAACACGTGCCAAGCCACAAACGACTCTCCCACAGGAGTAGTCACCACAAGCGGCTGATCAAGTAAGCCGGACTCTCTACCCAAACTCGGCACAAAGTGCGTGGATACGTACGAGTGTGTGGATCCGGGATCGAACAGTACATGTGCATCAACTGAACATACAGGAAGGATACCTGAAACCACTGCATTGGACGCCTGCGCGTCCTGATGTGTCAAAGCAAAGACCCTCGCCTGTCCACCACCTGTAACTGGCTGACCTCTGCCTCGGTCATCTCGTCCTCTCTGAGCAACTCCTCCACGCCCGCGACCTCTCTGAGCATAAGTCTGGCGCGGAGCAACGGTAGGCGCAACGGGCAACGCCCTCTGGGGTGGTGAAGGTGGTAAGGTAACATGCGGTGCTGCCGCCTCCCTCCGGTGTGTCTCTGGACAATCTCGAACGAGGTGAAGTAGGCTGCCACATCTGTAGCAACCCCGCGGCGACTGTTGACAGTCCTGGGGATACGAACTAAACATCCGACCCCGTCCTGAATCTCTGCTACCCCTCGTACCGGAACGATACCTGTCGCGGCGTCTGAATGACTGCCTCCGTGCGGAAATACTGGTACGAACTCTCTTCGGCTCTGGAAATACCGAAGTCTCAACAAGGTGCTCCTCGACCACTAGGGCTGCGTCTACAGCTGCTGCATAGGTCTCGTAGTGCTGCGTGCTGATCGCGAGGAACACTGGTGAAATCAAGCCTCGAACAAATCTCCGGACTCGCAACTCCTCGGTGGCCACTAAATGTGGGGCGTAGACTGCTAGCTCTGTAAACAGTACGTCATACTCTGCCACTGTCATCCCTGGCGTCTGGCGCAAAGACTCAAACCTGCGTGCTCGGGCATCTCTAACACTCCGGGGAAGGAAACGGGCTAGAAATATGGTCACGAACTCCGTCCAGGTCATAGGAGGAAGACCTGCTGCTCTGCCCTTCTCCACTGAATCACACCATTTCTGCGCAAGACCTTCCAGGCGAAAGCTCGCGAACTCAACCCATCTCGCATCTGCACATCTGAGGGAACGGCATATCCTGGCCATCCTGTCGATGAAAGACTGTGGGTCCTCGGCTGTATCGGTGCCTGTGAAAACCGGAGGCTTCAGCCTCATGAACTCTGATAGCGATACTGTAATCACCTCCGTGGCTGCAGGGGCAACTGGCTGTGCGGTAGGTACCATAGCGGTCTCTGGAACTGGTGGAGCTACCTCTGGTCGCTGCGCTCGAAGCGTCTCAACTAGCGATCCTATCATCTGGCGCATCTCCTGCATACCAGCCCCTAACGAGGCGATCTGCTCTGTCACGGCAGGAACAGCCTGCTCGGGTACCACCGGCGTACTGCCCGGATCAGTCCTCGTCTCGGATGAGTCAACACGAATCTCGGCCCTCGCGGCCGCTCTCTGTGCCCTCGTAGTCTTAGGCGGCATATTGGCTGAAAGAAAATTTGGATTCGATAAGAACACGGAAATCGAATCACCAGAATATAAGGAGGAATCAAATCAACAAGTCCTAAGGTCGCGTAAGCGGAGTACCGTGTCGTGAGTATGCCGCGGAACATACGCACGCTACGCTACCCTGCTGCAGCTACCTACTCCATCATACCAGGGTCATCCTACACTCCGAAGGTAAAACCTACGCTCTGATACCAACTTTGTCACGACCCGAGAATTCAGCTCGTCACCGGCACTTAACCACGCAACGTCTACAGGCGCAACGCGGCTAAGTAAGCCGAACCCAGAAATCAAAACCAATAAATATAGAGTGATTTAAAACATTTTGTAAAAGCAATAGTAAATTTCTGAAAAACTTCCATTTATTTAGTAGAAATCCCTTTTTTGTTCACAAGTTATGAGTTTTATAATTTTGGTAACATTTCCTTTTTAAAACATTAGCCCCGAAAGTCGGGTAAAAGTAAGGTGTAGCGGAAATAACAAGTGACATGAATAAAGCATCACAATATGATATACGACGCCGTAGCGAAGAATGCACAGTAAAACAAGGACAATATCATAAAAGGTAAGACTGCATAAAGTAACGTCGGCTCACATGCGAGCTCGACACCAGAACATAAAATCATACATATCGTCCTCACAACTGTCTCTAAGTCAATACAGAAGGTAGATGGAGAATACTAGATACATCAATAAACAACTGAAATATAACAGATACCGTACAAAACCCACCTAAACAGCAAAAGGGCTATCTCAGCTCAAAAGGGGTATCTGTGCCAAAAGATGAGGTAACAGCCAGCCGTGACTACTCCCAAGGGCAACCTGCAAACACTGTGGCACAACGGGGGTGAGTTGCCAACTCGTGAATAGAGATAACATATAAAGGTGATCGCAGGCATGCACATATAGCGTGGCTCTACTAATGCCAGCAGATGATATCAATGCATGTCAACAGTGGATACAATAGTGATGCATGTACTCTAACAGGTAAATGCCACAGGATGAGATGTATAGTAATCAATACTGAGTATGGGATAAATAATATCTACATGGACTATGTCAACATGGAAAGCAATGATCGGTGCCTCAAACTGCACCCAAATCCCACATATACTCAGGCGCCGGCACACCCATCGGCCCTCAAATCCTGTATATCTCGGAGGAATCACGAGTGCCCAACATCGGCACCCAAAACATCATAAAATACCCGTGTCCAGCATCGACACGTAAATCCTCGAACATCGGGCGCCGTCAGTCCAGACCGGCCCCACGGGGTCCGTCTGCGGTATCGGCCCTCGGCCCCGGCAGCACGGTCATCCCGCATCCATCACTCGACTCTGGTCAGTATCCTCCGGACAACTGCCAGGTCCAACCAATCACCGGTAGGTACTCGCCCGCCTCCAGGCTCAATCGGCAAATCCCATCGATCATCTCGCCGAGGGGAACCATACCGGGCCCACCACGAACCCGCAAACGGAACATCCACTCCTCGAATCGGGTTTCAAGCACACGTCTCAGCACCGAGAAAACGCGTGGTGGACACACCAAAATATCATATCACGAGGTACCGGGTTTTTCAAAATAACATATCTTTTCCTTAAATAATTCCACGGTCCTCAAAACAGAAATCACATGAAAATCCAATACCAATAGTAAAATCCAATGCGAGGTACAATATACATCAATCCATGGTATGGGTATAAGGGGAAAACCGCTTTTTAAAGTAGTTTCATTTCCGGTTTTAAAAGATGTCATGCGGCTCCCAATATACATGAAAATCGTATCAATCACATGTAAGATGAACTACAGCAATAATACAACAGTATAATCATGACAGTTCTACAGTGAGTGTGGCATGGCAATTACTAACGGTGTGTGTGTAGCATGTAAATAGTGCCCGTGCAATATAAACCGTTAGTAATAGTGCGGTGTTCTATCAGTTCTAGCATATATCAATAACACATAGCAGGGAAATGCAATATGAGATGACAGTCCATAGGTAAATGCAATATGTAATACTAAGATCCTATCAGCCCTGACGCATAACGCCATGCGGGCGATATCCCCGTAGATGTGAAATCTACTCACCGTGTCTCGCGCTAAGTGTATCCAACCACTTGCTTGCCCTTCTTCGCAGCGTCCGTCTCACTGGCCTGCGAACCTAGAATCACATACACATATCACACATAAGCTTAAGTCACAAAACGCGACATTATAATCCAACAAGAAACCTGTGTCGCAAACCAATCGCGCGTGTGCGCGATACGCTAAAACGTGTACTCACGCGCCACAAAACTACCCCGACGCGCCGCGATACGCAGAACCCAAACCTACTCACGTATCACGCGTGTCGCGAGGGTTTAGAAAAACGGCAAAATAGGTATTTGGTCCCAGATTTTCCTACAGAATTGATCTTACAAAAATATATATACCAAAAGACCCTACACACTGGAATACACCTACAGAACCCAAAAACACCCAAAACACCACCTGTCTGGCCGCAATTTGCGGCCAGAATGGCGATTTTGGCGGCCTCAGTGGGGAGTTAGGGGGTCGGGTTTCACCTATGGTATCAGCTCCTCTCCACCATGCTACAGTATCCACAATTTCACTCTGCACTCACCGGGTCAATAGCAGTTCCAGAAAACTCACATTTTGCCCAAATACGACATTTTGCATCAAATATGAAATCTGGTGGTATTTTAGTGTAATAGGGGTTCGACAAAGTTACAATGGCCTCAACAGACCACAATCATCCTACTGGAACTAATCTACACCTCATTAGCACAAAGTTCACACTAAACACCCCATATCGCACTAAAACGCACCAATATCCAATAACCGATGCAAAACTACACTAACTAGGCAAACTAGTGAAGCAAGATAGGGATTATACCTCATACTTAACACTAGGAAGCTGGAGGAAGAAGAAGAAGTGGAGGGAAGAGGCTGCACTAGGAGCTGGAGCTGCTACTGCTCACTGCTGCTGCTGCCAATGCTTGCTGCTGTTGCTGCTGAGTGCTTGCTTCTGCTGCTGAGTGCTTGCTGCTGCTGCTTCAGTTGCTTCTGCTGCTGCTTCAAATGCTTCAAGAGGTAAGTGTGTGTGTGTGAGTGTGTTGGTGTGTTGTGAGAGTGTGAGAGAAAAACACAAAAAAGAAATGAGAGCCACCACAATCATTCCCACAAAAGTCACCCCTCTCTCTCTCTCACCTCATTAATGGCAAGCATGGCTTGAGCCATGATGCCCTCTCTCTCTCCTTCTCACAAGTCAACACCCTTACCATTTGAATTAAAGAAATCTTTTAATTTAACTAATTAATTAAACTTGCTTAAACCCCAAAAGAATTAATCCTACAATTAACCCACCATGGTTAATAATTATTGTATTTTCTTAATTTAAAAACCCTAGTTTACATGCACATGTGTGTGCAAGCCTAGGAAAATTTTGGAAAAATGTTTATTAAATTAGGAAAAATATTTAAAACACAATTTGGTAAACTTTTTATAAAAAAAATCATTATTTAATTATAATTATCCACTAACCCTTATCCTAAGGTGTTACAATCTCTCCCCCTTAAAGAAATTCGTCCCCGAATTTCAAAAATCTAACTAAGGTTACCTTCAAAAAGATGGGGGTACGTCTTCATCATCTCGCTTTCAGTCTCCCAAGTGACCTCTTCACGGTTCTGACCACGCCAAAGCACTTTAACTGATGGAATCTCCTTCGATCTCAATTTCTTCACTTGTCGATCCAAGATCATCACCGGCTGCTCTGCATAGGAAAGATCACGCTCAAGCTGGATCGTCGGATGCTGAATCGCATGCGAAGGATCATGTAGATATCTGCGGAGCATCGAAACATGGAATACGGGGTGCACGTCTGGAAAGCTGGGCGGAAGGGCTAACCGGTAAGCTACTGCACCGACACGCTCGAGGATCTCGAAGGGGCCCACATACCTGGGGCTAAGCTTCCCCTTCTTTCCAAACCTCATCATACCTTTCATTGGGAAGACCCTCAAGAAAACATGATCACCAACAGAAAACTCAAGTCTGCGTCGTCGACGGTCCGCATAAGATCTCTGCCTACTCTGCGCTGCTCTCATCCTATCGCGAATCAACTGGATCTTCGCTGTCGTCTCCTCAACGATCTGTGGTCCTAAGATACTGCTCTCACTGAGCTCTGTCCAACAAGTAGGTGACCTGCATCTCCTCCCGTAAAGAGCCTCAAACGGTGCCATCTGAATAGTCTCCTGGTAGCTGTTATTGTAGGAGAACTCTACCAAGGGCAAATGATGATCCCAGCTACCTCCGAAATCTAGTACACAAGCTCTGAGCATGTCCTCGAGAGTCTGGATGGTCCGCTCTGACTGTCCGTCGGTCTGCGGATGAAAAGCCGTGCTGAAACTCAAACGAGTGCCCAAAGCCTCCTGAAGCCTCTGCCATAGTCTACTAGTAAACTGGGTGCCTCTGTCGGACACAATGCACGTCGGGACTCCGTGTAGTCGCACTATCTCGTCAATATAGATCTGAGCGTACTGAGTAAATCCGAAAGTCGTCTTCACCGGTAAGAAGTGAGCCGCTTTCGTCAAACGATCCACGATCACCCAGATGGAGTCATACCCCCGACTAGTCCTGGGTAGACCCACCACGAAGTCCATCGAAATCTGTTCCCATTTCCACTCCGGAATGGGTAACGGCTGTAGCTCTCCCGCGGGCCTCTGGTGCTCAGCTTTGACTTGCTGACAAGTCAGGCATCTCGATACAAAATCTGCAATGTCCCTCTTCATTCCGTCCCACCAGTAAACATCTCTCATATCATGATACATCTTGGTGGAACCGGGATGGACGCTAAATACCGATCGATGTGCCTCCTCAAGAATCTCACGCCTCAGTCCCTCAGCATCAGGTACGCACAGTCTGACTCCAAACCGTAGTATCCCCTGATCATCGACCACGAACTCGGAAAATCGGTCCTGTCCCATCTGTGCCATGATCTCTGAACATCGGTCATCACTGAGCTGTGCCTCACGTATACGATCAATCAACTGTGGGCGTGCACGGACATGCGCTATCTGTCCTCCAATCGGGGTGAACTCGAACTGCACTCGACTGTCGCATAATATCTGCCAATCTGCGGATGACTGCTCCTGTACAGCGCTCAAACAAGATAAACTACTCCCGGGCCTCCTGCTCAAAGCATCCGCTACCACATTTGCCTTGCCCGGGTGATATAAGATCTCGCAGTCGTAATCCTTCACTAACTCCATCCATCGACGCTGTCGAAGGTTCAGGTCCCGCTGCTGGAATATGTATTTCAAACTCTTGTGATCCGTAAATATCTGGCACGACTCGCCGTATAGGTAGTGTCGCCAGATCTTAAGTGCGAAGACCACTGCTGCCATCTCCAAATCATGAGTGGGGTAGTTCTGCTCGTGCTTCTTCAATTGTCGCGAGGCATACGCGATCACCCTATCATGCTGCATCAGAACGCATCCCAATCCCACTCGAGAAGCATCACAAAAGACCACAAATCCGCCCGATCCAGAAGGTAAAGATAACACCGGTGCCGTCGTCAGCCGAGTCCGTAACTGCTGAAAACTGTGCTCGCACTCCTCCGTCCAATCGAAGGGAACTCCCTTCCGGGTCAACCCGGTCAACGGTGTAGCAATACGTGAGAAGTCCTGCACAAAACGCCTGTAGTAACCGGCCAATCCCAAAAAGCTGCGAATCTCCGTCACCGATGTCGGTCTGGGCCAACGCTGAACGGCCTCGATCTTCCTCGGGTCAACACATATACCGTCTCGTGAAATCACGTGACCCAAGAAGTCCACGATGTCTAACCAAAAAGCACACTTGGAGAATTTCGCATAAAGCTGGTGCTCCCTCAATGTCTGCAATGTAACCCGCAGGTGCTGCTCGTGCTCCTCACTACTCCGGGAATATACCAAGATATCGTCAATGAAGACTATAATGAACAGATCCAAGTAAGGCCGAAAAATACGGTTCATCAAATCCATGAAGGCTGCTGGCGCATTGGTGAGTCCGAACGACATCACCAAAAACTCGTAATGGCCGTAGCGCGTACGGAAGGCTGTCCGAGGAATGTCCTCCTGTCGAACCCGCAGCTGATGATAGCCCGATCGTAAATCGATCCTCGAAAAGTACCCTGCCCCCTGAAGCTGGTCGAACAAATCGTCGATACGCGGCAAAGGATACCTGTTCCGCACTGTCACCCTGTTCAGTTGGCGGTAGTCGATACAAAGACGCAAGCTGTCGTCCTTCTTCCTGACGAACAGGACTGGAGCACCCCAAGGAGAAACACTGGGTCGAATAAGTCCCTTGTCTAGCAAATCCTGCAACTGACCCTTCAGCTCACGAAGTTCTGCCGGGGCCATCCGATAGGGCGGTATAGAAATAGGCCCCGAACCAGGAACCAAATCAATACAGAAAGAAATGTCGCGCTCGGGCGGCAACCCAGGAAGCTCGTCAGGGAACACATCAGGAAACTCGCTAACAACCGGAACCTGATCCAACGGAACCTCTGTAGCGCGAGCATCGCGAACATAAGCGAGAAATCCCTGACATCCCTTCCTCAAAAGCTGTCCAGCGCGAAAAGAAGAAATCACACTGTGAGGGGCGGCACTACGGTCCCCCAACACAACAAAAACCGACTCGCCGGGGAAACAGAATCTAACTGTCTTCTCGCGGCAGTCCACAGAAGCATAGCACGTGGCTAACCAATCCATGCCCAAAAGAACGTCGAAGTCCAACATCTCCAGAAGGATCAAGTCGACAGGCAACTCTCTCTCGCCAATACAGACGATACAGGATCGGAACACGTGCCAAGCCACAAACGACTCTCCCACAGGAGTAGTCACCACAAGCGGCTGATCAAGTAAGCCGGACTCTCTACCCAAACTCGGCACAAAGTGCGTGGATACGTACGAGTGTGTGGATCCGGGATCGAACAGTACATGTGCATCAACTGAACATACAGGAAGGATACCTGAAACCACTGCATTGGACGCCTGCGCGTCCTGATGTGTCAAAGCAAAGACCCTCGCCTGTCCACCACCTGTAACTGGCTGACCTCTGCCTCGGTCATCTCGTCCTCTCTGAGCAACTCCTCCACGCCTGCGACCTCTCTGAGCATAAGTCTGGCGCGGAGCAACGGTAGGCGCAACGGGCAACGCCCTCTGGGGTGGTGAAGGTGGTAAGGTAACATGCGGTGCTGCCGCCTCCCTCCGGTGTGTCTCTGGACAATCTCGAACGAGGTGAAGTAGGCTGCCACATCTGTAGCAACCCCGCGGCGACTGTTGACAGTCCTGGGGATACGAACTAAACATCCGACCCCGTCCTGAATCTCTGCTACCCCTCGTACCGGAACGATACCTGTCGCGGCGTCTGAATGACTGCCTCCGTGCGGAAATACTGGTACGAACTCTCTTCGGCTCTGGAAATACCGAAGTCTCAACAAGGTGCTCCTCGACCACTAGGGCTGCGTCTACAGCTGCTGCATAGGTCTCGTAGTGCTGCGCGCTGATCGCGAGGAACACTGGTGAAATCAAGCCTCGAACAAATCTCCGGACTCGCAACTCCTCGGTGGCCACTAAATGTGGGGCGTAGACTGCTAGCTCTGTAAACAGTACGTCATACTCTGCCACTGTCATCCCTGGCGTCTGGCGCAAAGACTCAAACCTGCGTGCTCGGGCATCTCTAACACTCCGGGGAAGGAAACGGGCTAGAAATATGGTCACGAACTCCGTCCAGGTCATAGGAGGAAGACCTGCTGCTCTGCCCTTCTCCACTGAATCACACCATTTCTGCGCAAGACCTTCCAGGCGAAAGCTCGCGAACTCAACCCATCTCGCATCTGCACATCTGAGGGAACGGCATATCCTGGCCATCCTGTCGATGAAAGACTGTGGGTCCTCGGCTGTATCGGTGCCTGTGAAAACCGGAGGCTTCAGCCTCATGAACTCTGATAGCGATACTGTAATCACCTCCGTGGCTGCAGGGGCAACTGGCTGTGCGGTAGGTACCATAGCGGTCTCTGGAACTGGTGGAGCTACCTCTGGTCGCTGCGCTCGAAGCGTCTCAACTAGCGATCCTATCATCTGGCGCATCTCCTGCATACCAGCCCCTAACGAGGCGATCTGCTCTGTCACGGCAGGAACAGCCTGCTCGGGTACCACCGGCGTACTGCCCGGATCAGTCCTCGTCTCGGATGAGTCAACACGAATCTCGGCCCTCGCGGCCGCTCTCTGTGCCCTCGTAGTCTTAGGCGGCATATTGGCTGAAAGAAAATTTGGATTCGATAAGAACACGGAAATCGAATCACCAGAATATAAGGAGGAATCAAATCAACAAGTCCTAAGGTCGCGTAAGCGGAGTACCGTGTCGTGAGTATGCCGCGGAACATACGCACGCTACGCTACCCTGCTGCAGCTACCTACTCCATCATACCAGGGTCATCCTACACTCCGAAGGTAAAACCTACGCTCTGATACCAACTTTGTCACGACCCGAGAATTCAGCTCGTCACCGGCACTTAACCACGCAACGTCTACAGGCGCAACGCGGCTAAGTAAGCCGAACCCAGAAATCAAAACCAATAAATATAGAGTGATTTAAAACATTTTGTAAAAGCAATAGTAAATTTCTGAAAAACTTCCATTTATTTAGTAGAAATCCCTTTTTTGTTCACAAGTTATGAGTTTTATAATTTTGGTAACATTTCCTTTTTAAAACATTAGCCCCGAAAGTCGGGTAAAAGTAAGGTGTAGCGGAAATAACAAGTGACATGAATAAAGCATCACAATATGATATACGACGCCGTAGCGAAGAATGCACAGTAAAACAAGGACAATATCATAAAAGGTAAGACTGCATAAAGTAACGTCGGCTCACATGCGAGCTCGACACCAGAACATAAAATCATACATATCGTCCTCACAACTGTCTCTAAGTCAATACAGAAGGTAGATGGAGAATACTAGATACATCAATAAACAACTGAAATATAACAGATACCGTACAAAACCCACCTAAACAGCAAAAGGGCTATCTCAGCTCAAAAGGGGTATCTGTGCCAAAAGATGAGGTAACAGCCAGCCGTGACTACTCCCAAGGGCAACCTGCAAACACTGTGGCACAACGGGGGTGAGTTGCCAACTCGTGAATAGAGATAACATATAAAGGTGATCGCAGGCATGCACATATAGCGTGGCTCTACTAATGCCAGCAGATGATATCAATGCATGTCAACAGTGGATACAATAGTGATGCATGTACTCTAACAGGTAAATGCCACAGGATGAGATGTATAGTAATCAATACTGAGTATGGGATAAATAATATCTACATGGACTATGTCAACATGGAAAGCAATGATCGGTGCCTCAAACTGCACCCAAATCCCACATATACTCAGGCGCCGGCACACCCATCGGCCCTCAAATCCTGTATATCTCGGAGGAATCACGAGTGCCCAACATCGGCACCCAAAACATCATAAAATACCCGTGTCCAGCATCGACACGTAAATCCTCGAACATCGGGCGCCGTCAGTCCAGACCGGCCCCACGGGGTCCGTCTGCGGTATCGGCCCTCGGCCCCGGCAGCACGGTCATCCCGCATCCATCACTCGACTCTGGTCAGTATCCTCCGGACAACTGCCAGGTCCAACCAATCACCGGTAGGTACTCGCCCGCCTCCAGGCTCAATCGGCAAATCCCATCGATCATCTCGCCGAGGGGAACCATACCGGGCCCACCACGAACCCGCAAACTGAACATCCACTCCTCGAATCGGGTTTCAAGCACACGTCTCAGCACCGAGAAAACGCGTGGTGGACACACCAAAATATCATATCACGAGGTACCGGGTTTTTCAAAATAACATATCTTTTCCTTAAATAATTCCACGGTCCTCAAAACAGAAATCACATGAAAATCCAATACCAATAGTAAAATCCAATGCGAGGTACAATATACATCAATCCATGGTATGGGTATAAGGGGAAAACCGCTTTTTAAAGTAGTTTCATTTCCGGTTTTAAAAGATGTCATGCGGCTCCCAATATACATGAAAATCGTATCAATCACATGTAAGATGAACTACAGCAATAATACAACAGTATAATCATGACAGTTCTACAGTGAGTGTGGCATGGCAATTACTAACGGTGTGTGTGTAGCATGTAAATAGTGCCCGTGCAATATAAACCGTTAGTAATAGTGCGGTGTTCTATCAGTTCTAGCATATATCAATAACACATAGCAGGGAAATGCAATATGAGATGACAGTCCATAGGTAAATGCAATATGTAATACTAAGATCCTATCAGCCCTGACGCATAACGCCATGCGGGCGATATCCCCGTAGATGTGAAATCTACTCACCGTGTCTCGCGCTAAGTGTATCCAACCACTTGCTTTCCCTTCTTCGCAGCGTCCGTCTCACTGGCCTGCGAACCTAGAATCACATACACATATCACACATAAGCTTAAGTCACAAAACGCGACATTATAATCCAACAAGAAACCTGTGTCGCAAACCAATCGCGCGTGTGCGCGATACGCTAAAACGTGTACTCACGCGCCACAAAACTACCCCGACGCGCCGCGATACGCAGAACCCAAACCTACTCACGTATCACGCGTGTCGCGAGGGTTTAGAAAAACGGCAAAATAGGTATTTGGTCCCAGATTTTCCTACAGAATTGATCTTACAAAAATATATATACCAAAAGACCCTACACACTGGAATACACCTACAGAACCCAAAAACACCCAAAACACCACCTGTCTGGCCGCAATTTGCGGCCAGAATGGCGATTTTGGCGGCCTCAGTGGGGAGTTAGGGGGTCGGGTTTCACCTATGGTATCAGCTCCTCTCCACCATGCTACAGTATCCACAATTTCACTCTGCACTCACCGGGTCAATAGCAGTTCCAGAAAACTCACATTTTGCCCAAATACGACATTTTGCATCAAATATGAAATCTGGTGGTATTTTAGTGTAATAGGGGTTCGACTAAGTTACAATGGCCTCAACAGACCACAATCATCCTACTGGAACTAATCTACACCTCATTAGCACAAAGTTCACACTAAACACCCCATATCGCACTAAAACGCACCAATATCCAATAACCGATGCAAAACTACACTAACTAGGCAAACTAGTGAAGCAAGATAGGGATTATACCTCATACTTAACACTAGGAAGCTGGAGGAAGAAGAAGAAGTGGAGGGAAGAGGCTGCACTAGGAGCTGGAGCTGCTACTGCTCACTGCTGCTGCTGCCAATGCTTGCTGCTGTTGCTGCTGAGTGCTTGCTGCTGCTGCTGAGTGCTTGCTGCTGCTGCTTCAGTTGCTTCTGCTGCTGCTTCAAATGCTTCAAGAGGTAAGTGTGTGTGTGTGAGTGTGTTGGTGTGTTGTGAGAGTGTGAGAGAAAAACACAAAAAAGAAATGAGAGCCACCACAATCATTCCCACAAAAGTCACCCCTCTCTCTCTCTCACCTCATTAATGGCAAGCATGGCTTGAGCCATGATGCCCTCTCTCTCTCCTTCTCACAAGTCAACACCCTTACCATTTGAATTAAAGAAATCTTTTAATTTAACTAATTAATTAAACTTGCTTAAACCCCAAAAGAATTAATCCTACAATTAACCCACCATGGTTAATAATTATTGTATTTTCTTAATTTAAAAACCCTAGTTTACATGCACATGTGTGTGCAAGCCTAGGAAAATTTTGGAAAAATGTTTATTAAATTAGGAAAAATATTTAAAACACAATTTGGTAAACTTTTTATAAAAAAAATCATTATTTAATTATAATTATCCACTAACTCTTATCCTAAGGTGTTACAGACATGCACGGTGAAAGACCTTTCAGGCCAATAAACGACCGCTTCTTAAAGAAATACTACGCTTAGTGAGCCATAGCCTGGGTCAATGATAGATGACGACGACTATGTCCGCTCGATATCTTCCTAGGCTCGGACTTTACAAGCAGCAGCCGGCCTTCCCATAACAACGGACCGAAACGTCCTTAAACTAAAGACGGACCGAAACGTCCTTAAACTAAAGACGGACCGAAACGTCCTTAAACTAACGACGGACCGAAACGTCCTTAAACTAACGACGGACTAAAACGTCCCTAAAACTACTACCGCAGCATCGTCAGGCTGACGAGATAGGAAAGAAAAAAAAATATATGAAAAAGAATAAAAGAAAAACGGTATGTCCATAAGCAAAATGGGCACGGATGAAAACCCGAAAGGTCTCCGTGAGTAAAAACAGCAGGACTATCGGCGAGTGTTTGTGAAAACCCGAAAGGGCGCAACCTCGTTAAAAGACACTTATAGGGTCCTCTCGACCTTGTAAGGAGAAACCACCCGCGTGAGATCCTTATGACTCACAAAGGAGCAACACACTTAGGAACCCTCACGATTCCTAAGGAGAAAATGCACTTACGAGATCCTCACGACTTGTAAGGAGAACTCTCTTATGAGACCCTCACGGCTCATGAGACTTGAAAGTCTTAAGTTACAGAAACCTAAACCTGTTCTTAAGCAAATCCCCCACAACCTTCGATATTGCCCTACAAGAGGTTCAATACTGACCCTTGTATACAATCCACGGGCGCGAATAAACATTTCCCCAGCAAAGTTCAACCCTTGTAGGTCCTCTCGACCCATAAGGAGAGAACCCTCTTGTAGGATCCTTACGACTTACAGAGGAGCACACACTTAGGAATCCTCACGATCCCTAAGGAGAAAATACACCTGCAAGATCCTCACGACTTGTAGGGAGAAATACCTTTGTGAGACCCTTACGGCTCATGAAGTCAAAAGCCTTGGCCGACAGGACCCTTAACCCTGTTTGCTGAGCCACCTTTGTTCATCATCGACAAAGGCAAATGATGATTCGCTCCTGGCAACATTCCAGTTGTAGCGGTGCTGATGCCAAAATCGGTGCCTAAAATCCAGGCTTGCAGCGAAAAAGCTAGCAAGCCACACATGCCTACAAAATAGCCGAAATGATAGGGCAACTTGCAATAAAAAGCAGCAAGTAAAAATGAAGGCATAAAAAAAATAGCCGAAATGATGGGGAAACTCGCAATAAAAAACAGCGAGTGAAAATAAATAAATAGCCGAAATGATTGGGCACCGCGAAAAATAGCCGAAATGATGGGGCAATCGCGACCTTCGCGATATAAAAGCTGAAATGATAGAGCATCGCGGAAAAAGAAATAAAAGTGAAATCCTCGCCCTACAGGTGATGTTACATCTACCCCTGTATACAATCCAGGGGCGCAATCAAAGAAGGGATCATACTCCTCCCCCGAGTTTCATCATAAGGAGAAGCCAAATCTCGACGGTTCATAGATAGCCTAGAGATCATTTCGACGTTCGTCTCGTGGCAGCAGACACAACATCAAGCGAAACGGAACAGCGGCAACCCCAAGTTCCATGGCTCGGCGATACATATCACCAAGAGTCAAACCTCCATCCCGTGAAATGCGGATACAATCAACAAACTTCCTGGTTACGTGGAACGCGGATAACGTCACTTTTTGACCCCGTGGGAAACGTCTAGAGCGGATCCTGGTCCTCGCAGAACGCGGCAGTGATCCCGTGTGAAGCATCCAGAGCGGAGCCTAGTCCTCGCCGAGCACGGCAGTGAACCCGTGTGAAGCATCTAGTGCAAACTTCCTGGTTACGTGGAACGCGGATAACGTCACTCTTTGACCCCATGGGAAACGTCCAGAGCGGATCCTGGTCCTCGCAGAACGCGGCAGTGAACCCGTGTGAAGCATCCAGAGCGGAGCCTAGTCCTCGCCGAGCACGGCAGTGAACCCGTGTGAAGCATCTAGTGCAAACTTCCTGGTTACGTGGAACGCGGATAACGTCACTCTTTGACCCCGTGGGAAACGTCCAGAGCGGATCCTGGTCCACGCAGAATGCGGCAGAGAACCCGTGTGAAGCATCCATAGCGGAGCCTAGTCCTCGCCGAGCACGGCAGTGAACCCGTGTGAAGCATCTAGTGCAAACTTCCTGGTTACGTGGAACGCGGATAACGTCACTCTTTGACCCCGTGGGAAACGTCCAGAGCGGATCCTGGTCCTCGCAGAACGCGGCAGTGAACCCGTGTGAAGCATCCAGAGCGGAGCCTAGTCCTCGCCGAGCACGACAGTGAACCCGTGTGAAGCATCTAGTGCAAACTTCCTGGTTACGTGGAACGCGGATAACGTCACTCTTTGACCCCGTGGGAAACGTCCAGAGCGGATCCTGGTCCTCGCAGAACACGGCAGTGAACCCGTGTGAAGCATCCAGAGCGGAGCCTAGTCCTCGCCGAGCACGGCAGTGAACCCGTGTGAAGCATCTAGTGCAAACTTCCTGGTTACGTGGAACGCGGATAACGTCACTCTTTGACCCCGTGGGAAACGTCCAGAGCGGATCCTGGTCCTCGCAGAACGCGGCAGTGAACCCGTGTGAAGCATCCAGAGCGGAGCCTAGTCCTCGCCGAGCACGACAGTGAACCCGTGTGAAGCATCTAGCGCAAACTTCCTGGTCACGTGGAACGCGGATAACGTCACTCTTTGACCCCGTGGAAAACGTCCAGAGCGGATCCTGGTCCTCGCAGAGCATGGCAGTGAATCCATGCGAAGCATCCAGAGCGGAGCCTAGTCCTCGCCTAACACGGCAGTGAACCCGTGTGAAGCATCTAGCGCAAACTTCCTGGTTACGTGGAACGCGGATAATGTCACTCTTTGACCCCGTGGAAAACGTCCAGAGCGGATCCTGGTCCTCGCAGAGCATGGCAGTGAACCCATGCGAAGCATCCAAAGCGGAGCCTAGTCCTCACCTAACGCGGCAGTGAACCCGTGTGAAGCATCTAGCGCAAAATTCCTGGTTACGTGGAACGCGGATAACCTCATTCTTTGACCCCGCGGAAAACGCCCAGAGCGGAGCCTGGTCCTCGCCAAGCACGGCAGTGAACCCGTGTGAAGCATCCAGAGCAAATATCGGACTGTGGAGTCCTTAAAATCCACGGACCATGACGCCCTTAACCTCGACCGCGATGTCTTAAAACTAACGATCAAACCTCCCGATTCCCTACGGATTCTGTCTTGGTTCAAAGGTACAACTCTTCACTCCTTTGATACCTGGCGTTGTAATCCCTCAACGTCTTCAAAGAGGTGACGAGTCCCTACAACCAAACGTCGGACTGTGGAGTCCCTAAACCCACGGACTATGAGGTCCTTAACCTTGACTGTGATGTCTTAAAACTAACATCGGACTGTGGAATCCCTAAATCCACGGACTATGAGGTCCTTAACCTTGACCGTGATGTCTTAAAACTAACATCGGACTGTGGAGTCCCTAAATCCACGGACTATGAGGTCCTTAACCTTGACCGTGATGTCTTAAAACTAACATCGGACTGTGGAGTCCCTAAATCCACGGACTATGAGGTCCTTAACCTTGACAGCGACGTCTTTAAACTACAATACCCGGAGCAGCCTCTGACCCCGTGAAACACGGATAAGGGCGACCACATTCAGCACTTGCAGGTCCTCACGACCTGTAAGGAAGAAAAAACTCTCTTGTGAGATCTTTACGACTCTCAAGGGAAAACCCGCTTAAGAATCCTCACGATTCTTAAGAAGAACTTACACCTATGGGATCCTCTCGACTTGTAGGGAGAAAAACTCCTTATGAGACCCTCGTGGCTCATAAAATGCAAAGGTCTTAGGAAGCAGATCTTAACCCTGAACCCTAAGCCATCGCTGTCCTGCCAAGAGATCAAGATAAATTGTCCGCAGAACACATTCAATAAAAAGGGGACACACCATTGAAGAGAAAAATATGTCTTCATTTATAGACCTCCCTTCGACAACAATACTCAATCTAAGGCCAGCGCAAGCCACCCGATATGGGAGATAACAAGGAAAGTTTCTGATCTGTATCCTATCAAGCGCGCATTTGCAGCTGTGCGAATGTTTAAAAGGAAATGTTACCCGAGGCACTGACGCGTATGCAACGTAACGACAGTGCTCGCAATTAAAGAAAATTCCCATGAGAAAAAAACATGCAGCTCGTTTACCCAAGCAAGACATACGTACGACTATCTGACAAACATGGAAATTCAACAGAAAGCATGCAAACCGCCAATGATAAAAGGAGTACATTGATTCAAACATACTACACTGCTGGGAAAAGATCACCAAACAAGGGATCAGAAATGCAAGGGTTAACAAAGCAAAACACAAAATTCTCCAGCTCCCTCTCTGCTTTCTCCAGCACGTCAAAACGACGGTTTTCACGAGGAGTCGCTTCCCATCGGTTGGAGCCGTGCTCATCAGCGAAAGCAGACATGATGGCCCGACGGGCTCTTATCTGACTAAGTATATGAACTGAGTAATCCTTCAGAGCCTGAGTAATTAGACAAGCCTCATGAAAGCACTCAAGCTTGTCCTCCGCCGCGTCAAGGATCGCCGAAGTCATCTCCGCCGGATGAGGGGGTATATCGGCAAGCACAGACAGGAGGATCATCTGGAGCCAAATGGAGCCCATGGGAAGAGGAGAGCCCCGACGAGTCAGCAGCTCGTACATCACCGTGTCACATTGAGCGTCGGTGAGAAGGGGATCCGCCAGCCGCGCAGCGAAGCGAGGAATTATCTCCTCAAGGGGCACCTCCCATGGTTGCCGACGAGCATGGGGACGATTGCAAGCCATGGCGATTGATCGGGTTCTCAAAGATGACCACCTTAAGGTATGAATGGGTTTCTCTGTGAAGAAAAGAAGTAAGGCATAGGGTTCAGGTTATAAAGGGGAGCATTTAATGCTATGCACAAAAAATGTTGTGCATGGTGGGACTATTTTCAAAGCCCACAAAGAAGGGGAGAGCGTTGGAAATGAAATCCAACGACGCATTGGAATCAGGTTAGGGAAATGAAACGTCCCCATCAAGCAGATCCCTGCATGCGCAACACGTGAGCACTAGCCTTTGATTGGAAAATAAGGCGGCACTGCACAGACACAATAGAGAACTAAGCTCTGATAACCAGAATCAAATTCTTAAAAGAAAGGTTTGAAAGGAAGGGCATGAAAAAGTGGAGACGCTTCGTTTCCCCAAATCCCCAGAGGAATCCAACGGTCGCAAGAGGTGACAGCGTTGCACTCACGAGCAGACACGTGAGAACAACGCTGTGGGGGCATTTGTTTCCTGATTTAAAATCAGGAAAGCTTCTGTGAAAAGCTTCAGAAGAGGGTCACGTGCTTACACGTAACTAGCGGTCACGTGTTGGCACGTGACGCCTAAAAAACGTCATCAAGGCAGGTTCAGTTTCCTGACTACGTAGAAGAAAAGGGGCTTCAGGAAGAGTCACGTGCTCCCACGTGACCAGGGTCACGTGGCGACACGTGATATTTAAATGCAAGCGTCAAAGGCACACCGGTTAACTGATCAAGTCAAGGAAAAGGCTTCAGAAGAAGTCACGTGCTCCCACGTGACCAGAGTCACGTGTTGGCACGTGACGTTCAAGGCAACAGACTCGTTCTCCAGAAAGAGGCGCCATACAGGGGTCACGTGCTCACACGCGACCAGGGGTCACGTGGTAGCACGTGACGTTCAAGCAGCAATCAGAAGACAGAGCGCAAAGGAAAGAAGAAGGCTCATTCCGAAGGGGGTCACGTGCTCACACGTGACCATGGGTCACGTGGGCACACGTGACCGGCTTTCAAAGCCCATTTTGTCAACAGAATTAAATTCTGAAGGAGATTCAAATCTTTCCAAAGGAAAGCGATTATCTGGAGCAGATCGAATTAAAGATTCAGAGATCATCTATCTATGGAAATTCTCGGGTTTGGAAAGATTTCCCCCTTAAATCTAACCAAAATAACAAAGGAGAATCTCTGGATTTAAAATCCAATGGTGAATAAAATTCACCCAATAATCCAAAGGTCCAAAAGGAATGATGGATACAAATCAAATCTCTCAGTGAAGATTCATCAAAAAACTAATTCATTCGGCTGCTTCTCCTATAAATAGGAGCCAGGAGATACAGAAAGAGATATACAGGCAGAGAAAGAAAAGAAGGAGAAAAGCTTTGATACTTGGAAGAGACTTGGATCTTCTGCAAAAAACCCTAGGTAAGAAAGGGAAGGCTTTCGGAAAGAAAGAGAATTTAATTCTCAACAGAGTTTAACTCTAATATATAAAACAGAAGAACACATTTCTTCTCTCTTTGATAGAGGATCTGCAAAGTGCACATCTCCCCTTAAGGTTGAGAATTTAATTCTCAATGGGTCGAGATCCTGCCATGCAGATCCAAGACATAGAGAAGGAATGCAAGCATGAGAATTTAATTCTCGCAGAACTATAGGAATTCAATTCCTTTAAAATAAAATTAGGGCTCGACCCTGTATCATGGGAATTTAATTCCTTCAAAATAAAAAGAAGCAGGGTTTAACCCTAATTAAGAACATAGTTCTGTTGAAACAGCAGGAATTTAATTCCCTTAATCATAATTCTTTAAAATGGGAAGTTTAATTCCTTAAAAGCTTTTATTAGGGTTTAACCCTATTCAGTTCTTCACATATATGAGGAATTTAACTCCTACAGAAAATTCAGAGTCCAACTCTATTAAAGGAAGTAGGAATTTAATTCCCCTGAAATTATTGTCAGGGTTCAACCTTACGAGGAATTTAACTCCTGGAAAAGATTAACAAGTCCTCTAAACAGCATACATAGAGGCAGGGTCACGTGTCACCACGTGACCCCCCAAGAGATCTACAAAAAGCCCCTTTGAGGCAGCACCCCACGTGACCCACGTGACCCTCGGCAGAAGCTTCAGCATACAAGCATTTAAATGCCCGTCACGTGAGGGCACGTGATGCTCAGAAAGATGCGGTAATCTCAGCAGAACCATTGAAGGGAAGGCACCCTCACGTGTTGCCACGTGACCTCTCTTGCCTTAGCGCTTAAAACTAAATTGGAACCCCAAAATCCAATCATTGAAACGACTGTTGGACCCTAGTGTTAAAACTTTACTCGCAGTGTTCCAAACTGACCACCTTAGTGTTTAACACTAATCTGAAAGCCTTGTTGCTGGTGTTTAACACCAACTATTCTGTTAGTGTTAAACACTAAACTATTCCCAGTGTTCAACACTGATTGCTCTGGAGTGTTTAACACTAGGCTTTGGCCCAATTGGTTAAAGGGATAGAGGCAAAGCCTCTCCCTCAATGGACCAACAGAAAGTCAATATTCCAGACCTGACTGGACTTAGCCCAAGCTGGCCATAAGTCCTCAATTCGTGATTAACTGGGCTAATGGGCTCATAACATAATTAATCGGTCTTGACCCCAAATTGGGCCAAGGACTACTCAAGCCATTCCGGTTCTAGGGTACATCTGTTCACTCCTTTGATACTTGGCATTGTAATCCCTCAATGTCTTCAAAGAGATGACGGGTCCCGATGACCACTCATGATATGGACTGTGGGGTCCTTAAACCCATGCATAATGCAAAATTCCTGGTTACGTGGAACGCGAATAACGTCACTCTTTGACCCCGTGGAAAACGTCCAGAGCGGATCCTGGTCCTCGCAGAGCACGGCAGTGAACCCGTGTGAAGCATCCAGAGCGGAGCCTGGTCCTCGCCTAGCACGGCAACGAACCCGTGTGAAGCATCCAGAGCACATACCGGACTGTGGAGTCCTTAAACCCATGGACTATGACGTCCTTAACCTTGACCGAGATGTCTTAAAACTACCAATGGACCGCAATGTCCTTAAACTACCAACGGACCGCAATGTCCTTAACTAACCACGGACCGCAATGTCCTTAAACTAACCACGGACCGCAATGTCCTTAAACTACCCACGGACCGTAATGTCCTTAAACTGCCCATGGACCGCAATGTCCTTAAACTAGAACAATAGAGCCCTGCATGCTCTTTTGTCGGATCTAAACGGTCCTGTTTAAGTTGTTCTTAGCCTCAAAGATGGCTAACGCATCCTTAAACCTTCAAGCAGACTGGACTACAAATCCCCTAATTAACTCTGGCTCGAGGGTACATCTCTGAACTCCCCTGACACCCGTCGTTGTAATCCTTCAACGTCGTCAGAGAGGTGACGGATCCCGACGGCCACATGTACGATGGACCACCATGTCCCTAAAACTGGAACAATGGAGTCCAAACGCTCCTTCGTCGGATCTAAACGATCCCGTTAAGTTGATCTTTGTCTCAAATTAGACTAATGTATCCTTAACGAATGTTCGAGTTGATCTTAGCCTCAAGTATGGCTAACGTGTCCTCAAACCAACCCCCTCCCAAAACCCAAATCTAAGACAACACGGATTTGGACTAGTCCACGCCCTACGGGCGACGATATAACTCGGTCTCCGTAAACGATCCACGGGCAGGAAAACATAAAACAAAAACACAAGACACGAAGTGACCATCTGGAGAAGGAGAAAGTTGTTACCGTGACGCGGTAGCGTAATTAACTGCAGGGACTTGCGCCTGCAGGGAAGAGCGTCCCCACAATCAAAAACCCCTCAAACGAGGGGGAATCTGACGAAGTCTGCTACATCGGACGCATCCGTTTAAACCTCCGATACATGGCGCCATGGATCGACTTGGCATCCTCGGAGAGGTGGACGGATAGCACCTATTGGCATCTGCCCCGAACCTCAGGCGAGACGTCCCGACGTCCCGCGTGTCCGTTCGGAGGGGAACAACCGACAGACTTGGATGCAACTCTTGCCCCGTTTTCTGCCTCTTGAAACTTATCACCCGTTCTCAGTTCTTTACCTATCTGTAGCCCATGTAACAGATTACATATGCGGGATCCTGATCTGGTATCATATACCCAGGACGTAAAGGACATTTGAGAAACAGTTCTCTGAAATGAACACACCCGAAGATGATGCATCAGCATGCACTCTCTTCGTTTGGGCGGCACGAGAAATCTGGTATTCCCCAATTTCCTGCTCTGTCGTATAACAATTATAAATTGGAGCGGGACCAACGTTCCCCAGCTCAGTATAACAAGCGGGTTCGGTCAATAATCTGTTTTATTATCTTGATTAAGGCGTGAAATGGTCGCTACCAGGAGAGAGAGAGAGAAGAAAACACTCAGCGTGCGCTCTTGCAAGAATAGATTGGTTATTATTTTATCTAATCAGGATTGCTCCCACTGCTTTTTATCAAATCTTCCTTCAAACCCTAAAAGGAAAGACTAGCCGGGATTAATTACACACTACAAGTTCGCCAATCTTTCAGCCAGGCCAGTGTCGGTACTTTGAGGGAGGTCCCCCGTGCTATCGCACGAACCTAATTAATGTAAACCTCGTTTTCCCAGAGGCGTAACCTCGTTAACACCTTTCTAGACACCTACTTGATCGGCTAATTGTACTATGTAAAACTCTCCCAGGAGTAACAATTACTCGCAGCGGGTATCGGGATCCAACTATCACATAGAAGGTATGCAATCCCATTGCAAATTTCAACACTTGAAATTCCCGATAATATTTTGCCCCTAGCACCCTATGACCTTGACGGAGGCCAACAAACCACAGGCTACTAGTCAAGTTCAACCCGTCATTTCTTGATTGAATCAAACCCACCCGCACGACCCTTGACGGAGGCCAACAAGGTCGCACGACTACCCTAATCCAATCGCATTGTACGCTTAAGCAGATAAATACTGGTTAGCTACCGCACACTGCGCCTTGACGGAGGCCAACAAATGCAGTACGAATACTAAACAGGACTTATCTGAAATGACCGAGGGCTACGACAGGTTTTTCTGAAAACCTATTGCGTAATGAACTTGATATCGTTGTAGGATCGAATGAATTTTAAAATGGAGTGTTTTTGAGGCTTTTCTAGTTTGGCTAAAGGAGTCACTCCCGGTGAAGGGATCGTCGGTCCTTTCCTCGTCGAATGAGGTGCGGGATATATCATATATATCACTGTGCAAAGCAAAAACTCTTAAAAGCAATCAAAAGACAAACCGAGTGTGTAGCATCTGCCAGTTATTGCTAAAGGAGTCACTCCCGGTGAAGGGATCTCGGTCCTTTCTTTATCGAATAAGGTGCGGGATATATCATATACACCGCTGTGCAAAGCAAGAACTGTAGCTACCTGTTTTATTTTGAAATTCGATTCCACAACATCTTAGGTTTCTTTTACTTTCATTAATCATATTAATGAAGTCCCATCATTTAAGTACCTAAACATCACAGATAAATACGACGTACACTTATGCCATCCGCATTCTCCTCGATGTCCCCTCGTGCACCGTTAGGTTAGGTAACTAACGGCAGAGCGGGGCAGGGCTAGCGCGGGTGTAAAACATAAGTAACGCCTATATAATATATCATATATACTATATACTGTATCTATCACAGAACATCACATGATCACATCACAGATATCGCAGCAGAAGAATCATATGAAATATTGGATATACTAGGACGTCCGTGTTTTCAATACGAGCCAGTATAAAACACGGATTCCACGGTCGTGATGAATAGCCAAGCCCACACCCCTAGACCCCTACGAGAGCGGCAAGCAACCCTACCAATTCTAGGGTTAGGAGACCCGGACTCGACTCCTCGAGATGGTCTCCCACTGGACCCTAGAACCCGGTTACTTATGCTCCCCACCTTGGGTCTATCCTAGTGCGGAAAAATAAATAATATACAAACGGTGACATCTTCCGCAACCTGGAAGTGCCCCAATAAAAGAATATTACATACAAGTTTTTACATGAATGAAAATGAAAAACACTCATCTCACATAAAAACCCCCGGCTATTCAAACACGACGATCCAATATAACGTATCCAGCAACACATAACATCACATGTCATCAACGTAAGTAAACATGCGTATCCTAATTGTCGTTGGCATATAGCAACGAAACCGGCGATATCACATATTACACTTACGGTCACAGAAAAGAAAGTGTAAAACTACAACAGTTGGAATCCGCAACCTCTTTAGACATCGCATGCCTAGCCAAATGAATTCCTTAGACATCGCATGCCTAACTATTATAAACCCCGCATTTTAGTCTCATAATCGAAAACACTTTCCAATACCAAGTCGGGCAATTCAACAAGATTCCCGACATTATGATCGAATGCTCGTCGCAAACTTCAGTAGGCGGCCGCACCCCCGACGCCGTCGACAAAGTGCACCAAGGCGGAACACCGCTACCGCGAGCACCCGAACGGATGCTTTCAGCGACGGGGTTCTCCTACAGTCACTTGGTCGGGGCTATGGGGCGAGGCTGTCTATTAAGTTTACCCGGCGAGTATCCGCGTACGCTACGTGATTACGACGGACTTTTGATCACATCAAAATTCCGTGGCAACCGATCAAGTGAGACTAAACTGCTATGTTTATAACATTCATTCAGTTATCTCATAACTGCTTGTGAATTCCAATTATTGTATCATATTCCGGACAAATAGAAAATGTTAAACTTTCCGATCGAACATTCAAACACCCAAGTTTTCCCGAAAAAGATCAACACATGAAATAAGTTTAAAAACATTCAGTTCATGCCTCAGTACCAACGGTCCAGCCGTAGAAGGGTCAAGCCAACGCCTCACATGTGGCACGCCGTACTGCCCCAAACCCTAAGGTTCAAAGGGTAGTTCAAGACGGTCACATAATCGAGTTAAGGTTTTTTGTCTTCTTGAGGGACCATCGTGTTACTTGCACTACTTAGAACGTGATTAAACTACAGAAATATCCAGCACTTGGAAATTTCCCGACAGGGGAAAAATTGGATATTTATATCCGGTCGAACTTTTTAACATATTCAAAAAATTATCCGGAAAGACACATAGACAAAGTTTGACAATCCGATCGAATGTACGAACTCCCAATACAACCCAAAAAACTCAACTCTTGAGTTCAGAAAAAATAAATATCCCAGGAAAACCAGCACTGCAAAATAGGAATTACTGTGAAAAATTCAATGGGAGATAAGACAAAAGGGCCGAGGAACAGCCGCATTAGCACGCTAATGCCGCGGTTCCGCCGCACTTTAGAAAGATCATTAGGTAATTTTTGCATCGTAATTCTTATAATTTCCTGCTGAATTTTCTGCATATTTTTAATTCTGAAAAATCCCCGAATTTCAAAAAAGTCCAGAGAGCAAATTCCAATTAGGGTTTCGGTTCGATCGGACTTCAAACTTCGTCTGTGCATCGCCTAAGGCTCTAGCTAGGCTCTGATACCACTGTAGGGTTCCTAGGCACCCCAAGGAGGTCTCACATGGCATCAACCATGCCAATTTCAAAAATTACGGTGCCGAGAAACCCTAGACTACGGATCGTTAACTAGATTTTAGGCGAAACTAGAAACTAGCTAACAACTTAGCTAAAGAGAAAACGGAAATACAACCTTTGTAGATCCGGTGCTCCACCTCCACAGCTCCGCAATGAAGTCTTCTCGCTGTCCAAATGAAATCCCGGGCTCTAGCGTCGGCTTCATCGGAGAAATGGGCGGGCAAGGTCGTCGGCTTCGTGCCGAAGATGATCTACGTCGAGGCATCGCTAGATCAAGCTCCAACTTCACCAAGTCAAGAAAACTTGTGAAGGAAACACACTCTACTACTTGGCAAGAGGTAGAGGATGAAGAAATAGGAAGTGGGTAGACTTTAGAATTGGATTTCTCACTCTTATTCATCAATCACCATTGATGGTCAAGCTTTTTCTTCTTGTGAAGAAGAAGAAGAAGATGAAGAAAGAATTATGATAAGTTAATTAAAAGGAAAAGAAAAAGAATACCTATCATAATAATAACCATGGTCAAGTGTAGAGACTAAACTAAGGTTAAGTGAAGTGGTTAGGGTTAAGCATGAGACAAAATGGTCACAAAGTCAAAGCTTCATGAAGCTTCAAAGAAAGAAACAAAACTTGCAACCATTTCATTTCTAATCTTTTCCAAAAAGAAATAAATAAATAAATTACCAAGAAAAAGAAAACCCTAATCATTAACTTAACCAAGGTTTAATTCTTTACACTTAACCAAGTAAACATGTATCATCAAACATGATACAATCAAGTGCACAAAAGTATATCACATATACAACTTGCACAATTCAAGTGAGAAAATCCATTTAAAGTGAACCAATACTAGTTAATGTAAAGTAATATATCAAATATATAATTATACATTAAATCATTAAATCAATACTTGATTCAATGATCCGGTCATGTCGAACATAACCGACTAGTATCCAATGTATCGACTTATCGAATCAACGCTTGAATCGATAACTAGGTTATATCGCATACAACCATTTGATACATTCATCAAGAGAATGGAATACGGTATCACATACACGCATTATTCTCAGTCCCGCACATATCTCATATAAGCTCCTATTTCGTTTCGCTTGAGCCAGGAAACCTCTGTGTAGGACTCTAAAGACTCGTCAATACGCCGGCAGCAGGTGATGATCATATCAAACACCCACAAGCCGCAAGCGGTCTGCTAAACGTAACGGCCACCCGGGTATTGAGCGATCAGAAGATCGACGAGCAAGCCCGCTCACACTCCAGTGAATCCAACCAGTAACACTACCGTACAGTCCGGTCTCGTCGTCTGATATGTCGCATATCTCGCCTAGGGGTGGTAAACGTCATACCCCAATAGCTCGATAAGTCGTGTCGATATGAGCTCTATAACAGTTTGAGAAACTACTGGTAACACTTACCAGTATATCTCAGCAACCCTGGCCAGGGATTTCCAGTTATAGACAATCGAACACAGTGCAACATCAACTCCCTATACCGGGAGAGACGAATCCCCTCCTATCGCTCATTGCCTCCATGTGATTCGGGACTGTACCCAAAAACCACCGTTTTGCACGCCCTCTTGGACGTGGTAAGATGGAAATCAAAGCACAGTGGGAACCACACAAGACTCTATGACGATCTCGGGTCAACAGACTACTCTGTACCAGTGTCACCTGAGAACTGCCATCTGACGTGAGGTATAATACCATCTGGGAGTTCTCGGCGAGTCCATCCAGTGTACCCAGTCTCTACTGAGCACCCGTATATCATCTCTAATGTCAAACACCAATGGATATGGGATCATCCATCGCCCATCTGTATGGGTCGAGAAGGTATACGCTAGTCTACTCTGGTATATCGATGCCCCGTCTCGACATACCCACGACTAGGGACCTTGAAGGATGTACTTATGGACTACCATGTCCCCACTAGTATGATCCGCATCATAGTCCAGGTAGTCAAGTACACATCCTAAGGGCTTTACCAACATGTAACAGAGAGATAATCAGTATACACGTTAAGGTAAAGAGCAACCAGATAGCATACTATCATGTCGAGCAAGAAAGTCCTCCCTATATATGTCCCAGCATCCACTACAATATACATCCTATGTATAGTAATGGCCTCTAGGGCATACATATAACTAACAGCACCTACTGTAAAAACAACATCTGGTGTGGTACTTGACATCTTATGATTGACTCAATTGCCTAAGCAAGTGATCTGCCAATCATGCGCATCCCTCTCCCCTTTAGTCTGTAAGACACCTTTAGAGAGGGTGACTCCATCACCTGCAGGTATACTACCATGCCACGAGTCGTCCATTCTAAATACTCATAGAATGTTGTCTAAGTACCCTGATTGGGAAACTACCCAAATCTAGATCTAAAACCATAGATCTAGTAACCAGAATGTCTGATATAATATCCAAGTCCTGTGTGGAGAAACCACTGTGTGACGACCAAAGTATAATCGACCGTAGTATAAGAATTTCACTTCCTACTCTGTGTATGTCATCCAAATACCAGGACATCACACCCTACTACCTTCTTAACAGATCCATCCTCTATTCTGATGAAGTCAAACCTATGACTGTCACATCAGAAATAGATGATCTATCTCCGCTATATCTGCTTTAGTCTATAAATAGACATAAGCTACTTGTCCACTATGCTTCCGCTGCTCCCAATGACTACGACAACCCTCTGGCAGAGTCATATACACGTACGCTTCTAAAGGCAGTTCAGAACGACGCTATACTCATCCTCCTGCCGGGTCTCATAGTATGGAACAACAGCAATGGAAAGTCTGGGTAAACAAGAACTTCCCTGCCACCGTCCTTGAGCATACCGAAGTACCTCTCGAGTGCTTGTGGTTACCCACCATACCTGCGGAGTGGCCAATGGAATGTCAAACCAGATTGAATCTTTAGGTTCTTATCAAATCTTCAGTAATCGTTTGCGGTTCTGGAATCACTTCCAGTTCTACCATACTCCCACTACTGTTTTATGAAAAAATCCATTTTTTAATTAAAACTGTGGCGAGTTAAGAACAATATCACTATTGATCTTCCAGATGGTAGAAAATCAACCCTCGCCATAGCCCGGGTCAACCCACAAACAGCCATTACAGAAACGTGCCTTGAGTTATCCAGAGTCTGGTTTTAAGCATAAGCCGGAAAACTCCCCGTACCTTAACAATGTCAAGATATGAACTGTTCTATATCCAATACAGAAACAGAGGCACTGATTTAATTGAACCAGATTCAAATCATGCAGCTGTCTCCAGTGCATGTCAACTAAATGGAAGGAGGCCGATCAGCGTTACTCAACTTAGGAATGCTTCCAATTATGAGTAACCTGAAAGAGAAGCAAGTTCTCTTAATCATTACTATCAACTGAATACCATACACAAGTATCTACATCTTCGATCACCTTGAAGAATCCTGATACTTGCAACATCTGGTTCTCTACTTTATTCTTATACCTATAACTCCTCAAAACTTAGACCTTGCATTTCTACGAAACACATGTCTAAGAACTAGAGAAGTCATAAGTAAACAGAATATAGTACGAGGACCATCCCCTCTGTCCTAATAGACACTGGACAATATACAATACTCTGTACAAGTCCCCTGAGTCTAATAACTCGTTCACTGTGTGTCGTAGGTTAAAAACTGTACTTATGGTTAAGAAGAATTACACCGCTGTTCAATGCTCCTTACCTAACCATCCACTGGTATAGGTAAATGTCATAGACATAATTTCAAAAAGGTATATCTCACTCTATAAAAATAGACGTACAGATATATCAATTTGAAATTGATGCATAACAACGGATATTCAAAACCAAATATTTGTCGTCCGGCAAACAACCCAGGTGACTTCCTCAAATATCACCAATTACAACGAATCCTGATATAATGAGGATGATCACCTAATTACCAATAACTTACTCCCACTTATCATCTATAAAACCATACAGATGAGAAAATCAAACATGGAAAATACATACCGTGGAGCAAGTGTCTAATTGGGAAATCAGTTTTCTTTTAACAGTACACGGTGAAACTGAAACATTGAAATGTTTCGATGGGGTATCCCGGTATTCCTAGTAATGCCTCTTCCATTATCCAGATTCACAACTGTAACCGTATATTTCTTTGCCATCTCTCCAAATTCCTTTATATGTCTTTAGTCATTACCTTCTGTACACCACTTTAGGCCAAATGGTTTTCTTCCTTCCCTACCTTTCGGCACCAGCCTATGGTTTGGAAGAAGACTATCCAAAAAGCATAATGGGTGTACTGTCCTAATCCTAGGAGCACTCGCAATGCGAGAGAAGGTGAAGATAAAAGACAACCGAATAAACCTTATTCCTATTTCTCCTGAACCAGAATCCATCCCCGAACTGTAACAAGTTCCTTTCGAGTTCGTATATAACCATACGATGGAGTACCAAATAAACTGTGGATCTTCGTAGTGATACGGAGTGTCCTGAAGAGATACAAAGGTGATTTAGGATTGGTGAAGAAATATTTGGTTTGGTCATGAATATCAGTCGCAATTTACTTTGCCCTCTTACTAATCCCTATCTTTGTCTTAACTTAATACCTTCTGTACACCGTTTAGGCTAATTGGTTTTCTTCATTCCCTACCGGTCGGCACCAGCCAAAGGTTTGGAAGAAGACTATCCAATTTGCGTAATAGGTGTACTATCTCCTAAACCAAGGAGTACTCGCAACCTGAGAGAAGGTAAAAGGAAAAGACAACTGAATAGTCCTATTCGTTTTCTCCAGAACCAGAAACCATCCTCGAATAAATTCCTTCGAGTTTGTATATAACCATACGATGGTTTTGTCTAATGGAAGTGGACGTTCGTAGTAATACGGGGTGTCCTGGAGAAAAGGGTAAAAGTAGGAGTGGCAATGAGGTTTGCAACTCTGACAATCCAAAAGCCAATGTTTAAGAAGGTTCGGTTAATTTTGGTCACTGAGTCATAGTCTAGGGTCGGGTCAATGGTCGCTGCCAAAGAGAGAGAGAAAAGAAACACTCAGCATGCACTCTAACCTAGATCAGAATGGTTATCACTTTATCTAATCTGGAAACCTCCCACTGTAACGTCAAATTCTTCCCCAAACCTGAAAGAAGAATTAGTCGGGATCACCCGAGGAGTAAACCAACTCATCATTGGGAATCGGGATCCAACTATCATCGCATGATAACGTGATGGAATCCGCTCACGTTATCACACTCCAGAAGGTATGCGCATATCTGGCAAGTTTCAGTTTCTTTAGAAACTCCCGATGTGATTTTTGCCCCATGCTCTTATGACCTTGACTTTGGCCAACATATCATAAGTCACATGTCAAGTTCTACCCGTCATTCTCCAGATTAATTTGAACTTACCCGTACATACTCTTGACTTTGGCCAAAATAGTAGTACGACTGTCCCAAACCAACGCATCTATCTATGCTGCATATGAATACCCAATAGCTACCAATCACTGTGCCTTGACTTTGGACAACATACAAGGTTTGAATACTTATTGACTATTCATATGAAACGACGGAGGGCTACGAATGGTTTCTGACGAAAACCTTTAACGTAATGAACTTGATATCGTTGAAGGAACCAGATAGCTTTTTTAAAAATATAGTGACGAAAACTTTTGCTAAAGAGGTCACTCCCGGTGAAGGGATCTCGGCACTTTCCCCGTAGAATGAGTTGCAGGATATTCCAACTGAATACCACGATGCAAAGCAAAAGTAATCGGCTATAGTGAAGTTATTGCCCTGACGCAAACTTTTGTCCAAGGGATCACTCCCGGTGAAGGGATCTCGGCCCTTGCCTCGTCGACTGAGGAGCAGGATATTCCAACTGAATACCACGATGCAAAACAAAAGTGAACGCCCTTGCAATAACAGCTTTTTGAAAAAGTGTTCCAACAACATCAGAATAGGTTTGTTTATCTTGCATTGATCCGAATCAACGTAGTCCCATCAATTGATCACACCACAAAGAACGAAAATAATGATGTACGTATATGCCATCCGCATTCGCCACTGGGTCCCGTCATCACCCGTTAGGTTACTTAACTAATGACAGAGCGGGGACTGGACTAGCGCGGATGCAAAACATATACAACATCTACTAGTATATATATCAATATATAATATTTCTCTCAAGGCGTGATAAAATGCAACATCACAGAAATGTACAGCATCACAGAACAATACAGATATCTGGGATCCCCGGGTTTCACAGAGCCGCTACTGAAACCCGACGTTCCCCTGGTCGTGTGGATAGCCTGTGCAATGAGATCCTAGACCCCTACGGGCACGGCAAGTTACCCGCCAAAACCTGAAGCGAGGCAGCCCCCTTCAGCAACGTGAATGGACCACCCAGCACTTCACGGAATCCGGTAATTTGGGCACCCCTCCTTGGGTCAACCTGTACCCCCTACGAGTGCGGAGAATAGCCCGCCAATTCTAGAGTAAAGCCCCCTCCGTCTCAAAGCCATGAGATGCGGGCTCGTTGCCCTCTAGAACCCGGCTATCCGTGCACCCCTCCGCGGGGTAATCCTAGTACAGAAAGTAAAATATACATACAACGGGTACATCGACCTCGACCCGGTCGTGCCCCAAAAGAATAATACAAACAGGAAGTGACGGCAGTCCACATGTCGGACGCTCGCCCCGCAATATCAAATGTACATATAAAACAAAACTGTACTAATATTTCATCCAGGCTATCCCCCACGACCGATCCGCAACATCACAGCACAACACAGAACATCAACGTGAATGTCACGTTCGCAAATCCGTCTAAAAGGGCTATAGCAGTTAGACAGGATTTACCGATCAAATGACATTCACGGTCGCAGATATAATGTAAATACTGTGAACTAACATGTTTAAACTTTTCGATCGACTGAATTTTCCGAAGTGGGCCCCCAAGCACAACTGCAGCACTCAAAAACATCTGGGCCCAAAAAGAATATACCAGAAACCCTATTTCCATGTCAGAAGCCTACTTTGAAAATTTGGTACGGTTTGGCCACAAAACGGCGGCGGTTCCGCGGCCAAAACGTGGTTTTGGCCTCTAAACCGCAGTGCTACAGTAACATCAGCATACCGTATTTTCCCAGAATTCATAAAAAAACCCTGCACGTAATTTTCCAATGTACCAAATAATTTTTAGAGCACAGAAAAATTCGACAGAAAGTGCGACATGGAAATACGGATTTTTGAAAATCCGTTCGATCGAATTTGTAAACATGTTAGAGCAAGCTAGACTAGGTTAATGGCGTGGCTCTGATACCACTGTAAGTGCACGGCGGCAACCCGGCCGTCAATCCGACGCCGGAATGCGGAAACGAAAATTTTCTATCAACTAGAAACCGGCACCACCGCGCACAAAAATCCCGGATCGGGCCATTAACCTAGCTACTAGCAAACTAAAAGATGGGTAGAGAGATATACTAAGCGATCCGTGTCCTTCGGTCTTCGTCTCCACTCCGATCTCCCGCGGAAACTCAGTTCGTCACCTCCTCGTCGGAAAGGGCACCACGTAGCCGATTTCTTTTACGGGCTCCCACCTCTGGACTCGGGCGCAAAGTTGGCGAGCCGACGTGTCCAATAGATGCTGTAGGTGTAGTGTAGAAACCATTGTCTCATTTGGGGTGAAGTTGCCTTTGGTGATGGAGGAATGAACAAGATATGAACTTGGGAATTTTGGTGGCAAGCTAAAATGAGATGAATGATAATTTTTCCCCACATCAAAAAATGAACTCCTCTCTTTCCCTTGAAGTGGCCGGCCCCTCATCTCAAAAATGGCGGGATCAAAAATTGCAATAAAGCAAGAAGGAATATGTATGATAAAAATGAGAAGGAAAAAGGTCACACCATTTTCCAATCAAAACCCCACTCAATCTCATCACATTAAATGCTAGCAAAGTGATGGAAAAAGAATATAATGATGATGGTTATATCATAATCCCTCAAATGCAAGACACCCCCTCCACAATATGTTATTTGCACCCCCTCCATCAGAATGTCCGGCCGTGAAGGAACAAAGGAAAACCGACCGGAACGGAATGCAAACTGGCAACTTCAGAAAACTGATCCCGTAATAAATTACAGGAAAAACCTCGCTACTGTATATACATACCCGCATTTGTATTCCCACTGAACAAAAATGCAAAGAGACAAAATCTACACTGTCTAATACTAGGATCCGGCTTAAACCAAAGCCCGCTAGTAAAATCCGTCCGATCACGATCCGTGCAATACCGCACGTATCTGATCGTACCCTGCCATATCTCCATACGGCCTCTACAGCGTTTCACCCGAAACTTGAGTAACTGTGTGTGGTGGACTCTAAAGACTCGTCAATACTATGGCTGTGGATTTAACCACTAGCACGTCAGAGGTATTAACCATACGTGACGGGCTACCATCTATTGACCAAAAGGGACGTCGATGAGCGAACTCATCCTGACACCCTACTGAGCCTGTCAGTGACAATATCCGTACAGTCCGGTCCGTTCGTCTATGAGCATCGCATGGCGGGCCTAGGGGTTTGGTAAAAGTCAGACCCCCAAAAGCGGTACAAGTCGTGTCGGAGTGCAGCCCAGAACACCCTGAGATACTACTGGAATACCTACCAGTAAATCTCCTGCCTTGGCCAAGGACTTTTCATGTACTGGCTCTCCTAGACACAGCGCGACCTCACCCCCAATACCGGGAGAGACGAACCCCTGCAGATCCGCTCACTGCCTCCATGTGGCTCGGGACTGTACCCAACTAAAACCTGTTTGCACGACTCCTTTGAGCCGTGGTAGGGTTGTAATCAAAGTACAGTGGGAACTCGCACGAGAAAAATGACGATCTCAGGTCGATGAACTAACCTGTACACATGTCACCAGGGAACTGCTATCTGACGTCAGGTATAATACCAACTAGCAGGTTCCCGGCGAGTCATGTCCGGTGTACTCATAACCCAATGAGCACCTGTATACATCTTAGGTGAACCAACTGACACCAGTGGCTTGTAAGACCGGCCACCGCCCCTCGTCGGGGTCTCGACTTTATACACTAGTCTACACTGGAGTATCGATACCCTGTCTCGTAACTCCCATGACTAGGGACCTTTTAAGGATGTGCTTATAGACCCCATCTCCCACGTATATGATCGCCCTCATACTGCTGGTAGTCAAGAAAGAATCCTAGGGGCTCTATCAACGTGTAATAGCGACTCGTAAGGTCACCTAAAGCAGTACACAATGATAAAGATAAACCAGATAGCATACTATCATCTTGAGTAAGACTGTCCTACCGGGATAGGTCCTCCCTCAATCAATGCAATCACGTGCTTGTGATCCAATAATTGACTCTGAGGGCACTATCTCCAACAAATGTCAGGAGCCCATTTTCCAAGTTTAAAGTATACGGAAAGACATGCAGGCGATTCTATGGACCCTCTAGAAGAATGAAACCCTAACTCGACTTAATGACCGTGTGAAAGCCTTTGAACCTTAGGGTTTGCGGCAGTTCCGCGGCGCCATTAGTGAGGCTTGGGTTTGCCCTTCTACGGCTGGACCACCGACGCTGTGGCATGTACTCGATACTATTAAACTGTACTCAAGATGTTGATCTCTTGGGGGATTATGAGGTTCTGACGAGTTGATCGAATGATTCGACATCATTCGGATATCATGCGATGGGATGCACTGCTTGGGAGACTCCAGATACGAGTATAACCGTTGGAGCGCCGTCCATACATCCACGATGAGACGAGTCCGAATCAGTCGACATTGAAGCAGAGTGAAGTAAAGAGTTCGCAAGAGAGTTCGACGAGATGACGTTCCACTCCGCTGACATCAGAGATGCGATATGCACGCAGAGACATTGTTATGGATATATCTTCCAGAAAAAGGCGCGATGAGTATGCAGCCGTTCCGGAACAAGAGTTAGCTTCAATAAAGGACGATGACTTCCGGGCAATTCGGCAGAAAAGAGATATGCGAGAGACTTCGGATTGACCGTAGCCGAGAACATTGTAGTGCGCAGATAGAGACGTGACGTCGAAGTGGACGATGGTACGGACAAGCGAGACAAGAGGTTCGTGCGAGACGCTGACGAGCTGTCATTACTTTCCGTCGAGCCCGGAGACCTGATATGCTTACAGAGGCGTTGGGATGCGGCCAATTTCCGAGGAAATGCTGCGCAGAGGACGCAGATGTCTATTGAGCGAGAAGAGATTATGCGAGAGTACCAGCCTCCGTACAAATCGGCATAGGCAAGATTGGAAGAGACCCTGAGCAGGATTCCTTCCAGGACACTGCTGCAATGATATTTGCACCCAGGATCAGATATGTCACGTTCATTCAGAGAGTCAGAGGCCGACGCCGGTGACATGCTGCTTTACTAGTGGTCGTGAGGATTGACCGAGAGATGACCAGAGAAGTGCCAGAACGGAATCGTCCCCGTTAGCACGCCTGACAGGGCCGATGAGCCGATTGATTGCGAGATTGGTAATCCACAGAGAAGAGAAGAACCCAGAGACAGAGGACGCCAGACCGTGAGCAAGAGGCAAGTAGATATCTTGCGCTGCTAGCTTTGGATGCACCGACACCTTCTCGACTGTGAAGGAAGGACTACCGACGACGGTGTTTATGATTTGTGATTTTGTGATTCGGTTATCACGTATCCATCATCTTGGATTTCGGTATTTTGGGCGTTCTGTTTGTATGATTTAGTCTTGATGGCTGAGTTTCATGATATTTGTTTTCATGCACCCACTGGGTATTTATATTTTGCGCATAGTTATTACGCTTGAGGTATTGATTGTGATTTCATACCTATTTTATGCCGATGATTTGATTTACGCTTCCAGCATAGTTTTCATGCACTTTAGTGTTTTGATTTGATTTGTCCACGTTGATGCACACGGCTGTGAGATTTTCCACCGTGGTACACCCGATTTGGATTGGGCCACATTGTATACCTTCGATTTTGGATTTTCGCGCATGTTGGGCGCATGTTTTGAGATACGATTTTGGTGCACACCAGATGCACTAAATCGGGATTCTTTGTGCATGTTAGATGCACCTGATTTTGCTGTCAGGCACACACGTTGCCTATGACAGATGTTTCGTGCACACCAGTTGCACCTAGATGTTGTTTTATGCACATGTATGGCACATGTATGGCACATATATGGATTTTGATTTCCGTGCGCACCAGACGCAACGGATATTCATATATACATTTTGAGATTTATTCCTTATGGAGCATTACGCTTTATGATATTTTCTATGTCTTTTCATACTGAGCGGGACTAGTCAGAGGACAGTACCCGCATACTTTTGCACGTATTTACTTTAGTTATTTATACATATAGCTTTCATATATACATGTATAATTTTGATGTACATCATACTGGTTCTGTTTTGGATTTGACATTTGTGTCTTTACCATGACTCCGATGATTGCAGAATGCTTGACGGAGTTTCGATTTTGAGTTATCTGCTCATTATTTATGCGCATGTATTGCGCTATGATGTGTTTTATGTATTGATGTTTTCGGAGCCCCGACAATTTGGATTTTTACTGAAATGTTTTAGTATTTGGGGGTTTAAATTTAAATTCGGGGACCGAATTTATTTAAGAGGGGAAGATTGTAACATTTCAAAAAAATAAAATATTATTTTTGGGAATTTTAATAATTTAATATTATTTTATTGAATATTTTAATATTTTGGTATAATTAAATACAGAAAAATTTGGAAAAATTATGGAAAATTCTAAAATAGGGTATTTTATGGAATTATGTCATTTTTAAGTTTTTATGAGTATTTATATGTTAATTTAGTGCTAATCGCGATTAAAAATCGCTAATCGGTTTTTTAGCAATTTTGTGCAAAACATGCACATATCTTTTTCTACACTTGTGTTACTTTTTCTCTTGCCATGGTTTTACTTTGGGGTTACTATTCTTGGGAGAAGGTTTTTGAGAGAAAAAGGAAAAGGAAAAGGAAAAGAAAAAAGAGGGAACATGAGCATTTAATGAGGCATGGTGTATTTTGACTTGGATTTCTCACTCCCTCTCAATTTCCTCTTCTCTCTCTCTCCCTCTTCATTTTCCCTTAGTGTTTCAGCTGAAGCCTTGCCCTCTTCTTCCTCCCCTCTTCAATCCCCAAATCACCTCAAAAACATCACCAAAATCCTATCTCCATTTTCTTAAAAGTGTGCACAAGCTCAAGATCTACACATTGGACTAAGGAAGCAAGGATTTTGGCCTCTAGGGGCAACTCAAGAAAATTCTTGAGTTTCCAAATGAGGTATTTTCTGGACCTTAATCTTAGTTTATGCATTACCTTTACCCCATGTTTAGTTTAGAACCGATATTGTGTGTTTTGTGGACTTAAGGAAAACCTAGTTAGGGTTTAAGGGAATTGTGAGTTGTGGTGAGCAATTGAGCTCAGTAGAGGTTATATAAACACCTTAGTGCTATGAATTGAGACCTAAACCTGAGAGTTGAAACCCGAAATACGGATTTAGAAACCGATATCGGAAAAGTTATGAAATCTGTGAAGGTTATATTGGATCTGCTATCAACCCGAGACTCTGGAAAAAAATTTGGTTGGACAGTGGTATGTGCAGGCACCCAGGAAGCTATCACCAAGACCCTATCCCATGATTACCTTTGCCGGCCGCAAATTAATTCCCTCTGGCCGCAAATTGCGGCCAAACCTGCACCAAATTGGGTCGTTTTGGTTCTGCAGCTCCTACATGTGTAGATTAGGCCCCTGGCATGTATAGATTTGTCTAATTGTATCTATGGTGAAATCTGGAGCCTATTTCCTTAGTTGCTGTTTTGGATTCGTGTTTCAGTATTCCGTAATTTTTATTTTTGAATTTACGTTTTGTGTTTTACCTTGACTATTTGGCGTTTATACGACGATATCGAGGATTGATTGTTGGTTTTGGAGGCGTACCCATAGGTTCTAACCTATAGGCCCCTTAGCGTATCGTTTTGGTTTTCGTGTGTCGTTTTAGCTTTGGTTTGGTTTTAATGCGCATATGCGATACATTAATGTGTAGGTACCCCTTGAAGACTTCGGGACGACAAGTAAGCGCGTGGCGACGTCGACAAATGAAGACGCAAAGTGAGTAGATTATATCTACGGGGGAAGTCGGGTGGATGGCGTATAGCACCCCCGCAGTCCGTAGTTTATATAATGTATATATATTATATATAATAGTTATAGTGTGTCGTGGATTTTGTGTTAGGTGTATTATGGATAGTTTAGGGTTAGAAGCAACTAGTGTAGTTCATAGTCGCGAACCCTAGAATAGATTTACACCTACACGTACACCCTTGCATATTCATTATACTTGCACTGTGTTTGATGATATTGGAAGACATTGGAGATGAGTCGATGATATTGGGCATTGTGCCGCGAGATCGGTGATTTGATATGATTCGTATTTGGGATACGACATGTGATCTCTAGCGGGCCTTTGGAGTGTGTTTACACACGCAGTCATATTGATGGTATCAGTTGTATTAGAATTAGATCAGTACCCCAGATTATGTGATATGATGATGAGGATACCAAATAATTGATGAGTTGATTGTGATATTGACCCGTACCCAGCTATTGGGATGCCGTACGACGATTTACCGTACGAGATTCATATTGATGATAGATCTGCACTCATGACTCGAGGATGTCAGATGATATACTGTATCGTACGCGATACTATTGAGGCGGGATCACCGACTATTATATTATATATATATATCGACTCAGATTTAGGTGGTTTCCACGCCCCTCCTAATGGACTTGGCTTAGTAGATGTTAGACTAGACCCGAGTCATACCTATTTCAAAACTAACGAATCGGGAATATCTTAAGGACAAGTAAAGGGATTCTACGGGTTTTTTCAACAGAAGTATCTATTCTTAAAAACACCGTAACCCTTATTTTACCAAAACCCCGATTCGTCTTATTTCAAATGGCACCACTGCATGACATGTACATATTGGTGTAGATTCTTCACTTTTGTATTGATTATTCGATTCCGCATCGCATTGCATGTGTTTATTTCTATATTGCAATCATGCTGTTAGGACACCAGCACCATTATCGATGCTGCATATGTTCCACGTACACTTGCTTGCCGTCTCACACACTTCATCATCGATAATTTCCATGTCACTACACAGTAGTATTATTGCATCAGGATATGACCTTGTATGTGCATCCTATTATTCTATGTCACATACATCATGCTTTCTGATTATACGCATTGAGATATTTGTTTTCATGATATTTCTGGTTTTTGGGAACCGTGGATAATTTCAAAGGAGAGTATGTACTTATTTGAAAAACCCGGTTTCCTTGATATGATATTTGTGCAGCCACCATGAGATTTATCGGAAGTGGTTATATACCCCATACGAGGAGTGTGTGCCGTATGAGGGTACATGGTGGGGCCCGGTATGGTCCCCCTCGGCAAGATGATCGATGGATTTTTTCGATTGAGTCTGGAGGTGGGCGAGTACCTACCGGTGATTGTATTTGAGCTCGGCGGATATCCGGGGGATACCGACCGGAGTTGAGAGATGGACATGGGCTGACCCGTGCTGCCGGGGCCGAGGGCCGATACCGCAGACGGAGCCCCATATAGACGAGGATTTACATGCCGATGCTAGGCACAGGTTTCATGATGTTTCCATGATTTTGATTATATCCTCACATTTACATGCATGATGCTTATTGTCATCGGGTGACAGGTGGACGGGATCCACATATATACAGACTTTTATTACATTGATCATACTTCACTTGTATATATAACAGGGTATGAGGGCGCTGTTATATATACCCTTACACCAATATTAGTGGAATGGGACGCTAATATATGTGTATTGATATTCATTTTGATACTTCATCATATTTACTTCATGCAGACATACCTTATGTTTATGACATCTTATTACCTGAGGCACTGGCACGGGTACTTGGCACTACATACACGATTAGATGTTACATTGCCACCTTATCATGCTTCAGGCTTATTCTTTGAGGTTTATATACTGATCGTTTGACCTAGGATTATGTCATGCATTCGATTTCTTCTTGTAGATATTCTCTATTCACGAGTTGGCAACTAACCCCCGTTGTGCCACAGTTCTTGCAGGTTTTGCCGTACAGGTTCCATTGCGGCATTTCTGGCACACTGCTTTCCTTTGCGGGTGATTTGCTTGGTAGGTGGGATCTTTGCATCAGAACCATCCTTGTATATGTAATACTCATTGTATCTAGAAATTCCATCAACCAAAACTTGTATATTGTTTCAGACTTAGACACTAGTGATGTATTATTTCGACCTTAGAGTCGCGTGTAGTAGTATTACGGTTTTCATGTTATTGTGAGTTTCTTTGAGTTTTGATCCTCGTCATTCGGCGTTGTATATTATATTGCTTGTGTGGTTGTGACCGTCGATTAACGAAGAGCTAGCTCCCACTTGGGGATGCCTTTTATCACTGTATATATATATTGTTCTTGTTGTGGCCCGTTCGGGGCCAGTTTTTACAAAGGAAATTCTGCCGAAATTTTTAGAAAAGACTATACATTTTAAAAATGCTTTTTCGGCTTAATTATTTAAAATCCTTGATTTCAAAATATGTTTCTTTGCTTATCAAAACCAGTTTTCTTTATTCACTCTTAAAAATGGTTTTAGATTGCTGGGCTTTTGGCTTACTTGGATCAGATGGAGTCCTATAGACTTCATATGGTTCAAGGGCCAGTCACGTGCTCTTTCGGGTCGTGACAGAGAAGTAGTTCAAGCTTGAGGTATAACTTTCTATCATAGTAGATAGAACTCTTTTGTGCTAACTAGGTTTATGGTAAAGATCCAGTTTAGGGTTTATTCTAGCGCCAAGTTTTGTATTGCAGTAAAAATTTTGTTCCGCATTTGGCCATGGAAGTTGGCCGGGGCACTAGTGTAACCCGTCATGGTATCAGAGCCTACCCATAAACCCTACTAGCTAGTTTGCACAAGGTTAAAATCTCGATTGACAAATTTTTCCGAATCACGAATCATTGTTCATGAGCTTGCTGTCGATTTTCAAAGTTGTTCTAAAATTTTTCTGGGTATCTTAGAATTATGTCCAGGAAAAACTATAGATACAGAAAAAATTTGGGGGTCTAACTCCAAAATTCCGCCGTGGAAAGTGAGCAAAATGTCGCATTTTGCGGCCCTTCCGCGGCTCATTTTGGGCTACAGTACCTCAAAAATTTTCTAGGGCTCTAGTTAATGAAAATATGATATTTGTGATATATAGTTTTGGCCCAGGTTTTTTTGAATGCTGGATTTGCATTTGGGGTCTATTTGGAAAAGTTTAGTCGATCGAAATTTTAAATGTGTATTTCACAGTACATTCACTTTTATCTGTGACCGGGAATGTCACTCGATCGGTAAAACTCGTCTGATTGCTATATGTTCTTTTAGACGGGTTTTGCGAACGTGACATTCGCGTTGATGTTTTGTGCTTTTGCTGTGATTGTGGTTGGATAGTCGTGATGGATAGCATGTGGTGCAATGTTAGTAGTACAGTTTATATTCATTTGTATATTTGTCATTGCGGGGCGAGCGTCCGACATGTGGACTGCCGTCTTTGCCGGGTTGTATATTATTTTGGGGCACGACAGGGTTGAGGTCAATGTCACCGTTTGTACATATTATTTTCTTTTTCTGTATTAGTATTACCCCGCGGAGGAGTGCACGAATAGCCGGGTTCTAGAAGGCAACAAGCCCGCATCTCATGGCGTTGAGACGGAGGGGGGCTTCATTCTAGAATTGGTGGGCTATTCGCCGCACTCCTAGGTGGTACCGGTTTTCACTGCACAGGATATCCACACGACTGGGAAAGTCGGGTTTTATTTGCGGCTCAAATGAAACCCGGGGCTCCAAGATTATCCACCATTCTGTATTGTTGGCTGAGTTTCTGTGATGTTGATTATTATCATGCCTGGGACGAATGTTGTATATACTTATATATATACTAGTAGATGTTGTATATGTTTTGCACCCACGCTAGTCCATCCCCCGCTCTGTCGTTAGTTAAGTAACCTAACGGGTGATGACGGGGCCCAGTGGCGAATGCGGATGGCATATACGTACATCATATTTTCGTTCTTTTCTGGTGTGATAGGTTATATTGATGGGACCGCATTAATTTTGATTAATGCAAGAAAATAAACCTAAAGATGTTGTTGGAACCAAGTTTTAAAAACTGACATTACAGACGTTCTCTTTTGCTTTGCACAGTGGTATTCAGTTATGAATATCCATCACCTCATTTGACGAGGCAAGGGCCGAGATCCTTTCATCAGGAGTGACCCCTTGAGTAAAAGTTTGCGTCAACGTAATAACTTCACCATAGTCAATTATTTTTGCTTTGCATCGTGGTATTCAATTTGGAATATCCTGAACCTCATTCGACGAGGAAAGAGCCGAGATCCCTTCACAGGGAGTGACCACTTTAGAAAATGTTTTCACTATATATTTAAAAACCACTCAGGTTCCTTCAACGATATCAAGTTCATTACGTTAACGGGTTTTTCACCAAAAACCCAGTCGTAGCCCTTCGTCATTTCGGATTGGTATTGCTTAGTATTCGTGCTACGTATTTCGTGCTCAGCCGAGGCGTAGTGTTCGGTAGCTATGTAATATTTTTCTGTAGCAAATAAAGCCATTGGTTGGGACAGTCGTGGGGTCATTTTGGCTTAGTCAAGGACTCGTACGGGTGGGTCTAATGCAATCAAGAAAATGATAGGTTGAACTTGACTAGGATCCTTTGATATGTTGGCTCAGTCAAGGTCACTTGGGTCACAGGGGCAAAAACCACATCGGGGGTTTCAAATATACAGGAAACTTGCAGATTTAGCATACCTTCTGGAGTGTAGTGACTAGAGTAGATTCCTTCAAGGTCATTACACAATGATAGTTGGATCCCAATCCCACTGATGAGTTGGATTACTCTCGGGAGATTATTTCACTTAACAATCAATGCTATAACCCAAGTAGGTGTCTAGAACAGTGTTAGCTGGGCTACGCCTCCAGGGAAAAGAGGTTATATAATTAAGGAACTTCGCGAAAGCGTTCGAAAACCTCCCTCGAAGTACCAACACTAGCTTGGCTGATGTAACGTGTGATTAAATCCCAACTAGTTCTTCTTTTAGGGTTTGAAGAAGAATTTGAGGAAACAGTAGGAGCCATCCTGATTAGATAAATTAATAACCAATCTAAATGTTGCAAGAGCGCACGCTGAGTGTTTCTTTTCTCTCTCTCCAGGTAGCAACCATTTCACGTCCTAATCAAGATAATAAAATGTATCGCTTGACCGATCCGAATTCTTATTCGGGGCTGGGGAACGTCGGTTCAGCTCTAACTTACGACAACAGTCATAAGTGCGAGCAAGGGAAAGAGGATTTTATGGATTCCAAAGAGACCCCTTTGAAGAAGAAGCATACCATTGCATCTACTTCAGGTGTTCTTGTAATTGAGAAATGCTTTTCGGTCAGTCCTACCTCCTGGGTACTAGATACCGGATCAGGATCTCATATCTGTAATTTATTGCAGGGACTGAGAAAAAGTAGGAAAGTTGCACCTGGTGATATGTCCCTCAGGGTAGGGAACGGAGCACGAGTTAATGCTGCAGCCGTCAGTGAATATCACCTAGTGTTGCCAAATGGAAATACTATAATTTTGAACAATTGCTACTATGTACCTTCCATGGTTTGCAACATCATATCAGTTTCTTTACTTGATAAAGATGGATATAACTTTGTTCTTGATAGAAATATCATGAAATTTACCTTGATAAGGTACTGGTTGCAGAAGGTACACTGTGTAATGGTATCTATGTTCTAAATCAGAATACAGTTCTCAATGTACAAAGCACACGCAGGAGGAAGAGTTCAGATACGAACGAATCCTACTTGTGGCATTGTATACTTGGTCATATCGGAGAGAAAAGACTAAGTAAGTTACATAAAGATGGACTCTTGAATAGGTTCGAATTTTCATCTTATGGAACTTGTCAGTCTTGTCTCAAAGGAAAGATGACCAAATCTCCTTTCACCGGACATGGAGAAAGAGCAACAAAGCTTTTGGGACTCATACACAGTGATGTGTGTGGTCCGATGCCTATACATGCAAGGGGTGGGTTCTCGTACTTCATCACATTCACTGACGATCTCTCTAGATTCGGATATGTGTATCTTATGAAACACAAATCTGAAGATTTTGAGAAATTCAAAGAATCCATAAACGAAGTAGAGAACCATACTGGAAAAAGTATCAAGATCCTCTGGTCTGATAGAGGAGGGGAGTACTTAAGCACGGAATTCCTAGATTACTTAAAAGAGAATGGTATTCTCTCTCAGCTTACTCCTCCATAAACACCACAGCACAACAGCGTATCGGAGCGGAGGAACCGTACCCTATTGGATATGGTTCGCTCCATGATGAGTAATGCTGAGTTACCGCTTTCATTCTGGGGGCTTGCGCTAGAAACAGCAGCGTACTTGCTGAATCAAAGTGAGGATTTAGTAGACTGGTGGCTTCCGTCTAAATCTGTGCCTAAACCTCTATATGAATTATGGAGTGGTAAAAGACCATATCTTGAACGTATTAAGATATGGGGTTGTCCGGCCTATGTAAAGGTACAAAATCCGTACAAGCTTAAGGCAAGATCAGTTGTGTGCAAGTTTGTGGGATATCCTAGAAATTCTCTGGGATATCTGTTCTACCACACTGAGGAACAGAAGGTGTTCGTTGCTCGTCGCGCCACCTTTTTAGAGTGGCAATTTCTTGTAAAAGAAATAAGTGGGAGCACGGTAGAAGTGGATGAAATATCAGATCCACAAACTCAAAGTGAGGATTTAGTAGAACCAGAAAATTCAATAGTCCCAGACGAACCTCAGCCACTCCGTAGATCTGGTAGGATTTCTCACCCGCCCGAGAGATACTACGGTTTTCTCATAGACGTGGATCGAGAGGATTGCATCTTGGAAGAAGATGACCATACCAGTTTCAGGCAGGCCATTATCAGTAGGGACTCTGTTGGAGATAGTGCCCTCATAGTCAATTATTGGATCGCAGGTACGTGATTGCAATGATTGCGGAGGACCTATCCCGGTAGGACAGTCTTACTCGAAATGATAGTATGCTATCTGGCTTGCCTTTATCAGTCGTGTTCATGTTCAGGTGACTGATTGCATGTTACACTTTGATAGAGCCCTTAGGATCTTGCTTTAGTACCAACAGTATGATGGCGATCATATACGTGAGAGTTGGGTAGTTTATATGCATATCCTTAATTGTGGTCCCTAGTCGTGGGAGTTTCGAGACAGGGCATCGATACTCCGGAGTAGACTAGTGTATACAGTCGAGACCCCGACGTGGGGCGGTGGCCGGTCTCACAAGCCACTGGTGTCAGTTGGATCACCTAAGATGTATACAGGTGCTCATTGGGTTATGAGTACACCGGACAGGACTCGCTGGGAATCTGCTAGTTAGTACTTTACCTATCGTCAGATAGCAGTTCCCTGGTGACATGTGTACAGGTTAGTTCATCGACCTGAGGTCGTCATTTGTCTCGTATGAGTTCCCACTGTGCTTTGATTTCTACCCTACCACGGCTCAAAGGAGTCGTGCAAACAGGTAGCTTTTGGGTACAGTCCCGAGCCATATGGAGGCACGTGAGTGGATCGGCAGGGGATTCGTCTCTCCCGGTATTGGGGGCGAGATCGTGCTGTGTCTAGGAGAGCCATTACGCAAAGCCCTCGGCCGAGGCAGGAGATTTACTGGTAAGTATTCCAGTAGTATCTCAGGGCGTTCTGGGCTACACTCTGACACGACTTATACTGCTAATGGGGGTCTGACGTTACTAGCCCCCTAGGCGGATATGCGATACTCATTGACGAACGGACCGGACTGTATATACATTGTCACTGTTAGGCTCAGTAGGGTTTTCGGAGGAGTTCGCTCATCGGTCTCCCTTGAGTTCGCTCCTCGGCCACCCTTGAGGTCAGTCCATGGGCAGCCGTTACGCATAGCTAGTGCCGCTGACGGTTTGTGGTTAAACCCACTGCCAGGGTGCTGACGAGTCATTAGAGTCCCCCACAGGCAGTTTCCCAAGTTCGGGCGAAACGTTGTAGAGGCCGTATGGTTTTATGGCAGGGTTCGAAAAATGCACGTGCGTTTACGCACGTGTCGATTTTCGGACATATGATACTGGTCGGCTTTGGTTTAAGCCGGATCCGAGTATTATATTGAGTAGGTATAATATCTTTGTCTCAGTTGCATTTGTATTCGGTCGTAATACAAATGCGGGTATATTTATACAGTTTCGGGGTTGTCCTGAAATTCGTTTCAGGATCACTTTTGGAAGTTGCCAGTTTCCAGTTTTCTATCAGCCGTCTTTTAACATTTGGTTAAAGACGGATTTATCTTTTCTTCAGATATGAGTGAGTCATCATTCTAGAAGCTTCTAGAAGTGATGATGAGGCATATGACTCATTAGTGCATTAATGGTTTCATTAAAGGTATGATGAGGTGTTTATGTGACTCATGGTTTTCATTAATGAGTTTTGTTTAGCTAAGGATATTTCTTCTTGATCTTTTGAGTGAGAAGCTTTCTTATACTCACCTTTTGCTCCTACACTCACTCTCCTCCTTTATATATGATAAGCCTCCTCTCTCTCTAATATACATACACTCTCACTTGAGGTTTCATTCGGTTAGAAAAGATATGATAGTTTTGGGGTGTATGGAATTCACAGTTCATTTCATTCCATCACCCGATTTCCACGGCAACTTCATTAACCGATCGTCCACGGACTTGGACGAAGTGAGACAAAGTCATCTACTCATTCTCTACATCATTCTTGGTCGTCTCTTTTAGCAAACTTGACGATCGAGTTGCCTCGAGTCAGAGGCGGGAGCCCGTTTAAAGAACCGATCATGTGGTGCCACCTCGACGAGGAGATCGGCGATCGACGAGATCGGAGCAGCCGCAACGGAGCGTGGGATGATGGTTGAAGAACGAAGGACTCGGATCGTTCGGTATAACCATTCTACACTCTTTACAGTTTGTTAGTTTAGCAATAATGGCAGATCCGGGTTAAAGTATACGATAGCGCCAAGTTAAAAGGTTTTGTTCCGCATTTGGCGTCTGTAGACTGCCGGGGCGCTAGCGTAGACTTACAGTGGTATCAGAGCCTAACCATTTTGCTATACTAACTTGTGCTAACGCGTTCAAAACATCGATCCGACCGAAAATCAAAAACGACAAAATCCTTGCACGACAGTTTCTGTTGATTTTAAACGGTGTCGAAATTAATTTCTGGATGTCTTAAAAATCCGTGCAGGAAATTCTAAGAACGACGAAGAAATTTGGGCACGTGACTCGATGATACCACCGCGGAAACACGGTCAAACCTATGGTTTGACCGCGCTTCCGCGGCTGAACAGTGAGCTCGTGGCCCCAAATTTTCACAGTGTGTTCCTGGTTTGATTTTGTGGTTTTTGGTATATAAAGTTTTGGCCCAGATTTTGTTACTGTTCACCAGTAAGCTGTGGGGCCCACTTTTTAATATTTGGTCTTTGGTCGATCGAAATTTAAACACGTTAGTTTACAGTGCTTACATTATATCTCCGACCGGGAATGTCATTTGATCGGTAAACCGCGTCCGATTGCTATATCTCTTTTAGACGGGTTTGCGAACGTGACATTCGCGTTGATGTTCTGTTTTGTGCTGTAATGTTGCGGATTTGTCGTGGTGGATAGCAGTGTGCAATGGTAGTACAGTTTGAGTTTATTTGTACATTTGATATTGCGGGGCGAGCGTCCAACTTGTGGACTGCCGTCACTGCCTGTTGTATAATATTCTTTTGGGGCACGACCAGGTTGCGGTTGATGTACCTATTGTACTATTTTTCATTACTGTACTAGGTTTTACCCCGAGACGGAGTGCACGGATAGCCGGGTTCTGGGGGGCAATGGGTCCGCAGCTCATGGCTTTGAGAGGCAGAGGGGTCCCACTTCAGAATTGGCAGACTATTCGCCGCACTCGTAGGGGGTACAGGTTGACCCAAGGAGGGGTGCCCAAGCTTACCGGATTCCGTGGAGTGTTGGGTGGTCCATTCACTATGCTGTAGGGGGCTGCCTCGCTTCAGGTCTTGGCGGGTAACTTGCCGCATCCGTAGGGGTCTAGGTTTCATTGCACAGGCTATCCACACGACAGGGGAACGTCGAGTTTCAGCAGCGGCTCTGTGAAACTCGGGGATCCCAGATATCTGTATTGTTCTGTGATGCTTATTACTTTTCTGTAATGTTGCATATTATCACGCCTTGAGCGATTATGTATATTGGTTTATATACTATTAGATGTTGTATATGTTTTACACCCGCGCTAGTCCAGTCCCCGCTCTGTCGTTAGTTAAGTAACCCAACGGGTGAAGACGGGACCCAGTGACGAATGCGGATGGCATATACGTACATTTTATTTTCGTTCTTTTCTGGTGTGATTATTTGATGGGACTGCGTTGATTCTGATCAATGCAAAGTTAAATCAAACCTGTATACAGTTGTTGGAACAATTTTAAAAAGTGTTGTTACAAAGACGTTTCCTTTTGTTATGCATAGCGGTATTCGGTGTGAATATCCAGCACCTCATTCGACGAGGCAAGGGCTGAAATCCCTTCACCGGGACTGACCCCTTGGGCAGAAGTTTGCGTCAGGGTAATAACTTTACTATAGTCGATTACAAGTTGCTTTGCATAGCGGTATTCAGTGGAATATCCTGCACCTCATTCCACGAGGAAAGAGCCGAGATCCCTTTACCGGGAGTGACCTCTTTAGCAAAAGGTTTTCGCCACTATATTTTAAAAAGCTATCAGGTTCCTTCAGCGATATCAAGTTCACTACGCTAAAGGTTTTTCGCCAAAAACCAGCCGTAGCCCTCCGTCGTTTCTTATGGATGGTCAGTAGTATTCAAGCTATGCTTGTTGGCCCTTAGTCAAGGCATAGTGTTTGGTAGCTGCTGGGTATTCATTTGTTGCATAGATAGATGAGTTGGTTTGGGACAGTCGTACAGCCTTGTTGGCCCTTAGTCAAGGGCGAGTACGGGTGGGTTCAAATTAACAAGATAATGACGGGCAGAACTTGACATGTGACTTATGGTTTGGTGGCCCTTAGTCACGATCATAAGAGCATGGGGCAAAAACTATATCGGGAGTTTCTAAAGAAACTGAAACTTGCCAAGTATGTGCATACCATCTGGAGTATGAGTAACGTGGATGCATTCCATCACGTTATCATGCGATGAGAGTTGGATCCTGATTCCCACTGATGAGTTGGTTTACTCTTCGGGTGATCCCGATTGATTCTTCTTTAGGTTTGGAGGAGAATTTGACAGGACAGTGGGAGGTTTCCGGATTAGATAAAGTGATGACCATTCTGATCTAGGTTAGAGTGCACGCAGAGTGTTTCTTTTCTCTCTCTCTCTTTGGCAGCGACCTTTGACCGACCCTAGACTATGACTCAGTGACCAGGTTGACCGAACCTTCTTAAAATACTGGCTTTTGGATTGTCTGAGTTGCATAAGTCATTGCCACTCCTTCTTTTACCCTTTGAATTTCTCAGAACACCCGTATTACTACGGATATCCACTTCCATTGGATAGATCCATCGTATGGTTATATACGAACTCGAAGGGACTTCTTCGAGGATGGATCCAGGTTCAGGAGAAATAGAATTGGTTTATTCAGTTGTCTTTTATTATCACCTTCTCTCAGGTTGCGAGAGCTCCTTGGTTTAGGAGAGTACACCTATTACGCCTATTGGATAGTCTTATTCCAAACCATAGGCTGGTGCCGAAAGGTAGGGAATGAAGAAAACCAATTAGCTTAAGTAGGGTGTGCAGAAGGTAATATGTAAAGACAAAATAAAGGGATTAGAAAGAGGGCAAAGTAAATTGCGACTGATATCATTCAAGACCAAAACCGCGTACTTCATCGCCGCTCCTATTTCACCTTTAAAAGAATAAGGTATTATTCATTAGTCTTTTATCGTCACCTTCTCTCGAGATGCGAGTACTCCTTGGTTTAGGAGGGTACACCTATTATGCTTACTGGATAGTCTTCTTCCAAACCATAGGCTGGTGCCGAACGGTAGGGAAGGAAGAAAACCATTTAGCCTAACGATGGTATACAGAAGGTAACGACTAAAGACAAATAAAGGGATTTGGAGAGATGGCAATAAGATATACGGTTGAAGTCATGAATTGGATTATGGAAGAGGCATTGCTATGAATACCAGGATACCCCTACGAAACATTTTCATGTTTCAGTGCATTGTTAAAGGAAAAACTGTTTTCCCGATTAGACACTTACTCCAAGGGTATGTATTTACCAGGTTTCATTCTCATATCTGTATGGTTTTACAGATGATGAGTGGGAGTAAGATATTGGGAATTAGGTAATCATCCTCATTATATCGGAATTCGTTGTAATTGGTGATATTTGAGGAAATCGCCAGGGTACAGTTTTCTACCTACGACGCACAGGTTATGAGTTGTTTAACTCAGCGGACTTATACAGAGTATTGTATGTTGTCCAGTGTCCATCAGGACAAAGGGGTAGGTCCTCGTACTATGTTCTGTTTACTTATAACTTCTCTAGTATTTAGACGAGTGTTTCGTAGAAATACATGGTCTAAGTTTTGAGAAGTTATGGGTATAAGAATAAAGTAGAGAACCAGGTATCACAAGTATCGGAATTCTTCAAAGAGATCGAAGATGTAGATTCTTGTGATTGGTATTCAGATGATAGTGATGGTTTTGAGAAACGTGTTTCTCTTTCAGGTTACTCATAATTGGATGGATTCCTAAGTTGAGTAATGCTGATTAGCCTCTTTCCATTAAGTTGATATGCACTGGAGACAGCTGCATGATTTGAATATGGTTCCAATTAAATTAGTGCCAAAGTTTCTGTATTGGATATAGAATGGATCGTACCTTAAAAGAAATTAAGGTACGGGGAGTTGTCCAGCTTATGATTAAAACCAGATACTGGATAACTCAGGGCACGTTTCTGTAATGGCTGTTTGTGGGTTGACCCTAGCTATGACGAGGGTTGATATTCTACCATTTGGAAGATCAATAGTGATATTGTTCTTGACTCGCCACAGTTTTAGTAAAAATGGATCTTTTTCAGAAAACAGTAATGGGAGTATGGTAGAACTAGAAGTGATTCCAGAACCGCGAACGATTACGGAAAAATTTAATAGGACCTATACATTCAATCAGGTTTGACATTCCAATAGCCACTCCGCAGGTATGGTAGGTAACCTCAGACACCCGAGAGGTACTTCGGTAGCCTCAAGGACGGTGACAGGGAGGTTCATATCTACCCAGACTTGACACTACTGTTGTTCCAGGATATGAGACCCGGTAGGAGGGTTGTCGTAGTCAGTGGGAGCAACGGAAGCATGGTGGGCAAGTAGCTTATGTCTATTTATAGACTTGAGCAGTTATAGCGGAGATAGATCATCTAATTTTGATGTGACAGTCATGGGTTTGACTTCAATCAGAATAGGGGATGGATCAGTTAAGAAGGTAGTAGGGTGTGATGTCATGGTATCTGGATGACTTACACAGAGTAGGAAGTAAAATTCCTATACTACGATCGGTTGTACTGTGGTCGTCACACAGTTGTTTCTCCAGACAGGATATGGATATAATATTTGACATTCTGGTTTCTAGATCTAGGGTTTTAGATCTGGATTTGGGTAGTTTCCCAATGTGAGTACTTTGACAGATATTCTAATGGTTTTTAGAATAGTTGACTCCTAGCATGGTAGTGTACCTGCAGGTGATGGAGTCACCCTCTCTAAAGGTGTCGTATAGACTAAAGAGGAGAGGGATGTGCATGATTGGCAGATCACTTGCTTAGGCAATTGAGTCAATCATGAGATGTCAAGTACCACACCAAATGTTGGTTTTGCACTAGATGCAATAAGTTTGTATTAATCCAATCCTGGAGAAACATAAGGGAGCAGTTATAGAACATAAGTACATGTTCTACGGATTTGATGACGGCAGCCTCCTTCGGGAGACGATTATCATTCCAGGCTTCAAAGGTGACGTGGTTGACAGAGTGATTGTCAGAGTTATAGTTTTTCCCTCTGACGAAGAGGGACAGTATTATGGACAGGTGGTCCAAGAGGATACTGTGGGAAGAAAGGTGCCCGATACTGATTAGGTTCAGTGATCGATTCAGTCTAAGAAGTTTGGATATGGAGTTCATTTATGAACTAAGGTCCCATCAGATATCCAGACATATTCTAAGACAAGTATTACTCAATTCGGAAGATGGTTTTCTCCGCGAACTTGAGATTAAGAGAGATATAGAAAGATACTTCTAGGCGGATCCACTCACCGAGGCTATTTCTCGAACACAATAGTTTTACAAACGGGCTTTGTGAAACTGATTAGTAGAGGAGTTGGATGTTCGGTTTCACACGGGCTGTGAGTAGTCGACATCGCAATATTAGCCTTGAGTGCAAGTGGGAGATTGTTGGAGATAGTGCCCTCATAGTCAATTATTGGATCGCAGGTACGTGATTGCAATGATTGCGGAGGACCTATCCCGGTAGGACAGTCTTACTCGAAATGATAGTATGCTATCTGGCTTGCCTTTATCAGTCGTGTTCATGTTCAGGTGACTGATTGCATGTTACACTTTGATAGAGCCCTTAGGATCTTGCTTTACTACCAACAGTATGATGGCGATCATATACGTGAGAGTTGGGTAGTTTATATGCATATCCTTAATTGTGGTCCCTAGTCGTGGGAGTTTCGAGACAGGGCATCGATACTCCGGAGTAGACTAGTGTATACAGTCGAGACCCCGACGTGGGGCGGTGGCCGGTCTCACAAGCCACTGGTGTCAGTTGGATCACCTAAGATGTATACAGGTGCTCATTGGGTTATGAGTACACCGGACAGGACTCGCTGGGAATCTGCTAGTTAGTACTTTACCTATCGTCAGATAGCAGTTCCCTGGTGACATGTGTACAGGTTAGTTCATCGACCTGAGGTCGTCATTTGTCTCGTATGAGTTCCCACTGTGCTTTGATTTCTACCCTACCACGGCTCAAAGGAGTCGTGCAAACAGGTAGCTTTTGGGTACAGTCCCGAGCCATATGGAGGCACGTGAGTGGATCGGCAGGGGATTCGTCTCTCCCGGTATTGGGGGCGAGATCGTGCTGTGTCTAGGAGAGCCATTACGCAAAGCCCTCGGCCGAGGCAGGAGATTTACTGGTAAGTATTCCAGTAGTATCTCAGGGCGTTCTGGGCTACACTCTGACACGACTTTTACTGCTAATGGGGGTCTGACGTTACTAGCCCCCTAGGCGGATATGCGATACTCATTGACGAACGGACCGGACTGTATATACATTGTCACTGTTAGGCTCAGTAGGGTTTTCGGAGGAGTTCGCTCATCGGTCTCCCTTGAGTTCGCTCCTCGGCCACCCTTGAGGTCAGTCCATGGGCAGCCGTTACGCATAGCTAGTGCCGCTGACGGTTTGTGGTTAAACCCACTGCCAGGGTGCTGACGAGTCATTAGAGTCCCCCACAGGCAGTTTCCCAAGTTCGGGCGAAACGTTGTAGAGGCCGTATGGTTTTATGGCAGGGTTCGAAAAATGCACGTGCGTTTACGCACGTGTCGATTTTCGGACATATGATACTGGTCGGCTTTGGTTTAAGCCGGATCCGAGTATTATATTGAGTAGGTATAATATCTTTGTCTCAGTTGCATTTGTATTCGGTCGTAATACAAATGCGGGTATATTTATACAGTTTCGGGGTTGTCCTGAAATTCGTTTCAGGATCACTTTTGGAAGTTGCCAGTTTCCAGTTTTCTATCAGCCGTCTTTTAACATTTGGTTAAAGACGGATTTATCTTTTCTTCAGATATGAGTGAGTCATCATTCTAGAAGCTTCTAGAAGTGATGATGAGGCATATGACTCATTAGTGCATTAATGGTTTCATTAAAGGTATGATGAGGTGTTTATGTGACTCATGGTTTTCATTAATGAGTTTTGTTTAGCTAAGGATATTTCTTCTTGATCTTTTGAGTGAGAAGCTTTCTTATACTCACCTTTTGCTCCTACACTCACTCTCCTCCTTTATATATGATAAGCCTCCTCTCTCTCTAATATACATACACTCTCACTTGAGGTTTCATTCGGTTAGAAAAGATATGATAGTTTTGGGGTGTATGGAATTCACAGTTCATTTCATTCCATCACCCGATTTCCACGGCAACTTCATTAACCGATCGTCCACGGACTTGGACGAAGTGAGACAAAGTCATCTACTCATTCTCTACATCATTCTTGGTCGTCTCTTTTAGCAAACTTGACGATCGAGTTGCCTCGAGTCAGAGGCGGGAGCCCGTTTAAAGAACCGATCATGTGGTGCCACCTCGACGAGGAGATCGGCGATCGACGAGATCGGAGCAGCCGCAACGGAGCGTGGGATGATGGTTGAAGAACGAAGGACTCGGATCGTTCGGTATAACCATTCTACACTCTTTACAGTTTGTTAGTTTAGCAATAATGGCAGATCCGGGTTAAAGTATACGATAGCGCCAAGTTAAAAGGTTTTGTTCCGCATTTGGCGTCTGTAGACTGCCGGGGCGCTAGCGTAGACTTACAGACTCTGATAAGTGGCTGGATACTATTCGATCCGAAATGGAGTCCATGTACACCAATAAAGTGTGGACCTTAGATATTGCTCCACCTGGGGTAAAACCCGTTGGATGCAAATAGATCTACAAAATAAAACTTGGTGTAGATGGGCAGGTGGAAACCTATAAGGCTAGACTCGTTGCAAAAGGTTTTCGTCAAAGACCTGGTGTGGACTATGATGAAACTTTTTCTCCAGTGGCTATGCTCAAATCCATTCGGATCCTACTTGCCATTGCTGCCTTCCATGACTATGAGATCTGGCAGATGGACGTAAAAACGGCTTTTTTAAACGGCAGTTTGGAAGAATGCGTTTATATGGATCAGCCAGAAGGTTTTGTAGACAGTGGGAGCAGCGAGAAGGTGTGCAAGTTGCTTAAATCCATTTATGGATTAAAGCAAGCATCGTAGAGCTGGAACATCTGTTTTGATGAAGCGGTCAAGGAATTTGATTTCATCAAGAACGAAGATGAGCCATGTATATATAAGAAGATTGTAGGACGAACTATCGTATTCCTAGTCTTGTACGTGGACGACATTCTTTTGATAGGAAATGATATTCCTATGCTACAATCGGTTAAGCTATTCTTGTCACAACGGTTCTCCATGAAGGACCTGGGTGATGCCTCGTGCATTCTGGGGATCAAAATCTATAGAGATAGATCCAAGAGATTATTGGGACTTTCGCAGTCCAGGTACATAGAGACCGTACTAAAGAGATTTAGCATGGAAGATTCCAAGCGCGGTAATATACCCGCATTGCACGGAATCACCCTCTCCAAGAAGATGTCTCCTAAGACTGACGAGGAGAGGGTTCGCATGAGCACTATACCCTACGCTTCGGCGGTAAGATCTATAATGTATGCGTTGCTATGTACAAGACCAGATGTAGCTTACGCACTAAGCGTGGTGAGCCGGTATCAGTCAGACCCAGGTGAGAGCCACTGGACAGCAGTAAAGAATATTCTCAAGTACCTGAGAAGGACTAAGGAGATGTTCCTGGTTTATGGTAATGGAGACCTCAGAGTCGAGTCCTTTACCGATTCAAGCTTCCAGAGTGACAAGGATGACAGCAAGTCTGTCTCGGGTTTTGTGTTTACCCTCAACGGAGGGGCGGTGTATTGGAGGAGTTCCAAACAGGATACCATCGCAGACTCGACGATGGAGGCTGAATACATTGCTGCAAGCGATGCCGCAAAAGAGGCGATCTGGATGAAGAAGTTCATTAATGAACTTCAGGTGGTTCCGTCCATTGTTGACCCAATACCTTTGTATTGCGATAACAATGGGGCTATAGCTTTACAAAGGAACCACGGTCCCATCATAAATCCAGACACATCTTAAGGCGGTATCACCTGATCAGGGAGATCATTGATCACCAGGAGATCAAGGTACGGAGAGTGGACACTAAAGACTGTAAGTCCACGCTAGCGCCCCGGCAGTCTACAGACGCCAAATGCGAAAACTTTTAACTTGGCGCTATCGTATACTTTAACCCGGATCTGCCATTATTGCTAAACTAACATACTGTAAAGAGTGTAGAATGGTTATACTGAACGATCCGAGTCCTTCGTTCTTCAACCATCATCCCACGCTCCGTTGCGGCTGCTCCGATCTCGTCGATCGCCGATCTCCTCGTCGAGGTGGCACCACATGATCGGTTCTTTAAACGGGCTCCCGCCTCTGACTCGAGGCAACTCGATCGTCAAGTTTGCTAAAAGAGACGACCAAGAATGATGTAGAGAATGAGTAGATGACTTTGTCTCACTTCGTCCAAATCCGTGGACGATCGGTTAATGAAGTTGCCGTGGAAATCGGGTGATGGAATGAAATGGACTGTGAAATTCCATACACCCCAAAACTATCATATCTTTTCTACAATGAAACATCAAGTGAGAGAGAGTGCATGAGAGAGGAGGCCATCCTTACATATATGAAGGAGGAGGGTGAGTGTAGGAGCAAGTGGTGACCTTAAGAAACCTTCTCACTTCAAAAGATCAAGAAGAAAATATCTTAACCAAAACAAGAATCATTAAACCTAAAGCATGACTCACAAATACACCTCATCATGCTTTAATGAAACCATTAATGCACTAATGAGTCATATGCCTCATCATCACTTCTAGAAGCTTCTAGAATGATGACTCACTCATATCAGAAGAAAAGATAAATCCGTCTTTAACTGAATGTTAAAAGACGGCTGATAGAAAACTGGAAACTGGCAACTTCCAAAAGTGATCCTGAAACGACTTTCAGGAAAACCCCGAAACTGTATAAATATACCCGCATTTGTATTACGACCGAATACAAATGCAACTGAGACAAAGATATTATACCTACTCAATATAATACTCGGATCCGGCTTAAACCAAAGCCGACCAGTATCATCTGTCCGAAAATCGACACGTGCGTAAACGCACGTGCATTTTCCGAACCCTGCCATAAAACCATACGGCCTCTACAACGTTTCGCCCGAACTTGGGAAACTGTCTGTGGGGGACTCTAATGACTCGTCAGCACCCTGGCAGTGGGTTTAACCACAAACCGTCAGCGGCACTAGCTATGCGTAACGGCTGCCCATGGACTGACCTCAAGGGTGGCCGAGGAGCGAACTCAAGGGAGACCGATGAGAGAACTCCTCCGAAAAACCCTACTGAGCCTAACAGTGACAATGTATATACAGTCCGGTCCGTTCGTCAATGAGTATCGCATATCTGCCTAGGGGGCTAGTAACGTCAGACCCCCAGAAGCAGTATAAGTCGTGTCGGAGTAAAGCCCAATAACACCCTGAGATACTACTGGAGTGCCTACCAGTAAATCTCCTGCCACGGCCGTGGGCTTTGTGTAATGGCTCTCCTAGACACAGCACGATCTCGCCCCCAATACCGGGAGAGACGAATCCCCTGCCGATCCGCTCACGTGCCTCCATATGGCTCGGGACTGTACCCAAAAACTACCTGTTTGCACGACTCCTTTGAGCCGTGGTAGGGTAGAAATCAAAGCACAGTGGGAACTCACACGAGACAAATGACGACCTCAGGTCGATGAACTAACCTGTACACATGTCACCAGGGAACTGCTATCTGACGGTAGATATAATACTAACTAGCAGATTCCCGGCGAGTCCTGTCCGGTGTACTCATAACCCAATGAGCACCTGTATACATCTTAGGTGAACCAACTACACCAGTGGCTTGTGAGACCGGCCACCGCCCCACGTCGGGGTCTCGACTGTACACACTAGTCTACTCCGGAGTATCGATGCCCTGTCTCGAAACTCCCACGACTAGGGACCACAATTAAGGATATGCATCTAAACTACCCAACTCTCACGTATATGATCGCCCTCATACAGTTGGTAGTAAAGCAAGATCCTAAGGGCTCTATCAAAGTGTAACATGCAATCAGTCACCTGAACATGTACACAACTGATAAAGGCAAACCAGATAGCATACTATCATTTCGAGTAAGACTGTCCTACCGGGATAGGTCCTCCGCAATCATTGCAATCACGTACCTGCGATCCAATAATTGACTATGAGGGCACTATCTCCAACAATCTCCCACTTGCACTCAAGGCTAATATTGCGATGTCGACTACTCACAGCCCGTGTGAAACCGAACATCCAACTCCTCTACTAATCAGTTTCACAAAGCCCGTTTGAGAAACTATTGTGTTCGAGAAATAGCCTCAGTGAGTGGATCCGCCTAGAAGTATCTTTCTATATCTCTCTTAATCTCAAGTTCGCGGAGAAAACCATCTCCCGAATTGAGTAATACCTGTCTTAGAATAAATCTGGATATCTGATGGGACCTTTGTTCATAAATAAACTCCATATCCAAACTTCTTAGACTGAATCGATCACTGAACCTAATCAGTATCGGGCACCTAGCTTCCCACAGTATCCTCTTGGACCATCTGTCCATAATACTGTCCCTCTTCGTCAGAGGGAAAAACTAAAACTCTGACAGTCACTCTGTCATCCACGTCACCTTTGAAGCCTGGAATGATAACCGTCTCCCGAAAGAGGCTGCCGTTATCAAATCCGTAGAACATGTACCAATGTTCTAAAACTGCTTCCTTATATTTCTCCAGGATTGGATTAATACAAACTTATTGCATCTAGTGCAAAACCAACATTTGGTGTGGTACTTGACATCTCATGATTGACTCAATTGCCTAAGCAAGTGATCTGCCAATCATGCACATCCCTCTCCGCTTTAGTCTATACGACACCTTTAGAGAGGGTGACTCCATCACCTGCAGGTACACCACCATGCTAGGAGTCAACTATTCCAAAAACCATTAGAATATATGTCAAAGTACCCACATTGGGAAACTACCCAAATCCAGATCTAAAACCATAGATCTAGAAACCAGAATGTCAGATATTATATCCATATCCTGTCTGGAAAAACAACTGTGTGACGACCAAAGTACAACCGATCGTAGTATAGGAATTTTACTTCCTACTCTGTGTATGTCATCCAGATACCATGACATCACACCCTACTACCTCCTTAACTGATCCATCCCCTATTCTGATTGAAGTCAAACCCATGACTGTCACATCAAAATTAGATGATCTATCTCCGCTATAACTGCTCAAGTCTATAAATAGACATAAGCTACTTGCCCACCATGCTTCCGTTGCTCCCACTGACTACGACAACCCTCCTACCGGGTCTCATATCCTGGAACAACAGTAGTGTCAAGTCTGGGTAGATAAGAACCTCCCTGTCACCGTCCTTGAGGCTACCGAAGTACCTCTCGGGTGTCTGAGGTTACCTACCATACCTGCGGAGTGGCTATTGGAATGTCAAACCTGATTGAATGTATAGGTCCTATTAAATTTTCCATAATCGTTCGCGGTTCTGGAATCACTTCCAGTTCTACCATACTCCCACTACTGTTTTCTGAAAAAGATCCATTTTACTAAAACTGTGGCGAGTCAAGAACAATATCACTATTGATCTTCGAAATGGTAGAATATCAACCCTCGTCATAGCCAGGGTCAACCCACAAACAGCCATTACAGAATCGTGCCCTGAGTTATCCAGTGTCTGGTTTTAATCATAAGCTGGACAACTCCCCGTACCTTAATTTCTTTTAAGGTACGATCCATTCTATATCCAATATAGAAACTTTGGCACTTATTTAATTGGAACCATATTCAATCCATGCATCTGTCTCCAGTGCATATCAACTTAATGGAAAGAGGCTAATCAGCATTACTCAACTTAGGAATCTATCCAATTATGAGTAATCTGAAAGAGAAACACGTTTCTCAAAAACCATCACTATTATCTGAATACCAATCACAAGAATCTACATTTTCGATCTCTTTGAAGAATCCCGATACTTGTGATACCTGGTTCTCTACTTTATTCTTATACCCACAACTTCTCAAAACTTAGACCTTGTATTTCTACGAAACACTTGTCTAAATACTAGAGAAGTTATAAGTAAACAGAACAAAGTACGAGGACCTACCCCTTTGTCCTAATGGACACTTGGACAACATACAACACTCTGTATAAGTCCACTGAGTTAAACAACTCAAAACCTGTGCATCGTAGGTAGAAAACTGTACCCTGGCGATTTCCTCAAATATCACCAATTACAACGAATTCCGATATAATGAGGATGATCACCTAATTCCCAATATCTTACTCCCACTCATCATCTGTAAAACCATACAGATATGAGAATGAAACCTGGTAAATACATACCCTTGGAGTAAGTGTCTAATCGGGAAAACAGTTTTTCTTTAACAATGCACTGAAACATGAAAATGTTTCGTAGGGGTATCCTAGTATTCAAAGCAATGCCTCTTCCATAATCCAATTCATGACTTCAACCGTATATTTTATTGCCATCTCTCCAAATCCCTTTATTTGTCTTTAGTCGTTACCTTCTGTACACCATCGTTAGGCTAACTGGTTTTCTTCCTTCCCTACCGTTCGGCACCAGCCTATGGTTTGGAAGAAGACTATCCAGTAAGCATAATAGGTGTACCCTCCTAAACCAAGGAGTACTCGCAACTGAGAGAAGGTGATGATAAAAGACAACTGAATAATACCTTATTCTTTTAAAGGTGAAATAGGAGTGGCGATGAAGTACGCGGTTTTGGTCATGAATGATATCAGTCGCAATTTACTTTGCCCTCTTTCTAATCCCTTTATTTTGTCTTTACATATTACCTTCTGCACACCCTACTTAGGCTAATTGGTTTTCTTCATTCCCTACCTTTCGGCACCAGCCTATGGTTTGGAATAAGACTATCCAATAGGCGTAATAGGTGTACTCTCCTAAACCAAGGAGCTCTCGCAACCTGAGAGAAGGTGATAATAAAAGACAACTGAATAAACCAATTCTATTTCTCCTGAACCTTGATCCATCCTCGAAGAAGTCCCTTCGAGTTCGTATATAACCATACGATGGCTCTATCCAATGGAAGTGGATATCCGTAGTAATACGGGTGTTCTGAGAAATTCAAAGGGTAAAAGAAGGAGTGGTAATGACTTATGCAACTCAGACAATCCAAAAGTCAGTATTTTAAGAAGGTTCGGTCAACCTGGTTACTGAGTCATAGTCTAGGGTCGGTCAAAGGTCACTGCCAAAGAGAGAGAGAGAAAAGAAACACTCTGCGTGCACTCTAACCTAGATCAGAATGGTCATCATTTTATCTAATCCGGAAACCTCCCACTGTCCTGTCAAATTCTCCTCCAAACCTAAAGAAGAATCAATCGGGATCACCCGAAGAGTAAACCAACTCATCAGTGGGAATCAGGATCCAACTCTCATCGCATGATAACGTGATGGAATGCATCCACGTTACTCATACTCCAGAAGGTATGCGCATACTCGGCAAGTTTCAGTTTCTTTAGAAACTCCTGATATAGTTTTTGCCCCATGCTCTTATAACCTTGGCTTTGGTCAAAATGTCATAAGTCACATGCCAAGTTCTACCCATCACTATCTTGTCAATTTGAACCCACCCGCACATGCCCCTGACTTTGGCCAATCGGCAGAACGACTGTCCCAAACTAACTCATCTATCTATGCAACAATTGAATACCCAGCAGCTACCAAACACTATGCCTTAACTTTGGCTAAAATGCATAGCTTGAATACTACTGAATACCCAAAAGAAGTGACGGAGGGCTACGGCTGGTTTTTGGCGAAAAACCTTTAGCGTAGTGAACTTGATATCGCTGAAGGAACCTGATAGCTTTTTTAAAATATAGTGGCGAAAACGTTTTGCTAAAGAGGTCACTCCCGGTAAAGGGATCTCGGCTCTTTCCTCGTGGAATGAGGTGCAGGATATTCCACTGAATACCGCTATGCAAAGCAACATGTAATCGACTATAGTGAAGTTATTACCCTGACGCAAACTTCTGCCCAAGGGGTCAGTCCCGGTGAAGGGATATCAACCCTTGCCCCGTCGAATGAGGTGCTGGATATTCCACTGAATACCGCTATGCATAACAAAAGAAAACGTCTTTGCAATAACACTTTTTAAATTGTTCCAACAACTGTATACAGGTTTGTTTAACTTTGCATTGATCAGAATCAACGCAGTCCCATCATTCAATCACACCAGAAAAGAACGAAAATAAAATGTACGTATATGCCATCCGCATTCGTCACTGGGTCCCGTCATCACCCGTTAGGTTACTTAACTAACGACAGAGCGGGGACTGGACTAGCGCGGGTGTGAAACATATACAACATCTAATAGTATATAAACCAATATACAATAATCGCTCCAGGCGTGATAATATGCAACATTACAGAAAAGTAATAAGCATCATAGAACAATACAGATATCTGGGATCCCCGAGTTTCACAGAGCCGCTGCTGAAACTCGACGTTCCCCTGTCGTGTGGATAGCCTGTGCAATGAAATCTAGACCCCTACGGGTGCGGCAAGTTACCCGCCAAGACCTGAAGCGAGGCAGCCCCCTACAGCATAGTGAATGGACCACCCAGCACTCCACGGAATCCGGTAAGCTTGGGCACCCCTCCTTGGGTCAACCTGTACCCCCTACGAGTGCGGCGAATAGTCTGCCAATTCTGAAGTGGGACCCCTCTGCCTCTCAAAGCCATGAGCTGCGGACCCGTTGGCCCCCAGAACCCGGCTATCCGTGCACTCCGTCTCGGGGTAAAACCTAGTACAGTAATGAAAAATAGTACAATAGGTACATCGACCGCAACCTGGTCGTGCCCCAAAAAGAATATTATACAACAGGCAGTGACGGCTGTCCACAAGTTGGACGCTCGCCCCGCAATATCAAATGTACAATTAAACTCAAACTGTACTATCATTGCACACTGCTATCCACCATGACAAATCCGCAACATTACAGCACAACACAGAACATCAACGCGAATGTCACGTTCGCAAATCCGTCTAAAAGAACTATAGCAGTTAAACGCCGTTTACCGATCAAATGACATTCCCGGTCGGAGATATAATGTAAGCACTGTAAACTAACGTGTTTAAATTTCGATCGACCAAAGACCAAATTTCAAAAAGTGGGCCCCAAAGCTTACTGGTGAACAGTAACAAAATCTGGGCCAAAAATTTATATACCAAAAACCCCAAAATCCCACCAAGAACCCACTGAAAAAAAATTGGAGCACGTGCTCCTCACATGGCCGCGGAAGCGCGGCCAAACCATGGGTTTGGCCGCCCTTCCGCGGCAATTTGGAGGAGTCACGACTCCAAATTTCGTCGTGGGTCTTATAATTCTCTGCTCTGATTTTTAAGACATCCAGAAATCAATTTCGACACCGTTTAAAAACAACAGAAACTGTCAAGTAAGGAAAATGATATTTTTGGCAGTTTTCGATTTTCGGTCGGATCGATGTTTTAAACGCGTTAGCACAAGTTAGTATAGCAAAATGGTTAGGCTTTGATACCACTGTAAGTCCACGCTAGCGCCCCGGCAGTCTACAGACGCCAAATGCGGAACAAAAACTTTTAACTTGGCGCTATCGTATACTTTAACCCGGATCTGCCATTATTGCTAAACTAACATACTGTAAAGAGTGTAGAATGGTTATACTGAACGATCCGAGTCCTTCGTTCTTCAACCATCATCCCACGCTCCGTTGCGGCTGCTCCGATCTCGTCGATCGCCGATCTCCTCGTCGAGGTGGCACCACATGATCGGTTCTTTAAACGGGCTCCCGCCTCTGACTCGAGGCAACTCGATCGTCAAGTTTGCTAAAAGAGACGACCAAGAATGATGTAGAGAATGAGTAGATGACTTTGTCTCACTTCGTCCAAATCCGTGGACGATCGGTTAATGAAGTTGCCGTGGAAATCGGGTGATGGAATGAAATGGACTGTGAAATTCCATACACCCCAAAACTATCATATCTTTTCTACAATGAAACATCAAGTGAGAGAGAGTGCATGAGAGAGGAGGCCATCCTTACATATATGAAGGAGGAGGGTGAGTGTAGGAGCAAGTGGTGACCTTAAGAAACCTTCTCACTTCAAAAGATCAAGAAGAAAATATCTTAACCAAAACAAGAATCATTAAACCTAAAGCATGACTCACAAATACACCTCATCATGCTTTAATGAAACCATTAATGCACTAATGAGTCATATGCCTCATCATCACTTCTAGAAGCTTCTAGAATGATGACTCACTCATATCAGAAGAAAAGATAAATCCGTCTTTAACTGAATGTTAAAAGACGGCTGATAGAAAACTGGAAACTGGCAACTTCCAAAAGTGATCCTGAAACGACTTTCAGGAAAACCCCGAAACTGTATAAATATACCCGCATTTGTATTACGACCGAATACAAATGCAACTGAGACAAAGATATTATACCTACTCAATATAATACTCGGATCCGGCTTAAACCAAAGCCGACCAGTATCATCTGTCCGAAAATCGACACGTGCGTAAACGCACGTGCATTTTCCGAACCCTGCCATAAAACCATACGGCCTCTACAACGTTTCGCCCGAACTTGGGAAACTGTCTGTGGGGGACTCTAATGACTCGTCAGCACCCTGGCAGTGGGTTTAACCACAAACCGTCAGCGGCACTAGCTATGCGTAACGGCTGCCCATGGACTGACCTCAAGGGTGGCCGAGGAGCGAACTCAAGGGAGACCGATGAGAGAACTCCTCCGAAAAACCCTACTGAGCCTAACAGTGACAATGTATATACAGTCCGGTCCGTTCGTCAATGAGTATCGCATATCTGCCTAGGGGGCTAGTAACGTCAGACCCCCAGAAGCAGTATAAGTCGTGTCGGAGTAAAGCCCAATAACACCCTGAGATACTACTGGAGTGCCTACCAGTAAATCTCCTGCCACGGCCGTGGGCTTTGTGTAATGGCTCTCCTAGACACAGCACGATCTCGCCCCCAATACCGGGAGAGACGAATCCCCTGCCGATCCGCTCACGTGCCTCCATATGGCTCGGGACTGTACCCAAAAACTACCTGTTTGCACGACTCCTTTGAGCCGTGGTAGGGTAGAAATCAAAGCACAGTGGGAACTCACACGAGACAAATGACGACCTCAGGTCGATGAACTAACCTGTACACATGTCACCAGGGAACTGCTATCTGACGGTAGATATAATACTAACTAGCAGATTCCCGGCGAGTCCTGTCCGGTGTACTCATAACCCAATGAGCACCTGTATACATCTTAGGTGAACCAACTACACCAGTGGCTTGTGAGACCGGCCACCGCCCCACGTCGGGGTCTCGACTGTACACACTAGTCTACTCCGGAGTATCGATGCCCTGTCTCGAAACTCCCACGACTAGGGACCACAATTAAGGATATGCATCTAAACTACCCAACTCTCACGTATATGATCGCCCTCATACAGTTGGTAGTAAAGCAAGATCCTAAGGGCTCTATCAAAGTGTAACATGCAATCAGTCACCTGAACATGTACACAACTGATAAAGGCAAACCAGATAGCATACTATCATTTCGAGTAAGACTGTCCTACCGGGATAGGTCCTCCGCAATCATTGCAATCACGTACCTGCGATCCAATAATTGACTATGAGGGCACTATCTCCAACAAAGACAACACAGCGGATCCATTCACAAAGGCCCTCCCTCAAACACAGTCCGAGCGACTTTTTGAGCTATTGGGTATGCGGTACGCCAGTAGCTGGCCTTAGTGCAGACGTTGGGTATGCGGTGCACCAATTACTGGCCTTTAGTGCAAGTGGGAGATTGTTGGATATGTAGGCCCTAGAGTCCATTATTGTATAGTACTAGTTTGTATATTACATTTTGGAAGCTTGGGATATATACATGGATTGACGACAGTCTTGCTCGATATTGTAGTATGCTACTTGGTTTGTATCTATCTTAATATGTGTATATGTTTCTTTTAACATATCGCTCATACATATTGATGGAGCCCATAGGATCTTTGCTTTACTACCGACGTTGTGATGGCGATCACACTAGTAGGGGTTGGGTAGTCTATAAGCACATCCTTATACAGTTCCCTAGTCGTAAGATTATCGAGACAGGGCATCGATAATCCAGAGTAGACTGGTGCATACGCTTCTCATCCCAGCAGGGGAGATGGTCTGTCCCACAGCTATCAGTACGTCGTACTGGAGATAGTATGCAGGTGCTCGTTAAGTTACAGTACACTAGACATGACTCATCGGGAGCTGTTGGTTGGTATTATACCTATCATCAGGTAGCAGTTCCCAGGTGACATGATGTCACGACCCAAGAATTCGACTCGTGACCGGCACTTAACCACGCAACGTCTACAGGCGTAACGCGGCTAAGTAAGCCGAACCCAGAAATCAAAACCAATAAATATAGAGTGATTTTAATACATTTTGTAAAAACAATCGTACATGTCCGAAAAACTTCCATTTATTTAGTAGAAATCCTTTTTAAGTTCAAAGGTTATAAGTTTTATAATTTTGGTAACATTTCCCCTTTAAAACATTAGCCCCGAAAGTCGGGTAAAAGCAAAGTGTATTAGGAATAACAAGTGACATGAATAAAGCATCACAATATGATATACGACGCCGTAGCGAAGAATACACAGTAAAACAAGGACAATATCATAAAAGATGAGACTGCATAAAGTAAAGTCGGCTCACATGCGAGCTCGACACCAGAATATAAAATCATACATATCGTCCTCACAACTGTCTCTAAGTCAATACAGAAAGGTAGATGGAGAATACTAGATACATCAATATACAACTGAAATATAACAGATACCGAACAAAACCCACCTATCAGCAAAAGACTATCTCTGCTCAAAAGGGATATCTGTGCCAAAAGATGAGGTAACAGCCAGCCGTGACTACTCCCAAGGGCAACCTGCAAATACTGTGGCACAACGGGGGTGAGTTGCCAACTCGTGAATAGAGATAACATATAAAGGTAATCGCAAGCATGCACATATAGCGTGGCTCTACTAATGCCAGCAGATAATATCAATGCGACGTAGCAGTATGCATAATAATAATGCCAGTCCTCTATCAGGTGATATACTACAGGATGAGATGTGATAATGAATGCTGAGCTTGGGGATATAGTATCTACATGAAGTATCGAGGTGGACTACATAAGTATGTATGCACCACAAATCCCAACATCTCAACGCCGGTACTCCATCGGCCCTCATATCCTGTATATCCCTGAAAATCCCGAGTGCCCAACATCGGCACCCAAATATCATAAATACTCGTGTCTAGTATCGACACGCAAAACATCCTGTATCGGGCCTCCGTCAATCCGGGTCAGCCCTCTCTCAAGGTATATACCGGGAATCCGTCAGTCCGGGTCATCCCTCTCTCAATATATCGGGCGTCCGTCAGTCCGGGTCAGCCCTCTATCAATCCATCGGGCATCCGTCAGTCCGGGTCAGCCCTCTATCAATCCATCGGGCATCCGTCAGTCCGGGTCAGCCCTCTATCAATCCGTGCCTCAAGCACCGAGAAAACGCGGGGTGACGCCCCAAAATATCATATCAAGGGAACCGGGTTTTTAAATGATTACTTATTTGAAAAGGCCACAGTTCCCAACTCCAGAAATCATATGAAATCCCAACAATAATACAAGTAACTGTGATGTGATAGGTGCATCAAATATGTATATCAAGTCATGTCACATAAAATGAACTACAATGCAATGATCCACTGTGATATAGGTATCAAGTATAAAATTCCAAGTCATGTCAAGTATAGATGAGCTACCACAATGTACGACAGTATGATCATGGCAGTTCTATCAGTTCTAAGCAATATATATATATATATAACAGGGAATGCAATATGCGATGACAATCCATGGTATGGTATATGCAGTATATAACAATAAGGTCCTATCAGCCCTGACGCATAACGCCATGCGGACGATATCCCCGTAGATGTGAAATCTACTCACTGTGTCTCGCTCTAAGTGTATCCAACCACTTGCTTGCCCTTCTTCGCAGCGTCCGTCTCACTGGCCTGCGGACCTAAAATCACATAACATAAACCACACATAAGCTTAATTCACAGAAACGCGACATTATAATCCAACAAGAAACCCGTGTCGCAAACCAATCGCGCGTGTGCGCGATACGCTAAAACGTGTAATCACGCGCCACGAAACTACCCCGACGCGCCGCGATACGCAGAAACCCAAACCTACTCACGTATCACGCGTGTCGCGAAGGTTTAGAAAATGGCAAAACAGGTATTTGGTCCCAGATTTTCCTACAGAACTGAACTTACAAAAATATATATATCAAAACACTACACACAGTAGCAGACACCCACTGGACCAAACCCTAACCCAAACCCTACCCATCTGGCCGCAATTGGCGGCCAGAATGAGGAAATTGGCGGCCAAAGAGAAGAGTTAGGGGGTCGGGTTAAAACCATGGTATCAGCACCTCTCCACCATACTGCAGTATTCTCAAAATCATTCTTCACTCACCGAGTCAATAGCAGTTCCAGAAAAGTTCACTTTTGCACAAATACGACATTTTGCATCAAATAGGAAAACTGGTGGTATTTTAGTGTAATAGGGGTTCGACTAAGTTAACATGGTCCCAACAAACCTCAAGCATCCTACTGAAACCAATCTACACCTCAAACGCACAAAGTTCCTACTAAACACCCCATAACACACTAAAACGCACTAAAATCCTTTAACCGATGCAAAACTACACTAACTAGGCAAACTAGGGAAGCAAGATAGGAAGTATACCTCACTCTCGACCCTAGGGAGCCGCAGGAAGAAGAAGAAGTGAAGGGAAGAGGCTGCAGTTGCTGTTATGAAGCTTGGTGCTCACTCCTGCTCACTGTGCTGCTGTTGCTGTTGCTTCACTGTGTTGCTGCTGCTGCTGCTTCATGTTGCTGCTGCTGCTGCTTCAGCAGCTGGGGGTTCTGCTGAGGTGAGTGTTGTGTGTGTGAGTGTGTATGTGAGAGTGTGTTTGTGAGTGTTTAAGAGAATTGCAAGAAAATGAGAGGAACACTCAAGTCCAAGGGTCAACCCTCCTCTCTCTCTCACCTCATTTAATGCAAGCATGGCCTAAAGTCATGATGCACTCTCTCTCTCTCTCACAAGTCAACACTTAACTTTAAATTCAAATTAAAGCAACTTTTAGCTAACTAATTAAACTCACTTATAACCCAAAAGAATTAATCTTACAATTAACCCACCATGGTTAATAATTATGGTATTTACCTCATTTAAAAACCCTAGTTTACATGCACATGTGTGTGCAAGCCTAGGAAAATTTTGGAAAAATAATTATTAAATTAGGAAAAATATTTAAAACACAATTTGGTAAACTTTTTATTAAAAACCATTATTTAATTATAATTATTCACTAACCCTTATCCTAAGGTGTTACAATCTCTCCCCCTTAAAGAAATTCGTCCCCGAATTTCAAAAATCTAACTAAGGTTACCTTCAAAAAGATGGGGATACGTCTTCATCATCTCGCTTTCGGTCTCCCAAGTGACCTCCTCACGGTTCTGGCCACGCCAAAGTACTTTAACTGATGGAATGTCCTTTGATCTCAACTTCTTCACTTGTCGATCCAAGATCATCACCGGCTGCTCTGCATAGGAAAGATCGCGCTCAAGCTGGATCGTCGGATGCTGAATCGCATGCGAAGGATCATGAAGATCTCTGCGGAGCATCGAGACATGGAATACGGGGTGCACGTCTGGAAAGCTGGGCGGAAGGGCTAACCGGTAAGCTACTGCACCGACACGCTCGAGGATCTCGAAGGGGCCCACAAATCTGGGACTGAGCTTCCCCTTCTTCCCAAACCTCATCACACCTTTCATTGGGGAGACCCTCAAGAAAACATGATCACCAACAGAAAACTCAAGTCTGCGTCGTCGACGGTCTGCATAAGCTCTCTGCCTACTCTGCGCTGCTCTCATCCTATCGCGAATCAACTGGATCTTCGCGGTCGTCTCCTCAACGATCTGTGGCCCTAAGATACTGCTCTCACTGAGCTCTGTCCAACAAGTAGGTGACCTGCATCTCCTCCCATAAAGAGCCTCAAACGGTGCCATCTGAATGGTCTCCTGGTAGCTGTTATTGTAGGAGAACTCTACTAAGGGCAAATGATGATCCCAGCTACCTCCGAAATCTAGTACACAAGCTCTGAGCATGTCCTCGAGAGTGGATGGTCCGCTCTGACTGTCCGTCGGTCTGCGGATGAAATGCCGTACTGAAACTCAAGCGAGTGCCCAAAGCCTCCTGAAGCCTCTGCCATAGTCTACTGGTAAACTGGGTGCCTCTGTCGGACACAATGCACGTCGGGACTCCGTGTAGTCGCACTATCTCGTCAATATAGATCTGGGCATACTGAGTAAATCCGAAAGTCGTCTTCACCGGTAGGAAGTGAGCCGCTTTCGTCAAACGATCCACGATCACCCAGATGGAGTCATACCCCCGACTAGTCCTCGGTAGACCTACCACGAAATCCATCGAAATCTGTTCCCATTTCCACTCCGGAATGGGTAACGGCTGTAGCTCTCCCGCGGGCCTCTGGTGCTCAGCCTTGACTTGCTGACACGTCAGGCATCTCGATACAAAATCTGCAATGTCCCTCTTCATTCCGTCCCACCAGTAAACATCTCTCATATCATAATACATCTTGGTGGAACCGGGATGGACGCTAAATACCGATCGATGTGCCTCCTCAAGAATCTCGCGTCTCAGCCCTCCAGCATCAGGTACGCACAGTCTGACTCCAAATCGTAGTACTCCCTGATCATCGATCACGAACTCGGAAAATCTACCCTGTCCAATCTGTGCCATGATCTCTGAACATCGGTCATCACTGAGCTGTGCCTCATGTATACGATCGATCAACTGTAGGCGTGCACGGACATGCGCTATCTGTCCTCCAATCGACGTGAACTCGAACTGTACTCGACTGTCGCATAATATCTGCCAATCTGCGGATGACTGCTCCTGTACTGCGCTCAAACAAGATAAACTACTCCCGGGCCTCCTGCTCAAAGCATCCGCCACCACATTTGCCTTGCCCGGGTGGTATAAGATCTCGCAGTCGTAATCCTTCACTAACTCCATCCATCGACGCTGTCGAAGGTTCAGGTCCCGCTGCTGGAATATGTATTTCAGACTCTTGTGATCCGTAAATATCTGGCATGACTCGCCGTATAGGTAATGTCGCCAGATCTTAAGTGCGAAGACCACTGCTGCCATCTCCAAATCATGAGTGGGGTAGTTCTGCTCGTGCTTCTTCAATTGTCGCGAGGCATACGCGATCACCCTATCATGCTGCATCAGAACGCATCCCAATCCCACTCGAGAAGCATCACAAAAGACCACAAATCCGCCCGGTCCGGAAGGTAATGATAACACCGGTGCCGTCGTCAGCCGTGTCCGTAACTGCTGAAAGCTGTGCTCGCACTCCTCCGTCCAAACGAAAGGAACTCCCTTCCGGGTCAACCCGGTCAACGGTGTAGCAATACGGGAGAAGTCCTGCACAAAACGCCTGTAGTAACCGGCCAATCCTAAAAAGCTGCGAATCTCCGTCACCGATGTGGGCCTGGGCCAACGCTGAACGACCTCGATCTTCCTCGGGTCTACACATATACCGTCTCGTGAAATCACGTGCCCCAAGAAATCTACGCTGTCCAGCCAAAAAGCACACTTGGAGAATTTTGCATAAAGCTGGTGCTCCCTCAATGTCTGCAATGTAATCCGCAGGTGCTGCTCGTGCTCCTCACTACTCCGGGAATACACCAAGATATCGTCAATGAAGACTATGATGAACAGATCCAAATAAGGCCGGAAAATACGGTTCATCAAGTCCATGAAGGCTGCTGGCGCATTGGTGAGTCCGAACGACATCACCAAAAACTCGTAATGGCCGTAGCGCGTACGGAAAGCTGTCCGGGGAATGTCCTCCTGTCGAACCCGCAACTGATGATAGCCCGATCGTAAATCGATCCTCGAAAAGTACCCTGCCCTCTGAAGCTGGTCGAACAAATCGTCGATACGCGGCAAAGGATACCTGTTCCGCACTGTCACCCTGTTCAGCTGGCGGTAGTCGATACAAAGACGCAAACTGCCATCCTTCTTCTTGACGAACAGGACTGGAGCACCCCAAGGAGAAACACTGGGTCGAATAAGTCCCTTGTCCAGCAAATCTTGCAACTGCTCCTTTAGCTCACGAAGTTCCGCCGGGGCCATCCGATAGGGCGGTATAGAAATAGGCCCCGAACCAGGAACCAAATCAATACAGAAAGAAATGTCGCGCTCGGGCGGCAACCCAGGAAGCTCGTCACGGAACACATCAGGAAACTTGCTAACAACCGGAACCTGATCCAATGGAACCTCTGTAGCGCGACCATCGCAAACATAGGCGAGAAATCCCTGACATCCCTTCCTCAAAAGCTGTCCAGCGCGAAAAGAAGAAATCACACTGTGAGGGGCGGCACCACGGTCCCCCAACACAACAAAACCCGACTCACCGGGGAAACAGAATCTAACTGTCTTCTCGCGGCAGTCCACAGAAGCATAGCACGTGGCTAACCAATCCATGCCCAAAAGAACGTCGAAGTCCAACATCTCCAGAAGGATCAAGTCGACAGGCAACTCTCTCTCGCCAATACAGACGATACAGGATCGGAACACGTGCCTAGCAACAAACGACTCTCCCACAGGAGTAGTCACCACAAGCGGCTGATCAAGCAAGCCGGACTCTCTACCCAAACTCGGCACAAAGTGCGTGGATACGTACGAGTGTGTGGATCCGGGGTCGAACAGTACATGTGCATCAACTGAACATACAGGGAGGATACCTGAAACCACTGCATTGGACGCCTGCGCGTCCTGATGTGTCAAAGCAAAAACCCTCGCCTGTCCACCACCTGTGACTGGCTGCCCTCTGCCTCGGTCACCTCGCCCTCTTTGAGCAACTCCTCCACGCCCACGACCTCGCTGTGTATTAGTCTGGCACGGAGCAACGGTAGGTACGATAGGCAACGCTCTCTGGGGTGGTGAAAGTGGTAATGTGACATGCGGTGCTGTCGCCTCTGTCCGGGGTAACTCAGGACAATCCCGTACACGGTGGTAAGAACTCCCACAGCGAAAACATCCCGACGACGGCCGCTGACCATCCTGGGAATAAGAACTGAATAACCGGCCCCGCCCTGAATCTCTGCTGCCTGCAATACGTCTATCACGGCGCCGAAAAGGCTGTCTCTGTGCTGAAGTATCCGCACGAGCTCTCTTCGGCTCTGGAAGTGCCGAAGTCTCAACAAGGTGCTCCTCGACCACTAGGGCTGCGTCTACAGCTGCTGCATAGGTCTCGTAGTGTTGCGCGCTGATCGTGAGGAACACTGGTGAAAGCAAGCCTCGAACAAATCTCCGGACTCGCAGCTCCTCGGTGGCCACTAAATGTGGGGCGTAGACTGCTAGCTCTGTAAACAGTACGTCATACTCTGCCACTGTCATCCCTGGCGTCTGGCGCAAGGACTCAAACCTGCGTGCTCGGGCATCTCGAACACTCCGGGGAAGGAAACAGGCTAGAAATATGGTCACGAACTCCGTCCAGGTCATAGGAGGAAGACCTGCTGCTCTGCCTTTCTCCACTGAATCACACCATTTCTGCGCAAGACCTTCCAGGCGAAAGCTCGCGAACTCGACCCATCTCGCATCTGCGCATCTGAGGGAACGGCATATCCTGGCCATCCTGTCGATGAAAGACTGTGGGTCCTCGGCTGTATCGGTGCCTGTGAAAACCGGAGGCTTCAGCCTCATGAACTCTGATAGCGATACTGTAATCACCTCCGTGGCTGCAGGGGCAACTGGCTGTGCGGTAGGTACCATAGCGGTCTCTGGAACTGGTGGAGCTACCTCTGGTCGCTGCGCTCGAAGCGTCTCAACAAGCGATCCTATCATCTGGCGCATCTCCTGCATGCTAGATCCCACCGTCTGGCGCATCTCCTGCATACCAGCTCCTAACGTGGCGATCTGCTCTGTCACGGCAGGAACAGCCTGCTCGGGTACAACCGGCGTACTGCCCGGATCAGTCCTCGTCTCGGACGAGTCAACTCGAATCTCGGCCCTCGCGGCCGCTCTCTGTGCCTTCGTAGTCTTAGGCGGCATAATGGCTGAAAGAAAATATGGATTCGATAAGAACACGGAAATCGAATCGCAAGAATATAAGGAGGGATCAAATCAATAAGTCCTAAGGTCGCGTAAGCGGAGTACCGTGTCGTGAGTATGCCGCGGAACATACGCACGCTACGCTACCCTGCTGCAGCTACCTACTCCATTATACCAGGGTCATCCTACACTCCGAAGGTAAAACCTACGCTCTGATACCAACTTTGTCACGACCCGAGAATTCGACTCGTGACCGGCACTTAACCACGCAACGTCTACAGGCGTAACGCGGCTAAGTAAGCCGAACCCAGAAATCAAAACCAATAAATATAGAGTGATTTTAATATATTTTGTAAAAACAATCGTACATGTCCGAAAAACTTCCATTTATTTAGTAGAAATCCTTTTTAAGTTCAAAGGTTATAAGTTTTATAATTTTGGTAACATTTCCCCTTTAAAACATTAGCCCCGAAAGTCGGGTAAAAGCAAAGTGTAGTAGGAATAACAAGTGACATGAATAAAGCATCACAATATGATATACGACGCCGTAGCGAAGAATACACAGTAAAACAAGGACAATATCATAAAAGATGAGACTGCATAAAGTAAAGTCGGCTCACATGCGAGCTCGACACCAGAATATAAAATCATACATATCGTCCTCACAACTGTCTCTAAGTCAATACAGAAAGGTAGATGGAGAATACTAGATACATCAATATACAACTGAAATATAATAGATACCGAACAAAACCCACCTATCAGCAAAAGACTATCTCTGCTCAAAAGGGATATCTGTGCCAAAAGATGAGGTAACAGCCAGCCGTGACTACTCCCAAGGGCAACCTGCAAATACTGTGGCACAACAGGGGTGAGTTGCCAACTCGTGAATAGAGATAACATATAAAGGTAATCGCAAGCATGCACATATAGCGTGGCTCTACTAATGCCAGCAGATAATATCAATGCGACGTAGCAGTATGCATAATAATAATGCCAGTCCTCTATCAGGTGATATACTACAGGATGAGATATGATAATGAATGCTGAGCATGGGGATATAGTATCTACATGAAATAACGAGGTGGACTACATAAGTATGTATGCACCACAAATCCCAACATCTCAACGCCGGTACTCCATCGGCCCTCATATCCTGTATATCCCTGAAAATCCCGAGTGCCCAACATCGGCACCCAAATATCATAAATAGTCGTGTCTAGCATCGACAAGCAAAACATCCTGTATCGGGCCTCCGTCAATCCGGGTCAGCCCTCTCTCAAGGTATATACCGGGAATCCGTCAGTCCGGGTCATCCCTCTCTCAATATATCGGGCGTCCGTCAGTCTGGGTCAGCCCTCTATCAATCCATCGGGCATCCGTCAGTCCGGGTCAGCCCTCTATCAATCCATCGGGCATCCGTCAGTCCGGGTCAGCCCTCTATCAATCCATCGGGCATCCGTCAGTCCGGGTCAGCCCTCTATCAATCCATCGGGCATCCGTCAGTCCGGGTCAGCCCTCTATCAATCCATCGGGCATCCGTCAGTCCGGGTCGGCCCTCTATCAATCCGTGCCTCAAGCACCGAGAAAACGCGGGGTGACGCCCCAAAATATCAAATCAAGGGAACCGGGTTTTTAAATGATTACTTATTTGAAAAGGCCACGGTTCCCAAATCCAGAAATCATATGAAATCCCAACAATAATACAAGTAACTGTGATGTGATAGGTGCATCAAATATGTATATCAAGTCATGTCACATAAAATGAACTACAATGTGCAATGATCCACTGTGATATAGGTATCAAGTATAAAATTCCAAGTCATGTCAAGTATAGATGAGCTACCACAATGTACGACAGTATGATCATGGCAGTTCTATCAGTTCTAAGCAATATATATATATATAACAGGGAATGCAATATGCGATGACAATCCATGGTATGGTATATGCAGTATATAACAATAAGGTCCTATCAGCCCTGACGCATAACGCCATGCGGGCGATATCCCCGTAGATGTGAAATCTACTCACTGTGTCTCGCTCTAAGTGTATCCAACCACTTGCTTGCCCTTCTTCGCAGCGTCCGTCTCACTGGCCTGCGGACCTAAAATCACATAACATAAACCACACATAAGCTTAATTCACAGAAACGCGACATTATAATCCAACAAGAAACCCGTGTCGCAAACCAATCGCGCGTGTGCGCGATACGCTAAAACGTGTAATCACGCGCCACGAAACTACCCCGACGCGCCGCGATACGCAGAAACCCAAACCTACTCACGTATCACGCGTGTCGCGAAGGTTTAGAAAACGGCAAAACAGGTATTTGGTCCCAGATTTTCCTACAGAACTGAACTTACAAAAATATATATATCAAAACACTACACACAGTAGCAGACACCCACTGGACCAAACCCTAACCCAAATCCTACCCATCTGGCCGCAATTGGCGGCCAGAATGAAGAAATTGGCGGCCAAAGAGAAGAGTTAGGGGGTCGGGTTAAAACCATGGTATCAGCACCTCTCCACCATACTGCAGTATTCTCAAAATCATTCATCACTCACCGAGTCAATAGCAGTTCCAGAAAAGTTCACTTTTGCATAAATACGACATTTTGCATCAAATAGGAAAACTGGTGGTATTTTAGTGTAATAGGGGTTCGACTAAGTTAACATGGTCCCAACAAACCTCAAGCATCCTACTGAAACCAATCTACACCTCAAACGCACAAAGTTCCCACTAAACACCCCATAACACACTAAAACGCACTAAAATCCTTTAACCGATGCAAAACTACACTAACTAGGCAAACTAGGGAAGCAAGATAGGAAGTATACCTCACTCTCGACCCTAGGAAGCTGCAGGAAGAAGAAGAAGTGAAGGGAAGAGGCTGCAGTTGCTGTTATGAAGCATGCTGCTCACTGCTGCTCACTGTGCTGCTGTTGCTGTTGCTTCACTGTGTTGCTGCTGCTGCTGCTTCATGTTGCTGCTGCTGCTGCTGCTTCAGGAGCTGGGGGTTCTGCTGAGGTGAGTGTTGTGTGTGTGAGTGTGTATGTGAGAGTGTGTTTGTGAGTGTTTAAGAGAATTGCAAGAAAATGAGAGGAACACTCAAGTCCAAGGGTCAACCCTCCTCTCTCTCTCACCTCATTTAATGCAAGCATGGCCTAAAGTCATGATGCACTCTCTCTCTCTCTTACAAGTCAACACTTAACTTTAAATTCAAATTAAAGCAACTTTTAGCTAACTAATTAAACTCACTTATAACCCAAAAGAATTAATCTTACAATTAACCCACCATGGTTAATAATTATGGTATTTACCTCATTTAAAAACCCTAGTTTACATGCACATGTGTGTGCAAGCCTAGGAAAATTTTGGAAAAATAATTATTAAATTAGGAAAAATATTTAAAACACAATTTGGTAAACTTTTTATTAAAAACCATTATTTAATTATAATTATTCAGTAACCCTTATCCTAAGGTGTTACACATGAGTACAGCTTAGTCCGTTGACTTGACACTGCTACTTCGCCTCAGGTGTGTTCCCACTGTTCTTTGATTGCTACCCCACCATGGCTCTATTGAGTCGTGCAAACAGGTAGTAGTTGGGTGCAGTCCCGAAGCACTTGGAGGCAGTGGCGGTTAGACAGGATTCGTCTCTCCCAGTATTGGGGGTTGATATCGCGCTGTGTTTGGAGAGCCATTACACAAAGTCCCTGGCCAGGGCAAGCGAGATTTACTGGTAGGTACTCCAGTAGTTTCTCAGTGTGTTTTGGACTACACTCCGACACGACTTATGTTGGAGATAGTGCCCTCAGATTCAATTATTCGATCACAGGCACGTGATTGCAATGATTGATGGAGGACCTATCCCGCTAGGACAGTCTTACTCATGATGATAGTATGCTATCTGGTTTATCTTTATCATCGTGTACTACTTTAGGTGACCTGACAGGTCACTATTGCACGTTGATAGAGCCCCTAGGATTCTTGCTTGACTACCAGCAGTATGAGGGCGATCATATACGTGGGAGCTGGTAGTCTATAAGCACATCCTTAAATGGTCCCTAGTCGTGTGAGTTTCGAGATAGGGCATCGATACTCCAGAGTAGACTAGTGTGTACATTCGAGACCCCGACGATGGCGATGGCCGGTCTCACAAGCCACTGGTGTCAGTTCGTTCACCTAAGATGTATACAGGTGCTCATTGGGTTATGAGTACACCGGACAGGACTCGCCGGGAACATGCTAGTTGGTCATATACCAGACGTCAGATAGCAGTTCCCTGGTGACATGTGTACAGGTTAGTTCATCGACCTGGGGATCGTCATTTGTCTTGTGTGAGTTCCCACTATACTTTGATTACTACCCTACCACGGCTCAAAGGAGTCGTGCAAACAGGTTTTAGTTGGGTACAGTCCCGAGCCACATGGAGGCAGTGAGCGCATCTTCAGGGGTCCGTCTCTCTCGGTATTGGGGGTGAGGTCGCGCTGTGTCTAGGAGAGCCATTACACGAAGCCCTCGGCCGAGGCAATGAGATTTACTGGTAGGTATTCCAGTAGTATCTCAGGGTGTTCTGGGCTACACTCCGACACGACTTGTACCGCTTTTGGGGGTCTGACTTTTACCAACCCCCTAGGCCCGCCATGCGATGCTCATAGACGAACGGACCGGACTGTACGGATATTGTCACTGACAGGCTCAGTAGGGTTGTCAGGCTGAGTTCGCTCACAGACGTCCCTTTTAGTCAATACCTGGTAGCCCGTTACGTATTGGCTTATACCTCTGACGTGCTAGTGGTTAAATCCACAACCAAGGTGTTGACGAGTCTTTAGAGTCCCCCACATTCAGTTACTCAGCTTTCGGGGGAAAAGTTGTAGAGGCCGTATGGAGATATGGCAAGGTCCGATCAGATACGTGCGGTATTGTACGGATCAGGATCGGACAGTTTGTACTACAGGCCGTATGGTTATATGGCAGGGTTTGATCAGATACGTGCGGTATTGCACGGATCAGGATCGAACGGATATTACTAGCCGGCTTTGGTTTAAGCCGGTTCCTAGTATAGTACAGTGTAGATTTTGTCTCATTGCATTTGTATTTCGGTCGGAATACAGATGCGGGTGTGTATGCACAGTATCAGGGTTTTCCTGTAATTTATTACGGGACGAGTTTTCTGGAGTTGCCAGTTTGCTTTCCATTTCGGCCATTTTCATTTGTATCGTTCATTGGCCGAAGATTGGTGGAGGAGGACTTATTTGCATTTGTGCAAATAAGCAATTTGGAAAGGGGGTCTTTGCATATTCTTGTGTCATGATGGTTGCACCATCCATTGACCTTGACTTCTTGACTTTGGGTTCATGATGGTTGTTTTGGAGTGTTGGTTTTTGTTTGTGATGATATTGTTTTTAATCATCACTCATTATTCATGCTTGCATGATAGCTCACCCACTCCCTTGACTTTTCCTTGACTTTCACTCCATTCTCACCCTTCACATTGGCATGGGCCGGCCATTCCCATTGGGGATTGATTCTTTTTGGGTGTGGCATTTTTGGTTCTCATGGTGCTAAGAAAATGCTCTCTAGTTCATCCAAAACTCCAAGTATCATTCTTCCACCAAAGGCAACTCCATAAACCCCAAATGAGACATAAGCCTCTACACTACATTCTACAGCAAACCTTGGGCACGTCGACTAGCCAGCTTCGTGCCCGAGTTGCCTCGGTATTGAGGTGGGAGCCTGTAAAAGATGCAGACGATGTGGTGCCCTTCCGGCAAGGAGGCGACGACCGGAGTTTCCGCGGGAGATCGGGACGATGACGAGAAGACCGGAGGACTCGGATCAGTCGGTATATCTCTATTCCCTATCTTGTAGTTAGCTAGGACTAGTTAATGGTTCGATCCGGGTTTTAGTGCGCGGTGGTGCCGGTTTGCTAAGTTCGCAAAATTAAAGTTTATCACCGCTTCCACATTTTGGCCTCGGGATGGAGGCCGGGGCGCCGCCGTGCACTTACAGTGGTATCAGAGCCTCGCCATTAACTTAGTCTAGCTTTGTTTAATGTGTTTTACATTTTCGATCGACCAAAATTCCAAAATCCCAAAATCCGCGTTTTTGTTCACATCAGTTTTCTTTTGAAATTTTTTGGAGTCTAAAAATTTTTCAGGTTGTAGAAAACTGATGTACAAGAAGTTCTAAGAGTTCTGGGAAAATTCGAGACATTGATCGTTCAGGTAAAGCGCGGAACCGCGGCCAAACCCCCCTTGGCGCCGCGGTTTCGCCGCAGGTTTGAGGGATCAATGCGTCAAAATTTTCCCGTGGGCTTGTGGGCTGAAAATAGGGGTTTTGGAATATTAAACTCGGGCCCAGAATTTCTGTGAGTGCTACAGTATTGCTTGGGGGCCCACTTATTAAAATTTGATCGATCGGATATTTTAAACACATTAGTTCACAGTATTTACATTATATCTGCGACCGTGAATGTCACTTGATCGGTAAATCCGGTCTAACTGCTATAGCCCGGTTAGACGGATTTGCGAACATGATTTTCACGTTGATGTTCTGTGATATGCTGTGATGTTGCGGATCGGTCGTAGGGGATAGCCTGGTTGCAATGCTAGTACAGTTGTGGTTGTATTATGTACATTTGATATTGCGGGACGAGCGTCCGACATGTGGACTGCCGTCACTGCCTGATTGTATTATTATTTTGGGGCACGGCCAGGTTGCGGTCGATGCACCCGTTGTATGTATATTTTACTTTCTATACTAGGATTACCCCACGGAGGAGTGCACGGATAGCCGGGTTCTAGAGGGCAACGGGCCCGCATCTCATGGCATTGAGACGGAGGGGGCTTCACTCTGGGATTGACAGGCTATTCGCCGCACTCGTAGGGGTACAGGTTGACCCAGGAGGGGTGCCCAAGTTACCGGATTCCGTGAAGTGCTGGGTGGTCCATTCACAGTACTGAAGGGGGCTGCCTCGCTTCAGGTTTTGGTGGGTGACTTGCCGCGCCCGTAGGGGTCTAGGATTTCATTGCACAGGCTATCCACACGACCAGGGGAACGTCGGGTTTCAGTAGTGGCTCTGTGAAACCCGGGGATCCCAGATATCTGTATTGTTCTGTGATGCTGTACATTTCTGTGATGTTGCATTTCTTATCACGCCTAGAGCGAAATATAATATATTGGTATATATATTAGTAGATGTTATATATGTTTTACATCCGCGCTAGTCCAGTCCCCGCTCTGTCGTTAGTTAGCTAACCTAACGGGTAATGACGGGACCCAGTGGCGAATGCGGATGGCATATACGTACATCAGTATATTTTCGTTCTTTGTGGTGTGATCAATTGATGGGACTGCGTTGATTCGGATCAATGCAAGTTAAAAACAAACCTAATCTGATGTTGTTGGAACACTTTTCAAAAAGCTGTTATTGCAAGGACGTTCACTTCTGTTTTGCATAGTGGTATTCAGTTGGAATATCCTGCTCCTCAGTCGACGAGGCAAGGGCCGAGATCACTTCACCGGGAGTGACCCCTTGGACAAAAGTTTGCGTCAGGACAATGACTTCACTATAGCCGATTACTTTTGCTTTGCACCGTGGTATTCAGTTGGAATATCCTGCACCTCATTCTATGGGGAAAGAGCCGAGATCCCTTCACCGGGAGTGACCTCTTTAGCAACGGTTTTCGTCACTATATTTTTAAAAGCTATCCGTTCCTTCAACGATATCAAGTTCTTTACGTTAAAGGTTTTCGCCAGAAACCATTCGTAGCCCTCCATCATTTCAGTTAAATATTCGGTAGTATTCAAGCTAAGTATTTTGACCTCACGCCAAGGCATAGTGATTGGTAGCTGCCGGGTATTTATCTGTTGCATAGATAGATGCGTTGGTTTGGGACAGTCGTACTACTATTTTGGCCTACGTCAAGGGTATGTACGGGTGGATTCAAATTAACCTGGATAATGATGGGCAGAACTTGACATGTAACTTATGATATTTTGACCTCACGCCAAGGTCATAAGAGCTTGGGGCAGAAATCACATCGGGAGTTTCTAAAGAAATTGAAACTTGCCAGATATGCGCATACCTTCTGGAGTGTGACACCGTGAGCGGATTCCGTCACGTTATCATGCGATGATAGTTGTATCCCGATTCCCACTGATGAGTTAGTTTACTCCTCGGGTGATCCCGACTAATTCTTCTTTCAGGTTTGGAGGAGAATTTGACGGTACAGTGGGAGGTTTCCAGATTAGATAAATTGGTAACCATTCTGATCTAGGTTAGAGTGCACGCTGAGTATTTCTTTTCTCTCTCTCTTTGGCAGCGACCATTGACCCGACCCTAAGACTATGACTCAGTAACCAAGTTGACCGAACCTTCTTAACACTGGCTTATGGATTGTCTGAGTTGCAAACCTCATTGCCACTCCTATTTTTACCCTTTCTTCAGGACACCCCGTATTACTACGAACGTCCACTTCCATTGGACAAAACCATCGTATGGTTAAATACGAACTCGAAGGAATTTATTCGAGGATGGTTTCCGGTTCTGGAGAAAACGGATAGGACTATTCAGTTGTCTTTTCCTTTTACCTTCTCTCAAGTTGTGAGTACTCCTTGGTTTAGGAGTAGTACACCTATTACGCAAATTGGATAGTCTTCTTCTAAACCTTAGGCTGGTGCCGACCGGTAGGGAATGAAGAAAACCAATTAGCCTAACGATGGTGTACAGAAGGTATTAAGTTAAGACAAAGCAAGGGATTAGTAAGAGGGCAAAGTAAATTGCGACTGCTATTCACGACCAAACCAAGTATTCCTTCGCCAATCCTAAATCACCTTTGTATTTCTCCAGGACACTCCGTATCACTACAAAGATCCACAGTTTATTGGATACTCCATCGTATGGTTATATATGAACTCGAAAGGAACTTGTTCCAGTTCGGGGATGGATTCTGGTTCAGGAGAAATAGGAATAAGATTTATTCAGGTGTCTTTTATCTTCACCTTCTCTCGCATTGCGAGTGTTCCTAGGATTAGGACAGTACACCCATTATGCTTATTGGATAGTCTTCTTCCAAACCATGGGCTGGTGCCGAACGGTAGGGAAGGAAGAAAACCATTTGGCCTAAAGGGGTGTGCAGAAGGTAATGACTAAAGACATATGAAGGGATTTGGAGAGGTGGCAAAGAATTATACGGTTACAGTCGTGAATCTGGAAGAGGCATTACTAGGAATACCGGGATACCCCATCGAAACATTTCAATGTTTCAGTTTCACTGTGTACTGTTAAAGGAAAACTGATTTCCCAGTTAGACACTTGCTCCAGGGTATGTATTTACCAAGTATGATTCTCACATCCGTATAGTTTTACAGATGATGAGTGGGAGTAAGTTATTGGGAATTAGGTGATCATCCTCATTATATCGGGATTCGTTTTAATCGGTGATATTTGAGGAAATCACCTGGGCTGTTTGCCGGTCGGCAAATATTTGGTTTTGAATATCCGTTGTTATGCACCAATTTCAAATCGATATATCTGTACGTCTATTTTCATAGAGTGAGATATACCCTTTTGAAATTATGTCTACGACATTTACCTATATCAATGGATGGTTAGGTAAGGAGCATTAAACAGCGGTGTAATTCTTCTTAACCATAAGTACAGTTTTCAACCTACGACACACAGTGAATGAGTTATCAGACTCAAAGGACTTATACAGAGTATTGTATGTTGTCCAGGGTCCATCAGGACAGAGGGGTTGGTCCTCGTACTATATTCGGTTTACTTATGACTTCTCTAGTTTTTAGACAGGTGTTTCTTGAAAACACAGGGTCCGAATTTTGAGAAATTATAGGAATTTGAATAAAGTAGAGAACCAGGTATCGCAAGTATCGGGATTCTTCAAAGTGATAGGAGATGTAGATACTTGAGTATGGTATTCAATTGATAGTAGTGGTTAAGAGAACTTGCTTCTCTTTCAGGTTACTCATAATTGGAAGCATTCCTAAGTTGAGTAACGCTGATCGGCCTCCTTCCATTTAGTTGACATGCACTGGAGACAGCTGCATGATTTGAATCTGGTTCAATTAAATCAGTGCCTCTGGTTCTATATTGGATATAGAACAGTCCATATCTTAACGTTGTTAAGGTACGGGGAGTTGTCCAGCTTATGATTAAAACCAGACTCTGGATAACTCAAGGCACGTTTCTGTAATGGCTGTTTGTGGGTTGACCCAGGCTATGACGAGGGTTGACTTTCTACCATCTGGAAGATCAATAGCGATATTGTTCTAAACTCGCCACAGTTTTTATTAAAAAATGGATTTTTTCAGAAAACAGTAGTGGGAGTACGGTAGGACTGGAAGTGATTCCAGAACCACAAACGAATACTGAAGATTTGATAGGAACCTAAAGATTCAATCTGGCTTGACATTCCATTGGCCACTCCGCAGATAAGGTGGGTAACTTCAGGCACCCGAGAGGTACTCCGGTAGCCTCAAGGACGGTGACAGGGAGGTTCTTGTTTACCCACACTTGCCATTGCTGTTGTTCCAGACTGTGAGACCCGGCAGGAGGATGAGTATAGCGTCGTTCTAAACTTGCTTTAGAAGTGTACGTGTGTATGACTCTGCCAGAGGGTTGTCGTAGTCAGTAGGAGCAGCGGAAGCATTGGTGGACCGGTAGCTTATGTCTATTTATAGACTAAAGCAGATATAGCGGAGATAGATCATCAATTTCTGATGTGACAGTCATAGGTTTGACTTCATCAGAATAGGGGATGGATCTGTTGAGAAGGTAGTAGGGTGTGATGTCATGGTATTTGGATGACATACACAGAGTAGGAAGTGATATTCCTACACTACAATCGGTTATACTTTGGTCGTCACACAGTGGTTTCTCCACACAGGACTTGGATATTATATCAGACATACTGGTTACTAGATCTATGGTTTTAGATCTAGATTTGGGTGGTTTCCCAATCAGGGTACTTAGACAGCATTCTAAGAGTATTTAGAATGGACGACTCCTGGCACGGTGGTGTACCTACAGGTGACGGAGGCACCCTCTCTAAAGGTGTCTTACAGACTAAAGTAGAGAGGGATGTGCATGATTGACAGATCACTTGCTTAGGTAATTGAGTCAATCATGAGATGTCAAGTACCACACCAGATGTTGTTCTTGCACTAGATGCAATAAGTTGACATTGATCCAATCCTGGAGAAACAGTCGGGAGCAGCTTTAGAACATAAGTAGATGTTCTAGGGATATGATAACGACAGCCTCATTCGGGAGACAGTTATCATTCCAGGCTTCCAAGGTGACATGGACGACAAGGAGGTTGTCGGAGTTATAGTTTTTCCTTCTGACGAGGGGCAGTATTTTGGACAGGTGGTCCAAGGCAATACTGAGGGTGGCATGGCGCAGGATACTAATTAAGTTCAGTTGACGATACAGTCTAAGAAGTTTGGATTTGGAGTTCATTTATGAGCTAGGTCCCATCAGACATCCAGACACATTCTAAGACAGGTATTGCTCATTTCGGGAGATGGGTTTCTCCGCGAACTTGAGATATAGAGAGACATAGAAAGAGACATCAAGGCGGATCCACTCACTAAGGCTATTCCTCGAACGCAATAGTTTCGCAAGCGAGCTTTGTGAGACTGACTAGTAGAGGAGTTGGGTGTTCAGTATCACACGTGCTGTGAGTATGCGACATCGCAATAATTAGCCTTGAGTGTAAGTGGGAGATTGTTGGAGATAGTGCCCTCAGATTCAATTATTCGATCACAGGCACGTGATTGCAATGATTGATGGAGGACCTATCCCGCTAGGACAGTCTTACTCATGATGATAGTATGCTATCTGGTTTATCTTTATCATCGTGTACTGCTTTAGGTGACCTGATAGGTCACTATTGCACGTTGATAGAGCCCCTAGGATTCTTGCTTGACCACCAGCAGTATGAGGGCGATCATATACGTGGGAGCTGGTAGTCTATAAGCACATCCTTAAATGGTCCCTAGTCATGTGAGTTTCGAGATAGGGCATCGATACTCCAGAGTAGACTAGTGTGTACATTCGAGACCCCGACGAGGGGCGGTGGCCGGTCTCACAAGCCACTGGTGTCAGTTCGTTCACCTAAGATGTATACAGGTGCTCATTGGGTTATGAGTACACCGGACAGGACTCGCCGGGAACATGCTAGTTGGTCATATACCAGACATCAAATAGCAGTTCCCTGGTGACATGTGTACAGGTTAGTTCATCGACCTAGGGATCGTCATTTGTCTTGTGTGAGTTCCCACTGTACTTTGATTACTACCCTACCACGGCTCAAAGGAGTCGTGCAAACAGGTTTTAGTTGGGTACAGTCCCGAGCCACATGGAGGCAGTGAGCGTATCTTCAGGGGTTCGTCTCTCCCGGTATTGGGGGTGAGGTCGCGCTGTGTCTAGGAGATCCATTACACGAATCCCTCGGCCGAGGAAATGAGATTTACTGGTAGGTATTCCAGTAGTATCTCAGGGTGTTCTGGGCTACTCTCCGACACGACTTGTACCGCTTTTGGGGGTCTGACTTTTACCAACACCCTAGGCCCGCCATGCGATGCTCATAGACGAACGGACCGGACTGTATGGATATTGTCACTGACAGGCTCAGTAGGGTTGTCAGGCTGAGTTCGCTCACAGACGTCCCTTTTAGTCAATACCTGGTAGCCCGTTACGTATTGGCTTATACCTCTGACGTGCTAGTGGTTAAATCCACAACCAAGGTGTTGACGAGTCTTTAGAGTCCCCCACATTCAGTTACTCAGCTTTCGGGCGAAAAGTTGTAGAGGCCGTATGGAGATATGGCAAGGTCTGATCAGATACGTGCGGTATTGCACGGGTCAGGACCGGACAGTTTGTACTACAAGACGTATGGTTATATGGCAGGGTTCGATCAGATACGTGCGGTATTGCACGGATCAGGATCGAACGGATATTACTAGCCGGCTTTGGTTTAAGCCGGTTCCTAGTATAGTACAGTGTAGATTTTGTCTCATTGCATTTGTATTTCGGTCGGAATACAGATGCGGGTGTGTGTGCACAGTATCGGGGTTTTCCTGTAATTTATTACGGGACGAGTTTTCTGGAGTTGCCAGTTTGCTTTCCATTTCGGCCATTTTCATTTGTATCGTTCATTGGCCGAAGATTGGTGGAGGAGGGCTTATTTGCATTTGTGCAAATAAGCAATTTGGAAGGGGGGTCTTTGCATATTCTTGTGTCATGATGGTTGCACCATCCATTGACCTTGACTTCTTGACTTTGGGTTCATGATGGTTGTTTTGGAGTGTTGGTTTTTGTTTGTGATGATATTGTTTTTAATCATCACTCATTATTCATGCTTGCATGATAGCTCACCCACTCCCTTGACTTTTCCTTGACTTTCACTCCATTCTCACCCTTCACATTGGCATGGGCCGGCCATTCCCATTGGGGATTGATTCTTTTTGGGTGTGGCATTTTTGGTTCTCATGGTGCTAAGAAAATGCTCTCTAGTTCATCCAAAACTCCAAGTATCATTCTTCCACCAAAGGCAACTCCATACACCCCAAATGAGACACAAGCCTCTACACTACATTCTACAGCAAACCTTGGGCACGTCGACTAGCCAGCTTCGTGCCCGAGTTGCCTCGGTATTGAGGTGGGAGCCCGTAAAAGATGCAGACGATGTGGTGCCCTTCCGGCAAGGAGGCGACGACCGGAGGTTCCGCGGGAGATCGGGACGATGACGAGAAGACCGGAGGACTCGGATCAGTCGGTATATCTCTATTCCCTATCTTGTAGTTAGCTAGGACTAGTTAATGGTTCGATCCAGGTTTTAGTGCGCGGTGGTGCCGGTTTGCTAAGTTCGCAAAATTAAAGTTTATCACCGCTTCCGCATTTTGGCCTCGGGATGGAGGCCGGGGCGCCGCCGTGCACTTACAACTTATACCGCTATTAGGGGAATGACGTTTACCTCCCCCTAGGACCGATATGCGATACTCTTAGACGAACAGACCGGACTGTACGGAGATTGTCACATTCAGGCTCAGTAGGAGTTTGGATGGGTTTTCATCCTCGGCCTTCTTATCGACATCTACCTGGGGACCGTTACGTACAGATAGTACCGCTTGCGGCCTGTGGTTAAACCCACTGCCAGCGCAGTGTCGAGTCTTTAGAGTCCCACACAGAGGGTTGTTCACCTTTGGGCGAAACGATGTAGAGGTCGTGTGGTTTTACGACAGGGTTCGTTCACATACTCGTACTTGTGCGTGTTTGGTGTTCGGGAAGTTGATACTAGTAATCTTTGGTTTAAGCCACATCCTAGTATTTGATTTTGGGTTGGTTCAGTCTCATTGTATTCGTGTTCTTCGGAACACGGATGCGGGTATATGTATACAGTTGACAGAGACGGTGAAGGAGACACCTCATTAGGGTTTTGGGCATTGACTTGATTAAAACCATAATGATATGAAGGAAATTGATTACTAATTTTCATTAGAGATAATTTTGTCATGGTTGTTTAGTTTGACCATTTGACTTGTTGACCATTGTTGACTTAGATATTTTTGTTAAGCAAAAGATATTTCGCTTAGCATTAATGGTGACATGATAATGGTCAAATCAAATGAACCATCACAATTTTGCTAATTATAATTATTATTCTTTTATCCTAATATGAGATCTATCTCTTCATTATTCACATATTCATTCTCTTTCATGGCTCTCTCTCCTTCATCCTCTCTCAAGCCCTCATCTCTCATGTATTGAGAACCAAGGACCATTGAGACCAAACCACTAAAATCCATCTCTACTCACTCTAGGGTTCTTAGTCTAGCACACCAAGCACCCTAGTTACTTCATTGTTGAGGTTGGAGCTCAAGGTAGAGGCCTTCGGGTGGATCTTCTTTAACGTGGAGAAGCCGGTGAGGAGAATCCATCTACAACCACTCCAAGGAGCTCACAACAAAAAGAAGCACCATAAGAAGAGTAGGAGTTCAAGCTTGAGGTATAACTTTCTATCATAGTAGATAGAACTCTTTTGTGCTAACTAGGTTTATCGTAAAGATCCGGTTTAGGGTTTATTCTAGCGCCAAGTTTTGTATCGTAGTAAAAAATTTGTTCCGCATTTGGATATGGAAGTTGTCCGGGCGCTAGTTTAACCCTTCAGTTACTAGATACAACTATAATAAATAAAGTATAATGGTGGTCACGATACGAGTGAACCCACCTACCAAAGCAATCACCCAGAAGGAAGCAGTGAGCCAGCAAGCCGCAACGAAACCTGTACGGCAAAACCTGCAAGAAACTATAGCACAACGGGGGTGAGTTGACAACTCGTGAGTAGAAAACATCACCGAGAAGAAATCGCATGTATGACTCTATCCTAGGTCATACACTAAAATATCCTCAATATATAACTTGAAGCATTTAAATAAGGCAAGGTAAACATCTATACATAAGTGTAATACAAAGTGCTCGTGTCAGTGCCTCAGGTAGAAACATATCATATATATGATGTATGAATGCATGAAAACAGAATGCATCTAAATGAGAAAATTGTTTTCTTAATTTAGTGAGATTTCTGTATATAAAAATCGAGGTATCGTCAATGAAATCAACATAAAATCCGTGTAAAGTATCGACACAAAACATATATCCCAATATCCAATATCTCGGGCTCCGGCAATCTGGACTGGCCCCTATCATGTAATCTCAATATCTCAATGTCTCAATATCTCGGGCTCCGGCAATCCGGACTGGCCCCTGGGCTCCGGCAATCCGGACTGGCCCAAATATCAAATCTCACGACAACTTCGGTATCCTCCTGATATCCGCCACGTCATAAATAACTGGTCGGTACTGCTCCCCTGCCAGGCTCAATGCCATTATCTGCGACCATCTTGCCCCGGGGTACCGCACCGGGTTCACCATGCACCCGCAGACGGTTCCTCCTCCTCCTCGAATCGGGTGTATGATACCGCTCAAGAGCCGAGAAAACTCATGGTGGACATATCTCACATCATATCACGAGAAAACCACAAATTTCTATTTTTAGAAATGATACTGAGTTTATAAAATCCTTGCGGTTTCTCCAAATCCAGAAATCTCATGGAAAATCTGAATCCCATAATCAAAAGTCAATAAATAGTGAATACCGGCATAAAGCCCCATAATATTGCATGACAAATGAATATACACATGCATCCGATATCAAGCAAGGAATGCAATAATTAAACTAGCATATAAAAGCAATAACATATTGGAACTATCAGCTAGCAATTATACAATGAAGTAACGTTTTCTAATGTGTACGTGACATGGAAATTACCGATGATTATGTGTGTGAGTCGGCAAGTGAGTGTACGTGGAGCATACGCATCATCGGTAATGGTGTTGGTGTCCTGACAGCAAGGTTTCATAATAACTACGAAAACACATTTAAGCATGCAATGCGATGCGATTAGAAAAAATATACGAAAAATGAATAGTAAACGAAACAATAATGAATATACATTATATATACGAGTCATACAGTTTTGGCATTTGAAATAGCACGAATCGTGGTGTTTAGAAAATAGGGGCTACGGTGTTTTTAAGAAAAGGTATGTCCTTTGAAATATCCATAGTATCCCTTGGCCTGTCTTTAAAATACTCACGATTCGTTAGTTTTGGAAATACGTATGACTCGAGCCCAATCTAACATCTACTAAGTAAACTACAGGACAAAGCTAAGAGACTAGTCTAAAGGGGTAAGGAAATCCACCTATGTCCGAGTCGATATATCTAGTAGTCGGTGATCCCGCCTCAATAGCGTCACGTACGATAAAATATATAATACGACATCCTCGAGTCAAAAGTGCGGATCAATCATCATATTTATACATCGTACGGAAAAATCCATCGTACGGCATCCCAAATCGGGGTACGGTTCAATTATCACATATAACTCATTATTTATCTGGTATCATTATCATCATATCCAGAATTAGGGTTACTGATCTAAAGTCTAATACATTCCGATACCATCAACATATATATATCCGCGTGTGTATGAAAACACATAGCCCAACGATCCGCTATAATATCATGTCGTATCTCATAATACAACCCAAGTCACATCACCGATCTCACGGCATCATGCCCAATCACATCGACTCATCTCCAAGTATCATATAATATCCTCATCATCCGTGTATATGTATACATATATATATATATACATACTCACATACATATATGTATATATATATATACATATATCTGTTGGCTATAGTGCTCTCAAGTCAATTACTGGATCGCAGGCACGTGATTGCAATGATTGAGGGAGGGTCTATACTGGTAGAACAGTCTTACGCGAGATGATAGTATGCTATCTGGTTTGTCTTTATCATCGTGTACATGCTTCAGGTGACATTATAGATCACTATTACATGTTGATAGAGCCCATAGGATTCTTTCTTGACTACCAGCAGTATGATGGCGATCATATACGTGAGAGTTGGGTAGTCTATAAGCACATCCTTAAAGTGTCTCTAGTCGTGGGAGTTTCGAGACTGGGCATCGATACTCTAAGAGTAGAATAGTGTATATGGATCGAGACCCCGACGAGGGGCGTTGGCCGGTCTCATAAGCCATTGGTGTCTGTTGGTTCACCTAAGATAGTATACAGGTGCTCATTGGGTTATGAGTACACCGGACGGACTCGCCGGGAACATGCTAGTTGGTATTATACCTATTGTCATATAGCAGTTCCCTGGTGACATGTGTACAGGTTAGTCTATCGACCTGAGATCCTCATTTGCCTCGTATGAGTTTTCACTGTTCTTTGATTACTACCTTACCACGGCTCAAAGGAGTCGTGCAAACATGTTTTAGTTGGGTACAGTCCCGAGCCACATGGAGGCAGTGAGCGGATCGTCAGGGGATTCGTCTCTCCCGGTATTGGGGGTTGATGTCGCAGTGTGCACGGGTGGCCATCACCAGAAATCCTTGGCCAAGGTAGTCGAGAATTACTGATTCGGATCAGTAGATTCTCAGGTGGTGATGGGATTCATACCGACACTAAATATCGCGTTATTAGGGGTCTGAATTTATCCACCCCCATGACCCGATATACGATACTCATAGACGAACAACCAGACTGTACGGATATTGTCACTGTCAGGCTCAGTAAGGTTTCAGGATGAGTTCGCTCGTCAGCCTTCCTTTCGCTCAATACCTGGGCAGCCGTTACGTACAGCTAGTGCCACTGACGTGCTTATGGTTAAACCCACTGCCAGCGTATTGACGAGTCTTTAGAGTCCCACACAGAGAGTTTCCCAAGTTCGGGCGAAACGTTGTAGAGACCGTATGGTTTTATGGCAGGGTTCGATCATTTACGTGCACTTGTACACGGATCATGATCGGACGGATCATAATAGTGGGCTTTGGTTTAAGCAAGATTCTAGTATTAGATTGTTGGATTATTTTCGTCTCGTTGTATTGGTATTCAGTCGAAATACGGATGCAGGTATGTATATACAGATGAGGGGTATTCTTGTAATCCGTTACAAGATTATTTTTGAAGATGCCATTTCTTTTTATTGTATTAAACATTTAGGGTTTTTGTAAATGTTTAATATTAATGAGGTGTAAAGTGTGAGCTTAAGTTTTGGCTTGTGGCATTAATTGTGGCATGGTGACTCATGGTGTGTTTACTTGTGCCATGCTTTACTGTTTATTAGTTTTTGTTGGTGAGATATTTTTGTGAGTGAGGATTTTTCTTTTGTTGCAAAAACTCAAAAAATACCTCACAACAAAAAGAGGGCAGCAACCATCCTTTTCTTGAGTTGCTTTCTTTTTCTTTTGATGCTAAGTCTTGAGCTCACACTTCATACACCAATGGGCATCTTCTTCAACCTCCATCCATACCCTCTCATGTGTTGAGAATAAATGAATGTCTTGAGACAAAATGATCACACACTATCTCTACTTCACCTTGGACATCTCGACTGGCAAACTTGATGTCCGAGTTGCTTCGGTTTAGAAACGGGAGCCCGTATAAAGAATCCTCGATGTGGATCCTCTTCGACGAGGGAGACCGGAGAGCGAACTTTGTCGGGGCAGCCGCGAGCGGCTTGGGCAGAGGTTGAAGACCGAAGGACACGGATCGATCGGTATAACCTCTCTAACTCCTCTTTGCATGTTTGCTAGTATAGGGTTTTTGGTTCGATCATGTGCGGGTTTTGTTTGCGCCAAAGTTTTAAAAGTTTTTGTTCCGCATTTGGCCACAGTTTGATGGACGGGGCACCAGCAAAACCAAACATGGTATCAGAGCCACCCAAACACCTTAAACTAGCTAGTTGCGACATTAGAATTCACATTTTATCGGGCATCGAAAACTGTCGAAAAAACAGTCCCGAATTTTTGAGTTTTGAGATGTTTGCACACCCCCGCGGGATCTCGGTTAGAACCGATAAACTACGGGGTGCTGTGTGGGAACCCCATGGAGACCCCGAGGGGGACCGAACGGCTGGGCCCACTCCCCAAGACCACCACAAGGTGGTCTTGGGGGTGGAGACCCGAAACTGCCCCTGCATGGGCAGTTTCGGGTCTGCTCAACCTCTGGCCATCTCGTGGTGGCCTCGGGGGTAGGGTACCCCCTCTAAGCCCCCCGACTCGAAGTTAATTTCGTGCTCTAACTCCCCGTGAATGTTCGGGTGCGTTTCATTTTGATTCGGACCTCCGAATTGGCTCAAAACTCGACTTTTTGGGATGTTTAGTGCACTTGGTTTTTGATCCTTAGTATATTTGGGATGTGCGCTAATTGTGTTTTGGAATTCTAATGTCGTGACTTCGTTTGCATGCGTGGATGTGTTGGTAACGTTGTCTAATTGCTATATGCTCAATTAGACGGGGTTACACACTTGATTCGGTTACTTTTTTCTGTGGATAAATCTGGTTATGGTTTGTGCGGATTGTCGTGATGGATAGCCTTGGGTGCAATGGCAGTGCAGTATAGTTTCATTTGTATTTTTGATATTACGGGGCGAGCGTCCGACATGTGGACTGCCGTCACTTCCTGTTTGTATATTATTTGTTTGGGGCACGACCGGGTTGAAGTCGATGTCACCGTTGTACATATTTTCTTTTCTGTACTAGGATTACCCCGCGGTGGAGTGCACGGACAGCCGGGTTCTAGAGGGCAACGGGCCCGCATCTCATGGCGTTGAGACGGAGGGGGCCTCACTCTAGAATTGTCGGGCTATTCGCCGCACTCGTAAAGGGTACAGGTTGACCCAAGGAGGGGTGCTCAAGTTACTGGAGTGCTTGAAGTGCCGGGTGGCCCATTCACTTTGATGAAGGGGGCTGCCTCGCTTCTGGTTTTGGCGGGTAACTTTCCGCGCTCGTAGGGGTCTAGGTTTTCATTGCACAGGCTATCCACGCGACCAGGGGAACGTCGGGTTTCAGTTGCGGCTCAAAGGAAACCAGGGGCTCCCGGATTATCTGTATTGTTCTGTGATACTTATTGCTTATCTGTGATGTTGCATTTATCACACCTGGAGCGATCATTATATATTGTTATATATATACTAGTAGATGTTTTATATATTTTACACCCACGCTAGTCCAGTCCCCTCTCTGCCGTTAGTTAAGTAACCTAACGGGTGATGACAGGACCCAGTGGTGAATGCGGATGGCACATACGTACATCATATTTTCGTTCTTTTGTGGTGTGATTAATTGATGGGACTGCGTTGATTCGGATCAATGCAAGGAAAACAGACCTATTCGATGTTGTTGGAACAATTTTAAAAGGCTGTTATTACAAGGATGTTTTCATTTGTTTTGCACAGTGGTATTCGGTTATGAATATCCAGCGCCTCATTCGATGAGGCAAGGGCCGAGATCCCATCATCGGGAGTGACCCCTTGGACAAGAGTTTGAGTCTGGGTAATAACTTCACTATAGTCAATTACTTTTTGCTTTGCTTCACGGTATTTAGCAGGAATATCCTGTACCTCATTCTACGAGGAAAGAGCCGAGATCCCTTCACCGGGAGTGACCTCTTTAGCAAAGGTTTTCGCCACTATATATTTGTAAAAAGTTATCTGGTTCCTTCAACGATATCAAGTTCATTACGTTCAAGGTTTTTCACCAAAAACCATTCGTAGCCCTCCGTCATTTCAGACGGGTAGCACTTAGTATTCATGCTATGTTTGTTGGCCTTCGTCAAGGCATAGTGTATGGTAGCTGCTTGTTACCTTTTTGTTGTATAGATAGATGCGTTGGTTTGGGACAGTCATACAGCCTTGTTGGCCTTCGTCAAGGGCGAGTACGGGTGGGTTAAAATTAGCCTGGACAATGACGGGTAGAACTTGACATGTGACTTATGATTTGTTGGCCTTCGTCAAGGTTATAATAGCATTGGATAAAAATCACATCGGGGGTTTCAAACATAAAGGAAACTTGCCAGGCAGGCGCATACCTTCTGGAGTGTGATAACGTGAGTGGATTCCATCAGGCTATCATGTGATGATAGTTGGATCCCGATACCCACTGATGAGTTGGTTTACTCCTTAGATGATTTTAGATGATCCCGACTAATTCTTCTTTTAGGTTTGGAGGAGAATTTGAGGATACAGTGGGAGACATCCTGATTAGATAAAGTGATTAACCATTCTGATCTAGGTTAGAATGCACGCAGAGTGTTTCTTTTCTCTCTCTCTCTCTCTCTCTCTCTCTCTCTCTCTCTCTCTCTGGCAGCGACCATGTCCCGACCCTAGACTATAACTTAGTAACCAAGTTAACCGAACTTTCTTAAAACACTGGCTTTTGGATTGTCAGAGTTGCATACATCATTGCCACTCCTTCTTTTACCCTTTGAATTTCTCCGGAACATTCCGTATTACTACGAAGATCCATTTTATTGGATATGAGCATCGTATAGTTACATACGGACTCGAAGAAACTTGTTTCAGATTCGAGGATTGTTTCCGGTTTTAGAGAAATTGAGTAGGACTATTCAGTTGTTTTTTCCTTTTACCTTCTCTCAGGCTGCGAGGGCTCTTAGGATTAGGAGAGGGTACACCTATTGCGCTTATTTGATAGTCTTCTTTCAAACCATAGGCAGGTGCCGAAAGGTGGGGAAGGAAGAAAACCAATTAGCCTAAGTGTGGTGTACAGGAGGTAATAAGTAAAGACAAATAAAGGGATTAGATAGAGGGCAAAGTAAATTGCGACTGCTATCATTCACGACCAAACCGCGTAGTTCATCGCCACTCCTACTTCACCTTTGAGTTTCTCCAGAACACACCGTATCACTACGAAGATCCATATCTATTGGATAATCCGTCGTATAGTTACATACGAACTCGAAGGAACTTGTTCCAGTTCGAGGATGGATTCTGGTTCAGGAGAAATAGAATAAGGTTTATTCAGTTTTCTGTTATCTTTACCTTTTCTCAAGTTGCGAGTACTCCTGGGATTAGGAGAGCACACCTATTACGCTTATTGGATAGTCTTCTTCCGAACCATAGGCTGGTGCCGAATGGTAGGGAAGGAAGAAAACTATTTGGCCTAAGGGTGGTGTCCAAAAGGTAATGAATAAAGACAAATAAAGGGATTTGGAGATATGGCAAGGAAATATACGGTTACAGTCATGAATCTGGATAATGGAAGAAGCATTACTAGGAATACCCGGATACCCCTTCGAAACATTTTCATGTTTCAGTTTCACTATGCGTTGTTAATTGAAAACTGATTTCCCAATTAGATCCTTGCTCCAGGGTATGTATTTACCAGATTTGTTTCTCACATCTGTATGGGTTTACAGATGATGAGTGGGAGTAAGTTATTGGAAATTAGGTGATCATCCTCATTATATCGGAATTCGTTGTAATTGGTGATATTTGAGGAAATCGCCTGGAGTTTTGCCTGACGGCAAATTTTTTGTTTTGAATATCCATTGTTATGCACCAATTTCAAATTGATATATCTTTACATTAATTTTATAAAGTGAGATATAACTTTTTGAAATTATGTCCATGACATTTTACCTATATCAGTTGATGGTTAGGTAAGGAGCATTAAACATCGGTGTAATTCTTCTTAACCATAAGTACAGTTTTCAACCTACGACGCACAGAGTTTGAGTTATTAAACTCAGGAGACTTATACAAAGTATTTTATGTTGTCCAGTGTCAATTAGGACAGAGCGGTTGGTATTCGTACTATATTATGTTTACTTGTGACTTCTCCAGTTTTAGACAAGTGTTTCGTAGAAATACAAGGTCCAAGTTTTGAGAAGTTATAGGTATAAGATTAAAGTAGAGAACTAGGTGTTGCAAGTATCAGGATTCTTCAAGGTGATCGAAGATGTAGATACTGGTGTATGGTATTCATTTGATAGTAATGGTTTTGAGAACTAGCTTCTCTTTCAGGTTACTCATAACTAGATGCACTCCTAAGTTGAGTAATGTTGATCGGCCTCTCTCCATTTAGTTGACATGCACTGGAGACAGCTCCATGATTTGAATCTGGTTCCAATTAAATCAGTGCCTCTGTTTCTATATTGTATATAGAATGGTTCATATCTTGACGATGATAAGGTATATGGAGTTGTCCAGCTTATGCTTAAAACCAGACTCTGGAAAACTCAAGGCACGTTTCTGTAATGGCAGTTTGTGGGTTAACCCGGGCTATGACGAGGGTTAACTTTCTACCATATGGAAGATCAATAGTGATATTGTTCTTGACTCGCCACAGTTTTAGTAAAATGGACTTTTTCAGAAAACAGTAGTGGAAGTATGGTAGAACTAGAAGTGATTGCAGAACCGCAAACGATTACTGAAAATTTAATAGGACCTAAAGATTCATTTAGGTTTGACATTCTATTAGCCACTCTACAGATATGGTGGGTAACCTTAGGCACCCGAGAGGTACTCCGGTATCCTCAAGGACGGTGACAAGGAGGTTCTTGTTTATCCAGACTTTCCATTACTGCTGTTCTAGACTATGAGACCCGGCAGGAGGATGAGTATAGTGTCGTTCTAAACTAGCTTTAGAAGTGTACGTGTATATGACTCTGCCAGAGGGTTGTTATAGTCAGTAGGAACAGCGGAAGCGTAGTGGACAGGTTGCTTATGTCTATTTATAGACTAAAGCGGAGATAGATCATCTATTTTTAATGTGACAGTCATAGGTTTGGCTTCATCAGAATAGGAGATGGATCTGTTAAGAAGTTAGTAGGGTGTCATGTCCTGGTATATGGATGACATACACATAGTAGGAAGTGAAATTCCTATAATACGATCGGTTATACTGTGGTTGTCACACAGTGATTTCTCCATATAGGATATGGATATAATATTAGGCATTCTGGATACTAGATCTATGGTTTTAGATCTAGATTTGGGTAGTTTCCCAATCTGGGTACATTGAAAATATTCTAAAGGTATTTAGAATGGAAGACTCCTGGCATGGTGGTGTACCTGCAGGTGATGGAGTCACCCTCTCTAAAGGTGTCTTACAGACTAAAGGGGAGAGGGATGTGCATGATTGGCATATCACTTGCTTAGGCAATTGAGTCAATCATGAGATGTCAAGTACCACACTAGATATTGTTTTTGCACTAGATGCAATAAGTTGATATATTAATCCAACCCTGGAGAAACGTTCGGAAGCAATTTATGAACATAAGTGGATGTTCTAGGGATATGATAACGACAGTCTCCTTCGGGAGAAAGTTATCGTTCCAGGCTTCCAAGGTGACCTTGATGACAGAGTGACTGTCAGAGTTATAGTTTTCCCTTTATCGAGGGGCAGTAGTTTGACAGGTGGTCCAAGCGGATACTGAGGGAGGCGTGGCGCAGGATACTGATTAAATTCAGTTGACGATACAGTCTAAGAAGTTTACTGGATTTGGAGTCCATTTGTGAACTGGGTCCCATCAGATATCCAGACATATTCTAAGACAGGTGTTGTTCATTTCGGGAGATGGCTTTCTCCGCGAACTTGAGATAAAGAGATACATAGAAAGAAACATCAGAGCGGATCCAGTCACGGAGGCCATTTCTCGAACGCAATAGTTTTACAAACGAGCTTTTTGAAACTGATTAGTAGAGAAGTTAGGTGTTCGGTACAACACGGGTGGTCAGTATGCGACATCGCAATAATTAGCCTTAAGTGCAAGTGGGAGATTGTTGACTATAGTGCCCTCAAGTCAATTATTGGATCGCAGGCACGTGATTGCAATGATTGAGGGAGGACCTATACCGGTAGAACAGTCTTACGCGAGATGATAGTATGCTATCTGGTTTGTCTTTATCATCGTGTACATGCTTCAGGTGACATTACAGATCACTATTACATATTGATAGAGCCCATAGGATTCTTGCTTGACTACCAGCAGTATGATGGCAATCATATACGTGAGAGTTGGATAGTCTATAAGCACATCCTTAAAGTTTCCCTAGTCGTGGGAGTTTCGATACTGGGCATCGATACTCTAAAGGTAGACTAGTGTATACGGATCGAGACACCGACGAGGGGCGGTGGCCGGTCTCACAAGCCTTTGGTGTCAGTTGGTTCACCAAAGATGTATACAGGTGCTCATTAGGTTATGAGTACACCGGACGGACTCGTCGGGAACATGCTAGTTGGTATTATACCTATTGTCAGATAGCAGTTCCCTGGTGACATGTGTACAGGTTAGTCTATCGACCTGAGATCCTCATTTGCCTCGTGTGAGTTTCCACTGTTCTTTGATTACTACCTTACCACGGCTCAAAGGAGTCGTGCAAACAGGTTTTAGTTGGGTACAGTCCCGAGCCACATGGAGGCAGTGAGCGGATCGTCAGGGGATTCGACTCTTCCGGTATTGGGGGTTGATGTCACAGTATGCATGGGTGGCCATCACCAGAAATCCTTGGCCAAGATAGTCGAGAATTACTGATTCGGATCAGTAGATTCTCAGGTGGTGATGGGCTTCATACCGACACTAAATATCGCGTTATTAGGGGTCTGACTTTATCCACACCCCTAGACCTGATATACGTTATGAAAGGTTTGTGTAGCACCCTATGAAGAGTTTTGAAGCATCACATGTCCAAAAGTTTAAATTTTTATGGTGCTAAACGAACATGCAAAGGAATCGATCCTAGAAAATTAGGGTTTCGAAACTATTAAGCTAATAAAGATTAGGGTTTGAAGGCTACAACCTTTGTAGCTCCCCTTTTGCTTGACTCCTTGATCTCTAGGGTGTTGGAAGAAGGCCCACTTGTAGTCCTCTTTCGTCCACGACGATCCACCCGAAGTTTCCCGTCCAAGCTTGCAACTTTGGAAAAGCAAAGAGAACACTCTAATCAAGTTGGCTAGACTTGAGTAGAATGATGTTGTGGCTATGGATCTTACTTCAAAAACCTTTCTTTAATTGTGTTTAACTCACTAGAAAAAAAACTAGAGAGGAAAAGGTGAAGGAGGATGAAGATGGTGGCTATTTTTTAACTAGAGGTGAAAAAATAACCCTTAAGTGAAAAGAAATGAAATATAACCTTTTATATTTTATTCCTTCTCACTTTCAACCATGATTAAATGATGGATAGTTAATTTAACTTGGGTTTTAAATGATAAAGAGAAGGATAACCCTAGGTTAGTGGTAGTTGAGCATGGTTAGGTCAAAGGAAGATTGTAGAAGCTAGAATGATTATCCTTTCCTTTTCATTTTCTTTTAAATCCAAAATCAAATAATAATCCATTATTTAATCCATGGTGTGAGTCTTATATTGACACCATTTCCATATGCTAACAACCATGATGGATGGGTGTATGTATGTATGCATGTATGCACATCCACATGTGCATGAAACTAGAATGAAAGAAAGAAACACATGCATGCTTACATACATCCATCACATACTAGAAAGGTTTCAAGTGAGAAAACTAATGGTTAAATGATAAATCAACACTTGATTCATCAATCCGGCCATATCACATATGACCCCACCAAAAGCAAGCCGCCCGATCAATGTTCGGTATCATATACGCACATTTCAATCGGGTGCATGCGCATATCGCAAACGCGCACCACAACGTTTCGCCTGGACTGGGTAACTCCTTTGTGGGACTCTAAGACTCGTCAATACGCCGGCAGAGGGTGATGATCATATCAGGTACCCTCAAGCCGCAAGCGGTCAGCTAAACGTAACGGCACCCGGGTATTGAGCGATCAGAAGACAACAAGCGAACCTGCTACAACTCCCGTCGAGCCAACCGGCAACACTACCGTACAGTCCGGTCTCTTCGTCAGATATGCTGCATATCGAGCCTAGGGATGGTCACGTCGACCCCAATAACTCAATAAGTCGTGCCGGTGAATGGTCTATAACAGATCGAGAAACTACTGATAACACTTATCAGAAAATCTCAGCGGCCCTGGCCAGGGACTTGCTGTTACAACCAGTCGGGCACAGCACAGCATCAACTCCAAATACCGGGAGAGACGAAACCCCTCCTATCGCTCATCGTCTTCGTGTGTCTCGGGACTGTACCCAACGTCCACCTGTTTGCACGACTCGGTAGAGCCGTGGTAGGGTGGCAATCAAAATACAGTGGGAGAACACACAAGACTCTATGACAATCTCGGGTCTACAGACTAACCTGTACCAGTTTCACCTAAGAACTGCTATCCGACGATAGATATAATTCCATATAGGAGTTCTCGGTGAGTCCGTCCAGTGTACCCAGTCAGCACTGAGCACCCGTATATGATCTTGATGTCAAACATCGATGAATGTGGGAACATCCATCGCCCATCGTATGGGTCAGTATCATATACGCTAGTCTACACTGGTATATCAATGCCCCGTCTCGATATACCTACAACTAGGGACGTTCCAGGATATGCTTATAGACTACAGATGTCCCACTAGTATGATCTCCATCATAATCAGAGTAGTCAAGCCGATATCCTCAGGGCTTTATTAGCATGAATGAATGAATAAAAGCATGATCAAATCAACATGTCAGATAAAGAAGAACCAGATAGCATACTATCATGTCGAGCAAGAATGCATACTGAATATATATATATATATACATGTATAGATACATCCACTATCACATAATGGCCTCTAGGGCATACATATATCCAACACGTTACTCATAGACGAACGGACCGGACTGTACGGATATTATCACTGTCAGGCTCAGTAGGGTTTCAGGATGAGTTCGCTCGTCGGCCTCCCTTTCGCTCAATACCTGGACAGCCGTTACGTACAGCTAGTGCCACTGATGTGCTTGTGGTTAAACCCACTGCCAGTGCATTGACGAGTCTTTAGAGTCCCACACAAAGAGTTTCCCAAGTTCGGGCGAAATGTTGTAGAGGCCGTATAGTTTTATGGCAGGGTTCAATCATATACGTGCACTTGTGCACGGATCATGATCGGACGGATCATACTAGTGGGTTTTGGTTTAAGCCGGATCCTAGTAATAGATTATTGGATTATTTTCATCTCGTTGTATTAGTATTCAGTCGAAATACGGATGCAGGTACATATATACAGATGAGGGGTATTCTTGTAATCCGTTACAAGATTACTTTTGAAGATGTCATTTCTTTTTATTGTATTAAACATTTAGGGTTTTTGTAAATGTTTAATATTAATGAAGTGTAAAGTGTGAGCTTAAGTTTTGGCTTGTGGCATTAATTGTGGCACGGTGACTCATGGTGTGTTTACTTGTGCCATTCTTTATTGTTTATTAGTTTTTGTTGGTGAGATATTTTTGTGAGTGAGGATTTTTCTTTTGTTGCAAGTACTCAAAAAATACCTCACAACAAAAAGAGGGCAGCCACCATCCTTTTCTTGAGTTGCTTTCTTTTTCTTTTGATGCTAAGTCTTGAGCTCACACTTCATACACCAATGGGCATCTTCTTCAACCTCCATTCATACCCTCTCATGTGTTGAGAATCAATGGATGTCTTGAGACAAAATGATCACACACTATCTCTACTTCACCTTGGACATCTCGACTGGCAAACTTGATGTCTGAGTTGCTTCAGTTTAGAAGCGGGAGCCCGTAAAAAGAATCCTCAACGTGGACCCTCTTCGACGTGGGAGACCGGAGAGCGAACTTCGTAGGGACAGCCACGAGGAGCTTGGGCATAGGTTGAAGACCGAAGGACACGGATCGATCGGTATAACCTCTCTAACTCCTCTTTGCATGTTTGCTAGTATAAGGTTTTTGTTCTGATCTTGTGCGGGTTTTGTTTGCACCAAAGTTTTGAAAGTTTTTGTTCCGCATTTGGCCACATTTTGATGGCCGGGGCACAGGCAAAACCCAACATGGTATCAGAGCCACCCAAATACCTTAAACTATCTAGTTGCGACATTAGAATTCACGTTTTTTCAGGCATCGAAAACTGTCGAAAAAACAGTCCCGAATTTTTTAGTTTTGAGATGTTTGCACACCCCGCGGGCTCTCGGTTTGAACCGAGAAGCCGCGGGGTGCTGTGTGGGCATCCCGTCGAGACCCCGGGGGGACCGAACGGCTGGGCCCACTCCCCAAGACCACCACGAGGTGGTCTTAGGGGTGTGGACCCGAAACTGCCCCTGCATGGGCAGTTTCGGGTCTGCCTCAACCTCTGGCCATCTCGTGGTGTCCTCGGGGGTAGGGTACCCCCTCTATGACCCCCGACTCGAAGTTAATTTCGTTCTCTAACTCCCCGCGAATGTTCGGGCGCGTTTCGTTTTGATTCGGACCTCCGAATTGGCTCAAAACTTGACTTTTTGGGATGTTTAGTGCACTTGGTTTTTGATCCTTAGTATATTTGGGATGTGCGCTAATTGTGTTTTAGATTTCTAATGTCGTGACTTCGTTTGCATGCGTGGATGTGTTGGTAACGTTGTATAATTGCTATATGCTCGATTAGACGGGGTTACACACTTTATTCGGTTACTTGTTTCTGTGGATAAATCTGGTTATGGTTTGTGCGGATTGTCGTGATGGATAGCCTTGGGTGCAATGGTAGTGCAGTTTAGTTTCATTTGTACATTTGATATTGCGGGGTGAGCGTCCGACATGTGGACTGCCATCATTGCATGTTTGTATATTATTTGTTTGGGGCACGACCGGGTTGAAGTCGATGTCACCGTTGTACATATTTTCTTTTCTGTACTAGGATTACCCCGCGGTGGAGTGCACGGATATCCGGGTTCTAGAGGGCAATGGGCCCGCATCTCTTGGCGTTGAGACAGAGTGGGACTCACTCTAGAATTTGCGGGTTATTCGCCGCACTCGTAAGGGGTACAAGTTGACCCAAGGAGAGGTGCTCAAGTTACCGGATTCCTTGAAGTGCCGGGTGGCCCATTCACTTTAATGAAGTGGGATGCCTCGCTTCTGGTTTTGGCGGGTAACTTTCCGCGCTCGTAGGGGTCTAGGTTTTCATTGCACAGGCTATCCACACGACCAGGGGAATGTCGGGTTTCAGTTGCGGATCAAAGGAAACCCGGGGCTCCCGGATTATCTGTATTGTTCTGTGATGCTTATTGCTTATCTGTGATGTTGCATTTATCATGCCTGTAGCGATCATTATATATTGACATATATATACTAGTAGATGTTGTATATATTTTACACCCGCGCTAGTCCAGTACACGCTCTGCCGTTAGTTAAGTAACCTAACGGGTGATGACGGGACCCAGTGGCGAATGCGGATGGCATATACGTACATCATATTTTCGTTCTTTTGTGGTGTGATTAATTGATGGGACTGCGTTGATTCGGATCAATGCAAGGAAAATAGACCTATTCAATGTTGTTGGAACAATTTTAAAAGGCTGGTATTACAAGGACGTTTTCATTTGTTTTGCACAGTGGTATTCGGTTATGGATATCCAGCACCTCATTCGACGAGGCAAGGGCCGAGATCCCTTCATCGGGAGTGACCCCTTGGACAAGAGTTTGCGTCAAGGTAATAACATCATTATAGTCGATTACTTTTTGCTTTGCATCGCGGTATTCTGTTGGAATATCCTGTACCTCATTCTACGAGGAAAGAGTCGAGATCCCTTCACCGGGAGTGACCTCTTTAGCAAAGGTTTTCGCCACTATATATTTGTAAAAAGCTATCCGGTTCTGTCACGACCCGAAAAGTACGGAACATGACCGGCACTTAAATTACGAAACGCCTCAAAGCGTACGTAATCTAAGTAAGCCGAAAACCCAGAAATCCAAACCAAGCAAAGTAGTAGAGTGAAGGAAAAACCAATTTAACTCATGTAGTTTTGCAACATCCACCGAAATATGCATTTTTAAAATCACAAGTCTTTTCTAAAAATTTCGGCAGAGTTTCCTTTGTAAAAACTGACCCCAAACGGGTACAAAACCTGATAAAGCATATATAATGAATAAAGGCATCCCCAAGCGGGAGCTAGCTCTTCGTCAATCGACGGTCACAACCACGCAAGCAATAATAATATACAACGCCAAAGGGCGAGGATCAAAGCTCAAAAGGAAACTCAACACAGCAAGAAATCTAAGAAATACAACGCGCGACTCTAAGGTCGAAAGAATAAACATCACTGGTCTCTATCTCTGAAATAAATACATGTTTGGTTGATGGAGTCACTAGATACAACTGAAATAATAAATAAACAATGGTGGTCCTGATGCAAAAGAACCCACCTACTAGCAAATCACCCGGAAATGGAAGTAGTGCCTGCAAAGCCGTAACGAAACCTGTACGGCAAAACCTGCAAGAAACTGTGGCACAACGGGGGTGAGTTGCCAACTCGTGAGTAGAAAACATCACAGAGCATAAATCGTATGTATGACGCAATCCTAGGTCATACGATCAATAATATCCTCAAATGACAAGTCTGAAGCATGAAAAGGTGGCAAGGGTAAACATCTAAACATAAGTGTAATCCCATTGCTCGTGTCAGTGCCTCAGGTAGCAATGTATCATATGTATGAGGTATGAATGTAATGTAATGAAATGAGTGAGACAACTGTTTTCTTTATTTTAATGGGATTTCTGTATGTATATAAAACGAGTATCCTCAATGAAATCAACATAGAAATCCGTGTCAAGTATCGAAACAAAACATAAATCCCAATATCTCAATATCTCAGGTTCCGGCTGCCCGGACTAACCTGTATCATCAAATTTCCATGCCTCAGTGTCTCAAATCTCAAATATCAATATCTCAGGCTCCGCAGAACGGATCGCCTATAACCATCTCATGACTCCGGCCGGTATCCTCCGGATAGCCGACGAGTCCAATAATATCACCGGTAGGTAGTGCTCCCCCGCCAGGCTCATCGAATACAACTCGAGCTTCTTGCCCCGGGGTACCTTGCCGGACCCACCATGTACCCGAGACGGTTCATCCAACTCCTCGAATCGGGTCTCGAAATCCATCAGCAATCATGAAAACTCATGGTGGACGACTCATACATCATGGGAAAACCACACTTTTCATTTAAAAAGAGAGAGAAAGAAGTTTATAAAAGTTCTTGCGGTTATCCCCCAAATCCAGGAAATCTCAGGAAAATCCGAAATCCAATCCTCAATAGCACGTAAACAGTGAATATAGGCATAAAACTCCATAATACGGCATAACAGTGAATAATAATATGCATGAAGTAACAAGTAATAACTGCAATGTCTAAACTGGCATATAAGGCAAGTACACTAATATTATGTCGAAACTATCAGCTAACAAGCTATGTCGATGAAATAGTATTGTCTAAAGTGTACATGACATGGCAATTACCGATGATGATGTGTGTGAGCCGGCAAGTAAGTGTACGTGGAACATACGCATCATCGGTAATGATGCTGGTGTCCTAACATCATGATATCAATAATGGTATATGAAATCACAATATAAGTATGCGATGCGAAGCGAACAGCAATAATGTGCGGGAGCTGAATGATAAACACAATGATAACTAATCTGCATTTAACATAATTATAAGTCATACAGTAGTGCCTTTTGAAATAACATGAATCTTAGTGTTTTGAAAATAAGGGCTACGGTGTTTTTAAGAAAAGATGCGTCCTTTGAAATATCCGTAGAATCCCTTGGCCTGTCTTTTAAAATACCCACGATTCGATAGTTTTGAAATAGGTAGGAATCGAATCTAGTCTAACAACTACACTAACTATAGGGCTGAGCTAACATGCTAAACGAAAGGTAAGGAAACCGCATAACATCTGAGTCGATTCATATATAAATAATAGTCGGTGATCCCACCTCAATAGTATCATATACGATCCAAAATCTATAATATGGCATCCTCAAGTCAAGAGTGCGGATCTATCATCAATATATAGTTCGCACGTAAATCCGTCGTACGGCATCCCAAATCTGGGTACGGGTCAAAGTCACATCAATCACACTATTCATCTGGTATCATCTTTATCAAATGTCATTATCCAGGATACTGACCTATGTCTAGTAGAATACTGATACCATCTAAGCATATGCATGCGCGTGTATAAAACGCTTCGTCAAAGGACCCGCTAAAACATCATGTCGTATCACACATACGAACCCTGTCACATCACCGATCTCACGGCCTCAAATCCAAACTCATCGACTCATCTCATATCCCGAGTACTATCCTCAAATCCAGTATATGAACACATTGTCCCATACCCATGTGTAAATATACACATCCCCATATACGCACAGGTAAAAGAAAGAATGTATGCAAGTATGTGTGTGCGTGTGTGTGGGTGCAACCACTACTCTAGGGTTTCACAACTAACACTAAACCAATCCAAGAACATCTAGAATCCATCTTTATCAACAATAAACTCAAATCAACATATAAATAATATGTGTGTGTATACGTATTCGTATACATCACCACGAACTGCGGGGGTGCTATACGCCATCCACCCGACTTCCCCCGTAGATTTAATCTACTCACCTTGCTTCTTGTGTGTCGGTGTCGATGTCGCCTTCATCTTCTTCATTGTATGAAACCCACGTGAAGGTACCTACAAGGATCAAACAATCACAAAAGCACATGAAAATCACATCGGAAAACCAAAACGACACGCTAAGGCCTATAGGTTAGAACCTATGGACTACGCTTTCAACACCATCAAACAACCCTCGATATCGTCGTACAAACGTCAAGTGATCGAGGTAAAACACAAATACGCAAATCCAGAATTCAAAATATAAGAAACAAAACCACGAATCAAGACAGCAACTAGTGAAAATGGTCCCAGATTCTACCCTAGGTCAAATCAGCCAATTTTGCACATGCCAAGGGTCAAATTTACTGGAGATAAGGCCCTGAAACAAAAACGAAGCATTTCCAACCTGCTCTGGCCGCAATTTGCGGCCAGAAGGAATTTATTTGCGGCCTGGAAGAAGGGGTAGGGGCTAGGGTTTTGGGTGGTGGTTCCTAGATTCCTGCATGTATCACTGTCCTTGCAAAAATATTTTCAGGTGACCCGGGTGTTAACAGATTTCAATATACACTCACAGAATCCATAATTCTTCCGATATCGGGTTTCTAAATCCGTATTTCGGGGTTCTAGTCTCTGTTTTAAGTCTCCAATCCATCACCACAGGGGTTGTATAGCCTCTAGTAACCCTAATTCCACCTTTGGTTTCAACTAAAACCTTAATCCTCAACTCAAGTTTTCAAACTCCCCAAAACCACACAATATCGGTTACAATTTTAACATGGATGTAAAAGTAATGGGAAAACTAAGCTAATGGTTCAGAAAATACCACATTTGGCAACTCAAGAAAATTCTTGAGTTGCCCCAAGTGTCCAAAATGCATGCTTTCTTGGTCTAGTGTGTTGCTTGAGAGCTTATGCACATATTTTATGAAGAGGAGTTGGGATTTTGATGAGGAAAATGAGGTGTTTGTGAGGGTTTGATGAAGAGGGAGATGAGGGGAGCAGCAGCAGCAGCAGCAAGGGAGTTGAGGGGAGAGATGATGAGGGTGAAGGAATGAAGGAGGAAAGTCCAAGGTCAGGGGTAACCCCTCTCACTCTCTCTCATGCCCATACCTCTATTCTTTAATCATATTCCATTTCTTTTCTTTTCTATTCTATTTTCCCTCTCTCCTCAATAGTGAACCTAAAGCAAAGAATGAAAAATGATGATAAAACCATGTAGGAAAATGTAACACAAGTGTGAAAACGATATGTGCACAAAACACGCTTAAAGTCTGATTAGCGATTTTTAATCGCGATTAGCACAAAGTTAGTGTCAAATAAATCATAAACTTCCATATTTTGCATGAATATCATAAAGCACCCTCTTTTTAGTAATTTCCATAATTTTCCAAATTTTTCCCCTTTTATCGGTATTTAATAATACCGCCTTATTAAAATATTCATTAAAATTAATATTAAATTATAAAAATTCCCAAAAATAATATTTTTATTTTCTGAAATGTTACAGGTTCGTTCAAAGATATCAAGTTCATTACGTTAAAGGTTTTTCACCAAAAACCATTCGTAGCCCTCCATCATTTCAGACGGGTAGCACTTAGTATTCATGCTGTGTTTGTTGGCCTTCGTCAAGGCATAGTGTATGGTAGTTGCTTGTTACCTTTCTGTTGTATAGATAGATGCGTTGGTTTGGGACAGTCGTATAGCCTTGTTGGCCTTCGTCAAGGGCGAGTACGGGTGGGTTCAAATTAACCTGGACAATGACGGGTAGAACTTGACATGTGACTTATGATTTGTTGGCCTTCGTCAAGGTCATAAGAGCATGGGGTAAAAATCACATCGGGAGTTTCAAACATACAGGAAACTTGCCAGGCATGCGCATACCTTCTGGAGTGTGATAACGTGAGTGGATTCCATCAGGTTATCATGCGATGATAGTTGGATCCCGATACCTACTGATGAGTTGGTTTACTCCTCGGGTGATTTTAGATGACCCCGGCTAATTCTTCTTTTAGGTTTGGAGGAGAATTTGAGGATACAGTGGGAGACATCCTGATTAGGTAAAGTGATTCAAGATTCAATTGAGTTGTCATTTCAAGAAAATCAAGAAAAAAGTTCATGAATTAGAAATCAAGAAAGTGTCCAATTTCAATTTGAAGTATCAAGAAAATGAAGAATAGCTTGTAGGATTCGATAGGAAATCGTAGTAATGATGAATACTAAAAATGACTACTCTTATCTATTGATGAATTATAGCTAGAACGATGGTGATGAATGAAGATTAGGGATCTATTGAAGAAAGTAGGGTTTCTCTTTCACTATCCCATGTTTTTTCATTTATCAATATTCAAATCTAGCCTCTAGAAAAGGGAATCATCTCTCATTTAATCTCAAATTGCAAGGAAATTATCAAGAACGGTGATCTCTTTCCAAATTAGGTCATTGACAATTCTTTTTCCTAAAGTTCATAATTCTCATAAGACTTAAGATAAGTTTTAGGATTTCATCATCATTTGATCTACCGATCCTTCGAATCCTTAACAACCAGAAATTTCACTCACGCATCATGAAAATAAAAGAATCAAGAATGAGAAATTTCATAATGCAAGAATGTAAAGAAAGTGAGAATTAACAATTTATCACCTTTATTAAATCTTCTTCAAATTTACACTTCTCAATTCGAGAATACAAGACTAAGCTCTCAATCACTCCTTTGAAAAGTGAATTTGTCGTCGATCTTCGCTTTGCTCGATCTTCGTAAGACTTGGACCTATCGAGGATCTCGCGCTCTTGATGATGATCGGCTTCGCGTAAAGGATCTTGGTTATCGTCGCTTGATGTTGATCTCAACGAATCTTGATTTGGATCTTGATTGAATTGTATTGGATTTGGTTTTAGTTTTTATACTTTGTCACTTAATGAACAACCTCAACAATGTAGCCCTAGGTCCCTTTATATAGCTCTTCACCAATCTCACACTAGAAGCTAGGTTAGTCTTCCCAAAGAATCTAGGTAGTTGTAAGGAAGCTTCAAGAGTAAGGTAGTTATCAAGCTTGCATAAGAAGCTAGGCTGTCGTAGGGAAGCTTCTGGAGTAAGCTAGGTGGTTCGAAACGTCTTCAACAAGCTAAAGAGTGGTATGGGAGGCTCTGGAGAAGTGTCATCACCGGAGCCCACAACTCGGCCGCGGATCCGCGGCGGATCGGGCTGACTCGGCCCCGGTTCCGCGGCCGTTTGAAGATATCACTGCATGATATTTCAGGGCTGTTCGGATGTTGGCATTTGGGTCTTCTTCTGATATCTGGAATCCTTTTATCTGTTCTGAATCTCTGCCAGATTTTAACTCTTTGACTTGCTGTATTTTATCGGCAAATTTTACGATTCTGATACCTGTCCTGAGGTAGTTTTCTGCACACAATCTCAATGAAGAATGTAGGAGATGTAGAATATTATGCGTGACATGATAAACATAGAATTTCCTTTAAAAGATGTTGATTATATATATAACACGTGGTATTTGATAATTTGCAGACAAACTGGTAATATGTGTTATATTTATATCAACTATCCTTAAATGATTAGAAAAATGAGGAAATTGTTATGTTCAAGATTGCAATATTTTCGACTGAACAAATTCCCCCAAACTTGATTTTGATCGTCTCGAGCAAACTTCTTTTATTCAAGAGAAGGAGAAAATAGAAAGAAAAAAGAAAAACTAACTAGCACACTTTCGTAAGCAACACGATTGCACTGAGCACGTGCAACAAGCCTTTAAATCTCTAGGTGTCCCTAATAGGAGGAGTGTTGTCTCCTGAGGGTTTTCAGCGGATTGCACCCACAAAATCCTATAATAAAAGGAAGACTGTGAAAGTTACATATAGAGATAAGAATTGTAAAAGAAAGACTTTGAAAATCAGAGTTTCCAACTACACTAGTTTTTCGGTTGCCAAGAGCCCTATCTTAATAGTCATGAAAAGATGTTAGAAATCACATCATCTCTCAATAAAACATCGTCTTTATTCTTCATCCCTACCTTTCTTCCAAACACCGATCATATACCCCTACGTGTGTGTAAAAGACATCCCTTCACTCAGATAATTCAATTCAAACTATCATACTCTTGTCCATCTATCTCAGTACTTTTTAGTCGGTGAATATTTTGGATGGAATTACTCACACATTTTTCATGCGACCATTAATACCTCTTGAGGTACTAACCCACCGATTACTACATGTGCTCACATATTAGGCATATTTAGTATTTTCCTCGTCTTGCAACACCTAAGTCTTAGCAGTGACTCCCAAACCAGTTGCTCTAAGGCACTAGGTGATGAAGCACCCTCGCTATATTTTTTATGCTGCCTTGGTGATTACAAAACCAGTGTTCATTTTTCTTCACCATTTTATACTTTTATGCTTCAATTATTACTTTCTTCGTACTTTGGCTTTTAGACAAGAGCATTTCAAGGTATTCTCTACTATTCCGAGTTTCAAGACGTGTGTAAGTGCGTATAGTAGGGTATCAACATTCAAATGTTTGGCTTCCAGGATAGGAATTATTTTTCAGACTTATTTTTATCCACAGATTAGTGACTTCATTCATCTTACTAACCCTTGGGACAACGGTTCATAACTACTTATTACTAGTTTCGTTTAATAAAACATCTAACTTTCTTATTTTTCTTAAACTTTTCCAATCTTTTTAAATATAATTTTTTACTTTCTAATCTTTTATTATCAAAGAAAAATTTTGAAATTTTTGTGCTTATGCAAAGTGGTATGCAAAGTGAGGCGCAAATAAGCACAAACCTCCCCCAAACCTATTTACGGCAGTTTCCTCACTGTTGTCATCTGTTAAATCTCAAAAACCTGTAAGCTTGGGAGGAAAAGTTATTAATGGAGACAAGAATGGATGTGAAAATCTCCCCCAGACTTATTTTTAGCTCACAATTTTGTGTACAAATTTTATTATCAAGAGCCAAAAAATATATCCCCCCCAAACTTGAGTTAAACAATATTAAGCTTTTAAAATCAAAAGAGGGGGTAAAGTTACTGGTCAATGCAAAACCTTACAAAGACCGAAAGTCGACACCAACCATTAGAAGATTTTGTCGATGAAACGCACCGGTTGGTGGAAGAACATGTTATATAGAGCCAGGAAGAAGTGGGGAAGGGTTAAGTGGTGTAAAAGAAACGGTTTGCGTCTCGATTTGGAGAGACGACACAGTGATGATGATGATGGATTACGTGGTTCAACTTCTTTGTGTTGGGGTTTATGCATCACAACTCCCGTGTCTTTTAAAAATGCTAGTTCATCAGCGAAAATTTCCTCAAACCTTTCATCGATACCCCGAAGAATAATCTCTTCAGAAAGAGCGGAATGATCCTCAGACTCCAGAAAAGGTTCGCAATCAGCGTTAGATGTTGACCCGGACAACTTGATAGAAGAGTCCATATGCGTATAACACATAGCTGGGTCAAACATTAACGTATCAAAGAAGTCTAGATCAGTATCGTGAAGCTGTTCAAATTCGCTGCTATCGACATCCATTAATTCGACAGAATATGCTTGAGCAGAAGGTTCGGAGGGCACACTTACCAACTTGTAAATGTTAAGCTCAATTGACATCTTCCCGAAGGATAGGGTCATAGAGCCGTTATGACAGTTGATTACAATATTGGAAGTGGCCAAAAAGGGTCGACTGAGAATCACCGGAATTTGGTTCCGTGGGTTCGCTACCGGTTGTGTATCTAGAACAATAAAGTCCACAGGGAATATAAATTCCCCGACTTTTATCAACACATCCTCAAGTTCTCCCGTAGTGTGGGTGATAGATCTATCGGCCATCTGGAGAGTGCAGTGGGTAGATTTCAACTCTCTGATACCTAACTACTCGTAAACCGAGTATGGAAGCAGGTTAACACTAGCGCCAAGATCGAGTAGAGCACGGTTAATATTTTTACCCCCAATAGAAATAGAAATTGTAGGACAGCCAGGGTCCTTACGTTTCTTAGGAAATTGTTGGGTAAAAGTTGTATTTACATTACTCGACATGAACACCTTTTTCGGCACTTGAGTCTTTCTCTTCCTAGTGCACAAGTCCTTGAGAATTTTAGCATAAGCCGGGACTTGTTGTATAGCATCTAAGAGAGGGATATTGATGTTAACCTGTTTAAAGATGTCAATAATCTTCTCCATTTGCGGACTTGGTATGTTTCCCCTTAACCAATTAGGATAAGGAGCTTGAGTAGTAAGGGCAGGGTCCAATATTGGAGAAGGTCGTTTGGGTAGAAAAGATCCCAGAATAGGAGTGGGGATCGTCTTTTGTGGACTAGAAGGAGTGGGCTGAGGATCTGAGCCTTGGGGAAAACGGAGAATAGGCTCGGAAGAAGATGGAGTAGACGAAATAGGGTAAGAAGTGGAAGTCGGGGTATCATTGTCTGAATCTTCAATATCAATCTGTTCGCCTACATGATTGTTTAGCACTCTTCCAGATCTCAACGTGGTAATAGCACTCACCTGATGTGAGTATCCAGGATTCGATACGGGTTGAGCTGGAAGTTTCTCTTTCTCTCTAGCACTCATCACAACATTTAATTGTGCAATTTGTGCTTCTATCGCTTTAATACTCTCACCGTGAGAGGAGGAGTCCTTCGTTAAAGTTTGGATAGAAGACTTAATATCATCGAACGTTTGCATGGAATGTTTCATAAACAAATCCAAAGTGTGTTCGAGTGCAGAGGAGTTTTCTGTACCGGCCGTTTGGAAACAATTATTCCCAGGTGCAGAATTGTTGGCCGGATTTTGAAAAGTTTGTGTTTGGTAGGGGTGCTGACTCAGTAGTGGTTGCTGTGGTTGTGGAAGAACCCTTTGAAAGTTATTTTGGTTTGGAACCGTGTTTTGAGTTTAGTGTTGGTTCCAAGAAAAGTTAGGGTGATTCCTCCAACCCTGATTATATGTGGAAGAAGAAAGATCGTTTCTAGGTCGTTGCTGAAATGCAGCATTAGATTGCTCTTGACCTTGAAACGGAAAATTCAAAGGACATTCTTCCGTCAAGTGTGATGGATCGGAACAGCGTCCACACATGGTTTTAGGGAGAGTCATCTGGTTTAGGGAGGCTAATAAAAATTTGTTTTCCATAGCGTCGAGTTTCTTTTGCATCGCAGCCATTTCGGCTTTCATTGCGATGGAAACTTCAAGCTGATGAATACCTTCCCTAGATGATGGTGGTCTAACGCTTTCCCATTATAAAGTGTTTTCAGCGAAATTTTCTAGGAATTTCCAGGCTTCACCATCGTCTTTGGACATGAAATTGCCTTGACACATGGTTTCAAGCGTCTGCTTTGTGGCAGGTGTAATGCCCTCGTATATGATTCGGCACAGATCCCATCTATGGATTCCGTGATGAGGACATTGGACTAGCAGATCCTTGAAACGTTTAAAACACTTCCAAAATTGTTCATTGGGAAGCTGGGTAAATTGATTGATTTCGTTACGGACACGGGCGGTCTTATGATTGGGATAAAATTTCTTAAGGAAAGCTATGACGAATTCGTCCCAGTTTGAGATAGAGTGTGCAGCTGTATTATAAAGCCACTTCTCAGCCAAATCGCACAAAGTGAACGGGAGAAGACGTAATCTCATAGCATCCACAGAAAACTGTGAAGTGCCCATCATAGCACATACGTTTTCAAATTTGGTAATAAAAACGTATACGTCCTCAGACTTGAGACCGTGAAATTTAGGTAAAAGATTGATGTAATATGGTTTGATTTCAAAGTTATCCCCGTTGGCTGGTGGAATGGAAAGACAGGTAGGAAGGGGACCACGAATAGGGTTGCATCTCTCTTGGAGAGAGATGCGGAGTGGATTCTGCGCACCTGCGGGCGGTGGCTATTAGTGTATATGCCCTAGGGGCCATTATTGTATCATACTAGTTTGTATATTACTTAATGGAAGCTTGGGATATTCACATGTATATAACAGTCTTGCTAAACATGGTAGTATGCTACTTGGTTTTTCTATCTTAATATGTGAGTATACGTATTGATAGAGCTCTTAGGATCTTGCTTGACTACCAGCGTTGTGATGGCAGTCACACTAGTGGGGGCTGGGTAGTCTACAAGCACATCCTTATTCAGGTCCCTAGTCATAGGATTATCGAGACAGGGAATCGATACTCCGGAGTAGACTAGTGTGTACGCTTCTCATCCCAGTTGGGGAGATGGTCTGTCCCACAGCCGTCAGTACGTCGTACTGGAGATAGTATGCAGGTGCTCGTTAGGTTACGGGTACACCGGACAGGACTCACAGGGAACTGTTGGTTAGTTTTATACCAGTCGTCAGTGAACAGTTCCCAGGTGACATGAGTACAGCATAGTCCGCAGACTTGACACTGCTACTTCGCCTCAAGTGTGTCCCACTGTTCTTAGATTGCTACCCTACCACGGCTCAAAGGAGTCATGCAAACAGGTAGCAGTTGGGTGCAGTCCCGAGCACTTGGAGGCAGTGGTGGTTAGACAAGATTCGTCTCTCCCGGTATTGGGGGTTGATATCGCACTGTGTCAGAGAGCCATTACGCAAAGTCCCTGGCCAGGGCAAGCGAGATTTGCTGGTAGGTTCCAGTAATTTCTCAGGGTGTAATGGGCTTCACTCCGACACGACTTATACCGCTATTAGGGGACTGACGCTTGCCGCCCCCTAGGCCCGATATGCGATAGTCTTATACGAACAGACCGGACTGTACGGAGATTGTCACATCAGACTCAGTAGGAGTTCGGATGGGTTTCCTCATCGGCCTTCTTATCGACATCTACCTGGGGACCGTTACGTACAGCTAGTGCCACTTGCGGTCTGTGGTTAAACCCACTGCCAGCGTAGTAGTCGAGTCTCTAGAGTCCCACACAGAGAGTTTCCCTACTCCAGGCGAAACGATATAGAGATCGTATGGTTTTACGACAAGGGTTCGAACGCATACGTGTGTTTACGCACGTACAACATCCCGACAGTTTTTACTAGTCGGCTTTGGTTTAAGCCAGTTTCTAGTATCCGGTTATTGGATTTATACAGTCTAAAGTTTTTCCGTGTTTTCACGGATAGGAGGGGCATTCTCGTAATTGCGCGAGAAGCTTCTAGAAAATGGTGACTTGGGGGTTAAGGTGGCATATGCATTAAATGAGATTAATGAGTCATTTGAGTGATTCATCCAAGTCATTAATGCATCATAAATGCTTAATGACTCATGGAGATGAATCACCCTCTCATATTTATTAAGCATGATGATTAATCATTTATTTTCTTTTATTTGGATAAATCATAATGCTTGATATATATTATGATAGCTCATTTTCTCATCTCATTCTCTTGCTCACTTTCTCTCTCCTCAAGCTCTCCCTCTTCAAACCCTAATCCTCCCCTCTCATGTGTTGAGTACAAGGATTAGATTAGACTACTTAATCTTTAACCATTCTCTATATCACCAAGGTTGCTTAGATTAGCGATTTAAGAAACCTAGTTACCTCTAGTTTGAGGTGAAGCTTGTAGTATAGCTCTCGGGTGGATCTTCTACTACTTAGAGAAGGCCGGAGAGGACGTGGAGAACGACCAGACGAAGGACTCGGTTCTACAGGTATAATCACTTTTCATAGTAGTTGTTAAATCCTATGTTTGTTGTTAGTTATTGTTTATGCAAAGATTCTCGGTTAGTCGATGTTTACGCTTTAAACAAGATCGTTTTTCATTATTCCGCCTCCCCGCAAGTCGTGGGGTGTTGTACATCGACTTACAGTAGTATCAGAGCCTCGCTAAACAATAATTAACTCATTAGCAAAGTCGTAAGAATTTCGAACGCAAAATGAACCGGAAACATCATCGAATTATCACAGTTTCTGTCGAATTTAAAACTGGCTCTAAAAATTTTTCAGGGAGCTTCAGAATAACAAGCAGGCAAAACTAGGGCTACTGAAGAAATTTGGACCTGTGACTCGGCCAACTCACCGTGGAACCGCGGCGGATCCATGCGATCCGCCGCGGATCTACGGCCGAGTTGGGGCCGAGTCAGCCCCAATTTCTTTAGTAACTCCTAAGTGTTAATAATGATGTTTCTGGGATATTTTATTTTCTGCTAAGATCTCAGGTGCACAGAGAAGTTTTTGCAATAGAATCTAAAGTGTTTTGCTCGATCGAAATTTTACGATGTTTGCTAATATGATTATATCTGTGATTGTATAATGTGTTCGTAAACCTCCCCTAACTGTTAGTATGTCGGTTGGTAGGGGTTGCACATTTCTGTAATGGTTTTTACTGTTTGTGGTTGTGAACTGTATTGGACTGTTGTGATGATTAGCCGGGGTTTGAGATGGGTTGTTATATTCATTCATTCAATGTAATTGTAATATGTTGTAATATTATTTTGCGGGGCACATCCAGGTTGCGGTTGTAGCCACCGTTGTATTATTTCATTTTACTATTTTTGCTCCTAGGATAGACCCAGGATGGGGTGCACAAACTACCGGGTACTTTGAAGTGTTTAGTGGCCTACTCACTTTGTTGAGGGAGACCGCTTCACTTCGGGTATTTGGCGGGTAGTTTATCGTACCCGTAGGGGTCTAGGATGGGGTAATGGCTATTCATCACAACTGTGTAATCCGTCTTTTGTTGCAGGCTCTAAACAATCACGGATTGCTTGCAAATCCAATAAAGTTCATATGAGATCTGGAATGCCTATTATTGCGTCTGACGAATGTACAATATCTATATATGATAGCTATTTAGACGTCACTTATGTTTTACACCCGCGCTAGCCCAGCCCCCGCTCTGCCGTTAGTTAAGTAACCTAACGGGTGATGACGGGACCCCGTGGCGAATGCGGATGGCATAAGAGGACGTTGTATTTTCGTTGTTTTCTGCAATGATAGGTTAATGATGGGACGCATTATTTATAATGCAAAGAAAATAAACCAAAAGTTGAATCGTTGGAACAATTTAAAAGAAACCAATCGGTTATTTTAAAACAGATGATATTTTTAAATTGCGGAGCTTTAACCACTCCTTTTAAAAGCTATCAGGTTCCTTCGGTCATATCAAGTTCACTACGTTCATGGTTTCTCCAAAACTATTCGTAGCCCTCCGTCATTTCATTTGGGTACTCAGTAGTATTCAAGCTATGCATTTTGGCCAAAGTCAAGGCATAGTGTTTGGTAGCTGCTGGGTATTCATTTGTTGCATAGTTAGATGAGGTAGTTTGGGACAGTCGTATTATCATTTGACCAAAGTCAGGGGTATGTACGGATGGGTTCAAATTGACAAGATAATGACGGGTAGAACTTGACATGTGACTTATGATATTTTGACCAAAGCCAAGGTCATAAGAGCATAGGGCAAAAACTTATATCAGGAATTTCTAAAGAAACTGAAATTTGCAAAAAGATGCATACCATTTGGAGTTTGATGAATGTTGGTAGCATTCCTTCAACATTATCATACGATGATATTTGGATCCCGATCCTACTGTGAGTATATGCTACTCATCAGGATATTCGTCACTTAACGATCAATGCTATAAACCAAGTAGGTGTCAAGAAAGGTGTCAGAGGGGTTACGCCCCCAGAGAAAAAAGGTTATTTAATTAAGGAACTTCGCGAAAGCGTTGGAAAACCTCCCTCGAAGTACCGACACCAGCCGGGCTGAACGGTTAAGCAAGTATTGTACAGTGAGAATAGTCCTGGCTAATTCTTCTTTTATGGTTTGAGGAAGGATTCAAGAAACAATGGGAGCCATCCAGTTTAGATAAATTAAAAGCCATTCTAAACTTGCAAGAGCATCATGCTAAAGAGTTTTCTTCTCTCTCCTAATTGCAGCGACCCTGAAAATGACTGGACTTAAGTTACTTTTAGAGAAAAATATACTGACAGGGCCAAACTATAAAGATTGGCTGCGGAATGTCAAAATGGATTTGACCTATGACAAATTGGGGTACGTCCTCACCGCTAAGGAACCTGCTGTCCTTGGTCCCAAATCCAGTAATGCGGATAAGGAAATCCGCAAAACCTGGGATTTCGATTGCGCGAAAGCCAAGTGCATCGTGCTTACCTCGATGAACAATGAACATCATAGGAGGCATGAGGATATGGAACTAGATGCCATATTTCTCCATACAAAGGAACTTTATGGAGAGCAATCTCGTATAGCAAGATACGAGACCTCTAAGAACTTGTTTCGAGCGAGGTTGGTTGTCGGGTCATCGGTAGGAGAACATGTCCTAAAGATGATCGGCTATATATAAGAGCTCGCAGACCTTGGGACGACTTTGGATAATGAGCTCTATACAGACCTTATTCTCCAGTCCCTTCCTTCCACCTACGCCCAGTTTATCCTGAACTTCAACATTCAAAGAAAAGAAGTTGAACTTCTGGAACTCCTGAACATGTTAAGGAGTGCAGAGGGCACATTGCAGAAGGCAAGGGAAACACCCGCTATGTTTGTTAGCGGTGCTTCTTCTTCCGGGTCCAAGGCTAGGGCCAAAGGAAGGAAAAAGAAGGCCGCCCCCAGACCTAGAGGAGGTGTAAGTAAGGTGGGAGGGAAGGGAAAGAAAAAGTTTGCGGTACCTGTAGTGGGCCAGGATGAGTGCTTCCATTGTCATAAGAAAGGACACTGGAAAAAGGATTGCAAGGCATGGAACGCCAAGAACCAGGAACCGAAGCAAGCTGTGGCTTCGACTTCAGGTGTGTTTGTAATTGAGAATTATCTGTCAATCAACTCTACTTCCTGGGTATTGGATACCGGATCAGGATCTCATATTTGCAATTCATTGCAGGCACTGAGAAACCGTAGAGTGCTGAAGGAAGGTGATATGACCCTGATGGTTGCTAACGGAGCTAGCGTGGGAGCTGTGTCCGTAGGGGATTATCACCTGGGATTGACAAGTGGACACATTTTGGTTTTACATAACTGTTTTTGTGTACCCAGCTTAACGTGTAATATCATATATGTTTCCTTGTTATCAAATAAAGGTTATGATTTCATGTTTGGAAGTGGTGTTGTTAACATCCACCTTAATCATAGTTTGATTGGGTCCGGTACACTGGAAAACGGTATATATGTGTTAAACCAACTCCAAATTTTCAATGTCCAGAACACACTCAAAAGAAAGTCTCCAGATTTAAATAAAGCTTTCTTATGGCATTGTAGACTGGGTCAAATCAATGAGAGAAGGTTGACTAAGTTGCATTGAGAAGGATATTTGGACTCGTTCGAATATCAAACTTATGACACTTGTCAATCTTGTCTCAAAGGAAAGATGACAAAGACTCCATTTACTGGACATGGAGTAAGAGCGAGCGAGCTCTTAGGACTCATACACAGCGATGTATGTGGTCCAATGTCTACACATGCAAGAGGTGGTTTTTCCTATTTCATTACTTTCACGGATGATTACTCAAGGTACGGATTCATTTATCTGATGAAACATAAATCCGAGGCTTTTGAGAAATTCCAAGAGTTTAAGAATGAAGTAGAAAACCAAACCGGCAAAAGTATCAAGACACTAAGATCTGATCGAGGTGGTGAATACTTGAGTGCCGAGTTCCTAGGTTACCTAAAAGAGAAATGAATTCTCTCTCAGCTTACTCCTCCATACACTCCACAGCATAACGGTGTGTCGGAGAGACAGAATCGAACCCTATTGGATATGGTACGTTCCATGATGAGTAAAGCTGAGTTACCGCGATCTTTTTGGGTTTATGCGCTAGATTCAGCGGCATATCTTCTGAACAGGGCTCCTACCAAGACTGTGCCAACCACCCCATATCAGATGTGGAGTGGAAAGAGACCCCATCTTCAGCATATGAAGATTTGGGGATGTCCAGCTTTTGTTAAAAAGCAGCATGTGGACAAGCTCGAGGCACGATCAGTAAAATGTAAGTTTGTGGGATATCCAAAGAACTCCAAGGGATATTATTTCTATTACGTAGAGGAACAAAAGGTTTTTGTTTCTCGTAATGCCCATTTTCTGGAACAGCAGTTTTTAGAAAAGGAAATAAGTGGGAGCGAAATAGAACTGGAAGAAATTCCAGAACCACAAACTAATACTGAAAGTTTGGTAGAACAAGTAGTTCAAGAAGAACAGGACATTCCCGCACCCCTCCGCAGAAGTAGTAGGCCGTCTCATCCGCCTGAGAGATACTACGGTTTTCTCATAGATGGGGATAGAGAGGATTGCATCATAGATGATGATGAACCTACCGGCTTCCAGCAGGCCATCCAGAGCGGCGACTCGGTACGATGGCTAGATGCAATGCGGACCGAAATGGAGTCCATGTACACCAACAAAGTATGGACTTTGGACTTTGCTCCAAATGGGGTAAAACCCATAGGATGCAAATGGATCTTCAAGAAAAAGATTGGTGTAGATGGACAGGTGGAAACCTATAAGGCTAGACTTGTTGCAAAGGGTTCTCGTCAAAGACCTGGTTTGGACTATGACGAAACTTTTTCTCCAGTGGCTATGCTCAAATCCATTCGGGTCCTTCTTGCGATTGCTGCCTTCCATGATTATGAAATCTGGCAGATGGACGTAAAGACGGCTTTTCTGAATGGTAATTTAGAAGAGTGCGTCTATATGGATCAGCCAGAGGGATTCAATCAGAGTGGGAGCAGCGGGAAAGTATGCAAATTGCTTAAGTCCATTCAATCAGAGTGGGAATGCCAAATATATTCAGGTACTGTCCTCTGACTAGTCCTGCCCAGTACGAAAACAAATAGCAAATATCATAAAAACGTACCGCTCTATAGGAAAAATCAATCCCAAATACGCGTATGAATACTACGTGCGTCTGGTGCACACGGAAATCAAAATCCATATACGTGCCATACAAGTGGACAGAAACAAGATCTAAGTGCATCGGGTGTGCACGAAACATCTTTCGTAGGCAACATGTGTGCCTGACAGCAAAATCAGGTGCATCTGACATGCACGAAAAATCTCGATTTAGTGCATCTGGTGTGCACCAAAATCACACTTCAAAACATGCGCCCAACATGCGCGAAAATCCAAATCAGGTGCATCCATCGTGCACGAAATCATGAAATCCAATATCAAGTGCCGAACATGCGCAAAATCAAATCAGGTGCAGAAGGTGCACAAAACAAATATCGAACATCACCATCGAAATCAAAGTCCAGTGCATCTAAATGCACAACATACGTAACACTGCACTGCAAGCATATATGAACTATACCGCGTGCAAAAACGAAATCGTGTGCGTATATACGCACAACATCAACTCAAATGTCTAAAACCGTAAAATCACAAACATGTGAAACCAAGCACGAAAACGATATCAAGTGCAACACTGTGCAAAGATCGTAAATCCTCAATCATCAAAATCAATCATGCGAATAAATCACCCAAAACATCGAAATCAATAATGGCGGAATAGTACCGCTCAAGCGCATCCTCTAAGAATCTCGGGCCAACTGTCGCGGTCACTAGTGGGACGTCTCGTCGATGATCATGAGCTCTGGCCTGCTGGTGTGCGTAACAATGACCACTCCTGGGTCAAGGTATTCTTGTAATTCATTCCAGAAAGGTCCTGTCGGGATCTCTCCCAAATTTCGTCTCTGCCGAACTGTCCAGGAGTCATCGTCCCTTACTAGATCTGTTCTCATTCCGGAAGGGCTGCATACTCATCACGACTCCTTCTGGAAGGTATATCCAAGTACAATGCCTCGGCATACATATCTCATCCCTGATGTCGGCGGAGGGGAACGTCATCATATCCAGATCTTGTACGAACCTCTTACTCCATTTTTCTAATGTCGTCTTCTTTGGACTCGTCTCGTCGCGGCTGCATGGACTGAGCTCCAACGGCTATCCTCATACCTGGAGTCTCCCAAGAAATGCATCTCACCACCTAGCATCCGAATTAAGTCGAGCCATCCGATCGAGTCGTCAAAACCTCATAATCCCCCAAGAGCTCAACATCTTGGGCACAGTTTAATAGTATCGAGTACATACCACAGCATCGGTGGTCCAGCCGTAGAAGGGCAAACCCAAGCCTCACTAATGGCGCCGTAGAACTGCCGCAAACCCGAAGGTTCAAAGGCTTTCACACGGTCATTAAGTCGAGTTAGGGTTTCATTCTTCTAGAGGGACCATAGAATTGCCTGCATGTCTTTCCGACTACTTTAAACTTGGAATAATAGGTTTCTGACATTCGATCATCTCTGTCGACTCCCAACGTCTCCGTGTGAAGTCGTCTCTAGCTGGAATCAATTTATCTGATGACCTCGCATCGGGGTAGGCGAACGATCCACATGTCCTAGTCATTCATCCTCGATGACTAGCGACCTTCTATCATCTCTTAGTACAACTCATTCTGCACTAACTCCAGCATCTGGGGCAATATCTCGTCGTTCGCAGCAATAACTGGCTCTCTCGTCTGCACGCTGAACGGTGCCTCAATCATCAGGAGTAAGCAACACACCAACGGTCATCAAAATCTGGCTGGCCTCTATCATTGGCTCAATCCTCTAGTGCTGATCGGCATGTCCAAGTAATCTCATACAGCGATCCATCCAACGCTCGGGGCGCGAAATCACAATCAAAAGACACATCTCTACAATCGTGTGTCGCCGGAATTATGTTCTGGTTAGTCCTCGTTCGTAACGAGCTCGTGCTGACCGCAACTCTAGCCGTAGCTCTCCCTGCCCGTAATCGTGGAAGCAAAACCATAACTGGTACTGATGAGGCTAGATCGGAATGAATATAATACTGAGCAAAGAAATATACATCCTAAGGCTCCTTAAGTGGAGTGGCGTGTCGTAAGTATGCCGCGGAACATACCCACGGTACGTCAGTCTACTTTAGTCACATATTCCATCAACCAAGGGTCATCCTACGTTCCGAAGGTAAAACCTAACGCTCTGATACCAACTTTGTCATGACCCAAAAGTATGGAACATGACTGGCACTTAAACTACGAAACGTCTCGAGGCGTTCGTAATCTAAGAAAGCCGAAAACCCAGAAATCCAAACCAAGAAAAGTAGTAGAGTGAAGGAAAACCAATTTAAATCAAGTAGTTTTAATAGCATAAGCCGAATTATGCGTTTTTAAAAACATCAAATATTTCCTGAAAATTTCGGCAGAGTCTCCTTTGTAAATACTGGCCCCCAAACGGGATACAACATGAATAGTATACGAAATCAATAAAAGGGCATCCCCAAGCGGGAGCTAGCTCTTCGTCAACCGACGGTCACAACCACACAAGCAATATAATATACAACGCCAAAGGCGAGGATCAAAAACACAAAACCACAAGAAAACCACAGAAATAAAACGCGCGACTCTAAGGTCGAAAGAATAGCATCTCTGGTCTCTATCTCAAAAAAATACATTTTTGGTTGATGGAACTTCTAGATACAACAGAGTAATAATATACAAGATATATAATGGGGGTACGATACAAGTAAACCCACCTACTAGCAAATCACCCGAAGGAAACTATGCCCGCAAAGCCGTAATGAAACCTGTACGGCAAACCTGCAAGAAACTGGGGCATAACGGGGGTGAGTTGCCAACTCGTGAATAGAAAAACATTTACGGAAAGAAATCGCATAAATAACGCAACCTAGGTCAAAGATCATAATATATCCTCAATTATATATATAACATGCAACCTATAACAAGGCTAGGGTAAATATCTAACCCGAGTGTAATCTCATGTGCCCGTGTCAGTGCCTCAGGTAGCAATATATCATATGAATGAGGTATGAATGCATGGAAACAGAATACAAGTAAATGAAGAACTGTTTTCAAAATTTAGTGAGATTTCCTTTGTATTTTTAAAATGAGGTATCATAATAAAATCAGCATAAAACAGTGCCTAGCATCGGCACAAAACGTAATCCCAATATCTCGATATCTCTGTATCACAGTCTCTGTACCTCAATATCTCGAAATCTCAATGTCTCAATCACAATATCTAGGGCGCCGTCAGTCCAGACCGGCCCCTACCATCCATCTCAAGACCACGACGGTATCCTCAGGATATCCGACGCGTCGGGTAAAATCACCGGTAGGTAGTGCTCCCCTGCCAGGCTCACATCGTCATCATCACGCGCTTCTTGCCCCGGGTTACCTTACCGGGTCCACCATGTACCCGAAACGGTTCATCCGTCTCCTCGAATCGGGTCTCGAAATCCATCAGCAAACTCATGGTGGACGACTCATACATCATGGGAAAACCGCACTTTTTATTTTAAAAGAGAGAAAAGGTTTATTTATGTTTTTGCGGTTTTCCTCCAAATCCAGAAAATCTCATAGAAATCCGAATCCAAAACCTCAATAACACGTAAAATAGTGAATATATGCATGAGAATCCATGAATGCGGCATAACAATGAATAACAGTATGCATGAAGTAGCAAGTAATAACTACAATGTCTAAACTAACATATGAGGCAAGTACACTAATATCATGTCTAAACTATTAGCTAACAAGCTAAGTCAAGCAATAATATTTTCTAAGGTGTACGTGACATGGCAATTACCGATGAAGATGTGTGTGAGCCGGCAAGTAAGTGTACGTGGTACATACGCATCATCGGTAATGGTGCTGGTGTCCTAACAATATGATATCAACATTGCAATAAGAAATTATAACATAAGTATGCGATGCGAAGCGAACCACAATAATTAGCGGGAACTGAATACTAGACGCAACTGTAACTAACCTGCATTAATCTAATATAAGTCCTACAAATGGTGCCTTTTGAAATAACACGAATCATGGGGTTTTGAAAATAGGGGCTACGGTGTTTTTATGAAAAGATACGTCTTTTGAAATATCCGTAGGATCCCTTGGGCTGTCTTTTAAAATACCCACGATTCGTTAGTTTTTGAAATAGGTAAGAATCGAATCTAATCTAACAACTAAACTAAACTAAAAGGGCTAAGCTAACAAGCTGGACTACAGGTAAAGAAACCGCCTAACATCTGAGTCGATCCATATACATACCTGTATATATATTAGTCAGTGATCCCGCCTCAATAATATAATATCCGATACCATATCTACAATCAGACATCCCAAGTCAAGAGTACGGATCAATCATCAAGATATAGCTCGTACGTAAATTCGTCGTACGGCATCCCCAAATCTGGGTACGGGTCAATATCATATTCCTCACACCATTCCTCTGGTATCCTCTTTATTCAAGATCGTAGTCTAGGGTACTGACCTATGTCTAGTACAATACTAATATCCTCAAGATACTCATGATCTGACTACTGATCGACAATCTCGTACAAACCGATATCGTCAGCACATATCATCATCAAGGGGTATACATCGCCCGATACGGCCTAATATCAATATCCTAGCATATCATGCCTCATATCACGATCACATGTCGACCATTTTATTTATAACACTATTCGCCCGTATCGCCGCCCCAAGATCCGCTATAACACCAGGACGTATCTCAAGTACGAATCCTACCATATCACCGATATCACAACCACAAAACAAATCTCATCGACTCAGCTCAATCCCAAGTATCATCCTCAAATCCGTACGTCAACACATAGTCCCATACCCATGTGAACACATAACTATAAAGAATCCCATGAGCACATATAAATAGGAATGTATGCAAGTATGTATGTGTGTATGTGCAGTGCAACACTACCCTAGGGTTCGCAACACTAAAATAATCCAACACACCAATATCCATCCTAAACATCGTTATTAATCCCTAATAACATATAATAATTTTTGGTGTGTATACGCATCCGTATACACCACCACCGACTGCGGGGGTGCTATACGCCATCCACCCGACTTCTCCCCGTAGATATAAATCTACTCACCTGGTCCTCGCTCGCCGGTGCCGACGTCGCCACGCGCTTGCTTGTCGTCTCGAAGTCCACATGGGGGTACCAACATATCATAACGCACCGCATCGCATTAAAATCCGACTCATGACCAAAACGACACACGAATCCCACATAGGTCAAAACCTATGGTTGCTTCCACAAATCAACCCAAAAACCCTCGACGTCGGCGTACAAACGCCGATTAATCGAGAAAAACACCAAACGTACCCATCATAGTTTCAAAACTCACTAACTGTATAAGAAATAGGGATTAATTCATCAAATCCATAAAATTAAACCAATCGTTTTATTTTCCAAAATCTAGCTATCACAAATTCCCATTTCGGTTCAAAAATTGATGTTTTAACCAATCTACAAATTTTAACGATTCAAATGGCCAAAATGCTCATTAAATAACATAATTAGGTCATACAAATCACTTTCATAAATTAAACTCATCAATTTGCATATATTCCAAATTCCTAGTTTGCAAAAATACCGATTTTAACTCTTTTTAAAGTAAAATTCACAATTTTACAATTAAGCTTGGTTTTGCAAATACTAAAATATTAAACCACAATTTATAATGTTAATAATGCCATGAAACCCTAATTAGAATTTTATCTCACCAAAATATATATATTTTTAAAACCTAGTTTCCAATTTATATAATTATCACAATTTAAATTAACAAAAATGCAAACTAGCAACTAGATTTGATTTGGCATGCCCACTACATGTTAACTATATCACACAACCACAATCTCATCACTAAAAACCTAACTTGACTTTTGAAACCCTTCTCTTGAATTCACAAGTTTTAAATTTAGAACCTAATTAAGCATCTAATTTAGTCGAATTGAAGTATTAAAGCAACAATTTAACTATAGGGCAAAGATTTATACCTCACAATTTCAAGAGATCTATCATGAATCTAGCACCAAAATCTTGGCCTCCAAAATGAAAACTTTTCACCAAAATCCATGCTTGAGAGGCTAAGGAAAAATGGGTAGGAGTTAGATTTTGATTTTGTGGGATTTTTTGTGGATTTTTGATGCATTTTGTGAGGATTTTTGATGAGGAATTGAGAGGGGAAATTGGGGGCTGTTGTAGAGGGAGGGCTCGGCCAGAAAATGGGGAGGAGAGGAGAGAGAGGGAGGTGGGGAAAATAGAGTCAAGTCCACACAAAAGTCAAAGCCCACTCACTTATCTATTTCTTTCTTCTTTTCCTTTGTTTTCTTTTCTTTTCTTGGTGATTGGAGAGAGAGGGGGGGAGGGCTGTCATGGTGGGGCCGGCCATGTGGGGAGGGGGAGAGAGGGTGAGGTGTGGGTGTGTGGGTTAGGGAAAAAGATGAATGTATTACCCCAATTCCCATTAACACTAATTTCACCGAAAAAAGCATTTTTCTTCGATATTTTCTAAACCGTTTTAGCAAACGATTTCATTTCAAAAACCACATGATAAAATTTTATTTAATTTTTTATGATGCACAAAATTTGTTTCAACTCATTCCAATTTGTAATTTTCCCTAATTAAATGTATTAGTGACGGCTTAAAATAATAATAAAATAAATTTTTTTCAGAAAATTTGAAATTTCACCAGTTGCTCAATAAACACCAAATACTAGTAATTACATAGCTAGAATATGTATATTTAATTTTTTTAATAAGATATTTGTATTTTGACTTTTTACAGAAAACCCCCTTATTTTACCGATTTTTCGAAATTTCACCGAAACGATTTTCAAAACGTTACAATCTTCCCCACTTAAAGAAATTCGGTCCCCGAATTTAAATTCAAACTCCTCCCAAATACAAAAACATCTAAGCAAAACCATCAAGTCGTCGGGGCTCCGAAATCATAAGTACATAAAACGCATCATAGCGCAATACATGCGCATGAGTAATGAGCAGATAACTCAAAATCAAAACTTCGTCAACCATCCCGCAATCATCGGAGTCACGGTAAAGACACAAATGTCAAATCCAATACAAAACCAATATGATATAACTCGAAACTATACATGTAAATATCAAATCTATATATGTAAATATCTGAAGGAAATGAATGCCAAATATATTCAGGTACTGTCCTTTGACTAGTCCTGCCCAGTACGAAAACACATAGCAAATATCATAAAAACGTACCGCTCTATAGGAAAAATCAATCCCAAATACGCGTATGAATACTACGTGCGTCTGGTGCACACGGAAATCAAAATCCATATACGTGCCATACAAGTGCACAGAAACAAGATCTAAGTGCATCGGGTGTGCACGAAACATCTGTCGTAGGCAACATGTGTGCCTGACAGCAAAATCAGGTGCATCTGACATGCACGAAAAATCTCGATTTAGTGCATCTGGTGTGCACCAAAATCACACTTCAAAACATGCGCCCAACATGCGCGAAAATCCAAATCAGGTGCATCCATCATGCACGAAATCATGAAATCCAATATCAAGTGCCGAACATGCGCAAAATCAAATCAGGTGCACAAGGTGCACAAAACAAATATCGAACATCACCATCGAAATCAAAGTCCAGTGCATCTAAATGCACAACATACGTAACACTGCACTGCAAGCATATATGAACTATACCGCGTGCAAAAACCAAATCGTGTGCGTATATAGGCACAACATCAACTCAAATGTCTAAAACCGTAAAATCACAAACATGTGAAACCAAGCACGAAAATGATATCAAGTGCAACACTGTGCAAAGATCGTAAATCCTCAATCATCAAAATCAATCATGCGAATAAATCACCCAAAACATCAAAATCAATAATGGCGGAATAGTACCGCTCAAGCGCATCCTCTAAGAATCTCGGGCCAACTGTCGCGGTCACTAGTGGGACGTCTCGTCGATGATCATGAGCTCTGGCCTGCTGGTGTGCGTAACAATGACCACTCCTGTGTCAAGGTCTTCTTGTAATTCATTCCAGAAAGGTCCTGTCGGGATCACTCCCAAATCTCGTCTCTGCCGAACTATCCGGGAGTCATCGTCCCTTACTAGATCTGTTCTCATTCCGGAAGGGCTGCATACTCATCGCGACTCCTTCTGGAAGGTATATCCAAGTATAATGCCTCGGCATACGTATCGCATCCCTGATGTCGGTGGAAGGGAACGTCATCATATCCAGATCTTGTACGAACCTCTTACTCCATTTTTCTAATGTCGTCTTCTTTGGACTCGTCTTGTCGCGGCTGCATGGACTGAGCTCCAACGGCTATCCTCATACCTGGAGTGTCCCATGAAATGCATCTCACCACCTAGCATCCGAATTAAGTCGAGCCATCCGATCGAGTCGTCAAAACCTCATAATCCCCCAAGAGCTCAACATCTTGGGCACAGTTTAATAGTATCGAGTACATACCACAACATCGGTGGTCCAGCCGTAGAAGGGCAAACCCAAGCCTCACTAATGGCGCCGTAGAACTGCCGCAAACCCGAAGGTTCAAACGCTTTCACACGGTCATTAATTCGAGTTAGGGTTTCATTCTTATAGAGGGACCATAGAATTGCCTGCATGTCTTTCCGACTACTTTAAACTTGGAATAATAGGTTTCTGACATTCGATCGTCTCTGTCGACTCCCAACGTCTCCGCGTAAAGTCATCTCTAGCTGGAATCAATCTATCTGATGACCTCGCATCGGGGTAGGCGAACGATCCACATGTCCTAGTCATTCATCCTCGATGACTAGCGACCTTCTATCATCTCTTAGTACAACTCATTCTGCACTAACTCCAGCATCTGGGGAAATATCTTGTCGTTCGCGGCAATAACTGGCTCGCTCGTCTGCACGCTGAACGGTGCCTCAATCATCAGGAGTAAGCAACACACCAACGGTCATCAAAATCTGGCTGGCCTCTATCATTGGCTCAATCCTCTAGTGCTGATCGGCATGTCCAAGTAATCTCATACAGCGATCCATCCAACGCTCGGGGCGCGAAATCACAATCAAAAGACACATCTCTACAATCGTGTGTCGCCGTAATTATGTTCTGGTTAGTCCTCGTTCGTAACGAGCTCGTGCTGACCGCAACTCTAGCCGTAGCTCTCCCTGCCCGTAATCGTGGCAGCAAAACCATAACTGGTACCGATGAGGCTAGATCGGAATGAATATAATAATGAGCAAAGAAATATACATCGTAAGGCTCCTTAAGTGGAGTGGCGTGTCGTAAGTATGCCGCGGAACATACCCACGGTACGTCACTCTACTTTAGTCACATATTCCATCAACCAAGGGTCATCCTACGTTCCGAAGGTAAAACCTAACGCTCTGATACCAACTTTGTCACGACCCGAAAGTACGGAACATGACCGGCACTTAAACTACGAAACGTCTCGAGGCGTTCGTAATCTAAGAAAGCCGAAAACCCAGAAATCCAAACCAAGAAAAGTAGTAGAGTGAAGGAAAACCAATTTAAATCAAGTAGTTTTAATAGCATAAGCCGAATTATGCGTTTTTAAAAACATCAAATATTTCCTGAAAATTTCGGCAGAGTCTCCTTTGTAAATACTGGCCCCCAAACGGGATACAACATGAATAGTATACGAAATCAATAAAAGGGCATCCCCAAGCGGGAGCTAGCTCTTCGTCAACCGACGGTCACAACCACACAAGCAATATAATATACAACGCCAACGGCGAGGATCAAAAACCCAAAACCACAAGAAAACCACAGAAATAAAACGCGCGACTCTAAGGTCGAAAGAATAGCATCTCTGGTCTCTATCTCAAAAAAATACATTTTTGGTTGATGGAACTTCTAGATACAACAGAGTAATAATATACAAGATATATAATGGGGGTACGATATAAGTAAACCCACCTACTAGCAAATCACCCGAAGGAAACTATGCCCGCAAAGCCGTAATGAAACCTGTACGGCAAACCTGCAAGAAACTGGGGGACAACGGGGGTGAGTTGCCAACTCGTGAATAGGAAAACATCTACGGAAAGAAATCGCATAAATAACGCAACCTAGGTCAAAGATCATAATATATCCTCAATTATATATATAACATGCAACCTATAACAAGGCTAGGGTAAATATCTAACCCGAGTGTAATCTCATGTGCCCGTGTCGGTGCCTCAGGTAGCAATATATCATATGAATGAGGTATGAATGCATGGAAACAGAATACAAGTAAATGAAGAACTGTTTTCAAAATTTAGTGAGATTTCCTTTGTATTTTTAAAATGAGGTATCATAATGAAATCAGCATAAAACAGTGCCTAGCATCGGCACAAAACGTAATCCCAATATCTCGATATCTCTGTATCACAGTCTCTGTACCTCAATATCTCGAAATCTCAATGTCTCAATCACAATATCTAGGGCGCCGTCAGTCCAGACCGGCCCCTACCATCCATCTCAAGACCACGACGGTATCCTCGGGATATCTGACGCGTCGGGTAAAATCACCGGTAGGTAGTGCTCCCCTGCCAGGCTCACATCGTCATCATCACGCGCTTCTTGCCCCGGGGTACCTTACCGGGTCCACCATGTACCCGAAACGGTTCATCCGTCTCCTCGAATCGGGTCTCGAAATCCATCAGCAAACTCATGGTGGACGACTCATACATCATGGGAAAACCGCACTTTTTATTTTAAAAGAGAGAAAAGGTTTATTTATGTTTTTGCGGTTTTCCTCCAAATCCAGAAAATCTCATAGAAATCCGAATCCAAAACCTCAATAACACGTAAAATAGTGAATATATGCATGAGAATCCATGAATGCGGCATAACAATGAATAACAGTATGCATGAAGTAGCAGGTAATAACTACAATGTCTAAACTAACATATGAGGCAAGTACACTAATATCATGTCTAAAGTATTAGCTAACAAGCTAAGTCAAGCAATAATATTTTCTAAGGTGTACGTGACATGGCAATTACCGATGAAGATGTGTGTGAGCCGGCAAGTAAGTGTACGTGGTACATACGCATCATCGGTAATGGTGCTGGTGTCCTAACAATATGATATCAACATTGCAATAAGAAATTATAACATAAGTATGCGATGCGAAGCGAACCACAATAATAAGCGGGATCTGAATACTAGACGCAACTGTAACTAACCTGCATTAATCTAATATAAGTTCTACAAATGGTGCCTTTTGAAATAACACGAATCATGGGGTTTTGAAAATAGGGGCTACGGTGTTTTTATGAAAAGATACGTCTTTTGAAATATCCGTAGGATCCCTTGGGCTGTCTTTTAAAATACCCACGATTCGTTAGGTTTTGAAATAGGTAAGAATCGAATCTAATCTAACAACTAAACTAAACTAAAAGGGCTAAGCTAACAAGCTGGACTACAGGTAAGGAAACCGCCTAACATCTGAGTCGATCCATATACATACCTGTATATATATTAGTCAGTGATCCCGCCTCAATAATATCATATCCGATACCATATCTACAATCAGACATCCCAAGTCAAGAGTACGGATCAATCATCAAGATATAGCTCGTACGTAAATCCGTCGTACGGCATCCCCAAATCTGGGTACGGGTCAATATCATATTCCTCACACCATTCCTCTGGTATCCTCTTTATTCAAGATCGTAGTCTAGGGTACTGACCTATGTCTAGTACAATACTAATATCCTCAAGATACTCATGATCTGACTACTGATCGACAATCTGGTACAAACCGATATCGTCAGCACATATCATCATCAAGGGGTATACATCGCCCGATACGGCCTAATATCAATATCCTAGCATATCATGCCTCATATCACGATCACATGTCGACCATTTTATTTATAACACTATTCACCCGTATCGCCGCCCTAAGATCCGCTATAACACCAGGACGTACCTCAAGTACGAATCCTACCATATCACCGATATCACAACCACAAAACAAATCTCATCGACTCAGCTCAATCCCAAGTATCATCCTCAAATCCGTACGTCAACACATAGTCCCATACCCATGTGAACACATAACTATAAAGAATCCCATGAGCACATATAAATAGGAATGTATGCAAGTATGTATGTGTGTATGTGCAGTGCAACACTACCCTAGGGTTTGCAACACTAAAATAATCCAACACACCAATATCCATCCTAAACATCGTTATTAATCCCTAATAACATATAATAATTGTTGGTGTGTATACGCATCCGTATACACCACCACGGACTGCGGGGGTGCTATACGCCATCCACCCGACTTCTCCCCGTAGATATAAATCTACTCACCTGGTCCTCGCTCGCCGGTACCGACGTCGCCACGCGCTTGCTTGTCGTCTCGAAGTCCACATGGGGGTACCTACATATCATAACGCACCGCATCGCATTAAAATCCGACTCATGACCAAAACGACACACGAATCCCACATAGGTCAAAACCTATGGTTGCTTCCACAAATCAACCCAAAAACCCTCGACGTCGTCGTACAAACGCCGATTAATCGAGAAAAACACCAAACGTACCAATCATGGTTTCAAAACTCACTAACTGTATAAGAAATAGGGATTAATTCATCAAATCCATAAAATTAAACCAATCGTTTTATTTTCCAAAATCTAGTTATCACAAATTCCCATTTCGGTTCAAAACTTGATGTTTTAACCAATCTACAAATTTTAACGATTCAAATGGCCAAAATGCTCATTAAATAACATAATTAGGTCATACAAATCACTTTCATAAATTAAACTCATCAATTTGCATATATTCCAAATTCCTGTTTGCAAAAATACCGATTTTAACTCTTTTTAAAGTAAAATTCACAATTTTACAATTAAGCTTGGTTTTGCGAATACTAAAATATTAAACCACAATTTATAATGTTAATAATGCCATGAAACCCTAATTAGAATTTTATCTCACCAAAATATATATATTTTTAAAACCTAGTTTCCAATTTATATAATTATCACAATTTAAATTAACAAAAATGCAAACTAGCAACTAGATTTGATTTGGCATGCCCACTACATGTTAACTATATCACACAACCACAATCTCATCACTAAAAACCTAACTTGACTTTTGAAACCCTTCTCTTGAATTCACAAGTTTTAAATTTAGAACCTAATTAAGCATCTAATTTAGTCGAATTGAAGTATTAAAGCAACAATTTAACTATAGGGCAAAGATTTATACCTCACAATTTCAAGAGATCTATCATGAATCTAGCACCAAAATCTTGGCCTCCAAAATGAAAACTTTTCACCAAAATCCATGCTTGAGAGGCTAAGGAAAAATGGGTAGGAGTTAGATTTTGATTTTGTGGGATTTTTTGTGGATTTTTGATGCATTTTGTGAGGATTTTTGATGAGGAATTGAGAGGGGAAATTGGGGGCTGTTGTAGAGGGAGGGCTCGGCCAGAAAATGGGGAGGAGAGGAGAGAGAGGGAGGTGGGGAAAATAGAGTCAAGTCCACACAAAAGTCAAAGCCCACTCACTTATCTATTTCTTTCTTCTTTTCCTTTGTTTCCTTTTCTTTTCTTGGTGATTGGAGAGAGAGAGAGGGGAGGGCTGTCATGGTGGGGCCAGCCATGTGGGGAAGGGGAGAGAGGGTGAGGTGTGGGTGTGTGGGTTAGGGAAAAAGATGAATGTATTACCCCAATTCCCATTAACACTAATTTCACCAAAAAAAGCATTTTTCTTCGATATTTTCTAAACCGTTTTAGCAAACGATTTCATTTCAAAAACCACATGATAAAATTTTATTTAATGTTTTATGATGCACAAAATTTGTTTCAACTTATTCCAATTTGTAATTTTCCCTAATTAAATGTATTAGTGACGGCTTAAAATAATAATAAAATAAAATTTTTTCAGAAAATTTGAAATTTCACCAGTGGCTCAATAAACACCAAATACTAGTAATTACATAGCTAGAATATGTATATTTAATTTTTATAATAAGATATTTGTATTTTGACTTTTTACAGAAAACCCCCTTATTTTACCGATTTTTCGAAATTTCACCGAAACGATTTTCAAAACGTTACAACTACCCTACTATGGCTCAAAGGAGTCGTGCTAACAGGTAGTAGTTGGGTGCAGTCCCGAAGCACTTGGAGGCAATGGCGATTAGATAGGATTCGTCTCTCCCGTTATTGGGGGGTGATATTTCGTTGTGTTCGGAAGGCCATTACATAAAGTCCTTGGCCAAAGCAAGCAAGATTTACTGGTAGGTACTCCAGTAGTTTCTCAGGGTGTTTTGGGCTACTCTCCGACACGACTTATTGCGCTATTAGGGGTCTGACGATTACCACTCCCCTAGGCCCGATATGCGATACTCTTAGACAAACAGACCGGACTGTACGGAGATTGTCACATTCAGGCTCAGTAGGAGTTCGGATGGGTTTGCTCATCGGCCTTCTTATCGACAGATACCTGGGTAGCCATTACGTACAGCTAGTACCGCTTGCGGCTTGTGGTTAAACCCACTGTCAGCGTACTGTCGAGTCTTTAGAGTCCCACATAGAGGGTTTCCCTACACCGGGCAAAAGGTGTAGAGGCCGTATGGTTTTACGGCAGGGATTCGATCCCTTACATGTACTTGTACACGTATGATGATCGGGTGGATAATACTAGTGGGCTTTGGTTTAAGATGGATCCTAGTATTATATCGATGGATTATTTTTGTCTCTTTGTATTTGTATTCTTCGGAATGCGGATGCGGGTATATATATACGGATGAAGGGCATTCTCGTAATTTGATCGGGTTTGCTTCTAGAAGGTAACACCTCATTTAGGGTTTTATTCTTTTTGAATAAATGAAATGTGGTGGAGGAAATGAGGTGAAGGCTAGCATTAAGTGAGACATGGCTCTTGGTGACTCATGGCATGACTCACACTTGAGATATTTTCAAGTATGCTTGATATTTTGTGAGATATTTTTATCTCATGAATTATTGCATGCTTGATAATTCTCTACAAAAAAGACTTAGCCATTCTCACCCAAAGCTCCTTCTTCTCTAGGTTTTCCTCAAGTGACCTTCTTCTTCATAAAACCCTAAAAGCTCTCATGTGTTGAGAATCCTAGGGTTCCAAGAGACAAATCACTCCATCTTCTCACTCTACACAACTTAGGACATCTAGTTTAGCGAGCTAGATGCCGTAGTTATCTCAGATTTGAGGTAGGAGCTCGGACTATAGAATCTCAGGTAGATCGTCTTTGACTCGAGGAGGCCGTCGAGGTTTCCCGATCTGTTCCAATCCTTGGAGCTGACTACAAGGTGGAGGACAGCGATGAAGACCCGAAGGACTTGTATCGTGAGGTATAACTTCTATCCGAATAGTTAACCTCACACACTTGTTAGCTAGTTAGGGTTTAGAAACGATCCTGGAGTTCAAGTCGGTGTTGCGAGCTTTGAAAATTCGTTTTTTGCATATTCCGCCTCCCCGCGGACACGCGGGGTGCGCGACATCGACTTACATCGTGCACTTCCAAAATCCCATTTGGAAAGACGTTATAGTCACCCACCTGCCAGATATCATAGCCATGAACTGCATCAGCATCGAAACATATCCATATGGACTTCAGCATAGACACTAAAGTGAAAGTCACATCACAATCCACAATGGGTATTTGATGAAAACTCTTTACAACAAGTCTAGCCTTATTAGGTAAGCACCTTTCTGTCTGCACAGATCTCGAAAGATCTACTTGATCCTAATGGCTTTTACCCCTTCAGGAGCACACAGCAAAGTCCAAAATCCATGATTTGTTGAAGTCCGTGGAGTCCATCTTGGGTATGAAATATCTGGTCACCTGGAAGTTACCACTTCCTATGACCTGCTGATAACAAGTAGGGGAATAGCAGTGTCAAGTCATATCCATAAGGACTTCAGCGTAGTATCTTTCCACCTGCACAGATCTTGAAAGATTTGCCTGCTCCTAATGGGTTTTACCCCTTAAGGAGCACCCAGCAAAATCCAAAATCCATAATTTGCTGAAGTGCGTGGAGTCCGTCTTGGATATGAAGCATCTGGTCACCTGGAAGTTTCCAGTTCCTATGAACTTCTGATAACTAGTAGGACCATCTCTCCATGATGCTGACCTCCCTGTCACCGTCTACGAGAAAACCGAAGTGTCTCTCGGGTGTCTGAGGTCACCTACTAAAATCTGCGGAGTGGCTAACGATTTGTCAAGTACAATTGAATCCTTAGGTTCTACTAAATTTTCGGTAACCGTTTGTGATCCTGGAATTACTTCCAATTCTACCATACTCCCACTAGTTTCTTTTGCAAAAAGATTCTTTTATAAAAATGGTGGCGAGTCAAGAACAATGTAACTATTGATCTTGAAAATGGTAGAAACAATATCCTTGCGAATGCTTGGGATAATCCACAAACTGCCAATACCGAAGCGTGCCTCGAGTTTGTCCAGATTCTGCTTTTAAACAGAAACCAGACAACTCCATATCTTAACAACCATAAGATACGCAACCATTCTATATCCATATAGAATCAAGGCACTAATTTAGATGGAACCAGATTCAAAAATTATGAAGCTGTTTCCAGTGCATATCGTCTAATGGAAAAAGACCAATACAGCATTACTTATCATGGAGCACGTCCACTGATGTGTAACCTATAAGAGAATCAAGTTCTCAATATTACTATATGTTAGTGGATGTTTCACACCCTCACAACACTTGTGAGGAAGCAGAAGTGGCAAACGAAAAATTTCTTGCATGCAACACCCATATAAAAACTAGATCTTGTGCTTAAACCTTAACTAGCAAACCCTATCTAGAGTTCTTAACAACTATGAAAGGGTTATACCTAATGAACCGGTCCTTCGGGTCTTCTTTTGGATGCAACTCCTAGGATCTTTGGATGCTTGAAAAGAACTCGGTCTCCGGTCACCTATAGGTCGTAGATGATCCACCCGAGAGCTATAGAACAAGCTTTAAACTCCTCACAAGAGTTAACTAAGAAATCAAGTGTGCTAGAAATGATTGCTTAGATGATGTAGAGATTAAGTGGAGGATTAAAGTGATCCCTAAGCTTTTGATTCACAACTCATGTGAAGGGTAAAGCTTGGAGGAAGAAGAAGGAGATAATTAGGAGAGGGAATGTGAGACTGATGAATGAATAAAATCAAGCATGGAAAAATGATATGGCTCAATGAAAATAATTGAAGCATGCAATATTTTTCTCAAAAATAATGCACCATGCTTCAATAGTAATCCCGAATGAATAAAAAATTATATAAGCCATTCCTTCATCCATGCTTTGACTCTCTCCAAATTCCACCTCATAATTTCCATTTTCACAAAATGAAAACCATTTATGAGGTGTCCCCTTCTAGAAGGTATTCTTGTACAATTACAAGAATACCCCTCACCGTATACCGTATAAGTATACCCGTATCCGAATTCCGAAAAATACGAATACAAATAATCCAATAATATAATACCGGTATCCGGCTTAAACCAAAGCCTACCAGTATTATCCTTCCGATCATTATTCCTGTAACCATTACACGAACATGATCGAAACCTTGCCGTAACAGCTTACAGCCTCTACATCTTTTGCCCGAAGCAGGGAACCCTCTGTGTGGGACTCTAAAGACTCGATAGTACGCAGGCAGTGGGTTTAACCACAAGCACATCAGCGGCACTAGCTGTGCGTAATGGCTACCCAGGTACGTAACGAAAAGTTGGCCGACGAGTGAACTCATCCCAACCCTAACGAGCCTGTAAGCAACACTTACCGTATAGTCCGGTCTCTTCGTATGATACGTCGCATATGAAGTCTAGGGGTGGAAAATGTCAGACCCCAGTAACTTTATAAGTCATAATGATTTATGGCCCATAACAGTTCGAGAAACTACTGATAACTCTTATCAGTAAATCTCGACAACCCTGGTCAGGGATTTGCTGTTATGGCCGATCAAGCATAGCGCGACATCAACTCCCTATACCGGGAGAGACGAAACCCTCCTATCGCTCACTGCCTCCATGTGATTCGGGACTGTACCCAAAATCCACATGTTTACACGACTCAGTTGAGCCGTGGTAGGGAGGAAATCAAAGTACAGTGGGAATCACACAAGACACTATGACGATCTCGGGTCTACAGACTAACCTGTATAAGTGTCACCAGGGAACTGCTATCTGACAATAGGTATATATACCATCTAGGAGTTCTCGGCGAGTCATGTTCGGTGTACCCATTCTCCAATAAGCACATGTGTACAATCTTTGATGTCAAACACCAATGGTTGTAGGATCAACCATCGCCCCCAGGGTCAAGAAACGTACACACTAGTCTACTCTGGTAATATCGATGCCCTGTCTCGATATACCCTCGACTAGGAACTATTAAAGGATATGCTAATAGACTGCCCAGGCCCCACTAGTATGATCTATATCATAATCCTGGCAGTCAAGTATAATCTTTATCATCATGTATATAAAGATATGAAATACAACAACATCACACGTTAAGATGAAGATAAACCAGATAGCATACTATCATTTCGAGCAAAGATTGTTTCTGTACATATACAGGCCTAGCATCCTATACAATACAGGCCTCTAGGGAATACATATCTAACACTATGATGGAATACCCAGCATAAGTATCTACATCTTCGATCACCTCGAAAAATCCCGATACTTCCAACGTATGGTTCTCTACTTTATTCTTATACCTACAAACTTCTCAAAATCTTAGACCTTGCATTACTACGAATGTGTGTCTAAAACTAGAGAACTCATAGGTAATCCCTGGACCATGTATAAGTTTTAAGAGTATACTAACTCAAATTCTGTGTCTTGTAAATTGAAAACTGTATCTTGGTTAAGAATATCTTACACCGTTATTCAATGCACCTTACCTTATCCTCAAATGATAAAGGTAAATGTTTACAACACAATTTTCAAAATGTATATCTCACAGTTTCCCCCAATCAGAGCAAAGCTCTGTTGGAAATTCAAAATTCAAATTTTGAAACAACGCTTCAAATCCCGGGCGCAACGCGCCACGTGTCAGGCGCAGATACATCAGCGCAGCGCCCAAAGCAGCGCACCCAATCATAGCAAAGCTCTATTTAAAGAAAAAATTAAAGGAAGCAACGCTTCAGTTGCGCAAGCGCTGCGCTGCACGACACGTGTCAGCGCAGATGCGCTAGCGCAGTTGCGCTGCGCGACACGTGTCAGCGCAGATGCGCTAGCGCAGGTGCGCTACGCTTTGCGCTGCACGACGCGTGTCAGCGCAGTTGCGCTGCGCGACACGTGTCAGCGCAGATGCGCTAGCGCAGTTACGCTGCGCTATGCGCTGCTTGACACGTGTCACGCGCTGGGGAATTTGCGCCAAACAGAATCAAGATTCTAAAGAAATCTTTCTGTTCTTGTTAAAACAAGAAGATTTTCTTCTGTAAAACAGAAGCCCTTGGATCAAAGATCCAACGGTGGGAAAAATTCCCCAAATCACTCAGAGAAAGATCACTTTAACTAATTTATGGGCACTATAAAAAGGACCCTAGACCTCAATTCAAAGGCATGAACATTTTTGAGAAATCAAGAGCTTCAAACAGAGAGAACTCTGAAAAAGTTTCAAGAAAAAGGTAAAAAACCTTCATATAATAGAAGAAATTTCTTCTAATAGATCATTGATCTAAGAAAAAGATCAATGATTTTCACATAATAAACTGTGCTTTGCACTTCTTATGAACCACTGGTTCTTTAAAACAAGAAAAACAAGAAATACTTGTTTTCTTTGATCGAAGAAAACAAACAGTGCTTTGCACTTTATCATGAACCATTGGTTCTAAAAGATTCTCAAATTATAGTGCCTTGCACTTGCAAACTGCGCTGTTGCGCTCCTGGATTAGCGCAAGCCACCAGAGCGCGCCATGTATCAGCAGCGCACTGCGCTTGCGTGACACGTGTCAACACCACAAGCGCTTGCGCTCTCTGATTGGCGCAAAGCGCCTGACAAATGCAATGCATTTCCTAAAGGGCCAGGCCCAAATCAAAAAGACCTAGCAGGCCAAAATAAATTGCAAAGCAATAAAAAGGGCAGAGCCCAAATAAAATTGATGCTCTGCATCATTTATAAATGGGCAGAGCCCAAAACAAATTGATGCTCTGCATCCTTTATGGGTAGAGCCCAAATAAAAATAAAAAAGAAATGCAATGCAAAATCAAATAAAATGTTGAACATTTTCAACTGGACTTAGCCCAATTTTGGCCGTAAGTCCTCAAATTAAATTGACTGAGCAAGATTGCTCCCTTAAATCAATTTACATCCGGTTTAAGGGTACATCTCTGAACTCCTCTGACACTTATCGTTGTAATCCTTCAACGACGTCAGAGAGGCGACGGGTCCCGACAACCATACTTCAACACAGACTGCGGGGTCCTTAAACTCGTGGACCGAAACGTCCTTAAACTAATGTTGGACCGAAACGTCCTTAAACTAATGTTAGACCGAAACGTCCTTAAATTAATGATGGACCACCACATCCTTAAACTGGAACATGGACCACCACGTCCCTAAACTGGAACATGGACCGCAATGTCCCTAAACTGGAACATGGTCCGCAATGTCCTTAAACTACCTATGGACCACTACGTCCCTAAACTGGAACAATAGAGCCTCCAAATGCTCTTTTGTCGGATCTAAACGATCCCATTTAAGTTGATCTTAGCCTTAAATATGGCTAACGTATCCTTAAACATCCAAATGGACTATAAAACTCCAAATCAACTTTGGTCCAAGGGTACATCTCTGAACCCCTCTGACACATGTCGCTGTAATCCTTCAACGTCGTCAGAGAGGTGATGGGTCCCGACGGCAATACATGCAATGGACTATGATCGCACGCTTTTGGCGTGTCGGATGTTCAAAGTTCTAAAGTATAACCGCGATCAGGAGGTGTCGCTATGCAGCTAGCCGGTTGAGCACGGGTCGATCCACAAGGAGATGGTTGTATGTCCGTTCGAGTTTTAGACGAGTCAATAAAGAATTTGTATGTGTTTGTTCAAACTAACCTATGTGTTTTATATGCAAGTATGAAGTTGTTAAGAAAAAGATACGAAATTGTAAGGTAAAGAAATCCGTACTCAAAACCTTTGAGCCGAGTCTTGACCAATTGAAACTAGAGCAATCGGCAACAACGTGGATTAGGGGATTTAAGCACGGTATTCGTGGAATCCGGCTTATTTACCCTTGTCCTTACGTTCTTGTCTCTTGCTTTCGCCTCCGGCCAAACCGAACGCAACCGGTCGCGGTTAGGAATCACCGTTACCTTGGTAGGGTAGGGTGCCTAACGGAGCGCTTGCGTAACGTTTGGGCACCCTACCCTACCAAGGTAACGGTGATTCCTAACCGCGACCGGTTGCGTTCGGTTTGGCCGGAGGCGAAATCAAGAGACAAGAACGGAAGGACAAGGGTAAATAAGCCGGATTCCACGAATACCGTGCTTAAATCCCCTAATCCACGTTGTTGCCGATTGCTCTAGTTTCAATTGGTCAAGACTCGGCTCAAAGGTTTTGAGTACGGATTTCTTTAGCTTACAATTTCGTATCTTTTTCTTAACAACTTCATACTTGCATATAAAACACATAGGTTAGTTTGAACAAACACATACAAATTCTTTATTGACTCGTCTAAAACTCGAACGGACATACAACCATCTCCCTGTGGATCGACCCGTGCTCAACCGGCTAGCTGCATAGCGACACCGTCCTGATCGCGGTTATACTTTAGAACTTTGAACATCCGACACGCCAAAAGCGTGCGATCAAATGGCGCCGTTGCCGGGGAGACGGTAGCGTATTTTCTTTCTTGTTATTCGGGTTAATATTCTTTTTGTATATATTTATAAATAAATAAATAATCTTTTTGTTTTTTTTTGATAATTTTTGTGAGCAAGTCTGCAGATTTTTGCCGATTTGCAAACGGCGATTGTGGGGAGAAAAGTGTACGTTCAAGGCTAAGGTGATTGCAAAGTACAGTGCCAAAGATCCGGGTAGTTTGACCCGCGCAAGCGAACTTTTCAAGCTTACCGGATTTGATTCAACGGGGGTTTCCTAACCCAAAAACTTAACGGTACGTACTTTACTAACACCTTCTTCTCAAATCCGACGCATCCAATATACTATTCTTTGCAGGATTCTTTGCAAGTTCGCTAGAAAACGCAAAAAATTGACTAACCCGTATTTGTTGCAGTGCCGTGCTTAATATAAAAAACGATTGTTTGATTCTTTGAATAATTTTTTATTGAATTGCGCATTGCATCAATTAATACGGACTTAAGGGCAAGCGAACCCCACAACATACGGTAAAGGATTTCATCACCTTTTCCGTGGCCCTCAAATCACGAACTTGAGCATAACGTTTACCCGCACAAATTTTAAAAGAAATTAGACTTTAAGCCTTAAGGACTTCATGCTCATTAGGAGAAGTTAACCGTGTTTAGAACCTCGCTTAACGGTACATTGTTTACGGGGTGTCTAGGAAAGTGTTAACGGCGAAACCGCCAAAAGAGAAAGGGTTATTTAATTAAGGAACTTCGCGAAAGCGTTGGAAAACCTCCCCTTATCTCTGCACTTACCCGGCCTCGTGATCAGTGTATCTTAAGCCCGTTTCTCGACACAGTTTTACTTCGACAATCAAGTTCTGGAGCAGGTCTAGTTGACCTAGGTGAACCCTAGAACGATTAGGTGTGTGGTATTTTTGTGTCATGATTGTTTTTGTCCAGATTCTTTTTATGTGTATATTTCATTCTTTTGTTAATATCTAAAAAAAAAGAAAAAAAATCACATTCTTTTTCCCCTCCTTTTCTCTTCCTTTCTTTCTTTCTTCTTTTCATATCATGGGTACCCCACCTCGTAAAACTCTTGCCGAACCTTGGTACCCACAACAAGACATTACTTCTTATAGTTCTTGCTTTGGCCGAACGTCGAACGATCCCTCCATACCCAAAATCTCTTTGAAAGATCGGATAGAAGCGTCTAGGACAAACACTTGCATTCCGCAATCCACTTTGTATCAACCTCCCCCACCTCTTATGTTGATACCCCTTTTGCAAGTCGTCCTTTGTCCATCGCTGAACGTATTGAACAATCTCATAGCCGATCTTTCACTCCTTTCACCACTTCAAATTCTTGGGATCAACAATTCCATTCACCTTCGTATCCGAGTGTTGATCCTACCACAGTCCAGCCATTCAATTCCTACCAGTCCTACCCGACTCTTGCACCTTCCCTAGACATTGCTTCTGAACCGCCAGTTAGGAGTTTTCAGTATCCAAACAATTTTGAATCTTTTACTGAAACCCCGTCACAACCCATGTCTAGTCTGGAACAGTCGTTGGAAGACTTTAGGGTAGCGTCATGCCAACAGATGATGGATTTGAATGCGTCCATGGCCACCCTCATACAACCTACTGACCCGGTAGCTAGTTTCCAACTAGCTCCTAATTTTCCAATGTATGATGAGGCGGTTGGACAGATTGAGAATTTGAGTGTAGAGAGTGATCTGTACCCCACCGGTTTCAAATTGAATCCCACAACTCCTGTGTTGAAAGGCTATCAAGTGTCCCAACTGAATTATCAATTGAAGATAGAATGTATGATGAGTTGTGCGACTTTGCAGTGTTTGATTTACCCGATTGTGAAGGGACCTTGCCAAGTGAAACCACACCCAATCCTTTTGACCTCTACACCTCCATCTTAGAACCAGAATCGATTGAAATCCATGCTCTTGATGAGGTATTTGAGAAAATTGACTTTCATTTGATTGAGGAAATTGACGCTGGGAATATTTTGGATGATGAACCCGTAGATTTGGCTGAGTTTTTCTCTCCAATTCATCATCCCGAGTCATTAAATATTTTTCCCGAACCCCATATGCGTCTGGATATTGATGATAAATGCATGGATGAGATAACTTTTGAGGAGAATATTGAGGATAGTACTGAGGATGAAACAGCTTTAATTGATGAGTCGGATTTTCCAATTCATCCTATTCCTTTCATTGACTGGGTGCACCCTCCCGAACCCTTAACCTCTACCCTTCCTCAATCACTTCCCCCCACCCTTTCCATCATTCCGACCTGGCAAGAAACCATATCACTTTCATTCCTTATGTCCGGTTTACCAGGTTCGGCGTACCCATGGTTTCTCACGAATCTTGAGGGATTTGACCCCATTTCTCGATGGGTTAATAGATTAGCACAAACTCTTCTTACACATCAGTCATCACAAATTGTGCTAATCTATTCACTCCATTTCCACCCTCAAGTTCGTATTCCACTTCTTTCTCCCTTCCGCCATTCTTCTTCTTCTGATATACCGAGACCGTATCCCGCTTCTATCTCCATACGGTCTCGTATATTCTCCATTTCTTTCCTCTTCACCTTCTTTCACCAACCCGCATATTACAGAGATAGAATTTTTGAATGGTTGGTGTTAACTTTTGGCCTGTGTAAGGCCTTGTATAGCTTGACACTGTTCTTTCCCCCCTAATCCTGAACTTCATCGCTTAACAGTGGAAACACTGTTTCACTTAAGTTTGGGGGGAACCCTTTTTGTGTATATATTTTTTTTTTGTTTTCTTTGTTGTATATAATTTGTTTTTAGGGAGCGCCGACAATTTTGACCCTCTTGGTATAGCCTGACAGTGAGGGCACTGTCAAGTTTAAGTTTGGGGGTGTGCTCAGTAAGCTTTCTTCCTTCGCATTCATTTGTATATTTTGCATTTGCATACCTTATTAAAAACCCACAAAAATCGAAAAAATTTCCAAAAATATAAAAACTTTGTCGTCAAGTTAGCTAATAGGGTAACTTAGATCTTTATTCCGAAAGTTTAGTCGATATATTAGAAATAACTAAATTCTAGGCTTAGGAATTGAAAACCCTAAAAATAACCCTCATTCTGTCTAACTTTGGTAAGTATACGTTGAGTTCAGTTCTTGAGTTAAGTCAAGATGAAGGGAAAGTATTGAAGCTTTACTGGAGGATAAGTCTGAAAAATAGTTTCTTTTCTTGAGTTCAAATTTAGAAAATACATACCCTACAAACTGCACTTACACGCACCTTGAAACTTGGGATAGTAGAGGATACCTAGAAATACTCTTGCCTGAAAGCCTAGTATGAAAGAAAAAACGGTATTTAAAGCTAAACACCAAAAGAGCATATTGAAAAATATATCCGGTCTTGAAAAAGAAAAAAGAAAAAGAAAAAGAAAAAATATAATAAAGTCAAGACCTGGAAACTGCTATTTACGCTTTAAAGTTCACACATTCAGTAATCGGTCGTTAGTGCCTCAAGAAGCATTAATAGTCGCATGAAAGGTGTGTGAGCAAATCCATCCATCTTTAATGAAAAGAAGTAGTATTAGGTATTAGGGCAAGGGTATTATAGCTTGAATTGAATTCTTGAGTGTAGGGGTGCAAATACACACACACGTAGGGGTATACAATCGATGTTTGGATAAAAGATAGAAATAAAGAATAAGACTTGTGTTTTCTGTAAAGTTGATAAAAATCCCTGATTTGAGGCCTCACTTTAGAAGGAAAACTCAGGAGTTCCAAGGTTAAATAGATAGGAGGTGTGAAAAATAAGGGTTGGATATTTCTAACTTAGGATGATAGAATTTCTAACGTAAATACTAAACTGTATGAGTAGAATCAATGTTAACTTATGACACTAGCTTGACGGGATTTTGTGGGTGTAATCCGCTGAAAACCCTCAGGAGACAACACTCCTCCTACTAGGGACACCTAGGGGTTTAACGGCTTGTTGCACGTGCTCAGTGCAATCGCGTTCCCTGCGAAAGTGCGGTTAGGAATTTTTTGTGAATAATTGGTTTTGCTCGGGACGAGCAAAAGTTAAGTTTGGGGGTATTTGTTCATACCAGAATATTGCATTTTATACCGCCCATTCTTACGCTCGTTTGGTTATAAGCAGGTGCTTTTAATCAGTGTTTGCTACATATTTACAGGATACTGGTTCTCAGCTCTAGACAGTGAAATTCATAGAAAAGTACGTCAAATTCCGGATTACTACCAACAACGGATAAAACACGGGTCTCCGCTCTCTATCCGTATGTTGCCACACACCAGTTTAAGGGACAAAATGGCAAATCGATGTCATTTTCATGCACAAATCTCAATGTCAACACAAGATCCAACATATCTACGCGGAGCTCGAGGAAATCTTGGCAAAAGATCCACATCACATCACCTTTTGATCTACTGAAATTCTGGAAGAAATGGGACTTCCAGAATTTCAGTAGATCAAAAGGTGATGTGATGTGGATCTTTTGCCAAGATTTCCTCGAGCTCCGCGTAGATATGTTGGATCTTGTGTTGACATTGAGCTTTGTGCACGAAAATGACATCGATTTGCCATTTTGTCCCTTAAACTGGTGTGTGGCAACATACGGATAGAGAGCGGAGACCCGTGTTTTATCCGTTGTTGGTAGTAATCCGGAATTTGACGTACTTTTCTATGAATTTCACTGTCTAGAGCTGAGAACCAGTATCCTGTAAATATGTAGCAAACACTGATTAAAAGCACCTGCCTATAACCAAACGAGCGTAAGAATGGGCGGTATAAAATGCAATATTCTGGTATGAACAGACTACCATGTCCCTAAACTGGAAATGGATCTAGACGATCCCGTTAAGTTGATCTTAGTCTGGAAATTAGACTAACGTATCCTTAACAATCGTTTAAGTTGATCTTATCCTCAAAAATGGCTAACGTATCCTTAAACCAAAACCCAAAACCCAAATCTAAGAAAATACGAATTTGGACTAATCCACGTCCTACGGGCGACGAAATAATAGTCTCCGTATACAATCCACGGGCAACCACAAAAAAAAACAAACACCCACGACACGAAGTGAAATTTTGGAGAAGGAGAAAGTTGCTACCGCGATGCGGTAGCGTAATTAACTGCAGGGGCTTGCGCCTGCAGGGAAGAGCGTCCCCACAATCAAAAACCCCTCAAGCGAGGGGGAATCTGACGAAATCTGCTACATCGGCCGCATCCGTCTAAACCTCCGATATATGGTGCCATAAATCAACTTGGCATCTTTGGAGAGGTGGATGGGTAAAACCAAATAGCATCTGCCCCGAATCTCAGGCAAGACGTCCTCACGTCGTCGCCGTCATTCGGAGGGGAACAGATTCTGGAACGCCCAGTGGGACCTTTTCCACTTTCCACTCCACACTTCGTGTGTCGTGTTCGCGAACGAATCGCGGTTTGCTTTGGTTGCCTGTGGATTTGAGGTACTAAGTTTTGGTGTCTTGCTCCAAGCAGAGAACTGAAGATCAATGGCTTCAAACTGCACTGCCTGCAACTGCAACTCTCGCTCCATCCGCGCTAGAGGGGTGACTTATGGGCCCTAAGCGGCCTCCCTTTTAAAGATGCCAGTGGAGCAGGTAACTCATGCCACCGCTAGGTTATTCTTCGGGACCATGCTCCTGCCGCCGAGCTTCAATGCCACAATGACGTTGCAAGAAGCTCCAAAGAAGCCGGTCTTTGATTGACTTACCACTGCCGCAACCCCTCTCAATGGGTCGCCCAGTTTCAATACCTCAGTTTTCAACAGACAGGGCCAGAACGTCCACAAACCTGCGATACCCGAAGATGCCATCCCAAAGCGGATAGCCATCCCGACTCAAACGGACGAAATCATTGGGAAGGCTCCTCCTTCCGAGAAGTCAGTTTTTACAAGGCTGGCCATTCCGGTTACTGCTCCAGGTGAGGTCCTCAAAGCTGCTTCCCCTACCCAGAGCAGGGGGCATGAAGAAGCTTATCCAACAACGGAGGTGACTCCATCCGCAAGACACGCTCGACGTCGCTACTGGCGCCGAGTAAGAAAGGCTGGGGGCAACTCCCCCTCTGGATTTATGCCACCAGCTCCGATGGTGGGGATTGATGCTGCTGTTCCAACCGGGAACAGTTTTGAATTGCTGAATACGGTGCGCAGAAACTCTCCTACGGCGATGTTGAAGCGAACTCCTTCACCTGTGGAGAATACTCCAGAGAAGAAGCTAGAGCAGCCCCCTCAACGGCTGTCCTCTAAAATTTACAAAGTCTGGCGACAGGTCCAAGAGTCGGTGATTGATGAAAACTATCTCCGCCGACAGAAAAAGATGAAGGTGCGGCAAGGGAAGGATTACTCTGTCAAGACACAAAAAGCAAAAGCTACTTGGGTGCCCACTGCAACGGCCCCCTCAACTCCAATCACTCAAAAAAGGAGGCCGCAAAAAGCCCCTGTGTCTTTGGCAAATCGCAAAGACACCGAACACAAACGCCCCAAGTCTGGGGGCATGGTGGTGCATACTGTTTATATGGCTGCCAGAAAGGAGGAAAGCCGTACTTCTATGGGCCACCGACCGCTCACCCGATCTGTGGCGAAAGCCCAGGAGCAGCAACAGAAGCTTCAGGAAAAGATGACTGTGATGGCTGCACTTACCGAACCGAAAGAAAGTTCGGAAGTATTATCAGAGCAGCGTCACGAACAAGAAACCGATGCTGACTTCTTACATAGAATCCTCGAAAAGAAGGACAGAGAAGCCGCAGAACAAGGGGCTAACATAAAACAAATAGCACTCCTCTTCCAAGACATGGTAGGGATGATGTTACAGCCGGACCCTCCAGCTGAAGACCCTCCAGTCATTGTCGGAAATGACGGAGGGGAAACATCTGATCCTCCTCCGGCTCTTTCAACGGCCAAAGATGAAGCCATTTCTAAGGCCGCGCTGGATGACTATATAGCTCAGCAAATACGAGCTCATCAGGCGAGCGAATCGGCTGGACAAACTGTTAGAACTGGACGACCCTATCCGGGCTGGCATGACCAAATCAATTGTAGGGTTCCTAGGCACACTATAGAGGTCTCACAAGGCATCAACCATGCCAATTTCAAAAATTATGGGTGCCGATAAACCCTAATACGGATCGTTGACTAGAAGTTTAGGCGAAAAAACGAAAGTAGTTAACATCTTAACTAGAGGAGAGAGGCTACAACCTTTGTAGATCCGGATATGCACTTCCTCGGCTCCACGTAGGCGTCCTCTCGCTGTCCATCTCGAATCCCTGACTCAATCGTCGGCTTTATCGGAGAAATGGGCGGACTAGGTCGTCGGCTTCGTGCCGAAGATGATCTACGTCGAGGCATCACAAGTTCAAGCTCCGACTTCACAAAGTTGTGAAACTTGTGAAGAAAACACCCAAAACAACTTGGCAAGAGGTAGAGGGTGAAGAAATAGGAGGTGGGTTCACTTTAGAATTGGATTTCTCTCACTTTAGCTTAAGTTGCCATTGATGGACTTAAGCTTTTCTTGAAGAAGAAGATGATGAAGAAGAAGAAAGAATATGATAAGTGTTAAATTAAAATGAAAATAAATCAATACTTATCATAAGCTAACTAAGGTTAAGTGTAGAGAATAGACCATGGTAAATGGGAATGGTTAGGGTTAAGCATGAAGACAAATGGTCTCTTTAGTCAAAGCTTCATGAAGCTTCAACAAGCTTCAAGACAAAAAGAAACCATTTTCTTTTCTTTTATCTAATTAAATAAATAAAGAATGGATAGATAAATAGATGAATAATACAAAACCCTAACCATTATCATAACCATGGTTTAATTCTTTGCACAAACCCAAGTAAGTATGTATCATCAAACATGATACAATCAAGTGCACACAAAAGCATATCATATATACAATGTGCACTTCAAGTGAGAAAATCCTTTTAAAATGAACCAATACTAGTTATTGCAAATTAATATATCAAATATACAATTATACATTAAATCATTAAATCAACACTTGATTCAATGATCCCGTCATGTCGCACATAACCGACTAGTATACAATGTATCGATTTATCGAATCAATGATTCGATAACTAGGTTATATCGCATACAACCAATCGAAACATTCATCGCGAGAATGAAATACGGTATCACATACACGCATTATTCTCGGTCCCGCACATATCTCATATGCGCTCCTATTTCGTTTCGCTTGAGCCAGGAAACCTCTGTGTAGGACTCTAAAGACTCGTCAATCGCCGGTAGCAAATGATGATCATATCAAGCACCCACAAGCCGCAAGCAGTCTGCTAAACGTAACGGCCATCCGGGTATTGAGCGATCAGAAGATCGACGAGCTAGCCCGCTCACACTCCTGTGAATCCAACCAGTAACACTTACCATACAGTCCGGTCTGATCGTCTGATATGTCGCATATCTTGCCAACGGGTGGTAAACGTCAGACCCCAATAGCTCGATAAGTCGTGTCGATATGAGGTCTATAACTGTTCGAGAAACTACTGGTAACACTTACCAGTAAATCTCAGCAACCCTGGACAGGGATTTCCTGTTATAGACAATCGAACACAGCGCAACATCAACTCCCTATACCGGGAGAGACGAATCCCCTCCTATCAATCATTGCCTCCATGTGACTCGGGACTGTACCCAAAAGCCACCGTTTTGCACGCCCTCTTGGACGTGGTAAGGTGGAAATCAAAGCACAGTGGGAACCACACAAGACTCTATGACGATCTTGGGTCAACAGACTACTCTGTACTAGTGTCACCAGAGAACTGCCATCTGACGTAAGGTATAATACCATCTGGGAGTTCTCGGCGAGTCCGTCCAGTGTACCCAGTCTCTACTGAGCACCCGTATATCTCCTCTGATGTCAAACACCAATGGATATGGGATCATCCATCGCCCATCTGTATGGGTCGAGAAGGTATACGCTAGTCTACTCTGGTATATCGATGCCCCGTCTCGATACACCCTCGACTAGGGACCTTGAAGGATGTACTTATGGACTACCATGTCCCCACTAGTATGATCCGCATCATAGTCCAGGTAGTCAGGTACACATCCTAAGGGCTTTACCAACATGTAACAGAGAGACAATCAATGTGCACGTTAAGGTAAAGAGTAACCAGATAGCATATTATCATGTCGAGCAAGAAAGTCCTCCCTATATATGTCCCAGCATCCACTACATTATACATCCAATGTACAGTAGTGGCCTCTAGGGCATACATATAACTAACAATCTCCCACTTGCACTAGGGCCATCTGATAGTAGTGGTTGTAGTATCTCATACTCAACCATCCCATAAAAGTCTCTCTCTGGGAATAGGCCTTTGTGAGTGGATCCATCGTGTTATCCTCTGAGTCTGCTCTCCTTACCTCGATCACCCTGGAGATCAACTATCTCCACGATCAGGTGATTCTGCCTTAGAATATGTCTGGATCACTGATGGGACCTGCGTTCCTTGGCATAAGCCACAACTCTATTGTCACACAATGGGAGGAACATAATTCATCTCATGAACCAATATACACCCAAACAGCCTCTTTGGTAGCATCTTTAATAGCGATGTATCTAGCCTTTATCTTCTAGTATGCCACGGTATTTAGCTTGGAACTCTTCCAACATACCGTCCCTTTACTAAGGGTAAAGACAATGCCTGTGACTGACATTCAGTCGTCTTTATCATCCTGGAACACTTCCAGTGATTCTACCCAGGATCGATTGATACCATCTCAGTACAACTAGTGAGTATTCTAACATCCAATTAGATCTATCTCATAGATCCAAAATCCAGGATTTAGTAGGTATCACTTTGATCCTATGTGGAGAATCATTGTGATAAGCGGAGATTGATCGAGCGTAGCATAGGAAACTCTTTCCCTATCAAGAGTATGCCATCCACGTACTCTACGAGGATCGCTACCATACTCTCTACTACCTTTTTGTTGATACAAGGTTCATCTACCATTTTGATGATGTCAAACTCTTTGACTAACACATCAAAACAGACGTTCCAACTCCGCGATGCCTGCTTTATCCTATAAAGCATCTTGCACGCGTTTCCGCTGCTCCCACTGTTTACGAAGCCCTCTGGCTGTGTACTTATAGACATTCTCTTCTAAATCATTATTTAGAAAAGCAGTCATGGCACCCAACCACCAGATATCATAGTCATGGTATGTAGCCGTGGCAAGTAGGATCTGGATGGACTTAAGCATAGGTACTGGAAAAGGTTTCATCATTATCCACGCCTGGTCAATGACGAAAACCTTTAACAAGTCTAGCTTTGAAAGTCTCAACTTTTCCATTTACACCAAGTAATCTTCTCAAGATATACTTGCTCCTGATGGGGATTTAACCCTTCAGATATAGCAACCAAAGTCCATACTTTGTTGGTGTTTAAGGATTCCATCTCAGATCGATAAACATCCAGCCATTCTTACAGAGTCTCACTCCTGATGGCCAGCTCGAAACTAGTTGGGTCATCACCTCATGATGCAATCCTTGCTCCCACTGTCATCGAGAAACCGAAGTATCTCTCAGGCAGGTGAGGAACCCTACTAGATCGACGGAGAGGCTGAGGTTCGTTGGAATCTACTGAATCCTTCGGTTCTACCAAATCATCTGCTGTAGTTTGTATAGCTGAAACACTTCCAGTTCTACATAACCGATCTTGCCCCGATCTTGTCCGGATTTTGCTTTTAGACATAGGCCGGACAACCCCAAATCTTAACTTGCTTAAGACATGGGCTCTTCCCATACCATATCTCATATGGAGTGGTAGGCAACTGATTTGATTTGAACCCTAATTCAATAGGTATGCAGCTTCTCAAGTGCATAACCCCCTAAAAGGAAATAGGTAACTCAGTATTACTCATCATAGAGTACACCTTATCATATAGGGTGTATCTGCTCCGCCCCGATATACCATCGTGCTATGGTGTATTCGGAGGAGTAATGCCGAGAGAGAATCTCATTCTCCTTTAGAAAAGTCCAAGAATTCTGTGCTCAAGTATTCTCCTCCCTGATCTCATCATAGGACATAATACTTATACCCGTATTTTGGTTCTCTACTTCTAACTTATATTCTGTGAATATCTAAAAGGTTCGGACTTGTGTTTCAACAAGAACATATGTCTGAATCTAAAGAGATCATCAGAGAACGTAATGAAGTATAAAGAACCAGTCCTGGTATGTGTAGACAGGGGACCTTCCATACATCATCATGTAGCAGTCCCAAGAGTTCATTAACTCTTTCTCTGTTTCCAATAAACAGAGCTGGTGTCATTATATCTTTGTGACATGACTGGCAAGTTTCACAAGATGTAAATTCAAACAGATTTAAATATGCATCTTCGTACAACTTCAGCCAGTCGGGTCGCATTGATATGACTTAGTCTACAATGCCACAAGAAGAATTCGTTCATTTTTGAACTCTTCCTCTTGTGTGTGTTCTGTATACGAAGAACTGTAGTTTTATTTAGAACATTAATGCTTTTAGATAACGTGCCTGAACCGATCAACTTTTGATATAGGAAATGTTCAAACCATTATCCAACAATACAAAATTTTATCGTTTCTTTACTAATAAAAGAGACAGATATGATTTTGTATATCAGGTTCGGTATCTAATATCATTCGTTCAGAATCAATGTATTGTAATACAGGGTGACAGTGACCGACAGACCTGGCTGCAACTCTTGCCCCGTTTTCTGCCTCATGAAACTTATCACCCGTTCTCAGTTCTTTACCTATCTGTAGCCCATGTAACATATTACATATGCGGGATCCTGATCCGGTATCATATACCCAGGACGTAAAGGACACTGAGAAACAGTTCTGTATAATGAACACACCCGAAGATGATGCATCAGCATGCACTCTCTTCGTTTGGGCGGCACGAGAAATCTGGTATTCCCCTTATTTCTTGCTCTGTCTTATAACAATTATAAGTTGGAGCGGGACCAACGTTCCCCAGCTCAGTATAACAAGCGGGTTCGGTCAATAATCCGTATTATTATCTTGATTAAGGCGTGATATGGTCGCTACCAGGAGAGAGAGAGAAGAAAACACTCAGCGTGCGCTCTTGCAAGAATAGATTGGTTATTATTTTATCTAATCAGGATGGCTCCCACTGCTTTTTATCAAATCTTCCTTCAAACCCTAAAAGGAAAGACCAGCCGGGATTAATTACACACTACAAGTTCGCCAATCTTTCAGCCAGGCCAGTGTCGGTACTTTGAGGGAGGTCCCCCGTGCTTTCGCACGAACCTAATTAATGTAAACCTCGTTTTCCCAGAGGCGTAACCTCGTTAACACCTTTCTAGACACCTACTTGATCGGCTAATTGTAATGTGTAAAACTCTCCCAGGAGTAACAATTACTCGCAGCGGGTATCGGGATCCAACTATCTCATAGAAGGTATGAAATCTCATTGCAAATTTCAACACTTGAAATTCCCGATAATATTTTGCCCCTAGCGTCCTATGACCTTGACGCAGGCCAACAAACCATAGTCCGCTAGTCAAGTTCTACCCGTCATTTCTTGATTGAATTAAACCCACCCGCACGACCCTTGACGAAGGCCAACAAAGTCGCACGACTACCCTAATCCAATCTGCATCATATGCATAAACAGATAAATACTAGTTAGCTACCGCACACTACGCCTTGACGCAGGCCAACAAACGTAGCACGAATACTAAATAGGACTTATCTGAAATGACGGAGGGCTACGACAGGTTTTTCTGAAAACCTATTGCGTAATGAACTTGATATCGTTGTAGAATCAAATGATTTTAAAATGGAGTGTTTTTTAAGCTTTTCTAGTTTTGCTAAAGGAGTCACACCCGGTGAAGGGATCGTCGGTCCTTTCCTCGTCGAATGAGGTGCGGGATATATCGCATATATCACTGTGCAAAGAAAAAACTCTTAAAAGCAATCAAAAGACAAACCGAGGGTTGTAGCATCTGCCAGTTATTGCTAAAGGAGTCACTCCCGGTGAAGGGATCTCGGTCCTTTCCTTATCGAATACGGTGCAGGATATATCACATATACCGCTGTGCAAAGCAAGAACTGTAGCTACCTGTTTTATTTTTGAAATTCGATTCTACAACATCTTTAGGTTTCTTTTATTTCATTAATCACATTAATGAAGTCCCATCATTTAAGTACCTAAACATCACAGATAAATACGACGTACACTTATGCCATCCGCATTCGCCTCGATGTCCCCTCGTGCACCGTTAGGTTAGGTAACTAACGGCAGAGCGGGGCAGGGCTAGAGCGGGTGTAAAACATAAGTAACGTCTATATAATATATCATATATACTATATACTGTATCTATCACAGAACATCACATGATCACATTACAGATATCGCAGCAGAAGAATCATATGAAATATTGGATATACTAGGACGTCCGTGTTTTCAATACGAGCCAGTATAAAACACGGATTCCACGGTCGTGATGAATAGCCAAACCCATACCCCTAGACCCCTACGAGAGCGGCAAGCAACCCTACCAATTCTAGAGTTAGGAGACCCGGACTCGACTCCTCGAGATGGTCTCCCACTGGACCCTAGAACCCGGTTACTTGTGCTCCCCTCCTTGGGTCTATCCTAGTGCAGAAAAGTAAATAATATACAAAGGGTGACAACTTCCGCAACCTGGAAGTGCCCTAAATAAAAGAATATTACATACAAGTTTTTACATGAATGAAAATGAAAAACACTCATCTCACATAAAAACCCCGGCTATTCAAACACGATGATCCAATATAACATATCCAGCAACACATAACATCACATGTCATCAACGTAAGTAAATATGCGCATCCCAATTGTCGTTGACATATAGCAACGAAACCGGCGATATCACATATTACACTTATGGTCACAGAAAAGAAAGTGTAAAACTACAACAATTGGAATCCGCAACTTCTTTAGACATCGCATGCCTAATCAAATGAAATACTTAGACATCACATGCCTAACAGATATAAATCCCGCATTATAGTCTCATTATCGAAAACTCTTTTCAATATCATGTGGGACTAAACTGCTAGATTTATAACATTCATTCAGTTATCTCATAACTGTTTGTGAATTCCAATTATTGTATCCCTTTCCGGATAAATAGAAAATATTAAACTTTCCGATCGAACATTCGAACACCTAAGTTTTCCCGAAACCGTTCAACACATGAAATAGGTTCAAAGACATTCACTTCATGCCTCAGTACCAACGGTCTAGCCGTAGAAGGGTCAAGCCAACGCCTCACATGTGGCACGCCGTACTGCCCCAAACCCGAAGGTTCAAAGGGCAGTTCAAGATGGTCACATAATCGAGTTAAGATTTGTTGTCTTCTAGAGGGACCATCGCGTTACTTGCACTACTCAGAACGTCCTTAAACCACACAAAAATCCAACACTTGGATATATTTCCAGCAGGGGAAAAGTTGGGTTTTTATATCCGGTCGAACTTTTTAACATATTCTAAAGTCATCCGGAAATACACAAAGACGAAATTTGATAATCCGGTCGAAACATCGAAGCTCTAAAACACCCCAGAAAATTCAACTCTTGAATAAATATTAAAAATACCCATAAAACTCAGCTGCAGAAATGATGAATTACTGTGCAACGTATGAGGGCTGACGTCATCACTATGTCGCGGAACCGCCGCAGAATCCATGCTTCTGCCGCGGTTCCGCCGCACACTTCACTGTTCATTGGAAAAAAATTGCACCGTAATTCTTAGAATTCTCTTCTGAATTTTTTAAGCATTTTTAATCTAGAAAAATCCAAGATTTTAGAAAAAGTCCAGAGAACACTTGGGTTTTAGGGTTTCGGGTTCGTTCGGGTTTCAAACGTCGTCTAGACTTCGCCTAAGGCTCTAGCTAGGCTCTGATACCACTGTAGGGTTCCTAGGCACACTATAGAGTCTCACAAGGCATCAACCATGCCAATTTCAAAAATTATGGGTGCCGAGAAACCCTAATACGGATCGTTGACTAGAAGTTTAAGCGAAAAAACGAAAGTAGTTGACATCTTAACTAGAGGAGAGAGGCTACAACCTTTGTAGATCCGGATATGCACTTCCTCGGCTCCACGTAGGCGTCCTCTCGCTGTCCATCTCGAATCCCTGACTCAATCGTCGGCTTTATCGGAGAAATGGGCGGACTAGGTTGTCGGCTTCGTGCCGAAGATGATCTACATCGAGGCATCACAAGTTCAAGCTCCGACTTCACAAAGTTGTGAAACTTGTGAAGAAAACACCCAAAACAACTTGGCAAGAGGTAGAGGGTGAAGAAATAGGAGGTGGGTTCACTTTAGAATTGGATTTCTCTCACTTTAGCTCAAGTTGCCATTGATGGACTTAAGCTTTTCTTGAAGAAGAAGATGATGAAGAAGAAGAAAGAATATGATAAGTGTTAAATTAAAATGAAAATAAATCAATACTTATCATAAGCTAACTAAGGTTAAGTGTAGAGAATAGACCATGGTAAATGGGAATGGTTAGGGTTAAGCATGAAGACAAATGGTCTCTTTAGTCAAAGCTTCATGAAGCTTCAACAAGCTTCATGACAAAAAGAAACCATTTTCTTTTCTTTTATCTAATTAAATAAATAAAGAATGGATAAATAAATAGATGAATAATACAAAACCCTAACCATTATCATAACCATGGTTTAATTCTTTGCACAAACCCAAGTAAGTATGTATCATCAAACATAATACAATCAAGTGCACACAAAAGCATATCATATATACAATGTGCACTTCAAGTGAGAAAATCCTTTTAAAATGAACCAATACTAGTTAATGCAAATTAATATATCAAATATACAATTATACATTAAATCATTAAATCAACACTTGATTCAATGATCCGGTCATGTCTCACATAACCGACTAGTATACAATGTATCGATTTATCGAATCAATGATTCGATAACTAGGTTATATCGCATACAACCAATCGAAACATTCATCGCGAGAATGAAATACGGTATCACATACACGCATTATTCTCGGTCCCGCACATATCTCATATGCGCTCCTATTTCGTTTCGCTTGAGCCAGGAAACCTCTGTGTAGGACTCTAAAGACTCGTCAATACGCCGGTAGCAGATGATGATCATATCAAGCACACACAAGCCGCAAGCGGTCTGCTAAACGTAACGGCCATCCGGGTATTGAGCGATCAGAAGATCGACGAGCTAGCCCGCTCACACTCCTGTGAATCCAACCAGTAACACTTACCATACAGTCTGGTCTGATCGTCTGATATGTCGCATATCTTGCCTAGGGGTGGTAAACGTCAGACCCCAATAGCTCGATAAGTCGTGTCGATATGAGGTCTATAACTGTTCGAGAAACTACTGGTAACACTTACCAGTAAATCTCAGCAACCCTGGCCAGGGATTTCCTGTTATAGCCAATCGAACACAGCGCAACATCAACTCCCTATACCGGGAGAGACGAATCCCCTCCTATCGCTCATTGCCTCCATGTGACTCGGGACTGTACCCAAAAGCCACCGTTTTGCACGCCCTCTTGGACGTGGTAAGGTGGAAATCAAAGCACAGTGGGAACCACACAAGACTCTATGACGATCTCGGGTCAACAGACTACTCTGTACTAGTGTCACCAGAGAACTGCCATCTGACGTAAGGTATAATACCATCTGGGAGTTCTCGGCGAGTCCGTCCAGTGTACCCAGTCTCTACTGAGCACCCGTATATCTCCTCTGATGTCAAACACCAATGGATATGGGATCATCCATCGCCCATCTGTATGGGTCGAGAAGGTATACGCTAGTCTACTCTGGTATATCGATGCCCCGTCTTGATACACCCTCGACTAGGGACCTTGAAGGATGTACTTATGGACTACCATGTCCCCACTAGTATGATCCGCATCATAGTCCAGGTAGTCAGGTACACATCCTAAGGGCTTTACCAACATGTAACAGAGAGACAATCAATGTGCACGTTAAGGTAAAGAGTAACCAGATAGCATACTATCATGTCGAGCAAGAAAGTCCTCCCTATATATGTCCCAGCATCCAATACATTATACATCCAATGTACAGTAATGGCCTCTAGGGCATACATATAACTAACATCAGTTACCCGCCGGGATATACGATCCCTAAGTTCCACATATATAAAGGGACAGGGAATCCGCATCAACATGTCGCTCAATTCAGGGCCTTATTCGGCAACACTGGAGGCGATGACAAACTGATGCTTCGCCAATTCGTTGGTAGCTTAGCAGAAACAGCCTTTGAATAGTATTCGGAGCTACCTAACGACTCTGTCAAAACATTTGCGGAGATGGAGTTATTGTTTACACAAAGATTCGCGAGTGCTAGTGAACACACCCCGATAACAGCACTGATAAATTCCAGGATAAAGCCAGGCGAAACGTGGGTCCAATACGCAACACGATGGCGGAACCTATGGTCGAAATGCGAACAACGCATAGAAGAGGCACCTGCGGTAGGCATGTTCGTGGGCACTCTTGATCCGCAAGCGACCATCTCGCAATTCATGATGTTCTTCAGGCCGACCACCTTCCAGGAATTGATCGACAAATTAGCCCGAATGGACCAGATGGGCCACGGACCGTCTCCTCCACAACCAGACTCTCGAAATGAGAAAGGAAAAGGGAAAGCTGTTGTCGTTGCCAATACTCAACAACAGCCGAGCAACGCAAAGCCGTTTGTCCGCCAAAATAACGTGCATCCACGCCCGTCCCTTGAGGAGAGACTAGGACGTCCTTATTCGTTTCTTCAGAATAAAACGAGAAGATTGTTCGAACTGGCAGTACGCAACAGACTCATTAATCTGCCGAATCCAAAACGTCCGTTACAGCCAGGCGATCTCAATAATCCCGATTACTGCCCTTACCACCAAACGGTAAGTCACCCGATCGAGGATTGTTTCGTCTTCAAGGGATGGATCGAGGATCAGTACCTACAAGGCAAGTTTGCGCTGTCTGAAAAGTGGAAGGTAAGCCCACCACAGCCGCATACTCCAAAGAAGACGGACACGCCGGGGGAAACTTGTCATGTGATCTCTCACTCATTGGCGGATAATAAAGAGGCTCCTTGTGCCGAGAAACCGAGGGTGGACCCTGAACCAGAAATTCCACGGCCATCAGACGAGTTGATCGATGCCTTCCTGAATGAGATTCGTCCAAGAGTTAAAGCCGATCAAAAGCGTGAGATGGCCATACTGGAAGGAGCCAAACGCCGACTACTAGACCAAAGAGTCGAAGCACTTCCATCAAATCAAAATCCATCCGCTGCGAATAAAAACAAATTCAAGACGAGGAAGAGGTTCGCCAAAGCCCTGTCAGCAGGAATGGCGCTACCACCCTCTGAAGAAAATACTCTCGGTGATGTGGAGATGCATCCTAACTTCTGCTTATATCATCAGAAGATCATACATCCTACCGAAGATTGCGACTCCTTTAAGTGTTGGTGGCAAGGATATGTTGCTCAAAAGCAACTCTTCAACAGGACAAAATGTGAAGCTCGTAGACATCGGAAGAATGCGATAGATGAGCGCAAAAGAGCCGCCGACGACTGTCACAAAGCCGACTCTAAGGGATCGCAAATTATCACCTTTGGAAGCGACTCTGACGAAGAAGTTTCCCTCAACCCTCTCCTCAAGGAATCCATTCCAAAAATGAAATAATTGAGGAGTTGCGAGAACATTCAGCCTTGAAATCTCCCATTACTCGGGAAAAGTTTCGGCCCCGCAAGCAAAGGATTGCGCAAAAAGGACAAAGGAATGGGGAAGATGACCTTCGTCGCCAACACTCAACAACAGTAGAGTGGCCTTAGACCGGCTGTTCGTCGAAACAATATGCGTCCACGTGTATCCCTCGAGGAGAGGCTAAGACGTCCTTACTCATTTCCCCGAGATGAAACAAGGAGGCTATTCGAAGTGGCAGTGCATAACAGGCTTATCACTCTACCGGAGCCGAAACACTAACCACGACTGGATGATGTCAACAGTTCTAATTATTGCCCTTATCACCAAGTATTGGGCCATCCGATCGAAAACCGTTACGTCTTCAAGAACTGGGTTGAAGACCAATACCTACAGGGCAAGTTCGCGCTCTCCGAAAACTGGAAGGTGAGCCCGCCACAACCGCACGCTCTGAGAAAGACGGATACGCCGGGGGCATCATGCTCATTCATAGAGAAAGCCCCACAGACCGAAAAGTCAGTAAACTAGAGATTCACCTCAAATACGGCGACGGCGGACCAAAACGTCCTTAAACTAATGATGGACCACAATGTCCTAAAACTTGCAAACGACTGAAACGTCTTTAAACTACTACCGCAGCATCCTCAGGCGGACGAGATAAAAAAAATAAAGAATAAAATGAAAAAAAATGAAAAAAAAGGTACGTCCATAAGCAGAATGGGCACGGATGAAAACCCGAAAGGGCTCCGTGAGTAAAAACAGCAGGACTACCGGCGAGTGTTTGTGAAAACCCGAAAGGGCGCAACCTCGTTAAAAGACACTTACAGGGTCCTCTCGACCTTGTAAGGAGAAACCACCCGCATGAGATCCTTACGACTCACAAGGGAGCAACACACTTAGGAATCCTCACGATTCCTAAGGAGAAAATACACTTGCAAGATCCTCACGGCTCGTAAGGAGAACTCTCTTATGGGACCCTCACGGCTCATAAGATTTGAAAGTCTTAAGTTACACAGACCTAAACCTGTGCTTAAGCAACCTCCATAACCTTCGATTTTGCCCTACAAGTGGCTCAATACTGACCCTTGTATACAATCCACGGGCGCGAATAAACATTTCCCTAACCAAATCCCATCCGTGATTGGGGATATGTGCGCATGATGAACAACCCTTATAAGTCCTCTCGACTTACAAGGAGAAAACCCTCTTGTAGGATCCTTACGACTTACAGAGGAACATACACTTAGGAATCCTCACGATTCCTAAAGAGAAAATACACCTACAAGATCATCACGACTTGTAGGGAGAAATACCTTTGTGAGACCCTTACGGCTCATGAAGTTAAAAGCCTTAGTCGACAGGACCTTAACCCTATTCGCTAAGCCACCTTTGATCAACATCGACGAAGGCAAATGATGATTCGCTCCTGGCAATATCCCAGTTGTAGCGGTGCTGATGCCGAAATCGATGTCTAAATTCAGGTTTACGGTGAAAAGCCGGTAGGCCGCACATGCATACGAAATAGCCGAAATGATTGGGCACCGCGAAAAATAGCCGAAATGATTGGGCAATCGCGACCTTCACGATATAAAAGCTGAAATGATAGAGCATCGCGGAAATAAAATAATAATAAAAAAAAATGATGATGAATGAAACTTATGCCTTACAGGATAGATCACATCGATTCCTGTATACAATCCAGGGGCACAAATAAAGAGGGAACCATACCTTCCCAACAAGCTCCATAAAAAAGCAAAGCCAAATCTCGACGGTTCATAGACAACCTAGAGACCATCTAAGCATTCGTCTCGTTACAGCAGATGAGATGTCGATAAAAGCGTTCCTTCGCAGTCCATCAAGATGCAGATACAACGCCAACAAAAAGACCTTGCGGTCGAAACAAAGCGAAGCGACGGCAAAATCCCAGCTTCATTTCGACGTTCGTCTCGATACAGTAGACGTAATGTCAACCCCAGCGTTTTTCCTCCAACAGGATTTGGACACACCAAAGCAAAAGAAACGAAGGCCACATTCCTAGCTTCAACGTCTTGACGGTAACTCATATAAAACCGGAAAGACAATCGGAGATCATCTCGCACCAGCACAGAGTGGTCACCACCTCGACGTCCATCTCGATACAGCAGACGAGATGTCAACCCAGCGTTCTTCCTCCAACAGAGTTCAGACGCAACAATCAAACAAGTGGAGTAACGGCAAAATCCCAGCTCCACCGCGACGTTCATCTCGATACAGCAGACGAGATGTCACCCCAACGTTCGTCTCGACACAGCAGACGCAACATCATCAAACAAATGGAGCCACGGCAAAATCCCTAGTTCCAAACCTCAACGGTTCACCAGCAACCTAGAAACAACCTCGACGTCCGTCTCAGTACAGCAGACGAGATGTCACCCCAACGTTCGTCTCGACACAGCAGAAATAACATCATCAAACAAATGGAGCTATGGCAAAATCCATAGTTCCAAACCTCGACGGTTTACCAGCAACCTAGAGACAACTACGACATTCGTCTCGATACAGCAGACGAGATGTCACTCTAGCGTTCTTCCTCCAGCAGGGTTCAGACGCGACAATCAAACAAACGGAGCCACGGCAAAATCCCTAGTTCCCACCGCGACATTCGTCTCGATACAGCGGACGCGATGCCAGCAAACGAAGCAAAGGCCAAATTCCTAGCTGCAGGGTCTTGACGGCAACTCACATAAAACCTGAAAGACTATCGGAGATCATCCCACACCAGCGCGGAGTGGTTATGACTCATCGGGGCTCGCCAAAATGAGCCTAACCTCAAGTAAAAAGCGGCATGGCAAATTCCTAACGCTTGCTCTTCCAATGGTCAAACTGCCTAGGAAGATTGCTTGAAGACGTCTTGTCCAGCCCCCGAAGGGATCAGAGATACGGCAGTCGCAGGGCTACTCGAACAGCACGATTGCCTATCGAGGAATATATCAGCTTATACGACGGTACGACGGCCAAAACCCTAAGTACCACAGACCCTAACGGACTTCTGTCATAAATAGCAGAGGTTAACTGTGACGTTAGGATATTCTTGCGAGAAATGCTCGATTCGTCTCGACTTATGAAGAAATTGATGTCTTTACGAGAAATTCTCGATGCGGCTCGACTCGTGAGATAAAGCCTTAGGCAGTAGGCATAAAAGGAGCCTGTTTCCTAAGCACTGGGACCCTGCAAGTTGGCCCAAAACGGTCTCTTGCACACTATCCACGGGTCTCACTCTCCAAACTCGAAACTCGACAAGGAGGGAAGCAACCGCTTACGAGTCCTCTCGACTCGTAAGAGGGAAAAATTCTCTTATTAGATCCTTACGACTTATAAGAGAAAACACACTTAGGAATTCTCATGATTCCTAAGGAGAAAATACACCTACGAAATCCTCTCGATCCGTAGGGAGAAAAATCTCTATGAGACCCTCACGGCTCATAGAGTTGAAAAGTCTTAGGCAGCAGATCTGAACCTGCGGCCTAAGCCATCGCTATTTCTTGAGAAAGTCAAGATACTTGCTCTAACCATCCGTCAACCATGTTTACTAAGGTGGCATGCTGATAATAAAAGAAAGAGAAGACGGAGAAATGACACAAGACATTACAAAAAAATGTATATCTTTTATTCATAAACTTGATTGGGTACAGGATACATTGTGTTAATGAATAAAATATATATATACATTTTTTTTTATCTACAAGTGCGAACAATACAAAGAGGGATAGGTACTAGAGAGGAAGTGTCTTTAACAAATCCGCGAGCTGCTCTCGCACTTCCTTTAGCGCCTCCTCCTGGGTGGCTGCCGCGGCCACTTCCGCTTCCACCTGGGCTCGCTGCTGCAAGAAGGATGAAAGTTGCTCCTCCGCCGCCTTCTGGGCTGCTTCCTGGCTAAGTGCATCCCGCTCAACAACGTCAAGCTGATGCCTCAGTGATAACCCTTCGGAGAGGCATTGCAAAAGGCCCTCAAAAATAACCTTCAGTCGCGCAGCGTTGGCCCCCACCCGAGCATTTAGTTGGGCAGATTTGCTCGAAGTCTCACCGCGCTCCTTACGCTTCGAAATGACTTCTTGTTCGAGATGGCGGAAATAAGAAGCGCTCTGCTCAATCCACGCTGCTCTTTGATTACTGGCGGCTAAGGTCTCGGGAGCGGGACGCAGCGACTCCAACTGATGCAGGCGGGCCTCGATCTCCCTGCAATGGTTAACCCAAGATGCGATGATACCCTCGTCATGAAAGTTCACGAGTATCACCAGCATCGGGTTAACCGCCGTAGCGAAGTCTGCGGCAGATGTAGGAGTTTCAACATCGAGTTCCTCGACGTAGTCACTCAACATACGCAGACTATTCGCGGCGCCTTTCGAAGATGGACGTCTCAGATAAGGACCCGCCGGCATTGTAATGCGAGGCTCGAAGGGTGCCAAGACTGGAACGACAGCTGAAAAGAAACAGGATGTGATCAGATAACAGTACAGAAAATAAAAAGGGGGGAGTTATCAATGTGATAGTCTCCGTACCAGCTGAGACAGGTGGCAAGGCCGGAAGGCCCGGTGGCGCAGCCGATCTTTTATCCCCTCCTTCAATCTGTATCACTGCAGTCGAGATGAGAAAAAAGAGTTAGAAGTAATTCCATCAATGAAAAAGAAAGATATCAATGGAAATCATACTCACCAGCGCCACCGGAGGAAGAAGCGAGTTCGGATGGGAAGGAGAAGTGTGGGAGCAACACCTGATAAAGATGGTCAAAAAGCACTCCTGAAAGACACAACAGTATGACTTTAGTACACGAATTATACGTCTGAAAAGTGAGATTAATAAGTTGCAAACTCATACCTTTCAACATCTTTGACGGTATGAGAGAGGGCTGAGAGGTGACCACCGCCAAGACAGTAGTTGAAGGCGCTCCCTCGAGCAATGGGGCATCGGCACTGGCTGCACCTGCGTTACGAACAAATGTGAACTTGTCAGAAAGGATTGTAAGATAAAGAGGACAGTAACTTGGGATTTACCTGGTGAGCTGCCGGCCGAAACGGAGGCGACTCCCTCCTCCATCGACATAAGGCCACCGCCCGTGGCCTCATCACCCGACTCAATGGGAACCGTTGTCATGCTCGCGAGACCTGGAGACGGCGGAGGACCATAGACGGGGAGGGCTATGACTGGAGCATTGCCAGATTCCTGAGAAGGAGCGGTCGTCTCGTCCTCAGGAATCATGGCCACCTCACCCGCTACTTCCTCGGGTTCAACAGTCACGGTTATCTCGTCCACCGTCACCGCAAGATCATTAGCCTCAGGCACTCCGCCCGCTGCTACCTCGGGCTCAACAACAACCGCTTGCTCACGCATAGCGGACATGACCGGTTCGTCAGCCACTACCTCGGGCCCAGTAATCCCAGCTGTGTCATCCGCCACCGACTCGGGCTCGACCAATGTCTCTCCCCTCAGCCCCTCAGGTTCGACAGTCTCCGCCTCCCCCTCGGTTGGGCTTGGCCCTGCAGGGTAGAACATATAAGAACCGACAGCTTTATAAGTCTTATAACAAAATTCTGAAAGAAGTATTACCTGAGGTAGACTTGTCATTAGCCTCTCTATTGGCGCGGATCGCCTGTCTATGAGCTGTAGACAGGGCGACCGGGGGCTCTTCTGACGGGGTGTCAGCACGAGGGATGGTGCTTGGACCCGCTCCAATGGCCAAGGCAGCCCTGCGTGCCTTTGCTTCGCGCCTCGACCGCTTCCGTTCCTCCCGGGCTGTCACGACGGACCTCTTTGACGCTTCCTTCATCGAAGCGTCGTCGTCCTCATTTAAAGATGCCTCCAGAGCCTTGAAGGAATCTCTCATCGGCTCTTCAAGACGAACCTCCTGCAGTAGCCCAGAGGAAGCAGGAACATCGGCAGCTGGCAGAACATTTGCGTCACTTGGCTGAAACGGCATTAAGGTTTCTGCAATAAAAAAGGGAGAGATTAGATTGACCATAACACAAGGAGAATAAAAAACTTGATGAATCGAAATTACTGAGGCCTAAAGATGCTCTAAGGCGTTCCTCCTCTTGGAAGGTCTTGAGTGAAGCGGCAATGGCTTCTTTGCTGGTGATGCCTGTTGGAAGAAAAGAAGGAAAAATATTAGTCAAAGGCAATAATAAAAATATGATGCAATAGAAAATGCGACTATTGATTACCTGAATCCGCAAGCTTAGCCAGCCATGCGTCACGCCTTGCCAACCACGCTGAAGTTTCGAGAGCGGCCTCCAAGTCTGTATCATCCGGCGGCGGCATGACTAATCCCTCGTTAGTCCCATATTCACTCAGGCCCTCGGCATAGGGAGCGTGGGGTTCCTGACCGAACGCGACGTCTGCAGCGAAGAGCGACTTCTTTTTCTTCTGCCCTCCGACCCTAGGTGCACGTGGGATCGACTTACGCTTAGCAGCCACCTTGGGACGGCGGGTCCCAATGTCTGCACCTACGCCAGACTCCGGCGAGGCTACAACCACTGTCTCTGCTGGAAGCACAGGGCGCTGGGGCTGCATCTGTAGTATCGGGGAGTGGCAATCCGTGCGGAGGACTTTGCGCACGCGATGGCCAGGTTTTAACCTCTTTTAGAGGGGCAACTACTGGAGTCCTAGGAACCAAAGGAGCGTTGCGGTCACTGCCTGGAGGCGCACCCTTACGGTCGACCAGCAATCGCCTTTCCTCCTTTATAACTGCTCCTGTTGCATGATTGTACCAGTCTTTGTATACGTTGAGGAGTCGTGGAGCGCAAGCCGGCGCACTGATAAAAAAATGAGAACCCGTATTCAGGCACATGAAATGAAGCAGCGCGTTCTCCATCCCTTCTTCAGTGGCAGCGGGTTCTAGCAGGAAATCTTCCAAGGGGACCCCTTGATCGTAGCCCAGTTGTTGGGCAAAACGATACGGGTTATATCTCATGAAAATCGCCGCACCATTCTGCCTGAAGACTAGGAAGCCCGGTCTAATAGAGTATAAGTGAAGGGTCTCCCGGGCCGTCAAAATTGAGGCTCCATCCTTAAAGGAGTCTTGTAATAGTCGCACCGCAGTGGTGGACGCCTTTCTAATAGTCAACACCTTATCAATAAAGGACATCCCGGCTCCAACGGTGTGAGAGCGAAGGAGTAAACCCCTGGCATTCCGTGGTGATGGGGTCACAATTGATGCGCCGATCAGCTGTATAATGCGAGGGAAACCGCACTTGTCGAAGAACGAGGGCCTTTTGTGCATGCCGAAGACACCTGCTGTGTGTAGCTCAAGCCACGATACAAAGTAGTGCATCGGGAAGACCACGTGCAGTACCCCGGGCTCATTAGCATCCGCTGCTCGACTGAGGCCATGATATAGGTGTGCCAAGCCAGCGATCCCAACAGCCACCTTTACCCCGATGGCCATCCGGTGGGCTGGGTGAAAGACAGAAGGCCGCATACGGTGAGAGTGCATTAGGATCGCAAACCAACTCAGCCACAACCCGAGAAATCCTAAGAAAAAGGCCTCATCGTCCATCCCGGGGGCCGCAATTTCTGCAAGAGACATAGTCGGGAAGTCCGGAAGGAAAAAACCCTTTTGTTCTATCTCCTTCTCCGGCAGGTTGTCCACACCTAGACCGAAAGGGTCATCCAGGGTAGCGAACTTGGAAGCTTCTGATGAGAGGACGCTTGGGCGAAGGAACCGGGCGATGAAATCCTCAAAGTTAACTCCCCGACTCCCATGTTCGATAAAAAGGGACTCATAGATGTTCAACACTTTAATCAAGCTTGGGAAATGGTGTTGAACAGCATTCTCCAGCGTGAGCCCCCTTACCACCGGCTTAGCACCGAAGACGTACTCGTCTGTCGGGAACAACTCCTCATAGTGTTCCCCTATAACCGGTAAACCGGATACCTCCGTAAACTCTTCCAGAGAGATTGACACTTCCCGATCCATGGAGAGGAAATTATGGGTAGGAATGTTCCACTGCTCCAGGAAGGCCTTGAACCACCAGGTGGGGAGCATGGGATATTGGAACAGAGAGACGTACACCGCGTTATACAATCCTAACTTTATCAACTGCGACTTCTTCGTCGACAGGATGTACCGGGCCCACGGCAGATAACCGATCGGGTGACGGGGGATCAGACCAATGTTATATGATTGCCCCTAAGGTCCAATCAACCATCTCCACGGCATCCTAGGATATCCAAAACCATAGGAAGCTGGACCGGAATCGCATCCATAGCAGGATGAAGAAAGCCCTTTGAGGTCCAATCAACCATCTCCACGGCATACTGCACCGAGGATGGGGTAGCATAGTGAATCGCCGTGATGGGTTCTGACGGTACGGCGCACGTGAAACTCCGTCGATCCATGATGATCTGGTTATACCACGACCCCCAAAGGTGGAGACTCTTATATTCCGGGTCGTAGTCCCTAATCATAGCCAAGACGTCACGGTCCAGGGCGCTTCAGGAAACCCTTCCTCCGAGCGGACGAACGGGAACGAGGTATCGAGAGACATAGTCACTGCAAAGGAACAAGAAATAGTTGTTAGTGCTGCAATTCCAACGGTTGGCGTTTAAAAATTTCCAATTAACTGAATTTAAAAATTAATTAAATTAAAATTAATTACACCACACTGCAGTGCAGTAGGTGGGAGACCAAATGGGGACCCATAAAATCTGGATGAAAATGCTTCATTTAATAAGACAGCCTCATCATTGGATGAGACTGTCAGTTAAAGAAAAAAATCCCCAAGAGAATATTCTCATCAATGGGGAATCCCTATAGACAAGGAGAAAATCTCCTCTTTCAGAGCAAAGCTCTGTCACAGAATGACGCTTGTCAAATTCTGGTCTCAAGGGAATAAAATTCCTTAAAAGAGTATGGCTCTGTGGTAATAATGGAAAGATCCATCAAAAACAATTTACACTTAAAAGAATTAAAAATTTTGGAATCTTGAAAAATCCATGAAAACTTATAATAAGTTCCTCATTTTTCAGATCTAAAAGACCTACATTTGATCCAAAAGCAAAGCTCTGTTCATGGGTTAGAACCCATGAACAAGATCTCTGTAGATCTATAAGTGTTTGAGAGCAAAGCTCTGTTTATGAACCCCAATGGGGATTTCTTTCGATAAAAAGATCTGTGAGAGCAAAGCTCTTTGGTTCAAAATTGGTTTGAATTAATTTAGTTTAATTTAGATTAATTTTACCTAAAGTTTCTAACTTTGGAAATGAGCAAAGCTCTGAAGTTCTTAAGCAAGAGCAAAGCTCTGTTGAAATCAAAATCTTAAAAAAGATGGTGAAGATTTTTTTAAGGGCCATAGGTCCTATTTATAAGGCGCTTGCGCCCCTTCAGCTCACCCCTTGATCCAACGGTCAGGAGCTTGCCACCGCTGCAATCACGTGCGCGCCACGTGAGCGCAACGGTGGGGGGGCATTTGTTTCCCCCAATCAGAGCAAAGCTCTGTTGGAAATTCAAAATTCAAATTTTGAAGCAACGCTTCAAATCCCGGGCGCAACATGCCACGTGTCAGGCGCAGACACATCAGCGCAGCGCCCAAAGCAGCGCACCCAATCAGAGCAAAGCTCTATTTAAAACAAAAATTAAAGGAAGCAACGCTTCAGTTGCGCAAGCGCTGCGCTGCGCGACACGTGTCAGCGCAAGCGCAGATGCGCTTTGCGCTTTGCGCTGCGCGACACGTGTCAGCGCAGATGCGCTAGCGCAGGTGCGCTGCGCTTTGCGCTGCACGACGCGTGTCAGCGCAGATGCGCTGCGCAGTTGCGCTGCGCTGTGCGCTGCTTAACACGTGTCACGCGCTGGGGCATTTGCGCCAAACAGAATCAAGATTCTAAAGAAATATTTCTGTTCTTGTTAAAACAAGAAGATTTTCTTCTGTAAAACAGAAGCCCTTGGATCAAAGATCCAACGGTGGGACAAATTCCCCAAATCACTCAGAGAAAGATCTCTTTAACTAATTTATGGGCACTATAAAAAGGACCCTAGACCTCAATTCAAAGGCATGAACATTTTTGAGAACTCAAGAGCTTTAAACAGAGAGAACTCTGAAAAAGTTTCAAGAAAAAAGTAAAAAAACCTTCATAAAATAGAAGAAATTTCTTCTAATAGATCATTGATCTAAGAAAAAAATCAATGATCTTCACATAATAAACAGTGCTTTGCACTTCTTATGAACCACTGGTTCTTTAAAACAAGAAAAACAAGAAATACTTGTTTTCTTTGATCGAAGAAAACAAACAGTTCTTTGCACTTTATCATGAACCATTGGTTCTAAAAGATTCTCAAATTATAGTGCCTTGCACTTGCAAACTGCGCTGTTGCGCTCCTGGATTGGCGCAAGCCACCAGAGCGCGCCACATGTCAGCAGCGCAGGCACAGCGCACTGCGCTAGCGTGACACGTGTCAACACCACAAGCGCTTGCGCTCTCTGATTGGCGCAAAGCGCCTGACAAATGCAATGCATTTCTTAAAGGGCCAGGCCCAAATCAAAAAGACCTAGCAGGCCAAAATAAATTGCAAAGAAATAAAAAGGGGCAGAGCCCAAATAAAATTGATGCTATGCATCATTTATAAATGGGCAGAGCCCAAATAAAATTGATGCTATGCATCATTTATAAATGGGCAGAGCCCAAAACAAATTGATGCTCTGCATCCTTTATGTGTAGAGCCCAAATAAAAATAAAAAAGAAATGCAATGCAAAAGCAAATAAAATGTTGAACATTTTCAACTGGACTTAGCCCAATTTTGGCCGTAAGTCCTCAAATTAAATTGACTGAGCAAGATTGCTCGCTTAAATCAATTTACATCCGGTTCAAGGGTACATCTTCAAACTCCTCTGACACCTATCGTTGTAATCCTTCAACGACGTCAGAGAGGCGACGGGTCCCGACAACCATACATCAACACGGACTGCGGGGTCCTTAAACTCGTGGACCGAAACGTCCTTAAACTAATGTTGGACCGAAACGTCCTTAAACTAATGTCGGACTGAAACGTCCTTAAACTAATGATGGACCACCACGTCCCTAAACTGGAACATGGACCACCACGTCCCTAAACTGGAACATGGACCGCAATGTCCTTAAACTACCTATGGACCACTACGTCCCTAAACTGGAACAATAGAGCCTCCAAAGGCTCTTTTGCCAGATCTAAACGATCCCGTTTAAGTTGATCTTAGCCTTAAATCTGGCTAACGTATCCTTAAACATCCAAATGGACTATAAAACTCCAAATCAACTTTGGTCCAAGGGTACATCTCTGAACCCCTCTGACACATGTCGCTGTAATCCTTCAACGTCGTCAGAGAGGTGATGGGTCCCGACGGCCATACATGCAATGGACTACCATGTCTCTAAACTGGAAATGGATCTAGACGATCCCGTTAAGTTGATCTTAGTCTGGAAATTAGACTAACGTATCCTTAACAATCGTTTAAGTTGATCTTATCCTCAAAAATGGCTAACGTATCCTTAAACCAAAACCCAAAACCTAAATCTAAGAAAATACGGATTTGGACTAATCCACGTCCTACGGGCGACGAAATAAATAGTCTCCGTATACAATCCATGGGCAACCACAATCAAAACAAACACCCACGACACGAAGTGAAATTCTGGAGAAGGAGAAAGTTGCTACCGCGATGCGGTAGCGTAATTAACTGCAGGGGCTTGCGCCTGCAGGGAAGAGCGTCCCCACAATCAAAAACCCCTCAAGCGAGGGGGAATCTGACGAAGTCTACTACATCGGCCGCATCCGTCTAAACCTCCGATCTATGGTGCCATAAATCAACTTGGCATCTTCGGAGAGGTGGACGGGTAAAACCAAATAGCATCTGCCCCGAATCTCAGGAAAGACGTCATCACGTCGTCCCCGTCATTCGGAGGAGAACACTCACTTTATAAAAATAAAGGTACAGATATTTCATTTTAAAATCTGGTGCATAACAACGGTTGTTCGATACCAAATATTTGTCGTCAGGCAAAAACCAGGCAATTTAATCCAATATCACCAATTACAACGAATTCCGATATTGAGGATCAAATTGCCTATTTCCCAATATTCTGCTCTTACTCATCATCTGAAACCCCAAATTCCAATTTTGACCTAGATACTGGAACACCCTGAAAATTTGAAGCCCAAATTCCATTTTTGACCCGGTGTGCTCGGTTTTAGCCATGATGTGGCCGGCCATATTCACTCCAAAGTGCCTCGAATTTTCATCGTGTTCATGTTATATCACATATAACATTCTGCAATTGTTTAAAAAAAATTTGGAGCACATTTTAAATTCGACAGAAACTAGTTTAAAGGGTTTCAAGTTTCGGATTCATTTCGGTTTCGTAATCTAACAAACATCGTCTAATTTTCTAGCATGGCTGATCTAGCCAACCGACTATAAGTGTCACGACCCGAAATTGGCACGTGACGGCCCTAATACTACGCAACGTCTACAGGCGTAACGCAGTAAAAGAAAGCCAAAACCCAGAAATCTAAACCATTAAAAGACAAGAAAAGATAAGAAAAATTGTTTAAACTTTTGAAAATCTCAAGTATAAATTCTTTAAGTCCAATTTACTTTCTTGAAAATTTCGGCAGCACCTCCTTTGTAAAAACCAACCCCAAAAATGGGTACAACATAAATATAAAGTAAAGCATCCCCAACGGGAGCAAATCCACGCCAAAAGGCAGAAAACAACTACCACAATAGATATACGACGCCGTAGCGAAGAAATAAAAGACGATAAAATGGAAACTATATAAAAGACAACCCAGTCACAAAATAATATACAATATCGTCCTCACCAAGTCTCTAAATCAACATGAAAATAGTAGATGGAGAGTACAAGGATACCACGAATATACAATACAACAACGAATAACCACAAAACACACCTAAGCAAACTGCACACTGTGAGCTGATGCGGTATCCGCAGCAAAAGATGATAAGATAGATGAATAGCCTGCCTCGACTACTCTTGGGAACAACCTGCAAAACAAACTGTGGCACAACGGGGGTGAGTTTCCAACTCGTGAATAGTAAATAACATATGCAGGTAATCGCAAGTATGTACGTACAGCGCGAATCTAACATATGAAATTAATAGCAATAAAAGGTCATATGAATGCAGTAATCATGAAAGGTACACTAGCAGGTACAAGTAATACATGAAGCAATAATATGACAATCGGTATGCAATAATGATATGAAAAGGTGTATATGCAACAGTCATGAAAGGTACACTAACAGGAACAACTAATACATGAAGCAATGCATATAAAATAAAGTATGTAAATGCAACAGTCATGAAAGTACTCTATCAGGTACAACTAATACATGAAGCAGTGCATAAACAATAAATGTGGAGTATGGAATGAAACATGTCATTTCCACGGAATCCTGACATCGTGGTGGGATCAAAATCCATCAAGACAATCCAAATCCCAATTCCTCAAATCAGCCCCCAAATTGGCTCTCATATCATCTAAGTCTCACAAATCCTGAATGTAAAATATCGAATAAATCTCATATATCCTGAATGTACAAAATCGGAAATCTCATAAATATCCTGTATCCAATATCAAATGAATCACCTATATCCCAAATCCAATATCAAGTAAATCTCGTATATCCTATATATAATTTGCATGAATAATTAAGATGAAGTATATGAATTTATATGTATACATATATATTAGCGTCCCATTCCACTAATATATATGTATATGCATATATAACAGAGTCACATTCCACTGTTATATATACTTCGGAGTAAAATATCATGAAAACCAAGAGTCAAGCATCGACACAAAATAGTGATCTATCATGTGCTGTCACCAAGACTGGCACCCTGATAGGTTCGTATCATACGCTATACCGAAAACTCGAGTGCCTAGCTCTGACCCTCGCCTCTCGACGTATCTATACGCACATAACTCCCGACGGTATCCCCATGATAACCGCCGAGTCATTGGTAATGTCACCGGTAGGTACTTGCCCACCTTCCAGGCTCAATCGGCATGGACCGTCGATCATCTTACCGAGGGCAACCGTACCGGGCCCCACCATATACCCTCATACGGCTCCCGACTCCTCGGATGGGGTATATATATCAGAACCGATAAATCTCATGGTGGATGCTGAAATATCATATCAAAGGAAACCGGGTTTTTCAAATAATGCATAATTTTATGAAACTATATCAAGGGAAACCAGGTTTTTCAAATAATGCATAATTTTATGAAACTACCACGGTTCCCAAATCCAGAAAAAAACATGAAAAATCCATATCTCAATGCGAAAATCCATGAATAAAATATACGCAACATAAAACTGTAATGTAAGCATATAAAGGAAAAGCCGCTAATTAACTGCAACAAGTTAATATAAAATATCATGCGGTTCCTATTTCCTCCAATTCTAAATAACATCAAGTAAAGGTAACATGTAGCCATAACCAGATATATGTGTAAACATAAAGGTATAGCAAGATATAGATATCTACCTATCAGTAATGATGCAATATACCCTCCAGGTATAAGTGTAAGTATGTATGCAAAGTATACCTGTAGCTATGTCATTATGTGTGTAAATACCTATTTCTAATGGTAAAATACTCTATAGGTATACAGGTAACTAGCTTGTAAGTATGTCAAGGCATATGTGTAAACATGTGGGTATACAGGTATGTTATATGTCATATGCGTAAAGAAATATGAATCAATGTCTCAATGTCCCTAACCAAACAATATCATATCTATAAGTGGGTTGTGCGTGACATGGCAATTATTGACGGTGTGTGTGGCATACAATCAGTGCTCGTGCAACATGAATCGTCAATAATATGTGCAGTGTCCTAAGGGTACTGGTCCAAGCACAACAATATCTAAGCAATAAAGTGTAGTCGCAAATTCTAAATATGAAATAGAATATACGACAAGTCAAGTCATTTCTAGCCCAGACGCGTAACGCCATGTGGGCGATTCCCCAGTAGATGTTAAATCTACTCACAGATGGTCTCGAGCTAAGAAAATCCGACCACCTGCTTCCCCTTGTTCGCAGCGCCCGAAGTCCCCGCTTGCGATCCTGAAAGCATATAACAATATAACAGATATATATATTAGCAATAGACCCAAAACACGTACAATCTACGCTGACCAACGCGACAACACAAAACTTACTCTCAAGTGTTCGTATTGTGGCTAACGCGCGTAGAGACACTACGAAACCAACTCAAGAGCAAAAGCTACACAAAGACACAAACGACATCGGCACAACCCTAACTAGGAACGCAAAGCGACACAACTACCAAGCCTGGACCCTGATCGTACCGATCGCACATTCAAAACACAATAATAAACGTGGAATCAATATAATTAACGTCGCAACGTCAAAAGAAACCCACGCCTAAAAGTTACCGAAATCTAGTAAGCGGTATTTATCATTTTAGCACAAAACTACAAGTTTTACCAAAACTATAATTTACAAACATCTTCAAATAGCAAGGTTAAACCATTTAAACCTTTACTAAAATTTTAGATTTCCCTAATTAGGATTAGCAAAACTTTAGTTTGTTAATTAGCTTAATTATCCGATTAGGAAAATATAATTTAACAAATTAGCAACTTGATTAAGTTTTTATCAAGCTTAACATATTAATTAACCATTTCACTAATCAAAATCCTAACTTGGTTACCAAAATGATATCTTGAATTTCTAAATAATAATTTAAAAGATTAAATTAAACATCTAATTAAGCTAATTAAAGGTATTAAGCAACAAAAAGATATTAGAGTTAAGGTTTTATACCTTCAAGAACACCACTTGAAACAAGAATAAAACCAAACTTTAGCCTCCAGAATCCCCACTAGAATGAAGATCCAAGCATGATTTGTGAAGAAAGATGAGGTTTTGGATTATATTTGATTTTCTATGAATTAATTTGGATTTTTCATGATTTTTGTGAACTAGAAAATGATGAAATGATGTGAGGAGAGAGAAGGGCAGCAAGGGAATGGAAGTGGCCAGCCAAGGAGAGGGAGCTAGGGTTTGTGGAGGTGTGTGGAATTTTCTAGAAGGAAAAAAATACAATAATTGCATAATAAAACAAAAAAGGCATTAGTCACCATTTTTCTTTTCTTGAAAATCCAAAAATAATCCTAAAAATCTAGATATTTTGGATGGATGATTCTAAACATAATTCTAGTGATTAACTTACCATAAAATCCCATTTGTAGTAATGTACCCGCATAAAAAAATAATTACCACTAATAAAGTGCACAAATAAAGAATTAAAATAATATTATTTTAGGGAAAAATTCTATGTGAACCAAAACTTCCCATAGACCCCTAAAGCTCGCGCACTAGATTTATTTTACTTAAAATAGGTGCCGGCAAGTTTCTACGGAAGTTTGATCACAATCGGGTTAAAAAGGAAAACACCGACAAATTTACCCTAAAACGGAAAAATTCGCAAAACGATTTCTAAAACGTTACAACAAGGTTGTCTAGTACGGCAGCAAGGTTTCGGGAGGCATCGTCCATGCCAATTTCAAAAATTTATCGCTCTAGCTAACCCTAACCCTAGAATCGTAACTAGAAAATCCGACGAATCGATATGCAAACAACTTTGCAAAGAATTGAACAAGGAATACAACCTTTGTAGACCGATCCTTCACTTCTAATGCTCCGTGTAGTAGTCCCTTCGCTGCGAATCATGAACGCCCGAACTCTTGAAAGGGTTCTCCTGAACAAATGAGCAAGCTTGCACAAAGTCTTCGAGGCCGAAGATGATCTACGTTGAGGAGACACTAACCCAAGCTATCTTTTCACTAATTGTGGAATTAGTGAAGAAAACATCCTATACTAAATGGCAAGTAGTAGAGGATGATGAAGTAGGAATTTTTCTCATTTTAGAAATAATTTTCTCTCTATTTTCTATCATCTCCATTGAAGCTAGAAAGCTTAGAGGAAGGAGATGAAGAAAACTCTCATGATAAAATTAACCAAGTGAAGAATGGCAACCATGGGTGAGTTAACATCATATGTTAACCCTTGTAGAAACATAACCATGATTAGGATAATTGGTTGGGTTGATAAATATCTTAGTCAAAACAAAAGAGTGGACTTGGTCAATGAACATTATAAGCTTCTACAAGCTACTAGTCATGACAAAATCCCACCATTTTGTAATTACCAAAATAAATAAAAACCCTAATTATCATCAGAAGCATGTGTATGTCTCATACACCCATATTGCATGTATCATCAAACATGACACAATATCATGTACACAAATATATATCACATATATACAATATGCACAAAACTAGTGAGAAAAGAAATCTTAACTGAGCAAATACTAGTTAATGTAAATTAATATATCAAATATATAATTATACATTAGATTATCAAATCAACTCTTGATTTAATAATCCGGCTATATGATCGCATGCTAAAAGCGTGTCGGATATTTAAAAGTTCTAAAGTTAACCGCGATCAGGACGGTGTCGCTTTGCAGCTAGCCGCGATGAGCACGGGTCGATTCTCAGGGAGACGGAGCGTTTATGTTTCTTGTCATAACGAGTTAATGCGCGTGGGCGGAATTGTTCATTATCTAACTTATGTGTTATATGCAAAGTATAAAGTTGTTAGGAAAAGATACAATAGTGTAAGCTAAGGAAATCCGCACTAAATCCTTTGAGCCGAACTTAACGATTGAAGCTAGAGAAATCGGTAACAACGTGGATTAGGGTACTTAAGCATGGTATTCGTGGAATCCGGCTTATTGACCCTTGTCCATCCGTTCTTGTCTCTTGCTTTCGCCTCCGGCCAAACCGAACGCAACCGGTCGCGGTTAGGGATCACCGTTACCTTGGTAGGGTAGGGTACCTAACGGAGCGCTTGCGTAACGTTTGGACAGAGTTCAATTGGAACATACGGGAAAAGGAAATGACCAAAGAAATCTTAACTTATAATATCATTATCGATTCCTAACACCACAATATTCACAACCATTCAAACATCAAACAAAAAAAGAGCAAAAGAAAAGAGAAGAAAAGAAAACACAGGAAATAAAATGACATGGAATTAAAGAGCAAGTAAGTAAAGCATGGAATGAAAGTGAAAGTAAGTAAAGCAAGAATGTAAATTGCAAGAATGTAAATACTAGGAACCAAAGATCAAAAAACAAGACATGGACTCAATAACGTACACTTAAACTTGCAAGCTCAATTAAGAGGTTGCAAGATCAAGTGATGGCAAAGAACTCATGGTCAATGAAGGCACAAAAAGAGAACTTTATTAATCTTCAAGAATGATACAACCCTTGAGATCAATAACCAACCCTTAAACTTTCAAGCTCAATGAAGAGGTTGAAAGATCAAGAGAAGGTTAAGAACTCAAGAGGACTAAGCTATTTACAAGAAAAGAGAAAAGAAAACTTGGACAATCTAAGACAAAAGAGTGGAAAAAATTGGACTAAAGAATCACCCCTCTCCCTTGCTGCCATGATCTGCTTTTATAGGCAAAAAAAAGACCAGTGCTTGGAGGGAAATTTGAATCTTTAAATCAACACATAATCTTTAGCATTAAATGCACATTACTTCATATCCACATGTGCCTAAATTCATGGTCCATGCTGATTTGTCTATTTGAATTTCAGTTGCACTCAGTTTTGGAAGGAAGTTTGAATCTTTAAATCAACACACAATATTTAGCATTGAATGCACATTACTTCATGTCCATTTGTACCTTGATTCATGGATGCCCCCATTATGGTCCATGCTGATTTGAATTTGATTTGCACTCAGTTTTGGAAGGAAATTTGAATCACACAATCTTTAGCATTGAATGCACATTACTTCATATCCACATGTGCCTAAAAGTCTTGTGTACACACTTGTTTGTGTTGGACCATTTAGATAAAAAGTGTGTACACAAACTTGTTGCAAAAAGAAACTCATGAAGTATCGGTCGGTTTGCGGTTCTGGTTGCAGTGTCGGCTCTCAAATGATATATCCGTGCTTTTGAATGTATTTTCAGTATTTTGTCACGGATACCTGTAATCTGTATTACTGAGCAGACACTGGTTAATAGTACCGATAAATACAATAAATAGATAATGAATGAGCGGTATTAGAATGCAGTTTTCTGATATGAACAAATACCCCCATACTTATCTTTTGCTCGTCCCGAGCAAAACAACAAAAAGAATCTTGTCCTCACTTTCGCAGGGAACACGATTGCACTGAGCTCGTACAACAAGCCGTTAAACCTCTAGGTGTCCCTAGTAGGAGGAGTGTTGTCTCCTGAGGGTTTTCAGCGGATACTACCCACAAAATCCCGTCAAGCTGGTTTTGCGAAATAACTATGATTCAAACCCGAAGGTTTTATTTTAAAGCTAGCAATTCTATTATCCTAAATTTTGGAACTATCGAACCTTTATTTTTCACACCTCGCTTCTTATTTAACTTAAGATTTTATATGTCTTTACGTGCAGTGCAGATAGTGTCGTTAAGTTTCAAAAGGATCGATTAAAGTTGTCATGTCACAAAATAAAGCCCAGATAAAGATTTAAAAAGGATCACACAAGTTTTATAAAGAGTTAAGTACTTCTCAAGTTTCGTTTTCCAGTTAGGTTTCAAATTCTGAATTTCTATCTTTCTTAACAGGAAACTAGGTCTTATTTTTCACTCCACCTTTTTCTTGTTTTCGTTTCATACACACCTCTGTGAACGTGCAATAGTCTTTATCATAGAATAAAACCTTTCATATCTCCGCTACAAATATTTTATAAAAACCTGTCTTTTGTCAAGATTATTCTCACACAAAGAACCGTTAGGAATTTTAACTCGGAGAGAACACTTGCTTGAGTTTGTTTTAATCTGGACTTTCTAGGCTTCTTAGCGAGCTTTGGGCCAATGCACCCAAACCAGTTGATTTTAGGGCATTAGGTGTAAAGACACCCCGGCGGACTTAATTGCTCAAGTTACCTAGGTCCTAAAACAAAAGACCAATTTTGGCGTGAAAATCATAACGATTTAATGCGAACGGAGATATAACTGGTTGTTCAATTATTTTTTTGGATAAAAGACATGTTTAGTGGGTTAGGTGTGTAATCACTCCAATCAAGATTCAGATGGGTTATTCTTCAGAATTAGTTCTTATCAAGGCATCAATAATATCCCTTCATATCCACCTCTTTTATAAACTAGTCTTGATATTACTTATTTCATAACAAACCTATTTGATCCTCAGAAAATAGTTTATCAATTTAAAAGTTTTCAGACATAATAGACTTGTCATCTAATTTTCAAAACTCATGACACGTGTAGTGTGATATAAAGACGTGTATTAGCTATAGTTAACTTCAAAGGAGAGTTATCTTTTAGGTTTTCAAAATCTAAAAATAGGATTTAGTTGTTCCTATCTTATTAAACAAAACCGTCGAAATATTGAATCTGAGTTCTCCCACTAGCTAACTTGACGACAAAGTTTTTATGTTTTTAGAAAATTTTCTGATTTTTATGGGTTTTTAAATAAGTATGCAAATGCAGAATATACAAATGAATGCGAAAGTAGAAAGCTTACCGAGCACACCCCCAAACTTAAACTTGGCAGTGCCCTCACTGTCAGGCTACACCAAGAGGGTCAAAATTGTCGGCGATCCTTAAAAGAAAATTATATACAAAACAAAAAGAAAACTAAAAATATATACACAAAAAGGTTCCCCCCAAACTTAAGTGAAACAGTGTTTCCACTGTTAAGTGTTGAAGTTCAGAGTTAGGGGGAAGAGAACAGTATCAATCTATACAAGGCCATACACAGGCCAAACGTGAACACCAACCATTCAAAAATTCTATCATGATAATAGAGTGGTTGGTGAAAGAATGGAGTGTAGAGAAAAGAAATGAGAAACACGCGAGACCGTGTGGGGATAGAAATGGTATACGGTCCCGGTATATGAGAAGAAGAATAGCAGAAGGTAAAAAGAAATGGAGTACGAACTTGAGGGTGAAAATGGAGTGAATAAATTAACACAATTTGTAATGACCAATGTGTAAAAAGCGATTGTGCTAATCTATCAACCCGTCGAGAGATGGGGTCAAATCCCTCAAGATTCGTGAGAAATGGTTACGCCGAACTTAGTAAACCAGACATAGGAAGTGTAAGTGATATTGTTTCTTGCAAGGTCGGAATGATGGTAAGGGTGGAGGGGAGAAAATGAGGAATGGGATCGGTTAAACATTCAGGAGGGTGTACACAGTCAGTGGAAGGGACATGATGAATTGGAAAATCCGACTCATCAAGTAAAACCGGTTCATCCTCAAAAGTCTCCTCAAAATTCAACTTATCCTTGCATTTATCATCAAAATCAAGACGCATATGAAGTTCGGAAAAAACAGTTAATGACTCGGGATGATGAATTGGAGAGAAAAACTCATACGAAACTGTGGGTTCATCATCCAAAATATTCCCGGCGTCAATATCCGCAATAAAGTGAAAATCAATATTCTCAGACACCTCATCAAAAGTATGGATTTCTATCAATTGTGGTTCTAAGATGGAGGTGTAGAGGTCAAGGGGATTGGGTATGGTTTCACTTGACAGGGTCCCTTCACAATCTGGTAAATCAAACACTACAAAATTGCACAACTCATCAAACATTCTATCTTCAATCATGAATCATTTAGGACACTTGATAGACATTCAAAAACGGAGTTCGGGGATTCAATTTGGGACGGGTTGGTTTGATTTGGAAGGATGTACAACTCACTCTCACTATTCAAATTCTCAGCCTGTCCTATCGCCTCATCATACATTGGAAAATATGGAGCTAGTTGGAAACTAGCTACCGAGTCACTAGGTTGTATGAGGGCGGCCATGGACACATTCAACTCCATCATCTGTTGGTACGACGCCATCCGAAAGTCTTCCAACGACTGTTCCAGACTAGATATGGGTTGTGAAGGGGTTTCAGTAAAAGATTCAAAGTTGTTTGGATACTGGAAACTCCCAAAAGGCTGTTCAGAAGCAATGTCTAGGGAAGGTGCAAAAGTTGGGTAGGACTCGTAGGAATTGAATGGTTGGACAGGGTGATAATCAACATTTGGATACGAAGGTGAATGCAATTGTTGATCAAAAGAATTGGCAGTGGTGAAAGGAGTGAAAGATCGGCTACGAGATTGTTAAATACGTTCAGCGATGGACAATGGACGACTCGCAAAAGGGGCATCAACGTAAAAGGGTGGGGGAAGTTGAAACGGTTGATACGAAGTGGATTGCGGAGTGAAATTGGTTGTCCTAGACGCGTCTATCCGATCTTTCAAAGAAATTTTTGGCATGGATGGATCATTCGACGTTCGGACAAAGCAAGAACCGTAGGAAGTTATGTCTGGTTGTGGGTACCAAAGTTCGGCAAGAGTTTTTCGAGGTGGGGTACCCATGATATGAAGAGAGAAGAAGAATAAGAGAAAAGGAGGGGAAACGAATGTGGGTTTTTTTTATTTTTTTAAGTTAGTTATTAACAAAAGAATGAAATATACAAAAAAGAATCTGGACAAAAACAATCACGACACAAAAATACCACACACCTAATCGTTCTAAGGTTCACCTAGGTTAACTAGATCTGCTCAAGAACTTAATTGTCGAAGTAAAACTGTGTCGAGAAACGGGCTCAAGATATACTGATCACGAGGCCAGGTAAGTGCAGAGATAATGGGAGGTTTTCTGACGCTTTCGCGAAGGTTCTTAATTAAATAACCCTTCCTCTTTTGGCGGTTTCGCCGTTAACACTTTCCTAGACATCCCGTAAACGATATACTGTTAAGCGGTGTTCTAAACACAGTTAACTTCTCCTAGTGAGCGTGAAGTCCTTAAGGCTTAAAGTCTAGTTTCTTTTAAAATTTGTGCGGGTAAGCGTTATGCTCATTTTCGTGATTTGTGGGCCACGGAAAAGGTGATGAAATCCTTTACCGTATGTTGTGGGGTTCGGTTGCCCTTAAGTCCGTATTAATGGATGCAATGCGCAAATTAATGAAAAAATTTGTTCAAAATTTCAAACAATCTTATTTTATGTTAAGCACGGCACTGCAACAAATACGGGTTAGTCAAGTTTTGCGTTTGCTAGCGAACTTGCAAAGAATCCTGCAAAGATATTATATTGGATGCGTCGGATTTGAGAAAGAAGGTGTTAGTAAATTACGTACCGTTAAGTTTTTGGGTTGGAAAACCCCCGTTGAATCAAATCCAAGTAGCTTGAAAAGTTCGCTTGCGCGGGTCAAACTACCCGGATCTTTGGCACTGTACTTCGTAATCTCCCTAGCTTTAAACGTACACTTTGCTCCCCACGGTTGCAGTTCGCAAATCCGGAAAAAAATCTGAAATGTCAGAAAAACGGATTACTATTGCGAAAAAGCGATACGAATGCCCAAATACTTGCACACTAAAAATTATAAAAAACAAACGATACAAATAGGACAAAACCAGAATACTTGAGCACAGAGGAAAAATTGGAGGCAGAAGGAGGTGGTAGGGCCGGCGACGCTGGAATTGGAGGTGATGTCGCCGGCCAAGTTATGGAAAATGTGCTCCACTCTTCTTCTGTGTTCACTGTGTTTACTAGAGTCACACTGATATTGTTTGATTTTTTATTTTAGATCCAGAGTGGTAGCAGGTCCAATTTCCAGAGAACAAAATGGTTAGGAAAGTTAGTTTTGGATTTTTGTTTTTTTTTTTTAAAATTTTTAGTTTGTTTTGAAAAAGTGTTAAATGGATATTCATAAGATTAACCCGAAATAACAAAAACAAAAACGTTACCGTCTCCCCGGCAACGGCGCCATTTGATCGCACGCCAAAAGCGTGTCGGATATTTAAAAGTTCTAAAGTTAACCGTGATCAGGACGGTGTCGCTTTGCAGCTAGCCGCGATGAGCACGGGTCGATCCATAGGGAGACGGAGCGTTTATGTTTCTTGTCGTAATGAGTTAATGCGTGTGGGCGGAATTGTTTGTTATCTAACCTATGTGTTATATGCAAAGTATAAAGTTGTTAGGAAAAGATACAATAGTGTAAGCTAAGAAAATCCGCACTAAATCCTTTGAGCCGAACTTAACGATTGAAGCTAGAGCAATCGGCAACAACGTGGATTAGGGTACTTAAGCACGGTATTCGTGGAATCTGGCTTATTGACCCTTGTCCGTCCGTTCTTGTCTCTTGCTTTCGCCTCCAGCCAAACCGAACGTAACCGATCGCTGTTAGGGATCACCGTTATCTTGGTAGGGTAGGGTGCCTAACGGAGCGCTTGCGTAACGTTTGGATAGAGTTCAATTGGAAAATACGGGAAAAGGAAATGACCAAAGAAATCTTAACTTATAATGTCGTTATCGATTCCTAACACCACAATATTCACAACCATTGAAACAACAAACAAAAAAAGAGCAAAAGAAAAGAGAAGAAAAGAAAACACAAGAAATAAAATGACATGGAATTAAAGAGCAAGTAAGTAAGCATGGAATGAAAGTGAAAGTAAGTAAACCAAGAATGTAAATTGCAAGAATGTAAATACAAGGAACCAAAGATCAAAACACAAGACATGGACTCAATAACGTACACTTAAACTTGCAAGCTCAATTAAGAGGTTGCAAGATCAAGTGATGGCAAAGAACTCATGGTCAATGAAGGCACAAAAAGAGAACTTTATTAATCTTCAAGAATGATACAACCCTTGAAATCAATAAACAACCCTTAAACTTTCAAGCTCAATGAAGAAGCTGAAAGATCAAGAGAAGGTTAAGAACTCAAGGGGACTAAGCAATTTACAAGAAAAGAGAAAAGAAAACTTGGACAATCTAAGACAAAAGAGTGGCAAAAATAGGACTAAAGAATCACCCCTCTCCCTTGCTGCCATGATCTGCTTTTATAAGCAAAAAAAAGACCAGTGCTTGGAGGGAAATTTGAATCTTTAAATCAACACATAATCTTAAGCATTAAATGAACATTACTTCATATCCACATGTGCCTAAATTCATGGTCCATGCTGATTTGTCTATTTGAATTTGAGTTGCACTCAGTTTTGGAAGGAAGTTTGAATCTTTAAATCAACACACAATCTTTAGCATTGAATACACATAACTTCATGTCCATTTGTGCCTTGATTCATGGATGCCCCTATTATGGTCCATGCTGATTTGAATTTGATTTGCACTCAGTTTTGGAAGGAAATTTGAATCACACAATCTTTAGCATTGAATGCATATTACTTCATATCCACATGTGCCTAAAAGTCTTGTGTACACACTTGTTTGTGTTGGACCGTTTAAATAAAAAGTGTGTACACAAACTTGTTGCAAAAAGAAACTCATGAAATATCGGTCGGTTTGCAGTTCTGGTTGCAGTGTCGGCTCTCAAATGATATATCCGTGCTTTTGAATGTATTTTCAGTATTTTGTCACGGATACCTGTAATCTGTATTACTGAGCAGACACTAGTTAATAGTACCGATAAATACAATAAATAGATAATGAATGAGCGGTATTAGAATGCAGTTTTCTGATATGAACACTATATCACATATAACCGACTAATATCATATGTAACAACTTATCAACTCAACACTTGATCCGATAACCCGGCTATATCACATATAACCGACCGATGTCACAAATCGCGAGAATAGAATGCGGTATCACATACGCGCATTAATCTCGGTCCCGCGTATATCACATATGTGCTCCTACTCCGTTTCGCTTGAGCCAGGAAACTTCTGTGTAGGACTCTAAAGACTCGTCAATACACCGGCAATAGGTGATGATCATATCAAACACCCACAAGCCGCAAGCGGTCTGCCAAACGTAACGGCCACCCGGCTATTGAGCGATCAGAAGATCAATAAGCAAGCTTGCTCATACTCCTGCGAATCCAATCAGTAACACTACCGTACAGTCCGGTCTCTTCACATGATATGTCGCATATCTCGTCTAGGGGTGGCAACGTCAGACCCCGGTAACTCGATAAGTCATGCCGATATGAGGCTCATACCGGGTCGAGAAACTACTAATAACACTTACCAGTATATCTCTGAAGCAGCCATGGCCAGGGACTTCCTGTTATAGCCAATCGAGCACATCGCAACATCAACCACCAATACCGGGAGAGACGAAACCCCTCCTATCGCTCATTGCTTCCATATGATTCGGGACTGCACCCAAAAGCCACCGTTTTGCACGTTCTCTTGAACGTAGTAAGGTGGAAATCAAAGCACAGTGGGAATCACACAAGAATCTATGACGATCTCAGGTTTACAAACTAACATGTACCAGTGTCACCAGAAAACTGCTATCTGACGAAAGGTATAATACCATCTAGGAGTTCTCGGCGAGTCCGTTCAGTGTACCCAGTCTCCACTGAGCACCCGTATACCATCTCTGATGTCAAACACCAATGGATATGGGATCATCCATCGCCCAACTACATGGGTCGAGAAGATACAAGCTAGTTTACTCTGGTATATCGATGCCCTGTCTCGATATACCCACGACTAGGAACATTTGAAGGATGTACTTACCGACTACTCTGTCCCCACCAGTATGATCTGCATCATAATCTTGGTAGTCAAGTACTCATCCTAAGGGCTTTATCAACATGTAACATAAAGACAATCAGTGTACATGTTAAGATAAAGAGCAACCAGATAGCATACTATAATGTTGAGCAAGAAAGTCCTCCCTATGTATGTCCAAGCATCCACTATAATATACATCATATGTACAATAATGGCCTCTAGGGCATACATATAACTAACAATCTCCCACATGCACTAGGGCCATTTGTTGTAGTAACCAATACCCAACAATCAGCAGTGGTTGAGGTATCTCATACTCAACCATCCCATAAAAGTCACTCCTGGGAAAAGGCCTTTGTGAGTGGATCCGCCGTGTTAACCTCTAAGTCTACTCTCTTAACCTCGATCTCCCTGGAGATCATCCATCTCCATGATCAGGTGATACTGCCTAAGAATATGTCTGGATCACTGATGGGACGGGGGTTCCTAAGCCTAAGCCACAACTCCATTGCCACACAATGGTAGGAACGAAGTTCATCTCATGAACTAATATACACCCAGACTGCCTCTTTGGTAGCATCGTTGGTAGCGATGTATCTAGCCTTTATCATCTATTTTGCCATGGTATCTAGCTTGGAACTCTTCCAACATATCGTCCCTCCACTGAGGGTAAAGACAATGCATGTGACTGACATTCAGTCGTCCTTACCACCCTGGAAGCTATCCAGTGATTCTCCCCAGGATCGATTGATACCATCTCACTACACCTAGTGAGAATCCTAACATCCACTTAGATCTATCTCATAAATCCAAAAACCAGGATTTAGGAGGTATCACCTTGATCCTATATGGAGAATCCTTGTGATAAGAGGAGATTGACCGAGTGTAGCATAGGAAACTCCTTTCCTATCAAGAGTATGTCTTCCATGTACATTACGAGGAAGACCACCTTACTCTCTACAACCTTTTTGTATATACAAGGTTCATCTACCATTTTGATGAAGTCAAACTTTTTGACTACCACATCAAAACAGATGTTCCAACTCCGCGATACCTGCTTTAACCCATAAAGAAACTTGCACACGTTTCTGCTGCTCCCACTGTCTACAAAGCCCTCTGGATGTGTACTTATAGACGCTCTCTTCTAAATCAGTATTTAGAAAAGCAGTCATGACACCCAACCGCTTGATATCGTAGTCATGGTATGTAGCAATGGAAAGGAGGATCCGGATGGACTTAAGCATAGGCACTAGAAAAGGTTTCATCATTATCCACACTTGGTCGATGACGAGAACCTTTTGCAATCAGTCTAGCTTTGAAAGTCTCAACTTTTCCATCTACACCAAGTAATCTTCTCAAGATATACTTGCTCCTGATGGGGATTTAACCCTTCAGATATAGCAACCAAAGTCCATACTTTGTTGGTGTACATAGATTCCATCTCAGATCGCTTAGCATCCAGCCATTCTTACAGAGTCCCTACTCTTGATGGCCTTCTCGAAACTAGTTAGGTCATCATCTCATGATGCAATCCTCGCTCCCACTATTATAGAGAAAACCGAAGTATCTCTCAAGTGGATGAGGAACCCTACTAGATCGGCGGAGAGGCTGAGGTTCGTTGGGAACTATTGAATCCTCCGGTTATACCAAATCATCAGCTGCAATTTGTATAGCTGGAACTACTTCCAGTTCTACCTCATGACCACAAATTTGTTTCCAAAATAAATTCCTTTTCTAAAAAGGTGGTTATGCCGAGAAATAAAACACATTCTGTTCCTCGGTGCGGTAGAAGATATTCCCTTGCGAATGCTTGGGATATCCAACAAACTTCCACAGAACTTACCTTGCCTCGAGTTTGTCCGGATTTTTCTTTTGACATAGGCCGGACAACCCCAAATCTTAACTTACTTTAGAGATGGGCTCTTCCCATACCATATCGCATATGGAGTGGTAGGCACCTGATTTGGTTGGAACCCTATTCAATAGGTATGTATCGTCTTCAAGTGCATAGCTCCAAAAGGAAATAGGCAACTCAGTAGTACTCATCATAGAGCACACCATATCACATAGGGTGCGATTGCTCCGCCCCGATACACCGACGTGCTGTGGTGTATACGGAGGAGTAATGCTGAGAGAGAATCTCATTCTCCTTTAGAATAGTCCAGGATCTCCATGCTCAAGTATTCTCCTCCCTGATCACATCAAAGGACATAATACTTATACCTGTTTTGGTTCTCTACTTTTAACTTATATTCTTTGAATTTCTCAAAGGCTTCAGACTTGTGTTTCAACAAGAACACATGTGCAAATCTTGAGAGATCATCAGTGAATGTAATGAAGTACAAAGAACCAGTCCTGGCATGTGTAGACAGGGGACCTACATACATCATCATGTATCAATCCCAAGAGTTCATTAACTCTTTCTCTGTTTCCAATAAACGGAGTTATGGTCGTCTTATCTTTGTGACATGACTGGCAAGTTTCACAAGATGTAAATTCAAACTGATTTAAATGTGCATCTTAATGTAACTTAGCTAGTCGGGTCGCATTGATATGACTTAGTCTACAATGCCTCAAGAAGGATTCGTTCATTCTGAACTCTTCTTCTTACGTGTGTTCTATACGTTAAGAACTGTAATTTGATTTAGAACGTATATGTCATTAGATAACGTGCCTGAACCGATCAACTCTTAATATAGAAAATGTTTAAAACATTATCCAACAATACAAAATTATATTCTTCTTTACTAAATAAAGAGACTGATATGATGTTGTATATCAGGTTCGGTATCTAATAACATTCGTTCAGAATCAATGTACTTGATAATACAGGGTGATAACCGCCAACAGCTTGGCTGCAATAATTGCACCGTTTCCAACTCTTAAAACTTTATCACTCATTCTCAGTTCTCTACCTATCTGTAGCCCATGTAACATTTTACATATGCGGGATCCTGATTCGGTATCACATACCCAGGATGTAGAGGATACTGAAAAACAGTTCTCGGTAATGAACACACCCGAAGAAGATGCATCAATATGCACTTTCTTCGTTTCGGCGGCACGGGAATTCTGGTAATCCCATATTTCCTGCTCGGTCTTATAACAATTATAAGGTAGAGCGGTACCAACGTTCCCCAGCTAAGTATAACAAGCGGGTTCGGCCAATTAATTCATATTATTATCTTGATTAAGGCGTGACATGGTCGCTACCTGGAGAGAGAGAGAAGAAAACACTCAATGTATGCTCTTGAAAGATTAGATTGGTTATTATTTTATCTAATCAGGATGGCCCCCACTGTTTTTATCAAATCTTCCTTCAAACCCTAAAAGGTAAGACTAGCCGAGATTAATTACACCATACAAGTTCGCCAACCTTTCAGCCAGGCCAGTGCCGGTACTTTGAGGGAGGTTCACCGTGCTTTCGTACGGACCTAATTAAAATAAACCTCGTTTTCCCAGAGGCGTAACCCCGTTGACACCTATCTAGACACATACTTGATCAGCTAATTGTAATGTGTAAAACTCTCCCAGGAGTAACTCTTACTCACAGTGGGTATCGGGATCCAACTATCTCATAGAAAGTATGCAATCTCATTGCAAATTTCAACACTTGAAATTCCCGATAATATTTTGCCCCTAGCAACTTATGACCTTAACAAGGTCAACAAATCATAAGCGCTAGCCAAGTTCAACCTGTCATTTCCTGATTGAATTAAACCCACCCGCACGACCCTTAACAAGGTCAACAAAGTCGCACAACTACCCTAATCCAATCGCATCATATGCTTATGCAGATAAGCACTAATCATCTACCGCACACTACGCCTTAACATGGTCAACAAACATAGCACGAATACTAAGTAGTACTTATCTGAAATGACGGAAGGCTACGACAAGTTTTTAAGAAAACCTTTTGCGTAATGAACTTGATATCGTTGTAGAATCAAATGATTTAAATGGATTGTTTTTTAGGCTTTTGCTAGTTTCGCTAAAGAGGTCACTCCCGGTGAAGGGATCTCGGCTCTTTCCTCATCGAATGAGGTGCAGGATATTCACAATACCACTATGCAAAGCAAGAACTAGAAAAGCAATCAAACGACGAAACCGAGGGTTGTAGCATCTGGCAGTTATTGCTAAAGAGGTCACTCCCGGTGAAGGGATCTCGGCTCTTTCCTTATCGAATAAGGTGCAGGATATTCTACAAGGAATACCGCTATGCAAAGCAACAACTAGAGCTACCTGTTTTGTTAAATTCGATTCCACAACATCTTTAGGTTTATTTTCTTTCATTAATCTCATTAATGAAGTCCCATCATTTAAGTTACCTAAGCATCACAGATAAATACAACGTACGCTTATGCCATCCGCATTCGCCTCGATGTCCCGTCATGCACCGTTAGGTTAGGTAACTAACGGCAAAGCGGAGCAGGGCCAGCGTGGGTGTAAAACATAAGCAACGTCTATATAATATGTCAAATATACTATATACAGTATCTATCACATCATATAAAGTGATCACATCACAGAATATCGCAGCAGAAATCAACATATGAAATATTGGATATACTAGGATTTCCGGGTTTTAAATTAAGCCTGTATAAAACACGGATTCCACGGTCATGATGAATAGCCAATCCCACATCCCTAGACCCCTACGAGAGCGGCAAGCAACCCTACCAATTCTAGAGTTAGGAGACCCGGTCTCGACTCCTCGAGATGGTCTCCCACTGGACCCTAAAACCCGGTTAATTGTGCTCCCCGCCTTGGGTCTATCCTAATGCGGAAAAGTAAATAATATACATCAACGGTGACATCTTCCTCAACCCGGAAGTGCCCCAATAAAAGAATATTACATACAAGTTTTACATGAATGAAAATGTAAAACTCTCACCTCACATAAAAAAAACCCCGGCTATTCAAACACGACGATCCAATATAACATATCCCAGCAACACATAACATCACATGTCATCAACGTAAGTAAATATGCGTATCCCAATTTTCATTGACATATAGCAACAAAACCGGCGATACACCACATATTACACTTACGGTCGCGGAAAAGAAAGTGAAAACTACAATAATTGAAATCCGCAACCACCTTAGACATCATAAACCCAATGTATCACATACTTTGGATTTCATGCCCAACTAAATGAATTTCATAGACATCACATGCCTAACAATTATAAACCCTGCATTTTAGTCTCGATCTCGAAAACACTTTTCAATATCAAGTCGGGCAATTCAACAAGATTCCCGACATCCTGATCGAATACTCGTCTGAAACTTTAGTAGATGGCCGCACCCCCCGATGCCGTCGACGAAGTGCACTAAGGCGAAACACCGCGGCCGCGAGCACCCGAACAGATGCTTTTGGCGACGGGGTTCTCCAACAGTCACTTGGTCAGGGCTATGGGGCGTGGCTATCTAGTAAGGTTACCCGGCGAGTATCCACGTACGCTACGTGATTGCGACGGACTTTTGATCACATCAAAATCCCGTGGCAACCGATCAAATGAGACTAAATTGCTAGATTTACAAAATTCAAATTATTTTTCTTGTGGATTCCAAGTATTGTATCCCATCACATGATATCCGGACGACGTTAAACTTTTCGATCGATTCATCAAAGTCCCACAATTCCCCGAGAGCTCAACACTTGAGCACTGTTTAATAATACCCAGAACATGCCACAGTACCTATGAACCAGCCGTAGAAGGGCAGACCCAAGCCTCATTAATGGCACTGCGGAACTGCCGCAGACCCTAAGGTTCGAAAGCGGTTCTATGGTCATTATGTCGAGTTAGGGTTTCATTCTTCTAAAAGGTTCACAGAATTACTTGCATGTTTTTCCGAATACGTTAAACTTGGAAAAATGGGTTTTTGATAATCGTTCGAACTTTTTGACTTCGCCTAGACAACATGTGAATACCCGAAACAATGTTAAAATTACGAATACAAAACAGTCTGAGTTGCCTATGCAGAAAATTAACATCACATGCAATTTTAGCAAAAACAAATAACACCTGAAACCCCAAAACCCAGATACTGGAACACCTTGAAAATTTGAAGCCCAAATTCCAATTTTGACCCGGTGTGCTCGGTTTTAGCCATGATGTGGCCGGCCATATTCACTCCAAAGTGCCTCGAATTTTCATGGTGTTCGTGTTATATCACATATAACATTCTGCAGTTGTTTACAAAAATTTTGGAGCACATTTTAAATTCGACAGAAACTAGTATAAAGGGTTTCAAGTTTCGGATTCATTTCGGTTTCGTAATCTAACAAACATCATCTAATTTTATAGCATGGCTCTAATACCACTACAAGGTTGTCTAGCACAGCAACAAGGATTTGGGAGGCATCGTCCATGCCAATTTCAAAAAATTGTCGTTCTAGCCAACCCTAACCTTAGAATCGTAACTAGAAAATCCGACGAATCGATATGCAAACAACTTTGCAAAGAAGTGAACAAGGAATACAACCTTTGTAGACCGGTCCTTCACTTCTAATGCTCGGTGTAGTAGTCCCTTCGCTGGGAATCATGAACGCCCGAACTCTTGAAAGGGTTCTCCTGAAGAAATAAGCAAGCTTGCACAAAGTCTTCGAGGCCGAAGATGATCTACGTCGAGGAGACACTAACCCAACCTACCTCTTCACTAATTGTGGAATTAGTGAAGCAAACACCCTATACTATATGGAAAGTAGTAGAGGATGATGAAGTAGGAATTTTTCTCATTTTAGAAATAATTTTCTCACTATTTTCTATCATCTCCATTGAAGCTAGAAAGCTTAGAGGAAGGAGATGAAGAAAACTCTCATGATAAAATTAACCAAGTGAAGAATGGCAACCATGGGTGAGTTAACATCATATGTTAACCCTTGTAGAGACATAACCATGGTTAGAATAATTGGTTGGGTTGATAAATATCTTAGGCAAAACAAAAGAGTGGACTTGGTCAATGAACATTACAAGCTTCTACAAGCTACTAGCCATGAAAAAATCCCACCATTTTGTAATTACCAAAATAAATAAAAACCCTAATTATCATCATAAGCATGTGTGTGTCACATACACCCATCTTGCATGTATCATCAAACATGACACAATATCATGTACACAAATATATATCACATATATACAATGTGCACAAAACTAGTGAGAAAAGAAATCTTAAGTGGGCTAATACTAGTTAATGTAAATTAATATATCAAATATATAATTATACAATAGATTATCAAATCAACTCTTGATTTAATAATCCGGCTATATCACATATAACCGAGTAATATCATATGTAACAACTGTTGGAGATAGTGCCCTCAGAGTCAATTATTGGATCACAGGCACGTGATTGCAATGATTGAGGGAGGACCTATACCGGTAGGACAGTCTTACTCAAGATGATAGTATGCTATCTGGTTTACCTTTATCATCGTGTACTGCTTCAGGTGACCTTACAGGTCACTATTACACGTTGATAGAGCCCTTAGGATTCTTACTTGAATGTCAGCAGTATGAGGGCGATCATATGCGTGGGAGCTGGGGTCTATAAGCACATCCTTAAAAGGTCCCTAGTCGTGGGAGTTTCGAGACAGGGCATCGATACTCCAGAGTAGACTAGTGTATACAGTCGAGACCCCGATGAGGGGCGGTGGCCGGTCTCACATGCCACTGGTGTCGGTTGGTTCACCTAAGATGTATACAGGTGCTCATTGGGTTATGAGTACACCGGACAGGACTCGACGGGAACATGCTAGTTGGTCTTATACCTGACGTCAGATAGTAGTTCCCTGTGACATGTGTACAGGTTAGTTCATCGACCTGAGATCGTCATTTGTCTCGTGTGAGTTCCCACTGTACTTTGATTACTACCCTACCACGCTCAAAGGAGACGTGCAAACAGGTTTTAGTTGGGTACAGTCCCGAGCCACATGGAGGCAGTGAATGGATCTGCAGGGGTTCGTCTCTCCCGGTATTAGGGGTGAGGTCACGCTGTGTCTAGGAGAGCCATTACACGAAGTCCTTGGCCAAGGCAGGAGATTTACTGGTAGGTATTCCAGTAGTATCTCAGGGTGTTCTGGGCTACACTCCGACACGACTTGTACCGCTTTTGGGGGTCTGACTTTTACCAACCCCCTAGGCCCGCCATGCGATGCTCATAGACGACCGGACTGTACGGATATTGTCACTGACAGGCTCAGTAGGGTGTCAGGATGAGTTCGCTCATCGACGTCCCTTTTGGTCAATACCTGGTAGCCCGTTACGTATGGCTAATACCTCTGACGTGCTAGTGGTTAAATCCACAACCAAAGTATTGACGGGTCTTTAGAGTCCCCCACAGACCATTTTCTCAAGTTTCGGGCGAAACGCTGTAGAGGCCGTATGGAGATATGGCAGGGTTCGATCATATACGTGCGGTATTGCACGGATCATGATCGAACGGATAATACTAGCGGGCTTTGGTTTAAGCCGGGTCCTAGTATTCTACAGTGTAGATTTTGTCTCATTGCATTTGTATTCGGTCGGAATACAAATGCGGGTATGTATATACAGTAGCGGGGTGTTCCTGTAATTTATTATGGGATCAGTTTTTTTGAAGTTGCCAGTTTGGTTTCCGTTTCGGCCATTTTCCTTTGTATCTTTCCTTGGCTGAAAGTTGGTGGAGGAGGGATTATTTGCAAGCATGCAAATTTGATTTGTGGAGGGTGTTTTTTGCATGTTGTGGTGTCATGATGGTTCCACCATGCATTGACTTCATGCTTCATGATTGGGCATCATCATTGCTTGACTTTTGGGTTATGATTAGTTTGTGGAGTGTTGGATTTGGTTGGTGATCATTTTCTTCTCATGATCACACTCTCTCTTACATTATTGATACACACACACCCTTTGGATTTTTCCCTCTCTCTTCACCTCAAGAGGCCGGCCACATTTGATGGTGGCTGTCCCAATTTTTTTAGGAGAAAAAATTGTTCTTTTGGCTTTGCAAAAATCATATAGCTCCTCCTCCAAAAGTTCTTTTCTTCACCTCCATCAAAAGGGAAACTTCATACAACCCCAAGAGACAAAGAGCACTACACTTATTCTACAGCAATTCTTGGACACGTCGACTCGCCAACTTCGTTCCCGAGTTGCCTCGGTCCAGAGGTGGGAGCCCGTAAAAGAACCCGGCAATGTGGTGCCCTTCCGACGAGGAGATGAAGACCGGAGATTCCGCGGGGAGATCGGGACGACGACGAGAAGACCGAAGGACACGGATCGCTCGGTATATCTCTCTACCCCTTCTCTAGTTAGCTAGGATTAGATTAATGGCCCGATCCGGGATTTTAGTGCGCGGTGGTGCCGGTTCAAAAGTTAAAGTAAAGTATCGTTTCCGCATTTTGGTCTCGGATTGACGGCCGGGGCGCCGCCGTGCACTTACACTGGTATCAGAGCCACACCATTAACCTAGTCTAGCTTGCTCTAACGTGTTTAGAACTCGATCGAATAAAAATTCCGAAACCGCGTTTTCAAATGCATCAGTTTTCTGTCGATTTATTTTTGGCTCGAAAATTTTTTCAGTACATTGCAGAAATACGTGCAGGGAATTCTAAGCGTTCTGTAAAAATTTGGTCGCGTGAACTCACTATTCCATCGCGGAACCGCGGCTAAACCAATGCTTGGGCCCTTTAACTGTTCAGTGCACCAAAATTTTACAGAGAGCTCCTGAGTTGAAAATGGGGTTTTTGGAATGTTCTGTTTGGGCCCAGAATTTTTTGAGTGCTACAGTTGTGCTTGGGGCCCACTTCGAGAATTTTTTAGTCGATCGAAAAGTTTAAACATATTAGTTCACAGTATTTACATTATATCTGCGACCGTGAATGTCATTTGATCGGTAAATCCTGTCTAACTGCTATAGCCCTTTTAGACGGATTTGCGAACGTGACATTCACGTTGATGTTCTGTGTTGTGCTGTGATGTTGCGGATTGGTCGTGGGGGATAGCCTGGATGCAATGGTAGTACAGTTTGGTTTTATATGTACATTTGATATTGCGAGGCGAGCGTCCGACATGTGGACTGCCGTCACTACCTGTTTGTATATTATTCTTTTGGGGAACGATCGGACTGAGGTCGATGTACCCGTTATATGTATATTTTACTTTCTGTGCTAGGATTACCCCAAGGTGGGGTGCACGGATAGCCGGGTTCTAGAGGGCAACGGGCCCACATCTCATGGCATTGAGACGGAGGGGGATTTACTCTAGAATTGGCGGGCTATTCGCCGCACTCGTAGGGGGTACATGTTGACCCAAGGAGGGGTGCCCAAGTTACCAGATTCCGTGAAGTGCTGGGTGGTCCATTCACGTTCCTGAAGGGGGTTGCCTCGCTTCACGTTTTGGCGGGTAACTTGCCGCGCCCGTAGGGGTCTAGGATTTCATTGCACAAGCTATCCACACGACCAGGGGAACGTCGGGTTTCAGTAGCGGCTCTATGAAACCCGGAGATCCCAGATATCTGTATTGTTCTATGATGCTTATTACATTTCTGTGATGTTGCATTTTATCACGCCTTGAGCGAATATTATATATTGATATATATACTAGTAGATGTTGTATATGTTTTGCATCCGCGCTAGCCCAGTCCCCGCTCTGTCGTTAGTTAAGTAACCTAACGGGTAATGATGGGACCCAGTGGCGAATGCGGATGGCATATACGTACATCATTATTTTCGTTCTTTGTGGTGTGATTAATTGATGGGACTGCATTGATTCGGATCAATGCAAGCTAAACAAACCTATTCTGATGTTGTTGGAACATTTTTCAAAAAGCTGTTATTGCAAGGGCGTTCTCTTTTGTTTTGCACAGTGGTATTCGGTTATGAATATCCAGCACCTCAGTCGACGAGGCAAGGGCCGAGATCCCTTCACCGGGAGTGACCCCTTGGACAGAAGTTTGCGTCAGGGCGATAACTTCACTATAGTCATTTACTTTTGCTTTGCATCGTGGTATTCAGTTGGAATATCCTGCACCTCATTCTACGGGGAAAGAGCCGAGATCCCTTCACCGGGAGTGACCTCTTTAGCAAAGGTTTTCGCCACTATATTTTTAAAAGCTATCTGGTTCCTTCAACGATATCAAGTTCATTACGTTAAAGGTTTTTCGCCAAAAACCATTCGTAACCCTCCGTCATTTCATATGGATAGTCAATAGTATTCAAGCTGTGTTTGTTGGCCAAAGTCAAGGCACAGTGTTTGGTAGCTATTGGGTATTCATATGCAGCATAGATAGATGCGTTGGTTTGGGACAGTCGTACTGCCTTGTTGGCCAAAGTCAAGGGTATGTACGGGTGGGTTCAAATTAACCTGGAGAATGACGGGTAGAACTTGACATGTGACTTATGATTTGTTGGCCAAAGTCAAGGTCATAAGAGCATGGGGTAAAAATCACATCGGGAGTTTCTAAAGAAACTGAAACTTGCCAGATATGCGCATACCTTCTGGAGTGTGATAACGTGAGCGGATTCCGTCATGTTATCATGCGATGATAGTTGGATCCCGATTCCCACTGATGAGTTGGTTTACTCCTCGGGTGATACCGACTAATTCTTCTTTCAGTTTTGGAAGAGAGTTTGACGGTACAGTGGGAGGTTTCCTGATTAGATAAATTGGTAACCATTCTGATCTAGGTTAGAGTGCACGCTGAGTGTTTCTTTTCTCTCTCTCTTTGGCAGCGACCATGACCCGACCCTAAGACTATGACTCAGTGACCAAAATTAACCGAACCTTCTTAAACACTGGCTTTTGGATTGTCAGAGTTGCAAACCTCATTGTCACTCCTACTTTTACCCTCTTCTCCAGGACACCCCGTATTACTACGAACGTCCACTTCCATTGGATAAAACCATCGTATGGTTATATACGAACTCGAAGGAATATATTCGAGGATGGTTTCCGGTTCTGGAGAAAACGAATAGGACTATTCAGTTGTCTTTTCCTTTTACCTTCTCTCAGGTTGCGAGTACTCCTTGGTTTAGGAGATAGTATACCTATTACGCAAATTGGATAGTCTTCTTCCAAACCTTAGGCTGGTGCCGAACGGTGGGGAATGAAGAAAACCAATTATCATAACGATGGTGTACAGAAGGTATTAAGTAAAGACATATCAAGGGATTAGTAAGAGGGCAAAGTAAATTGCGACTGCTATTCACGACCAAACCAAATATTTCTTCGCCAATCCTAAATCACCTTTGTATTTCTCCAGGACACTCCGTATCACTACGAAGATCCACAATTTATTGGATACTCCATCGTATGGTTATATACGAGCTCGAAAGGAACTTGTTCCAGTTCGGGGATGTATTCTGGTTCAGGAGAAATAGGAATAAGGTTTATTCGGTTGTCTTTTATCTTCACCTTCTCTCGCATTGCGAGTGCTCCTAGGATTAGGACAGTACACCCATTATGCTTATTGGATAGTCTTCTTCCAAACCATAGGCTGGTGCCGAACGGTAGGGAAGGAAGAAAACCATTTAGCCTAAGAGGGTGTACAGAAGGTAATGACTAAAGACATATGAAGGGATGTGGAGAGATGGCATAGAAATATACGGTTACAGTTGTGAATCTGGATAATGGAAGAGGCATTACTAGGAATACCAGGATACCCCATCGAAACATTTCAATGTTTCAGTTTCACTGTGTACTGTTAAAAGAAAACTGATTTCCCAATTAGTCCTTACTCCAGGGTATGTATTTACCAGGTATGATTCTCATATCTGAATGGTTTTACAGATGATGAGTGGGAGTAAGTTATTGGGAATTAGGTGATTGTCCTCATTATATCGGAATTCGTTGTAATTGGTGATATTTGAGGAAATCGCCTGGGTTGTCACCGGACGACAAATATTTGGTTTTGAATATCCGCTTTATGCACCAATTTCAAATTGATACATCTGTACGTCTATTTTTATAGAGTGAGATATACCTTTTTGAAATTATGTCCATGACATTTACCTATATCAGTGGATGGTTAGGTAAGGAGCATTAAACAACGGTGTAATTCTTCTTAACCATATGTACAGTTTTCAACCTACGACATACAGGGATTGAGTTATTAGACTCAGGGGACTTATACAGAGTATTGTATGTTGTCCAGTGTCCATTAGGACAGAGGGGTTGGTCCTCGTACTATATTCGGTTTACTTATGACTTCTCTAGTTCTTAGACAAGTGTTTCGTAGAAACACAAGGTCTGAGTTTTGAGAAGTTATAGGTATAAGAGTAAAGTGGAGAACCAAGTATTGCAAGTATCGGGATTCTTCAAGGTGATCGAAGATGTAGATACTTGTGTATGGTATTCAGTTGATAGTAATGGTTTTGAGAAACTTGTTTCTCTTTCAGGTTACTCATAATTGGAAGCATTCCTAAGTTGAGTAACGCTGATCGGCCTCCTTCCATTTAGTTAACATGCACTGGAGACAGCTGCATGATTTGAATCTGGTTCAATTAAATCAGTGCCTCTGGTTCTATATTGGATATAGAACAGTTCTTATCTTAACGATGTTAAGGTACGGGGAGTTTTCCGGCTTATGCTTAAAACCAGACTCTGGATAACTCAAGGCACGTTTCTGTAATGGCTGTTTGTGGGTTGACCCAGGCTATGACGAGGGTTGACTTTCTACCATCTGGAAGATCAATAGTGATATTGTTCTTGACTCTCCACAGTTTTAACAAAAATAGATTTTTTCAGAAAACAGTAGTGGGAGTATGGTAGAACTGGAAGTGATTCCAGAACCGCAGACGATTACTGAAAATTTGATAAGAACCTAAAGATTCAATCTGACTTGACATTCCATTGGCCACTCCGCAGATTTGGTGGGTAACCTCAGGCACCCGAGAGGTACTCCGGTAGCCTCAAGGATGGTGACAGGGAGGTTCTTGTTTACTCAGACTTTCCATTGCTATTGTTCCAGACTATGAGACCCGGCAGGAGGATGAGTATAGCGTCGTTCTGAACTGGCTTTAGAAGCGTACGAGTATATGACTCTGCCAGAGGGTTGTCGTAGTCAGTGGGAGCAGCGGAAGCATTGGTGGACAAGTGGCTTATGTCTATTTATAGACTAAAGCAGATATAGCGAAGATAGATCATCTATTTCTGATGTGACAGTCATAGGTTTGACTTCATCAGAATAGGGGATGGATCTGTTAAGAAGGTAATAGGGTGTGATGTCTTGGTATTTGGATGACATACACAAAGTAGGAAGTGATGTTCCTATACTACGATCGGTTATACTTTGGTTGTCACACAGTGGTTTCTCCACATGGGACTTGGATATAATATCAAGACATTCTGGTTACTAGATCTATAGATCTTAATTTGGGTGGTTTCCCAATCAGGGTACTTAGACAGCATTCTAAGAGTTTTTAGAATAGACGACTCCTGGCACGGTAGTGTACCTGCAGGTGATGGAGTCACCCTATCTAAAGGTGTCTTACAGACTAAAGGGGAGAGGGATGTGCATGATTGGCAGATCACTTGCTTAGGCAATTGAGTCAATCATGAGATGTCAAGCACCACACCAGATGTTTTTTGCAGTAGATCCAATATGTTGATATTGATCCAATCCTGGAGAAACGAACGGAAGCAGTTTTAGAACATAAGTGAATGTTCTAGGGATATGATAACAACAACCTCTTTTAGGAGACAGTTATCATTCCAGGCTTCCAAGGTGACATGGATGACAGAGAGGTTGTCAGAGTTATAGTTTTCCTTCTGACGAGTGTCAGTATTTTGGACAGGTGGTCCAAGGGGATACTGAAGGAGGCATGACGCAGAATACTGATTAAGTTCAGTTGACGATACAGTCTAAGAAGTTTGGATTTGGAGTTCATTTATGAGCTAGGTCCTATCAGACATCCAGACACAGTCTAAGACAGGTATTGCTCATTTCGGGAGATGGCTTTCTCCGCGAACTTGAGATATAGAGAGACATAGAAAGAAACATCATGGCGGATCCACTCACTGAGGCTATTCCTCGAACGCAATAGTTTCGTAAACGGGTTTTGTGAGACTGATTAGTAGAGGAGTTGGGTGTTCGGTATCACACGGGCTGTGAGTATGCGACATCGCAATAATTAGCCTTGAGTGCAAATGGGAGATTGTTGGAGATAGTGCCCTCATAGTCAATTATTGGATCACAGGCACGTGATTGCAATGATTGAGGGAGGACCTATACCGGTAGGACAGTCTTACTCAAGATGATAGTATGCTATCTGGCTTACCTTTATCATCGTGTACTGCTTCAGGTGACCGTACAGGTCACTATTACATGTTGATAGAGCCCCTAGGATTCTTGCTTGAATGCCAACAGTATGAGGGCGATCATATATGTGGGAGCTGGGGTCTATAAGCACATCCTTAAAAGGTCTCTAGTCGTGGGAGTTTCGAGACAGGGCATCGATACTCCAGAGTAGACTGGTGTATACAGTCGAGACCCCGACGAGGGGCGGTGGCCGGTCTCACAAGCCACTGGTGTCAGTTGGTTCACCTAAGATGTATACAGGTGCTCATTGGGTTATGAGTACACCGGACAGGACTCGCCGGGAACATGCTAGTTGGTCTTATACCTGACGTCAGATAGCAGTTCCCTGGTGACATGTGTACAGGTTAGTTCATCGACTTGAGATCGTCATTTGTCTCATGTGAGTTCCCACTGTACTTTGATTACTACCCTACCACGCTCAAAGGAGACGTGCAAACAGGTTTTAGTTGGGTACAGTCCCGAGCTACATGGAGGCAGTGAGCGGATCTGCAGGGGTTCGTCTCTCCCGGTATTGGGGGTGAGGTCGCGCTGTGTCTAGGAGAGCCATTACACGAAGTCCTTGGCCAAGGCAGGAGATTTACTGGTAGGTATTCCAGTAGTATCTCAGGGTGTTCTGGGCTACACTCCGACACGACTTGTACCGCTTTTGGGGGTCTGACTTTTACCAACCCCCTAGGCCCGCCATGCGATGCTCATAGACGAACGGACTGGAATGTACGGATATTGTCAATGACAGGCTCGGTAGGGTGTCAGGATGAGTTCGCTCATCGACGTCCCTTTTGGTCAATACCTGGTAGCCTGTTACGTATGGTAATACCTCTGACGTGCTAGCGGTTAAATCCACAACCAAAGTATTAACGAGTCTTTAGAGTCCCCCACAGACCGTTTTCTCAAGTTTCGGGCGAAACGCTATAGAGGTCGTATGGAGATATGGCAGGGTTCGATCATATACGTGCGGTATTGCACGGATCATGATCGGACGGATAATACTAGCGGGCTTTGGTTTAAGCCGGGACCTAGTATTGTACATTGTAGATTTTTTCCCATTGCATTTGTATTCGGTCGGAATACAAATGTGGGTATGTATATACAGTAGCGGGGTTTTCCTGTAATTTATTACGGGATCAGTTTTTTTGAAGTTGCCAGTTTGGTTTCCGTTTCGGCCATTTTCCTTTGTATCTTTCCTTGGCTGAAAGTTGGTGGAGGAGGGCTTATTTGCAAGCATGCAAATTTGATTTGTGGAGGGTGTGTTTTGCATGTTGTAGTGTCATGATGGTTCCACCATGCATTGACTTCATGCTTCATGATTGGGCATCATCATTGCTTGACTTTTGGGTTATGATTAGTTTGTGGAGTGTTGGATTTGGTTGGTGATCATTTTCTTCTCATGATCACACTCTCTCTTGCATTATTGATACACACACACCCTTTGGATTTTTCCCTCTCTCTTCACCTCATGAGGCCGGCCACATTTGATGGTGGCTGTCCCAATTTTTTTGGGAGAAAAAAATGTTCTTTTGGCGTTGCAAAAATCATATAGCTCCTCCTCCAAAAGTTCTTTTCTTCACCTCCATCAAAAGGGCAACTTCATACAACCCCAAGAGACAAAGAGCACTACACTTATTCTACAGCAATTCTTGGACACGTCGACTCGCCAACTTCGTGCCCGAGTTGCCTCCGTCCAGAGGTGGGAGCCCGTAAAAGAACCCGGCAATGTGGTGCCCTTCCGACGAGGAGATGAAGACCGTAGATTCCGCGGGGAGATCGGGACGACGACGAGAAGACCGAAGGACACGGATCGCTCGGTATATCTCTCTACCCCTTCTCTAGTTAGCTAGGATTAGATTAATGGCCCGATCCAGGATTTTAGTGCGCGGTGGTGTCGGTTCAAAAGTTAAAGTAAAGTATCGTTTCCATATTTTGGTCTCGGATTGACGGTCGGGGCGCCGCCGTGCACTTACAACAACTTATCGAATCAACACTTGATCCGATAACTCGGCTATATCACATATAACCGACCGATGTCATAAATCGTGAGAATAGAATGTGGTATTTCATACGCACATTAATCTCTGTTAGTTATATGTATGCCCTAGAGGCCATTACTGTACATACGATGTATATTGTAGTGGATGCTAGGACATATATAGGGAGGACTATCTTTCTCGACATCATAGTATGCTATCTGGTTGTACTTTATCTTAAAATGTACTCTGATTGTCTCTATGTAACATGTTGATAAATCCCTTAGGGTATGTACTCGACTACTGGGACTATGATGAGATCATACTAGTGGAGCCACGGTAGTCGACGAGTACATCCTATAACTGTTCCTAGTCGAGGGTGTATCGAGACAGGGCATCGATGCACCAGAGTAGACTAGCGTATACGCATCTTGACCCATATGATGGGCGATGGATGATCCCATATCCATCGGTGTTTGACATCAAGGATGGTGTACGTGTGCTCAATGGAGACTGGGTACACTGGACGGACTCGCCGAGAACTCCCAGATGGTATTATACATCACGTCAGATGGCAGTTCTCCGGTGACACTGGTACAGAGTAGTCTGTTGACCCGAGATCGTCATAGAGTCTTGTGTGATTCCCACTGTGCTTTGATTTCCATCATACCACGTCCAAGAGGGCGTGCAAAAAGTTGGCTTTTGGGTACAGTCCCGAATCACATGGAGGCAATGAGCGATAGGAGGGGATTCGTCTCTCCCGGTATAGGGAGTTGATGTTGTGCTGTGTTCGATTGGCTATAACCAGAAATCCCTGGCCAGGGTTGCTGAGATTTACTGGTAAGTGTTATCAGTAGTTTCTCGAACTGTTGTAGACCTCATATCGACACGACTTATCGAGCTACTGGGGTCTGACGTTTACCACCCCTAGGCGAGATATGCGATATATCAGACGACGAGACCGGACTGTACGGGAGTGTTACTGTTTGGATTCACAGGAGAATGTACAAGCTTGCTTGTTGATCTTCTGAGCGCTCAATACCTGGGTGGCTGTTACGTTTAGCTGACCGCTTGCAGCTTGTGGGTGTTTGATATTATCATCACCTACTACCAGTGTATTGACGATTCTTTAGAGTCCTACACAGAGGTTTCTTGGCTCAGGCAAAACGGAGTTGTCACGACCCGAAAGAGCACGTGACTGGCCCTTGGACCATATGAAGTCTATAGGACCCCATCTGATCCAAGTAAGCCAAAAGCCCAGCAATCTAAAACCATTTAAAGAGTGAATAAGGAAAACTGTTTTTGAAAAGTAAGGAAATCATGTTTGGAAATCAAAGTTTTTAAATAACTAAGCCGAATATGCATTTTTTTAAAATGTGTAACCTTTCCTGAAAATTTCGGCAGAGTTTCCTTTGTAAAAACTGGCCCCGAACGGGGTACAACAAGAATAATATATATGAAATGATAAAAGGCATCCCCAAGCGGGAGCTAGCTCTTCGTCCATCGACGGTCACAACCACGCAAGCAATAATAATATACAACGCCAAAGGGCGAGGATCAAAACCCAAAAAAAAGAAACTCAAAACAGCCAGAAAACCGTAATACTACTAGCGCGACTCTAAGGTCGAAATAAAACAACACTGTTTTCTAAGTCTGAAACAATAAACAAGTTTTTGGTTGATGGACAATTCTAGATACAATGAATAATACCAATACAATAGCGGTTCTGATACAAAAGAACCCACCTAACCAAGCAAGTCACCCGATGGAAGCAGTGTGCCCGAAATGCCGCTAAGGAATCTGTACGGCAAAAACCTGCAAGAACTGGGGCACAACGGGGGTGAGTTGCCAACTCGTGAATAGAGATATATCTACAAGCAGAGATCGAATGCATGACCCATCCTAGGTCAATACGATCAGATATAAATAAACCTCAATATGAATAAAGCTGAAACATGCTAAACTGGCAATGTAATCTCTATACATGAGTGTAATGCCAAGAGCTCGTGCTAGTGCCTCAGGTAATAGCATGTCAAGAATATGAGGTATGATCAATGTAATCAAATCTGCACACACGTGGATCCCGTCCACTCGTCACCCACTGACAATAACCATCATGCAAGTAAATATCATAACCTGTGCATGGAAATATGAGGATATAATCCACCCGTGTCCCTCGCGACACATCAAAATCATGGAACCAGGGTGCCCAGCATCGACACCCGAAAACATCATGAAAACCGTGCCCAGCATCGGCACGTAAATCCTCATATATCGGGCTCCGTCAGTCCGGATCGGCCCGCGGGCTCTGTCTGCGGTATCGGCCCTCGGCCCCGGCAGTATGCCCAAACATCTATCGACTCTGGTCGGTATCCTCCGGATAACCGCCAGGTCCAACCAATCACCGGTAGGTGCTCGCCCGCCTCCAGGCTCAATCGGCAAAGCTCATCGATCATCTTGCCGAGGGGAACCATACCGGGTCCACCATGTACCCGCAATCGGCTCATCCACTCCTCGATTCGGGTTACACATGTCGCTCTCAGCACCGAGAAAACACATGGTGGACACACTGAAATATCATATCAAGGGTAACCGGGTTTTTAAAGTAATGATATATTCTCTTTTTAAAACACCCTCGGTTCCCAAATCCAGAAATATCATAGAAACAACATATCTCAATGCGTAAAATCAAGCATGAAGCATGCTACATGTGAAGGAATGTATGTACATCATCATGTCATGCAAGGATCATATACTGAATGCAATAATACTACAGTGTAGTGACATGGAAATTATCGATGATAAGTGTGTGAGCCGGCAACAAGTGTACGTGGAGCATATGCATCATCGATAATGGTGCTGGTGTCCTAGCAGCATGACTGAATATCACAACAATACAAGCGATGCAATGCAGATAGCAGGAATAATGCGGAAACGAATAATCAACGCAAAAACACAGAACCTGCCTCACAAGATATGTCATGCAACCTTGCCTTTTGAAATAAGACGAATCAGGGCTTTTGGTAAAGTAAGGGCTACGGTGTTTTAAGAAAAGATGCATCATTTGAAAATATCCGTATAACCCTTCTGCTTATCTTTAAAATATCCCCGATTCGTTACTTTTGAAATAGGTATGACTCGGTCTAGTCCAATGCCCACTAAGAAATCTGGACCGGAGGGGTATGAAACCACCTAATCTGAGTCAATATATAAGTATAGATATGATAGTCGGTGATCTCGCCTCAATAACATATCGTAAGATATCCTCGAATCATGAGGGCGGATCTATCATCAATATCGGCTCGTACGGTAAATCGTCGTATGGCATCCCAATAGCTGGGTAGGGGTCAATGTCACACTATCTCATCACATATCAGGTATCACCATCATCAGATCACACATCTGGGGTACTACTGTAAGTCTAGTACAAATCGATACCATCTATAAAAATATGAATGCGGGTAAAGCACATGTCCAAAGGCCCGCTAAACTATCATATCGCACCTCAAAAGACGACTGTGTCACACCGCCGATCTCACGGCCTCACATCAAGTAACACCTCAAACCCACGTATCATCACCAAACCCGTATATGAACACATAGTCCCATACCCATGTGTAGATATACGCACCAACATATGAGAGAATGAATGCAAGAATGTGTGTAAATATAAGGGTAAGTATAGGTATGAGTGCAATCGCTACCCTAGGGTTCGCACTATACTACACCCAAGGATCTCAGCATCAAGAATACCATTATTACTATCAATGATCCTAACCACACATAATAATATACGTGTGTATACGTATTCGTATACAACACCACGGACTGCGGGGGTGCTATACGCCATCCACCCGACTTCTTCCCGTAGATATAAATCTACTCACCTTGCTTCTCATGTGTCGGTGCCGATGTCGCCATCTTCATCTTCTTTGCCTCAACATCTCGTAGGGTACCTACAAATATATCACAACGCTAAAGCACATGAAAATCACATCGGAAACCAAAATAGCACACGCTACCCGCATAGGTAAAAACCTATCGACTCGCATGTAAACACAATCAATATCCACTTGTCGTTGACGTCCAAACGCCATCCGACAGGAATGAATCACCAAATACAAAATCCATGCTAAATCAAGTCGTAAAACATACACCAACATAGGAAAATCAACCCAGATTTCACCCTAGATGGAATCAGTCAAAACTAGAAGTACCCAGGGTCAATACTAGAGGAAATGGGGGCATGCACAGAAAACGAGGCAATTCCTTAAAATACCTTATTTTAGAATTTTCCATAATTTTTCCCCTTTTATCTGTATTTAATTATACCAGAATATTAAAATATTCATTAAAATAATATTAAATTATAAAATTTCCCAAAAATCATATTTTATTATTTTGAAGACGTTACAATCTACCCCCTTAAAGAAATTCGGTCCCCGAATTTAAATTTAAACCCCCAAATACTAAAATATTTCAATACAAATTCCAAGTCATCGGGGCTCCGAAATCATCTATACATAAAACATCATAGCGCAATGCATGCGCATGAGTACTGAGCAGATAACTCAAAAGCAACACTCCATCAAGCATCCGCAATCATCGGAGTCATGGTAACGACACAATGTCAAATCCAATACAAAATCAATATGATATGGACCAAGACTATACATGTAGACACCCAATCTATACATGTAATTAGCTGATGCAACTGTATGCCAAATCTTTTTAAGTCGCTGTGCGATGCGCGTAACACTGCACAGTGGCGGACGTTTCTCATAAGAAAATAACTATATATGTGTATATATATCCTTTGTTTAATAAGCACGTTCCACCATTTTGAAAATAATCAGAAGGGTTTCCTTGTTTTTAAAACGTTTTGTGTCATATCGGACACGTAGGTATATACTGAGACTATAGCTCGCTTTTCGGAAATCCCTTCGATAATTATCGATGCATGCAAAATATATCCAGGCACTGTCCACTGACTAGTCCTGCTTAGTATGAAAGCAAATATCCCACATCATAAAAATGTACTGCTCCAAAAGGAATAAATTCCAAAAATGCACATAACACCACCCTGTGCGTCTGACGCGCACGGAAATCAAAATCCATATATGCGCTAAACATGTGCACAAAACAACATCTAGGTGCAACGGGTGTGCACGAAGCATCTGTCATAGGCAACATGTGTGCCTGACAGCCAAAACAGGTGCATCTGACATGCACGAAGAATCTCGATTTAGTGCATCTGGTGTGCCCCAAAATCGTATCTCAAAACATGCGCCCAACATGCGCGAAAATCCAAATCGGTGCATCCATCATGCACGAATGAAAATCTAGACCCTGCGCACTCAATATGCACGGAATCACAAAATCCAATAGCAACGTCGAATATGCGTAAGTCCAGTCAAAAGCACGGAATGCAAGAATCCACATCAATATCACAATCAAAATCGACATACCGGAAGGCATCAAATCGAAGTCAGGTGCAATCGTAATGCACAAAATATAAATCCGGTGCAACAAAGGCACGAAATATAAATCTGATGCGATAAACGCAAGAAACATAAAACTGGTGCGACAAATGCACGAAGTATAGAACTGGTGCATCCCATGCATAAATACCAAGCAATAACTCAAATACATAAGCAGCAACACCAAGTGTATCCAGATATGAAGAAAATCATAAACGTGTGCAGCTGCGGGCACAAAACACATATCGATGCACTACAAGCACATATAAGCTATACCGAGTGCAAAATCAAAACACTAAAATTACATGAAACTCTGCTGGAAGCGTAAATCAAATCACCAGCATAAAATAGGCATGAAATCGCAATCAACAGCTCAAGAGTAATAACTATGTACAAGGTATAAATACCCAGTAGGTGCAACCATGGTGCACAAAATCAAATATCATGAAACTCAGTCATCAAGACTAAATCATGCGAATAGATCGCCCAAAATACCGAAATCCAAAGCAACGGATACGTGATAATCAAATCACAAAATCACAAATTATAATTACCGTCGTCGGTATACCCTCCTTCAGGGTCGAGAAGGTACCGGTACATCCGATGCTAGCGGCGCAAGATATCTACTTGCCTCTTGCTCACGGCTGGCGTCCTCTGCCTCTGGTTCCTGATCCTTCCTGTAGATTACCAACTCGCAATCCATCGACTCATCGGCCCGGTCAGGTGTGCTGACAGGAACGATTCCGTTCTTGCACTTCCCTGGTCATCTCTCGGTCAATCCTCACGACCGCTCGTAAAGCAGCACATCTCTGGCGCCGACCTCGGGTCCTCTGAATGCATATCACACATCCGATCCTGGGTGCAACTCTTATTGCAGCAGTGTACTGGAAGGAATCCTACTCAAGGTCTCTTCTGATCTTGCCTAAGCCAAACTGTAAGGAGGCTGATACTCTGGCGTAATCTTTTCTCGCTCTCTGGACCTCTGCGTCCTTAGTACAACATCCCCTCGGAAGCTGGTCGCATCTCTGCGCCTCTGTAACATGTCCGGCCTTTAATCTTAACGGGGTGTAGTAACAGCTCGTCTGCCTCTCGCACGAACTTCTTGTCCCGCTTGTCTGTATCATCGACCATTCGACGTCGCGTCTTTATCTGCACACTGCAATGTCCTCGGCTACGGTCCATCCGAAGTCTCTAACACGGACTCGAAATCACGAACTCAGTATCTTCATCACTCCGTAGAAGATATCTAGCCGAACACGTCCTCAACGTGCATGTCACATCTCTGATGTCAGCGGAGTGGAACGTCATCTCATCGAAATCTCGTGCGAACTCTTTACTCAACCTTGCTCAAATATCGACTGATTCGGACTCATCTCATCGTGGCTACACGAACTGCGCTCCGACGGCTATGCTCACATCTGGAGTCTCCTAAGCAGTGTCCCATCACAATACCCGAAAGATGTCGAACCATCCGATCGACTCGTCAGAACCTCATGATCCCCCAAGAGCTCACATCTCGGGTACAGTTTAGTAGTATCGAGTACATGCCACAGCGTCGGTGGTCCAGCCGTAGAAGGGCAAACCCAAGCCTCACTAATGGCGCCGAGGAACTGCCGCAAACCCTAAGGTTCAAAGGCTTTCACACGGTCATTAAGTCGAGTTAGGGTTTCATTCTTTTAGAGGGTCCATAGAATCACCTGCATGTCTTTCCGTATACTTTAAACTTGGAAAATAGGTTCCTGACATTCGATCGTCTCAATCAACTCTCAACGAATCTGCATGAAGTCGCCTCTAGCTGGAATCAATCCACCTAATGACCTCGCATCGGGGTAAGCGAACTCACCACACGTCATAGTCATTCATCCTCGGTGACTAGCGACTCACCATCATATCTCAAGAATATGCTCATGCTGCAGTAGCTCCAATCATCTGGGCGATATCTCATCATTTGCAGCAACAACTGGCTCATACGCCTGTACGCCGAACAACGCCTCAATCCCCCAGAAAAGGCGATACATAAGCGGTCATCTCAGAATCGGTCTGCTCTAGATCTGAGCAAGACTCTCTACACTGGAGATCTTCAACACAACTGGGCCCGCTCCGGCGCAAAAATCGGACGAATCACCTTCGTCTCTCAAATCGGGTAGACTAGCTATCATCTGTCGCATATCTACCTGAAAGCTCCGGCAATCTCAGCTCGTAAGCTTCGAAAGCAACATCCTGTCAATCTCAGCAACAGCTGGTCCATCTGTCTGCACGGTAGGCGACATCACAATCTCTGAGGTATGCTGTACATCAACAGTCCTCTCTCAACTGGCAGCTCTAACAATGACCCGATCATCCGGTGCAAGACCAAGCACTTGCCTCCACTAGAGGTCACAATCCACAATACCAACTCGAGACGTTCTCATGTCACCAGAAAACACAATGGTCGGCCCTCGTACCAAACGAGCTCGCACCGGCCGTAACCCTAGCAGCAGCCCAAACTGCGCTCAAACATGGTGACAGGAACCTCAATCGAGTATCAAGAGAGCACACCAGTGGCAAGAAGGGAAACAACAGATCCAGAATGGATACATGATCATAGGAAGGAACAACATCAATGAAGGTATGATCATGAAACTAATAGAATCGGGGATCTCAAATGGATGTATAATCCTGGATATGAAGAGAATCACTGATCTCGAAAGTATGTACATCCTAAGGTTCCTTAAGCGGAGTGTCGTGTCGTAAGTATGCCGCGGAACATACCAACGGTACGTCACTCTACTTTAGTCACCTATTCCATCAACCAAGGGTCATCCTACACGACGAAAGTTCGGGTTTACACCCCTCGACCAAGTCTAAGTTCCGTAAGGTCAAGCCTAAGTTCCGCATATAAATAACGCCCTAGGCTCCATATAGTCAAACTTAGACTCGAACCAATGTCAACCTAGCGCTCTGATACCAACTTTGTCACGACCCGAAAGAGCACGTGACTGGCCCTTGGACCATATGAAGTCTATAGGACCCCATCTGATCCAAGTAAGCCAAAAGCCCAGCAATCTAAAACCATTTAAAGAGTGAATAAGGAAAACTGTTTTTGAAAAGTAAGGAAATCATGTTTGGAAATCAAAGTTTTTAAATAACTAAGCCGAATATGCATTTTTTTAAAATGTGTAACCTTTCCTGAAAATTTCGGCAGAGTTTCCTTTGTAAAAACTGGCCCCGAACGGGGTACAACAAGAATAATATATATGAAATGATAAAAGGCATCCCCAAGCGGGAGCTAGCTCTTCGTCCATCGACGGTCACAACCACGCAAGCAATAATAATATACAACGCCAAAGGGCGAGGATCAAAACCCAAAAAAAAGAAACTCAAAACAGCCAGAAAACCGTAATACTACTAGCGCGACTCTAAGGTCGAAATAAAACAACACTGTTTTCTAAGTCTGAAACAATAAACAAGTTTTTGGTTGATGGACAATTCTAGATACAATGAATAATACCAATACAATAGCGGTTCTGATACAAAAGAACCCACCTAACCAAGCAAGTCACCCGATGGAAGCAGTGTGCCCGAAATGCCGCTAAGGAATCTGTACGGCAAAAACCTGCAAGAACTGGGGCACAACGGGGGTGAGTTGCCAACTCGTGAATAGAGATATATCTATAAGCAGAGATCGAATGCATGACCCATCCTAGGTCAATACGATCAGATATAAATAAACCTCAATATGAATAAAGCTGAAACATGCTAAACTGGCAATGTAATCTCTATACATGAGTGTAATGCCAAGAGCTCGTGCTAGTGCCTCAGGTAATAGCATGTCAAGAATATGAGGTATGATCAATGTAATCAAATCTGCACACACGTGGATCCCGTCCACTCGTCACCCACTGACAATAACCATCATGCAAGTAAATATCATAACCTGTGCATGGAAATATGAGGATATAATCCACCCGTGTCCCTCGCGACACATCAAAATCATGGAACCAGGGTGCCCAGCATCGACACCCGAAAACATCATGAAAACCGTGCCCAGCATCGGCACGTAAATCCTCATATATCGGGCTCCGTCAGTCCGGATCGGCCCGCGGGCTCTGTCTGCGGTATCGGCCCTCGGCCCCGGCAGTATGCCCAAACATCTATCGACTCTGGTCGGTATCCTCCGGATAACCGCCAGGTCCAACCAATCACCGGTAGGTGCTCGCCCGCCTCCAGGCTCAATCGGCAAAGCTCATCGATCATCTTGCCGAGGGGAACCATACCGGGTCCACCATGTACCCGCAATCGGCTCATCCACTCCTCGATTCGGGTTACACATGTCGCTCTCAGCACCGAGAAAACACATGGTGGACACACTGAAATATCATATCAAGGGTAACCGGGTTTTTAAAGTAATGATATATTCTCTTTTTAAAACACCCTCGGTTCCCAAATCCAGAAATATCATAGAAACAACATATCTCAATGCGTAAAATCAAGCATGAAGCATGCTACATGTGAAGGAATGTATGTACATCATCATGTCATGCAAGGATCATATACTGAATGCAATAATACTACAGTGTAGTGACATGGAAATTATCGATGATAAGTGTGTGAGCCGGCAACAAGTGTACGTGGAGCATATGCATCATCGATAATGGTGCTGGTGTCCTAGCAGCATGACTGAATATCACAACAATACAAGCGATGCAATGCAGATAGCAGGAATAATGCGGAAACGAATAATCAACGCAAAAACACAGAACCTGCCTCACAAGATATGTCATGCAACCTTGCCTTTTGAAATAAGACGAATCAGGGCTTTTGGTAAAGTAAGGGCTACGGTGTTTTAAGAAAAGATGCATCATTTGAAAATATCCGTATAACCCTTCTGCTTATCTTTAAAATATCCCCGATTCGTTACTTTTGAAATAGGTATGACTCGGTCTAGTCCAATGCCCACTAAGAAATCTGGACCGGAGGGGTATGAAACCACCTAATCTGAGTCAATATATAAGTATAGATATGATAGTCGGTGATCTCGCCTCAATAACATATCGTAAGATATCCTCGAATCATGAGGGCGGATCTATCATCAATATCGGCTCGTACGGTAAATCGTCGTATGGCATCCCAATAGCTGGGTAGGGGTCAATGTCACACTATCTCATCACATATCAGGTATCACCATCATCAGATCACACATCTGGGGTACTACTGTAAGTCTAGTACAAATCGATACCATCTATAAAAATATGAATGCGGGTAAAGCACATGTCCAAAGGCCCGCTAAACTATCATATCGCACCTCAAAAGACGACTGTGTCACACCGCCGATCTCACGGCCTCACATCAAGTAACACCTCAAACCCACGTATCATCACCAAACCCTTATATGAACACATAGTCCCATACCCATGTGTAGATATACACACCAACATATGAGAGAATGAATGCAAGAATGTGTGTAAATATAAGGGTAAGTATAGGTATGAGTGCAATCGCTACCCTAGGGTTCGCACTATACTACACCCAAGGATCTCAGCATCAAGAATACCATTATTACTATCAATGATCCTAACCACACATAATAATATACGTGTGTATACGTATTCGTATACAACACCACGGACTGCGGGGGTGCTATACGCCATCCACCCGACTTCTCCCCGTAGATATAAATCTACTCACCTTGCTTCTCATGTGTCGGTGCCGATGTCGCCATCTTCATCTTCTTTGCCTCAACATCTCGTAGGGTACCTACAAATATATCACAACGCTAAAGCACATGAAAATCACATCGGAAACCAAAATAGCACACGCTACCCGCATAGGTAAAAACCTATCGACTCGCATGTAAACACAATCAATATCCACTTGTCGTTGACGTCCAAACGCCATCCGACAGGAATGAATCACCAAATACAAAATCCATGCTAAATCAAGTCGTAAAACATACACCAACATAGGAAAATCAACCCAGATTTCACCCTAGATGGAATCAGTCAAAACTAGAAGTACCCAGGGTCAATACTAGAGGAAATGGGGGCATGCACAGAAAACGAGGCAATTCCTTAAAATACCTTATTTTAGAATTTTCCATAATTTTTCCCCATTTATCTGTATTTAATTATACCAGAATATTAAAATATTCATTAAAATAATATTAAATTATAAAATTTCCCAAAAATCATATTTTATTATTTTGAAGACGTTACAGGAGTAGGAGCACATATGTGATATGTGCGGGACCGGGGATAATGCGGTATATGGTACCGTATTGGATTCTCGCGATATGAGATATCGGCCGGGTATATGTGATATAGCCGGGTCATCGTATTAGTCGGTTATATGCGATATAGCCGGATTGTCGGATCAAGTGTTGATTCGACAATTTAATGTATTATAAAATATATGATATATTAAATTACATTAACTAATATTTGCTCACTAAAAGATTCATTTTCTCACAGGATAATACATTGATATATATGCGATATATGTTAATTGTATTATTTTCTATTGTTACAAAATATATTGTATATGTGATATATAATATTGTAACATGTTAGGGTTACAAATTTAACAATGGATTAGGGTTTAAACTTGGTTAGGGTTTGGATTAGGGTTAGCTTTTGCATGAAGCTTCCATGAAGCTTCATGAAGCTTTGACTTTGTGGTTGCTTGATATTATTTGTGAGATATTATGTTAACCCAATCCAAACCATTAACCCTAGTTAACTCTCTACAAGGTTTAACACTCTCATGCTTAACCCTTGGTTAGATTTGTAACCACTACAATAATTCATTGTTCATCACAAAAGGATTAAGGTTATCTTCTTCATTTCTTCTTCTTCATGCTTGAGTTCCTTCATGAAAAAGTTTTCTTTTGTGATGAAAGTGAGTGAGAAAAAGATGATAAATGAGAGCAAAAATCCTACTTCATCATCCTCATCTATCCTTGCCATTTAGATGAGGGTGTTCACATCATTTCATGAGTGTTAGCTTGTGTTAACGAAACTTCAAGGTAGATCATCTTAGTATCGAAGATCGGAAGCAAAGGTTGCATCATTCTCTTCGTGAACCCTCTCGAGAGTTCGGAACACGATGATCGCGGCGAAGGGACCTCAACACGGAGCTTAAGAAGTGAAGGACTGGATCTACAAAGGTTGCAATCCCTCTCACTTAGTGTTAAAGCGTTTAACATGTTCGTTTTCGCCTAAACCCTAGTTTAAAGATCCGGCTTCGGGTTGTTTGGCACGGCTAAAATTTTAATCGGGCATGGTTGATGCCTCGTAGACCCTCATACGCGTGCCTAGCAACCCTACAGTGGTATCAGAGCCAAGCTAGAGCTTTAGGCAAAGTCTAGACGAAGTTTAAAGTCCGATCGAACGCCGAAACCCCGATACGGAACCCTCTCTGGACAATTTTCAAAAAGTTGATTTTTTCTGAATTAAAAATGCTCAGAAAAACAAGAAGGAAAAACTAAGAATTACTGTGAAGTACGGATCTCTGAATCAATAATTGGACCGCGGAACCGCGGCCAAACCATGGTTTTTGCGGCGGTTCCGCGGCCAAAATTTGGACTTAGTCCCTGGAATTTCACTTAATTATTCTTAGGCCCTTTCTTGGCAATTTTTCCTGGGAATATTTTAATTCCACTCAAGTTTTGAGTTTTCTAGGGTTGTATTGGGGACTCGTTGATTTGATCAGATAATTTAACTTTGTTTAGTTTTGTCCGGATAATTTTAGAAACTGTTAAAAAGTTCGAACGGATATCAATAACTCACTTTTTCCCCAGTCGGAAAATTTTTCAAAAGTTGGATTTTTTCTCGAGTTTAAGAACGTTCTAAGTCGTGCAAGTAACGCGGTGGACCCTCTAGAAGACAACAAACCTTAACTCGATTATGTGACCGTCTTGAACTGCCTTTTGAACCTTAGGGTTTGGGGCAGTACGGCGTGCCACATGTGAGGCGTTGGCTTGACCCTTCTACGGCTGGACCATCGGTACTGTGGCATGTGATGGATGTTTTTAAACTGATTTCAAGTGTTGAGATATATTGGGGAAATCTTGGGTGTTTGATTGTTCGATCAGAAAGTTTAACATTGTCTATTTATCTGGAATGTGATACAATATTTGGAATCCACAAGAAGCAATGAGATAACTAATTTGAATGTTATAAACATAGCAGTTTAGTCTCGATGATCGGTTGCCACGGAATTTTGATGTGATCAAAAGTCCGTCGCAATCACGTAGCGTACGCGGATACTCGCCGGGTAAACTTAATAGACAGTCAGGCCCCATAGCCCCGACCAAGTGACTGTAGGAGAACCCCGTCGCCGAAAGCATCCGTTCGGGTGCTCGCGGCAGCGGTGTTCCGCCTTATTGCACTTCGTCGACGGCATCGGGGATGCGGCCGTCTACTAAAGTTTACGACGAGCTTGCGATCAGGATGTCGGGAATCTTGTTGAATTGCCCGACCAGATATTGAAAAGTGTTTTCGATAATGATACTAAAATGCGGGGTTTATAATTGTTAGGCATGCGATGTCTAAGGAATTCATTTGGTTAGGCATGAGATGTCTAAGAAGGTTGCGGATTCAAACTGTTGTAGTTTTACACTTTCTTTTCTGTGACCGTAAGCATAGTATGTGGTGTATCGCCGGCTTCGTTGCTATACATCAACGACAATCGGGATACGCATACTTGCTTACGTTGATGATATGAGATATTATGTGTTGCTGTGATATGTTATATTGGATCGTCGCGTTCTGAATAGCCGGGGGTTTTATGTGAGATGAGAGTTTTTCTTTTTCATTCATGTAAAATTCATTTGTATGTAATATTCTTTTATTGGGGCACTTCCGGGATGAGGTTGATGTCACCACTTGTATATTATTTACTTTTCCGCATTAGGTAGACCCAAGGCGGGGAGCACAAGTAACCGGGTTCTAGGGTCCAGTGGGAGACCATCTCGAGGAGTCGAGACCGGGTCTCCTAACCCTAGAATTGGCAGAGTTACTTGCCGCTCTCGTAGGGGTCTAGGGATGTGGGTTTGGCTATTCATCACGACTGTGGAATCCATATTTTATACAGGCTCGTATTAAAAACACGGATGCCCTAGTATATCCAATATTTCATATATGTTCTTCTGCTGCAATGTTCTGTGATGAGATCATATTACTGCCTGAGACGAATGTTTATATTATATATATGAGATATATGTTATATTGCAGATTTAGTTTCAAAAGTGATGCTTATGAAGCATAATAAAATGGGACTTCATTAATGAGATTAATGAAATTAAAAGAAACCTATGATGTTGTAGAAACTTGTTTAAAAACTGGTAGCTCTAGTTCTTGCTTTGCATAGCGGTGTTCCTTGTAGAACATCCAGCACCTTATTCGATAAGGAAAGGGCCGAGATCCCTTCACCGGGAGTGACCCCTTTAGCAATGACTGGCAGATGCTACACCACTCGGTTTGTCTTTTGATTGCTTTTAGAGTTTTTGCTTTGCATAGTGATATATATGATATATCCTGCACCTTATTCGATGAGGAAAGGGCCGACGATCCCTTCACCGGGAGTGACCCCTTTAGCAAAACTAGAAAAGCCTCAAAAACACTCCATTTAAAATCACTCGATTCTACAACGATATCAAGTTCATTACGCAAAGGGTTTTCTGAAAAAGCCGTCGTAGCCCTCCGTCATTTCAGATAAGTACTGGTTAGTATTCGTGCTACGTTTGTTGACCTTAGCCAAGGCGTAGTGTGCGGTAGCTGATTAGTGCTTATCTGTATAAGCATATGATGCGATTGAGTTAGGGTAGTCGTGCGACTTTGTTGACCTTAGCCAAGGGTCGTGCGGGTGGGTTTAATTCAATCGGGAAATGACGGGTTGAACTTGGCTAGCACTTATGATTTGTTGACCTTAGCCAAGGTCATAAGATGCTAGGGGCAAAATATTATTGGGAATTTCAAGTGTTGAAATTTGCAATGAGATTGCATACCTTCTATGAGATAGTTGGATCCCGATACCCGCTGCGAGTAAGAGTTACTCCTAGGAGAGTTTTACACATTACAATTAGTCGATCAAGTAGGTGTCTAGAAAGGTGTTAACGGGGTTACGCCTCTGGGAAAACGAGGTTTACTTTAATTAGGTCCGTGCGAAAGCACGGGGAACCTCCTTCAAAGTACCGATACTGGCCTGGCTGAAAGATTGGCGAACTTGTAGCGTGTAATTAATCCCGGCTAGTCTTTCCTTTTAGGGTTTGAAGGAAGATTTGATTAAAACAGTGGGAGACATCCTGATTAGATATATTAGATAACCAATCTAATCTTGCAAGAGCATACGCTGAGTGTTTTCTTCTCTCTCTCTCCAGGTAGCGACCATATCACGCCTTAATCAAGATAATAATACGGATATATTGACCGAACCCGCTTGTTATACTGAGCTGGGGAACGTTGGTCCCGCTCCAACTTATAATTGTTATAAGACAGAGCAGGAAATTGAGGAATACCAGATTTCCCGTGCCGCCCAAACGAAGAAAGTGCATGCTGATGCATCTTCTTCGGGTGTGTTCATTACAGAAAAATGTTTCTCAGTATCCTTTACGTCCTGGGTATGAGATACCGGATCAGGATCCCGCATATGTAATCTGTTACATGGGCTACAGAAAGGTAGAGAACTGAGAACGGGTGATAAGTTTCATGAGACAGAAAACGGTGCAAGTGTTGCAGCCAAGTCTGTTGGTCACTATCACCCTGTATTACCAGAATACATTGATTCTGAACGAATGTTATTAGATACCGAACCTGATATACAACATCATATCAGTCTCTTTATTAGTAAAGAAAGGATATAATTTTGTATTGTTGGATAATGTTTTGAACATTTCCTATATCAAGAGTTGATCGGTTCAGGCACGTTATCTAAAAGCATTGACGTTCTAAATCAAACTACAGTTCTTAGTATACAGAACACACACAAGAGGAAGAGTTCAGAAATGAACACATCCTTCTTGAGGTATTGTAGACTAGGTCATATCAATGTGACCCAACTAGCTGAAGTTACATATAGATGCATATTTAAATTAGTTTAAATTTACATCTTGTGAAACTTGCCGGTCATGTCACAGAGATAAGATGACCATAGCTCTGTTTATTGGAAATAGAGAAAGAGTTGGTGAACTTTTGGGATTGATACATGTTGATGTATGAAGGTCCCCTGTCTACACATGCCAAGACCGGTTCTTTATACTTCATTATATTCTCTGATGATCTCTCAAGATTCAGACATATGTTCCTGTTGAAACACAAGTGTGAAGGTTTTGAGATATTCACGGAATATAAGTTAGAAGTAGAGAACCAAAATACGGGTATAAGTATTATGTCCTTTGATGAGATCAAGGAGGAGAATACTTGAGCACGGAATTCCTGGACTATTCTAAAGGAGAATGAGATTCTCTCTCAGCATTACTCCTCCGTATACACCACAGCATGTCGGTGTATCGGGGCGGAGCAATAGCACCCTATGTGATATGGTGTGCTCTATGATGAGTACTACTGAGTTTCCTATTTCCTTTTGGGAGTTATGCACTTGAGAAGCTGCATACCTATTGAATAGGGTTCAAAACAAATCAGTTGCCTACCACTTCATATGTGATATGGAAAGGGAAGAGCCCATATCTTAAGTTTGTTAAGATTTGGGGTTGTCCGGCCTATGTCTAAATGCAAAATCCGGACAAGCTCAAGGTAAAGACAGATCTGTGGAAGTTTGTTGGATATCCCAAGCATACGCAAGGGAATATCTTCTACCTAATTGAGGAACAAAATATGTTTTGTTTCTCAACATGCCACCTTTGTGAAAGGGAATTTCTTGTGAAGAAATTAGTGGTCATGAGGTAGAACTAGAAGGAGTTCCAGCTATACAAACTACAGCAGATGATTTGGTAGAACCTAAGGATTCAATAGTAACCAACGAACCTCAGCCTCTCCGATGATCTAGTAGGGTTCCTCACCCACCTGAGAGATACTTCGGTTTCTCTATGACAGTGGTAGCGAGGATTACATCATGAGATGATGACCCAACTAGTTTCGAGCTGGCCATCAGGAGTGGGACTCTGTAAGAATGGCTGGATGCTTATCGATCTGAGATGGAATCCTTATACACCAACAAAGTATGGACTTTGGTTGCTTTATCTGAAGGGTTAAATCCCTATCAGGAGAAAGTATATCTTGAGAAGATTACTTGGTGTACATGGAAAAGTTGAGACTTTCAAAGCTATGCTTAAGTCATCCAGATCCTACTTGCCACGGCTACATACCATGACTACGATATCTGGCGGTTGGGTGTCACGACTGCTTTTCTGAATGATGTTTTAGAAGATAGCGTCTATAAGTACACAGCCAGAGGGCTTCGTAGACAGTGGGAGCAGCGAGAACGTGTGCAAGATGTTTTATGTGATAAAACAGGCATCGCGGAGTTGGAACATCTGTTTTGATGTGGTAGTAAAGAGTTTGACTTCATCGAAATGGTAGATGAACCTTGTATATACAAAAAGGTAGTAGAGAGTATGGTGGTGATCCTCGTAGAGTACGTGGATAACATACTCTTGATAGGGAAGGAGTTTCCTATGCTACGCTCAGTCAATCTCCGCTTATCACAAGGATTCTCCATATAGGATCAAAGTGATACCTCCTAAATCCTGGGTTTTGGATCTATGAGATAGTTCTAATTGGATGTCAGGATACTCACTAGTTGTATTGAGATGGTATCAATCGATCCTGGGAGAATCACTGGAAAGGTTCCAGGGTGATAAGGACGACTGAATGTCAGTCACAGGCATTGTCTTTACCCTCAGTGGAGGGACGGTATGTTGGAAGAGTTCCAAGCTAGATACCGTGACATACTAGACGATTAAAGGCAAGATACATCATTACCAAAGATACTACCAAAGAGGCAGTCTGGATATATATAAGTTCATGAGATGAACTTCGTTCCTACCATTGTGTGACAATGGAGTTGTGGCTTTAGCCAAGGAACTACCGTCCCATCAGAAATCCAGATATAATTCTTAGGCAGTATCACCTGATCATGGAGATGGTTGATCTCCAGGGAGATCGAGGTTAGGAGAGTAGACGCAGAGGACAACAGCGCGGATCCACTCACAAAGGCCTTTTTCCCAGTAGAGACTTTTATGGGATGGTTGAGTATGAGATACTTCAACCGCAGCTAATTGTTGGGTATGTGATACCACAACAGATGGCCCTAGTGCAAGTGGGAGATTGTTAGTTATATTTATGCCTTAGAGGCCATTACTGTACATATGATGTATATTGTAGTGGATGCTAGAACATATATAGGGAGGACTTTCTTGCTCGACATGATAGTATGATATCTGGTTGTACTTTATCTTAACATGTACTCTGATTGTCTCTATGTTACATGTTGATAAAGCCCTTAGGGTATGTACTCGACTACTGGGACTATGATGAGATCATTCTAGTGGGGCCACGGTAGTCGACGAGTACATCCTATAACTGTTCCTAGTCGAGGGTGTATCGAGACAGGGCATCGATGCACCAGAGTAGACTAGCGTATACACATCTTGACCCATATGATGGGCGATGGATGATCCCATATCCATCGGTGTTTGACATCAAGGATGGTGTACGGGTGCTCAGTGGAGACTTGGTACACTGGACGGACTCGCCGAGAACTCCCAGATGGTATTATACATCACGTCATATGGCAGTTCTCCGGTGACACTGGTACAGAGTAGTCTGTTGACCCGAGATCGTCATAGAGTCTTGTGTGATTCCCACTGTGCTTTGATTTCCATCATACCACGTCCAAGAGGGCGTGCAAAAAGGTGGCTTTTGGGTACAGTCCCGAATCACATGGAGGCAATGAGCGATAGGAGGGGATTCGTCTCTCCCGGTATAGGGAGTTGATGTTGTGCTGTGTTCGATTGGCTATAACCAGAAATCCCTGGCCTGGGTTGCTGAGATTTACTGGTAAGTGTTATCAGTAGTTTCTCGAACTGTTGTAGACCTCATATCGACACGACTTATCGAGCTACTAGGGTCTGACGTTTACCACCCCGAGGCGAGATATGCGACATATCAGACGACGAGACCGGACTGTACGGGAGTGTTACTGTTTGGATTCACAGGAGAATGTACAGGCTTGCTTGTTGATCTTCTGAGCGCTCAATACCTGGGTGGCTGTTACGTTTAGCTGACCGCTTGCAGCTTGTGGGTGTTTGATATGATCATCACCTACTGCCAGCGTATTGACGATTCTTTAGAGTTCTACACAGAGGTTTCTTGGCTCAGGCAAAACGGAGTAGGAGCACATATGTGATATGTGCGGGACCGAGGATAATGCGGTATATGATACCGTATTGGATTCTCGCGATATGAGATATCGGCCGGGTATATGTGATATAGCCGGGTCATCGTATTAGTCGGTTATATGCGATATAGCCGAATTGTCGGATCAAGTGTTGATTCGATAATTTAATGTATAATAATATATATGATATATTAAATTACATTAACTAATATTTGCTCACTAAAAGATTCATTTTCTCACAGGATAATGCATTGATATATATGCGATATATGTTAATTGTATTATTTTCTATTGTTACAAAATATATTGTATATGTGATATATAATATTGTAACATGTTAGGGTTACAAATTTAACAATGGATTAGGGTTTAAACTTGGTTAGGGTTTGGATTAGGGTTAGCTTTTGCATGAAGCTTCCATGAAGCTTCATGAAGCTTTGACTTTGTGGTTGCTTGATATTATTTGTGAGATATTATGTTAACCCAATCCAAACCATTAACCCTAGTTAACTCTCTACAAGGGTTAACTCTCTCATGCTTAACCCTTAGTTTGATTTGTAACTATTACAATAATTCATTGTTCATTACAAAAGGATTAAGGTTATCTTCTTCATTTCTTCTTCTTCATGCTTGAGTTCCTTCATGAAAAAGCTTTCTTTTGTGATGAAAGTGAGTGAGAAAAAGATGATAAAAGAGAGCAAAAATCCTACTTCATCGTCATCATCTATCCTTGCCATTTAGATGAGGGTGTTCACATCGTTTCATGAGTGTTAGCTTGTGTTAACGAAACTTCAAGGTAGATCATCTTAGTATCGAAGATTGGAAGCAAAGGTTGCATCATTCTCTTCGTGAATCCTCTCGAGAGTTCGGAACACGATGATCGCGGCGAAGGGACCTCAACACGGAGCTTAAGAAGTGAAGGACCGGTTCTACAAAGGTTGTAATCCCTCTCACTTAGTGTTAAAGCGTTTAACATGTTCATTTTCGCCTAAACCCTAGTTTAAAGATCCGGCTTCGGGTTGTTCGGCACGGCTAAAATTTTAATCGGGCATGGTTGATGCCTCATAGACCCTCGTGCGCGTGCCTAGAAACCTTACAATCTCGGTCCCGCACATATCACATATGTGCTCCTACTCCGTTTCTCTTGAGCCGGGAAACCTCTATGTAGGGCTCTAAAGACTTGTCAATACGCCGGCAGTAGGTGATGATCATATCAAAAACCCACAAGCCGCAAGCAGTCTGCCAAACGTAACGGCCACCCGGCTATTGAGCGATCAGAAGATCAATAAGCAAGCCTGCTCATACTCCTGCGAATCCAATCAGTAACACTACCGTATAGTCCGGTCTCTTCACCTGATATGTCGCATATCTCGTCTAGGGGTGGCCAACGTCAGACCCCGGTAACTCGATAAGTCGTGCCGATATGAGGCTCATACCGGGTTGAGAAACTACTGATAACACTTACCAGTATATCTCTGAAGCAGCCATGGCCAGGGACTTCCTGTTATGGCTAATCGAGCACAGCGCAACATCAACCCCCAATACCGGGAGAGACAAAACCGCTCCTATCGCTCATTTCCTCCATGTGATTCGGGACTGCACCCAAAAGCCACCGTTTTGCACGTTCTCTTGAACGTGGTAAGGTGGAAATCAAAGCACAGTGGGAATCACACAAGACTCTATGACGATCTCGAGTCTACAGACTAACCTGTACCAGTGTCACCAGAGAACTGCTATCTGACGATAGGTATAATACCATCTAGGAGTTCTCGGCGAGTTCGTTCAGTGTACCCAGTCTCCACTGAGCACCCGTATACCATCTCTGATGTCAAACACCAATGGATATGGGATCATCCATCGCCCATCTACATGGGTCGAGAAGCTACACGCTAGTCTACTCTGGTATATCGATGCCATGTCTCGTTACACCCACTATAAGGAACATTTGAAGGATGTACTTACCGACTACTCTGTCCACACTACTATGATCTGCACCATAATCCTGGTAGTCAAGTACTCATCCTAAGGGCTTTATCAACATGTAACATAGAGACAATCAGTGTACATGTTAAGATAAAGAGCAACCAGATAACATACTTTCATGTTGAGCAAAAAAGTCATCCCTGTGTATGTCCAAGCATCCACTATAATATACATCATATGTACAATAATGGCATCTAGGGCATATATATAACTAACACCGGGAACCTGCTAGTTAGTATTATGTTGGGTTACTAGGCACTCTAATAAGGTTCTACAAGGCATCAACCATGCCCGTTTCAAATTTTAGCCGTGCCTAACAACCCTAAATAAGATCTTGGCTAGACTATTAGGCTATCACATGCAAGTAAAAGACATTTACTACTAAGTGAATATGAAATACAACCTTTGTAGATCGGTCATTCACTTCTAAAGCTCCTTGTCGTAGTCCCTTCGCTGCGATCATGGTTCTCCCGGGCTCTTGCATGGCTTCACGAGGCGAAAGATGCGTCCTTGCTTGAAGTCTTCGAGGCCGAAGATGATCTACGTCGAGGGAATACCTACTCAAGCCACTACTTCACTAACTAGAGAATTAGTGAAGCAAACACCCTATACTAAATTACTAGTCTAGTAGAGGATGGAGAAATAGGAAGTGGGTTCACTTTAGAATTTATTTTCTCACAAAGTTTCACTCTCTTTTAAAACCATAGCAAGCCTTTTCTCTTTTCTCAAAGAAGAAGATGAACAAAAGAAAAGGATGAGGATAATGATCAAGTGGGTGAGCTAAACATGGTGAGTGAGTATCATATACTAACTCATGTAGAGACATAACCATGGCTAATCCAAATGGTTAGGTTAACAAAAATCTAAAGTAAAGACAAAGCTAGTGGACTTTGTCAAAGCAAAGCAAGCTTCTACAAGCTTCATGCTCTTTCGAAAATTCCACTAATTTTGTAATTACCTTAAATAATTATAACCCACCATGATAAATAGAATGGTGTATGTCTTACACACCCATGTCAAGTGTATCATCAACCATGATACAAAAAGAAAACACATTTTAATATATATCACATATATATTAAAGTTATGCACATGTGAGAAAAATCCATAAGTGAACATATGTTAGTTAATGTAAATTAGTATATCTAATATACAATTATATACTAAATTATTAAATCAACACTTGACTTAATAATCCGGTCATATCGCATATAACCGACTAACATCCAATGTATCCACTTATCGAATCAACACTTGATTCGATAACCCGGCTATATCACATATAACCTCGCGATACAAAAAGTCGCGAGAATAGAATACGGTATCACATACATGCATCATTCTCGGTCCCGCACATATCACATATGCGCTCCTATTTCGTTTTGCCTGAGCCAGTAAAACCTCTGTGTAGGACTCTAAAGACTCGTCAATACGCCGGCAGTAGGTGATGATCACATCAAGCACCCACAAGCCGTCAGCAGTACTAGCTAGACGTAACGGCCACCCGGGTATTGAGCGATCAGAAGATCAGCAAGCAAGCCCGCTCCAACTCCTGTAAAAGCCTGCCGGTAACACTTCTCGTACTGTCCGGTCTTCTCGTCTGATATGTCTCATATCAAGTCTAGGGGTGGTAATCGTCAGACCCCAATAACCGATAAGTCGTGCCGATGTGAGGCTCATAACGGGTCGAGAAACTACTGGTAAAACTTACCAGTAAATCTCTAAATCAGCCCTGGCCAGGGACTTCCCTGTTATGGTCAATCGAGCACAGCGCAACATCAACCCCCAATACCGGGAGAGACGAAACCCCTCCTATCGCTCATCGCCTCCATGTGACTCGGGACTGTACCCAAAAACCACCGTTTTTCACGCCCTCTTGGGCGTGGTAAGGTGGAAATCAAAGCACAGTGGGAATCACATAAGACTCTATGACGATCTCGGGTCTACAGACTAACCTGCACAAGTGTCACCAGAGAACTGCCATCTGACGTGAGGTATAATACCATCTGGGAGTTCTCGGCGAGTCCGTCCAGTGTACCCAGTCTCCACTGAGCACCCGTATATCATCTCTGATGTCAAACACCAATGGATATGGGATCATCCATCGCCCATCTATATGGGTCGAGAAGGTATACGCTAGTCTACTCTGGTATATCGATGCCCCGTCTCGATACACTCATGACTAGGCACCTTGAAGGATGTACTTATGGACTACCATGTCCCCACTAGTATGATCCGCATCATAGTCCAGGTAGTCAAGTACACATCCTAAGGGCTTTACCAACATGTAACTATAAGACAGTATCAAGAGACAAGTATACATGTTAAGATAAAGAGCAACCAGATAGCATACTATCATATCGAGCAAGAAAGTCCTCTCTATATATGTCCATTCATCCAATATAATATACATCATCTGTACAATACTGGCCTCTAGGGCATACATACAACTAACAATCTCCCACTTGCACTAGGGCCAGCTGTTGTAGTATCGCATACCTAGCATCCCGAAGAGTCTCTCAAACTGTATCTAGGTAATGGCCTTCGTGAGTGGATCCGCAGTGTTGTTCTTCGTGTCAACCCTCCTGACCTCAATCTCCCGGCGATCAACTATCTCCCGGATCAGGTGATACCGCCTCAGAATATGCCTGGATCGCTGATGGGATCTGGGTTCCTTGGCCAAAGCCACCGCTCCATTGTTATCGCAATACAAATGTATTGGATGCTCAATGGATGGAACCACTCGAAGTTCAGTAATGAACTTCTTGATCCAGACAGCCTCTTTGGTAGCATCGTTGGCAACGATGTATTCAGCCTCCATCGTCGAGTCTGCCACGGTTTCCTGCTTGGAACTCTTCCAGCTAACCGCCCCTCCGTAAAGGGTAAAGACAAATCCCGAGTGCGACTTAGAGTCGTCCTTATCACTCTGGAAGCTCAAATCGGTAAAGGACTCCACTTGGAGTTCTCCGTTACCATACACCAAGAGCATCTCTTTAGTCCTTCGCAAGTACTTGAGAATGCTCTTCACAGCTGTCCAGTGACTCTCTCCAAGATCAGCTTGATACCTACTCACTACACTTAGTGAGTATGCTATATCGGGTCTGGTACATAGCATCGCATACATGATAGAGCCTACAGCCGAAGCATAGGGTATCCCTTGCATGCGAGCTCTCTCCAAATCAGTCTTGGGAGACATCTCTTTGGAGAGAGTGAGCCCTGAGATCGTGGGTAAAAACCCGCGTTTGGACTCTTCCATACTAAACCTCTTTAGTATGGTGTCAATGTACCTGGATTGGGAGAATCCCAATATCCTTTTAGATCTATCTCTATAGATCATAATTCCCAGTATGCATGAGGCATCACCTAGATCTTTCATTGAGAATCTTTGTGATAAGAAGAGCTTGACCGATTGCAGCATAGGAATGTCATTTCCTATCAAGAGTATGTCGTCCACGTACAATACGAGGAAGACAACCTTACTCTCTGCCACCTTCTTGTAGATACAAGGTTCATCTACGTTTTTGACGAAATCAAACTTTTTGATAACAACGTCAAAGCAGATGTTCCAACTCCGCGATGCTTGCTTTAATCCATAAATGGATTTAAGCAGCTTGCACACCTTCCCGCTGCTCCTACTATCTACGAAGCCCTCTGGCTGAGTCATGTACACACAATCTTCTAAATCACTGTTTAGAAAGGCGGTCTTAACATCCATTTGCCAGATTTCATAGTCATGATATGCAGCAATGGCAAGCATGATCCGGATGGATTTAAGCATAGCCACTGGAGAAAAGGTTTCGTCATAGTCCACACCTGGTCTTTGACGAAAACCCTTTGCAACAAGTCTAGCTTTGAAAGTCTCCATTTTCCCATCTACACCAAGTTTTTTCTTGAAGATCCACTTGCTCCCAATGGGTTTTACCCCTTCAGGAGCATCTTCCAAAGTCCACACTTTGTTGGTGTACATGGATTCCATCTCGGACCGCATTGCATCCAGCCATTTCACTGAGTCCCCACTCGTGATGGCCTGCTCGAAGCTAGTTGGGTCATCTTCAACCATGATGCAATCCTCGCTCCCACCATCCATGAGAAAACCGTAGTATCTCTCAGGTGGGTGAGGAACCCTACTAGATCGGCGGAGAGGCTGAGGTTCGTTGGGAACTACTGAATCCTCCGGTTCCACTAAATCTTCAGTTTGAGTTTGTGTAGCCGGAATTTCTTCCAGTTCTACCTTGTCGACACTAATTTCTTTTGCAAGAAATTCCTTTTCTAAAAAGGTGGCATGTCGAGAAACAAACACCTTTTTTTCCTAGCTATGGTAGAAAAGATATCCATGTGAATGTTTGGGATATCCCGCAAACTTGCATAAAACTGACTGTGCCTCGAGTTTGTCCGGATTTTGCCTTTTGACATAGGCCGTACAACCCCATATCTTAACTCGTTTAAGACATGGTCTCTTCCCACTCCATATCTCATATGGTGTGGTAGGTACAGATTTAGATGGAACTTGATTCAATAGGTATCCTGCTGTCTTCAGCGCATACCCCCAGAAAGAAATAGGTAACTCAGCTGTGCTCATCATAGAGCGCACCATATCTAATAGGGTGTGGTTCCTCCGTTCCGATACACCGTTGTGCTGTGGTGTATATGGAGGAGTTAGCTGAGAGAGAATCCCATTCTCTTTTAGGAAGTCCAGGAATTCATTGCTCAAGTATTCACCTCCTCGATTAGATCGAAGGATTTTAATACTTTTCCCGGTTTGGTTCTCGACTTCTTGTTTATATTCTCTAAATTTCTCAAAAGCTTCTGATTTGTGTTTCATCAGGAACACATACCCAAATCTAGAGAGATCGTCAGTGAATGTAATGAAGTATGCAGAACCATTCCTGGCATATGTAGACATGGGGCCGCATACATCACTATGTACCAGTCCCAAGAGTTCCGTAACTCTTTCTCCGTGTCCCGTAAACGGAGTTTTGGTCATCTTGCCTTTGAGACATGACTGGCAAGTGTCATAAGATGAAAATTCAAACGGATTCAAATATCCATCCTTATGCAACTTAGCTAGTCGTGTCGTATTGATGTGACCCAGTCTACAATGCCACAAGAAGGATTCATTCATTTCTGAACTCTTCCTCTTGTGTGTGTTTGTTATGCTCAGAACTGTTGATTGATTTAGAACATAAATGCCATTGCACAACGTGCCTGATCCAACCAACTTTTGGTTTAGGAAAATGTTCATAACATTATCCTGTAATACAAAATTATATCCCTCTTTACTCAACAAAGAAACCGATATAATGTTTCATATCAGGTTTGGCATGTAATAGCATTCGTTCAGAATCAATGTATTACCAGTTGGCAATACAAGGTGATATTCCCCGACGGTTTTAGCTGCAACAATTGCACCATTTCCAACCCTTATGTCTTTATCACTTTCTCCAAGTTCTCTACCTTTCCTAAGCCAATGTAACTGATTACATATATGGCATCCTGACCCGGTATCTAATACCCAGGACATAGAGCAAATGGAGAAACAGTTCTCTGTAACGAACACACCTAAAGAAAATGCATCAACATGTACTTTCTTCATTCGGGTGGCATGGGAATCCTGGTATTCCCCTATATCCTGTTTAGTCTTATAACTTTTATAAGAAAGAACGGAACCAACGTTCCCCAGCACAGTATAACATGCGGGTTCGGTCAATACATCTATATTATTATCTTTATTAAGGCATGATATGGTCGCTACCTGGAGAGAGAGAGAAGAAAACACTTTAGCGTATGCTCTTGCAAGATCAGATTGGTTATTATTTTATCTAATCAAGATGGCTCCCACTGTTTTTATCAAATCTTCCTTCAAACCCTAAAAGGAAAGACTAGCCGGGATTAATTGCACCCTACAACTTCGCCAATCTTTCAGCCAGGCCAGTGTCGGTACTTTGAGGGAGGTTCCCCGTGCTTTCGCACGGACCTAATTAAAGTAAACCTCGTTTTCCCAGAGGTGTAACCCCGTTGACACCTTTCTAGACACCTACTTGATCGCTAATTGTCCTGTGTAAAACTCTCCCAGGAGTAACAATTACTCGCAGTGGGTATCGGGATCCAACTATCTCATAGAAGGTATGCAATCTCATTGCAAATTTCAATACTTGAAATTCCCGATAATATTTTGCCCCTAACCCCTATGACCTTGACAAAGGAAAACAAATTAAAGGATGCTAGTCAAGTTCAACCCGTCATTTCTTGATTGAATCAAACCCACCCGCACGACCCTTGACAAAGGCCAACAAGGTCGTACGACTACCCCAAAACAATCTGCATCATATGCATAAGCAGATAAGCACCATTCAGCTACCGCACACTACGCCTTGACAAAGGCCAACAAACGCAGCACGAATACTAAACAGTTCCTATCTGAAATGACGGAGGGCTACGACAGGTTTTTCTGAAAACCTATTGCGTAATGAACTTGATATCGTTGTAGAATCGAGTGAATTTTTGAAATGGAGTGATTTTGAGGCTTTTATTAGTTTTGCTAAAGAGGTCACTCCCGGTGAAGGGATCTCGGCTCTTTCCTTATGGAATAAGGTGCAGGATATATCATATATATCGCTATGCAAAGCAAAAACTCCAAAAGCAATCAAAAGACAAACCGAGTGTTGTAGCATCTTCCAGTTTTGCTAAAGAGGTCACTCCCGGTGAAGGGATCTCGGCTCTTTCCTCATCGAATAAGGTGCAGGATATATCATATATATCGCTATGCAAAGCAAAAACTGTAGCTACCATTTTTGAAAATTTGATTCTACAACATCTTTTAGGTTTCTTTTCTTTCATTAATCACATTAGTGAAGTCCCATCATTTAAGTCACCTAAACATCACAGATAAATACGACGTACACTTATGCCATCCACATTCGCCTCGATGTCCCCTCGTGCACCGTTAGGTTAGGTAACTAACGACAGAGCGGGGCAGGGCTAGCGCGGGTGTAAAACATAAGTAACGTCTATATAATATATCATATATACTATATACAGTATTTATCATAACATATCAAATGATCACATCACAGATATCGCAGCAGAAGAAACATATGAAACATTGGATATACTAGGACGTCCGTGTTTTATTTTGAGCCTCTATAAAACACGGATTCCACGGTCGCGATGAATAGCCAAACCCACACCCCTAGACCCCTACGAGAGCGGCAAGCAACCCTTCCAATTCTAGAGTTAGGAGACCCGGACTCGACTCCCCGAATTGGTCTCCCACTGGACTCTAGAACCCGGTTACTTGTGCTCTCCTCCTTGGGTCTATCCTAGTGCGGAAAAGTAAATAATATACAAATTGTGACATCAACCTCATTCCGGAAGTGCCCCAATAAAAGAATATTACATACATTTAATTTTACATGAATGAAAATAAAAACCCTCATCTCACATAAAAAAAACCCGGCTATTCAGAAACGCGACGATCCAATATAACATATCCAGCAACACATAACATCACATGTCATCAACGTAAGTAAATGTACGCATCCCAATTGTCGTTGACATATAGCAACGAAACCGGCGATATCACATATTACACTTACGGTCGCAGAAAAGAAGTGTAAAACTACAACATTTGGAATCCACATTCTCTTTAGACATCGTAAATCCGAAATATCACATACATCGCATTTCATGCCTAACTATATGAATTCCACATATTGTATCACATTCCAGATAAATAGACAGTATTAAACTTTCCGATCGAATAATCAAATACCCAAGATTTCCTAAATAGCTCAACACTTGAGCGGAGTTCAAAAATTCCAGAATACGTCACAGTAGTAACGGTCCAGCCGTAGAAGGGTCAAGCCAATGCCTCACATGTGGCACGCCGTACTGCCCTAAACCCTAAGGTTCAAAAGGCAGTTCAAGACGGTCACATAATCGAGTTAAGGTTTGTTGTCTTCTAGAGGGTCCATCGTGTTACATGCACGATTTTCCGAAAGATTTAAACTCAAGAAAAAAAATTCAACACTTGAAAGTTTTTTGTGCCGGGAAATAATGAGTTAATGATATCCGTTCGAACATTTTAACAATTTCTAAATATCCGGAAAACATAACGAAATTAAATATTCCGATCGAATCAACGATTACAAAATAAACCCCAGAACACTCAACACTTGAGTCAGATTAAAAATACCCAGAAAATAGTAACAACAGATACAAGTATTACTGTGCAAACACGTGTCAATAATACCAAAGTACGGCCGCGGAACCGCCGCGGGAAGAAGGTTTCTGCCGCGGTTCCGCGGCGACTTAATGGTATCATGAGTTCGTATTTCATGGTAATTGTCACGACCCGAATATTTCGACTCGTGACCGGCACCTAACCACGCAACGTCTACAGGCGTAACGCGACTAAGTAAGCCGAACCCAGAAATCAAAACCATTTAAAAGTAGTGAGTGTTGAAAACATCCAATTAAAACATTTAGAAAACCTTAAATAGTTCAATAAAGTTCTTTTTAAAATTAAGTTATCCTTATAATAATTTTGGCAGCATTTCCTTTGTAAAAGTAACCCCGAAATCGGGTACAAAACAGGGTATAAGTGAAATGATATATATTGAAATAAAGCATCCCCAACGGGAACAATCACGCCCAACGGCGGAAACCATCACCACAAAAGTAATATACGACGCCGTAGCGAAGAATGAGCAATAAGTAAACATCACAAAATAATAAACTGCAATATATAACAGTTGGCTCCCACGAGCTCGACACCAGAAAACAAAAATATACATCATCGTCCTCACACTGTCACTAAGTCCAGTACATATATGGTAGATGGAGAATACTAGATACAAAAGTGTGTACAATAAAGTAACCAGATACCACAACCCACCTAATAGCAAAATAGCTCTCGCACCAGCTGTAGTGGTATCTGTAGCCAAAAGATGCAAAAGGCAGCCTGCCACGACTACTCTGAGGGGCAACCTGCAAATACTGTGGCACAACGGGGGTGAGTTGCCAACTTGTGAATAGAGATAACATATAAAGGTAATCGCGAGCATGCACGTACTGCGCTACTCTATCATATGCCAGCAAGTAAGATCTATATGCGACAAGCAGTAGGTGCAATAATCACGCAAATGCTCTGTCAGGTAAAATAACTACAGGATGAGATACATGATAATCAATGCTGAGCATGGGATAAATAACATCTACACGGAATATCAGCTTGGAAAAGTAATCGGTGCCCAAAACTGCACCCAAATCCCAAATAATCTCAGGCGCCGGCACTCTCCTCGGCCCTCAAATCCTGTAAATCTCTGAGAGTCACGAGTGCCCAACATCGGCACTCAAAATATCATAAAATACTCGTGTCCAACATCGACACGAAAATCCTCATATATCGGGCTCCTTCTGCGGTATCGGCCCTCGGCCCCGGCAGTACAGATTATCCCGCATCCATCTCTCGACTCTGGTCGGTATTGTTAGTGTATATGCCCTAGAGGCCATTACTGTATCATACTAGTTTGTATATTACTTAATGGAAGCTTGGGATATTCACCTTGTATAGACAATCTTGCTCAATATAGTAGTATGCTACTTGGTTTGTTTCTACTTCAATGTGTACATGTGTTTATTTTTATATATATCACCTATACACATTAGTTGAGCCCTTAGGATCTTTGCTTGATTACCAGCGTTGTGATGGCAGTCACACTAGTGGGGGCTGGGTAATCTATAAGCACATCCTTATGCAGGTCCCTAGTCGCAGGACTATCGAGACAGGGCATCGATACTCCGGAGTAGACTAGCGTATGCGCTTCTCATCCCAGTGTGGGAGATGGTCTGTCCCACAGCCATCAGTACGTCGTACTGGAGATAGTATGCGGGTGCTCGTTGGGTTACGAGTACACTGGACATGACTCGTCGGGAACTGTTGGTTGGTACTATACCTATCATCAGTTATCAGTTCCCAGGTGACATGAGTACAGCTTAGTCCGCTGACTTGACACTGTCACTTCGCCTCGAGTGTGTTCCCACTGTACTTAGATTACTACCCTACCACGGCTCAAAGAAGTCGTGCAAACAGGTAGTAGTTGGGTGCAGTCCCGAAGCACTTGGAGGCAGTGACGGTTAGACAGGATTCGTCTCCCCCGGTATTGGGGGTTGACATCGCGCTGTGTCTAGAAGATCCATTACACGAGTAGTCCCTGGCCAGGGCAAGCGAGATATACTGGTAGGTTTCCAGTGTTATCTCAGGGTGTTCTGGGCTTCACTCCGACACGACTTGTACCGCTATTGGGGGAATGACGTTTACCGCCCCCTAGGCCCGCCATGCGATGTATCAGACGAACAGACCGGACTGTACGGAGATTGTCACATTCAGACTCAGTAGGAGTTCAGATGGGTTACACCTCGTTAGTCTTCTTGTCGGCATCTACCTGGGGACCGTTACACACAGCTAGTGTCACTTGCGGTCTGTGGTTAAACCCACTGCCAGCGTAGTGTCGAGTCTTTAGAGTCCCACACAGAAAGCTATTCGCCTTTGGGCAAAAGAGTAGAGGTCGCATGGTTTTGCGACAGGTCGCATGGTTTTGCGACAGGGTTCGGTCACATCCGTGCACTTGTGCACGTACAGTGTCCGGACAGTAAAGACTAGCGGGCTTTGGTTTAAGCCAGATCCTAGTGTACGTTTTGGGATTGGTTTTATCTCGTTTGTATTCGTGTTCCTCGGAACGCGGATGCGGGTGTGTATGCACAGTTGACAGAGAGACAGAGGCAGAGGATTCTCATTGGGGTTGTTGACTGTTGACTTTTGGCTAAACCCTAATGAGAATAACAAATATGATTAATGATAATATTAATTAAGTATTATTGTGTCATGGTTGAGATGAGGGGTTGACTTTATTGACTTGTTGAATTTGTTGACCGGTTGACTAGGTTGGACTAGTTGACCATTATCATTGCATTGGCTATCATTTCATGGCAAAGACTTTTGCTTGCTTGTTTTGCTTTGCAATATGAGTGCATGAAATGATAATGCCACATGATATGATATGAACCATCACATAATACTCAATTATTATTCTTTTTGGATTATGGGAGAGAGGTTGGCAAAAGATTTTCTCATTCTCTCATTTCATTTCTCTCTCTTGCCATCACTTGCTCATGCTCTCCCTCTTCCTCTTGCTCTCTCTAGCTCAAGGCAAACCATTCTCATGTGTTGAGACTCATTGCCTTAGAGATAAAAAGACTCCAAAACAATCCTCTACTCATTCTAGTTCACAAGGCCTAGCAAGACAAGTGTTCTAGTTTCTTCAAAGATCGAAGAAGAAGCCAAAGGTAGAAGCTTTCGGGTGGATCCATCTTCGGCGCAAGAAGACGACGAGGTGAGGCCGATCCATACACCGGGAGGAGTTGAAGACGAAGGAGTTCAAGAAAGGTATAGCCCCCTAACTGAGTAGGTAAACTCAAGTTAGGTTGTTAGTTAGTTGTTTAACAAAGATCCGTATTTGTAGTCCATGTTACCACCCTCTTGAAAATCGTTTTTCACCACTTCCGCAACCCCGTAAGCACCGTGGAAGGGTAGCATGGACTTACAGTGGTATCAGAGCCTAGTTAAACACTATCTAACATGTTAGCGAAGTAAGTAGAAGTTCGATCGAAGAAAAATTCGCGAAACAAACCCGTAAAATCAAGTTTCTACCGAATTTTTTTCTGTCCAAAAAATGATAAATCTTATCTTAAAAATCGGCTAAGGCTTTTGTTTAAACACCCAAGAAATTTCGTCCATCGAATCGGTCAAAGCGCCGCGGAAACGCGGCTGGAGCATGCTCCCGCCGCGGTTCCGCGGCCGAGTTGACTCGGTCGAGGAAACTATTTCTTGCAGAGTGTTTCTGGGGTTGTTTTGGGATTTTTGGGATATGTGTTTTCTGCCCAGATTTTACAGAAAGAAAAATTAGTTTTTGGGGCTTGAAAATCCGTATTTTTATCGAACTTCTAAAGACTAAAGCTGACGGGTATATATCTGTGATGTGTTATATGTGTTAAACGTCCGCTAATCGCTATACGTCGATTAGTGGGGGTTATACATATCTGTGATCTGTAATGTTGATGGTATGTGTATATGAATTCATTGGATTGTCGCGGATGAATAGCCGGGGGTTGTGAGATGAGAGTTTTCTTTTATCTTTCAATTCATGTAATATGTAAATTGATGTAATATTATTTTTGGCCGCACAACCGGGTCGGGGTTGTAGCCGTCATTGTATAATTTCTTTTTACTGTTTTTGCTCCTAGGATAGACCCAAGGTGGGGTACACAAACTACCGGGTATCTCGAAGTGCCGAGTGGCCTACTCACGTCGTTGAGGGAGGTTGCTCCACTTTGGATATTTGGCGGGTAGTTTGCCGCACCCGTAGGGGTCTAGGGTGGGGTATTGGCTATTCATCGCGACTGTGTAATCCGCTCTTCGTTATAGGCTCGTACGAATTGTGGATTCCTAGTATATCCAATGTGTTCATCTGTGATCTGAAATGGCTATCATTGCAATATATCTATGTATGATATTATTTAGGCGTTGCTTATGTTTTGCAGCCGCGCTAGGCCAGCCCCCGCTCTTTCGTTAGTTAAGTAACCTAACGTGTAATGACGGGGCCCCGTGGCGAATGCGAATGGCATAAGCGTACGTCATATTTTGGTTGTTTTCTGCAATGGTAGGATTAAATGATGGGACACATTAAAAGAACTAATGCAAGAAAAAATAAACCAAGTAAAAGTCGTTGGAACACTTTCAAAAACCACTCGGTTTCTTTTCAAAATAACTTTTAAACGCAGAGCTTAAGCCACTCCTTTTAAAAGCTATCTCGTTCCATCGATTATATCAAGTTCACTACGTTCACGGTTTCGCCAAAACCATTCGTAGCCCTCCGTCGTTTCACATGGATGGTCAATAGTATTCAAGCTATGTTTGTTGGCCAAAGTCAAGGCATAGTGATTGGTAGCTATTGGGTATTCATGTGCAGCATAGATAGATGTGTTGGTTTGGGGCAGTCGTACTACCATTTTGGACAAAGTCAAGGGTATGTGCGGATGGGCTCAAATTAACCTGGAGAATGACGGGTAGAACTTGACATGTGACTTATGATATTTTGGCCAAAGTCAAGGTCATAAGAGCATGGGGCAAAAATCCACATCGGGAGTTTCAAAAGAACTGAAACTTGCTAGCGCTGCATACCATTTGGAGTGTGATGATTCTGGTAGGATTCCTTCAGTTTTGTCACGCAATGATATTTGGATCCCGATCTTACTGTGAGTATATGCTACTCCTCGGGAAATTTCTCATTAAACGATCAATGCTATAAACCTAGTAGGTGTCTAGAAAGGTGTTAGCGGGGCTACGCCCCCAGGGAAAAAATGTTCTTAAATTAAGGAACTTCACGAAAGCGTTGGAAAACCTCCCTCGAAGTACCGACACCAGCCTGGCCGAACGGTTAAGCAAGTATTGTACGGTGAGATTGATCCTGACTAATTCTTCCTTTTTGGTTTGAGGAGGGATTCGAGAGACAGTGGGAGCCATCCTGTTTAGACAAATTAAAAACCACTCTAAACTTGCAAGAGCATCATGCTAAAGTGTTTCTTCTCTCTCTCCTAATTGCAGCGACCAAACATCATGACCGGACTTAAGTTATTACTAGATAAAAACATACTGACCGGGCCAAACTACAAAGATTGGCTCAAGAATGTCAAAATGGCAATCACTTATGACAAGTTGGGGTATCTCCTTACCACCAAAGCTCCCCCTGTCCCAGGTCCCACCTCCAGCGTCACGGATAAGGAAATCCGTAAGAATTGGGAGATTGATAGCGCGAAGGCCAAGTGCCTCGTGCTTACCTCTATGGACAACGAACATCAGAGGAGGCACGAGAATATGGACCTTGAATCCATATTTCTCCATACAAAAGAACTGTATGGAGAGCAATCTCGTATCGCAAGATACGAAGTGTCGAAGAAGTTATTTTCGGCAAGGTTGGCCATCGGATCATCGGTAGCGGAACACGTGCTTAAGATGATTGGCTTCATTGAGGAGCTCGCGGAACTTGGGACCACGTTAGAGAACGAGCTCTATACAGACTTGATTCTCCAGTCCCTTCCTTCCACTTACGCCCAGTTTATCCTGAACTTCAACTTACAAGAAAAAGAAGTTGAACTTTCAGAGCTCCTCAACATGCTGAGGAGTGCAGAGGGCACCCTACAGAAAGGTAGGGAAACATCCACTTTGTTTGTAGGAGGATCTTCATCTTCTAGGTCCAAGGAAAAAGCCAAGGGAAAGAAGAAGAAAGCCTCCGCCAAACCAAGGGGCGGTGTTAGTAAAGTGTATTCGAAAGGAAAAGAAAAAGAAACAAAGATAGCGGGGAAGCTTATAGGGAAGGAAGAGTGCTTTTTCTGTCATAAGAGTGGTCACTGGAAGAAAGATTGCAGGGCTTGGAAAGCCAGGACACAGGATCTGAAGCAAGTTGCGGCTTCAGCTTCAGGTGTGTATGTTATTGAAAACCGTCTATCAATAAATTCTACTTCCTGGGTATTGGATACCGGATCAGGATATCATATCTGTAATTCTTTGCAGGCGTTGAGAAACCGTAGGTTTTTGAAGGCAGGTGACATGACCCTCAAAGTTGCAAACGGAGCTAGCATGGATGCTAAGGCCGTGGGGGACTATCACCTGGGAATGTCAGATGGACATGTTTTGGTTTTATGTAATTGCTTTTTTGTACCCAACGCAACTTGTAATATCATTTCTGTATCTTTGATTTCTAAAGAAGGTTATGAATTTGCGTTTGTAAGTAATGTTGTAAACATTCACCTTAATCAAGTTCTGATTGGGTCAGGTACATTAAGCAATGGTATATACGTACTAAACCAACCACAGATTTTCAATGTCCAGAATACACACAAAAGAAAGTCTCCGGAAATAAATCAGACTTTCTTATGGCATTGTAGACTGGGTCACATCAATGAAAGAAGATTGACGAAGTTACATACAGAAGGATATTTGAATCCGTTCGAATATCAATCGTATGCCACTTGTCAATCCTGTCTCAAAGGAAAGATGACAAAGACTCCGTTCACTGGACACGGAGTAAGGGCGAGCGAGCTCTTGGGACTCGTACACAGTGACGTGTGCGGTCCAATGTCTACACATGCGCGAAGCGGTTATTCTTACTTCATTACTTTTACGGATGACTTTTCAAGGTACGGTTATGTCTTCTTAATGAAACATAAGTCCGAAGCCTTTGGAAAATTCCAGGAATATAAGAATGAAGTAGAAAAACAATCCAGCAAATGTATCAAGACACTAAGATCGGATCGAGGTGGTGAATACTTGAGTGCCGAGTTCCTGGACTATTTAAAAGAGAATGGAATTCTCTCTCAGCTTACTCCTCCATACACTCCGCAACATAACGGTGTATCGGAGAGACGGAACCGAACCCTATTGGATATGGTACGGTCCATGATGAGTAACGCTGAGTTACCGCGATCATTCTGGGGATATGCACTAGAATCAGCTGCATACCTTTTGAACTGAGTTCCAACTAAGACTGTGCTTACTACACCATATGAGATGTGGTGTGGGAAGAGACCCTATCTTAATCACATTAAGACATGGGGAAGTCCAGCTTTTGTCAAAAAGCAGCATGCGGACAAGCTCGAGGCACGCTCAGTACAGTGCAAGTTTGTAGGATATCCAAATAACACCAAGGGATATTTCTTCTATTGCGAAGAGGAACAAAAGGTTTTTGTTTCTCAGCATGCCCACTTCTTAGAAACTCAGTTTTTGGAGAATCAGATAAGTGGGAGCGCAATAGAACTGGAAGAAATTCCAGAGCCACGAGCTATTACTGAAAGCTTAGTAGAACCAGAGGGTTCGAAAGATCATGACATTCCTACGCCACTCCGCAGGAGTAGTAGGCAGTCTCATCCGCCCGAGAGATACTACAGTTTTCTCATAGACGGGGATAGAGAGGATTGCATCATAGATTATGATGAGCCGACTAGCTTCCAGCAGGCCATTCAGAGTGTTGACTCGGTAAAATGGCTGGATGCAATGCGGACCGAAATGGAGTCCATGTACACCAACAAAGTATGGACGTTGGACGTTGCTCCAGATGGGGTAAAACCCGTAGGATGCAAGTGGATCTTCAAAAGGAAGATTGGTGTAGATGGACAGGTTGAGACCTATAAAGCTAGACTGGTTGCAAAGGGTTTTCGTCAAAGACCTGGTTTGGACTATGACGAGACCTTTTCTCCAGTAGCTATGCTGAAATCCATTTGGATCCTTCTTTCCATTGATGCCTTCCACGATTATGAGATTTGGCAGATGGACGTAAAGACCGCTTTTCTAAATGGAAATTTAGAGGAGTGTGTTTATATGGACCAGGCAGAGGGTTTCATTCAGAGTGGGAGCAGCGGAAAGGTGTGCAAGTTGCTTAAGTCCATCTATGGACTGAAGCAGGCATCGCGGAGTTGGAACATCTGTTTTGATGAGACGGTCAAGGAATTTGGCTTTATCAAAAATCCAGATGAACCATGCATCTATAGTATATTTGTAGTGAGAACTGTAGTATTCCTCGTTTTATACGTGGATGACATTCTCTTAATAGGAAATGACATTCCTATGCTACAATCTGTCAAGGGGTTCTTGTCACACAGGTTCTCCATGAAAGACCTGGGTGATGCCTCATACATTCTGGGGATCCGGATCTATCGTGACAGATCCAAGAGGATACTGGGACTTTCACAGTCCAGGTACATCGACACCATACTGAAAAGATTCAGTATGGAAGATTCCAAGCGCGGTAATCTACCGGCTTGTCACGGGATCACCCTTTCCAATGAGATGTCTCCCAAGACTGATTTGGAAAGGGATCACATGTCTATTATACCCTACGCTTCTGCGGTAGGATCTATAATGTATGCGATGTTGTGTACCAGACCAGATGTAGCTTATGCACTGAGTGTGGTAAGCCGGTATCAGTCAAACCCTAGGGAGAAACACTGGATAGCAGTAAAGAACATTCTCAAGTACCTGAGAAGGAACTAAGGAGATGTTCTTGGTGTATGGCGGAAAAGACCTCCAGATCGAGTCCTTTGCTGACTCCAGCTTCCAGAGTGACAAGGATGATTCCAAGTCCATGTCGGGTTATGTCTTTACCCTCAATGGAGGGGCGGTGTGTTGGAAGAGTTCCAAACAGGAAACCGTTGCTGACTCGACGATGGAAGCGGAATATATCGCTGCTGCAGATGCCGCAAAAGAAGCTGTCTGGGTAAGGAAGTTCTTAACTGAACTTCAGGTGGTTCCGTCCATTGTTGATCCAATATCTCTGTATTGCGACAACAACGGGGCTATAGCTTTAGCGAAGGAACCAAGGTCCCATCAGAAGTCCAGACACATCTTGAGGCGGAATCACCTGATCAGGGAGATCGTGGGTCGCCAGGAGATCGAGGTTCGGAGAGTTTCTACAGAAGACAACACTGCTGATCCACTCACAAAGGCCTTACCCCAGACTCAGTTCGAGTGGCTGATCGAGATGATAGGTCTTCGATACGCCAGTACATGGCCTTAGTGCAAGTGGGAGATTGTTAGTGTATATGCCCTAGAGGCCATTACTGTATCATACTGGTTTGTATATTACTTAATGGAAGCTTGGGATATTCACCTTGTATAGACAATCTTGCTCAATATAGTAGTATGCTACTTGGTTTGTTTCTACTTCAATGTGTACATGTGTTTATTTTTATATATATATCATCTATACACATTAGTGGAGCCCTTAGGATCTTTGCTTGATTACCAGCGTTGTGATGGCAGTCACACTAGTGGGGGCTGGGTAATCTATAAGGACATCCTTATGCAGGTCCCTAGTCGCAGGACTATCGAGACAGGGCATCGATACTCCGGAGTAGACTAGCGTATGCGCTTCTCATCCCAGTGTGGGAGATGGTATGTCCCACAGCCATCGTACTGGAGATATTATGCGGGTGCTCGTTGGGTTACGAGTACACTGGACAGGACTCGTCGGGAACTGTTGGTTGGTACTATACCTATCGTCAGTTATCAGTTCCCAGGTGACATGAGTACAGCTTAGTCCGCTGACTTGACACTGTCACTTCGCCTCGAGTGTGTTCCCACTGTACTTATATTACTACCCTACCACGGCTCAAAGAAGTCGTGCAAACAGGTAGTAGTTGGGTGCAGTCCCGAAGCACTTGGAGGCAGTGACGGTTAGACAGGATTCATCTCCCCCGGTATTGGGGGTTGACATCGCGCTGTGTCTAGTAGTCCCTGGCCAGGGCAAGCGAGATATACTGGTAGGTCTCCAGTGTTATCTCAGGAGGAGGACCTTTCTTATGAATTTCCGAGTTGGCTAACCCCTCAAATTTTTGATTCATAGGATATACCGACCGTTATCCTCCCCATACTTTCCCTTTGTAGTCCTTTATTGCTCACCCTTACCCCAATCTCATTGACCGCTAGCCTAAAGCCGCCATACTCCAACCGTTGAATGATCCACACTTCCTTGTAATCCTTACCCTAGCTAGCCCTATACATTTTATGTGTTTTCCTATTACCCTAACTATATTTAGGGACAACGTTATTCGAAAATTTGGTTTTCATTATTTTGGTGCGTGTTATTGATTATTCCGTTTTATATATTTTAAGTACACTATTATTATTCTAACTTTCGGTAGCGCAACCTTACACCGCGCATATTTCTGTTCCATATTTCTTATTTTCACTATATGAGTTTTCTAAGTTATTTTAAAACTATTTGATCGATACATCGTACTAAAATGTTTTAACCTACCGACAAATCTTTCACTATTTTATTGTCGTTACTTTATTTTCGGGTATTGTGCCTATGATTACTATTATAAATGGTGGTGTCTTATACTTATTATTTCTGACGTGCTACTGTTGATATACTTATACGTACACATATTTGAGTTTCGATTTTATCGAGTACGCCTCGAATATCATTGTTCGTTATTGTTCTTATTGCTATTCTCGTATACATGTAGTTGCCCCTGTAGTTATTCCTGCCTTATGCATACTTAGATCTATCTTTTTGTATGTTGTTCTTACATATTTATACCTTCAAATTTCTCCGTCCACGGATTCTAGTAAATCTTTATGTGTTAGTTTGCAATATAATAGTTTTCGCTTATGTTAGTATAACTTATCGTTTATTTTAAATTTCGAGGACGATATTTTTATAAGGGTGGTATGATGTAACACCCAGCCCTTTTTATACCAATATTCGTGTTTTTCGTTAACTTATAAGATTTTACTTTATTTATAATTATTTATTATTTTATTTTAGAACTCCTCTTTAAACCCAAACCTTATTTTTATGAGTATTAATTTATTTTAAAACTTCTTGTTAATCCCAAACCCAATCTCCTCAGCCCAAGCAAACAAATAAAAAAGGAAATTTATTTCAACCCAAGCCCAAACCATTCCCCTTCTTTTTCCTTCTATTCTGAAGCCCTAAACATCCACCAGGCCCAAGTTCCAATATCTCAAACCCACACTCCTATTCTCACTCTACAGATTCCTCAAATCATTTCCATTAATCATAATTAAATTCCCCAAATAAACCCACTCTTAAATCCCATTAATCACCATATAATTATTATTCATTCCTTTTAATTAACATTTAATCCTCTCCATCTCCTTTAAATTCTTTCCAATTAAAATTCCCTACGTTCTCTCTCCCTCACACACGTTTCCTTTTCTCTCTCCCCATTCTAATAATTACCAATAAAATTTCCCCTACGTACCTTTCTCTCTCTTCACTCGCTCACTCTTTCTCTCACCCCACGTACACCCACTCTCTCTCTCTCCTCTCGTTCTCTCATTCTCTCTCTCTCTCCTCTCGTTCTCTCATTCTCTCTCTCTCTCTCTCCCACACATACGTTCTTTCTCCCTCCCTCTTTCATTTCTTTCCCGCTCCCTCACTCTATCCCTTCCATTCTCTCTCTCTCCTTCTCGAACCCGCACCCTCGGCCGAGCGTCGCGCTCGCCGCCGCCTCCATCTCACCCAACTCGCGTCGCTCGCCCCTACCTCGCCGCCTTCACCCTCGTCCCCAGCCCCGACGCACCCAACACCTCACTGCACCCTCGACGTCCCGCATCACCGGAACCCCGACCCCCTTCTTCCCCGATCACCGAGTCCCCACCTCTCCGACCTCACCTTCACTAACCTTCGACACCTTCTCCTTTCTCTCCTTTCCCGACGTCTCTCCCCTCTCAAACCCACGTCCCGACCTCGCGTGCACGTCGCCGTCGCCACCCCCGGCCACCTCCATCCATCACGTCGAACCCACCTTCCTCCATCACGTCGAACCCACCTCCTTTCCCGAGCACACCACCGTGCAACCCATCTAGCCGACCTCCCCACCTTGGCTGCACCACCATAGCAAACCACGGCACCCTGCTCCGGCCGCTGCCTCTATACCGCCGGCCAACTTACCAACGACACCCCCGTGCTCATCACCACACCTCCGCGAGCACCAGCATCACCAATCCCTTCTCTCTCTCTCCTCACGGTTCAACCCGAGCTTTCCCTCGTCGGCCAACCTCCAAGCTCCGGCCACCCGTCGCTGCACTCACCTCCTCTGAAGCTCGAACAGCCGACCTTCAGCATCCAAGCCGGAGCCCATCGTCGCCACTGAGCCATTGCGCAGAGCTCAATCCGAGGCCGAGGCCAAATTCTTGACGTTGTTGCCGAGTAGTCGTGTCGTGCATACCGTGCCATCAATTCAACGTGTCCAGGCAAGTTTCCCTACTTGCTACATGCTATCTTTTGTTAATTACAAATTAAAATCGTATATATCTCATGTTTTACTTTATGTTAGAAATTACGACGTAACTGTTCGATATATGTTCTCATAGGAAATCATCATTTAATTTGACGGAACTAAATGGTATAATCTGGCCCGTATGGCCGTGAATGTACTGTGTGAATTTCGTTGGAAAATATGACCGTTAACGATTAAAATGACTACCCCCAAGTTTGCCTGTAAAACTGGATATTTCCTGTACCTGAAAACCGTTAAAATCACCATAAATTATATACATACTGGAATGATGCATTCAAGGGCTCAAATCGAATCCAACTCGACGAACTTTAACCCTGTACTAGTTTCCAGATATTCCTGTACTTAAACTGTGACGATATTTGGATCGGAGTGCGACTCTGGACTGCAGTCCAGAGCGACTCAAATTGTTTCTTGCTTTTCCGTAATGAACACCATCCTGTTTCCTTCACTCGTAGATTGCGGAACTCCACTGTTTATTATAGGTGAATCTGTTAGCTAGACAACACAAGTAGTTTCATTCTGTTTCGTTATCGTTTGTTATTTATTCTGTAATTTAAAAGATCGGGACGCATAACAGTCACAACAGAATCAGAATTGACATAGTAGTAATAAACAGTGTATATCTCCTGACGTACAGACGCGATTGAGGATCCATCTATTGCGTTGAAAACTTTACTGAGAACCCTAGATTTCATTCAACTGTAGCGTCGCTAAATTCTGACCTCAACTGGGATTAAATTGCGTTCCGAAACGGACTTCCGATTCTGAAACCGGATTTCCAGCTGTGAACGCTTAAAATGTAATGGCTATAAGTAATGATCCTGGAACCCGATTGGCATGAAACTAAATTCGATGGATGGAAAACTGAACATACTAACTATTACCTGTCTATCGTTTCGCTAAACTATACACGTGCGTTTCATGATAAATCGTGCAAGTGATAGAATACTGTTTTATGACACCTTAATCATGCTTCATATACTGTTTACGCATTATATCATACACATATCATTGCATTGATAACATAGTGATAACGTGCATTTACCCAGTGTTAGGTTTTAGTGAGGATTGTGGCAAGTACGTCAGTGTTCGTGTATAAGTGATTAAGTGGAAGTGATACGTGCTTGTACACAATCAGTGAACCTTATTATTATGTTGCATTGTCGACGTCTGTGGGACACGTGTATGTGTGACTATAAGTGGTATGGGACACTTATGGAAGCTCTTGCACGGGTGTCACAGATAAGGCACCAGACACTGCCATTTATCTTAGGTATTAGTCGGGACGTGCTTGATGGAGGTCCTGCCTCCAGTTCTCGCGCAGACTTGTCACCGGCCGATTGGTATTTAGGGTTATGGTTAGCGTTTGATGTAGACCACGGGGTGTGGGGTAGTTTAAGTGTGAGTTCAACAGAATCTCGGGAGTCCCATGCCGGCTTATATATTTAGGGAGATATATGGAGATTTACAGGGTATGTGATTATCACCGTGATATACATGTTGGGCCCGTGGTCCCTTGCCCTTGGGTTCTACCCTTGGATGGAGGACACTCGCGAGTGGTTGACTCTCACACTTGGACTGACGATAGGCTTAGTGACCTGTACAGTGAGACTTAGAGACTGATAGGGATACTGGTATCGTTATATCTTACTTACTGTGTTGACATACGTGGCATATCGTTCTACTGCTTTTACTGTTCCGCTGCATTGATTACTGCACATTCATATTTATGTTGTCGTTGATTTACTGTTATACATATCTATTACCACTGTTAGAATTGTCACATGATTTTATATATATTATATTGCTATTGTGTCGCTCTGACGACCTGAGTATGCATGCTCTGTGTGAGGAGAAGATTTAGCCTGGACCAGGACTAGACGCATATCACAGACATCTTGACTTGCTATTCAGAGTTACATTCGTTTGTTTCCCATCAGGTCAGTTTATATTACTGTTTTGTTCCAGTTACTGCATTTCTCATTACTTGCGCATCATTTACTGTTTACCATGAAAAACTAGAAGCCGAAGTGTGACTACGGCAGGACATTTCCTTGACCGTAGGAGCATGGCTGGCCTTGTCAACTCCTCGTATTCCGTATTTTGGGAAGCGGGGCGTGACATGGTTTAGTTGGTATCAGAGCCAGGTTTTGCTTCGATTGGGATTGCAGTTTTCCGTGTAGAGCTTGACAATCTAAGACATCCCTCGGTCTAGATTGTAAACTTGTTATTCTTAATCCTTATTCACATTGTGTATCCTGTTATCCATCCGTTAGGGTTTCGGGCGACTTGGCACAGTGACCAGGTTGTAATTGTGAACTACCTCATGGTTACGATACTATACTCGGTTTAAGTGACTTAGAGCCCTACAGTTGATTCTCCACTTGTAATAAGTTCATCACCCCTGATATTCTTGAATCTTTGTCCTATCCATATTATATTTTGATTCGTATAGTTTGTGACTTATATCATCCTCAAAATTGTTGTTTTAGGATCATGTCTTCCAACGACTCTTCATCTATCTTCACTCCCCATATTCAGACCGTCGAGATTCTGAGTGTACTGCAAGGTCTAAAGGAAGCCCAGGAGCGAACAAACGACTTGTTGGCTGAAGGACTGAGAAGACAGGTGAATCAGGCACCGGCGGGAGTCTCAAATCATAAAGGGATCCCTGTTAGAAGAGGAAAAGAGAAGAAGATGAAGCGCCAATTTGTTTCCCCGCGACAGAAACAGCAGAAGACCCCATGTTGTGGGTATTGTAAGAGGCCAGGACATCTTCAGAGGGATTGTCGCCGCGCCCAAGCGAAATGTCTGATTTGCGGATCCAGCGAACATCTCATCAACGGTTGCCCAGAAAGGAAGGAACTACAAGGAGGAGACTCGTCCACACTCCCCACTTCTGCCAAGTGAAGATTACTGCGTAGTTCGTACTTCGAGGATAAAGCGGATCCAACACAGGATTCAATTTGCGTGACAAGGATGCAACGGTCTAGTGATCAAATAAGAATTTTTCATGTTATCTACTTTCAGTAATAAAGTTGTCATCTTTTTATGAATATTTCTTCCGTTTGAAATCTTGTATCCGCTGAACTTTTGATTGAATGCAATAAAATTTTAATCGTAATATATGTATCATTCTCTTGTCATTTTCCCCTTGTTCATACTGTTCATTAGCACAACATTTTAATTTTGATTTTTCAATTCCTGCCACCGCATATCTTCCCATACTTCGTACACTTAGCCATTTCCCTGATGTATCCCACTGCCTAAAAATAACTCTTTCTTTTCAGACCATGGCCCATCCTGGAGCAGCGCCGCATCTAGATGAGGATGCACAGTCTTGTGTTTCCTTAGACCGCACGCTGATGAGTTCTGACGATGAGATCAACGGTCCCCAGGTCATTGGCGAAAACAGCGATTCCGAAGACGAAGGAGCAGCCGCCCCAGAATTTAACATGATAGCTGATTCCGACGAAGAAGAAGGAGACCCTGAAGAGAACCCGATAGAGGAAGATCCCGAGGAAGACCCGATAGAAGAAAATCCAGCGGAGGAAAACCCCGTGGAAGAAAATCCAGAAGAAGAAAATCACATGGAATCAGACCTCGATGAAGAATCTCTATCCGAGGAAGAAGGACCAAAAGATCCAGACCCTGCGGTGGAAGAACTCCCAATAGCGATACCTGCGAGGCGCTATGGAAATGGACGCCCCAACCTGAGTGCGCGAGCCTACCGCAACCTGCTGAATCTCCACAACCGCGACTGACGGGATTTCTTTTAGATGTTGTCTTCCTTGGCCAAATAAAATATGTATATAGTTTAGGGCCACATTTCGTTTTTGATGATGCTTTGTTTAAAATTTTCTAGAATGGAATAAATTGCTGAGTTCGCAAATCCTTCGACCTTCTTAGTTCCCTTGCTACTTGATTATTTCTTCTATATAATTATTTTCTCTACTGAGATCTGTTCACCCCTACTCCTTACCTTGTCTTAACCCTCACTGAGATTCACTAGTACCACACCCGACTTTTAAAAGTCCACCCTTCATCCTTCGTCTGTGCCCCGTTTGAGATCCTTCTAGGAGGAGGACCTTTCTTATGAATTTCTGAGTTGGCTAACCCTTCAAATTTTTGATTCATAGGATATACCGACCGTTATCCTCCCCATACTTTCCCTTTGTAGTCCTTTATTGCTCACCCTTACCCCAATCTCATTGACCGCTAGCCTAAAGCCGCCATACTCCAACCGTTGAATGATCCACACTTCCTTGTAATCCTTACCCTAGCTAGCCCTATACATTTTATGTGTTTTCCTATTACCCTAACTATATTTAGGGACAGCGTTATTAGAAAATTTGGTTTTCATTATTTTGGTGCATGTTATTGATTATTCCGTTTTATATATTTTAAGTACACTATTATTATTCTCACTTTCGGTAGCGCAACCTTACACCGCGCATAGTTTTGTTCCATGTTTCTTACTTTCACTATATAAGTTTTCTAAGTTATTTTAAAACTATTTGATCGATACATCGTACTAAAATGTTTTAACCTACCGACAAATCTTTCACTATTTTATTGTCGTTACTTTATTTTCGGGTATTGTGCCTATGATTACTATTATAAATGGTCGTGTCCTATACTTATTATTTCTGACGTGCTACTGTTGATATACTTATACGTACACATATTTGAGTTTCGATTTTATCGAGTACGCCTCGAATATCATTGTTCGTTATTGTTCTTATTGCTATTCTCGTATACATGTAGTTGCACCTGTAGTTATTCCTGCCTTATGCATACTTAGATCTATCTTTTTGTATGTTGTTCTTACATATTTATACCTTCAAATTTCTCCGTCCACGGATTCTAGTAAATCTTTATGTGTTAGTTTGCAATATAATAGTTTTCGCTTATGTTAGTATAACTTATCGTTTATTTTAAATTTTGAGGACGAAATTTTTATAAGGGTGGTATGATGTAACACCCAGCCCTTTTTATACCAATATTCGTGTTTTTCGTTAACTTATAAGATTTTTCTTTATTTATAATTATTTATTATTTTATTTTAGAACTCCTCTTTAAACCCAAACCTTATTTTTATGAGTATTAATTTATTTTAAAACTTCTTGTTAATCCCAAACCCAATCTCCTCAGCCCAAGCAAACAAATAAAAAAGGAAATTTATTTCAACCCAAGCCCAAACCATTCCCCTTCTTTTTCCTTCTCTTTCTGAAGCCCTAAACATCCACCAGGCCCAAGTTCCAATATCTCAAACCCACACCCACTTCCTATTCTCACTCTACAGATTCCTCAAATCATTTCCATTAATCATAATTAAATTCCCCAAATAAACCCACTCTTAAATCCCATTAATCACCATATAATTATTATTCATTCCTTTTAATTAACATTTAATCCTCTCCATCTCCTTTAAATTCTTTCCAATTAAAATTCCCTACGTTCTCTCTCCCTCACACACGTTTCCTTTTCTCTCTCCTCATTCTAATAATTACCAATAAAATTTCCCCTACGTACCTCTCTCTCTCTTCACTCGCTCACTCTCTCTCTCGCCCCACGTACACCCACTCTCTCTCTCTCCTCTCTTTCTCTCATTCTCTCTCTCTCTCCTCTCTTTCTCTCATTCTCCCTCTCTCTCCCACGCATACGTTCTTTCTCCCTCCCTCTTTCATTTCTTTCCCGCTCCCTCACTCTATCCCTTCCATTCTCTCTCTCTCCTTCTCGAACCCGCACCCTCGGCCGAGCGTCGCGCTCGCTGCCGCCTCCAACTCACCCAACTCGCGTCGCTCGCCCCTACCTCGCCGCCTTCACCCTCGTCCCCAGCCCCGACGCACCCAACACCTCACTGCACCCTCGACGTCCCGCATCACTGGAACCCCGACCCCCTTCTTCCTCGATCACCGAGTCCCCACCTCTCCGACCTCACCTTCACCAACCTTCGACACCTTCGCCTTTCTCTCCTTTCCCGACGTCTCTCCCCTCTCAAATCCACATCCCGACCTCGCGTGCACGTCGCCGTCGCCACCCCCGGCCACCTCCATCCATCACGTCGAACCCACCTTCCTCCATCACGTCGAACCCACCTCCTTTCCCGAGCACACCACCGTGCAACCCATCTAGCCGACCTCCCAACCTTGGCTGCACCACCATAGCAAACCAAGGCACCCTGCTCCGGCCGCTGCCACTATACCGCCGGCCAACTTACAAACGACACCCCCGTGCTCATCACCACACCTCCGCGAGCACCAGCATCACCAATCCCTTCTCTCTCTCTCCTCACGGTTCAACCCGAGCTTTCCCTCGTCGGCCAACCTCCAAGCTCCGGCCACCCGTCGCTGCACTCACCTCCTCTAAAGCTCGAACAGCCGACCTTCAGCATCCAAGCCGGAGCCCATCGTCACCACTGAGCCATTGCGCAGAGCTCAATCCGAGGCCGAGGCCAAATTCTTGACGTTGTTGCCGAGTGGTCGTGTCGTGCATACCGTGCCATCAATTCAACGTGTCCAGGCAAGTTTCCCTACTTGCTACATGCTATCTTTTGTTAATTACAAATTAAAATCGTATATATCTCATGTTTTACTTTATGTTAGAAATTACGACGTAACTGTTCGATATATGTTCTCATAGGAAATCATCATTTAAATTTGACTGAACTAAATGTTATAATCTGGCCCGTATGGCCGTGAATGTAGTGTGTGAATTTCGTTGCAAAATATGACCGTTAACGATTAAAATGACTACCCCCAAGTTTGCCTGTAAAACTGGATATTTCCTGTACCTGAAAACCGTTAAAATCACCATAAATTATATACATACTGGAAAGATGCGTTCGAGGGCTCAAATCGAAGCCAACTCGACGAACTTTAACCCTGTACTAGTTTCCAGATATTCCTGTACTTAAACTGTGACGATATTTGGATCGGAGTGCGACTCTGGACTGCAGTCCAGAGCGACTCAAATTGTTTCTTGCTGTTCCGTAATGAACACCATCCTGTTTCCTTCCCTCGTAGGTTGCGGAACTCCACTGTTTATTATAGGTGAATCTGTTAGCTAGACAACACAAGTGGTTTCATTCTGTTTCGTTATCTTTTGTTATTTATTCTGTAATTTAAAAGATCGGGACGCATAACAGTCACAACAGAATCAGAATTGACATACTAGTAATAAACAGTGTATATCTCCTGACGTACAGACGCGATTGAGGATCCGTCTATTGCGTTGAAAACTTTACTGAGAACCCTAGATATCATTCAACTGTAGCATCGCTAAATTCTGATCCCAACTGGGATTAAATTGCGTTGCGAAACGGACTTCCGATTCTGAAACCGGATTTCCAGCCGTGAACGCTTAAAATGTAATGGCTATAAGTAATGATCCTGGAACCCGATTGGCATGAAACTAAATTCGATGGATGGACAACTGAACATACTAATTATTACCTGTCTATCGTTTTGCTAAACTATACACGTACGTTTCATGATAAATCGTGCAAGTGATAGAATACTGTTTTATGACACCTTAATCATGCTTCATATACTGTTTACGCATCATATCATACACATATCATTGCATTGATAACATAGTGATAACGTGCAATTACCCAGTGTTAGGTTTTAGTGAGGATTGTGGCAAATACGTCAGTGTTCGTGTATAAGTGATTAAGTGGAAGTGATACGTGCTTGTACACAATCAGTGAACCTTATTATTATGTTGCATTGTCGACGTCTGTGGGACACGTGTATGTGTGACTATAAGTGGTATGGGACACTTATGGAAGCTCTTGCACGGGTGTCACAGATAAGGCACCATACACTGCCATTTATCTTAGGTATTAGTCGGGACGTGCTAGATGGAGGTCCTACCTCCAGTTCTCGCGCAGACTTGTCACCGGCCGATTGGTATTTAGGGTTATGGTTAGCGTTTGATGTAGACCATGGGGTGTGGGGTAGTTTAAGTGTGAGTTCAAAAGAATCTCGGGAGTCCCATGTCGGCTTATATATTTAGGGAGATATATGGAGATTTACAGGGTATGTGATTATCACCGTGATATACATGTTGGGCCCATGGTCCCTTGCCCTTGGGTTCTACCCTTGGGTGGAGGACACTCACGAGTCGTTGACTCTCACACTTGGACTGACGATAGGCTTAGTGACCTGTACAGTGAGACTTAGAGACTGATAGGGATACTGGTATCATTATATCTTACTTACTGTGTTGACATACGTGGCATATCGTTCTACTGCTTTTATTGTTCCGCTGCATTGATTACTGCACATTCATATTTATGTTGTCGTTGATTTACTGTTATACATATTTATTACCACTGTTAGAATTGTCACATGATTTTATATATATTATATTGCTATTGTGTCGCTCTGACGACCTGAGTATGCATGCTCAGTGTGAGGAGAAGATTTAGCCTGGACCAGGACTAGACGCATATCACAGACATCTTGACTTGCTATTCAGAGTTACATTCGTTTGTTTCCCATCAGGTCAGTTTATATTACTGTTTTGTTCTAGTTACTGCATTTCTCATTACCTGCTCATTATTTACTGTTTACCATGAAAAACTAGAAGCCGAAGTGTGACTACGGCAGGACATTTCCTTGATCGTAGGAGCATGGCTGGCCTTGTCAACTTCTCGTATTCCGTATTTTGGGAAACGGGGCGTGACAAGTCTTTAGAGTCCCACACAGAAAGCTATTCGCCTTTGGGCAAAAGAGTAGAGGTCGCATGGTTTTGCGACAGGTCGCATGGTTTTGTGACAGGGTTCGGTCACATCCGTGCACTTGTGCACGTACAGTGTCCCGACAGTAAACACTAGCGGGCTTTGGTTTAAGCCAGATCCTAGTGTACGTTTTGGGATTGTTTTTATCTCGTTTGTATTCGTGTTCCTCGGAACACGGATGCGGGTGTGTATGCACAGTTGACAGAGAGACAGAGGCAGAGGATTCTCATTGGAGTTGTTGACTGTTGACTTTTGGCTAAACCCTAATGAGAATAACAAATATGATTAATGATAATATTAATTAAGTATTATTGTGTCATGGTTGAGATGAGGGGTTGACTTTGTTGACTTGTTGACTTTATTGACCGGTTGACTAGGTTGGACTAGTTGACCATCATCATTGCATTGGCTATCATTTCATGGCAAAGACTTTTGCTTGCTTGTTTTGTTTTGCAATATGAGTGCATGAAATTATAATGCCACATGATATGATATGAACCATCACATAATACTCAATTATTATTATTATTATTATTATTATTATTATTATTCTTTTTGGATTATAGGAGAGAGGTTGGCAAAAGATTTTCTCATTCTCTCATTTCATTTCTCTCTGTTGCCATCACTTGCTCAAGCTCTCCCTCTTCCTCTTGCTCTCTCTAGCTCAAGGCAAACCATTCTCATGTGTTGAGACTCATTGCCTTAGAGATAAAAAGAATCCAAAACAATCCTCTACTCATTCTAGTTCACAAGGCCTAGCAAGCCAAGTGTTCTAGTTTCTTCAAAGATCGAAGAAGAAGCCAAAGATAGAAGCTTTCGGGTAGATCCATCTTCGGTGCAAGAAGACGACGAGGTGAGGCCGATCCATACACCGGGAGGATTTGAAGACGAAGGAGTTCAAGAAAGGTATAACCCCCTAACCGAGTAGGTAAACTCAAGTTAGGTTGTTAGTTAGTTGTTTAACAAAGATCCGTATTTGTAGTCCATGTTACCACCTTCTTGAAAATCGTTTTTCACCACTTCCGCAACCCCGTAAGCACCGGGGAAGGGTAGCATGGACTTACAGGTAACCTCCGGATAACCGCCAGGTCCAACCAATCACCGGTAGGTACTCGCCCACCTCCAGGCTCAATCGGCAAAGTCCATCGATCATCTTGCCGAGGGGAACCATACCAGGTCCACCACGAACACGCAAACGGATCATCCAACACCTCGAATCGGGTTTCAAGCACACGTCTCAGCACCGAGAAAACGCGTGGTGGACGCACCAAAATATCATATCACGAGGAACCGGGTTTTCAAATAGAGCATCTTTTCTCAAATAATCCCACGGTCCTCAAAACCAGAAATCACATGAAAATCCAACACCAATAAGTAAATCAAATACGATGTGCTATATACATCAAGCCATAATATAGGTACAAGGGAAAACCGCTTCTTAAAATAGTTTCAGTTTTTAAAGACATCATGCGGCTCCCAATTTCTATGACAATCAATCGAATCATATGTGAAATGAACTACAGCAATATAATCATAGCAATTCTACAGTGAGTGTGTCATGGCAATTACTAACGGTGTGGGTGTAACATGCAGATTAGTGCTCGTGCAGCATGAACCGTTAGTAATAGTGCGGTGTTCTATCAATTCTAAGTTTACATACATATAGTAGGGAATGCAGTATGCAACAACAGTACCCATGACAGTCAATGGGATAAATGCAACATATAGCTATAAGGTCCTATCAGCCCTGACGCATAACGCCATGCGGGCGATATCCCCGTAGATGTTAAATCTACTCACCGAAGTCTCACGCTAAGTGTAGCCGACGACTTGCTTCCCCTTCTTCGCAGCGTCCGTCTTACTCGCCTGCGAACCTAGAATTACACAATATATCACACATAAGCTCAAATCCACAAAAACGTGATATTAAGGTCAAACTAGAAACCCGCATCGCAAACCAAGCGCACGCGTGCGCGATACGCTAAAACGTGTGATTAAGCGTCTGAAACTACCTCGACGCGTCGCGATACGCAGAAACCCCAAAACCCACACACGTATCACGTGTGTCGCGAAGATTTAAAATACGAGAAACAGGTAATTAGCTCCAGATTTTGATACAGAAAGAGTTTTGCAAAAGTAGATATACCATAAAACCCCACATAGCAGCAGACACCTATCACCAAAACCCCAACCCCCAGGTCACCAATCTGGCCACAATTTGTGGCCAGAAGTAATATTTCGGCGGCCCAGGTTGGGAGCCTGCCTCCCGTGCTTCGTGTGTGTATTCTACTCCTAGTATACATGCCCCAGTAATTACAAATTTATTCTGAAGCAACCAGAGTGCAAGCAGATTTCAACAGAGTCCAAAAACCAGTTAAAAACAATATTTAGCACCAAATTGATATTTTAGGGTATTTTTGTGTAATCTGAAATGAAAACTTGGTTTGAACAGCTCTAATAGCACTTAAATGAGTTAACCAAGCCATAAAATTCCCAACTTATCATATACTTCACAAAATTCCTTTCAATATCACAAAAAGCACATAAAAACATGATTTTTAGCTAAAATACTACAAATTATGAGAAAGGGTGTTAAGTGTGAGTTTAATACCTCCCAAAAGCCTTAGGAAAACCCAAACTTCCATCTCTTTCCTCAAGTATGCAGACTTGCCTCCAAACTCCCCCAAAAAGCCATTTTTCTATGGTTTTGAGTGCAAGAATTAATGGTTCTTGTGTAGGTTTTGAACAAGAATCAAAAGAGAAGTGAAAGATCAAGAACAAAGTGATGAAAATGGGTTATTTTGTTGCTGGGGCTGCTGTTCTGCTGAGGAAATTTTAGCAAGAAAAGAAAAGAGAAAAGAGAGGGAGAAAGAAAAGAAAGAGAGAGAGAGAGAAAAGCCACATTTATTGCCTCCATGCCTCATTAATGCTCACCATACCTCTCTCTTTTCTCTCAAAATCAATTTCTTTTGTTTTAAAAGGAAAAGAAAAGGAAAATTTGAAAAGGGTGAGAAGGAATAAGTATGTGCCACTAAAATGCTAAGTGTGCAAGCAAGCACACTAATCCTCATTATGAAGGTAATTAAGGAAAATAATTCTAATTAAAAGAACACATTGCTAAATTAAAATTAATTAAAGATAATAAACCCCGTTTAAAATATATGAAACCCCCAATCATCTCAATTTGACTAGATTGAGGCGGAAATAAAATTTACGGATTTTATGGAAACACGCATCAATGCTAACTATCGTGAAATAAGACTAAACGAATTTTCAAAGTGTTACAATCTACCCCCTTAAATAAATTCGTTCCCCGAATTTAAAAATCTAACTATACGTACCTTCAAAGAGATGGGGATATCTCTTCCTCATCTCGCTCTCGGTCTCCAAAGTGACCTCCTCGCTGCTCGGGCCATGCCAAAGTACCTTGACTGACGGTATGTCCTTCGATCTCAATTTCTTCACTTGTCGATCCAAAATGATCACCGGTTGCTCTGCATAGGAAAGTTCACGCTCAAGCTGGATCGTCGGGTGCTGAATCGCATGCGAAGGATCGTGAAGATACTTGCGGGGCATCGAAACATGAAATACGGGGTGCACATCTGGAAAGCTGGGCGGAAGGGCTGACCGATACGCAACTGCACCAACGCGCTCGAGGATCTCGAAGGGGCCCACATATCGAGGACTAAGCTTCCCTTTCTTCCCAAATCTCATCACACCTTTCATTGGGGAGACCCTCAAGAAAACATGATCACCATAGAAAACTCAAGTCTGCGCCGACGACGGTCCGCATAAGATCTCTGCCTACTCTCGGCTGCTCTCATCCTATCACGAATCAACTGGATCTTCGCGGTCGTCTCCTCGACAATCTGTGGCCCTAAGATACTGCTCTCACTGAGCTCTGTCCAACAGGCGGGCGATCTGCATCTCCTCCCATAAAGAGCCTCAAACGGTGCCATTTGAATGGTCTCATGGTAGCTGTTATTGTAGGAGAACTCTACTAAGGGCAAATGATGATCCCAACTACCTCCGAAGTCTAATACGCATGCTCTGAGCATGTCCTCGAGAGTCTGAATAGTCCGCTCTGACTGTCCGTCGGTCTGCGGATGAAATGCTGTGCTGAAACTCAAGCGGGTGCCCAAAGCCTCCTGAAGCCTCTGCTATAGTCGGCTGGTAAACTGGGTGCCTCTGTCGGACACGATACATGTCGGAACTCCGTGCGGTCGTACGATCTCGTCGATGTATATCTGGGCGTACTGAGCAAATCCGAAAGTCGTCTTCACCGGTAGAAAGTGAGACGCTTTCGTCAAACGATCCACGATCACCCAGATGGAGTCATACCCTCGACTAGTCCTGGGTAGACCCACAATAAAGTCCATAGAAATCTGTTCCCATTTCCACTCCGGAATGGGTAACGGCTGTAGCTCTCCCGCGGGCCTCTGATGCTCGGTCTTGACTTACTGACAAGTCAGGCATCTCGACACGAAATATGCGATGTCCCTCTTCATACCGTCCCACCAGTAAACATCTCTCATATCGTGGTACATCTTTGTGGAACCTGGATGAACACTGTACACCGAGCGATGTGCCTCCTCAATAATCTCACGCCGCAGTCCCTCTGCATCTGGTACGCACGGTCTAGTCCTAAATCGTAGTATCCCCTGATCATCAATCACGAACTCGGAAAATCTGCCCTGTTCCATCTGTGTCATGATCTCTGAACACCGGTCATCACTGTGATGTGCCTCATGTATACGGTCGAGCAACTGTGGGCGTGCACGAACATGCGCAATCTGTCCTCCAATCGGCGTAAACTCGAACTGTACCCGGCTGTCGCATAATATCTGCCAGTCGGCCGACGACTGCCCCTGTACTGCGCTCAAACAAGATAGACTACCCCCGGGCCTCCTGCTCAAAGCATCCGCCACTACATTCGCCTTGCCCGGGTGATACAAGATCTCGCAGTCGTAGTCCTTCACTAACTCCATCCATCGGCGCTGTCTAAGGTTCAGGTCTCGCTGCTGGAATATATACTTTAAGCTCTTGTGATCAGTGAATATCTGGCACGACTTGCCGTATAGGTAATGTCGCCAGATCTTAAGTGCAAAGACTACTGCAGCCATCTCCAAATCGTGAGTGGGGTAGTTCTGTTCATGTTTCTTCAATTGCCGTGAAGCATACGCGATCACCCTGTCATGCTGCATCAGAACACACCCTAGCCCCACTAGAGAAGCATCACAATATACCACAAATCCGCCTGACCCTGAAGGAAATGATAATACTGGCGCCGTAGTCAGTAGAGCCCGTAACTGCTGAAAACTGTGCTCACACTCCTCTGTCCAAACGAAAGGAACTCCCTTTCGGGTCAACCCGGTCAAGGGTGTAGCAATGCGAAAGAAATCCTGCACAAATCGCCGGTAGTAGCCGGCCAGCCCTAGAAAGCTGCGAATCTCCGTAACTGATGTGGGTCTGGGCCAACTCCGAACGGTCTCGATCTTCCTCGGGTCTACACATATACCGTCTCGTGAAATCACGTGCCCTAAGAAGTCTACGCTGTCCCGCCAGAAAGCATACTTGGATAATTTGGCGAAAAGCTGATGCTCTCTCAAGGTCTGCAGTGTAATCCGCAGGTGCTGCTCGTGCTCCTCTCTACTCCGAGAATACACCAGAATATCGTCAATGAATACAATGATGAACAGATCAAGATACGGCCGGAAAATACGGTTCATCAAGTCCATAAATGTTGCTGGCGCATTGGTGAGTCCGAACGACATCACCAAAAACTCGTAATGGCCGTAGCGCGTGCGGAAAGCTGTCCTAGGAATGTCCTCCTGTCGAACCCGCAGCTGATGGTAGCCTGAACGCAAATCGATCCTCGAAAAGTATCCTGCCCCATGAAGCTGGTCGAACAAATCGTCGATGCGTGGCAAAGGATACTTGTTCCGCACTGTAACCTTGTTCAGCTGGCGGTAGTCGATACACAATCGCAAACTACCGTCCTTCTTCTTAACAAATAGGACCGGAGCACCCCAAGGAGAAACACTGGGTCGAATAAGTCCCTTATCCAGCAAATCTTGCAACTGGCCCTTCAATTCTCTAAGTTCCGCCGGGGCCATCCGATAAGGCGGTATAGAAATAGGCCCCGCGCCAGGAACCAAATCAATACAGAAAGAAATGTCGCGCTCGGGCGGTAGCCCAGGAAGCTCGTCAGGGAACACATCAGGGAACTCGCTAACAATCGGAACCTGATCCAATGGAACCTCTGTAACTCTAGTATCGCAAACATAGGCGAGAAATCCCTGACATCCCCTCCTCAAAAGCTGTCCAGCGCGAAAAGAAGAAATCAAACTGTGAGGGGTGGCACCACGATCCTCCAACACAACAAAAACCGACTCGCCGGGAAAACAAAATCTAACTGTCTTCTCACGGAAGTCCACAGAAGCATAGCACGTGGCTAACCAATCCATGCCCAAAAGAACGTCAAAGTCCAACATCTCAAGAAGGATCAAGTCGACAGGCAACTCTCTCTCGCCAATACAGACGGTACAGGATCGGAACACGTGCCTAGCAACAAACGACTCTCCCACAAGAGTGGTCACAACAAGCGGCTGATCAAGCAAACCGGACTCTCTACCCAAACTCGGCACAAAGTGCGTGGACACGTACGAGTGTGTGGATCCGGGGTCGAATAACACGTGTGCATCAACCGAACATACTGGAAGGATGCCTGAGACCACCGCATTGGACGCCTGCGCGTCCTGATGCGTCAAAGCAAAAACTCGTGCCTGTCCTCCACCTGTGACTGACTGTCCTCTGCCTCGGTCGCCCCATCCTCTCTGAGCAAATCCTCCACGCCCACGACCTCTCTGTGTATGAGTCTGACGCGGAGTAACAGTAGGTATAATAGGCAATGCCCTCTGGGGTGGTGAAGGTGGTAAGGTGACGTGCGGTGCTGCTGTCTACCTCCGATGTACCTCAGGACAATCTCTGACGAGGTGAAGTAGACTGCCGCATCGATAGCAATCCCGCGACGATTGCTGACTCTCCCATGGATACGAACTAAACATCTGACTTCGTCCCGAATCTCTGCCACTCCCCGTACCGGAATGATACCTGTCGCGGCGTCTGAATGTTCGTCTCCATGCTGATATACCAGTACGAACTCTCTTCAGGTCTGGAACTACCGAAGTCTCAGCAAGGCGCTCCTCGACTAATAGGGCTGCGTCTACCGCTGCTGCATATGTCTCGTAATGTTGCGCGCTGATCGCAAGGAACAGTGGTGTAAGCAAGCCTCGGACAAATCTCTTGACTCGCAACTCCTCAGTAGCCACTAGATACGGGGCATAGATAGATAGCTCTATGAACAGCACATCATACTCTGCCACTGACATCTCCGGAGTCTGGCGTAAGGACTCGAACCTGCGTGCTCTAGCATCCCTGACGCTCAGTGGAAGGAAGCGGGCAAGGCATAGCGCCACGAACTCTGTCCAGGTCATAGGAGGAAGACCTGTTGCTCTGCCCTTCTCGACTGATTCGCACCATTTCTGCGCAAGACCTTCCACGTGAAAGCTCGCGAACTCGACCCATCTCGCATCTGCGCATCTGAGGGAACGACATATCCGAGCCATCCTATCAATGAAAGACTGTGGGTACTCGGCTGCATCGGTGCCTGTGAAGACCGGAGGCTTCAGCCTCATAAACTCTGATAGCGATACGGAGATGACCTCTGTAGCTGTAGGGACAACTGCCTGTGCTGTGGGTATCACCGCGGTCTCTGCAACGGGTGGAACTACCTCTGGTCGCTGCACTCGAAGTGTCTCAACTAGAGATCCCATCATCTGGCGCATCTCCTCCATTCTGGATTCCATCGTCTGGCGCATCTCCTGCATACCAGCCCCTATTATGGCGATCTGATCCGTCATGGGAGGAATAGCCTGCTCGAGCACCACCGGTGTACTACCCGGATCTATCCTCGTCTCAGACGAATCAACTCTAATCTCGGCCCTCGCGGCCGCTCTCTGCGCCCTCGTAGTCTTTGGCGGCATAATTGGCTGAAAGGAAATTAGGATCCGATAAGAATACGGAAATCGAATCATAAGAATATATATACTCAAGAAGGAATTTAAATCAATAAGTCCTAAGGTCGCCTTGGCGGAGTACCGTGTCGTGAGTATGCCGCGGAACATACACACGCTACGCCACTCTGCTTCAGCTACCTACTCCATCATACCAAGGTCATCCTACACTCCGAAAGGTAAAACCTACGCTCTGATACCAACTTTGTCACGACCCGAATATTTCGACTTGTGACCGGTACTTAACCACGCAACGTCTACAGGCGTAACGCGACTAAGTAAGCCGAACCCAGAAATCAAAACCATTTAAAAGTAGTGAGTGTTGAAAACATCCAATTAAAACATTTAGAAAACCTTAAATAGTTCAATAAAGTTCTTTTTAAAGCTAAGTTATCCTTATAATAATTTTGGCAGCATTTCCTTTGTAAAAGTAACCCTGAAATCGGGTACAAAACAGGGTATAAGTGAAATGATATATAATGAAATAAAGTATCCCCAACGGGAACAATCACGCCCAACGGCGGAAACCATCACCACAAAAGTAATATACGACGCCGTAGCGAAGAATGAGCAATAAGTAAACATCACAAAATAATAAACTGCAATATATAACAGTCGGCTCCCACGAGCTCGACACCAGAAAACAAAAATATACATCATCGTCCTCACACTGTCACTAAGTCCAGTACATATATGGTTGATGGAGAATACTAGATACAAAAGTGTGTACAATAAAATAACCAGATACCACAACCCACCTAATAGCAAAATAGCGCTCGCACCAGCTGTAGTGGTATCTGTAGCCAAAAGATGCAAAAGGAAGCCTGCCGCGACTACTCTGAGGGGCAACCTGCAAATACTGTGGCACAACCGGGGTGAGTTGCCAACTCGTGAATAGAGATAACATATAAAGATAATCGCGAGCATGCACGTACTGCGCTACTCTATCATATGCCAGCAAGTAAGATCTATATGCGACAAGCAGTGGGTGCAATAATCATGCAAATGCTCTGTCAGGTAAAATAACTACAGGATGAGATACATGATAATCAATGCTGAGCATGGGATAAATAACATCTACACGGAATATCAGCGTGGAAAAGTAATCGGTGCCCAAAACTGCACCCAAATCCCAAATAATCTCAGGCGCCGGCACTCTCCTCGGCCCTCAAATCCTGTAAATCTCTGAGAGTCACGAGTGCCCAACATCGGCACTCAAAATATCATAAAATACTCGTGTCCAACATCGACACGCAAATCCTCATATATCGGGCTCCGTAAGTCCGGGTCAGCCCACGGGCTCCGTCTGCGGTATCGGCCCTCGGCACCGGTAGTACGGATCTTCCCGCATCCATCTCTCGACTCTGGTCGGTATCCTCCGGATAACCGCCAGGTCCAACCAATCACCGGTAGGTACTCGCCCACCTCCGGCTCAATCGGCAAAGTCCATCGATCATCTTGCCGAGGGGAACCATACCGGGTCCACCACGAACCCGCAAACGGATCATCCAACACCTCGAATCAGGTTTCAAGCACACGTCTCAGCACCGAGAAAACGCGTGGTGGACGCACCAAAATATCATATCACGAGGAACCGGGTTTTCAAATAGTGCATCTTTTCTCAAATAATCCCACGGTCCTCAAAACCAAAAATCACATGAAAATCCAACACCAATAAGTAAATCAAATACGATGTGCTATGTACATCAAGCCATAATATAGGTACAAGGGGAAACCGCTTCTTAAAATAGTTTCAGTTTTTAAAGACATCATGCGGCTCCCAATTTCTATGACAATCAATCGAATCATATGTGAAATGAACTACAGCAATATAATCATGGCAATTCTACAGTGAGTGTGTCATGGCAATTACTAACGGTGTGAGTGTAATATGCAGATTAGTGCTCGTGCAGCATGAACCGTTAGTAATAGTGCGGTGTTCTATCAATTCTAAGTTTACATACATATAGTAAGGAATGCAGTATGCAACAACAGTACCCATGACAGTCAATGGGGTAAATGCAACATATAGCTATAAGGTCCTATCAGCCCTGACGCATAACGCCATGCGGGCGATATCCCCGTAGATGTTAAATCTACTCACCGAAGTCTCACGCTAAGTGTAGCCGACGACTTGCTTCCCCTTCTTCGCAGCGTCCGTCTTACTCGCCTGCGAACCTAGAATTACACAATATATCACACATAAGCTCAAATCCACAAAAACGTGATATTAAGGTCAAACTAGAAACCCGCATCGCAAACCAAGCGCGCGCGTGCGCGATACGCTAAAACGTGTGATTAAGCGTCTGAAACTACCTCGACGCGTCGCGATACGCAGAAACCCCAAAACCCACACACGTATCACGTGTGTCGCGAAGATTTAAAATACGAGAAACAGGTAATTAGCTCCAGATTTTGATACAGAAAGAGTTTTGCAAAACTAGATATACCATAAAACCACACATAGCAGCAGACACCTATCACCAAAACCCCAACCCCCAGGTCACCAATCTGGCCATAATTTGCGGCCAGAAGTAATATTTCGGCGGCCCAGGTTGGGAGCCTGCCTCCCGTGCTTCGTGTGTGTATTCTACTCCTAGTATACATTCCCCAGTAATTACAAATTTATTCTGAAGCAACCAGAGTGCAAGCAGATTTCAACAGAGTCCAAAAACCAGTTAAAAACAATATTTAGCACCAAATTGATACTTTAGGGTATTTTTGTGTAATCTGAAATGAAAACTTGGTTTGAACAGCTCTAATAGCACTTAAATGAGTTAACCAAGCCATAAAATTCCCAACTTATCATATACTTCACAAAATTCCTTTCAATATCACAAAAAGCACATAAAAACATGATTTTTAGCTAAAATACTACAAATTATGAGAAAGGGTGTTAAGTGTGAGTTTAATACCTCCCAAAAGCCTTAGGAAAACCCAAACTTCCATCTCTTTCCTCAAGTATGCAGACTTGCCACCAAACTCCCCAAGAAAGCCATTTTTCTAAGGTTTTGAGTGCAAGAATTAATGGTTCTTGTGTAGGATTTGAACAAGAATCAAAAGAGAAGTGAAAGATCAAGAACAAAGTGATGAAAATGGGTTATTTTGTTGCTGGGGCTGCTGTTCTGCTGAGGAAATTTTAGCAAGAAAAGAGAAAAGAGAGGGAGAAAGAAAAGAAAGAGAGAGAGAAAAGCCACATTTATTGCCTCCATGCCTCATTAATGCTCACCATACCTCTCTCTTTTCTCTCAAAATCAATTTCTTTTGTTTTAAAAGGAAAGGAAAAGGAAAATTTGAAAAGGGTGAGAAGGAATAAGTATGTGCCACTGAAATGCTAAGTGTGCAAGCAAGCACACTAATCCTCATTATGAAGGTAATTAAGAAAAATAATTCTAATTAAAAGAACACATTGCTAAATTAAAATTAATTAAAGATAATAAACCCCGTTTAAAATATATGAAACCCCCAATCATCTCAATTTGACTAGATTGAGGCGGAAATAAAATTTACGGATTTTATGGAAACACGCATCAATGCTAACTATCGTGAAATAAGACTAAACGAATTTTCAAAGTGTTACAGTAATTCTTAGAATTCCCTGCTGATTTTTTTAGGTATTTTTAATTCAGAAAAAATCACATTTTTAGAAATTGTCCAGAGAGGGGGTTAAATTTGCGTTTCGGGTTTCGATCTGGGTTTTAACTCCGTATACAAGTCGCCTAATACTCTAGCTAGGCTCTGATACCACTGTTGGGTTACTAGGCACTCTAATAAGGTTCTACAAGGCATCAACCATGCCCGTTTCAAATTTTAGCCGTGCCTAATAACCCTAATCAAGATCTTGGCTAGACTATTAGGCTATCACATGCAAGTAAAAGACATTTACTACTAAGTGAATACGAAATACAACCTTTATAGATCGGTCCTTCACTTATAAAGCTCCTTGTCGTAGTCCCTTCGCTGCGATCATGGTTCTCCCAGGCTCTTGCATGGCTTCACGAGGCGAAAGATGCGTCCTTGCTTGAAGTCTTCGAGGCCGAAGATGATCTACGTCGAGGGAATACCGACTCAAGCTACTACTTCACTAACTAGAGAATTAGTAAAGCAAACACCCTATACTAAAGTGCTAGTCTATTAGAGGATGGAGAAATAGGAAGTGGGTTCACTTTAGAATTTATTTTCTCACAAAGTTTCACTCTCTTTTAAAACCCTAGCAAGCCTTTTCTCTTTTCTCAAAGAAGAAGATGAACAAAAGAAAAGGATGAGGATAATGATCAAGTGAATGAGCTAACCATGGTGAATGAGTATCATATACTAACTCATGTAGAGACATAACCATGGCTAATCCAAATGGTTAGGTTAACAAAAATCTAAAGTAAAGACAAAGCTAGTGGACTTTGTCAAAGCAAAGCAAGCTTCTACAAGCTTCATGCTCTTTCTAAAATTCCACTAATTTTGTAATTACCTTAAATAATTATAACCCACCATGATAAATAGAATGGTGTATGTCTTACACACCCATGTCAAGTGTATCATCAACCATGATACAAAAAGAAAACACATTTTAATATATATCACATATATATTAAAGTTGTGCACATGTGAGAAAAATCCATAAGTGAACATATGTTAGTTAATGTAAATTAGTATATCTAAGATACAATTATACACTAAATTATTAAATCAACACTTGACTTAATAATCCGGTCATATCGCATATAACCGACTAACATCCAATGTATACACTTATCGAATCAACACTTGATTCGATAACCCGGCTATATCACATATAACCTCGCGATACAAAAAGTCACGAGAATATAATACGGTATCACATACACGCATCATTCTCGGTCCCGCACATATCACATATGCCCTCCAATTTCGTTTTTCCTGAGCCAGTAAAACCTCTGTGTAGGACTCTAAAGACTCGTCAATACGCCGGCAGTAGGTGATGATCACATCAAGCACCTACAAGCCGTCAGCGGTACTAGCTGGACGTAACGGCCACCCGGGTATTGAGCGATCAGAAGATCAGCAAGCAAGCCCGCTCCAACTCGTCAGACCCCAATAACCGATAAGTCGTGCCAATGTGAGGCTCATAACGGATCGAGAAACTACTGGTAACACTTACCAGTAAATCTCTAAATCAGCCCTGGCCAGGGACTTCCCTGTTATGTCCAATCGAGCACAGCGCAACATCAACCCCCAATACCGGGAGAGACGAAACCCCTCCTATCGCTCATCGCCTCCATGTGGCTCGGGACTGTACCCAAAAACCACCGTTTTGCACGCCCTCTTGGGCGTGGTAAGGTGGAAATCAAAGCACGGTGGGAATCACACAAGACTCTATGACGATCTCGGGTCTACAGACTAACCTGCACAAGTGTCACCAGAGAACTGCCATCTGACGTGAGATATAATACCATCTGGGAGTTCTCGGCGAGTCCGTCCAGTGTACCCAGTCTCCACTGAGCACCCGTATATCATCTCTCATGTTAAACACCAATTTATATGGGATCATCCATCGCCCATCTATATGGGTCGAGAAGGTATACGCTAGTCTACTCTGGTATATCGATGCCCCATCTCGATACACCCACGACTAGGGACCTTGAAGGATGTACTTATGGACTACTATGTCCCCACTAGTATGATCCGCATCATAGTCCAGGTAGTCAAGTACACATCTTAAGGGCTTTACCAACATGTAACTATAAGACAGTATCAAGAGACAAGTATACATGTCAAGATAAAGAGCAACCAGATAGCATACTATCATATCGAGCAAGAAAGTCCTCTCTATATATGTCCAAGCATCCAATATAATATACATCATCTATACAATACTGGCCTCTAGGGCATACATACAACTAACATATTATACCTATTGTCAGATAGCAGTTCCCAGGTGACATGTGTACAGGTTAGTCTGTCGACCTGAGATCGTCATTTGTCTCATGTGAGTTCCCACTGTGCTTTGATTACTACCCTACCACGGCTCAAAGGAGGCATGCAAACAGGTTTTAGTTGGGTACAGTCCCGAGCCACATGGAAGCAATGAGCGGATCGTCGGGGATTCGTCTCTCCCGGTATTGGGGGTTGATGTCGCGCAGTGCACGGGTGGCCATCACCAGAAATCCTTGGCCAAGATAGTCGAGAATTACTTATTTGGATCAGTAGTTTCTCAGTTGGTGATGGGCTTCATACCGACACGAAATGTCGCGTTATTAGGAGGTCTGACTTTATCCACCCCGTAGACTCGATATGCGATACTCTTAGACGAACAGACCGGACTGTACGGATATTGTCACGGACAGGCTCGGTAGGGGTTCGGATGAGTTTGCTCGTTGGCCTTCCTTTCGCTCAATACTTGGGTAGCCGTTACGTACAGCTAGTGTTGCTGACGTGCTTGTGGTTAAACCCACTGTCGGCGTATTGACGAGTCTTTAGAGCCCCACACAGAGGGTTTCCCTACTTCAGGCGAAACGATATAGAGGCCGTATGGTTTTACGGCAGGGTTCGATCATATACGTGCACTTGTGCACGTATCATGATTCGGACGGTTTATACTAGTAGGCTTTGGTTTAAGCCGGATTCTAGTATTGGATTGATGGATTATTTTCGTCTCTTTGTATTCGTATTTTTCGGAATACGGATACGGGTATGTATATACGGATGAGGGGTATTCTTGTAATTTATTATAAGGTGCTTCTAGAAGATGCCACCTCATTTATCATTAACCAGTTTGGATTAAATGGTTAATGAGGCGGAGGATGATGTGTTTATTGCATTAATTGATGGCATGGCTTTGTGGTGACTCATGGGGTGACTCATGTAGTAACTCATGGTTACTATTCAAGCATGCTTGATATTTGTGTTTGGGTTGTGAGATATTTTAGAGACTTGAGATATTTATTATGGCTTCAATAATTGCCCACAACACTTAGCATTTTTTCTTGAGTTGGCTTCACACTCTCATCCTCAAGCTTCTTCTTCTACCTCCACCGTTCAAGTCTCATGTGTTGAGAAACCTAGAGTGTTTGGAGACAAATTAATCCATCATTAAATTCTATATCCTTTAGGCTATCTAGTTTGGCAAGCTAGGTATTCTAGTTACCTTGGCTATGAGGTTGGAGCTCAAAATACAAATCGGATCATCTTCGATGGAGGGAGACCGGAGATCAAACTTGATCATGGAGGCCTCTAGGAGCTTGGGATGATGGTTAAAGACCGAAGGATACGGATCATTCGGTATAACCTTTCTAAACTCCTTTTATGTATGCTAGCTTTAGGGTTTATGGTCAATCCGTATTTCGGGTTGTTCTAGCGCCAGTTTTGAAAATTTTTGTTCCGCAATCGGCCATGGTTTGATGGCCAGAGCGCTGGCATAACCCAACAGGGACTGTACCCAACTAAAACCTGTTTGCACGACTCTTTTGAGCCGTGGTAGGATAGTAATCTAAGTAAAGTGGGAACTCACACGAGACAAAAAAAATCTCAAGTCAAAGCACTAACCCGTACTCATGCCACAAGAGAACTTCCATCTGACGATAGGTATAATACCATCTAAATGTTCTCAGCGAGTCCATCTGGTGTACTCACCTCTAGTGAGCACCTGGATACTATCTTAGGTGACTCGACACTATGGCTTGTGAGACCTCGCCACCGCCCCTCGTTGGGGTCTCGAAACGTATACACTAGTCCACTCCGAAGTATTGATGCCCAGTCTCGATACTCCCTCGACTAGGAACATTTAAGGATGTGCTTATGACCACCCTGCTCCCACGTATATGATCGCCATCATAATACTAGTAGTCAAGCAATGATCCTACGAGCTTTATCATTATGTATTACCCACACGTAATAATGAGTAAAACATATACACGCAATGATGAAGATAAACCAGATAGCATACTATCATCTCGAGTAAGACTGTTCAAGTTGTATAGGTCCTCTTTCAATTATTATAATCGCCCACTTGCAATTACAATAATAGCGTTGAGGGAACTATATCCAACAACTATGATAGCCTCGCCCATCCTTACCGTCTCGGAATTCCTCGCGATCGTACCTGCAATCGAAACAATAACAAAACTGCATGAAAATTCACATCGAAACCGAAACAACGAACGAAGTGTACATATGTTAGAATCTATGGCCAACGCGTGCGACAAAATACCCCCGACGTCAACTGTCACGACCCAAAATTTAGTTCGTGACCGGCACTTAAATCACGCAACGTCTAAAGGTGCAACGTAAATTAAGTAAGCCGAATCCCAGCAATCTAAACCTTTTTAAGAAAATAAAAGAGGTGAAGTTTTGAAATAAAGGTATGATGAAATCAAAAGTATTCTTAAATGCATAGATAGTGGAACAAGAACAATTCAAGTGGACTTTACTAGTTGAAAAACATATTTCGTCTTTCTAAAAATTTGGGCAGCACCTCCTTTGTATATTTGATCCAAAACCACATACATATGATAATATAAAAGGCATCCCCAAGCGGGAGCTAGCTCTTCGCCAATCGGCGGAATCACAACAACGCAAGTCATAAAATAAGTATACGACGGCCAACGACGAAGATCAACACAAGGAATAATGTAAAGCAAGATATCAAACCCACCAAGCGAACATATCACCCATCGCTCTAAGTCTCGCAACTACAAGTCTTACTACATATACAAATACTAGTTTCTGATTGATGGAGTTAACTAGATACAACAGGAATAATAAATACAAGAAGAGTACGATCCAACATGTATCACCTACCAAAGAAAATCACCTGAATGCAAGCTGTATGCCAGTGATGTCGATACTGATCCATGCGGTCAACCTGCAAGAACTGTGGCACAACGGGGGTGAGTTTCCAACTCGTGAGTAGAAAACATCATCAGGTAGAAATTGAAATAAACAACGATTCCTAGGTCAACTATATCATAAAGGTAATAGTATGATATCTATGGTGACCCTATCTGCATATGTGCCAACAATATAATCAATGCCTATCGGCATGTGGATAATATCTAAGTGTCCATCAATGACACAACAACATCATGCATGTAAATATCATGAAAGCATATGCATGTAAATATGAGGAAATAAATCAACGTGTGTCCATCAATGACACATCAAAATCATGGAACCTGAGTGTCCAACATCGACACTAGAAACATCATGAAACCCGGTCCAGCATCGACACGTAAATCCTTATATCTCGGGCTCCGTCAGTCCGGATCGGCCTACGGGCTCCCTCTGTCCGGATCGGCCCTCGGGCTCCGGCAGAACGGATCGGCCCATATCCATCTCTCGACTCCGGTCGCTATCCTCCAGATAACCGCCAGGTCTAACCAATCACCGGTAGATAGTAGTCCCTCTGCCAGGCTCATCGTCTACTGCGCGACATCCCTTTCTTGCCCCGCGGTACCATACCGGGTCTACCATGTACCCGCAAACGGCCTCATCCAGCTCCTCGAATCGGGTTTCACATATCAATCTCAGAACCGAGAAAACACATGGTGGACGTCTCGAAATATCATATCAAGAGAAACCGGGTTTTTAAAACAATACATACTTTCTTTTGAAATAAACACGGTTCTCAAATCCAGAAATCTCATGAAAACAGCATCCCAGTGCATATAATCGTAAAACATGATGTATGCAAACATATAACAGAAATGTAAGCATATCCGTATATCATGCAACATGGAACGATGATGTGACAATATCAGTATATCATGCGACATATCATAAAGATGTAAGCATAGCAAGTATATCATGCGACATAGCATAATGATGTGGCAATTCTACTGTGAAAGTGACATAGCAATTATCGATGATGAAGTGTGTAAGCCGGCCAATCTGTGTAAGTGTAACATACGCATCATCGATAATGGTGTAGATGTACTAGCACAGGTATATGTAATGCAATGAGAATGTCATGAACGTAGCGTAAAGTAAATCGTGAGCGCAATGCTATAAGGTATACGTCTCTATCATATATCCGAGTCGGTGAATCTATCAATCGGCATCCAGCCTCACAACATCACGTACGGTATAATACATCGTACGCCATCCTCTAGTCAAGGGTAGGGATTAATCATCAGATACACTCATCATGTACGGTAATCCATCATATGGTGACATTAAACAATTAGGGATTATATCAACCTATATGACAATGAGGGTACGGACCTAACGTCTCGTACGGCATATCACTCATGATTCACAACATTATATATATCTATATACCTATATCCCAGGTCACATCCGTATCAATCTCATGTCATGGGACCGACAAAGGTATCAATTATCTCATATCGACTCGCATCCATATAACGACATATCAAACCAAGTCATCATATCACATCGTATACTCTTTTCATCACATTTATATCCCACATCAAGTCATTTTACATATAGATATCCTATCTTATAAATCTCATGTCATGCTACTCTAAATCTCATACTTACTCTCGTGCACTACTTATCTATATATCAATCCGAGACATCATTTCTTTCATATCATGTAACACTAAACCTTTAATCGCATCCATAGGTTCCTGGAATAGGTTTCTCTAACCATATCCTATATATCGGTTTCCATCAAAATTTGCGGGGGTGTTATACGCCTTCCACCCGACTTCCCCCGTAGATATAAATCTACTCACCTGCGGAACTCCTTGTTTAGCCGTAGTCGATGTGCTTCATCATCTCAGAATCTACGTGAAGGTACCTACAATAAATACACAATCGCAAATGCTATTAACATCAAGTCCGGAAAACCAATACGGCATACGGATCGCCTATAGGTTAGAACCCATAGCCTACGCATGCAAAACCAACCAAATAACCCTCGTCCGTTGACGTACAAATGCCCAACGACGGAATCCAAACTCAAATCTAAAAACCAAGTTTCAGAAATCGCATAACACAAATCAGCAACGAAGGAAATCAATCCCAGATTTCACCCTAGGCCAAACTAGGCAATTTTGCATACATGGGAGGTCTAATTAGAAGATATATGAGCTATGGACCAAGTATGAACCATTTCCAACATACCCAGGCCGCAATTTGCGGCCATATGGAGTTTATTTGTGGCCAGGATTTAGACTTGGGGTCTCGGATTTCAGGGGTAGATACATGGTTGCATGCACGTCTCACTGTCAAAGGAACTTATTTTATAGTGGTCTCATGTCATCGCAGATTCTCAGACACCATCACAATCTGCCACAAATCCGACGTCGGGAAATTCTAAGTCTGTATTTTGGTTTCTAATCCAGGTCTTGGCCAGTAAAATCCACACTAAGGTCTTACAACAGCCACTACACATCACCACAACACAACTCAAACCTTAACCTCAACTTGGAATTTCCAAACGTCTCATAACCTAACCAAATCAACTTCTAACTAAACTAGGATACAAAGAAACTTAAAACTAAACTAAATGAAAGGAGATATATCTCATTCGGCAACTCAAGAATTTTCTTGAGTTGCTCAAAGTCTTCAAAATCCAACTTTGAAAGGTCCAAAGTGTTGAGGATGAAGTGGGGATCAACTTTAATGAAAAGGGTGTAGGGTTTTGGTGAAGAAATGGAGATGGGTCATGAGGGTAGAAGTGGGGGAGCTTGAAGATGAAGGAGGAGAAGAAAACAATGGGGGAAATGAATGGGGGCAGCCCTCTCCCTCTCCCTCTCTCTCTCTTTCTCACTCTCACTCTCTCTCATGGCATGCTCCCATGCCATGATGTGGTCCCCTCTCTCTCTCCCCTCAATAATTCATTCTCTTTTCTTTTTCTTATCTAAACCAAATAAAACCAATACCAATGAAACAACATGCAACCAAATGCAACATGTCATGGTTCACTAACCATGGAAAAATGTAGAAACACGGATTTGGCTTAATCGCGATTAGTAGTACACTAATCAATTTTTATTCAAACTGCATATAATTAATTATAAAAATGCCAAATCCGATAAATATATTTTTAAATGAATCAATCATTTTAATCTCCAATTATTTCACAAATATTGGTATATATTTATACCATTTTACGAAAACCCCAAATTCGCAAATCGGGTAGTTTTCGCGAAATGTATTATTTTACTATTAAATTCCTAAAATAATATTTTATATTTTCTGAAATGTTACAATCTTCCTCCCTTAAATAAATTCGGTCCCTGAATTTAAATTTAAACCCCCAAATAAAACATTTCAATAATCAGCTCAAATCAACGGGGCTCCGAAATCACGGAAGATACAGAAATACCACAGCGGATCCTGTGCGCCTGAAAACGAGTATGAAATTCAAAATCAAACTCCGTCAAGCGTCACGCAAATTATCGGATTTTCACGCATATCATCGGAGTTACAATAGAGATACAAATCTCGAAATCCACTACTAAAATCCAATATGTACAAGTCAAATACTATAATATGTGTGTAGTACGCATCCTTGGAAAAATCTTCTAAAACTGAATAAAACTCATGCAAAATCTTTTCCGAATCGCCGTGTGATGCATAACTCACGGCACAAGTGACGGACGCTCATTTATAAAGTAATAAATATACGTTTATATATGTTTGCTCAAATATACGTTCCGCCCTTTAGAAATATCCCAAAAGGTTTTCCTTCGTAAACGTTCGTGTCGCTCACGGACACGTAGGAAATAGCGAGACTATAGCTCCTTTTCGAAAACCTCTTGGTAAACTTTTATGCATGCAAAGTACTCAGGTACTGTCCTCGGATCAGTCCTGTCCGGCCACTATATAATATAGTGCCCATCATGAAAACAAAGTGCTCAAGAGAAAAATCAGCCTTGAAAGGCGTATCCAACAATCACGTACATCCGGTACGCACGGAAATCAAATCCAATACAAGTGCTACGATATGCACAAAAGCAAACTAAGTGCAACGGGTGTGCACGAAAGCATCTGTCCGGTGCAACGGATGTGCACGACAACAACATTTAGTGCATCTATAGTGCACGAAAACCTCAATCCAGTGCAACTAACATGCACGAATGAAAATCCCAATCGAGTGCATCCGGTGTGCACAAAATCACATCTCATATCATGCGCCCAACATGCGCGAAAATCCAAATCAAGTGCATCCGTCATGCACAAATGAAATATAAATCAAGTGCATCCGACATGCACGAATAAAATCTAAGTCAAGTGCATCCAACATGCACGAACAAAATTTCAATCAACGGCATTCGACATGCACAAATAAGATCTCACTCAAGTGCATCCGATGCGCACGAAATCCAATACCAAGCGCCTAAAATGCGCAAAAATCCAACCTAAGCGCGTCAGGTCCGTATAAAACATCTAGTGCAATAGCATGAACGAAAACGAACATCAAGTGCAAACGCGCACAAAAACTTAAATCTGGTAAAACGAATGCTCAAAGACAAAAATCGGCGCAACCAATGTACGGAGCATAAATCTAGTGCAACCAATGCACGAAATACCGATCTGGTGCAACCAATGCACAAAAATATAAATCTAGTGTAACAAATGCTCGAAATATAAATCTGGTGCGACAAATGCACGAAATATAAATCCGGTGCATCCAGTGCACAAAATACAAATCCGGTGCATCCAGTGCACGAAATAAAAATCTAGTGCAACAAATGCACGGAAACTCATCAATAACTCAAATGCGTATAAAAAGCAACACCGAGTGTACCAAGGTGTATAAAATCATAAACGTGTGCAACTGCGTGCACAAAACACGTATCAATGCACAGAAAGCACATGTAAGCTATACCGAGTGCATAAATCAAATCGAGTGCATATCACATGCATAAAATCAAATCAACCGTATGAAATCCACAAAATCATAAACACGTGCTACGAAGGCACAAAGCCGATATCAACTGCAACAGGTATGCACAAATTGCAAACCGGTGTGGCGGTGTATAAACATAAATCAAGTGCAATAACTATGCACAAAATGTAAATGTCCAGTAGGTGCAGCCATGGTGTACGAAATCAATATCATGAAACTCAAATCCAAGCGATATAAGCGTGATACTCGGATCACAAACGCAAATCGCAACAAATGACAATGAGGTACACCGCCTACAATGTCGAAAAATGTCGGTGCGCCCAAACTGGCAGAGCAAGAACATCCGCTTGCCTCCCTCTCACGGTCTGGCGTCCTCTGTCTCAGGGTCCTCATTTTCTCTGTAGATTACCAATCTCGCAATCCATCGGCTCGTCGGCCCGGTCCGGTGTACTAACGGAAACGATTCCGCTCTGACACTCCTCTGATCATCTCTCGGCCAATTAACATGACCACTCGTAAAGCAACACGACACTGGAGTCGGCCCGTGGCCCTCTGAATACACGTGACACAACTGATCCTGGGAGCAAGTCTTATCGTCGCAGTGTCCTGGATGGAACCATCTCAAGGTCTCTTCCGATATCCCCTATGACGAACTATACGGAGGCTGGTTCTCTTGCAAAATCTTTTTCTCGTTTTCTGGACATCTGCGTTCTCAGCACAGCATTTCCTCGGGAATTGGCCGCATCCCAACGCCTTTGTATACATATCAGATCTCTAATCTCAATGAGGAGTTACAACAGCTCATTAACATCTCACACGAACCACTTGTTCCAGTCGTCTTTATTATCGTCCACTTCGACGTCACGTCATGCTATCTGCGTACTACAATTGTCTCGGCTACAGTTAATCTGGAACCTCTCACTCGGAATCGAAATCACGAACTCGGTATCTTCATCACTCTGTAGAAGATATCTAGCCGAACACGTCCTCGGGAACTCGTCCCAACCATCGGAGGAATACTCAATACTCGGTCGTTCTTGATCAACTCACAACGCATCTGGGTGAGGTCCTCTATCCGAAGCTGGTCAACCTGCTGATCTCCTATCGGATCATCCAACGAACAATGTCATCTCTAGATCGATCTACTCTAGATCTGAGTAAGACTCTCCACACTTGAAATCTTCAACTCAACTGGGCCTGCGTCGGCGCATCAAATCTGACGAATCACCTTCGTCTCTCAACTCAAGATAGACGAGCTATCACCTGTCGCGTCTCTGTCTGAAAGCTCCAGCGATCTCAGCTCGTAAGCTCTGGAAGCGACATCCCATCAATCTCGGCAATAGCTGGGTCATCTGTCTGCAAGGTAAACGACATCACAATCTCTGAGGTAGGTTGTACATCAACAGTCCTCTCACAACAGGCAGCCTCTAACAATGGCCCGATCATCCGGTGCAAAACCGTACACTCGCCTCAAATGAGAGGTCACAACACAAACACTAAATCGATACGTTCTCATGTCACCAGAAAACACGATGGTCAGTCCTCGTCCATGACGAGCTCGCCCAGACCGCATCACTAGCTGCAGCTCAATCTGCGCTCAAACCATGGTGACAGGAACCTTAAGCATGTATCGATGAAGATAGATCAAAGGGATGGAAATAATCAACAGATCCCAAAATGGATATATGATCATAAGGAGGAACATAATCAATGAGAGTATGATCATGGAAACGAATAGAATCAAGGATCTCAAATGGATGGATGATCAAGGGAACGAAGAGAATCACAAGTCTCAAGATATGTACATCCTAAGGTTTCTTAAGTGGAGTATCGTATCGTAAATATGTCGCGGAACATACGTACGTTACGTCACTCTACTCAAGCTACCTACTCTATCAATAAGGGTCAGCCTATGAAACGAAAGTTCGGGTCTAATACCACCTTGTCCAAGTCTAAGTTCCGTAAGGTCAAGCCCTAAGTTCCGAAATAGATTACGCCCCAAACTACACATAGTCAAACCAAGACTCGAACCAAGGTTAAACCTAGAGCTCTGATACCAACTTTGTCACGGCCCGAAATTTAGTTCGGGACCGGCACTTAAATCACGCAACGTCTAAAGGTGCAACGTAAATTAAGTAGGCCGAAGCCCAGCAATCTAAACCTTTTTAAGAAAATAAAAGAGATGAAGTTTCGAAATAAAGGTATGTGAAATCAAAAGTTTTCTTAAATGCATAGATAGTGGAACATGAAAAATGCAAGTGGACTTTACTAGTTGAAAAACATGTTTCGTCTTTTTAAAAATTTGGTCAGCACCTCCTTTGTATATTTGATCCAAAACCACATACATATGATAATATAAAAGGCATCCTCAAGCGGGATCTAGCTCTTCGCCAATCGGCGGAATCACAACCACGCAAGTCATAAAATAAGTATACGACGCCCAACAGCGAAGATCAACACAAGGAATAATGTAAAGCAAGACATCAAACTCACCAAGCGAACATATCACCCATCGCTCTAAGTCTCGCAACTACAAGTCTTGCAAAGTCTTACTACATATACAAATACTAGTTTCTGATTGATGGAGTTAACTAGATACAACAGGAATAATAAATACAAGAAGGGTATGATCCAACATGTACCACCTACCAAAGCAAATCACTCGAATGCAAGCTGTGTGCCAGCGATACCGCTACTGATCCATGCGGTCAACCTGCAAGAACTGTGGCACAACGGGGGTGAGTTGCCAACTCGTGAGTAGAAAACATCATTAGGTAGAAATCGAAATAAACAACGATTCCTAGGTCAACTATATCATAAAGGTAATACTATGATATCTAGGGTGGCCGTATCTGCATATGTGCCAACAATATAATCAATGCCTATCAGCATGTGGATAACATCTACGTGTCCATCAATGACACAACAACATCATGCATGTAAATATCATGAAAGCATATGCATGTAAATATGAGGATATAAATCAACGTGTGTCCATCAATGACACATCAAAATCATGGAACCTGAGTGTCCAACATCGACACTCGAAACATCATGAAACCCGTGTCCAGCATCGACACGTAAATCCTCATATCTCGGGCTCCGTCAGTCTGGATCGGCCCACGGGCTCCCTCTGTCCGGATTGGCCCTCGGGCTCCGGCAGAACGGATCGGCCCATATCCATCTCACGACTCCGGTCGATATCCTCCGGATAACCGCCAGGTCCAACCAATCACCGGTAGGTACTAGTCCCTCTGCCAGGCTCATCGTCTACTGCGCGACATCCCTTTCTTGCCCCGGGGTACCATACCGGGTCCACCATGTACCCGCAAACGGCCTCATCCAGCTCCTCGAATCGGGTTTCACATATTAATCTCAGAACCGAGAAAACACATGGTGGACTGTTTACCCCAATCAGAGCAAAGCTCTGTTCAAATTCCAAGGCGGGAGATGAAGCAACGCTTCATCTTCCCCCAATCAGAGCAAAACTTTACTTTGAAAATTTAAACTTTAATAAATGAAGCAACGCTTCAGATTCTTTGCGCTGTGCGCAATGCGCCACGTGTCAGGCGCAGACGCATCAGCGCAGCGCCCAAGGCAGTGCGTCCAATCAGAGCAGGGCTCTTTTAAAAACAAAAAGTAAAAGAAGCAACGTTCAGTTGCGCAAGCGCTGCACTGCACGACACGTGTCTGCGCAGTTGCGCAAGCACAACTGCGCAAGCACAGTTGCACAAGCACTGCGCTGCGTGACACGTGTATGCACAGTTGCGCAACCATAACTGCGCAAGCACAGTTACGCAAGCGCTGCGCTGCGCGACACGTGTCTGCGCAGTTGCGCAAGCACAGCTGCGCAAGCGCTGCGCTGCGCGACACGTGTCACGCGCTGGGGGAGTTGCGCAAAACAGAATAAATCTTTTCTGTTCTTGTTAAAACAAGAAGATTTTCTTCTGTAAAGCAGGGGCCTTTGGATCAAAGATCCAACGGTGGGGAAAATTCCCCAAATCACTCAGAGAAAGTTCTTTTTAACAAATTTAACTAATTTATGGGCACTATAAAAAGGACCCCAGACCTCATTTCAAATGGATCAACATTTTTTTTTAAAAAAGAGAGAAAGAGGACTCTGAAGAACTCCTCAAGAACAAAAAAGGTAAAAACCATTGAAAGAAGAGAAAATTCTCTTATGAACAGATCAGGGATCTAAAAACAAGATCATTGATCTTCAATAAATAAATAAATAAAATAAAAATAAAAATAGTGCCTTGCACTTGTTATGAACCTTTGGTTCTCTGAAACAAGGAAAAACTTGTTTAGATCAAGAGATCAAAAAGTGTTTTGCACTTCTTTATTTTTTGAATCTAAAAAGATTCTTAGTGCTTTGCACAAATGCACTGCATTGCTTACAAAAGGGGTCAAGCCCAATTAAAGAAGGCCTAACAGGTCTAATAAAATGCAATGCATTGTTTTTAAAAAAGGGGCAGAGCCCAAACTAAAATAGATGCTCTGCATCATAAATAAAGGGACAGAGCCCAAATCAAAAGCCTAGCAGGCCAGAATAGAATGCAGTGCATTATTAAATATGGGCAAAGCCCTAGCACAGGCCTAATAGGCCAAAGATTAAGAAAAATGTTGAATATTCTCAACTGGACTTAACCCAATTTTGGCCGTAAGTCCTCAAATTAAATTGACTGAGCAAAATTGCTCTCCTAAATCAATTTATCTCCGGTTCGAGGGTACATCTCCGAACTCCTCTGACATCTATCCTTGTAATCCTTCAACGACGTCAGAGAGGCGACGGGTCCCATCGACCACACATGAATATGGACTGCGGGGTCCTTAAACTCGTGGACCGAAACGTCCTTAAACTAATGTTGGACCGAAACGTCCTTAAACTAATATCGGACCGAAACGTCCTTAAACTAATATCGGACCACCACGTCCCTAAACTGGAATATGGACCACCACGTCCCTAAACTGGCGATGGACCACCACGTCCCTAAACTGGAAAATGGACCACTGCGTCCCTAAACTGGAACAATAGAGCCTCCAAATGCTCTTTTGCCGGATCTAAACGGTCCCGTTTAAGTTGATCTTAGCCCCAAATACGGCTAACGTATCCTTAGACATTTAAATGAATGATAAAACTCCAAATCAACTTTGGTTCAAGGGTACATCTCTGAACTCCTCTGACACCTGTCGTTGTAATCCTTTAACGACGTCAGAGAGGTGACGAGTCCTGACGGCCATATATTAAATGAATCACTACGTTAAGTTGATCTTAGTCTAAAACAGGACTAACGTATCCTTAACGAACGTTTAAGTTGATCTTAGCCGCAACGCGACTAATGCATCCTTAAACTAAAAACACCAAACCCAAATCTAAGTAAATACGGATTTGGACTAATCCACGTCCTACGGGCGACGGCATTACTCAGTCTCCGTATACAATCCACGGGCAACCACAAACAAAACAAACATACACAACACGAAGTGAAATTCTGGAGAAGGAGAAAGTTGTTACTGCGATGCGGTAGCGTAATTAATTGGAGGGGCTTGCTCCTACAGGGAAGAGCGTCCCCACAATCAAAAACCCCTCAAGCGAGGGGGGATCTGACGAAGTCTGCTAAATCGGCCGCATCCGTCTAAACCACCGATGCACGGTGCCATAAATCAACTTGGCATCTTCGGAGAGGTAGACGGATAAAACCACATAGCATCTGCCCCGAATCTCAGGCAAGACACAAAGTCTAGGCCGCCGTTCGGAGGGGAACATGGACGTCTCGAAATATCATATCAAGAGAAACCGGGTTTTTAAAACAATACATACTTTCTTTTGAAATAACCACGGTTCTCAAATCCAGAAATCTCATGAAAACAGCATCTCAGTGCATATAATCGTAAAGCATGATGTATGCAAACATATAACGGTAATGTGAGCATATCCGTATATCATGCAACATGGAACAGTGATGTGACAATATCAGTATATCATGTGACATATCATAATGATGTGAGCATAGCAAGTATATCGTGCGACATAGCATAATGATGTGGCAATTCTACTGTGTAAGTGACATAGAAATTATCGATGATGAAGTGTGTGAGCTGGCCAATCTGTGTAAGTGTAACATACGCATCATCGATAACGGTGCAGGTGTACTAGCACATGTATATGTAATGCAATGAGAATGCCATGAACGTAGCGTAAAGTAAATCATGAGCGCAATGCTATAAGGTATACGTCTCTATCACATATCCGAGTCGGTGAATCTATCACTCGGCATCCAGACTCACAACATCACGTACGGTATAATACATCGTACGGCATCCTTTAGTCAATGGTAAGGATCAATCATCAGATACACTCATCACGTACGGTAATCCATAGTACAGCGGCATTAAACAATTAGGGATTCTATCAACCTATATGACAATGAGGGTACGGACTTAACGTCTCGTACGGCATATCACTCATGATTCACAACATTATATATATCTATATACCTATATCCCAGGTCACATCTGTATCAATCTCTTATCATGGGACCGACAAAGGTATCAATTATCTCATATCGACTCGCGTCCATATAACAACATATCAAACCAAGTCATCATATCACATCGTATACTCTTTTCATCACATTTATATCCCACATCAAATCATTTTACTTATATATATCCTATCTTATAAATCTCATGTCATGCTACTCTAAATCTCATACTTACTCTCGTGCACTACTAATCTATATATCAATCCGAGACATCATTTCTTTCATATCATGTCACACTAAACCTTTAATCGCATCCATAGGTTCCTAGAATAGGTTTCTCTAATCATATCCTATATATCGGTTTCCATCAAAATTTGCGGGGGTGCTATACGCCATCCACCCGACTTCCCCCGTAGATATAAATCTACTCACCTGCGGAACTCCTTGTTCAGCCGTAGTCGATGTGCTTCGTCGTCTCGGAATCCACGCGAAGGTACCTACAATAAATACACAATCGCAAATTCTTCTTAAAATAGTTTCAGTTTTTAAAGACATCATGCGGCTCCCAATTTCTATGACAATCAATCGAATCATATGTGAAATGAACTACAGCAATATAATCATGGCAATTCTACAGTGAGTGTGTCATGGCAATTACTAACGGTGTGAGTGTAATATGCAGATTAGTGCTCGTGCAGCATGAACCGTTAGTAATAGTGCGGTGTTCTATCAATTCTAAGTTTACATACATATAATAGGGAATGCAGTATGCAACAACAGTACCCATGACAGTCAATGGGGTAAATGCAACATATAGCTATAAGGTCCTATCAGCCCTGACGCATAACGTCATGCGGGCGATATCCCCGTAGATGTTAAATCTACTCACCGAAGTCTCACGCTAAGTGTAGCCGACGAATTGCTTCCCCTTCTTCGCAGCGTCCGTCTTACTCGCCTTCGAACCTAGAATTACACAATATATCACACATAAGCTCAAATCCACAAAAACGTGATATTAAGGTCAAACTAGAAACCCGCATCGAAAACCAAGCGCGCGCGTGCGCGATACGCTAAAACGTGTGATTAAGCGTCTGAAACTACCTCGACGTGTCGCGATACGCAGAAACCCCAAAACCCACACACGTATCACGTGTGTCGCGAAGATTTAAAATACGAGAAACAGGTAATTAGCTCCAGATTTTGATACAGAAAGAGTTTTGCAAAACTAGATATACCATAAAACCCCACATAGCAGCAGACACCTATCACCAAAACCCCAACCCCCAGGTCACCAATCTGGCCACAATTTGCGGCCAGAAGTAATATTTCGGCGGCCCAGGTTGGGAGCCTGCCTCCTGTGCTTCGTGTGTGTATTCTACTCCTAGTATACATGCCCCAGTAATTACAAATTTATTCTGAAGCAACCAGAGTGCAAGCAGATTTCAACAGAGTCCAAAAACCAGTTAAAAACAATATTTAGCACCAAATTGATACTTTAGGGTATTTTTGTGTAATCTGAAATGAAAACTTGGTTTGAACAGCTCTAATAGCACTTAAATGAGTTAACCAAGCCATAAAATTCCCAACTTATCATATACTTCACAAAATTCCTTTCAATATCACAAAAAGCACATAAAACATGATTTTTAGCTAAAATGCTACAAATTATGAGAAAGGGTGTTAAGTGTGAGTTTAATACCTCCCAAAAGCCTTAGGAAAACCCAAACTTCCATCTCTTTCCTCAAGTATGCAGACTTGCCTCCAAACTCCCCAAGAAAGCCATTTTTCTAAGGTTTTGAGTGCAAGAATTAATGGTTCTTGTGTAGGATTTGAACAAGAATCAAAAGAGAAGTGAAAGATCAAGAACAAAGTGATGAAAATGGGTTATTTTGTTGCTGGGGCTGCTGTTCTGCTGAGGAAATTTTAGCAAGAAAAGAAAAGAGAAAAGAGAGGGAGAAAGAAAAGAAAGAGAGAGAGAAAAGCCACATTTATTGCCTCCATGCCTCATTAATGCTCACCATACCTCTCTCTTTTCTCTCAAAATCAATTTCTTTTGTTTTAAAAGGAAAGGAAAAGGAAAATTTGAAAAGGGTGAGAAGGAATAAGTATGTGCCACTGAAATGCTAAGTGTGCAAGCAAGCACACTAATCCTCATTATGAAGGTAATTAAGAAAAATAATTCTAATTAAAAGAACACATTGCTAAATTAAAATTAATTAAAGATAATAAACCCCGTTTAAAATATATGAAACCCCCAATCATCTCAATTTGACTAGATTGAGGCGGAAATAAAATTTACGGATTTTATGGAAACACGCATCAATGCTAACTATCGTGAAATAAGACTAAACGAATTTTCAAAGTGTTACAGTAATTCTTAGAATTCCCTGCTGATTTTTTTAGGTATTTTTAATTCAGAAAAAATCACATTTTTAGAAATTGTCCAGAGAGAGGGTTAAATTTGCGTTTCGGGTTTCGATCTGGGTTTTAACTCCGTATACAAGTCGCCTAATACTCTAGCTAGGCTCTGATACCACTGTTGGGTTACTAGGCACTCTAATAAGGTTCTACAAGGCATCAACCATGCCCGTTTCAAATTTTAGCCGTGCCTAATAACCCTAATCAAGATCTTGGCTAGACTATTAGGCTATCACATGCAAGTAAAAGACATTTACTACTAAGTGAATACGAAATACAACCTTTATAGATCGGTCTTTCACTTATAAAGCTCCTTGTCGTAGTCCCTTCGCTGCGATCATGGTTCTCCCGGGCTCTTGCATGGCTTCACGAGGCGAAAGATGCGTCCTTGCTTGAAGTTTTCGAGGCCGAAGATGATCTACGTCGAGGGAATACCGACTCAAGCTACTACTTCACTAACTAGAGAATTAGTAAAGCAAACACCCTATACTAAAGTGCTAGTCTATTAGAGGATGGAGAAATAGGAAGTGGGTTCACTTTAGAATTTATTTTCTCACAAAGTTTCACTCTCTTTTAAAACCCTAGCAAGCCTTTTCTCTTTTCTCAAAGAAGAAGATGAACAAAAGAAAAGGATGAGGATAATGATCAAGTGAGTGAGCTAACCATGGTGAATGAGTATCATATACTAACTCATGTAGAGACATAACCATGGCTAATCCAAATGGTTAGGTTAACAAAAATCTAAAGTAAAGACAAAGCTAGTGGACTTTGTCAAAGCAAAGCAAGCTTCTACAAGCTTCATGCTCTTTCTAAAATTCCACTAATTTTGTAATTACCTTAAATAATTATAACCCACCATGATAAATAGAATGGTGTATGTCTTACACACCCATGTCAAGTGTATCATCAACCATGATACAAAAAGAAAACACATTTTAATATATATCACATATATATTAAAGTTGTGCACATGTGAGAAAAATCCATAAGTGAACATATGTTAGTTAATGTAAATTAGTATATCTAAGATACAATTATACACTAAATTATTAAATCAACACTTGACTTAATAATCCGGTCATATCGCATATAACCGACTAACATCCAATGTATACACTTATCGAATCAACACTTGATTCGATAACCCGGCTATATCACATATAACCTCGCGATACAAAAAGTCACGAGAATATAATACGGTATCACATACACGCATCATTCTCGGTCCCGCACATATCACATATGCCCTCCAATTTCGTTTTTCCTGAGCCAGTAAAACCTCTGTGTAGGACTCTAAAGACTCGTCAATACGCCGGCAGTAGGTGATGATCACATCAAGCACCCACAAGCCGTCAGCGGTACTAGCTGGACGTAACGGCCACCCGGGTATTGAGCGATCAGAAGATCAGCAAGCAAGCCAGCTCCAACTCGTCAGACCCCAATAACCGATAAGTCGTGCCAATGTGAGGCTCATAACGGATCGAGAAACTACTGGTAACATTTACCAGTAAATCTCTAAATCAGCCCTGGCCAGGGACTTCCCTGTTATGTCCAATCGAGCACAGCGCAACATCAACCCCCAATACCGGGAGAGACGAAACCCCTCCTATCGCTCATCGCCTCCATGTGACTCGGGACTGTACCCAAAAACCACCGTTTTGCACGCCCTCTTGGGCGTGGTAAGGTGGAAATCAAAGCACGGTGGGAATCACACAAGACTCTATGACGATCTCGGGTCTACAGACTAACCTGCACAAGTGTCACCAGAGAACTGCCATCTGACGTGAGATATAATACCATCTGGGAGTTCTCGGCGAGTCCGTCCAGTGTACCCAGTCTCCACTGAGCACCCGTATATCATCTCTCATGTTAAACACCAATTTATATGGGATCATCCATCGCCCATCTATATGGGTCGAGAAGGTATACGCTAGTCTACTCTGGTATATCGATGCCCCATCTCGATACACCCACGACTAGGGACCTTAAAGGATGTACTTATGGACTACTATGTCCCCACTAGTATGATCCGCATCATAGTCCAGGTAGTCAAGTACACATCTTAAGGGCTTTACCAACATGTAACTATAAGACAGTATCAAGAGACAAGTATACATGTCAAGATAAAGAGCAACCAGATAGCATACTATCATATCGAGCAAGAAAGTCCTCTCTATATATGTCCAAGCATCCAATATAATATACATCATCTATACAATACTGGCCTCTAGGGCATACATACAACTAACATATTATACCTATTGTCAGATAGCAGTTCCCAGGTGACATGTGTACAGGTTAGTCTGTCGACCTGAGATCGTCATTTGTCTCGTGTGAGTTCCCACTGTGCTTTGATTACTACCCTACCACGGCTCAAAGGAGGCATGCAAACAGGTTTTAGTTGGGTACAGTCCCGAGCCACATGGAAGCAATGAGCGGATCGTCGGGGATTCGTCTCTCCCGGTATTGGGGGTTGATGTCGCGCAGTGCACGGGTGGCCATCACCAGAAATCCTTGGCCAAGATAGTCGAGAATTACTTATTTGGATCAGTAGTTTCTCAGTTGGTGATGGGCTTCATACCGACACGAAATGTCGCATTATTAGGAGGTCTGACTTTATCCACCCCGTAGACTCGATATGCGATACTCTTAGACGAACAGACCGGACTGTACGGATATTGTCACGGACAGGCTCGGTAGGGGTTCGGATGAGTTTGCTCGTTGGCCTTCCTTTCGCTCAATACTTGGGTAGCCGTTACGTACAGCTAGTGTTGCTGACGTGCTTGTGGTTAAACCCACTGTCGGCGTATTGATGAGTCTTTAGAGCCCCACACAGAGGGTTTCCCTACTTCAGGCGAAACGATATAGAGGCCGTATGGTTTTACGGCAGGGTTCGATCATATACGTGCACTTGTGCACGTATCATGATTCGGACGGTTTATACTAGTAGGCTTTGGTTTAAGCCGGATTCTAGTATTGGATTGATGGATTATTTTCGTCTCTTTGTATTCGTATTTTTCGGAATACGGATACGGGTATGTATATACGGATGAGGGGTATTCTTGTAATTTATTATAAGGTGCTTCTAGAAGATGCCACCTCATTCAGCATTAACCAGTTTGGATTAAATGGTTAATGAGGCGGAGGATGATGTGTTTATTGCATTAATTGATGGCATGGCTTTGTGGTGACTCATGGGGTGACTCATGTAGTAACTCATGGTTACTATTCAAGCATGCTTGATATTTGTGTTTTGGTTGTGAGATATTTTAGAGACTTGAGATATTTATTATGGCTTCAATAATTGCCCACAACACTTAGCATTTTTTCTTGAGTTGGCTTCACACTCTCATCCTCAAGCTTCTTCTTCTACCTCCACCGTTCAAGTCTCATGTGTTGAGAAACCTAGAGTGTTTGGAGACAAATTAATCCATCATTAAATTCTATATCCTCTAGGATATCTAGTTTGGCAAGCTAGGTATTCTAGTTACCTTGGCTATGAGGTTGGAGCTCAAAATACAAATCGGATCATCTTCGATGGAGGGAGACCGGAGATCAAACTTGATCATGGAGGCCTCTAGGAGCTTGGGATGATGGTTAAAGACCGAAGGATACGGATCATTCGGTATAACCTTTCTAAACTCCTTTTATGTATGCTAGCTTTAGGGTTTATGGTCAATCCGTATTTCGGGTTGTTCTAGCGCCAGTTTTGAAAATTTTTGTTCCGCAATCGGCCATGGTTTGATGGCCAGAGCGCTGGCATAACCCAACAGGGACTGTACCCAACTAAAACCTGTTTGCACGACTCTTTTGAGCCGTGGTAGGATAGTAATCTAAGTAAAGTGGGAACTCACACGAGACAAAAAAAATCTCAAGTCAAAGCACTAACCCGTACTCATGCCACAAGAGAACTTCCCTCTGACGATAGGTATAATACCATCTAAATGTTCTCAGCGAGTCCATCTGGTGTACTCACCTCTAGTGAGCACCTGGATACTATCTTAGGTGACTCGACACTATGGCTTGTGAGACCTCGCCACCGCCCCTCGTTGGGGTCTCGAAACGTATACACTAGTCTACTCCGAAGTATTGATGCCCAGTCTCGATACTCCCTCGACTAGGAACATTTAAGGATGTGCTTATGACCACCCTGCTCCCACGTATATGATCGCCATCATAATGCTAGTAGTCAAGCAATGATCCTACGAGCTTTATCATTATGTATTACCCACACGTAATAATGAGTAAAACATATACACGCAATGATGAAGATAAACCGGATAGCATACTATCATCTCGAGTAAGACTGTTCAAGTTGTATAGGTCCTCTTTCAATTATTATAATCGCCCACTTGCAATTACAATAATAGCCTTGAGGGAACTATATCCAACAACTATGATAGCCTCGCCCGTCCTTACCGTCTCGGAATTCCTCGCGATCGTACCTGCAATCGAAACAATAACAAAACTGCATGAAAATTCACATCGAAACCGAAACAACGAACGAAGTGTACATATGTTAGAATCTATGGCCAACGTGTGCGACAAAATACCCCCGACGTCAACTGTCACGACCCAAAATTTAGTTCGTGACCGGCACTTAAATCACGCAACGTCTAAAGGTGCAACGTAAATTAAGTAAGCCGAATCCCAGCAATCTAAACCTTTTTAAGAAAATAAAAGAGGTGAAGTTTTGAAATAAAGGTATGATGAAATCAAAAGTATTCTTAAATGCATAGATAGTGGAACATGAACAATTCAAGTGGACTTTACTAGTTGAAAAACATATTTCGTCTTTCTAAAAATTTGGGCAGCACCTCCTTTGTATATTTGATCCAAAACCACATACATATGATAATATAAAAGGCATCCCCAAGCGGGAGCTAGCTCTTCGCCAATCGGCGGAATCACAACAACGCAAGTCATAAAATAAGTATACGACGCCCAACGACGAAGATCAACACAAGGAATAATGTAAAGCAAGATATCAAACCCACCAAGCGAACATATCACCCATCGCTCTAAGTCTCGCAACTACAAGTCTTACTACATATACAAATACTAGTTTCTGATTGATGGAGTTAACTAGATACAACAGGAATAATAAATACAAGAGGAGTACGATCCAACATGTATCACCTACCAAAGCAAATCACCTGAATGCAAGCTGTATGCCAGTGATGTCGATACTGATCCATGCGGTCAACCTGCAAGAACTGTGGCACAACGGGGGTGAGTTTCCAACTCGTGAGTAGAAAACATCATCAGGTAGAAATCGAAATAAACAACGATTCCTAGGTCAACTATATCATAAAGGTAATAGTATGATATCTATGGTGACCCTATCTGCATATGTGCCAACAATATAATCAATGCCTATCGGCATGTGGATAATATCTAAGTGTCCATCAATGACACAACAACATCATGCATGTAAATATCATGAAAGCATATGCATGTAAATATGAGGAAATAAATCAACGTGTGTCCATCAATGACACATCAAAATCATGGAACCTGAGTGTCCAACATCGACACTAGAAACATCATGAAACCCGGTCCAGCATCGACACGTAAATCCTTATATCTCGGGCTCCGTCAGTCCGGATCGGCCTACGGGCTCCCTCTGTCCGGATCGGCCCTCGGGCTCCGGCAGAACGGATCGGCCCATATCCATCTCTCGACTCCGGTCGCTATCCTCCAGATAACCGCCAGGTCTAACCAATCACCGGTAGATAGTAGTCCCTCTGCCAGGCTCATCGTCTACTGCGCGACATCCCTTTCTTGCCCCGGGGTACCATACCGGGTCTACCATGTACCCGCAAACGGCCTCATCCAGCTCCTCGAATCGGGTTTCACATATCAATCTCAGAACCGAGAAAACACATGGTGGACGTCTCGAAATATCATATCAAGAGAAACCGGGTTTTTAAAACAATACATACTTTCTTTTGAAATAAACACGGTTCTCAAATCCAGAAATCTCATGAAAACAGCATCCCAGTGCATATAATCGTAAAACATGATGTATGCAAACATATAACAGAAATGTAAGCATATCCGTATATCATGCAACATGGAACGATGATGTGACAATATCAGTATATCATGCGACATATCATAAAGATGTAAGCATAGCAAGTATATCATGCGACATAGCATAATGATGTGGCAATTCTACTTTGAAAGTGACATAGCAATTATCGATGATGAAGTGTGTAAGCCGGCCAATCTGTGTAAGTGTAACATACGCATCATCGATAATGGTGTAGATGTACTAGCACAGGTATATGTAATGCAATGAGAATGTCATGAACGTAGCGTAAAGTAAATCGTGAGCGCAATGCTATAAGGTATACGTCTCTATCATATATCCGAGTCGGTGAATCTATCAATCGGCATCCAGCCTCACAACATCACGTACGGTATAATACATCGTACGCCATCCTCTAGTCAAGGGTAGGGATTAATCATCAGATACACTCATCACGTACGGTAATCCATCATATGGTGACATTAAACAATTAGGGATTATATCAACCTATATGACAATGAGGGTACGGACCTAACGTCTCGTACGGCATATCACTCATGATTCACAACATTATATATATCTATATACCTATATCCCAGGTCACATCCGTATCAATCTCATGTCATGGGACCGACAAAGGTATCAATTATCTCATATCGACTCGCATCCATATAACGACATATCAAACCAAGTCATCATATCACATCGTATACTCTTTTCATCACATTTATATCCCACATCAAGTCATTTTACATATAGATATCCTATCTTATAAATCTCATGTCATGCTACTCTAAATCTCATACTTACTCTCGTGCACTACTTATCTATATATCAATCCGAGACATCATTTCTTTCATATCATGTAACACTAAACCTTTAATCGAATCCATAGGTTCCTGGAATAGGTTTCTCTAACCATATCCTATATATCGGTTTCCATCAAAATTTGCGGGGGTGTTATACGCCTTCCACCCGACTTCCCCCGTAGATATAAATCTACTCACCTGCGGAACTCCTTGTTTAGCCGTAGTCGATGTGCTTCATCATCTCGGAATCTACGTGAAGGTACCTACAATAAATACACAATCGCAAATGCTATTAACATCAAGTCCGGAAAACCAATACGGCATACGGATCGCCTATAGGTTAGAACCCATAGCCTACGCATGCAAAACCAACCAAATAACCCTCGTCCGTTGACGTACAAATGCCCAACGACGGAATCCAAACTCAAATCTAAAAACCAAGTTTCAGAAATCGCATAACACAAATCAGCAACGAAGGAAATCAATCCCAGATTTCACCCTAGGCCAAACTAGGCAATTTTGCATACATGGGAGGTCTAATTAGAAGATATATGAGCTATGGACCAAGTATGAACCATTTCCAACATACCCAGGCCGCAATTTGCGGCCATATGGAGTTTATTTGTGGCCAGGATTTAGACTTGGGGTCTCGGATTTCAGGGGTAGATACATGGTTGCATGCACGTCTCACTGTCAAAGGAACTTATTTTATAGTGGTCTCATGTCATCGCAGATTCTCAGACACCATCACAATCTGCCACAAATCCGACGTCGGGAAATTCTAAGTCTGTATTTTGGTTTCTAATCCAGGTCTTAGCCAGTAAAATCCACACTAAGGTCTTACAACAGCCACTACACATCACCACAACACAACTCAAACCTTAACCTCAACTTGGAATTTCCAAACGTCTCATAACCTAACCAAATCAACTTCTAACTAAACTAGGATATAAAGAAACTTAAAACTAAACTAAATGAAAGGAGATATATCTCATTCGGCAACTCAAGAATTTTCTTGAGTTGCTCAAAGTCTTCAAAATCCAACTTTGAAAGGTCCAAAGTGTTGAGGATGAAGTGGGGATCAACTTTAATGAAAAGGGTGTAGGGTTTTGGTGAAGAAATGGAGATGGGTCATGAGGGTAGAAGTGGGGGAGCTTGAAGATGAAGGAGGATAAGAAAACAATGGGGGAAATGAATGGGGGCAGCCCTCTCCCTCTCCCTCTCTCTCTCTTTCTCACTCCCACTCTCTCTCATGGCATGCTCCCATGCCATGATGTGGTCCCCTCTCTCTCTCCCCTCAATAATTCATTCTCTTTTCTTTTTCTTATCTAAACCAAATAAAATCAATACCAATGAAACAACATGCAACCAAATGCAACATGTCATGGTTCACTAACCATGGAAAAATGTAGAAACACGGATTTGGCTTAATCGCGATTAGTAGTGCACTAATCAATTTTTATTCAAACTGCATATAATTAATTATAAAAATGCCAAATCCGATAAATATATTTTTAAATGAATCAATCATTTTAATCTCCAATTATTTCACAAATATTGGTATATATTTATACCATTTTACGAAAACCCCAAATTCGCAAATCGGGTAGTTTTCGCGAAATGTATTATTTTACTATTAAATTCCTAAAATAATATTTTATATTTTCTGAAATGTTACAATCTTCCTCCCTTAAATAAATTCGGTCCCTGAATTTAAATTTAAACCCCCAAATAAAACATTTCAATAATCAGCTCAAATCAACGGGGCTCCGAAATCACGGAAGATACAGAAATACCACAGCGGATCCTGTGCGCCTGAAAACGAGTATGAAATTCAAAATCAAACTCCGTCAAGCGTCACGCAAATTATCGGATTTGCACGCATATCATCGGAGTTACAATAGTGATACAAATCTCGAAATCCACTACTAAAATCCAATATGTACAAGTCAAATACTATAATATGTGTGTAGTACGCATCCTTGGAAAAATCTTCTAAAACTGAATAAAACTCATGCAAAATCTTTTCCGAATCGCCGTGTGATGCGTAACTCACGGCACAAGTGACGGACGCTCATTTATAAAGTAATAAATATACGTTTATATATGTTTGCTCAAATATACGTTCCGCCCTTTAGAAATATCCCAAAAGGTTTTCCTTCGTAAACGTTCGTGTCGCTCACGGACACGTAGGAAATAGCGAGACTATAGCTCCTTTTCGAAAACCTCTTGGTAAACTTTTATGCATGCAAAGTACTCAGGTACTGTCCTCGGATCAGTCCTGTCCGGCCACTATATAATATAGTGCCCATCATGAAAACAAAGTGCTCAAGAGAAAAATCAGCCTTGAAAGGCGTATCCAACAATCACGTACATCCGGTACGCACGGAAATCAAATCCAATACAAGTGCTACGATATGCACAAAAGCAAACTAAGTGCAACGGGTGTGCATGAAAGCATCTGTCCGGTGCAACGGATGTGCACGACAACAACATTTAGTGCATCTATAGTGCACGAAAACCTCAATCCAGTGCAACTAACATGCACGAATGAAAATCCCAATCGAGTGCATCCGGTGTGCACAAAATCACATCTCATATCATGCGCCCAACATGCGCGAAAATACAAATCAAGTGCATCCGTCATGCACAAATGAAATATAAATCAAGTGCATCCGACATGCACGAATAAAATCTAAGTCAAGTGCATCCAACATGCACGAACAAAACTTCAATCAACGGCATTCGACATGCACAAATAAGATCTCACTCAAGTGCATCCGATGCGCACGAAATCCAATACCAAGCGCCTAAAATGCGCAAAAATCCAACCTAAGCGCGTCAGGTCCGTATAAAACATCTAGTGCAATAGCATGCACGAAAACGAACATCAAGTGCAAACGCGCACAAAAACTTAAATCTGGTAAAACGAATGCTCAAAGACAAAAATCGGCGCAACCAATGTACGGAGCATAAATCTAGTGCAACCAATGCACGAAATACCGATCTGGTGCAACCAATGCACAAAAATATAAATCCAGTGTAACAAATGCTCGAAATATAAATCTGGTGCGACAAATGCACAAAATATAAATCCGGTGCATCCAATGCACAAAATACAAATCCGGTGCATCCAGTGCACGAAATAAAAATCTAGTGCAACAAATGCACGGAAACTCATCAATAACTCAAATGCGTATAAAAAGCAACACCGAGTGTACCAAGGTGTATAAAATCATAAACGTGTGCAACTGCGTGCACAAAACACGTATCAATGCACAGAAAGCACATGTAAGCTATACCGAGTGCATAAATCAAATCGAGTGCATATCACATGCATAAAATCAAATCAACCGTATGAAATCCACAAAATCATAAACACGTGCTACGAAGGCACAAAGCCGATATCAACTGCAACAGGTATGCACAAATCGCAAACCGGTGTGGCGGTGTATAAACATAAATCAAGTGCAATAACTATGCACAAAATGTAAATGTCCAGTAGGTGCAGCCATGGTGTACGAAATCAATATCATGAAACTCAAATCCAAGCGATATAAGCGTGATACTCGGATCACAAACGCAAATCGCAACAAATGACAATGAGGTACACCGCCTACAATGTCGAAAAATGTCGGTGCGCCCAAACTGGCAGAGCAAGAACATCCGCTTGCCTCCCGCTCACGGTCTGGCGTCCTCTGTCTCTGGGTCCTCATTTTCTCTGTGGATTACCAATCTCGCAATCCATCGGCTCGTCGGCCCGGTCCGGTGTACTAACGGAAACGATTCCGCTCTGACACTCCTCTGATCATCTCTCGGCCAATTAACATGACCACTCATAAAGCAACACGACACTGGAGTCGGCCCGTGGCCCTCTGAATACACGTGACACAACTGATCCTGGGAGCAAGTCTTATCGTCGCAGTGTCCTGGATGGAACCATCTCAAGGTCTCTTCCGATATCCCCTATGACGAACTATACGGAGGCTGGTTCTCTTGCAAAATCTTTTTCTCGTTTTCTGGACATCTGCGTTCTCAGCACAGCATTTCCTCGGGAATTGGCCACATCCCAACGCCTTTGTATACATATCAGATCTCTAATCTCAATGAGGAGTTACAACAGCTCATTAACATCTCGCACGAACCACTTGTTCCACTCGTCTTTATTATCGTCCACTTCGACATCACGTCATGCTATCTGCGTACTACAATTGTCTCGGCTACAGTTAATCTGGAACCTCTCACACGGAATCGAAATCACGAACTCGGTATCTTCATCACTCTGTAGAAGATATCTAGCCGAACACGTCCTCGGGAACTCGTCCCAACCATCGGAGGAATACTCAATACTCGGTCGTTCTCGATCAACTCACAACGCATCTGGGTGAGGTCCTCTATCCGAAGCTGGTCAACCTGCTGATCTCCTATCGGATCATCCAACGAACAATGTCATCTCTGGATCGATCTACTCTAGATCTGAGTAAGACTCTCCACACTGGAAATCTTCAACTCAACTGGGTCTGCGTCGGCGCATCAAATCTGACGAATCACCTTCGTCTCTCAACTCAAGATAGACGAGCTATCACCTGTCGCGTCTCTGTCTGAAAGCTCCAGCGATCTCAGCTCGTAAGCTCTGGAAGCGACATCCCATCAATCTCGGCAATAGCTGGGTCATCTTTCTGCAAGGTAAACGACATCACAATCTCTGAGGTAGGTTGTACATCAACAGTCCTCTCACAACAGGCAGCCTCTAACAATGGCCCGATCATCCGGTGCAAAACCGTACACTCGCCTCAAATGAGAGGTCACAACACAAACACTAAATCGATACGTTCTCATGTCACCAGAAAACACGATGGTCAGTCCTCGTCCATGACGAGCTCGCCCAGACCGCATCACTAGCTGCAGCTCAATCTGCGCTCAAACCATGGTGACAGGAACCTTAAGCATGTATCGATGAAGATAGATCAAAGGGATGGAAATAATCAACAGATCCCAAAATGGATATATGATCATAAGGAGGAACAGAATCAATGAGAGTATGATCATGGAAACGAATAGAATCAAGGATCTCAAATGGATGTATGATCAAGGGAACGAAGAGAATCACAAGTCTCAAGATATGTACATCCTAAGGTTTCTTAAGTGGAGTATCGTATCGTAAATATGTCGCGGAACATACGTACGTTACGTCACTCTACTCAAGCTACCTACTCTATCAATAAGGGTCAGCCTATGAAACGAAAGTTCGGGTCTAATACCACCTTGTCCAAGTCTAAGTTCCGTAAGGTCAAGCCCTAAGTTCCGAAATAGATTACGCCCCAGACTACACATAGTCAAACCAAGACTCGAACCAAGGTTAAACCTAGCGTTCTGATACCAACTTTGTCACGGCCCGAAATTTAGTTCGTGACCGGCACTTAAATCACGCAACGTCTAAAGGTGCAAAGTAAATTAAGTAGGCCGAAGCCCAGCAATCTAAACCTTTTTAAGAAAATAAATGAGATGAAGTTTCGAAATAAAGGTATGTGAAATCAAAAGTTTTCTTAAATGCATAGATAGTGGAACATGAAAAATGCAAGTGGACTTTACTAGTTGAAAAACATGTTTCGTCTTTTTAAAAATTTGGTCAGCACCTCCTTTGTATATTTGATCCAAAACCACATACATATGATAATATAAAAGGCATCCTCAAGCGGGATCTAGCTCTTCGCCAATCGGCGGAATCACAACCACGCAAGTCATAAAATAAGTATACGACGCCCAACAGCGAAGATCAACACAAGGAATAATGTAAAGCAAGACATCAAACTCACCAAGCGAACATATCACCCATCGCTCTAAGTCTCGCAACTACAAGTCTTGCAAAGTCTTACTACATATACAAATACTAGTTTCTGATAGATGGAGTTAACTAGATACAACAGGAATAATAAATACAAGAGGGGTATGATCCAACATGTACCACCTACCAAAGCAAATCACTCGAATGCAAGCTGTGTGCCAGCGATACCGCTACTGATCCATGCGGTCAACCTGCAAGAACTGTGGCACAACGGGGGTGAGTTGCCAACTCGTGAGTAGAAAACATCATTAGGTAGAAATCGAAATAAACAACGATTCCTAGGTCAACTATATCATAAAGGTAATACTATGATATCTAGGGTGGCCGTATCTGCATATGTGCCAACAATATAATCAATGCCTATCAGCATGTGGATAACATCTACGTGTCCATCAATGACACAACAACATCATGCATGTAAATATCATGAAAGCATATGCATGTAAATATGAGGATATAAATCAACGTGTGTCCATAAATGACACATCAAAATCATGGAACCTGAGTGTCCAACATCGACACTCGAAACATCATGAAACCCGTGTCCAGCATCGACACGTAAATCCTCATATCTCGGGCTCCGTCAGTCTGGATCGGCCCACGGGCTCCCTCTGTCCGGATTGGCCCTCAGGCTCCGGCAGAACGGATCGGCCCATATCCATCTCTCGACTCCGGTCGGTATCCTCCGGATAACCGCCAGGTCCAACCAATCACCGGTAGGTAGTAGTCCCTCTGCCAGGCTCATCGTCTACTGCGCGACATCCCTTTCTTGCCCCGGGGTACCATACCGGGTCCACCATGTACCCGCAAACGGCCTCATCCAGCTCCTCGAATCGGGTTTCACATATTAATCTCAGAACTGAGAAAACACATGGTAGACTGTTTACCCCAATCAGAGCAAAGCTCTGTTCAAATTCCAAGACGGGAGATGAAGCAACGCTTCATCTTCCCCCAATCAGAGCAAAGCTTTGCTTTGAAAATTTAAACTTTAATAAATGAAGCAACGCTTCAGATTCTTTGCGCTGTGCGCAATGCGCCACGTGTCAGGCGCAGACGCATCAGCGCAGCGCCCAAGGCAGTGCGTCCAATCAGAGCAGGGCTCTTTTAAAAACAAAAAGTAAAAGAAGCAACGTTCAGTTGCGCAAGCGCTGCACTGCGCGACACGTGTCTGTGCAGTTGCGCAAGCACAACTGCGCAAGCACTGTTGGACAAGCACTGCGCTGCGCGACACGTGTCTGCGCAGTTGCGCATCCATAACTGCGCAAGCACAGTTGCGCAAGCGCTGCGCTGTGCGACACGTGTCTGCGCAGTTGCGCAAGCACAGCTGCGCAAGCGCTGCGCTGTGCGACACGTGTCTGCGCAGTTGCGCAAGCACAGCTGCGCAAGCGCTGCGCTGCGCGACACGTGTCTGCGCAGTTGCGCAAGCACAGCTGCGCAAGCACTGCGCTGCGCGACACGTGTCACGCGCTGGGGGAGTTGCGCAAAACAGAATAAATCTTTTCTGTTCTTGTTAAAACAAGAAGATTTTCTTCTGTAAAGCAGAGGCCTTTGGATCAAAGATCCAACGGTGGGGAAAATTCCCCAAATCACTCAGAGAAAGATCTTTTTAACAAATTTAACTAATTTATGGGCACTATAAAAAGGACCCCAGACCTCATTTCAAATGGATCAACATTTTTTTTTAAAAAAAGAGAGAAAGAGGACTCTGAAGAACTCCTCAAGAACAAAAAAGGTAAAAACCATTGAAAGAAGAGAAAATTCTCTTATGAACAGATCAGGGATCTAAAAACAAGATCATTGATCTTCAATAAATAAATAAATAAAATAAAAATAAAAATAGTGCCTTGCACTTGTTATGAACCTTTGGTTCTCTGAAACAAGGAAAAACTTGTTTAGATCAAGAGATCAAAAAGTGCTTTGCACTTCTTTATTTTGTGAATCTAAAAAGATTCTTAGTGCTTTGCACAAATGCACTGCATTGCTTACAAAAGGGGCCAAGCCCAATTAAAGAAGGCCTAACAGGTCTAATAAAATGCAATGCATTGTTTTTAAAAAAGGGGCAGAGCCCAAACTAAAATAGATGCTCTGCATCATAAATAAAGGGACAGAGCCCAAATCAAAAGCCTAGCAGGCCAGAATAGAATGCAGTGCATTATTAAATATGGGCAAAGCCCTAGCACAGGCCTAATAGGCCAAAGATCAAGAAAAATGTTGAATATTCTCAACTGGACTTAACCCAATTTTGGCCGTAAGTCCTCAAATTAAATTGACTGAGCAAAATTGCTCTCCTAAATCAATTTATCTCCGGTTCGAGGGTACATCTCCGAACTCCTCTGATATCTATCCTTGTAATCCTTCAACGACGTCAGAGAGGCGACGGGTCCCATCGACCACACATGAATACGGACTGCGGGGTCCTTAAACTCATGGACCGAAACGTCCTTAAACTAATGTTGGACCGAAACGTCCTTAAACTAATATCGGACCGAAACGTCCTTAAACTAATATCGGACCACCACGTCCCTAAACTGGAATATGGACCACCACGTCCCTAAACTGGCAATGGACCACCACGTCCATAAACTGGAAAATGGACCACTGCGTCCCTAAACTGGAACAATAGAGCCTCCAAATGCTCTTTTGCCGGATCTAAACGGTCCCGTTTAAGTTGATCTTAGCCCCAAATACGGCTAACGTATCCTTAGACATTTAAATGAATGATAAAACTCCAAATCAACTTTGGTTCAAGGGTACATCTCTGAACTCCTCTGACACCTGTCGTTGTAATCCTTCAACGACGTCAGAGAGGTGACGAGTCCTGACGGCCATATATTAAATGAATCACTACGTTAAGTTGATCTTAGTCTAAAACAGGACTAACGTATCATTAACGAACGTTTAAGTTGATCTTAGCCGCAACGCGACTAATGCATCCTTAAACTAAAAACACCAAAGCCAAATCTAAGTAAATACGGATTTGTACTAATCCACGTCCTACGGGCGACGGCATTACTCAGTCTCCGTATACAATCCACGGGCAACCACAAACAAAACAAACATACACAACACGAAGTGAAATTCTGGAGAAGGAGAAAGTTGTTACTGCGATGCGGTAGCGTAATTAATTGGAGGGGCTTGCTCCTGCAGGGAAGAGCGTCCCCACAATCAAAAACCCCTCAAGCGAGGGGGGATCTGACGAAGTCTGCTAAATCGGCCGCATCCGTCTAAACCACCGATGCACGGTGCCATAAATCAACTTGGCATCTTCGGAGAGGTAGACGGATAAAACCACATAGCATCTGCCCCGAATCTCAGGCAAGACGCAAAGTCTAGGCCGCCGTTCGGAAGGGAACATGGACGTATCGAAATATCATATCAAGAGAAACCGAGTTTTTAAAACAATACATACTTTCTTTTGAAATAACCACGGTTCTCAAATCCAGAAATCTCATGAAAACAGCATCTCAGTGCATATAATCGTAAAGCATGATGTATGCAAACATATAACGGTAATGTGAGCATATCCGTATATCATGCAACATGGAACAGTGATGTGACAATATCAGTATATCATGCGACATATCATAATGATGTGAGCATAGCAAGTATATCGTGCGACATAGCATAATGATGTGGCAATTCTACTGTGTAAGTGACATAGAAATTATCGATGATGAAGTGTGTGAGCTGGCCAATCTGTGTAAGTGTAACATACGCATCATCGATAACGGTGCAGGTGTACTAGCACATGTATATGTAATGCAATGAGAATGCCATGAACGTAGCGTAAAGTAAATCATGAGCGCAATGCTATAAGGTATACGTCTTTATCACATATCCGAGTCGGTGAATCTATCACTCGGCATCCAGACTCACAACATCACGTACGGTATAATACATCGTACGGCATCCTCTAGTCAATGGTAAGGATCCATCATCAGATACACTCATCACGTACGGTAATCCATAGTACGGCGGCATTAAACAATTAGGGATTCTATCAACCTATATGACAATGAGGGTATGGACTTAACGTCTCGTACGGCATATCACTCATGATTCACAACATTATCTATATCTATATACCTATATCCCAGGTCACATCTGTATCAATCTCTTATCATGGGACCGACAAAGGTATCAATTATCTCATATCGACTCGCGTCCATATAACAACATATCAAACCAAGTCATCATATCACATCGTATACTCTTTTCATCACATTTATATCCCACATCAAATCATTTTACTTATATATATCCTATCTTATAAATCTCATGTCATGCTACTCTAAATCTCATACTTACTCTCGTGCACTACTAATCTATATATCAATCCGAGACATCATTTCTTTCATATCATGTCACACTAAACCTTTAATCGCATCCATAGGTTCCTAGAATAGGTTTCTCTAATCATATCCTATATATCGGTTTCCATCAAAATTTGCGGGGGTGCTATACGCCATCCACCCGACTTCCCCCGTAGATATAAATCTACTCACCTGTGGAACTCCTTGTTCAGCCATAGTCGATGTGCTTCGTCGTCTCGGAATCCACGCGAAGGTACCTACAATAAATACACAATCGCAAATGCTATTAACACCAAGTCCGGAAAACCAATACGGCATACGGATCGCCTATAGGTTAGAACCCATAGCCTACGCATGCAAAACCAACCAAATAACCCTCGTCCGTTGACGTACAAATGCCCAACGACGGAATCCAAACTCAAATCTAAAAACCAAGTTTCAGAAATCGCATAACACAAATCAGCAACGAAGGAAATCTCTCCCAGATTTCACCCTAGGCCAAACTCGGGAATTTTGCATATGCGGAGGTCTAATTAGAAGATATAGGAGCTATGGACCAAGTACGAACCATTTCCAACATACCCAGGCCGCAATTTGCGGCCATATGGAGTTTATTTGCGGCCAGGATTTGCACTTGGGGTCTCGGGTTTCAGGGGTAGATACATGGTTGCCTGCACGTCTCACTGTCAAGGGAACTTATTTTATAGTGGTCTCGGGTCATCCCAGATTTTCATACACCATCACAATCTGCCACAAATCCGACGTCGGGAAATTCTAAGTCCGTATTTTGGTTTCTAATCTGGGTCTTGGCAAGTAAAATTCATACTGAGGTCTTACAACAGCCACTACATATCACCACAACACAACTCAAACCCTAACCTCAACTTGGAATTTCCAAACGTCTCATAACCTAACCAAATCAACTTCTAACTAAATTAGGATACAAAGAAACTTAGAACTAAACTAAATGAAAGGAGATATACCTCATTTGGCAACTCAAGAATTTTCTTGAGTTACTCAAAGTCTTCAAAATCCAACTTTGAAAGGTCCAAAGTTTTGAGGATGAAGTGGGGATCAACTTTAATGAAGAGGGTGTAGGGTTTTGGTGAAGAAATGGAGATGGGTCATGGGGGTAGAAGTGGGGGAGCTTGAAGATGAAGGAGGAGAAGAAAACAATAGGGGAAATGAATGGGGGCAGCCCTCTCCCTCTCTCTCTCTTTCTCACTCTCACTCGCTCTCATGGCATGCTCCCATGCCATGATGTGGCCCCCCTCTCTCTCTCCTCAATAATTCATTCTCTTTTCTTTTTCTCATCTAAACCAAATAAAACCAATACCAATGAAACAACATCCAACCAAATGCAACATGTCATGGTGCACTAACCATGGAAAATGTAGAAACACGGATTTGGCTTAATCGCAATTAGTAGTGCATTAATCAATTTTTATTCAAATACTGATAATTTAACTTAATTAAATAATACCAAATATACTTAAACACCTACAGAGAGATACCCAAAAACCCACAACACCCAATTCCCTAGGAAAACCGGCGAGCTCGGAAATTGGGGACATGTCGCCGGCCAAAATCCGAGGTGAGGGGTCCGTCTTTCAATGGGTTATTCTATGTCCAGATTACAATATAATGACACTGTTTGGTTAGGTTAATTTTCGTCTAAACTATAGCAGATTCCAGACAGGGCCTAAACTTGTAAAAATACGATATTTACCGATATTCGATCTCTAAACTAAAACAGTACAGAACTAGAATCATACAGTGTTTAAAGATTACCTACATAGGATTGCTGGAAGATCTTCCTACAAGATGCACACGCTTCTAGTTCCTAGCTTGAGGGTGAGGGAAGTGATCTTAGTACTTAGTCTCATCTTCCATTTCTTCTCTTTGATTTGACGAGGGATTTAATTTTTGGGGATTTTTAGGTGTTTGGTTCAGTTTGGGAATTATAATATAAGGTAAGGAGACAAGAATAGGGTGAGGGTTTGTTGTAGAGAAAGGAGGAGCTGGAAAGTGCAAGATGGTGGTGTAAAGGGAAGGAGGAGGTGTCACACAAGTAGTGAGGTGGGGTGTTCATGCAAGGAAGAGGTAGAGAGTTACGAAGGAGGAGGTGTTCAGTTTTAAGCAAGGGTTTAAAGGAGGTGTTTACTTATAAATAAGGGTGAAGTGAGGTGTTTTGTGTGAAAGTTAACATATAATGATATATGTCATCCATGATAAAATATAACAATAAGTAAAAACCTTCATATCATAAATCAATTTCATATAACATAAAAGATATGAAATGATAAATCTATCACTTAAATATCATTAGCTTAATGACAAATACAATGTCATGATAAAATAATTAAAATATCATTTTCTTGATATCACCCACTTTATTCATATTTATCAAAATAATTACATTTTTCGGATATGATTCCGATACCAAAATTCATAAGCAATATCATCTTCGTAAACTTATCAATTTCATTATTTTTATAATAAAAATAAATTAAATATTCTAATTTTTCCAAAATGTTACAGATTTGCACGCATATCATCGGAGTTACAATGGAGATACAGATCTCGAAATCCACTACTGAAATCCAATATGTACTTGTCAAATACTATAATATGTGTGTAGTACGCATCCTTGGAAAAATCTTCTAAAACTGAATAAAACTCATGCAAAATCTTTTCTGAATCGTCGTGTGATGCGTAACTCACGGCACAAGTGATGGACACTCATTTATAAAGTAATAAATATACGTTTATATATGTTTGCTCAAATATACGTTCCGCCCTTTAGAAATATCTCAAAAGGTTTTCCATTGTAAACGTTCGTGTCGCTCACGGACACGTAGGAAATAGCGAGACTATAGCTCCTTTTCGAAAACCTCTTGGTAAACTTTTATGCATGCAAAGTACTCAGGTACTGTCCTCAGATCAGTCCTGTCCGGCCACTATATAATATAGTGCCCATCATGAAAACAAAGTGCTCAAGAGCAAAATCAGCCTTGAAAGGCGTATCCAACAATCACGTACATCTGGTGCGCACGGAAATCAAATCCAATACAAGTGCTACGATATGCACAAAAGCAAACTAAGTGCAACGGGTGTGCACGAAAGCATCTGTCCAGTGCAACGGATGTGCACGATAACAACATCTAGTGCATCTATATTGCACGAAAACCTCAATCCAGTGCAACTAACATGCACGAATGAAAATCTCAATCGAGTGCATCCGGTGTATACAAAATCACATCTCATATCTGTTGGATATATGTATTCCCTAGAGGCCATTATATGATAGTGGATGTATTTATACATGTATATATATATATATATATATATTCAATATACATTATTGCTCGACATGATAGTATGCTATCTGGTTCTTCTTTATCTGATATATTGATTTGATCATGCTTTTATTCATTCATACATGTTGATAAAGCCCTGAGGATATAGACTTGACTGTTGTGATTATGATAGAGATCATACTAGTGGGACATCAGTAGTTTATAAGCATATCCTGAAATGTCCCTAGTCGTAGGTGTATCGAGACGGGACATCGATATACCAGTGTAGACTAGCGTATATGATACTAGACCCATATTATGGGCGATGGATGTTCCCACATTTATCGATGTTTGACATCGAGATCGTATACGGGTGCTCAGTGGTGACTGGGTACACTGGACGAACTCACCGAGAACTCCTATATGGAATTATATCTATCGTCGGATAGCAGTTCTCAGGTGACACTGGTGCAGGTTAGTCTGTAGACCCGAGATCATCATAAAGTCTTGTGTGTTCTCCCACTGTACTTTGATTACCACCCTACCACGGCTCTACTGAGTCATGCAAATAGGTGGCCGTTGGGTACAGTCCCGAGACACACGAAGGCGATGAGCGATAGGAGGGATTTCGTCTCTCCCGGTATTGCGAGTTGATGATGTGCTGTGCTCGATTGGCTATATCAATAAGTCCCTGGCCAGGGCTGTTGAGATTTACTGATAAGTGTTATCAGTAGTTTCTCGATCTGTTGTAGACCTTTCATCGGCACGACTTATTGAGTTATTGGGGTCGACGTTACCATCCGTAGACTCGATATGCAGCATATCTGACGAAGAGACCGGACTGTACGGAAGTGTTGCCGGTTGGCTCGATGGGAGTTGTAACAGGTTCGCTTGTTTTCTTCTGATCGCTCAATACCCGGGTGGCCGTTACGTTTAGCTGACCGCTTGCGGCTTGTAGGTATTTGATATGAGCATTACCTACTGACGGCGTATTGACGAGTCTTAGAGTCCCACAATGAAGTTTCCTGGCTCAGGCGAAAAGATGTGGTGTGCATATGAGATATGCGCGGGGACCCGATAAAATACGGATATGTGATACCGTATATTAATCGGGCATTTTCTATTGGTCGGGTCGTATGAGATATGACCGGTTTGCAAAATCAAGTGTTGATTTAACAAATGACTTTTAGATTAATTCTTTAATCAAACTCTTTTTTCTATTTTGTATGCATACATGTATGCACATGATGATGTGCATGGATACATACATGCATACATTATATCATGGTTGTTGATACAAGTTTAGTGGCAATGCAAGACTTACATTGTAGAATTATCTATTTATTTTTCATTTTGTAAAAAGGAAATGATAATTCACAAGAGGTTAATGTTTATCATCTTTGACCATGCTTCAACCACTTATTAACCTTGAGTTAATTATCCTTTTATCTTTTAACTCATTTTGAAAAAGATCTAGATAATTCTAACCATGGTTGAAGTGAGAAGGAATTTAGATATATTATTCTTTTCTCATTTCAATTATTCACTCTCTCATCTCTTTTCTTTTTGTGAGAAAGCAAAGCCACCATCTTCTTCTTCCTCTCTTGATTATTTTCTTAAGTGAGGTTAATAAAAAGAAAGAGTTTTGATCAAAGAATACAAACCACATCATCATACTACACACATCTAGCCGGTTTGTGTAGGGTGTTTGCTCTACTCCATTGATACATCGAGTAAAGCAAGGAGCTTTGGGCAAAGGAGCTTCGGGTGGATCGTCGTGGAGTTAGAAGACCTCAAGCGAACCTTTTTCCAACCCTCAAGTAGCCAAGGAGTCTAGCGTAGGGAGCTACAAAGGTTGTACTCTCAAAACCCTAGCCTTTATTACTTGTGATGTTGTCTTTGTAATAAAACCCTAATTTTCTAATGATGATTCTTTGTATGTTCACTTAGCACCTTAAAAATTTGATTTTGAGACATGTGATGCTTCCAAACCCTTCATGAGGTGCTAGGTAAACCTAACATTGGTATCAGAGCCGACCTAGAACTTTAGGCGGCGCTTTAACAAAGTTAAAACTCCGATCGAACCAAAAATACGGATTTTTGAGCCTTCTCTGGACATTTTTTCAAAACTGTGTTTTTTCAGAATTAAAAATACGTAAAAAATTCAGCAGGGAATTCTAAGAAATTATGTGAAATACGAAGCCATGAGCCGTACAAGCCACCGCGGAACCGCGGCCATACCTTGCTTGGGCCGCGGCTCCGCGGCCGTACAGAGGCTTCATAGCTTCGTATTTATACAGTAATGTCTTGACCTGGTTGTATACTTTTTTGGGTATGTTTAATCTGATTCATGTGTTGGATGTTCTGGGGATGGTTTTAGGATTCGGTGATTCGATCGGAATTTTAATTTCGTGTTTTTTTTCTGGATAATTTAGAAAGTATTAAAAAGTTCGAACGGATATCACTAACTCACTTTTTCCCGGCACAAAAATTTTCAAGTGTTGAATATTTTCTCGAGTTTAAATCTTTCGGAAATACGTGCAAGTTTTGTGGTGGACCCTCTAGAAGACAACAAACCTTAACTCGATTATGTGACCGTCTTGAACTGCCTTTTGAACCTTAGTGTTTGAGGTAGTACGGCGTGCCACATGTGAGGCGTTGGCTTGACCCTTCTACGGCTGGACCGCTACTACTGTGACACATTCCGGGTTTTTTTTTTAACTCCGCTCAAGTGTTGAGCTTTAGGAAATTTTGGGTATTTGATTATTCGATCGAACTGTTTAATACTGTTTATTTATCTGGATTGTGATACAATATGTGGAATTCATATAGTTAGGCATGAAATGCGAAGTATGTGATATTTAGGATTTACGATGTCTAAAGAGAATGTGGATTCCAAATGTTGTAGTTTTACACTTTCTTTTCTGTGACCGTAAGTGTAGTATGTCGTTTATCGCCGGTTTCGTTGCTATACATCAACGACAATCGGGGTACGCATACTTACTTATGTTGATGATATTTGATATTATGTGTTGCTGAGATATGATGTGCAGGATTGTCGCGATTGAATAGCCGGGGGTTTTATGTGAGATGAGAGTTTTATTTTCATTCATGTAAAATTCAAATGTAATGTAATATTCTTTTATTTGGGGCACTTCCGGGTTGAGGTTGATGTCACCAGTGTTGTATATTATTTACTTTTACGCATTAGGATAGACCCAAGGAGGGGAGCACAAGTGACCGGGTTCTGGGGTTCAGTGGGAGGCCATCTCGAGGAATCGAGACCGGGTCTCCTAAACTCCAGGATTGGTAGGGTCGCTTGCCGCTCTCGTAGGGGTCTAGAGGTGTGGGCTTGGCTATTCATCGCGACTGTGGAATCCGTATTTTCTATTGTTGGCTAAATACTAAATACGGACATCCTAGTATATTTCACATTATATCTATGTTTCTGCTGCCTGTGTTCTGTGATATCTGAGACGAATGATATATTATATATGAGATATATAGTAGAAGTTGCTTATGTTTTACACCCACGCTAGTCCCGTCCCGGTATGCCGTTAGTTAAGTAACCTAACGGTGCATAATGGAATATTGCGGCGAATGCGGATGGCATAAGCGAACGTTGTATTTTCGTTTCTTTTCTGTGATTGGCTTAAGGACTTAAATGATGGGACTACATTAATATGATTAATGTAAAGAAAATAAACCTAAAAAGATGTTGTAGAATCGGATTTGAAAACTACTCGGCTCTTTATGAAAAAGCTATATTTCAAAACTGCGGAGCTCAAGCCACTCCTTTTGAAAACCATTTAATCCTATAATGATATCAAGTTCAAAGCGTTAAAGATTTTCTTAAAAATCATCCGCAACCCTCCGTCATTTTAGGAAGTAGAGTACTTAGTATTCGTGCTACGTTTGTTGACTTTAGTTAAGGCGTAGTGTACGGTAGCTAAGTGATGTCTTTCTACACTGCATATGATGAAGATTAATTAGGACATTGATTTGTAGGGATTCTGCGTGTTCAAGTTTAGTTAATTACCGCAATCAAGACGGTTTTGCTTGTAGCTAGCCGGTTGAGTACGGGTCGTCCGCAGGGAGATGGGAATCTTTTTTTATGTGTTTTAACGAGCTAAGTCCGAATGTCCAGATTTTGTTTGTGATTATCTAAGTGTTAAAATGATATGTAAAGAGAGCTTGTTAGGGTTAGGATTAGGTTAGTTTGAGTTAGGAGTCACCCACTTCTTTCGTTGCCCCTATTAAATATCGGTGTTACGGTAATCGGCAACAACGGGGATTAGCACGACTAGGAAGGAACTTGCGAGTATAAGCTAGGCTTTCCAACGCAAAAGTTCTTCCTTTTGGTGCTTGTCCGTCCGTTCTTGGCTCTTAGCCATAACCTCCGGTTAATTCAACCACAACCGGTCTCACTACGGAATCACCGCTATCATGTAGGATAGGGTGCCGTAAGGAGCGGATTGTGGTTCAATTAACGGGAGTTGATTTTAAGATGTTGGGCAAGGAAAGAGTGAGAGAGATTTCCTTCTCTCAAACTTCCCTTATCCTACCCTAACAAGTATGAAACTACTCACACATCATAATGAAAAGAAAACAAAACAAAAGAGGAAGATAGAAAGAAGGAGATTAGAAAATAACAACTAGCTATTTGCGACCTCACCTTGGCAAGGATCAAGCGTAAGCATCATGGTTGTTTTAATGATAAAGGAAAAGAGAAAAGAAAGAAACAACAAGAAATAACAACAACTAAGTTAACAAATTAAAATTACAAGAAATTATAGAAGAACAAGACAAGCATGATAAGTAAACGGATCTTCTTTATTCATCATTCTTCACTCACAAAAGCTCACTACAAGATTTTTAATGGAGAAGAGATGAGAAGAGGAAGAAGAAACAAGTATTCTAAACCTAGAAAAATACAAGATTATGCACCCCTTGGCTTCACAAGTTCTGGACTATTTATAGGCAGGAAACTGAAAATCTAGGGCAACCATCAGAATACAAATGAAAAGACCCAAATACCCATCAATTTTGGTGCTCTGCGGAGGCCGTACGGCCGCGGTTCCGCGGCCTACTTGGGGAATTGGGTCACCAAATTTGGTGGCATCTCCTGGTATTTTCTGACCTTTATTCTGGTATATTTATTTTCTCAGATTGTCTTCACGATTTTTCCAGAATTTCTGTTGAGCAAAAGGTGATTTGATGTGTATCTTTTTGTCATGATTTCCTCGAGCTCCGTGTAGATTTCTTGGATCTTGTGCTGCCATTGAGCCTTGTGCATGAAAACGACATTGATTTGCCATTTTGTCTCTTAAACTGGTGTGTGGCAACAGACGGATAAAGAGCGGAGATCCGTGTTTTATCTGTGGTTGGCAGGAACCTGGATTTTGTCGTGTTTTTTCCATGAACTTCACCGTTCAGAGCCGAGAACCTGTATCCTGCAATTGACTAGCAAACACGGCTCAAGAGTACCTACCGATATGTAATATGATAAAAATTGGGCGGTATGAAAATGCAAAAATCTGATATGAACAAATACCCCCAAACTTATCATTTGCTCGTCCCGAGCAAAGCCAATTTATTCACAAAAATTTTCCTGACCTCACTTTCGCAGGGAACGCGATTGCACTGAGCATGTGCAACAAGCCGTTAAACCTCTAGGTTTCCCTAGTAGGAGGAGTGTTGTCTCCTGAGGGTTTTCAGCGGATACTACCCACATAATCCGGTCAAGTTGGTTTTGTAAAATAACTAAGATTCAAACCCTAAAGTTTTGTTTCAGAAAATAACAATTCTATTATCCTAAGTCTAGACTATCGAACCTTTATTTTTCACACCTCGCTTCTTATTTAACTACAGATTTTATATGCCTTTACGTGCAGTGAAAATAGTGTCGTTAAGTCCCAGAAAGGTCGAATAAAGTCCTCATAATAAAGCCCGGATAAGAATTTTGAAAGGATCACATAAGTTTTATAAAGAGTTAAGCATTTTTCAAGTTTCGTTTTCCAGTAAGGTTTCAACTTCAGAATTTCTATATTCCTTAACAGGAAACTAGGTCTTATTTTTTACTCCACATTTTTCTTGTTTTCATTTCATACACACCTCTGTGAATGTGCAATAGTCTTTATCATAGAATAAAACCTTCATATCTCCGCTAAAATTTTTATAAAAGCCTGTCTTTTATCAAGATTATTCTCACACAAAGAACCGTCAGGAATTTTAACTCGGAGAGAACACTTGCTTGACTTTGTTTTAATCTGGACTTTCTAGGCTTCTTAGCGAGCTTTGGGCCAATGCACCCAAACCAGTTGGTTTTAGGGCATTAGGTGTAGAAACACCCCAGCGGACTTAATTACTCAAGTTACCTAGGTCCAAAAACAAAAGACAGTTTGGCGTGAAAATCAAGATGATTCAATACGAACGGAGATATAACCGGCAGTTCAATTATTTTTTTTTTTGGATAAAAGACGTGTTTAGTGGGTTCGGTGTGTAATCATTCCAATCAAGTTTCAGATGGGTTATTTTTCAGACTTAGTTCCAATTAAGGCATCAATAACATTCCTTCATATTCACTCACTTCATAAACTATTCTTGATATTACTTATTTCAGAACAAACCTATTTGATCCTCAGAAAATCATTGATCCATTTAAAAGTTTTTCGACATAAAAGACTTGTCATCTAATTCCCAAGAACTTACGACACGTGTAGTGTGATGTAAAGACGTATATCAGCTATAGTTAACTTCAAAGGAGAGTTATTTTTCAGATTTTCAAAATCTAAACATAAGATTTAGTTATTCTTATTTTATCAAACAAAACCGTCGAAATGTTGAATCAGAGTCCTCCCACTAGCTAACTTGACAGAAAAGTTTTTATGTTTTTAGAAAATTTTCTGATTTTTATGGATTTTATGGATTTAAAATGCAGATGTAAAATATACATATGAATGTGAAGGTAAGAAATGCGTACCGAGCGTACCCCCAAACTTAAACTGGACAGTGTCCTCACTGTCATTGCATGAAGAGATCATTTGAAGGGTCAAAATTGTCGGTTAGCGATACACAATTTTTTTTTGTTTTTGTTTTTAAAGAAAAGAAAAAGAAAAAGAATCGAAAAGAATATCCACAAATATATACAAAAGGCTTTATACATACCCCCAAACTTATTTGGAACAGTGTCCACTGTTCTTGGCTGGATAACCGAAGTTTGGTGGTAGGCAGAGGAAGATCATGCAGGGTAAATCGGCTCCTGTAAGAACAGGAGCTCCTCTGTTGGTTCGGCGCTAAGGTACGTTTGAGTCGGTGTCCGTTCACTTTGAAAAATGAACCGTCCTTTGGATTTTCCAAATCCACAGCGCCCTGCGGATATACATTCCGCACAAAATACGGCCCTTTCCAGCGAGATCTGAGCTTTCCTGGATGGAAGTGAAGTCGGGTGTCGTTAAGCAGTACCTGCTGACCAGGTACGAAGGTTTTGCGCAAAAGGTGTTTATCGTGAAACACCTTCGTTCGGTTCTTAACGACAACCGCGTTATCGTAAGCCTCATCCCTAAGCTCGCTCAGTTCGTTCAACTGCAGCTTCCGATGGCTTCCCGCATCTTCGAGAGACAGATTCAGCTCCTTTATCGCCCAAAATGTGCGATGCTCTATTTCGACAGGTAGGTGGCAGGCTTTTCCGTACACAAGCCGATAGGGAGACATGCCAAGGTCGGTCTTATAAGCGGTTCGAAATGCCCAAAGGGCATCAGTGAGTTTCAGCGACCAATCCTTACGGTTCTTGGAAACCGTCTTCTCCAGTATCTGCTTGATTTGCCGATTTGAAACTTCGGCCTGCCCGCAGGTTTGGGGGTGGTAGGGCGTAGAGAGCTTATGATTAATGGAATATTTCCGCATCAAGGCCTCGAAAGTCTTATTGCAGAAATGACTTCCATTGTCGCTAATGATCGCTCGGGGGTGCCCAAACCGGGAGAAAATGTTTTCTTTAAGGAACCTAACGACAACCTTGTTGTCGTTAGTTCGGCTGGGCACAGCCTCGACCCATTTAGAGACGTAATCAACAGCGAGAAGGATGTACAAGTTCCCAAAAGAGCTGGGAAACGACCCCATGAAATCTATCCCCCAAACATCGAAAATCTCCACAACCAAGATCGGTTGGAGCGGCATCTCGTTCCTCCGGGATATCCGGCCCAAGTGTTGGCACCGGGAGCAAGTCTTGCAATAGTCATGAGCGTCTTTGAAGAGTTGTGGCCAGTAGAAACCACATTGCAAGATCTTCTCAGCTGTCTTTCTGGGGCCAAAATGCCCGCCACACGCTTGATCGTGGCAAAATGACAGCACACTCTTGAATTCCTCGTCAGGGACACACCGACGAATAATCTGGTCGGGACAGTACTTGAACAGATAGGGTTCGTCCCAGTAAAAGTGTTTTACTTGGGATAAGAAGCGAAGTCTGTCCTGACTTGACCATTCAGTCGGTAGTAATCCCGTGGCCAAATAGTTCACAATATCTGCGAACCAGGGTTCGCAAGATACTGTCAAGAGCTGTTCATCCGGGAAAACGTCGTTGATCGGAATTGGAAGCGAGGGCGAAGAAGGAAGTCGTGAGAGATGGTCGGCAACTACGTTTTCACATCCCCGTTTGTCCTTAATGACAAGGTCAAACTCTTGAAGCAAGAGGATCCAACGTATTAACCGAGATTTTGCATCTTTCTTCGCAAAAAGATGGCGCAGAGCAGAATGGTCTGTGTAGACAATGACTGGAGAGCCGATGAGGTAGGGCCTGAACTTTTCTAAAGCAAATACAACAGCTAAGAATTCCTTCTCAGTTGTTGTATAATTGAGTTGGGCGTCGTTCAAGGTTCGGCTCGCATAATAGATTACGTGCGGCATCTTGTTGATGTGCTGTCCAAGGACAGCACCAATGGCAAAGTCGGATGCGTCGCACATAATCTCAAATGGGTGCGTCCAGTCAGGTGAAGAAAGAACGGGAGCAGAAGTGAGTGAGCGTTTCAGTAACTCGAATGCAGTCATACAGCTCGAGTTGAAGTCGAATGGCGTATCCTTGGCCAGCAAAAGAGTCAAGGGCCTAGCAATCTTGCTAAAGTCCTTGATGAACCGTCTATAGAAACCGGCATGGCCAAGGAAGGCTCGGATATCTCTGACGCATCGGGGAGGAGGGAGATTGGAAATGACCTCAATCTTTGCTTTGTCAACCTCTATGCCATTTTTCGAAATGATATGTCCTAAGACAATACCTTCGCGCACCATGAAGTGGCACTTCTCCCAATTCAAAGTGAGATTCTTGTCCTTACATTGGGTAAGGACAGCGTCAAGATGCAGCAAACACTCGTTGAAGGAATCGCCGAAAATGGAGAAATCATCCATGAAAATCTCCAGAAATTTTTCCACCATGTCTGAGAAAATTCCCATCATACACCGCTAGAAGGTAGCGGGCGCATTGCATAACCCAAAGGGCATGCGACGATATGCAAACGTGCCGAAAGGACAAGTGAATGTGGTCTTGTCCTGGTCTTTTTCGGCGATGGGAATCTGATTGTAGCCGGAGTAGCCATCAAGAAAGCAGTAGTACTCGTGTCCGGCCAATCGTTCAAGCATCTGGTCAATGAAAGGTAGCAGAAAGTGGTCTTTCCGCGTTGCGGCGTTGAGTTTTCTGTAATCAATGCATACTCGCCACCCAGTTTGGGTGCGAGTAGAGATTAACTCGTTCGCCTCGTTGGTTATGACCGTGATGCCCGACTTCTTGGGGACACCATGAATGGGGCTAACCCACTGGCTATCAGAGATAGGGTAAATGATACCACTATCTAGACATTTTACGATCTCCTTCTTCACAGCCTCTTTCATGACTGGATTGAGACGTCTTTGTGGATCCCAGGCTGGTTTGGCATCATCCATCAGATGAATGTGATGCTCAACGATCAGGGGACTAATCCCCTTGATGTCCGCCATGGACCAGCCAAAAGCTTGCCTGTTGCTGTGCAAGACCGCGAGAAGGGCTTTCTCTTGCTCTGGAGCTAGAGATGCCGAAATGATGACAGGGAGGGTCTCGTTTTCACCTAAGTAAGCATACTTAAGGTGAGACGGCAAAGGCTTGAGTTCGAGCGATGGAGGTGAAACGATTGAAGGCAAGATTGGTGTAGAGGTCTCGAACTCAAAGGACTCCAGCAAAGGTTCAAAACGAGTGTAGGCGACCGAGTTGGATGGTTCAGGTAACTCATCCGGAAATTCGAAAGATTCAAACTCGGGTTGTGCGCGGCTAAGATCGTTCGAGAACGTGAAACACTCATAGTCGTTGTCGGGCGCAGAAACAACAGCAGGTTCGAGGAGGAACGCACTAGTGGCGTCAAGATTATCGTGATCAAACAGAAACTCCTAGAATTCACATTCTTCTGGGGTGATCTCCTGGATCGAGCAGACGTCCAGTATATGAGCATTAGGTTCGGCGGGCTGATTCCCCAACCTAAAAATGTTGAGTTCAATCATCATGTTTCCAAAAGAGAGGTTCATCGAACCATTGCGACAATTGATCACAGCATTTGAGGTTGCAAGAAATGGGCGACCGAGTATCACCGGAATTTGATTCCGGGGGTTAGCTACAGGCTGTGTGTCTAATACAATGAAGTCAACGGGGAATATGAAGTCCCCGACTTTGATTAACACATCCTCTAGCTCACCCCTAGGATGGGTGATCGATCGGTCGGCCATTTGGAGAGTGCAGTGCGTGGGTTTCAGCTCTCCGACGCCTAATTGCTCGTATACTGAGTACGGAAGCAGGTTAACACTGGCACCAAGATCTAATAGTGCGCGGTTGATGTTCTTATCCCCAATGGTAATTGAAATCGTAGGAAAGCCAGGGTCCTTCCGTTTTTGTGGTAAAGATTGGGTAAGGGCATCACTCACAGCACTAGCCAAGAAAACTTTCTTGGGTACCTAAGACTTCCAGTTTTTCGTGCATAAGTCCTTTAAGATTTTCGCGTAGGACGGGACTTGTTGGACAGCATCTAAAAGAGGAATGTTAATGTTAACCTGCTTAAATAACTCCAGAATCTTCTCCATTTGAGGATTTTGTTTATTAGACCTCAACCGGTTTGGAAATGGGACGTTTTTAAAATTGGTTGAGTCTAATACTTGTGGAGGAGATTGTGGAGTTGGAACGGATCCCAGAACAGGTGTTTTCGTGGAGTGAGAAGTGGGTCCATTCAGAGCAGAAGAAGAGGAAAGAGAGCCTTGTGAAGAACGGAGAATAGGCTCAGAAGACAAAGAAGAAGAAGAAGAAGAAGCGGCCGGGGTGTCATCGTTGATCCGTGTGCCAATGTTGTTTTGCAGCATCCTTCCCGATCTCAGTGTTGTCACGGCACTCACATTATGGTTCTGTTGTTCAAGAGCAACATGTGCATTATGTGGGTGACCGGGATTTGGGAGTGGCTGGGACGGGAGTTTCCCCTTCTCTCGCTCGCTTAAGGCCGCATTCAGCTGTGCAATCTGGGCCTCGATGGTCTTGATGCTTTGCCCGTGAGCGGCAGTGTGTTGCACTAAGGACTGAATGGAAGACTGGATGTTGGCGGTGGACTGAGTCGATTGTTTAACGAACGCCTCCAGACTTCGTTCGAGCGAGGAAACCTTATCGTTGTTTGACGGAACAAAATTGTTTGGTGGAAAAGAATTGTTGGGTGCAAAGTTGTTAGTCTGATTTTGAAAAGGTTGGGTTGGAAGGGCTGCTGAAACTGAGTTTGTTGTTGCGCTTGTTGTTGTGGCGGAGGGACCCTTTGGAAATTGTTGCCTTGGAATTGATTCTGATTCTGATTCCAGGCGAAATTAGGGTGGTTCCTCCAACCGGGATTGTAGGTGGAAGAGTATGGATCATTCCTCGGTCTTTCCTGGAATGCAGCATTAACCTGATCCTGTCCTTGCGATGGTGGATTGTAAGGACACTCTTCGGTCAAGTGAGAAGGATCGGAACAACAAGCGCAGATGGTACGAAGGGGAAGAACAGGGGCAGGAGCAGGAGAAGAAAATTTGCTCTCTATTGCTTCAAGCTTTCTTGTTATTGCAGCCATTTCAGCTTTCATCGCAATAGAGACATCAAGTTGGTGAATTCCTACCCTAGACTAACCGGTAGAAGTGGAGGTAGAAGAAGAAGAAGTTGGTCTGGTGCTCTCCCATTGTAGCGTTTGCTCCGCAAGGTCGTCAAAGAATTGCCACGCTTCCTCGTCAGATTTCGATAGGAAGTGGCCCTGACAGATGGTTTCCAACAACTGCTTCGTTGCTGGGTTCAGGCCCTCGTATAAGGTTTGGCAATGTTGCCATTTCTCTATACCGTGGTGAGGACACTGAACAAGAAGGTCTTTGTACCGGTCAAAGCACTTCCAGAAGGGTTCAGAAGGAAGCTGAGAGAATTGGTTGATTTCATTGCGAATCCTTGCGGTTTTATGATTCGGATAGAACTTTTTGAGAAACGCTTTAACAAACTCGTCCCAACTGGTTATGGAATGGGAAGCGGTGCTATACAGCCATTTTTCAGCAAGATCGCATAAAGTGAACGGAATGACCCGTAGACGTATAGCATCGTCCGACGGTTGGGTGGTTTTCATCATGGCACAGACGTTTTGAAATTTATTGATGAAGATATAGGCATCTTCAGATTCAAGCCCATGAAATCGTGGAAGCATGTTGATGAAGTGGGGCTTAATTTCAAAGTTGTCCCCATTGGCCGGTGGAAGAGAAAGGCAGGTGGGAAGTGCAGAACGGGTGGGATAGAACGATCCTGGAGCGCGATTCGCTGCGGCGCTACAACAGGCGGTGGTGGTGGGATATTGGTCTCCGTAGGAGGTGGAGCCAATCCAGGGGTAGTCAAAGAGATGTTCGGATTAAATCCTGACATCGCGGAAGAAGAGGTTGGTGAAGGTGAAGGTGAAGATGTATGAACAGAATTCCGGTCAACGTCGGAGTTGGCCGGCAAAGGAAGGGGTGAAAGAGGAGTGGACGGAGTTTCGACGTCTGAGTCGATCGCGTAGTCGGTAGCGACTAACGTAACGCGGACTAGGCGGGCGCTAGTGTCCTGAGTCCAAGCGGACATACACTAAACGAGTTTAGTATAGTCAAAGCGGAGAATGTGAGGGTAAGAAAACGTCAATGGAGAAAACGATGGGTGGTGGGTGAAAAATGGATTTGGCGACAAAGGGCAAGTTTTTATAAAAGTTTTTGATTTTTTCCTTTTTTTTTTAGAAAGAGCTTTACAGAAATATGTACGGACTTACGGCTTTAAGCAATCACAAATAAGATATGCACAATCTCACCTAGATCTAGGGTCACCTAGGTCAACTAGACCTGCTCCTAACTGTTCCAGAGGGCTAGAAAAAGGACCTCAAACCGCCTCTTCTCCGTCTAATGCGGCCAGATAAGTGCCAGGTAAGTGGGAGGTTGTCCAACGCTTTCGCGAAGTTCCTTAATTAAATAACCACTTGTCTTCGTCACACTTGCCTAGGCACCGCAAAAGTCAGATAGGATAAACGGCCGATGCCTGTAACTAGTCCTCTGTCCTATTGAGCGCGAAGTCCTTAGGGCTGAGTCTAGTATTTTTTAATTTTAACAATGGTCAATGCATATGTTTTTTGTGATTTTTGGGGTCCTGGGAAGGGTGATGAAATCCCCACCCAATCTGAATTGGTTTCAAGCCCCTTAAGTCCGTATTAATTAATGCAAAGCGATAACAAATCAACTGCAAACAATTTTTATTTTTAGCGCAGCGCAAAGAATCCTGCACAAGAACAGTTTATTGGAAGGGGGAGAAGAGTTTGCGCAAAGAATGCTGCAGAAAACACAGTTTATTGGAGTCCACAGGAGTGGGGAGGAAGCAAGAAAGACTTACAGAAATTTTAAGTCGACGAGGCCACCAAGTGGCCGCGGTTCCGCGGCCTAATCCCTCTTTTGCCGCGGTTCCGCGGCAGGAACTGAGACTTGGGCTTCTGGATTTCTGGTGTGAGCTCCTGTGTTTGTCCTCTGCTTGTCTGGATTTTCTGAATTTTTATTTGCTTACTGTACCTGCTCCAGATCTTGACAGTAGACCGTTTGTTCCGTTTTGATCCGTCGCGGTGTAGCCGCGAAATGTGGGTCTATCTTCCCACATCTTTGGCACTGAACTCGAACTCCGTATTATCCTGCACACTTGCACAAAAACTAATCAAGAATAACAAAATGATTTTTTTTACAAAGTATATTTTTTTTTGTTTTTCGGTTATATTCACAAGTTAACCCGAAATTACACAAAGAAATAAACTACCGTCTCCCCGGCAACGGCGCCATTTGATTTGTAGGGATTCTGCGTGTTCAAGTTTAGTTAATTACCGCAATCAAGACGGTTTCGCTTGTAGCTAGCCGTTTGAGTACGGGTCGTCCGCAGGGAGATGGGAATCTTTTTCTATATGTTTTAACGAGTTAAGTCCGAATGTCCAGATTTTGTTTGTGATTATCTAAGTGTTAAAATGATATGTAAAGAGAGCTTGTTAGGGTTAGGATTAGGTTAGTTTGAGTTAGGAGTCACCCACTTCTTTCGTTGCCCCTCTTAAATATCGGTGTTACGGTAATCGGCAACAACGGGGATTAGCACAACTAGGAAGGAACTTGCGAGTATAAGCTAGGCTTTCCAACGCATAAGTTCTTCCTTTTGGTGCTTGTCCGTCCGTTCTTGGCTCTTAGCCATAACCTCCGGTTAATTCAACCACAACCGGTCTCACTACGGAATCACCGCTATCATGTAGGATAGGTTTCCGTAAGGAGAGGATTGTGGTTCAATTAACGGGAGTTGATTTTAAGATGTTGGGCAAGGAAAGAGTGAGAGAGATTTCCTTCTCTCAAACTTCCCTTATCCTACCCTAACAAGTATGAAACTACTCACACATCATAATGAAAAGAAAACAAAACAAAAGAGGAAGATAGAAAGAAGGAGATTAGAAAATAACAACTAGCTATTTGCGACCTCACCTTGGCAAGGATCAAGCGTAAGCATCATGGTTGTTTTAATGATAAAGGAAAAGAGAAAAGAAAGAAACAACAAGAAATAACAACAACTAAGTTAACAAATTAAAATTACAAGCAATTATAAAAGAACAAGACAAGCATGATAAGTAAACGGATCTTCTTTATTCATCATTCTTCACTCACAAAAGCTCACTACAAGATTTTTAATGGAGAAGAGATGAGAAGAGGAAGAAGAAACAAGTATTCTAAACCTAGAAAAATACAAGATTATGCACCCCTTGGCTTCACAAGTTCTGGACTATTTATAGGCAGGAAACTGAAAATCTAGGGCAACCATCAGCATACAAATGAAAAGACCCAAATACCCATCAATTTTGGTGCTCTGCGGAGGCCGTACGGCCGCGGTTCCGCGGCCTACTTGGGGAATTGGGTCACCAAATTTGGTGGCATCTCCTGGTATTTTCTGACCTTTATTCTGGTATATTTATTTTCTCAGATTGTCTTCACGATTTTTCCAGAATTTCTGTTGAGCAAAAGGTGATTTGATGTGTATCTTTTTGTCATGATTTCCTCGAGCTCCGTGTAGATTTCTTGGATCTTGTGCTGCCATTGAGCCTTGTGCATGAAAACAACATTGATTTGCCATTTTGTCTCTTAAACTGGTATGTGGCAACAGACGGATAAAGAGCGGAGATCCGTGTTTTATCTGTGGTTGGCAGGAACCTGGATTTTGTCGTGTTTTTTCCATGAACTTCACCGTTCAGAGCCGAGAACCTGTATCCTGCAATTGACTAGCAAACACGGCTCAAGAGTACCTACCGATATGTAATATGATAAAAATTGGGCGGTATGAAAATGCAAAAATCTGATATGAACAGACATTCATGCGACTTTGTTGACCATAGTTAAGGGTCATATGAGTGGGTCTAATTAATCAAGAAATGACGGGTAGAACTTGACTGGTACTTATGATTTGTTGACCATAGTTAAGGTCATAGGTACTAGGGGTAAAAACCGTATCGGGAATTTCAAGTGTTGAGATTTGCAATGAGATTGCATACCTTCCATATGATGGTTGGATCCCGATCCCACTGTGGGCAATAGTTGCTCCCAGGAGAGTTTTGCAGTTTATAATTAGCTAACTCATTAGGTGTCTAGAAAGGTGTTAACAGGGCTACGCCTCTGGGAAAACGAGGTTTACTTTAATTAGGTCCGTACGAAAGCACGGGGAACCTCCCTCAAGTACCGACACTGGCCTGGCTGAACGGTTAGCGAAGTTGTAGACTTTAATTAATCCTGGCTAGTTTTCTTTTTAAGGTTTGAAAGAAAAACTTGATTAAAGCAGTGGGAGACATCGATTAGACAAGATAATAACCAATCTGATCTTTGCAAGAGCTTTCGCTGAGTGTATTCTTTTCTCTCTCTTAATGGCAGATACCAATGACTGGACTCAAGCTTCTACTAGATAAAAATAAACTGAATGGGACCAATTATAAAGACTGGCTGAGAAATCTGAAAATAGCCTTGACTTATGATAAAGTATCATATGTCCTCACGGCTTCAGCCCTGCCCGTCCCAGGTCTAAAATCCTCAGTCGCGGACAAAGAAGTCCGCAAGACATGGGACGCTGACTGTGCCATGGCCAAATGCCTCGCGCTTGCATCGATGACAACACACATCAAAAGCAGCACGAGAATATGGACATTCAAGCCATATTCCTCCATACAAAAGAGTTGTATGGAGAGCAATCCCGCGTATTACGATACGAAGCATCAAAGAAATTGTTTCAGATGCGAATGGCCCCTGGCACACCGGTAGGAGACCATGTTCTGAAGATGATAGCTCTTATAGAAGAGCTTGAGGACCTTGGATGGACGATGGACAATGAACAATATACGGATATTATTCTGCAGTCCCTCCCCTCCACCTTTGCTCAATTCATAGTTAACTTCAACATGCACAACATGGAGAGGGAACTACCTGAACTCCTTAATATGTTAAGGAGTGCAGAGAGCACACTAAAATCAGTGAAAACTCCCATTTTGACTGTTGGACAATCTTCCTCTTCTCGACCAAAGGCCAAGGGAAAGAAAAAGAAGAAGCCCACAAATCCTAAGGGTGGAGTTAAAAAGGTTAAGGGGAAGGAAAAGTCCAAAGCTGGAGAATCGGGGAAAAGGGAATGTTTTCATTGCCACAAAACAGGACATTGGAAGCGCAACTGTACCGAGTACTTAAATCTCAAGAAGAAGCATGGGGATGCTTCCACTTCAGGTGTGTTTGTGACAGAAAACTGTTTTTCAATAATCTCTGCTTCCTGGGTATTAGATATCGGTTCAGGTTCTCACATTTGCAATTCTATGCAGGGGCTGAGAAATAGCAAAATTTTGAAGACAGGTAACCATACTCTCCGCGTTGGAAATGGTTCCAATGTACATACAGTCGCAGTGGGAGAGTATCACTTGGGGTTGCCATCTGGGTGTATATTGGTTTTGAACCCATGTTATTTTGTACCAAGTATGCTATGTAATATAATATCTGTTTCTTTGTTAGACAACGAAGGATATAACTTTATATTGCATAACAATGTTATGAACATTCACCTGAATCAAATGTTGGTTGGGTATGGTACATTTAATAACGGGATATACGTCTTAAATCAACACACAGTTTTCATCATACAACACACTAATAAAAGAAAACTTTCAGAAATAAATGAAGCTTTTCTTTGGTATTGTAGACTTGGTCATATTAACGAAACAAGACTAAACAAGTTACACAAAGATGGATATTTAAACCCTTTTGAATATAAATCTTATGCGACTTTCCAGTCTTGTATCAAGGGTAAAATGACCAAAACTCCGTTTACCGGACACGGAGAAAGAGCTACTAAGCTCCTAGGCCTCATACATAGTGATGTATGTGGGCCAATGTCTACACAGGCTAGAGGCGTTTTTTCTTACTTCATTACTTTCACTGACGATTTCTCAAGATTCGGTCATGTATTTTTATTAAAGCACAAATCCAAAGCTTTCGAGAAATTCACTGAATATAAACAAGAAGTAGAAAAACAAACCGGCTTGAGTATCAAGATGCTTCGATCAGATCGAGGTGGGGAGTACCTCAGTACAGAATTTGCAAACTTCCTAGAAGAGAATGGGATTCTTTCTCAACTCACTCCTCCTTACACACCACAGCACAACGGTGTGTCTGAACGACGGAATAGGACCCTATTAGATATGGTTCGATCCATGATGAGTGATGCTGAGTTACCTGTCTCATTTTGGGGGCATGCATTGGAGACTGCAACGTTTCTTCTGAACAGGGTTCCAACCAAAACCATGTCTACCACGCCATATGAGATATGGCATGGGAAGAGACCATCTCTTAAGAGAATTAAGATTTGGGGTTGCCCGGCCTATGTTAAAAAGCAAAACCCGGACAAACTCGAGACACGGTCAGTCATGTGTAACTTTGTGGGATATCCAAGGAACTCTTATGTATATCTATTCTACCACAAGGAGGAACAAAAGGTGTTTGTTTCTCAGTATGCCACATTCTTAGAAAAAGAGTTTTTCACAGATAAAGATGATGGCAATGTGGTGGATCTAGAAGAGGTTCTAGAGACACAAACTACAAATAACGACTTAGTTGAACCAGCTGTTGCAATAGAAACTGAGGAACCTCGGCCACTCCGTAAGTCTGGAAGGACTTCTCGCCCACCGGAGAGGTACTACGGTTTCCTCATTGATGGTGACAGAGAAGACTGCATCATGGAGGATGATGATCCTACCAGTTTTCAGCAAGCTATCACGAGTGGAGACTCTGTGAAGTGGCTGGATGCCATGAGATCCGAAATGGAGTCTATGTACACCAACAAAGTATGGACTTTGGACGTTGTACCCCCTGGGGTAAAACCTGTGGGGTGCAAATGGATCTTTAAAAGAAAGATTGGTGTAGATGGGCAGGTAGAGACCTATAAGGCAAGACTTGTGGCGAAGGGTTTTCGTCAAAGACCAGGTTTGGACTATGACGAGACTTTTTCGCCCGTAGCCATGCTTAAATCCATTCGGATACTACTTGCTATTGCTGCTCACTATGACTATGAAATCTGGCAGATGGACGTTAAAACGGCATTTCTAAATGGAGATTTAGAAGAATGCGTTTATATGGATCAGCCGGAGGGCTTCATTGACAGTGGGAGCAGCGGAAAAGCATGTAGATTGCTTAAATCCATATGTGGGTTAAAGCAGGCATCACGGAGTTGGAACATCTGTTTCGATGATGTTATCAAAGAGTTTGATTTCATCAAAAATCCAGATGAACCTTGTGTTTATAAGAAGGCTGTAGGGAGAGCTGTCATATTCCTCGTATTGTACGTGGATGACATTCTTCTGATAGGAAATGATATTCCTATGCTGCGGTCGGTCAAATCTTTCTAATCACTAAGGTTCTCCATGAAGGACCTGGGTGATGCCACATACATTCTAGGTATAAGGATCTATAGGGATAGATCCAAAAGGTTATTGGGATTGTCCCAAACCAGGTACATCAACACCATCCTAAAAAGGTTTGGTATGGAAGACTCCAAGCGGGGTGCCTTACCCGCTTGCCATGGGGTCACTCTCTCCAAGGACTCTTGCCCAAAGACCGATGAAGAGAGAGCTCGCATGAGCATTATACCCTATGCTTCGGCAGTAGGATCTATAATGTATGCGATGTTATGTACACGCCCAGATGTAGCTTATGCACTTAGTGTTGTAAGCAGGTATCAATCCAACCCAGGGGAGAATCACTGGATAGCTGTGAAGAACATTCTTAAGCACTTGCGAAGGACTAAAGAATTGTTCTTGGTGTATGGTAATGGAGATCTCCAAATGGAGGCCTTTACCGATTCGAGCTTCCAGAGCGATAAGGACGACAGCAAATCTATCTCAGGGTTTGTATTTACCCTCAATGGAGGGGCGGTAAGTTGGAAGAGTTCCAAACAAGATACCGTTGCAGACTCTACGATGGAGGCTGAGTACATTGCTGCGAATGATGCCGCCAAGGAAGCCGTCTGGATGAGGAAGTTCGTCTCGGAGCTAGGAGTAGTTCCAACCATTATTGATCCAATACCATTGTATTGTGATAATAATGGGGCTATGGCGTTAGCCAAGGAGCCCAGGTCCCATCAGCGATCTAGACACATCCTGAGGCGCTTTCATTTGATCCGGGAGATTGTAGATCGCCGTGAGATCGAGATTAAGAGAGTAGACACAAAGAATAACGCCACGGATACACTCACCAAGGTCCTCCCTCAGCCGCAGCATGAGCGACTTTTTGAGATGTTGGGTATGAGATACGCCAATAACTGGCCTTAGTGCAAGTGGGAGATTGTTGGATATATGTATGCCCTAGAGGCCATTATATGATAGTGGATGTATTTATACATATATATATATATATATATGAGAATAATGGAGGAAAGAGGCCATAGGAGGGAATTTCCTCCTATGGCGTCAAAAAAGTACAATCTCCATCGTGTTTTCCGACGATCGGCACCTATCATCTTCATTGTTATCATCTAAGATATTGGTACACCAAATTTGATGTGATTCTACAACTTTTTCATCGTTGAATTAGTGAGTTCAAAATTAACGGTTTATCGACAATAGAACTTTTTACATTGCTAAATTAACGGTGAAAAAGTTATAGAATCACATGAAATTTGGCGTATCCACATCTTAGATGATAACGATGAAGATGATGGATTCCGATCGTCAGAAAACACGATGGAGGACGTGCTTTTTTGACGCCATAGGAGGAAATTCCCTCCTAAAGCCTTTTTCCTCCATTATTCTATATATATATATATATATATATATATATATTCGGTGTACATTCTTGCTCGATATGATAGTATGCTATTTGGTTCTTCTTTATCTGACATGTTGATTTGATCATGCTTTTATTCATTCATACATGTTGATAAAGCCCTGAGGATATAGACTTGACTGCTGTGATTATGATAGAGATCATACTAGTGGGACATCAGTAGTTTATAAGCATATCCTGGAATGTCCCTAGTCGTAGGTGTATCGAGACGGGGCATCGATATACCAGTGTAGACTAGCGTATATGATACTAGACCCATATGATGGGCGATGGATGTTCCCACATTCATCGATGTTTGACATCGAGATCGTATACGGGTGCTCAGTGGTGACTGGGTACACTGGACGGACTCACCGAGAACTCCTATATGGAATTATATCTATCGTCGGATAGCAGTTCTCAGGTGACACTGGTGCAGGTTAGTCTGTAGACCCGAGATCGTCATAGAGTCTTGTGAGTTCTCCCACTATACTTTGATTACCACCCTACCACGGCTCTACTGAGTCGTGCAAACAGGTGGCCGTTGGGTACAGTCCCGAGACACACAAAGGCGATGAGCGGTAGGAGGGGTTTCATCTCTCCCGGTATTGGCAGTTGATGCTGTGCTGTGCTCAATTGGCTATATCAGTAAGTCCCTGGCCAGGGCTTTTGAGATTTACTGATAAGTGTTATCAGTAGTTTCTCGATCTGTTGTAGACCTTTCATCGGCACGACTTATTGAGTTATTGGGGTCGACGTTACCATCCCTAGATTCGATATGCAGCATATCTGACGAAGAGACCGGACTGTACGGTAGTGTTGCCGGTTGGCTCGACAGGAGTTGTAACAGGTTCGCTTGTTTTCTTCTGATCGCTCAATACCCGGGTGGCCGTTACGTTTAGCTGACCGCTTGCGGCTTGTAGGTATTTGATATGATCATTACCTACTGCCGGCGTATTGACGAGTCTTAGAGTCCCACAATGAAGTTTCCGGGCTCAGGCGAAAAGATGTGGTGTGCATATGAGATATGCGCGAGGACCCGATTAAATACGGATATGTGATACCGTATATTAATTGGGCATTTTCTATTGGTCGGGTCGTATGAGATATGACCGGTTTGCAAAATCAAGTGTTGATTTAACAAATGACTTTTAGATTAATTCTTTAATCAAACTCTTTTTTCTATTTTGTATGCATACATGTATGCACATGATGATGTGCATGGATACATACATGCATACATTGTATCATGGTTGTTGATACAAGCTTGGTGGCAATGCAAGACTTACATTGTAGAATTATCTATTTATTTTTCATTTTGTAAAAAGGAAAGGATAATTCACAAGAGGTTAATGTTTATCATCTTTAACCATGCTTCAACCACTTATTAACCTTGAGTTAATTATCCTTTTACCTTTTAACTCATTTTGAAAAAGATCTAGATAATTCTAACCATGGTTGAAGTGAGAAGGAATTTAGATATATTATTCTTTTCTCATTTCAATTATTCACTCTCTCATCTCTTTTCTTTTTGTGAGAAAGCAAAGCCACCATCTTCTTCTTCCTCTCTTGATTATTTTCTTAAGTGAGGTTAATAAAAAGAAAGAGTTTTGATCAAAGAATACAAACCACATCATCATACTACACACATCTAGCCGGTTTGTGTAGGGTGTTTGCTCTACTTCATTGATACATCGAGTAAAGCAAGAAGCTTTGGGCAAAGGAGCTTCGGATGGATCGTCGTGGATTTAGAAGACCTCAAGCGAACCTTTTTCCAACCCTCAAGTGGCCAAGGAGTCTAACGTAGGGAGCTACAAAGGTTGTACTCTCAAAACCCTAACCTTTATTACTTGTGATGTTGTCTTTGTAATGAAACCCTAATTTTCTAGTGATGATTCTTTGTATGTGTAGGGTTGCTAGGCACGCGCACAAGGGTCTACGAGGCATCAACCATGCCCGATTAAAATTTTAGCCGTGCCGAACAACTCTAATACGGATCTTTAAACTAGGGTTTAGGCGAAAACTAGCATGTTAACAACTTTAACATTAAGTGAAAGGGATTACAACCTTTGTAGATCCGGTCCTCCACTTCATTAGCTCCGTGTAGACGTCCCCATCGCTGCGATCATGTACTCCGGACTCTAGAAAAGCTCCACGAGAAGAACGAACGTGCTTGCTACATTGACTTCGAGGCCGAAGATGATCTACGTCGGGGAGACACAAACTCAAGCTATTCCTTCACTAGGTCATAAACTTTATGAAGAGAACACACTCTACTACATGGCAAGTGGTAGAGGATGAAGAAGTAGGAAGTGGGCTCACTTTAGAATTGATTTTCTCACTCTTTTTCTCATAGCACCATTGGAGCTAGTAAGCTTTTGGATGGAGCTAGATGATGAAGAAGAAGAAGAAAGAATAAAATGAATTATCCATCCAAATGAAAACTTATCCAATAAATAAATGGCACCATGGTTGAGTTAAGCCCTCATGCTTAACTCATGTAGAGAATTAACCAAGGCTTTAGGTTAAAGGTTAGGTTAAAGAATATCAAAAGAAATGACAAAAGAGTGGACTTTGTCAAAGCTTCTCCAAGCTTCTTCAAGCTTGATTACTTTGACTAAGTTAAACCCTTTTGTTAAATCTTAAGATAAAACAATAACCCTAATCTTTACCCTAATCTTGGTATGAGTCTCATACATCCATCTTGTATGTATCATCAAACATGATACAAACATATGTACACAAATATATATCATATATATACTTATGCACAAACTAGTGAGAAAACAAATCTTAATTGAGCTAATACTAGTTAATGTAAAGTAATATATCAAATATATAATTATACATTAAATCATTAAATCAACACTTGATTTAATGATCCGGTTATATTGCATATAACCGACTAATATCATGTGTAACAACTTATCGAATCAACACTTGATCCGATAACCCGGCTATATCGCATACAACCGATCAATGTCACGAATCACGAGAATGGAATATGGTATCTCATATCGTATTAATCTCGGTCCCGCACATATCACATATGTGCTCCTACTCCGTTTCGCTTGAGTCAGGAAACCCCTGTGTAGGACTCTAAAGACTCGTCAATACGCCGGCAGTAGGTGATGATCATATCAAGCACCCACAAGCCACAAGCGGTGTGCTAAACGTAACGGTCACCCGGGTATTTAGCGATCAGAAGATCAACAAGCAAGCCCGCTAGTTTCTCCTGTGAATCCAATCAGTAACACTCCCGTACAGTCCGGTCTCGTCGTCTGATATGTCGCATATCTCACCTAGGGGTGGTAAACGTTAGACCCCAGTAGCTCGATAAGTCGTATCGATATGAGGTCTATAACAGTTCGAGAAACTACTGGTAACACTTACCAGTAAATCTCAGCAACCCTGGCCAGGGATTTCCGGTTATAGCCAATCGAACACAGCACAACATCAACTCCCTATACCGGGAGAGACGAATCCCCTCCTATCGCTCATTGCCTCCATGTGATTCGGGACTGTACCCAAAAACCACCGTTATGCACGCCCTCTTGGACGTGGTAAGGTGGAAATCAAAGCACAGTGGGAATCACACAAGACTCTATGACGATCTCGGGTCAACAGACTACTCTGTACCAGTGTCACCGGAGAACTGTCATCTGACGTGAGGTATAATACCATCTGGGAGTTCTCGGCGAGTCCGTCCAGTGTACCCAGTCTCCACTGAGCACCCGTACACCATCCTTGATGTCAAACACCGATGGATATGGGATCATCCATCGCCCATCATATGGGTCAAGATGCGTATACGCTAGTCTACTCTGGTGCATCGATGCCCTGTCTCGATACACCCACGACTAGGGGCCTTGAAGGATGTACTTATGAACTACCATGTCCCCACTAGTATGATCCACATCATAGTCCAGGTAGTCAAGTACTCATCCTAAGGGCTTTACCAACATGTAACAGAGAGACAATCAGTATACACGTTAAGGTAAAGTGTAACCAGATAGCATACTATCATGTCGAGCAAGAAAGTCCTCCCTATATATGTCCAAGCATCGACTACAATATACATCGTATGTACAGTAATGGCCTCTAGGGCATACATATAACTAACAATCTCCCACTTGCACTAGGGCCATCTGTTGTGGTATCACATACCCAACAATTAGCTGCAGTTGAAGTATCTCATACTCAACCATCCCATAATAGTCTCTACTGGGAAAAGGCCTTTGTGAGTGGATCCGCCGTGTTGTCCTCTGAGTCTACTCTCCTGACCTCGATCCCCTGGTCATCAAACATCTCCATGATCAGGTGATACTGCCTAAGAATCATATCTGGATTTCTGATGGGACGGTAGTTCCTTGGCTAAAGCCACAACTCCATTGTCACACAATGGTAGGAACGAAGTTTATCTCATGAACTTATATATATATATATATATATATATATATATATATATATATCCAGACTACCTCTTTGGTAGCATATTTGGTAACGATGTATCTTGCCTTTAATCGTCTAGTTAGTCACGGTATCTAGCTTGGAACTCTTCCAACATACCGTCCCTCCATTGAGGGTAAAGACAATGCCTGCGACTGACTTTCAGTCGTCCTTATAACCCTGGAAGCTTTCCAGTGATTCTCCCCAGGATCGATTGATACCATCTCACTACAACTAGTGAGTTTCCTAACATCCAATTAGATCTATCTCATAGATCCAAAATCCAGGATTCAGGAGGTATCACTATGATCCTTTATGGAGAATCTTTGTGATAAGCGGAGATTGACCGATCGTAGCATAGGAAACTCCTTCCCTATCAAGAGTATGTCATCCACGTACTCTACGAGGATCACCATCATACTCTCTACTACCTTTTTGTATATACAAGGTTCATCTACCATTTTGATGAAGTCAAACTCTTTGACTAACACATCAAAACAGACGTTCCAACTCCGCGATGCCTGCTTTATCACATAAAACATCTTGCACACGTTTCCGCTGCTCCCACTGTCTACGAAGCCCTCTGACTGTGTACTTATAGACTCTCTCTTCTAAAACATCATTTAGAAAAGCAGTCATGACACCCAACCGCCAGATATCATAGTCATGGTATGTAGCCGTGGCAAGTAGGATCTGGATGGACTTAAGCATAGCTACTTAGAAAAGGTTTCATCATAAACCATACCTGGTCAATGATGCAAACCTTTGACAAGTCTAGCTTTGAAAGTCTCAACTTTTCCATGTACACCAAGTAATCTTCTCAAGATATACTTGCTCCTGATGGGGATTTAACCCTTCAGATAAAGCAACCAAAGTCCATACTTTATTGGTGTATAAGGATTCCATCTCAGATCGCTAAGCATCCAGCCATTCTTATAGAGTCCCACTCCAGATGGCCAGCTCGAAACTAGTTGGGTCATCATCTCATGATGGAATCCTCGCTCCCACTGTCATAGAGAAACCGAAGTATCTCTCAGGTGGGTGAGGAACCCTACTAGATCGGCGGAGAGGCTGAGGTTCGTTGGAAACTATTGAATCCTTTGGTTCTACCAAATCATCAGCTGCAGTTTGTATAGCTGGAACTCCTTCCAGTTCTACCTTATGTCTCACTAATTTCTTCACAAGAAATTCCCTTTCATAAAGGTGGCATGTTGAGAAACAAAACATCTTTTGTTCCTAAGTTAGGTAGAAGATATTCCCTTGCAAATGCTTGGGATATCCAACAAACTTCTACAGAACTGACTTTGCCTCGAGCTTGTCCTAATTATGCTTTTAGACATAGGCTGGACAACCCCAAATCTTAACAAACTTAAGATATGGGTTCTTCCCTTTCCATAACACATATGAAGTAGCAGGCAACTGATTTGATTTGAACCCTATTCAATAGGTATGCAGCTTCTCAAGTGCATAACTCCCAATAGGAAACTCAGTAGTACTCATCATAGAGCACACCATATCACATAGGGTGCTTTTGCTCCGCCCCGATACACTGACGTGCTGTGGTGTATACGGAGGAGTAATGCTGAGAGAGAATCTCATTCTCCTTTAGAATAGTCCAGGAATTCCGTGCTCAAGTATTCTCCTCCTTGATCTCATCAAAGGACATAATACTTATACCCGTATTTTGGTTCTCTACTTCTAACTTACATTCTGTGAATATCTCAAAAGGTTCGGACTTGTGTTTTAACAGGAACATATGTCTGAATCTTGAGAGATCATCAGAGAATGTAATGAAGTACAAAGAACCGGTCTTGGCATGTGTAGATAGGAGACTTTCATACATCATCATGTATCAATCCCAAGAGTTCACTAACTCTTCCTCTGTTTCCAATAAACGGAGCTGTGGTCATCTTATCTCTGTGACATGACCGGCAAGTTTCACAAGATGTAAATTCAAACTCATTTAAATATGCATCTAAATGTAACTTCAGCTAGTCGGGTCGCATTGATATGACCTAGTCTACAATGCCTCAAGAAGGATTCGTTCATTTCTGAACTATTCCTCTTGTGTGTGTTCTATATACTAAGAACTATAGTTTGATTTAGAACGTCAATGCTTTTAGATAACGTGCCTGAACCGATCAACTCTTGATATAGGAAATGTTCAAAACATTATCCAACAATACAAAATTATATCCTTCTTTACTAATAAAGAGACTGAAATGATGTTTTATATCAGGTTCGGTATCTAATAACATTTGTTCAGAATCAATGTATTCTGGTAATACAGGGTGATAGTGACCAACAGACTTAGTTGCAACACTTGCACCGTCTTCTGTCTCATGAAACTTATCACCCGTTCTCAGTTCTCTACCTTTTTGTAGCCCATGTAACAGATTACATATGCGGGATCCTGATCCGGTATCTCATACCCAGGACGTAAAAGATACTGAGATACAGTTCTCTGTAATGAACACACCCGAAGATGATGCATCAGCATGCACTTTCTTCGTTTGGGCGGCACGGGAAATCTAGTATTCCCCAATTTCCTGCTCTATCTTATAACAATTATATGTAGGAGCGGGACCAACGTTCCCCAGCTCAGTATAACAAGCGGGTTCGGTCAATATATCTGTTTTATTATCTTGATTAAGGCGTGATATGGTCGCTACCTGGAGAGAGAGAGAGAAGAAAACACTCAGCGTATGCTCTTGCAAGATCAGATTGGTTATTATTTTATCTAATCAGGATGGCTCCCACTGTTTTTATCAAATCTTCCTTCAAACCATAAAAGGAAAGACTAGCTGGGATTAATTACACGCTACAAGTTCGCCAATCTTTCAGCCAGGCCAGTGTCAGTACTTTGAGGGAGGTTCCCCGTGCTTTCGCAGGGACCTAATTAAAGTAAACCTCGTTTTCCCAGAGGCGTAACCCCGTTAACACCTTTCTAGACACCTACTTGATCGGCTAATTGTAATGTGTAAAACTCTCCCAGGAGTAACTCTTGTTAGTTATGTATATGCCCTAGAGGCCATTGTTGTACATATGATGTATATTATGATGGATGCTTAGATATATACAGAGAGGACTTTCTTGCTCGTCATGATAGTATGCTATTTGGTTTCACTTTATCTTAACATGTTGACTTGTATTGGTTTACTGTTTTTCTCTCACATGTTGATAAAGCCCTTAGGATCTGTACTCGACTACTGGGATTATGATGAGATCATACTAGTGGGGCCATAGTAGTCGATGAGTACATCCTATAACTGTTCCTAGTCGAGGGTATATCGAGACAGGGCATCGATACACCAGAGTAGACTAGCGTATACGCATCTTGACCCATATGATGGGCGATGGATGATCCCATATCCATCGGTGTTTGACATCAGAGATGGTGTACGGGTGCTCAGTGGAGACTGGGTACACTGGACGGACTCGCCGAGAACTCCCAGATGGTGATATACCACACGTCAGATGGCAGTTCTCTGGTGACACTGGTACAGGGTAGTCTGTAGACCCGAGATCGTCATAGAGTCTTGTGTGATTCCCACTGTGCTTTGATTTCCGCCTTACCACGTCCAAGAGGGCGTGCAAAACGGTGGCTTTTGGGTACAGTCCCGAATCACATGGAGGCAATGAGCGATAGGAGGGGATTCGTCTCTCCCGGTATAGGGAGTTGATGTTGTGCTGTGTTCGATTGGCTATAACTGGAAGTCCCTGGCCAGGGCTGATATAGAGATTTACTGGTAAGTGTTACTAGTAGTTTCTCGACCCTTTATGAGCCACACATCGACACGACTTATCGGTTACTGGGGTCTGACGTTTACCACCCCTAGACTTGATATGCGACATATCAGACGAACAGACCGGACTGTACGGGAGTGTTACTGATTGGATTCACAGGAGAACGCACAGGCTAGCTTGTTGATCTTCTGATCGCTCAATACCTGGGTGGCTGTTACGTTTAGCTGACCGCTTGCAGCTTGTGGGTGTTTGATTTGATCATCACCTGCTACCAGCGTATTGACGATTCTTTAGAGTCCTACACAGAGGTTTCTTGGCTCAGGCGAAACGGAATAGAGGCACATATGTGATATGTGCAGGACCGAGAATAATGCGATATGAGATACCGTATTATATTCTCGCGATATTTAGATATGAACCGGGTCATCAGATCAAGCGTTGATTCGATGAATCGGTACATGATATATTAGTCGGTAATATTCGATATAGCCGGATCGTCGGATCAAGTGTTGATTCGATGATTTAATGTATAATAATATATATGATATATTGTATTACATTATCTAATATTGGCTCGCTTTATTATTTCATTTTCTCATTGGATGATACATTGATATATATGTGATATATGTTAATTGTATTATTTTCTTTTGTTGCAAATATATAATATATATGTGATATATATTATTGTGACATGATATGATTTATTATTAAACATGTTTAAGGATGATTAAAAGGGATTAGGGTTTGATTAGGGTTAGTTTCTTCATGCACTTTCTAGAAGCTTTTTCTTTTGTCATGGTTAAGATATTTGTTGATGACTCATTGCTAACCCAACCAAACCCTAACTCTAGTTTATTCTCTACACATTATTAGCCACTCATCCTTGACCATGGTTGATACATCAATCATATATTTTTATTTCTATTCATCACAAAAGGAATTATGATTATCATTTTCCATTATCTTCTTCTTCTCTCTTGATTTTGAGCTCACTAGAAATTCCATTTGTGATGATAAATTGTGAGAAAGTGAATTAAAAAGAAAGCATAAATACTACTCCTTCATCCTCATCTCATCTAGACCATGAGATTAGTGTGTTCATCTCTTTAGAGTGAGAAAGCTTGAGTTATTGGAACTTCGGCGTAGATAATCGGAGATTTGGAACACTTCAAGCAAGCATGGATCGTTCGAGTCGTGGAGCCTCTCTTGAGTCCGGGAGATCGTGGATCGCGGCAAAAGGACTTCTACTCGGAGCTTGTGAAGCGAAGGAGCGGACTACAAAGGTTGTAATCCCTCACACTTAGATAAAAAGATATCATCTTGCATGCTTAACCCTAATAATCTAGCAAAGATCCTGTCTTTGGGTTGTTCGGCACGTCTAAATTTTTATCCGAGCATGTTTGATGCCTTATGAACCTTCACAAGAGTGCCTAGGAACCCTACAGTGGTATCAGAGCCTAGCTAGAGCATTAGGCATCGTGTTTACGAAGTTAAAACTCCGATCGAACCCGAACCGACGAAAATAACCCCCTCTCTGGAAATTTTTTAAAATATGGGTTTTTTCTGAATTAAAAATACCTGAAAAATACAGCAGATAAAAATAAGAATTACTGTGAATTTCGAGCCACTGATCCGTACAACCGCCGCGGAACCACGGCCGTACCTCGCTTGGGCCGCGGATCCGCGGCAGTTTAAAGTGATCAGGGCTTTATTTTTGCACAGTAATTCATATGTTTCTGGTATCTATTTTATGGGTATTTTTATTCTGACTCAAGTGTTGAGTATTCTGGGGTTTCTTTTGTAATCGTAGATTCGATCGGAAAATTTAAATTCGTTATTTTTTTCCAGATATTTAGAAATTGTTAGAAAGTTCGAACGGATATCATTAACTCACTTTTTCCCGGCACGTAAAACTTTCAAGTGTTGAATTTTTATCGGGTTTAAATCTTTCGGAAAAATTGTACAAGTTAAGCGGTGGACCCTCTAGAAGACAACAAACCTTAACTCGATTATGTGACCGTCTTGAACTGCCTTTTGAACCTTCGGGTTTGGGGCAGTACGGCGTGCCACATGTGAGGCGTTGGCTTGACCCTTCTACGACTGGATCACCGGTACTGTGACATATTATGGGATTATTTGAACTCCGCTCAAGTGTTGAGCAATTTAGGAAATTTTGGGTATTTGATTATCTGTTCGGAAAGTTTAATACTGTCTATTTATCTGGAATGTGATACAATATGTGGAATTCATAGAGTTAGGCATGAAATGCGAAGTATGTGATATTTCGGATTTACGATGTCTAAAGTGATTGTGGATTCCAAATGTTGTAGTTTTACACTTTCTTTTCTGTGACCGTAAGTGTAATATGTGATATCGCCGGTTTCGTTGCTATATGTCAACGACAATTAGGATGCGCATATTTACTTACGTTGATGATATGTGATATTATGTGTTGCTGTGATATGTTATATTGGATCGTCGCGTTCTGAATAGCCGGGGGTTTTATGTGAGATGAGGGTTTTATTTTCATTCATGTAAAATTCATTTGTAATGTAATATTCTTTTATTTGGGGCACTTCCAGGTTGAGGTTGATGTCACCAGTGTATATTATTTACTTTTCCGCATTAGGTAGACCCAAGGAGGGGAGCACAAGTAACCGGGTTCTAGGGTCCAGTGGGAGGCCATCTCGAGGAGTCGAGACCGGGTCTCCTAACCCTAGAATTGGCAGTGTTACTTGCCGCTCTCGTAGGGGTCTTGGGATGTGGGTTTGGCTATTCGTCGCGACCGTGGAATCCATGTTTTATACAGGCTCGTATTGAAAACACGGACGTCCTAGTATATCCAATATTTCATATATGTTCTTCTGCTGCAATGTTCTGTGATGAGATCATATTACTGCCTGAGACGAATGCTTATACTATATATATATGCTGATATATAAATATTACTGCTTTCGTTTCTTCTGTGATGCTTAGGAAGCATAAGCTGATGGGATTTTTATTAATAAGATTAATAAAAAGAAAAGAAACCTAAAGATGTTGTAGAATCAAAACTTTATAAAAAGGGTAGCTACAGTTTTGCTTTGCACAGTGATATATATGATATATCCTGCACCTTATTCGATGAGGAAAGAGCCGAGATCCCTTCACCGGGAGTGACCTCTTTAGCGAAACTGGCAGATGCTACAATAACTCGGTTTGTCTTTTGATTGCTTTTAAAGTTTTGCTTTGCACAGCGGTATATATGATATATCCTGCACCTTATTCGATGAGGAAAGGGCCGACGATCCCTTCACCGGGAGTGACCCCTTTAGCGAAACTAAGAAAAACCTCAAAAAAAACACTCCTTTTTCAAAAACTACTCGATTCTACAACGATATCAAGTTCATTACGCAATAGGTTTTCTGAAAAACCTGTCGTAGCTCTCCGTCATTTCAGATAAATCCTACTTAGTATTCGTGCTGTGTTTGTTGACCTTGTCAAGGCACAGTGTATGGTAGCTAATTAGTGTTTATCTGTTAAAACATGAGATGTGATTGGATTAGGGTATTCGTACGGCCTTGTTGACCTTGTCAAGGGTCATGCGGGTGGGTTTAATTTAATCAGGAAATGACGGGTTGAACTTGACTTGCGATTTATGGTTTGTTGACCTTGTCAAGGTCATAGATCGCTAGGGGCAAAATATTATCGGGAATTTCAAGTGTTGAAATTTGCAATGAGATTGCATACCTTCTATGAGATAGTTGGATCCCGATACCCACTGCGAGTAAGTGTTACTCCTGGGAGAGTTTTACACAGGACAATTAGTCATTCAAGTAAGTGTCTAGAAAAGTGTTAACGGGGTTACGCCTCTGGGAAAATGAGGTTTACTTTAATTAGGTCCGTGCGAAAGCACGGGGAACCTCCCTCAAAGTACCGACACTGATCTGGCTGAAAGATTGACGAAATTGTAGGGTGTAATTAATCCCGGCTAATCTTACCTTTTAGGGTTTGAAGGTAGATTTGATAAAAACAGTGGGAGACATCCTGATTAGATAAGATAATAACCAATCTAATCTTGCAAGAGCATACGCTAAAGTGTTTTCTTCTCTCTCTCTCCAGGTAGTGACCATGTCAGGCCATAATCAAGATAATAATATGGATGTATTGACTGAACCCGCTTATTATACTGAGCAGGGGAACGTTGGACCCGTTCTTTCTTATAAGAGTTATAAGACTGAACAGGGAATAGAAGAATATCTAGATTCTCAAGCCGCCCAAAAGAACATGCATGTTGATGCATCTTCTTCAGGTGTGTTAGTTATTGAAAACTGTTTCTCAGTTCACCCTACGTCCTGGGTATTAGATACGGGATCAGGATCCCACATATGTAAACAGTTACATGGGCTACGTAAAGGTAGAGAACTGGGAAAAGGTGATCATTCTGTTCAAGTAGGGAACGGTGCAAATATTGCAGCCAAAGCAGTTGGCGAATATCACCTTGTATTGCCAAGTCGTAATACACTGATTCTAAATGAGTGCTATTATATACCGAACATGATGTGCAACATTATATCAGTTTCTTTATTAAGTAAAGAAGGATATAATTTTGTAGTAAAGGATAATGTTATGAACATATTCCTAGATCAAAAGTTGATTGCATCAGGCTCGTTACATAATGGCATATTCATTCTAAATCAGAATACAGTCCTCAACATACAAAACACGCACAAGAGGAAAAGTTCAGAAATGAACGAATCCTTCTTGTGGCATTGTAGACTTGGTCATATCAATGCGACACGACTAGCTAAGTTACATAAAGATGGTTATTTTAATCCGTTCGAATTATCATCTTATGATACTTGCCATTCATGTCTCAAAGGAAAAATGACCAAAGCTCCGTTTAGTAGACACGGAGAAAGAGTTACCGAACTCTTTGGACTGGTACATAGTGATGTATGCGGTCCCATGTCTACGCATGCCAGGAACGGTTCTTCCTACTTCATTACATTCACTGACGATCTCTCTAGATTCGGACATGTGTTCCTGATGAAACACAAGTCTGAAGCTTTTGAGAAATTCAGAGAATATAAGCACGAAGTAGAGAATCAAACGGGCAAAAGTATTAAGATTCTTCGATCTGATCGAGGAGGTGAATACTTAAGCAATGAGTTCCTAGATTATCTAAAAGAGAATGTGATTCTCTCTCAGCTTACTCCTCCTTATACACCACAGCACAACGGCGTATCGGAGCGGAGGAATCGCACACTATTAGATATGGTACGCTCTATGATGAGTACAGCTGAGTTACCTATTTCCTTCTGGGGGTATGCGCTTGAGACAGCAGCATACCTATTGAATCAAGTTCCAACTAAATCTGTACCTACCACACCATATGAGATATGGAGTGGGAAGAGACCGTATCTTAAACGAGTTAAGATATGGGGTTGTCCGGCCTATGTAAAAAGGCAAAATCCGGACAAACTCGAGGCACGGTCAGTTCTTTGCAAGTTTGTAGGATATCCGAAGAATTCTTATGGATATTTTTTCTATCACAGTGAGGAGCAAAAAGTGTTTGTTGCTCAACATGCCACCTTTTTAGAAAAGGAATTTCTTGCAAAAGAGATTAGTGGCTCTGAGGTAGAACTGGAAGAAGTTCCAGCAACACAAACTGCAACCGAAGATTTAGTGGAACCAGAGGATTCAGTAGTACCCGACGAACCCCAGCCTCTCCACCGATCTAGTAGGGTTTCTCATCCACCTGAGAGATACTACGGTTTTCTCATTGATGGTGGAAGCGAGGACTGCATCATGGATGATGATGAACCGACTAGTTTCGAGCAGGCCATCACGAGTGGTGACTCTGTGAAATGGCTGGATGCAATGCGATCTGAGATGGATTCCATGTACACCAACAAAGTATGGACTTTGGAAAATGCTCCTGAAGGGGTAAAACCCATTGGGAGCAAGTGGATCTTTAAAAAGAAATTTGGTGTAGATGGAAAAGTTGAGACTTTCAAAGCTAGACTTGTAGCAAAGGGTTTTCGTCAACGACCAGGTGTGGATTATGACGAAACCTTTTCTCCAGTGGCTATGCTTAAGTCCATCCGGATCTTACTTGCCATTGCTGCATACCATGACTACGAAATCTGGCAAATGGATGTTAAGACCGCCTTTCTAAACGGTGATTTAGAAGAGAGCGTGTACATGACTCAGCCAGAGGGCTTCGTAGATAGTGGGAGCAGCGGAAAGGTGTGCAAACTGCTTAAATCCATTTATGGGTTAAAGCAAGCATCGCGGAGTTGGAACATCTGTTTTGATGTTGTAGTCAAAGAGTTTGACTTCATCAAAAATATAGATGAACCTTGTATCTATAAAAAGGTAGCAGAGGGTAAGGTTGTCTTCCTCGTATTGTACGTGGATGACATACTCTTGATTGGAAATGATATTCCTATGCTGCAATCAGTCAAGCTCTTCTTATCACAGAGATTCTCTATGAAAGATCTAGGTGATGCCTCCTGCATATTGGGAATCATGATCTATAGAGATAGATCTAAACGGATACTGGGATTGTCCCAATCCAGGTACATTGACACCATACTAAAGAGGTTTAGTATGGAAGAATCCAAGCGTGGGAACCAACCCACGATCTCTGGACTCACTCTCTCCAAAGAGATGTCTCCCAAGACAGATTTGGAGAGAGCTCGCATGCAAGGGATACCCTATGCTTCGGCAGTAGGCTCTATCATGTATGCGATGCTATGTACCAGACCCGATGTAGCATACTCACTAAGTGTAGTGAGTCGGTATCAAGCAGATCCTGGAGAGAGTCACTGGACAGCTGTAAAGAACATTCTCAAGTACTTACGAAGGACTAAGGAGATGTTCTTGGTGTATGGTAATGGAGAACTCCAGGTGGAGTCCTTTACCGATTCCAGCTTCCAAAGTGATAAGGACGACTCTAAGTCGCACTCGGGATTTGCCTTTACCCTCAATGGAGGGGCGGTATGTTGGAAGAGTTCCAAACAGGATACCGTTGCAGACTCGACGATGGAGGCTGAATACATCGCTGCCAACGATGCTGCCAAAGAGGCTGTCTGGATCAAGAAGTTCATTAGTGAACTTGGTGTGGTTCCATCCATTGAACATCCAATACCTCTGTATTGCGATAACAATGGAGCTGTGGCTTTGGCCAAAGAACCCAGATCCCATCAAAAGTCCAGACATATTCTGAGGCGGTATCACCTGATCAGGGAGATAGTTGATCGCCGGGAGATCGAGGTCAGGAGAGTGGATACGAAGGACAACACTGCGGATCCATTCACGAAGGCTATTCCCCAGATACAGTTTGAGAGATTATTCGGGATGCGAGGTATGAGATACTACAGCAGCTGGCCTTAGTGCAAGTGGGAGATTGTTAGTTATGTATATGCCCTAGAGGCCATTGTTGTACATATGATGTATATTATGATGGATGCTTAGATATATACAGAGAGGACTTTCTTGCTCGTCATGATAGTATGCTATTTGGTTTCACTTTATCTTAACATGTTGACTTGTATTGGTTTACTGTTTTTCTCTCACATGTTGATAAAGCCCTTAGGATCTGTACTCGACTACTGGGATTATGATGAGATCATACTAGTGGGGCCATAGTAGTCGATGAGTACATCCTATAACTGTTCCTAGTCGAGGGTATATCGAGACAGGGCATCGATACACCAGAGTAGACTAGCGTATACGCATCTTGACCCATATGATGGGCGATGGATGATCCCATATCCATCGGTGTTTGACATCAGAGATGGTGTACGGGTGCTCAGTGGAGACTGGGTACACTGGACGGACTCGCCGAGAACTCCCAGATGGTGATATACCATACGTCAGATGGCAGTTCTCTGGTGACACTGGTACAGGGTAGTCTGTAGACCCGAGATCGTCATAGAGTCTTGTGTGATTCCCACTGTGCTTTGATTTCCACCTTACCACGTCCAAGAGGGCGTGCAAAACGGTGGCTTTTGGGTACAGTCCCGAATCACAAGGAGGCAATGAGCGATAGGAGGGGATTCGTCTCTCCCGGTATAGGGAGTTGATGTTGTGCTGTGTTCGATTGGCTATAACTGGAAGTCCCTGGCCAGGGCTGATATAGAGATTTACTGGTAAGTGTTACTAGTAGTTTCTCGACCCGTTATGAGCCACACATCGACATGACTTATCGGTTACTGGGGTCTGACGTTTACCACCCCTAGACTTGATATGCGACATATCAGACGAACAGACCGGACTGTACGGGAGTGTTACTGATTGGATTCACAGGAGAACGCACAGGCTAGCTTGTTGATCTTCTGATCGCTCAATACCTGGGTGGCTGTTACGTTTAGCTGACCGCTTGCAGCTTGTGGGTGTTTGATATGATCATCACCTGCTACCGGCGTATTGACGATTCTTTAGAGTCCTACACAGAGGTTTCTTGGCTCAGGCGAAACGGAATAGAGGCACATATGTGATATGTGCAGGACCGAGAATAATGCGATATGAGATACCGTATTATATTCTCGCGATATTTAGATATGAACCGGGTCATCAGATCAAGCGTTGATTCGATGAATCGGTACATGATATATTAGTCGGTAATATTCGATATAGCCGGATCGTCGGATCAAGTGTTGATTCGATGATTTAATGTATAATAATATATATGATATATTGTATTACATTATCTAATATTGGCTCGCTTTATTATTTCATTTTCTCATTGGATGATACATTGATATATATGCGATATATGTTAATTGTATTATTTTCTTTTGTTGCAAATATATAATATATATGTGATATATATTATTGTGACATGATATGATTTATTATTAAACATGTTTAAGGATGATTAAAAGGGATTAGGGTTTGATTAGGGTTAGTTGCTTCATGCACTTTCTAGAAGCTTTTTCTTTTGTCATGGTTAAGATATTTGTTGATGACTCATTGCTAACCCAACCAAACCCTAACTCTAGTTTATTCTCTACACATTATTAGCCACTCATCCTTGACCATGGTTGATACATCAATCATATACTTTTATTTCTATTCATCACAAAAGGAATTATGATTATCATTTTCCATTATCTTCTTCTTCTCTCTTGATTTTGAGCTCACTAGAAATTCCATTTGTGATGATAAATTGTGAGAAAGTGAATTAAAAAGAAAGCATAAATACTACTCCTTCATCCTCATCTCATCTAGCCCATGAGATTAGTGTGTTCATCTCTTTAGAGTGAGAAAGCTTGAGTTATTGGAACTTCGACGTAGATCATCGGAGATTTGGAACACTTCAAGCAAGCATGGATCGTTCGAGTCGTGGAGCCTCTCTTGAGTCCGGGAGATCGTTGATCGCGGCGAAGGGACTTCTACTCGGAGCTTGTATAGCGAAGGAGCAGACTACAAAGGTTGTAATCCCTCACACTTAGATAAAAAGATATCATCTTGCATGCTTAACCCTAATAATCTAGCAAAGATCCTTTCTTTGGGTTGTTCGGCACGTCTAAATTTTTATCCGAGCATGTTTGATGCCTTATGAACCTTCACAAGAGTGCCTAGGAACCCTACAACTCTTACTCGCAGCGGGTATCGGGATCCAACTATCTCATAGAAGGTATGCAATCTCATTGCAAATTTCAACACTTGAAATTCCCGATAATATTTTGCCACTAACGTGCTATGACCTTGACGAAAGCCAACAAACCATAGCCCGCTAGTCAAGTTCAACCCGTACATTTCTTGATTGAATTAAACCCACCCGCACGACCCTTGACGAAAGCCAACAAAGCCGTACGACTACCCTAATCCAATCGCATCGTATGCAGAGATAAGCAGCATATAGCTACCGCATACTACACCTTGACGAAAGCCAACAAATGTAGCACGAATACTATATACAACTTATCTGAAATGACGGAGGGCTACGACAGGTTTTTCTGAAAACCTATTGCGTAATGAACTTGATATCGTTGTAGAATCAAATGATTTTAAAATGGAGTGTTTTTTAGGCTTTTCTAGTTTTGCTAACGGGGTCACTCCCGGTGAAGGGATCGTCGGCCCTTTCCTCATCGAATAAGGTGCAGGATATATCACATATATCACTATGCAAAGCAAAAACTCCAAAAGCAATCAAAAGACAAACCGAGGGGTGTAGCATCTGCCAGTTATTGCTAAAGGGGTCACTCCCGGTGAAGGGATCTCGGCCCTTTCCTTATCGAATAAGGTGCAGGATGTTCTACAAGGAACACCGCGATGCAAAGCAAGAACCGTAGCTACCTGTTTTTGAAAATTCGATTCCACAACATCTTTTAGGTTTCTTTTCTTTCATTAATCATATTAATGAAGTCCCATCATTTAAGTCACCTAAACATCACAGATAAATACGACGTACACTTATGCCATCCGCATTCGCCTCGATGTCCCCTCGTGCACCGTTAGGTCAGGTAACTAACGGCAGAGCGGGGCAGGGCTAGCGCGGGTGTAAAACATAAGTAACGTCTATATAATATATCGTATATACTATATACAGTATCTATCACAACATATCAAATGATCACATCACAGATATCGCAGCAGAAGAAACATATATGAAATATTGGATATACTAGGACGTCCGTGTTTTCAATACGAGCCAGTATAAAACACGGATTCCATGGTCGTGATGAATAGCCAAACCCACATCCCTAGAACCCTACGAGAGCGGAAAGTAACACTGCCAATTCTAGGGTTAGGAGACCCGGCCTCGACTCCTCGAGATGGTCTCCCACTGGACCCCAGAACCCGGTTACTTGTGCCCCCCGCCTTGGGTCTACCTAATGCGGAAAAGAAAATAATATACAAGTGGTGACAGCAACCTCATCCCGGAAGTGCCCCAATAAAAGAATATTACATACAAGTTATTTACATGAATGAAAATGAAAAACTCTCATCTCACATAAAACCCCCGGCTATTCAAACGCGAGGATCCAATATAACATATCCAGCAACACATAACATCACATGTCATCAACGTAAGTAAACATGCGTATCCCAATTGTCGTTGACATATAGCAACGAAACCAGCGATATCACATATTACGCTTACGGTCACAGAAAAGAAAGTGTAAAACTACAACAGTTGGAATCCGCAACCTCTTTAGACATCGCATGCCTAACCAAATGAATTCCTTAGACATCACATGCCTAACAATTATAAACCCCGCATTTTAGTCTCATTATCGAAAACACTTTTCAATATCAAGTCGGGCAATTCAACAAGATTCCCGATTGTCCTGATCGAATGCCCGTCGCAAACTTTAGTAGACGGACGCACCCCCGATACTGTCGACGAAGTGCACTAAGGCGGAACACCGCAGCCGCGAGCACCCGAACGGATGCTTTTAGCGACGGTGTTCTCCTACAGTCACTTGGTCGGGGCTATGGGGCATGGCTGTCTATTAAGTTTACCCGGCGAGTATCCGCATACGCTACGTGATTGCGACGGACTTTTGATCACATCAAAATTCCGTGGCAACCGATCAAATGAGACTAAAGTGCTATGTTTATAACATTCAAATCAGTTATCTCATAACAATTTGTGGATTCCAATTATTGTATCACATCCCAGATAAATAGACAATGTTAAACTTTCCGATCGAATAATCAAACACCCAAGTTTTCCCAATTTATCTCAACACTTGAAATCAGTTTAAAAACATCCATCACATGCCACAGTACCAATGGTCCGGCCGTAGAAGGGTCAAGCCAACGCCTCACATGTGGCACGTCGTACTGTCCCAAACCCAAAGGTTGAAAAGGCAGTTCAAGACGGTCACATAATCGAGTTAAGGTTTGTTGTCTTCTAGAGGGTCCACCGCGTTACTTGCACGACTTAGAACGTTCTTAAACTCGAGAAAAAATCCAACTTTTGAAAAAATTTCCGACAGGGGAAAAAGTGAGTTATTGATATTCGTTCGAACTTTTTAACAGTTTCTAAAAATATCTGGAACAAACTAAACAAAGTTAAATTATCCGATCGAATCAACGAGTCCCCAATACAACCCTAGAAAACTCAACACTTGAGTGGAATTAAAAAATTCCCAGAAAAAATTGCCAAGAAAGGACCTAAGAATAAATATATGAAATTCCAGGGACTAAGTCCAAATTTTGGCCGAGGAACCGCCGCCAAACCCTTGGTTTGGCCGCGGTTCCACGGTCATTTCAGGGACTTAGTGGACCGTACTTCACAGTAATTCTTAGTTTTTCCTGCTTGTTTTTCTGAGCATTTATAATTCACAAAAAATCACATTTTTAGAAATTGTATAGAGAAGGGTTTAATCGGGGTTATCCGGGTTCGATCGGACTTTAATCTTCATCCAGACTTCGCCTAAAGCTCTAGCTTGGCTCTGATACCACTGTAGGGTTGGTAGGCACACGCATAAGGGTTTATGAGGCATCAACCATGCCCGATTAAAATTTTAGCCGTGCCGAACAACTCTAATACGGATCTTTAAACTAGGGTTTAGGCGAAAACTAGCATGTTAATAACTTTAACATTAAGTGAAAGGGATTACAACCTTTGTAGATCCGGTCCTCCACTTCATTAGCTCCGTGTAGACGTCCCCATCGCTGCGATCGTGAACTCCGGACTCTAGAAAAGCTCCACGAGAAGAACGAACGTGCTTGCTACGTTGACTTCGAGGCCGAAGATGATCTACGTCGGGGAGACACAAACTCAAGCTATTCCTTCACTAGGTCATAAACTTTGTGAAGAGAACACACTCTACTACATGGCAAGTGGTAGAGGATGAAGAAGTAGGAAGTGGGCTCACTTTAGAATTGATTTTCTCACTCTTTTTCTCATAGCACCATTGGAGCTAGTAAGCTTTTGGATGGAGCTAGATGATGAAGAAGAAGAAGAAAGAATAAAATGAATTATCCATCCAAATGAAAACTTATCCAATAAATAAATGGCACCATGGTTGAGTTAAGCCCTCATGCTTAACTCATGTAGAGAATTAACCAAGGCTTTAGGTTAAAGGTTAGGTTAAAGAATATCAAAAGAAATGACAAAAGAGTGGACTTTGTCAAAGCTTCTCCAAGCTTCTTCAAGCTTGATTACTTTGACTAAGTTAAACCCTTTTGTTAAATCTTAAGATAAAACAATAACCCTAATCTTACCCTAATCTTGGTATGAGTCTCATACATCCATCTTGTATGTATCATCAAACATGATACAAACATATGTACACAAATATATATCATATATATACTTATGTACAAACTAGTGAGAAAACAAATCTTAACTGAGCTAATACTAGTTAATGTAAAGTAATATATCAAATATATAATTATACATTAAATCATTAAATCAACACTTGATTTAACGATCCGGTTATATTGCATATAACCGACTAATATCATGTGTAACAACTTATCGAATCAACACTTGATCCGATAACCCGGCTATATCGCATACAACCGATCAATGTCACGAATCACTAGAATGGAATACGGTATCTCATATCGTATTAATCTCGGTCCCGCACATATCACATATGTGCTCCTACTCCGTTTCGCTTGAGTCAGGAAACCCCTGTGTATGACTCTAATGACTTGTCAATACGCCGGCGGTAGGTGATGATCATATCAAGCACCCACAAGCCGCAAGCGGTGTGCTAAACGTAATGGCCACCCGGGTATTGAGCGATCAGAAGATCAACAAGCAAGCCCGCTAGTTCTCCTGTGAATCCAATCAGTTACACTCCCGTACAGTCCGGTCTCGTCTTCTGATATGTCGCATATCTCACCTAGGGGTGGTAAACGTCAGACCCCAGTAGCTCGATAAGTCGTGTCGATATGAGGTCTATAACAGTTCGAGAAACTACTGGTAACACTTACCAGTAAATCTCAGCAACCCTGGCCAGGGATTTCCGGTTATAGTCAATCGAACACAGCACAACATCAACTCCCTATACCGGGAGAGACGAATCCCTTCCTATCGCTCATTGCCTCCATGTGATTTGGGACTGTACCCAAAAACCACCATTTTGCACGCCCTCTTAGACGTGGTAAGGTGGAAATCAAAGCACAGTGGGAATCACACAAGACTCTATGACGATCTCGGGTCAACAGACTACTCTGTACCAGTGTCACCGGAGAACTTCCATCTGACGTGAGGTATAATACTATCTGGGAGTTCTCGGCAAGTTCGTCCAGTGTACCCAGTCTCCACTGAGCACCCGTACACTATCCTTGATGTCAAACACCGATGGATATGGGATCATCCATCGCCCATCATATGGGTCAAGATGCGTATACGCTAGTCTACTCTGGTGCATCGATGCCCTGTCTCGATACACCCACGACTAGGGACCTTGAAGGATGTACTTATGGACTACCATGTCCCCACTAGTATGATCCGCATCATAGTCCAGGTAGTCAAGTACTCATCCTAAGGGCTTTACCAACATGTAACAGAGAGACAATCAGTATACACGTTAAGGTAAAGTATAACCAGATAGCATACTATCATGTCGAGCAAGAAAGTCCTCCCTATATATGTCCAAGCATCCACTACAATATACATCGTATGTACAGTAATGGCCTCTAGGGCATACATATAACTAACAGTATGTTCACCTAGCACCTTAAAAATTTGATTTTGAGACATGTGATGCTTCCAAACCCTTCATGAGGTGCTAGGTAAACCTAACAATATCATGCGCCCAACATGCGCGAAAATCCAAATCAAGTGCATCCGTCATGCACGAATGAAATCTAAATCAAGTGCATCCGACATGCACGAATAAAATCTAAGTCAAGTGCATTCGACATGCACGAACAAAATTTCAATCAAGGGCATTCGACATGCACGAATAAGATCTCACTCAAGTGCATCCGATGTGCACGAAATCCAATACCAAGCGTCTAAAATGCGCAAATATCCAACCCAAGCACGTCAGGTCCGTATAAAACATCTAGTGTAGTAGCATGCACGAAAACGAACATCAAGTGCAAACGCGCACAAAAACTTAAATCTGCTACAACGAATGCTCAAAGACAAAAATCGGCGCAACCAATGTACGGAGTATAAATCTAGTGCAACCAATGCACGAAATACCGATCTGGTGCAACCAATGCACAAAAATATAAATCCAGTGCAACAAATGCACGAAATATAAATCTGGTGCGACAAATGCACGAAATATAAATCCGGTGCATCCAGTGCACGAAAATCTTTTTCTCGTTTTCTGGACATCTGCGTTCTCAGCACAACATTTCCTCGGGAACTGGCCGCACCCCAATGCCTCCGTAGACATATCAGATCTCTAATCTCAACGGGGAGTAACAACAGCTCGTTAACATCTCGTACGAACCTCTTGTTCCACTCGTCTTTATTATCGTCCACTTCGACGTCACGTCATGCTATCTGCGTACTACAATTGTCTCGGCTACAGTCAATCCGGAACCTCTCACACAGACTCGAAATCACGAACTCGGTATCTTCATCACTCTGTAGAAGATATCTAGCCGAACACGTCCTCAGGAACTCGTCCCAACCATCCGAGGAATACTCAATACTCGGCCGTTCTCGATCAATTCACAACGCATCTGGGTGAGGTCCTCTATCCGAAGCTGGTCAACCTGCTGATCTCCTATCGGATCATCCAACGAACAACGCCATCTCTGGATCGATCTACTCTAGATCTGAGTAAGACTCTCCACATTGGAAATCTTCAACTCAACTGGGTTTGCGTCGGCGCATCAAATCTGACGAATCACCTTCGTCTCTCAACTCAAGATAGACGAGCTATCACTTGTCGCATCTCTACCTGAAAGCTCCAGCGATCTCAGCTCGTAAGCTCTGGAAGCGACATCCCATCAATTTCAGCAACAGCTGAGTCATCTGTCTGCAAGGTAGACGACATCACAATCTCTGAGGTAGGATGTACATCATCAGTCCTCTCACAACAGGCAGCCTCTAACAATGGCCGATCATCCGGTGAAAAACCGTACACTCGCCTCAAACGAGAGGTCGCAACACAAACACTAAATCGATACATTCCCATGTTACCAGATTCGTCAAGCCTAGGTTCCGAAATAGATTACGCCCCAGACTCCACATAGTCAAACCTAAACTCGAACCAAGGTTAAACCTAGCGCTCTGATACCAACTTTGTCACGACCCGAAATTTAGTTCATAACCGGCACTTAAATCACGCAACGTCTAAAGGTGCAACGTAAATTAAGTAAGCCGAAGCCCAGCAATCTAAACCTTTTTAAGAAAATAAAAGAGGTGAAGTTTTGAAATAAAGGTATGATGAAATCAAAAGTTTTCTTAAATGCATAGATAGTGGAACATGAAAAATGCAAGTGGACTTTACTAGTTGAAAAACATGTTTCGTCTTTTTAAAAATTTGACCAGCACCTCCTTCGTATATTTGATCCAAAACCACATACATATGATAATATAAAAGGCATCCCCAAGCGGGAGCTAGCTCTTCGCCAATCGGCGGAATCACAACCACGCAAGTCATAAAATAAGTATACGACGCCCAACGGTGAAGATCAACACAAGGAATAATGTAAAGCAAGATATCAAACCCACCAAGCGAACATATCACCCATCGCTCTAAGTCTCGCAACTACAAGTCTTGCAAAGTCTTACTACATATACAAATACTAGTTTCTGATTGATGGAGTTAACTAGATACAACAGGAATAATAAATACAAGAGGGGTACGATCCAACATGTACCACCTACCAAAGCAAATCACCCGAATGCAAGCTGTGTGCCAGCGATGCCGCTACAGATCCATGCGGTCAACCTGCAAGAACTATGGCACAACGGGGGTGAGTTGCCAACTCGTGAGTAGCAAAACATCATCAGGTATAAATCGAAATAAACAACGATTCCTAGGTCAACTATATCATAAAGGTAATACTATGATATCTAGGGTGACCGTATCTGCATATGTGCCAACAATATAATCAATGCCTATCAGCATGTGGATAACATCTACGTGTCCATCAATGACACAACAACATCATGAATGTAAATATCATGAAAGCATATGCATGTAAATATGAGGATATAAATCAACGTGTGTCCATCAATGACATATCAAAATCATGGAACCTTAGTGTCTAACATCGACACTCGAAACATCATGAAACCCGTGTCCAGCATCGACACGTAAATCCTCATATCTCGGGCTCCGTCAGTCCGGATCGGCCCACGGGCTCCCTCTGTCCGGATCGGCCCTCGGGCTCCGGCAGAACGGATCGGCCCATATCCATCTCTCGACTCCGGTCGATATCTTCCGGATAACCGCCAGGTCCAACCAATCACCGGTAGGTGGTAGTCCCTCTGCCAGGCTCATCGTCTACTGCGCGACATCCTTTTCTTTCCCCGGGTACCATACCGGGTCCACCATGTACCCGCAAACGGCCTCATCCAGCTCCTCGAATCGGGTTTCACATATCAATCTCAAAACCGAGAAAACACATGGTGAACGTCTCAAAATATCATATCAAGAGAAACCGGGTTTTTAAAACATTACATACTTTCTTTTGAAATAACCACGGTTCTCAAATCCAGAAATCTCATGAAAACAGCATCTCAGTGCATATAATCGTAAAGCATGATGTATGCAAACATATAACAGAAATGTGAGCATATCCGTATATCATGCAACATGGAACAGTGATGTGACAATATCAGTATATCATGCGACATATCATAATGATGTGAGCATAGCAAGTATATCATGCGACATAGCATAATGATGTGGTAATTCTACTGTGTAAGTGACATAGAAATTATCGATGATGATGTGTATGAGCCGGCCAATATGTGTAAGTGTAACATACGCATCATCGATAACGGTGCAGGTGTACTAGCACAGGTATATGTAATGCAATGAGAATGTCATGAACGTAGCGTAAAGTAAATCGTGAGCGCTGTAACAACCCTAAATTTCCTATACAATTTTTACAATTTTTTTTTCAAAAATCCATAAAGGGGTATTTATTGCCTGAGCTCAAGACTTAAGTAATTAATTAGCAATTTAATTACAAGAAAGAGCTTGTAGCTCATTGGTAATACCTTGCATTGCTGAACCAAGCCACCAGAGTTCAAATCCCATGCCCCACATTATTTTTAATATTTATTTTGTTTTAAATTTTATAGAAGCCCAACAGTCCACACGAGATAACTCCCAAACTTTCTGCTACACTTGAAAACCTGAAAGTACCAGTGGCTACCCCCGGCGACCCCCCACCTCCCGAGACCCCGATGTTAGATATGTATGTCCTAGAGGCCATTATTGTATAGTACTAGTTTGTATAATACATTTTGGAGGCTTGGGATATATATATGGTTTTACGACAGTCTTGCTCGATATAGTAGTATGCTACTTGGTTTGTTTCTATCTTAATATGTGTATATGTTTCTTTTAACATATCGCTAAAAACATATTGGTAGAGCCCTTAGGATTTTTGCTTAACTACCGGCGTTGTGATGGCGATCACACTAGTGGGGGCTGGGTAGTCTATAAGCACATCCTTATTTTGGTCCCTAGTCGTAGGATTATCGAGACAGGGCATCGATACTCCAGAGTAGACTGGTGGATACGCTTCTCTTCCCAGCAGGGGAGATGGTCTGTCCCACAGCCATCAGTACGTCGTACTGGAGATAGTATGCAGGTGCTCGTTAGGTTACGAGTACACTGGACAGGACTCGTCGGGAACTGTTGGTTGGTAGTATACCTATCTTCAGTTAACAGTTCCCAGGTGACATGAGTACAGCTTAGTCCGCTGACTTGACACTGTCACTTCGCCTCGAGTGTGTTCCCACTGTTCTTAGATTACTACCCTACCACGGCTCTACTGAGTCGTGCAAACAGGTAGTAGTTGGGTGCTGTCCCGAAGCAATTGGAGGCAGTGACGGTTAGACAGGATTCGTCTCTCCCGGTATTGGGGGTTGATATCGTGCTGAGTCTAGGAGAGCCATTACACAAAGTCCCTAGCCAGGGCAAGCGAGATATACTGGTAGGTTTCCAGTGTTATCTCAGGGTGTTCTGGGCTACACTCCGACACGACTTGTACCGCTATTAGGGGACTGACGTTTACCGCCCCCTAGTCCCGCCATGCGATATTCTCAGACGAACAGACCGTACTGTACGGAGATTGTCACATTCAGGCTCAATAGGAGTTCGATGGGTTCACCTCATCAGTCTTCTTATCGGCATCTACCTGGGGACCGTTACGTACAGCTAGTACCGCTTGCGAACTGTGGTTAAACCCACTGCCAGCGTAGTGTCGAGCCTTTAGAGTCCCACACAGAGGGTTACTCGCCTTTGGACAAAACAGAGTAGAGGTTGCATGGTTTTGCGACGGGGTTCATTCACATCCACGCACTTGTGCACGTTTGGTGTCCGGACAGTTGTTACTAGCGGGCTTTGGTTTAAGCCAGATCCTAGTAATTGTTTTGGGATTGGTTTTGTCTCAGTGTATTCGTGTTCCTTGGAGCACGGATGCGGGTGTGTAAGTCCACGTTACCTCTCCCGGTTCTTTTGGGCTTGCGGAAATGGTGAAAAACGATTTTTAGGGTTTAGGTAACATGGACTACTAAACCGGATCTTGGCTAAACTACACACTAGCAACTAACAAGAGAGTTATCTACTCGGTTAGGGGTTATACCTCAACTTGAACTCCTTCTTCTTAGACTCTTTGTTGTGGTCGGATGATGCTTTCCTCGTTGCCTTCTCTTGTCGAAGATGGATCCACCTGAGGGTTTCTACCTTGAGCTCCTTTCTCGATCTTGAGAGAACTAAAGTGTCCGGCTTGCTAAACCTTCAACCTTAGGATGAGTAGAGAGTAGCTTTAGGTGTTTTATCTCCAAGGAAAGGCTTCTTAACTCATGAGAATGATTCTCCTTGAACTAGAGGAGGAGGAAGATGAAAAGAGGAGAGAGAATGGTTATGATAGAATGAGAATAGTTTTACAACCATAACAAAATATGTGAATTAATCAAATTAATAATTTTAATCAAATGAAAAAGTTGATGGTTGGTTTGATGAGACAATTATCATTTCACATTAAATGGTTTTTGCAAAGATCAAAGAGCATCTTTGATGTGTAATGATGATGGTCAAAGTTTCAACCATGGTCAACTAGTCAACCTTGGTCAACAAGTCAACAAACCCAACCATGACACAATTTCATTTAATTAATATTATTAATTGATATATCACAAATTCATTAGGGTTTGGAAAAAGACGACTGTCAACTGTGCATACGCACCCGTTCCAAAACCCTAATGAAAAACATTTTCCTCCGCCTCAATCAACTGTGCATACACACCCGCATTCGTGTTCCGGGGAACATGAATACTATGAGATAAAACTAACCCCAAAACATATACTAGGATCTGGCTCAAACCAGATCCCGCTAGTAATGTCTGTCCGGACGCCAAACGTGCATAAGTGCGCGGATGTGAACGAACCCTGTCGCAAAACCATGCGACCTCTACTCTGTTTTGCCCAAAGGCGAATAACCCTCTGTGTGGGACTCTAAAGACTCGACACTACGCTGGCAGTGGGTTTAACCACAGACCACTGTTTCCTGATTTAAAATCAGGAAAGCTTCTGGGAAAAGCTTCAAAAAAGGGGCCACGTGCTTACACGTGACCAGCAGTCACGTGTTGACACGTGACATATAAAAGCAGCGGAAAAGGGCACATTGGTTCCCTGATCAAGTCAAGGAAAAGGCTTCAGAAGAGGTCACGTGATCCCACGTGACCAGGGTCACGTGTTGGCACGTGACGTTCAAAGCAGCAGACTCGCTCTCCAATTGAACCAAGGAAAGAGGCGCCAGACAAGGGTCACGTGCTCACACGTGACCAGGGGTCACATGGTAGCACGTGACGGCTAAGCAGCAGAAGAAGGCAGAGTGCAAAAGAAGAAAAAGGCTCGTTCCAAGAGAGTCACGTGTCCACACGTGACCATGGGTCACGTGGTCACACGTGACCGGCTTTCAAAGCCCATTTTGCTAACAGAATTAAATTCTGAAAGAGATTCAAATCTTTCCAAAGGAAAGCAATTATCTGGAACCGATCAAATTAAAGATTCAGAGATGATTAAATATCATCTATCTATGGAAAATCTCGAGTTTGGAAAGATTTCCCCTTTAAATCTAACAGAAATTACAAGGGAGAATCCCCGGATCTGAAATCCAATGGTGAATAAAATTCACCTAATAATCCGAAGGTCCAGAACGAATGATGGATGCAAATCAAATCTCTCAATGAAGATTCGTCAAAAACTAATTGATTCGGCCGCTTCTCCTATAAATAGGAGCCTAGAAACACAAAAAAGAGATATATACGTAGAGGGAGAAAAAAGGAGAGAGCCTTGATACTTTGAGAAATTTGGAGCTTCTGCAAAAGAAAACCCTAGGTAAGAAAGGGAAGGCTTCTTGAAAGAAGTAGAATTTGATTCTCAACAGAGTTTAACTCTGATAATGTAAAAACAGAAGAACATATTTCTTCTCTCTTTGATAGAGGATCTGCAAAGTGCACATCTCCCCTTTAGGTTGAGAATTTAATTCTCAATGGGTTGAGATCCTGCCATGCAGATCCAAAACATAGAGAGGGAATGGGAGCACGAGAATTTAATTCTCACAGAACTATGGGAATTTAATTCCTTTAAAAATAAAATTAGGGCTTGACCCTGTGCCATGGGAATCTAATTCCTTCAGAACAGGGAGAAACAGGGTTTAACCCTAATTAAGAACTTAGTTCTGTTGAAACAACGGGAATTCAATTCCCTTGATCATAATTTAACAGGGACTGGAAGTTTAATTCCTTAAAAAGCTTTTATTAGGGTTTAACCCTATTCAGTTCTTCACATAAACGAGGAATATAATTCCTACAGAAGATTCAGGGTTCAATTCTACTCCAGAATATAAGTCTTCAAAAAGGAAGTAGGAATTTAATTCCTTTGAAAATTAAAGCTCGAGGAATTTAATTCCTGAGAAAGGACCAACAGATTCTCTAAACAATATACATAGAGGCAGGGTCACGTGCCACCACGTGACCCCCTAAAAAGATCTACAGAAAGCCCTTTGAGGCAGTTCCCCACGTGACCCACGTGACCCTTGACAGAAGCTCTAACACATAGGCATATGAATGCCCGTCACGTGATGGCACGTGATGCTCTGAAAGATGCAATAATCTCAGCAGAATGAATGGAGAGAGGGCGCTCTCACGTGTCGCCACGTGACCCCTCTTACTTTAGTGTTTAACACTAAGTTGGAACTCCTGAATCCAGTGTTAAAACACTGTTGGGCTGTAGTGTTCAACACCAATCAAAGAACTTTACTTGCAGTGTTCAACACTGACTACCTTAGTGTTTAACACTAATTTGAGAGCTCTGCTGCCGATGCTTGATACTGATCTGTTTTAGTGTTTAACACTAATTTGAAAGCCTTGTTGCTGGTGTTTAACACCAATTATCTTTTAGTGTTAAACACTAACTTGTCAACCTCATTCCCAGTGCTCAACACTGATTACTCTGAAGTGTTTAACACTAGGCTTTGGCCCAATTGGCTAAAGGGATAGAGGCAAAGCCTCTCCCTCAATGGACTCACAAGAAGTCAATATTCCAGACATGATAGGACTTAGCCCAAGTTGGCCATAAGTCCTCAATTCGTAATTAACTGGGCCAATGGGCTCATAATATACTTAATGGGTCTTGATCCCAAATTGGGCCAAGGACTATTTAATCCATTCCGGTTCTAGGGTACATCTCTTCACTCCTTTGATACTTGGCATTGTAATCCCTCAATGTCTTCAAAGAGGTGACGGGTCCCGACGACCACCCATGATATGGACTGTGGGGTCCTTAAACCCATGTCTAATGCAAAATTCCTGGTCACGTGGAACGCGGATAACGTCACTCTTTGACCCTGCGGAAAACGCCCAGAGCGGAGCCTAGTCCTCGCCGAGCACGGCAGTGAACCCGTATGAAGCATCTAGTGCAAAATTCCTGGTTATGTGGAACGTGGATAACGTCACTCTTTGACCCCGCGGAAAACGTCCAGAGCGGAGCCTGGTCCTCGCCAAGCACGGCAGTGAACCCGTGTGAAGCATCCAGAGCACATACCGGACTGTGGAGTCCTTAAACCCATGGACTACGACGTCCTTAACCTCGACCGAGATGTCTTAAAACTAACGATGGACCGCAACGTCCTTAAACTACCCATGGACCGCAACGTCCTTAAACTACCCATGGACCGCAACGTCCTTAAACTAGAACAATAGGGCCCAGCATGCTCTTTTGTCGGATCTAAACGGTCCCGTTTAAGTTGATCTTAGCCTCAAAGATGGCTAACGTATCCTTAAACCTTCAAACAGACTGGACTATGAATCCCCCAAATTAACTTCGGCTCGAGGGTACATCTCTGAACTCCTCTGACATCCGTCGTTGTAATCCTTCAACGTCGTCAGAGAGGTGACGGGTCCCGACGGCCACACACATACGATGGACCACTATGTCCCTAAAACTGGAACAATGGAGTCCAAACGCTCCTTTGTCGGATCTAAACGATCCTGTTGAGTTGATCTTAGTCTCAAACTAGACTAACGTATCCTTAACAAATGTTTGAGTTGATCTTAGCCTCAAGTATGGCTGACGTATCCTCAAACCAGACCCCCAAACCCAAATCTAAGATAAACACGGATTTGGACTAGTCCACGCCCTACGGGCGACGACATAACTCAGTCTCCGTAAACAATCCACGGGCAACAAAACAGAAAAGAAACACACACGACACGAAGTGACCATCTGGAGAAGGAGAAAGTTATTACCGCGATGCGGTAGCGTAATTAACTGCAGGGGCTTGCGCCTGCAGGGAAGAGCGTCCCCACAATCAAAAACCCCTCAAACGAGGGGGAATCTGACGAAGTCTGCTACATCGGCCGCATCCGTCTAAACCTCCGATGCACGGTGCCATAAGCAACTTGGCATCTTCGGAGAGATGGACGGATAGCACCAATTAGCATCTGCCCCGAACCTCAGGCAAGGCATTCCATGTCGCGCCGCCGTTCGGAGGGGAACAACCGCAAGCGGCACTAGCTGTACGTAACGGTCCCCAGGTAGATGCCGATAAGAAGACTGACGAGGTAAACCCATCTGAACTCCTAATGAGCCTGTATGTGACAATCTCCGTACAGTCCGGTCTGTTCGTCTAAGAACATCGCATGGCGGGTCTAGGGGGCGGTAAACGTCAGTCCCCTACTAGCGGTACAAGTCGTGCCGGAGTGTAGCCCAGAACACCTGAGATAACACTGGAAACTTACCAGTCTATCTCGCTTGCCCTGGCCAGGGACTTTGTGTAATGGCTCTCCTAGACACAGCGCGATATCAACCCCCAATACCGGGAGAGACGAATCCTGTCTAACCGTCACTGCCTCCAAGTGCTTCGGGACTGCACCCAAAAACTACCTGTTTGCACGACTCCTTTGAGTCGTGGTAGGGTAGTAATCAAAGTACAGTGGGAACACACTCGAGGCGAAGTGCAGTGTCATGTCAACGGACTAAGCTGTACTCATGTCACCTGGGAACTGATAACTGACGATAGGTATAGTACCAACCAACAGTTCCCAACGAGTCCTGTCCAGTGTACTGATTGATTCTTAATTCCGATTGTGTCGTGTAACTCGAATAAGTTTCTTTGTGCCGGTATTTAGAAAATGAATAGAATTCACAATCAAAGAATTATTTGACCGCAATCAACTACGGTGTCAGATGTAGATCGTTAGCGAGTGCGGATCGTCCACAGGGATTGTGCGATTCGTTTGTAATTTTGATTTGTTTGAATTGAAAAGTTAATAGAAAAGAAAAGAAAACATGATTCAAGATTTTTATCGATGGGTTTCAAGTGTCACTATTCTAATCAAGAATCAAGAAAATGATAAACATCGAGAATCGAGTTTCGATAGAATTCCAATCACTTTAGGGTTTCAAGATTTGAAGTAAAGCTCGTAGGAATCGAGTAAATTGTAGATGTGATGAAGATTCAAGATTACGATTTCTTATCTAGTAACAAATTGATGCTAAATCGATGTCGAATTCATCGAGGATCAAGGATCTTGCGAGGAATTAGGGTTCCTCATCCTATCCTTTGTCCTTTCGATGAATAACATTCACTAGATAGCTTCTTGAAAGTCGAATGATCAATTGTCGATCTCTAGATCGTGCGAAAGGAATCAAGAACACATTCGCATCGGTCTAGATCATCGATCAATCAATTTTCAAGAATCTACAATTGTTTTAAGACTTAAGGAAACGTTTAACAATTCATCAACATCATCATTTTCCAATTGTTTCGATTCCTCCACGAGCGGAGTTTTATTCAAACATCATCACAAAGTACATATTCAAGAATCGAAATGAATCATAATGCTTGAATTAAAAATAAGCAAGTTGAAGAATCTTCACCTTCATTACATCAACAAGTAGTTACAACTCTCAAGATTTACAAGAGGTAGGAACTTCGCTCGTCGAATCTTGCATCGCTCGGCTTCTTGAGTCTTGGATCGCTTCGATCTCGTGCTCCGTTGAATACCGGCTTTGCTTCTAAAGGATGCTTGAAGACTTGCTTTGCTTGAACTCCATGGATCTTGAATTGGGTATTTCTAGATTGGATTAGGGTTAGGGTTTGGAGATGGCAAGAATGTGGGTAGGTGAAGAACTAGGGTTTCTCACAACTAATGATCAACCCACAAATGATTGATTTACAATATATGAGTCTCTCTCCAAGATTTTTAATCTATATTTCCATGAGTCCTTAGGGGTCTATTTATAGGTTTTCCAAACCCTAGGTTTAGGATTTTGAATTTGCAATTCCCTCCAAAAGTTTGTTGTAAGTTAGTTAGGAGCTTAGCTTAGACTTTAAGCTAGGAATGTTTAGCTTAGAAACCCAAAGTTTGCTGAACTGGCAGAAGCTTCTGGAGTCTTCTGGAAAATGTAGAGTTTTGAAGAGCTGTAGGAGCTGAGGTTGGAGTTTTAGGCTGTAGCAGAGGGGGTGACGTGGACAAGCCGCCGCGGAACCGCGGCGCAAGGCGGCTCCGGCCGCGGTTCCGCGGCCATATGGTGGCCTTAGGGCTTGAGACTTCATATGCCGCTTTGTGTTGTCTTTTGATGTATTTCCTGCTATGTTGAATCTCTGAATTCTTTTTAGATCAATACCAGATTCAAAATCCTTGAGTTGGCGTATTCTTTAGCAGTCTTTGTTTTGTAAATTGACCATTCTTCTGGATTTTCCTGCACAAACTTCGGAACACAAGTTGTGATATATAGGAATGATGCCATGCTATGAAATGCAGTCAATTTCCTTTATAGTGCCGGTTTTAGAGTCTAACACATGCAATCTGATATTTAACGACTGACTTGCTAATATGTGCGATATGAATGCCGAACACTTCTATATGAATACAAATGATAGGGAAATTGCCGGTTAAAAGATGCAGTATTTTCGACTGATCATGTACTCGTAACCTAACGAGCACCCGCATACTATCTCAAGTACGACGTACTGACGGCTGTGGGACAGACCGTCTCCCAAGCTGGGATAAGAAGCGCATACGCTAGTCTACTCCGGAGTATCGATGCCCTGTCTCGATAGCCCTGCGACTAGGGACCTGCATAAAGATGTGCTTATAGATTACCCAGCCCCCACAAGTGTGACTGCCATCACAACGCTGGTAATCAAGCAAAGATCCTAAGGGCTCCACTAATGTGTAAAGGCGATATGCTAAAAGAAACACATGCACACATTAAAGAAGAAACAAACCAAGTAGCATACTACCATTTTGAGCAAGAATGTCAACACAAGGTGAATATCCCAAGCTTCCATCAAGTAATATACAATCCAGTATGATACAGTAATGGCCTCTAGGGCGTGTACACTAACAATCTCCCACTTGCACTAAGGCCATGTACTGGCGTATCGAAGACCTATCATCTCGATCAGCCGCTCGAACTGAGTCTGGGGTAAGGCCTTGGTGAATGGATCAACAGTGTTATCTTCCGTAGCAACTCTCCGAACCTCGATCTCCTGGCGACCCACGATCTCCCTGATCAGGTGATACCGCCTCAAGATGTGCCTGGACTTCTGATGGGACCTGGGTTCCTTCGCTAAAGCTATAGCTCCGTTGTTGTCACAATACAGCGGTATTGGATCAACAATGGTAGGAACCACCTGAAGCTCCGTGAGGAACTTCTTCATCCAGACAGCTTCCTTTGCGGCATCTGCAGCAGCGATATATTCCGCTTCCATCGTCGAGTCAGCAACGGTTTCCTGTTTGGAACTCTTCCAACACACCGCCCCTCCATAGAAGGTAAAGACATAACCCGACATGGACTTGGAATCATCCTTGTCACTCTGGAAGCTGGAGTCAGCAAAGGCCTCGATCTGGAGGTCTTTTCCGCCATACACCAAGAACATCTCCTTAGTCCTTCTCAGGTACTTGAGAATGTTCTTTACCGCTATCCAATGTTTCTCCCCAGGGTTTGACTGATACCGGCTTACCACACTTAGTGCATAAGCTACATCTGGTCTGGTACACAACATCGCATACATTATAGAGCCTACCGCAGAAGCGTGGGGTATAATAGACATGCGATCCCTTTCCAAATTAGTCTTGAGAGACATCTCTTTAGAGAGGGTGATCCCGTGACAAGCCGGTAGATTACCGCGCTTGGAATCTTCCATACTAAATCTTTTCAGTATGGTGTCAATGTACCTGGACTGTGAGAGTCCTAATATCCTCTTGGATCTGTCACGATAGATCCGGAACCCCAGAATGTATGAGGCATCACCCAGGTCTTTCATGGAGAACCTGTGTGACAAGAACCCTTTGACAGATTGTAGCATAGGAATGTCATTTCCTATCAAGAGAATGTCATCCACGTATAAAACGAGGAATACTACAGTTCTCGCTACAAATCTACTATAGATGCATGGTTCATCTGGATTTTTGATAAAGCTAAATTCTTTGACCGTCTCATCAAAACAGATGTTCCAACTCCGCGATGCCTGCTTTAGTCCATAGATGGACTTAAGCAATTTGCACACCTTTTCGCTGCTCCCACTCTGAATGAAACCCTCTGGCTGGTCCATATAGACACACTCCTCTAAATTTCCATTTAGAAAAGCGGTCTTTACGTCCATTTGCCAGATCTCATAATCGTGGAAGGCAGCAACGGCAAGAAGGATCCGAATGGATTTCAATATAGCCACTGGAAAAAAGGTTTCGTCATAGTCCAAGCCAGGTCTTTGACGGAAACCCTTTTCATCAAGTATAGCTTTATAGGTCTCAACCTGTCCATCTACACCAATCTTCCTTTTGAAGATCCACTTGCATCCTACGGGTTTTACCCCATCTGGAGCAATGTCCAACGTCCATACTTTGTTGGTGTACATGGACTCCATTTCGGTCCGCATTGCATCCAGCCATTTTACCGAGTCAACGCTCTGAATGGCCTGCTGGAAGCTAGTCGGCTCATCACTATCAATGATGCAATCCTCTCTATCCCCGTCTATGAGAAAACCGTAGTATCTCTCGGGTGGATGAGACTGCCTACTACTTCTGCGGAGCGGCGTAGGAATGTCCTGATCTTTCAAACCCTCTGGTTCTACTAAGCTTTCAGTAATATCTCGTGGTTCTGGAATTTCTTCCAGTTCTATTGCGCTCCCACTTATCTGATTCTCCAAAAACTGAGTTTCCAAGAAGTGGGCATGCCGAGAAATAAGAACCTTTTTTTCCTCTTCGCAATAGAAGAAATATCCCTTGGAGTTCCTTGGATATCCCACAAACTTGCACTGTACTGAGCGTGCCTCAAGCTTGTCCGCATGCTGCTTTTTGACAAAAGCTGGGCATCCCCATGTCTTAATGTGATTAAGATAGGGTCTCTTCCCACACCACATCTGATATGGTGTAGTAGGCACAGTCTTAGTTGGAACTCGGTTCAAAAGGTATGCAGCTAATTCTAGTGCATATCCCCAGAATGATCGCGGTAACTCGGCGTTACTCATCATAGACCGTACCATATCCAATAGGGTTCGGTTCCGTCTCTCCGATACACCGTTATGTTGCGGAGTGTATGGAGGAGTAAGCTGAGAGAGAATTCCATTCTCTTTTAAGTAATCCAGGAACTCGGCACTTAAGGATTCACCACCTCGATCAGATCTCGGTGTTTTGATACTTTTGCCTGTTTGTTTTTCTACTTCATTCTTATATTCCTAGAATTTTCCAAAGGCTTCGGATTTATGTTTCATTAAGAAGACATAACCGTACCTTGAAAAGTCATCCGTAAAAGTAATGAAGTAAGAATAACCGCTTCGTGTATGTGTAGACATTAGACCGCACACGTCGCTGTGTACGAGTCCCAAGAGCTCGCTCGCTCTCACTCCGTGTCCAGTGAACGGAGTCTTTGTCATCTTTCTTTTGAGACAGGATTGACAAGTTGCATATGATTGATATTCGAACGGATCCAAATATCCTTTTGTATGTAACTTCGTCAACCTTCTCTCATTGATGTGACCCAGTCTACAATGCCATAAGAAAGTCTGATTTATTTCCGGAGACTTTCTTTTGTGTGTATTCTGGACATTGAAAATCTGTGGTTGGTTTAATACGTATATCCCATTGCTCAATGTGCCTGACCCAATCAGAACTTGATTAAGGTGAATGTTTACAACATTACTTACAAACGCAAATTCATAACCTTCTTTCGAAACTAAAGATACAGAAATGATATTACAAGTTGCATTGGGTACAAAAAAGCAATTACGTAAAACCAAAACAAGTCCATCTGACATTCCCAGGTGATAGTCCCCCACGGCCTCAGCATCCATGCTAGCTCCGTTTGCAACTTTGAGGGTCATGTCACCTGCTTTCAACAACTTACGCTTTCTCAACGCCTGCAAAGAATTACAGATATGAGATCCTGATCCGGTATCCAATACCCAGGACGTAGAGTTTATTGATAGACAGTTTTCAATAACATACACACCTGAAGCTGAAGCCGCAACCTGCTTCAGATCCTGTGTTCTGGCTTTCCAAGCCCTGCAATCTTTCTTCCAGTGTCCACTCTTGTGACAGTAAAAGCATTCTTCCTTATCCACAAGCTTCCCCGCTACTTTTGTTGCTTTTGCCTTTCCCTTTGTATCCACCTTACTAACACCGCCCCTTGGTTTGGCGGGGGTTTTCTTCTTCTTTCCCTTGGCTTTCGCCTTGGACCTAGAAGAGGAAGATCCTCCTACAAACAAAGTGGATGTTTCCCTACCTTTTTGTAGGGTGCCCTCTGCACTCCTCAGCAAGTTGAGGAGCTCTGAAAGTTCAACTTCCTTTTCTTGCAAGTTGAAATTCAGGATGAACTGGGCGTTAGTGGAAGGAAGGGACTAAAGAATCAAGTCCGTATAGAGCTCATTCTCCAACGTGGTCCCAAGGTCTGCGAGCTCCTCTATGTAGCCAATCATCTTAAGCACGTGTTCCGCTACCGATGATCCGACGACCAATCTTGCCGAAAACAACTTCTTCGACACTTCGTATCTGGCGATACGAGATTGCTCTCCATACAATTCTTTTGTATGGAGAAATATGGATTCGAGGTCCATATTCTCGTGCCTCCTCTGATGTTCATTGTCCATAGAGGCAAGCACGAGGCACTTGGCCTTCGCGCAGTCGATTTCCCAGGTCTTACGGATTTCGTCATCCGCGACGCTGGTTTTGGGACCTGGGACAGGGGGAGCTTTGGTGGTAAGAAGATACCCCAACTTGTCATAAGTGATTGCCATTTTGATATTCCTGAGCCAATCTTTGTAGTTTGGCCCTGTCAGTATGTTTTTATCTAGAAGTAACTTAAGTCCAGTCATGATGTTTTGTCGCTGCAATTAGGAGAGAGAGAAGAAACACTTTAGCATGATGCTCTTGCAAGTTTAGAGTGGTTTTTAATTTGTCTAAACAGGATGGCTCCCACTGTCTTTCGAATCCCTCCTCAAACCATAAAGGAAGAACTAGTCGGGATCAATCTCACCGTACAATACTTGCTTAACCGTTCAACCAGGCTAGTGTCGGTACTTCGAGGGAGGTTTTCCAACGCTTTCGCGAAGTTCCTTAATTAATTAACCTCTTTTCCCTAGGGGCGTAGCCCCGCAAACACCTTTCTAGACACCTACTTGGTTTATAGCATTGATCGTTAAGTGAGAAAGTTCCGGAGGAGTAGCATATACTCACAGTAGGATCGGGATCCAAATATCATCGCGTGACAAAACTGAAGGAATCCTACCAGAATCATCACACTCCAAATGGTATGCAGCGCTAGCAAGTTTCAGTTCTTTTGAAACTCCCGATGTGGATTTTTCCCCCATACTCTTATGACCTTGACTTTGGCCAAAATATCATAAGTCACATGTCAAGTTCTACCCGTCATTCTCTAAGTTAATTTGAGCCCACCCACACATACCCTTGACTTTGGCCAAAATGGTAGAACGACTGCCCCAAACCAACACATCTATCTATGCTGCACATGAATACCCAATAGCTACCAATCACTATGCCTTGACTTTGGCCAACATACATAGCTTGAATACTTATTGACCATTCATGTGAAACGACGGAGGGCTACGAATGGTTTTGGTGAAACCGTGAACGTAGTGAACTTGATACAGTCGAAGGAACGAGATAGCTTTCAAAAGGAGTGGTTCAAGCTCCGCATTTAAAAGTTTGGTTTTGAAAAGAACCGAGTGGTTTTCAAAGTGTTCCAACGACTTTTACTTGGTTTATTTTTTCTTGCATTAATTCCAATGCGTCCCATCATTTAATCCTACCATTGCAGAAAACAACGAAAATATGACGTACGCTTATGCCATCCGCATTCGCCACGGGTCCCGTCATCACCCGTTAGGTTACTTAACTAACGACAGAGCGGGGGCTGGACTAGCGCCGATGCAAAACATAAGCAACGCCTAAATAGATATCATATAGATATATATAAACATTCGTCACATGCAATGATAGCCATTCCAGATCACAGATGAATACATTGGATATACTAGGAATCCGCAATTCGTACGAGCCTGTAACGAAGAGCGGATGACACGGTCGCGATGAATAGCCAAACCCCATCCTAGAACCCTACGGGTGCGGCAAACTACCCGCCAAGTATCCGAGGTGAAGCAACCTCCCTCAACGACGTGAGTAGGCCACTCGGCACTTCGAGGTACCCGGTAGTTTGTGCACCCCTCCTTGGGTCTATCCTAGAAGCAAAAACAGTAAAAAGAAATTATACAATGACGGCTACAACCCCGACCCGGTTGTGCGGCCATACAAATAATATTACATCAATTTACATATTACAAGAATTGAAAGATAAACAAAACTCTCATCTCACAATCCCCCCGGCTATTCATCCGCGACAATCCAACGAATTCATATACACATACCATCAACATTACAGATCACAGATATGTATAACCCCCACTAATCGACGTATAGTGATTAGCAGACGTTCAATACATATATAACATTACAGATACAACCCATTAGCCAAAGTCTACAGAAAATCGACCAAAATACGGATTTGTAACCACCCCAAAAACAAACTTGTTCTCTGGAAAATCTGGGCAGAAAAAAACCATCTCAAAAATCATAAAATACCACCAGAGACAAACTGCAGGAGAAATGATCCACGGCCGAGTCAACTCGGCCGCGGAACCGCGGTGAGTCGGTCGGTTCGCTGGATCGTTTTTCTTTCCTGTTCATTAAAAAGCCTGAGCCGATTTTTAAGACATGATTTATTATTTTTTGAGCAGAAATAAAAATCGGCAGAAACTAGGATTTTCCGGGGTGTTTCGCGGTTTTTTGTCCGGTCGAAATTCTAGATACTTTGCTAACATGCTAGGGTGTGTTTAGTTAGGCTCTGATACCACTGTAAGTCCACGTTACCTCTCCCGGTTCTTTCGGGCTTGCGGAAATGGTGAAAAACGATTTTTAGGGTTTAGGTAACATGGACTACTAAACCGGATCTTAGCTAAACTACACACTAGCAACTAACAAGAGAGTTATCTACTCGGTTAGGGGTTATACCTCAACTTGAACTCCTTCTTCTTAGACTCTTTGTAGTGGTCGGATGATGCTTTCCTCGTTGCCTTCTCTTGTCGAAGATGGATCCACCTGAGGGTTTCTACCTTGAGCTCCTTTCTCGATCTTGAGAGAACTAAAGTGTCCGGCTTGCTAGACCTTCAACCTTAGGATGAGTAGAGAGTGGCTTTGGGTGTTTTATCTCCAAGGAAAGGTTTCTCAACTCATGAGAATGATTCTCCTTGAACTAGAGGAGGAGGAAGATGAAAAGAGGAGAGAGAATGGTTATGATAGAATGAGAATAGTTTTACAACCATAACAAAATATGTGAATTAATCAAATTAATAATTTTAATCAAATGAAAAAGTTGATGGTTGGTTTGATGAGACAATTATCATTTCACATTAAATGGTTTTTGCAAAGATCAAAGAGCATCTTTGATGTGTAATGATGATGGTCAAAGTTTCAACCATGGTCAACTAGTCAACCTTGGTCAACAAGTCAACAAACCCAACCATGACACAATTTCATTTAATTAATATTATTAATTGATATATCACAAATTCATTAGGGTTTGGAAAGAGACGACTGTCAACTGTGCATACGCACCCGTTCCAAAACCCTAATGAAAAACCTCTTCCTCCGCCTCAATCAACTGTGCATACACACCCGCATTCGTGTTCCGAGGAACATGAATACTATGAGATAAAACTAACCCCAAAACATATACTAGGATCTGGCTCAAACCAGAGCCCGCTAGTAATGTCTGTCCGGACGCCAAACGTGCACAAGTGCGCGGATGTGAACGAACCCTGTCGCAAAACCATGTGACCTCTACTCTGTTTTGCCCAAATGCGAATAACCCTCTGTGTGGGACTCTAAAGACTCGATACTACGCTGGCAGTGGGTTTAACCACAGACCGCAAGCGGCACTAGCTGTACGTAACGGTCCCCAGGTAGATGCCGATAAGAAGACTGACGAGGTAAACCCATCTGAACTCCTAATGAGCATGTATGTGACAATCTCCGTACAGTCCGGTCTGTTCGTCTAAGAACATCGCATGGCGGACCTAGGGGGCCGGTAAACGTCAGTCCCCTACTAGCGGTACAAGTCGTGCCGGAGTGAAGCCCAGAACACCTAAGATAACACTGGAAACCTACCAGTCTATCTCGCTTGCCCTGGCCGGGGACTTTGTGTAATGGCTCTCCTAGACACAGCGCGATATCAACCCCCAATACCGGGAGAGACGAATCCTGTCTAACTGTCACTGCCTCCAAGTGCTTCGGGACTGCACCCAAAAACTACCTGTTTGCACGACTCCTTTGAGCCGTGGTAGGGTAGTAATCAAAGTACAGTGGGAACACACTCGAGGCGAAGTGCAGTGTCAAGTCAACGGACTAAGCTGTACTCATGTCACCTGGGAACTGATAACTGACGATAGGTATAGTACCAACCAACAGTTCCCAACGAGTCCTGTCCAGTGTACTCGTAACCTAACGAGCACCCGCATACTATCTCAAGTACGACGTACTGACGGCTGTGGGACAGACCGTCTCCCAAGCTGGGATAAGAAGCGCATACGCTAGTCTACTCCGGAGTATCGATGCCCTGTCTCGATAGCCCTACGACTAGGGACCTGCATAAGGATGTGCTTATAGATTACCCAGCCCCCACGAGTGTGACTGCCATCACAACGCTGGTAATCAAGAAAAGATCCTAAGGGCTCCACTAATGTGTAAAGGCGATATGCTAAAAGAAACACATGCACACATTAAAGCAGAAACAAACCAAGTAGCATACTACCATTTTGAGCAAGAATGTCAATACAAGGTGAATATCCCAAGCTTCCATCAAGTAATATACAATCCAGTATGATACAGTAATGGCCTCTAGGGCATATACACTAACAGGGTGTGTATGCATAGTTGACAGAGGCAAAGGCAGAGGATTCTCATTAGGGTTGTTGACCATTTGACTTTGGTTGACTTGTTGACCGTTGAATTTTCTCTAAACCCTAATGAGAATATGATATATGACTAATAATATTAATTAAGTATTATTGTGCCATGGTTGAGTTGAAAGTTTGACTTTTGTTGACTTGTTGACTTTGTTGATCGGTTGACCATTTTGGACTTGTTGACCATCATCATTTCATGGCTATCATTTCATGGGTATGACTTTTGCTTGCTTGTTGTTTACAAAATGAAATAATTACATGAAATGATAATGGTCATTGAAACTAACCATCACCATACTTAATTATTATTATTATTATTATTATTATCATTATTCTCACTTTTGTGAGGATGGTTGCATTATGAGAGCTCATTTCTATCATCTTCTTTCTCTCTCATGATAAAAGCTCTCCCTCTTCCTCTCTCAAGGTTCAAGTGTTCCATGAGTTGAAAATCATGAACCTTTGAGACAAAACCACCATCACTCTTCTCTACTCAATCTAAGGTATTAGGTTTAGCAAACCAAACACCTTAGTCATCTCTAGGTTGAGATTGGAGCTCAATTTCGAGACCCTCGGGTGGATCCATCTATGGCAAAGAGGAGACGACAAGGAGGATCCGTTCAAGCAACTATAAGGAGCAAGCAAGAGGAAGAACCACAACAAGAAAAGAAGGAGTTCAAGACCAAGGTATAACCATTCTACATAGTAGTTAGAACTCATAGAATATTTGTTAGTTCTTGTTTAGCAACGATCCTTCTTGTACGGTCCATGTTACCTAGTTAGGAAAAAATTTTGTTTTACCTATTCCGCCTCCCCGAAAGGACCGGGGTGGGTAACGTGGACCTAACAGTGGTATCAGAGCCTAGCCAAACACTTTCTAGCATGTTAGAAAAGTAACTAGAAGTTCGATCGGAGAAAAAATCACAAAACATGCCCGAAATATCAACTTTCTGCCGATTTTGTTTTCTGTTCAAAAATTAATAAATCATACACTAAAAATCAGATCAGGGTTTTTATAGCACACCCAAGAAAAATGGTCCAGCGACTCAGTCAAAGCGCCATGGAACCGCGGCAGGAGCATGCTCCCGCCGCGAATCCGCGGCCGAGTTGACTCGGCCGTGGGCAATTTTTCCCGCAGTGTGTTCAATGGGGTGTTTTGGGATTTTTACAATATATTTTTTCTGCCCTGATTTTCGAGAAAACAAATTTGTGTTTTGGGGTGGTTACAAATCCGTATTTTGATCGAACTTCTATAGACTTTAGCTAACAGGTTATATCTGTGATGTGATATATGTATTGAACGTCTGCTAATCGCTATACGTCGATTAGTGGGGGTTATACATATCTGTGATCTGTAATGTTGATGGTTTGTGTATATGAATTCGTTGGATTGTCGCGGATGAATAATCGGGAGGTTGTGAGATGAGAGTTTTCTTTATCTTTCAATTCATGTAATTTGTAATTGATGTAATATTATTTGTATGGCCGTACATCCGGGATGAGCTTGTAGCCGCCATTGTATATTATTTATTTTACTGTTTTTGCTCCTAGGATAGACCCAAGGTGGGGTGCACAAACTACCGGGTACGTTGAAGTGCTGAGTGGCCTACTCACGGTATTGAGGGAGGCTGCTTCACTTTGGGTATTTGGTGGGTAGTTTGCCGCACCCGTAGGGGTCTAGGGTGGGGGTTTTGGCTATTCATCGCGACCGTGTAATCCGTCTTTCGTTGCAGGCTCGAACGAAATGTGGATTCCTAGTATATCCAATGTGTTCATCTGTGATCTGAAATGGCTATCATTTCATCTGACGAATGTGTATATATCTATATGATATCTATTTAGGCGTTGCTTATGTTTTGCATCCGCGCTAGTCCAGCCCCCGCTCTATCGTTAGTTAAGTAACCTAACGGGTAATGACGGGGCCCCATGGCGAATGCGGATGGCATAAGCGTACGTCATATTTTCGTTGTTTTCTGCAATGGTAGGATTAATTGATGGGACACATTAAATTAATGCAAGAAAACAAACCTAAAAGACGTTGTTGGAACAATTTTCAAAAAGCTGTTATTGCAAGGACGTTCCCTTTTGTTTTGCATAGAGGTATTCGGTTATGAATGCACAGCACCTCATTCGACGAGGCAAGGGCCGAGATCCCTTCATCGGGAGTGACCCCTTGGACAAAAAGTTTGCGTCAGGGTAATAACTTCACTATAGTCGATTATTCTTGCTTTGCATCGAGGTATTCAGTTTGGAATATCCTGCACCTCATTCGACGAGGAAAGAGCCGAGATCCCTTCACGGGGAGTGACCTCTTCAGCAAAAGTTTTCGCCACTATATGTTCAAAAAGGTTATCAGGTTCCTTCAACGATGTCAAGTTCATTACGTTAACGGGTTTTTCGCCAAAAAACCCAGCCGTAGCCCTCCGTCATTTCTTACAAGTAACACTTAGTATTCGTGTTGCGTTTGTTGACTCCGTCAAGGCGTAGTGTATGGTAGCTGAGTGCTGCTTGTTTGTAGCAGTATATAGGATTGGTTAGGACAGTCGTATAACCTTGTTAACTCCGTCAAGGGTTATGCGGGTGGGTTTAATGCAATCCAGATAATGACGGGTTGAACTTGACAAGGACTCTTTGATTTGTTGACTCCGTCAAGGTCACTTGGGTCCTAGGGGCGAAAATCCACATCGGGAGTTTCTAAAGAAACTGAAACTTGCAGATTTAGCATACCTTCTGGAGTGTAGTGACTAGAGTGGATCCCATCTAGGTCATTACACAATGATAGTTGGATCCCGATCCCACTGATGAGTTGGATTACTCTCGGAAGATTATTTCACTTAACAATCAATGCTATAAACCAAGTAGGTGTCTAGAACGGTGTTTGCAGGGCTACGCCTCCAGGGAAAAGAGGTTATTTAATTAAGGAACTTCGCGAAAGCGTTGGAAAACCTCCCTCGAAGTACCAACACCAGCCTGGCTGAAAGGTTAAGCAAGTATTGTGACGTGCGATTAATCCTGACTAATTCTTCTTTTAGGGTTTGAAGAAGAATTTGAGGAAACAGTGGGAGCCATCCTGGTTAGATTAATTGATAAACCAATCTAATCTTGCAAGAGCGCACGCTGGGTGTTTCTTTTCTCTCTCTCCAGGTAGCAACCATTTCACGCCCTAATCAAGATAATAAAATGCATCGCTTGACCGATCCGAATTCTTATTCGGGGCTGGGGAACGTTGGTTTGGCTCTAACTTGTGACAATAGTCATAAGTATGAGCAAGAAAAAGAGGATTGTATGGATTCCAAGGATACCCAGTTGAAGAAGAAGCATGGTTTTGCATCTACTTCAGGTGTTCTTGTAATTGAGAACTGCTTTACGGTCAGCCCTACCTCCAGGGTACTTGATACCGGATCAGGATCTCATATCTGTAATTTATTGCAGGGACTGAGAAAAAGTAGGAAAGTTGTACCAGGAGATATGTCGCTCAGAGTTGCGAACGGAGCACAAGTTAATGCTGCAACCGTCGGTGAATATCACCTAGTGTTGCCAAATGGCAATACTATGATTTTGAACGATTGCTACTATGTACCTTCCATGGTTTGCAACATGATCGCACACGGTGAGCGTGTCGGATGTTCAAAGTTCTAAAGTTATAACCGCGATCAGGACGGTGTCGCTTCGCAGCTAGCCGGTTGAGCACGGGTCGATCCACAGGGAGATGGTTGTATGTCCTTTCTTGTTTTAGACGAGTCAATAAAGAATTTGTATGTGTTTGTTCAATCTAACCTATGTGTATTATTTGCAAGTATAAAGTTGTTAAGAAAAGATACGAAAGTGTAAGCTAAAGAAATCCGTACTCAAAACCTTTGAGCTGAGTCTTGACCAATTGAAGCTAGAGCAATCGGCAACAACGTGGATTAGGGGATTTAAGCGCGGTATTCATGGAATCCGGCTTATTTACCCTTGTCCTTCCGTTCTTGTCTCTTGCTTTCGCCTCCGGCCAAACCGAACGCAACCGGTCGCGGTTAGGAATCACCGTTACCTTGGTAGGGTAGGATGCCTAACGGAGCGCTTACGTAACGTTTGGGCGGAGTTCAATGGAAAATAACGGGAAAAGGAAATGAGCAAAGAAATATTAACTTACAATACCGTATTTATTCTTAACAACGATAATTACAACCATTCACAAAAACGAACAAAAAAGAGCAAAAGAAAAGAAAAGATTACAAGTAAGTAAGGGCATGGAATTTAAAGTGCAAGAAAGTAAGGCATGAATGTAAAGCAAGTAATAAAAAGCAAGAAAGAAATAAGCAAGAAAATAATTACAAGAACACTAGAAATCAAGACAAGCATGGGATCAATAGCCAACCCTTAAACTTGCAAGCTCAATCAAGAGGTTGCAAGATCAAGAGAAGGGTAAAGAACTCATGTGAAATGAAGCACTAAAGAGAGAACAAAATGATACAACCCTTGAGATCAATAACCAACCCTTAAACTTTCAAGCTCAATGAAGAGGTTGAAAGATCAAGAGAAAGCAAGGATCTCAAGGAGAAACTAAACAAAAGAATGATACAAAAACCCTCATCTTCATTTCATCATCCACTCAAAAAGCTCTCACTACAATTTTCATGGAGGAAAGAATGAAGAAGAAGAAGAAGAAGAAGAAGACTAAAACCTAACAAAAAGAGGCTAAAGAATGGACTAAGAAAGTGCCCCTTGGTTTGGCTCAGAACCGGGGTATTTATAGGCAGGGAACTGGAAACCTAGGGCAAGAATCTGGCTCAATATGAAAGTACCAATATACCCCTGAAAAATCACCCTCTGAAGAGCCTATACGGCCGCGGAACCGCGGCCTAAGCATGATTATGCCGCGGAACCGCGGCCGTTTAGAGGAGTTAGCTCCTCGGGTTTTGGGTGCTTTTCTGGTTCTTTGTCCTATGTTGTTCTATATATGCCAAAATGCAGTTTGCTTCCACAATTGCTTCAGATTTGCAACGGTCCAAAATGGCATCAATAATAATACTTTTGACCTTTTCTCCCTCGAGCTCCGCACACTCATTGATTCTTGTGCTGCCCCCCTCGTGCTCTGTGCATGTCCCAGACACGAATGACCACTGTCATATGTCTTGTCTCAGGAACTGGTACTCGGCACTGGACGGATACGGATGACCGGAACCCGGCTTTTATCTGCTGTGACAGATGTTCTGTATTTTGGCGTAACTGTGGAGATTTTGTCTTGATTTGCAATATTTGGACTGGAAACCTGTAATCTGTAAATATGTAACAAACACGGATTAAAAGCACCTACCTATAAACAACCGAGCGTAAGAATGGGCGGTATAAAATGCAATATTCTGGTATGAACAAATACCCCCAAACTTAACTTTTGCTCGTCCCGAGCAAAACCAATTATTCACAAAAATAAAATCCTAACCGCACTTTCGCAGGGAACGCGATTTCACAGAGCGCGTGCAACAAGCCGTTAAACCTCTAGGTGTCCCTAGTAGGAGGAGTGTTGTCTCCTGAGGGTTTTCAGCGGATTACACCCACAAAATCCTGTCAAGCTAGTCTCATAAGTTAACATCGATTTTACTCCTACAGTTTAGTATTTACGTTAGAAACTCTATCATCCTAAGTTAGAAATATCCAACCCTAATGCTTCACACCTCCTATCTATTTAACCTTAGATCATATACGTTCCAAAAAAGTTTAGAAAGATATTGGTATCTCCTGAGTTTTCCTTCTAAAGTGCGGCCTCAAATCAGGGATTTTTATCAACTTTACAGAAAACACAAGTCTTATTCTTTATTTCTATCTTTTATCCAAACATCGATTGTATGCCCCTACGTGTGTGTATATTTGCACCCCTACACTCAAGAATTCAATTCAAACTATAATACCCTTGCCCTAATACCTAATACTACTTCTTTTCATTAAGGATGGACGGATTTGCTCACACCTTTCATGCGACTATTAATGTTTCTTGAGGCACCAACGACCGATTACTGAATGTGTGAACTTTAAAGCGTAAATAGCAGTTTCCAGGTCTTGACTTTATTCTATTTTTTTTTCTTTTTTCTTTTTTTCTTTTTCTTTTTCAAGACCGGATATATTTTTCAATAATGCTCTTTTGGTGTTTAGCTTTAAATACCGTTTTTTTCTTTCATACTAGGCTCTCAGGCAAGAGTATTTCTAGGTATTCTCTACTATCCCAAGTTTCAAGGTGCGTGTAAGTGCAGTTTGTAGGGTATATACTTTCTAAATTTGAACTCAAGACAAGAAAATATTTTTCAGACTTATCCTTAAGTAGAGCTTCAATACTTTCCCCTCATCTTGACTTAACTCAAGAACTGAACTCAACGTATACTTACCAAAGTTAGACAGAATGAGGGTTATTTTTAGGGTTTTCAATTCCTAAACCTAGAATTTAGTTATTTCTAATATATCAACTAAACTTTCAGAATAAAAATCTAACCTACCCTATTAGCTAACTTAACGACAAAGTTTTTATATTTTTGGAATTTTTTTTATTTTTATGGGTTTTTTAATAAGGTATGTAAATGCAAAATATACAAATGAATGCGAAGGAAGAAAGCTTACCGAGCACACCCCCAAACTTAAACTTGACAGTGCCCTCACTGTCAGGCTATACCAAGAGGGTCAAAATTGTCGGCGCTCCCTAGAAACAAATTATATACAAAACAGAAAAGGAAAACAAAAAATATATACAAAAAGGTTCTCCCCCAAACTTAAGTAAAACAGTGTTTCCACTGTTAAGCGTTGAAGTTCAGGATTAGGGGGGAAAGAACAGTATCAAGCTATACAAGGCCTTACACAGGCCAAAAGTAAGCACCAACCATTCAAAGATCTTATCGTGATAAAGCAGTGGCTGGTGAAAGAATGCGGAGAGGTAAGAAATAGAGAATACGCGAGACCGTATTGGGATAGAAGCAGGATACGGTCTCGGTATATGAGAAGAAGAACGGCGGAAGGGAGAAAGAAGTGGAATACGAACTTGAGGGTGGAAATGGAGTGAATAGATTAGCACAATTTGTGATGACTGATGTGTAAGAAGCGTTTGGGCTAATCTATTAACCCATCGAGAAATGGGGTCAAATCCCTCAAGATTCGTAAGAAACCATGGGTAAGCCGAACTTGGTAAACCAGACACAGGAAGTGAAAATGATACGGTTTCTTGCAATGTCGGAACGATAGAAAGGATGGGGGGAAGTGATTGAGGAAGGGTATCGATTAAGGGTTCAGGAGGATGTACACAGTCAATGAAAGGAACAGGATGAATTGGAAAATCCGACTCATCAATTAAAACTGGTTCATCCTTAAAAATATTCTCAAAAGTTTCCTCAAAATTCAGCTTATCCATGCAAATTTCATCAAAATCAAGACGCATGTGGGGTTCGGAAAAAACAGTTAATGACTCGGGATGATGAATTGGAGAGAAAAACACTGCCAAATTTACAGGTTCATCATCCAAAATATTCCCGGCGTCAATATCCTCAATCAAGTGAAAATCAATATTCTCAGACACCTCAACAAATGCATGGATATTAATCAATTCAGGTTCTAGAGTGGAGGTGTAGAGGTCAAAAGGATTGGGTGTGGTTTCACTCGAAAAGGACCCTTCACAATCGGGCAAATCAAACACTACAAAGTCACACAACTCATTAGTTGTTCTATCTTTAATCAATGAATCGTTTGGAACACTAGATAGACATTCAAAACCGGAGTTGTGGGATTCAAGTTGAAACGGGTAGGCTTGATTCGGAAGGGGGTACATCTCACTCTCTCCACTCAAATTCTCAACCTGTCATATCGCCTCTTCATACATTGGAAAATTTGGAGCTAGTTGAAAACTAGCTACCGGGTCACTAGGTTGTATGAGGGCGGCCATGGACGCATTCAAATCCATCATCTGTTGGTACGACGCTACCCTAAAGTCTTCCAAAGACTGTTCCAGACTAGACATGGGTTGTGAAGGGGTTTCAGTAAAAGATTCATAGTTGTTTGGATACTGAAAACTCCCAAATGGCGGTTCAGAAGCAATGTCTAGGGAAGGTGCAAAAGTCGGGTAGGACTGGTAGGAATTGAATGGCTGGACAGGAGCACGATCAACATTTGGATAAGAAGGTGAATGGAATTGTTGATCCCAAGAATCTGTAGTGGTGAAAGGAGTGAAAGATCGGCTACAGGATTGTTCAATATGTTCAGCGATAGACAAAGGATGACTTGCAAAAGGGGTATCAACATAAGAGGGTGGGGGAGGTTGAAAAGGTTGATACAAAGTGGTTTTCGGAGGGCAAGTGTTTGTCCTAGACGCGTTTATGCGATCTTTCAATGAAATTTTGGGCATGGAGGGATCGTTCGATGTTCGGCCAAAGCAAGAACCGTAGGAAGTTATGTCTGGTTGTGGGTACCAAAGTTCGGCAAGAGTTTTGCGACGTGGGGTACCCATGATATGAAGAGAGAATGAAAGAAAGGTAGAAAAAAGGAGGGGAAAAAGGATGTGGATTTTTTTTTTAGTTATTAACAAAAGAATGAAATATACACACAAAAAGAATCTGGACAAAAACAATCACGACACAAAAATACCACACACCTAATCGTTCTAGGGTTCACATAGGTCAACTATACCTGCTCCAGAACTTGATTGTCGAAGTAAAACTGTGTCGAGAAACGGGCTCAAGATACATTGATCACGAGGCCAGGTAAGTGCAGAGATAAGGGGAGGTTTTCCAACGCTTTCGCGAAGTTCCTTAATTAAATAACCCTTTCTCTTTTGGCGGTTTCGCCGTTAACACTTTCCTAGACACCCCGTAAACAATATACCGTTAAGCGAGGTTCTAAACACAGTTAACTTCTCCTAATGAGCGCGAAGTCCTTAAGGCTTAAAGTCTAGTTTCTTTTAAAATTTGTGCGGGTAAACGTTATGCTCAAGTTTGTGATTTGTGGGCCACGGAAAAGGTGATGAAATCCATTACCGTATATTGTGGGGTTCGCTTGCCCTTAAGTCCGTATTAATGTATGCAATGCGCAATTCAATAAAAACTCTATAAAGAATCAAACAATCGTTTTTTAGTTTAAGCACGGCACTGCAACAAATACGGGTTAGTCAAGTTTTAGCGTTTGCTAGCGAACTTGCAAAGAATCCTGCAAAGAATAGTATATTGGATGCGTCGGATTTGAGAAGAAGGTGTTAGTAAAGTACGTACCGTTAAGTTTTTGGGTTAGGAAACCCCCGTTGAATCAAATCCGGTAAGCTTGAAAAGTTCGCTTGCGCGGGTCAAACTACCCGGATCTTTGGCACTGTACTTTGCAATCACCTTAGCCTTGAACGTACACTTTGCTCCCCACAATCGTCGTTTGCAAATCCGCAAAAATCTGCAGACTTGCTCACAAAAATTATCAAAAAAAAATAAAAAGATTTTTTTTTATTTATAAATATATACAAAAAGAATATTAACCCGAATAACAAGAAAGAAAATACGCTACCGTCTCCCCGGCAACGGCGCCATTTGATCGCACACGGAGAGCGTGTCGGATGTTCAAAGTTCTAAAGTTATAACCGCGATCAGGACGGTGTCGCTTCGCAGCTAGCCGGTTGAGCACGGGTCGATCCACAGGGAGATGGTTGTATGTCCTTTCTTGTTTTAGACGAGTCAATAAAGAATTTGTATGTGTTTGTTCAATCTAACCTATATGTATTATTTGCAAGTATAAAGTTGTTAAGAAAAGATACGAAAGTGTAAGCTAAAGAAATCCGTACTCAAAACCTTTGAGCCGAGTCTTGACCAATTGAAGCTAGAGCAATCGGAAACAACGTGGATTAGGGGATTTAAGCGCGGTATTCATGGAATCCGGCTTATTTACCCTTGTCCTTCCGTTCTTGTCTCTTGCTTTCGCCTCCGGCCAAACCGAACGCAACCGGTCGCGGTTAGGAATCATCGTTACCTTGGTAGGGTAGGGTGCCTAACGGAGCGCTTGCGTAACGTTTGGGCGGAGTTCAATGGAAAATAACGGGAAAAGGAAATGAGCAAAGAAATATTAACTTACAATACCGTATTTATTCTTAACAACGATAATTACAACCATTCACAAAAACGAACAAAAAAGAGCAAAAGAAAAGAAAAGATTACAAGTAAGTAAGGGCATGGAATTTAAAGTGCAAGAAAGTAAGGCATGAATGTAAAGCAAGTAATAAAAAGCAAGAAAGAAATAAGCAAGAAAATAATTACAAGAACACTAGAACTCAAGACAAGCATGGGATCAATAGCCAACCCTTAAACTTGCAAGCTCAATCAAGAGGTTGCAAGATCAAGAGAAGGGTAAAGAACTCATGTGAAATGAAGCACTAAAGAGAGAACAAAATGATACAACCCTTGAGATCAATAACCAACCCTTAAACTTTCAATCTCAATGAAGAGGTTGAAAGATCAAGAGAAAGCAAGGATCTCAAGGAGAAACTAAACAAAAGAATGATACAAAAACCCTCATCTTCATTTCATCATCCACTCAAAAAGCTCTCACTACAATTTTCATGGAGGAAAGAATGAAGAAGAAGAAGAAGAAGAAGACTAAAACCTAACAAAAAGGGGCTAAAGAATGGACTAAGAAAGTGCCCCTTGGTTTGGCTCAGAACCGGGGTATTTATAGGCAGGGAACTGGAAACCTAGGGCAAGAATCTGGCTCAATATGAAAGTACCAATATACCCCTGAAAAATCACCCTCTGAAGAGCCTATACGGCCGCGGAACCGCGGCCTAAGCATGCTTATGCCGCGGAACCGCGGCCGTTTAGAGGAGTTAGCTCCTCGGGTTTTGGGTGCTTCTCTGGTTCTCTGTCCTATGTTGTTCTACATATGCCAAAATGCAGTTTGCTTCCACAATTGCTTCAGATTTGCAACGGTCCAAAATGGCATCAATAATAATACTTTTGACCTTTTCTCCCTCGAGCTCCGCACACCCATTGATTCTTGTGCTGCCCCCCTCGTGCTCTGTGCATGTCCCAGACACGAATGACCACTGTCATATGTCTTGTCTCAGGAACTGGTACTCGGCACTGGACGGATACGGATGACCGGAACCCGGCTTTTATCTGCTGTGACAGATGTTCTGTATTTTAGCGTAACTGTGGAGATTTTGTCTTGATTTGCAATATTTGGACTGGAAACCTGTAATCTGTAAATATGTAACAAACACGGATTAAAAGCACCTACCTATAAACAACCGAGCGTAAGAATGGGCGGTATAAAATGTAATATTCTGGTATGAACACAACATCATATCAGTTTCTTTACTCGATAAAGATGGATATAACTTTGTTCTTGATAGAAATATCATGAACATTTACCTTCATAAGGTACTGGTTGTAGAAGGTACACTGTGTAATGGTATCTACGTTCTAAATCAGAATACAGTTCTCAATATACAAAACACGCGCAAGAGGAAGAATTCATATACGAATGAATCCTACTTGTGGCATTGTAGACTTGGTCATATCGGAGAGAAAAGACTAAGTAAGTTGCATAAAGATGGACTCTTGAATATGTTCGAGTTTTCATCTTATGAAACTTGTCAGTCTTGTCTCAAAGGGAAGATGACCAAATCTCCGTTCACCGGATATGGAGAAAGAGCAACAGAGCTCTTGGGACTCATACACAGTGATGTATGTGGTCCGATGTCTATACATGCAAGGGGTGGGTTCTCGTACTTCATCACATTCACTGACGATCTCTCTAGATTCGGATATGTGTATCTTATGAAACACAAATCTGAAGCTTTTGAGAAATTCAAGGAATTCAGAAACGAAGTAGAGAACCAGACTGGCAAAAGTATCAAGATCCTCCGGTCTGATAGAGGAGGGGAGTACTTGAGCACGGAATTCCTGGATTACTTAAAAGAGAATGGTATTCTCTCTCAGCTTACTCCTCCTTATACACCACAGCACAACGGTGTTTCGGAGCGGAGGAATCGTACCCTATTGGATATGGTTCGCTCCATGATGAGTAGTGCCGAGTTGCCTCTTTCATTTTGGGGACATGCGCTTCAAACAGCGGCATACCTACTGAATTACGTTCCATCCAAATCTGTGCCTAAGACTCCATATGAAATATGGAGTGGTAGAAATCCGTATCTTAATCGGTTCAAGATATGGGGTTGTCCGGCCTATGTGAAAACACAGAAACCGGACAAGCTAGAGGCACGGTCTGTTCTATGTAAATTTGTGGGATATCCTAAAGACTCACTAGGATATCTGTTCTACCACACTGAGGAACAGAAGGTGTTTGTATCTCGCCACGCTACCTTTTTAGAAAGGGAGTTTCTTGCAAAAGAAACTAGTGGGAGTTCGGTAGAACTGGGAGAAATCCATGAACCATAAAATGTAACTGAAAATTTGGAGGAACCACTGGATTCAATAACCCCAGACGAACCTCAGCCACTCCGCAGATCTGGTAGGATTTCTCATCCGCCCGAGAGATACTACGATTTTCTCTTAGACGGGGATCGAGAGGATTGCATCTTGGAAGAAGATGACCCTACCAGTTTCAGGCAGGCCATTATCAGTAGGGACTCTGATAAGTGGCTGGAAGCAATGCAATCCGAAATGGAGTCCATGTACACCAATAAAGTGTGGACCTTGGATATTGCTCCACCTGGGGTAAAACCCGTTGGATGCAAATGGATCTACAAAAGGAAACTTGGTGTAGATGGGCAGGTGGAAACCTATAAGGCTAGACTCGTTCCAAAAGGTTTTCGTCAAAGACCTGGTTTGAACTATGACAAAACTTTTTCTCCAGTGGCTATGCTCAAATCCATTCGGATCCTACTTGCCATTGCTGCCTTCCATGACTATGAAATCTGGCAGATGGACGTAAAAACGGCTTTTCTAAACGGCTGTTTAGAAGAGTGCGTTTACATGGATCAGCCGGAGGGTTTTGTAGACAGTGGGAGCAGCGGGAAGGTGTGCAAGTTGCTTAAATCCATTTATGGATTAAAGCAGGCGTCGCGGAGCTGGAACATCTGTTTTGATGAGGCAATCAAGGAAAGATGAACCTTGTGTCTATAAGAAGATTGTAGGACGAACTGTCGTGTTCCTAGTCTTGTACGTGGACGACATTCTTTTGATAGGAAATGACATTCCTATGCTACAATCGGTCAAGCTATTCTTGTCACAACGGTTCTCCATGAAGAACCTGGGTGATGCCTCGTACATTTTGGGGATCAAGATCTACAGAGATAGATCCAAAAGACTACTGGGACTTTCGCAGTCCAGGTACATAGAGACCGTACTAAAGAGATTTAGTATGGAAGATTCCAAGCGCGGTAACATACCCGCATTGCACGGAATCACCCTCTCCAAGAAGATGTCTCCTAAGACAGACGAGGAGAGGGTTCGCATGAGCACTATACCCTACGCTTCGGCGGTAGGATCTATAATTGTAACACCTTAGGATGTGTTTAGTGACTATTTATATTTAAGTAATGAGTTTTTAACAAAAAGTTTACCAAATTGTGTTTCAAATATTTTTCCTAATTTAATAAATATTTTTCTAAAATTTTCCTAGGCTTACACACACATGTGCATGTAAACTAAGGTTTTTAAATGAGTTATTACCATGATTAGTGACCATGGTGGGTTAATCATGGGGATTAAGTCTTTTGGGTTTTAATTGAGTTTAATTAGTTAATTAATAGTTGATTTAATTTGAATTTTTCCTTAGGGTGTTGACTTGGTGAGAGAGAGAGAGAGTGCATCATGGCTTGAGCCATGCTTGCAATTATGAGGAGAGAGAGAGTGAGGGGTTGACATTGGGGTGATGATTTGTTTTCCTCTTATTTTCTTTTTTGCTCTTCTCTCAAACCTCACTCTCACACACACACACACACTTACCTCTACACCAGCAGCAGAAGCAAGCAACAGAGAGCAACAGCAGCAGCATCAGTGAGCAGCAGCAACAGCAGCAACAGAGAAGCGCAGCAGCAGTAGCTTCGACTGCAGCCTCCTTCCCTTCACTTCTTCTTCTTCCTCCAGTTCACTAGGGTCGATTGTGAGGTATATTTCCTAAACTTACTCCCTAGTTTACTTGTTTAGGGTAGTTTTGCTTCGGTTAGTGGTTTTTGGTGCGATTTAGTGCGATATGAGGTGTTTAGTGGGAACCTTGAGCTAGTGTTGTGTGTTTTGGTTTCAGTAGGATGATAGAGGGTTGTTGAGACCATATGAACCTAGCTTAACCCCCAATTGCACTAAAATACCACCAGTTCCCTAATCGATGCAAATTCATCGTTTTTTTATGCAAAACTGAGTTTTCTGGAAACTGCTATTGACCCGGTGAGTTCAGAATAAAATTGAGAGTACTGCAGTATAGTAGTTAGGTGTTGATACCCTAGATAGAACCCGACCCCCTAATTCCTTCATGTGGCCGCCAATAAATTCGTTCTGGCCGCAATTTGCGGCCAGATGGGTAGGGTTTGGGTTGGGGTTTGGTCCTATAGGTGTCTGCTAATGTGTGGAGTGTTGTAATATATGTATTTTTGTAAGTTTAGTTCTGTATAAAAATCTGGGGCTTATTACCTATTTCTCGTATTTTCTAAACCTTCGCGACACGCGTGATACGTGTGTGAGTTTGGGGTTTCTGCGTATCGCGACGCGTCAGGGTAGTTTCAGGCGCGTGATCACACGTTTTAGCGTATCGCGCGCACGCGCGATTGGTTTGCGACACGGGTTTCTAGTTGGACCATAATACCACGTTTTTGTGAAATTAAGCTTATGTGTGATTTACGTTATGTGATTCTAGGTTCGCAGGCGAGTGAGACGGACGCTGCGAAGAAGGGCAAGCAAGTCGTCGGCTACACTTAGCGCGAGACTTCGGTGAGTAGATTTAACATCTACGGGGATATCGCCCGCATGGCGTTATGCGTCAGGGCTGATAGGACCTTATTATTATATGTTGCATTTACCTCATGTACTGTCATTGCATATTGCATTCCCTGCTGTATGTATGCTTAGAATTGATAGAACACCGCACTATTACTAACGGTTCATGTTGCACGAGCACTGATCTGCATGCTATACACACACCGTTAGTAATTGCCATGACACACTCACTGTAGAACTGCCATGATTATATTGTTGTAGTTCATTTCATATATGATTCGATATGACTTTCATGGGAATTGGGAGCCGCATGATATCTTTAAAAACGGAAACTAATTTTAAAGGCGGTTTTCCCTTATACCTATATCATGGATTGATGTACATGGCACATCGCCTTAGATTTACTTCTTGGTGTTGGATTTTCATGTGATTTCTGGTTTTGAGGACCGTGTGATTTTTTTAAGAAAAGATGCACTATTTGAAAACCCGGTTCCTCGTGATATGATATTTTGGTGCGTCCACCACGCGTTTTCTCGGTGCTGAGACGTGTGCTTGAAACCCGATTCGAGGAGATGGATGATCCGTTTGCGGGTTCGTGATGGGCCCGGTATGGTACCCCGGGGCGAGAACGGTTTCGCTGTGCAGTAGACGGTGAGCCCGACGGAGGGACCACTACCTACCGGCGATTGGTTGGACCTGGCAGTTGTCCGGAGGATACTGACCAGAGTCGAGAGATGGATGCGGGATGATCTGTACTGCCGGGGCCGAGGGCCGACACCGCAGACGGACCCCGTGGGCTGATCCGGACTGACGGAGCCCGGTATATGAGGATTTGCGTGTCGATGCTGGACACGAGTATTTTATGATATTTGAGTGCCTATGTTGGGCACTCGTGATTTCTTAGAGATGTACAGGATTTGAGGGCCGATGGGAGTGCCGGCGCCTGAGTTTATTCGGGATTTGGGTGCAGCCTGAGGCACCGATTATTGTTTTTCCATGTTGACATATCCATGTAGATGTTATTTATCCCATGCTCAGTATTGCTTACTATGTATCTCATCCTGTAGTATTTACCTGATAGAGCACTTGCATTACTATTGCATCCACTGGTTGTCATGTATTGATATCATCTGCTGGCATTAGTAGAGCCCCGCTGTATGTGCATGCTCGCGATTACCTTTATATGTTATCTCTATTCACGAGTTGGCAACTCACCCCCCCCCCGTTGTGCCACAGTATTTGCAGGTTGCCCTCAGCATAGTCGCGGCAGGCTGTCTTTTGCATCTTTTGGCTACAGATACCACTACAGTTGCGGTGAGAGCTGTTTTGCATTTAGGTGGGTTGTGGTATTCTGAGTACTTTTATTGTATCCCTTTTGTACTAGTACTCTCCATCTACCATTTATGTACTGGACTTAGATACTGTGTGAGGACGATGATGTATATTTTGTATTCTGGTGTCGAGGTCGTAGGAGCCGACTGTTTTTATATGCAGTTTATATTCTGTGATGTCTACTTATTGTTTATTCTTCGCTACGGCGTCGTATATTACTCTTGTGATGTTGGTTTCCGCCGTTGGGCGTGATTGCTCCCGTTTGGGGATATTTCATTTCATTATATTTCATTTCACTTATATCCTGTTTTGTACCCGGTCTCGGGGCTACTTTTACAAAGGAAATGCTGCCAAAATTTTTCAAATGATTAAGTAACTTTAAAAAGGAACTTATTGAATTATTTAAGGTTTTCTAAAAGCTTTAACTAAATGTTTTCAACACTCACTATTTTAAAATGGTTTTGATTTCTGGGTTCGGCTAACTTAGTCACGTTACGCCTGTAGACGTAGCGCGGTTAAGTGCCGGTCACGAGTCGAAATCTCATTGCAAATTTCAACACTTGAAATTCCCGATAATATTTTACCCCTAGTGTCTTATGACCTTGACGAATGCCAAACAACCCATAGTCCACTAGTCAAGTTCAACCCGTACATTTCTTGATCGAATTAAACCCACCCGCACGACCCTTGACGAATGCCAAACAACGCCGTACGAATACCCTAATCCAATCTGCATCATATGCATAAGCAGATAAATACTAGTTAGCTACCGTACACTACGCCTTGACGAATGCCAAACTACCGCAGCACGAATACTAACTAGTACTTATCTGAAATGACGGAGGGCTACGACAGGTTTTTCTGAAAACCTATTGCGTAATGAACTTGATATCGTTGTAGAATCAAATGGTTTTAAAATGGAGTGCTTTTGAGGCTTTTCTAGTTTTGCTAAAGGAGTCACTCCCGGTGAAGGGATCGTCGGTCCTTTCCTTGTCGAATGAGGTGCGGGATATATCATATATATCGCTGTGCAAAGCAAAAACACTTAAAAGCAATCAAAATACAAACCGAGTGTGTAGCATCTGCCAGTTATTGCTAAAGGAGTCACTCCCGGTGAAGGGATCTCGGTACTTTCCTTATCGAATAAGGTGCAGGATATATCATATATACCGCTGTGCAAAGCAAGAACTGTAGCTACCTGTTTTATATTTGAAATTCGATTCTACAACATCTTAGGTTTCTTTTTCTTTCATTAATCACATTAATGAAGTCTCATCATTTAAGTACCTAAACATTACAGATAAATACGATGTACACTTATGCCATCCGCATTGCCTCGATGTCCCCTCATGCACCGTTAGGTTAGGTAACTAACGACAGAGCAGGGCAGGGCTAGCGCGGGTGTAAAACATAAGTAATGTCTATATAATATATCATATATACTATATACTGTATCTATCATAGAACATCACATGATCACATCACAGATATCGCAGCAGAAGAAACATATGAAATATTGGATATACTAGGACGTCCGTGTTTTCAATACGAGCCAGTATAAAACACGGATTCCACGGTCGTGATGAATAGCCAAACCCACACCCCTAGACCCCTACGAGAGCGGCAAGCAACCCTTCCAATTCTAGAGTTAGGAGACCCGGACTCGACTCCTCGAGTTGGTCTCCCACTGGACTCCAGAACCCGGTTACTTGTGCCCTCCTACTTGGGTCTATCCTAGTGCGGAAAAGTAAATAATATACAAACGGTGACAACTTCCGCAACCTGGAAGCGCCCCAATAAAAAGAATATTACATACAAGTTTTTACATGAATGAAAATGAAAAACACTCATCTCACATAAAAACCCCCGGCTATTCGAACACGACGATCCAATATAACATATCCAGCAACACATAACATCACATGTCATCAACGTAAGTAAATATGTGCATCCCAATTGTCGTTGACATATAGCAACGAAACCGGCGATATCACATATTACACTTACGGTCACAGAAAAGAAAGTGTAAAACTACAACAGTTGGAATCCGCAACCACCTCAGACATCACATGCCTGACCAAATGAATTCCTTAGACATCGCATGCCTAACAATTATAAACCCCGCATTTTAGTCTCATTTATCGAAAACTCTTTTCAATATCAAGTCGGGCAATTCAACAAGATTCCCGACATCCTGATCGAATGCTCGTCGCAAACTTCAATAGGCGGCCGCACCCCCGATGCCGTCGACAAAGTGCACCAAGGCGGAACACCGCTGCCGCGAGCACCCGAACGGATTCTTTCGGCGACGGGGTTCTCCTACAGTCACTTGGTCGGGGCTATGGAGTGAGGCTGTCTATTAAGTTTACCCGGCGAGTATCCGCGTACGCTACGTGATTGCGACGGACTTTTGATCACATCAAAATTCCGTGGCAACCGATCAAGTGAGACTAAACTGCTATGTTTATAACATTCATTCAGTTATCTCATAACTTATTGTGAATTCCAATTATTGTATCCCATTCCGGATAAATAGAAAATGTCAAACTTTCCGATCGAACAATCGAACACCCAAGTTTTCCCGATACAGATCAACACATGAAACAAGTCTAAAAACATTCAGTTCGTGCCTCAGTACCAACGGTCCAGCCGTAGAAGGGTCAAGCCAACGCCTCACATGTGGCACGCCGTACTGCCCCAAACCCGAAGGTTCAAAGGGCAGTTCAAGACGGTCACATAATCGAGTTAAGGTTTGTTGTCTTCTAGAGGGTCCATCGAGTTACTTGCACTACTTAGAACGTCTTTAAACTACGGAAAAATCCAACACTTGGAAATTTCCCGACAGGGGAAAAATTGGGTATTTATATCCGGTCGAACTTTTTAACATATTCTAAAATTTATCCGGAAAGCCACACTGACAAAATTTGATAATCCGATCGAATCTTTGATTCCCAATACAACCCCAGAATACTCTTCTGTAGAGTCACAAAAAAATACCCCAGAAAATACAGCATTAAATTATATGAGTTACTGTGCAGAAATCATCAAACAAGGGAACAGAACGGCTGCGGAACCGCCGCACCATGCATAGCATGTGCCGCGGATCCGCGGTGGAAAAGTCGATTTAGGCCCTCGTACTTCACAGTAATTCAAATAACACCCTGCTTAATTTTCTGCATATTTTTAATTGACAAAAATCCAAAATTTTAGAAAATTTCCAGAGAGCATTTTGGGAATGGGTTTCGATGTTCGTTCGGATTTCAAACGTCGTCCAGACTTCTCCTAAGGCTCTAGCTAGGCTCTGATACCACTGTAGGGTTCCTAGGCATCCCAAGGAGGTCTCACAAGGCATCAACCATGCCAATTTCAAAAAAAACGGTGCCGAGAAACCCTAGACTAGATCGTTGGCTAGAAATCTAGGCGAAAATGAAATCTAGTTAACAACTTAACAAAAAGGAAACGGAAATACAACCTTTGTAGATTCGTTTCTCCACCTCCATAGCTCCGCAATGAAGTCTCCTCGCTGTCCATATCAAGTCCCGGGCTCTAGCGTCGGCTTCATCGGAGAAAGAGCGGGCTAGGTCATCGACGACGTGCCGAAGATGATCTACGTCGAGGCATCACTAGATCAAGCTCCACCTTCACCAAGCCTTGAAAACTTGTGAAGGAAACACACTCTACTACTTGGCAAGAGGTAGAGGATGAAGAAATAGGAAGTGGGTAGACTTTAGAATTGGATTTCTCACTTGTTTTCATCAATCACCATTGATGAAGAATGGTTTTCTTCAAGTGAAGAAGATGAAGAAGAAGAAGATAATGATATGATAAGTTAAAAGAAAATAATACTTATCATATAATAAACCATGGTCAAGTGTAGAGAACTAACTAAGGTTATGTGAATGGTTAGGGCTAAAAGAACAAGACAAAATGGTCACTTGGTCAAAGCTTCATGAAGCTTCAAAAAGCTTCATGAAAGAAAAGAAAGAAAGAAACCATTTTGCTTTTTCTTTTTATGCTTTTATCAATATCCAAAATGAATAAACAAATAATTAAATGAAAAAGCAAAACCCTAATCATTAACTTAAGCATGGTTTAATTCTATACACTTAACCAAAGAAGCATGTATCATCAAACATGATACAATCATATGTACAAAAAGTATATCACATATACAACTTGTACATCCAAGTGAGAAAATCCATTTAAAGTGAACCATTACTAGTTAATGCAAAATAATATATCAAATATATAATTATACATTAAATCATTAAATCAACACTTGATTTAACGATCCGGTCATATCGCATATAACCGACTAGTATCCAATGTATCGGCTAATCGAATCAATCCTTGATTCGATAACCAGGTTATATCGCATACAACCATATCGATACATTCATCGCGAGAATAGAATACGGCATCACATACACGCATTATTCTCGGTCCCGCACATATCTCATATGCGCTCCTATTTCGTTTCACTTGAGCCAGGAAACCTCTGTGTAGGCCTCTAAAAACTCGTCAATACGCCGGCAGCAGATGATGATCATATCAAACACCCACAAGCCGCAAGCGGTCTGCTAAACGTAACGGCCACCCGGGTATTGAGTGATCAGAAGATCGACGAGCAAGCCCGCTCACACTCCAGTGAATCCAACCAGTAACACTACCGTACAGTCTGGTCTCGTCGTCTGATATGTCGCATATCTCGCCTAGGGGTGGTAAACGTCAGACCCCAATAGCTCGATAAGTCGTGTCGATGTGAGGTCCATAACAATTCAAGAAACTACTGGTAACACTACCAGTAAATCTCAGCAACCCTGGCCAGGGATTTCCTGTTATAGCCAATCGAACACAGCGCAACATCAACCCCCTATACCGGGAGAGACGAATCCCCTCCTATCGCTCATTGCCTCCATGTGACTCAGGACTGTACCCAAAAACCACCATTTTGCACGCCCTCTTGGACGTGGTAAGATGGAAATCAAAGCACAGTGGGAACCACACAAGACTCTATGACGATCTCGGGTCAACAGACTACTCTGTACCAGTGTCACCAGAGAACTGTCATCTGACGTAAGGTATAATACCATCTGGGAGTTCTCGGCGAGTCCGTCCAGTGTACCCAGTCTCTACTGAGCACCCGTGTATCATCTCTGATGTCAAACACCGATGGATATGGGATCATCCATCGCCCATCTGTATGGGTCGAGAAGGTACACGCTAGTCTACTCTGGTATATCGATGCCCCGTCTCGATACACCCACGACTAGGGACTTTGAAGGATGTACTTATGGACTACTATGTCCCCACTAGTATGATCCGCATCATAGTCCAGGTAGTCAAGTACACATCCTAAGGGCTTTACCAACATGTAATAGAGAGACAATCAGTATACACGTTAAGGTAAAGAGCAACCAGATAGCATACTATCATGTCGAGCAAGAAAGTCCTCCCTATATATGTCCCAGCATCCACTACAATATACATCCAATGTACAGTAATGGCCTCTAGGGCATACATATAACTAACAATCTCCCACTTGCACTAGGGCCATCTGTAGCAGTGGTTGTAGTATCTCATACTCAACCATCCCACAAAAGTCTCTCTCTGGGAATAGGCCTTCGTGAGTGGATCCGCCGTGTTATCCTCTGAGTCTACTCTCCTTACCTCGATCTCCTTGGAGATCAACTATCTCCATGATCAGGTGATACTGCCTTAGAATATGTCTGGATCACTGATGGGACGGACGTTCCTTGGCATAAGCCACAACTCCATTGTCACACAATGGGAGGAACATAGTTCATCTCATGAACCAATATACACCCAAACAGCTTCTTTGGTAGCATCTTTAGTAGCGATGTATCCTGCTTTTATCGTCTAGTATGTCACGGTATCTAGCTTGGAACTCTTCCAACATACCGTCCCTTTACTGAGGGTAAAGACAATGCCTGCGACTGACATTCAGTCGTCTTTATCACCCTGGAACACTTCCAGTGATTCTTCCCAGGATCGATTGATACCATCTCACTACAACTAGTGAGTATCCTAACATCCAATTAAATCTATCTCATAGATCTAAAACTCAGGATTTAGGAGGTATCACTTTGATCCTATATGGAGAATCATTGTGATAAGCGGAGATTGACTGAGCGTAGCATAGGAAACTCCTTCCCTATCAAGAGTATGTCATCCACGTACTCTACGAGGATCACTACCATACTCCCTACTACCTTTTTGTTTATACAAGGTTCATCTACTATTTTGATGATGTCAAACTCTTTGACTAACACATCAAAACAGACGTTCCAACTCCGCAATGCCTGCTTTATCAGATAAAGCATCTTGCTCACGTTTCCACTGCTCCCACTGTCTACGAGGCCCTCTGGCTGTGTACTTATAGACACACTCTTCTAAAACATCATTTAGAAAAGGAGTCATGGCACCCAACCGCCAGATATCGTAGTCATGGTATGTAGCCGTGACAAGTAGGATCTGGATGGACTTAAGCATAGGTACTGGAAAAGGTTTCATCATTATCCACGCCTGGTCAATGACGAAAACCTTTAACAAGTCTAGCTTTGAAAGTCTCAACTTTTCCATTTACACCAAGTAATCTTCTCAAGATATACTTGCTCCTGATGGGGATTTAACCCTTCAGATATAGCAACTAAAGTCCATACTTTGTTGGTGTATAAGGATTCCATCTCAGATCGATAAGCATCCAGCCATTCTTACAGAGTCACACTCCTGATGGCCAGCTCGAAACTAGTTGGGTCATCATCTCATGATGCAATCCTCGCTCCCACTGTCATAGAGAAACAGAAGTATCTCTCAGGTGGGTGAGGAACCCTACTAGATCGGCGGAGAGGCTGAGGTTCGTTGGAATCTACTGAATCCTTTGGTTGTACCAAATCATCTGCTGTCATTTGTATAGCTAGAACCTTTCCAGTTGTACATAACAGACCATGCCTCGAGCTTGTCCTGATTTTGCTTTTAGACATAGGCCGGACAACCCCAAATCTTAACCAGCTTAAGACATGGGCTCTTCCCTTTCCATATCACATATGAAATGGTAGACAACTGATTTGATTGGAACCCTATTCAATAGGTATGCAACTTCTCAAGTGCATAACACCCAAAAGGAAAAAGGTAACTCAGTAGTACTCATCATAGAGCACACCATATCAAATAGGGTGTAATTGCTCCGCCCCGACATACCATCGTGCAATGGTGTATACGGAGGAGTAATGCTGAGAGATAATCTCATTCTCCTTTAGAAAAGTCCAGAAATTCTATGCACAAGTATTCTCCTCCTTGATCTCATCAAAAGACATAATACTTTTACCCGTATTTTGGTTCTCTACTTCTCGCTTATATTCTGTGAATATCTCAAAAGGTTTGGACTCATGTTTCAACAGGAACATATGACTGAATCTTGAGAGATTATCAGAGAATATAATGAAGTATAAAGAATCAGTCCTGGCATGTGTAGACAGGGAACCTACATACATCAACATGTATCATCCCAAAAGTTCAACTAACTCTTTCTCTGTTTCCAATAAACAGAGCTAAGGTCATCTTATCTTTGTGACATGACTGGCGAGTTTCACAAGATGTAAATTCAAACTGATTTAAATATGCATCTATATGTAACTCTAGCTAGTCGGGTAACATTGATCTGACCTAGTCTACAATACCTCAAGAAGAATTCGTTTATTTCTGAACTCTTCCTCTTGTGTGTGTTCCATATACTAAGAACTGTAGTTTGATTTAGAACATCAATGCTTTTAGATAACGTGCCTGAACCAATCAACTTTTGATATAGGAAATGTTCAAAACATTATCCAACAATACAAAATTTTATCGTTTCTTTACTGATAAAGAGACTGATATGATTTTGTATATCAGGTTCGGTATCTAATAGCATTTGTTCAGAATCAATGTATTGGTAATACAGGGTGACAGTGACCAACAGACTTGGCTGCAACACTTGCCCGTTTTCTGTCTCATGAAACTTATCACCCGTTCTCAGTATTTCTACCTTTTTGTAGCCCTATGTAACAGATTACATATCTGGGATCCTGATCCGGTATCATATACCTAGGATGCGGAGGATACTGAGAAACAGTTCTTTGTAATGAACACACCCGAAGATGATGCATCAGCATGCACTCTCTTCGTTTGGGTGGCACGGGAATTCTGGTAATCCCTAATTTCCTGCTCTGTCTTATAACAATTATAAGTTGGAGCGGGACCAACGTTCCCCAGCTCAGTATAACAAGCGGGTTCGGTCAATAATCCGTATTATTATCTTGATTAAGGCGTGATATGGTCGCTACCTGGAGAGAGAGAGAAGAAAACACTCAGCGTGCGCTCTTGCAAGAATAGATTGGTTATTATTTTATCTAATCAGGATGGCTCCCACTGCTTTTTATCAAATCTTCCTTCAAACCCTAAAAGGAAAGACTAGCCGGGATTAATTACACACTACAAGTTCGCCAATCTTTCAGCCAGGCCAGTGTCGGTACTTTGAGGGAGGTCCCCCGTGCTTTCGCACGAACCTAATTAATGTAAACCTCGTTTTCCCAGAGGCGTAACCTCGTTAACACCTTTCTAGACACCTACTTGATCGGCTAATTGTAATGTGTAAAACTCTCCCAGGAGTAACTCTTACTCGCAGCGGGTATCGGGATCCAACTATCTCATAGAAGGTATGCAATCTCATTGCAAATTTCAACACTTGAAATTCCCGATAATATTTTACCCCTAGTGTCCTATGACCTTGACGAATGCCAAACAACCCATAGTCCACTAGTCAAGTTCAACCCGTACATTTCTTGATCGAATTAAACCCACCCGCACGACCCTTGACGAATGCCAAACAACGCCGTACGAATACCCTAATCCAATCTGCATCATATGCATAAGCAGATAAATACTAGTTAGCTACCGTACACTACGCCTTGACGAATGCCAAACTACCGCAGCACGAATACTAACTAGTACTTATCTGAAATGACGGAAGGCTACGACAGGTTTTTCTAAAAACCTATTGCGTAATGAACTTGATATCGTTGTAGAATCAAATGGTTTTAAAATGGAGTGCTTTTGAGGCCTTTCTAGTTTTGCTAAAGGAGTCACTCCCGGTGAAGGGATCGTCGGTCCTTTCCTCGTCGAATGAGATGCGGGATATATCATATATATCGCTGTGCAAAGCAAAAACACTTAAAAGCAATCAAAATACAAACCGAGTGTGTAGCATCTGCCAGTTATTGCTAAAGGAGTCACTCCCGGTGAAGGGATCTCGGTCCTTTCCTTATCGAATAAGGTGAAGGATATATCATATATACCGCTGTGCAAAGCAAGAACTGTAGCTACCTGTTTTATATTTGAAATTCGATTCTACAACATCTTAGGTTTCTTTTTCTTTCATTAATCACATTAATGAAGTCCCATCATTTAAGTACCTAAACATTACAGATAAATACGACGTACACTTATGCCATCCGCATTCGCCTCGATGTCCCCTCATGCACCGTTAGGTTAGGTAACTAACGGCAGAGCGGGGCAGGGCTAGCGCGGGTGTAAAACATAAGTAACTTCTATATAATATATCATATATACTATATACTGTATCTATCATAGAACATCACATGATCACATCACAGATATCGCAGCAGAAGAAACATATGAAATATTGGATATACTAGGACGTCCGTGTTTTCAATACGAGCCAGTATAAAACACGGATTCCACGGTCGTGATGAATAGCCAAACCCACACCCCTAGACCCCTACGAGAGCGGCAAGCAACCCTTCCAATTCTAGAGTTAGGAGACCCGGACTCGACTCCTCGAGTTGGTCTCCCACTGGACTCCAGAACCCGGTTACTTGTGCCCTCCTACTTGGGTCTATCCTAGTGCGGAAAAGTAAATAATATACAAACGGTGACAACTTCCGCAACCTGGAAGCACCCCAATAAAAAGAATATTACATACAAGTTTTTACATGAATGAAAATGAAAAACACTCATCTCACATAAAAAACCCCGGCTATTCGAACACGACGATCCAATATAACATATCCAGCAACACATAACATCACATGTCATCAACGTAAGTAAATATGCGCATCCCAATTGTCGTTGACATATAGCAACGAAACCGGCGATATCACATATTACACTTACGGTCACAGAAAAGAAAGTGTAAAACTACAACAGTTGGAATCCGCAACCACCTCAGACATCACATGCCTGACCAAATGAATTCCTTAGACATCGCATGCCTAACAATTATAAACCCCGCATTTTAGTCTCATTTATCGAAAACTCTTTTCAATATCAAGTCGGGCAATTCAACAAGATTCCCGACATCCTGATCGAATGCTCGTCGCAAACTTCAATAGGCGGCCGCACCCCCGATGCCGTCGACAAAGTGCACCAAGGCGGAACACCGTTGCCGCGAGCACCCGAACGGATGCTTTCGGCGACGGGGTTCTCCTATAGTCACTTGGTCGGGGCTATGGAGTGAGGCTGTCTATTAAGTTTACCCGGCGAGTATCCGCGTACGCTACGTGATTGCGACGGACTTTTGATCACATCAAAATTCCGTGGCAACCGATCAAGTGAGACTAAACTGCTATGTTTATAACATTCATTCAGTTATCTCATAACTTATTGTGAATTCCAATTATTGTATCCCATTCCGGATAAATAGAAAATGTCAAACTTTCCGATCGAACAATCGAACACCCAAGTTTTCCCGATACAGATCAACACATGAAACAAGTCTAAAAACATTCAGTTCGTGCCTCAGTACCAACGGTCCAGCCGTAGAAGGGTCAAGCCAACGCCTCACATGTGGCACGCCGTACTGCCCCAAACCCGAAGGTTCAAAGGGCAGTTCAAGACGGTCACATAATCGAGTTAAGGTTTGTTGTCTTCTAGAGGGTCCATCGAGTTACTTGCACTATTTAGAACGTCTTTAAACTACGGAAAAATCCAACACTTGGAAATTTCCCGACAGGGGAAAAATTGGGTATTTATATCCGGTCGAACTTTTTAACATATTCTAAAATTTATCCGGAAAGCCACACTGACAAAATTTGATAATCCGATCGAATCTTTGATTCCCAATACAACCCCAGAATACTCTTCTGTAGAGTCACAAAAAAATACCCCAGAAAATACAGCATTAAATTATATGAGTTACTGTGCAGAAATCATCAAACAAGGGAACAGAACGGCCGCGGAACCGCCGCACCATGCATAGCATGTGCCGCGGATCCGCGGTGGAAAAGTCGATTTAGGCCCTCGTACTTCACAGTAATTCAAATAACACCCTGCTTAATTTTCTGCATATTTTTAATTGACAAAAATCCAAAATTTTAGAAAATTTCCAGAGAGCATTTTGGGAATGGGTTTCGATGTTCGTTCGGATTTCAAACGTCATCCAGACTTCGCATAAGGCTCTAGCTAGGCTCTGATACCACTGTAGGGTTCCTAGGCATCCCAAGGAGGTCTCACAAGGCATCAACCATGCCAATTTCAAAAAAAAACGGTGCCGAGAAACTCTAGACTAGATCGTTGGCTAGAAATCTAGGCGAAAATGAAATCTAGTTAACAACTTAACAAAAAGGAAACGGAAATACAACCTTTGTAGATTCATTTCTCCACCTCCATAGCTCCGTAATGAAGTCTCCTCGCTGTCCATATCAAGTCCCGGGCTCTAGCGTCGGCTTCATCGAAGAAAGAGCGGGCTAGGTCATCGACGACGTGCCGAAGATGATCTACGTCGAGGCATCGCTAGATCAAGCTCCACCTTCACCAAGACTTGAAAACTTGTGAAGGAAACACACTCTACTACTTGGCAAGAGGTAGAGGATGAAGAAATAGGAAGTGGGTAGACTTTAAAATTGGATTTCTCACTTGTTTTCATCAATCACCATTGATGAAGAATGGTTTTCTTCAAGTGAAGAAGATGAAGAAGAAGAAGATAATGATATGATAAGTTAAAAGAAAATAATACTTATCATATAATAAACCATGGTCAAGTGTAGAGAACTAACTAAGGTTATGTGAATGGTTAGGGTTAAAAGAACAAGACAAAATGGTCACTTGGTCAAAGCTTCATGAAGCTTCAAAAAGCTTCATGAAAGAAAAGAAAGAAAGAAACCATTTTGCTTTTTCTTTTTATGCTTTTATCAATATCCAAAATGAATAAACAAATAATTAAATGAAAAAGCAAAACCCTAATCATTAACTTAAGCATGGTTTAATTCTATACACTTAACCAAAGAAGCATGTATCATCAAACATGATACAATCATATGTACAAAAAGTATATCACATATACAACTTGTACATCCAAGTGAGAAAATCCATTTAAAGTGAACCATTACTAGTTAATGCAAAGTAATATATCAAATATATAATTATACATTAAATCATTAAATCAACACTTGATTTAACGATCCGGTCATATCGCATATAACCGACTAGTATCCAATGTATCGGCTTATCGAATCAATCCTTGATTCGATAACCAGGTTATATCGCATACAACCATATCGATACATTCATCGCGAGAATAGAATACGGCATCACATACACGCATTATTCTTGGTCCCGCACATATCTCATATGCGCTCCTATTTCGTTTCGCTTGAGCCAGGAAACCTCTGTGTAGGACTCTAAAGACTCGTCAATACGCCGGCAGCAGATGATGATCATATCAAACACCCACAAGCCGCAAGCGGTCTGCTAAACGTAACGGCCACCCGGGTATTGAGCGATCAGAAGATCGACGAGCAAGCCCGCTCACACTCCAGTGAATCCAACCAGTAACACTACCGTACAGTCCGGTCTCGTCGTCTGATATGTCGCATATCTCGCCTAGGGATGGTAAACGTAAGACCCCAATAGCTCGATAAGTCGTGTCGATGTGAGGTCCATAACAATTCGAGAAACTACTGGTAACACTTACCAGTAAATCTCAGCAACCCTAGCCAGGGATTTCCTGTTATAGCCAATCGAACACAGCGCAACATCAACCCCCTATACCGGGAGAGACGAATCCCCTCCTATCGCTCATTGCCTCCATGTGACTCGGGACTGTACCCCAAAACCACCGTTTTGCACGCCCTCTTGGACGTGGTAAGATGGAAATCAAAGCACAGTGGGAACCACACAAGACTCTATGACGATCTCGGGTCAACAGACTACTCTGTACCAGTGTCACCAGAGAACTGCCATCTGACGTAAGGTATAATACCATCTGGGAGTTCTCGGCGAGTCCGTCCAGTGTACCCAGTCTCTACTGAGCACCCGTGTATCATCTCTGATGTCAAACACCGATGGATATGGGATCATCCATCGCCCATCTGTATGGGTCGAGAAGGTACACGCTAGTCTACTCTGGTATATCGATGCCCCGTCTCGATACACCCACGACTAGGGACTTTGAAGGATGTACTTATGGACTACCATGTCCCCACTAGTATGATCCGCATCATAGTCCAGGTAGTCAAGTACACATCCTAAGGGCTTTACCAACATGTAATAGAGAGACAATCAGTATACACGTTAAGGTAAAGAGCAACCAGATAGCATACTATCATGTCGAGCAAGAAAGTCCTCCCTATATATGTCCCAGCATCCACTACAATATACATCCAATGTACAGTAATGGCCTCTAGGGCATACATATAACTAACACTCTTATCCCCAGGAGGGTCAGCGACCATTATCGGGATGTTTCCGTTGCGGGAGTTCTTATCATCGTGTGCGAGATTGTCCCGAGACACACCGGAGGGAGGCGGCAGCACCGCATGTTACTTTACCACCCTCACCACCCCAGAGGGCGTTGCCTGTTGTGCCTACCATTGCTCCACGCCAGACTCATACACAGAGAGGTCGTGGGCATGGAGGAGTTGCTCAGAGGGGGCAAGATGACCGAGGCAGAGGGCAGTCAGTTACAGGTGGTGGACAGGCACGGGTCTTTGCTTTGACGCATCAGGACGCGCAGGCGTCCAATGCAGTGGTTTCAGGTATCCTTCCTGTATGTACAGTTGATGCACACGTATTGTTTGATCCCGGATCCATGCACTCGTACGTATCCACACACTTCGTGCCGAGTTTGGGTAGAGAGTCCGGTTTGCTTGATCAGCCGCTTGTGGTGACCACTCCTGTGGGAGAGTCGTTTGTTGCTAGGCACGTGTTCCGATCCTGTACCGTCTGTATTGGCGAGAGGGAGTTGCCTGTCGACTTGATCCTTCTTGAGATGTTGGACTTCGATGTTCTTTTGGGCATGGATTGGTTAGCCACGTGCTATGCTTCTGTGGACTGCCGTGAGAAGACAGTTAGATTCTGCTTTCCCGGCGAGTCGGTTTTTGTTGTGTTGGGGGACCGTGGTGCCGCCCCTCACAGTGTGATTTCTTCTTTTCGTGCTGGACAGCTTTTGAGGGAGGGATGTCAGGGATTTCTCGCCTATGTTTGTGATGCTAGTGCTACACAGGTTCCATTGGATCAGGTTCCGGTTGTTAGCGAGTTCCCTGATGTGTTCCCTGACGAGCTTCCTAGGCTACCGCCCGAGCGCGACATTTCTTTCTGTATTGATTTGGTTCCTGGCACGGGGCCTGTTTCCATACCGCCTTATCAGATGGCCCCGGCGGAACTTCGAGAGTTGAAGGGCCAGTTGCAAGATTTGCTAGATAAGGGACTTATTCGACCCAGTGTTTCTCCTTGGGGTGCTCCAGTCCTGTTCGTCAAGAAGAAGGACGGCGGTTTGCGTCTGTGTATCGACTACCGGCAACTGAACAGGGTGACAGTGCGGAACAGGTATCCTTTGCCGCGCAAAAACAATTTGTTCGACCAGCTTCAGGGGGGCAGGGTACTTTTCGAGGATCGATTTACGATCGGGCTATCATCAGCTGCGGGTTCGACAGGAGGACATTCCCAGGACAGCTTTCCGTACGCGCTATGGCCATTATAAGTTTTTGGTGATGTCGTTCGGACTCACCAATGCGCCAGCAGCATTCATGGACTTGATGAACCGTATTTTCCGGCCATATTTGGATCTGTTCATTATAGTGTTCATTGACGATATCTTGGTGTATTCCCGGAGTAGTGAGGAGCACGAGCAGCACCTGCGGATTACACTGCAGACTTTGAGGGAGCACCAGCTTTATGCGAAATTCTCCAAGTGTGCTTTCTGGCTGGACAGCGTAGACTTCTTGGGGCATGTGATTTCACGAGACGGTATATGTGTAGACCCGAGGAAGATCGAGGCCGTTCAGCGTTGGCCCAGACCCACATCGGTTACGGAGATTCACAGCTTTTTGGGGTTGGCCGGTTACTACAGGCGATTTGTGCAGGACTTCTCCAGTATTGCTACCCCTTTGACCGGGTTGACCCGGAAGGGAGTCCCTTTCGATTGGACGGAGGAGTGCGAGCACAGTTTTCAGCAGTTGCGGACTCAGCTGACGACGGCACCGGTGTTATCATTACCTTCAGGCTCAGGCGGGTTTGTGGTCTATTGTGATGCCTCTCGAGTGGGGCTAGGGTGCGTTTTGATGCAGCACGACAGGGTGATCGCGTATGCTTCGCGACAATTGAAGAAACATGAACAAAACTACCCCACTCATGACTTGGAGATGGCTGCAGTGGTCTTTGCACTTAAGATCTGGCGACATTACCTATACGGCGAGTCGTGCCAGATATTCACGGATCACAAGAGTCTAAAATATATATTCCAGCAGCGGGACCTGAACCTTCGACAGCGCCGATGGATGGAGTTAGTGAAGGATTATGACTGCGAGATCTTGTACCACCCGGGCAAGGCGAATGTAGTGGCGGATGCGTTGAGCAGGAGGCCCGGGGGTAGTCTATCTTATTTGAGCGCGGTACGGGGACAGTCGTCGGCAGATTGGCAGATATTATGCGACAGCCGAGTACAGTTCGAGTTCACGCCGATTGGAGGACAGATCGCGCATGTTCGTGCACGCCCACAGTTACTTGGCCGCATACATGAGGCACAGCGCAGTGATGACCGATGTTCGGAGATCATGGCACAGATTGGACAGGGCAGATTTTCCGAGTTCGTGATCGATGATCAGGGGGTACTACGATTTGGAGTTAGACTGTGCGTACCATATGCTGAGGGACTGCGGCGCGAGATTCTTGAGGAGGCACATCGATCGGTGTACAGCGTCCATCCCGGTTCCACCAAGATGTATCATGATATGAGAGATGTTTATTGGTGGGACGGAATGAAGAGGGACATCGCAGATTTCGTGTCGAGATGCCTGACTTGTCGGCAAGTCAAGGCTGAGCACCAGAGGCCCGCGGGAGAGCTACAACCGTAACCCATTCCGGAGTGGAAATGGGAGCAGATTTCGATGGATTTCGTTGTGGGTCTACCCAGGACTAGTCGAGGGTATGACTCCATCTGGGTGATCGTGGATCGTTTGACGAAGGCGGCTCACTTCCTACCAGTGAAGACGACTTTCGGATTTACTCAGTATGCCCAGATCTACATCGACGAGATTGTGCGACTACACGGAGTCCCGACATGTATTGTGTCCGACAGAGGCACCCAGTTTACCAGCCGATTATGGTAGAGGCTTCAGAAGGCTTTGGGCACTCGCTTGAGTTTCAGCACAGCGTTTCATCCGCAGACCGACGGACAGTCAGAGCGGACCATTCAGACTCTCGAGGACATGCTCAGAGCGTGTGTATTAGATTTCGGAGGTAGTTGGGATCATTATTTGCCCTTAGTAGAGTTCTCCTACAATAACAGCTACCAGGAGACCATTCAGATGGCACCATTTGAGGCTCTTTATGGGAGGAGATGCAGATCGCCCACCTGTTGGACAGAGCTCAGTGAGAGCAGTATCTTAGGGCCACAGATCGTTGAGGAGACGACCGCGAAGATCCAGTTGATTCGCGATAGGATGAGAGCAGCCCAGAGTAGGCAGAGATCTTATGCGGACCGTCGGCAACGCAGACTTGAGTTTTCTGTTGGTGATCATGTTTTCTTGAGAGTCTCCCCGATGAAAGGTGTGATGAGGTTTGGTAAGAAGGGGAAGCTCAGTCCCAGGTATGTGGGCCCCTTCGAGATCCTCGAGCGTGTTGGTGCAGTAGCATACCGATTAGCCCTTCCGCCCAGTTTTCCAGATGTGCATCCCGTATTTCACGTTTCGATACTCCGTAGATATCTTCATGATCCTTCGCATGCGATTCAGCATCCGACGATCCAGCTTGAGCGCGACCTTTCCTATACAGAGCAGCCGGTGATGATCTTGGATCGACAAGTGAAGAAATTGAGATCGAAGGACATCTCATCAGTTAAGGAACTTTGGCGCGGTCAGAACCATGAGGAGGTCACTTGGGAGACCGAAAGCGAGATGATGAAGACGAATCCCCATCTTTTCAAAGGTACGTGTAGTTAGATTTTGAAATTCGGGGACGAATTTCTTTAAGGGGGAGAGATTGTAACACCTTAGGATGTGTTTAGTGACTATTTATATTTAAGTAATGAGTTTTTAACAAAAAGTTTACCAAATTGTGTTTCAAATATTTTTCCTAATTTAATAAATATTTTTCTAAAATTTTCCTAGGCTTACACACGCATGTGCATGTAAACTAGGGTTTTTAAATGAGTTATTACCATGATTAGTGACCATGGTGGGTTAATCATGGGGATTAAGTCTTTTGGGTTTTAATTGAGTTTAATTAGTTAATTAATAGTTGATTTAATTTGAATTTTTCCTTAGGGTGTTGACTTGGTGAGAGAGAGAGAGAGTGCATCATGGCTTGAGCCATGCTTGCAATTATGAGGAGAGAGAGAGTGAGGGGTTGACATTGGGGTGATGATTTGTTTTCCTCTTATTTTCTTTTTTGCTCTTCTCTCAAACCTCACTCTCACACACACACACACACTTACCTCTACACCATCAGCAAAAGCAAGCAACAGAGAGCAACAGCAGCAGCATCAGTGAGCAGCAGCAACAGCAGCAACAGAGAAGCACAGCAGCAGTAGCTTCGACTGCAGCCTCCTTCCCTTCACTTCTTCTTCTTCCTCCAGTTCCCTAGGGTCGATTGTGAGGTATATTTCCTAAACTTACTCCCTAGTTTACTTGTTTAGGGTAGTTTTGCTTCGGTTAGTGGTTTTTGGTGCGATTTAGTGCGATATGAGGTGTTTAGTGGGAACCTTAAGCTAGTGTTGTGTGTTTTGGTTTCAGTAGGATGATAGAGGGTTGTTGAGACCATATGAACCTAGCTTAACCCCCAATTGCACTAAAATACCACCAGTTCCCTAATCGATGCAAATTCATCGTTTTTTTATGCAAAACTGAGTTTTCTGGAAACTGCTATTGACCCGGTGAGTTCAGAATAAAATTGAGAGTACTGCAGTATAGTAGTTAGGTGCTGATACCCTAGATAGAACCCGACCCCCTAATTCCTTCATGTGGCCGCCAATAAATTCGTTCTGGCCGCAATTTGCGGCCAGATGGGTAGGGTTTGGGTTGGGGTTTGGTCCTATAGGTGTCTGCTAATGTGTGGAGTGTTGTGATATATGTATTTTTGTAAGTTTAGTTCTGTATAAAAATCTGGGGCTTATTACCTATTTCTCGTATTTTCTAAACCTTCGCGACACGCGTGATACGTGTGTGAGTTTGGGGTTTCTGCGTATCGCGACGCGTCAGGGTAGTTTCAGGCGCGTGATCACACATTTTAGCGTATCGCGCGCACGCGTGATTGGTTTGCGACACGGGTTTCTAGTTGGACCATAATACCACGTTTTTGTGAAATTAAGCTTATGTGTGATTTACGTTATGTGATTCTAGGTTCGCAGGCGAGTGAGACGGACGCTGCGAAGAAGGGCAAGCAAGTCGTCGGCTACACTTAGCGCGAGACTTCGGTGAGTAGATTTAACATCTACGGGGATATCGCCCGCATGGCGTTATGCGTCAGGGCTGATAGGACCTTATTATTATATGTTGCATTTACCTCATGTACTGTCATTGCATATTGCATTCCCTGCTGTATGTATGCTTAGAATTGATAGAACACCGCACTATTACTAACGGTTCATGTTGCACGAGCACTGATCTGCATGCTACACACACCGTTAGTAATTGCCATGACACACTCACTGTAGAACTGCCATGATTATATTGCTGTAGTTCATTTCATATATGATTCGATATGACTTTCATGGGAATTGGGAGCCGCATGATATCTTTAAAAACGGAAACTAATTTTAAAGGCGGTTTTCCCTTATACCTATATCATGGATTGATGTACATGGCACATCGCCTTGGATTTACTTCTTGGTGTTGGATTTTCATGTGATTTCTGGTTTTGAGGACCGTGGGATTTTTTTAAGAAAAGATGCACTATTTGAAAACCCGGTTCCTCGTGATATGATATTTTGGTGCGTCCACCACGCGTTTTCTCGGTGCTGAGACGTGTGCTTGAAACCCGATTCGAGGAGATGGATGATCCGTTTGCGGGTTCGTGGTGGGCCCGGTATGGTACCCCGGGGCGAGAACGGTTTCGCTGTGCAGTAGACGGTGAGCCCGGCGGAGGGACCACTACCTACCGGCGATTGGTTGGACCTGGCAGTTGTCCGGAGGATACTGACCAGAGTCGAGAGATGGATGCGGGATGATCTGTACTGCCGGGGCCGAGGGCCGACACCGCAGACGGACCCCGTGGGCTGATCCGGACTGACGGAGCCCGGTATATGAGGATTTGCGTATCGATGCTGGACACGAGTATTTTATGATATTTGAGTGCCGATGTTGGGCACTCGTGATTTCTTAGAGATGTACAGGATTTGAGGACCGATGGGAGTGCCGGCGCCTTAGTTTATTTGGGATTTGGGTGCAGCCTGAGGCACCGATTATTGTTTTTCCATGTTGACATATCCATGTAGATGTTATTTATCCCATGCTCAGTATTGCTTACTATGTATCTCATCCTGTAGTATTTACCTGATAGAGCACTTGCATTACTATTGCATCCACTGGTTGTCATGCATTGATATCATCTGCTGGCATTAGTAGAGACGCGCTGTATGTGCATGCTCGCGATTACCTTTATATGTTATCTCTATTCACGAGTTGGCAACTCACCCCCCCCGTTGTGCCACAGTATTTGCAGGTTGCCCTCAGCATAGTCGCTGCAGGCTGTCTTTTGCATCTTTTGGCTACAGATACCACTACAGTTGCGGTGAGAGTTGTTTTGCATTTAGGTGGGTTGTGGTATTCTGAGTACTTTTATTGTATCCCTTTTGTATCTAGTACTCTCCATCTACCATTTATGTACTGGACTTAGATACTGTGTGAGGACGATGATGTATATTTTGTATTCTGGTGTCGAGGTCGTAGGAACCGACTGTTTTTATATGCAGTTTATATTTTGTGATGTCTACTTATTGTTTATTCTTCACTACGGCGTCGTATATTACTCTTGTGATGTTGGTTTCCGCCGTTGGGCGTGATTGCTCCCGTTTGGGGATGTTTCATTTCATTACATTTCATTTCACTTATATCCTGTTTTGTACCCGGTCTCGGGGCTACTTTTACAAAGGAAATGCTGCCAAAATTTTCCAAATGATTAAGTAACTTTAAAAAGGAACTTATTGAATTATTTAAGGTTTTCTAAAAGCTTTAACTAAATGTTTTCAACACTCACTATTTTTAAATGGTTTTGATTTCTGGGTTCGGCTTACTTAGTCACGTTACGCCTGTAGACGTAGCGTGGTTAAGTGCCGGTCACGAGTCGAAATACTCGGGTCGTGACAATAATGTACGCAATGCTATGTGTTAGTTGTATGTATGCCCTAGAGGCCAGTATTGTACAGATTATGTATATTATATTGGATGCTTGGACATATATAGAGATGACTTTCTTGCTCGATATGATAGTATGCTATCTGGTTACTCTTTATCTAAACATGTACACTAGTCTCTTTATACTGTCTTGTAGTTACATGTTGATAAAGCCCTTAGGATGTGTACTTGACTACCTGGACTATGATGCAGATCATACTAGTGGGGACATGGTAGTCCATAAGTACATCCTTCAAGGTCCCTAGTCGTGGGTGTATCGAGACGGGGCATCGATATACCAGAGTAGACTAGCGTATACGCTTCTCGACCTATGTGATGGGCGATGGATGATCCCATATCCATTGGTGTTTGACATCAGAGATGGTATACGGGTGCTCAGTGGAGACTGGGTACACTGGACGGACTCGCCGAGAACTCCCAGATGGTATTATACCTTACGTCAGATGGCAGTTCTCAGGTGACACTTGTACAGGTTAGTCTGTAGACCCGAGATCGTCATAGAGTCTTGTGTGATTCCCACTGTGCTTTGATCTCCACCTTACCACGTCCATAAGGGCGTGCAAAACGGTGGCCTTTGGGCACAGTCCCGAGTCACATGGAGGCAATGAGCGATAGGAGGGGTTTCGTCTCTCCCGGTATTGGGGGTTGATGTTGCGCTGTGCTCGATTGGCCGTAACAGGGAAGTCCCTGGCCAGGGCTGATCAGAGATTTGCTAGTAAGTGTTACCAGTAGTTTCTCGACCCGTTACGAGCCTCACATCGGCACGACTTATCGGGTTATTGGGGTCTGACGTTTACCACCCCTAGACTTGTTATGCGACATATCAGACGAAGAGACCGGACTGTATGGTAAGTGTTACTGGTCGGATTCGCAGGAGTGTGACCGGGCTAGCTCGTCGATCTTCTGATCGCTCAATACCCGGGTGGCCGTTACGTTTAGCAGACCGCTTGCGGCTTGTGGGTGCTTGATATGATCATCATCTGCTACCGGCGTATTGACGAGTCTTTAGAGTCCTACACAGAGGTTTCCTGGTTCAAGCGAAACGAAATAGGAGCGCATATGAGATATGTGCAGGACCGAGAATAATGCGTGTATGTGATACCGCATTTCATTCTCGCAATACATGTTTCGAATGGTTATATTCGATATGACCTAGTTATCGAATCATTGATTCGATAAATCGATACATTGGATTCTAGTCGGTTATGTGCGACATGACCGGATCATTGAATCAAATGTTGATTTAATGATTTAATGCATAATTATATATTTGATATATTGCATTGCATTAACTAGTATTGGTTCACTTTAAACGGATTTTTCTCACTTGATGCACATTGTATATGTGATATGCTTTAGTGCACTACTTTGTATCATGTTTGATGATACTTGATCATATAGTTAAGTTTATAGAATTAATCCATGGTTAATTTGATAATTAGGGTTTTGCATATTCATTTATTTATTTATTTATTTATTTGAAATGAGTTATGATAAGAATGGTGGCTAAGTTTGTTTTATATTGAAGCTTCATGAAGCTTTGACTTTGCTAACCATCCTTATCTTCATGCTTAACCCTAACCCATCTAAGTGACCATGGTTAATTCTCTACACTTAACCTTAGTTAAGTTATGATAAATATTGAGTTTATTTTCTTTTTATCATAACTTATGATAATATTCTAGCTCATCTTCTTCTTCTTCTTCAAGTGAGCAACCTTGATGCCATCAATGGCAACTTGTGATCTAGTGAGCAAATCCAAATCTAAAGTGAACCCACCTCCTATTTCTTCACCCTCTACCTCTTGCCAAGCTGTTTTGGGTGTTTACTTCACAAGTTTCACAAGTTTGTGAGGTCGGAGCTTGAGTTTGTGCAACCTCGACGTAGATCGTCTTTGACACAAAGCCGACGACCTATTCCGCTTGTTTTCCCGATGAAGCCGACGGAGGAGTCTAGGATTCATGATGTACAGCGAGAAGACTTCGTTGCGGAGCCGTGGAGGTGGATATCCGGATCTACAAAGGTTGTAATTTCCGTATCATAGTAGTTAAGAGTTAACTAGCTTTCTATTTCGCCTAAACATCTAGTTAAGATCCGTAGTCTAGGGTTTCTCGGCACAAAAATTTTAAATTGGCATGTCTGATGCCTTGTGAGACCTTTCTAGAGTGCCTAGGAACCTTTCACTGGTATCAGAGCCAAGCTAGAGCCTTAGGCGAAGTCCCGACGATGTTTGAAATCCGATCGAACCGAAATCCAAAACCTAAAAATGCTTTCTGGACTTTTTCTAAAAATTCGGATTTTTGTCAATTAAAAATATGTAGAAAATCAAGCAGGGTGTTATTAGAATTACTGTGAAACACGAGGGGCTAATTCAACTTTTCCACCGCGGAAGGGCGGCACATGCTAGGCATGTGCGGCGCTTCCGCGGCCTTACTGTTCCCTTGAATGTTTTTTTCTGCACAGTAACTCTTGTAATATAATGCTATATTTTCTGGGATATTTTTTTGTGACTTAACAGAAGAGTATTTTGGGGTTGCTTTGGGGACTCGTTTTTTCAATCGGATTATCAAATTTTTGTCTAAGTGTTTTTCTAGATAACTGTAGAATATGTTAAAGAGTTCGACCGGATATAAATACCCAGGTTTTCCCCTGCCGGAATATCCAAGTGTTGGATTATTGTATGGTTTAAGGACGTTCTCAGTAGTGCAAGTAACGCGATGGTCCCTCTAGAAGACAACAAACCTTAACTCGATTATGTGACCGTCTTGAACTACCCTTTGAACCTTCGGGTTTGGGGCAGTACGGCGTGCCACATGTGAGGCGTTGGCTTGACCCTTCTACGGCTGGACCGTTGGTACTGAGGTATGAAGTGAATGTCTTTGAACCTATTTCATGTGTTGATCGGTGTCGGGAAAACTTGGGTGTTCGAATGTTCGATCGGAAAGTTTGATATATTCTATTTATCCGGAATTGGATACAATAATTGGAATTCACAAAAGTTATGTGATAACTGAATGAATGTTATAAATTTAGCAGTTTAGTCCCATACGATATTGAAAAGAGTTTTCGATAATGAGACTAAAATGCGGGGTTTGTAACTGTTAGGCATGTGATTGTTGGAGATAGTGCCCTCATAGTCAATTATTGGATCGCAGGTACGTGATTGCAATGATTGCGGAGGACCTATCCCGGTAGGACAGTCTTACTCGAAATGATAGTATGCTATCTGGTTTGCCTTTATCAGTTGTGTACATGTTCAGGTGACTGATTGCATGTTACACTTTGATAGAGCCCTTAGGATCTTGCTTTACTACCAACTGTATGAGGGCGATCATATACGTGAGAGTTGGGTAGTTTAGATGCATATCCTTAATTATGGTCCCTAGTCGTGGGAGTTTCGAGACAGGGCATCGATACTCCGGAGTAGACTAGTGTGTACAGTCGAGACCCCGACGAGGGGCGGTGGCCGGTCTCACAAGCCACTGGTGTAGTTGGATCACCTAAGATGTATACAGGTGCTCATTGGGTTATGAGTACACCGGACAGGACTCGCCGGGAATCTGCTAGTTAGTATTATATCTACCGTCAGATAGCAGTTCCCTGGTGACATGTGTACAGGTTAGTTCATCGACCTGAGGTCGTCATTTGTCTCGTGTGAGTTCCCACTGTGCTTTGATTTCTACCCTACCGCGGCTCAAAGGAGTCGTGCAAACAGGTAGCTTTTGGGTACAGTCCCGAGCCATATGGAGGCACGTGAGCGGATCGGCAGGGGATTCGTCTCTCCCGGTATTGGGGGCGAGATCGTGCTGTGTCTAGGAGAGCCATTACACAAAGCCCACGGCCGTGGCAGGAGATTTACTGGTAGGTACTCCAGTAGTATCTCAGGGTGTTATTGGGCTTCACTCCGACGCGACTTATACTGCTATTGGGGGTCTGACCTTGCTAGCCCCCTAGGCAGATATGCGATACTCATTGACGAACGGACCGGACTGTATATACATTGTCACTGTTAGGCTCAGTAGGGTTTTCGGAGGAGTTCGCTCATCGGTCTCCCTTGAGTTCGCTTCTCGGCCACCCTTGAGGTCAGTCCATGGGCAGCCGTTACGCATAGCTAGTGCCGCTGACGGTTTGTGGTTAAACCCACTGCCAGGGTGCTGACGAGTCATTAGAGTCCCCCACAGGCAGTTTCCCAAGTTCGGGCGAAACGTTGTAGAGGCCGTATGGTTTTATGGCAGGGTTCGGAAAATGCACGTGCGTTTACGCACGTGTCAGTTTTCGGGCAGTTAATACTGGTCGGCTTTGGTTTAAGCCGGATCCGAGTATTATATTGAGTAGGTATAATATCTTTGTCTCAGTTGCATTTGTATTCGGTCGTAATACAAATGCGGGTATATTTATACAGTTTCGGGGTTATCCTGAAAGTCGTTTCAGGATCACTTTTGGAAGTTGCCAGTTTCCAGTTTTCTATCAGCCGTCTTTTAACATTCTGTTAAAGACGGATTTATCTTTTCTTCAGATGGAGTGAGTCATCATTCTAGAAGGTTCTAGAAGTGATGAAGTGGCTTAGTGACTCATCTTTGCATTAATGGTTCTTTAATGTTAAAGCATGACTAGGTTTTTAAGGTTCAATGTTTCTTATGACTCATTCTTTTGCATTAAGTGTTATGATAACTATGAAGGATATGGTCACCACTTGAACCCTCCTACACTCACCTCCCTCCTTTGATATATATAGCCTCCTCTCTCTCTCTCTTGGATACACACTCTCACTTGAGTTTTCATTCGGTTAGAAAAGATATGATAGTTTTGGGGTGTATGGAATTCACAGTTCATTTCATTCCATCACCCGATTTCCACGGCAACTTCATTAACCGATCGTCCACGGACTTGGACGAAGTGAGACAAAGTCATCTACTCAATCTCTACATCATTCTTGGTCGTCTCTTTTAGCAAACTTGACGATCGAGTTGCCTCGAGTCAGAGGCGGGAGCCCGTTTAAAGAACCGATCATGTGGTGCCACCTCAACGAGGAGATCGGAGATCGACGAGATCGGAGCAGCCGCAACAGAGCGTGGGATGATGGTTGAAGAACGAAGGACTCGGATCGTTCGGTATAACCATTCTACACTCTTTACAGTTTGCTAGTTTAGCAATAATGGCAGATCCGGGTTAAAGTATACGATAGCGCCAAGTTAAAAGTTTTTGTTCCGCATTTGGCGTCTGTAGACTGCCGGGGCGCTAGCGTGGACTTACAGTGATGTCTATAGAAGTTGCGGATTCCAATTGTTGTAGTTTTACACTTTCTTTTCTGTGACCGTAAGTGTAGTATGTTCATATCGCCGGTTTCGTTGCTATACGTCAACGACAATTGGGGTATGCGTACTTACTTACGTTGATGACATGTGATGTTATGTGTTGCTGGATATGTTATATTGGATCGTCATATTCGAATAGCCGGGGGTTTTTATGTGAGATGAGTGTTTTTCATTTTCATTCATGTAAAAACTTGTATGTAATATTCTTTTATTTGGGGCACTTCCAGGTAGCGGAAGTTGTCACCCTTTGTATATTATTTACGTTTCCGCATTAGGATAGACCCAAGGAGGGGAGCACAAGTAACCGGGTTCTGGGGTCCAGTGGGAGACCAACTCGAGGAGTCGAGTCCGGGTCTCCTAACCCTAGAATTGGCAGGGTTGCTTGTCGCTCTCGTAGGGGTCTAGGGGTGTGGGATTGGCTATTCATCACGACCGTGGAATCCGTGTTTTATACTGGCTCGTATTGAAAACACGGACGTCCTAGTATATCCAATATTTCATATGATTATTCTGCTGCGATATCTGTGATGCGATTCTGTGATGGATTTAGTATATGATATATATGATATATTATATAGACGTTACTTATGTTTTACACCCGCGCTAGCCCTGCCTTGCTCTGTCGTTAGTTACCTAACCTAACGGTGCATGAGAGGACATCGAGGCGAATGCGGATGGCATAAGTGTACGTCATATCTATCTGTGATGTTTAGGTATTTAAATGATGGGACTTCATTAATGTGATTAATGAAAGATAAGAAACCTAAGATGTTGTAGAATCAGATTTTAAATAAAACAGGTAGCTACAGTTCTTGCTTTGCATAGCGGTATATATGATATACCCTGCACCTTATTCGATGAGGAAAGGACCGAGATCCCTTCACCGGGAGTGACTCCTTTAGCAATAACTGGCAGATGCTACACACTCGGTTTGCTTTTGACTGCTTTTGCGTTTTTGCTTTGCACAGCGATATATATGATATATCCCGCACCTCATTCGACGAGGAAAGGACCGAGATCCCTTCACCGGGAGTGACTCCTTTAGCAAAACCAGAAAAGCCTCAAAATCACTCCATTTCAAAACTTCATTTGATTCTACAACGATATCAAGTTCATTACGCTCATGGTTTTCAGAAAAACCTGGCGTAGCCCTCCGTCATTTCAGATAACTACTATTTAGTATTCGTGCTGCGGTTGTTTGGCATGCGTCAAGGCGTAGTGTACGGTAGCTAACTAGTATTCATCTGCTTATGCATATGATGCAGATTGGATTAGGGTATTCGCACGGCGTTGTTTGGCATGCGTCAAGGGTCGTGCGGGTGGGTTTAATTCAATCAGGAAATGACGGGTTGAACTTGACTAGCGGACTATGGGTTGTTTGGCATGCGTCAAGGTCATAGCACGCTAGGGGCAAAAGATTATCGGGAATTTCAAGTGTTGAAATTTGCAATGAGATTGCATACCTTCTATGAGATAGTTGGATCCCGATACCCACTGCGAGTAAGAGTTACTCCTGGGAGAGTTTTACACATTGCAATTAGCCGATCAAGTAGGTGTCTAGAAAGGTGTTAACGAGGTTACGCCTCTGGGAAAACGAGGTTTACATTAATTAGGTTCGTGCGAAAGCACGGGGGACCTCCCTCAAAGTACCGACACTGGCCTGGCTGAAAGATTGGCGAACCTGTAGTGTGTAATTAATCCCGGCTAGTCTTTCCTTTTAGGGTTTGAAGGAAGATTTGATAAAAAGCAGTGGGAGCCATCCTGATTAGATAAGATAATAACCAATCTGATCTTGCACGAGCATACGCTAAAGTGTTTTCTTCTCTCTCTCTCCAGGTAGCGACCAGTTCATGCCTTAATCAAGATAATAATATGGATGTATTGACCGAACCCGCATGTTATACTGTGCTGGGGAACGTTGGTTCCGTTCTTTCCTATAAGAGTTATAAGACTGAACAGGATATAGGGGAATACCAGGATTCCCATGCCACCCGAATGAAGAAAGTACATGATGATGCATTTTCTTCGGGTGTGTTCGTTACTGAGAACTGTTTCTCCATTTGCTCTACGTCCTGGGTATTGGATACCGGGTCAGGATCCCATATATGTAATCAGTTACATGGGCTTAGGAAAGGTAGAGAACTTGGAGAAGGTGATAAAGACATTAGAGTTGGAAATGGTGCAATTGTTGCAGCTAAGACTGTCGGGGAATATCACCTTGTATTACCAACTGGTAATACATTGGTTCTGAACGAATGCTATTACATGCCGAACCTGATATGCAACATTATATCGGTTTCTTTATTAAGCAAAGAAGGATATAATTTTGTATTACAGGATAATATTATGAACATTTTCCGTAACCAAAAGTTGGTTGGATCAGGCACGTTATGCAATGGCATTTATGTTCTAAATCAATCAACGGTTCTGAGCATAACAAACACACACAAGAGGAAGAGTTCTGAACTCAACGAATCCTTCTTGTGGCATTGTAGACTGGGTCACATCAATGCGACACGACTAGCTAAGTTGCATAAAGATGGATATTTAAATCCGTTTGAATTTTCATCTTATGACACTTGCCAGTCATGTCTCAAAGGCAAGATGACCAAGACTCCGTTTACGGGACACGGAGAAAGAGTTACCGAACTCTTGGGACTTATACATAGTGATGTATGTGGTCCCATGTCTACACATGCCAGGGATGGTTCTTCATACTTCATTACATTCACTGACGATCTCTCTAGGTTCGGGTATGTGTTCATGATGAAACACAAATCAGAAGCTTTTGAGAAATTTAGGAAATATAAACAAGAAGTTGAGAACCAAACCGGAAAAAGTATTAAAATCCTACGATCTGATCGAGGAGGTGAATACTTGAGCAATGAATTCCTGGACTTCCTAAAAGAGAATGGGATTCTCTCTCAGCTGACTCCTCCATATACACCACAGCACAACGGTGTATCTGAACGGAGAAACCGCACCCTATTAGATATGGTGCGCTCAATGATGAGTACAGCTGAGTTACCTATTTCCTTCTGGGGACATGCGCTTGAGACAGCCATGGACCTATTGAATAGAGTTCCTACCAAATCAGTGCCTACCACTCCATATGAGATATGGAAAGGGAAGAGACCACATCTTAATTATATTAAGATATGGGGTTGTCCAGCCTATGTCAAACGACAAAATCCGGACAAACTCGAGGCACGGTCTGTTCTATGCAAATTTGTAGGATATCCCAAGAATTCTCAAGGGTATATCTTCTACCACCCTGAGGAACAAAGAGTGTTTGTTTCTCGGCATGCCACCTTTTTAGAAAAGGAATTTCTTGAAAAAGAGATTAGTGGTCATTGAGGTAGAACTGGAAGAGGTTCCAGCGACACAGACTACAACAGAAGATTTGGTAGAACCAGAGGATTCCATAGTTCCCGATGAACCCCAGCCTCTCCGCCGATCTGGTAGGGTTTCTCGTCCACCTGAGAAATACTACGGTTTTCTCATAGACGGTGGGAGCGAGGATTGCATCATGGAGGATGATGACCCAACTAGCTTCGAGCAGGCCATCACGAGTGGGGACTCAGAGAAATGGCTGGATGCTATGCGGTCTGAGATGGATTCCATGTACACCAACAAAGTATGGACTTTGGAAGTTGCTCCTGAAGGGGTAAAACCCATTGGGAGCAAGTGGATCTTCAAGAAGAAACTTGGTGTAGATGGGAAAGTGGAGACTTTCAAAGCTAGACTTGTAGCAAAGGGTTTTCGTCAAAGACCAGGTGTGGACTATGACGAGACCTTTTCTCCAGTGGCTATGCTTAAATCCATCCGGATCATGCTTGCCATCGCTGCATATCATGATTACAAAATCTGGCAAATGGATGTTAAGACCGCCTTTCTAAACGGTGATTTGGAAGAGTGCGTGTACATGACTCAGCCAGAGGGCTTCGTAGACAGTGGGAGCAGCGGGAAGGTGTGCAAGCTGCTTAAATCCATTTATGGATTAAAGCAAGCATCGCGGAGTTGGAACATCTGCTTTGACGTCGTTATCAAAGAGTTTGATTTCGTCAAAAATCCAGATGAACCTTGTATCTACAAGAAGGTGGCAGAGAGTAAGGTTGTCTTCCTCGTATTGTACGTGGACGACATACTCTTGATAGGAAATGATATTCCTATGCTGCAATCGGTCAAGCTCTTCTTATCACAAAGATTCTCGATGAAAGATCTTGGTGATGCCTCCTGCATATTGGGAATTAGGATCTATAGAGATAGATCCAAACGGATTTTGGGATTGTCCCAATCCAGGTACATTGACACCATACTAAAGAGGTTTAGTATGGAAGAGTCCAAGCGTGGGAATATGCCCACGATCTCTGGAGTCACTCTCTCCAAAGAGATGTCTCCCAAGACTGATTTGGAGAGAGCTCGCATGCAAGGTATACCCTATGCTTCGGCAGTAGGCTCTATCATGTATGCGATGCTATGTACCAGACCCGATGTAGCATACTCACTAAGTATAGTGAGCAGGTATCAAGCTGATCCTGGAGAGAGTCACTGGACAGCTGTGAAGAGCATTCTCAAGTACTTGCGAAGGACTAGAGATATGTTCTTGGTGTATGGTAACGGAGAACTCCAAGTGGAGTCCTTTACCGATTCAAGCTTCCAGAGTGATAAGGACGACTCTAAGTCGCAGTCGGGTTTTGTCTTTACCCTTTACGGAGGGGCGGTTAGCTGGAAGAGTTCCAAGCAGGAAACCGTGGCAGACTCGACGATGGAGGCTGAATACATCGCTGCCAACGATGCTGCTAAAGAAGCTGTTTGGATCAAGAAGTTCATTTCTGAACTAGGAGTGGTTCCATCCATTGAGCATCCAATACCTTTGTATTGCGATAACAATGGAGCGGTGGCTTTAGCCAAGGAACCCAGGTCCCATCAGCGATCCAGGCATATTCTGAGGCGGTATCACCTGATCCGGGAGATAGTTGATCGCCGGGAGATCGAGGTCAGGAGAGTTGACACGAAGAACAACACGGCGGATCCACTCACGAAGGCCATTCCCCAGATACAGTTTGAGAGACTCTTCGGGATGCTCGGTATGAGATACTATAGCAGCTGGCCCTAGTGCAAGTGGGAGATTGTTAGTTGTATGTATGCCCTAGAGGCCAGTATTGTACAGATTATGTATATTATATTGGATGCTTGGACATATATAGAGATGACTTTCTTGCTCGATATGATAGTATGCTATCTGGTTACTCTTTATCTAAACATGTACACTAGTCTCTTTATACTGTCTTGTAGTTACATGTTGATAAAGCCCTTAGGATGTGTACTTAACTACCTGGACTATGATGCAGATCATACTAGTGGGGACATGGTAGTCCATAAGTACATCCTTCAAGGTCCCTAGTCGTGGGTGTATCGAGACGGGGCATCGATATACCAGAGTAGACTAGCGTATACGCTTCTCGACCCATGTGATGGGCGATGGATGATCCCATATCCATTGGTGTTTGACATCAGAGATGGTATATGGGTGCTCAGTGGAGACTGGGTACACTGGACGGACTCGCCGAGAACTCCCAGATGGTATTATACCTTACGTCAGATGGCAGTTCTCAGGTGACACTTGTACAGGTTAGTCTGTAGACCCGAGATCGTCATAGAGTCTTGTGTGATTCCCACTGTGCTTTGATCTCCACCTTACCACGTCCATAAGGGCATGCAAAACGGTGGCCTTTGGGCACAGTCCCGAGTCACATGGAGGCAATGAGCGATAGGAGGGGTTTCGTCTCTCCCGGTATTGGGGGTTGATGTTGCGCTGTGCTCGATTGGCCGTAACAGGGAAGTCCCTGGCCAGGGCTGATCAGAGATTTGCTGGTAAGTGTTACCAGTAGTTTCTCGACCCGTTACGAGCCTCACATCGGCACGACTTATCGGGTTATTGGGGTCTGACGTTTACCACCCCTAGACTTGTTATGCGACATATCAGACGAAGAGACCGGACTGTATGGTAAGTGTTACTGGTCGGATTCGCAGGAGTGTGACCGGGCTAGCTCGTCGATCTTCTGATCGCTCAATACCCGGGTGGCCGTTACGTTTAGCAGACCGCTTGCGGCTTGTGGGTGCTTGATATGATCATCATCTGCTACCGGCGTATTGACGAGTCTTTAGAGTCCTACACAGAGGTTTCCTGGTTCAAGCGAAACGAAATAGGAGCGCATATGAGATATGTGCAGGACCGAGAATAATGCGTGTATGTGATACCGCATTTCATTCTCGCAATACATGTTTCGAATGGTTATATTCGATATGACCTAGTTATCGAATCATTGATTCGATAAATCGATACATTGGATTCTAGTCGGTTATGTGCGACATGACCGGATCATTGAATCAAATGTTGATTTAATGATTTAATGCATAATTATATATTTGATATATTGCATTGCATTAACTAGTATTGGTTCACTTTAAACGGATTTTTCTCACTTGATGCACATTGTATATGTGATATGCTTTAGTGCACTACTTTGTATCATGTTTGATGATACTTGATCATATAGTTAAGTTTATAGAATTAATCCATGGTTAATTTGATAATTAGGGTTTTGCATATTCATTTATTTATTTATTTATTTATTTGAAATGAGTTATGATAAGAATGGTGGCTAAGTTTGTTTTATATTGAAGCTTCATGAAGCTTTGACTTTGCTAACCATCCTTATCTTCATGCTTAACCCTAACCCATCTAAGTGACCATGGTTAATTCTCTACACTTAACCTTAGTTAAGTTATGATAAATATTGAGTTTATTTTCTTTTTATCATAACTTATGATAATATTCTAGCTCATCTTCTTCTTCTTCTTCAAGTGAGCAACCTTGATGCCATCAATGGCAACTTGTGATCTAGTGAGCAAATCCAAATCTAAAGTGAACCCACCTCCTATTTCTTCACCCTCTACCTCTTGCCAAGCTGTTTTGGGTGTTTACTTCACAAGTTTCACAAGTTTGTGAGGTCGGAGCTTGAGTTTGTGCAACCTCGACGTAGATCGTCTTTGACACAAAGCCGACGACCTATTCCGCTTGTTTTCCCGATGAAGCCGACGGAGGAGTCTAGGATTCATGATGTACAGCGAGAAGACTTCGTTGCGGAGCCGTGGAGGTGGATATCCGGATCTACAAAGGTTGTAATTTCCGTATCATAGTAGTTAAGAGTTAACTAGCTTTCTATTTCGCCTAAACATCTAGTTAAGATCCGTAGTCTAGGGTTTCTCGGCACAAAAATTTTAAATTGGCATGTCCGATGCCTTGTGAGACCTTTCTAGAGTGCCTAGGAACCTTTCACTATGTACAAGACCAGATGTAGCTTACGCGCTGAGCGTGGTGAGCCGGTATCAGTCAGACCCAGGTGAGGACCACTGGACGGCAGTGAAGAACATTCTCAAGTACCTGAGAAGGACTAAGGAGATGTTCCTGGTTTACGGTAGTGGAGACCTCAGGGTCGAGTCCTTTACCGATTCAAGCTTCCAGAGTGACAAGGATGACAGCAAGTCTGTCTCGGGTTTTGTGTTTACCCTCAACGGAGGGGCGGTGTGTTGGAGGAGTTCCAAACAGGATACCGTCGCAGACTCAACGATGGAGGCTGAATACATTGCTGCAAGCGATGCCGCAAAAGAGGCGGTCTGGATGAAGAAGTTCATTAGTGAACTTCAGGAGGTTCCGTCCATTGTTGACCCAATACCTTTGTATTGCAATAACAATGGGGCTATAGCTTTAGCGAAGGAACCAAGGTCCCATCAGAAATCCAGACACATCTTAAGGCGGTATCACGTGATCAGGGAGATCATTGATCGCCAGGAGATTGAGGTACGGAGAGTGGATACAAAAGACAACACAGTGGATCCATTCACGAAGGCCCTCCCTCAAACACAGTTCGAGCGACTTTTTGAGCTATTGGGTATGCGGTATGCCGGCAGCTGGCCTCAATGCAGACGTTGGGTATGCGGTACACCAATTGTTGGCCTTTAGTGCAAGTAGGAGATTGTTAGATATGTATGCCCTAGAGGCCATTATTGTATAGTACTAGTTTGTATAATACATTTTGGAGGCTTGGGATATATATATGGTTTTACGACAGTCTTGCTCGATATAGTAGTATGCTACTTGGTTTGTTTCTATCTTAATATGTGTATATGTTTCTTTTAACATATCGCTAAAAACATATTGGTAGAGCCCTTAGGATTTTTGCTTGACTACCGGCGTTGTGATGGCGATCACACAAGTGGGGGCTGGGTAGTCTATAAGCACATCCTTATTTTGGTCCCTAGTCGTAGGATTATCGAGACAGGGCATCGATACTCCAGAGTAGACTGGTGCATACGCTTCTCTTCCCTGCAAGGGAGATGGTATGTCCCACAGCCATCAGTACATCGTACTGGAGATAGTATGCAGGTGCTCGTTAGGTTACGAGTACACTGGACAGGACTCGTCGGGAACTGTTGGTTGGTATTATACCTATCTTCAGTTAACAGTTCCCAGGTGACATGAGTACAGCTTTGTCCGCTGACTTGACACTGTCACTTCGCCTCGAGTGTGTTCCCACTGTTCTTAGATTACTACCCTACCACGGCTTTACTGAGTCGTGCAAACAGGTAGTAGTTGGGTGCAGTCCCGAAGCACTTGGAGGCAGTGACGGTTAGACAGGATTCGTCTCTCCCAGTATTGGGGGTTGATATCGCGTTGTGTCTAGGAGAGCCATTACACAAAGTCCCTGGCCAGGGCAAGCGAGATATACTGGTAGGTTTCCAATGTTATCTCAGGGTGTTCTGGGCTACACTCCGACACGACTTGTACCTCTATTAGGGGACTGACGTTTACCGCCCCCCCAGGCCCGCCATGCGATATTCTCAGACGAACAGACCGGACTGTACGGAGATTGTCACATTCAGGCTCAGTAGGAGTTCGATGGGTTCACCTCATCAGTCTTCTTATCGGCATCTACCTGGGGACCGTTACGTACAGCTAGTACCGCTTGCGGCCTGTGGTAAAACCCACTGCCAGCGTAGTGTTGAGCCTTTAGAGTCCCACACAGAGGGTTACTCGCCTTTGGGCAAAACAGAGTAGAGGTTGCATGGTTTTGCGACGGGGTTCGTTCATATCCGCGCACTTGTGCACGTTTGGTGTCCGGACAGTTGTTACTAGCGGGATTTGGTTTAAGCCAGATCCTAGTAATTGTTTTGGGATTGGTTTTGTCTCAGTGTATTCGTGTTCCTTGGAGCACGGATGCGGGTGTGTATGCATAGTTGACAGAGGCAGAGGCAGAGGATTCTCATTAGGGTTGTTGACCATTTGACTTTGGTTGACTTGTTGACCGTTGACTTTTCTCTAAACCCTAATGAGAATATGATATATGACTAATAATATTAATTAAGTATTATTGTGCCATGGTTGAGTTGAAAGTTTGACTTTTGTTGACTTTGTTGATCGGTTGACCATTTTGGACTTGTTGACCATCATCATTTCATGGCTATCATTTCATGGGTATGACTTTTGCTTACTTGTTGTTTACAAAATGAAATAATTGCATGAAATGATAATGGTCATTGAAACTAACCATCACCATACTTAATTATTATTATTATTATCATTATTCTCACTTTTGTGAGGATGGTTGCATTATGAGAGCTCATTTCTATCATCTTCTTTCTCTCTCATGAAAAAAGCTCTCCCTCTTCCTCTCTCAAGGTTCAAGTGTTCCATGAGTTGGAAATCATGAACCTTTGAGACAAAACCACCATCACTCTTCTCTACTCAATCTAAGGTATTAGGTTTAGCAAACCAAACACCTTAGTCATCTCTAGGTTGAGATTGGAGCTCAATTTCGAGACCCTCGGGTGGATCCATCTATGGCAAAGAGGAGACGACAAGGAGGATCCGTTCAAGCAACTACAAGGAGCAAGCAAGAGGAAGAACCACAACAAGAAGATAAGGAGTTCAAGACCAAGGTATAACTATTATGTATAGTAGTTAGAACTCGTAGAATATTTGTTAGTTCTTGTTTAGCAACGATCCTTCTTGTACGGTCCATGTTACCTAGTTAGGAAAAAATTTAGTTTTACCTATTCCGCCTCCCCGAAAGGACTGGGGTGGGTAACGTGGACCTAACACCCGACTCGGCCTGACTCGGGCCGGCGCCACCGGCCGGACTCGGCCAGTCGGCCGAGTCATCAACATGAAAATTCTGCCTTTTGAGCTCCCCCACTCCCCTGCATACTTCAATTTCTGAGATTAATTCCAGAGAGCCCATTAACTCTCATTTACTTCATTTTTAATACAATTTCCTTACATTTTTACATTTTTTTAAAATTAAAACCCTACATCTACCCTAACCCTAGCCTAATCCTATAAATACACCCTACCCTCTACCCTCTCACCCCCAAACTCTTAGCCAACTCTCTAGAATTCTCAAGAAATCCTTGTGTGCAATCGAAGTGAGCGAAAGGCGAAGCTCCGGTGAATTCTCCGGCGGAATTTCCGACGACGATCCTAGGAGCTCCCGGCGACGAAACTACACACCGGCGATTCCTCTCTTTCCATCTTACTCCCTTGGTTGTCCAAAACCCGTAAGTCCCATTTTCTATCTCTCTTTGCTATTCTAAAAATACGGATTTACAAAACCCGACGGAATCGGAACAAATCCGATTTCCGATTCAGTTTTCTTATAAAACTTCACTTCTCGTTAATGCAATTATGCTTAAACTCCCTCATGTTGACTATTAAACACTAATTAACCAATTTGATCAAGTTTCATTTCATAAAATGATGGCTATTTCACTTTATCGTATTTTTCATTTAAATACCACATTATTTCAATTATACATTTAACTTCATTAAACTTGTTATATCTTTAAGTAGACACGAGGAAATGACCTACCTCCTCACACACTCATATGCAACATAACACGATACCTCGAGAACTTAGAATACGGGAAAACAAACATTTTCATTTAAATACCCTTTACTTGATAAAACCATTTCTAAAAAGATTTAGTATTGATACATCTTTACAAATAAATAACCTTTGAGCTAATAAAAAATATCTAGATTCAGCCAATTAAGGACTGTCGCGCTCATTAGGGCAGAGGAAGGTTGTGGGCATTCAGTCGTTTATCTAAACCTGACTTTGTGGTGACTAGGCTAGACAAGTGAGAAAGGTAACTTTAAAAGGCCCGTCTCACGGTGATTCGTGAGCGGAACCCTCCTTTCTTCACTTGTACTTACCTGGCCACAATTGGCGGTGAAGAGGCGATTTGAGGGATATCTCACAACTTGTCACTTTGGACCAGTTAGGAGCAGTCTAGTTGACTTAGGAGACCCTAGAACATAGAATACAGGAAATTGACATCTTTACAAACAAATACCATTTACTTAATAAAAACCGTTTTCTAAAGGATTTAGTATTTATACAATCTTTGCAAGGAGCATTCGGTCTCGAAAGATTTAAAATACGACATCTTGAGAAAATGAGATTTTTTAAATATAAAATATATATTAAAATTATTTTTGTATAAATATATGTATATTTATCATTAAAATACCTATTTTGTTATGATATAAATATTCCACCTTTTTCTAAAAAATCACAAGAATAATTTTACACTAAAATACCATGAATTCCATACAGAACCAATATTACCAATAAATACCATTTATCATGAATTAGGATAATTTCACTAGAAATATCACATGTATAAAATCTACATTCATTACAACTCTAAAGACGATAATAAATACTTGGGGTGTATTTTGAAAACTATAGAAATGTATTTTTACATAAAACCCCCTCAAGTTCTATAAACTACCCTAAGGACCCTAGTAAACATAGGTTTAAGCGAGACCAATCTCTTGAGCCTCAGGGAGACGGAGAAGTGGGTGCTTGCCTATCTAAGGTAGACAATTAACAAACGGTGTTATCAAAACGGTAATCGTTTTTGAAAAAGACACAAATCCTGCCGTCCATGTGCAGCGGTTACCGATAACATCAAAACAATCAGGACTTCAATTTACCTTTCTAATTGTCTGACTCGGTTTGAGTCTCATTATAATCTGACTTGAATATGATTCAAGTACAATCTTCAATCTACAATCTACAATTTACAATATTACAATTCAACATGAATCCATGAATCCATTATTACATATATTCAATCTATCAACTTGACTGAACCAAACCATGAATATACATCCATTTACATGATTCTACAGTTATTCCATTTACATGATTCTACGGTTACATCCGTTTACTGACATCATGGTTTCGGTCAGTCATCCAATTATACAATCAATTCAATTTACAATACAATACAATACAAACAAGACATCTTGGGGTTTAAGGGGTAGATTGGTACGGAAGGTGTTAAAATTGGCACGAGACTGCAACCATAAGACACCTAACCTATATTCCGTTGCTGTTGTACCGTGGCCCAACGGTTCCTTGAGTTCCTGATACCTTAGTCTCCGGGGCAAGTGAGTGTCACGACCCGAAAATACGGAACATGACCGGCACTTAAACTACGAACGTCTCGAGGCGTAAGTAATCTAAGTAAACCGAAAACCCAGAAATCCAAACCAAGAAAAGTAGTAGAGTGCAGGAAAACCAATTTAAAACAAGTAGTTTTAATAGCATAAGCCGAATTATGCGGTTTTTAAGAACATCAAAATTTACTGAAAATTTCGGCAGAGTCTCCTTTGTAAAAAGTGGCTCCCAAACGGGATACAACATAAATAGTATACGAAATCAATAAAAAAAAAGCATCCCCAAGCGGGAGCTAGCTCTTCGTCAATCGACGGTCACAACCACACAAGCAATATAATATACAACGCCAACGGCGAGGATCAAAACTCAAAAGGAACTCAAAACCACCAGAAATATAACGAGCGACTCTAAGGTCGAAAGAATAAACAGCACTGGTCTCTATCTCAAAAAATATATGTTTGGTCGATGGAACTTCTAGATACAATAGAATAATGATATACAAGATATATAATGGGGGTATGATACAAGTAAACCCACCTACTAGCAAATCACCCGAATGAAACTGAGCCCGCAAGCCGTAATGAAACCTGTACGGCAAATCTGCAAGAAACTGGGGCACAACGGGGGTGAGTTGCCAACTCGTGAATAGAAAAAAACATCTACGCACAGAAATCGCATAAATAACGCAACCTGGGTCAATGATCATAATATATCCTCAAATATAAGTATAACAGGCAGCCTATAACAATGACTAGGGTAATATCTAACCCGAGTATAATTTCATGTGCCCGTGTCAGTGCCTCAGGTAGCAATATATCATATGAATGAGGTATGAATGCATGAAACAGAATACATGTAAATGAAGAAACTGTTTTCATAAGTTAGTGAGATTTTCTTCGTATTTTTAAACTGAGGTATCATAATGAAATCAATATCAACAGTGTCTAGCATCGACACAAAACATAAATCTCACTGTCTCGAAATATCAATGTCTCAAGCTCAATATCTAGGGCGCCGTCAGTCCGGACCGGCCCCTACCATCCATCTCAAGACCACGACGGTATCCTCCGGATATCCGACGCGTCGGGTAATATCACCGGTAGGTAGTGCTCCCCAGCCAGGCTCAACGTCAACACCACATTTCTCTTGCCCCGGGGTACCATACCGGGCCCACCATGTACCCGTGACGGTTCCTCCACTCCTCGACACGGATCTCCAAAACCACAGCAAACTCATGGTGGACGACACTTTACATCACTAGAAAACCGCAACTGTCACGACCCGAAAGTACGGAACATGACCGGCACTTAGACTACGAACGTCTCAAGACGTACGTATGCTAAGTAAGCCGAAACCCAGAAATCCAAACCAAGAGAAGTAGTAGAGAATAGGAAAAACCATATCAAATCAACCTGTATGCACATAATATACAACGCCTAAAGGCGAGGATCACAACAGAAATGAAACTCAACCAGCAAGAACTCATGGAACTATAACGCGCGACACTAAGGTCGAAATAATAAATATCACTGGTCTCTATCTCAAATAAGTACAAGTTTTGGTTGATGGAACTTCTAGATACAACTGAAATATAATATACAATGTATAATGATGGGTAAGATACAATAAACCCACCTACTAGCAAGTCACCAGAAGAAGATGTGCCCGCAAAGCCGTAATGAAATCCGTACGGCAACACCTGCATGAAACTGGGGCACAACGGGGGTGAGTTGCCAACTCGTGGGTAGAAAAAGATCTACGAACAGCAAATCGCATGTATGACGCAACCTAGGTCATACGATCATAATATATATAATCCTCAAATATATAACCAGTAATCTCTAACCATGGCTAGTGTAAATATCTAACCCAAATGTAATCCCATATGTCCGTGCCAGTGCATCAGGTGGCAATATATCATATGAATGATGTATGAATGCATGAAACAGAATGCATATACTGAAGAAAACTGCTTTCATAATTTGTGAGATTTCTGTACTTTTAAAATGAGGTATCATAAATGAAATCAGCATAAACAGTGCCCAGCATCGGCACAAAACATAAGTCTCAGTATCTCGATACCTCTGTACCACAATCTCTGTACCTCAATATCTCGAAATCTCAATGTCTCAATCACAAAATCTAGGGCGCCGTCAGTCCAGATCGGCCCCTACCATCCATCTCATGACTACGACGGTATCCTCCGGATATCCGACGTGTCGGGTAATATCACCGGTAGGTAGTGCTCCCCTGCACAGGCTCAACGCCATCATCTGCGATCTTCTTGCCCCGGGGTACCGCACCGGGCCCACCATGTACCCGAAACGGTTCATCCGCCTCCTCGAATCGGGTCTCGAAATCCATCAGCAAAACTCATGGTGGACGACTCGAACATCAAGGAAAAACCGCATTTTTATTAAAAAGAGAAAGCAGTTTATATATATGTTTTGCGGTTTTCCTCCAAATCCAGAAAATCTCATGGAAACTCGAATCCAATCATCAATAGCATGTGAAATCATGAATATAAGCATGGGAATCCATGAATGCATCATATAATGAATAACAGCATGCATGAAGTGACAGGTAATAACTACAATGTCAAGCTGGTATATATGGCAAGTACACTAATATTATGTCACTACTAGCTAACAAGCTAAATCAGGCAATAATATTCTCTAAGTGTACGTGACATGACAATTACCGATGAAAATGTGTGTGCGACAGCAAATAAGTGTACGTGGTACATACGCATCATCGGTAATGGTGCTGGTGTCCTACCAGCATGATATCAATAATAGAATATGAATCATAACAGTATGCGATGCAGAGCAACAATAAAAATAAGCGGGAGCTGAAATACTGAACACCATGTTCGTTAAACTGCATCTAATGTCATAAAGGTCATATAGCTACCCTACTACAAGGCTGAGCTAAAGCTAATAGTAGGTAAGGGAAACCGCCTAACCTCTGAGTCGATACATATAAATATACATATATAGTCGGTGATCCCGCCTCGATCATATCACATCCGATACCATATCTCTATAATTGGTTATTCCCAAGTCAAGTAGGCGGATCAAACATCAAAATATAGCTCGTACGTAAATCCGTCGTACGGCCTCCCCAATCTGGGTACGGGTCAATATCACATTCGTCCTATCATTCATCCGGTATTCACTTTATCAAATATCGTAATCTGGGTACTGACCTGTGTCTAGTACAATGCTAACATCATCACTATAGTTATGATTTGACTACTGATCGACAGTCTCGTATAAATCGATATCATCATCATATATCATCACAAGGAGTGTACCCCGCCCAAGGCGGCCTATTATAATTATCCTGTCATATCATATCCTATCTCGTACATGTCGATCATTTATATATATCACTATTCCTGTGACATCATTATCCCGAAATCCGCTGAAGCATCCCGACGTATCTCAGATATGAATTCTACCATATCCCCGATATCATAACCTTGGATCAAATATTAACGACCCATCTCAATCCCATGTATCATCCTCAAATCTGCATGTGAACACATAGTCACATACTCTTGTGAACACATATCTATATAGGATCCCATAACCACATATGAAATAAGGATGTTTGCAAGTATGAGTGTGTATAGGTATGTGTAGTGCTCCCACTATCTAGGGTCCGCAATACTAAATCATCAAGTCCACCAATTATCCATCCTAAACATCAGTAATTTCCTAAACAACATAAAATGATTGAAAGTGTGTATACGCATCCGTATACATCACCACGGACTGCGGGGGTGCTATACGCCATCCACCCGACTTCTCCCCGTAGATATAAATCTACTCACCTAGTTATGTGTTCCGGTGCCGATGTCGCCATTTGCATCTCCAACGCTTCGACGTCGCGTGAGTACCTACAAGGATATCACATGCTAAAACTCATAAAAATCACATCGGAAACCAAAATGGTGCACACTACGCCCATAGGTAAAAACCTGTGACCTTGTGTGCAAACACTGCCAAAATCCACTGTCGTTGACGTCCAAACGCCACCCGACAGAAACGAATCACCAAATAACAAAACTTAAATCTATAAACATTATGAAAAACATGGCAGCAACCCAGAAAAGTGGTCCCAGATTTCTGTTCAGGTCAAAGCATGGCAATTAAACAACTCTGGGGTGATGTACAGGATATATATGACCTACCGAAGCAAATTAGGCACCTAACTTAACAGTGGGGCCGGCGACATCCCCCTAAAACCCGGCGAGGCCGGCCCTAACATGGATTTAGGCTCTCGTCTTCAGTGGGTGGTCTCCTAGTGGTCTAAATAGGCTCGTGGTATTGTTTATTTTCCCCGTAATGACCCCGGATCACTCCAGATTCACCTGCACGCCATATATCCTCACAAACCGACATGAAAAGTTCTGTTTTGGGTTCCATGTTTGAAATGTGTCCAATCTGGGTTAGATCTATGCTTAACTGATATCAACAACTCCTAATAAGGTTATACCAACATTCCAAACTAATACTTTGTCAAGTCTCGCTCAAATTTCCTAAACTAGCACTAATTCACGTAGTAACACGATATTTCCGCTAAACAACTATAACTTGGTAAGAAAAGAGTTTGGATTGCGAGATTATACCTCGAGGGGGTCCTAGGAGGAAGGATAAGGGAAGAAGGAAGGGTTGTGCTGTTGAGGAGTTGCCCCATTGCTCCAAAAGAAAATGTTTTTGCAGCTGTTGCTGCAACTCTCTCTTTCCTTCTCTTGCTTTTCTTTCTTTCTTTCTTTTCTTTTTCTTTTTTCTTCTCTGTGTGTTGCAGTAGCAGCTGCAACACTTGAAGAAGTGTTATTTGTAGTGAATTTTGATGTGGTGTGATGAGGGTGTGGGTTGGTTAAAGGCTGGTGGGTGTTGTGACTGATGTTGCCGCTGTTTTTTGTTGAAACCATTGGCTGAAATGCATGGTTTCAGCAACTAATATAGCTGTAGGCGTAGGGGGCTGTTCTGGTGGATGAAGTTAGGCAGAATTTGGGCTGATTGGTAGCAAAAGTCAGCCATTGGGGGCTGAAAAATGATGATGGGAGAGTGTTATCAGCTAGGGGGCTGATAAGTCTCCATGGAGGGTTGAAGTTTGACATTGGGGGCTGATGTTTACATCAGCTGCTGTTGCAGCTTATGTATTTTTTGGAATGTTACAGTCTTCCCCCCTTAAAGAAATTCGGTCCCCGAATTTAAATTTAAACCTCCCAATTCTAAAACATTTCAATAAAATGTCCAAACCAATGGGGCTCCGAAATCATCAATCCATAAAAGGCATCATAGCGCAATACATGCGCATGAGTAACGAGCAGATAACTCGAAGTCAAAACTCCGTCAAGCATCTCGCAATCATCGGAGTCAAGATGAAAACACGAATGCCAAATCCAAAGCAAAACCGATATGCTAGAAATCGGAATTATACATGTAAATACCAAATCCGTACATGTAAATATCTGAAAGGAATGCATGCCAAATTCTTTAAAGTCGATGTGCAATACACATAACATTGCAAAGCGGCGGACGTCTCTATAAAAAAATAATCATATATGTATATCTCTTTTGTTTAATATGCACGTACCGCCGTTTTGAAATTAATTTTAGAAGGGTTTTCCTCGTTTTAAACGTTTCGTGTCATGTCAGACACGTATGCAAATAGTGAGACTATAGATCGCTTTTGGAAATCCCCTTAAAATCTATTATGCATGAAAAATATACCCAGGCACTGTCATCTGATCAGTCCTGCTCAGTACGAAAACACATAGCAAATATCATATAAACGTACTGCTCCATAGAAATCAATCCCAAAATGTGCATATAAAAACTCTGTGCGTCCGGTGCGCACGGAAATCAAAATCCATGAATGTGCCAAAAAGGTGCACAAAACGACATCAAGGTGCAACGGGTGTGCACGCAGCATCTGTCATAGCAACAGGTGTGCCTGACAGCACAAACAGGTGCATTTGACATGCACGAAGAATCTCGGTTTAGTGCATCTGGTGTGCACCAAATCGCATCTCATAACATGCGCCCAACATGTGCTAAAAATCCAAATCCGGTGCATTCACCATGAACGAAATCATGAAATCAAATATCGAGCATCACCATCGAACTCGAAGTCCAGTGCATCCAAGTGCACGAAATATATGTCACTGCACTGCAAGCATATGTAAACTATACAGAGTGCATGAACCAAATCGTGTGTGTGCATACGCACAAAATCAACTCAGGTGTCTAAGAACCCATAAAATCACAAACATGTGAAACCAAGGCTCGAAAACGATATCAAGTGCAGCGACTTTGCGAAAATCGTAACTACTCAATCATCAAAATCAAATCAGGCTATAAAATCCCCCAAAACATCGAAATCAAATATGGCGGAATAGTACCGCCCAAGCGCATCCTCGAAGAATTTCGGGCCAATTGTCGTGGTTACTCATAGCATAACTCGTCGACGATCCTGAACTCTGGCCTGCTGGTGTGCATAACATGACCACTCCTGGGTCCAAATCTTTTCTGTGGATTACAAAATCTCATGATCCATCGGCACATCGGCCTTGTCAGGTGTGCTAACGGGGTCGATTCCGTTCTGGCACTTCTCTGGTCATTTCTCGGTCAATCCTCACGACCACTTGTAAAGCAACATGTCACTGGCGTCGTCCTCTGGCTCTCTGAATGTACGTGACACATCTGATCCTGGATGCAAGTATCATTGCAGCAGTGTCCTGGAAGGAATCTTACTCAAGGTCTCTTCCAGTCTCATCTCTGCCAATTGTCCGGAAATCATCGTCCTTTTCTATATCCGGTTCTTGTTCCGGAACAGCTGCATACTCATCGCGACTCCTTCTGGAAGGTATATCCAGTACTCTGCCTCGGCATGCGCATCGCATCTCTGATGTCGGCGGAGTGGAACGTCATCATATCCAGATCTTATACGAACCTCTTACTTCACTTTTTCTAATGTCGACCGCTTCGGACTTGTCTCGTCGTGGCTGCATGGACTGAGCTCCAACGGCTATCATCGTATCTGGAGTCTCCCAAGAAATGCATCTCACTATCTAGCATCCGAATTAAATCGAGCCATCCGATCAAGTCGTCAAAACCTCATAATCCCCCAAGAGCTCAACATCTTGGGTATAGTATAATATTATCGCGTACATACCACAGCATCGGTGGTCCAGCCGTAGAAGGGAAAACCCAAGCCTCACTAATGGCGTCGCAGAACTGCGGCAAACCCTAAGGTCAAAAGGCTTTCACACGGTCATTATGTCGAGTTAGGGTTTCATTCTTCTAGAGGGACCATAGAATTGCCTGCATATTTCTTCCTGACACTTTAAACTTGGAATAATAGGTTACTATCATTCGATCGTCTCTGTCGACTCTCAACGTCTCCGCGTGAAGTCGTCTCTAGCTGGAATCAATCTATCTGATGATCTCGTATCGGGGTAGCGAATGATCCACATGTCCTAGTCATTCACCCTCGGGGACTAGCGATCTTCTATCATCTCTTAGTACCACTCGTACTGCAATAGCTCCAACATCTGGGCGATATCCTGTCGTTTGCAGCAAAACTAGCTCGCTCGTCTGCACGTTGCGCCGTGCCTCAATCATCATGAATGAGCAATACATCAACGGTCATCAAAATCTGGCTGTCCTCTATCAGTGGCTCAATCCTCTGGTGCCAATCCGCACGTCCGAGTAATCTCATACAGCGATCCATCCAACGCTCGTGGCACAAAGCACAATCAAAAGACACATCTCTACAATAATGTGTCGCCAGGCTCACGCCCCGGTCAGTCCTCGTTCGTAACGAGCTCATGCTGACCGCAACTCTTAGCCGTAGCTCTCCCTGCCCGTAATCGTGGCAGCAAAACCATAACTCGTACCGATGAAGCTAGATCAGGAATGAATATGATACTGAACAAGGAAATGCACATCCTAAGGCTTCTTAAGTGGAGTGGCGCATCGTAAATATGCCGCGGACATACCACGGTACGTCACACTACTTTAGTTACCTATTCCATCAACCAAGGGTCATCCTATACTCCGAAGGTAAAACCTAACGCTCTGATACCAACTTTGTCACGACCCGAAAGTACGGAACATGACCGGCACTTAGACTACGAACGTCTCAAGACGTACGTATGCTAAGTAAGCCGAAACCCAGAAATCCAAACCAAGAGAAGTAGTAGAGAATAGGAAAAACCATATCAAATCAACCTGTATGCACATAATATACAACGCCTAAAGGCGAGGATCACAACAGAAATGAAACTCAACCAGCAAGAACTCATGGAACTATAACGCGCGACTCTAAGGTCGAAATAATAAATATCACTGGTCTCTATCTCAAATAAGTACAAGTTTTGGTTGATGGAACTTCTAGATACAACTGAAATATAATATACAATGTATAATGATGGGTAAGATACAATAAACCCACCTACTAGCAAGTCACCAGAAGAAGATGTGCCCGCAAAGCCGTAATGAAATCCGTACGGCAACACCTGCATGAAACTGGGGCACAACGGGGGTGAGTTGCCAACTCGTGGGTAGAAAAAGATCTACGAACAACAAATCGCATGTATGACGCAACCTAGGTCATACGATCATAATATATATAATCCTCAAATATATAACCAGTAATCTCTAACCATGGCTAGTGTAAATATCTAACCCAAATGTAATCCCATATGTCCGTGCCAGTGCATCAGGTGGCAATATATCATATGAATGATGTATGAATGCATGAAACAGAATGCATATACTGAAGAAAACTGCTTTCATAATTTGTGAGATTTCTGTACTTTTAAAATGAGGTATCATAAATGAAATCAGCATAAACAGTGCCCAGCATCGGCACAAAACATAAGTCTCAGTATCTCGATACCTCTGTACCACAATCTCTGTACCTCAATATCTCGAAATCTCAATGTCTCAATCACAAAATCTAGGGCGCCGTCAGTCCAGATCGGCCCCTACCATCCATCTCATGACTACGACGGTATCCTCCGGATATCCGACGTGTCGGGTAATATCACCGGTAGGTAGTGCTCCCCTGCACAGGCTCAACGCCATCATCTGCGATCTTCTTGCCCCGGGGTACCGCACCGGGCCCACCATGTACCCGAAACGGTTCATCCGCCTCCTCGAATCGGGTCTCGAAATCCATCAGCAAAACTCATGGTGGACGACTCGAACATCAAGGAAAAACCGCATTTTTATTAAAAAGAGAAAGCAGTTTATATATATGTTTTGCGGTTTTCCTCCAAATCCAGAAAATCTCATGGAAACTCGAATCCAATCATCAATAGCATGTGAAATCATGAATATAAGCATGGGAATCCATGAATGCATCATATAATGAATAACAGCATGCATGAAGTGACAGGTAATAACTACAATGTCAAGCTGGTATATATGGCAAGTACACTAATATCATGTCACTACTAGCTAACAAGCTAAATCAGGCAATAATATTCTCTAAGTGTACGTGACATGACAATTACCGATGAAAATGTGTGTGCGACAGCAAATAAGTGTACGTGGTACATACGCATCATCGGTAATGGTGCTGGTGTCCTACCAGCATGATATCAATAATAGAATATGAATCATAACAGTATGCGATGCAGAGCAACAATAAAAATAAGCGGGAGCTGAAATACTGAACACCATGTTCGTTAAACTGCATCTAATGTCATAAAGGTCATATAGCTACCCTACTACAAGGCTGAGCTAAAGCTAATAGTAGGTAAGGGAAACCGCCTAACCTCTGAGTCGATACATATAAATATACATATATAGTCGGTGATCCCGCCTCGATCATATCACATCCGATACCATATCTCTATAATTGGTTATTCCCAAGTCAAGTAGGCGGATCAAACATCAAAATATAGCTCGTACGTAAATCCGTCGTACGGCCTCCCCAATCTGGGTACGGGTCAATATCACATTCGTCCTATCATTCATCCGGTATTCACTTTATCAAATATCGTAATCTGGGTACTGACCTGTGTCTAGTACAATGCTAACATCATCACTATAGTTATGATTTGACTACTGATCGACAGTCTCGTATAAATCGATATCATCATCATATATCATCACAAGGAGTGTACCCCGCCCAAGGCGGCCTATTATAATTATCCTGTCATATCATATCCTATCTCGTACATGTCGATCATTTATATATATCACTATTCCTGTGACATCATTATCCCGAAATCCGCTGAAGCATCCCGACGTATCTCAGATATGAATTCTACCATATCCCCGATATCATAACCTTGGATCAAATATTAACGACCCATCTCAATCCCATGTATCATCCTCAAATCTGCATGTGAACACATAGTCACATACTCTTGTGAACACATATCTATATAGGATCCCATAACCACATATGAAATAAGGATGTTTGCAAGTATGAGTGTGTATAGGTATGTGTAGTGCTCCCACTATCTAGGGTCCGCAATACTAAATCATCAAGTCCACCAATTATCCATCCTAAACATCAGTAATTTCCTAAACAACATAAAATGATTGAAAGTGTGTATACGCATCCGTATACATCACCACGGACTGCGGGGGTGCTATACGCCATCCACCCGACTTCTCCCCGTAGATATAAATCTACTCACCTAGTTATGTGTTCCGGTGCCGATGTCGCCATTTGCATCTCCAACGCTTCGACGTCGCGTGAGTACCTACAAGGATATCACATGCTAAAACTCATAAAAATCACATCGGAAACCAAAATGGTGCACACTACGCCCATAGGTAAAAACCTGTGACCTTGTGTGCAAACACTGCCAAAATCCACTGTCGTTGACGTCCAAACGCCACCCGACAGAAACGAATCACCAAATAACAAAACTTAAATCTATAAACATTATGAAAAACATGGCAGCAACCCAGAAAAGTGGTCCCAGATTTCTGTTCAGGTCAAAGCATGGCAATTAAACAACTCTGGGGTGATGTACAGGATATATATGACCTACCGAAGCAAATTAGGCACCTAACTTAACAGTGGGGCCGGCGACATCCCCCTAAAACCCGGCGAGGCCGGCCCTAACATGGATTTAGGCTCTCGTCTTCAGTGGGTGGTCTCCTAGTGGTCTAAATAGGCTCGTGGTATTGTTTATTTTCCCCGTAATGACCCCGGATCACTCCAGATTCACCTGCACGCCATATATCCTCACAAACCGACATGAAAAGTTCTGTTTTGGGTTCCATGTTTGAAATGTGTCCAATCTGGGTTAGATCTATGCTTAACTGATATCAACAACTCCTAATAAGGTTATACCAACATTCCAAACTAATACTTTGTCAAGTCTCGCTCAAATTTCCTAAACTAGCACTAATTCACGTAGTAACACGATATTTCCGCTAAACAACTATAACTTGGTAAGAAAAGAGTTTGGATTGCGAGATTATACCTCGAGGGGGTCCTAGGAGGAAGGAGAAGGGAAGAAGGAAGGGTTGTGCTGTTGAGGAGTTGCCCCATTGCTCCAAAAGAAAATGTTTTTGCAGCTGTTGCTGCAACTCTCTCTTTCCTTCTCTTGCTTTTCTTTCTTTCTTTCTTTCTTTTCTTTTTCTTTTTTCTTCTCTGTGTGTTGCAGTAGCAGCTGCAACACTTGAAGAAGTGTTATTTGTAGTGAATTTTGATGTGGTGTGATGAGGGTGTGGGTTGGTTAAAGGCTGGTGGGTGTTGTGACTGATGTTGCCGCTGTTTTTTGTTGAAACCATTGGCTGAAATGCATGGTTTCAGCAACTAATATAGCTGTAGGCGTAGGGGGCTGTTCTGGTGGATGAAGTTAGGCAGAATTTGGGCTGATTGGTAGCAAAAGTCAGCCATTGGGGGCTGAAAAATGATGATGGGAGAGTGTTATCAGCTAGGGGGCTGATAAGTCTCCATGGAGGGTTGAAGTTTGACATTGGGGGCTGATGTTTACATCAGCTGCTGTTGCAGCTTATGTATTTTTTGGAATGTTACAGCAACATTTTATATTTTAAAAGATCATAAGTTGTAAATTTTGCGGCTTTCCCAGAAATCCAGAAATATCATAAATCTCAAGAAATCATCACAAGTGCATATGTCAATGATAATGAACTAGGCATGAACAACTGAACAACAGTATACATGAAGTGGTAGGTAATAACTACAATGTCTAAAATGGCATATAAGGGAAGTACACTAATATCATGTCAAAACTACCAGCTAACAATCTAAGTCAAGCAATTATATTCTCTAAAGTGTACGTGACATGGCAATTACCGATGAAGATGTGTGTGAGCCGGCAAGTAGGTGTACGTGGTACATACGCATCATCGGTAATGGTGCTGGTGTCCTAACAGCATGATATCAATAATGGAATATGCAGCAAAATAAATATGCGAGGCAGAGCGAATAGCAATAAAGTGCGGGAGCTGAATACTAGACACAACGATAACTAATCTGCAATACTCTAATATAAGTCCTACGAATGGTGCCTTTTGAAATAACACGAATCATGGGGTTTTGAAAATAGGAGCTACGGTGTTTTTATGAAAATATACGTCATTTTTGAAATATCCGTAGATTCCCTTGAGCTGTCTTTAAAAATGCCCACGATTCGTTAGTTTTTGAAATAGGTAAGAAGTCTAATCTAATCTAACAACTACACTAAACTATACGGCTGAACTAACAAGCTGAACTACAGGTAAGGAAACCGCCTATCATCTGAGTCGATACATATACATACCTGTATATGTATAGTCGATGATCCCGCCTCGATAATATCATATCCGATACCATATCTATAATCAGGCATCCCAAGTCAAGAGTGCGGATCAATTATCAATATAGCTCGTACGTAAATCCGTCATACGGCATCCCAATCTGGGTACTGGTCAATATCACATTCATCATACTATTCACCTGGTATCCTCTTTATCAAATATCATGGTCGGGGTACTGATCTACGTCTAGTACCATACTGATACCGCATACGTATGCATGGACGTGTGTGAAACACTACGTCAAGGACCCGCTACAACGTCATGTCGTATCTAAGATACGAACCCTGCTATATCACCGATCTCACGGCCTCAAATCAAATCTCATCGACTCAGCTGAATCCCAAGTATCATCCTCAATCCGTATGTGAACACATAGTCCCATACCCATGTGAACACATAACTATAAACAATCCCATGAGCACATATCAGTAGGAATGTATGCAAGTATGTATGTGTGTATGTGTGTGTAACACTACCCCAGGGTTCGCAACACTAAAGTAATCCAACACACTAATATCCATCCTAAGCATCGTTATTAATCCCAAATAACATATAATAAATGTTGGTGTGTATACGCATCCGTATACACCACCACGGACTGCGGGGGTGCTATACGCCATCCACCCGACTTCTCCCCGTAGATATAAATCTACTCACCTGAACCTCGCTCGCCGGTGCCGACGTCGCCACGCGCTTGCTTGTCGTCTCGAAGTCCACCTGGGGTACCTACATATCATAACGCACCGTATCGCATAAAAACCCAATTCGAAATCGAAACGTCATAAGAAAACCAATTCGGCACGCGTATCACGCATAGGTCCACACCTATCGCCCACGCATGCAGAAATAGTCAAACCAACCCTCGATGTCGATGTACGAACGTCAAACCATCGAGAAAATCTAATCACACTCATTTGCACATTCACGAACACTAATTTTAATATAAACTAGGTTAAAACTCACAAAGACGCCAATTTCACTTAAAAAGTCATTTTTCCGAAAATCTAGCAAGCACAATTCGCCGTTTTTGTACAAAACACGATATTTAAATGAATGTAGCGGCCAATATATTTATTAAATATCTTAAATAAGTCGTATAAACAATTTCCGGAATTTAATCTCATTAATTTCCAAAAATCCTAATATTCTAGTTTACCAAAAATACCCTTTTTAACAATTTCAAAGCAAAATACACAAACTACAATCTAGCTTAGAATTGCATGATCCAAAGCATTAAACCACACTTAATAAAGTTAATGAAGCCAAGAAAAACCTAATCACACTTTTAATCCCAATTATATAACCAATTTCAAAAGCCTAGTTAGCAAATTAGCATAATTAACACAATTTCCTTAAACTAACCATTAACAACTAACTACTAATCTTGTTCTACAATTTTAGTGGCCACAATATTCACCAAATAACTTAATTAGGTCACAAAAATATTAAGTAGATTTTTATTTCATTTAATTACATCTATCCTAAAACCTAGTTTCCAAAATATTTTCATTTGGACAATTACATGTTACAATTGGCAATAAGTAACAAATTTAAGTTGCATAACTTAAGATGCTAAAAAAAACAACCATCACACAACCATGAACACATGATCACAACCTAACTTGATCTCAAACTCTTTCCATTACAAACTAAATCCCAATTAGAGTTGCATTCAAACTTAATTGACTTTAATCAAAGAAACTATCCAATAATTAGATTTGGCTTGGGATTTATACCTCACCAAAAACAAGAGACCAAGCTTGAAATCTAGCCTCCCAAAATGGCCTCCAAGCTCCTAGATCCATGCAAGAATAGCTATTGAAAAATGGGTAGGAGTTAGATTTGAGTTTTGGTTTAATTTTGATGGAAATTTGATGGATTTTGAAGATTTTTTTGATGAGGAAAAGAGAGGGGAAGAAGGAGGAGGGGCTGTAGTTTGAGGGAGGATGGGGCTCGGCCAGCAGGTGGGGGAGGGGTGTGGAGGGTGTGGGTGTGGAAAAGAAAGTCCAAGTCAAGGTAAAATACCCCCCAAGTCAACACCAACTTCTTCTCTCACTAATCTTTTCTTTTCCTTTCATTTCTATGAAATTCAAGTGGGGACCAAAGAGGGGCTGCTGAATTCAGCCATGGGGATAAGTGAATGGGGGTGTGTGGGTGTGGGTACGGGTGTGGGGTGATGAAAAATGATAAATACAATACCCCAAACATCCATTTACGCTAAAAAAAAGCCTTTTTTCTTCAATAATTTCTAAACCGTTTTGGCAAATAATTTCGTTCCAAAAACCACATGATAAAATTTTATTTAATGTTTTATGATGCACAAAATTTGTTTCAACTCATTCCAATTTGTAATTTTCCCTAATTAAATGTATTAGTGACGGCTTAAATAATAATAAAATAATATTTTTTTTCAGAAAATTTAAAATTTCACCAGCGGCTCAATAAACACCAAATAATAGAAATTACATAGCTAGAATATGTATATTTAAGTTTTATAATAAGATATTTGTATTTTGACATTTTACAGAAAACTCTCTTATTTTACCGATTTTTTTCGAAATTTCACCGAAACGATTTTCAAAACGTTACAGTGAGACTCCTCTCGTATACACTGGCATCCTTCTGTACCAAGCTACAAACAACAACGTTAACACTAAATACAACATTATAACAATATAATACAACTTTAAAAGCTACACTCACTCTCTTACTCTCTGTCTATTCTATTTCTTCCTTATCTTTGGGACTTACCGAGTGACCTGTTTGCTGACGACATTCTCTTTCTTTCTTCTTTGAATGTCGTCAGGTGATCTGGACACTTCAGAGATCGAGCCCACTGCTAAAGACTTGGATCAGTTCAGTGAAGACCCCGAGCTCTAGACATTGTACATTTTCCATTCAGTACTTTTCATTTCCTGTTATGCCATTGTTTAGGCATCGCTTTTATTTCAGTTGTATTTACTTTTCATGCATTGTATAAAAAGAATGTGAATAAATAAAGTTGTTGTTTTATTATATCTTGTCTCTTGTGTATTTATTTTTATATTGCTTAGATACGCTTAGCGTATATACTTCAGAGTAAATACATAGCGTACCAGTCGCGTCCCCTTCGCCGTATACCGGGAAGCGGGGCGTGACAAGCGCAATGCTATAAGGTATACGTCTCTATCACATATCCGAGTCGGTGAATCTATCAATCGGCATCCAGCCTCACAACATCACGTACGGTATAATACATCGTACGACATCCTCTAGTCAAGGGTAAGGATCAATCATCAGATACACTCATCACGTCCGATAATCCATAGTACGACGACATTAAACAATTAGGGATTCTACCAACCTATATGACAATGAGGGTACGGACCTAACGTATCGTACGGCATATCACTCATGATTCACAACATTATATATACCTATATACCTATATCCCAGGTCACATCCGTATCAATCTCATATCATGGGACCGACAAAGGTATTAATTATCTCATATCGACTTGCATCCATATAACGACATATCAAACCAAGTCATCATATCACATCGTATACTCTTTTCATCACATTTATATCCCACATCAAGTCATTATATATATATATATATATATATCCTATCTTATAAATCTCAGTCATGCTACTCTAAATCTCATACTTACTCTCGTGCACTACTTATCTATATATCAATCCAAGACATCATTTCTTTCATATCATGCCATACTAAACCTTTAATCGCATCCATAGGTTCCTTGAATAAGTTTCTCTAACCATATCCTATACATCGGTTTCCATCAAAATTTGCGGGGGTGCTATACGCCATCCACCCGACTTCCCCCATAGATATAAATCTACTCACATGCGGAACTCCTTGTTCAGCCATAGTCGATGTGCTCCGTCGTCTCGGGATCCACGCGAAAGTACCTACAATAAATACACAATCGCAAATGCTATTAACATTAAGTCCGGAAAACCAATACGGCACACAGATTGTCTATAGGTTAGAACCCATAGCGTACTCATGCAAAACCAACCAAATAACTCTCGTCCGTTGACGTACAAACGCCCAACGACGGAATCCAAACTCAAATCTAAAATCCAAGTTTCAGAAATCGCATAACACAAATCAGCAACGAAGGAAATCACTCCCACATTTCACCCTAGGCTAAACCAGGCAATTTTGCATACAAGGGAGGTCTAATTAGAAGATATAGGAGCTATGGACCAAGTACGAACCATTTCCAACATACCCAGGCCGCAATTTGCGGCCATATGGAGTTTATTTGCGGCCAGGATTTGGACTTGGGTCTCGGGTTTCAGGGGTAGATACATGGTTGCCTACACGTCTCACTGTCAAGGGAACTTATTTTATAGTGGTCTCGGGTCATCCCAGATTCTCATACACCATCATAATCTGCCACAAATCCGATGTCGGGAAATTCTAAGTCCGTATTTTGGTTTCTAATCCGGGTCTTGTCCAGTAAAATCCACACTAAGGTCTTACAACAACCACTACACATCACCACAACACAACTCAAACCCTAACCTCAACTTGGAATTTCCAAACATCGCATAACCTAACCAAATCAACTTCTAACTAAACTAGGATATAAAGAAACTTAAAACTAAACTAAATGAAAGGAGATATACCTCATTTGGAAACTCAAGAATTTTCTTGAGTTGCTCATTCAAAATCCAACTTTGAAAGGTCCAAAGTGTTGAGGATGAAGTGGGGATCGACTTTAATGAAGAGGGTGTAGGGTTTTGGTGAAGAAATGGAGATGGGTCATGAGAGTAGAAGTGCGGGAGCTTGAAGATGAAGGAGGAGAAGAAAACAATGGGGGAAATGAATAGGGGCAGCCCTCTCCCTCTCTCTCACTTTCTCACTCTCACTCTCTCTCATGGCATGCTCCTATGCCATGATGTAGTCCCCCCTCTCTTTCCTCAATAATTCATTCTCTTTTCTTTTTCTCATCTAAACCAAATAAAACCAATACCAATGAAACAACATGCAACCAAATGCAACATGTCATGGTGCACTAACCATGGAAAAATGTAGAAACACGGATTTGGCTTAATCGCGATTAGTAGTGCACTAATCAATTTTTATTCAAACTGCATATAATTAATTATAAAAATGCCAAATCCGATAAATATATTTTTAAATGAATAAATCATTTTAATTTCCAATTATTTCATAAATATTGGTATATATTTATACCATTTTACGAAAACCCCAAATTCGCAAATCAGATAGTTTTCGCGAAATATATTATTTTAATATTAAATTCCAAAAATAATATTTTATATTTTCTGAAATGTTACATCAACGTACGAACGTCGAACGACCAAGTCAAGGCATAAAAATCCGAAAACCAAGTTTCAAAAACCCGTAAAACGTCGTCAAAACTAATCAAAGTGCTCCCAGATTTTGATAGAAAGAATGTGGGATAAAAAGGGGTATACCATAGGCTAACTTATCAAGTGTACGAGCTACCAACCAAATTTCAAACCCTAACTAGCTATTCTGGCCGCAAATTGCACCCAGAGGGATTAAAATTGCGGCCATGGTAGGGAGTTAGGGGCTCGGGCTTCGGGATGGTCTTCTAATGGTCCTAACATCTCACAGTAGCTTTCTTTTAATTTTCAAAGCTTCCAAGTTGCCCCAGCTTTTAATTGAACATCAAAACTTCATGAAAACCCAAGTTTTAAAACTTTAAAACTCTTTAAATCATGAATCTTGCATCTAATAACTCTTAACTATATCAAAATAGTTTGTGAACACTAAACCACTACTTGCTATACCACCTCAAATTCATCTCCACATAAAAACGCACTTTTGAAAACTCAAGACTATAACAATATAAACTTTAGCTCCACTTTAAACTTTGTCATAGCAAGTATTACAAGTAATAAGAAAAGATGTGATCTTTACCTCTTAGAAAGTCTAAAGGAGAGGAGATCAAAGCCTGAGGGGGTTGATGGGGGCTCTAAGGTGTATGTGAAAACTTCAAATGAAGGTAGTGAGAGGAGCTTGTTTGAATGAAGAAGAAGCTAATTGTAGAGGGTTGCCATGGTTTGGATGTTGGAAACAATGAGAGTGGATGGAGTGTTTGGGATAGGAAAATGAAGATGAAGGAGGAGATGAGAAAACAATATGGAATGTCTCTCTTTTCTCTCTCTTACACATGCCTCTCATTCTCTCTCATGCCCATACCCTCACCTTCTCTCCATGTTTCCCCCCTCTCTTTTAAAAGAAAAGAAAATTTATACACAAAAGAAAATATGCTAAATTTGCATTAACTTGCCATGGCATACTTAAAAGGTAATAAGGAAAACAAAGTATTAGTTTTAACATGCTAACTTGTATAGATATAATTACATGCTAATTTATGAAAAGCCCACTTAAATAAATGTTCTAATAATTAATAATTCATTTTTACTTTCCAATAAATTCAAAAAAAAACCCCGAAGGTATATAACTATGTCAATCTATGAAAACCCAAATCCATACTAATCACCATATCCATAAAACCCACAAAATCCATATTTAAATTATAAATAGCATTTATAATTTTGAAAATGTTATGCTTGCATCATCGATCATGGAGCACGCCGCCGGCCTATCTCTCGCTCTCTTTCTATCTTTTCTCTCCCCCCTCAATCTCTCTCTCTATCTAAAAAGAGTATGGGAGAAAATTTCTCCGTATCTAACCGCGTCAGGGGCTGTTTGGTTGTAGGATTTTGAAATTTGGATTCCCAAATAGTACAATTGAAAAAATTTGGATTGGCTAATTTTGTGTTTGGTTGGTATTGAATTCCTAGTGTTGGATTTGTAGATTCTTGTAATTCTTATTTGGTTGAGAAAAAATAAGCGGGATTTGGATTTGAGGATTATAGAGAGAGGGGGATTTTTTAATAACATAAAGTACATGAACAGTGCCAAATTCATAAAAATCCATAGTTTTTTTTGGATTCAAGAATCCAAAAAAATGGTGGGCTCCTCACAAAAAATAAGCAAAACAACCAAAATCCTACAACCAAACAAAGAATTCAAGAATCCAAAAGTGCCAAATTCTATCCTAACCTTGCAACCAAACAACCCATTGAGGAAGAGGACGGGCTTTACCTACACATGGCCGCCTGTCATTTGTTGGACTGGCTTTGGCTAGTCAGATCTGTTTTGTCTCGATGAGGCCCGAGATCGAAAGGTCTAAAATTTGGGTATTTTGCTAAAATACTCCTTCTATTTGCACAGGAGAAATTCTCCCAAAAAAAAGAGAAAGTATATTTTCTAAACTTTCCAAAAAAAAAAACAGCACACTTCCCTATAAGAAAAACCCTAGATATTCATCGTGGTCATCATCAATAATGGAAGCTCTTATCTGCCAAAAGATCGGCGATCCAACCCTCGCAATCTCCGACTCCTCCCCAGTTACAATCTTCAAATCCCACCCAATTCCGAACCTCACCTCTGCGACCTCAATTAGGGTTCGGATTCACGCATCGAGCTTGAACTACGCCAACTACCTCCAGATCCTCGGCAAGTACCAAGAGAAGCCTCCTCTTCCCTTCATACCAGGCGCCGATTACTCTGGACTCGTCGACGCTGTTGGAGACGGCGCTACGAAGTTTAAAATAGGGGACAGGGTCTGCTCTTTTGCTGCTCTTGGAACCTACGCTCAGTTCATCGTGGCCGACGAGAAAGATCTGTGAGCACATGTCTTTACTGAAATTAACAAACTTTCAAATGAAATGATGATGTTGTGACTTAGTCACTAACTCTATACTTAAGCGCAGGAAGTGGGATTTTTTCCCACTCTAATTACTTGCTTCGAATATAAGTGTCAAAATATATGAGTAAATCTTTCAACTCTATCATAACATCGGAGTTGTGGCGTAGTGGAAGGGACATTTAGCATGAGAACTTTACGGTTATGTTTCTGTTTGAGAAAAAATAAACCTGATCCGCCGAATTTAGGAAAAAAAGGCTGAATAATTGGGAAAGCAGAAGATGAGGTCCAATGAAGGTCTGATCCAGGGATCACTTGGATTAAAAAAAGGGCAGGCTGAATGGAGGGCCATATAGAAGGGTGATATTCAGTCTATGTTGGTTCCTAATGCTCTCGCCGCTAGCCGGCGGCCAATGCAGAATTCAAAAACATATTTTTTTATGGCACTAGGAACTAAACCCTAAGAATCTAACCAAACACCTAAACTAGAAAAACAACAAGATAGAAATCACAACCTTTGTAGCGTCTTCATTTGCTCCAATTGGGTTGGACTCTAGCATGCTCTCAAGAGTTCCGAATTGCGCTTGAAAGCCGGTCCTCCTTTGCCGAAAATGATCCATCCGAGGAAACCGATCCAAGCTCTATCTTTACCTAGTGAAACAACCGACGCTTTAAACTCGCTAGGAATGGAGAGTGGGGATGTAGGAATTTTCCACTATAATTTTCTCTTAATTCTAAAGCTCAAGAGAATAAGTAAAGAAGAAGGAGGAGGTGAAGAACTTAGCCATGTGCAAGTATTGAGAGAATGAGAAGTCAAGAATGTAGCAAGAATGGCTTCATAATATTTCTAACCAATTAAAAATCAATCACAACATTTTCCAAATAAACAAATGAAAGCCCATTCCTCTCTACATGTCTACAACCTTACTCAATGTCATCTCACCCTCCATCTCATTTCATGAATATTCATAAATGAATATTCACGAATGAGGTGACCTTCATTTAGAACAAATTCTGTATAAATATGGAATATAATCCGGTATACATATCGAAATACATATACGCGTATCCGTATAAAAATACGAATAGCCTAAAGAGAAAATGAATAGTGAACAATAATACTAGAATATATATATTAAAAAAATATAAATTATTAAATCAAAACTTGATTTAATAATTCGTCTTAATGCTAAACCGTTAGTATTATCAACCGTCCGATTAAAGTCCGTGTAGCATGTACACATTTAATCGGACACCTGTATGTACCAACATACATCATCTACATCATATCGTCTGAACCGAGAAAACTCTCTGTGTGAGACTTTAAAGACTCGACAATACGCTGTCAGTGATTACTGGATAAATCCATAACCATAAGCACGTCAGCGGCACTAGCTGTACGTAACGGCTACCCAGGTATTGAACGAAAGAAAGGCCGACGAGCAAACTCATTTGTACCCCTACCGAGCATATCTGTGACAATCTCCGTACAGTTCGGTCTGTTCGTCTAAGAGTATCGCATGTCGGGTCTAGGGGCGGAGAAAGTCAGACCCCTAATAACGCGATATTTCGTGTCAGTGTGAAGCCAATCACCCGCTGAAAAACTACTGATCTAAATCAGTAATTCTCGTCCACCTTGGCCAAAGATTTCTGGTGATGGCCACCCGTGCACAGCGCGACATATACCCCCAATACCGGAAGAGACGAATCCCCGACGATCCGCTCACTGTCTCCATGTGGTTCGGGACTGCACCAAACTAAAACCTGTTTACACGACTCCTTTGAGCCATGGTAGGATAGTAATCAAAGCACGGTGGGAACTCACATGAGACAAACGCGATCTCAGGTAGACAGACTAACTTGTACTCATGTCACCTGAGAACTGCTATCTGAAAATAGGTTTAATACCATTTAGTATGTTCCCGGCGAGTCCGTCCAGTGTAATTCATAACCCAATGAGCATCTGTATACTATCTTTGGTGACTAACTGACACTAATGGCTGTGAGACGGTCATCGCCCCTCCTCGGGGTCAAGAAGCGTGATGCTCGGTCTCGATATTCCCACGACTAGGTACATTTAAGGATTTGCTTATAGACTGCCCAATTCTCACAAGTGTGATCGCCACAATAATCCAGGTAGTCAAGCAAAAATCCTATGGGCTCTATCAACATGTAATAGTGATATGTAATACCACGTTATACGTGTAAATGATGATAGAGATGAACCAGATAGCATACTATCATCTCGAGTAAGACTGTTCTACCCGTATAAGCCCCTCCTCAATCATCATAATCGTCTACATGCGATTACAATAATTGCCTTAAGGGCACTATAGCCAACACTCTCCCACTTACACTTAAGGCAATTATTGCGGTGTCGCATACTTACAGCCCGTGTGCTACCGACCACCGAACTTCTCAACTAGACAGTTTCGCAAAGCATGTTTGCGAAACATTCGCGTTCGAGAATAGTCTCAATGAGTGAATCCGCTCCAATATTTCTATCTTTGTCTCTCTATATATCAACTTCGCGGAGAACGAGTATCTCCTGAAATGAGCGATTCTTGCTTTAGAATTTGTCTGGATAGCTAATGAGACTATGTTCATAAATGAACATCCAAATCCAACAAACTACTTAGGCTGTATCCATTTGCTGATGTAATCAGCACCTAGCGCCATGTCCATCTCAGTATCCTGCTTGGAAACCTATCCAACACACTGCACCTCAAAAGAGGGAAAACTATTAACTCTGACAGCCACTCTTTCATCCAGATCACCTTGGAAGCCTGAAATGATAACCGCCTCCTTAAGGAGGCTGCAATTACCATATACCAAGAACATTCTTTTATGTTCATAACTGCTTCTCAATGTTTTTCTAGAATTGGATTAATATATGCTTATTGCAGCTAGTGCAAAAGCAATATCTGGTGTGGTACTTGACATCTCATGATTGACTCAATTGCCTAAGTAAGTGATATGTCAATTATGTAAATTCCTTTCCTCATCAGTCTAGATGATATCTCTTTAGAGTGGGTGACTCCATTACCTGCGGGTACACCATCACGTCAGGAGTTGTCTATTTTAAAACACTTTAAAATAGTGTCAAAGTAACCGAATTGGGACACCAGAATCCCTGATATTTTGTCCAGATCCTATGTGGAGAAATACATATGACAAACACAGAATAACCGATCGTAGTATAGGAACATCCACTTCCTATCAGGAGTACGTCATCCAAATACCAGGACATCACTCCCTACTACCTTCTTACCAGGTTCATCTGTTGTTCTGATGAAGTCAAACTCTATGACTATCACATCAAAAACAGACGATCTATCTCCGCTGTACTTGCTTTAGTCTATAAATAGACATAAGTTACTGGCCCACCACGCTTCCGCTGCTCCTACTAACTACAACAACCCTCAGGAAAAGTCATATATACGTGCACTTCTAAAGTTAATTTAGAACGACGTTATAGTCATCCACCTGCCAGATCTCATAGTCTAGGACAACAGTACTGATAAGCTTGGGTCATCAAAACCTTCTCGTCACCGTCTTTGAGGAGACCGAATACATCCCGGTGGCTGAGGTTACCCACCAAATCTGCAGAGTGGCTAATGAATTGTCGAATTCAATTGAATATTTTGGTTCTACTAAATTTTCAGTAACCGTTTGTGGTTTTGGAATCACTTTCAGTTCTACCATACTTCCACTGATATTTTTTTGAAAAGAATTCATTTTACTAAAGAGGTGGCGAGTCAAGAACAATATAACTATTGATCCTGCAAATGGTGGAATGTTGATATGAGAGAAACAAATACACTAATTTAATTAGAACTAGATTCAAAAAATCATGCGGCTGTTTTCTGTGCATATCGACTAAATGGAAGGACATGCAACATTATTCATCAAGGAGCACACCCACATATGAGTAATCCGAGAGAGAAGCAAGTTTTCAAATATATTACTCACGAAGGAATACCTAGCATAAGTATCTACATTTTCGATTACCTCGAAGAATCCTGATACTTGCAACGTATGGTTCTTCACTTTATTCTTATACCCATAACTTCTTAAAATTTGGACCTTGTATTTCAACGAAATACATGTCTAAAACTAAAGAAGTAATAAGTAAACGGAATATAATACGAGTACCAACCCCTTGTCCTAATGGACATCGGACAACATACAATACTTTGTATAAGTCCTCTGAATTTAATAACTCAAATCATGTGCGTCATAGGTTGAAAACTGTGTTATGGTTAAGAAGAATTACACCGCTATTGAATGCATAATGCCAAATCATCAACTGATATAGGTAAATGTCAAATATAATTTCAAAAAGTTATATCTCACTTTGTAAAATAAACGTACAGATATATCCGTTTGAAATTGATGCATAACAACGGATATTCAAAACCAAATATTTGCCGTTGGGCAAAACACAGGTGATTTCCTTAAATTTCACCAATTACAAAGAATTCTGATATTGAGGATGCAATCACCCAATTCCCAATATCTTACTCCCACTCAGCATCTGTAACGCCATACAGATATTAGAATCAAGTCTGGTAAATACATACTCTGGAGTCGGAATCTTATTGGGAAAGTAGTTTTCAATTAACACCGCACAGTAAAACTGAAATATGAAAATGTTTCGAGGGGATGGCTTGGTATTCCTAGTAATGCCACTTCCACGATCCAGATTCATGACAGCAGTCGCAATTTTCTTTGCCTTTACTTCAATCCTTTTATATGTCTCTACATCTTATCTTCTGTACACCATACTTAAGCTAATTGATTTTCTTCTTTCCCTACCTTTCGACACCTGCCTAAGGTTTGGAAGAAAACTATCCAATAAGCGTAATAGGTGTACTTTCCTAATACTAGGAGCCCTCGTAACCTGAGAGAAGTAAAAGAGAAAAGACAACCGAATAATCCTATTCAATTTCCCAAGAACCAGAATCCATTCTCGAACTGAAACAAGTTTTTTCGAGTTCGTATGTAACTATACGATGACATACCCAAGCAATATAGATCTTCGTAGTGATACGAAGTGTTTTGGAGAAATGCAAAGGAGAAGTAGGAGTGACAGGGATACATGCGACTTTGTCGTGAATCATGACAATTCAAAAGCCAAAGTGTGTAAGAAGGTTCGGTTAAATTGGTTCATGAGTTAGTTTAAGGTAAGTCATGGTTACAAATCAGAGAGAGAAAAGAAACACTCAGCGTGCACTCTATCAAAATTAGATTGGTTAATTACTTTATCTAATCAGGATGACTCCTACCGTTTCCTCGAATTCTCCTTCAAACCCTAAAAGGAGAATTAGTCGGGATCATCTGAAAATCACCTGAGGAGTAACACCTACTCATCAGTGGGAATCGAGACCCAACTATCATCGCGTGATAATTTAATGGAAGCCACTCAAGTCACCACACTTCAGAAGGTATGCGTAAACTTGGCAAGTTTCCTTTATATTTGAAACTCTCGATATGGTTTTTGCCCCAAACGCTTATGATCTTGACGTAAGCCAACATATCATAAGTCGTTAGTCAAGTTCAACCCGTCATTGTCCTGGATTAATTTAGACCCACCCGTACAAGTCCTTGACGTAGGCCAAAATAAGTGTACGGCTGTCCTAAATAATCGCGTCCTTTTACTGTAAATAAGTATTACCCAGCTACCATTCACTATGCCTTGACGTAGACCAACATATATAGGATGAATACTAGGTGATACTTGTAAGAAATGACGGAGGGCTACGGTTGGTTTTTGGCAAAAAAACTTTAACGTAATGAACTTGATATCATTGAAAGGACCGAGTGGTTTTACAAATATATAGTGGCGCAAGCTTTTCGTTCCCACTAAATTACATTTTGCAAACAATCCTCAGTTATTGAAGTCATATGAATCTATATGCTAAATAGTGAGTTAAGCCTAGCGAAATTATTTTTCGGGACCTCTCTACCTCTCCTTCTCCTTCTTCTATCCATTAGATAATCACTTTCTCATTAGATGCTAAGAGATAACCAAGGCATTTCAACATGGAGAAGATGCCTTCTACTATTAGCATCTTGCATACTTTGTTTTCAAATATAATTCTGTATGGTGGTAGATGGCTTTCCCTGTGAACAACCAACTGTTTTTCTATAGATTAGTAACAATCACGAAATGTTTTAGTCTTTGTAATTACTGTTTTCACTCATTATTTTAACCTTTTATATACTATACTTGGTTTGTATCGAGGAGAAAAGGTTTTTGGTGCCGGATGGATGTGATCTAGTTGCGGCTGGAGCCCTACCTGTTGCCTTTGGTACATCCCATGTAGCTCTTGTTCACAGGGCACAATTAAAGCCTGGTCAGGTATGTCTCTGCATCAGGATGGATGAATTTCTTTCATTGTACAAATATATAAATCTTGAGGGGAGCATCTCTTTATCTAGACATATGTGAAAGGCTGAATATTTAGTTCCTAAGCTTTGTAGGTCTTAACTAACTCCGCAGAATATTTTATTTCCCCCCTTATTTATAATGGTTACAGTTCTATTATATTCTTTCAAGTGAGCAATATTAGCACAACGCTTTGAAAATCACTCGGGGGGGGGGGGGGGTTGAATAGGGCGAATGCAATAAATAAAAATTTAAAACCTCACACAAGTAGTTCTAGCAAAAATGTGTTTACACTAAATAATATTTCAATACCAGAAAAAGATAAATGAAATTATCACAGAGCTAATAAAAAGAAGTGCAAGTTTGAATTTACCACCAAAGAAGTATAAAATAGAGATGGATCTCACACTAGAACTCCTTGATTGAGCAAATACTTCAAGTTAAGGGTTTTGATTTAAGTGTAAATATTTGAGAAACAGAGTGAGTTTTCAAGTGAGAAACTTAGTGAGAGTTGATAATCAACTATGAAAACCTCTTCTCATTTTATAACGAAGAATATGATATCTTTTGTGCTAGAATAAATCAAATTTCCATAATAAAAAACTAGCCGTTGTAATTCAAATTTGAAAGTATATGGAAATTTATTTTTGCAAACAGCTCAAAAAAGCTGCATAAAAATACATCGAGAAATAGCACGGTCGAGTGAATCGGTCAACCGACTTCTTGAACGGTCGACCGTTCAGTCGTCTCTGGATATTCAAATAAAAACACGGTGTTCAGGCGGTCGAGTGACCGGTCGATTGGTTGCTGTCCGCTCGAACCATATCAGCATAAAACCGACAGGTTTTAGCAGTTTTGATTTTCTCAGAAAATTAAAATAGAATAAGAAAATAATTTGTGAATAAATCAACTTAGAGATTTGAATAAAAATAATTCCAAAAATAAAAAACATAAATCTCTCAATCATAAATCCAAGAAATCAAATATTCAATCATGTATATTAATAAGGAAAAGATTCGAAAACTCTCAATTAATTATTCAATTAAAGATTTGAACTTAAAAAAATTCCAACTATGGATTCCCACAAATCTTTCAATCACAAAAACCATGGAATCAAATATTCAATCATATCCTTTTCAATAAGGAGAGTATTTAAATTCTCTCAATCAAAAGTTTCATGGAAATAATTTGAAATTAATTTCTCAAACTTTAAGAAAAAATAATACTACAAAATCATATGAGATATTTTCCAGAAAACTCAACAGTCATGATAAGAAAAAAATCTTAGAAAAAATCTTGTAAAACATATCATTTAAAATTACAATGTGCATGAGGATTTTACTTTAGGAAATACTTAGTAGAATGCAACAAAGTGTTTTATCTTCAAACATAATTATAGAAACCATAAGTTAAAACTCTTTTGTTCTAAAAATAAAGTGTCGTATTGTTTTAGAAAGATATTTTGCTTATTAGGCCCTTAACTTATATATTTACAAAATCAAAAGAGCTTTACAAGTTATACCTATTCCCCACTCAAAACTTAGCCAAAATTACAAGCACTTTAAATCTCGAGTCTTGAATTCTTTAAGCTTCTTTTTCCATTTGATACGAAGTGTTTATAGCATATTCAAGCTTGTGGAGTTGCCATCTTTGCCATCTTCTATTGTATATTGTGCATATCTGAAATGTATAAACTTACACTTGTACACAATACAGGGTTAGCTCATAAATATACATCATTAATAATACGAGCTAAAAATATTATCACAATTTGTAAAGTGATCTCAATTATAGATTTGTTAATCATCAAAACTAATAACAAGTGAAGCTCTTTGGGGTCAACAATCTCTCCCTTTTTGATGATAACAAAACTATAATCATTGATACATGAAATGGAATAGAAATTGTGATAAGATTTTGTTACCAAAAAAAATATACTCTCCCTTTGTCGAAAAAGTGCTCTCCCCCTTAAACCATCAGTATCTTGATCAAATGTCCATATCTCTTCCTGAATCAATGAGTCTCAATCTTTCTCCTTTTTGTTATAATCAAAAAGAGGTATCACAAATATAATGTTGCACATATATCCGTAAAAACAATGATCATAGTTAAAAACCAACAACTAATAATATGCAAAACCAACAACTAATAATAAAAACGATCATAGGAATAGAGTTTAACAAGTTAAAAAAACATACGAAAGTCCAAACGCATGCGAAAGTCCAAAAAAACATAAAAGCAACATAGAAAAAACTAACCCTCGTTACCACCAAGAGAATCAACCAACCCAAAACCAACTAACAACCACCACTACCATCATGGAAATATTCTTCCATCCTTTTACGATTCTCAAGAACTTTCTCCATAATTCGCTGCTGCTGCTCATCCAAGGTATGGTACTGCTCGGCAAGTTGTTGATGGCGTTCGTTATTTGCGAGATTGAGGCCAGCGAATCGTTCGTCCAACTTTTCCCAGAATTGCACCGATCCGTCAAAATATGGAGGAGCTTGTCTTGGGTTTTGTGGAGGAGACGAAACACGTGGGCTATCGATTTGTCGACGTTTCCGTGCATTTTCTTGAATACCCATCAATGACAAAGTTGCCGTATTAAAATCGCTCTTGACTGGCGGTTCATATTTTTCCACCTTAATCCTAAAATACTTGAAAATCTCTGTTACAGTACATCCATAGACCAAATCCTTATTCTTCTTTTGATAGGTATCTATAATAGTGGAGATGAATAATTCTGGCAAGTTTACGGGAATAGAATCTAAAATTATGAAAGTAATTGTTTTAGCCTCATTACGAGCTGCATCTTTTTCATGTTTCTTAGGAGACACATTATGAATTACTAACCTTGTTATGACTCGCCCATCATTGCAAAAAGTATTAACCTTGTCATTACCATGATGATCGTCAACATCATATATCATATCTCTAGCACACTTCATGTTAGACTCATATTTATCAAAAAGAAACTCAGTTAATGATACTCTATATAGGTACTCCGAGAATTTCGCTAACAAGGGCCGAGTGAAGCTCAATTTCTTTTCCACAAACATAACTAGTTAATGTGTCATCTTCCACAACATTTAGATTTGCATAGAAGTACTTAACGAAGAAAGGGTATGTGAGAATTTTAGGGATAGAAAATTTACCCATTGTTGATTTCGAAAGCAGTGAATAACATTTGGAAATCGTCCGAGATCATTGAAGTTGATGTTCCGGCTACATCGAATGGGTTTTTCATAGAACTTTGTAAGAAAATCTTCTTGTGCTTGCTTAGATCGAAATAGATCATCATCAAAGTCGATTTGTTTCTTCTGCTTTTTCGATGCAGCAACTTTTGTTCTTGGTGCCATGGATGAACTTGGAAAGATGAGAGAGAAACCACAAAAGGAACAAGAAATCCAAAAATAATTACCTAAAAATCCAAAATCTAGAAAACATGCAAAGATATTTGAGGAGATTTGAGAAAATTGTGAGGAAATTTGCCGATATTTTTTTGAGGAAAGAAATTTTAAGAAACAAGAGTTTTGAAGATATGAATTCAGATCTAGAAAGCCCCAATTATAGAAGACCGAGCTTGTGCGGTCGACTGATCAGTCGACCGTTTTGGAAAACTGACATCCAGACGCGAGTGAATTTTTTTTCGATCCATTGGTCACCTGACCGTTTTCAGAAATAACAGTTTTTTAGAAATGCTGAAAAAATCATCAAAAACATTTAAAATAGAAATTTTCAGTCATGAAAAAAATTAAATGTCACAAATGTTTAACTCACGACGAATAAACTCAAATCTTTGTAAATCAAGCGGATTTGTGAAAATGTCAGCAAGTTAAAACTTAGTAGAAACATAGTCAAGAATAATATTACCGGATAAGAAATGCTCACGAATAAAATGATATCAGATATTTATATGCTTAGTTCTACTGTGTTGATCGGCATTCTTAGTCATGTGGACGGTACTTGTATTGTCACATATGATAGGAATATGATCAATTTTAAGATTATAGTCTAGTAACGTAATTTTTAATCCATAATACCTAAGCGCAACATACTCCGGCTGCAACATATTCTGCTTCAGTGGTTGATAGAGTTACGGAGTTCTGCTTTTTAGATGACTATGACGCTAAGCAATATCCTAAAAATTGACATGTCCCGCTCGTGCTTTGTCTATCAACTTTACTCCTTGCAGTCTGCATCTGAATAGTTTGTTAGATCAAAGCAACCATCTTTAGGATACCACAAGCCTAGGTTTTGTGTACCCTTAAGATATCTAATTATACGCTTAACAACAATCAAATGATTTTCTTAAGGGATAGATTGAAATCTTGCACAAAGACATACATAGTGCATAATATTGGGTCTATTTGCAGTAATGTATAACAAACTTCCGATCATATCTCTATATGTTTTAATATCTACCGATTTACCATTTTCATCTTTACTGAGTTTGGTAGTGGTTGCTATTGGTGTGTTGCATTCTTTAGCGTTTTCCAATCCAAACCTTTTGATGAGTTCTTTAGTGTATTTTGCTTGACTAATTAGTATCTCTTCTTTTAATTGCTTGATTTGAAGCCCAAGGAAGTAGTTCAATTTCCCCCATCATGCTCATTTAAAACTCGTTCTGCATTAATTTAGAAAAATCATCATTCATGTTGGCGTTAGTAGAACCAAAAACAATATCATCCACATAAATTTGAACAATTAGAATATCGTTATCCAAGTTTTTTATAAATAGCGTTTTGTTAATCTTACCTTTGGCAAAGCCGTTATTTATAAGAAATGAACTTAACCTATCATACCATGCCCTCGGTGCTTGTTTTAAACCCTATCAAGATTAAAAACGTGATCAGGAAGAGTTGGATTTTCAAAACCATGGGTTGTTTGACAAAAACTTCTTCCTCAATAAAACAATTTAAAAATGCACTTTTAACATCCATTTGATAAAATTTAAAATCTTTAAAACAAGCAAGGCTAAAAGAATTCGAATGGTTTCGAGTCTATCTACCGGTGTGAAGGTTTCTTGAAAATCGATTCCTTAGCGGATTCGAGTCTAGCTACGGGCTTTGTTACGAACAATATTAGCGGATTCATCTAACTTATTCTTAAAAACCCATTTGGTTCCAATGATAGTACTATTTACATGTATGGACTCTTCAACTGCTAAAGTTCTCGTATTATAGATACGTTACACTTTGCTAGTAAGAGAGTAACCAAGAAAAATTCCAACATCACATTTAGCATCAAATTTTCCCAGGGAGTCCTTGGTATTGAGAATAAAATACTTGCATCCAAAAACTTTGAAGAATCCAATAGTTGCTTTCTTCTCAAAATATAATTCTCAAGGAGTTTTATTTTTATGAATAATAACTCTATTAATAATATAACAAGCAATATTAGCATCTTCAGCCCAAAAATAATGTGGCAAAGAATATTCATTGATCATTGTTCTTGCCATTTCCTGTATGGATCTATTTTTCCTCTCGACAACACCATTCTGTTGCGGAGTTCTAGCACAAGAAAATTCGTGTTTAAAACCATTTTCTGAACAAATTTTTTTGAACTCATTGTTTTCAAACTCAGCACCATGATCATTTTGAATTTTTAAAATATGAGAAACCTTTTCATTTTGAACACGTTTTGAAAAAGTTTTAAAAACATTTAAATTTTCATTTTTGTGTGCTAAGAAATAGATCCAAGTAAACTGGGAATAATCGTCTACAATAACAAAAGCATATTTTTTTTCCATTCAAACTTGCACTTTGAGTAGGTCCAAAAAGGTCAAAGTGTAGCTGTTCTCCGCCGAAAGACGCGACCGGGACGTTGGGACGTCGGGGCCTGAAATTCGCGGGCAGATGCTAATTGGTGCTATTCGTCCACCTCTCCGAAGATGCCAAGTTGATTTATGACACCATGTATCGAAGGTTTGAACGGATGCGGCCGATGTAGCAGACTTCGTCAGATTCCCCCTCGTTGAGGGGTTTTTGATTGTGGGGACGCTCTTTCCTGCAGGCGCAAGCCCCTGCAGTTAATTACGCTACCGCATCGCGGTAATAACTTTCTCCTTCTCCAGATGGTCACTTCGTGTCGTGTGTCTGTTTTGTGTTTGGTTGCCCGTGGATTGTATACGGAGACTAATTTATGTTGTCGCCCGTAGGACGTGGACTAGTCCAAATCCGTATCTTTCTTAGATATGGGTTTGGAGGTTGGGTTTAAGGATACATTAGCCTCATTTGAGACTAAAATCAACTTAAACTTTTTGTTAAGGATACGTTAGTCTAATTTTAGACTAAGATCAACTTAACGGGATCGTTTAGATCCAACAAGGGAGCAATTGGGCTTTATTGTTTAGTTTAGTGACGTTGCGGTCGATTAGTTTAAGGACATTACGGTCCATCGTTAGTTTAAGTACCCCACAGTCCAATGTTAGTTTAAAGACATCACGGTCGAGGTTAAGGACATCATAGTCCATGAGTTTAAAGACCTCACAGTCAAGGTTATGGACATCATAGTCCGTGAAATGTGTGGTCGTCGGGACCCGTCACCTCTCTGAAGACGTTGAAGGATTACAACGATAAATATCAGAGGAGTGAAGAGATGTACCCTCTAACCGAAGTGGATTAAGTGATCTGTAGTCTAATTTGGAACTAAGATCAATTAATTAGATTATGAGCACATTGGCTCAGTTAAGCCTGAATTGAGGACTTATGGCCAGCTTGGGCTAAGTCCAATTAGATTTAGAGTGTTGGCCCTTTATTGGACCATTTAAACATTTGTCTGAGTTCAGCCCCTCATCATTTAGTAATGCTTAAACAAGAGTTTGAGGATTTTGGTAACATTTTTGATCTCTGACTGAGTATTAAACATTATAGCTCTGAATTTTACTCAATTTTGAGATTCAGTTGAAGGGGAGACTTTTGCCTCTGGAAGATTAACCAATTTGGCTAAAACTAGTGTTAAACACTGGAAATAAAATTGTCAATTTAGTGTTAAACACTAGAAATAAGATTATCAAATTAGTGTTAAACACTAGAAAACAACAGTGTTAAACTCTGGCAGTAAAATTGTCAAATTAGTGTTAAACACTAGAGAACGACAGTGTTTAAACACTGGAATAAAATTGTCAAATTAGTGTTAAACAAATAGAGAGGAAGGGGTCACGTGGGGGCACGTGAAGGCACCAAAAAGGTGGGGCCAGATCCCCTTTACTTTGTTCTGCAGATAAGACACTTTTGATCCTCTGGCCATCACGTGTTGGCACGTGATGGAGATTTGTGCGCTGATTATTAAAGCTTTTATTAAGGGTCACGTGGTAACACGTGAGAGCGCCCAGGGCCAACATTTTCTTTGCTTTTATTCTTTTTGTTTTGATGGTCACGTGGGAGCACGTGAGGCATTGCCTCAAAGCTGTTTCCTTCTTATTTTGGAGGATCTTTTCAGGGGTCACGTGGGGACATGTGACCCTAGTCCTTTGCATGCATGGAGATCTTTCAAGTCTCTTTATTTTATAAGAATTAAATTCTCTGTAGGGTTAAACCCTAATTATGTTTTAGAGGAATTAAATTCCTATGTATGTGGAAGAATTAAATTCTTATATAGGGTGAAACCCTAATTCTGTTTTGAAGGAATTAAATTCCTATGATTTTGGGAGAATTGAATTCTCATGCAGGGTAGAACCCTAATTTTATTTTGAGGAATTGAAAGGGGAAATTGAGTTTAAAGAATTAAATTCTCTTTTTGAAGTTTTGATCTTTTCCCCCTTTCTCACCTAGGTTGTCTTTCTTGAGAATTAAATTCTCCTTTCTTTTCTCTCTGCTATTTGCCTTTAGAAAACTTCAAGATCCCAAAATTCTATATCTTTCTTCTCCTCCTGGCTCCTATTTATAGGAGAAGGAAAAGAATCAATTTGTTTAGCAAATCTTTCATTGAAAGATTTTGTTTGTTTTTGTAACTAACATGATCCTTTAGATCACTCAGTGAATTTTATTCACCATTGGATTTTCAATCCAAAAGATATTCTATTTGTTATTTTTGGTGAAATTTGGGGAAATCTTTCCTTGTTTAAAATCTTTCTATAAATTGGTGATTTTTAATCAGCATTGGATTTTTAATCCAACGGTGCTCCATTTTATAGAGCACCATCTCTTTTGTTTGGAAAGATTTGGAGAAATATTTTTCCAGTTAGGGTCTTGGATTTCCCTTAATTAGAATTTAATTCTATCAAGTTATAAAGGCTTTCAAAGCCTATCACGTGTTGGCACGTGACCCCTTCTCATTCAGAATTTAATTCTGTGCTTTAATTGGGCTGAAGGATCATCACGTGTCAACACGTGACCTCTGGTCACGTGTGAGCACGTGACCCCCCTTGGGGTCTTTCCTCAGCCACTTGTTTTACTTCTGATTGCTTAGGATTTTTAATTCTGTAAATGGATCACGTGACCTTTGGTCACGTGTGAACACGCGATACCTTATTGGGGTAATTCCTGATTTTTAATCAGGGAACAAATGCCCCCACAGCGTTGCTCTCACATGAGTGCAACGCTGTCACCTTTGTGACCGTTGGATCTGTCTAGGGAATAGGGGAGATGAAACGTTTTCCATCACATCCTATAAATGCCAGTGTCCCTTCAGAAGCGCCTCCACTTTGCCCATCTTCTTCCTTGCTAACTTTTTCCCTTTTGAGAATTTAATTCTCCTTTCCAGAGCTTAGTTCTCTGCTTTGAAAATCTTCAGAGTTTAACTCTGTTCAAGAAAGACCCTTTCTTCAGGTAATGATCTTTGAACGGTTGAAGAACTTTGCAGAAATCTTCATTGGGTTTTAAATCCACATCAAGGGTTTTTCCCTTTAACAAGAACCCATTTTTTTAAAGTTCTTTAAAAAAGAAAACCATTCAATCCTTAAACAACAGATCTCGCTAGGGTTTCTCTAGTCTTCGGGGGTCGATGGTGGTGTTTGCCTTTTTCATGGAATTTAATTCCATCTCAAAAATGTTTCTGGGAATTTAATTTCCTTTTTTCAAAAGGAATTTAATTCCTACGAAGAACTTAGTTCTTCCCAGAGAGCTTCTTGGGGTTTGCTTGCCCTGAGTTGTCTCTTTGCAACCAAGAAGAAGAGGTTTGCAGTGGTGCTTTCTGGGAATTTAATTCCCTTGACTTTTGCAGAGTCCAAGATGGATTTGTTTTTGAGGAATATGTAGGGTCATTTGAAATCCACTGTTCATTTATTGAGAATCTTCTTTTTTTCTCATAGTAATTGCTTTGCCTCATCATTAGCAAGCCGCCATCTTGATTTTGTGGGATCCATGTGTTTTGTAACCAATGGTCCCATAAAATGAGTCCCCTGTTGCTTTCTTCCGCCGTCTTTTTATATATGCATTTACAAACATATATATATATATATATATATATATATATACGTGTTGGCTTCGCTTAACAGTTTCCCCTTCTTTTATTTCAGGCACGATGACTTCTGTTCCGTACTTCCCTTTCACTCGCTCAGAGGCTGCTTTTCCTCAGTCACCGTCTGACGAGGAAGTAATGGCTATGATCAGGGCTCACGACCCGAATTGCACCAACTTGCTTTTGTGGGGACCTGGTACGGTCACATCATCCGTGGTCGCCGAAGTTTTCTTTGCGAGATACCGACGGAGCCTACCTACCCATTCCTGCCGATGGATCCTCCAAGGACTTGCCGCAGTATTACATTCCTATTACGTCGGCGGTGTCTTTCGAATCGATTGCAGCTCCCGGCATGGATGAGGAGACTTTCTTTGTTGGCTTTATCAGCGTTTGGCTTAGCTGGTTCGTCATTCCTATGCATCGCCGTTTCACGAGAGCCTCGGTTATCTACCCTGCTCATCGCATTGCTGAGGGAATACGGCTGGCTGTAGGCATACTGACGCTGGCGCATCTTTATCACGGGTTAGGCGCCGCGGCTAATACCTCGACTCCAGGTGTAGATGTGGTAAATTTTTCTCTTCATTACTTCATATCTTGGATAGAGCACCATCTCTTTTGTTTGGAAAGATTTGGAGAAATATTTTTCCTGTTAGGGTCTTGGATTTCCCTTAATTAGAATTTAATTCTATCAAGTTTTAAAGGCTTTCAAAGCCTATCACGTGTTGGCACGTGACCTCGTCTCATTCAGAATTTAATTCTGTACTTTAATTGGGCTGAAGGATCATCACGTGTCAACACGTGACCTCTGGTCACGTGTGAGCACGTGACCCCCCTTTAGGGTCTTTTCTCAGTCACTTGTTTTACTTCTGATTGCTTCGGATTTTTAATTCTGTAAATGGATCACGTGTTCACACGTGACCTTTGGTCACGTGTGAACACGTGATACCTTATTGGGGGTAATTCCTGATTTTTAATCAGGGAATAGTAGCAACTGTAAAGGATGTGTGGTTGACACCTGATTCTTTGGCTTGAAAGAATCTTTTACCTGTTTTCTCTTTTGACAAGTTTCATACACTTTATCTTTAAGAGATTTGACTTGAGCAAGTCCTCTTACAAGCTCTTTCTTAGATATATCTAAGAAATGTCCTATGGAAGTGTGCCCTAATTTTCGATGCCAAAACCAAGAATCTTCTTCTATAACATTTAGACATTTAAGTTTTTGACTACAAAATTCGTTAGTCCGAATAATATAAATATTGTTAAATCTACGTGCTGAAAATAAATAATGACCGCTTTCCTTATCGTTAATCATGCACATATCTTTATTAAAAGAAACATTATATCCCTTATAAAACTGACTAACACTAAGTAAGTTGTGTTTTAAGCCAATAACAAGATGACTATTTTTTATGATAGTCTTACCAAATTTGATGGTACCTTTATCGATAATTTTACCTCTGCGATTGTCTTCAAAGGTTGCGGTTCCACCATCTTCTCTCGAAAGGGTTGCGAATAGCTCAATATTTCCAGTCATATGTTTTAAGCAACCGCTATCGAGGTATCACCGTTTTTCACGTCTTTCCTTGTTGTGTTCATGTAGATAAGGAAATAATAACGGTTTTTGGTACCCAAATCTTTTTGGATCCTGCAAAGCTAGCTTTAAAAACAGGATAATAATAAGTATTTTTTCTAGCATTACAATTGTGAGATATGTGCCCATACTTATTACAATAATTACATATGGCAGGAGTAAAATGTGTTTTATGCATTTGAGTTTTCTGCATTGGTCTATACTTGTGTTTATGATGAGTATGCATAAGAGAACAAGGAGTTTGAGGGTAGTCATTAGATCTTCTATCATAATAATTATTTCTACTAGGTGCATATATATAAGCATAAGAAATATGAGAAGAATTTTTCCTAGTAACATGTGCATGTTTTCTAATAGAGGTAGTAGCACTAATACCTTCATAGCTGATACCCTTTCTATTTTGAATCCCTTGAGGTTTTCCTAGTAAGAGATCTAAATTATTCTTATTTTGGTAAAATTAGCTAACACAGATTTAAGATCTTCAACCTTAGATCTCAAAGAGTTATTCTCAACAACCAACTCATCAAAATAAAATTTAAGTTTATCATGCATATTACTAAACAAATCATGCGTGTGCACAAAAGTGTTGTGGGTGCTAATAAGTTTGTCATGATCAACAACTAACTTATCACGTTCTACTACAAAATCATTATGAGCATTTTTAATGGCAGAAAAATCATTCGATAAAATATCCATGTCAGATTTAAGCGAAGTATCAACATTATCAAGGTTAAGAGACGTTTGCTTCTAACTAATTTTTCTTAGAAACAATTTTTAACGACCTTTTCTTTTCTTTATATTTTTCCATTAATCTACTAAAGGCTTCATCATATTCAGAGATAATTTCTTATTAGTCATCGTAAGAGAATTCACGTTCATCTCTTTTCCCATAAAGCACATGTTGGCTATGTCACGTTCTGACTCGCTTTCACTTGCATTTGAATCTGACCAAGTGCTAGACTTGAGAGCCTTTTTCTTGAAATTCTTGTTGTAATTTTCTTTTGCCATCAATGGACACTCGTTTTTCATATGTTCAGACTTCTTGCATTTATAACAGGTTGGTGGGTCTGCTTTACCTTTGTTATTGCATGTCTCATCTTTGTTGTAGTTGTTTTTTCTCCATTGAAACGTCCTTCGCAGTCCTCCAGTAATCAATGCCATTTCTTCCTCCGAGTAACTCTCTTCTTCTTCATCATTTGATTTGTCTATTACTTGCAGAGCAATGGATTTCATTCGTGCTTGCTTTGCTTTTTCTTCTTCGTAGGATTTGGGTTCCATCTCGTCGGTTTTGAGTTTTCCTTGAAGCTCATTGTAAGTCATCTTGCTTACTTGATAGATATCCTTGAGAGTTGTTTTAACTTCCCAATTCTTTTGCAAGGATCTGAGAACTTTTCGTACCTTTTCTGCATCACAAAAAACTTTTCCAAGACAAGCGAGATTATTTATGATAGTAGAAAAACGAGTAAACATACCATCGATTGGTTCATTTGGAAGTATTCTAAAGTTCTCATACTTAGTGGACCAAAGATCTATTTTAGCATCCTTTACCTCAGAATTACCTTCATGGGTTAGCTCAAGAGTGCCTAATATCATATACAGTAGTAGATAAAGCATTCAAGATTAAATTCATAGCCTTTGCATTTAATTCTAGAGACTTAAGTTCATTGACTGAATATTTAGTTTGGTCCTTTTCGGTAGATTTAACATATTTCTGTTGAATCATACCCCAAACTTCATGACCTTGTAGTAGATTGGCATCCTTATCTTCTATGCAGGATATTCATTCCCATCAAAATAAGGAGCTCGTGTGTATGAGATATCCTCCTTGATAAAGATCTCAAGCGAAGTATGAGTTGCCATGTGATCTACTAAAAAACGGTTAAGCTTTAATAATAATGAGCCCTTGCTTTGATACCAATCGAAAATCATCCTAGAGGGGGGGGGGTAAATAGGATGAATGCAATAAATAAAAATTTAAAATAAAAATTTAAAACCTCACACAAGCAGTTCTAACAAAAATGTGTTTACACTAAATAATATTTCATTCACAGAAAAAGAAATGAAATTATCACAGAGCTAATAAAAAGAAGTGTAAGTTACCAAGAGACAAACACAGAGAATTTATCCAGGTTCAACAATTTTGCTTAGTCCTGTCCCCCACGACTATCTCACCGTCGTGAAGATTTTCTTTACTAAAACCGATCTCTTTATGCGGGTAGAGATCACACCTGGACAGAGTACAAATGGTCTTTTACTCTCCTTGAATCTTTATACCCGAGATTTAAGCACACATCACAACCTCACAAGTAGAGGTTGAATTTACTACCAAAGAAATACAAAAGAGAGATGTATCGCACACTAGAACTTCTTGATTGAGTAAAAACTTCAAGTCATGGGTTTTGATTTAAGTGTAAATATTTGAGAAATAGAGTGAGAGTTTTCAAGTGAGAAACTTAGTGAGAGAGTTGATAATCAACCATGAGAACCAGTTTTCATTTTATAATGAAGAATATGATATCTTTTGTGCTAAAATAAATCAAATTTCCATAATAAAAAATTAGCCGTTGTAATTCAAATTTGAAAGTATATGGAAATTTATTTTAGCAAACAGCTCAAAAAAACTGTATAAAAACACATCGAGAAATAACACAGTCGAGTGAACCGGTCGACTGACTTCTTGAACGGTCGACCGTTCAGTCGTATCTGGATATTCAAATAAAAACACAGTGTGCAGCCGGTCGAGTGACCGTTCGACCGGCAGCTGTCCGCTTGAAACATAACAGCACAAAAACGACAAATTTCAGCAGATTTTCTCAGGAAATTAAAATAGAATAAGAAAATAATTTGAGAATAAATCAGCTTAGAGATTTAAATAAAAATAATTCAAAAAATAAAAACATAAATCTCTCAATCATAAATCCAAGAAATCAAATATTCAATCATGTATATTAATAATGGAAAGATTTGAAAACTCTCAATCAATTATTCAATTAGAGATTTGAACTTAAAAATAATTCCAACTGTAGATTCCCACAAAATTTTCAATCACAAAAACCATGGAATCAATATTCAATCATATCCTTTTTTAATAAGAAGAGTATTTGAATTCTCTCAATCAAAACTTTCATGAAATAATTTGAAATTAATTTTCCAAACTTTAAGAAAAAATAATACTACAAAATCATATGAGATATTTTTCAGAAAACTCAACAGACATGATAAGAAAAAATCTTGTAAAACATATTATTTAAAATTACTTTGTGCATGAGGATTTTACTTTAGGAAATACTTAGTTGAATGCAACAAAGTGTTTTATCTTCAAACATAATTATAGAAACCATAAGTTAAAACTTCTTTGTTCTAAAAATAAAGTATCATATTATTTTAGAAAGATATTTTGCATATCAGGCCCTTAACTTATATATTTAAAAAATCAAAAGAGCTTTGCAAGTCATACCTATTCTCCACTCAAAGCTTAACCAAAATTACAAGCACTTTAAATTTTGAGTCTTGCATTCTTCAAGCTGCTTTTTCCATTTGATACGAAATGTTTGTAGCATGTTCAAGCTTGTAGAGTTGCCATCTTTGCCATCTCCTATTGTATATTGTGCATATCTGAAATATATAAACTTACACTTATACACAATATAGGGTTAGCTCATTAATAATACGAACTAAAACTATCATCACAATTCGTAAAGTGATCACAATTATAGATTCATTAATCATCAAAACTAATAACAAGTGAAGCTTTTTGGGGTCAACACGCTTATCATGACGTCTGTAAAACTAAATGATGCTGATTTTCAATTATCAAATATTATGCCTGCTGGCTCTGATTCGGTTGAGCATATTAGGCTTTAAGTTGCAAAACTAGTTTGATTGTATAGGCCTCTTGGGAGGGTCTTCCCCCTCATACTGAAACATTTGCTCGTGTTGACCATTTTTCCTTTTGTTCTTTTCTTAACTGGGATGGTGCAGTCTTGGTTGTTCTTGGGTTGGGGATTGCGCTTGTGTATGTGGAAGGTGGGATGCCCAATCAACAATGCTCAGCATTTATCTCACAATTCATTGCCAATTACTTTCACACTAGTAAAGTGCCTTGATTTCATCAAATTCCATTGGTAGCTGCATTGAGTTTGTTGTTACTTTTGAGTGGAAAAGATGTTATTTATTCATAGATAGAGAGGATAAGACGTCATAGACAAGTTAGTGACCTTGTACATGGAAGTTCTGGTGAGGGTTATTTCCCCGTTAAGGGGCTGTTTGGTTTGCAACAATGGAAAAGCGTTGTTCTTGCATGCGACGATTCTTGAATGCAACAGATGTTGTAAATTGAAAGGTTACGCTAGTGCCCGGCCAACTACCGTTGCCAAATGCGGAACAATTTTTTTCTAACGATTAGAACATGGCTCTAGAATAATCTTTAACCCGGATCTTTCCATAAACCTATCTAGCAAAACTAAAGTGCTATATGAAAGAAGTCTCACCAAACGATCCAAGTCTTTCGGTCTTCTTTCCTCTTCGTTAGCTCCAAGTGGCCACCTTGAACACGCTTGATCTTTTTTGTTGGCTCATTTGGTTCTCCACGATCGATCTTGCTCTTCGGTCCTCTTTTGTCGTAGATGATCCACCTGAGGGATGTGATCCATGGCTCTAGTTCCTCACAATATGTCAAGTGGAGCAACTAGAGAACTTGTGTTGCTAAACCAAGTAGTTTAGGATGTAGTGTGAAGATCTAAGTGTTTGCTATCTCTTTCTTGCCTCTTCACTTGTTTCTCAACTCATGAGAAGGGTAGTGAAGAGGAAGATGATGAAGGTGGAGGAAACTCAAGAGGAGAGACTAGATGAAGAAAAATGGGAGCTCAAGAATTATGAAGCATGCATGAGAGAGAAAATCAACACAAAGGTTGTGTATGAATTCTCATGAATAAACAAGTGTAGCCATGCTTCAATAGTAACCACAAATGAATAAAGAATTCATTTGTGAACTATTGAAGCCATGCCACTCACCATTGCTCCGTCTCCTTAATTTCCACCTCATTTCCATTTATCAATAAATGGAAAATCCCATGATGAGGTGTCCACCTTCTAGAAGGTAATCTGTAATAAAATATGGATTACAGTATGCTGTATATACATACCTGTATTCGGATAAAAACACGAATGCCCAAAGTGATAGAATAACACGAAGAACGTAATACTAGAATATACATATCGAAATACATATATGTGAACTATTAAATCAATACCTGATTTAAATCCGGCTCAAACCCGAGCCGACTAGTATTACCAACTGTCCGATCGAAAGTCCGAGTACAAAGTACATCAATCGATCGAGACCCTGCACGTATCTAATACGACTAGTACATCATTTCGCCTGAACCAGGGAAACCCCCTGTGTGGGACTCTAAAGACTCGACAGTACGCCGGCAGTGAGTTACTGGACAAATCCATAACTACAAGTACGTCAGCGGCACTAGCTGTACATAACGTCTACCCGGGTACCTGTCGAAAAGGAAGGCCGACGAGCAAACTCATCCGGATCCCTACTGAGCATATCTGTGACAATCTCCGTTCAGTCTGGTCTCTTTGTCTGAGAGTATCGCGTACCGGGTCTAGGGGGTGGTAAACGTCAGACCTTGATAACCTGGTAATTCATGCTGATGCGGCTCAGGACCAATCCGGGAAACTAATGATCAGCCTATCAGTAAATCCCAACTGCCTTGGCCAAGGTCTTACGGTCCTGACCAATCGAACACAGTGCGATATCGACTCCTTATACCGGGAGAGACGAATCCCCGACAATCGCTTACTGCCTCCATGTGGCTCGGGACTGTAGACTCAGTAGAGCCGTGGTAGGGTAGTGATCAAAGCACAGTGGGATCTCACACGAGACAAATGCCGATCTCAGGTCTAAAGACTAAGCTGTACTCATGTCACCTGAGAACTTCCACCTGACGATAGGTATAGTACCATCTGGAAGTTCTCGGCGAGTCCGTCTGGTGTACTCATCTCCAGTGAGCACCTGCATACGATCTTAGGTGCGAAAGACCAATGGTTGCGGGACCATACCATCGCCCTTCGTCGGGGTCTAGAAACGTATACACTAGCCTACTCCGGAATATCGATGCCCAGTCTCGATACTCTCACGACTGACACCATTTAAGGATGTGTGTACCGACTACCCAGCTCCCACAAGTATGATCGTAATCACAATGCAGGTAGTCTAGCAATGATCCAACGGGCTTTATCAACATGTATAAAAGATATGTAATAGCAAGTAAAACATGCACATGTTAAGATAAAGACAAACCGGATAATATACTATCATATCGAGCAAGACCGTCCTGTACATATATATGTCCAAGCATCCATATGTATACATATACAATAATGGCCTCTAAGGCATACATATTTAACAATCTCCCACTTGCACTAAGGCTATATATATATTGGCGTACCGAGTATCCAATGTCTGCTCTAGGGCCAGCTGTTGGCGTACCACATACCCAACATCTCAAATAGTCTCTCGAACCGTGCTTGAGGAAGGGCCTTGGTGAATGGATCCGCAGTGTTGTCTTTTGTATCCACTTTTCGGACCTCGATCTCCTGGCGATCTACGATCTCCCTGACTAGGTGATACCGTCTTAAGATGTGCCTGGATTTCTGATAGGACCGTGGTTCCTTCGCCAAAGCTATAGCCCCATTGTTATCGTAATACAAAGGTATTGTGTCAACAATGGACGGAACTACCTGAAGTTCACTAATGAACTTCTTCATCCAGACCGCCTCTTTTGCGGCATCGCTCGCAGCAATGTATTCAGCCTCTATCGTCGAGTCTGCAACGGTATCCTGTTTGGAGCTCTTCCAACACACCGTCTCTCCGTTGAGGGTAAACACAAAACCCGAGACAGACTTGTTGTCATCCTTGTCACTCTGGAAGCTTGAATCGGTAAAGGACTCGACCTTTAGGTTTCCATTACCGTAAATCAAGAACACCTCCTTAGTCCTTCTCAGGTATTTGAGAATGTTCTTTACTGCTGTCCAGTGGTCCTCACCTGGGTTCGACTGATACCGGCTCACCACGCTTAGCGCATGATTAGTCGAAAATATTGCATATTTTAGCGGCAATTTCCTCATCATTTGCACTCATTTAGAAGTGTACGGTATTCATATTTCACATATTAGCAAAACGGTCGCAAAATATCAGATTACATGTGTTAGCCCTTAAAACCGACACTATAAAGGAAATTGACCACATTTCATGGCATCGCATCATCCCTACATTTGCGCAACACTTGTTTTGAGATCTGTGCAGGAAAATCCAGAAGAAAGGCCAAAAATTTACATGGTACCGATCAAACATGACGCCAACTCAATGATTTGGAATCTGGTATTGATGTAAAGGGAATTCAGGAATTCAATATATCACAAAAGACACATGAAGACATAAGAAATCAACACAGGAAGTTTGAAGCCCCAATGAGCCAACATGGCCGCGGAACCGCGGCCGGAGCTGGCTTGAGCCGCGGTTCCGCGGTGGCTTGTCGACATCACCATTACTTTGCACCATAACTCCTATGCAAGCTTAAAGACTTCAGAAAGATACAACAAATTCCAGAAGACCCTAGAACTTTCTGCCAGATCAGCAAACCCTTGTTCCTACACTAAACTAGCCTTGTATTCTAGAAACTTCTCCCTAAACCCTAGCTTAAACCCTAAGCTAGCTCCTAACAAACTCTTTCTAGAAACTCCTCAACAAACTTTTGGAGGGAATTGTAAGTTCAAACCTAAACCTAGGGTTTGGGAAGTCTATAAATAGAAGCCTAGACCTAGTGTTATGAATCTAATCATCTTAATCCCCAATCTAGTATCAAACTAGAGCCATTCTATCTCTTACCTCATCTTCTTCTTCCACAAGTCTAGTGACAAGGCTTGTGTGAAACCCTAACCCTAATTCCAATCAAAAGCCAAGATCCCGAGTACCCCATCAAGCAAGAAGCCTTGCAACCTTTTATGAGCCGAGCCGATCTTCAACAGAGTAAGTGGTCCAAACGATCCGCGACTCACGGAGCCGAGCGACGCCAAATCGACAATTTAGTTCTTCCTCTTGTAGTTCTTGAGCGACTGTAATCAAATTGTTGATATAAATAAAAGGTGAAATTCTTTTATCTTGTTTTCTTTAAATTCTTGCATCATGATTCAATTTAAATTTCTAGTTGTAATTCTTGTTGTGATGTTTGAGTAATACTCCGCCGTCAAGGAGTCGAGATGATCAATAGAATGATGATATAATATATCTGAAAACGATTCTTGATTCCTACGAGTTTTGTAAACCCTAGAAAGTTCAAGAACCGACGACCCATTTTCGTTGCGATGCTTTCTTGATTGATATCGCTTGAGATTGGGGAGTTCCGATCGTTTCTTGAAATTGCTAGAGGCTAGAATGTGAATGATATCGACGAAAGAACAAGGGTTAAATGATGAAACCCTAGTTTCACGAGAAAGCCCTAACTCTCGTCGATCATCATCGATCTAGTATCAATCCTTCAAAGGACAAGAACACGATATCTTTAGATTACATCACGTCTATAGATCCGATCGATTCCTACGAGCCTCATTTAGATTCTTGACATTTGGTTGGAAATATCATCGAAACCCGATTCTCGATTGTTTATCATTTTCTTGATTCTTGATTAGAATAGTGACACTTGAAACATTTGATAAAATCTCGACGGCGGGAAACTGTGGGAGGCATCTTGATTAGATAAAGTGATTAACCATTCTAATCTAGGTTAGAGTGCACACTGAGTGTTTCTTTTCTCTCTCTGGCGGCGACCATGACCCGACTCTAAACTAAAACTCATGAACCAAGTTAACCGAACCTTCTTAAAACACTTTGGCGTTTGGATTTTCATAGTCGCATATATCATTGTCGCTCCTATTTTTCCCCTTTACATTTCTCCGGAACATTCCGTATCACTACGAAGATTTATATTGATTGGATAAGCCATCGTATAGTTACATACGAACTCGTACAAACTTGTTTCAGGTCGAGGATGATTTCCGGTTCTGAAGAAATTGAATAGGATTATTCAGTTGTCTTTTCTCTTTACCTTCTCTCAGGTTGCGAGGGCTCCTAGGATTAGGAGAGAGTACATCTATTGCGTTTATTAGATAGTTTTCTTCCAAACCTCAGGCTGGTGCCGAAAGGTAGGGAAGGAAGAAAACCAATTAGCCTAAGTGTGGTGTACAGAAGGTAATAAGTAAAGACATATAAAGGGATTAGAAAGAGGGCAAAGGAAATTGCGACTGCTATCATTCACGATGAAGCCGCGTATATCATCGCCACTCCTACTTCATCTTTGCATTTCTCCGGAACATTCCGTATCACTACGAAGATCCATATTGCTTGGATATGCCATCGTATAGTTACATACGAACTCGAAGAAACTTGTTTCAGTTCGAGGACAGTTTCCGATTCAGGAGAAATCGAATAGGATTATTCGGGTTGTCTTTTGTCTTTACCTTCTCTCAGGTTGTGAGAGCTCATAGGATTAGGAGAGTACACCTATTACGTTTATTGGGTAGTCTTCTTCCAAACTATAGGCTGGTGCCGAAAGGTAGGGAAGGAAAAAACCATTTAGCCTAAGGGTGGTGTACAGAAGGTAATAAGTAAAGACAAATAATGGGATTGGAGAGATGGCAAGAAAATATACGGTTACAGTCATGAATCAGAATAGTAGAAGATGCATTACTAGGAATACCCGGATACCTTTTCGAAACATTTTCATGTTTCAGTTATCATGTGCAGTGTTAATTGAAAACTATTTTCCCAATTAGATTCTGAATCTAGGGTATGTATTTACCAGATTTGATTCTCATGTCTGTATGGCGTTACAAATGCTGAGTGGGAGTAATATATTGGGAATTGGGTGAATATATCCTCAATGTATCAGAATTCTTTGTAATTGGTGATATTTGAGGAAATCACCTGGGTTTTGCCTGACGACAAATATTTGGTTTTGAATATCCGTTATGCACCAATTTCAAACTGATATATCTGTACGTTTATTTTATAAATTATGATATAATTTTTTGAAATTATGTTTGTAAGTCCACGTTACCCTTCCCGGTTCTTTCGGGCTTGCGGAAATGGTGAAAAACGATTTTTACTTTGGGGGTAACATGGACTCTAGAAACGGATCTTTGCTAAACAAACTATCTAACAACCTAACTAAGAGTTTAGCTACTAGGTTAAGGGTTATACCTAAACTTGAACTCCTTCTCTTCAACTCCTTGTGGTGGTCGGATCGGCCTCACCTCGTCGTCTCCTTGTGCCGAAGATAGATCCAACCGAAAACTTCTACCTTTGGCTCCAACCTCAATCTAGAGGAAACTAGAACACTTGGCTTGCTAGACCTTGTATACTAGGATGAGTAGAGAAGTGTTTTGGGTTTTATCTCTATGGTGCTTGTTTCTCAACACATGAGACAATAGAAGCATGAACTAGAGAGAGAGCAAGAGGAAGAGGGAGAGCTTGAGGATGAGAGAGAATACAAAATGATAGAATGAGCAAGACTTTTTCCACCCATGCTCTCATAACACAAAATAATCATAATAATAATAGTAATTGAGTATTTTTGTGATGGTTTTTATCATATCAAATGGCAATATTATTTCATGCATTAAATGCAATTTGTGACCAAATCAAGCAAGCAAAGGTCAATACCATGAAATGATAGCCATTGTCATGATGATGGTCAACAAGTCCAACCTAGTCAACCGGTCAATAAAGTCAACCAGTCAACAAAGTCAACCTTTCAACCCAACCATGGCACAATAATACTTGATTAATATTATTATTAATCATATTTCTAATTCTCATTAGGGTTTAGCAAAAGTCAACAGTCAACAGTCAACAACCCTAATGAGAATACTCTGTCTCTGTCTCCGTCAACCGTGCATACACACCCGCATCCGCGTTCCAAGGAACACGAATACAAACGAGATAAAACCAATCCCAAAACGTATACTAGGATCTGGCTTAAACCAAAGCCCGCTAGTAATAACTGCCCGGATACTAAACGTGCATAAGTGCACGGATGTGACCGAAACCTGTTGCAAAACCATGGGACCTCTACTCTTTTGCCTAAAGACGAATAGCTCTCTGTGTGGGACTCTAAAGACTCGACACTACGCTGGTAGTGAGTTTAACCACAGACCGCAAGCGGCACTAGCTGTGCGTAATGGCCCCCAGGTAGATACCGATAAGAAGACTGACGAGGTGAAACCCATCCGAACTCCTACTGAGCCTGAATGTGACAGTCTCCGTACAGTCCAGTCTGTTCGTCTAAGAATATCGCATGGCGGGCCTAGGGGGCGGTAAGCGTCAATCCCCTAATAGCGGTACAAGTCGTGTCGGAGTGTAGCCCAGAACACCCTGAGATAACACTGGAAACCCACCAGTATATCTCGCTTGCCCTGGCCAGGGACTTTGTGTAATGGCTCTCCTAGACACAACGCGATATCAACTTCCAATACAGGGAGAGACGAATCCTGTCTAACCGTCACTGCCTCCAAGTGCTTCGGAACTGCACCCAACTACTACCTGTTTGCACGACTCCTTTGAGCCGTGGTAGGGTAGTAATCAAAGTACAGTGGGAACACACTCGATGCGAAGTGACAGTGTAAAGTCAGCGGACTAAGCTGTACTCATGTCACTTGGGAACTGATAACTGACGATATGTATAGTACCAACCAACAGTTCCCGACGAGTCCTGTCCTGTGTACTCGTAACCTAACGAGCAACTGCATACTATCTCAAGTACGACGTACTGACGGTTGTGGGACAGACCGTAAGCGCATACGCTAGTCTACTCCGGAGTATCGATGCCCTGTCTCGATAGTCCTACGACTAGGGACCTGTATAAGGATGTGCTTGTGGATTACCCAGCCCCCACGAGTGTGACTGCCATCACAACGCTGGTAATCAAGCAAAGATCCTAAGGGCTCCACTAATGTGTATATGTGATATACTAAAATAAACACATGTACACATTAAAGTAGAAACAAACCAAGTAGCATACTACTATTTTGAGCAAGATTGTCTATACAACTGTGAATATCCTAAGCTTCCATTAAGTAATATACAAACTAGTATGATACAGTAATGGCATCTAGGGCATATACACTAACAATGTTTATAACATTTACCTATATCAGTTGGTGATTAGGTAAGGTGCATTCAACAACGGTGTAATTCTTCCTAACCATAGTACAATTTTCAACCTACAACGCACATGGTTTGAGTTATTGAACTCATGAGACTTATACAAAGTATTGTGTGTTGTTCGATATCCGTTAGGACAAGGGTTGGTACTCGTACTATATTCTGTTTACTCATAACTTCTCCAGTTCTAAACAAGTATTTCATTGAAATACAGGGTCCAAGTTTTGAGAAGTTATAGGTATAAGAATAAAGTAGAGAACCATTTGTTGGAAGTATCGGGATTCTTCGAGGTAATCGAAGATGTAGATACTTGTGCTAGGTATTCCGTTGTAAATAATGGTTTTGAGAAATGGATTCTCTTTCAGGTTACTCATACGTGGATGCATTCTTTGATGAGTAATGCTCTTTGGCCTTTCCATAACCATTCTCTCCTGACCTTTCTCCCACCACCACTCTGCTTCAGCATCCTCTATGGCAATAAGAAACCAACTAGAAACCAACAAGAAACCCTCCCTAAGCATGCTTAGCCATTAGAGATGTAACTTCATTATGTGATGACAATTTTGGGTATAATTAACAACTAATTAATGAAGTTTGGATGCTAATTTGATGAAAGTTAACTAAGTGGACTACTTTAGTTTATATTGAAGAATTGGTTGTCTTTTTTAAAGTATGAAGATTTGAGCGCCTTTTCCTAGAAGGGAAGAATTCTCCTTTAAGATTTTAGTGTTTAGCAAAAAACTGCCAAAAAATTTAAACCACCCTAATTAACGGCGTTACATCAACACTAGTAGTGCCATATCATCGCCACATCAGCACAACCAGTTAAGTTGCCACATCATTAAAAAATCAAGACATTTCCAAAATATCTTCTTCTTCATCCTCGTCACCATAACCTTAACCTAATTCTAGTCTAAAGTTGCGACCTGTCGCTGGCGTCACTGTCGCTGGCGTCACTGCCAGCGCTGACTTCTACCTGTCTATGCCTTCTGCCGCTGGAGCCACTCATCGCCTCCCCATCTTGTTCCTCCTCCCTCACCAAACCTAACTCAGCTTCTTCATGTTCATCACAAAAACCTAACCTTAACCCTATCTAACCCTAAATCCTCACTCCTCCTGCCCTCATCCCATCCCAGCCCCCCCCACCACATCCCAAACTTCGCCCTCACCTTCCTCCCCCGCCTTCCACCTCCACCCCATTTTCATCCTTTCCCCTTTGCCGTCACCTCCATCTCCACCTTCAACGGTCTCCACCACCACCGCCACCTTCATACTTTTTTTAAACCTAATCATAACCCTAACCCTATCCCACCACATGTTCAACCATCGACTTCTCTTCAATCGCCGCCGCAGGCAACCTCCTCCACCCATTGCCGTAATATTAAAGTATCCATTCGTTTATTTTTTCTAATAATATAATTAATAATAATTTACTTTAATTAATTGTAATTATTAATAGTGCAAAAATGTCATTTTATATTCATAGTTAATACTGATAAGCATTGACCGGTTTTGGCAGTTAGTCAGGGTTGTTTTCTAGAGATCACAATCTTTTTGGTAGTTTTCTTGCCAACAACTAAAACCTTTAGGTAGTTTTATAAAAATAAGCCATTTTGGAAATACTAAAGATTTGGGGGACCAAAACTGAAAAACCCAAATATAAATATATAAAAAGCAATTGCCTCCGCACATGAGATCGCTGAAGTTGCGAGAAACCGAAAAGAAGAGCAAATGCAGTAAGTATTCCCCAAACATGATTTGTAAACATTTTTATTTAACCTGCAAAAATCTTATGTTCATAAACAATTGTTCACATAATACAAAATGTTGCACTTGACCCTTGCAAAGTCTTACAATCTAGAATAGTTATTACTTTAACATAATCTTATGCAGAAAGTTTAGAAACCAACAAGCACCTCCTGTAGACTACCAAGCTTCTATTTTCCTTCTAATAACTATCAAAGAGCCCAGCATGAAATTATCAAATTAATATGGGCCTTTTGTAGAGTTAATTGGAAATTTCATAGCGGCGACATCTTATAATGCAGAGCTTGTTAATTTGGTCTCCTAACATGTTACTCATTAATAGAACAACTTAGGAGAGAACATAATTAAGCTCCAATCACAGTGAGAAATAACCATAACGTTCTTCTGTTAGTTTTAGTTTGGAACTGGGATATTGATTTCTTGTTTGCGTGATGGTTGTGGTTGTATTTAAAGTTTATGCCGCCGTTGTCCTCAAAGTCGTAATCTGCTGATACCCAAGCTATCCATACGGTTATGATTTTTGAGGGTGCAGGTCAAATCCTGCTTCATATAAGAGTACAAAAGAATAGTTGGCTGCGATATTTCTTATTTCATGTTTAGCATCGATTTCAAGCCGTTCCATTAGGCATCTTAAAATCTTTATGAAATTGCAGGTGTTGCTTGTTCTTGGTGCAGCTGGGGGTGTTGGACTTTCTGCTGTACAGATAGGAAAGATTTGTGGTGCGGTGGTCATTGCTGTTGCTAGGTATTTGTTTCTCATTCAGAATGGTGTATTTCTTATCATCAATAATTTGTTAAAAGAAAAAAGAATCATCAGACATGGTGATGCTATATTACATTCTAAATTTCAGAGGAGCTGAAAAGGTGCAGTTTCTTAAATCACTAGGGGTGGATCACGTTGTTGATTTGAGCAATGCTAATGTTATGGAGACCGTGAAGCATTTTCTAAAGGCAAGAAGGCTCAAAGGGGTGGATGTTCTATACGATCCTGTTGGTGGCAAACTTACCAAGGAATGCATGAAGCTTTTAAACTGGGGAGCAAATATTTTGGTTATCGGATTTGCTAGTGGGGAAGTGCCAGTTATCCCAGCAAATATTGCTCTTGTTAAGGTAAGCCCAATGGAGCAGGCATGCACTAAATGAGCAGTTACAGTCAGATATTGCTCAGGCATCTATCACTTCCCCCGCCCCACTCTATGAAATATTTAGTCTTCATGAGTGTTTGCTTTACTTGTATGTTGTCCATCGTATCTCTTCTCAAGTTCTCAGCTTGGTTGTATAAGCAACAACATGCCTACTAGTAAAGCTAGGTTCATCTATGTTAAAATATCTAAATTAGTTTGGTTATAATCAAAGCTAATACTTAGGGGTTAGAATAAGAGATTGCTTGGTAATCAAGTAATTTAGATTTGATTAGATTCATGTAAACCATAGTTTGGTTATTATAAATAGAGATAGAGAGACCCCTCTCATCTCATGTAGTTTTTCTCTTAATAATAAAATTATTTTGCCATCTTTTATTATGCAGTCTCTTGTTCTCCTCGTCCATAACCATGCTTAACATGGTATCAGAGGACGATCCCTATATCTATACAACTCCACAAAACCCTAGCCACCTTTTCTCCACCAAAACTCTAGCCACTATCACTTTGTCGCAACCGCTGCCGATCTCATCATCGCTATTGAATCCGCTACCGTCCATCACGCCTCCCTGAAGCCGCCGATCCAACCATTGAGAATCCCATTAAGCATCTCTGATGTTTCTTGCCAAAAACCTTAGCCGTCGCCATCTCCTCGAGTTCGAAGAAACCCTAGCCGTCGCCATCTCCTCAAGTTCGAAGAAACCCTAGCCGCCGCCTCTTCCAAAACCCTAGCTGCCTTCAAGACCACAGCTTCGAAACCCTAGCCGCCGCCTCTTCCAAAAGCCTAGCCGCCTTCGCGAAGACTTTTCTCAATCCTTAGATTTTAAGCCGCCGTGAGTTAAAAAATTCCACAAAAATAAATAATAAGAATATAAAAAAACTTTGGTTCTTTATTTTTTAAAATAATTATTAGTTGGTGTGTTCTTGTGTTTATCATATTTCCGCTTATCAAGTTGGAAGTTTTTGGGTCCGCGAGTCTTCATGAATTGGGTAGACCTAGACTTTCGACTTGATAACTGTTAATACTGTACTTATTGTGAGAATGTCTTAGCCCGGCTACCCAATAAAGTTCATGTTGTATTGTAAGTTGCTGAAGGATCATGCTTTTCACTACATTTTTTGTTTTGGTTGTTCGTTGTGGCAATGTTTAAAACTCATTCAAATAGTTTGAATCTTAAAATTCTTCCGTTGAAATTTATTGAAATTGAAGTTCATGAGAGTTGGTCATGAAGTTTATTAAAGGTGTTTGTTTAAGCTATTTAAGAAGTCCTTTTAAGATTGAAGATTATCCAAGCTGTTCGAAGTTTATTCAAGTTCAAAATTCATTGTTTGGCTCATTGAGATTTGTGAAAGCCGAAGTTTGTTGTTGAGGTTTGTCATCAAAATTGTTTGTTGAACATGTTAAAGTTAAAAGAGGGAGAGATTTTATTATGTGACCAAAGGTCCCTTTATATAAGAATTACAATTATTTGATGTCCAAGTATTATGGTACGGTGTACCTTAATAACAATATAATCTAAACTATTCCAACACATCCTCTTAAGCTGGATATAAATAATGCATAGTTTGGACAATAGATGAATGAATACATGTCTTGGAAGAGATTTCGTCAAAATATCTGCAATCTGTGCATGAGTAGAAACATAATGGAGATTGACTTTTTCTTCAACAACTTTCTCCCAGTTAAAGTGGCAATCTACTTACATGTGTTTTGTGCGTTCGTGAGACGCTGGATTATCTGAAAATGAATTGCATCTTTTTGTCACAGAACAAGGATGCTGGTATTGTAGAACTTGTGAGGTGACTCGTGCTCGTTGGACGGGTTTATAAAACCCCACGGAAGCGGAAAAACGAAAATTCCGAGCGAGCAAGAGCATCCTAACCCATGAAAATACCATAGACACTGAAACTTGCATAACAAAAGAGAGCAAGCAGAGAAGATACAACTTTTGAAACATCTTCATATGCTCCAATGGTTGAATCCCGGACTTAGGCTAAGCTCCGAGAGGCTCCGGAATGCGCTTGGTCTCCGATCGGATTTGTAGAAGATGATCCACACGAAGGCTCCTTTAGCTAGCTCCATGCTTTAACAACTTGAGGCAACTCCCACTAGAAATTTGCTAGATCTCAAAGTGAAAGATGGTGTAGAAATTATGTTCATCCTCTTCTCTCTCTCTTTTCTCCTCTCTTTTCTTTTTCTCTTCACAAAGGATGAGAGAGGCTAAAATGTTATGGCTAGATTCTACACCTACACTTAGCTATATCATCCTTCCTTTTTTTCTAATCCATACACGTCTTAAGATGTGGGATATGTTGACACCTTGCCTCCCCATCACTCTTTAACATGCTAGAAGAGAAAATGAAAAAGAAATTATTAATTACATATATAAAATTAATTATATACATAATTAATCATGAACATTTCATGTACTATGTACATGATATGTTCCATAACACATCATGGAGTAAAGGAGAGAATGTGAATAAATGATACAATACTAGTATATATACATGCATCATCATGTATATGTAATATCATTAAATCAACACTTGATTTAATGATCCGGTTTAATCATAAACCGGCTGGTATAATCAACCGTCCGATTAATATACATAATATCACATATACGTATTTAATCGAACATCCGTACGCACCGCCGTACGCACTTTACACCTTTTCATTAGATTCAGGAAACTCTTTGTGTGAGACTCTAAATACTCGATAGTATGTTGGCAGTATGTCAGAATCATATCCGATTGATCCGAAACAATTTCAGATCAATCCCCCATCCTGTTAACCTACAAGCATGTCAACGGCACTAGCTGTGCGTAACGGCTACCCATGTATTGTGCTAAAATCCGGTCAACAAACAAGCTCGTCCGTACTCTGCTAGAGCCTATTGGTGACACTCGACGTACAGTCCGGTCTCTTTGTCTAAAACTATCGCATACCGGGTCTGAGAGGTGGAAACCGTCAGACTCTCAATAACTCGATAAGTCGTGCTGACGTCAAGCTTATGACCATATGAGAAACTACTGATAACACTTATCAGTAAATCTCGTCTGTCTTGACCAAGGACTTATACTCATAGCCAGCTGTGCACCGAGCGACATCAACTCCCTAAACCGGGAGAGACGAATTCCCTCGACCGCTCACTGCCTCCATGTGTTTCGGGACTGTATCCAACTAAAACCTGTTTGCACGGCTCTTTAAAGACGTAGGGTAGTAATCTAAGTATAGTAGGAACACACACAAGACATTATAGCGATCTCGGGTCTAGGGACTATCCTGTACTCATGTCACCAGAGAACTGCTATCTGACGATTGGTATAAAACCATCTAGGAGTTCTCGGCGAGTCCGTCCAGTGTAACTTATTCAATGAGCACATGTATACAATCATCGGTGTCAAACACCAATGGCTATAGGATCAGCCATCGTCTCGTACAGGGTCATCAATCGTATACACTAGTCTAAACTGGAATACCGATGCCCAGTCTCGATACTTCTATGACTAGGGACTTTTAAGGATGTGCTTATAAACTACCCAGACCCCACCGGTATGATCGTTATCATAATCCTAATAGTCAAGCAAATATCTTATGTGTCACGACCCGAAAGAGCACGTGACTGACCCTTGAACCATATGAAGTCTATAGGACTCCATCTGATCCAAGTAAGCCAAAAGCCCAGAAATCTAAAACCATTTAAAGAGTAAGTAAAGAAAACTGGTTTAAAGAAGTGAAGGAAAATATGTTTGAAGTCAAGGTCTTTAAATAACTAAGCCGAATGTGCATTTTTAAAAGGTAAAGTCTTTTCTAAAAATTTCGGCAGAGTTTCTTTTGTAAATACTGGCCCCGAACGGGGTACAACAAGCACAACATATATACAATGATAAAAGGCATCCCCAAGCGGGAGCTAGCTCTTCGTCAATCGACGGTCACAACCACGCAAGCAACAATAATATACAACGCCGAAAGGCGAGGATTAAATCCAAAAGAAACACAGTAAGCATGAAAACCGCAATACTACTAAGCGCGACTCTAAGGTCAAATAAAACATCACTAAAGTCTGAGTCTGAAACAATATACAAGTTTTGGTTGATGGAAAAATCTAGATACAAGGAATAATACAAGTACAATGGTGGTTCTTGATGCAAAAGAAACCACCTACCAAATGCAATTCACCCGCAAGGAAGCAATATGCCAGAAATGCCGCAATGAAACCTGTACGGCAAACCTGCAAGAACTGTGGCACAACGGGGGGGGTGAGTTGCCAACTCGTGAATAGAGAACAACTACAAGCAGAAACCGAACGCAAGACATAATCCTAGGTCAAAACGATCAGTACTAAATCCTCAATAAAAACATGCAGCCTATAACAAGGCTAGGGTAAATATCTAACCCGAGTGCAATCTCATGTGCCTGTGTCAGTGCCTCAGGTAACAATATATCATATGAATGAGGTATGAATGCATGAGAACAGAATACATGTAAATGAAGAAACTGTTTTCATAATTTAGTGAGATTTCCTTTGTATTTTTAAAATGAGGTATCATAATGAAATCAGCATAAAACAGTGCCTAACATCGGCACAAAACGTAATCCAAATATCTCGATATCTCTGTATCACAGTCTCTGTACCTCAATATCTCGAAATCTCAATGTCTCAATCACAAAATCTAGGGCGCCGTCAATCCAGACCGGCCCCTACCATCAATCTCAAGACCACGACGGTATCCTCTGGATATCCGACGCGTCAGGTAAAATCACCGGTCGGTAGTACTCCCCTGCCAGGCTCAACGTCATCACCACATTCATCTTGCCCCGGGTACCGCACCGGGTCCACCATCTACCCGAAACGGTTCATCCGTCTCCTCGAATCGGGTTTCCAAATCCATCAGCAAACTCATGGTGGACGACTCATACATCATGGGAAAACCGCACCTTTTATTTTAAAGAGAGAGAATGTTTATTTGTGTTTTTGCGGTTTTCCTCCAAATCCAGAAAATCTCACGGAAATCCAAATCCAAAACCTCAGTAACACGTAAAATAGTGAATATATGCATGAGAATCCATGAATGCGGCATAACAATGAATAACAGTATGCATGAAGTAGCAGGTAATAACTACAATGTCTAAACTATTAGCTAATAGGTTATGACAAGCAATAGTATTTTCTAAGATGTACGTGACATGGCAATTACCGATGAAGATGTGTGTGAGCCGGCAAGTAAGTGTACGTGGTACATACGCAACATCGGTAATGGTGCTGGTGTCCTAACAGCATGATATCAATAATGGAGTATGAAACATAATATAAGAATGCGATGCAAAGCGAACCACAAAAAGAGTGGGAGCTGAATCTAGACGCAACTATAACTAATCTGCATTAATCTAATATAAGTCCTACAAATGGTGCCTTTTGAAATATCACGAATCATGGGGTTTTGAAAATAGGGGCTACGGTGTTTTTATGAAAAGATACGCCTTTTGAAATGTCCGTAGATCTCTTGACCTGTCTTTTAAAATACCCACGACCCGCTAGTTTTGAAATAGGTAGGAGTCTAATCTAATCTAACAACTACACTAAACTATACAGCTGAACTAACAAGCTGAGCTACAGGTAAGGAAACCGCCTAACATCTGAGTCGATATATATAAATATATATAAGTCGGTGATCCCGCCTCAATAGTATCGCGTACGATACAGTATATCATATGACATCCTCAAGTCATGAGTGCGGATCTATCGTCAATGTAAAGCTCATACGGTAAATCGTCGTACGACATCCCAATCGCTGGGTACGGGTCAATATCATACTATCTCATCACATCTCAGGTATCACTATTATCGTATCACATAAGCTGGGGTACTGATCTAAGTCTAGTACAACTGATGCCATCTACAAAGTATGAATGCGGGGGGTAAACACACATCCCAAACCCGCAAGAAACACATTTCGTATCCCAAATACGAATCATATCACATCACCGATCTCGCGGCACAAAGCCCAATATCATCAACTCATCTCCAAAGTCATTCAATATCATCAACACAGTGCCAGTATAAGTAATATGCAAGGGTGTGCGTGTAGGTGTAATTCTATTCTAGGGTTCGCGACTATGAACTACACTAGTCACTTCTAACCCTACACTATCCATAATACACCTAACTATCATATATAATAACAACTACGGACTGCGGGGGTGCTATACGCCATCCACCCGACTTCCCTCAGTAGATATAATCTACTCACCTTGCGTCTCCATCTTTCGATGTCACCACACGTTTGCTTGTCGTCCCGTAGTCTTCATAGGGTACCTACACATCAAAATATCGTATATGCGCATTAAAACCAAATCAAAGCTAAAACGGCACACGAAACCCAAAACGATACGATAAGAGGTCTATAGGTTAGATCCTATGGCACGCCTTCAAAACCATCAATAAATCCTCTATATCGTCGTATAAACGCCAAATAGTCGAGGTAAAACACAAGACACAAATTCAGACTTAAAAATACGGAATACGGAAACACGAATCCAAAACAGCAACTTAGGAAATATGTTCCAGATTTCACCCTAGGTCCAATTAGACAATTCTATGTATACCGGGGGCCTAAACTACAGATAAGGGAACACCAAAACCAAAACGAGCCAATTCCATCATGGTCTGGCCGCAATTTGCGGCCAGAATGAAGGAATTTGCGGCCTGGAAATGGAAGTAGGGGCTGGGGTCTTGGTGGTAGCTTCCTGGGTGCCTGCACATGTCACTGTCCAATCAATTTTAATTTAGGGTGTCTCGGGTGATAGCAGATTCAATATACCCTTCACAGATTTCATAAATTCTCCGATATCGGTTTCTAAAATCCGCATTATGGGTTTAAGCTTCAGGTTAGGGTCTCAATTCATACACTAGGGTGTTTGTATAACCTCAATTGAACTCAATTTCACATACAACACAAGTTTCCCTCAAACCCTAACTAGGTTTTACCTCAAGTCACCAATTCACACAATATCGGTTCAAAACTAAACATGGGGTATAAGTAATACTAAAACTAAGCTAATGGTTCAGAAAAATACCTCATTTGGCAACTCAAGAATTTTCTTGAGTTGCCCCTAGTGGCCAAAATCCATGCTTTCATGGTCCATCATGTAGGTCTTGAGCTTGTGCATCTTTTTAGTGAAATGAGATTGGGGTTTTGAGTTTGTTTTAAAGGTGTTGTGAGGGGTTGAAGAGGGGAGGGAGATGAAGGAGGAGGAGCAGCATCAAGCAAGGAAGGGGGAGAGAGAAATGAGTGTTGAAAATGGAGGAGAATGGCTAAGTCTTTAGTCAATGGTGCCCATACCTCTCTCTCTCACCTACTACCAATTTCTTTAATCTTTTTCCATTTCTTTTCCATTTCTTTTCTTATTCTCTCAAAATCCTTCTCCCAAGAATAGTAAACCCAAAGAGAACCATGGCAAGAAAATGCACAGGTGTGAAAAAGTGATATGTGCATGTGTTGCACAAAAAAGCTAAAAACCGATTAGCGATTTTTAATCGCGATTAGCACTAAATTAGTGTCAAATTAATCACAAAAACTTTAAAATGTCATAATTCTCTAATTTACCCTATTTTAGAATTTTCCATAATTTTCCAAAATTTTTTCCATTTATTTGTATTTAATAATTCCAAAATATTAAAATATTCAATAAAATAATATTAAATTATAAAAATTCCCAAAATTAATATTTTATCTTTTTTGAAATGTTACACTATGAGCTTTATCATTTTGTGGTAGTGATACGTTATAGCATGTAAAACGTATACTTATGAATGATAAATACAAAGCAGATAGCGTACTATCATCTCGAGCAAGACTATTCTTGGTATAGGCTCTCCTCGAATTCTGTAATTGCATTCTTGCAACTACGATAATTTCCTTGAGGGCATTTATATCCAACAATCTCCTACTTGCACTCAAAGCCAATTATTGCGGTATCGCATACATACATCTCATGTGCTACTTCATACCCAACTTTCGTAATAACAATTTCACAAATTGTGTTCGAGAAACAGCCTCAGTGAGTGGATCCGTTGCAACGTTTCTATCTGTATCTTTCTGATTCTCAACTTCACGGAGATCAACTATCTCCTGAAATATGCAATACCTTCTTAAGAACTTTGTTTGGATAGCTGATGGGACCATGTTCATAAATTTGAAAGTGTTAGCACCACCACTGGGTTTTACTAGCATCAAGCATACCATTTAAAAAATTTTCAGGATGCTAATCAACACTAACCAAGATCTTAAACTAGATTATTAGGGTTAACTATGATATCATAAAACTATACTAAGAGAAAGGTGGCTACAACCTTTGTAGACCGTGTCCTTCTCTTCTCAAGCTCCGTGGAGTAATCCACGCGACTCCACTTGAAGGTTGAACGAACTTGCTTCAATGACCTTCGTGCCAAAGATGATACACCCGAAGTCCGCTAATCCAAGATACCTCTTCACTAAACTCTTTAGTGAAGTAAACACACTACACCAAAGTGCTAATCTAGTATAGGATGGTAAAGTAGGGGTGTTGTTTGCTCACTAGAGTTCTCACAAGCTCAAGATTTCACAACTCATGTGAGGGATTGAGCTTGGAAAAGATAAGGTGGAGAATGAAGAGAGCTAGAGAGAAGAACTCATCTCATGAGCTCAACTAGAGAAAATGAACCATGTGTTGTGAAGAATGGCTTGACCCACTTTTTGAAGCATCCATTTGTTTCAAATAAACAAATAGAACCATGCTTCAATAGTGATAAGAGACCAATAAAAAATACTACAAAGCCATGCTTCACCCATGCTCCTTATTTTCCACCTCTTTTTTTCTATTTTCCAAAAATAGAAAATGCAACCATGCTACATATATATATATATATATATACATATATCAAATATATAAAGATAAGCAAAAAATTAACGAGCAATAATATTAGTTAATATATAATTATTATATCATATTATTAAATTAACACTTGATTCAATAATCCGGTTATATCACATATAACCGACTAATATCATTTATCTGTATATCACATTATCAAATCAACACTTGATTCAATAATCCGGTCATATCATATATAACCTAACCGATAATAAATAACCGCCAGATTAGAATACAGTATCTCATACTCGTATTTAATCAGGCCCCCGCACATAGCAACATATGTGCCTTACTTCGTTTCGCTTGAACCAGGAAACTTTTATGTGGGACTCTAAAGACTCGTCAATATGCCAGCAGTATGTGATGATCACATCAGTCACCCACAAGCCGTCAGCGGTACTAGCTGGACGTAACGGCTACCCAGGTATTGAGCGAATTGAAGATCAACAAGCAAGTTTGTCCAAACTCTTATAAAGCCTATAGGTAACACTTACCGTACAGTCCGGTCTCTTCGTTTGATACGTTGCATATCGAGTCTGGGGGTGGAATCGTCAGACCCTAATAACTTGATAAGTCATGCCGATGTGTGGCCTATACCGGTACGAGAAACTACTGATAACACTTACCAGTAAATCTCATCAACAACTCTGCCCAGGGACTTCCTGTTATAGCCAATCGAGCATAGCGTAATATCAACTCCCTATACCGGGAGAGACGAAACCCCTCCTATCGCTCATTGCCTCAATGTGACTCAGGACTGTATCCAAAATCCACCTGTTTGCACGACTCTTTTGAGCCGTGGTAGGGAGGAAATCAAAGCACAATGGGAACCACACAAGACTCTATGACGATCTCGGGTCTACAGACTAACCTGTACCAGTGTCACCAGAGAACTGCTATCCGACGATAGGTATAGTACCATCTAGGAGTTCTCGACGAGTCCTGTTCGGTGTACCCATTCTCTAATGAGCACCTGTGTACAATCTTTGATATCAAACACCAATGGATATGGGATCAACCATTGCCTCATACAGGGTCAAGAAACGTACACACTAGTCTACTCTGGAATATCGATACCCTGTCTCGATATTCCTTCGATTAGGAACATTTGAAGGATGTGCTTGTGGACTACTCAGGTCCCAGTAGTATGATCCGCATCATAGTCCTGGTAGTCAAGCCAACATCCTAAGGGGCTTTATCAACATGTATATGAGAGACAGTATAATAATACCAGTGAACATGTTAAGATAAAGGCAACCAGATAGCACTATCATGTCGAGCAAGAAAGTCCTCCATATATATGTCCAAGCATCTACTATATCATACAATAATGGTCTCTAGGGCATACATATCACTAACAAAATTAACGTATTTATCGAGACAATTTCTTAGGATGCATGCTCTACCGAGTCAAAATCAGTATCCAGCGTCTTGACTACCTCAGTATCCAGCTTAGAACTCTTTCAATATATTGCTCCTCATAAAAGGGTAAACTAATGACTCGCGACAGATACTCTGTCACCCTTGCCACCACGGAAGCTGGAATCGGTAATCGCTTCCCGAAGAAGTCTGCCCATACCATACACCAAGAACTTCTTATATGTTCTTCACTTCTTCCTATATTTTGCCAGGAATGGATTAATAATTGCTTTCTGTACCAAGTGTAAAAGCATCATCTGGTCTGGTATATAACATCGCATGATTAACCCATACCGCCGTAGCATGTCGAATGTCATTCACGCGAGCCCCTCTTCATCAGTCCCGAAAGACATCTTTTTTAGAGGGTGACCCCACTACTTACGGGTACATTACCTCACTGGGAGTCGTCCATTCTAAACTTCTTTAGAGGCCTTCGCGCAGTCTAACTCCCAGGTCTTGCTGATTTCCTTATCCGCGACACTGGATTCTGGACCTGGGACGGCAGGGGCCTTAGTAGTAAGGACATACCCCAATTTGTCATAAGTGATTGCCATCTTGACATTCCTGAACCAATCTTTATAGTTTGGCCCTGTCAAAATATTTTTATCTAATAATAACTTAAGGCCCGTCATGTACTTGGTCGCTGCAATTAGGAGAGAGAAGAAAACACTTTAGCATGATGCTCTTGCAACTTTAGAGTGGTTTTTAGTTTATCTAAACATGATGGCTCCCACTGTTTCTCGAATCCTTCCTCAAACCAAAAAAGAAGAACTAGTTAGGACTATTCTCACCGTACAATACTTGCTTAACCGTTCAGCCAGGCCGGTGTCGGTACTTTGAGGGAGGTTTTACGATACTTTCGCGAAGTTCCTTAATTAAATAACCTCTTTTCCCTGGGGGCGTAGCCCGCTGACACATTTCTCGACACCTACTTGGTTTATAGCATTGATCGTTAAGTGAAAGAATCTCCCGATGAGTAGCATATACTCACAGTAGGATCGGGATCCAAATATCATCATGTGATAAAGCTGAAGGAATCCTACCAAAATTATCACACTCCAAATGGTATGCAACTCTAGCAAATTTCAGTTTCTTTAGAAATTCCCAACGTGGATTTTTGCCCCATGCTCTTATGACCTTGGCGTTGGTCAAAATGTCATAAGTCACATGTCAAGTTCTACCCATCATTATCTTGTTAATTTGAACCCACCCGTACATACTCCTTACGTTGTCCAAATGACAGTACGACTGTCCCAAACCAACTCATCTATCTATGCAACAGATGAATACCCAGCACCTACCAAACACTATGCCTTGGCGTTGGTCAAAATACATAGCTTGAATACTACTGAATACCCAAATGAAATGACGGAGGGCTACGAATGGTTTTGGCGAAACCGTGAACGCAGTGAACTTGATATGATCGAAGGAACCTGATAGCTTTTAAGAGGAGTGGTTTAAGCTCCGCAATTAAAAATCTGCTGTTTTAAAATTAACCGAGTGGTTTATTTTAAATTGTTCCAATGATTCAACTTTGGTTTATTTTCTTTGCATTAATATAATGCGTCCCATCAATTAACCTATTATTGCAGAAAACAACGAAAATACAACGTCTGCTTATGCTATCCGCATTCGCCACTGGGCCCCGTCATTCACCCGTTAGGTTACTTAACTAACGACAGAGCGGGGGTTGGGCTTGCGCGGATGCAAAACATAAGCAACGCCTACTAGATATCATATATAGATATTGTACATTCGTCAGATGCAATAATAGGCATTCCAGATCACAAATGAACGTATTGGATATTCTAGGAATCCGCATTTCCTTTGAGCCTGCAATGAAAGACGGATTGCATAGTCGTGATGAATAGCCAACCCCACCCTAGACCCCTACCGGTACGACAAACTACCCGCCAAGTACCCGAAGTGAAGCGGTCTCCCCAACGACGTGAGTAGGCCACTAAGCACTTCAAAGTACCCGGTAGTTTGTGCACCCCACCTTGGGTCTATCCTAGGAGCAGAAAACAGTAAATGAAATAATACAACGGTGGCTACAACCTTAACCCGGATGTGCCCCGCAAAAGAATATTACAACAAATTACAATTTACATTTGAATTAAAGAAACACTCGTCTCACATCCCGGGCTCAACATTCACGACAATCCAACAAGTTCATATTCACAAAAATAAAGTAACCATTACAGAAATGTGCAACCCCCTGCTAACCGACATATAGCAATTAAGGGAGGTTTACGAACACATTAAACATAACACAGATATAATCCAGTTAGCCAAAGTTCTTAGAATTTCGATCAAGCACCACATATGAATCTACTCCAAATGATTCTCTGTGCACATAAAACCTGAGCAGAAACAAAACATCCCAGAAAACACAATATCAACACAGAAGAATAACTGAGCTAATTTGGGTTGACTCGGTGTTAACTCGACCGCGGATCCGCGGTGGTTTGGCCGAGTCACGTTCTCAAATTTCTTCACAATTCTTAAAATACCCTGCTTGTATTTTTTAAGGCCCCTGAAAATTTTTTAGACCCCAATTTAAAATCGGCAGAAACTTGGTGAAAATGTTGTTTTTTCGGGATTAAATTGCGATCGAATTTCTAAAGACTTTGCTAACATGTTAGTTATGGTTTAGCTAGGCTCTGATACCACTGTAAGTTAACGTTACACACCCCACAAGATGCGGGGAGGCGGAATAGGAAAAACAAACATTTTGTTCAAAGTAACATTGACTATCAAACGGATCTTTGCTAAACTCTAACTAACAAACTGTCACGACCCGAAAGTACGGAACATGACCGGCACTTAAACTACGAACGTCTCGAGGCGTACGTAATCTAAGTAAACCGAAAACCTAGAAATCCAAACCAAGAAAAGTAGTAGAGTGAAGGAAAACCAATTTAAAATCAAGTAGTTTTAATAGCATAAGCCGAGTTATGCGGTTTTAAAAACATCAAGTATTTCCTGAAAATTTCGGCAGTCTCCTTTGTAAATACTGGCTCCCAAACGGGATACAACATGAATAGTATACGAAATCAATAAAAAGGCATCCCCAAGCGGGAGCTAGCTCTTCGTCAATCGACGGTCACAACCACACAAGCAATATAATATACAACGCCAAGGGCGAGGATCAAAACTCAAAAGGAACTCAAAACAACAAGAAAACCATAGAAATACAACGCGCGAATCTAAGGTCGAAAGAATAACATCACTGGTCTCTATCTCAAAAATAACACATGTTTGGTTGATGGAACTTCTAGATACAACAGAGTAATAATATACAAGTTATATAATGGGGGTACGATACAAGTAAACCCATCCACTAGCAAATCACCCGAAGGAAACTATGCCCGCAAAGCCGTAATGAAACCTGTACGGCAAACCTACAAGAAACTGGGGCACAACGGGGGTGAGTTGCCAACTCGTGAATAGAAAAACATCTACGAAAAGAAATCGCATAAATAACGCAACCAAGGTCAATGATCACAATATATCCTCAATTATATATATAACATGCAGCCTATAACAAGGCTAGGGTAAATATCTAACCCGAGTGTAATTCCATGCGCCCGTGTCAGTGCCTCAGGTAGCAATGTATCATATGGATGATATATGAATGCATGAAACAGAATGCATGTACTGAAGAAAACTGCTTTCATAAATCAGTGAGATTTCTGTATTTTAAAAGTGAGGTACCATAAATGAAATCAGCATAAAACAGTGCCCAGCATCGACACAAAACAAGTGTCCAAATATCTCGATATCTCTGTATCACAATCTCTGTACCTCAAAATCTCAATCACAATGTCTAGGGCGCCGTCAGTCCAGACCGTCCCCTACCATCCATCTCAAGACCACGACGGTATCCTCCGGATATCCGACGCGTCGGGTAAAATCACCGGTAGGTAGTGCTCCCCTGCCAGGCTCACATCGTCATCATCACGCGCTTCTTGCCCCGGGGTACCTTACCGGGTCCACCATGTACCCGAAACGGTTCATCCGTCTCCTCGAATCGGGTCTCGAAATCCATCAGCAAACTCATGGTGGACGACTCATACATCATGGGAAAAACCGCACTTTTTATTTAAAAAGAGAGAAATCAGTTTATATATGTTTTGCGGTTCCCCCCCCCAAATCCAGAAAATCTCATGGAAATCCGAATCCAAATCATCAATAGCATGTAAAACCATGAATATAGGCATAACAATGAATAACAGTATGCATGAAGTGACAAGTAATAACTACAATGTTAAGCTGGCATATAAGGCAGGTACACTAATATCATGTTAAATTACTAACTAACAAGCTAAGTCAAGCAATAATATTTTCTATGGTGTACGTGACATGACAATTACCGATGAAGATGTGTGTGAGCCGGCAAGTAAGTGTACGTGGTACATACGCATCATCGGTAATGGTGCTGGTGTCCTAACAATATGGTATCAACATTTCAATAAGAAATTATAACATAAGTATGCGATGCGAAGCGAACCACAATAATAAGCGGGAGCTGAATACTAGATACAACTGTAACTAACCTGCATTAATCTAATATAAGTCTTACAAATGGTGCCTTTTGAAATAACACGAATCATGGGGTTTTGAAAATAGGGGCTACGGTGTTTTTATGAAAAGATACGTCTTTTGAAATATCCGTAGGATCCCTTGGGCTGTCTTTTAAAATACCCACGATTCGTTAGTTTTTGAAATAGGTAAGAATCGAATCTAATCTAACAACCAAACTAAAGGGCTAAGCTAACAAGCTGGACTACCGGTAAGGAAACCGCCTAACATCAGAGTCGATACATATACATACCTGTATATATATATATATTAGTCGGTGATCCCGCCTCAATAATATCATATCCGTTACCATATCTATAATCAGACATCCCAAGTCAAGAGTGCGGATCAATCATCAAGATATAGCTCGTACGTAAATCCGTCGTACGGCATCCCAAATCGGGGTACGGGTCAATATCACATTCATCATACTATTCATCTGGTATCCTCTTTATCAAATATCATGATTGGGGTACTGATCTACGTCTAGTACAATACTGATACCGCCTAAGTATGCATGCACGTATGTGAAACACTACGTCAAGGACCCGCTACAACGTCATGTCGTATCTCCAATACGAACCCTGCCATATCACCGATCTCGCGGCCTCAAATCAAATCTCATCGACTCATCTCAAATCCCAAGTACTATCCTCATCATCCATGAATGTGTATATGAATGTATATATGCATAGTCCCATACCCACGCGTATATACATATATACACATCCCCATCTACGCACAAGAAAGTAATGTATGCAAGTCTCTGCGTGCGTATGCGGGTAAAACAACTACTCTAGGGTTTCGCAACTAACACTAAACTAATTCATGAACACCTAGAATCTACCTTTATCATCAAGTCTCATATCAACAATAATATAATCAAAATATATGTGTGTATACGTATTCGTATACATCACCACGAACTGCGAGGGTGCTATACGCCATCCACTCGACTTCTCCCCGTAGATATAAATCTACTCACCTGGTCCTCGCTCGCCGGTGCCGACGTCGCCACGCGCTTGTCGTAGTCGTAGAAGCGGTCCCTAGTCGTAGAAGTTTCGAGACAGAGCATCGATACTACAGAGTAGACTAGTGTATACAGTCGAGACTCCGACGAGGGGCGGTGGCCGGTCTCATTAGCCACTGGTGTCAGTTGGATCACCTAAGATGTATACATGTGCTCATTGGGTTATGAGTACACCGGACAGGACTCGCCGGGAACCTGCTAGTTGGTATTATACCTAGCGTCAGATAGCAGTTCCCTGGTGACATGTGTACAGATTAGTTCATCGACCTGAGATCGTCATTTGTCTCGTATGAGTTCCCACTGTGCTTTGATTTCTACCCTACCACGGCTCAAAGGAGTCGTGCAAACAGGTTTTTTTTGGGTACAGTCCCGAGCCACATGGAGGCAAGTGAGCGGATCGGCAGGGGATTCGTCTCTCCCGGTATTGGGGGTGAGATCGCACTGTCTAGGAGAGCATTACACATAGCTCTCGGCCGAGGCAGGAGATTTACTGGTAGGTACTCCAGTAGTATCTCAAGGTGTTCTGGGCTACACTCTGACACGACTTATACCGCTATTGGGGGTCTGACGTTACCAGTCCCCTAGGCTTGATATGCGATACTCATAGACGAACGGACCGGACTGTATGTATATTGTCACTGATAGGCTCAGTAGGGTTCCAGAATGAGATCGCTCATCGGCTTCTTTTAAGGTCAGTACATGGGCAGCCGTTACGCACAGCTAGTGCCGCTGACGTGCTTGTGGTTAAACCCACTGCCAGGGTACCGACGAGTCTTTAGAGTCCCCCACAGATAGTTTCCCAAGTTCGGGTGAAACGTTGTAGAGGCCGTATGGTTTTATGGCAGAGTTCGAACATGCACATGCACTTGTGCATGTGTCATGGTTCGGACAGATAATACTGGTGGGCTTTGGTTTAAGCCGGATCCAAGTATTATATTGTGCAGGATTATTTTTGGAGTTGCCAGTTTTCTATCACCCTTCTTAAACATTCGGTTTAATGCGGATTTATCTTTTTCTTTTGGGTGAGTCATGAGGATGAGTCATGAGTGGAAGCTTCTAGATTGGTGACTAGGTTTAGTGACTCATTCATTGCATTAATGGTTTGATGAGGTGTTTAAGTGAGTCACCCTTTTCCATTAATTCTTTTTGTTCTTGCTAAGATCTTTTATGATACATTATTCCTTATGGTCACCCACTTCCTCCTACACTCACCTCCTCCTCTCCTATATGTGGCCGGCCATTCTTTTGGAAGCCCAAGGGTTGTAAAAATGATATGATGATTCATTTGATAAATTTCCTAGTTCAATTTATCAATCTAAAAGGCAATTTCATTAACCGTTCGTCCATGGTTTTGGATGAAACGAGACAAAGTATTCTACTCATTCTCTACATCAATCTTGGATATGTCGGCTAGCAAACTTCATGTCCGAGTTGCCTCGGTATAGAGGCGGGAGCCCGTTTAAAAATCCGTTGACGTGGTGCCACCTCGAGGAGGAGACCGGAGATCGAGCGAGATCGCAGATGCCGCAAAGGAGTGTGGGATGATGGCTAAAGACCGAAGGACTCGGATCGTTCGGTATAGCCTTTTTACCTCTTTACAGTTAGTTAGTTTAGCGTTAATGGCAAGATCCAGATTATAGTATGCGATAGCGCCAGTTATAAAAGTTTTTGTTCCGCGTTTGGCGTCAGAATGACGGCCGGGGCGCTACCGTAGACTTACATGGTATCAGAGCCACGCTATTAAGCTTTACTAACTTATTCTAACGCGTTTAAAACAACGATCGAACGGAATTTCGAAAACCGCAATTTTTATGATAAAGTTTCTGTCGATTTTTAAAACAGGTCTAAAAATCATTTTGAGCATTTCAGAAAATCGTGCAGGATTTTTTATGAACACAGTAGAAATTTGGGCCCCTGATTCGACCGTACGGCCGCGGAACCGCCGCACATGCCAAGGTTTGGCCGCGGTTCCGCCGCCGTCTTGGTGCTTCGTGGTGCCAAATTTCTTCTGGGGCTTCTTCATAGGGAATTGTAGTTTCTGGAATATTTCTTTTGGGCCCAGATTTTATTTGTGTACTGCAGATGTACGTGGGGCCCACTTCGGGAAGTTTTGTCGATCGGAATTTTAAACTTGTTAGTTTACAGTACTTACATTATATCTCCGACCGTGAATGTCATTCGAGCGGTAAATTGCATCTAATTGCTATAGTTCTTTTAGACGGATTTGCGAACGTGACATTTGCGTTGATGTTCTGTGCTGTGATGTTGCGGATTTGTCGTGGTGGATAGCAATGTGCAATGGTAGTGCAGTTTGGATTTATTTGTACATTTGATATTGCGGGGCGAGCGTCCAACTAGTGGACTGCCGTCACTGCCTGTTTGTATAATATTCTTTTGGGACACGACCGGGCTGAGGTCGATGTACCCGTTGTACATATTTTTCATTTCTGTACTAGGTTTACCCCGCGACGGAGTGCACAGATAGCCGGGTTCTGGAGGGCAACGGGTCCACATCTCATGGCTTTGAGTGGCAGAGGGGCCTCATTCTAGAATTGGCAGAATATTCACCGCGCTCGTAGGGGGTACAGGTTGATCCAAGGAGGGGTGCTCAAGCTACCGGATTCCGTGAAGTGAAGGGTGGTCCATTTACTATGTTGTAGGGGGCTATCCCGCTTCAGGTTTTGGCGGGTGACTTGCCGCACCCGTAGGGGCCTAGGTTTCATTGCACATGCTATCCACACGACCAGGGGAACGTCGGGTTTCAGTTGCGGCTCTGTGAAACCCGGGGATCCTAGATTATCTGTATTGTTCTGTGATGCTTATTACTTTTCTGTAATGTTGCATATTATCACGCCTGGAGCGATTATTGTATATTGGTATATATTAGTAGATGTTGTATATGTTTTACACCCGCGCTAGTCCAGTCCCCGCTCTGTCGTTAGTTAAGTAACCTAACGGGTGATGACGGGACCCAGTGACGAATGCGGATGGCATATACGTACATTTTATTTTCGTTCTTTTCTGGTGTGATTAATTGATGGGACTGCGTTGATTTTGATCAATGCAAAGGAAAACAAACCTGTTTAGATGTTGTTGGAACAGTTTTAAAAAGTGTTATTATAAAGACGTTTTCAGTTGGAATATCCTGCACCTCATTCGACGAGGCAAGGGCCGAGATCCCTTCACTGGGAGTGACCCTTTGGGCAAAAGTTTGCATCGGGGTAATAACTTCACTATAGTCGATTACATGTTGCTTTGCATCGCGGTAGTCAGTTGGAATATCCTGCACCTCATTCCACGAGGAAAGAGCCGAGATCCCTTCACCGGGAGTGACCTCTTTAGCAAAGGTTTTCGCCACTATATTTTTATAAAAGGCTGTCAGATTCCTTCAACGAGATCAAGTTCATTACGTTAAAGGTTTTTCGCCAAAAACCAGCCGTAGCCCTCCATCATTTCTTTTGGGTATTCAGTAGTATTCAAGATATGTATTTTGACCAAAGCCAAGGCATAGTGTTAGGTAGCTGCTGGGTATTCATTTGTTGCATAGATAGATGAGTTGGTTTGGGGCAGTCGTTCTGCCATTTTGGCCAAAGTCAAGGGCATGTGCGGGTGGGTTCAAATTGACAAGATAATGATGGGTAGAACTTGGCATGCGACTTGTGACATTTTGGCCAAAGTCAAGGTCATAAGAGCATGGGGCAAAAATCACATCGGGAGTTTCTAAAGAAACTGAAACTTGCCAGGCATGCGCATACTTTTTGGAGTGTGATAACGTTAGTGGATTCCGTCACGTTATCATGCGATGATAGTTGGATCCCGATTCCCACTGATGAGTTGGTTTAATCTTCGGGTGATCCCGATTGATTCTTCTTTCAGGTTTCGAGGAGAATTTGACAGTACAGTGGGAGGTTTCCTGATTAGATAAAGTGATAACCATTCTGATTTAGGTTAGAGTGCACGCAGAGTGTTTCTTTTCTCTCTCTTTGGCAGCGACCTGTGACCGATCCTTGACTATGACTCAGTAACCAAGTTGACCGCACCTTCTTAAAATACTGGCTTTTGGATTGTCTAAGTTGCATAAGTCATTGCCGCTCCTTCTTTTACCCTTTGCATTTCTCAGAACACCCCGTATTACTACGGACATCCACTTCCATTGGATAGATCCATCGTATGGTTATATACGAACTCGAAGGGACTTCTTCGAGGATGGATCTAGGTTCAGGAGAAATTGAATTGGTTTATTCAGTTGTCTTTTATCATCACCTTCTCTCAGGTTGCGAGGGCTCCTTAGTTTAGGAGAGTACACCTATTACGCTTATTGGATAGTCTTCTTCCAAACCATAGGCAGGTGCCGAAAGATAGGAAATGAAGAAAACCAATTAGCCTAAGTAGGGTGTACAGAAGGTAACGACTAAAGACAAAATAAAGGGATTAGAAAGAGGACAAACTAAATTGCGACTGCTAACATTCACGACCAAAACCGCGTACTTCGTCGCCACTCCTACTTCACCTTTGTTTTTTTCCCCAGTTCGGGAGAAATAGAATAAAGTATTATTCAGTTATCTTTTATCATCACCTTCTCTCAGGTTGCGAGTACTCCTTGGTTTAGGAGTGTACACCTATTACGCTTATTGGATAGTCTTCTTCTAAACCATAGGCTGGTGCCGAACGGTAGGGAAGGAAGAAAGCCATTTAGCATAACGATGGTGTACAGAAGGTAACGACTAAAGACAAATAAAGGGATTTGGAGAGATGACAAAGAAATATACGGTTACAATCATGAATAGGATTATGGAAGAGGCATTACTAGGATTACCAGGATACCCCTACGAAACATTTTCATGTTTTAGTTACACTATGCATTGTTAAAGGAAAACTGTTTTCCCGATTAGATACTTACTCCAGAGTATGTATTTACCAGGTATGATTTTCACATCTGTATGGTTTTACAGATGATGAGTGGGAGTAAGTTATTGGGAATAAGGTGATCATCCTCATTATATCGGAATTCGTTGTAATTGGTGATATTTGAGGAAATCGCCTGAGTTTGCCGGACGGCAAGTATTTGGTTTTGAGCATCCATTGTTGTGCACCAATTTCAAACCGATATATCTGTACGTTTATTTTTATAAAGTGAGATATAACTTTTTGAAAGTATGTCCGTGACATTTACCTATATCAGTTGACGATTGGGTAAGGAGCATTGAACAGCGTAGTAGTTCTCAACCATAAGTACAGTTTTCAACCTACGATGCACAAGTTTTGTGTTATTCAACTCAGCGGACTTATACAAAGTATTGTATGTTGTCCAGTGTCAATCAGGACAAAGGGGTTGGTACTCGTACTATGTTCTGTTTACTTGTGACTTCTCTAGTTTTTAGACAAGTGTTTCGTAGAAATACAATGTCTAAGTTTTGAGAAGTTACAGGTATAGGAATAAAGTAGAGAACCAGGTATCGCAAGTATCGGGATTCTTCAAGGTGATCGAAGATGTAGATACTTGTGATTGGTATTCAGTTGATAGTAATAGTTTTGAGAAATTTGTTTCTCTTTCGGGTTACTTATAATTGGATGCGTTCCTAAGCTGAGTAATGCTGATTAGCCTCTCTCCATTAAGTTGATATGCACTGGAGACAGCTGCATGGTTTGAATCTGGTTCCAATTAAATAAGTGCCAAAGTTTCTATATTGGATATAGAATGGTTCATATCTTAACGATGTTAAGGTACGGGAAGTTGTCCGGCTTATGATTAAAACCAGACTCTGGATAACTCAGGGTACGTTTCTGTAATGGCAGTTTGTGGGTTGGCCCAGGCTATGACGAGGGTTGATTTTCTACCATCTGGAAGATCAATGGTGATATTGTTCTTGACTCGCCACAGTTTTAGTAAAATGGATTTTTTCAGAAAACAGTAGTGGGAGTATGGTAGAACTGGAAGTGATTCCAGAACCGCAAACGATTACGGAAAATTTAATAGGACCTAAAGATTCAATCAGGTTTGGACATTCCAATAGCCATTCCGCAGATATGGTGGGTAACCTCAGACACCCGAGAGGTACTCCGGTAGCCTCGAGGACGGTGACAGGGAGGTTCTTGTTTACCCAGACTTGACCCTACTGTTGTTTCAGGCTATGAGACCCGGAAGGAGGTTAAGTATAGCGTCGTTCTAAACTAGCTTTAGAAGTGCACGTATATATTATTCTGCCAGAGGGTGGTTGTGGTCAGTGGGAGCAGCAGAAGCATAGTGGGCAAATAGCTTATGTCTATTTATAGACTAGAGCAGAATAGCGGAGATAGATCATTTATTTTTGATGTGACAGTCATGGGTTTGACTTCATCAGAATAATGGATCTGTTAAGAAGGTAGTAGGGTGTGATGTCCTGATATTTGGATGACATACACAGAGTAGGAAGTAAAATTCCTATACTACGATCGGTTGTACTGTGGTTGTCACACAGTTGTTTCTCCACAAAGGATATGGATATAATATCAGACATTCTGGTTACTAGATCTATGGTTTTAGATCTAGATTTGGGTAGTTTCCCAATCTGGGTACTTTGACAGTATTCTAAAAGTATTTGGAATAGATGACTCCTGGCATGGTGGTGTACCTGCAGGTGCTGGAGTCACCTTCTCTAAAGGTGTCTTACAGACTAAAGGGGAGAGGCATGTGCATGATTAACAGATCACTTGCTTAGGCAATTGAGTCAATCATGAGATGTCAAGTACCACGCCAGATGTTTTTGCACTAGATGCAATAAGTTTATATTAATCCAATCCTGAAGAAACATAAGGAAGCAGTTTTAGAACATAAGTGCATGTTTTACGGATTTGATAACGGCAGCCTCCTTCAGGAGACGGTTATCATTCCAGACTTCAAAGGTGACATGGATAACATAGTGATTGTTAGAGTTATAGTTTTCCCTCTGACGAGGGGCAGTATTATGGACAGGTGGTCCAAGAGGATACTGTGGGAGGCATGGTGCTGGATATTGATTAGGTTCAGTTGACGATACAGTCTAAGAAGTTTGGATTTGGAGTTCATTTATGAACTAGGTCCCATTAGATATCCAGACATATTCTAAGACAGGTATTGCTCAATTCGGGAGATGGCTTTCTCCGCGAACTTGAGATTAAGAGAGACATAGAAAGAAATATCAGGGCGGATCCACTCATTGGGGCTATTTCTCGAACACAAGAGTTTTACAAACGAGCTTTGTGAAACTGATTAGTAGAGGAGTTGGGTGTTCGGTATCACACGGGCTGTGAGTATGCGACATTGCAATAATTAGCCTTAAGTGCAAGTGGAAGATTGTTGGTTATAGTGCTCTCAAAGTCAATTATTGGATCGCAGGTACGTGATTGCAATGATTGAGGGAGGACCTATACCGGTAGGACAGTCTTACTCGAGATGATAGTATGCTATCTGGTTTTCCTTTATCATCGTGTACAGCTTTAGGTGGCTGATCACTATTACACGTTGATAGAGCCCTTAGGATCCTGCTTGACTACCAACAGTATGACGGCGATCATATACGTGAGAGTTGGGTAGTCCATAAGCACATCCTTAAAAGTGGTCCCTAGTCGTAGGAGTTTCGAGACAGGGCATCGATACTCCAGAGTAGACTAGTGTATACAGTCGAGACCACGACGAGGGGCGGTGGCCGGTCTCATAAACCACTGGTGTCAGTTGGATCACCTAAGATGTATACAGGTGCTCATTGGGTTATGAGTACACCGGACATGACTCGCTGGGAACCTGCTAGTTGGTATTATACCCAGCGTCAGATAGCAGTTCCCTGGTGACATGTGTACATGTTAGTTCATCGACCTGAGATCGTCATTTGTCTCGTGTGAGTTTCCACTGTGCTTTGATTTCTACTCTACCACGGCTCAAAGGAGTCGTGCAAACAAGTTTTTTTTGGGTACAGTCCCGAGCCACATGGAGGCAAGTGAGCGGATCGGCAGGGGATTCGTCTCTCCGGGTATTGGGGGTGAGCTCGCGCTGTGTCTAGGAGAGCCATTACACATAGCCCTCGGCCGAGGCAGGAGATTTACTGGTAGGTACTCCAGTAGTATCTCAAGGTGTTCTGGGCTACACTCTGACATGACTTATACCGCTATTGGGGTCTGACGTTACCAGCCCCCTAGGCTTGATATGCGATACTCATAGACGAACGGACGAGACTGTATGTATATTGTCACTGATAGGCTCAGTAGGGTTCCAGGATGAGATCGCTCATCGGCTTCTTTTGAGGTCAGTACATGGGCAGCCGTTACGCACAGCTAGTGCCGCTGACGTGCTTGCGGTTAAACCCACTGCCACGGTACCGACGAGTCTTTAGAGTCCCCCATAGATAGTTTCCCAAGTTCGGGTGAAACGTTGTAGAGGCCGTATGGTTTTATGGCAGGGTTCGAATATGCACGTGCACTTGTGCATGTGTCATGGTTCGGACAAATAATACTGGTGGGTTTTGGTTTAAGCCGGATCCAAGTATTATACTGTGCAGGATTATTTTTGGAGTTGCCAGTTTTCTATCACCCGTCTTAAACATTCGGTTTAATGCGGATTTATCTTTTTCTTTTGGGTGAGTCATGAGGGTGAGTCATGAATGGAAGCTTCTAGATTGGTGACTAGGTTTAGTGACTCATTCATTGCATTAATGGTTTGATGAGGTGTTTAAGTGAGTCACCCTTTTCCATTAATTCTTTTTGTTCTTGCTAAGATCTTTTATGATACATTATTCCTTATGGTCACCCACTTCCTCCTACACTCACCCCCTCTTTTCCTATATGTGGCCGGCCATTCTTTTGGAAGCCCAAGGGTTGTAAAAATGATATGATGATTCATTTGATAAATTTCTTAGTTCAATTTATCAATCTAAAAGGCAACTTCATTAACCGTTCGTCCATGGTTTTGGATGAAACGAGACAAAGTATTCTACTCATTCTCTACATCAATCTTAGACATGTCGGCTAGCAAACTTCATGTCCGAGTTGCCTCGGTATAGAGGCGTGAGCTCGTTTAAAGATTCGTTGACGTGGTGCCACCTCGAGGAGGAGACCGGAGATCGAGCGAGATCGCATATGCCGCAAAGGAGCGTGGGATGATGGCTAAAGACCGAAGGACTCGGATTGTTCGGTATAGCCTTTCTACCTCTTTACAGTTAGTTAGTTTAGCGTTAATGGCAAGATCCGGGTTATAGTATGCGATAGCGCCCGTTATAAAAGTTTTTGTTCCGCGTTTGGCGTCAGAATGACGGCCGGGGCGCTACCGTAGACTTACAATAAGGACCCCAAATGTCAGAATAGACTAACTCAAATATCGAAGAATTACGGTTATTAACTGAAGGAAAAGAGGAACGAAAATGTTTACCAAAAATACATGACTCGTATGAAAAATCAGATAAAGAGAAATCATGTAACATAGTAGGAAGAGATGGATGTCCAAATTATCGATGCCAGCTAATGGTAGAAACAACAGCAAATGCGTAAGGTGGCATATCCAAATAGTACATGCCATTAACTTCTTTACCCCCACTAATCTGTTCCTTCGTCTGGTTGTCATGGATTACAAAGTACTTAGAAGAGAAAGTTATTGAACAGTTGAAATGATTGGTAAGGCGACGGACATATAAAATATTTGTATGAAGGGAAGGAACAACCAGGACATTTTTAAGCTGTAAGGAAGATGTCACATCAATATTGATACAACCATGAACATGAAGGACATCCCTATTGACAATGGAAATGAATTTATGCGAAGTGGGAAACACAAAATTATAAGCTGTATCAGTCATTTGGTCTGAAGCCTCGGAGTTAAGGACCCAAGGGTTTGACTATGATGGTAAAGATATACCTGATGTGGTTAAGTTGGTACTAAAGATATGAGAGAAAATACGTTGCAGGTGCTGTAAGTCTTCACGAGAGATCTGCGAGGATGATGATGCTGGCGGTAAAGTCGCTGTGGATGAAGGAGCCGTAATCTATCGGGTAGTAGAAGTTTGATCCGGATAGCCATGCGTCTTCCAGCAGAATTGATCTGTATGGTTGGTACGACCGCAATGAGATCAAGAAAAGGAATCACGATCACATCCGCGAGGATCAATCTTGTTGTCCGTTATATTGAACGTTCCATGCAAAGAAAGCAAATAAGAGAAAGTGCAGATCTAGCACATAAAGGAGCGAGAGAAAGATACTATGGTTTACTTAAGCCAATTCCCGATCATTATAGATCGGAAAAAAGGTTTTTTTAGAACAGAAAGAGCTATCGAGGGCTCGAGGTGATCGAGCGACAGAAGAGGGTCTGGAGATGAACGAGGGCTCGAGGTAGGAGGGGGATTTGCCAGGCGAGGGAGGCGTTGGAGGAGAGCGAGTCGATGCGATCGAGGATTGAGGGAGTTGCTGGAGGCAGGCAATCGAAGCCTACCTGCATGGGCAGAGGTGAGGGAGGAGGGAGGACGATATGAGGCGATCGAACGAGTCGATCTGGCGACTCGAGGTGATCGATGGAGGTGGGTTTGGATTGAGGGAGGAGGACGACTCTGAGGCGATCGAGGGAGGTGGCGATCTGAGGCGATAGAAGGAGTCAATCTGGCGACTCGAGGCGATCGAAGGAGGCGTCGATCTGAGGTGATCGAAGGAGGTGGGCTTGGAGGCGAGGGAGAGAGGAGGCGACAGGTGGGTAATTTTTTTTGCGAAGATTAGGGTTAAGGTTAAGGTTTAGGAGGCGGCGGGTAGGTAATTTTTTTGGAGAAAAGATTAGGGTTAGAGTGTATGAGCTTTGTTCTGATTCCATATTAAAGTTAAAAGAGAGGAGAAAGATATTTTATTATGTGACCAAAGGTCTCTTTATATAAGGATTACAATTACTCGATGTCCAATTATTATGATATGGTGTATCTTAATAACAATATAGTCTAAACTATTCCAACAGAACATAATTGGTTGAAGTTTACTTAAGTTATCGTCGTTGAAGATGCTTGGTTTAGATCGTTGAAGAAATTGTTTGTTGAAGTTTGTGATATTGTTTCGTTGAAGCTTTCTTGTCGAAGTTTATAAAATTGTTTGAAGATCGTTCGAGCTGCCCGATCGTTTAATAGCTTAGGCGTTGAAGCTCGTGCTCGTTCGTTGGTGGATATTGTTTGTTGTGACCATTGTTCGACGCATAACTACCTTTCATCTTCATATTGGAACGTTTGTAGCAATCATGTCAACATGGAGGTGACCTTCGGAATAAACTGATATAGGGGAGTTTTAATGAAGTCGCAAGTTCAGTGATATTGAAAGTTTATTGAAGTGTTTGAAGAATCTATTAACGGCAGTTTACGAAAGTTGAGAGTTCAGTTCAAGACAATTCATAAATTAAGTTCGATCACGGGTTCAATCCATAGAAGAAGCTTTCAAGACAAAGCCGTTTTCACGACAGTCCAACCTAGTTGTAAGTTCACTCCACGGAAGCCACACGTTTTCATTCAAAGCTGTTCATAGAAGTTCACCTCACTTAAAGACAAGATTGTAATTTTCTAAGAGCGCTAAAGAAAGTTTTCAAGACAGCACGAAAGTCAACTTTCAAGACAGTATGAAAGTCATAAGAAGGTTCAACGAAGTTGTTGGTTCAAATTTTAGAGAGAAATTCATTTGTAATAGGCTGAGAGCACATCATATATGTGTTCCAACTTGAGGGAGAGTGTCGATATATCTAGATTAGTTTGTTTAATAATCAAGTAAGATATTGCTCAAGGGTTAAGAATAAAGGATTGCTTGGTAACTATGTAATTTAGATTTGTTTAGATTCATGCATAACCACAGTTTGGTTATTATAAATAGAGATTAAGAGACCCCTCTCATGTCATGTAGTTTTCCTTTTAACAATAAAATTATTTTGCTATCTTTTACCATGTAATCTCTTGTTCTCCTCCTCTATCACCATGTTTGACAATGTACTAGTCAATACAAGGTATATAGTTTATTGGAAAGACTTTCACTCATTTTTTTCTAGACCAGGAATTTTGCACTAGTAGCAACATTGATATCAGGCAGGAAAAATTGTTTGATTTTTATCTTGAGCTTTTCCTACTGTGGTTCATCCAAGGAGTATATCCTTGACCCACATCATAACTTCGGAGTTGTGATTCATTAGTAGGACATTAAGAGAAATTGCATTCATATTGTTAGAATACATATGTTTGTATACGGATTTCTAGCATATTCTAGAAGACCTGGCGTTATGTAATTAGGTACTGAGTTGGGATGTAATTGTAAAATGGCAATGCCTATATAAAGAGAAGGATGGGGATAATCTTACTATCCATTTTAATTCCGTAAAACATTCTCTCTACTTTCTCTACATGGTATCAGGGCCCCACATCTCACTCAAACCCAAGATCTAAATAAATCTCAACCATCCAACATCAAAACCCTAGATCTCAACCCCAACCGCCGCCGACGATACCTGCCACCAGCATCATCGTCGACCACCCATAGAACCATCACTGCATCTCCTTACAATCTCTCACCATGGCTTCATTGAGTCGGTTTAGCCTCAACTTGAATATCTGCTTCGTCGTCGTCGACTCCCTATTCTCTCCTTCAATCAACTTGGATCTGAGTTAAAAATAAGGGTTTCTTGGCCTGCGATTTGTTTTTTGTCTCGAGTTCATGCTGCAATAGTCCTCGAGTTGGAGATTCATGGAGATTCTGAAAGTTCCTAGTGCCCTCGCCGCTAACCCGCGGCCAATGCGGAATTCAAAAACGAAAATTTTCGTGGCACTAAACTTATATCCGAGAATCTAAACCAAACACCTAAACTAGCAGACACAAAAGAATAGAAATCACAACCTTTGTAGCGTCTTCATTTTCTTCAATTGGGTTGGACTCTTGCGTGCTCTCAAGAGATCCGGATCGTGCTTGCAAACCGGTCTTCCTTCGCCAATGATGATCCACCCGAGGGAACCAAGTTCAAGCTTCAATTTCATCAATGAAGTAACTAAAGATCCTGGGTTGCTAACCTAGGATGCTTAGTGATGTGTGTGAGGGTTCTAGCATTTTTCTTTCTCTTTATCTTCATAATTCTCAACTCATAAGAGGGTTGAAGATGAAGGAGCCATGGGAGAAAGATAAGCCAGAATAGTAGAATGAATAAAAATTGCTCACAAATTCAATCATGCACACTTTTCTTTTGTTAAAAGAATTTCCCATTTTAAAATAGCAACCATGCTTGAATAGTATGTGCAAAATTCATTTGCTCATACCCTCCACCATTTCTTTCTTTCACATCATTTCTTAAATTTCTTTAAAAGAAATAAAACCTAGAAATGAGGTGTCCTCCTTCTAGAAGTATTCTTGTAATACGTCCCTGCAAATACATGCCCGTATTCGTATCAAAATACGAATACCCAAGAGATAGAAAAATACAATGAACATAATACTAGAATATACATATTGAAATATATATGTAAATTATTAAATCAAAATTTTGATTTAATAGTCCGGCTTAATCCTACGCCGGCTAGTATTATCATTCGTCCGATTGAAGTCCGTGTGGATAGCGCACATACCTAATCAGAACCCCGCACGTATCAATATACGGCCACTACATGTTTTTACCCGAACCGGGAATAACCCTCTGTGTGGGACTTTAAAGACTCGTCAATACGCTGGCAGTGGGTTTAACCATAAGCATGTTAGCGACACTAGCTGTACGTAACGTCTACTTGGTATCGAGCGAAAGGAAGACCGACGAGCAAACTCAACCGTGCCCCAATCGAGCCTGTCTGTGACAATCTCCGTACAGTCCGGTCTCTTCGTCTAAGATAATCGCATACCGGATCTAGGGGGTAGATAACGTTAGACTCCTACTAACCCGATAAGTCGTGCCGATCTGAAGCTCATCACCCACTGAGAAACTACTGATATCACACCAGTAAATCTTATCCACCTTGGCCAAGAATTTCTGGTGATGGTTGACCCAACACAGCACGACATTGACTCCCAATACCGGGGAGTCGAATCCTTGACGATTGGCCTTCATGTGTCTCGGGACTGTACCCAACTAAAACCTGTTTGCACGACTCTTTTCAACCGTGGTAGGGTAGTAATAACTCACAAGAGATGAAAATCTCAGGTCAAAAGACTAATCTGTATTCATGCCACAAGAGAACTTCCATCTGACTATAGGTATAATACCATCTAGAAGTTCTCGGCGAGTCCGTTCGGTGTACTCACTTCCAGTGAGCATCTGTATACTATCTTAGGCGACTCAACACCAATGGCTTGTCGACTCCCTATTCTCTCCTTCAATCAACTTGGATCTGAGTTCGAAATGAGGGTTTCTTGGCCTGCGATTTGTTTTTTGTCTCGAGTTCATGCTGCTATTGCCCTCGAGTTGGAGATTCATGGAGATTCTGAAAGTTCCTAGTGCCCTAGCCGCTAACCCGTGGCGAATGCGGAATTCAAAAACGAAAATTTTCATGGAATAAAAAACTTATACCCAAGAATCTAAACCAAATAGCTAAACCAGCAAGCACAAAAGAGTAGAAATCACAGCCTTTGTAGCGTCTTCATTTGCTTCAATTGGGTTGGACTCTTGCGTCCCTTCAAGAGCTCCGGATCGTGCATGTAAATCGGTCTTCCTTCGCCAAAGATGATCCATCCGAGCGAACCAAGTTCAAGCTTCAATTTCATCAATGAAGTAACTAAAGATCCTAGGTTGCTAATCTAGGATGCTTAGTGATGTGTGTGAGGGTTCTAGCATTTTTCTTTCTTTTTATCTTCATAATTCTCAATTCATGAGAGGGTTGAAGATGGAGTCATGGGAGAAAGATAAGCTAGAATGGTAGAATGAATAAAAATTGCTCACAAATTCAATCATGCACACTTTTCTTTTGTTAAAAGAATTTCCCATTTTAAAATAGCAACCATGCTTGAATAGTACGTGTACAATTCATTTGCTCATACCTTCCACCATTTCTTTCTTGTACCTCATTTCTTAATTTCTTTTAAGAGAAATAAAAACCTAGAAATGAGGTGTCCTCCTTCTAGAAGCATTCTTGTATAAATAGAAGAATACGTCCCTGCAAATACATGCCCGTATTCGTATCAAAATACGAATACTCAAGAGATAGAAAAATATAATGAACATAATACTAGAATATACATATCAAAATATATATATATATAAATTATTAAGTCAAAACTTTATTTAATAGTCTGGGTTAATCCTAAGCCGACTAATATCATCATCCGCCCGATTGAAGTCCGTGTGGCTAGCGCACATACCTAATCAGAATCCTGCACATATCAATATACGGCCACTACATGTTTTTGCCCGAACCGGGAATAACCCTCTGTGTGGGACTCTAAAGACTCGTCAACACACTGGTAGTGGGTTTAACCACAAGCACGTTAGCGGCACTAGTTGTACGTAACGGCTACTCGGTATTGAGAGAAAAGAAGGCCAACGAGCAAACTCATCCGTACCCCTACTGAGCCTGTCTGTGACAATCTCCGTACAGTCCGGTCTCTTCGTCTAAGATAATCGTATACCGGGTCTAGGGGGTGGATAACATCAGACCCTTACTAACCCGATAAGTCGTGTCGATCTGAAGCTCATCACCCCCTGAGAAACTACTGATATCACATCAGTAAATCTCATCCACCTTGGCCAAGAATTTCTGGTGATGGCTGACCCAACACAGCGCGACATCGACTCCCAATACCGCGAGAGACGAATCCCTGACGATTGACCTTCATGTGGCTCGGAACTCTCAATACCCAACTAAAACCTGTTTGCACGACTCTTTTGAGCCGTGGTAGGGTAGTATTCTAACTACATTGAGAACTCACAAAAGATGAAAATCTCCGGTTAAAGGACTAACCTGTATTCATGCCACAAGAGAACTTCCATCCGACGATAGGTATAATACCATCTAGAAGTTCTCGGCGAGTCCGTTCGGTGTACTCACCTCCAGTGAACACCTGTATACTATCTTAGGTGACTCAACACTAATGGCTTGTGAGACCTTGCCACCGTCCCTCATCGGGGTCTCGAAGCGTATACACTAGCCTACTCCGAAGTATCGATGCCCGGTCTCGATACTCCCTCGACTAGGGACATTTAAGGATGCGCTTATGGACCATCCAGCTCCCACATATTTGACCGCCATCATAATACTGGTTGTCAAGCAATAATCCTATGGGCTTTATCAAAACGTATACACATAATGATAAAGACAAACCAGATAACATACTATCATCTCGAGTAACACTGTTCTACCTGTATAGGTTCTCGTTCAATTATCATAATCGCCTACCTGCAATTACAATAATTGCCTTGAGGGCATTATATCCAACAATCCCACTTGCACTTAAGGCTAATTATTGCGGTATCGTATGCTCACAGCTCGTGTGCTACCGAATACCCAATTTCGTTACTAGTCAGTTTCTCAAAACTCGTTTTGAGAAACTTACGTGTTCGATAAATAGCCTCAGTGAGTGGATCCGCTCCAATATTTCTATCTTTATCTCTTTATATCTCAACTTCGCGGAGAATGAATTTCTCCCGAAATGAGCGATACCTGTCTTAGAACTTGTTTGGATATCCGATTGGACCTTGTTCATAACATGAACACCAAATCCAACAAGCTTTTTAGACTGTATCCATTGCTGATGTAATCAGCACCTAACGCCATGACCACCTTAGTATCCTGCTTGGAAATCTATTGTCCCGACCCAAAGTTTGAATGTGACCGGCACTTAGATTGTATGGTATCTAAAGATATCGACACAATCTGAGTAAGCCAAAAGCCAAGATCAAAAACCCTTTTTGCGGAATTTAGAAAATTTTAGTTTTTAATTAAAAGAATGAAGTAGCATGCCGAATGATTTTTAATAATAGAAGTTTAAACAAACTGGTTTTGAAACTTCGACAGTATTCCCTTTTTAATTATTAACAAAGTAGTTATAGGGGGTGAATAGATTGCATCCCTAGTTGGGAGCAAAACGATGCCAAACAGCGGAACTCAATACACAATAATAATACGACACTCCAAAATGAAGAATCTCATGCATAAGTAAAAGAAATATAATTTAATACAACTAAACGATCTCATTAGTCGAAATAATATACATATAACCACATCTCGTTCTAGGTCAATAATACAGGGTCTGATGGAGTAATACTAGGTCCAATATACAAAACCAAAATAGGAGGGTACGACGTAGGTAACCCACGTAGCAAAAAGAGCGATAAAAGCTCATAAGTGGATCCACACTGCTGCTATGCGTCTACACGACCCCTGCAAGGAAACTATGGCACAACGGGGTGAGTTGCCAGCTCAGTGAATAAACTAACATATATCGACTGATAATGTAAGTATGACGAACTAGAGCTAATATCAACAAGGATGAATATAATGCATGATAATATGTGGAAACATGAACATTTACTATTAAGTATATAAATCAAAACTGAAATCCCATCAATTATTTTCAAATAAGGTTCATTTTTCCGTGTCCAATATCGACACAAATCTTCTATTTCCATCGGGCATCGTTCCCCGAACGATCCTGTCATCCAATAACACTGGTCGGTATCACCTAGATATCCGTCGTGTTCATAACTGTCTCCGGTATCGAGTATCCTCGCTAGGCTTCCCGCCTCAAATGCGGCTTTTCTGCCCCTCGATCTCGACCGGGTCCACCATGAATCCGACTGTATAGCTCTCCCACTCAGTCCGGATAACGTAAAAATCCGCGAACGTATAGCTCCCCCACTCGGTCCGGAATAAAACCAAATCATAAAAACATCTCATGGTGGATATCTCACATCAACATGAAGAATCACTGAATCTACTCGATAGTGTATAAAAGTCAAAACCATAAATCCGTAATACTCCAATGCATCCTATATCAAAGCTACAAATACTTGAATATGAAACATGATGACATTTATGCACAATAACTACCATTCTTGATGTTTAAGCTATGATATGAATCATATTTAGTATAATAAGTACTAAGTGTATATGTGACATGTTAATATCGACGAGGTGTAGTGTAACATGTATATATGTGCACGTGCAGCATGACTCGTCGATAATTTGTGCAGTGTTCTAACAATTATTAACATGACGATATATACATATATATACATATATATACATATACAAATATATATATGATCAAACCTTATATGCAAAGGAACAATTTAAATGTAAACTTAAAACTACGGGCGTATCACGCCATCCAAACAAAATCCCCCAGTAGATGTTTAGTCTACTCATCGGAATATGTCGAATCTACTCAGATATCACCAATCTTTTTCCTTTCCTTGCGGCCTCCGAAGTTCCCGTACTCAAATCTAATATCGACATTAATTAGTATAAGAAACGGCTAAACTCCGATACAGCGAAAACATGAAATTACAAGTTTTACGTATTAACTATACTACGCTGACTATTGTAAACTATCTAATACCTATACTAACTGGAATTTAACCGATCGCTGTTCGTAACAGAAAACAGAAACGCGTTACGAAACAACCGTGTCGTATCTTAGAATTTTAACCCCTTTACAGACATTAGCTTCCAGATTTCATATACTGAAAAACTAACTTAAACTAGAAATACCAAACATCCTAATACATATACATAGAGCTACCCTAAAATTTCCAACACCCAACTCCCTCGAAAAACCGGCGAGCTCGGATTTTCCCTTCATGTCGCCGGCCAAAATCCGAGGGGATGGGTCCGTCTTCCTATAGGTTATTCTACGTCCAATTTATAAGATGAAGATACTGTTTTGTTATGTTAATTATTATCTAAACTACAGCAGATTTTACACAGAGCCTATATTTACCAAAATACGACATTTCCGATATCCGATCTCTACATTTAAACTTTTCAGAACTCTAATTCTATAGAGTTTAGAGATTATACCTACAGAAGATTACTGGAAAGGCTTCCTCCAAGATGCACAACTCAAGGATCCTAGCTTGAGGGTGATGGTAGTGATCTTTGCACTTAGTCTCTCTTATCTTTTCTTTTCTCTTCTTTGTTGTTCTAAGTTTTCCTTTTTCTTTCTTTTTGTTAATTCTGATTCTAAATTGGTTTTATGAACTGAACAAATTGTATGATATAAGGAGAGTGAACTATGTGTTGTAGGAGGAGGTGTCACCAAAAGGATGTGGGGTTATCATGCAAGGGTGAGGTGTGTGCACAAAAGATGGTGGGGTTTTCATGCAAGGATGAGGTGTGTGCATGAGGTGTACATGCAAGAAGGAGGTGTATTCATGATGTTATGATACACCAAGGGTTTAAGTTAAGCTTAACCAAGTCCTACCCCTTTTTGCATAAAAACCCTCAAACAACTCTAATTATCCTAAGGACACTAACCATTTCACATAAACCCCTCATTACACATGTTATTATATAAACACTATTTTCTTTACTAATTTAATTCCACTTTAATTTAATAAGCCCTCTTTACTACAATAAAAATTAAATTACATTATCTATTTAACTAAATAACTTAATTAATTATCTAAAATATTTCAAAATGTTACATCTATCCAACATACTGCACCTCAAAAGAATGAAAACTATTAACTCCGACAGCCACTTTGTCATCCAAGTCATCTTGGAAGCTTGAAATGATAACCGCCTCCTTCGGGAGGCTGCCGTTACCATATACTAAGAACATTCTCTTATGTTCATAACTGTTTTCCAATGTTTCTCCAGGATCGGATTAATATATGTAAAAGCAATATCCGATGTGGTACATGACATCTCATGATTGACTCAATTGCTTAAGTAAGCGATATGTCAATCATGCAAATCTCTCTCCTCATCAGTCTAGAAGACATCTCTTTAGGGAGGGTGATTCCATCACCTGCGGGCACACCGCTACGCCAGGAGTCGTCTATTCTAAAACATTTTAGAATAGTGTCCAAATACCCCGATTGAGACACTTCCTAAATCTAGATCTAAAACCATAGATCTAGTTACCATAATCCGTGATATATTGTCCATATCCTATGTGGAGAAACACCTTGTGATAACCAAAGTTTGATCGATCGTAGTATATGAACATCACTTCCTATCAGGTGCATCTCAGCCAAATACCAGGACATTACTCCCTACTGTTTTCTTACCAGGTGTATCTGTTCTGATGAAGTCAAAATCTTTGACTTTCACATCAAACTAGAAGATCAATTCCGCTCTCCTTTCTTTAGTCTATAAATGGACATAAGTAACTTGCCCACCAAGCTTCCGCCGCTCCCATTGACCGCAACAACCCTCTGGTAGAGTCATATACACGTGCACTTCTAAATTCAATTTAGAAAGACGTTATAGTCATCCACCTGCCAGATCTCATAGTCAAGGACGACAGTAGTGACTTCTCGGGTTATCAAAACCTCCCTGTCACCGTCTTTCAGGAAACCGAAATATCTCTCGGATGGTTGAGATTACCCACTAAATCTGCGAATGGATTGTCGAATCCAATTGAATCTCTATGTTCTACTAAATTTTCTGTAACCGTTTGTGGTTCTGGAATCACTTCCAGTTCTACCATACTCCCACTTGTTTGTTTTGCAAAAAAATTCCTTTTTATAAAAAGGTAGCGAGCCAAGAACAAATCTACTTTTGATCTTGAAATGGTAGAAGTTATACCCTTGCTAAAAGCTTGGAATAACCTACAAACTGCCGTTACAGAAACATGCCTTGAGTTTGTCCGGATTCTGCTTTTAAACTAAAACCGGATAACACCATATCTTAACATCCTAAAGATATGCAACCATTCCATGTCCACATAAAAACAAATGCGCTAATTTAGATAGAACCATATTCAATTGGTATGCAACTGTTTCCAGTGCATATCACCTAAATAGAAAAATGTCATGCATCATTACTCATCAAGGAGCGCACCCATGGACGAGTAACTTGAGAGAGAAGTTCTCAAATATTACTATGATGGAATACATTGCATAAGTATCTACATCTTCGTTCACTTCGAAGAATCCTGATACTTCCAACGTATAGTTCTCTACTTTATTCTTATACCTATACCTTTTTAGAATTTGGACATTGTATTTCAACGAAATACGTGTCTAAAATCAGAGAGCTCATAAGTAAATTGAATGAAGTAAGATTACCAACCCTTTGTCCTGAAGGACACGGGACAACATGCATTTCCATGTATAAGTCCATAGAGTATATTAACTTAAATTCCTTGTGTTGTAAGTTGAAAACTGCATTTTGGTTAAGAATGTCTATACCGTTAATCAATGCACCTTACTTTATCCTCAACTGATAAAGGTAAATGTTTAGAATACAATTTTCAAAATTTATCTCACTTTATAAAATAAAGATACAGTTATTCAATTTTAAAAATTGGTATATAACAACGGTTATTCAAAACCAAATATTTGCCGTAAGGCAAACTCGAGTGATTTCCTCAAATATCACCAATTACAAAGAATTTTGATATTGAGGATCTAATCACCCAATTCTTAATATTGTACTCTCACTCATCATCTGTAACGCCATATAGATGTGAGAATCAAGTCTGGTGATACATACTCTGGAGTTAGAATCTAATTAGGAAAGCAGTTTTCAATTAACACCGCACAGGAAAACTGAAACATAAAAATGTTTCGAGGGGGTGTCCGGGTATTCCTAGTAATGCGTCTTCCACTATCCAGATTCATGACAGTAGTCTCAAATTTCCTTGCCCACACTCCAATCCCTTTATATGTCTTTACTTCTTACCTTTTGTATAACATACTTAGGCTAATTGGTTTTCTTCTTTCTCTACCATTCGACACGAGCCTAAGGTTTGGAAGAAAACTATCCAATAAGCGTAATAGGTGTACTCTCCTAATATTAGGAGCCCACACTACCTGATAGAAGGTAAAGATAAAAGGCAACCGAATAATCCTATTCAATTTCTCTAGAATCCGTGGCCATTCTCGAACTGAAACAAGTTTCTTTGAGTTCGTATGTAACTATACGAGATGGCCTTTCCAAACAATATGGATCTCCGTAGTGATACATAGTGTTTTGGAGAAAAGCAAAGGGGAAGTAGGAGTGGCAGAGATATATGCAGCTTTGTCGTGAATCATGATAATCCAAAACCAAAGTGTTTAAGAAGGTTTGGTCAACTTGGTTAACGAGTTTCAGTTTAAGGTAGGTCATGGTCGCAAACTATAGAGAGAGAAGAAACACTCAACATGCACTCTAATATAGATTAGATTGCTTAATTACTTTATCTAATCAGGATGGCTTCCACCGTTTTCTCGAATTCTTCTTCAAACCCTATAAGGAGAACTAGTCGGGATCATCAGAAAATCACCCAAGGAGTAAAGCTCACTCATCAGTAGGAATCGGGATCTAACTATCATCACGTGATAACTTGATGGAATCCACTCAAGTCACCACACTCCAGAAGATATACGCAAACTTAACAAGTTTCCCTTATATTTGAAACTCCCGATATGGTTTTTACCCCTAACGGCTTATGACCTTGACACAATTGACATATCATAAGTCGCTATTCAAGTTCAATCCGTCATTGTCTTATATTGCATTAGACCCACCCGCATAACTCTTGACACAGTCAAAATGGTTATACGACCGTCCTAACAAATCTCATCATATGCTGCAAATAAGCACCACTTAGCTACCGTACACTATGTCTTGACACAGTCAACATACGCAACACGAATACTAAGTAATACTTGTAAGAAATGACGGAGGGTTACGGCTGGTTTTTGGCGAAAAACCTTTAACGTAATAAACTTGATATCGTTGAAGGAACTCGAGTTGCTTTGAAATGGAGTGGTTTAGGCTTCGCTTTTAAAACTAGTAATATAAACTTATGCTTAAGAGCGAATTCCCTGTGAAAGGATTAAGGCTTTTTTCTCAGAGAATGAGGTGTATGATATTCCTAACCGAATATCTCTATGCAAAGGAAAAGGAAAAGAATCGACTATGGTTTTGAAGAAAACCGAGTAGTTTTAAAAGTTGGTTCCGACATCATTTAGGTTTATTTACCTTGTGTTAACCAGAATTAATGCAGTCCATCAATTAAGCATATCATGCCAGAAAGAAACAAAAATAGGCACGCACATATATGCCATCTACATTCGCTACAGGGTCCCGGGTCTTCATCGTAAGGTTAAGTTACGGCAGGGCGGGGACAAGACTAGCGCGGATGCAAAACACATATAGCGTCTACTAAATATATATAATATATACAAACATTCGTCTCACGCATGATATCAAGTAACATCACAGCAGAAGTAAACACAAAATGGAAATGCGGATAATCTAGGAAAAGTACATTTCAATGGAGCCAAATATGAAATGCATTTTTCCCGGTCGTGTGGATAGCCCGTAGTATCGGATCCTAGATCCCTACGAGTGCGGCAAGCCATCCGCCAATCCCAGAAGCGAGGCAATCCTAATCAACGAAATGAGTGGGCCACCCAGCATTTCCAAGATCCGGTGACTTGGGCACCCTTCCGCTGGTCAATCCTATACCCCCTACGAGTGCGGCGAATAGCCCGCCAATTCTAGAGTAAGGCATCCCGGTCTCAACGCCATGAGATGTGGCCCGTTGCTTTCTAGAACCCGGCTACTCGAGTACTCCGCCGCGGGGTAATCCTAGTGCATGTAATGAAAACCTAAATATACAACGATGACTACGTTCGCAATCTAGACGTGCCCGAAATAATAGTATACAAGCCGCAGTGACGACAGTCCACATGTCGGACGCTTGCCACGCAATATGAATATACATTAAATCACAGAGAATTACATCTAATACTACATACACAGGGCTATCCATCGCGACAAATCCAACACAACCATAAGAAACAAGTAATATCCATCACAGAACATGCAAACTTGCGAGTATCAATTCTGTAACCCCGTCTAAATGATACATATAGCAATTAGACGACGTTTTACCAACTATTATGATACACGCAACCATCACTATGTCTACGACAATCGAATACCACACACTTCAATTTTCCAAAACACCGAAAATAAAGAGTGCTAAAAACCGACAAAAATTCCATGTTAAAACCTTCCGGGATGCTGAAATGAGCTCGGATTGATCCGAAATTTCGCGGAGGATCCCATCACAAAAGTAATGTCGAAATGGAGGCACCTGGGGGTACCCACCCTCTTAGGCCAGTGGTAGGCCGACCCGAAACTGCCTTGTGAGGCAGTTCTCGGGTCCCCACCCCGAAGGCCAACTTAGGGTGGTCTCAGGGGGTGGGCCCTCCCTAGGTCCCTTCGGGATGTGCCCGGGGTCTCCGCGCACCTCCCTGCGGCTTCTCGGTCCAAACCGAGAGCCCGCGGGGAGTCAAAACATCAAATAAGCTAATGGTTTCACGGCAGTTTTTGCGGGTAAAAACCGGCGGGATTTGGAAGTCGTATCTATCTAGTTTAGGATGTTTGGATGGCTCTGATACCATTAAAAGGTCCTAGTGCTCCCGCCGCTAACCCGCGGCTAATGCGTAATTCATAAACGAAAATTTTCGTGGCACTAGGAAGTTATACCCAAGAATCTAAACCAAACACCTAAACTAGCAAACACAAAAGGATAGAAATCACAACCTTTGTAGCTTCTTGATTTGCTCCAATTGGGTTGAACTCTAGCGTGCTCTTAAGAGCTCCGGATCGTGCTTACAAGCCGGTTTTCCTTCGCCGATGGTGTTCCACTCGAGAGAACCAAGTTCAAGCTTCAATTTCATCAATGAAGTAACTAAAGATCCTAAGTTGCTAATTTAGGATGCTTAGTGATGTGTGTGAGTATTATAACATTTTTCTTTCTTTTTATGTTTATGATTCTCAACTCATGAGAGGGTTGAAGATGAAGGGGCCATGGAAGAAAGATAAGCTAGAATGGTAGAATGAATAATACTTGCTCACAAATTTAAGCATGCACACTTTTCTTTTGTTAAAAGATTTTCTCATTTTAAAATAGCAACCATGCTTGAATAGTATGTGCAAATGAATTAATAATTCATTTGCCCATACCCTTCACCATTTCTTACTTCCACCCCATTTCTTAATTTCCTTTAAAAGAAATAAAAACCTAGAAATGAGGTGTCCTAGAAGTATTCTTATATAAATACAAGAATACGTCCCCGCAAATACATGCCAGTATTCGTATCAAAATACGAATACCCAAGAGATAGAAAAATACAATGAATATAATTCTAGAATATACATATCGAAATATATATGTAAATTATTAAATCAAAACTTGATTAAATAATTCAGCGTAATCCTAAGCCGGCTAGTATTATCATCCGTCAGACTAAAGTCCGTGTGGCTAGCATACATACCTAATTGGAACCCTGCACGTATCAATATACGACCACTACATCTTTTTGCCTGAACCGGGAATAACTCTCTGTGTGGGACTCCAAAGACTCGTTAATACGCTGGCATTGGGTTTAACCACAAGCACGTCAGCGGCACTAGCTGTACGTAACGGCTATCCAGGTATTGAGTGAAAGGAAGGCCAACGAGTAAACTCATCCGTACCCCTACTGAGCCCGTCTGTGATAATCTACGTACAGTCCGGTTTCTTCGTCTGAGATAATCACATACCGGTTCTAGGGATGGATAACGTCAGACCTCTACTAACCCGATAAGTCGTGCCGGTCTGAAACTCATCACCCACTGAGAAACTACTGACATCACATTAGTAAATCTCATCCACCTTGGTCAAGGATTTCTGGTGATGGCTGACCCAACACAACTCGACATCGACTCCCAATATCGGGAGAGACGAATCCCTGACGATTGTTCACTGCCTTCATGTGGCTCAGGAGTGTACCTAACTAAAATCTGTTTGCACGACTCTTTTAAGCCGTGGTAGGGTAGTAATCTAAGTAAAATGGGAACTCACATGAGTCGAATGAAAATTTCAGGTTAAAGGACTAACCTATACTCATGCCACAAGAGAACTTCGATCTGACGATAGGTATAATAGCATCTAGAAGTTCTCGGTGAGTCCGTCCGGTGTATTTATCTCCAGTGAGCACCTGTATACTATCTTAGGTAACTTAACACTAATGGCCTATGAGACCTTGCCACTGCCCCTCATCGGGGTCCCGAAGCGTATACACTAGCCTACTCCGGAGTATCGATACCCAGTCTCGATACTCTCTCTACTAAGAATATTTAAGGATGTGCTTATGGACCACCCAACTCCCACATATATGATCGCCATCATAATACTGGTTGTCAAGCAATAATCCTACAGGATTTATCAAAACATATACACATAATGATAAAGACAAACCAGATAGCATACTATCATCTCGAGTAAGATTGTTCTACCTGTATAGGTTCTTGTTTAATTATCATAATCGTCTACCTGCAATTACAATAATTGCCTTGAGGGCACTATATCCAACAGATTCTTGGCTTGATTTGGAGTTTCTGAGATCTGATCTGCTTGCTCGAGGTGCTCGACTTGGAGATTGAGATCGATATTAGCTGCTCAACTTGGAGTTCTGTTCTCGAGATCTGATTAGCTTAAGATTTAGCCACCTGCTTGCTCGCTTGACTTGGGTTTTTTGCTCGAAATCTAACCCGAGAGGACTGTGCTTTCCATAATTGTGAGAATTTCAACCCTTTTTTTTTGGTTTCCTTGATAAAATAGTTGTGTGAATGATGATGAGCTTAGATGTTAGTTTCTTGATGATTTGGTATGTTGGTCGTGTTGTTGGGGAGTTTGCACTCTCGGAGACTTTGATCGTATCTGATTGAATTGTTTGTTTGCTTGATTTGTGTTTGTTTGATCGTGGATCGGATCTTAGGAGATCGATCACGACGCTTTGGCTGGAATCTTGATTTCTTTCTTTCTTTTGGTTGTTGGGTGGGATCTTGTGTGATCTCTTTCTTTAAATAGTACTTGATTGAGGAGTAATACTCGGAAATGGGGAGTATATCGGAGGGCAAGTCGGTTTTCTCCACAGGTGTCTTGGCCATCGAGATGGTGGATTTCAAGCTGTATGATCAGAATTTTCATAGATGGAAGCTCATGGTTGAGCGATACATTAAGGAGAGGCGGAAGGGTGATCCTTGACAAAGCATCCTTCTATACCGATCACATCTGACTGGGAGGCTGACGACGCTCCGCTCAGTAGTCTCGTGCATTTGCGATCCGTAAAAAGATTTGGGATCAGCTCCACGAGCTCTATTCAGGGCAGAAGAGTGTCTCTAAGGCGTTCGATTTGGTGCAGTCTCTGTACAGGATTCTGCAAGGGGCTCGCTTGCTTCATCAATACTATTTTGAGTTTCAGAAGACCGCTCAACTGGTCTCGGAGTTGTTTTCCAATACCAGTGACATCGAGGAGACGAAGAAACAACATGAGGCTCTTTTAGTGAAAGTCTTTTTTGGCCAGGCTACGGCATGCGTATCAGTCAGCCGGGATATTACTCTTTCGGCCTCAAGTTATACGCTCAACTAGATATCCGAAATTTGAATTGTGATGCCACCTTCTTTCCACATCACAGTTGCCTCCCTCTCCCCTGATGAGCAGTCTGCATTTGGTGAGCACACTGCTCTCATTAGGCCGGAGAGTGCTCCCACCTATTATTCTTCTCAGAGGAGAGGGAAAGCTGGTCGTAGAGGAGGTAGAGCTAGTGGTAGAGGCCATGGAGAGCATCATTTTTGTGACTGCTGCCATCAGGAGGGGTACATTCGTTGTACTTGCTGGAAGTTGAATGGGAAACCTCCTCGCCCTTCCCGTGCACATGTGGACATCGTCTTCTTTCTCATCAACATCCTCCACCACATCGACTGACTCAACACCATCCGAGGGCTCCATTGAATCTGTTGAGGAGATTGCTCGTTTGTGTCTACTTGTGACATCGTCTGCCTTGCCAAGCTGGAATAGCTACACCTCGGGCCCCAATTGTGACACTTTTGAAAGGTAACCATACATCTTTTATTACTTCAGCATTTGTATGTTGCCCTTGGGTAATCGATACAAGAGCGACATATCATATTCCAGGAGAGCTTGTACTGTCCTGATACAGGCTAAAGCCTGGGTGTACCCCAGTGTCTTTAGCGAACAACACTACATTTGCTATATAGGGAGTGAAGTTCGTTCTTTCCACATCACAGTTGCCTCCCTCCATTGTTTTATACTTACCTCGCTATCTTTTCAATTTGCTTTCTATTGATCCGAAATTTGAATTGTGATGCCACCTTTTTCTCTGGTGGCTATGTTTTTCAAGAGCTTGGCACGAGGAAGGCGATTGGCATATGGACTGAGCTTGATGGGTTGTATCACTTCGATGAGCATCCACCTCCTATAGCTTATCCAACGAGTTCTACTACATCCATATATGCTTTTGATGCCCATTGTCAGTTTGGTCACCCTTTTATACAGATCTTGAAGATGATAGTTCTTTCTCTTGGTATTTTATCTAGTTTAAAGCGTAAGTCTTGTGAGTTGAGTAAGCATCATCATTTTAACTTCCCATCTCATGTCAATAAGAGAGCTGAAAAACCTTTTATTTTAGTGCATTCTGATATTTGGGTGGCATGCCCAGTTGTTGCCCAACGTGGCTTTCGTTACTTTGTGACTTTTATCGATGATTTTTCTCGAGTTTCATGGTTGTATTTGATGAAATTTAGAAATGAAGCGTTTACTCATTTTCTAAATTTTTGCTATGAAATTAAGACTCAATTTGGGGTTGATGTTGGTACCTTGAGGAGTGACAACGCCAAGGAGTATTTCAGTACTCTTTAGGAGTATATGGAGAAACTTGGTATTATTCATGAATCATCTTGTCTGTATAACCCCTAGCAAAATAGGGTAGTCCAGAGGAAAAATATACATCTTTTAGAGGTCACTCATACCTTTTTGCTTCATATGCGATTGCTTAACGGTATTATTGCCAATTACCTGATTAATTGTTTTCCTTCCTCTGTTTTAGATGGACAGATTCCTCACTCTATGTTGCCGTCGTTTGTCTCATTCATTATTCCTCCGAGTCTTTGGGTTTGTGTTTCGTCCACGATGTACAACCTGGGGATCTAAATTATACCCCAAGGCTATAAAGTGTCTTTCTTGGGTACTTTAGAACTTAAAAAGGGTATTGATGTTATAGTCCCGTGTTACGACGTCGATTTATATTAGCTGACGTTACTTTTCATGAATCCATCCTATACTTTTCCGCATGACACACCTCGATAGATATGGAGAATGATTTTCCTTTAGACATCTTGTATCTCTTGTCACAAAAGAGCACCCCTTTCGACTCTGTTGATTCCCTACCTCCTGTCTTGAATGTTATCCGTACTTTTCCTGTTGATCCACCTCCTATCCTTGACTCCGCTGTTGGACCCTCCACCACCGGTTATAAGAGTATATGCTTGTCAGGAACATACGACTACCGATCCTCTTCCTTCTGTTGCTAATCTTTCAGAGTCTTAAGCTCCGTCGGCAGCTGACATTGATCTTCCTATTGCCTTACAGAAAGGCATCCAGAGCTGCGCTTCTTACCCTATTACTCATCATGTGACGAGATCCCATTTATCTCATGTGTATCGAGCCCTCATCTCCTCCATTGATTCTCATGCTTTACCAAAGTCCGTCTCTTTTGCTTTATCACATAAATGGTGGATTGATGCTATGATTGAAGAGATGATGGCTCTTGAGTAGAATCCGACTTGGAATTTAGTGACTCTCCCGGTTGGCAAGAAGGCGGTGGGTTGTCGCTGGGTGTACGCTGTAAAGCTTAACCTTGATGGCACTCTTTCACACTTGAAAGCGTGACTGGTTGCTAAAAGATACTCGCAGACTTATGAAGAGACCTTTCTCCTATAGCCAAGATGATTTCTGTTCGCTTACTTATGTCTCTTGCGGCTTCACACCATTGGCCACTTCTCCTATAGCCAAGATGATTTCTGTTCGCTTACTTATGTCTCTTGCGGCTTCACACCATTGGCCACTGCATCAGCTTGATATGAAGAATGCGTTTCTTCATGGTTCGTTGGCTGAAGAAGTCTATATAGAGCAATCACCTGGTTTTGTTGCTTAGGGAGAGTCTGGCCAAGTATGTCGATTGTAGAAGTCATTATATGGTTTGAAACCGTCTCCACGAACGTGGTTTGTGAAGTTTACCAATGTGGTTACTTTGTTTGGTCTTAGACGGTGTGCTCATGACCGTTCGGTATTTTATCGTAACTCTAATTGCTTGCGTATTCTGTTGGCGGTATATGTCGATAACGTAGTGATTGCTGGCGATGACGTGGCCGGCATTGCTCAGCTTAAGCATCACGTTTAAGCAAAGTTTCTGAACAAGGACCTTGGGAGTTTCAAATACTTTTTAGGTATCGAGGTTGCTCGATCGAAGGCTGGCATCTACATATCACAACGAAAATATGTGCTCGACATACTGAAGGAAACTAGGATGTTATGGTGCAGACCTATATAGGATCCAATAGATCCTAATACGAAGCTGCTACTGGGACATCATGATTAGTTATAAGATCCTGGAAGATATCGACGATTGGTCGTTAAGCTTAATTATCTCACCGTCATCCGACTTGATATTGCATAACCTGCAACGTCGTGAGCAAGTTCATGGTAGATCCTCGAGTTGCTCATTGGGATGCGGTGATTTTGATACTTCGATACTTGAAGAATGTTCCAGGGAAAGATCTATTGTATTCAAATCGTGGACACTCTCGGGCAGCAGGATTTATGGATGCGTATTGGGTTGGGTCCCCATCTGATCGCAGATCCATCACAGGATACTGCGTATTTATAGGAGGTAATTTGGTCTCCTAGAAAAGTACGAAGCAGAGTGTAGTGTCTCATTCTAGTACAGAATCGGAGTATCGAGCCATGGCAAACACTACCTGGAAGCCTGTATGGGTCATCTTTCTACTTGCTGAGCTTAGTTTTTGGCCCACTTCTATGCAACTATACCGAGATAACAAAACCGCAATTTATCTCGCTTCGAATCCAATATTACACGAGCGTACAAAACACATTGAAGTTGATTACCATTCCTTGCGAGAGAAGGTAGAAGATAGGACCATTGATACTTATTATGTTAAATCTGTTCATCAGTTAGTAGATCTGTTCACGAAGCCTTTGGGAAGGTATAAAGTGAATTTTATTTGTACCAAGGCGCGCATGTATGATATGTATGCTCCAGCTTAAGGGGAGTGTTAGAATACATGTGTTTGTTTATGGGTTTCTAGTGTATTCTAGAAGACCCTAGGTACTAAATTGGGATGTAATTGTAAATTAGCAATGCCTATAGAAAGAGGAGGATGAGTCTAATCCCAATCTATCAATTTTCATTCCATAAAACATCTCTCTCTCTCTCTCTCTCTCTCTCTCTCTCTACTTTCTTTACACACATTATTGTCAAGCTTTTGGACTAATTGTCTCCGAGTTGCTGGTTTACCATAATTACCATAAACCTCTTTAAATTCAAGACATCTGATGGTTTCATCTCCCTAAATATAGTGTGAGCAGCTACAAAGACAACTATGAGTGATATATACATGTAGTTTGGAAGTGTTCAATTTCTTGATATTGTGCTTGATTGAGGTAGTTGGTTAAGCCATTTCCTTTACTCAACAGCTTTGGGTATCATACAATTGTCACTGATTTTAACACCTTCAAAGCCTTCCTGTTGAGAAGTAAAGCAGTGCGTGATGCATTGTAGATGTCCTGCTTTGTCAATCTCTTCAGTTGTCACCTTCTTGTTTTTGCTATTATCATGCTTCTCTGTTAATCTGGTGGTGATTGCTGGTAGAATTGTGGATCTCCACTTGAGATCTCGAACTCCATTCTTCCCCTGTGCTCTAGTAAGTTAATCTCCCATGTCTGCAGGTGCTCGTTCATTCTCACTGGTGAATCACATCTTTTCTGTCTGGACTAACATAGTAGAGCTTTCCACCTCTCTTATTTGCAAGTTAATGTCTTCATAGATGTTACTGCTTCATCTAATTATTTCCTTTTCATTTTTTATGTCTTCGACAACTTAAAGGTAGAGGGGGCATTGCCTATCTTCTTAAATGCTTCATAAATCTTTTTAGCTCTAGCTGGATGCGGTTCTCTTTTTGAAGTGGATCCTTCTGCTTGTAATTTCCTTGGGCTCTTTTTTTATAATCAGATGAAGCTGATTGGATCCAGTTCTGCTGTTCTGTTTGTTTATTTATGCAGACTGGGCAATAGTCATCCACGAGGAAGAAGCTATCCGATGATGCTGTTGGTCATATATCTGATTATTGCTCGATTTATTTGTAGGCTAAATTTCACTAAACTACACTTAGCTATGAGCATTATTCGGTTAACTACCTTATTTTCTTAAATTACTGAGCAGCCTTTATAAATGGATGTTTTAGGTTATTACTTGATACTTTGACGCCATGACTTTTTCAAGGACAAGCCTTTGCTCAATGGTAATAAAGGCTTTCCTGATCTTGCTCTTAGGGAAAGTATAGATCTGCCATTAATATCTTATCTTTTCACTTAAATTATAGACCTCACCTGTAACCCTCTTCTAATTTGCTTTACCATGGGATTGTCAACCTCCATCAAGCCCTTTCTTGATCTCTTCTCTGTGATGATCAGGTGTTTCGTTAGCATGATAATATACCAGGTAAACCTTGATAATAAGAATGAGCGCAGTTCAAATTGTCCAACTTTGATCCAATATGCATGTAACCTAAATTTACAGACGATCTTAATGATAATTTTGCTAGTCATATCTTCGTTTCATTATTCGGGCATAGTAAGCAACTGTTGATTTGTGGTTGCGTCATATCATGTTCATGTATTTTTCTTGATAAAGCTCTTCAAGTTGGTTTTGCATGCACTGGTTTTAACTTAATATTATTTGTATGTGCTTAAGAATTGGACAGTTCATGGGCTATATTGGGGTAGTTACAAAACATATCAACCACATATTCTTGAAGACTCGCTCAAGGAACTTCTCTCATGGCTGTCGAAGGGCTTAATTACCATTCAAATTTCTCATGCTTACGGCCTATCTGAGGTTAGTACTGACTTACTACTTAAAATCATGGCTGCATTTATTAGAGAATTTTCTGACCTCATGTGTTTCCTTCTTTCAATGTTTTGAATGAATCAATTGTAAGTTTTGTCTTCAAGTACAACACAGTTATGCTTCCTGGCGTAACTGATTAATTTGTGCATGTCTAATCCATAATATTTTCCTGTTTATAGTTTATAATTAACATTCTCCTGTTTCGGGCTTGTTTTTATCTTTCATTGTCTTGTACTTGCTCTTATTCTTTCCCGTTTTTGGTTTGTTTTAATCCTTTCCTGTTATGGATTTGTTTATTTCTTGATCTTTTTTTACTGTTAGTTTTACTAGTTAGATCGTACACAAGTAGTTATGTTATATAAATTCCTTGCTACCACAGAAGGTGAGCTTGCAATGTCAAGAGTACCGAATGTAGTTTAGATGAGTTTAATATGCAGACCTAATGCATTATGACTTGACTCTTACATAACAGTTGAAGTTCTATTCCATTTATGTATATCTGAAAATCCATGATCGGTTATAGATAATCACAGTATTGCCTATAAGCCCGAGTAACATATATTCACTGTTGTAAATAGGCATGAGGCACTTCATTTTTGCATGAAGCTGCAAAATAAAGCCCCTGTGCTGCTTTTGAGGCCTAAAGCCCTGCTTCAGCTTGTAAGTGCTTGAAGTCGTGTTTAAACTCTCTTTGCATCTTTCATGTGCTTAATTTCAGGGAACCCAACCTTGTTCAAAGCAAATTTGTTTCATCGAAGGGTTATTGCCTTGTGTCGTACAACTCTTGTCACCTCTCTTTGGTCTGTGGGTTGTTCTCTTTTATATTGACATGTTAATGTCTTACAGCTTACATGTTTTGGTATGTGGTCATCTTTGAGTGTTTATTTCTTATATTTTATAAATAATAGTCATCCTATTAAATGAAATAAAAACGGAATCTATTGAAAATATGTTGTTTTAATTTAATCATTTTATTTAATCTTACCATACCTTGTAGCGATGACACAGCAATTTTTTAAATTTTTTTTGTTTCAATATATTTTATATAATTGCATTAAACTTTAATGCAAAAATTTTCTTATAAAGAAATATTGTTATTATTTTTAGATTTATTTTGTTTCTAAAAGTTTCTTTCCTTCTGCTTGTTATAATTATTTATATATTTATTATTTGAAAAAAGCATTGGCGTTTTTTGATGCTAAAGGCCCCTTAATGCCTAAGGCCCTAAGCCATGTCCTGCTACTTTTCCTCTTAAACAACAAGCATGGGTTTCTAAAACCTTCAACTTATGCAGCAAGTGGTTCCATTAGGATTAAAAGTAGACAAAAAAATGTGCCAAAAAATATAAATATTAACAATTTGATGTTAGCAGAGATTTTGGATCTATTTGAACACAGCTGTTTGGTGGTCTAGAGTTGTTGATCCGAGCATGCATTTTGCTTCTAAATTTTGGAATTGTATTTATGCAGTTTGCTTCTAAATTTTGGAATCTATATATCATTCATAGAGTGAAATTGAGCTGTTTAAAGCTTATTTATGTTTCATTGTTTTTCCAAGTTTAGTTTTTTAATTACCAAGCATCCTCTGTCCCTACCTTCTCATTCTCCCCTGAAAACCCCCACCCCAGTCCCATGCACCTTCATTACTACAGCAGCACAAACACTCTAGCCCCCCCACGCCCCGCGCGGCCCAAAAAGAAGTTAAACAGAAGTAATTATTATAGTCATGTGCATCATGTGCATCGTAGTTAAGCATCTTGTGCAATTCTAACTGTCCTTCTTTTGCCAGAAGTATTTCGACTTTGATGATAAGTGATATGGATATACCCCTACTATAATATCTTTTCACATTTGTCCAATTTTTATGAAGTAGGATAAGTAGGAAGTGATAAAATGATCAATCTCTTTCATCATTTCCGTTAGCTAAATTTTTCTTTTTAGCAAGAAACCTCCTGGTGTTTAAATATTCCTTACTTACCTCTCTGACTCTAATGACTAACCTATTAACAATTTTCTCCGACGTAATTAATATATTTATTGATGGGTATTTTGAGATAAAAATTGTTTCAATAAAAAAAAAGCTAATAGTCCTTGAGATAGGTGGGGAAAGTGTAGAGTTTTTCTAATCAGAAATCCTTAAGAGGGCTTCCTGCAATTCAGCCTTCTTTATTTATTTCATAATAAGTGAGGCGACATTACCATAATCGCCCTTTCAATGAAAAATGGGGTCAGCTGTGAACAATGTATTAAATGTTAAAGTCGGCATCATGTCGTCCTAGAAAAATATCATGTCGGATAGCAGGTTTCGAACTATTTCGAAGACTTGATAAATTTCAGACCGAGTTTTTCTGTGTTTTAAATAAGAATTTTTGGCATTCATTGAAAATCATAATTCTCATTAGCAAGGTTGTAAAATACGGTAGGCTGCGCTGAGTGGTTACCCAGTCGCCGCTTAAGCGCCTTTTAGGAGGTTTTTTAATACTTTTAATTATGTACCAAAAATCCCAATTCCAAGAACCTAAGACACTGTATGATGACGAGTGAAATCGGAGCATACCAGGCCGCTAGTAGCGGCCAAAACGAATTTTTGGACGGCCTAGCCTTCTCTGCAGGGTCTCGTCGTCATACAGTGTCATACTCATACTCAGGTCATAACAAGTCCATTTTTGTACATAAATTTTTTTCGGAAGTTTTAAAATTTACTGGACAGAAAATTGGTTTTCGGGATTTAAAAAACGGAAAATTTTGGATTGAAACGTAAACATTGTCTACTACTAGTTTAAGTGTTTGGGTGGCTCCGATACCATATAAGTAGATGCTCATGTTCGTGCCGCTAAATTGCGTCCAAGGCGGAATGCAAAATAAAAATTTCAAACGAGAGCACAAGAGACTACGACCTAGAATGGATACCAAATACAAAACTAGCAAACAAAAAAGGAGGCAACTTGTAGTTATACTACTCGGTTAGTGTTTACAATCTTTGTAGTTGTGTCCTTTTTCAAAACTCCACTTCTTAAGCTCCTAGGTCCACCGGGAACAAGTTTGCTCAACGATCTTCCGCGCCGAAGATGATCCACCCGAAGGAATTCGGACTTAGGCTATAGCTTCACACTAAAAGAACTAGGGATGCAACTTGTGAACAAAACAAAACTTGCTAGGAATTGATCACAAGAGATGTAGTAGTGGTAATCTCTTGATTTTCTCTCCTTTTCTTTACCTTTTCTCAACTTGGAAAAATCTTGAGAGAACAGAAAAAGAGGATTATGGCCCATTCTCTTTTTCTTCTTTCTTTTCCTGACCTCTTTGAGAATGAATGAGTGGAGTTATGACTTACAAGTCCATAACATTCTTAAAGATGAAGGAACAAGTGAGAAGAAAAGAGAAGCCAACTCATATGTACACACACACACATATGAGAATAATGGAGGAAAGAGGCCATATGAGACTTTTTGCGTTTGGTGGCAGAAAAAAGTATGCCCTCCACCATTTTATTCGACGATCAACGCCTTCCAACTTGATATCCATCCTTTAATTTATCGATACACCAAATTCCATATGATTACAACACAATTTCACCGTTAATTTAGAACCAAATTCCATATGATTACAACACCATTTCACCGTTAATTTAGTGGGTGCAAAATTAACGGTTTACCGACAATAGAACCTTTTACATTGCCGATCGTCGAATAAAATGTTGGAGGACGTATTTTTTGCCGCCACCTAACGCAAAAAGCCTCGTAGGGCCTCTTTCTTCCATTATTCTCTTTGTATATATACACCTATATATATACATACACATAAACAAGTATATGCTACAAAACACGAATACCGGTATTCGTATCAAAACACGAATACCGGTATTCGTATCAAAACACGGATACCGTATTCATACAAATACTGATATTCGTATGAATACCCGTATTCGTGTCAAAATACGAATACCGAAAGAGAGTAAATAAGAGATACAATACTAGCTCATATAGAATCCGGCTATCTTTCTAACCCACTAGTATTATCAAAATATCCGATTAAAAGTACGTGTACAAAAACACGTATTTAATCGAACTTCCGTACGTATCAAAATACACATTCTATATCGTTTCACCTGAATCGGAATAGCTTCTGTGTGGGACTCTAAAGACTCGACAATACGCTCGCAATGGGTTTACGCAAAGGCTACTCAGGTATTGAACGAAAGGAAGGTCGACGAGCAAACTTGTCCGTATCCTTACTGAGCCTGAAAGTGAATCTCCGTACTGTCCGGCCTTTTCGTCTGAAAGTATCGCATATCGGGTCTAGGGGGTGGAAAACGTCACGACCCCTAATAACCTGATAAGTCGTATCGATATGGCTTAAAACCATCCCGAGAAACTATTGATCTCACTATCAGTAAATCTTATCTGACTTAGCCAAGGTCTTATGGTGATGGCCAATCGAATACAATGCGATATCGACTCTCTATACCAGGAGAGACGAATCCCTTCTATCTTTCACCGCCCCCAAGTACTTAGGGACTGTACCCAACTAATATCTGTTTGCACAACTCTTTAAAGCTGTGGTAGGTACTAATCTAAGTACAGTGGAAACACACTCGAGATAAATGACGATGTCAGGTCTAAAGATTATCTTGTATCTATGTCACCAGAGTACTGCTATCTAACGATAAGTATAATACCATCAAGAAGTTCTCGGCGAGTCCGTCCAGTATAACTCATAACCTAATGAGCACCTGTATACAACTTTGGTGTCGTACACCAATGGCTGTGGGACTAACCATCTCCCCTCGTCGGGGTCAAGAAACGTATACACTAGTCTACTCTGGAATATCGATGCTCGGTCTCGATACTCCAACGACTAGGGACATTTAAGAATGAGCTTATGGACTACCTAGCCCCCACAAGTATGCTCGGCATCACAGCGCTGGTAGTCAAGTAAATATCCTATGAGCTTCAACACGCACCAACAATATGTAATAACCAGTAAAACATACATGTTAAGATAAAGACAAACCAAATAGCATATTATCATATCGAGTAAGATTGTCCTGTACATACATATCCCTAGCATCTTATACAATAAAGGCCTCTAGAGCATACATATCCAACAGCGAGGTCTGGCGGTAGCGGTGGCTGCGAGGCAGTGGTGAAGTTAGCGGCGGCTGAGATTACGGTTAGGGTTGGGTATTTTCTTTTTTTTATTTAGGTAATGGATGACTGAGATTCGATTTGAGGAGATGAATGGCTCAGATTGGTTCTGATACCATGTGAAGAATTAGAGAGGAGAGATTTGATAGAGTGAAAATGTTTAGGTAAATGTAATGGATGGATTGGCTTAAGCCTAATCCTCCTTTTTATATAAGCAAAGCCATTTTGCTTTTACACTCCTAATAAGCATCTGATTACATTAATAAATCTATGTACACTATAGGTATTCTAACAGTAAAACTAAATTAATAGGCGAAAAATTTACGAAGATAGAAAATACATGATATAAAGAATAGTACACGGGAAAAGATAGGAACAAAATGGGATTCTGCAACATAATGTAGTTGTAAAAATAATTGTAGATAAAATAATATTAATAAAACTTGTATTAGGAAAAGTGCTAATTCATATTAACCTTAAATCCAATAACTACCACAAATTTTACCCCTATGGCAACAAACTACCAAAAACTTTCAAAATTACGAGAAATTATCACACGTTGAAAGTTTTGTTGTAGTTTCTTGTAATTATTGTTAAAACATCTTAATCATGGTAGTTTTTGAAAGTTTTGTGATAGTTTTTCGTACATTTAAAAAGATTTGTGGTAGTTTTCTCATACATTTAAAAATTATTTGGTTGTTTGTTACCACATGGGTAAAGTTTTTTTTGTATTCTTTTGGTTTTAAGCTTTACTATTATTAGCTCTTAAGCTCTTTAAGTAGGTTTATTGGAGAGTTTTAAGAGAAACTTATAAGAAAAGATGGATGACTTAATTCAGGGTATCTTTTTAAATGAGAAGTTATTTATATGAAGAGATTTAAATGCTGATGTTGGTAAGTTTTAGTGGATATGAGGGTGCATGGCGGGCATGAGCATGGAGTAAAGAACGATATAAGAGATATAATATTGCATTTTGCAGCATCTTGCGATCTTATACTAGCAAATATTTTTTAAGAAGAGATGATTTGATAACATTTAAAGGCGCACTAAACAATAGTTAGTTTTTTTCCTTACTAGAAAGATAAATAATTAACTTGTAAAGATTGCAAAATTATTCTAAGAGAGAGTTTGACTAGTCTACATAGATTACTAGCATTAGATTTATGTATTAGACGGTGGAAGAGAAATGCTAAAATAGATGGTGGAATTTTAAAATGAGAACGTAATTTTACACAAACATAAAATAATCAATGAAGACAATTGGAATTCTGAAGATGTAACTAAAATTATGTGGAGAAATATGATTATTTGAATAAAAAAATAGTCAAAGAAATTGTGAATCTAAAGTTAATGGGGTACCTAATAAAAAGGGTGGTAGAATAACGATGTTTAAAAGATAATTAAGTAAAAAGAGCATTCTAGAAAAATTGGCTAATATATTAAAACAATAATTTTTTGAAAGCAAATAAAAAGCTAAAAAGACGTTTATTGTAGCTAAATCAAAATCTTGTGATAATTTATATAAAAAATTAGAAATAAAGAAAGGAGAAAAAAATAATATAAACTAGTTAAGATAAGAGAAGAATGGAGATTTAGGTAATATTAAGTGTATTAAGAGAATATGAAAGAGTATGTAAAAAAAGATGAAATTAGAAAATGTAGAGAAGTTAATTTCACAAATTATTTAATGATAATAATAATCACGAACTTAAGATAGAAACATGTAATAAAGATAATAATAGAGATATTTTGGATTGTCGTAAAATTAGACTTAATAAAGTAATTTGAAAAAGATGAATATAGGAAAACTTGTAGGATCTAATGATATTCTTATCGAAGTTTTGAAGTGTTTAGAAGATACAGATTGAATATGGTTAAGTAATTTAATAAAATTATGGATATCAAGAAAATGCCTGATGAATAAAGGACAAACATCTTGATATCTATTTATAAGAATAAATGAGATATATAAAATTGTTCAGACTATTATGAATTTAAGCTTATGAGTCGTACAATTAAACTATGGAAAAGAGTAATCGAATATAGATTAAGAAAAAAATGCCCACATCTAACTTTCATTTTGGTTTTATGCCATGAAAATCTACTATGGAAACAGTTTATTTGTTACGGATATTGATGAAGAGGTATAAAGAGAGAAAGGATCTATATATATGGTTTTTACCAACTTAAAAAATTCTTATGATAGGTTCTTTAAAAAAATATTATGGTGGGCTTAGGAAAATAAACTAGTGTTTCATAATTATATCGACTTGATTAAATATATGTAAAATGGAGCAATTACCATATACAACAATTGGAGGAGAGGCCGCCATTTTCTATCATCATAGGTGCACATCAACAATCGACATTAAGTTCTTATCTTTTGTGTTAGTTATGAATGAATTTACTAGATATATTCAGATTCATGTGCCATGGTATATGTTTGCTGATGCTATTGTTCTAGTTGATGAATCTAAAGGGATAATCACTAGTTTAAAAAATGGAGAGAATCTATTGAATCTAAAGTATTTAGAATTAGCAGAACAAAAACTGAACATATGAAATGTTATTTTAGCAAAACAGTATAAAGGAATGAGCGTGCAGTGCAAATTGATGGCCATAAAATATCGAGGAACTATTTTCGTTACTTAGGATCTATAATTAATCATGATGGAGAAATTGAGAGGGATGCAACTTAGAAGATCAAAATAGGATGATTGAAATGGAAAAGTGCTTCAAGAGTGTTATGCGATCATAGGGTATCTTTAAAATTAAAAGAAAGTTTTTATAAGACGGAGATAATACTTGCTTTTTTTATGGATCAGAATGTTGGGCAATTAAGAAATATGTCCAAAAAATGAATGTGGTTAAAATGTGAATGTTAAGATGGATGAGTGGTAATACCCTAAAAGATAGAATAAGAAATGAGCGTTTTTGTAAAATGGTAGATGTAGCTCCTATAAGATAAGATGCAAGAGAACCGTTTGCAATGGTTTGGACATGTGCAACGAAGACCAGTCGATGCCCCGGTTAGAAAAAGTGACAACTATAGTTTTCACGGAACTAAGGATAGGGGCGGACCTAAATAAACATGGATAGAGGTTATTAAAAACTGTTAGAATACCCATAGTGTGCACGCGTTTTACTTCATGTAATTAAATAAATAATAGTGATGTAATAGCAAAATGGTTTTACCTATATAAAGAGGAGAATTAGGTTTAAACCAATCCATCCATTACATTCCCCTAATTTCTTTTTCTCTCTCTAATAACATGGTATCAGAGCCACACATGTGAACCACACAACTCAATCAGATCTAATCCTCACCATCCATTCATCAAACACACAAACCCTAACCCTAGCCACTGCCGTCGCCTCTCCTTCTTCCTTGGACTTCACTGACCATCCTCGACCTCGCCAACCCTCTTCAAACTCGCCGGTATCCCTCACAACATCAATCGACGACGTATAGCCCAGATCGAGCCATCTCCAAGACTGACCTCCTCAGATCTGAAGCATTGAAGTCAATATGGCTCGATTTGGGTTCTTGATCTAGATTTCTCTTCGATTCTCAATCTTTCTTGTTGATTTGAGGACTTATGTGGATTTCGACTTCGGTTTAGGGCCAGATTCAATTTCGACTTGGGTTCTTTGTGTTCTGGGCTGCTTACTGATTTCTCTTCGATTTCTCTTCAGATCTGACCCAGGTTGATGATTTTTTGTTCGATTGAAGCATTTTCTTTTCTTCGATCTGGCCCCTTTCACCATTCAGCATCGATCTTCATATAGATCCCTTCCTTAACTTCGGTTTCGATCTGGAGTTGCCTGAGTTGCTTCGATTTCGTCCGGTGTTGCTTCGATTTCGTCCGGTGTTGCTTCGATTGAGATCGATTGATCTCGTGTATGTTGTTTTGGTGATTTTTTTGATGTTTTATAATCGTTTTGAGGAGATTTGTTGGCGGCTCTTGAGAATTTAAGGCTCGGATCTTCCACTCGACAGCCTGAGCAAGGTTTCAGACTGTTCTTTGGGCTGTTTCACTTCTCCGATTGACGCTGGCTTCATACCGATACAACAAAACCGTAGGGCTCATTGGGCTCTCCGAGCTCGAAGGCCGATTTGGCTTTGAAAAGTCAGTGAAAGTCGACATTTTAAGAGGGGCGGTGATTGGTCCTATTCAGGCTTCGGATGTAGAGATTGAGTTTGGGATTGTCGGGGCAAGCAAGAGCCTTAAGTAGGTTCAGATAATCTTGGAGATTTGTTGCTCGATTAAGTGATTTTGGAAGTTGATGCATTCTTGGCCTCGACTTGGTCTATTCTTTGCTGATTTTGAGATGGACTTGCTGTTTTAGAGCTTGATTTGGGGTTTTTTTTGCTTCGATTTGTATGTCTGCTACAGTAAACGTGAAGGTATTTTTCTTTCACAATTGTTCTAGTTCTAGCTACTTTTTTTAATCTGAAAATGTGTGGATTTAGTATTGATTGTGTTGTTGGAGTTTTGGAGTCATCGGATTCCGTGTTCGGAGCCGATTGAATTGATTTGTGATTAATTGACCGTGGATCGGATATCGGGAGATCGACCACGACACTTTTGGGTAGAATCTTGCTTGATTTCTTTCTGTTGGTTGGTTGACATTCTTGGTTATTTTGGGTTGGATCTTTGGAGATCTATTTCTTGTTATTTGGTTGGTGGAACTGGTGAGCTTAAGCCATCCCAATCAGGTGTTCGATATATTGATTGAAGAGTATCTTTCATTTTTGGTAGCTATGATGATGACATCAGCTGAATCTTCTCCTATTTCAGAAGGGTTATCGATAAATGATGAAATACAAAGACTTCGTCTTCTTTTGTCTTCACTCACTTCAGATTTGATCAAGGCACGAAGCGATCATGTTTCTTGCCTCTCGCTCACAAATGCTCTGCGTCTTTGGGTTATCGATTCTGAAGCTACTGATCACATGACAGAGGAGCAAAATATATTGTCTTCCTATAAATCGAGACATGGAACTACCCCGGTGACTTTAGAAAATGGTACTATAGCTGATATAGGAGCGGGTTCAGTTCTGGCTACACCACAATTACCCCTGACTTCTGTTCTATACTTGCCTCGATTTCCTTTCAATTTACTATCCGGTAGCCAACTAACTCGACAATTGAATTTTAGCGCAATCTTTTTCCCTGAAGGATGTGTGTTTCAGGAGCTTGAGACAAAGCGAACGATTGGCACCGGGATAGAGATTTTTGGGTTATACCACCTTGATGAATCATACCACCTTGATGAATCATGTGGTCTGTCCAACTTCGAGCCCTACATCAGCCTTTGATGCTCGTTGCCGTTTTGGTCACTCTTCCTTATAAACGTTGAAGATGATAATTCCATATCTTGGTTCATTGTCTATTTTAGAATGTGAATCATGTGAGTTGGGTAAATATCATCGCTCCAACTATCCATCTCGTATTTATAAGAGAGCTGACAAGTCGTTTGACTTAGTTTATTATGATGTTTTGGGGCCATGTCCTGTTGTTGCCCAAGGAGGATTTCTTTACTTTGTGACCTTTATTGATAATTTTTCTCGAGTCTCGTGGTTATATTTGATGAAATCTAGGAATGAAGTATTTTCTCATTTTCAGACCTTTTTTTATGAAGTGAAGACTCAATTTGGAGTCAATGTGCGTATCTTAAGGAGTGATAATGTCAACAGGTATTTTAGTATATCCTTATGGACATATATGGAGCAACTTGGAATTATTCATGAATCCTCTTGTCCTTATACCCCTCAACAGAATGAGATGGTAGAGAGAGAGTCGGCATTTGTTAGAGGTCACTCGAACTCTTCTATTTCATACACGAGTGCATAAATCGTTTTGGGGGATGCGGTCCTTACTGCTAATCACTTGATCAATCGTATGCCCTCCTCGGTCTTTAGATGGACAGATTCCTCATTCCATATTGTCCCGTCGATGGCCACTTTGTATGTCCCTCCATGGGTATTTGGATATGTTTGTTTTGTCCATAATCTACAATCAAAGGGTTCTAAACTAGATCCCAAGGCCATTAAGTGCATTTTTCTTGGATATTCTCGGACTCAAAAGGGATATTGTTGCTATGGTCCTGAATTACGTCGCCGATTTATATCAGCTGATGTGACTTTTCATGAGTCCACCCTATACCTTTCCATGTCCCACACTCATATAGACATGGACAATGACTTTCCTTTAGATGTCTTATATTTTTTGTCACAAGACATCTTGCCTGATTCGGCTGATTCTCTACCTCCTGTGTTGGAAATCATCCGTACTGTTCCTATTGACCCATCTACTACTCTTGATTCCCCACTGTTGGGAACTTAAGCACACTAGCAAGCTAATTTTAGAAGATAGAAATATGGATTTTAAAATTTTCTAGTTTGCCAAAGTTCCAAAACCATGAATCGAAACTAAAGAGGTAGAACTTGTAAACAAAAACCTAGTGAGCTATACTAATCTACTATATGTAGAATACTCACATGCTCCTGTTTTCTTCAAGAGCTCCAATCTTTTGGACTCTAGTAAGCTCTCAAGAGCTCCGGATCGAGCTTGTAAGTCGGTCCTCCTTTGCCGAAGATGATCCACCCGAGGAAACCGATCCAAGCTCCAGCTTCATCTAGTGAAACAACCGACGCTCCAAGCTCGCTAGTAATGGAGAGTGGGGATGTAGGAATTTTCTACTATTTTTTCTCTCAGATCTAAAACTCAAGAAAGCAAGTAAAGAAAAAGGTGGAAGAGATGAGAAAACTTAGCCATGAGAAAGTGTAGAAAGCATGAGAGCATGAATGAAGATGAATAGAATGGCTTCATAATTTTTTTCAACCATGCAAAATAAAAAATCTTACAACATTTTGTAATAAACTATTGAAGCCCATTCCTCTTTACATGTCTTCAACAATGCTCAATGCCATCCCACCCTCCATCTCATTTTATGAATATTCATAAATGAATATTCACAAATGAGATGCCCATCTTCTAGAACAAATTCCGCACAACCCGGTATACGTATCGAAATACATATACGTCCATCCGTATAAAAATACGAATAGAGAAAATGAATAGTGAACAATAATACTAGAATACATATATTAAAAATATATATAAATTATTAAATCAAGACTTGATTTAATAATCCAGCTTAATTCTAAGCCGCTAGTATTATCAACCGTCCGATTAAAGTCCGTATAGCCTGTACATATATTTAATTGAACACCTGTATGTACCAATATACGTCATCTACATCATATCGCCTGAATTGGGAAAACCTTCTGTGCGGGACTCTAAAGACTCGTCAATACGCTGACAGTGAGTTTAACCACAAGCACGTCAGCGACACTAACTGTACTAACGACTATCCAGGTATTGAACGAAAGAAAGGCCGACGAGCAAACTCATCAGTACCCCTACTGAGCCGCAATCTCGGTACAGTTCGGTCTGTTCGTATAAAAGTATCGCATACCGGGTCTAGGGGGTGGATAAAGTCAGACCCCTAATAACACGATATTTCGTGTCGGTGTGAAGCCCATCGCCCACTGTGAAACTACTGATCCAAATCAGTAATTCTCGTCCACCTTGGCCAAGGATTTCTGGTGGTGGTCAATCGTGCACAGCATGACATCTACCCCCAATACCGGAAGAGATGAATCCCGACGATCCGCTCACTGCCATTATATTGCTCGAGACCGTACCCAACTAAAACCTGTTTGCATGACTCCTTTGAGCGGTGGTAGGATAGTAATCTAAGCACAATAAGAACTCACACAAGACAAATGACGATCTCAGGTCGACAGACTAACCTGTACTCATGTCACCTGAGAACTGCTATCTGACAATAGGTATAATACTATCTAGCATGTTTCTTGCGAATCCGTCCAGTGTAACTCATAACCCAATGAGCACATGTATACCATCTTTGGTGACTAACTGACACTAATGGTTGTGAGACCGACCATCTGTAAGTCTACGGTAGCGTCCCGGCCGTATTTCAGACGACAAATGCGGAACAAAAACTTTTATAACTGGCGCTATCGCATACTATAACCCGGATCTGCCATTAACGCTAAACTAACAAACTACAAAGAGGGTAGAAAGGCTATACCGAATGATCCGAGTTCTTCGGTCTTTAACCATCATCCCACGCTCCGTTGCGGCTGCTCCGATCTCTTGGCTCCTCGTCGAGGTGGCACCACATCTACGGATCTTTAAACGGGCTCCCGCCTCTATACCGAGGCAACTTGGTCATCAAGTCTGCTAAAAGAGATGACCAAGATTGATGTAGAGAATGAGTAGAACACTTTCTCTCGCTTCATCCAAAACCATGGATGAACGATTAATGAAGTTGCCTTTTGAATGGAATGAAATGAGAAATGAGCTATCAAATTTCCATGAACCAAATTCCATAAACTTTTTAATTAACAACCCTCTTACTTCCATACAATGGCCGGCCACTATATGAGGAGGGGGTGGTGAGTGTAGGAGGAAGGGCGACCATAAGTGAAGCTTATCATCTAAAGAAATTAATGCAAATGGTGACTTGTAAGTCTACGGTTGCGCCCCGGCCGTCTAACAGGCGCCAAACGCGGAACAAAAACTTTTAACTGGCGCTATCGTATACTAAAACTCGGATCTGCCATTATTGCTAAACTAACAAACTGTAAAGAGGGTAGAAAGGTTATACCGAACGATCCGATTCCTTCGTTCTTTAACCATCATCCCACGCTCCGTTGCGGCTGCTCCGATCACGTCGATCTCCGATCTGCTCGTCCAGGTGGCACCACGTCAATGGTTCTTTAAACGGGCTCCCGCCTCTGACCCGAGGCAACTCGGTCGTCAAGTTTGCTAAAAGAGACGACCAAGAATGATGTAGAGAATGAGTAGAATACTGTATCGTTACGTCCAAAGCTATGGACGAACGGTTAATGAAGTTGCCTTTTGGATCGATAAGAAAATGAGATATGAATATGTTAATTTCCATACATCCAAAACTCTATTTTTTTTCCAATAACCATTATCCTCTCTCACTAGAAGTGGCCGGCCATATAGGAGAGGGGGGAGGTGAGTGTAGGAGAATGGGAGGTGAGTGTAAGATCAATGAAGAGGATGAGTCACACAAAACCTAGTATGAACACAATAAATAAAAACAATGAATCACTACCCTTAGTCACCTTGCATTAATTGAATCATTAAATGCAACCATGAGTCACCAATCCTTGTCACCACCTTCTAGAAGCCTCTAGAAACTTTCACTCATCTCAAGAAAAGATAAATCCGTATTTAACCAAATATCAAATACGGCTGATAGAAAACAGGAAACTGGAAACTTCCAAAAGCCATCCTGAAACGAATTTCAGGATAACCCCGTATCAGTATAAACATACCCGCATTTGTATTACGACCGAATACAAATGCAACTGAGACAGATATTATATCTACTCAATATAATACTTGGATTCGGCTTAAAACAAAGCCCACCAGTATTATCTGCCCGAAATATGACACGTGCGTAAACGCACGTGCATTTTCCGAACCCTGCCATAATACCATACGGCCTCTACAACGTTTCGCCCGAACTTGGGAAACTGTCTGTGGGGGACTCTAATGACTCGTCAGTACCCTGGGAGTGGATTTAACCACAAGCCGTCAGCGGCACTAGCTGTGCGTAACGGCTGCCCATGGACTGACCTCAAGGGAGGCCGATGAGCGAACTCATCCGGAAACCCTACTGAGCCTAACAGTGACAATGTATATACAGTCCGGTCCGTTCGTCTATGAGTATCGCATATCTGCCTAGGGGGCTGGTAACGTCAGACCCCCAACAGCAGTATAAGTCGTGTCGGAGTGTAGCCTAAAAACACCCTGAGATACTACTGGAGTACCTACCAGTAAATCTCCTGCCACGGCCGTGGGCTTTGTGTAATGGCTCTCCTAGACACAGCGCGATCTCACCCCAATACCGGGAGAGACGAATCCCCTGCCGATCATCTCACGTGCCTCCATGTGGCTCGGGACTGTACCCAAAAACTACCTGTTTGCACGACTCCTTTGAGCCGTGGTAGGGTAGAAATCAAAGCACAGTGGGAACTCACACGAGACAAATGACGACCTCAGGTCGATGAACTAACCTGTACACATGTCACCACGGAACTGCTATCTGACGATATGTATAATACCAACTAGCAGGTTCCCGGCGAGTCCTGTCCGGTGTACTCATAACCCAATGAGCACCTGTATACATCTTAGGTGATCCAACTGACACCAGTGGCTTGTGAGACCGGCCACCGCCCTTCGTCGGGGACTCGACTGTATACACTAGTCTACTCCGGAGTATCGATGCCCTGTCTCGAAACTCCCACGACTAGGGACCACAATTAAGGATACGCTTATAAACCACCCAACTCTCACGTATATGATCGCCATCATACTGTTGGTAGTAAAGCAAGATCCTAAGGGCTCTATCAAAGTGTAACAGTAATCAGTCACCTGAACCTGTACACGACTGATAAAGGCAAACCAGATAGCATACTATCATCTCGAGTAAGATTGTCCTACTGGTATAGGTCCTCCGCAATCATTGCAATCACGTACCTGCGATGCAATAATTGACTCTGAGGGCACTATCTCCTACAATCTCCCACTTGCACTTAAGGCTAATTATTGCGATGTCGACTACTCACAGCCCGTGTGAAACCGAGTATCCAACTTCTCTACTAATCAGTTTCACAAAGCCCGTTTGTAAAACTATTGTGTTTGAGAAATAACCTCAGTGAGTGGATCCGCCTAGATGTTTCTTTCTAAGTCTCTCTTAATCTCAAGTTCGCGGAGAAAGCCATCTTCCGAATTGAGTAATACCTGTCTTAGAATGTCTGGATATCTGATGGGACCTAGTTCATAAATGAACTCCAAATCCAAACTTCTTAGACTGTATCGATCACTGAACCTAATCAGTATCCGGTACCATGCCTCCCACAGTATCCTCTTGGACCACCTGTCCATAATACTGTCCCTCGTCAGAGGGAAAACTATAACTCTGACAATCACTTTGTCATCCATGTCACCTTTGAAGCCTGAAATGATAACCGTCTCCCGAAGGAGCCTGCCGTCATCAAATCCGTAGAACATGTACTTATGTTCTAAAACTGTTTCCTTATGTTTCTCCAGGATTGGATTAATACAAACTTATTGCATCTAGTACAAAAACATCTGGTGTAGTACTTGACATCTCATGATTGACTCAATTGCCTAAGCAAATGATCTGCCAATCATGCACATCCCTCTCCCCTTTAGTCTGTAAGACACCTTTAGAGACGGTGACTCCTTCACCTGCAGGTACACCACCATGCCAGGAGTCATCTATTCTAAAAACCATTAGAATATTGTCAAAGTATCGACATTGGGAAACTACCCAAATCCAGATCTAAAACCATAGATCTAGAAACCAGAATGTCTGATATTATATCCATATCATGTCTGGAGAAACAACTGTGTGACGACCACAGTACAACCGATCGTAGTATAGGAATTTTACTTCCTACTCTGTGTATGTCATCCAAATACCATGACATCTCACCTACTCCCTTCTTAGCAGATCCATCCCATATTCTGATGAAGTCAAACCTATGACTGTCACATCAAAATTAGACGATCTATCTCTGCTATATCTGCTTTAGTCTATAAATAGACATAAGCATCTTGCCCACTATGCTTCTGCTGCTCCCACTGACCACAACAACCCTCTGGCAGAATAATATATACGTGCACTTCTTAAGCGAGTTTAGAACGACGCTATACTTAACCTCCTGCCGGGTTTCATAGTCTGGAACAACAGTAGTGTCAAGTCTGGGTAAGCAAGAACCTCCCTGTCACCGTCCTTGAGGCTACCGGAGTACCTTTCGGGTGTCTGAGGTTACCTATCATATCTGCGGAGTGGCTAATGGAATGTCAAACCTGATTGAATATGTAGGTCCTATTAAATTTTCCGTAATCGTTTGCGGTTCTGGAATCACTTCCAGTTCTACCATACTCCCACTACTGTTTTCTGAAAAAAATCCATTTTACTAAAACTGTGGCGAGTCAAGAACAATATCACTATTGATCTTCCACATGGTAGAATTTCAACCCTCGTCGTAGCCAGGGTCAACCCATAAACAGCCATTACAGAAACGTGCCCTGAGTTATCCAGAGTCTGATTTTAAGCATAAGCTGGACAACTTCCCGTACCTTAATATCGTTAAGGTATGAACCATTCTATATCCAATATAGAAACTTTGGCACGGATTTAATTGGAACCAGATTCTAATCATGCAGCTGTCTCCAGTGCATATCAATTTAATGGAAAAGAGGCTAATCAGCATTACTCAACTTATGAATCCATCCAATTATGAGTAACCTGAAAGAGAAACAAGTTTCTCAAAACCATTACTATTATCTGAATACCAATCACAAGAATCTACATCTTCGATCTTTTTGAAGAATCCCGATACTTGTGACACTTGGTTCTCTACTTTATTCTTATACCTACAACTTCTCAAAACTTAGACCTTGTATTTCTACGAAACACTTGTCTAAAAACTAGAGAAGTCATAAGTAAACAGAACATAGTACGATGACCTACCCCTTTGTCCTGATGGACACTTGGACAACATACAATACTCTGTATAAGTCCGCTGAGTTGAATAACTCAAAACCTGTGCGTCGTAGGTGGAAAACTGTATCCAGGCGATTTCCTCAAATATTACCAATTACAACGAATTCCGATATAATGAGGATAATCACCTAATTCCCAATAACTTACTCCCACTCATCATCTGTAAACCATACAGATATGAGAATCATACCTGGTAAATACATACCCTGGAATTGTAGGGTTCCTAGGCACGCTAATGAGGTCTCACAAGGCATCAACCATGCCAATTTCAAATTTAACGGTGCCGAGAAACCCAAGACTAGATCGTTAACTAGAATTTTAGGCGAAAAAGAAACTAGTTAACAACTTAACTAAATGGTAAACGAAAATACAACCTTTGTAGATCTGGTTCTCCACCTCCATGGCTCCGCGATGAAGTCTCCTCGCTGTACAAATCGGATCTTGGGCTCTAGCGTCGGCTTCATCGGAGAAAAAGCGGGCTAGGTCATCGACGACGATGCCGAAGATGATCTACGTCGAGGCATCGCTAGATCAAGCTCCAACTTCACCAAGTCATGAAACTTGTGAAGAAAACACACTCTACTACTTGGCAAGAGGTAGAGGATGAAGAAATAGGAAGTGGGTTCACTTTAGAATTGGATTTCTCACTCTTTACATCAAGTTACTATTGATGAAGAAAGGTTTTCGTCAAGTGAAGAAGAAGAAGAAGATGAATATTATGATAAGTATATTTAAAATAAGAAATAAAATGATACTTATCATAATAGTAAACAAAGTTAGGTGTAGAGAATAAACCATGGTTAGGGTTAATGGTTAGGTTTAGGAAAAGAACAAGAATGGTCAAGCTTTCAACACTTCAAGAAGTTTCTACAAAACAACAAAATAAGCCACCATCCTTTTTATTTTCCATAATGAATAAATAAATAAATAAATGAATAAGAAATTTAAACAAAACCCTAACCATTTACTTAACCAAGGTTTAAACTAAACATACACCTAAACAAGCATGTATCATCAAACATGATACAATCAAATGCACAAAAGGATATCACATATACAATGTGCACATCAAGTGAGAAAATCCATTTAAAGTGAACCAATACTAGTTAATGCAAAGTAATATATCAAATATATAATTATACATTAAATCATTAAATCAACACTTGATTTAACGATCCGGTCATGTCGAACATAACCGACTAGTATTCAATATATCGACTTATCGAATCAACGCTTGAATCGATAACTAGGTTATATCGCATACAACCATTCGATACATTCATCCCGAGAATAGAATACTGTATCACATACACGCATTATTCTCGGTCCCGCACATATCTCATATGCGCTCCTATTTCGTTTCGCTTGAACCAGGAAACCTCTGTGTAGGACTTTAAAGACTCGTCAATACGCCGGCAGCAGGTGATGATCATATCAAACACCCACAAGCCACAAGCGGTCTGCTAAACGTAACGGCCACCCGGGTATTGAGCGATCAGAAGATCGACGAGCAAGCCCGCTCACACTCCAGTGAATCCAACCAGTAACACTTACCGTACAGTCCGGTCTCGTCGTCTGATATGTCGCATATCTTGCCTAGGGGTGGTAAACGTCAGACCCCAATAGCTCGATAAGTCGTGTCGATATGAGGTCTATAACAGTTCGAGAAACTACTGGTAACACTTACCAGTAAATCTCAGCAACCCTGGCCAGGGATTTCCGGTTATAGCCAATCGAACACAGCGCAACATCAACTCCCTATACCGGGAGAGACGAATCCCCTCCTATCGCTCATTGCCTCAATGTGATTCAGGACTGTACCCAAAAACCACCGTTTTGCACGCCCTCTTGGACGTGGTAAGGTGGAAATCAAAGCACAGTGGGAACCACACAAGACTCTATGACGATCTCCGGTCAACAGACTACTCTGTATCAGTGTCACCAGAGAACTGCCATCTGACGTAAGGTATAATACCATCTGGGAGTTCTCGGCGAGTCCGTCCAGTGTACCCAGTCTCTACTAAGTACCCGTATATCATCTCTGATGTCAAACACCAATGGATATGGGATCATCCATCGCCCATCTGTATGGGTCGAGAAGGTATACGCTAGTCTACTCTGGTATATCGATGCCCCGTCTCGATATACCCACGACTAGGGACTTTGAAGGATGTACTTATGGACTACCATGTCCCCACTAGTATGATCCGCATCATAGTCCAGGTAGTCAAGTACACATCCTAAGGGCTTTACCAACATGTAACAGAGAGGCAATCAGTATACACGTTAAGGTAAAGAGCAACCAGATAGCATACTATCATGTCGAGCAAGAAAGTCCTCCCTATATATGTCCCAGCATCCACTACATTATACATCCAATGTACAGTAATGGCCTCTAGGGCATACATATAACTAACAATCTCCCACTTGCACTAGGGCCATCTGATAGCAGTGGTTGTAGTATCTCATACTCAACCATCCCATAAAAGTCTCTCTCTGGGAATAGGCCTTCGTGAGTGTATCCGCCGTGTTGTCCTCTGAGTCTGCTCTCCTAACCTCGATTACCCTGGAGATCAACTATCTCCATGATCAGGTGATACTGCCTTAGAATATGTCTGGATCACTGATGGGACAGACGTTCCTTGGCATAAGCCACAACTCCATTGTCACACAATGGGAGGAACTAAGTTCATCTCATGAACTAATATACATCCAGACAGCCTCTTTGGTAGCATCTTAAGTAGCGATGTATCCAGCCTTTATCGTCTAGTATGCCACGGTATCTAGCTTGGAACTCTTCCAACATACCGTCCCTTTACTGAGGGTAAAGACAATGCCTGAGACTGACATTCAGTCTTCTTAATCACTCTGGAACCCTTCCAGTGATTCTCCCCAGGATCAATCAATTGATACCATCTCACTACAGCTAGTGAGTATTCTAACATCCAACTAGATCCATCTCATAGATCCAAAACCCATGATTTAGTAGGTATCACTTTGATCCTATGTGGAGAATCATTGTGATAAGCGGAGATTGATCGAGCGTAGCATAAGAAACTCCTTTCCTATCAAGAGTATGTCATCCACGTACTCTACGAGGATCACCACCATACTCCCTACTACCTTTTTGTATATACAAGGTTCATCTACCATTTTGATGATGTCAAACTCTTTGACTAATACATCAAAACAGATGTTCCAACTCCGCGATGCCTGCTTTATCCTATAAAGCATCTTGCACACGTTTCCGCTGCTCCCACTGTCTACGAAGCCCTCTGGCTGTGTACTTATAGACGCTCTCTTCCAAAACATCATTTAGAAAAACAGTCATGACACCCAACCGCCAGATATCATAGTCATGGTATGTAGCCGTGGCAAGTAGGATCTGGATGGACTTAAGCATAGCCACTGGAAAAAGGTTTCATCATTATCCACGCCTGGTTGATGACGAAAACCTTTAACAAGTCTAGCTTTGAAAGTCTCAATTTTTCCATGTACACCAAGTAATCTTCTCAAGATATACTTGCTCCTGATGGGGATTTAACCCTTCAGATATAGCAACCAAAGTCCATACTTTGTTGGTGTAGATGGATTCCATCTCAGATCGATAAACATCCAGCCATTCTTACCGAGTCTCACTCCTGATGGCCAGCTCGAAACTAGTTGGGTTATCATCTCATGACGCAATCCTCGCTCCCACTGTCATAGAGAAACTGAAGTATCTCTCAGGTGGGTGCGGAACCCTGCTAGATCGGCGGAGAGGCTGAGGTTCGTTGGTTACTATCGAATCCTTTAGTTCTACCAAATTAGCAGCTACAGTTTGTATAGCTGGAACCTTTCCAGTTCTACATAACCAACCTTGCCTCGAGCTTGTCCGGATTTTGCTTTTAGACATAGGCCGGACAACCCCAAATCTTAACCAACTTAAGATATGGGCTCTTCCCTTTCCATATCACATATGAAGTGGTAGGCAACTGATTTGATTTGAACCCTATTCAATAGGTATGCAACTTCATAAGTGCATAACTCCCAAAAGGAAATAGGTAACTCAGTAATACTCATCATAGAGCACACCTTATCATATAGGGTGTAATTGCTCCGCCCCGATATACCATCGTGCTATGGTGTATACGGAGGAGTAATGCTGAGAGAGTATCTCATTCTCCATTAGAATAGTCCAGGAATTCCATGCACAAGTATTCTCCTCCTCGATCACATCAAAGGACATAATACTTATACCCTTATTTTGGTTCTCTACTTCTAACTTATATTCTGTGAATATCTCAAAAGGTTCGGACTTGTGTTTCAACAGGAACATATGTCTGAATCTCGAGAGATTATCAGAGAATGTAATGAAGTACAAAGAACCAGTCTTGGCATGTGTAGACTGGGGACCTACATACATCATGTATCATCCCAAGAGTTCACTAACTCTTTCTCTGTTTCCAGTAAACAGAGCTTTGGTCATCTTATCTTTGTGACATGACTGACAAGTTTCATAAGATGTAAATTCAAACTGATTTAAATATGCATCTAAATGTAACTTAGCTAGTCGGGTCGCATTGATATGACCTAGTCTACAATACCTTAAGAAGGATCCGTTCATTTCTGAACTCTTCCTCTTATGTGTGTTCCGTATACTAAGAACTGTAGTTTGATTTAGAACATCAATGCTTTTAGATAACGTGCATGAACCGATCAACTTTTGATATAGGAAATGTTCAAAACATTATCCAACAATACAAAATTTTATCATTTCTTTACTAATAAAGACTGATATGATTTTGTATATCAGGTTCGATATCTAATAACATTCGTTCAGAATCAATGTATTGGTAATACAGGGTGACAGTGACCGACAGACTTGGCTGCAACTCTTGCCCCGTTTTCTGCCTCATGAAACTTATCACCCGTTCTCAGTTCTCTACCTATCTGTAGCCCTATGTAACAGATTACATATCTGGGATCCTGATCCGGTATCATATACCCAGGACGTAAAGGACATTGAGAAACAGTTCTGTATAATAAACACACCCGAAGATGATGCATCAGCATGCACTCTCTTCGTTTGGGCGGCATGGGAATCTTGGTATTCCCCTATTTCCTGCTCTGTCTTATAACAATTATAAGTTGGAGCGGGACCAACGTTCCCCAGCTCAGTATAACAAGCGGGTTCGGTCAATAATCCGTATTATTATCTTGATTAAGGCGTGATATGGTCGCTACCAGGAGAGAGAGAAGAAAACACTCAGCGTGCGCTCTTGCAAGAATAGATTGGTTATTATTTTATCTAATCAGGATGGCTCCCACTGCTTTTTATCAAATCTTCCTTCAAACCCTAAAAGGAAAGACTAGCCGGGATTAATTACACACTACAAGTTCGCCAATCTTTCAGCCAGGCCAGTATTGGTACTTTGAGGGAGGTGCCCCGTGCTTTTGCACGAACCTAATTAATGTAAACCTCGTTTTCCCAGAGGCGTAACCTCGTGACACCTTTCTAGACACCTACTTGATCGGCTAATTGTAATGTGTAAAACTCTCCCAGGAGTAACTCTTACTCGCAGTGGGTATCGGGATCCAACTATCTCATAGAAGGTATGCAATCTCATTGCAAATTTCAACACTTGAAATTCCCGATAATATTTTGCCCCTAGTGTTCTATGACCTTGACGAATGCCAAACAACCCATAGTCCACTAGTCAAGTTCAACCCGTACATTTCTTGATTGAATTAAACCCACCCGCACGACCCTTGACGAATGCCAAACAACGCCGTACGAATACCCTAATCCAATCTGCATCATATGCATAAGCAGATAAATACTAGTTAGCTACCGCACACTACGCCTTGACGAATGCCAAACTACCGCAGCACGAATACTAACTAGTACTTATCTGAAATGACGGAGGGCTACGACAGGTTTTTCTGAAAACCTATTGCGTAATGAACTTGATATCGTTGTAGGATCGAATGAATTTTAAAATGGAGTGTTTTTGAGGCTTTTGTAGTTTTGCTAAAGGAGTCACTCCCGGTGAAGGGATCGTCGGTCCTTTCCTTGTCGAATGAGGTGCGGGATATATCATATATATCACTGTGCAAAGCAAAAACTCTTAAAAGAAATCAAAAGACAAACCGAGGGTGTAGCATCTGCCAGTTATTGCTAAAGGAGTCACTCCCAGTGAAGGGATCTCGGTCCTTTCTTTATCGAATAAGGTGCAGGATATATCATATATACCGCTGTGCAAAGCAAGAACTGTAGCTACCTGTTTTATTTTTGAAATTCGATTCTACAACATCTTAGGTTTCTTTTATTTCATTAATCACATTAATGAAGTCCCATCATTTAAGTACCTAAACATCACAGATAAATACGACGTACACTTATGCCATCCGCATTCGTCTCGATGTCCCCTCGTGCACCGTTAGGTTAGGTAACTAACGGCAGAGCGGGGCAGGGCTAGCACGGGTGTAAAACATAAGTAACGTCTATATAATATATCATATATACTATATACTGTATCTATCACAGAACATCACATGATCACATCATAGATATCGCAGCAGAAGAAACATATATGAAATATTGGATATACTAGGACGTCCGTGTTTTCAATACGAGCCAGTATAAAACACGGATTCCACGGTCGTGATGAATAGCCAAACCCACACCCCTAGACCCCTACGAGAGCGGCAAGCAACCCTACCAATTCTGGAGTTAGGAGACCCGACCTCGACTCCTCGAGTTGGTCTCCCACTGGACTCCAGAACCCGGTTACTTGTGCCCTCCTCCTTGGATCTATCCTAGTGCGGAAAAGTAAATAATATACAAAGGGTGGCATCTTCCGCAACCTGGAAGTGCCCCAATAAAAGAATATTACATACAAGTTTTTACATGAATGAAAATGAAAAACACTCATCTCACATAAAAACTCCCGGCTATTCAAACACGACGATCCAATATAACATATCCAGCAACACATAACATCACATGTCATCAACGTAAGTAAACATGTGTATCCCAATTGTCGTTGACATATAGCAACGAAACCGGCGATATCACATATTACACTTATAGTCACAGAAAAGAAAGTGTAAAACTACAACAGTTGGAATCCGCAATCTCTTTAGACATCGCATACCTAATCAAATGAATTCCTTAGACATCACATGCCTAACAATTATAAACCCCGCATTTTAGTCTCATTATCGAAAACACTTTTCAATATCAAGTCGGGCAATTCAACAAGATTCCCGAAAATCTGATCGAATGCTCGTCGCAAACTTTAGTAGGCAGCCGCACCCCCGATACCGTCGACGAAGTGCACCAAGGCGGAACACCACTGCCGCGAGCATCCGAACGGATGCTTTCGGTGACGGGGTTCTTCTACAGTTACTTGGTCGGGGCTATGGGGTGTAGCTGTCTATTAAGTTTATCCGGCGAGTATCCGCGTACGCTACGTGATTGCGACGGACTTTTGATCGCATTAAAATTCCGTGGCAACCGATCAAGTGAGACTAAAGTGCTATGTTTATGACATTCATTCTGTTATCTCATAACTGTTTGTGAATTCCAATTGTTGTATCACATTCCAGATAAACAGAAAATGTTAAACTTTCCGATCGAACGGTCGAACACCCAAGTTTTCCCGATACAGCTCAACACATGAAATAAGTCTGAAAACATTCAGTTCATGCCTCAGTACCAACGGTCCAGCCGTAGAAGGGTCAAGCCAACGCCTCACATGTGGCACGCCGTACTGCCCCAAACCCGAAGGTTCAAAGGGCAGTTCAAGACGGTCACATAATCGAGTTAAGGTTTGTTGTCTTCTAGAGGGTCCATCGAGTTACCTGCACTACTTAGAACGTCTTTAAACTACGGAAAAATCCAACACTTGGAAATTTCCCGGCAGGGGAAAATTTGGGTATTTATATCCAGTCGAACTTTTTAACATATTCAAAAATTATCCGGAAAGCCACATAGACAAAATCTGATACTCCGATCCAATCATCGAATCCCCAAAACAACCCCAGAAAATTCAACTCTTGAATAAATATTAAAAATTCCCATAAAACTCGGCACTGAAAAAAATGAATTACTGTGCAAATTTTAATGGCTGACGTCATACTTTAGCCGCGGAACCGCCGCATAAGCTAGGCTTATGCCGCGGTTCCGCCGCGCATTAGAGGGTTCAGGAGATAAATTTTGCGTCGTAATTCTTAGAATTCCCTGCTGAATTTTTTAAGCATTTTTAATCTGGAAAAATCCCAGTTTTTAGAAAAAGTCCAGAGAGCATCAAAAAGTTGGGGTTTCGGGTTCGATCGGGTTTCAAACATCGTCTAGACTTCGCCTAAGGCTCAAGCTAGGCTCTGATACCATTGTAGGGTTCCTAGGCACGTTAATGAGGTCTCACAAGGCATCAACCATGCCAATTTCAAATTTAACGGTGCCGAGAAACCCTAGACTAGATCGTTAACTAGAATTTTAGGCGAAAAAGAAACTAGTTAACAACTTAACTAAATGGTAAACGAAAATACAACCTTTGTAGATCTGGTTCTCCACCTCCATGGCTCCGCGATGAAGTCTCCTCGCTGTACAAATCGGATCTTGGGCTCTAGCGTCGGCTTCATCGGAGAAAAAGCGGGCTAGGTCATCGACGACGATGCCGAAGATGATCTACGTCGAGGCATCGCTAGATCAAGCTCCAACTTCACCAAGTCATGAAACTTGTGAAGAAAACACACTCTACTACTTGGCAAGAGGTAGAGGATGAAGAAATAGGAAGTGGGTTCACTTTAGAATTGGATTTCTCACTCTTTACATCAAGTTACCATTGATGAAGAAAGGTTTTCTTCAAGTGAAGAAGAAGAAGAAGATGAATATTATGATAAGTATATTTAAAATAAGAAATAAAATGATACTTATCATAATAGTAACCAAAGTTAGGTGTAGAGAATAAACCATGGTTAGGGTTAATGGTTAGGTTTAGGAAAAGAACAAGAATGGTCAAGCTTTCAACACTTCAAGAAGTTTCTACAAAACAACAAAATAAGCCACCATCCTTTTTATTTTCCATAATGAATAAATAAATAAATAAATGAATAAGAAATTTAAACGAAACCCTAACCATTTACTTAACCAAGGTTTAAACTAAACATACACCTAAACAAGCATGTATCATCAAACATGATACAATCAAATGCACAAAAGGATATCACATATACAATGTGCACATCAAGTGAGAAAATCCATTTAAAGTGAACCAATACTAGTTAATGCAAAGTAATATATCAAATATATAATTATACATTAAATCATTAAATCAACACTTGATTTAACGATCCGGTCATGTCGAACATAACCGACTAGTATTCAATGTATCGACTTATCGAATCAACGCTTGAATCGATAACTAGGTTATATCGCATACAACCATTCGATACATTCATCCCGAGAATAGAATACTGTATCACATACACGCATTATTCTCGGTCCCGCACATATCTCATATGCGCTCCTATTTCGTTTCGCTTGAACCAGGAAACCTCTGTGTAGCACTCTAAAGACTCGTCAATACGCCGGCAGCAGGTGATGATCATATCAAACACCCACAAGCCGCAAGCGGTCTGCTAAACGTAACGGCCACCCGGGTATTGAGCGATCAGAAGATCGACGAGCAAGCCGGCTCACACTCCAGTGAATCCAACCAGTAACACTTACCGTACAGTCCGGTCTCGTCGTCTGATATGTCGCATATCTTGCCTAGGGGTGGTAAACGTCAGACCCCAATAGCTCGATAAGTCGTGTCGATATGAGGTCTATAACAGTTCGAGAAACTACTGGTAACACTTACCAGTAAATCTCAGCAACCCTGGCCAGGGATTTCCGGTTATAGCCAATCGAACACAGCGCAACATCAACTCCCTATACCGGGAGAGACGAATCCCCTCCTATCGCTCATTGCCTCCATGTGATTCGGGACTGTACCCAAAAACCACCGTTTTGCACGCCCTCTTGGACGTGGTAAGGTGGAAATCAAAGCACAGTGGGAACCACACAAGACTCTATGACGATCTCGGGTCAACAGACTACTCTGTATCAGTGTCACCAGAGAACTGCCATCTGACATAAGGTATAATACCATCTGGGAGTTCTCGGTGAGTCCGTCCTGTGTACCCAGTCTCTACTGAGCACCCGTATATCATCTCTGATGTCAAACACCAATGGATATGGGATCATCCATCGCCCATCTGTATGGGTCGAGAAGGTATACGCTAGTCTACTCTGGTATATCGAAGCCCCGTCTCGATATACCCACGACTAGGGACTTTGAAGGATGTACTTATGGACTACTATGTCCCCACTAGTATGATCCGCATCATAGTCCAGGTAGTCAAGTACGCATCCTAAGGGCTTTACCAACATGTAACAGAGAGACAATCAGTATACACGTTAAGGTAAAGAGCAACCAGATAGCATACTATCATGTCGAGCAAGAAAGTCCTCCCTATATATGTCCCAGCATCCACTACATTATACATCCAATGTACAGTAATGGCCTCTAGGGCATACATATAACTAACACGAATAAGTGTCGAATCGGGAAAACAGTTTTGTTTTAACAATGCACTGAAACATGAAAATGTTTCGTAGGGGTAACCTGGTATTCCTAGTAATGCCTCTTCCATAAACCAATTCATGACTATAACCGTATATTTCTTTGCCTTCTCTACAAATCCCTTTATTTTTCTTTAGTCGTTACCTTCTGCACACCGTCGTTAGGCTAAATGGTTTTCTTCCTTCCTTACCGTTCGACACCAGCCTATGGTTTGGAAGAAGACTATCCAGTAAGCATAATAGGTGTACCCTCCTAAACCAAGGAGTACTCGTAACCTGAGAGAAGGTGATGATAAGAGACAACTGAATAATACCTTAATTTTTTTTAAAGGTGAAATAAGAGTGGCGATGAAGTACGCGGTTTGGTCGTGAATGATATCAGTCGCAATTTACTTTGCCCTCTTTCTAATCCCTTTATTTTGTCTTTACATATTATCTTCTGTACACCCTACTTAGGCTAATTGGTTTTCATCATTCCCTACCTTTCGGCACCTGCCTATGGTTTGGAAGAAGACTATCCAATAAGCGTAATAGGTGTACTCTCCTAAACCAAGGAGCCCTCGCAACCTGAGAGAAGGTGATAATAAAAGACAACTGAATAAACCAATTCTATTTCTCCTGAACCTGGATCCATCCTCGAAGAAGTCCTTTCGAGTTTGTATATAACCATACGATGGATCTATCCAAAGGAAGTGGATGTCCGTAGCAATACGGGGTGTTCTGAGAAATTCAAAGGGTAAAAGGAATGGCAATGACTTATGCAACTCAGACAATCCAAAAGCCAGTATTTAAAGAAGGTTCGGTCAACTTGGTCACTGAGTCATAGTCTAGGTTCGGTCAAAGGTCGCTGCCAAAGAGAGAGAGAAAAGAAACACTCTGCGTGCACTCTAATCTAGATCAGAATGGTTATCACTTTATCTAATCCGGAAACCTCCCACTGTACTGTCAAATTCTCCTCCAAACCTGAAAGAAGAATCAATCGGGATCACCCGAAGAGTAAACCAACTCATCAGTGGGAATCGGGATCCAACTCTCATCGCATGATAACATGACGGAATCCACTCATGTTATCACACTCCAGAAGATATGCGCATACTTGGCAAGTTTCAGTTTCTTTAGAAACTCCCGATATGTTTTTTGCCCCATGCTCTTATGACCTTGACTTTGGCCAAAATGCCATAAGTCGCATGCCAAGTTCTACCCATCATTAACTTGTCAATTTGAACCCACCCGCACATGCCCTTGACTTTGGCCAATCGGCAGAACGACTGTCCCAAACCAACTCATCTATCTATGCAACAAATGAATACCCAGCAGCTACCAAACACTATGCCTTAACTTTGGCTAAAATGCATAGCTTGAATACTATTGAATACCCAAAAGAAATGACGGAGGGCTACGGCTGGTTTTTGGCGAAAAACCTTTAACGTAACGAACTTGATATCGCTGAAGGAACCTGATAGCTTTTTATAAAAATATAGTGTCGAAAACTTTTGCTACAGAGGTCACTCCCGGTGAAGGGATCTCGGCTCTTTCCTCGTGGAATGAGGTGCAGGATATTCCACTGAATACCGCGATGCAAAGCAACTTGTAATCGACTATAGTGAAGTTATTACCCTGACACAAACTTCTGCCCAAGGGGTCAGTCCCGGTGAAGGGATATCGGCCCTTGCCCCGTCGAATGAGGTGCAGGATATTCCAACCGAATATCACTATGCAAAACAAAAAGGAAACATCTTTGTAATAACACTTTTTTTTAAATTTGTTCCAACAACATCCAAACAGGTTTGTTTTCCTTTGTATTGATCAAAATCAACGCAGTCCCATCAATTAATCACACCAGAAAAGAACGAAAATAAAATGTACGTATATGCCATCAGCATTCGTCACTGGGTCCCGTCATCACCTGTTAGGTTACTTAACTAACGACAGAGCGGGGACTGGACTAGCGCGGGTGTAAAACATATACAACATCTAATAGTATATATACCAATATACAATAATCGCTCCAGGCGTGATAATATGCAACATTACAGAAAAGTAATAAGCATCACAGAACAATACAGATAATCTGGGATCCCCGAGTTTCACAGAGTCGCTGCTGAAACCCGACGTTCCTCTGGTCGTGTGGATAGCCTGTGCAGTGAAACCTAGACCCCTACGGGTGCGGCAAGTTACCCGCCAAAACCTGAAGCGAGGCAGCCCCCTACAGCAAAGTGAATGGACTACCCTGCACTTCACGGAATCCGGTAGCTTGAGCACCCCTCCTTGGGTCAACCTGTACTCCCTACGAGTGCGGCGAATAGTCTGCCAATTTTAGAGTGAGACCCCTCTGCCTCTCAAAGCCATGAGATGCGGACCCGTTGCCCTCCAGAACCCGGCTATCCGTGCACTCCGTCGCGGGGTAAAACCTAGTACAGAGATGAAAAAATATGTACAACGGGTACATCGACCTCAACCCGGTCGTGTCCCAAAAGAATATTATACAATAGCAGTGACGGCAGTCCACACGTTGGACGCTCGCCTCGCAATATCAAATGTACAAATAACTCCAAACTGCACTACCATTGCACACTGCTATCCACCACGACAAATCCGCAGCATCACGGCACAACACAGAACATCAACGCGAATGTCACGTTCGCAAACCCGTCTAAAAGAACTATAGCAATCAGACGCGGTTTACCGATCAAATGACATTCACGGTCGGAGATATAATGTAAGTACTGTAAACTAACATGTTTAAATTTAGATCGACTAAATATCACGAAGTGGGCCCCACGTACATCTGCTGTACAGTAACAAAATCTGGGCCCAAAAGATATATACCAAAAACCACAATTTCTACAGAAGAAGCCACTGTGCAAATTTGGAGCAATGATCACACAGACAAGCCGCGGATGCGCGGTCAAACCCTAGGTTTGACCGCGATTCCGCAGCGGTCTTGTAGGGTCACGTGCCCAAATTTGTACCGCGTGCTTAGAAAAGCCTGCTGAATTTTCTGTGATGTGTAAAATTATTTTTAGAACCATTTTAAAATCGACAGAAACTCAGAACTGAAAGATTGTAGTTTTTGATATTCGGTCCGATCGATGTTTTAAACGCGTTAGCACAAGTTAGTAAAGTAAAATGGTGAGGCTCTGATACCACGGTAAGTCTACGGTAGCGCCCCGGCCGTCTAACAGACGCCAAACGCGGAACAAAAACTTTTAACTGGCGCTATCGTATACTAAAACCCGGATATGCCATTATTGCTAAACTAACAAACTGTAAAGAGGGTAGAAAGGTTATACCGAACGATCCGAGTCCTTCGTTGTTTAACCATCATCCCACGCTCCGTTGCGGCTGCTCCGATCACGTCGATCTCCGATCTGCTCGGGCACCACGTCAATGGTTCTTTAAACGGGCTCCCGTCTCTCACCCGAGGTAACCCGGTCGTCAAGTTTGCTAAAAGAGACGACCAAGAATGATGTAGAGAATGAGTAGAATACTTTGTCTCGTTACGTCCAAAGTTATGGACGAACGGTTAATGAAGTTGCCTTTTGGATCGATATGAAAATGAGATATGAATATGTTAATTTCCATACATCCAAAACTCTATTTTTTTTTCCAATAACCATTATCCTCTCTCGCTAGAAGTGGCCGGCCATATATAGGAGAGGGGGGAGGTGAGTGTAGGAGAAGGGGATGTGAGTGTAAGATCAATGAAGAGGATGAGTCATACAAAACCTAGTATGAACACAATAAATGAAAACAATGAATCACTACCTTTAGTCACCTTGCATTAATTGAATCATTAAATGCAACCATGAGTCACTAATCCTTGTCACCACCTTCTAGAAGCCTCTAGAAACTTCCACACTCATCTTAAGAAAAGATAAATCCGTATTTAACCAAATGTCAAATACGGCTGATAGAAAACAGGAAACTGGAAACTGACAACTTCCAAAAGCGATCATGAAACGAATTTCAGGATAACCCCGTATCAGTATAAACATACCCGCATTTGGATTACGACCGAATACAAATGCAACTGAGACAAAGATATTATATCTACTCAATATAATACTCGGATCCGGCTTAAAACAAAGCCCACCAGTATTATCTGCCTGAAATATGACACGTGCTTAAACGCACGTGCATTTTCCGAACCCTGCCATAATACCATACGGCCTCTACAACGTTTCACCCGAATTTGGGAAACTGTCTGTATGGGACTCTAATGACTCGTCAGTACCCTGGCAGTGGATTTAACCACAAGCCGTCAGCGGCACTAGCTGTGCGTAACGGCTGCCCATGGACTGACCTCAAGGGAGGCCGATGAGCGAATTCATCCGGAAACCCTACTGAGCCTAACAGTGACAATGTATATACAGTCCGGTCCGTTCGTCTATGAGTATCGCATATCTGCCTAGGGGGCTGGTAACGTTAGACCCCCAACAGCAGTATAAGTCGTGTCGGAGTGTAGCCTAAAAACACGCTGAGATACTACTGGAGTACCTACCAGTAAATCTCCTGCCACGGCCGTGGGCTTTATGTAATGGCTCTCCTAGACACAGCGCGATCTCACCCCAATACCGGGAGAGACGAATCCCCTGCCGATCCGCTCACGTGCCTCCATGTGGCTCGGGACTGTACCCAAAAACTACCTGTTTGCACGACTCCTTTGAGCCGTGGTAGGGTAGAAATCAAAGCACAGTGGGAACTCACACGAGACAAATGACGACCTCAGGTCGATGAACTAACCTGTACACATGTCACCACGGAACTGCTATCTGACGATATGTATAATACCAACTAGCAGGTTCCCGGCGAGTCCTGTCCGGTGTACTCATAACCCAATGAGCACCTGTATACATCTTAGGTGATCCAACTGACACCAGTGGCTTGTGAGACCGGCCACCGCCCCTCGTCGGGGTCTCGACTGTATACACTAGTCTACTCCGGAGTATCGATGCCCTGTCTCGAAACTCCCACGACTAGGGACCACAATTAAGGATACTCTTATAAACCACTAAACTCTCACGTATATGATCGCCATCATACTGTTGGTAGTAAAGCAAGATCCTAAGGGCTCTATCAAAGTGTAACAGTGATCAGTCACCTGAACCTGTACACGACTGATAAAGGCAAACCAGATAGTATACTATCATCTCGAGTAAGACTGTCCTACCGGTATAGGTCCTCCGCAATCATTGCAATCACGTACCTGCGATCCAATAATTGACTCTGAGGGCGCTATCTCCAACATGACTCATTTAAACACCTCATCAAAACAATCAATGCAAACAATGAATCACTAATCCTAGTCATCAACCATTAATGCAAAATGGTGACTCATAAACTTAGTCACCAAATCAAGAAGCTTCCTCATGACTCACCCTCATGACTCACCCATAAGAAAAAGATAAATCCGCATTAAACCGAATGTTTAAGACGGGTGATAGAAAACTGGCAAATTCCAAAAGCGATCCCGAAACGAATTTCAGGATAACCCCATAACAGTATAAACATACCCGCATTTGTATTACGACCGAATACAAATGAAACGGAGACAAAAATATTATATCTACACAATATAATACATGGATCCGGCTTAAACCAAAGGCCACCAGTATTATCTGTCCGAAATATGACACGTGCGTAAACGCACGTGCATTTTCCGAACCCTGCCAACCATACGGCCTCTACAACGTTTCGCCCGAACTTGGGAAACTATCTGTGGGGGATTCTAATGACTCGTCAGTACCCTGGCAGTGGGTTTAACCACAAGCCGTCAACGACACTAGCTGTGCGTAACGACTGCCCATGTACTGACCTCAAGGGAAGCCGATGAGCGAACTCATCCTGGAACCCTACTGAGCCTAACAGTGACAATATACATACAGTCCGGTCCGTTCGTCTATGAGTATCGCATATCGGGCTTAGGGGGCTGGTAACGTCAGACCCCCAAAAGCGGTATAAGTCGTGTCGGAGTGTAGCCCAGAACACCCTGAAATACTACTGGAGTACGTACCAGTAAATCTCCTATCTCGGCCGAGGGTTTGTGTAATGGCTCTCCTAGACACAACGCGATCTCATCCCCAATACCGGGAGATACGAATCTCCTGCCGATCCGCTCACTTGCCTCCATGTGGCTCGGGACCGTACCAAAAAAGAACCTGTTTGCACAACCCATTTGAGCCGTGGTAGGGTAGGAATCAAAGCACAGTGAGAATTCACACGAGACAAATGACGACCTCAGGTCGATGAACTAACCTGTATACATGTCATCAGGGAACTGCTATCTGACGCTAGGTATAAATACCAACTAGCAGGTTCCCGGCGAGTCTTGTCCGGTGTACTCATAACCCAATGAGCACCTGTATACATCTTAGGTGATCCAACTGACACCAATGGCTTGTGAGACCGGCCACCGCCCCTCGTCGGGGTCTCGACTGTATACACTAGTTTACTCCGGAGTATCGATGCCCTGTTTCGAAACTCCCACGACTAGGGACCACAATTAAGGATGTGCTTATAGACTACCCAACTCTCACATATATGATCGCCATCATACTATTGGTAGTCAAGCAAGATCCTAAGGGCTCTATTAACGTGTAATAGCGATCAGTCACCTGAACCTGTACACGACTGATAAAGGCAAACCAGATAGCATACTATCATCTCGAGTAAGACTGTGCTACCGGTATAGGTCTTCCTCAATCATTGCAATCACGTACCTGCGATCCAATAATTGACTTTGATGGCACTATATCCAACACCATCGCCCCTCGTCGGGGTCAAAGAACAGTATACACTAATTCCTCTGGAATATCGATGCCCAGTCTCGATATTCCCACAACTAGGGACATTTAAGAATTTGCTTATAGACTACCCAGTTCTCACAAGTATGATCACCACAATAACCCTGGTGGGAAGTAAGAATCTCATGGTCTCTATCAACATGTAATAGTGATATGTAATACTAGATGATACATGTACATGATGATAGAGATGAACCAGATAACATACTATCATCTCGAGTAAAACTGTTCTACCCGTATATGTCCAGCCTCAATCATTATAATCGCCTGCCTGTGATTACAATAATTGCCTTGAAGCACTATAACCAACAATCTCCTACTAAGGCTAATTATTGCGGCGTTGCTTACTCACAGCCCGTGTGCTACCGCTCACCCAACTTCTCTAGTTATCAGTTTCGCAAAGCATGTTTGCGAAACATTCGTGTTTGAGAAATAACCTCAGTGAGTGGATCTGTTCCAATGTTTCTATCTGTATTTCTCTATATCTTAACTTCGCGGAGAACGACTATCTTCCGATATGAGCGATACCCGTCTTAGAACTTGTTTGGATATCTGATGAGACCTTGTTCATATCATGAACACCAAATCTAATAAGCTTCTTAGATTGTATCCATTTGCTGATATAATCAGCACCCAGTGCCATGACCACCTCAGTATCCTGCTTGGAAACTTATCCAATATACTGCACCTCAAAAGAGGGAAAACTATTAACTCTGACAGCCACTCTGTCATCCAGGTCACCTTGGAAGCCTGAAATGATAACTGCCTGTTTAAGGAAGCTGCTGTTACCATATACCAAGAATATCCTCTTATGTTCATAACTACTTCCCTATATTTCTCCAGGATTGAATTATTATATGCTTATTGCAGCTAGTGCAAAAGCAATATCTGGTGTGTTACTTGACATCTAATGATTGACTCAATTGCTTAAGCAAGCGATATGTCAATCATGCAAATTCCTCTCTTCATCAGTCTTGAAGACATTTGTTTAGAGAGGGTGACTCCATCACCAGCGGGTACACCACCACGTCAGGAGCCGTACATTTTAAAATATTTTAGTTTAGTGTCAAAATACCCGAATTGGGACACTTCCCAAATTTAGATCTAAAACCGTAGATCTAGTCACCGGAATCCATAATATTTTGTCTAGATCCTATGTGGAGAAACACATGCGACAACCATAGTATAACCGATTGTAGTATATGAACATTACTTCCTATCAGGAGCATGTCGTCCAAAAAGAATGAGCCATTCTTCATTTGCACTCACACTTGATCATTTGTTTTTTCTCATTCTCTTTCCATTTTGCTCTCCTCCTTCTTCCTCAAACCCTAATCCTCACATTTGTTGTGAATCCTAAGGTTCTTTAAGATAAATTAATCTAATTAACTCTCTATATTTCCTAAGCTACCTAGATTAGCGAACTAGGTACTTTAATTATCTCGGTTTTGAGGTTGGAGCTTGAGCCATAGACTCTCGGTTGGATCGTATTCGATACGAGGAGGCCGACGACCGAGCTTGATCCGCACCTTCTAGGAATTTAAGAAAAGGAGAAGACTCGAAGGACTTGTATTTAGGAGGTATAAAACTCTATCATAGTAGTTTAGAACCTCCTTGTGTTTAGCTAGTTAAGGTTTCTGAACGATCCTGGATGTTTTAGTCGATGTTGCTCGACTTAAAATTCATTTTTTGTAAATTCCGCTTCCCCACAAACCACGTTGGATGTGCGACATTGACTTACACTAAGAAAATCTAATCAAATCAGACCAAAATCCAATTCCGCTTCGAAACCCATTCAACTAAGTCCAACGAGCTCTACGTCAGAAACACGCCTACATCAACTTTTACGACGGTAAATACAACGATTGAAAGGTTATGCTAAGGCCCTGGCCATCATCCGTGACCGTTTGCGGAACAAAAAATTTCAAACGATTCAAAACTGGCGCTAGAATAACCCTATTCCGGATCTTACCATAAACCTAACTAGTAACAAAAAGGAGTTCTATCTACTATGATAGAAATTCTACCTAAAAAACCAAGTCTTTCGGGTCTTCACGCTGTCCTCCCCTCGTCATATGTTCCAAGGATCGTAACGGATCGATGCTTCCTCACCGGTCTCCTTGAGTCAAGGATGATCCACCCGAGGGTCTATAGATTGAGCTCCTACCGTAAATACGATGTAACTAGGGCACCTAGTTTGCTAAACTAGATATCCCAGATGATGTAGAGAGTGTAGATGGATTGATATGTCTCTAATAGCCTTAGGTTTCTCAACACATGAGACATGAAAGGCTTGAAGTAGAAGAAGTTGAGCTTGAGGAAAAGATAGTGAAGAGTTTGTATATCATGGAGAGTGTACTCTCTTGTGAAATATGAACCATACAATAATCCATAAGAAATTATCTAGCATGGTTCATGAGTCACCTTAGTGAGCCATGGCTTGAAAACCGTCCATGTGTCACCAAGCGCCATACTCCATTTTATGCAAACCTCTCCCCCATTTCCTCCACTTCATAATGTATTTAATCATTTTACCTAAATAGTTAATACAAAATATGAGGTGTCATTTTCTAGAAGCATTCTTGAATAAATTACGAAAATGCCCCTCATCCGTATATACATACCGTATCCGTATTCCGAAAAATACGAATACAAAAGAGACGAAAATAATCCATCAATATAATACTAGGATCCAGCTTAAATCAAAGCCTACTAGTATTATCTTTCCGAATCATCATCCGTGCACAAGTACACGTATGTGATCGAACCCTGTCATAAAGCCATACGACCTCTGCATCTTTTGTCCGATATGGGAAACTCTCTGTGTGAGACTCTAAAGACTCGACACTACGCTGGCAGTGGGTTTAACCACAAGCCGTCAGCGGTACTAGCTGCACGTAACGGCTACCCAGGTATCTGTCGATAAGAAGGCCGATGAGCAAACTCATCCGAACTCCTACTGAGCCTATCTGTGACAATCTCCGTACAGTCCGGTCTCTCTGTCTAAGAGTATCGCATACCGGGTCTACGGGGTGGTAAACATCAGACCCTAATAATCCGAAAATTCGTGCTGATGTGGCTCAGGACCAATCCGAGAAACTACTGATCAACCTATCAGTAAATCCCAACTGCCTTGGCTAAGGTCTTATGGTCCTGACCATCGAACACAGTGCGATATCGATTCCCAATACCGGGAGAGACGAATCCCCAACAATCGCTCACTGCCTCCATGTGGCTCGGGATTGTACCCAACCAAAACCTGTTTGCACGACTCGGTAGAGCCGTTGTAGGGTAGTAATCAAAACACAGTGGGAACTCATACGAGACAAATGACGATCTCAGGTCCGAAGACTAACCTGTACACATGTCACCTGAGAACTTCCATCTGATGATAGGTATAGTACCATCTGGAAGTTCTCGGCGAGTCCGTCCAGTGTATCACACCCAGTGAGCACCTGTATACGATCTTAGGTGCATCAGACCAATAGCTCCTCGTCGGGGTCTAGAAACGTATACACTAGTCTACTTTGGAGTATCAATGCCCAGTCTCGATACTCACGCGACTAGGGACCATTTAACGATGTGCTTATGGAATATCCTGCTCTCACAAGTATGCTCGCCATCACAATGTAGGTAGTCAAGCAAGATCCTACGGGCTTTATCAACATGTAACCACTATATGTAATACCGAGTATAACATATGTTATGTTAAGATAAAGACAAACCATAATAGTATACTGCTGTATCTTGTCTTTATCAATATGTGCAAGCTGGATAAAACAATAATAGAAACACACATATCCTGATAAAGACAACAGAAATAATATACTATATAACTGAGCAAGAATGTCCTGTACATACATATCCCCAGCATCCACATGTATATATATACAATAATGGCCTCTAGGGCATACATACCCAACAACGATAACGACCTCTACGTCGGAAAGTGTGACCTCTACGATGGAAACATGCTAACAATGACTTCTACGTAAAAAATACGACCTCTACATCGAAAACACGCCAACGACGACCTCTACATCGAAAAATATGACCTCGATGTCGGCACGCTAACAAAGACCCTTATGTCGGAAGCACAACACCAACAACGACCTCTAGGTCGGAAGCACCTCCACAATAGCGAACGATATCAACGACCCCTTCATCGGAAAAATATCAACTCGGCCAGCGGACAAGGCACTATTGGAACCATAGTCCAGTGGTGGAGATGTTGATTCTGGTCCCAAATCAAATCAGGCAAAATAGCCAATCAACCCGGGCGGCGGACGAGTTACTGCGGAACCATACTCCAGTGATACAAATGTTGACTCCGGTACCAAATTAAATCAAATCAAACCAGGCAAAATAGACAATCATCTCGGGCGGCGGACGAGTTACTACAGGAACCATATTTCAGTGGTAGTAATGTTGACTCCGCTCCCAAATCAAACCGACACCGCAGAAATGGATCAAGTCAAGCACCGACACCGCAAAAGTTGATAAATTCAAGTACCGACGTCGCAGAAGTGGATTAAGTCCAGCACCAACACAACAAAAAGTGGCTCAAGTCAAGCACCGACACCGCAGAAGTGGATCAACTCAACCATCGACCTCCCAGTCGGAATTAAGTCAAATAACATCAACCTCAACGTTGTAAACACGCCAGTATCGACCGTCAATGTTGCAAAAAGAGCAGTGTCGGCCTTCCAAAAACGGGAACCAAATCAAGTCAATCTCTCCACGAAAGAAAATCCATCAATTCGTGTATTTATTGTTAGGGGCACTTTGTTAGGGTCAAATTATACCCTACGCCCGAAATTAAAATGTCAAACTCAAGCTCAAAAAGTCAAAGTCAACGCCCAAACAAGTGGGCCCAAGCCTAACCAACCCGGGCTCAACCCTAAGCAAGTTTGCCCAAGCCCAAACCAGCCCAGGTCCAAGCGAGGTCGATCGACAACATCAAGCAGAAAGGAAGGATAAAATGTATTAAATAGATTTTACATGTAAATAAGTGGAAAAATGTAAAGGGGATGGCTAAAAAGCCAAATTTTTGTAAAGCCAACAGCTAAGGTGCAAAATGTGTGCACATGGATGTAAAAAAGAGGCAAAAAGCCAAAATTTTGAAAGCCAGGGGGCTAGATGTAAAATAGAAAGCCTATTAATAGAAAGCCTATAAAAGGCCAACCATATGAGAAGGATTCTATTTTCATTTTCTAGGATTTAAGCCTGCATCCTCTTTCTCTGCAAGGTTCATCTTCTCCGTAAAAAATCGAAAAAAGAGCTCTCTTTTCTCAAAGATCAGAGAAATAATCCTTCAAACCCATTAAAGGATACTCTTTTCTCCATCAAACACACTTAAAAGAGAGTCCTTTGGATTTCTTTCATCTTCTTCGATAATCCAAAGAAAAGAGAAAGGAGAGAACTCATCTCTCAAATCACCTTTACTTCAAGATCAAAGGCACAAGTGAGAAAATGGACCTCTCTTTCTCTCATAAAAAACCCAAACTCAAGATAAAAGAACAAAAGATGCCATTTTGACACCAAAATAAGAAGGTTGAGGATGACCCAATAAAAGGGAAAGCCTATGGTTTCTCCCTCAGGGAAACCCTTGGGGATGCGGATTTCGATCTGTACCCCCCTTTCTTGAACGCGGGTTTCCGCCCGTGCTTCACCAAAACGCAGAAACATAGATTTCGGTCTTTGTTTCACCAAATAAAATGGCAAAATCTAACGGATATGACGCCGAATTTTTGTCAAAATCCCCACACTTGGTCTGTTTTAGAAAATAAGTTTAAAAAGAAAACTAAACAACAAAAAAGTTTATAAAACAAAATAACGTATCTGTCGGGGGGTGACCGACCCAGGCAACCCCTCATAAGAATCGACGTCGGTTCCCCGAAAGGGCATCTGGACCTGAGGTTCCCCTTAGGTGCACCCAGACCCGGGGTGCCCACCGGGTGCTAACTGAGCTTGCCCCCCCCTTCAGGGGCCCCGGGCCTGGTTTTTCCCCCTTAGGGAACTCGGGACTTCTTTCGCTAAAAAAAATAAATAATATAAATAAACAACAAAATAATATAAAGATATAAAATAAAACAGACTTGCATATTCACATACACAAGCCTTCACATTGAATACGTAGGATTCACACGACCCGTTAATCAGATGTCCCCTTACGTCAAAATGAGAGATAATTAACAGCAGGTCTGTCCGCGGCTGCTGGAGATTAGGATCCCCACAATCAATAAATTTCTGCCCACATCGGGCTGGAGGAACCTGTATACGCCTGACATGTGCACTTTCCATCTCCATGGGGGTGACGAAAAACACTCTACAAGTTATTTACATACAATCTTGATAGGAATGATTGATACAAAATGCAATAAAACATGATGAACAAGGATTTTTGTAGCCATCCCTTGCAAAAATGGACAATAACCATACAAGAACCACCAATTAGCTGCATTATTATTTTAATATTTTATAATTAAACACAGACTCATAAGTTGATAAATTAAGCTAACATTAATTTAGATATTATTTACCTGAATTAATATTGGGGTCTTCCCTACTTTCCTTCACTACTGGGCTACCAAATGATCCTATTCCTTGATAATGTTTTTCCAATTCAACATTAATAATATGAGATTGAATTTTAAGATCGGAATAAAAGACCTCTATGCAATTTAAGAAGCCCTCATTAACTTCAAAATCATCTTTCACCGCGTCGTTCTTATATGAGTAATGGAGATTAAGGAAGTATGTCACCATATGCAAGGGGAATATAATCTATTCCTCGACTCTCTTCAACAATGTTAGAATTGGTTTGTATTGCTTTTCTACATTTTTGTAAAGATTCATTATATTCTTTTTCACATCTTCAAGAATGCTAACTACAAATCTCATCGAAGGTTTCTTATCACAGTCGACCACTCTCAAATACTTGAATAAGGGATCATAGAACCTAACCAATTTTATCACTGAACTCCACCAAGTTTCATCGAATAAAATGACCGTTGCATTTCTTTCCATTATAAGTTTTGACAACTTGCTTTCAATCTGCATTCATTTTATAAACATTTGTTTTAACCTTCCTCTTTTCCCCAAAATGCTAGTCAAAGTAAGATAAGAATTGCAAACCTTGTAACGGACGGCTTAATGATGTCATTGTCATTAGTAATCTTTCACATCATGGCAAGGGGAAGATGGTAAGAATATATAAATGCTGTGAGAGACCTTGCGTTTTGTATTGCTCCTCAAAGAGGATCGATATCACCAATTGTTACAAGTATCAAATCTATTCATGTGCTGGACAAGTTGACCAAAATAATTGTGGCCTCTCTGCTTTCGTTAATTCCTTTCCCGCCATATTTGTAGAATGTTTGTTCGTGAAGCTCCGATTTCATCCACACGATTATTTACTCAATCAATTATGTATCTTCTCATATGTAATTTTAATGAACATTCACTGGAGTTATTATATGTTGTGCCTTATTTGCAATGGACACAAATTCATAACACTTCGGTGCCTCCTATCCGACTAAGCATTAGTCATCAATGAACAACCATTCTTGCTCCATTCCGCTTTATGATCATTGAAACTTTCATCTACCCGAGCCACCTCTCTTCAACTATCGATGGTGGGTGGTAGCCCTTCCTATATTCTCCTATTGCTTCACATGCTTTGACAAATTGACCCATAGATAACGCATGAAAATGAATTGCATTTTCGTACACCCAGTCCGCTAGTATGTCATCTACCATCTCCCTCTTCTCTTGCATCAAAGCATCTTTACAAGTACTTTGTTTCATTCACACTTTCAAACGTCTTGCTAGCTCTGGACCTTGAGTAGTGTATGTGGCCATTGGTCCAGTATCAGAATCACGCGATCTTCTTCATCCAACTTGAAGCGATAATGGGGTGTCATTGACATCCAAGTGGCTCAGCTTTGATAGTCAGACATCCTCTCAAAGCTCCATGAGAAGCATTTTCAACATTATTAACGTATACTTTTATATTTTTATATATAATTAATCAATCCATATTTGACTTCGGTTCAGTTTTTCTGAACTAATTATTTGTTCAAAAAGGAAACCAGTCAGCCATGATATCGACTTTGTTTGGTTTATTTGATTCAGTTGAGCCAGATATCTCGGTTTCAACTGATTTTTGTTCACCCCTTGAAAGTTTGGTCTATTTGCTATGTGGTACCTTGGTCAACTCAGAAGGCAAATACAATATCAAGAGAGAGAATATATTCCCAAAACGAGAGTAGAAAAAGCAATATGTATGGATGGAAAAGGCTATTTTACTCTCTAGGCGTAACTAATTTGGTTACACCCTATGTTAAATAACCCAACACATGATCTTTTTCCATGAACGGCTCCATCCATCTCGATCTCAATCATCTAATGTACGGATACACCAAGTTTCAGTTGGTTTGAAAACTTTTTGTCCTTCTATCGGTGGTTGTAAAATGAACGGTTATCAGACAATAGAAGATTTTACATTTTAAAGGGGAAGTGAATTTCTTTGGGTGCAAGGAGTGGCATCCTAGGTAACAAGTAGCCAGACTATCGTTGTGCTTTCATGTCAAACAAATAGATCTTTAGCCAAAATTCTCTTATCAAGGTGTACATGTAATTTCTCTATATGGTTGCTGCCAATATCCTTCTGTACTCTACTTGTTTTTTCTTTCTAAAATCTTCATCGTTTCTGATTTTATTTGATTTTTTTATTGACTGGAATACTATGTTGGTTTGTGAGTACCTTAGAGCATGCACGCTCTACAGCAGTTATGATAAACAACCGATATACTTCTTTCACAAGTGCCCAATGGTTTGGGCTCTTACTATATTTGCTTGGTGGTTAACAGGCAAATCTTGCTTTTGCTGCTATTAAAGAAAGGAAAGTCATTGGAAAAGTGATGCTTGTCCTGAATGATTCTGCGGGAGGACCGAGATCCAAACTCTAATGCATATATGTAAAGTTTCTCTGTACATTCTGGAGAACTCTCCATGGAGTAATTGGGGAAGAGATTCTTTAGAGCGCAATAATCCTTGTCATGTGTGTAACACTTATGAGCATCTCTATAATGCAAATGTGCTTCTGCATCAGCCTTGCCTACTGTATAGCATCTTCTTCTTCTTATTTTATTTTAAATCTGAGCAACTTTTTGTCGCGTCTCTGTATGAAAACTAAATTTTACTATTCTTAGTTGCATGAATTTCCCTGGAATGGCTACCCATTGAAATTAAAGCTAAACTCTTAGGTCAAAAGAAAAAAATAAAAGAAATAAAAAAATGGATAAAAAGGAAAAAGCAGAAGCTTTGTATGACATTAAAATTTAGAGTCTTTTGCTTGTTCAAGCACAGCTACTCAAAAAACAGGGGCTATGATGATTGGAAGTCTGTAAGCTCACTTGCAGGCCCCTCTGTTGCCTCGGATTGTGACAGATTTATGTTTCAAATGTTACCCTTTGTTGCTTCGGGCATAAAAATACTTCTCTAATAAGTATCTTATGTTTATGGATATGGCCAATTGATCTACTTGCTGTATGAGATCTTAATTGTCGAGACAAAATATTTGTGATTCTAGAGGGGTGATTTATTGAATTTGTTATAGTAGCTATGGCTCGGTGTCTTTACACAACAAACTCCACCAGTTTCCGTTCTCATGTGTTCATTTTGCGAGACCTACTTGTTTTTTGCTTCTGATCTACTGCTTGATGTTTCTCTCGTTTGAACTGCTGCTAAGTTCATAAAATTGCCAACTATCTAGTATTTATTTTGTTTATCCAGCATGTCCTAGTTCTTATACTGCTGCTAGTCTTGTGTATTGTTTACGCTTGCTCGGTTCTAGGTTGTTAACTCTTTGCGCTGCTATAACAAATATACTGCTGCAGGCCTTGTGCGTTTACGCTTGCTGATTCTAGGTTGTTAACTCTTTGCGCTGCTATAACAAATTTCTGCTTTCCTTTGGCACATGACGCCTGAATTGCTCCTAATTCCCCACTCCATGATTTCTTCGCAAAAAAACACTAGAGTTCTGGATGCGCAGTGAAGTCCCTCCTTTGTCCTTCGCGTATGATAAAATTGAGATTTTTTCCTACAGGCTAATCTAAGCATATCTGGATACCTGTGTCAAATCCAAATCTGATAGGATGTCTGGATATCCTAGAGGAAAAAAAATTTCTTTTGGCCTAAACAATATAAGATTGATGAACTTATATTGCAGCGGAGGAGGGTATGTAGATCCAAATTCTTTGATTTCTTGTCCGTTGTCTTTTGCGCGATGATCGTTAGATACCATGTCTGTTAGTGTGGGAAGGACCTGAATCCACTCCACGGAAGAGAACTCCCAGAAGACTCGATCTTCCTTGGTGGCTAGAAACCTTCCTTCTCTCTCTCTCTCTCTCTCTCTCTCATTCACATGCTTTCTTCCTCCATCCCGAGAACCTATAAAATATATAGGCTAGGGGAGAAACAATTGGACGTATATGATTACTTGGAGCTCAAACCCTCGCCCTGTACGGATTCGGCTCCAAGACGCACAAGAAACCCGAACCAATTGGTCCAGCATTGACCTGACACCGAGCCCCTTTGCGGGCTTGGAGGCTCGGGCCTCCGACCCCGGTCACACCTGCCCACTTGGTTGGGAGGGTTTGGGACGGGTCGGGCCCAAAAGTCCAACGTACTCCTACTTGTACAGCCAGGTAGGTGCTGTCCATCTCCGTCTGTTGTAGTTTCCAACCTTGATTGTTATTCCAGGATTATAGCCCATACATACTATGCTACAGTGCGACCATCGATGCCCATATCGTGTGCTCAAATCGAATTGTCATACATGTTTGATTCAAGTACCTCCAATCATTTAAGGACCATACTTAACCACCGTGATATCCCTTAGATTTATTACGCTCTATTGCTACCACACAGGGAAAGATTAGAGTTGCGCCTGTTCCCCCAATCAGAGCAAGGCTCTGTTTGAATTTTGAAAATTCAAATTTTGAAGCAACGCTTCGGATCCCGTGCGCTGCGCGCAACGCGCCACGTGTCAGAAGTTGACACGGCAGCACAACGCCCAAGGCAGTACGTCCAATCAGAGCAAGACTCTTTAAAAAACATAAGCAACACTCAACTGCGCAAGCGCACCGCTGCGCGACACGTGTCTGCGCAGTTGCGCAAAGACAACTGCGCAAGCGCACAGCTGCGCGACACGTGTCTCCGCAACTGCGCAAGCGGAGTTGCGCAAACGCTTCACTGCTCGACACGTGTCTGCGCAGTTGCGCAAGCTCAGTTGTGCAAGCACTTCACTACGCGACACGTGTCACTCACTGGGGGAGTTGCGCAAAACAGAATAAATCTTGTTAAAACAAGAAGATTTTCTTGTATAAGGCAGGAGCCTTTGGATCAAAAATCCAACGGTGGGGAAAATTCCCCAAATCACTCAGGAAAAGATTTATTGAACAAATTTAACTAATTTTTGAGCACTATAAAAAGGACCCCAGACCTCATTTCAAAGGGGGGATAATCTGGTTTTAAAAAATAGAAGAAGAAAGAAGAGAACTCTTGAGAACTCCTTGAGAACACAAAAAAGAAGGTAAAAACCTTTAAAACAAGAGAGAATTCTCTTAGGAATAGATCATTGATCTAAGAAAAAGATCAGTGATCTTCAACAAATAAATAAAAATAATAAAAATAGTGCCTTGCACTTGCTATGAACCTATGGTTCTCTGAAACAAGGAAAAACTTGTTTTTTTTGATCCAAATCAAGGGATAAAAAGTGCCTTGCACTTCTGTTCTTGAATCTAAAAGATTCTTGGTGCTTTGCATAAATGCAATACATTACTTAAAGGACCAGGCACAAATCAAAAAGACCTAGCAGGTCAAAATAAATTGCAAAGCAATAAAATGGGCAGAGCCCAAATGAAATTGATGCTTTGCATCATTTATAAAGGGCAGAGCCCAAAACAAATTGATACTCTGCATCTTTTTGGGCAAAGCCCAAATAAAAATAAAAAGAGATGCAATGCAAAAGCGAATAAATGTTGGACATTTTCAACTGGACTTAGCCCAATCATGGCCATAAGTCCTTAAATTAAATTGACTGAGCAAAATGGCTCTCCTAAATCAATCTACATCCGGTACGAGGGTACATCCCCGAACTCCTTTGACATCCATCGTTGTAATTCCTCAACGACGTCAAAGAGGTGACGGGTCCCAACGACCAGATACCCATATGGACCGAAACGTCCTTAAACTAATATCGGACCGAAACGTCCCTAAACTGGTGATGGACCACCACGTCCCTAAACTGGAACACGGACCACCACGTCCCTAAACTGGAACAATAGAGCCTCCAAACTCTCTTTTGCCGGATCTAAACGGTCCCGTTTAAGTTGATCTTAGCCCCAAACACGGCTAACGTATCCTTAAACATTCAAATGGATTATAAAACTCCCAATCAACTCTGGTTCGAGGGTACATCTCCGAGCTCCTCTGATACATGTCGTTGTAATCCTTCAACGACGTCAGAAAGGTGACGAGTCCCGATGGCCATACATTAAATTAATCACTACGTTAAGTTGATCTTAGTCCAAAACAGGACTAACGTATCCTTAACGAACGTTTAAGTTGATCTTAGCCGCAACGCGACTAATGCATCCTTAAACTAAAAACACCAAACCCAAATCTAAGTAAATACGGATTTGGACTAATCCACGTCCTACGGGCGACGGCATTACTCAGTCTCCGTATACAATCCACGGGCAACCACAAATAAAACAAACACACATGACACGAAGTGAAATTCTGGAGAAGGAGAAAGTTGTTATCGCGATGCGGTAGCGTAATTAACTGCAGGGGCTTGCGCCTGCAGGGAAGAGCGTCCCACAATCAAAAACCCCTCACCCTGAGGGGGAATCTGACGAAGTCTGCTACATCGGTCGCATCCGTCTAAACTTCCGATACACGGTGCCATAAATCAACTTGGCATCTTCGGAGAGGTAGACGGATAAAACCAAATAGCATCTGCCCCGAACCTCAGGCTCAGACGCAAAGTCCAGGCCGCCTTTCGGAGGGAAACAGATTCTGGCACGCCCGGTGGGACCTTTTCGTCTTTCCACTCCACACTTCGTGTGTCGTCTTCGCGAACCAATCGCGGTTTGTTAATGGTTGCCTTCAGATTTTAAGTTACTAAGATTTGGTCTTTTGCCTGGCGCAGAACTCAAGCATCAATGGCCTTTAACTGCACCAACTGCTCGAAGTGCCACTGCAACGGACGCTCCACCTCCCCTGGAGGTGTAGCATATGGGCCCCAAGCGGCCTCTTTCCTTGCTCTGCCGGTAGAACAGGTGACCCAGGCCACCACCGGCCTGTTTTTCGGGACCATGGTCCCACCTACAAGCTTCTCTATGCCGATACCTGCACCGGAAGTGAACAAGAAGTCGGTGTTCGACCGGCTCACTGCTACCACGACCCTTGTCAACGGGTCGTCCGCTACCAAACCGACAGCCTCTGTTTTCACCAGGCTAAATCAGAACTCTAAAATGGCTATCCCAAAGAGGGCAACGGCCGCTGTTCCGGAAGTCATTAAGGCGGCTTCTCCCGCCAAAGAGTCATTCTTTTCAAGACTGACGATTCCTGCTCCTACCCCGGCTCGAGAATCCGTCTTCGACAGGTTGAATATCATCCCTCAAAGGACAACCTCAGTCTTTGAGAGGTTAATACCAGCGGCACCCTATGCAGACAGGGGGCAAAAAAAAGCTATCTCTATCTCTGAGCCAGTCCCAACGGCTCGTCATGCACGACGTCGCCATTGGCGACGAGTGAGGAAGGCAGGGGGCAACGCCCCCTCAGGGCTAACTCCACCTGCTCCAGTGGTGGAGGTCAACGCTGCTGTTCCAACTGGGAACTGCTTTGAATTGCTGAGGAAGGCGAGAAAGAACTCTCCAGTTGCTACATTGAAAAGATCTCCACCTATGGAGAAAGCTCCGGAGACAAAGCAGGAACAGCCCCCCAACGGCTGTCGTCAAAAATTTATAAAGTTTGGCGGAGGGTTCAAGACTCCGTGATTGACCCAGACCACTTTCATCGCCAGAAAAAGGCAAAGGTGGAAAAGGACAAAACTCGCCCCATTAAACAGCAGGGGGCAACAATTGCTAGGATGCCCACTTCAACGGCTCCTTCAACCTCATTGGCCCACAAAAGAAGAAGGTCAGAGAAAGCTCCCGTGACAGTGGCAAAGCTTAAAAGCGGTGAACCTAAACGCCCCAAGTCAGGGGGCATAACAGTTCATACGGTTTATATGGCTTCTGGAAAGGAGGAAAGCCGCACTTCTACGGGTCACCGACCGCTCACCCGATCAGTGACCAAGGCTCAGGAGCAGCAACAAAAGCTACAGGAGATGATGAATGCCATGGCCGCACTTACAGAGCCAAAAGAAAACCCTGAAGCATCCTTAGATGAGCGCCAAGAGGAAGAGACTGACGCCGAGTTCCTTCGCCGAATATTGGAAAAGAAGGACAAAGAGGCTGCTGAGCAAGCGGCCAACATACAGCGTATGGGCCCCCTCTTCCAGGACATGATAGGGATGATGATACAACAAGATCCCCCGACTGAAGAACCCCCGATCGTCCTTGGAGATGATAGGGGAGAGACATCAAACCCTCAGCCCGTTCTATCAACGGCTAAAGAGGATACAATCTCTAAAACTGATCTGGACGAATACATAGCCCAGCAAATAAGGGTTCATCATGCGGCCGAGGCAGCCGGCCATGTCGTAAAAACGGGGCGGCCATATCCGGGCTGGTATGACCAAATCAAGTACCCACCGGGTTACACAATTCCCAAGTTCCATGTCTACAAGGGGACCGGCAATCCCCATCAGCATGTTGCCCAGTTCAGGGCGCTTTGCGGTAACACCGGCGGTGATGACAAGCTCTTGCTCCGCCAGTTCGTTGGAAGTCTATCAGATACGGCGTTCGAGTGGTACTCTGAACTCCCTAATGATTCTATTAAAACCTTCGCGGAAATGGAGCTGCTGTTTACCCAACGTTTTGCAAGTGCCAGTGAACGTACCCCGATGACGGCACTGATTAACGCTAGGGTAAAACCCGGCGAGACATGGGTTCAGTACGCTATACGGTGGCGTAATCTATGGTCGAAGTGTGAACAGCGTATAGAAGAAGCCCCTGCGGTGGGTATGTTTGTTGGAACCCTTGATCCACAAGCAACCATCTCACAGTTTATGATGTTCTTCAAGCCGACTTCCTTCCAGGATTTGATTGACAAACTAGCGCAGATGGACCAGATGGGCCATAAACCCCCTCTCCCAAAGCCGGACTCCCGAAATGACAAAGGAAAGGGAAAAGCGATCGTTGTCGCTAATGCTCAACAACAACCGAGCGACTCGAAGCCGGCTGCTCGTCCAAACAATACGCGCCCGTACGTACCCCTTGAGGATAGGATGGGACGCCCTTATTCCTTCCCCCGCGATAAAACGAGGAGGCTATTCGAGCCGGCGTTGCGCAACAGACTCATAAATCTGCCAGATCCAAAACGCCCGTTGCAACCAAGTGACGTCAACGAGCTTAATTACTGCCCTTATCATCGAGTGCTAGGACATCCTATCGAAGACTGTTACGTTTTCAAAAATTGGCTTGAAAACCAGTACCGACAGGGCAAGTTCACGTTATCTGACAAATGGAAGGTGAATCCTCCGCAGCCCCATACCGCTAAGGGGGCAAATACGCCAGGGGCAACATGCTCCGTCATTGAAGAAGCTCCTTGGGAGGTTGTATTATCAGCCAAAACGAGGAGAATGCTAAATGATCTTCGGACATGTCCAGCGATCAAGTGAAAGAACCCATTAGAACCACGGGTCGTTGAGGGGATGTTGAAGCCACGTCCAACTTCAAAGACCAATGATGGGGGTTCAAGGGGTTCAAGCACTTGCGGCCAGTCGTCAAAGTCTTCGAAAAAGAAGAAGAAGTCCAAGAAGCCCGTAAAGCCTAGCGACAAGCGCACGGACTTGCAAAAGCAAATTGACGCGCTGGAAGAATATAACCAAAAGGCGCGGACTCCCATCACGCTCCAAGAGTTCCTCAATCACGTCTTTCAAGAGGAAGATGAGGGAGAAAGTTCATCAGATGAATCCGAGGAAAATATGGCGAGCTGTCATATGATCTCCCATTCGATCACGAATGATGAAGAGACTTCTGGCACTAAAACGCTGGGGGCAGATACCGAATCAAGAATTCCGGAGCTATCAGTCGAAATGATTGACGCGTTCCTTGACGAAGCTCGACTAAAAAGTAAAGCTGATCGAGAACGCGAAATGGCTATTTTTGAAAGGGCCAAACGCCGGTGACTTGATGAAAGAGCTGAGATAATCCCGCTAGAGCGAAATGCCTCCGCCGTTGACAAAAGCCAATTCAAGATGAGGAAAAGGTTCGCTAAGGCCATATCGATGGGCATGAAGCTACCATCCTCTGAAGGAAACATCACCGGTGAATCGGAAATGCACCCCTCCTATTGCTTGTACCATCAGAAGGTGTCGCATCCCACTAAAGAGTGTAAAGCTTTCGATAAGTGGTGGCAAGGATATGTTACTCACCGGCAACAATTTAAGCGGGAAAAACGCAAAGCTCGCCGAGAGCAGGGCAGAACGATCGAAGTGCTTGATAAAACTACCGGTGGATGTTGCATGATTGACGCCGGAGGATCACAAGTGCCTATATTTGGGAGCGATTCTGATGAGGAGTTAGAGCTTGGCCCCCTCTTTAAAGAATCCACATCGGGGAAAGAAGAAGGACCGAAGGTTTGCGAGAATATACAGCTACGCAATCGGACGCTACCTGAAAAGAATCTCGGACCCTTAAACAAGAAAGACAAGGGGAAAGAGAAGGTCTCTGAAGACATCGCCTTGGATGACCGAGTTGCGGAAGAGTTAACCGCCAAGAACCCGCCAAAGAGGAATAAAGTGGATTACAATGTCTTGGCGCATCTGAGAAAGCTACCCTCACAACTCAGCATTCTCGATGCCCTATTGTTATCAAAAGAAGCAAAAGATTCTTTGATTAAGGCCCTACAAGATCCGGACCAGTTCCAAGCCTTCCTGGCCGAACAAAAGATGATGGATGAATTGGAAGAGGTGCACACGGCCGACGTTGCTTTCGGCGATGAAGACCTTCTCCTCGGGACGTGCGAACACAATCGTCCCCTTTATGTCTCAGGATACTGCCATGACATAAAGATAGGTAAAATCTTGGTCGATAACGGATCATCTGTTAATCTACTCAATGTGCGGGTGTTAAAGGAAATTTGCATGAGCGTCCAACACCTCGCCCGGGACAAGATCACCATCTCCGGTTTCGATTCCCAATCATCAAAAACTCTTGGATCTGTGATATTGACGTTATGCTTCGGGCTACTCGTCACAGATATTAAATTCCATGTCATAGATGCCAAGACGTGTTACAATGGTCTGCTCGGTCGACCATGGTTGCACGAGTACAATATCATCCCTTCTACACAACATCAGCGTATGAAATATTGTAAGGATGGTCTCGAGTACACTGTGGCAGGAGAATTGAATCCGTTTTCCGTGAATGAAGTTCGCAAGTATGAAGATGCCAAATACTTTTTGCCGAGCTTTGAGGACACGGAAAGGTGTCACAAGCCGGAGAACAAGACTAACGTCACCATCCCTATCTTCGGCAGTGACACCGAGGACGAAGAGGATATAATTTATGCGGGTCCATCCCAATCCGCCAAGCCGGGACCATCCGTTCCTTCATTGATCTTTGGTAGTGATTCGGAGGATGAAGTTCATGCTGTATTCCCTGCTCGGCTTTCAATACGGGCTTCTGCCGATGAAGAGCGAAGTCTGCAGATAACCATGGTGCCGCTTGAACATTACAAAGAACTGGATGCACTCGACACCAACAGTGTGGAAGAATTGCAGACATTTTATGTCCCTCCCGGACGAAAAGGCGAGAAGGCAATCCTATTCTACCGTTCTGAAGAAAACAAGGTGGAAAAAGAAGTTTGGCATGGCGCGGATCCCACGCTCGACAGGCTTCAGCCTATCCGTCTTCCCAGATATTATACCGAAGGTTTGAAGAAACTGCTGAAACGCTAGGGGATATCCTTCGAGCAGACCGTTCGAAAAGCCAAATTCTATGACAGGGTCTGGAATGTTCCCGGGGCTCAACGCAAGCTGCCTAACGGGAGAATGGAAGCAAAAGGGCTCGGATACATCCGGTCGAGGAAGCGAGAGTTACTACCTGGCTGTTACGTCGTATATGACTTCGATGAAGAGGCGGATGCTCAATGGGAGGACGTTAATCCTGAGCCAGTGAAAGTGCCAGATGCAAAGGAACCCAGTCCATCGTTCGAAGAACAAATGGACAAGCTTATAAGAGAAGCGGGTCAAAAGGTCCGAGACGACCATAACCGCGAAATGTGTTAGTGTTTATGCCCTAGAAGGCCATTACTGTATCATACTAGCTTGTATATTACTTAATGGAAGCTTGGGATATTCACATGTATATAACAGTCTTGCTAAACATGGTAGTATGCTACTTGGTTTTTCTATCTTAATATGTGAGTATACGTATTGATAGAGCTCTTAGGATCTTGCTTGTCTACCAGCGTTGTGATGGCAGTCACACTAGTGGGGGCTGGGTAGTCTACAAGCACATCCTTATTCAGGTCCCTGGTCGTTGGATTATCGAGACAGAGCATCGATACTCCGGAGTAGACTAGTGTGTACGCTTCTCATCCCAGTTGGGGAGATGGTCTGTCCCACAGCCGTCAGTACGTCGTACTGGAGATAGTATACAGGTGCTCGTTAGGTTACGGGTACACCGGACAGGACTCACAGGGAACTGTTGGTTGGTTTGATACCAGTCGTCAGTAAACAGTTCCCAGGTGACATGAGTACAGCGTAGTCCGCAGACTTGACACTGCTACTTCGCCTCGAGTGTGTCCCACTGTTCTTAGATTGCTACCCTACCACGGCTCAAATGAGTCGTGCAAACAGGTGGCAGTTGGGTGCAGTCCCGAGCACTTGGAGGCAGTGGCGGTTAGACAGGATTCGTCCCTCCCGGTATTGGGAGTAGATATCGTGCTGTGTCAGAGAGCCATTACGCAAAGTCCCTGGCCAGGGCAAGCGAGATTTGCTGGTAGGTTCCAGCAGTTTCTCAGGGTGTAATGGGCTTCACTCCGACACGACTTATACCGCTATTAGGGGACTGACGCTTGCCGCCCCCCTAGGCCCGATATGCGATAGTCATGGACGAACGGACCGGACTGTATGGAGATTGTCACATCAGACTCAGTAGGAGTTCGGATGGGTTTACTCATCGGCCTTCTTATCGACAACTACCTGGGGACCGTTACGTACAGCTAGTGCCGCTTGCGGTCTGTGGTTAAACCCACTGCCAGCGTAGTAGTCGAGTCTCTAGAGTCCCACACAGAGAGTTTCCTACTCCAGGCGAAACGATATAGAGGTTGCATGGTTTTGCGACAAAGGGTTCGGACGCATACGTGCGTTTACGCGCGTACGACTTTCGGACAGTTTTTACCAGTCGGCTTTGGTTTAAGCCAGTTACTGGTATCCGGTTATTGGATTTATACAGTCTAAAGTTTTTCCGTATTTTTACGGATCGGAGGGGCGTTCTCGTAATTACTCGAGAAGCTTCTAGAAGATGTGACTAAGGAGGTTTCTTTTGGATGAGAGAGTGAGTCATAGTGGTGATTCATTCACTTCATTAATGCACATTTATTGCTTAATGACTCATGTTAATGAATCATCACAAGATATTTTGTGAAGCATGCTTATTCATTTCCTTTATTGATTTATTGAAAATAAGAATGCTTCATAATAATATGATACACTCTCTCTCTTCTCTCATTATCATATCACACATTCTCTCTCCTCAAGCTCTCATCTTCTAACCCTAATCCTTAATCCTCATGTGTTGAGATCAAAGGATTAGTTAGACTAAACAATCCATAACCTTCACTCTTTATCATTCTATCATCTTTGATTAGCAATCAAAGTTGATTAGTTACCTCAAGTTAGAGGTTTAGCTTGGAGTTTCGCTCTCGGGTGGATCGTCTACTACCTAGAGAAGGCCGAGGAGAACAAAGGAGGACGTAAAGAAGAAGGACCGGTTTCATTAGGTATAATCCCTAATCTTTTGTGAAAAGAAACTCATAGAATACGGTTTTTTAGAGTTTAGCTTCGATTCAAGCGGTTAGTCGATGTTCGTTGTTTAAACTTGATAAGTTTTTGTAAATTCCGCCTCCCCATAAGTACTGGGGTGTACTACATCGACTTACAGTGGTATCAGAGCCTCGCTAAACACTAAATAACTTAATCGCAAATTTGTACGAATTTCGAACGAAAAAACGAACCCGGAAAACCCTAATTCTGTATAGTTTCTGTCGAACTTAAAATCAAGTCCTAAAATTTTTTTAATGTGTTCAGAGAGCTAGAAAGGGGTCCAGGAGAACACCCAAGAAATTCGAGCCCATGAATCGGCAACTCGGCCGCGGAAGCGCGGCGGATCGGTGGGATCCGCGGCGCTTCCGCGGCGCTTTGGCCGAGTCATGGACTCGTCTTTCTTGTGTGGGTCCCCTGTGACATTTGGGGTTTTCTGGAATATTTAATTATTGCTCAGGTTACTGTTTAACAGAGCAGATTTTGGAGCAATATTGAAGTTGTTTATTCGATCGAAAAATACAGTATTTGCGTATTGGATTATATCTGTGATTGTTTAATGTGTTCGTAAACCTCCCCCAACTGCTAGTATGTCGGTTGGCAGGGGGTTGCACATTTCTGAAATGGTTATATCTGTATGTGCATATAAACTGTATTGGACTGTTGTGGTGTATAGCCGGGGTTAGCAAAGGGTTATTGTTTAATTCATTTGTTGTAAATGTAATTTGTTGTAATATTATTTTCGCGGGGCACTTCCAGGTTGCGGTTGTAGCCACCGTTGTATTATTTCATTTTACTGTTTTTGCTCCTAGGACTGACCCAAGGTGGGGTACACAGACTGCCGGGTGGGTAGTTTGCCGTACCCGTAGGGGTCGAGGGTGGGGTAAACGGCTATTCATCACAACTGTGTAATCTGTCTTTTCTTGCAGGCTCAAAAGAAATACAGATTGCTTGCAAATCCAATATTGTTTATCTGTGTTCTGGAATGAATATCATTGCGTCAGACGAATGTAAAATACCTATATTTATTATAGCTATTTAGACGTCACTTATGTTTTTCACCCGCGCTAGCCCAGCCCCCGCTCTGTCGTTAGTTAAGTAACCTAACGGGTGATGACGGGACCCCGTGGCGAATGCGGATGGCATAAGAGGACGTTATATTTTCGTTGTTTTCTGCAATGATAGGTTAATGATGGGACGCATTATCTATAATGCAAAGTAAAACAAACCAAAGTTTAAATCGTTGGAACAATTTAAAAGAAACCACTCGGTTATTTTTAAAACAGATATTTTTAAAATGCGGAGATTTAACCACTCCTTTTAAAAGCTATCAGGTTCCTTCGGTTATATCAAGTTCACTACGTTCACGGTTTCGCCAAAACCAGTCGTAGCCCTCCGTCATTTCTTATGAATGGTCAGTAGTATTCAAGCTATGTTTGTTTGGCCCTTAGTCAAGACATAGTGTTTGGTAGCTGCTGGGGTATTCATTTGTTGCATAGATAGATGAGTTGGTTTGGGACAGTCGTATTACTTTGTTTGGCCCTTAGTCAAGAGTATACGGATGGGTTCAAATCAACAGGATAATGATGGGCAGAACTTGACATGTGACTTATGATTTGTTGGCCCTTAGTCAAGATCATAAGAGCATGGGGCAAAAACTTATATCGGGAATTTCTAAAGAAACTGAAATTTGCAAAGAGATGCATACCATTTGGAGTTTGATGAATGTTGGTAGGATTCCTTCGACATTATCATACGATGATATTTGGATCCCGATCCTACTGTGAGTATATGCTACTTATCAGGATATTCGTCGCTTAACGATCAATGCTATAAACCTAGTAGGTGTCCAGAAAAGTGTCAGCGGGGTTACGCTCCCAGAGAAAAGAGGTTATTTAATTAAGGAACTTCGCGAAAGCGTTGGAAAACCTCCCTCGAAGTATCGACACCGGCCTGGCTGAACGGTTAAGCAAGTATTGTACGGTGAGAATAGTCTTGGCTAATTCTTCTTTTATGGTTTGAGGAAGGATTTGAGAAACAGTGGGAGCCATCCAGTTTAGATAAACTAAAAACCACTCTAAACTTGCAAGAGCATCATGCTAAAGAGTTTTCTTCTCTCTCTCCTAATTGCAGCGACCCTGAAAATGACTGGACTTAAGTTACTTTTAGAGAAAAATATACTGACGGGGCCAAACTATAAAGATTGGCTGCGGAATGTCAAGATGGCTTTGACCTATGACAAACTGGGGTACGTCCTCACCGCTACAGCACCTGCTGTCCTTGGTCCCAAATCCAGCAATGCGGATAAGGAAATCCGTAAAACCTGGGATTTAGATTGCGCGAGAGCCAAGTGCATCGTGCTTGCCTCGATGAACAATGAACATCAGAGGAGGCACGAGGATATGTCCCTAGATGGCATATTTCTCCATACAAAGGAACTTTATGGAGAGCAATCTCGTATAGCAAGATACGAGACCTCTAAGAAACTGTTTCGAGCGAGGTTGGCTGTCGGGTCATCAGTAGGTGAACATGTCCTACAGATGATCGGCTATATTGAAGAGCTCGCGGACCTTGGGACGACTTTGGATAATGAGCTCTATACAGACCTTGTTCTCCAGTCCCTTCCTCCCACCTACGCCCAGTTTATCCTCAACTTCAATCTTCAAGGAAAAGAAGTTGAACTTGCGGAACTCCTGAACATGTTAAGGAGTGCAGAGGGCACCTTGCAGAAGGCAAGGGAAACACCCGCTATGTTTGTTGGCGGTTCATCTTCTTCCGGGTCCAAGGCTAGGGTCAAAGGAAGGAAGAAGAAGGCCGCACCCAGACCTAGAGGAGGTGTTAGTAAGGTGGGAAAGAAGGGAAAGAAAAAGTTTACAGCACCGGTAGTTGGCCTGGATGAGTGCTTCCATTGTCACAGGAAAGGGCACTGGAAGAAGGATTGCAAGGCGTGGAACGCCAAGAACCAGGAACCGAAGCAAGCTGTGGCTTCGACTTCAGGTGTGTTTGTAATTAAGAATTGTCTGTCGATCAACTCTACTTCCTGGGTATTGGATACCGGGTCAGGATCTCATATTTGCAATTCATTGCAGGCACTGAGAAACCGTAGAGTGCTGAAGGAAGGTGATATGATCCTCAGGGTTGCTAACGGAGCTAGCGTGGGAGCTGCGTCCGTCGGGGATTATCACCTAGGATTGACGAGTGGACACATTTTGGTTTTACATAACTGTTATTTTGTACCCAGCTTAACGTGTAACATCATATCAGTTTCCTTGTTATCAAATAAAGGTTATGATTTCACGTTTGTAAGAGATGTTGTCAACATCCACCTTAATCATGGTTTGATTGGGTCCGGTACTCTAAATAACGGCATATATGTGTTAAACCAACTCCAAATTTTCAATGTCCAGAACACACTAAAAAGAAAGTCTCCAGATTTAAATAAAGCTTTCTTATGGCATTGTAGACTGGGTCACATCAATGAGAGAAGGTTGACTAAGTTGCATAGAGAAGGATATTTGGACACATTCGAATATCAAACTTATGACACTTGTCAATCTTGTCTCAAAGGAAAGATGACAAAGACTCCATTCACTGGACAAGGAGTAAGAGCGAGCGAGCTCTTAGGACTCATACACAGTGATGTATGCGGTCCAATGTCTACACATGCGAGAGGTGGTTATTCCTACTTCATTACTTTTACAGATGATTTCTCTAGGTATGGATATGTTTTCTTAATGAAGCATAAATCAGAGGCCTTTGAGAAATTCCTGGAATTTAAGAGTGAAGCGGAAAACCAAACAGGCAAAAGTATTAAGACACTTAGATCTGATCGAGGTGGAGAATACTTAAGTGCCGAGTTCCTAGGTTACCTAAAAGAGAAAGGAATTCTCTCTCAGCTTACTCCTCCATACACTCCACAGCACAACGGTGTATCGGAGAGACGGAATCGAACCCTATTAGATATGGTACGATCCATGATGAGTAATACTGAGTTACCGCGATCTTTCTGGGGTTATGCGCTAGAATCAGCGGCATATCTTTTAAACCAGGTTCCAACCAAGACTGTGCCTACCACACCATATCAGATGTGGAGTGGGAAGAAACCCTGTCTAAAACATTTTAGGACATGGGGGTGTCCAGCTTTTGTAAAAAAGCAGCATGTGGACAAGCTCGAGGCACGCTCAGTACTGTGTAAACTTGTGGGATATCCAAAGAACTCCAAGGGATATTATTTCTATTACGCAGAGGAACAAAAGGTTTTTGTTTCTCGTCATGCCCACTTCTTAGAAACTGAATTTTTGGAAAATCAGAAGAGTGGGAGCGAAGTAGAACTGGAAGAAATTCCAGAACCACAAGCTGTTACTGAAAGCTTGGTAGAACCAGTGGTTCAAGAAGAACAGAACATTCCCGCACCCCTCCGCAGGAGTAGTAGGCCGTCTCGTCCGCCTGAGAGATACTACGGTTTTCTCATAGACGGGGATAGAGAGGATTGCATCATAGATGATGATGAACCTACTGACTTCCAGCAGGCCATCCAGAGCGGCGACTCGGTACGATGGCTAGATGCAATGCGGACCGAAATGGAGTCCATGTACACCAACAAAGTATGGACTTTGGACTTTGCTCCAGATGGGGTAAAACCCATAGGATGCAAATGGATCTTCAAGAAAAAGATTGGTGTAGATGGACAGGTGGAAACCTATAAGGCTAGACTTGTTGCAAAGGGTTTTCGTCAAAGACCTGGTTTGGACTATGACGAAACTTTTTCTCCAGTGGCTATGCTCAAATCCATTCGGGTCCTTCTTGCTATTGCTGCCTTCCATGATTATGAAATCTGGCAGATGGACGTAAAGACGGCTTTTCTGAATGGAAATTTAGAAGAGAGCGTCTATATGGATCAGCCAGAGGGTTTCAATCAGAGTGGGAGCAGCGGGAAAGTATGCAAGCTGCTTAAGTCCATTTATGGACTAAAGCAGGCATCGCGGAGTTGGAACATCTGTTTTGATGAGACAGTCAAAGAATATGACTTTATCAAAAATCCAGATGAACCGTGCATATATAGTAAAGTTGTGGCCAGAAGTGTCGTATTCCTCGTCTTGTACGTGGATGACATTCTATTGATAGGAAATGACATTCCTATGCTACAATCTGTCAAAGGATTCTTGTCACACAGGTTCTCCATGAAAGACCTGGGTGATGCCTCTTACATTCTGGGGATCCGGATCTATCGTGATAGATCCAAGAGGATGTTGGGACTTTCGCAGTCCAGGTATATCGACACTGTACTGAAAAGATTCAGTATGGAAGATTCTAAGCGCGGTAATCTACCGGCTTGTCACGGAATCACCCTCTCCAAAGAGATGTCTCCCAAGACTGATTTGGAAAGGGAACGCATGTCTATTATACCCTACGCTTCTGCGGTAGGCTCTATAATGTATGCGATGTTGTGTACCAGACCAGATGTAGCTTACGCACTGAGCGTGGTAAGCCGGTATCAGTCAGACCCAGGGGAGAAACACTGGATAGCAGTAAAGAACATTCTCAAGTACCTGAGGAGGACTAAGGAGATGTTCTTGGTTTACGGCGGAAAAGACCTCAGGTTGGAGGCCTTTGCTGATTCCGGCTTCCAGAGTGATAAGGACGATTCCAAGTCCATGTCGGGTTATGTCTTTACCCTCAATGGAGGGGCGGTGTGCTGGAAGAGCTCCAAGCAGGACACCGTTGCAGACTCGACGATGGAAGCGGAGTATATAGCTGCTTGCGATGCCGCAAAAGAAGCAGTCTGGATGAAGAAGTTCCTAACAGAACTTCAGGTGGTTCCTACCATAGTTGATCCAATACCTCTGTATTGCGACAACAACGGAGCTATAGCTTTAGCAAAGGAACCAAGGTCCCATCAGAAGTCCAGACACATCTTGAGGCGGTATCACCTGATCAGGGAGATCATTGATCGTCAGGAGATCGAGGTTCGGAGAGTTGCTTCAGAAGAGAACATTGCTGATCCATTCACGAAGGCCCTTCCTCAGATTCAGTTCGAGAGGCTACTCGAGATCATTGGTCTGCGATATGCCAGTACATGGCCCTAGTGCAAGTGGGAGATTGTTAGTGTTTATGCCCTAGAAGGCCATTACTGTATCATACTAGCTTGTATATTACTTAATGGAAGCTTGGGATATTCACATGTATATAACAGTCTTGCTAAACATGGTAGTATGCTACTTGGTTTTTCTATCTTAATATGTGAGTATACGTATTGATAGAGCTCTTAGGATCTTGCTTGTCTACCAGCGTTGTGATGGCAGTCACACTAGTGGGGGCTGGGTAGTCTACAAGCACATCCTTATTCAGGTCCCTGGTCGTTGGATTATCGAGACAGAGCATCGATACTCCGGAGTAGACTAGTGTGTACGCTTCTCATCCCAGTTGGGGAGATGGTCTGTCCCACAGCCGTCAGTACGTCGTACTGGAGATAGTATACAGGTGCTCGTTAGGTTACGGGTACACCGGACAGGACTCACAGGGAACTGTTGGTTGGTTTGATACCAGTCGTCAGTAAACAGTTCCCAGGTGACATGAGTACAGCGTAGTCCGCAGACTTGACACTGCTACTTCGCCTCGAGTGTGTCCCACTGTTCTTAGATTGCTACCCTACCACGGCTCAAATGAGTCGTGCAAACAGGTGGCAGTTGGGTGCAGTCCCGAGCACTTGGAGGCAGTGGCGGTTAGACAGGATTCGTCCCTCCCGGTATTGGGAGTAGATATCGTGCTGTGTCAGAGAGCCATTACGCAAAGTCCCTGGCCAGGGCAAGCGAGATTTGCTGGTAGGTTCCAGCAGTTTCTCAGGGTGTAATGGGCTTCACTCCGACACGACTTATACCGCTATTAGGGGACTGACGCTTGCCGCCCCCCTAGGTCCGATATGCGATAGTCATGGACGAACGGACCGGACTGTATGGAGATTGTCACATCAGACTCAGTAGGAGTTCGGATGGGTTTACTCATCGGCCTTCTTATCGACAACTACCTGGGGACCGTTACGTACAGCTAGTGCCGCTTGCGGTCTGTGGTTAAACCCACTGCCAGCGTAGTAGTCGAGTCTCTAGAGTCCCACACAGAGAGTTTCCTACTCCAGGCGAAACGATATAGAGGTTGCATGGTTTTGCGACAAAGGGTTCGGACGCATACGTGCGTTTACGCGCGTACGACTTTCGGACAGTTTTTACCAGTCGGCTTTGGTTTAAGCCAGTTACTGGTATCCGGTTATTGGATTTATACAGTCTAAAGTTTTTCCGTATTTTTACGGATCGGAGGGGCGTTCTCGTAATTACTCGAGAAGCTTCTAGAAGATGTGACTAAGGAGGTTTCTTTTGGATGAGAGAGTGAGTCATAGTGGTGATTCATTCACTTCATTAATGCACATTTATTGCTTAATGACTCATGTTAATGAATCATCACAAGATATTTTGTGAAGCATGCTTATTCATTTCCTTTATTGATTTATTGAAAATAAGAATGCTTCATAATAATATGATACACTCTCTCTCTTCTCTCATTATCATATCACACATTCTCTCTCCTCAAGCTCTCATCTTCTAACCCTAATCCTTAATCCTCATGTGTTGAGATCAAAGGATTAGTTAGACTAAACAATCCATAACCTTCACTCTTTATCATTTTATCATCTTTGATTAGCAATCAAAGTTGATTAGTTACCTCAAGTTAGAGGTTTAGCTTGGAGTTTCGCTCTCGGGTGGATCGTCTACTACCTAGAGAAGGCCGAGGAGAACAAAGGAGGACGTAAAGAAGAAGGACCGGTTTCATTAGGTATAATCCCTAATCTTTTGTGAAAAGAAACTCATAGAATACGGTTTTTTAGAGTTTAGCTTCGATTCAAGCGGTTAGTCGATGTTCGTTGTTTAAACTTGATAAGTTTTTGTAAATTCCGCCTCCCCATATGTACTGGGGTGTACTACATCGACTTACAAAATGGTCATATACGAGAAAGCCAGAACGCAACGCCTTCTCCAACAGGCCGTGAAGGATGAAAATGCCACTCCTTGTCAACCTGCTACAAAAAAGGTTCGACGCGAAAGCAAAAACAAGTCGAAAGGCAAAAAAGGCGCCCAACAACCACAAAACAGAGCTAAGAAACCACGCATACGAGAGTCGAGCGTTATTGACCTGGCCCTCATGAAGAAAATGGGTCGAGCATATTCATTTCCTCGGAACAAGACGAAGAAGATATTTGATCTTGCTCTAAAGCATCAAATGCTTACACTCCCAGAGTCCAAACACCCTGAGCAAGCAGGCGAAGTCTCCAACCCAAATTATTGCTCTTATCATCGAGTAATAGGGCATCCGCTTGAAGATTGCTTCACCTTCAAGAATTGGGTTGAAGATCAGTGTCGGCTTGGCAAATTCGCGTTGTCTGACAACTGGAGGGTAGCGCCGCCACAAAAGCACGAACCCGAAAACACAAGAACAGAACCAACTCCGCATTGGGATTGGAAGAAAATTCACACCTGTCATATGATAACAATATTAAAAGAAGAGTCCGAGAACATGGACAACCTTCCCTGGTGCTTCGAAAACAACAATGATGAGGTGGTCTCAGAATTTCCCCCAGCCCCGAAAGAGCTGGAAGATGGAATCCATACCACTGCAGATAACCTCAAGAAGATTGAGTTGGGGACGGAAAACGATCCACGACCGACATTCATCAGCGAGCTGCTATCTGAAGAAAGGATGGCTGCGTTAAAGGATGTGCTTCTACAGCATAAAGATTGTTTCGCATGGAACTATTCCGAAATGCCGGGACTAGATCCAGAAATTGCTGTGCACAAATTGGCGATATCCCCGGACGTCAAGCCAGTCAAACAGGCACCGAGAAGAATGCGGCTCGAGCTTGAGATGAGCATCAACGCCGAGGTCAAGAAGCTGATCGACTCTGACTTCATCCAGGAAGTTCAATACCCTGAATGGATCGCCAACATCGTCCCAGTGATGAAGAAAAATGGGACAGTGCGCATATGCGTAGACTTCCGGGATCTTAAAAAAGCTTGCCCAAAGGATGACTTCCCAGTGCCAGTCACCGAACTGATGATAGACAACACGTCCACTCATGAGGTTTTCTCCTTCATGGACGGCTCGTCGGGGTATAACCAGATAAAGATGTATCCCGAAGACCAGAAGCATACCGCTTTCAGGACTCCTCTGGGTATATTCTGCTACAAGGTGATGCCCTTCGGTTTAAAGAATGCCGGTGCCACTTATCAAAGGGCCATGACAAAGATCTTCGATGACCTTATACACGAAATCGTTGAATGCTATATCGACGATCTCGTGGTTAAAAGCAAATCATACGAGGAACATCTCGAGCATCTGAAGACTGTATTTCAACGCCTTCGGCAATACAACTTGAAGATGAATCCTCTTAAATGTTAGTTATATGTATGCCCTAGAGGCCATTACTGTACATACGATGTATATTGTAATGGATGCTTGGACATATATAGGGAGGACTTTCTTGCTCGACATGATAGTATGCTATCTGGTTGTACTTTATCTTAACATGTACTCAGATTGTCTCTATGTTACATGTTGATAAAGCCCTTAGGATATGTACTCGACTACTGGGACTATGATGAGATCATACTAGTGGGGCCACGGTAGTCGACGAGTACATCCTATAACTGTTCCTAGTCGAGGGTGTATCGAGACAGGGCATCGATGCACCAGAGTAGACTAGCGTATACGCATCTTGACCCATATGATGGGCGATGGATGATCCCATATCCATCGGTGTTTGACATCAAGGATGGTGTACGGGTGCTCAGTGGAGACTGGGTACACTGGACGGACTCGCCGAGAACTCCCAGATGGTATTATACCATACGTCAGATGGCAGTTCTCCGGTGACACTGGTACAGAGTAGTCTGTCGACCCGAGATCGTCATAGAGTCTTGTGTGATTCCCACTGTGCTTTGATTTCCATCATACCACGTCCAAGAGGGCGTGCAAAAAGGTGGCTTTTGGGTACAGTCCCGAATCACATGGAGGCAATGAGCGATAGGAGGGGATTCGTCTCTCCCGGTATAGGGAGTTGATGTTGTGCTGTGTTCGATTGGCTATAACCGGAATTCCTGGCCAGGGTTGCTGAGATTTACTGGTAAGTGTTATCAGTAGTTTCTCGAACTGTTATAGACCTCATATCGACACGACTTATCGAGCTACTGGGGTCTGACGTTTACCACCCCTAGGCGAGATATGCAACATATCAGACGACGAGACCGGACTGTACGGGAGTGTTACTGTTTGGATTCACAGGAGAATGTACAGGCTTGCTTGTTGATCTTCTGAGCGCTCAATACCTGGGTAGCTGTTACGTTTAGCTGACCGCTTGCAGCTTGTGGGTGTTTGATATGATCATCACCCACTGCCGGCGTATTGACGATTCTTTAGAGTCCTACACAGAGGTTTCTTGACTCAGGCAAAACGAAGTAGGAGCACATATGTGATATGTGCGGGACCGAGGATAATGCGATATGTGATACTGTATTATATTCTCGCGATATTTGATATCAGCCGGGTCATCGGATCAAGTGTTGATTCGATGAATCGGTACGAATAAATATTAGTCGGTTATATGCGATATAACCGGATTGTCGGATCAAGTGTTGATTCGATAATTTAATAAATAATAATATATATGATATATTAAATGACATTAACTAATATTAGCACACTAAAAGATTCTTTTTCTCACTCGGGTAATACATTGATATATATGCGATATATGTTAAATGTATTATTTTATTTTGTTACGATAAATATTATATATGTGATATATAATATTGTAACATGATATGATAAATAATGCAACTTGTTTAGTAGAGATTAAACATGGTTAGGGTTTGATTAGGGTTAAGGTTTTCTAGAAGTTTCTAGAAGCTTTCTTTCTTTGTCTTTGTTAAGATATTATGCTAGATATTTCCTTAACCTAACCAAACCTTTAACCTTAGTCAAATCTCTACAAGGGTTAGTTTGACCATGGTTACATTATTCATCATATCATTTCTTTTCCTATTCATCACAAAAGGATTCTAATATTGTTCATCTTCTTCCTTCTTCTTCTTTGCTTGAAATGTTTTCTTGCTTTGATTTTTGTGATGGATAAATATGAGAAAAAGATAAATAAAGAGAGCAAAAATCCTACTTCATCATCCTCATCTTCCCTTGCCATTTAGATGAGGGTGTTCACATCATTTCATGAGTGTTAGGTTGTGTTAAAGAAACTTCAAGGTAGATCATCTTAGTATCGAAGATCGGAAGCAAAGATTGCATCTTTCTCTTCGTGGAACCTCTCGAGAGTCCGGATCCCGATGATCGCAGCGAAGGGACCACAACACGGAGCATATGAAGTGAAGGACCGGATCTACAAAGGTTGTAATCCTTCTCACTTAGTGTTAAAGTGTTTAGCATGCTTGTTTTCGCCTAATCTCTGGTTTAAAGTTCCGTATTCGGGTTGTTCGGCACGGCTAAATTTTTAATCGGGCATGGTTGATGCCTCGTAGACCCTTGTGCGCGTGCCTAGTAACCCTACAGTGGTATCAGAGCCAAGCTAGAGCTTTAGGCGAAGTCTAGACGGAGTTTGAAGTCCTATCGAACCAAAAACCTAACCCGAAACATGCTCTCTGGAAATTTTCTAAAAACTGGGATTTTTCCACATTAAAAATGCTTAAAAAATTCAGCAGGGAATTCTAAGAATTACGGTGCAAAAAGTTTTCAATGAACAGTAAAAAGTGCGGCGGAAACGAGGCAGAAGTATTCCTTCTGCGGCGGTTCCGCGGCACATTGATGACGTCATCATTCCCTGTTTGCACAGTAACTCCTATTTTATTATGCTGGATTTTCTGGAAATTTTTAATATTTATTCAAGAGTTGAATTTTCTGGGGTTGTTTTGGGGATTCGGTGTTTCGATCGGAGTATCAGATTTTGTCTATGTGGTTTTCCGGATAAATTTTAGAAACTGTTAAAAAGTTCGAACGGATATCAATAACTCACTTTTTCCCCTGTCGGAAATTTTTTCAAAAGTTGGATTTTTCCTCGTGTTTAAGAACGTTCTTAGTCATGCAAGTAACTCGGTGGACCCTCTAGAAGACAACAAACCTTAACTCGATTATGTGACCGTCGTGAACTGCCTTTTGAACCTTAGGGTTTGGGGCAGTACGGCGTGCCACATGTGAGGCGTTGGCTTGACCCTTCTACGGCTGGACCATTGGTACTGTGGCATGTGATGGATGTTTTTAAACTGATTTCAAGTGTTGAGATACATTGGGGAAATCTTGGGTGTTTGATGATTCGATCGGAAAGTTTAACTTTTTCTATTTATCTGGAATGTGATATAATATTTGGAATCCACAGGTAGTTATGAGATAACTAATTTGAATATTATAAACATAGCAGTTTAGTCTCAGATGATCGGTTGCCACGGAATTTTGATGTGATCAAAAGTCCGTCGCAATCACGTAGTGTACGCGGATACTCGCCGGGTAAACTTAATAGACAGCTACGCCCCATAGCCCCGACCAAGTGACTGTAGGAGAACCCCGTCACCGAAAGCATCCGTTCGGGTGCTCGCGGCAGCGGTGTTCCGCCTTAGTGCACTTCGTCGACGGCATCTGGGGGTGCGGCCGTTTACTAAAGTTTGCGACGAGCATTCGATCAGGACAATCGGGAATCTTGTTGAATTGCCCGACTTGATATTGAAAAGAGTTTTCGATAATGAGACTAAAATGCGGGGTTTATAATTGTTAGGCATGTGATGTCTAAGGAATTCATTTGGTTAGGCATGCGATGTCTAAAGAGGTTGCGGATTCCAACTATTGTAGTTTTACACTTTCTTTTCTGTGACCGTAAGCGTAGTATGTGGTGTATCGCCGGCTTCGTTGCTATACATCAACGACAATCGGGATACGCATATTTGCTTACGTTGATGATATGAGATATTATGTGTTGCTGTGATATGTTGTATTGGATCGTCGCGTTTTGAATAGCCGGGGGTTTTATGTGAGATGAGAGTTTTTCTTTTTCATTCATGTAAAATTCATTTTTATGTAAAATTCTTTTATTGGGGCACTTCCAGGTTGCGGAAGCTGTCACCGTTGTATATTATTTACTTTTCCGCATTAGGTAGACCCAAGGCGGGGAGCACAAGTAACCGGGTTCTAGGGTCCAGTGGGAGACCATCTCGAGGAGTCGAGACCGGGTCTCCTAACCCTAGAATTGGCAGTGTTACTTGCCGCTCTCGTAGGGGTCTAGGGATGTGGGTTTGGCTATTCATCGCGACCGTGGAATCTGTGTTTTATACAGGCTCGTATTGAAAACACGGACGTCCTAATATATCCAATATTTCATATATGTTCTTCTGCTGCAATGTTCTGTGATGAGATCATATTACTGCATGTGACGAATGTTTATATTATATATTTGAGATATATGTTATATTGCAGATTTCGTTTCAAAAGAGATGCTTGTGAAGCATAATAAAATGGGACTTCATTAATGAGATTAACGAAATAAAAGAAACCTAAGATGTTGTAGAAACTTGTTTAAAAACCGGTAGCTCTAGTTCTTGCTTTGCATAGCGGTGTTCTTTGTAGAACATCCAGCACCTTATTCGATAAGGAAAGGACCGAGATCCCTTCACCGGGAGTGACTCCTTTAGCAATGACTGGCAGATGCTACACCCCTCGGTTTGTCTTTTGATTGCTTTTATAGTTTCTGCTTTGCACAGTGATATATATGATATATCCCGCACCTTATTCGATGAGGAAAGGGCCGACGATCCCTTCACCGGGAGTGACCCCTTTAGCAAAACTAGAAAAGCCTCAAAAACACTCCATTTAAAAATCACTCGATTCTACAACGATATCAAGTTCTTTACGCAAAAGGTTTTCTTAAAAACCTGTCGTAACCCTCCGTCATTTTAGGAAGTAGAGTACTTAGTATTCGTGCTATGTTTGTTGACCTTAGTTAAGGCACAGTGTACGGTAGCTAAGTGATGTCTTCCTATATAGTATATGATGCGATTAGTTAGGACAGTCATATGACTTTGTTGACCTTAGTTAAGGGTCATGTGGGTGGGTCTAATTAATCAAGAAATGACGGGTAGAACTTGACTAGTGCTTATGATTTGTTGACCATAGTTAAGGTCATAAGTCACTAGGGGTAAAATATTATTGGGAATTTCAAGTGTTGAAATTTGCAATGAGATTGCATACCTTCTATGAGATAGTTGGATCCCGATACCCGCTGCGAGTAAGAGTTACTCATGGGAGAGTTTTACACATTACAATTAGCCGATCAAGTAGGTGTCTAGAATGGTGTTAACGGGGTTACGCCTCTGGGAAAACGATGTTTACTTTAATTAGGTTCGTGCGAAAGCACGGGGGACCTCCCTCAAAGTACCGACACTGGCCTGGCTGAAAGATTGGCGAACTTGTAGCGTGTAATTAATCCCGGCTAGTCTTTCCTTTTAGGGTTTGAAGGAAGATTTGATTAAAACAGTGGGAGACATCCTGATTAGATATATTAAATAACCAATCTAAATTTTGCAAGAGCATACGCCGAGTGTTTTCTTCTCTCTCTCTCTAGGTAGCAACCATATCACGCCTTAATCAAGATAATAAAACGGATATATTGACCGAACCCGCTTGTTATACTGAGCTGGGGAACGTTGGTCCCGCTCTAACTTATAATTGTTATAAGACAGAGTAGGAAATTGGGGAATACCAGATTTCCCGTGCCGCCCAAACGAAGAAAGTGCATGCTGATGCATCATCTTCGGGTCTGTTCATTACACAGAACTGTTTCTCAGTATCCTTTACGTCCTGGGTATGTGATACCGGATCAGGATCCCGTATATGTAATCTGTTACATGGGCTACAGATAGGTAGAGAACTGAGAACGGGTGATAAGTTTCTTGAGATAGAAAACGGTGCAAGTGTTGTAGCCAAGTCTGTTGGTCACTGTCACCCTGTATTACCGGAATACATTGATTCTGAACAAATGTTATTAGATACCGAACCTGATATACAAAATCATATCAGTCTCTTTATTAGTAAAGAAATGATTAAATTTTGTATTGTTGGATAATGTTTTGAACATTTCCTATATCAATAGTTGATCGGTTCAGGCACGTTATCTAAAATCATTGACGTTCTAAATCAAACTACAGTTCTTAGTATACAGAACACACACAAGAGGAAGAGTTCAGAAATGAACAAATCCTTCTTGAGGCATTGTAGACTAGGTCATATCAATGCGACCCGGCTAGCTAAGTTACATTTAGATGCATATTTAAATCTGTTTGAATTTACATCTTGTGAAACTTGCCGGTCATGTCACGAAGATAACATGACCACAGCTCTGTTTATTGGAAACAGAGAAAGAGTTAGTGAACTTTTGGGATTAAAACATGCTGATGTATGAAAGTCCCCTGTCTACATATGCCAGGACCGGTTCTTTGTACTTCATTCCATTCTTTGATGATCTCTCAAGATTCAGACATATGTTCCTGCTGAAACACAAGTCCGAACCTTTTGAGATATTCACAGAATATAAATTAGAAGTAGAGAACCAAAATACGGGTTAAAGTATTATGTCCTTTGATGAGATCAAGGAGGAGAATACTTGAGCACGGAATTTCTGGACTATTCTAAAGGAGAATGAGATTCTCTCTCAGCATTACTCCTCCGTATACACCAAAGCACGTCGGTGTATCGGGACGGATCAATAGCACCCTATGTGATATGGTGTGCTCTATGATGAGTACTACTGAGTTTCCTATTTCCTTTAGGGAGTTATGCACTTGAGAAGTTTCATACCTATTGAATAGGGTTCGAATCAAATCAGTTGCCTACCACTTCATATGTGATATGGAAAGGAAAGAGCCCATATCTTAAGCTTGTTAAGATTTGGGGTTGTCCGGCCTATGTCTAAAAGCAAAATCCGGACAAGCTCGAGGCATGGTCTGTTATGTAGAACTGGAAATGTTCCAGCTATACAAAATGCAGCTGATGATTTGGTAGAACCAAAGGATTCAATAGTTTCCAACGAACATCAGCCTCTCTGCCGATCTAGTAGGGTTCCTCACCCACCTGAGAGATACTTCGGTTTCTCTATGACAGTGGGAGCGAGGATTGCATCATGAGATGATGACCCAACTAGTTTCGAGATGGCCATCAGGAGTGGGACTCTGTAAGAATGGCTGGATGCTTATCGATCTGAGATGGAATCCTTATACACCAACAAAGTATGGACTTTGGTTGCTTTATCTGAATGGTTAAATCCCCTTCAGGAGCAAGTATATCTTGAGAAGATTACTTGGTGTATATGGAAAAGTTGAGACTTTCAAAGCTAGACTTGTTAAAGGTTTGCATCATAGACCAGGTATGGATTATGTTGAAACCTTTTCTAAGGATCTATGCTTAAGTCCATCCAGATCCTACTTGCCACGGCTACATACCATGACTACGATATCTGGTGGTTGGGTGTCATGACTGCTTTTCTAAGTGATGTTTTAGAACAGAGCGTCTATAAGTACACAGCCAGAGGGCTTCGTAGACAGTGGGAGCAGCGGAAACGTGTGCAAGATGTTTTATATGATAAAGCAGACATCGCGGAGTTGGAACATCTGTTTTGATGTGGTGGTCAAAGAGTTTGACTTCATCAAAATGGTAGATGAACCTTGTATATACAAAAAGGGTAGTAGAGAGTATGATGGTGATCCTCGTAGAGTACGTGGATGACATACTCTTGATAGGGAAGGAGTTTCCTATGCTACGCTCGGTCAATCTCCGCTTATCACAAGGATTCTCCATATAGGATCAAAGTGATACCTCCTAAATCCTGGGTTTTTGGATCTATGAGATAGATCAAATTGGATGTTAGGACACTCACTAGTTGTAGTGAGATGGTATCAATCAATCCTGAGGAGAATCACTGGAAAGGTTCCAGAGTGATAAGGACGACTGAATGTCAGTCGCAGGCATTGTCTTTACCCTCAGTGGAGGGACGGTATGTTGGAAGAATTCCAAGCTAGATACTGTGACTTACTAGACGATTAAAGGTAAGATACATCGTTACCAAGGATACTACCAAAGAGGCAGTCTGGATATATATAAGTTCATAAGATGAACTTCGTTCCTACCATTGTATGACAATGGAGTTGTGGCTTTAGCCAAGGAACTACCGTCCCATCAGAAATCCAGATATAATTCTTAGGCAGTATCACCTGATCATGGAGATGGTTGATCTCCAGGGAGATCGAGGTTAGGAGAGTAGACACAGAGGACAACAGCGCGGATCCATTCACAAAGGCCTTTTTCCCAGTAGAGACTTTTATGGGATGGTTGAGTATGAGATACTTCAACCGCAGCTAATTGTTGGGTATGCGATACCATAACAGATGGCCCTAGTGCAAGTGGGAGATTGTTAGTTATATGTATGCCCTAGAGGCCATTACTGTACATACGATGTATATTGTAATGGATGCTTGGACACATATAGGGATGACTTTCTTGCTCGACATGATAGTATGCTATCTGGTTGTACTTTATCTTAACATGTACTCAGATTGTCTCTATGTTACATGTTGATAAAGCCCTTAGGATATGTACTCGACTTCTGGGACTATGATGAGATCATACTAGTGGGGCCACGGTAGTCGACGAGTACATCCTATAACTGTTCCTAGTCGAGGGTGTATCGAGACAGGGCATCTGTAAGTCGATGTAGTACACCCCAGTACTTATGGGGAGGCGGAATTTACAAAAACTTATCAAGTTTAAACAACGAACATCGACTAACCGCTTGAATCGAAGCTAAACTCTAAATAACCGTATTCTAAAGTTTCATCTCACAAGTGATTAGGGATTATACCTAATGAAACCGGTCCTTCTTCTTTACGTCCTCCTTTGTTCTCCTCGGCCTTCTCTAGGTAGTAGACGATCCACCCGAGAGCGAAACTCCAAGCTAAACCTCTAACTTGAGGTAACTAATCAACTTTGATTGCTAATCAAAGATGAGAGGATGATATAGAGTGAAGGTTATGGATTGTTTAGTCTAACTAATCCTTTGATCTCAACACATGAGGATTAAGGATTAGGGTTAGAAGATGAGAGCTTGAGGAGAGAGAATGTGTGATATGATAATGAGAGAAGAGAGAGAGTGTATCATAATATTATGAAGCATTCTTATTTTCAACAAATGAATAAAAGAAATGAATAAGCATGCTTCACAAAATATCTTGTGATGATTCATTAACATGAGTCATTAAGCAATAAATGTGCATTAATGAAGTGAATGAATCACCACTATGACTCACTCTCTTTCCAAAACAAACCTCCTTAGTCACATCTTCTAGAAGCTTCTCGAGTAATTACGAGAACGCCCCTCCGATCCGTAAAAATACGGAAAAACTTTAGACTGTATAAATCCAATAACCGGATACCAGCAACTGGCTTAAACCAAAGCCGACTGGTAAAAACTGTCCGAAAGTCGTACGCGCGTAAACGCACGTATGCGTCCGAACCCTTTGTCGCAAAACCATGCAACCTCTATATCGTTTCGCCTGGAGTAGGAAACTCTCTGTGTGGGACTCTAGAGACTCGACTACTACGCTGGCAGTGGGTTTAACCACAGACCGCAAGCGGCACTAGCTGTACGTAACGGTCCCCAGGTAGTTGTCGATAAGAAGGCCGATGAGAAAACCCATCCGAACTCCTACTGAGTCTGATGTGACAATCTCCATACAGTCCGGTCCGTTCGTCCAAGACTATCGCATATCGGGCCTAGGGGGGCGGCAAGCGTCAGTCCCCTAATAGCGGTATAAGTCGTGTCGGAGTAAAGCCCATTACACCCTGAGAAACTGCTGGAACCTACCAGCAAATCTCGCTTGCCCTGGCCAGGGACTTTGCGTAATGGCTCTCTGACACAGCACGATATCTACTCCCAATACCGGGAGGGACGAATCCTGTCTAACCGCCACTGCCTCCAAGTGCTCGGGACTGCACCCAACTGCTACCGTTTGCACGACTCCTTTGAGCCGTGGTAGGGTAGCAATCTAAGAACAGTGGGACACACTCGAGGCGAAGTAGCAGTGTCAAGTCTGCGGACTACGCTGTACTCATGTCACCTGGGAACTGTTCACTGACGACTGGTATCAAACCAACCAACAGTTCCCTGTGAGTCCTGTCCGGTGTACCCGTAACCTAACGAGCACCTGTATACTATCTCCAGTACGACGTACTGATGGCTGTGGGACAGACCATCTCCCCAACTGGGATGAGAAGCGCACACACTAGTCTACTCCGGAGTATCGATGCTCTGTCTTGATAATCCAACGACCAGGGACCTGAATAAGGATGTGCTTGTAGACTACCCAGCCCCCACTAGTGTGACTGCCATCACAACGCTGGTAGACAAGCAAGATCCTAAGAGCTCTATCAATACGTATACTCACATATTAAGATAGAAAAACCAAGTAGCATACTACCATGTTTAGCAAGACTGTTATATACATGTGAATATCCCAAGCTTCCATTAAGTAATATACAAGCTAGTATGATACAGTAATGGCCTTCTAGGGCATAAACACTAACAATCTCCCACTTGCACTAGGGCCATGTACTGGCATATCGTAGACCAATGATCTCGAGTAGCCTCTCGAACTGAATCTGAGGAAGGGCCTTCGTGAATGGATCAGCAATGTTCTCTTCTGAAGCAACTCTCCGAACCTCGATCTCCTGACGATCAATGATCTCCCTGATCAGGTGATACCGCCTCAAGATGTGTCTGGACTTCTGATGGGACCTTGGTTCCTTCGCTAAAGCTATAGCTCCGTTGTTGTCGCAATACAGAGGTATTGGATCAACTATGGTAGGAACCACCTGAAGTTCTGTTAGGAACTTCTTCATCCAGACTGCTTCTTTTGCGGCATCGCAAGCAGCTATATACTCCGCTTCCATCGTCGAGTCAGCAACGGTGTCCTGCTTGGAGCTCTTCCAGCACACCGCCCCTCCATTGAGGGTAAAGACATAACCCGACATGGACTTGGAATCGTCCTTATCACTCTGGAAGCCGGAATCAGCAAAGGCCTCTAACCTGAGGTCTTTTCCGCCGTAAACCAAGAACATCTCCTTAGTCCTCCTCAGGTACTTGAGAATGTTCTTTACTGCTATCCAGTGTTTCTCCCCTGGGTCTGACTGATACCGGCTTACCACGCTCAGTGCGTAAGCTACATCTGGTCTGGTACACAACATCGCATACATTATAGAGCCTACCGCAGAAGCGTAGGGTATAATAGACATGCGTTCCCTTTCCAAATCAGTCTTGGGAGACATCTCTTTGGAGAGGGTGATTCCGTGACAAGCCGGTAGATTACCGCGCTTAGAATCTTCCATACTGAATCTTTTCAGTACAGTGTCGATATACCTGGACTGCGAAAGTCCCAACATCCTCTTGGATCTATCACGATAGATCCGGATCCCCAGAATGTAAGAGGCATCACCCAGGTCTTTCATGGAGAACCTGTGTGACAAGAATCCTTTGACAGATTGTAGCATAGGAATGTCATTTCCTATCAATAGAATGTCATCCACGTACAAGACGAGGAATACGACACTTCTGGCCACAACTTTACTATATATGCACGGTTCATCTGGATTTTTGATAAAGTCATATTCTTTGACTGTATCATCAAAACAGATGTTCCAACTCCGCGATGCCTGCTTTAGTCCATAAATGGACTTGAGCAGCTTGCATACTTTCCCGCTGCTCCCACTCTGATTGAAACCCTCTGGCTGATCCATATAGACGCTCTCTTCTAAATTTCCATTCAGAAAAGCCGTCTTTACGTCCATCTGCCAGATTTCATAATCATGGAAGGCAGCAATAGCAAGAAGGACCCGAATGGATTTGAGCATAGCCACTGGAGAAAAGGTTTCATCATAGTCCAAACCAGGTCTTTGACGAAAACCCTTTGCAACAAGTCTAGCCTTATAGGTTTCCACCTGTCCATCTACACCAATCTTTTTCTTGAAGATCCATTTGCATCCTATGGGTTTTACCCCATCTGGAGCAAAGTCCAAAGTCCATACTTTGTTGGTGTACATGGACTCCATTTCGGTCCGCATTGCATCTAGCCATCGTACCGAGTCGCCGCTCTGGATGGCCTGCTGGAAGTCAGTAGGTTCATCATTATCTATGATGCAATCCTCTCTATCCCCGTCTATGAGAAAACCGTAGTATCTCTCAGGCGGACGAGACGGCCTACTACTCCTGCGGAGGGGTGCGGGAATGTTCTGTTCTTCTTGAACCTCTGGTTCTACCAAACTTTCAGTAGCAGTTTGTGGTTCTGGAATTTCTTCCAGTTCTATTTCGCTCCCACTTGATTCCTTTTCTAAAAACTGATGTTCTAGAAAATGGGCATTACGAGAAACAAATACCTTCTGTTCCTCTGCGTAATAGAATAGATATCCCCTGGAGTGCTTTGGATATCCCACAAACAAACATTTTACTGATCGTGCCTCGAGCTTGTCCACATGCTGCTTTTTAACAAAAGCTGGACATCCCCAAATCTTTATATACTGTAGATGGGGTTTCTTCCCACTCCACATCTGATATGGAGTGGTAGGCACAGTCTTGGTAGGTACCATGTTCAAAAGATATGCCGCTGATTCTAGCGCATGTCCCCAGAAAGATCGCGGTAACTCAGTATTACTCATCATGGATCGTACCATATCCAATAGGGTTCGATTCCGTCTCTCCGATACACCATTATGCTGTGGAGTGTACGGAGGAGTAAGCTGAGAGAGAATTCCTTTCTCTTTTAGGTAACCTAGGAACTCGGCACTCAAGTATTCACCACCTCGATCAGATCTAATTGTCTTAATACTTTTGCCGGTTTGGTTTTCTACTTCATTCTTATACTCCTGGAATTTCTCAAAAGCCTCGGATTTATGTTTCATCAGATAAATGAATCCGTATCTTGAGTAATCATCCGTGAAAGTAATGAAATAGGAATAACCACCTCTCGCATGTGTAGACATTGGACCGCATACATCGCTGTGTATGAGTCCTAAGAGCTCGCTCGCTCTTACTCCTTGTCCAGTGAATGGAGTCTTTGTCATCTTTCCTTTGAGACAAGATTGACAAGTGTCATAAGTTTGATATTCGAACGTGTCCAAATATCCTTCTCTATGCAACTTAGTCAACCTTCTCTCATTGATGTGACCCAGTCTACAATGCCATAAGAAAGCTTTATTTAAATCTGGAGACTTTCTTTTTAGTGTGTTCTGGACATTGAAAATTTGGAGTTGGTTTAACACATATATGCCGTTATTTAGAGTACCGGACCCAATCAAACCATGATTAAGGTGGATGTTGACAACATCTCTTACAAACGTGAAATCATAACCTTTATTTGATAACAAGGAAACTGATATGATATTACACGTTAAGCTGGGTACAAAATAACAGTTATGTAAAACCAAAATGTGTCCACTTGTCAATCCTAGGTGATAATCCCCGACGGACGCAGCTCCCACGCTAGCTCCGTTAGCAACCCTGAGGATCATATCACCTTCCTTCAGCACTCTACGGTTTCTCAGTGCCTGCAATGAATTGCAAATATGAGATCCTGATCCGGTATCCAATACCCAGGAAGTAGAGTTGATCGACAGACAATTCTCAATTACAAACACACCTGAAGTCGAAGCCACAGCTTGCTTCGGTTCCTGGTTCTTGGCGTTCCACGCCTTGCAATCCTTCTTCCAGTGCCCTTTCCTGTGACAATGGAAGCACTCATCCAGGCCAACTACCGGTGCTGCAATCTTTTTCTTTCCCTTCTTTCCCACCTTACTAACACCTCCTCTAGGTTTGGGTGCGGCCTTCTTCTTCCTTCCTTTGGCCCTAGCCTTGGACCCGGAAGAAGATGAACCGCCAACAAACATAGCGGGTGTTTCCCTTGCCTTCTGCAAGGTGCCCTCCGCACTCCTTAACATGTTCAGGAGTTCCGCAAGTTCAACTTCTTTTCCTTGAAGATTGAAGTTGAGGATAAACTGGGCGTAGGTGGGAGGAAGGGACTGGAGAACAAGGTCTGTATAGAGCTCATTATCCAAAGTCGTCCCAAGGTCTGCGAGCTCTTCTATATAGCCAATCATCTGTAGGACATGTTCACCTACCGATGACCCGACAGCCAACCTCGCTCGAAACAATTTCTTTGAGGTCTCGTATCTTGCTATACGAGATTGCTCTCCATAAAGTTCCTTTGTATGGAGAAATATGCCATCTAAGGACATATCCTCGTGCCTCCTCTGATGTTCATTATTCATCGAGGCAAGCACGATGCACTTGGCTCTCGCGCAATCTAAATCCCAGGTTTTGCGGATTTCCTTATCCGCATTGCTGGATTTGGGACCAGGGACAGCAGGTGCCGTAGCGGTGAGGACGTACCCCAGTTTGTCATAGGTCAAAGCCATCTTGACATTCCGCAGCCAATCTTTATAGTTTGGCCCTGTCAGTATATTTTTCTCTAAAAGTAACTTAAGTCCAGTCATTTTCAGGGTCGCTGCAATTAGGAGAGAGAGAAGAAAACTCTTTAGCATGATGCTCTTGCAAGTTTAGAGTGGTTTTTAGTTTATCTAAACTGGATGGCTCCCACTGTTTCTCGAATCCTTCCTCAAACCATAAAAGAAGAATTAGCCAAGACTATTCTCACCGTACAATACTTGCTTAACCGTTCAGCCAGGCCGGTGTCGATACTTCGAGGGAGGTTTTCCAACGCTTTCGCGAAGTTCCTTAATTAAATAACCTCTTTTCTCTGGGGGCGTAACCCCGCTGACACTTTTCTGGACACCTACTAGGTTTATAGCATTGATCGTTAAGCGACGAATATCCTGATAAGTAGCATATACTAACAGTAGGATCGGGATCCAAATATCATCGTATGATAATGTTGAAGGAATCCTACCAACATTCATCAAACTCCAAATGGTATGCATCTCTTTGCAAATTTCAGTTTCTTTAGAAATTCCCGATATAAGTTTTTGCCCCATGCTCTTATGACCTTGGCGTTAGGTCAAAATGTCATAAGTCACATGTCAAGTTCTACCCATCATTATCCTGTCAGTTTGAACCCATCCGTATATATCCTTGACGTTCGGCCAAAATGATAATACGACTGTCCCAAACTAACTCATCTATCTATGCAACAAATGAATATCCAGCAGCTACCAAACACTATGCCTTGGCGTTAGGTCAAAATACATAGCTTGAATACTACTGAATACCCAGATGAAATGACGGAGGGCTACGAATGGTTTTGGCGAAACCGTGAACGTAGTGAACTTGATATAACCGAAGGAACCTGATAGCTTTTAAAAGGAGTGGTTAAATCTCCGCATTTAAAAATATCTGTTTTAAAAATAACCGAGTGGTTTCTTTTAAATTGTTCCAACGATTTAAACTTTGGTTTGTTTTACTTTGCATTATAGATAATGCGTCCCATCATTAACCTATCATTGCAGAAAACAACGAAAATATAACGTCCTCTTATGCCATCCGCATTCGCCACGGGGTCCCGTCATCACCCGTTAGGTTACTTAACTAACGACAGAGCGGGGGCTGGGCTAGCGCGGGTGTAAAACATAAGTGACGTCTAAATAGCTATAATAAATATAGATATTTTACATTCGTCTGACGCAATGATATTCATTCCAGAACACAGATAAACAATATTGGATTTGCAAGCAATCTGTATTTCTTTTGAGCCTGCAAGAAAAGACAGATTACACAGTTGTGATGAATAGCCGTTTACCCCACCCTCGACCCCTACGGGTACGGCAAACTACCCACCCGGCAGTCTGTGTACCCCACCTTGGGTCAGTCCTAGGAGCAAAAACAGTAAAATGAAATAATACAACGGTGGCTACGACCGCAACCTGGAAGTGCCCCGCGAAAATAATATTACAACAAATTACATTTACAACAAATGAATTAATCAATAACCCTTTGCTAACCCCGGCTATACACCACAACAGTCCAATACAGTTTATATGCACAAACAGATATAACCATTTCAGAAATGTGCAACCCCCTGCCAACCGACATACTAGCAGTTGGGGGAGGTTTACGAACACATTAAACAATCACAGATATAATCCAATACGCAAATACTGTATTTTTCGATCGAATAAACAACATCAATATTGCTCTAAAATCTGCTCTGTTAAACAGTAACCTGAGCAATAATTAAATATTCCAGAAAACCCCAAATATCACAGGGGACCCACCCAAAAAAATTGAGCCCATGACTCGGCAACTCGGCCGCGGATGCGCGGCGGATCGGTGCGATCCGCCGCGCTTCCGCGGCGCTTTAGTCGAATCATTGGCTCGAATTTCTTGGGTGTTCTCCTGTAGTCATGTCAAGCTCTCTGAACACACCAGAAAAATTTTAGGACTTCATTTTAAGTTCGACAGAAACTAAACAGAATTAGGGTTTTCCGGCTTCGTTTTTTCGTTCGAAATTCGTACAAATTTGCGATTAAGTTATTTAGTGTTTAGCGAGGCTCTGATACCACTGTAGGTCAGGCAGCCACCCCATCCAATGGGGTCGCCGTGGCACCAACGGGTCCCTCAGCCGCTACTTTTTACGCATGCCCCCTCGCGAGGACTACAACCCACCGGAACACCTTCCGGTCTCGGGACACCCTGGGGGTAAGAGCCTATGCTTCGCCACACTGTCACACAGTGAGAACCCCCCATAGGTCGACATCCAATGCCTAGTAGCTCTGATACCACTGTAAGTCGATGTAGTACACCCCAGTACTTATGGGGAGGCGGAATTTACAAAAACTTATCAAGTTTAAACAACGAACATCGACTAACCGCTTGAATCGAAGCTAAACTCTAAATAACCGTATTCTAAAGTTTCATCTCACAAGTGATTAGGGATTATACCTAATGAAACCGGTCCTTCTTCTTTACGTCCTCCTTTGTTCTCCTCGGCCTTCTCTAGGTAGTAGACGATCCACCCGAGAGCGAAACTCCAAGCTAAACCTCTAACTTGAGGTAACTAATCAACTTTGATTGCTAATCAAAGATGAGAGGATGATATAGAGTGAAGGTTATGGATTGTTTAGTCTAACTAATCCTTTGATCTCAACACATGAGGATTAAGGATTAGGGTTAGAAGATGAGAGCTTGAGGAGAGAGAATGTGTGATATGATAATGAGAGAAGAGAGAGAGTGTATCATAATATTATGAAGCATTCTTATTTTCAACAAATGAATAAAAGAAATGAATAAGCATGCTTCACAAAATATCTTGTGATGATTCATTAACATGAGTCATTAAGCAATAAATGTGCATTAATGAAGTGAATGAATCACCACTATGACTCACTCTCTTTCCAAAACAAACCTCCTTAGTCACATCTTCTAGAAGCTTCTCGAGTAATTACGAGAACGTCCCTCCGATCCGTAAAAATACGGAAAAACTTTAGACTGTATAAATCCAATAACCGGATACCAGCAACTGGCTTAAACCAAAGCCGACTGGTAAAAACTGTCCGAAAGTCGTACGCGCGTAAACGCACGTATGCGTCCGAACCCTTTGTCGCAAAACCATGCAACCTCTATATCGTTTCGCCTGGAGTAGGAAACTCTCTGTGTGGGACTCTAGAGACTCGACTACTACGCTGGCAGTGGGTTTAACCACAGACCGCAAGCGGCACTAGCTGTACGTAACGGTCCCCAGGTAGTTGTCGATAAGAAGGCCGATGAGAAAACCCATCCGAACTCCTACTGAGTCTGATGTGACAATCTCCATACAGTCCGGTCCGTTCGTCCAAGACTATCGCATATCGGGCCTAGGGGGGCGGCAAGCGTCAGTCCCCTAATAGCGGTATAAGTCGTGTCGGAGTAAAGCCCATTACACCCTGAGAAACTGCTGGAACCTACCAGCAAATCTCGCTTGCCCTGGCCAGGGACTTTGCGTAATGGCTCTCTGACACAGCACGATATCTACTCCCAATACCGGGAGGGACGAATCCTGTCTAACCGCCACTGCCTCCAAGTGCTCGGGACTGCACCCAACTGCTACCTGTTTGCACGACTCCTTTGAGCCGTGGTAGGGTAGCAATCTAAGAACAGTGGGACACACTCGAGGCGAAGTAGCAGTGTCAAGTCTGCGGACTACGCTGTACTCATGTCACCTGGGAACTGTTCACTGACGACTGGTATCAAACCAACCAACAGTTCCCTGTGAGTCCTGTCCGGTGTACCCGTAACCTAACGAGCACCTGTATACTATCTCCAGTACGACGTACTGATGGCTGTGGGACAGACCATCTCCCCAACTGGGATGAGAAGCGCACACACTAGTCTACTCCGGAGTATCGATGCTCTGTCTCGATAATCCAACGACCAGGGACCTGAATAAGGATGTGCTTGTAGACTACCCAGCCCCCACTAGTGTGACTGCCATCACAACGCTGGTAGACAAGCAAGATCCTAAGAGCTCTATCAATACGTATACTCACATATTAAGATAGAAAAACCAAGTAGCATACTACCATGTTTAGCAAGACTGTTATATACATGTGAATATCCCAAGCTTCCATTAAGTAATATACAAGCTAGTATGATACAGTAATGGCCTTCTAGGGCATAAACACTAACAGCATCGATGCACCAGAGTAGACTAGCGTATACGCATCTTGACCCATATGATGGGCGATGGATGATCCCATATCCATCGGTGTTTGACATCAAGGATGGTGTATGGGTGCTCAGTGGAGACTGGGTACACTGGACGGACTCGCCGAGAACTCCCAGATGGTATTATACCATACGTCAGATGGCAGTTCTCCGGTGACACTGGTACAGTGTAGTCTGTCGACCCGAGATCGTCATAGAGTCTTGTGTGATTCCCACTGTGCTTTGATTTCCATCATACCACGTCCAAGAGGGCGTGCAAAAAGGTGGCTTTTGGGTACAGTCCCGAATCACATGGAGGCAATGAGCGATAGGAGGGGATTCGTCTCTCCCGGTATAGGGAGTTGATGTTGTGCTGTGTTCGATTGGCTATAACCGGAAATCCCTGGCCAGGGTTGCTGAGATTTACTGGTATGTGTTATCAGTAGTTTCTCGAACTGTTATAGACCTTATATCGACACGACTTATCGAGCTACTGGGGTCTGACGTTTACCACCCCTAGGCGAGATATGCAACATATCAGACGACGAGACCGGACTGTACGGGAGTGTTACTGTTTGGATTCACAGGAGAATGTGTAAGTCTACGCTAGCGCCCCGGCCGTCTACAGACGCCAAAATGCGGAACAAAACTTTTTAACTGGCGCTATCGTATACTTTAACCCGGATCTACCATTATTGCTAAACTAACAAACTGTAAAGAGTGTAGAAAGGTTATACCGAACGATCCGAGTCCTTCGTTCTTCAACCATCATCCCACGCTCCGTTGCGGCTGCTCCGATCTCGTCGATCTCCGATATCCTCGTCGAGGTGGCACCACATCACCGATTCTTTAAACGGGCTCCCGCCTCTGACTTGAGGCAACTCGATCGTCAAGTTTGCTAAAAGAGACGACCAAGAATGATGTAGAGAATGAGTAGATGACTTTGTCTCACTTCGTCCAAGTCCGTGGACGATCGGTAAATGAAGTTGCCGAGGGAATCGGGTGATGGAATGAAATGATCTGTGAATTCCATACACCCCAAATATCTATCATAATCTTTTTTCCAATGAATCAAGTAACCAAATGAGAGAGGGGAGGGGCCTTTCTTATAAAGAGAAGGAGGAGGGTGAGTGTAGGAGCAAGTGGTGACCTTAAGCAAAAAGCTTCTCACTAAATATCCTAAGGAAAACAAGAAGCTTTAATAACAAAGCATGAATGACTAATAACACCTCATCAAGTAATAAATGCAACCAATTAGAACACAACACCAATTAGCCTAGTCACCTCATCTAGAATCTTCTAGAACACTGACTCACCTCAACTGAAGAAAAGATAAATCCGTCTTTAACCGAATGTTAAAAGACGGCTGATAGAAAACTGGAAACTGGCAACTTCCAAAAGTGATTCTGAAACGAATTTCAGGACAACCCCGAAACTGTATAAATATACCCGCATTTGTATTACGACCGAATACAAATGCAACTGAGACAAAGATATTATACCTACTCAATATAATACTCGGATCCGGCTTAAACCAAAGCCGACCAGTATCATCTGCCCGAAAAATAACACGTGCGTAAACGCACGTGCATTTTCCGAACCCTGCCATAAAACCATACGGCCTCTACAACGTTTCGCCCGAACTTGGGAAACTGTCTGTGGGGAACTCTAATGACTCGTCAGCATCCTGGCAGTGGGTTTAACCACAAACCGTCAGCGGCACTAGCAATGCGTAACGGCTGCCCATGGACTGACCTCAAGGGATGCCGATGAGCGCACTCATCCGGAAAACCCTACTGAGCCTAACAGTGACAATGTATATACAGTCCGGTCCGTTCGTCAATGAGTATCGCATATCCGCCTAGGGGGCTATTAACGTCAGACCCCCAATAGCAGTATAAGTCGTGTCGGAGTGAAGCCCAATAACACCCTGAGATACTACTGGAGTACCTACCAGTAAATCTCCTGCCATGGCCATGGACTTTGTGTAATGGCTCTCCTAGACACAGCACGACCTCGCCCCCAATACCGGGAGAGACGAATCCCCTGCCGATCCGCTCACGTGCCTCCATATGGCTCGGGACTGTACCCAAAAGCTACCTGTTTGCACGACTCCTTTGAGCCGTGGTAGGGTAGAAATCAAAGCACAGTGGGAACTCACACGAGACAAATGACGACCTCAGGTCGATGAACTAACCTGTACACATGTCACCAGGGAACTGCTATCTGACGGTAGATATAATACTAACTAGCAGATTCCCGGCGAGTCCTGTCCGGTGTACTCATAACCCAATGAGCACCTGTATACATCTTAGGTGATCCAACTGACACCAGTGGCTTGTGAGACCGGCCACCGCCCCTCGTCGGGGTCTCGACTGTACACACTAGTCTACTCCGGAGTATCGATGCCCTGTCTCGAAACTCCCACGACTAGGGACCACAATTAAGGATATGCATATAAGCTACCCAACTCTCACGTATATGATCGCCATCATACTGTTGGTAGTAAAGCAAGATCCTAAGGGCTCTATCAAAGTGTAACATGCAATCAGTCACCTGAACATGTACACGACTGATAAAGGCAAACCAGATAGCATACTATCATCACGAGTAAGACTGTGCTACCGGGATAGGTCCTCCGCAATCATTGCAATCACGTACCTGCGATCCAATAATTGACTATGAGGGCACTATCTCCAACAGAATGTACAAGCTTGCTTATTGATCTTCTGAGCGCTCAATACCTGGGTAGCTGTTACGTTTAGCTGACCGCTTGCAGCTTGTGGGTGTTTGATATGATCATCACCTACTGCCGGTGTATTGACGATTCTTTAGAGTCCTACACAGAGGTTTCTTGACTCAGGCAAAACGGAGTAGGAGCACATATGTGATATGTGCGGGACCGAGGATAATGCGATATGTGATACCGTATTATATTCTCGCGATATTTGATATCAGCCGGGTCATCGGATCAAGTGTTGATTCGATGAATCGGTACGGATAAATATTAGTCGGTTATATGCGATATAACCGGATTGTCGGATCAAGTGTTGATTCGATAATTTAATGTATAATAATATATATGATATATTAAATGACATTAACTAATATTAGCTCACTAAAAGATTCTTTTTCTCACTCGGGTAATACATTGATATATATGCGATATATGTTAAATGTATTATTTTATTTTGTTACGATAAATATTATATATGTGATATATAATATTGTAACATGATATGATAAATAATGCAACTTGTTTAGTAGAGATTAAACATGGTTAGGGTTTGATTAGGGTTAAGGTTTTCTAGAAGTTTCTAGAAGCTTTCTTTCTTTGTCTTTGTTAAGATATTATGCTAGATATTTCCTTAACCTAACCAAACCTTTAACCTTAGTCAAATCTCTACAAGGGTTAGTTTGACCATGGTTACATTATTCATCATATCATTTCTTTTCCTATTCATCACAAAAGGATTCTAATATTGTTCATCTTCTTCCTTCTTCTTCTTTGCTTGAAATGCTTTCTTGCTTTGATTTTTGTGATGGATAAATATGAGAAAAAGATAAATAAAGAGGGCAAAAATCCTACTTCATCATCCTTATCTTCCCTTGCCATTTAGATGAGGGTGTTCACATCATTTCATGAGTGTTAGCTTGTGTTAAAGAAACTTCAAGGTAGATCATCTTAGTATCGAAGATCGGAAGCAAAGGTTGCATCTTTCTCTTTGTGGAACCTCTCGAGAGTCCGGATCCCAATGATCGCAGCGAAGGGACCACAACACGGAGCATATGAAGTGAAGGACCGGATCTACATAGGTTGTAATCCCTCTCACTTAGTGTTAAAGTGTTTAGCATGATAGTTTTCACCTAATCTCTAGTTTAAAGTTCCGTATTCGGGTTGTTCGGCACGGCTAAATTTTTAATCGGGCATGGTTGATGCCTCGTAGACCCTTGTGCGCGTGCATAGCAACCCTACATTAAATGTGCGTTCGGGGTTTCCTCGGGCAAATTCCTGGGATTCATCGTCCGACACCGAGGTATTGAGATAGATCCGTCTAAAATCAAGGCGATCATGGAAATGCCTCCGCCGAGAACTCTTAAACAGCTGCGATCTCTCCAAGGAAAGCTCGCATACATTCGGCGGTTTATCGCTAATCTTTCAGGAATGTGCCGTCCTTACAGTCACCTGATGAAGAAAGGAACCCCATTCGTTTGGGATCACAAATGCCAAGGCGCACTGGACGAGATCAAGCAGTATCTGCAAAACCCTCCAGTGTTGGCCGCTCCAGTTAAGGGAAAGCCTCTCATTCTTTACACGGCCGCCCTTGAAGGTTCTTTAGGCGCATTATGGGCACAAGAGAATGACCAGGGGAAGGAAAGAGCACTCTACTACTTAAGTCGGGTTCTGCTGGGGGCAGAAAGCAATTACTCCCCCATTGAAAAACACTGCCTGGCGTTGATCTTCGCAATAACAAAGCTTAGACATTATGCATTAGCGCATGAAGTCCACCTCATTTCAAAGGTGGACCCTCTCAAATATCTAATGTCAAAGGCCATATTGACGGGACGACTCGCTAAATGGGCTCTGCTCTTAATGGAGTTCTCGATAACGTTTCGACCCCTCAAGGCAGTGAAGGGTCAGGCCATAGCCGACTTCCTTGCTGAGCACCCGATACCTGCCAATTCTCCCCTGAATTGCGATTTGCCAGACAAGCATGCGTTTGACGCAATCGACGGTGGTGATACCCGTTGGGAGCTTTATTTCGATGGAGCATCTTCCATGAAGAAGCACAAACAAAGTACGTCAATGACCAAATCAGGAGTAGGCCTTATCTTCGTGACCCCTCAAGGAGGATTAATGCGCTTCGCCTTCTCCTTAACAGAGCCGAGAACGAATAATGAAGCTGAATATGAAGCTTTGATAGCAGGCCTCGAGATCGCCATTGACATGGGAATTGAAAACCTCCTCATATATGGGGACTCCCAGCTAGTCGTCAGTCAAGTGAACGGCGATTACCAAACATACAAACCGGAATTGGTAAAATACGGTTAAAAGGTGCAACAACTACTAACCCAGATCCCCTCCTACACTTTGGAGAGCATACCTCGTGTGGAAAACAGCAAAGCGGACGCGTTGGCCAAACTTGCTAAAGAATTGGCGGATGAGAATCTTGATGATGTCAGAATCGTAGTACAAAGTCGTCGAGTGCTCGCCCCAGCAAAGATATCTCTGGAATCATCCGAAGAGAAGGGAGTGATTGAACAAACGACCTTACAAATAAAAGACCATGAGAAGGTTGAGGATTGGAGAGAAGTCTTCATAGATTACTTCAAGTTCCACCGAATGCCTGAAGAAGCGTCCATAAGACATCAGCTCGTGAAACGAGCTCTGTCTTTCGCCTTCGTTAACGATACTCTATACAAGAGGTCATTCGATTCTCTGTGGCTGAGATGCTTAGGACCTGACGAAGCGAAAAGGGTCGTCCAAGAAGTTCACGACGGACTCTGCGATTCCTACCAAGCAGGCCCTAAGATGAAGTTGAAGATAAAACGGATGGGCTACTATTGGCCCACCATGATGCAAGACTGCCTCGAATATGCGAAGCAGTGTCACCCGTGTCAGATCTATGGGGACTTCATCCACCAGCACCCAAATCCACTACATCCAACGGTGGCTAGCTGGCCATTCGAAATGTGGGGAACTGACATAGTCGGCCCCATCGAGCCAGCATCGTCCCGGGGACATCGTTTTATCCTGGCGACGACTGATTACTTCTCCAAATGGGCAGAGGCGGTACCGTTAAGGGAAGTGAAGACGGAGAACATCCTCCATTTCTTCAAAACGCATGTCATATACCGGTTTGGAACCCCGAGAAGGATCATCTCTGATAATGGGCCAGCCTACCGAAGTCATAAAATTAGCCGCTTCGCACAGCAGCACAATATAGACTGGAGATATTCCTCAGTCTATAATCCGCGGGCTAACGGTCTCGCCGAGGCCTTCAACAAGACCTTGACGAAAATTATAAAGAAAACGGTGTCCCGAAAGAAGAGGGACTGGCATGAGAGGTTGCAAGAAGCTCTTTGGGCGTATCGAACCACGTTCAAGACGGCCACGAACACAACGCCCTACGCGTTAGTATTCGGCACGAAAGCAGTACTACCCCTTGAAATACAATTACCCTCTTTGCGAGTAGCAATTCACTACGAGCTGACGGATGAAGAAAATGCTCACCTCCGGCTTGAGGAGCTTGATGCCCTTGAAGAAACACGGCTCACAGCGCAACAAAATCTGGAAGCCTATAAAGCAAAGATTACGTGCTCATACGAAAGATTGACCCGACCGAGGAAATTCCGCCAAGGCGAACTCGTGCTAGTGGTCAAAAGGCCTATGATCCCCAATCGCGCCAAGCGGGGAAAATTCGAGCCAAACTATGAAGGCCCGTACATCATAGGTAAAGTCTACCAGGGTGGAGCCTATCTACTCATGGACATGCATGGTGAAAGGCCTTTCAGGCCGATAAACGGTCGCTTCCTGAAGAAATACTACGCTTGACGAGTCACGGCCGAGGTCAATGATAGATGACGACGACTATGTCCGCTCGCTATCTTCCTAAGCCCAATCTCTATGAGTAGTAGCCAGTCTTCTTCAACAACGGACCGAAACGTCCTTAAACTAATGACGGACCACTACGTCCTAAAACTAGCTGTTGACCGAAATGTCGATAAACTACTGCGGATTATAACATCCCAAAGCCAAAAAAAAAAATAATAATAAAAAATATATATATATATATATATATATATATATATATATATATAAAACAAAAAAAGGGGGGGTATGTCCATAAGCAAAATGGGCACGGATGAAAACCTGAAAGGGCTCCGTGAGTAAAAACAGCAGGACTACCGGCGAGGGTTTGTGAAAACCCGAAAGGGCGCAACCTCGTTAAAAAGACACTTATAGGGCCCTCTCGACCTTGTAAGGAGAAACCACCTGCGTGAGATCCTTACGACTCACAAGGGAACAACACACTTAGGTATCCCCACGATTCCTAAGGAGAAAATACACTTGCGAGATCCTCACGACTCGTAAGGAGAACTTTCTTATGGGACCCTCACGGCTCATAAGAGTTGAAAGTATTAAGTTACAGAGACCTGAACCTGTGCTTAAGCAACCCCCACAACTTCCGATATTGCCCTACAAGTGGCTCAGCATTGACCCTTGTATACAATCCACGGGCGCGAATAAACATTTCCCTAACCAAGGTCCATCCGTGACTGGGGATATGTTCGCATAACCCTTGTAAACCCCCTCGATTCACAAAGAGAAAACCCTCCTGTAAGATCCTTACGACTTACAGAGGAACAAAACACTTAGGAACCCTCATGATTCCTAAGGAGAAAATACACCTATAAGATCCTCACGACTTGTAGGGAGAAATAGCTTTGTGAGACCCTTACGGCTCATGAAGTCAAAAGCCTTAGTCGACAGGACCTTAACTGTCACGACCTGAGAAATTCGACTCGTGACCGGCACTTAACCACGCAACGTCTACAGGCGCAACGCGGCTAAGTAAGCCGAACCCAGAAATCAAAACCAATAAATATAGAGTGATTTAAAACATTTTGTAAAAGCAATAGTACATGTCTGAAAAACTTCTATTTATTTAGTAGAAATCCTTTTTAAGTTCAATAGTTATAAGTTTTATAATTTTGGTAACATTTCCCTTTTTTTTTTTAAAACATTAGCCCCGAAAGTCGGGTAAAAGCAAGGTGTAGCAGGAATAATAAGTGACATGAATAAAGCATCACAATATGATATACGACGCCGTAGCGAAGAATACACAGTAAAACAAGGACAATATCATAAAAGATGAGACTGCAAATAGTAAAGTCGGCTCACATGCGAGCTCGACACCAGAATATAAAACCAGACATATCGTCCTCACAACTGTCTCTAAGTCAATACAGAAAGTAGATGGAGAGTACTAGATACATCAATATACAACTGAAAGATAACAGATACCGTACGAAACCCACCTAAACAGCAAAAAGGCTATCTCTGCTCAAAAGGGGTATCTGTGCCAAAAGATGCGATAACAGCCAGCCGTGACTACTCCCCAGGGCAACCTGCAACACTGTGGCACAACGGGGGTGAGTTGCCAACTCGTGAATAGAGATAACATATAAAGGTGATCACAAGCATGCACATATAGCGTGGCTCTACTAATGCCAGCAAATGATATCAATGCATGTCAAAAGTGGATACAATAGTAATGCATGTACTCTAATAGGTAAATGCCACAGGATGAGACGTATAGTAATCAATATTGAGTATGGGATAAATAATATCTACATGGACCATGTCAACATGGAAAACAATGATCGGTGCCTCAAACTGCACCCAAATCCCACATATACTCAGGCGCCGGCACACCCATCGGCTCTCAAATCCTGTATATCTCGGAGGAATCACGAGTGCCCAACATTGGCACCCAAAACATCATAAAATACTCGTGTCCAGCATCGACACGTAAATCCTCGAATATCGGGCGCCGTCAATCCGGACCGGCCCCACGGGGTCTGTCTGCGGTATCGGCCCTCGGCCTTCGGCCCCGGCAGCACGGATCATCCCGCATCCATCACTCGACTCTGGTCAGTATCCTCCGGACAACTGCCAGGTCCAACCAATCACCGGTAGGTACTCGCCCGCCTCCAGGCTCAATCGGCAAATCCCATCGATCATCTCGCCGAGGGGAACCATACCGGGCCCACCACGAACCCGCAAACGGAACATCCACTCCTCGAATCGGGTTTCAAGCACACGTCTCAGCACCGAGAAAACGCGTGGTGGACACACCAAAATATCATACCACGAGGTACCGGGTTTTTTTTCAAAATAGCATATCTTTCCTTAAATAATTCCACGGTCCTCAAAACAGAAATCACATGAAAATCCAATACCAATAGTAAAATCCGATGCGAGGTACAATATACATCAATCCATGGTATAGGTATAAGGGGAAAACCGCTTTTTAAAGTAGTTTCATTTCCGGTTTTAAAAGATGTCATGCGGCTCCCAATATACATGAAGGTCATATCAAATCACATATGAAGCGAACTATAGAAATATAATCATGGCAGCTCTATAGTGAGTGTGGCATGGCAATTACTAACGGTGTGTGTGTAGCATGCAAATAGTGCCCGTGCAACATAAACCGTTAGTAATAGTGCGGTGTTCTATCAGTTCTAAGCAATATATATACAAACACAGCAGGGAATGCAATATGCGATGATAGTCTATGGGGTGCATGCAACATATAATAATAAAGTCCTATCAGCCTTGACGCATAACGCCATGCGGGCGATATCCCCGTAGATATGAAATCTACTCACAGTGTCTTGCGCTAAGTGTATCCGACCACTTGCTTGCCCTTCTTCGCAGCGTCCGTCTCACTGGCCTGTGAATCTAGAATCACATACACATATCACACATAAGCTTAATTCACAAAAACGCAACACTATAATCCAACAAGAAACCCATGTCGCAAACCAATCGCGCGTGTGCGCGATACGCTAAAACGTGTAATCACGCGCCACGAAACTACCCCGACGCGCCGCGATACGCAGAAACCCAAACCTACTCACGTATCGCGCGTGTCGCGAAGGTTTAGAAAACGGCAAAATAGGTATTTGGTCCCAGATTTTTCCACAGAACCAAACTCCCAAAAATATATATACCAAAATACTACACCCATTAGCAGACACCCAATGGACCAAACAAAACCCAATTCCCTACCCATCTGGCCGCAAATTGCGGCCAGAATGAAGATTTTGGCGGCCGGAGTGGGGAGTCAGGGGGTCGGGTTTCACCTGGTGTATCAGCTCTACTCCACTACACTACAGTCTTCACAATTTCATTCTGAACTCACTGGGTCAGTAGCAGTTCCAGAAAACTCACATTTTGCACAAATACGACAATTGCATCGAATAGTAAAGTTGGTGGTATTTTAGTGAAATCGGGGTTGGACTAGGTTACACTGGCCTCAACAGACCACAATCATCCTACTGGAACCAACTTACATCCTATAAGCACAAAGTTCCTATTAAACATCCCATATCGCACTAAAACGCACCAATATCCATTAACCGATGCAAATCTATACTAACCAAGCTAACTAGGGACTAAGTTAGGAAATATACCTCATACTTAACCCTAGGAAGCTGAAGGAAGGTGGAGAAGTGGAGGGAAGAGGCTACACTTGCTGTTGGTGCTCACTGCTGCTGCTGCTGCTGTTGCTGCTTCTTTCTGCTGCTGCTGTTGCTTCTTCTCCTGCTGCTGCTGAGTGCTTGCTGCTGCTGCTTCAGGAGCTGGGGTTCTGGGCTGAAGGTAAGTGTGTGGGTGTGTGTGAGTGAGTGTGAGAGTTTGAGAGAAAATACAAGGAAAATGAGAGGCTACAATCATTCACACAAAAGTCACCCCTCTCTCTCTCTCACCTCATTTAATGCAAGCATGGCCTAAAGCCATGATGCACTCTCTCTCTCTCACACAAGTCAACACTTAATCAAAAATTTAAATTAAAGCAACCTCTTTAATTAGCTAATTAAACTTACTTTAAACCCAAAGGACTTAATCCTAAAATTAACCCACCATGGTTAATAATTATTGTATTTACTTAATTTAAAAACCCTAGTTTACATGCACATATGTGTGCAAGCCTAGGAAAATTTTGGAAAAATATTTATTAGATTAGGAAAAATATTTAAAACACAATTTGGTAAATTTTTTATTAAAAACCATTATTTAATTATAATTATTCACTAACCCTTATCTTAAGGTGTTACAATCTCTCCCCCTTAAAGAAATTCGTCCCCGAATTTAAAAAATCTAACTAAGGTTACCTTCAAAAAGATGGGGATACGTCTTCATCATTTCGCTTTCGGTCTCCCAAGTGACCTCTTCACGGTTCTGACCACGCCAAAGTACCTTAACTGATGGAATGTCCTTCGATCTCAGTTTCTTCACTTGTCGATCCAAGATCATCACCGGCTGCTCTGCATAGGAAAGGTCACGCTCAAGCTGGATCGTCGGATGCTGAATCGCGTGCGAGGGATCATGTAGATATCTGCGGAGCATCGAAACATGGAATACGGGGTGCACGTCTGGAAAGCTGGGCGGAAGGGCTAACCGGTAAGCTACTGCACCGACACGCTCGAGGATCTCGAAGGGGCCCACATACCTGGGGCTAAGCTTCCCCTTCTTCCCAAACCTCATCACACCTTTCATTGGGGAGACCCTCAAGAAAACATGATCACCAACAGAAAACTCAAGTCTGCGTCGTCGACGGTCTGCATAAGCCCTCTGCCTACTCTGCGCTGCTCTCATCCTATCGCGAATCAACTGGATCTTCGCGGTCGTCTCCTCAACGATCTGTGGCCCTAAGATACTGCTCTCACTGAGCTCTGTCCAACAAGTAGGCGACCTACATTTCCTCCCATAAAGAGCCTCAAATGGTGCCATCTGAATAGTCTCCTGGTAGCTGTTATTGTAGGAGAACTCTACTAAGGGCAAATGATGATCCCAGCTACCTCCGAAATCTAGTACACAAGCTCTGAGCATGTCCTCGAGAGTCTGGATGGTCCGCTCTGACTGTCCGTCGGTCTGCGGATGAAATGCCGTGCTGAAACTCAAGCGAGTGCCCAAAGCCTCCTGAAGCCTCTGCCATAGCCTACTGGTAAACTGGGTGCCTCTGTCGGACACAATGCACGTCGGAACTCCGTGTAGTCGCACTATCTCGTCAATATAGATCTGGGCATACTGAGTAAATCCGAAAGTCGTCTTCACCGGTAAGAAGTGAGCCGCTTTCGTCAAACGATCCACGATCACCCAGATGGAGTCATACCCCCTACTAGTCCTGGGTAGACCCACCACGAAATCCATCGAAATCTGTTCCTATTTCCACTCCGGAATGGGTAACGGCTGTAGCTCTCCCGCGGGCCTCTGGTGCTCAGCCTTGACTTGCTGACAAGTCAGGCATCTCCATACAAAATCTGCAATGTCCCTCTTCATTCCGTCCCACCAGTAAACATCTCTCATATCATGATACATCTTGGTGGAACCGGGATGGACGCTATACACCGATCGATGTGCCTCCTCAAGAATCTCACGCCTCAGTCCCTCAGCATCAGGTACGCACAGTCTGACTCCAAACCGTAGTATCCCCTGATCATCGATCACGAACTCGGAAAATCGGTCCTGTCCCATCTGTGCCATGATCTCTGAACATCGGTCATCACTGAGCTGCGCCTCACGTATACGATCGATCAACTGTGGGCGTGCACGGACATGCGCTATCTGTCCTCCAATCGACGTGAACTCGAACTGTACTCGACTGTCGCATAATATCTGCCAATCTGCGGATGACTGCTCCTGTACTGCGCTCAAACAAGATAAACTACTCCCGGGCCTCCTGCTCAAAGCATCCGCCACCACATTTGCCTTGCCCGGGTGATATAAGATCTCGCAGTCATAATCCTTCACTAACTCCATCCATCGACGCTGTCGAAGGTTCAGGTCCCGCTGCTGGAATATGTATTTCAGACTCTTGTGATCCGTAAATATCTGGCACGACTCGCCGTATAGGTAGTGTCGCCAGATCTTAAGTGCGAAGACCACTGCTGCCATCTCCAAATCATGAGTGGGGTAGTTCTGCTCGTGCTTCTTCAATTGTCGCGAGGCATACGCGATCACCCTATCATGCTGCATCAGAACGCATCCCAATCCCACTCGAGAAGCATCACAAAAGACCACAAATCCGCCCGGTCCGGAAGGTAAAGATAACACCGGTGCCGTCGTCAGCCGTGTCCGTAACTGCTGAAAACTGTGCTCGCACTCCTCCGTCCAATCGAAGGGAACTCCTTTCCGGGTCAACCCGGTCAACGGTGTAGCAATACGTGAGAAGTCCTGCACAAAACGCCTGTAATAACCGGCCAATCCCAAAAAGCTGCGAATCTCCGTCACTGATGTGGGTCTGGGCCAACGCTGAACGGCCTCGATCTTCCTCGGGTCAACACATATACCGTCTCGTGAAATCACGTGACCCAAGAAGTCCACGCTGTCTAGCCAAAAAGCACACTTGGAGAATTTCGCATAAAGCTGGTGCTCCCTCAATGTCTGCAATGTAACCCGCAGGTGCTGCTCGTGCTCCTCACTACTCCGGGAATACACCAAGATATCGTCAATGAAGACTATAATGAACAGATCCAAGTAAGGCCGGAAAATACGGTTCATCAAATCCATGAAGGCTGTTGGCGCATTGGTGAGTCCGAACGACATCACCAAGAACTCGTAATGGCCGTAGCGCGTACGGAAAGCTGTCCGGGGAATGTCCTCCTGTCGAACCCGCAGCTGATGATAGCCCGATCGCAAATCGATCCTCGAAAAGTACCCTGCCCCCTGAAGCTGGTCGAATAAATCGTCGATACGCGGCAAAGGATACCTGTTCCGCACTGTCACCCTGTTCAGCTGGCGGTAGTCGATACAAAGACGCAAACTGCCATCCTTCTTCTTGACGAACAGGACTGGAGCACCCCAAGGAGAAACACTGGGTCGAATAAGTCCCTTGTCCAGCAAATCATGTAACTGACCCTTCAGCTCACGAAGTTCCGCCGGGGCCATCCGATAGGGCGGTATAGAAATAGGCCCCGAACCAGGAACCAAATCAATACAGAATGAAATGTCGCGCTCGGGCGGCAACCCAGGAAGCTCGTCAGGGAACACATCAGGAAACTCGCTAACAACCGGAACCTGATCCAATGGAACCTCTGTAGCGCGAGCATCGCGAACATATGCGAGAAACCCCTGACATCCCTTCCTCATAAGCTGTCCAGCGCGAAAAGAAGAAATCACACTGTGAGGGGCGGCACTACGGTCCCCCAACACAACAAAAACCGACTCACCGGGAAAGCAGAATCTAACTGTCTTCTCACGGCAGTCCACAGAAGCATAGCACGTGGCTAACCAATCCATGCCCAAAAGAACGTCAAAGTCCAACATCTCCAGAAGGATCAAGTCGACAGGCAACTCTCTCTCGCCAATACAGACGATACAGGATCGGAACACGTGCCTAGCCACAAACGACTCTCCCACAGGAGTAGTCACCACAAGCGGCTGATCAAGCAAGCCGGACTCTCTACCCAAACTCGGCACAAAGTGTGTGGATACGTACGAGTGTGTGGATCCGGGATCGAACAATACATGTGCATCAACCGAACATACAGGGAGGATACCTGAAACCACTGCATTGGACGCCTGCGCGTCCTGATGTGTCAAAGCAAAGACCCTCGCCTGTCCACCACCTGTAACTGACTGACCTCTGCCTCGGTCATCACGTCCTCTCTGAGCAACTCCTCCACGCCCACGACCTCTCGGTGCATAAGTCTGGCGCGGAGCAACGGTAGGCGCAACGGGCAACGTCCTCTGGGGTGGTGAAGGTGGTAAGGTAACATGCGGTGCTGCCGCCTCCCTCCGGTGTGTCTCTGGAAAATCTCGAACGAGGTGAAGTAGGCTGCCACACCTGTAGCAACCCCGCGGCGACTGCTGACCTTCCTGGGGATACGAACTAAACATCCGACCTCGTCCCGAATCTCTGCTACCCCTCGTACCGGAACGATACCTGTCGCGGCGTCTGAATGACTGCCTCCGTGCGGAAATACTGGTACGAACTCTCTTCGGCTCTGGAAGTACCGAAGTCTTAACAAGGTGCTCCTCGACCACTAGGGCTGCGTCTACAGCTGCTGCATAGGTCTCGTAGTGCTGCACGCTAATCGCGAGGAACACTGGTGAAAGCAAGCCTCGAACAAATCTCCGGACTCGCAACTCCTCGGTGGCCACTAAATGTGGGGCGTAGACTGCTAGCTCTGTAAACAGTACGTCATACTCTGCCACTGTCATCCCTGGCATCTGGCGCAAAGACTCAAACCTGCGTGCTCGGGCATCTCTAACACTCCGGGGAAGGAAACGGGCTAGAAATATGGTCACGAACTCCGTCCAGGTCATAGGAGGAAGACCTGCTGCTATGCCCTTCTCCACTGAATCACACCATTTCTGCGCAAGACCTTCCAGGCGAAAGCTCGTGAACTCAACCCATCTCGCATCTGCACATCTGAGGGAACGGCATATCCTGGCCATCCTGTCGATGAAAGACTGTGGGTCCTCGGCTGTATCGGTGCCTGTGAAAACTGGAGGCTTCAGCCTCATGAACTCTGATAGCGATACTGTAATCACCTCCGTGGCTGCAGGGGCAACTGGCTGTGCGGTAGGCACCATCGCGGTCTCTGGAACTGGTGGAGCTACCTCTGGTCGCTGCGCTCGAAGCGTCTCAGCTAACGATCCTATCATCTGGCGCATCTCCTGCATACCAGCCCCTAACGAGGCGATCTGCTCTGTCACGGCAGGAACAACCTGCTCGGGTACAACCGGCGTACTGCCCGGATCAGTCTTCGTCTCGGACGAGTCAACACGAATCTCGGCCCTCGCGGCCGCTCTCTGTGCCCTCGTAGTCTTAGGCGGCATAATGGCTGAAAGAAAATTTGGATTCGATAAGAACACGGAAATCGAATCACAAGAATACAAGGAGGGATCAAATCAATAAGTCCTAAGGTCGCGTAGGCGGAGTACCGTGTCGTGAGTATGCCGCGGAACATACGCACGCTACGCTACCCTGCTGCAGCTACCTACTCCATCATACCAGGGTCATCCTACACTCCGAAGGTAAAACCTACGCTCTGATACCAACTTTGTCACGACCCGAGAAATTCGACTCGTGACCGGCACTTAACTACGCAACGTCTACAGGCGCAACGCGGCTAAGTAAGCCGAACCCAGAAATCAAAACCAATAAATATAGAGTGATTTAAAACATTTTGTAAAAGCAATAGTACATGTCTGAAAAACTTCTATTTATTTAGTAGAAATCCTTTTTAAGTTCAATAGTTATAAGTTTTATAATTTTGGTAACATTTCCCTTTTTTTTTTTAAACATTAGCCCCGAAAGTCGGGTAAAAGCAAGGTGTAGCAGGAATAATAAGTGACATGAATAAAGCATCACAATATGATATACGACGCCGTAGCGAAGAATACACAGTAAAACAAGGACAATATCATAAAAGATGAGACTGCAAATAGTAAAGTCGGCTCACATGCGAGCTCGACACCAGAATATAAAACCATACATATCGTCCTCACAACTGTCTCTAAGTCAATACAGAAAGTAGATGGAGAGTACTAGATACATCAATATACAACTGAAAGATAACAGATACCGTACGAAACCCACCTAAACAGCAAAAAGGCTATCTCTGCTCAAAAGGGGTATCTGTGCCAAAAGATGCGATAACAGCCAGCCGTGACTACTCCCCAGGGCAACCTGCAACACTGTGGCACAACGGGGGTGAGTTGCCAACTCGTGAATAGAGATAACATATAAAGGTGATCGCAAGCATGCACATATAGCGTGGCTCTACTAATGCCAGCAGATGATATCAATGCATGTCAACAGTGGATACAATAGTAATGCATGTACTCTAACAGGTAAATGCCACAGGATGAGATGTATAGTAATCAATATTGAGTATGGGATAAATAATATCTACATGGACCATGTCAACATGGAAAACAATGATCGGTGCCTCAAACTGCACCCAAATCCCACATATACTCAGGCGCCGGCACACCCATCGGCCCTCAAATCCTGTATATCTCGGAGGAATCACGAGTGCCCAACATCGGCACCCAAAACATCATAAAATACTCGTGTCCAGCATCGACACGTAAATCCTCGAATATCGGGCGCCGTCAATCCGGACCGGCCCCACGGGGTCTGTCTGCGGTATCGGCCCTCGGCCCTCGGCCTCGGCAGCACGGATCATCCCGCATCCATCACTCGACTCTGGTCAGTATCCTCCGGACAACTACCAGGTCCAACCAATCACCGGTAGGTACTCGCCCGCCTCCAGGCTCAATCGGCAAATCCCATCGATCATCTCGCCGAGGGGAACCATACCGGGCCCACCACGAACCCGCAAACGGAACATCCACTCCTCGAATCGGGTTTCAAGCACACGTCTCAGCACCGAGAAAACGCGTGGTGGACACACCAAAATATCATACCACGAGGTACCGGGTTTTTTTCAAAATAGCATATCTTTCCTTAAATAATTCCACGGTCCTCAAAACAGAAATCACATGAAAATCCAATACCAATAGTAAAATCCGATGCGAGGTACAATATACATCAATCCATGGTATGGGTATAAGGGGAAAACCGCTTTTTAAAGTAGTTTCATTTCCGGTTTTAAAAGATGTCATGCGGCTCCCAATATACATGAAGGTCATATCAAATCACATATGAAGCGAACTATAGCAATATAATCATGGCAGCTCTATAGTGAGTGTGGCATGGCAATTACTAACGGTGTGTGTGTAGCATGCAAATAGTGCCCGTGCAACATAAACCGTTAGTAATAGTGCGGTGTTCTATCAGTTCTAAGCAATATATATACAAACACAGCAGGGAATGCAATATGCGATGATAGTCTATGGGGTGCATGCAACATATAATAATAAAGTCCTATCAGCCCTGACGCATAACGCCATGCGGGCGATATCCCCATAGATGTGAAATCTACTCACAGTGTCTTGCGTTAAGTGTATCCGACCACTTGCTTGCCCTTCTTCGCAGCGTCCGTCTCACTGGCCTGTGAACCTAGAATCACATACACATATCACACATAAGCTTAATTCACAAAAACGCAACACTATAATCCAACAAGAAACCCATGTCGCAAACCAATCGCGCGTGTGCGCGATACGCTAAAACGTGTAATCACGCGCCACGAAACTACCCCGACGCGCCGCGATACGCAGAAACCCAAACCTACTCACGTATCGCGCGTGTCGCGAAGGTTTAGAAAACGGCAAAATAGGTATTTGGTCCCAGATTTTTCTACAGAACCAAACTCCCAAAAATATATATACCAAAATACTACACCCAGTAGCAGACACCCAATGGACCAAACAAAACCCAATTCCCTACCCATCTGGCCGCAAATTACGGCCAGAATGAAGATTTTGGCGGCCGGAGTGGGGAGTCAGGGGGTCGGGTTTCACCTGGTGTATCAGCTCTACTCCACTACACTACAGTCTTCACAATTTCATTCTGAACTCACTGGGTCAGTAGCAGTTCCAGAAAACTCACATTTTGCACAAATACGACAATTGCATCGAATAGTAAAGTTGGTGGTATTTTAGTGAAATCGGGGTTGTACTAGGTTACACTGGCCTCAACAGACCACAATCATCCTACTGGAACCAACTTACATCCTATAAGCACAAGTTCCTATTAAACATCCCATATCGCACTAAAACGCACCAATATCCATTAACCGATGCAAATCTATACTAACCAAGCTAACTAGGGACTAAGTTAGGAAATATACCTCATACTTAACCCTAGGAAGCTGAAGGAAGGTGGAGAAGTGGAGGGAAGAGGCTACACTTGCTGTTGGTGCTCACTGCTGCTGCTGCTGCTGCTGCTTCTTTCTGCTGCTGCTGTTGCTTCTTCTCCTGCTGCTGCTGAGTGCTTGCTGCTGCTGCTTCAGGAGCTGGGGTTCTGGGCTGAAGGTAAGTGTGTGGGTGTGTGTGAGTGAGTGTGAGAGTTTGAGAGAAAATACAAGGAAAATGAGAGGCTACAATCATTCACACAAAAGTCACCCCTCTCTCTCTCTCTCTCACCTCATTTAATGCAAGCATGGCCTAAAGCCATGATGCACTCTCTCTCTCTCACACAAGTCAACACTTAATCAAAAATTTAAATTAAAGCAACCTCTTTAATTAGCTAATTAAACTTACTTTAAACCCAAAGGACTTAATCCTACAATTAACCCACCATGGTTAATAATTATTGTATTTACTTAATTTAAAAACCCTAGTTTACATGCACATATGTGTGCAAGCCTAGGAAAATTTTGGAAAAATATTTATTAGATTAGGAAAAATATTTAAAACACAATTTGGTATACTTTTTATTAAAAACCATTATTTAATTATAATTATTCACTAACCCTTATCCTAAGGTGTTACATTAACCCTGGTCGCTAAGCCTCCTTTGTTCGACAACGACAGAGGCAAATGATGATTCGCTCCTGGCAATATCCCAGTTGTAGCGGTGCTGATGCCGAAATCGGTGTCCAATTTCAGGTTTACGGCGAAAAGCCAGTAAGCCGTACATGCATACGAAATAGTCGAAATGATAGGGCAACTTGCAATAAAAAGCAGCAAGTAAAATGTATGCATGCGAAATAGCCGAAATGATTGGGCAACTCGCAATAAAAAGCAGCGAGTGGAAATAAAATAAACAGCCGAAATGATTGGGCACCGCGAAAAATAGCCGAAATGACTGGGCAATCGCGACCTTCGCGATATAAAAGCTGAAATGATAGAGCATCGCGGAAAGAATAAAAAAATGATGAAAGAATGAAACTTTTTGCCCTACAGTTAAGGTCACATCGATCCCTGTATACAATCCAAGGGCATAAACAAAATGGGAAACAAATAATCCCAGCAAACTCCTCGACTCACGGATACAAACACTCCTTGACGAGAGCTTCTTGATCCGCGTCGACCCGCAGAGCCACCAGAGACCCCGTGGGAACCCTCGACTCGTTTCAAACCCCAAGGAAACAAATAATCCTTGGCGCTTGGGAAACAAATAATCCCTAGCAAACTCCTCGACTCACGGATACAAACACTCCTTGACGAGAGCTTCCTGATCCGCGTCGACCCGCAGAGCCACCAGAGCCCCCGTGGGAACCCTCGACTCGTTTCAAACCCCAAGGAAACAAATAATCCTTGGCGCTTGGGAAACAAATAATCCCTAGCAAACTCCTCGACTCACGGATACAAACACTCCTTGACGAGAGCCTCCTGATCCGCGTCGACCCGCAGAGCCACCGGTGCCCCCGTGGGAACTCTCGACTCGTTTCAAACCCCAAGGAAATAAATAATCCTTGGCGCTTGGGAAACAAATAATTCCTAGCAAACTCCTCGACTCACGGATACAAACATTCCATGACGAGAGCTTCTTAACTCATGTCAACTGTTCCGCTACAACTGCAAACAGATTCCCGATTCGTCTCAATTTGTAAGAAGAAGTCTCAGACAGCAAGGATTGAAAAGCTTGCTGTTTGAGCAATGGGGCCCTGCAAGTCAATCCAAACTGGTCTCTTGCATACTATTCACGGGTCTCACTCTCCGAAGTCGAATTTCGACGAGGAGGGAAACAACCACTTACGAATCCTCTCGACTCGTAAGAGGGAAAATTCTCTTATAGGATCCTTACGACTTAGAAGAGAAAACCACACTTAGGAATCCTCACGATTCCTAAGGAGAAAATCCACCTCTGAGATCCTCTCAATCCGTAGGGAGAAAAGCCTCTATGAGACCCTCACGGCTCATAGAATTGAAAAGTCTTAGGCAGTAGACCTGAACCTACGGCCTAAGCCATCGCTATTTCCTGAGGAAGTCGGAATACTCGTTTTAGACATCCATCAACCATGGTTATTAAGACAGCCTGCTGACATTAAAAGAAAGAAGATGACAGAAAGAATATCCGGTTTACATTTGATCTGGCAAGCGTGACGCGTTCATTTATGCATGGACAGAAGACTCAGGACGAGAAATAAGACAAGCCGAAATAGAAAGGGGGAGGGTTTCCATTCATATCGCTAAATTTTTTTTACAAGCATAAGAATAATGAATAAGAAACATTATTCAAATTATTACAACGGTATAACCTCAGATCCGGGGCACGGATTGAGGAAATCAAAAGTAAGGCCATCCAGAGTTCTTCTGGCCTTTCTAATTATTCTTATGCGCAGTCTTTCGCGCTCCTCTGTATCGAGATCATCGGCGAGCCCTCCTGGCCTTTGATAAGCAGCAACTATCATCGTCTGCTGGAAGACTTGGTGTAGGATGTCAATAAGGCTATTCCGCCGTTTCTTTGAGATCAGCCCTGTCAGGTGCACTGAATGCACCTTGTCTTTGGCATCATTCAGCGCGTTGAGCGGTAAGGCCTCATGAAGACCCGAAAGTGCTCTCCATATGGCTCCCAACACGACTCTCAAAAGGGCCGAACGACGAGGCAACAGCCAACCACCGCTTGCGTTCAGACGACCCATAACTTCTGCACATTCAGCGTCTGTAAACTCCTGCAAACTGTATAGATGCACCGCCGCCATTATGCCTGGAGGAAATATTACAGGAAGATCAGCAATAGAAAAGCAATCATATACATAGAGGACTAAATTCCCAGAGAGCGAAACGATGTTCAAGGATAAAGTCCCCTAGATGAAAGCTCTGCTGGTTAAGATTAATCTAAGAATTGATTTTACCTAAAGTTTTCCTAAAAACTTTAAAAAAAAAAGGGGGTGGAGCAAGGCACCGGAGTTCTTGAAGGCAAGGACAAGGCTCTGAAGTCTTCGAAAATAGAAATCTGAAAGATGATAAGTATCTGAGGGGACCAAAGGTCCTATTTATAGGCATCAAGTGCCTCTTCGACTTCCAAGAGTTGTCATGACAGTTTACCCTAATCGGAGCGAACTTCTGTTCAAATTCCGAGGCGGGAGATGAAGCAACGCTTCGTCTTCCCCAAATCAGAGCAAAGCTCTGTCTTGAAAATTAATTTAATGAAGCGACGCTTCAGATTATTTGCGCTGCGCAATACGCCACGTGTCTGACGCAGACGCATCAGCGCAACGCCCAAAACAGCGCAAAGCTTCAGCGGCGTATGCACCGTGCGCTGCGTGACACGTGTCGGCACAGATGCGCTAGCGCAGTTGCGCTGCACTGTGCGTTGTGCGACACGCGTCATACCCTGGAGCATTTGCGCTAAACAAAAATTAAGGTTCTGAAGAAATCTTTTCTGTTATTGTTAAAACAAGAAGATTATCTTCTGTAAAACAGAAGCCCTTGGATCAAAGATCCGACGGTGGGGGAAATCCCGCCAAACCTTTCAGAAAAGGGAGTTCTTCAACAAATTGAACTTACGTCTCAATTTGTAAGAAGAAGTCTCAGACAACAAGGATTGAAAAGCTTGCTTTTTGAGCAATGGGGCCCTGTAAGTCAATCCAAAATGGTCTCTTGCATACTATTCACGGGTCTCACTCTCCGAAGTCGATTTTTCGACAAGGAGGGAAACAACCGCTTACGAATCCTCTCGACTCGTAAGAGGGAAAATTCTCTTATAGGATCCTTACGACTTATAAGAGAAAACCACACTTAGGAATCCTCACGATTCCTAAGGAGAAAACCCACCTATGAGATCCTCTCGATCCGTAGGGAGAAAAATCTCTATGAGACCCTCACAGCTCATAGAATTGAAAAGTCTTAGGCGGCAGATCTGAACCTGCGGCCTAAGCCATCGCTATCTCTTGGAAAAAATTAAGTTGTCTGCCAATCAGGTTCATCGACGACATCATGATGTAAAGGCAGAAAACAAAAGAACATACAAGATATTGCAAAAGAAAGTGTGTATCTTTATTCATTGACCCTAATCAAATACATGGTGAATTATACAAAAGAGCAAAGAACGGATACATGTTACTCAGAAAAGAAAATTTTTACAAATACATTGATATAAAGGCAGCTATTGGGAAGGAAGCGTCTTAAATAGCTCTAGCAATTGCTCGCATACTTCCTTCCACGCCTTCTCTTGATCGGCTACCACCGCCAGCTCTGCCTCCACTTGGGCTCGTTGCTGCAAGACAGACGCAAGCTGCTCCCTGACGATCTGATAAGCAGCTTCCCGACCTAGGGTATTGCGCTCAGCTACGTCGAGCTTCCGCTTCAAGTTTAGCCCATGAGAGATACGCTCCAAGAGACCCTCAAAGATAGTCTTCACTTGAGCAGCATTTGTTTCAACCTCAGCGCGCAGTTGGGCCGTTTCGTTCGAGGTCTTTTGGCATTCCCTTAGCTTTAAGGCTGCTTCTTGCGCCAAATGGCGGAAGTGAGAAGTGCTTTGCTCGAGCCAAGTTGTCCGTTGGGTGCTCAGGGCTAAAACTTCGGGAGAAGGGCGCGTCGACTCCAGCCGGTATAAACATGCCTCGATCCCCCTGCAGTGACTAACCCAAGATTCGACGACGCCTTCGTCATGAAAATTTACGAGCGCCGCCAACATCGGGTTAACCTCTACAGCGAAATCTACGGCAGAAGGGAGAGCGTCCATGTTGAGCTCTTCGATGTACCCGCTCAGCATACCCAAACTCATCACAACACCCTTTGAAGATGGACGTTTCAAGAAAGGGCCTGCCGGTGAAAGGACGCGAGACTCAAAAGGGACCGGAGCCAGAACAATAGCTGCAAAACAAAACATGGTCAAACGATGGTTCAAGAGATGTTGACGATGGTTCAAGAGATGTTGAAGGGTTACCAAAAAGGGAAATTTACTATACCAGCTGCAACGGAAGGCAAAGCCGGAAGGGCCGGTAGCGCGGCAGGTCTTGCATCCCCTCCTTCGATTTGTGGCACTGCAATAAGGAAAAGGAAAAGTCAGAAATCATCCCATTGCTAAAAAAGGGGGTAAATAAAGACATTGTAGTGAACGTATACTCACCGGCACCACTAGAGGGAGAAGCGAGTTCGGATGGGAAGGAGAAGTGTGGGAGCAACACTTGATATAAATGATCAAAGAGCACTCCTGAAAGGGCACAATGGTATAACGTTAGTACAAAAGCTACATGTTTAAAATATTAACGCATGAGTCGTAAATCCATACCTTCCAACATCCGCGATGGTACAAGGGAAGGCGGGGAGGTGACCACCGCCAAAGCAGTAGTTGACGGTGCTCCTTCGAGCAACGGAGCGTCAGCACTGGCCGCACCTGCAAAGACAAACTTGTTAGAAGAGATCACGAGATATATAAAAAGAAGAACGCTGGTAACTCAAAGTTTACCCGACGAGCTGCCAGCCGAAACTGAAGCAATCCCCTCTTCTATTGACACGAGACCACCGCCCGTAGCCTCATCACCCGACTTGATGGGAACCGTTGTTGTGCTCGCAAGCCCTGGAGATGACAAGGAACCATACGCGGGGAGGGCTATGATTGGAGTATTGCCAGATTCCAGAGAAGGAGCGGCTGGCTCGTCCTCAGGAATCGTGGCCACCTCACCCGCTACTCCTTCGGGTCCTGCGGTCACGGTTGTCTCGTCCACTGTCGCCGCGAGATCTCCAGCCTCAAGCGCCTCGCCCTCTACCGCCTTCGGCTCGGTTAAGACAATCATCTCATCTGCCGCCACTTCAGGTGCGGCATCAATGACCCTCTCGGCGGCGGATCCCTCAACCTCTGTTTCAGGCCCCGTGGCCCCAACGACGCGCCCCACCGTCGGCTCGGGCTCGGCAGACGCCGCTTCCGCCGTTTCCTTGGGACCAACGGTCTCCGCCTCCCCCTCAGTCGGACTAGGCCCTGCAAGATGGAATGCATATGAGCCAATGGCTTTATAATTCTTACAACAAAGCTCTGAAAGAAATGCTACCTGAAGAGGATTTATCGTTTGCACTTCAGGCCGCGTGCACCGCTTGCCTATAAGCAGTAGATAGGGCGACAGGGGCCTCTTCAGAAGGAGTGTCAGCGTGAGGAATAGTGCTAGGGCCCGCTCCCGCGGCCAAAGCAGCTCTGCGCGCCTTTGCTTCGCGTCTCAACTGCTTCCGCTCCTCCCGAGCCGTTGAGACGGACGCTACCAGGGCTTCTCTAATTGAGGTGTCCTCGTCCGTGAATAAGGATGCCTCCAAATTTTTCAAGGCATCCCTCGTCGTCTTGTCAAGTCGAGGCTCCTCCAGTAGCCTCGACGAGACCGGGACTTCAGTGACAGGCTCAGGAAGGATCCCCGCATCAACTGATACAACCTCTGCAAAGAAACAAAGAAGGTTAGGTTGACCATCAGAAAAGATGACGGACTTTCCCTATAAAAAAGAAAGGGTGGGACATACCAACGCCTGCTAGGACACGCTTCTTCTCCTCCTCCTGGAAGGTCTTCAAAGAGGCAGCAATGGCCTCTTCAGTAGAAACACCTGTTGAGAATGAGGCAAATATTAGCTAAGGATAATAATAAAAAGTGCAATAAAATGACGAAGAAGGTGGCTGATGGTTACCTGACTCAGCGAGTTTACTTAACATCGCTTCGAGCCTCGCCGATCGCTCCGAAGCTGCAATGGCGGCAGCCAAATTGGTGTCCGCAGGGTCTACCAAGAAGCCCTCGTTGCTTCCGTATTCACATATGCCTTCAGTGGGAGGAGCCGCAGGCTTTAAGCTGAGGATCGCATCGAGGGAAAGGGCGGACTTCTTCTTCTTCTGCTGTCCACCAGCTTTAGATCCACCCGGAGCAGATTTGCGCTTGGCAGTCACTTTAGGGCGGCGGGTCCCGATATCTGCTCCTGCGCCGGACCCTGGCGATACCACATTAACCGTCTTCGCGGGAGCACGGGGCGCCGGTGGTGCATCCACCGTGGTAGGCAACGGCAATCCCCGCGGAGGACTCAACACGCGTGGTCGATCTACTCCAGCATCTTTTAGCGAAGGGACGACCGGGAGCCTTGGCTGCAAAGGGGCCTTGCGATCGCCGCCGGGAGGCGCACCCCTACGGTCAACCAGCATACGCTTCTCCGTTAAGATAATTAGGCCCATCGCGTGCGCATACCAGGCCACATATGAATTAAGCATCTTAGGGGCACAGCTGGGTTCACTAATGAAGAAATTGGAACCTGTGTTAAGCCGTGTAAAATGATGCATCGCATTCTTTATCCCCTCTGGGCCGACCACGGGCGTTTCCAAGAAAGCTTCCAGCGGGATCCCTTGGTTGTAGCTTGACTGCCGGGCAAATCGGTGTGGGTTATACCTCATGAACAAGGCCGTCTTATTCTGCCTAAACACTAGATAGTCCGGCCGAATGGAGTAGAGATGGAGGATTTCCCGAGCTTTCAATACAGAAGCCCCATCTTTGAAGTCATCACGCAGAGGCACCACTGATTTGGTGGTCTCTGAGCCTATGGTTATGACTTTATCCACAAAGGAAACCTTCGCTCCGACCAGATGTGGACGAAGGAGCAACCCTCTAGAATCCCGTGGGGCTGGAACCACAATTGAAGCCCCAACCAACCGCATGACTCTCGGGAGTCTGTATCTCTCGAAGAGCGGAGGAGTCTTGTGAGCACCAAACACTCCTCGCACGTGCATCTCCATCCAAGAAATAAAATAGTGCATCGGGAAGTTGGCAGGCTGTACCCCAGGCTCACTAGCGTCCGCCGCTATGCTAAGTCCATTGTAAAGGTAAGCCAATCCGGCGATCCCTACCGATAACTGCAAACCAGCCACCATTCGATGCGCCGGGTAAAAGACGGAGGGCCGCATGAGGCGTGGGTGCATGGGGAGCGCGAAGCTGCATAACCATAAACCCAAGAACCCTATGAAAAAAGTCTCCTCGTCCATGCCAGGAACGGCGATCTCTGAGAAAGGGACGCTGGCAGTGCTGGGGAGATAAAAATCCCGCTGGTCATTTTCCGGTGTAGGGCGGCGGTCCAAGCCGAAACCAAAAGGGTCAACAAGCTGAGCGAACTTCTCGCTCTGCTCTGATAGGAACTCCGGGCGAATAAAACGAGCAATGAAATCCGCGAAACTGACGCCCCGGTCGCCCGATTCCAAATGGAGTTCCTCATAGATCTCCAACACCTTCACCAAGCCCGGATGCTGATGCTGAATGGCGTTCTCCGGAGTTAAGTCAAACACCAGCTGCTTAGTGGCAAAGACGTACTCGTCAGGAGGAAGTAGCTCCTCGTATTGCTCCCCCCTCATTGGTAGACCTGAAATCTCAGCAAATTCCTCCAAAGAGATGGAGACTTCCCTATCCGCTATCAGGAAGGTGTGGGTGGGGATGTTCCATTGTTCAATAAAGGCCTTCATCCACCATGTTGGAGGAGAAGGATACTCGAAAAGCGAAACGTAGACGGCCGAGTATAAACCAATCGTCGTCAGGTGAGCCTTTTTCGCCGCTAAGATGTAGCGGGCCCAATGCAAATAGCCGGCAAGCGGTCGCTGGATCAGTCCAATATTATAAGCCTGTCCCCAAGGGCGTGCTTCACCCTGACAGATTCGCCTCCCCAAGATGTCTATCGCCGGCGGCGGCTGCACTGGGATGGCACCAATGGCAGGCTGGAGGAGATCGTCAGAATTCCAATTTTTAACCTCCACGGCATACTTCACCGGGGGCTCGTCCGCATAAGGGATCGTAACTATGGGCTCAGAGGGCGAGGCGGAGCTGAAGTTGCGACGGCCTTGGATGATTTGGCTGTACCACCTTCCCCACAGGTGGAGTTTCTTGCACTCGGGGTCATGATCTTTAATCAAGGCAAACGCCACCCGGTCCACTGGCGAATGGGGGAACCCTCCTTCCGAGCGAACGAAAGGGAAAGACAAATCTTCAGACATGTTTCCTGTAGAAAAAGCAAGAAAATAATAACCGTTAGTGTTCCAATGCTTCACATTTTAAAGTCCTACATCACACTGCAATGAAGTGGGTAAGGGACCAAAGGGGGACCCACAAAATCTAGATGACGGCGCATCATTTGATAAGACAGTCCCATCATTTGATGAGACTGTCAGTTAATGAAAAAGACCCCCAAGAGAATATCCTCATTGGGGGGGGAATCCCTAGAGACAAGGAGAAAATCTCCTCTTTTAGAGCAAAGCTCTGTCACAGAGTGACATTTGTCAAACTCTGGTCTCAAAGGAATAAAACTTCTTAAAAAAGAGCCTAGCTCTATAATAGTAATGAAAACTATAACTCCTAAGGATTAAAAGAAAATTTTGGGATCTTAAAGATCCATGAAAACTTTTAGGAGTTCTCCATTTGATCTATGAGCAGGGCTCTGTTCATGGTTTAAAACCCAGGAACAAGATCTCTGTAAATTTCTGAGAGCAAGGCTCTGTGGATGAAACCCCAAAGGGGTCTTCTTTAGATCAAGGATCTATGAGAGCAAGGCTCTGTTGAAGAAACCCCAAAGGGGTTTTCTTTAGATCAAAGATCTATAAGAGCAAGGCTCTGTTAATTAAATTTAATTTAAATTAATTTAAATTTTTACCTAGAGTGATTCTAAGTTCTGAACTTTAAAGTTCTTGGGAAGAAGCAAGAGCAAGGCTCTGAGAGTTTTTTAAGCAAGAGCAAGGCTCTGAATCAAAGTTCTGGAAACGGTAAAAAAAATTTTAAGGACAAAGGGTCCCATTTATAGACGCCTGCGTCTCTTCACCTGACCTCCATGATCCAACGGTCGGGGTCTTGCCACCGCTGCACTCACGTGCGCGCCACGTGAGCGCAACGGTGGGGGGGGCACTTGTTCCCCCAATCAGTGCAAGGCTCTGTTTGAATTTTGAAAATTCAAATTTTGAAGCAACGCTTCGGATCCCGTGCGCTGCGCGCAACACACCACGTGTCAGAAGTTGACACGGCAGCACAACGCCCAAGGCAGTACGTCCAATCAGAGCAAGGCTCTTTAAAAAACATAAGCAACACTCAACTGCGCAAGCGCACGGCTGCGCGACACGTGTCTGCGCAGTTGCGCAAGCACAACTGCGCAAGCGCACCGCTGCGCGACACGTGTCTGCGCAGTTGCACAAGCACAACTGCGCAAGCGCACCGCCGCGCGACACGTGTCTGCGCAGTTGTGCAAAGACAACTGCGTAAGCGCACCGCTGCGCGACACATGTCTGCGCAGTTGCGTAAACACTGTTGCGCAAGTACACCACTGCGCGACAAGTGTCTACGCAACTGCGTAAGCGGAGTTGCGCAAACGCTTCACTGCTCGACACGTGTCTGCGCAGTTGCGCAAGCTCAGTTGCGCAAGCGCTTCACTGCGCGACACGTGTCACACACTGGTGGAGTTGCGCAAAACAGAATAAATCTTGTTAAAACAAGAAGATTTTCTTGTATAAGGCAGGAGCCTTTGGATCAAAGATCCAACGGTGGGGAAAATTCCCCAAATCACTCAGGAAAAGATTTATTGAACAAATTTAACTAATTTTTGAGCACTATAAAAAGGACCCCAGACCTCATTTCAAAGGGGGGATCTTCTGGTTTTAAAAAATAGAAGAAGAAAGAAGAGAACTCTTGAGAACTCCTTGAGAACACAAAAAAGAAGGTAAAAACCTTTAAAACAAGAGAGAATTCTCTTAGGAATAGATCATTGATCTAAGAAAAAGATCAGTGATCTTCAACAAATAAATAAAAATAATAAAAATAGTGCCTTGCACTTGCTATGAACCTATGGTTCTCTGAAACAAGGAAAAACTTGTTTTTTTTTATCCAAATCAAGGGATAAAAAGTGCCTTGCACTTCTGTTCTTGAATCTAAAAGATTCTTGGTGCTTTGCATAAATGCAATACATTACTTAAAGGACCAGGCACAAATCAAAAAGACCTAGCAGGTCAAAATAAATTGCAAAGCAATAAAAAGGGCAGAGCCCAAATGAAATTGATGCTTTGCATCATTTATAAAGGGCAGAGCCCAAAACAAATTGATACTCTGCATCTTTTTGGGCAAAGCCCAAATAAAAATAAAAAGAGATGCAATGCAAAAGCGAATAAATGTTGGACATTTTCAACTGGACTTAGCCCAATCATGGCCATAAGTCCTTAAATTAAATTGACTGAGCAAAATGGCTCTCCTAAATCAATCTACATCCGGTACGAGGGTACATCCCCGAACTCCTTTGACATCCATCGTTGTAATTCCTCAACGACGTCAAAGAGGTGACGGGTCCCAACGACCAGATACCCATATGGACCGAAACGTCCTTAAACTAATATCGGACCGAAACGTCCCTAAACTGGTGATGGACCACCACGTCCCTAAACTGGAACACGGACCACCACGTCCCTAAACTGGAACAATAGAGCCTCCAAACTCTCTTTTGCCGGATCTAAACGGTCCCGTTTAAGTTGATCTTAGCCCCAAACACGGCTAACGCATCCTTAAACATTCAAATGGATTATAAAACTCCCAATCAACTCTGGTTCGAGGGTACATCTCCGAGCTCCTCTGATACATGTCGTTGTAATCCTTCAACGACGTCAGAAAGGTGACGAGTCCCGATGGCCATACATTAAATTAATCACTACGTTAAGTTGATCTTAGTCCAAAACAGGACTAACGTATCCTTAACGAACGTTTAAGTTGATCTTAGCCGCAACGCGACTAATGCATCCTTAAACTAAAAACACCAAACCCAAATCTAAGTAAATACGGATTTGGACTAATCCACGTCCTACGGGCGACGGCATTACTCAGTCTCCGTATACAATCCACGGGCAACCACAAATAAAACAAACACACATGACACGAAGTGAAATTCTGGAGAAGGAGAAAGTTGTTATCGCGATGCGGTAGCGTAATTAACTGCAGGGGCTTGCGCCTGCAGGGAAGAGCGTCCCACAATCAAAAACCCCTCACCCTGAGGGGGAATCTGACGAAGTCTGGTACAGTCCCGAATCACATGGAGGCAATGAGCGATAGGAGGGGATTCGTCTCTCCCGGTATAGGGAGTTGATGTTGCGCTGTGTTCGATTGGCTATAACCGGAAATCCCTGGCCAGGGTTGCTGAGATTTACTGGTAAGTGTTATCAGTAGTTTCTCGAACTGTTATAGACCTCATATCGACACGACTTATCGAGCTACTGGGGTCTGACGTTTACCACCCCTAGGCGAGATATGCGACATATCAGACGACGAGACCGGACTGTACGGGAGTGTTACTGTTTGGATTCACAGGAGAATGTACAGGCTTGCTTGTTGATCTTCTAAGTGCTCAATACCTGGGTAGCTGTTACGTTTAGCTGACCGCTTGCAGCTTGTGGGTGTTTGATATGATCATCACCTACTGCCGGCGTATTGACGATTCTTTAGAGTCCTACACAGAGGTTTCTTGGCTCAGGCAAAACGGAGTAGGAGCACATATGTGATATGTGCGGGACCGAGGATAATGCGGTATGTGATACCGTATTGTATTCTCGCGATATTTGATATCAGCCGGGTTATCGGATCAAATGTTGATTCGATGAATCTGTACGGATATATATTAGTCGGTTATATGCGATATAGCCGGATTGTCGGATCAAGTGTTGATTCGATAATTTAATGTATAATAATATATATGATATATTAAATTACATTAACTAATATTAGCTCACTAAAAGATTCTTTTTCTCACTCGGGTAATACATTGATATATATGCAATATATGTTAAATGTATTATTTTATTTTATTACAATAAATATTCTATATGTGATATATAATATTGTAACATGTTATAATTATTAATGCAACATGTTTAGTGGAGTTTAAACATGATTAGGGTTTGGATTAGGGTTAAGACTTCTAGTTGATTCTAGAAGGTTTTCTTTTGTCATGATAAAGATATTATGATAGATATTTCTTTGTGACTCACCCTTTAACCCAACCCAAACCCTAACCCTAGTAAACTCTCTACAATGGTTACTACAACCATGGTTGCATAAATGATTATGATAACTTTTTATTATTCATCACAAATGATAATTGATTCTTCTTCTTCTTCTTCTTCCTTCTACTTTTCATGGAAAAAGCTTACTAGCTTTTTTCCAAGTGATGCATATGAGTGAGAATGAGAAAATAAAAGAGAGCAAAAATCCTACATCATCATCCTCATCTACCCTTGCCATTTAGATGAGGGTGTTCACATCATTTTATGAGTGTTAGCTTGTGTTATCGAAATTTCAAGGTAGATCATCTTTGTATCGAAGATCGGAAGCACGACTGCATCTTTCTCTTCGTGGAACCTCTCGAGAGTCCGGAGCACGATGGTCGCAGTGAAGGGACCTCAACACGGAGCATATGAAATGAAGGACCGGATCTACAAAGGTTGTAATCCCTCTTACTTAGTGTTAAAGTGTTTAGCATGTTAGTTTTCGCCTAAACCCTAGTTTAAAGATCCGTATTCGGGTTGTTCGACATGGCTAATTTTTTAATCGGGCATGGTTGATGCCTCGTAGACCCTTGTGCGCGTGCCTAGCAACCCTACAGTGGTATCTGAGCCAAGCTAGAGCTTTAGGCCAAATCTAGACGAAGTTTAAAGTCCGATCGAAACCCGAACCCCGATATTTACCCTTCTCTGTAGATTTTTTAAAAAGGTGGTTTTTTCAGAATTAAAAATGCTCAGAAAAACAAGCAGGCAAAACTAAGAATTACTGTGAAGTACGGTCCCCAAGTCGACTATTTGACCGCGGAACCGCGGCGAAACCATGGGTTTTGCGGCGGTTCCGCGGCCAAAATTTGGACTTAGTTCCTGAAATTTCATGTAATTATTTTTAGGCCCTTTCTTGTTTTTTTTTTCTGGGAATATTGTAATTCCACTCAAGTGTTGAGTTTTCAAGGGTTGTATTGGGGAATCGTTGATTCGATCGGATAATTTAACTTTGTTTAGTTTGTCCGGATAATTTTAGAAACTGTTAAAAAGTTCGGGCGGATATCGATAACTCACTTTTTCCCCTGTCGGAAAATTTTTCAAAAGTTGGATTTTTCCTCGTGTTTAAGAACGTTCTAAGTCGTGCAAGTAACGCGGTGGACCCTCTAGAAGAAAACAAACCTTAACTCGATTATGTGACCATCTTGAACTGCTTCTGAACCTTAGGGTTTGTGGCAGTACGGCGTGCTACATGTGAGGCGTTGGCTTGACCCTTCTACGGCTGGACCATTGGTACTGTGGCATGTGATGGATGTTTTTAAACTAATTTCAAGTGTTGAGATATATTGGGGAAATCTTGGGTGTTTGATTGTTCGATCGGAAAGTTTAACATTTCTGTTTTATCTGGAATGTGATACAATATTTGGAATCCACAAATTGTTATGAGATAACTGATTTGAATATTATAGACATAGCAGTTTAGTCTCAGATGATCGGTTGCCACGGAATTTTGATGTGATCAAAAGTCCGTCGCAATCACGTAGCGTACGCGGACACTCGCCGGGTAAACTTAATAGATAGCCACGCCCCAAAGCCCCGACCAAGTGACTGTAGGAGAACCCCGTCGCTGAAAGCATCCGTTCGGGTGCTCGCGGCAGCGGTGTTCCGCCTTAGTGCACTTCGTCGACGGCATCTGGGGGTGCGGCCGTCTACTAAAGTTTGCGACGAGCATTCGATCAAGACGTCGGGAATCTTGTTGAATTGCCCGACTTGATATTGAAAAGAGTTTTCGATAATGAGACTAAAATGCGGGGTTTATAATTGTTAGGCATGTGATGTCTAAGAAAATTCATTTGGTTAGGCATGCGATGTCTAAAGAGATTGCGGATTCCAACTGTTGTAGTTTTACACTTTCTTTTCTGTGACCGTAAGCGTAGTGTGTGGTGTATCGCCGGCTTCGTTGCTATACATCAACGACAATCGGGATACGCATACTTGCTTACGTTGATGATATGAGATATTATGTGTTGCTGTGATATGTTGTATTGGATCGTCGCGTTTGAATAGCCGGGGTTTTATGTGAGATGAGAGTTTTTCTTTTTCATTCATGTAAAATTCATTTGTATGTAATATTCTTTTATTGGGGCACTTCCAGGTTGCGGAAGATGTCACCGTTGATGTATATTATTTACTTTTCCGCATTAGGTAGACCCAAGGAGGGGAGCACAAGTAACCGGGTTCTAGGGTCCAGTGGGAGACCATCTCGAGGAGTCGAGATCGGGTCTCCTAACCCTAGAGTTGGCAGTGTTACTTGCCGCTCTCGTAGGGGTCTAGGGATGTGGGTTTGGCTATTCATCGCGACCGTGGAATCCGTGTTTTATACTGGCTCGTATTGAAAACACGGACGTCCTAGTATATCCAATATTTCATATATGTTCTTCTGCTGCAATGTTTTGTGATGAGATTATATTACTGCCTGAGACGAATGTTTATATTATATATATGAGATATATGTTATATTGCAGATTTCGTTTCAAAAGAGATGCTTGTGAAGCATAATAAAATGGGACTTCATTAATGAGATTAATGAAACTAAAAGAAATCTAAGATGTTGTAGAAACTTGTTTAAAAACTGGTAGCTCTAGTTCTTGCTTTGCATAGCGGTGTTCCTTGTAGAACATCCAGCACCTTATTCGATAAGGAAAGAGCCGAGATCCCTTCACCGGGAGTGACCTCTTTAGTGAAACTAGCATATGCTACAAACTCGGTTTGTCTTTTGATTGCTTCTATAGTTCTTGCTTTGCACAGTGATATTTGTGAAATATCCCGCACCTTATTCGATGAGGAAAGGGCCGACGATCCCTTCACCGGGAGTGACCCCTTTAGCAAAACTAGAAAAGCCTAAAAAACACTCCATTTAAAATCACTCGATTCTACAACGATATCAAGTTCATTACGCAAAGGGTTTTCTTAAAAACCTGTCGTAGCCCTCCGTCATTTCAGATAAGGACTGTTTAGTATTCGTGCTGCGTTTGTTGGCCTTTGTCAAGGCGTAGTGTGCGGTAGCTGAATAGTACTTATCTGCTTATGCATATGATACAGATTGGATTAGGGTAGTCGTGCGACCTTGTTGGCCTTTGTCAAGGGACGTGCGGGTGGGTTTACTTCAATCAAGAAATGACGGGTTGAACTTGACTAGCAGCCTATGGTTTGTTGGCCTTTGTCAAGGTCATAGGAGGCTTGGGGCAAAATATTATCGGGAATTTCAAGTGTTGAAATTTGCAATGAGATTGCATACCTTCTATGAGATAGTTGGATCCCGATACCCGCTGCGAGTAAGAGTTACTCCTGGGAGAGTTTTACACATTACAATTAGCCGATCAAGTAGGTGTCTAGAAAGGTGTTAACGGGGTTATGCCTCTGGGAAAACGAGGTTTGCTTTAATTAGGTTCGTGCGAAAGCACGGGGGACCTCCCTCTAAGTACCGACACTGGCCTGGCTGAAAGATTGACGAACTTGTAGCGTGTAATTAATCCCGGTTAGTCTTTCCTTTTAGGGTTTGAAGGAAGATTTGATTAAAATAGTGGGAGACATCATGATTAGATATATTAGATAACCAATATAATCTTGCAAGAGCATACGCTGAGTGTTTTATTCTCTCTCTCTCCACGTAGCGACCATATCACGCCTTAATCAAGATAATAAAACGGATATATTGACCGAACCCGCTTGTCATACTGAGCTGGGGAACGTTGGTCCCGCTCCAACTTATAATTGTTATAAGACAGAGCAGGAAATTGGGGATTACCAGAATTCCCGTGCCGCCCAAACGAAGAAAGTGCATGCTAATGCATCTTCTTCGGGTGTGTTCATTACAGAGAACTGTTTCTCAGTATCCTTTACGTCCTGGGTATTTGATACCGGATCAGGATCCCGCATATGTAATCTGTTACATGGGCTACAGATAGGTAGAGAACTGAGAACGGGTGATTAGTTTCATGAGATAGAAAGCGGTGCAAGTGTTGCAGCCAAGTCTGTTGGTCACTATCACCCTGTATTACTAGAATACATTGATTCTGAACGAATGTTATTAGATACCGAACCTGATATACAACATCATATCTTTTTCTTTATTAGTAAAGAAGGATATAATTTTGTATTGTTGGATAATGTTTTGAACATTTCCTATATCAAGAGTTGATCGGTTCAGGCACGTTATCTAAAAGTATTGACGTTCTAAATCAAACTACAGTTCTTAGTATACAGAACACACACGAGCCGAAGAGTTCAGAAATGAACGAATCCTTCTTGAGGTATTGTAGACTAGGTCATATCAATGCGACCCGACTGGCTGAAGTTACATTTAGATGCATATTTAAATTAGTTTGAATTTACATCTTGTGAAACTTGTTAGTCATGTCACAAAGATAAGATGACCATAGCTCTGTTTATTGGAAACAGAGAAAGAGTTAGTGAACTCTTGGGATTGATACATGCTGATGTATGAAAGTCTCCTGTCTACACATGCCAAGACCGGTTCTTTGTACTTCATTACATTCTCTGATGATCTCTCAAGATTCAGACATATATTCCTGTTGAAACATAAGTCCGAACCTTTTGAGATATTCACAGAATGTAAGTTAGAAGTAGGGAACCAAAATACGGGTATAAGTATTATGTCTTTTGATGAGATCAAGGAGGAGAATACTTGAGCACGGAATTCCTGGACTATTCTAAAGGAGAATGAGATTCTCTCACAGCATTACTCCTTCGTATACACCACAGCACGTCGGTATATCGGGGTGGAGCAATAGCACCATATGTGATATGGTTTGCTCTATGATGAGTACTACTGAGTTTCCTATTTCCTTTTGGGAGTTATGCACTTGAGAAGTTGCATGCCTATTGAATAGGGTTCAAATCAAATCTGTTGCCTACCACTTCATATGTGATATGGAAAGGGAAGTGCCCATATCTTAAGTTTGTTAAGATTTTGGGTTGTCCGGACTATGTCTAAAAGCAAAATCCGGACAAGCTCGAGGCAAGGTCTGTTATGTAGAACTGGAAAGGTTCCAGCTATACAAACTGCAGCAGATGATTTGGTAGAACCAAAGGATTCAATAGTTTCCAACGAACCTCAGCCTCTCCGCTGATCTAATAGGGTTCCTCACCCACCTGAGAGATACTTCGGTTTCTCTATGACAGTGGGAGCGAGGATTGCATCATGAGATGATGACCCAACTAGTTTCGAGCTGGCCATCAGGAGTGGGACTCTGTAAGAATGGCTGGATGCTTATCGATCTGAGATGGAATCCTTATACACCAACAAAGTATGGACTTTGGTTGCTTTATCTGAAGGGTTAAATCCCCATCAGGAGCGAGTATATCTTGAGAAGATTACTTGGTGTACATGGAAAAGTTGAGACTTTCAAAACTATGCTTAAGTCCATCCAGATCCTACTTGCCACGGCTACATATCATGACTACGATATCTGGTGGTTGGGTGTCATGACTGCTTTTCTAAATGATGTTTTAGAAGATAGCATCTATAAGTACACAGCCAGAGGGCTTCGTAGACAGTAGGAGCAGCGGAAACGTGTGCAAGATGCTTTATAGGATAAAGCAGGCATCGCGGAGTTGGAACATCTGTTTTGATGTGGTTGTCAAAGAGTTTGACTTCATCAAAATGGTAGATGAACCTTGTATATACAAAAAGGTAGTAGAGAGTATGGTGGTGATCCTCGTAGAGTATGTGGATGACATACTCTTGATAGGGAAGGAATTTCCTATGCTACGCTCGGTCAATGTCCACTTATCACAAGGATTCTCCATATAGGATCAAAATGATACCTCCTAAATCCTGGGTTTTGGATCTATGAGATAGATCTAATTGGATGTTAGGATACTCACTAGTTGTAGTGAGATGGTATCAATCGATCCTGGGGAGAATCACTGGAAAGGTTCCAGGGTGATAAGAACGACTGAATGTCAGTCGCAGGCATTGTCTTTACCCTCAGTGGAGGGACGGTATGTTGGAAGAGTTCCAAGCTAGATACCGTGACATAAACTAGACGATTAAAGGCAAGATACATCGTTACCAAGGATGCGGCCAAAGAGGCAGTCTGGATATATAAGTTCATGAGATGAACTTCGTTCCTACCATTGTGTGACAATGGAGTTGTGGCTTTAGCCAAGGAACTACCGTCCCATCCGAAATCCAGATATAATTCTTAGGCAGTACCACCTGATCATGGAGATGGTTGATCTCCAGGGAGATCGAGGTTAGGAGAGTAGACACAGAGGACAACAGCACGGATCCACTCACAAAGGATTTTTTCCCAGTAGAGACTTTTATGGGATGGTTGAGTATGAGATACATCAACCACAGCTAATTGTTGGGTATGTGATACCACAACAGATGGCCCTAGTGCAAGTGGGAGATTGTTAGTTATATGTATGCCCTAGAGGCCATTACTGTACATACGATGTATATTGTAATGGATGCTTGGACATATATAGGGAGGACTTTCTTGCTCGACATAATAGTATACTATCTGGTTGTATTTTATTTTAACATGCACTCTGATTGTCTCTATGTTACATGTTGATAAAGCTCTTAGGATATGTACTCGACTACTGGGACTATGATGAGATCATACTAGTGGGGCCATGGTAGTCAACGAGTACATCCTATAACTGTTCCTAGTCGAGGGTGTATCGAGACAGGGCATCGATACACCAGAGTAGACTAGCGTATACGCATCTTGACCCATATGATGGGCGATGGATGATCCCATATCCATCGGTGTTTGACATCAAGGATGGTGTACGGGTGCTCAGTGGAGACTGGATACACTGGACGGACTCGCCGAGAACTCCCAGATGGTATTATACCTCACGTCAGATGGCAGTTCTCCGGTGACACTGGTACAGAGTAGTCTGTTGACCCGAGATCGTCATAGAGTCTTGTGTGATTTCCACTGTGCTTTGATTTCCATCATACCACGTCCAAGAGGGCGTGCAAAAAGGTGGCTTTTGGGTACAGTCCCGAATCACATGGAGGCAATGAGCGATAGGAGGGGATTCGTCTCTCCCGGTATAGGGAGTTGATGTTGCGCTGTGTTCGATTGGCTATAACCGGAAATCCCTGGCCAGGGTTGCTGAGATTTACTGGTAAGTGTTATCAGTAGTTTCTCGAACTGTTATAGACCTCATATCGACACGACTTATCGAGCTACTGGGGTCTGACGTTTACCACCCCTAGGCGAGATATGCGACATATCAGACGACGAGACCGGACTGTACGGGAGTGTTACTGTTTGGATTCACAGGAGAATGTACAGGCTTGCTTGTTGATCTTCTGAGTGCTCAATACCTGGATAGCTGTTATGTTTAGCTGACCGCTTGCAGCTTGTGGGTGTTTGATATGATCATCACCTACTGCCGGCGTATTGACGATTCTTTAGAGTCCTACACAGAGGTTTCTTGGCTCAGGCAAAACGGAGTAGGAGCACATATGTGATATGTGCGGGACCGAGGATAATGCGGTATGTGATACCGTATTGTATTCTCACGATATTTGATATCAGCCGGGTCATCGGATCAAATGTTGATTCGATGAATCTGTACGGATATATATTAGTCGGTTATATGCGATATAGCCGGATTGTCGGATCAAGTGTTGATTCGATAATTTAATGTATAATAATATATATGATATATTAAATTACATTAACTAATATTAGCTCACTAAAAGATTCTTTTTCTCACTCGGGTAATACATTGATATATATGCAATATAAGTTAAATGTATTATTTTATTTTGTTATAATAAATATTCTATATGTGATATATAATATTATAACATGTTATAATTATTAATGCAACATGTTTAGTGGAGTTTAAACATGATTAGGGTTTGGATTAGGGTTAAGACTTCTAGTTGATTCTAGAAGGTTTTCTTTTGTCATGATAAAGATATTATGATAGATATTTCTTTGTGACTCACCCTTTAACCCAACCCAAACCCTAACCCTAGTAAACTCTCTACAATGGTTACTACAACCATGGTTGCATAAATGATTATGATAACTTTTTATTATTCATCACAAATGATAATTGATTATTCTTCTTCTTCTTCTTCCTTCTACTTTTCATGGAAAAAGCTTACTAGCTTTTTTCCAAGTGATGAATATGAGTGAGAATGAGAAAATAAAAGAGAGCAAAAATCCTACATCATCATCCTCATCTACCCTTGCCATTTAGATGAGGGTGTTCACATCATTTTATGAGTGTTAGCTTGTGTTATCGAAACTTCAAGGTAGATCATCTTTGTATCGAAGATCGGAAGCACGACTGCATCTTTCTCTTCGTGGAACCTCTCGAGAGTCCGGAGCACGATGATCGCAGTGAAGGGACCTCAACACGGAGCATATGAAGTGAAGGACCGGATCTACAAAGGTTGTAATCCCTCTCACTTAGTGTTAAAGTGTTTAGCATGTTAGTTTTCGCCTAAACCCTAGTTTAAAGATCCGTATTCGGGTTGTTCGGCACGGCTAATTTTTTAATCGGGCATGGTTGATGCCTCGTAGACCCTTGTGCGCGTGCCTAGCAACCCTACAGAATTAACTGCAGGGGCTTGCGCCTGCCGGGAAGAGCGTCCCCACAATCAAAAACCCCTCACCCTGAGGGGGAATCCGACGAAGTCTGTACATCGGCCGCATCCGTCTAAACTTCCGATACACGGTGCCATAAATCAACTTGGCATCTTCGGAGAGGTAGACGGATAAAACCAAATAGCATCTGCCCCGAACCTCAGGCTCAGACGCAAAGTCCAGGCCGCCTTTCGGAGGGAAATAGCGCCGCAATGTAATCTTGAAGACAGGGACAATAATCTTCCTCTAGCCCTGTATAGTCAGGTCCACTACTTACTGTTTTCCTTACACTACCCTGTATAAGCGGTATTTGCTCATCACATCAGGAAATAGCAACCGAAGCAGCAAACGCTCGTGTCTTTCCTTTCTAGATTGTCAAGTGTCTCTGAGGGTACCGTGGCCATAAACCATATTGTTGTCAGCATGAGGCTTACACAGCTAGGGAGATGGGATAAATCCCTACACCCTCCTCATGTAGAGGTCGCTCGCACACGTCATACGGAAGACGTGCAATAGTATAACTCTCTATCATGAGAGGATTCTCCATTTATGTACCATACATATCCAAGCTCCATCCCACCCGAGATGGACTTGTTAGGACATATCCCTGATATGTCTTAGATTCAGTCAAGCTCGAACTCTCCAACTCTACTTGATGGAATCCAAGAAATGTCACCTTATCAGTTTATAGTAGAGTGTGGGGGAAAACTCTACTACGTCAAAGAAGGTTGTCGCTTCTTTTAACTCATCCTCTGAAAGTGTCTGTTAGCACCACCACTGGGTTTTACTAGCATCAAGCATGCCAATTAAAAAAAATTCGGGGTGCTAATCAATACTAACCAAGATCTTAAACTAGATGATTAGGGTTTAACTATTATATCATAAAAACTAGCTAAGAGAAAGGTGGCTACCGCCTTTGTAGACCGTGTTCTTCTCTTCTAAAACTCCGGGTTGTAGTCCCTACGACTCCACTAGGCTCCACTTGAAGGTTGAACGAACTTGCTTCAATGACCTTCGTGTCAAAGATGATCCATCCGAAGTCCGCTAATCCAAGTCACCTCTTCACTAAACTCTTTAGTTAAGGAAATAAACTACACCAAAGCGTTAATCTAGTGTAGGATAGTGAAGTAGGGGTTTTGTTTGCTTACTAGGGTTCTCACAAGCACAAGGTTTCACAACTCATGTAAGGGATTAAGCTTGGAGGAGGTGAGGAGGAAGATGAAGTGAGCTAGATAGAAGAACTTATCTCATGAGCTCATGAAAAAATGGCTTATCTAATATCACAATCATAGAAGCATCAATAAAATATCAATAATATAAAGCAACCATACATCTATAGTGTATCCAAAATGAATAAACAATTAGAAAATCCATGCCTCACCATTCCTCAATTACCTCTCCTCATTTTCCATCTCATTTTTTCCATTTCCAATAAATAGAAAATCAACCATGCCATGCTTCATATAACACACACACACACACATAAGCAAATAATTAGTGGGCTATAATATTAGTTAATGTATAATTATATCAAATATAAATACACATCAATTTATTAAATCAACACTTGATTTAATAATTCGGTTATATCACATATAACCGACTAATATCATTTATCTATATACCACATTATCAAATCAACACTTGATTCAATAATCCGGTTATATCACATATAACCTATCTGACAACAAATAATCGCCAGATTAGAATACGGTATCACATACTCGTATTTAATCTGCCCCCCGCACATATCAGCATATGTGTCCTACTTCGTTTCGCTTGAACTTGGAAACTTCTGTGTGGGACTCTAAAGACTTGTCAATACGTCAGCAGTAGGTGATGATCACATCAATCACCCACAAGCCGTCAGCGGTACTAACTGGACGTAACAGCTACTCAGGTATTGAGCGAATTGAAGATCAACAAGCAAGCTTGTCCAAACTCCTATGAAGCCTATAGGTAACACTTACCGTACAGTCCGGTCTCTTCGTCTGATATGTCGCATATCGAGTCTGGGGGTGGAATCGTCAGACCACAATAACTTGATAAGTCATGCCGATGTGTGGCCTATAATGGTATGAGAAACTACTGATAACACTTACCAGTAAATCTCATCAATAGTGTAACAACTGGGATTATATTAGTAACTAATTATATTTTAATAAGTGAATTTTTTTTAATAAAAGTTTACCAAATTGACTTTCAAATATTTTATCAAAATTAATAAACATTTTTCTAGAATTTTCCTAAGCTTGCACAAACATGTGCATGTAACCTAGGGTTAAAATTGGGTTAAACCATGTTTAGGCAACCATGGTGGTCTAACCCCTTTTGTTAAGCTAATTAGTTTTAAATTAAGAATTTGGTTTTCTAAAAATAAAAAGGGATTAAAATTTCTTTTGGTTGACTTGGGTTGAGGAGAGAGAGGGCATGATGGGTGTCATGTTAGCATTTGATAGAGAGAGAGAATGGTGGCTTAAAGAAGTGTCACACCCATTTCACTTCAACACTTTTTGCTTATCTTTCAAACCCTCTCATTCACATCCCTCACATCTCTCACACACACCATCATTACTCACACAACACTACAACTTCAGCCTCACAACAGCCACAAAATTCAACAGCTGCACAAGCAACAGCAACAAACACAACAACAACAACAAAAGAAGTAGCAAGCAGCAGCATCAGCAATAACAACAGCTTCAGCCATTAACAGCAGCAGCAACAGTTCAGGCAACAGCAGCATCATCTCCATCCCCTCTTCTTCTTCTCCTTCTCCTTATTTGTGAGGTTCCTAGTGGGGTATAACTTCTAAACTCCTTCCTTGTTTGCTTAGTTGTGTCGTTATAGCTTCGATTAGCGATAATTATACGATTTTGTGCTTGTTTGGGTGATTTGTGTGAAATTGTGTTTAAGTGAGGTTGGTGTTGGGTAGACTATCCTAAGTAAGTGTTGTTAAGGCCAAGTTAACCTAGGATAACCCCCGATTACACTAAAATACCCTCAATTTTCAACTTGTATAAAACTTGACGTTTTTGAGCAAAACTTAGCTTTTTGAGATCTGCTGTTATCCCTGTAAGTTCAGAATGAAATTAAGTGGACCATAGCCTACTGGTGACACCCTGACCCCACCACCAGAGCCCAACCCCACCACTCCAACCTACGGCCGCCGAAATAATCATTCTGGCCGCAAATTGTGGCCAGACCAGGGAGTTAGGAGCTAGGGTTTTTGGTACAGGTGTCTGCTGTATTTTGTAGGTCCATGGTATATATAGTTTTGTAATATTCTAACTTGGGTAAAATCTGGGGCAGTATGTCTTTTTCTGGTATTTTAGTTTGCGCGATACGCGCGATACGCGAGTGGATTCTTTGATTCAGCGTATCGCGGCGTATCGGGTTGAGTTCTAGACACACACACACACACGTTCCAGCGTATCGCACGCACGCGCGTTAATTCGCGACGCGAGTTTCTCGTTTCGTTTCGGTATCGCGTTTTACGAGATTTTGATATATTGGGATTCTTGTGTAAATTTCAGGTTCGCAGGCGGGTACGTCAGACACCGCCAGGAAAGGGAAGCAGGTGGTCGGCTATACTTAGCACGCGACCAGGTGAGTAGATTTAACATCTACGGGGAAATCGCCCGTATGGCGTTAAGCGTCAGGGCGTAATAGGATGTTAGTTTTATGTGTTCATGTAGACATACTAGAGCAGCATACCTCCTTATATATATAGATATACTGATAGTATAGAACACCGCACTGTCACTAACGGTCCAAGTTGCACGAGCACGATTTATATGCTACATTCACACCGTTAGTGATTGCCATGACACTCACATTATAGGATTGCTATAAACCTCATATTTGATTCTGCTTTATTGACGTTGTCATGATTTGCCGCATACTATCATATGGATATTCATACCATGCACACTGTATACGCACTTTTGTGAGTACCTTCATTGATATATCACTACTTGGGCACATATGCATCATATGTCTACAATAGTGCACATGTACATTGCTATATTCACTTTGCATACTTATCCATGCACACATCCATACCGATACACATATTCATATGCTACATACATGGATGATATCGACTTGATTTAAAACTAAGGGACCGCAGGCGATATTTTCAAAACTAGATCTTTCAAAAGAGCTGTTTTCCCTTTCTTTTACTCTTAGCGTCATACGACACATTGCATGGATTACGCATTGTATTTGATTATGTGATTTCTGGATTTGGGAACCGGAGTACTATTTTAAGAAAATACGCACTGTTTAAAAACCCGGTTCCCCTTGAGATGATATTTTAGTGCGACCACCATGAGTTTTCTCGGTTCCAGAGAGCTTGTGTGAGTATACTCGATTCGAGGAGAGGTAGGCACCGATTGCGGGTACATGGTGGACCCGGTACGGTACCCCGGGGCGAGAAGACACGTATTGTTAGACGGTGAGCCCGGCGGAGGGACTACTACCTACCGGTGATTGGTTAGACCTGGCGATTAACCGGAGGATACCGACCAGAGTCGATAGATGGATACGTGACGACGCGTACTGCCGGGGGCCGAGGGTCGATCCCGCAGATGGAGCCCGTGGGCGGATCCGATGGACGGACGCCCCATACTGGAGGATTTACGTGTCGATGATGGACACGGCTGATTTTATGAGATTTGGAGTGTCGATGTTGGTGTTAGTTATGTATATGCCCTAGAGGCCATTGTTGTACATATGATGTATATTATGATGGATGCTTGGATATATACAGAGAGGACTTTCTTGCTCGTCATGATAGTATGCTATTTGGTTTCACTTTATCTCAACATGTTGAATTGTATTGGTTTACTGTCTTTCTCTCACTTGTTGATAAAGCCCTTAGGATATGTACTCGACTACTGGGATTATGATGAGATCATATTAGTGGGGCCACGGTAGTCGATGAGTACATCCTATAAATGTTCCTAGTCGAGGGTATATCGAGAAAGGGCATCGATACACCAGAGTAGACTAGCGTATACGCATCTTGACCCATATGATGGGCGATGGATGATCCTATATCCATCGGTGTTTGACATCAAGGATGGTGTACGTGTTGGAGATAGTGCCCTCAGAGTCAATTATTAGGTCACAGGTACGTGATTGCAATGATTGATGGAGGACCTATCCCGGTAGGACAGTCTTACTCGAGATGATAGTATGCTATCTGGTTTACCTTTATCATCGTGTACTGTTTTAGGTGACCTGACAAGTTGCTATTACACGTTGATAGAGCCCCTAGGATTCTTGCTTGACCACCAGCAGTATGAGGGCGATCATATAAGTGGGAGCTGGGGTCTATAAGCATATCCTTAAATGGTCCCTAGTCGTGTGAGTTTCGAGACAGGGCATCGATACTCCAGAGTAGACTAGTGTATACAGTCGAGACCCCGACGAGGGGCGGTGGCCGATCTCACAAGCCACTGGTGTCAGTTGGATCACCTAAGATGTATACAGGTGCTCATTGGGTTATGAGTACACCGGACAGGACTCGCCGGGAACATGCCAGTTGGTCATATACCAGACGTCAGATGGCAGTTCCCTGGTGACATGTGTGCAGGTTAGTTCATCGACCTGGGGATCGTCATTTGTCTCGTGTGAGTTCCCACTGTACTTTGATTACTACCCTACCACGGCTCAAAGGAGTCGTGCAAACAGGTTTTAGTTGGGTACAGTCCCGAGCCGCATGGAGGCAGTGAGCGTATCTTCAGGGGTTCATCTCTCCCGGTATTGGGGGTGAGGTCGTGCTGTGTCTAGGAGAGCCATTACACGAAGTCCTTGGCCAAGGCAAGGAGATTTACTGGTAGGTATTCCAGTAGTATCTCAGGGTGTTCTGGGCTACACTCCGACACGACTTGTACCGCTTTTGGGGGTCTGACTTTTACCAACCCCCTAGGCCCGCCATGCGATGCTCATAGACGAACGGACCGGACTGTACGGATATTGTCACTGACAGGCTCAGTAGGGTTGTCAGGCTGAGTTCGCTCACAGATGTCCCTTTTAGTCAATACCTGGTAGCCCGTTACGTATTGGCTTATACCTCTGACGTGCTAGTGGATAAATCCACAACCAAGGTGTTGACGAGTCTTTAGAGTCCCCCACATTCAGTTACTCAGCTTTCGGGCGAAAGGTTGTAGAGGCCGTATGGAGATATGGCAAGGTCCGATCAGATACGTGCGGTATTGCACGGATCAGGATCGGACAGTTTGTACTACAGGCCGTATGGGAATATGGCAGGGTTCGATCAGATACGTGCGGTATTGCACGGATCAGGATCGAACGGATAATACTAGCCGGTTTTGGTTTAAGCCGGATCCTAGTATAGTACAGTGTAGATTTTGTCTCATTGCATTTGTATTTCGGTCGGAATACAAATGCGGGTGTGTATGCACAGTATCGGGGTTTTCCTGTAATTTATTACGGGACCAGTTTTCTGGAGTTGCCAGTTTGTTTTCCGTTTCGGCCAATTTCCTTTGTATCGTTCATTGGCCGAAGATTGGTGGAGGAGGGCTTATTTGCATTTGTGCAAATAAGTATTTGTGGAGGGGTTCTTTGCATATTAGTATTATGATGGTTGCACCATCCTTGACCTTGACTTCTTGACTTCTCCATCATGGCTTGACTTTCATATGACATGGTTTTCATGATGGTTGTGGTGGAGTGAGGTTCTCTTTTGGTGATCATTTCTTTGCATGATTTGGTTGTTGAGTGTTGGTGTTTCTTTGTGATCATTATTCCAAATGATAACCATTCCTCTCTCTCTCTTGCATGACATGAGTATGGCTCCCATTTTGTTTTTGGTCTCTCTCATTCTCATTCTCTCCACTTCCTCATTGTGGTGGCCGACCAAGCATTAGAGGGGGCTGTCCAAAATTTTGAGGGTGGGTATTTGGTCCATTTCATGCTCCCAAATATCCACAAGGTCCATCTCCAAACTCCATAGTTCATCCCTCCACCAAAAGGCAATTCCTACAACCCCAAAGTGAGATTTGAGTACTACACATTCTACAACGAATCTTGGGCACGTCGACTAGCCAGCTTCGTGCCCGAGTTGCCTCGGCATTGAGGTGGGAGCCCGTAAAAGAAGTAGGCGATGTGGTGCACTTCCGGCGACGAGGAGGAGACGGGACATTCCGCAGGAGATCGGGACGACGACGAGAAGACCGGAGGACTCGGATCTGTCGGTATATCTCTCTTCCCTTTCTTGTAGATAGCTAGGACAAATTAATGGTTCGATCCGGGTATTAGTGCGCGGCGGTTTGCCAGTTCATGTAAAAATTAAAGTTTATCACCGCTTCCGCATTTGGCTGTCGGATTGACGGCCGGGGCGCCGCCGTGCACTTACAGTGGTATCAGAGCCTCACCATTAACTTAGTCTAGCTTGGTTTAATGTGTTTTGCATTTCCGATCGACCAAAATTCCAAAATCTACATTTTTGCTAGCGACAGTTTTCTGTTGAAATTTTTTGGTCTCCAAAATTTTTTCAGGTTGTATAAAAGTACTGTGCTGGAAAATCTAAGAGCTCTGTAAAAATTCGATGAAGTGACTCTACAGTGGGAGCGCGGAACCGCCGCAAATACCCCCTTCCCGCCGCTGTTCCGCCGCGCACTGTGGAGATCCCTGCACCAAATTTCTACAGTGTCTTTATGGGGTTAAAATTGGGGTTTTGGAATATTAATATTGGGCCCAGAATTTCTTGAACTGCTACAGTAATGTTTGGGGGCCCACTTGTTAAAATTTGATTGATCGGATATTTTAAACACATTATTTCATAGTATTTACATTATATCTGCGACCGTGAATGTCACTTGATCGGTAAATCCGGTCTAACTGCTATAGCCCGGTTAGACGGATTTGCGAACGTGAGTTTCACGTTGATGTTCTGTTTTTGCTGTGATGTTGCGGATCGATCGTGGGGGATAGCCTGGATGCAATGCTAGTACAGATTTGGTTGTATTATATACATTTGATATTGCGGGGCGAGCGTCCGACATGTGGACTGCCGTCACTGCCTGATTGTATTATTATTTTGGGGTACGGCCAGGTTGCGGTCGATGTACCCGTTGTATGTATATTTTACTTTCTGTACTAGGATTACCCCGCGGAGGGGTGCACGGATAGCCGGGTTCTAGAGGGCAACGGGCCCGCATCTCATGGCATTGAGACGGAGGGGGCTTCACTCTAGGATTGGCGGGCTATTCGCCGCACTCGTAGGGGGTACAGGTTGACCCAGGAGGGGTGCCCAAGTTGCCGGATTCCGTGAAGTGCTGGGTGGTCCATTCACAGTACTGAAGGGGGCTGCCTCGCTTCAGGTTTTGGCGGGTGACTTGCCGCGCCCGTAGGGGTCTAGGTTTTCATTGCATAGGCTATCCACACGACCAGGGGAACGTCGTGTTTCAGTAGTGGCTCTGTGAAACCCGGGGATCCCAGATATCTGTATTGTTTCTGTGATGCTGTACATTTTCTGTGATGTTGCATTTCTTTCACGCCTTGAGCGAAATATAATATATTGGTATATATATTAGTAGATGTTGTATATGTTTTGCATCAGCGCTAGTCCAGTCCCCGCTCTGTCGTTAGTTAGCTAACCTAACAGGTAATGACGGGACCCAGTGGCGAATGCGGATGGCATATACGTACATCAGTATATTTTCGTTCTTTTTGGTGTGATCAATTGATGGGACTGCATTGATTCAGATCAATGCAAGTTTAAAAACAAACCTAATCTGATGTTGTTGGAACACTTTTCAAAAAGCTGTTATTGCAAGGACGTTCACTTTTGTTTTGCATCGTGGTATTCAGTTGGAATATCCTGCTCCTCAGTCGACGGGGCAAGGGCCGAGATCCCTTCACCGGGAGTGACCCCTTGGACAGATTTTTGCGTCAGGGCATTAACTTCACTATAGCCGATTACTTTTGCTTTGCATCGCGGTAGTCATTTGGAATGTCCTGCACCCCATTCTACGGGGAAAGAGCCGAGATCCCTTCACCGGGAGTGACCTCTTTAGCAACGGTTTTCGTCACTATATTTTTAAAAAGCTATCAGTTCCTTCGACGATATCAAGTTCATTACATTAAAGGTTTTCTCCAGAAACCATTCGAAGCCCTCCGTCGTTTCAGACGGGTAGCACGTAGTATTCATGATATGTTTGTTGGCCTTCGTCAAGGCATAGTGTATGGTAGCTGCTTGTTGCCTTTCTGCAGCATAGATAGATGCGTTGGTTTGGGACAGTCGTATAGCCTTGTTGGCCTTCGTCAAGGGCTTGTGCGGGTGGATTCAAATTAACCTGGAGAATGACGGGTAGAACTTGACATGTGACTTATGATTTGTTGGCCTTCGTCAAGGTCATAAGAGCATGGGGCAGAAAACACATCGGGAGTTTCAAAAGAACTGAAATTTGCCAGATATGCGCATACCTTCTGGAGTGTGATGACGTGAGCGGATTCCGTCATGTTATCATGCGATGATAGTTGGATCTCGATTCCCACTGATGAGTTAGTTTACTCCTCGGGTAACCCCGACTAATTCTTCTTTTAGGTTTGGAGGAGAATTTGAGGTACAGTGGGAGGATTCCAGATTAGATAAATTGGTAACCATTCTGATCTAGGTTAGAGTGCACGCTGAGTGTTTCTTTTCTCTCTCTCTTTGGCAGCGACCATTGACCCGACCCTAAGACTTTGACTCAGTGACCAAAATTGACCGAACCTTCTTAACACTGGCTTTTGGATTGTCAGAGTTGCAAACCTCATTGCCACTCCTACTTTTACCCTTTTCTCCAGGACACCCCGTATTACTACGAACGTCCACTTCCATTGGACAAAACCATCGTATGGTTAGATACGAACTCGAAAGAATTTATTCGAGGATGGTTTCAGGTTCTGGAGGAAACGAATAGGACTATTCAGTTGTCTTTTCCTTTTTCCTTCTCTCAAGTTGTGAGTACTCCTTGGTTTAGGAGATAGTACACCTATTACGCAAATTGGATAGTCTTCTTCCAAACCATAGGCAGGTGCCGACCGGTAGGGAATGAAGAAAACCAATTAGCATAACGATGGTGTGCAGAAGGTATTAAGTTAAGACAAAGCAAGGGATTAGTAAGAGGGCAAAGTAAATTGCGACTGATATTCACGACCAAACCAAGTATTCCTTCGCCAATCCTAAATCACCTTTGTATTTCTCCAGGACACTCCGTATCACTATGAAGATCCACAGTTTATTTGGATAATCCATCGTTTGGTTATATACGAACTCGAAAGGAACTTGTTCCAGTTCGGGGATGGATCCTGGTTCAGGAGAAACAGGAATAAGGTTTATTCAGGTGTCTTTTATCTTCACCTTCTCTCATTGCGAGTGTTCCTGGGATTAGGACAGTACACCCGTTATGCTTATTGGATAGTCTTCTTCCAAACCATAGGCTGGTGCCGAACGGTAGGGAAGGAAGAAAACCATTTGGCCTAAAGGGGTGTACAGAAGGTAAAGACTAAAGGCATATGAAGGGATTTGGAGAGGTGGCAAAGAACTATACGGTTACAGTCGTGAATCTGGAAGAGGCATTACTAGGAATACCGGGATACCCCATCGAAACATTTCAATGTTTCAATTTCACTGTGTAATGTTAAAAGAAAACTGATTTCCCGATTAGATACTTGCTCCAGGGTATGTATTTACCATGTATGATTCTCACATCTGTATGGTTTTACAGATGATGAGTGGGAGTAAGTTATTGGGAATTGGGTGGTCATCCTCATTGTATCGGGATTCGTTGTAATCAGTGATATTTGAGGAAATCACCTGGGCTGTTTGCCGGTCGGCAAATATTTGGTTTTGAATATCCGCTTTTATGCACCAATTTCAAATTGATATATCTGTACGTCTATTTTCATAGAGTGAGATATACCTTTCTGAAATTATGTCTATGACATTTACCTATATCAGTGGATGGTTAGGTAAGGAGCATTAAACAGCGGTGTAATTCTTCTTAACCATAAGAACAGTTTTCAACCTACGACACACAGTGAATGAGTTATCAGACTCAAGGGACTTATACAGAGTATTGTATGTTGTCCAGGGTCCATCAGGACAGAGGGGTTGGTCCTCGTACTATATTCGGTTTACTTATGACTTCTCTAGTTTTTAGACAGGTGTTTCGTGGAAACACAGGGTCCGAATTTTGAGAAGTTATAGGTATTTGAATAGAGTAGAGAACCAGGTGTAGCAAGTATCGGGATTCTTCAAAGTGATCGAAGATGTAGACACTTGTGCATGGTATTCAGTTGATAGTAATGATAAAGAGATCTTGCTTCTCTTTCAGGTTATTCATAATTGGAAGCATTCCTAAGTTGAGTAACGCTGATCGGCCTCTCTCCATTTAGTTGACATGCGCTGGAGACAGCTGCATGATTTGAATCTGGTTCAATTAAATCAGTGCCTCTGTTCCTATATGGGATATAGAACAGTTCGCATCTTAACGATGTTAAGGTACGGGGAGTTGTCCGGTTTATGCTTAAAACCAGACACTGGACAACTCAAGGCACGTTTCTGTAATGGCTGTTTGTGGGTTGGCCCAGGCTATGACGAGGGTTGATTTTCTACCATCTGGATGAACAATAGCAATATTGTTCTAGACTCGCCACAGTTTTATTAAAAATGGACTTTTTCAGAAAAACAGTAGTGGGAGTATGGTAGAACTGGAAGTGATTCCAGAACCACAAACGATTACTGAAGATTTGACAAAGAACCTAAAGATTCAATCTGGATTGACATTCCATTGGCCACTCCGCAGATAAGGTGGGTAACTTCAGGCACCCGAGAGGTACTACGGTAGCCTCAAGGACGGTGACAGGGAAGTTCTTGTTTACCCACAATTACCATTGCTGTTGTTCCAGGCTGCGAGACCCGGCGGGAGGATGAGTATAGCATCGTTCTAAACTAGTTTTAGAAGTGTACGTCTATATGACTCTGCCAGAGGGTTGTCGTAGTCAGTGGGAGCAGCGGAAGCATTGGTGGACAGGTAGCTTATGTCTATTTATAGACTAAAGCAAGAATAGCGGAGATAGATTATCTATTTCTGACGTGACAGTCATAGGTTTGACTTCATCAGAATAGGAGATGGATCTGTTGAGAAGGTAGTAGGGTGTGATATCCTGGTATTTGGATGACATACACAGAGTAGGAAAAGAAACTCCTATACTACAGTCGGTTATACTTTGGTCGTCACACAGTGGTTTCTCCACAAAGGAAATGGATTTTATATCAGACATACTGGTTACTAGATCTATGGTTTTAGATCTAGATTTGGGTGGTTTCCCAATCAGGGTACTTGACAGCATTCTAAGAGTATTTAGGATGGACGACTCCTGGCACGGTAGTGTACCTGCAGGATATGGAGTCACCCTCTCTAAAGGGGTCTTACAGACTAAATTGGAGAGGGATGTGCATGATTGGCAGATCACTTGCTCAGGCAATTGAGTCAATCATGAGATGTCAAGTACCACACCAGATGTTGTTCTTGCACTAGATGCAATAAGCTGACATTAATCCAATCCTTGAGAAACGGTCGGAAGCAGTTTTAGAACATAAGTGGATGTTCTATGGATATGATAACGACAGCCTCATTCGGGAAACAGTTATCATTCCAGGCTTCCAAGGTGACATGGACGACAAGGAGGTTGTCAGAGTTATATTTTTCCTTCTGATGAGGGGCAGTATTTTGGACAGGTGGTCCAAGGCAATACTGAGGGTGGCATGGCACAGGATACTGATTAAGTTCAGTTGACGATACAGTCTAAGAAGTTTGGATTTGGAGTTCATTTTTGAGCTAGGTCCCATCAAACATCCAGACACATTCTAAGACAGGTATTGCTCTTTTCGGGAGATGGCTTTCTCCGCGAACTTGAGATATAGAGAGACATAGAAAGAAACAACAAAGCGGATCCACTCACTAAGGCTATTCCTCGAACGCAATAATTTCGCAAACGAGCTTTGTGAGACTGACTAGTAGAGGAGTTGGGTGTTCGGTATCACACGGGCTGTGAGTATGCGACATCGCAATAATTAGCCTTGAGTGCAAGTGGGAGATTGTTGGAGATAGTGCCCTCAGAGTCAATTATTAGGTCACAGGTACGTGATTGCAATGATTGATGGAGGACCTATCCCGGTAGGACAGTCTTACTCGAGATGATAGTATGCTATCTGGTTTACCTTTATCATCGTGTACTGTTTTAGGTGACCTGACAAGTTGCTATTACACGTTGATAGAGCCCCTAGGATTCTTGCTTGACCACCAGCAGTATGAGGGCGATCATATAAGTGGGAGCTGGGGTCTATAAGCATATCCTTAAATGGTCCCTAGTCGTGTGAGTTTCGAGACAGGGCATCGATACTCCAGAGTAGACTAGTGTATACAGTCGAGACCCCGACGAGGGGCGGTGGCCGGTCTCACAAGCCACTGGTGTCAGTTGGATCACCTAAGATGTATACAGGTGCTCATTGGGTTATGAGTACACCGGACAGGACTCGCCGGGAACATGCCAGTTGGTCATATACCAGACGTCAGATGGCAGTTCCCTGGTGACATGTGTGCAGGTTAGTTCATCGACCTGGGGATCGTCATTTGTCTCGTGTGAGTTCCCACTGTACTTTGATTACTACCCTACCACGGCTCAAAGGAGTCGTGAAAACAGGTTTTAGTTGGGTACAGTCCCGAGCCACATGGAGGCAGTGAGCGTATCTTCAGGGGTTCATCTCTCCCGGTATTGGGGGTGAGGTCGTGCTGTGTCTAGGAGAGCCATTACACGAAGTCCTTGGCCAAGGCAAGGAGATTTACTGGTAGGTATTCCAGTAGTATCTCAGGGTGTTCTGGGCTACACTCCGACACGACTTGTACCGCTTTTGGGGGTCTGACTTTTACCAACCCCCTAGGCCCGCCATGCGATGCTCATAGACGAACGGACCGGACTGCACGGATATTGTCACTGACAGGCTCAGTAGGGTTGTCAGGCTGAGTTCGCTCACAGACGTCCCTTTTAGTCAATACGTGGTAGCCCGTTACGTATTGGCTTATACCTCTGACGTGCTAGTGGTTAAATCCACAACCAAGGTGTTGACGAGTCTTTAGAGTCCCCCACATTCAGTTACTCAGCTTTCGGGCGAAAGGTTGTAGAGGCCGTATGGAGATATGGCAAGGTCCGATCAGATACGTGCGGTATTGCACGGATCAGGATCGGACAGTTTGTACTACAGGCCGTATGGGAATATGGCAGGGTTCGATCAGATACGTGCGGTATTGCACGGATCAGGATCGAACGGATAATACTAGCTGGCTTTGGTTTAAGCCGGATCCTAGTATAGTACAGTGTAGATTTTGTCTCATTGCATTTGTATTTCGGTCGGAATACAAATGCGGGTGTGTATGCACAGTATCGGGGTTTTCCTGTAATTTATTACGGGACCAGTTTTCTGGAGTTGCCAGTTTGTTTTCCGTTTCGGCCAATTTCCTTTGTATCGTTCATTGGCCGAAGATTGGTGGAGGAGGGCTTATTTGCATTTGTGCAAATAAGTATTTGTGGAGGGGTTCTTTGCATATTAGTATTATGATGGTTGCACCATCCTTGACCTTGACTTCTTGACTTCTCCATCATGGCTTGACTTTCATATGACATGGTTTTCATGATGGTTGTGGTGGAGTGAGGTTCTCTTTTGGTGATCATTTCTTTGCATGATTTGGTTGTTGAGTGTTGGTGTTTCTTTGTGATCATTATTCCAAATGATAACCATTCCTCTCTCTCTCTTGCATGACATGAGTATGGCTCCCATTTTGTTTTTAGTCTCTCTCATTCTCATTCTCTCCACTTCCTCATTGTGGTGGCCGGCCAAGCATTAGAGGGGGCTATCCAAAATTTTGAGGGTGGGTATTTGGTCCATTTCATACTCCCAAATATCCACAAGTTCCATCTCCAAACTCCATAGTTCATCCCTCCACCAAAAGGCAATTCCTACAACCCCAAAGTGAGATTTGAGTACTACACATTCTACAACGAATCTTGGGCACGTCGACTAGCCAGCTTCGTGCCCGAGTTGCCTCGGCATTGAGGTGGGAGCCCGTAAAAGAAGTAGGCGATGTGGTGCACTTCCGGCGACGAGGAGGAGACGAGACATTCCGCAGGAGATCGGGACGACGACGAGAAGACCGGAGGACTCGGATCTGTCGGTATATCTCTCTTCCCTTTCTTGTAGATAGCTAGGACTAATTAATGGTTCGATCCGGGTATTAGTGCGCGGCGGTTTTCCATTTCATGTAAAAATTAAAGTTTATCACCGCTTCCGCATTTGGCTGTCGGATTGACGGCCGGGGCGCCGCCGTGCACTTACAGTACGGGTGCTCAGTGGAGACTGGGTACACTGGACGGACTCGCCGAGAACTCCCAGATGGTGATATACCACACGTCAGATGGCAGTTCTCCGGTGACACTGGTACAACGTAGTCTGTAGACCCGAGATCGTCATAGAGTCTTGTGTGATTCCCACTGTGCTTTGATTTCCACCTTACCACGTCCAAGAGGGCGTGCAAAACGGTGGCTTTTGGGTACAGTCCCGAATCACATGGAGGCAATGAGCGATAGGAGGGGATTCGTCTCTCCCGGTATAGGGAGTTGATGTTGTGCCGTGTTCGATTGGCTATAACTGGAAGTCCCTGGCCAGGGCTGATATAGAGATTTACTGGTAAGTGTTACCAGTAGTTTCTCGACCTGTTATGAGCCTCACATCTGTTAGTTATATGTATGCCCTAGAGGCCATTACTGTACATACGATGTATATTGTAGTGGATGCTTGGACATATATAGGGAGGACTTTCTTGCTCGACATGATAGTATGCTATCTGGTTGTACTTTATCTTAACATGTACTCTGATTGTCTCTATGTTACATGTTGATAAAGCCCTTAGGATATGTACTCGACTACTGGGACTATGATGAGATCATACTAGTGGGGCCACGGTAGTCGACGAGTACATCCTATAACTGTTCCTAGTCGAGGGTGTATCGAGACAGGCCATCGATACACCAGAGTAGACTAGCGTATACGCATCTTGACCTATATGATGGGCGATGGATGATCCCATATCCATCGGTGTTTGACATTAAGGAAGGTGTACGGGTGCTCAGTGAAGACTGGGTACACTGGACGGACTCGCCGAGAACTCGCAGATGGTATTATACCTCACGTCAGATGGCAGTTCTCCGGTGACACTGGTACAGAGTAGTCTGTTGACCCGAGATCTTCATAGAGTCTTGTGTGATTCCCACTGTGCTTTGATTTCCACCTTACCACGTCCAAGAGGGCGTGCAAAACGGTGGTTTTTGGGTACAGTCCCGAATCACATGGAGGCACAGTGGCGGACGTCTATCATAAGAAAATAACTATATACATATATACTTTTGTTTGAAATGTACGTTCCGCCGTTTTGGGAAAAAATTTAGAAGGGTTTCCTTATTTTAAACATTTCGTGTCATATCAGACACGTAGGTAAATACTGAGACTATAGCTCGCTTTTTGGAAATACCTTCAATAACTATCAATGAATGCAAAATATATTCAGGTACTGTCCTCTGACTAGTCCTGCTCAGTATGAAAACACATAGCAAATATCATAAAAACATACTGCTGTATAAGAAATCAATTCCAAAATACGCAATGAATACTACGTGCGTCTGGTGCGCACGGAAATCAAAACCCATATATGTGCCATACATGCGCACAGAAACAACATCTAGTGCATCGGGTGTGCACACAACATTTGTCATAGGCAACATGTGCGCCTGACAGCAAAATCAGGTGCGTATGACATGCACGAAAAATCTCGATTTAGTGCATCTGCTGTGCACCAAAATCGCATCTCAAACATGCGCTCAACATGCGAGAAAATCCAAGGCACGAAAACTATCTCAAGTGCAACAACTGTGCAAAAATCGTAAATACTCAGTAGGTGCAACTATGGTCCATGAAAACAAATATCATGAAACTCAATCATCAAAATCAATCATGCGAATAGATCGCCCAAAATACCGAAATCAACTATGGAGGAATAGTCCCCGCTCAAGCACTTCCTCTAAGAACCTCTGGCCAATTGTCGTGGTCACTTATAGCATGTCTCGTCGACGATCCTGAACTATGGCCTGCCGGTGTGCGTAACATGACCACTCCTGGGTCCAAGTCTTCTCGTAATTCATTCCAAAAAGGTCCTGTCGAAATCTCTCCCAAATCTCGTCTCTGCCGAACTGTCCGGAAGTCAGCGTCCCTTACTAGATCTATTCTCATTCCGGAACGGCAGCATACTCATCGCGACTCCTTCTGGAAGGTATATCCAAGTACAATGCCTCAGCATGCGTATCGCATCTCTGATGTCGGCGGAGTGGAACATCGTCTCATCAAGATCTCGTACGAACCTCTTACTCCACTTTCTTTAATGTCGACTGCTTCGGACTCGTCTCGTCGTGGCTGCATGGACTGAGCTCCTACGGCTATCCTCGTATCTGGAGTATCCTAAGAAATGCATCTCACCACCGGGCATTCGAATGAAGTCGTACCATCCGATCGATTTGTCAAAAGCTCATAATCTCCCAAGAGCTCAACATCTTGGGTACAGTTTAACAGTATCGAGTACGTACCACAGCATCGATGGTGCAGCCGTAGAAGGGAAAACCTAAGCTTCACTAATGGCACCGCGGAACTGCCGCAAACCCTAAGGTTCAAAGGCTTTCACACGGTCATTAAGTCGAGTTAGGATTTCATTCTTCTAGAGGGTCCATAGAATTGCCTGCATGTCTTTCCGAATACTTTAAACTTGGAATAATAGGTTTCTGACATTCGATCGTCTCTGTCGACTCTCAACGTCTCCGCGTGAAGTCGTCTCTAGCTGGAATCAATCTATCTGATGACCTCGCATCAGGGTAGCGAACGAACCACATGTCCTAGTCATTCATCCTTGGTGACTAGCGACCTTCTATCATCTCTTAGTACAACTCGTACTGCAATAGCTCCAACGTCTGGGGCGATATCTCGTCGTTCGCAGCAATAACAGGCTCACTCGTCTGCACGCTGAACAGTGCCTCAAACCTCATGAATAAGCAATAAACCAACGGTCACCAAAATCTGGTTGGCCTCTATCATTGGCTCGATCCTCTGGTACTGATCGGCACGTCCGAGAAATCTCGTAAAGGCGATCCGCCAAGCGCTCGTGGCGCGAAAACACAGTAAAAAGACACATCTCTGCAATCGTGTGTCGCCGAAATTACGCCCTGGTCAGTCCTCGTCCTTAACGAGCTCGTGTTGACCGCAAATGTAGCCGTAGCTCTCCCAACCCGTAATCGTGGCAGCAAACCGTAACTGGTACCGATGAGGCTAGATCAGGAATGAATATGATACTGAGCAAAGAAATGCATATCCTAAGGCTCCTTAAGTGGAGTAGCGTATCGTAAGTATGCCGCGGAACATACCCACGGTACGTCACTCTACTTTAGTCACCTATTCCATCAACCAAGGGTCATCCTATGCTCCGAAGGTAAAACCTAACGCTTTGATACCAACTTTGTCACGTCCCGAAAGTACGGAACATGACCGACACTTAAACTACGAAACGTCTCGAGGCGTACGTAATCTTAGTTAGCCGAAAACCCAGAAATCCAAACCAAGAAAAGTAGTAGAGTGAAGGAAAACCAATTTAAAATCAAGTAGTTTTAATAGCATAAGCCGAATTATGCGGTTTTAAAAACATCAAATATTTCCTGAAAATTTCGGCAGAGTCTCCTTTGTAAATACTGGCTCCCAAACGGGATACAACATGAATAGTATACGAAATCAAAAAAAGTCATCCCCAAGCGGGAGCTAGCTCTTCGTCAATGGACGGTCACAACCACACAAACAATATAATATACAACGCCAAGGGCGAGGATCAAAACTCAAAAGGAAACTCAAAACAACAAGAAATCCACAGAAATACAACGCGCGACTCTAAGGTCGAAAGAATAAACATCACCGGTCTCTATCTCTGAAATAAATACATGTTTGGTTGATGGAACTTCTAGATACAACTGAATAATAATATACAATGTATAATGATGGGTACGATATAAATAAACCCACCTACTAGTAAGTCACCCGAAAGAAGCAGTGCCAGCAAAGCCGTAACGAAACCTGTACGGCAAAACCTGCAAGGAACTGTGGCACAACGGGGGTGAGTTGCCAACTCGTGAGTAGAAAAACATCTACGAACAGAAACCGCATGAACAACGCAATCCTATGTCAACAATCATAATATATCCTCAAATATATATAACATGCAGCCTAACAATGATTAGGGTAAATATCTAACCCGAGTGTAATCTCATGTGGCCGTGTCAGTGCCTCAGGTAGCAATATATCATATGAATGAGGTATGAATGCATGAAAACAGAATACATGTAAATGAAGAAACTGTTTTCATAATTTAGTGAGATTTCCTTTGTATTTTTAAAATGAGGTATCATAATGAAATCAGCATCAACAGTGTCTAGCATCGACACAAAACATAAATCTCAATGTCTCAAAATCTCAGGCTCCGGTTATCCGGACTGGCCTGTATCATCAAATCTCAGTACCTCAATATCTCGAAATCTCAATGTCTCAATCTCAATATCTAGGGCGCCGTCAGTCCAGACCGGCCCCTACCATCCATCTCAAGACCACGACGGTATCCTCCGGATATCCGACGCGTCGGGTAATATCACCGGTTGGTAGTGCTCCCCTGCCAGGCTCAACGTCAACAACACGATCATCTTGCCCCGGGGTACCGCACCGGGCCCAGCATGTACCCGAAACGGTTCCTCCACTCCTCGAATTGGGTCTCGAAATCCATCAGCAAACTCATGGTGGACGACTCATACATCATGGGAAAACCGCACTTTTTATTTTAAAAGAGAGAAAAGGTTTATTTATGTTTTTGCGGTTTTCCTCCAAATCCAAGAAATCTCATGAAATCCGAATCCAAGTCATCAATAGCATGTAAACAGTGAATATAGGCATGAGAATCCATGAATGCGACACAACAGTGAATAATAACATGCATGAAGTAGCAGGCAATAACTACAATGTCTAAACTAGCATATAAGGCAAGTACATTAATATCATGTCTAAACTATTAGCTAACAACCTATGTCAAATGGAATAGTATTTTCTAAAGTGTTCGTGACATGGTAATTACCGATGAAGATGTGTGTGAGCCGGCAAGTAAGTGTACGTGGTACATACGCGTCATCGGTAATGGTGCTGGTGTCCTAACAGCATGATATTAATAATGAAATATGAATTACAATAAGTATGCGATGCCGAGCGAACAACAATAATGTGCGGGAGCAGAATACTAGACACAACGATAACTATAAGTCAAACAATGGTGCCTTTTAAAAATAACACAAATCGCGGTGTTTTGAAAATAAGGGCTACGGTGTTTTTAAGAAAAGATACGGCTTTTGAAATATCCGTAAAATCCCTTGACCTGTCTTTTAAAATACTCGCGACTCGTTAGCTTTTGAAATAGGTAGGAGTCGAATCTAGTCTACCAAATATACTAAACTATAGGGCTAAGCTAACAGGCTAACTGAAGGTAAGGAAACCGCCTAACATCTGAGTCGATATATATATATATATATATATATATATATATATATATATATATATCAGTCGGTGATCCCGCCTCAATAATATCACATCCGATACCATATCTATAATCAGACATTCCTAAGTCAAGAGTGCGGATCAATCATCAATATATAGCTCATACGTAAATCCGTCGTACGGCATCCCAAATCTGGGTACGGGTCAATATCACATTCATCATACTATTCATCTGGTATCCTTTTTATCAAATATCATGATTGGGGTACTGATCTACGTCTAGTACAATACGGATACCGCCTAAGTATGCATGCACGTGTGTGAAACACTACGTCAGGGACCCGCTACAACGTTATGTCGTATCTCAAATACGAACCCTGCCATATCACCGATCTCATCGACTCATCTCAAATCCCAAGTACTATCCTCATCATCCATGCATGTGTATATGAATGTATATATGCATAGTCCCATACCCATGCGTATATACATATATACACATCCCCATCTATGCATAAGAAAGTAATGTATGCAAGTCTGTATGTGCGTATGTGGGTATAACAACTACTCTAGGGTTTCGCAACTAACCCAAAGCTAATCCATGAACACATAATCATATCGTGAATAAACATTCTCGTATCATAAAACACCTATATAAACATATATATATATGAACTATACTACGGACTGCGGGGGTGCTATACGCCATCCACCCGACTTCTCCCCGTAGATATAAATCTACTCACCCGGTCCTCGCTCGTCGGTGCCGACGTCGCCACGTGCTTGCTTGTCGTCTCGAAGTCCACATGGGGTACCTACATGTCATAATGCACCGTATCGCATTAAAATCCAAATTCGAAATCGAAACGACATACGAAAATCAAATCGGCACGCGTATCACGCATAGGTCAAAACCTATCGCCTACGCATGCACGAATAGCCAAACCAACCCTCGATGTCGATGTACAAACGTCAATCCATCGAGAAAAACCCAATCACACTCATTTGCACATTCACAAACACTAATTATAATATAAAATGGGTTAAAACTTACAAAAACCCCCAAACTCACTTTAAAAGCCATTTTTCCGAAAATCTAGCAAGCAAAAATTTACCGTTTTAGTACAAAACTCGACGTTTAAACAAATCTAGCGGCCATAAAGCTCACTAAACATATTAAATAAGTCATACCAATGATAATTAGATTTTAAACTTAACTCTTAATATTAATCTCAAAAATCTAGTTTGCATACATAACCAATTTTAACAATTTTATAGCAAAAATGCACAAACAACAATCTAGCTTGGATTTGCATGACCTAAAGCATTGAACTACAATTTAAAATGTTAATAAATTCATGAAAAACCTAATCACATTTTTCTCTTAATCAAATTCATAGTTTACAAAAACCTAGTTTGCAATTTAAGCAATTTTCAACACCTTTTAAAGCAAAATTCACAATTCATCAATTAAGCTTGGTTTTGCATGATCCAAAGTCATTAAACCACTCATTATAATATTAATAATGACATGAAACCTTAATTTAGATTTTAAGCCTAAATATAAAACAATTTCAAAAAAACCTAGTTAGCAGAATAGCACATTTATCACAATTTCCAACTAACAATTTGAAATTAGTAACTGGATTAGGTTTTAGCAAGAATTAACATGTTAATCTACTCATGGCAACCTTAATGATGTGATAAAACCCTATCTTGATTTTAATCTCACATATAACCATTAATTCCACAATTCAAGTTTGCAATATGAACACAAATTAAACACCATATTTAGTTAAATTGGAGTAATTAACCAACAATTAAGACATGGGTTAAGATTTGGACCTCCCAATTAGAGATCTAGCAAGGATCTAAGCCTCCCAAATTGCTCTCTTTTCACCAAGATCCATGCTACATGGGATAAAGAATAATGGGTAAGAGTTGGATTTTGATTTTGTGGGATTTTTGTGTTGGTTTTTGGGCATTTTGTTGAATTTTTTGATGTAAAATGAGAGAGGAAGAAAGAGGGGCTGTTGTGGTGCAGGAAAAAAAAGAGGGCTCGGCCAAATGGGGAGGAGAAGAGAGCGTGAGGTGATTGGAGAGAGAATGGGGTCAAAAAGTCCACCTTTTACTTCTATCATTCTCTTTTCTTTTCTTTTCTTTTCTTTCTTTTCTTTTGCAACACAAGTGGGGACAATTGAGGGGGGGCTGCTGAATTCAGCCAAGGGGAAGGAAAAATGGGGGTGTGTGAGTGTGGGTATGGGTGTGGGGTGATGGAAAATGATAAATACTATACCCCAAACATCCATTTACACTAAATTCACTAAAAAAGCCTTTTTCTTCAATAATTTCTAAACCGTTTTGGAAAACGATTTCGTTTAAGAAACAATATTTTACATGTCAGTTTAGTGTGTCAAGAATTATAAAATTTGTATCAACCCATTCCAATTTGTAATTTTCCCTAATTAAATGTATTAGTGACGGCTTAAAATAATATTAAAATAATTAATTTCGGAAAATTTTTCAGAAAATTTGAAATTACACCAGTGACTCAATAAACACCAAATACTAGCAATTACATAGCTAGAATATGTATATTTAATTTTATAATAAAGATATTTGTATTTTGACTTTTTACAGAAAACCCTCTTATTTTACCGATTTTTCCGAAATTTCACCGAAACGATTTTCAAAACGTTACAGGCAGGGCTAGCGCGGGTGTAAAACATAAGTAACGTCTATATAATATATCATATATACTATATACAGTATTTATCACAGAACATTAAATGATCACATCACAGATATCGCAGCAGAAGAATCATATGAAATATTGGATATACTAGGACGTCCGTGTTTTCAATACGAGCCAGTATAAAACACGGATTCCACGGTCGCGATGAATAGCCAAACCCACACCCCTAGACCCCTACGAGAGCGGCAAGCAATCCTACCAATTCTAGAGTTAGGAGACCCGGAATCGACTCCTCGAGTTGGTCTCCCACTGGACTCCAGAACCCGGTTACTTGTGCCCTCCTCCTTGGGTCTATCCTAGTGCGGAAAAGTAAATAATATACATCAACGGTGACATCATCCGCAACCTGGAAGTGCCCCAACAAAAGAATATTACATACAAGTTTTTAAATGAATGAAAATGAAAAACACTCATCTCACATAAAAAAAAACCCGGCTATTCGAACACGACGATCCAATATAACATATCCAGCAACACATAATATCGCATGTCATCAACGTAAGTAAACATGCGTATCCCAATTGTCGTTGACATATAGCAACAAAACCGGCGATATCACATATTACACTTACGGTCACAGAAAAGAAAGTGTAAAACTACAACAGTTGGAATCCACAACCTACTTAGACATCGCATGCCTAACCATCTGAATTCTTTAGACATCACATGTCTAACAATTATAAACCCCGCATTTTAGTCTCAATATCGAAAACACTTTTCAATATAAAGTCGGGCAATTCAACAAGATTCCCGGCATCCTGAACGAATGCTCGTCGCAAACTTTAGTAGACGGCCGCACCCCCCGATACCGTCGACGAAGTGCACTAAGGCGGAACACCGCTGCCGCGAGCACCTGAACGGATGCTTTCGGCGACGAGGTTCTCCTACAGTCACTTGGTCGGGGCTGTGGGGTGAGGCTGTCTATTAAGTTTACCCGGCGAGTATCCGCGTACGCTACGCGATTGCGACGGACTTTTAATCACATCAAAATTCCGTGGCAACCGATCAAGTGAGACTAAACCGCTAGATTTATAACATTCATTCAGTTATCTCATAACTACTTATGGATTCCAAATATTGTATCACATTCCAGATAAATAGAAAATGTCAAACTTTCCGATCGAACATTCAAACACCCAAGTTTTCCCGAAACAACTCAACACATGAAATAAGTTTAAAAATATTCACTTCATGCCACAGTACCAACGGTCCAGCCGTAGAAGGGTCAAGCCAACGCCTCACATGTCGCACGTCGTACTGCCCCAAACCCTAAGGTTCAAAGGGCAGTTCAAGACGGTCATATAATCGAGTTAAGGTTTGTTGTCTTCTAGAGGGTCCATCGTGTTACTTGTACTACTTAGAACGTTCTTAAACCACGGAAAAATCCAACACTTGGAAATTTCCCGGCAGGGGAAAAAGTGGGTATTTATATCCCGTCGAACTTTTCAACATGTTCTAAAATATCCAGAAAAACATAAACAAAGTTAAACAATCCGATCGAAACATCGAGTCCCCAAAACAACCCTAGAAAACTCAACACTTGAGTGGAATTAAAAAGTTCCCAGAAAAAAATAACAAGAAAGGACCTAAGAATAATTACATGAAATTTAAGGGACTAGTTCACAATTTTGGCCGCGGAACCGCCGCCAAACCCTTGGTTTGGCCGCGGTTCCGCGGGCGAATTTTTGAGTTAGAGGTCCGTACTTCACAGTAATTCTTAGTTTTTCCTGCTTAATTTTCTGAGCATTTTTAATTCACAAAAAACCACAGTTTGAAAAAATGTACAGAGAAGGGTTTTGATCGGGGTTTCGGGGTTCGATCGGATCTCTAACTTCGTCTACACTTCGCCTAAAGCTCTAGCTAGGCTCTGATACCACTGTAGGGTTCCTAGGCACACCCATGAGGTTCTACAAGTGATCAAACATGGCCAATTCAAATTTTTTGTATGTGCCAAGTGACCCCAAGCAAGATCGTAACTAGAGGTATAGGCGAAACAATATATGTTAAAAACTTAACTAAGAGTAAACGGAAAATACAACCTTTGTAGATCCGGTCCTCCACCTCCATAGCTCCGTGTTGATGTCCCTCCGCTGTGCCCATCGGAATCCTAGACTCTTGCGGTGGTTTCATCGGAGAAAATATCGGGCTAGGTCGTCGACTTCGATGCCGAAGATGATCTACGTCGAGGCAACTCAAGATCAAGCTCCAACTTCACCAAGTCATGAAACTTGTGAAGAAAACACCCTATACTACTTGGCAAGTGGTAGAGGATGAAGAAATAGGAAGTGGGTTCACTTTAGAATTGGATTTCTCACTCTTTTTCTCATGTTGCCATTAATGGTAGCAAGCTTTCTTCTTGTTTAAGAAGAAGAAGAAGAAGAAGAAGAAGAATATGATGAGTATATTGAAAAATAGAAAATAAAATGATACTTATCATATTTGCAACCATGGTTTAGTGGAGAGAATTAACTATGGTTTAGTTGAATGGTTAGGGTTAGGAGATGAAGACAAAAATGGTCACTTAGTCAAAGATGCATGAAGCATCAAGAAGCTTCTTGTATGAAAGCAACCATTTTGTTTTCCTTTTTCTTTTAACCAAAATAAATAGATAAATAAATAAGTGAAATGAAACCCTAACCATTCACTAAACATGGTTTAAGTCTTACACAAACCCAAGTTTGCATGTATCATCAAACATGATACAAACAAGTGCACAAAAATATATCACATATACAACTTGTGCATTTCAAGTGAGAAAGTCAATCTTGAGTGAACCAATACTAGTTAATGTAAAGTAATATATCAAATATATAATTATACATTAAATCATTAAATCAACACTTGATTCAATGATCCGGTCATGTCACATATAACCGACTAGTATCCAATGTATCGAATTATCGAATCAATCTTCGATTCGATAACTAGGTTATATCGCATACAACCAATCGATACATTCATCGCGAGAATAGAATACGGTATCACATACACGCATTATTCTCGGTCCCGCACATATCTCATATGCGCTCCTATTTCGTTTCGCTTGAGCCAGGAAACCTCTGTGTAGGACTCTAAAGACTCGTCAATACGCCGGCAGCAGGTGATGATCATATCAAACACCCACAAGCCGCAAGCGGTCTGCTAAACGTAAAGGCCACCCGGGTATTGAGCGATCAGAAGATCGACGAGCAAGCCCGTGAATCCAACCAGTAACACTTACCGTACAGTCCGGTCTGTTCGTCTGATATGTCGCATATCTCGCCTAGGGGTGGTAAACGTCAGACCCCAGTAGCTTGATAAGTCATGCCGATGTAAGGTCCATAACAAGCGTGAAACTACTAATAACTCTTACCAGTATATCACTGCAACCCTGGCCAGGGATTTCCAGTTATGGTCAGTCGAGCATAGCGCAACATCAACCCCCAATACCAGGAGAGACGAATCCCCTCCTATCGCTCATTGCCTCCATGTGAATCGGGACTGTACCCAAAAACCACCTGTTTGCACGACTCAATAGAGCCGTGGTAGGGTGGAAATCAAAGCACAGTGGGAGACACACAAGACTCTATGACGATCTCGGGTCAACAGACTAAGCTGTACCAGTGTCACCAGAGAACTGCCATCTGACGTGAGGTATAATACCATCTGGGAGTTCTCGGCGAGTCCGTTCAGTGTACCCAGTCACCACTGAGCACCCGCATACCATCTCTGATGTCAAACACCAATGGATATGGGATCATCCATCGCCTATCACATGGGTCGAGAAGATATACGCTAGTCTACTCTGGAATATCGATGCCCCGTCTCGATATTCCCACAACTAGGAACATTGAAGGATGTACTCATGGACTACCCAGGCCCCACTAGAATGATCTACATCATATTCCTGGAAGTCGAGTACACATCCTAAGGGCTTTATCAACATGTAACAGAGAGACAGAAAGTATACATGTTAAGATAAAGAGCAACCAGATAGCATACTATCATGTCGAGCAAGAAAGTCATACCTATATATGTCCCAACATCCACTACAATATACATCCTATGTACAGTAATGGCCTCTAGGGCATACATATAACTAACAGATCGGTTGTATGCGATATAGCCGGGTTATCGGATCAAGTGTTGATTCGATAAGTTGTTACACATGATATTAGTCGGTTATTGCCGGATTATTAAATCAAGAATTGATTTAATAATTTAATGTATAATTATATATTTGATATATTACATTACATTAACTAGTATTAACTCACTTAAGATTTATTTTCTCACTTGTTTGTGCACATTGTTTATATGTGATATATGCAAGTGTACATGTTTGTATCATGCTTGATGATACACACAAGATGGGTGTATGAGACTCATACCAAGATTAGGGTAAAGATTAGGGTTATTGTTTTATCTTAAGATTTAACAAAAGGGTTTAACTTAGTCAAAGTAATAAAGCTTGAAGAAGTTTGGAGAAGCTTTGACAAAGTCCACTCTTTTGTCATTTCTTTTGATATTCTTTAACCTAACCTTTAACCTAATAATTTGGTTAATTCTCTACATGAGTTAATTATGATAGCTTAACTCACCCATGGTTACATTATTTATTGGATAAGTTTTCATTTGGATGGATAATTCATTCTTTCTTCTTCTTCATCAAGCTCCATCCAAAAGCTTTCTAGCTCCAATGGTGCCATGAGAAAAAGAGTGAGAAAATCAATTCTAAAGTGAGCCCACTTCCTACATCTTCATCCTCTACCACTTGCCATGTAGTAGAGTGTGTTCTCTTCACGAAGTTTATGACCTAGTGAAGGAATAGCTTGAGTTAGTATCTCCCCGACGTAGATCATCTTCGGCCTCGAAGTCATCGTAGCAAGCACGTTCGTTCTTCTCGTGGAGCTTCTCTAGAGTCCGGAGTGCACGATCGCAGCGATGGGGACGTCCACACGGAGCTAATGAAGTGAAGGACTGGATCTACAAAGGTTGTAATCTCTTTCACTTAGTGTTAAAGTTGTTAACATGCAAGTTTTCGCCAAAACCCTAGTTTAAAGATCCGTATTAGAGTTGTTCGGCACGACTAAAATTTTTATCGGGCATGGTTGATGCCTCATAGACCCTTGTGCGCGTGCCTAGCAACCCTACAGTGGTATCAGAGCCAATCTAGAGCTTTAGGCGAAGTCTAGACGAAGTTTAAAGTCCGATCGAACCCGAAAACCCCGATGTAAACCCTTCTCTGTACATTTTTTGAAAATGTGATTTTTTAAGAATTAAAAATGCTCAGAAAAATAAGCAGGAAAAACTAAGAATTACTGTGAAGTATGGTCCATTAAGTCCCTGAAATGACCGCGGAACCGCGGCCAAACCAAAGTTTCGGCAACGGTTCCGCGGCCAAAATTTGGACTTAGTCCCTGGAATTTCATATATTTATTCTTAGGTCCTTTCTTGGCAATTTTTTCTGGGAATTTTTTAATTCCACTCAAGTGTTGAGTTTTCTAGGGTTGTATTGGGGACTCGTTGATTCGATCGGATAATTTAACTTTGTTTAGTTTGTTCCAGATATTTTTAGAAACTGTTAAAAAGTTTGAACGGATATCAATAACTCACTTTTTCCCCTGTCGGAAATTTTTTCAAAAGTTGGATTTTTCTCTCGAGTTTAAGAACGTTCTAAGTCGTGCAATTAACGCGGTGGACCTTCTAGAAGACAACAAACCTTAACTCGATTAGGTGACCGTCTTGAACTGCCTTTTGAACCTTTGGGTTTGGGGCAGTACGGCGTGCCACATGTGAGGCGTTGGCTTGACCCTTCTACGGCTGGACCATTGGTACTGTGGCATGTGATGGATGTTTTTAAACTGATTTCAAGTGTTGAGATATATTGGGGAAATCTTGGGTGTTTGATTATTCGATCGGAAAGTTTAACATTGTCTATTTATCTGGATTGTGATACAATATTTAGAATCCACAAGAAATTATGAGATAACTAATTTGAATGTTATAAACATAGCAGTTTAGTCTCAATTGATCGGTTGCCATGGGATTTTGATGTGATCAAAAGTCCGTCGCAATCACGTAGCGTACGCGGATACTCGCCGGGTAAACTTAATAGACAATCATGCCCCATAGCCCCGACTAAGTGACTGTAGGAGAACCCCGTCGCCAAAAGCATCCGTTCGGGTGCTCGCGGAAACGGTGTTCCGCCTTAGTGCACTTCGTCGACGGCATCCGGGGGTGCGGCCGTCTACTAAAGTTTGCGACGAGCATTCGATCAGGTTGTCGGGAATCTTGTTGAATTGCCCGACTTGATATTGAAAAGAGTTTTCGATAATGAGACTAAAATGCGGGGTTTCTAAATGTTAGGCATGCGATTTCTAAGAAATTCATTTGGTTAGGCATATGATGTCTAAGAAGGTTGCGGATTCCAACTGTTGTAGTTTTACACTTTCTTTTCTGTGACCATAAGCGTAATATGTGATATCGCCGGTTTCGTTGCTATTTGCCAACGACAATTGGGATACACATGTTTACTTACGTTGATGACATCTGATGTTATGTGTTGCTGGATATGTTATATTGGATCGTCGCGTTTGAATAGCCGGGGGTTTTATGTGAGATGAGAGTTTTTCATTTTCATTCATGTAAATAATTTGTATGTAATATTCTTTTATTGGGGCACTTCCGGGATGAGGTTGATGTCACCACTTGTATATTATTTACTTTTCCACATTAGGTAGACCCAAGGCGGGGAGCACAAGTAACCGGGTTCTAGGGTCCAGTGGGAGACCATCTCGAGGAGTCGAGACCGGGTCTCCTAACCCTAGAATTGGCAGTGTTGCTTGCCGCTCTCGTAGGGGTCTAGGGATGTGGGTTTGGCTATTCATCGCGACCGTGGAATCCGTGTTTTATACAGGCTCATATTGAAAACACGGACGTCCTAGTATATCCAAAATTTCATATGTTTCTTCTGCTGCGATATTTGTGATGTGATCATTTGATATGTTGTGATAGATACTGTATATAGTATATATGATATATTATATAGACGTTACTTATGTTTTACACCCGCGCTAGCCCTGCCCCGCTCTGTCGTTAGTTACCTAACCTAACGGTGCATGAGGGGACATCGAGGCGAATGCGGATGGCAAAAGTGTACGTCATATTTATCTGTGATGTTTTAGGTGACTTAAATGATGGGACTTCATTAATATGATTAATGAAAGAAAAGAAACCTAAAAGATGTTGTGGAATCGAATTTTCAAAAACAGGTAGCTACAGTTCTTGCTTTGCATCGCGGTGTTCCTTGTAGAACATCCTGCACCTTATTCGCTAAGGAAAGGGCCGAGATCCCTTCACCGGGAGTGACCCCTTTGTAGGGTGTTTTTCGTCACCCCATTGAGATGGGAATACGCGCGGGCTTGTCAGGCGTACTACAGATTCCCCCTGCCTAGGGTAGGCCGGGGTTTAATGATTGTGGGGATCCGAATCTCCGGCAGCCGCGAACTAAGCAGCCGTTAATTACCCCTCGTCTTTGGAGCGAGGGAACCTCCGATAGACGGGTTAAACTGGTCATGCGAACTCAATGTGCAGTGTACGTGTGTTGTGTTTTGGAGGGGGGGTTTAAATATATCGGGAGCCACGCAGAGTTTTTACGGGGGTCCCGCTACCCGGATAGCGGGCTGGGGGTCAAGGGGGCTAGCAGCCCCCTTGCAGGGTGCGGGGCAGCGCCCCGTAAGAATTTTTTTCTAACAGGGACAGTGTCGTGGAGTATGTGTATGTGTACATTTGTATACATATGTATATATATACATGCATATATAAATAAAGGGGAAAAAGACATCCAAAGGATGCGTGGGGCCAGCGCCTAGGCGCTTGAGCGCAAGCGCGCCACGTGTCGGCACGTGGGCGCTTTGCGCTCGAGCGCAGAGTGCTGGAGCGCAACGCGCCACGTGTCGGCACGTGGACGCTGTGCGCTCAGACGCTGAGCGCTTGGGTGCAAGCGCGCCACGTGTCGACGCATGGGCGACTTGCGCTCGAGCGCAAGAGCACCACGTGTCGGCACGGGGGCAACTTGCGCTCGAGCGCTTGCGCTGGAGCGCAAGCGCGCCACGTGTCGGCACCGGGGGGACTTGCGCTCGGGCGCTTGCGCATGAGCGCAAGAGCGCCACGTGTCGGCACGAGGGCAACTTGCGCTCGAGCGCTTGCGCTGGAGCGCAAGCGCGCCACGTGTCGGCACCGGGGTGACTTGCGCTCGGGCGCTTGCGCTTGACAGCAAGAGCGCCACGTGTCGGCATGAGGGCGACTTGCGCTCGAGCGCTTGCGCTGGAGCGCAAACGCGCCACGTGTCGGCACGTGGGCGCTATGCGCTCGAGCGCGAGCACTGGAGCGCAAGTGCGCCACGTGTCAGCACGTGGGCACTCTGCGCTTAGCGCCGGCGAGAAAAAGAGGCTTTTAGCGTGAAAAAATTTCTCAGAAGAGAAATCAGAGAGGAGTTGGACTCCTGAGTGTGTTTTTCTTCTTTTTTGGGGGTTTAGTGAAAGATGTTCTTCTTCTTCCTCATCTGTTAGCTGGATCTTGAAGATCAAGAACTGTAGGATTTTTTAAAAATCTCTTCTTTTTGAGATCTAATGGAAGATCTGAGTTCCCCTTAATGGGTTTGTGGTGGAAAACTATTTAGTTTTGAAAAAGGAAGAGTAAAACTCTTGATTTAATTCAAAAGAAAGAAGAAGGTTTTGGAACCTTGAAGGAGAAGAAAAGATCTTAGATCTGGAAAATTTTTAGAGAGAGAAAAAAAGTTGTTGGGATATTTCATTATCCTTGCCTTTATAGGCCATACATTTTACACATAGCCCCTTGGGCTTCACAAAATGGCATTTTGCCTATCCCATGGCTCATGTGCCATTTCTTCTTGCACATAAGCCATGGGCTTTACAAAAATTTGGCTTTATGCCTATTTTTCTTACATTTATCCAAAAATAAAATAAAAGAAATAAAAGAAAAATAAAATAAAATAAAATAAAAGAAATACAACAAAATTATTTATTACAAAATTTTTATCTTTGCATGGGCCCACTGGATCTGGGCTTGGGCCCACTTGGCTTGGGGTTGACTTTGATTTTGACTTGGTCAACCGGGGTGTAAATTTTTACCCCAACAAATTGCCCCCCATCAATAAATGCACACCACATATGTGGGTCGTGTGCATGAAATTGATGGATCTTCTTTACTTGGAGGCGACCTGATTTGGTTCCCGCTTTTTGGGAAGCTGGCACTGCCCTTTTTACGACATGGACGGTCGTTGCTTGACATGTCTCCGAGACGAAGTGTCCGTGATAGACGTTTCCCTGGCACGGAGTGATCTGGTTCCCCTTTTGTAGGAATCCTGCGCTGCCCTTTTTACGACATGGACGGTCGGTGCTGCCCTTTTTGCGACTTGGATGGTCGGTGCTGCCCTTTTTGCGACATGGACGGTCGGTGCTGCTATTTTAGCGACTTGGACGGTCGGTGCTGCCATTTTAGCGACGTGGACGGTCGGTTCTGCCCTTTTTGCGACATGGACGGTCGGTTCTGGATTTGACTTTCCCCGCTTCTTGCTGCTTCAGGGATGAAGTTGACTTGTTTCCAAGGTGGAATTTGGTTCTGCCAGGGAGGTCATTGGTTGTTTTGCCGTCCTGATGTGATTTGGGGTTGACATCAGTATCGCTACGCCGGAATATGGTACCAGGAGCGAATCATCATTTGTCATGACAGGGTTTGGGAATTGGTTTTTGTTTGGCATCTGCATTGCTGCACTGGAATAATGCCAGGAGCAACTCAACATTTGCCCCGAGAGAATTTGGATTTGGTTTCTTAGGAGACATGTTTAGATCCCTGTCACCTAAGGCTTTTCCATTTTGTGAGCCGTAAGGGTCTCACAAATCATTTTCTCCCTACGGGTCATAAGGATCCCGTAGGTGTATTTTCTCCTTAGGGGTCGTGGGGACTCCTAAGTGTGTTGCTCCTTCGTGAGTCGTAAGGACCTCACGCGGGAATTTTCTCCTCACAAAGTCGAGAGGACTTTGCGAGTGCATTTCATTTCTTTTTTCACGAGTTTGCGCCCTTTCGGGTTTTCACAAACTCGCCGGCAGTCCTGCTGTTTTTACTCACGGAGCCCTTTCGGGTTTTCATCCGTGCCCCTCTTGCTTGTGGACATACCATCTTTTTTTTATTAAATTTTTTTTTAAAATTTTTGGTGGGACTTTGAATGTGGTCTCACCGGTAGGACATGAGAGAGATTGGGGTTGTTTTACGCCCGTGGATTGTATACGGTTTTGCAGGATGTATGATCCAGACCGTAGGGCCAAAAGCATTTTGGGTCTTTGTTGGCGTCTGCATCGCTGCACTGGAATATGGTACCGGGAGAGACTCATCATTCGCCGTTGGGGTATGGGATTTGGAATTTGGTTGGCGTCTGTATCGCTGCACTGGGATATGGTAGCAGGAGCGACTCATCATTCGCCACTTGGGGATTGGGGAGCGATGGCTTAGGAGACAGGTTTAGATCCCTATCACCTAAGACTTTTCAATTTTATGGGCCGTGAGGGTCCCATAAAACCATTTTCTCCCTACGAGTCGTAAGGATCCCGCAGGTGTATTTTCTCCTTAGGAGTCGTGAGGACTCCTAAGTGTGTTTTTCCTTTGTGAGTCGTAAGGATCCCACAAAGGTTTGTTTTCCTCATGTATCGTGAGGACACATGAGTGGGTCTTCTCAATGGAGCATAATTCCAAAGGCGGAGACCAGCCGCGTAATTGGTGATTACGGTGGGGCATGAGGGTGATGAGAATTATTTGAGCCCATGGATTGTATACGGTAGTCAATTTGGGGACTAACCGTAGGGCCGGGAGAATTTTGAGAAATTGGATTTTGGTTGGCGTCTGCATCGCTGCACTGGAATATGGTACCAGGAGCGACTCATCATTCGCCGTTTGGGGACTTGGAATTTGGATCTTGTTTGGCATCAGCATTGCTGCACTAGAATAATGCCAGGAGCAACTCATCATTTGCCTTGGGAGGACTTGGGATTTGGGTTTTTGGTCGGCATCAGCACCGCTAACACTGAAGCGAAATGCCAGGAGCGACTCATCATTTGCCGTTGCCCGTTGGGGAACGATGGCTTAGGAGATAGGTTTGGGTCCCTACCACCTAAGGCTTTTCAATTTTATGGGCCGTGAGGGTCCCATAAAAGCATTTTCTCCCTACGAGTCGTAAGGATCCCGCAGTTGTATTTTCTCCTTAGGAATCGTGAGGATTCCTAAGTGTGTTGCTCCTTTGTGAGTCGTAAGGATCTCACGCAGGGGTTTTCTCCTCACAAGGTCGAGAGGACTTTGTGAGTGTATTTCATCTATTTTCACGAGTTTGCGCCCTTTCGGGTTTTCACAGACTCGCCGGTAGTCCTGCTGTTTTTACTCACGGAGCACTTTCGGGTTTTCATCCGTGCCCATTTTGCTTGTGGACATATCGTTTATTTCTTCTTCTTTTTTCTTTCTTTTTCTTTTTTTTCTTCTTTTTTTGCCGCTGGTGGGACTTTAAAGTAGTCTCACCGGCAGGATTTGGGAGAAATAGGGGTCATTTACGCCTGTGGATTGTATACGGTTTTGCAGGATGTCTGATCCAGACCGTAGGGCTGATGTGCTCAATTCGCCTGCGACTTGGAGCATTCATGTGTAGTATTTCTTGAGATATCGTCCATTGATGGGTGGCATGGGCCTTTCTCCCTCTGCACTTATTAGTTGGTAGGATCCTCCGTCGAACACTTTCTCGATGACGTATGGTCCTTCCCAGTTTGGCTCGAATTTTCCCTTGGCATGTCGATTGAGGATGATCGGTCTTTTGAGGACCAACACCAATTCACCTTTCTTGAAAGCGCGGAGACGGGTTATCTTGTCATAGGCCCGTGACATTTGGGCTCGGTATAGCTCCAGACTTTGCTGCACCGTGAGTTTCTTTTCTTCGAGGGCATCGAGTTCTTCAAGTCGAAGGAACACGTTTTCCTCCTCCGTCAACTCATGCTGAACGGCCATTCTTAAGCTTGGAACTTCGACTTCGAGGGGGAGGACCGTCTCCACTCCGAAGAGCAATGAGTATGGAGTGGACTGAGTTGGAGTACGGTGCGTGGTACGATATGCCCACAATGCCTCGTGAAGCTTGAGATTCCAGTCTCTCTTGTTGGCTGAAGCACTTTTCCTCAGGAGCTTGCATAGAGTCTTATTGAAGGCTTCGGCTAGCCCATTGGCTCTTGGATTATAGATGGAGGAATATCTCCAGTCTATCTTGTGCTGAGTAGCGAACCTTGAGACATTGAAGCTCTTGAAAGAAGGCCCGTTGTCAGAAATGATTCTTCTTGGTGTACCGAAGCGGTATAGAATATTATGCTGGAAGAATGTCAGAATATCTTTTGTCTTGACTTCTTTTAGCGGGACAGCTTCAGCCCACCTGGAGAAGTAGTCTGTTGCGGCCAGTATGAACCGGTGGCCTTTAGATGACGGAGGATCAATTGGGCCAACAATGTCGGTGCCCCAAACTTCGAAGGGCTACGACGCCACTGTAGGATGCAATGGGTTGGGATGCTTGTGAATAAAATCACCGTGAATTTGGCAGATATAACATTTCTTTGCATACTCTCCGCAATCCCGTATCATGGTGGGCCAGTAATACCCAAGCCGTTTGATTTGAAGTCGCATCTTGGGGCCAGATTGGTGAGCACCGCAAACACCCGAGTGGACCTCTTTCATGACCTTTTGGGCTTCGGCCAATGACAGACACCTGAGCCAGAGTTGGTCATATGACCTGCGGTATAACGTGTCATTTACAAACACGTATCGGAGAGCTCTTTTCTTCAGCTGAATCCTCGTAGATTTTTCTTCGGGCAGCTTGTCGTATCGGAGGTACTCTATGAAGGGTTCTCTCCAATCGGGCTCGTCTTGGATGATCGAAGCTTCTTCCGCAGGACTGCTCTTCTGTTCCGCGCTTTCCTCTTCTCGTAGAGAGACTGGGGGTAGAATTTGCCGGCTCCTGACTGTGATCAGAATTTCGTCCATGTCAGGATCAGCCAGCTCCTTGGCCAAGCGAGCGAGTACATCAGCCTTTCCGTTCAACGCTCTAGGGACTCTCATTAGTTCAATATGAGTGAACCGTTTCATGAGTTCACCACTCGACCTCTGTACCGAGCTAACTCGGGTTTGTATATCTTATAGTCGCCGCTTACTTGGTTGACGGCAAGCTGGAAGTCACCGTAGACTCGTAGCCAACGGATTTCCATTTCTACGGCAAGCTCCAAACCAGCTATCAGAGCTTCATACTCAGCTTCATTGTTTGTCCGAGGCTCGGTGAGAGAAAAAGAACACCGTAGGGTTCCCATTGATGGTGTGATGAACACCAATCCTATCCCTGCTTTTATCTCCGGGACGCTTGATTTACTGGAGGTCTTTATTGACGAGGCTCCATCGAAGTAGAGCTCCCAACATGGCTCATCTTCCTCGAGGTGCAGCACTTGTTCATCGGGTAACTCACAATTTAGCGGCGACCCTTCTGGTATGGGATGAGCGGCGAGAAAGTCTGCAATAGCTTGCCCTTTTACTGCTTTCTGAGGGGTATAAACTATGTCAAACTCAAGTAGCATGACAGCCCATCTTTCCATTCTGCCGGCTAGGCTTGCTTTGGTCATCAAATGTTTGAGCGGGTCGACCTTGGAGATCAGCATAACCCGATGAGCGAGCAAATAGTGCCTCAGCTTCTTCACAGCAAATATTAGAGCCAGGCATTGCTTTTCGATTGGGGAGTAGTTGTGTTCCGCCTCGACTAGAGTTCGACTGAGGTAGTAGAGGGCATTTTATTTTCCCTCCTCATTATTCTGGGCAAGGAGCGCACCGAGTGGCTCGTCCAGCACGGCAGTGTAGAGAATCAGCGGTTTATTTGGAATGGGAGCGGCCAGCTCTGGAGGGTGCAACAAGTATTGTTTGATGCTTTCGAACGCTGCTTGACATTCGGCATCCCAGATAAAAGGAGCTCCTTTCTTCATGAGCTTTGAGAAGGGCCAACATCTCCCCGATAAATTTGAGATAAACCTCCGTATATAAGCAAGCTTGCCTTGAAAAGACCTTAGCTGCGTCAGACTCTTCGGAGGGGGCATCTCCATGATGGCCTTTATCTTTGATGGGTCAACTTCGATCCCTCGATGTCGGACTATGAAGCCTAGGAATTTTCCCGATGACACGCCAAAAGCGCACTTCAGAGGATTCATCTTCAGATCGTATTCCCTCAGTCTGGTGAGAACGGTCCTGAGATCTTGGATATGATCGGCCTTGGCTTTAGTCTTGACGACCAGATCATCAACATAGCTGTCACGCCCCGAAAGAGCACGTGACTGGCACTTGAACCATATGAAGCCTATAGGACTCCATCTGATCCAAGTAAGCCAAAAGCCCAGAAATCTAAAACCATTTTGAAGAATAAGTAAAGAAAACCGGTTTAAAGAAGTGAAGAAATACAGGTTTGAAATCAAGGTTTTTAAATAACTAAGCCGAATGTGCATTTTAAAACGGTACAGTCTTTTCTAGAAATTTCGGCAGAGTTTCCTTTGTAAAACTGGCCCCGAATGGGGTAAAACGATAATAACAAGATATAACATGATAAAGGCATCCCCAAGCGGGAGCTAGCTCTTCGTCAATCGACGGTCACAACCACGCAAAGATATGATAATATACAACGCCAAGTGGCGAGGATCAAAACCAAAAGAAAGCTCAAAAGTAGCAAGAAAAACCGCAATACTACTAAGCGCGACTCTAAGGTCGAATAATACAACACTGTCTCTGAGTCTGAAAGAATATACAAGTTTTGGTTGATGGACAATTTCTAGATACAATGAATAAAATAAATACAAACTGGGGATTCTTGATACAAAGGAATCCACCTACCAATAGCAAATCACCCGCAAGAAGGTAGTGTGCCAGAAATGCCGCAATAGAACCTGTACGGCAAAACCTGCAAGAACTGTGGCACAACGGGGGTGAGTTGCCAACTCGTGAATAGAAACATCTACAAGGATAAATCGAATGCAAGACATAATCCTAAGTCAACAATCAGTAATATATCCACAAGAGTACATCTGAGTGTAATACGGTGGCAAGGTAACATCTAATCATGTATATAGTGCCAGGTACTCAGGTAACAACATGTCATCAGTGTAAAGTATGTCTGCATGAAGTATCAATGAAGGAATATCAATAATATCAATACACATATATTAGCGTCCCATACCACTAATATTGGTGTAAGATAAGTGTAAATCCAGTCTGTATATGAACCAGGTCTGTATATGTGTGGAACCCGTCCACCTGTCACCCACTGACAGTAAGCATCATGTATGCAATGTGAGGATATAACCAAAATCATGGAAAACTCATCATGAAACCCGTGCCAAACACCGACACGTAAATCCTCATCCGTATGGGGCTCCGTCTGCGGATATCGGCCCTCGGCCCCGGCAGTATGAGTCAACCCATGTCCATCTCTGGGCTCCGTCTGCGGATATCGGCCCGTCGGCCCCGGCAGTATGCCCATCTCTCGGCTCCAGGCGGTATCCCCCGGATATCCGCCGAGCTCAGGTAAAATCACCGGTAGGTACTCGCCCGCCTCCAGGCTTAATCGGCATAACCCATCGATCATCTCGCCGAGGGGAACCATACCGGGCCCACCACGAACCCGCAAACGGTACATCACCTCCTCGAATCGGGTTTCAAGCACACGTCTCAGCACCGAGAAAACGCGTGGTGGACGCACCGAAATATCATATCACGAGGTACCGGGTTTTCATAAAGTGCCTCTTTTCTTAAATAACCCCACGGTCCTAAAAAACCAGAAATCACATGAAAATCCAACATCCAGCGGTAAATCCAATGCGATGTACTATGCAATCAATCCATGATATAGGCGACATGTAAAGAGAGTAATCATATCGGAAATCATGCAACATGGAATAGGAATGCGCATATGTCAAGGGAAGCATCATATCACGAATGTAATAGTACTACTGTGTAGTGACATGGCAATTATCGATGATGAAGTGTGTGAGCCGGCAAATAGTGTACGTGAAACATACGCATCATCGATAATGGTGCTGGTGTCCTAACAGCATGATAATAACATGGTAATGAACATATGCCAGCAATGCGAATAGTATGAATATGCGGAAATCTAGTAATCAACAGCACAGTGAAGTATCTACTATGCAACTACATCTAAGTATCCTGTCAATCAGGAGGGGTAGGTGTGGAAACCACCTAAAACTGAGTCTAAGTATATATGTAGATATATAGTCGGTGATCCCGCCTCAATGTCATATCGTAAGATATCCTCTAGCTATGAGTGCGGATCTATCATCAATATCAGCTCGTACGGTAAATCATCGTACGGCATTCCCAAAAGCTGGGTAGGGGTCAACATCTCACTGTCTCATCACATAACAAATATCACCATCATCAGATCATATAGTCTGGATGTACTACTCTATGTCTAGTACAAACGGTAACATCGGTAAAGTATGCATGCAGGGGTAAACACACATCCCAAGCCCGCAAGAATCACAAGTCATATCCTACATATGAATCGTATCAAAATACCGATCTCCGGGCACCAAGCCCACATCATCAACTCATCTCCAAAGTCATCACATATCATCAATCACAGTGTAAGTACATGTGAAAAGCAAGGGTATAGGTATAGGTGTAATTCTATCCTAGGGTTCGCGACTATGAACTACACTAGTCACTTCTAACCCTACATATCCAAAATACACCTAATATCACAATACTATATAATAAGCTATCTACGGACTGCGGGGGTGCTATACGCCATCCACCCGACTTTCCCCCGTAGATATAATCTACTCACCTTGCATCACCAATTGCGGACATCACCATGCATTTGCTTGTCGTTCGAAGTCTTCATGGGTACCTACACATCAAAATATCGTATATGCGCATTAAAACCAAATCCAATCTAAAACGACGCATAAACTCCAAAACGATACGATAAGGGGGCCTATAGGTGAGAACCTATGGCACGCCTTCAAAACCATCCATAATCCTCTATATCGTCGTATAAACGACAATAGTCGAGGCAAAACACATTCCACCATTTCAGAATCCAAAAATACGGAATACGGAAACACGAATCCAAAACGACAACATAGGATATATGTCCCAGATTTCACCCTAGAAAGAATCTGTCAAAACTAGAAGTACCCAGGGCCAAGAATTGATGAAATGGGGCTGTGCACAGAAAACGAGGAGTTTCCTCTCAGGTCTGGCCGCAATTTGCGGCCAGAAAAGGGATTTTGGCGGCCTGAAGAAGGAGCGGGGAGCTAGGGTTTTGGGTGTTGCCTCTATGTTGCCTGCACATCTCAATTTCCACTCAATATTATTTTAGGGTTCTCGGGGTGTTAGCAGATTCCAATAACAGTGGCAGATTCCAGGTTTTTCCCCCGATATAGTTTTCTAAAATCCGTATTCTGGTTCTAGCATCAGGTTTGGGGTTCCAATTCAACCACTAGGGTGTTGGTAAGACCTCTACTGAGCTCAATTTCATAATGCAACACCAATTCACTCAAACCCTAACTAGGTTTCTCTCAAATCCATAATATCACACAATATCGATTCTAAACTAAACATGGGGTATAAGTAATGCATAAACCAAACTAATGATCCAGAAAATACCTCATTTGGCAACTCAAGAATTTTCTTGAGTTGCCCTCTAGTGGCCAAATCCATGCTTCTTTAGCTCCATGTGTAGATCTAGGGATTTTGGACATTTTTAGTGAAAGGAGTTTGGGGTTTTGGTGTAGTTTTAGAGATGTTTCATGGCTTGAGGAGGGGAGGGAGATGGAGGAAGGGGCAGCAGCAGCAAAGCAAAGGGAGAGGGAGAGAAATGATGAAAATGGCTAAGGGTTTGGTCAATGGTTCAACCCTCTCTCTCACCTACCCTCATCATTACACCTTTTTCTTTTTCTTTTCCCTTTTCTTTTAAAACCCAACCCTTCTCACACCAATAGTAAACCCAAATGAAAACCATGGCAAGAAAAGTGCACAAGTGTAGAAAAAAGTGATATGTGCAAGTTTTGCACAAAATTGCCAAAAAACCCAATTAGCGATTTTAATCGCGATTAGCACTAAATTAGTGTCAAACTAATCACAAAAACTTAAAAATGTCATAATTCACTAATTTACCCTATTTTAGAATTTTCCATAATTTTCCGTAATTTTTCTCCATTTATTTGCATTTAAAAATAGATTTAATATTAAAATAATCAATAAAATAATATTAAATTATAAAAATTCCCAAAATTAATATTTTATATTTTTGAAGATGTTACAATAGCATTCGATGACTTTATGGATTAGGTCATCAAAGATATTAGTCATTGCCCTTTGATATGTAGCACCTGCGTTCTTCAGTCCGAATGGCATTACCTTGTAGCAATATATTCCGATCGGGGTTCGAAATGCTGTGTGCTTCTCATCCTCAGGCGACATCTTGATCTGATTATATCCAGACGAGCCGTCCATAAAGGTGAATAGTTCGTAATTTGAGGTGTCATCGACCATCATTTCCATGACCGGTAGAGGGAAGTCGTCTTTAGGACATGCCTTGTTGAGGTCCCTGAAATCGACACAAACTCGGATCTGCCCATTTTTCTTCTTCACTGGGACTATGCATGCGATCCAGTCTGCATATTTCTCTTCCCTGATGAAGCCGGCATCGATGAGTTTCTTGGTTTCCTCGATGACCTTTTCTTCCAACTCCCTTCTCATTCTTCGAGGAGCTTGTTTGACTGGCTTAGCATCAGGAGATATAGCCAGCTTATGCACGGCTACCTCAGGGGAAAGGCCAGGCATTTCTTTGTACGTCCATGCGAAGCAGTCGACGAACTCACGCAGCAGGGCAATTATCCGCTCTTTCATTTCCTCCAACAAGAGTGAGCTGATGTAGGTCGTCCTTGGATTATCGGGCGTTCCTAAGTCAATCTCGGCTAGCTCATCAAAGGTTGCTTGTCCGCCATCTTCGAGCTCTTGAGGAGCTTCTTCTGGCTCGGCTATCTCGTCATCATCATTTGATCTTTCGCTGGCCTCACCAACATGGATCATGTAGCACGCTTTGGAATCAGGTTGAATGTAGCCTATGCCCCGTCTATCTGGAATTCGTCCATCAATGAGTGCTCGGACCTGGGGCGGATACCATAGCCCTTCGTAAAACTTTGCTTCGGACTCCGTTTGATATAACCGGCATCCGCACTTCTTAAAGTATTCCCACATCTCGGGCGCATAGTATCTGGGATTGAGGACGGCTCTTATGCCTCTCTCATAGGGAAGGCACATGACAGAAAGGTCGTCCGGGTGCACAACGGGGTTTGACCTGTAAAACAGGATGCCCTTCTGTCCATTTTTCCTCCCGGGCACGTAGAAAGTTTTCAGCTGGTCCACGGTAGAGACTGACAATGCGTCGAGCTCTTTGCACATCCGTTCCGGCACCCTTGTGATGTCAAGGGACCCTTCAGCGACTTCGAAGGTCTCTCGTAGTTTCGCTTGCTGCATGGGGGGTCGATCTGCACAGCTGTTGCACGGCAGGTCCTCTTCTTCTGACTCTTCGGTGTCACTGCCAAGATGAGGGCGGACTTTGCTGCTAGATGGGCCTTCAGTAACAGATTCGTCCATATCGCTGCCGAAATGAGGGCGAGTTTGGCGGAAGGACGGGCTTCCAGCGTCGGACTCATCAGTGTCGCTGCCGAAATGCGGGCGCACTTGGGTATTTTTGCTTTTGAAAGTGATAGCCGGCGCAGATTTACTTTTGAGTCTTGGGGCCGTTCTATCTTCAGTCAGTTGTGGCTTAGCATTTTGGTGGTTCGTAAAGTACCGAGAATCTTCATATCGGACTTTATGCACACCGAACGGCTGGATGTCTCCGTCAATGCGTCTTTCTTCGCCATTTTTAGTATACTTCATGCATTGATGGAGAGTTGACGGAATGATGCCGTAATCGTAGAGCCACGGCCGCCCCAAGAGAATCTTATAAGATGTGTCGGTGTCGATCACGTATATCTTAGCTTCAGTTTGCAGATCCCCAAATTTGATTGGCAAAGCTATAGACCCCAGAACTTGCTGGCAATTTTGGTTGAAGCCTTGAATGACAATCTTTTCCCTTGACAGGTGTCGGACGTCCATTGACAAACTCTTCAGAGTTCGCAAGTTCATGATGTTCACTGAGGACCCCAGATCAATCAATATACGATTAATTCGATCTCCGTCGCTGTACCCGGTCACGTAAAGCGGCCGATTATGCTCAGTCGTTCCCAGTAGCAAGTCTTCATCCTTAAATGTGACTGCGGCGGCATGCAAAGCGTGCTGGGCTTCTTTCATATTAATTTCCGCAAAGTGAGCCTGATACCGCTCGGGGTTTTGTAGAGCGTGAATGAGAACATCTCTAAGCTCCTTAGATAGGACCAAGGCGTCGTAAATGCTCAGGAGAGATGGAAGCTTCCGGAGAAGTGCCAAGACATTATAGTCCACCGAAGAAGGACTTATGTTTTCATCGGCCGGTTCTCTACCATCTTCTTCATTAGCGACATGTTTTTCCTTCCCTTTTGGGGCGTTGCCCTGATTTTGCGGTAGAGCCCTGCCGCTTCTGAGCTGGATTTGATTGGCCTTTGTGGTGAGCTCCTCGTCCTCTTCCGGAAAAAGAGATCATCCTCGGAGTCGCTGCCAAGATGGATGGCGTAGCAGGTCACTACTGGGATCTCTTCATTGGAGTCTTCTTCTAACTCCTCCAGAATTTCAGCCGCTTGTACAGGGAAGAACTCCTTCAATTGAATCAATGTTCTTTCCTTTTGTTCATATTCTTCGAGGGAATCGATATATTTTTGAATGGTCAATCTCCCTGCAGACTCTTTTTCGCGCCGAGCTGCACTTTTCTTCTTCTTGAGCTTCTTGGATTTTGAGCCTGATGGAGCTGCATTGGCAGCTGAACTGGTAGGCTTCTTCTGTCCTTCCCATTCCATCCTGGGCTCTTTCTGAAGTAGCTTTAGCATCTTCTTCGTCTTATTAGATATGTGCGTACTCCACGGAGGCTGCGATGAGTCAGTTTCGTTCGTCAGGGAAGCGGGTTCAGCTGTCTGCTCCCAGAAGGCTTCGACTTCTGTTTGTATAAAGTTGGCGGTTGCAACTTGATTGTTCACCAACGCGCTTTGGGACAACTCGATCTCTCCAGCCTTGTACTGCTTCTCGACCCAGTCTTTGAAGATATAGCAATCCTCGATCGCATGGCTCCCTACTCGGTGGTACGGGCAATACAGAGGATTGTCGGTCATTTTTGCTTCTTGGGGTCTTTTCGACTCCGGCAATTGTAGGCCGTTGTTCAAGGCATCTTTAAATATCTTACGGACCTTGTCCATTCTGAAAGAGTAAACCTTGTTCTTCTTCTCCTCTAGGGAAGGCCCATCTCCTCCCAGTAATGGCTTTCGAGACCGGTTGGTTTTGGATTCGCCCGCCCTTCGCTTTTCTTCATTGTCGGACGCATTGAAGACATTGGTATTGCTGGAACTCCCGCTTCTACGGTTGTCGTCCCGCTTGCTTTTCCAGGTTTTGTCTCTCTGAGAGTCCGGCGGGGACTCTTGCTTCGAGCGTTCCAGCATTTGGACTTTCTTGGTTAGCTCCTGAAATGTCTTGAGGCCCGCTGTACACAAGAATGGGACCATCCAATTGCTGAGGTTCCCAATAAGAAGGCTGACGGACTGGTCCTGCTCCAGCGGCGGTTCACACTTGACTGTGAGATTACGCCATCGGGCGATAAAGTCGGTGTTGCTTTCATTCTTCCCCGGTTTGGTCCTCACAAGGTCGACAATGGAGATTTTATCACTGACACTCATGAACCTTTGCCGAAACAGGGACTCCATTTGGGCAAAGGTAATGACGGACCCGTCCGGTATACTGGCATACCAGTCGAAGGCGACACCGGTCAGGCTGTTGACAAACTGACGAAGAAGGAGCGCGTCATTGCCCCCTGTATTTCCGCACGATGCTTTGAAGTAGGCGACGTGCTGGTTTGCATTCCCCGTTCCATTAAATCTTCCGAACTTAGGAATGACGTAGCCGCTTGGGAACTCAATCAGATCGTACTGCGCGGGATATGGCCGTCCACTACTGCCGATTTCTTTCTGAGCTTCGGCTTCGGCCACCAATGTTTTAACCTTGCTGGTGACCAAATCCATTATCCGATCCTGTGTTAGCGGGATAGTGCTATCTGGGGCCAAGGCGTCCCCAGAAGCGGAATGTGGCCGGCTTTCATTTGGCTCGACCAGTCTTGGTCCCAAAGGAATAGGCATTGGCTGCCTCGGATTGTCATCACTCGGCTGATTAGTAGCGGCTTGTGCCTGATTGGGAGGCGCTCGAGCAATTTGAGCCGTAAGCTGCATCACCACGTTCGTTAAGTCGTCAATCTTTGAATAGAGCTTGGCCATCTCTTTATCTTTGCTCCTGAGCTGTTTTCGAAGCTCTTGAAGCAGCTCCTGCTCCGCAGTCCTGGGGCGGAATGTCGGCTCTTCCTCGCTGTCCGAGCTTGACTCTACATGGACCGAGGGGTCTATCTGCCTATCATCCTCATCGAGAGGGTTTTCTTCATCCAGCGGGGGAGGCTGTTCTTAGGCGGCGGCAACCACATTCAGGCTAGATTGGGCTTGGGATGTGGTGGCCCCGTCCTTGCTTTTGCTGCGAAGGTTGTCGCTGGGGCGCCCGCCTGCCATATAGAACGTATGGATGATATATCCGGCCGTCTTTCCATCATCGGCGGCTGATTTCACGGATCGCTGTCTTGACCCCCTTGCTTCGGTAGCTGGTAGTCGATTGAAGGCGGCTGGCCCAACCAGGTTCTTGAATGGTGCTGGCGCTTCTTTTCTGGGTTTGCCCCACTGCTTTCGTGCGGCACATAGTGCTTGATAGACTCTTGAAGAGACAGTGTCATACTTTTTCTGTTGGGGCCGGGACACGTCTCTTTGTGGCACTGTTCGGACCGCTGTCTTCTTGATTCTGGCGGTCATGGCGTTTTTCTGAACCCACTTCAGAGGCTCGAAGGAATTGCTGATTCTTACGTCCGACTCAGCCGTCGTCGCGGGGCAACCCCGCTCTTGGAACTTCACACGATTCCATTTGGCCGAAGCCTTGGCCCTCTTGTTGGCTATATACCTGAGCCGCTTCTGCCTTAACTTTTCCATTCTAAGCACCTGGCAGACTTCGGCTCTTTGGGAAGACGCCGCAGACCGGGCGATGGAGGGCCTTGGAGATACGCTTGATTATGCATTTGTTGGAGTTATCGCCTGAGCTCGTCCGCAACATTTGATGTTTTCCTTTGTACTGAAGTTCTTGCCCCCCGCTGGAGCGCCAGGGACTCGTTCAGACACCATCTTAAGTTTCGGTTGTGGTGCCTTGGCGATCACGACATTTGGCCTCTTACCCATTGAGACCGGCTTGGCCACCTGTTCCGCTGGGATTTCCGCCAGATGAGCGCTTCCGGCAGGGTAGATGATGACGGAGCCAAACTGGCGGGGCGGTTCCTCCCACTGTCGACCGAGGCTTGCAGGGAGAACCACACGAGCGTTGATCTTGACCACGTACGGAATCGGGGTCACGTTGGAAGCTGAATTCGTCTGGGGAGACATTGTCGTCGAAGGTTGATTGCTACACGGAAAAAAGAACATCATTTCAGTATAGGCAATCGATATGTATATTGATTGAGTTCGCATGAACGTTTAACCCGAAATATGGGAGGAGGGATTGGTCCCACCGGGCGTGCCAGAATCTGTAGGGTGTTTTTCGTCACCCCATTGAGATGGGAATACGCGCGCGCTTGTCAGGCGTACTACAGATTCCCCCTGCCTAGGGTAGGCCGGGGTTTAATGATTGTGGGGATCCGAATCTCCGGCAGCCGCGAACTAAGCTGCCGTTAATTACCCCTCGTCTTTGGAGCGAGGGAACCTCCGATTGACGGGTTAAACTGGTCATGCGAACTCAATGTGCAGTGTACGTGTGTTGTGTTTTGGAGGGGGGTTTAAATATATCGGGAGCCACGCAGAGTTTTTACGGGGGTCCCGCTACCCGGATAGCGGGCTGGGGGTCAAGGGGGCTAGCAGCCCCCTTGCAGGGTGCGGGGCAGCGCCCCGTTAGAAATTTTTTCTAACAGGGACAGTGTCGTGGAGTATGTGTATGTGTACATTTGTATACATATGTATATATATACATGCATATATAAATAAAGGGGAAAAAGACATCTAAAGGATGCGTGGGGCCAGCGCCTAGGCACTTGAGCGCAAGCGCGCCACGTGTCGGCACGTGGGCGCTTTGCGCTCGAGCGCAGAGTGCTGGAGCGCAACGCGCCACGTGTCGGCACGTGGGCGCTTTGCGCTCAGACGCTGAGCGCTTGGGCGCAAGCGCGCCACGTGTCGACACGTGGGCGACTTGCGCTCGAGCGCTTGTGCTGGAGCGCAAGAGCACCACGTGTCGGCACGGGGGCAACTTGCGCTCGAGCGCTTACGCTGGAGCGCAAGCGTGCCACGTGTCGGCACCGGGGGGACTTGCGCTCGAGCGCTTGCGCTTGAGCACAAGAGCGCCACGTGTCGGCACGAGGGCAACTTGCGCTCGAGCTCTTGCGCTGGAGCGCAAGCGCGCCACGTGTCGGCACCGGGGTGACTTGCGCTTGAGCGCAAGAGCGCCACTTGTCGGCACGAGGGCAACTTGTGCTCGAGCGCTTGCGCTGGAGAGCAAGAGCGCCACGTGTCGGTACCCGGGGTGACTTGCCCTCGGGCGCTTGCGCTTGACCGCAAGAGCGCCACGTGTCGGCATGAGGGCGACTTGCTTTCGAGCGCTTGCGCTGGAGCGCAAGCGCGCCACGTGTCGGCACGTGGGCGCTTTGCGCTCAAGCGCGAGCGCTTGAGCGCAAGTACGCCACGTGTCAGCACGTGGGCACTCTGCGCTTAGCGCCGGCGAGAAAAAGAGGCTCTTAGCCTGAAAAAATTTCTCAGAAGAGAAATCAGAGAGGAGTTGGACTCCTGAGTGTATTTTTCTTCTTTTTTGGGGGTTTAGTGAAAGATGTTCTTCTTCTTCCTCCTCTGTTAGCTGGATCTTGAAGATCAAGAGCTGTGGGATTTTTTAAAAATCTCTTCTTTTTGAGATCTAATGGAAGATCTGAGTTCCCCTTAATGGGTTTTGTGGTGGAAAACTATTTAGTTTTGAAAAAGGAAGAGTAAAACTCTTGATTTAATTCAAAAGAAAGAAGAAGGTTTTGGAACCTTGAAGGAGAAGAAAAGATCTCAGATCTGGAAAATTTTTAAAGAGAGAAAAAAAGTTGTTGGGATATTTCATTATCCTTGCCTTTATAGGCCATACATTTTACACATAGCCCCTTGGGCTTCACAAAATGGCATTTTGCCTATCCCATGGCTCATGTGCCATTTCATCTTGCATATAAGCCATGGGCTTTACAAAAATTTGGCTTTATGCCTATTTTTCTTACATTTATCCAAAAATAAAATAAAAGAAATAAAAGAAAAGAAAAATAAAATAAAATAAAAGAAATACAACAAAATTATTTATTACAAATTTTTTATCTTGGCATGGGGGGAGGCCGGCCGCTTCATGTTCGGGCTCGACCCGGGCATGGGCCCACTGGATCTGGGCTTGGGCCTACTTGGCTTGGGGTTGACTTTGATTTTGACTTGGTCAACCGGGGTGTAAATTTTTACCCCAACACCCTTTAGCAATAACTGGTAGATGCTACACCCCTCGGTTTGTCTTTTGATTGCTTTTGGAGTTTTTGCTTAGCATAGTGATATATATGATATATCCTGCACCTTATTCGATGAGGAAAGGGCCGACGATCCCTTCACCGGGAGTGACCCCTTTAGCAAAACTAGAAAAGCCTAAAAAACACTCCATTTTAAAATCATTTGATTCTACAACGATATCAAGTTCATTACGCAATAGGTTTTCAGAAAAACCTGTCGTAGCCCTCCGTCATTTCAGATAAGTTGTATATAGTATTCGTGCTACATTTGTTGGCTTTTGTCAAGGTGTAGTGTGCGGTAGCTATATGCTGCTTATCTGCAGCATACGATGCGATTGGATTAGGGTAGTAGTACGGCTTTGTTGGCTTTCCTCAAGGGTCGTGCGGGTGGGTTTAATTCAGTCAAGAAATGTACGGGTTGAACTTGACTAGCGGGCTATGGTTTGTTGGCTTTCGTCAAGGTCATAGCACGTTAGGGGAAAAATATTATCGGGAATTTCAAGTGTTGAAATTTGCAATGAGATTGCATACCTTCTATGAGATAGTTGGATCCCGATACCCGCTACGAGTAAGAGTTACTCCTGGGAGAGTTTTACACATTACAATTAGCCGATCAAGTAGGTGTCTAGAAAGGTGTTAACGGGGTTACGCCTCTGGGAAAACGAGGTTTACTTTAATTAGGTTCGTGCGAAAGCACGGGGGACCTCCCTCAAAGTACCGTCACTGGCCTGGCTGAAAGATTGGCGAACTTGTAGCGTGTAATTAATCCCGGCTAGTCTTTCCTTTTAGGGTTTGAAGGAAGATTTGATTAAAACAGTGGGAGCCATCCTGATTAGATAAAATAATAACCAATCTGATCTTGCAAGAGCATACGCTGAGTGTTTTCTTCTCTCTCTCTCTCCAGGTAGCGACCAAATCAAGCCTTAATCAAGATAATAAAACGGATATATCGACCGAACCCGCTTGTTATACTGAGCTGGGGAACGTTGGTCCCGCTCTGTCACGACCCGAATATTTCGACTCGTGACCGGCAGTTAACCACGCTACGTCTACAGGCGTAACGCGACTAAGTAAGCTGAACCCATAAATCAAAACCATTTAAAAGTAATGAGTGTTGAAAACATTTAACTAAAAACATTTAGAAAACCTTAATTAGTTCAATAAGGTTCTTTTTAAAGTTAAATTATCCTTATAATAATTTTGGCAGCATTTCCTTTGTAAAAGTAACCCCGAGAATCGGGTAAAACAGGATATAAGTGAAAAAGAGATATAATGAACAAAGCATCCCTAACCGGGAGCAATCACGCCCAACGGCGGAAACCATCACCACAAGAGTAATATACGACGCCGTAGCGAAGAATGAGCAAAAAGTAACATCCCAGAATAATCACTGCAAATATAAAGTCGGCTCCCACGAGCTCGACACCAGAATACAAAAATATACATCATCGTCCTCACACTGTCTCTAAGTCAAGTACATATATGGTAGATGGAGAATACTAGATACAAAAGTGTATACAATAAAAGTAACCAGATACCACAACCCACTTAAATAGCAAAATAGCTCTCGCACCAACTGTAGTGGTATCTGAAGCCAAAAGATGCAAAAAGGCAGCCTGCCGCGACTACTCTGAGGGGCAACCTGCAAATACTGTGGCACAACGGGGGTGAGTTGCTAACTCGTGAATAGAGATAACATATAAAGGTAATCACGAGCATGCACGTACTGCTCTACGCTATCATATGCCAGCAGGTAAATCTATATGCGACAAACAGTAAGTGCAATAATCATGCAAATGCTCTGTCAGGTAAAATAACTACAGGATGAGTTACATGATAATCACTGCTGAGCATGGGATAAACAACATCTACACGAAATATCAATCGTGGAAAAATAAATAGTCGGTGCCCAAGCTGCACCCAAATCCCAAATAAACTCAGGCGCCATCACTCTCCTCGGCCCTCAAATCCTGTACATCTATGAGAATCACGAGTGCCCAGCATCGGCACCCAAAATATCATAAATACTCGTGTCCAGCATCGACACACAAATCCTCATCCATCGGGCTCCGTAAGTCCGGATCAGCCCACGGGCTCCGTCTGCGGTATCGGCCCTCGGCCCCGGCAGTACGGATCATCCCGCATCCATCTCTCGACTCTGGTCAGTATCCTCCGGATAACCGCCAGGTCCAACCAATCACCGGTAGGTACTCGCCCACCTCCATACTAAATCGGCAAAGTCCATCGATCATCTTGCCGAGGGGAACCATACCGGGTCCACCACGAACCCGCAAACGGATCATCTACTCCACGAATCGGGTTTCAAACACACGTCTCAGCACCGAGAAAACGCGTGGTGGACGCACCAAAATATCATATCACGAGGAACCGGGTTTTCAAATAGTTCATCTTTTCTTAAATAATTCCACGGTCCTCAAAAACCAGAAATCACATAAAAATCCAACACCAATGAGTAAATTAAATACGATGTGCTATGTACATCAAGTCATCATAATATAGGTACAAGGGAGAAACCGCTTTTCTTAAGATAGTTCAGTTTTCAAAGACAGCATGCGGCTTCCAATTTCTATGAAAATCATATCGAATCATATATGAAATGAACTACAATATAATGATCATGGCAATTCTACAGGGAGTGTGTCATGGCAATTACTAACGGTGTGTGTGTAACATGCAGATTAGTGCTCGTGCAACATAAACCGTTAGTAATAGTGCGGTGTTCTATCGATTCTAAGTTTTCATACATGTAGCAGGGAATGCAGTATGCAATAACAGTATCCATGAACAATCAATGTAGGTAAATGCAATGTATAGCTATAAGTCCTATCAGCCCTGACGTAGAACGCCATACGGGCGATATCCCCGTAGATGTTAAATCTACTCACCGAAGTCTCGCACTGAGTGTAGCCAAGGACTTGTTTCCCCTTCTTCACAGCGTCCGTCTCACTCGCCTGCGAACCTAGATTTACACAATATATCACACATAAGCTCAAATCCACCAAAAACGCAATATTAAGGTCAAACTAAAAACCAACGTTGCAAACCAAGCACGCGTGTGCGCGATACGCTAAAACGTGTGATCACGCTCCTGAAGCTAACCTGACGCGTCGTGATACGCAGCACAACCCAAAACCACACACGTATCACGTGTGTCGCGGAGATTTAAAATACAGAAAATAGGGTAATAAGTCCCAGATTTTGATACAGAATTGAAATTACAAAAATAAATATATCATAAAACCCCAAATATTAGCAGACACCAACCACCAAAACCCCAACCCAATACCCTCCCATCTGGCCGCAATTTGCGGCCAGAATGATGATTTTGGCGGCCTGGGTAGGGGGGTGGGCTTCCGGGTTTGGTGTGTGCACTCCATACATACTGTGTCTATCCCAGTAATTACAATTTTATTCTGAAACACCCCGGGTAGTAGCAGTTTCATCAGAACCCAATTTCAAGTTAAAAATCACACTTTGCACTAAATTGAAACTTTAGGGTATTTTTTCTAAAATCTGAAACAAACCTAAGTTTAAAATAACCTATATAACTCATCACCAAGCTAATCAAGCCATAAGGATATCACTTTTAACATAACTTCACTAAATCCCCTTATAAAGCACAAAACATGCATAGAATATGATATTTTGCTAGAAATACTATAAGTTATGTAAAAGAGGTGCTAAGGGTGAGTTAATACCTTCAAAAGACCTTAAGAAACACCAAAAATCCCTGCTTTTTCCTCAAGTGTGCAGATCCACCACCAAACACCTCAAAAGCTCATTTTTTTTTCTATGGTTTGTGAAGGAAAAGTGTTGTTTTGAGTAGGGTTTGAATGAGGAACTAAAGAGAAGTGAAAAGATAAGAGAACATGGAGAAAAATGGGGGTTTTCTGCTGGATTTTTCTGCAGAATTTCTGAATGAGGGAAATAGAGAGAAGAGGAAAAGAAAAGGGGTCAAAAAGTCAATTTTTTTCCTACCTAACACCATGCCTCATATTTTATTCAAATTTGGAATTATGAAAAGATTTATGACATGATTAAAATGGTGGGGATAAGTTAGCAACCATGCAACAAAAGAATGGCTAACACTTTAAACCTAGGTCTCAAAAATGTGCTAAGTGTGCATGGTGCACTTAACACAAAATTTCTCACTTAGGGTAACAAAACTAAAAATAATTAACAACCCTATAAATATATATATACATATAAATGCCCAATAAAACACTTCACAACACAAAAGACCACTAGCCAAGAAGGAAAATAAGATATCCGTTTTTTTTTGAAAAACACGCACACCTGCTAATTAATGCGGAAACATTCTAAACGAATTTCAAGGTGTTACACGCTCCAACTTATAATTGTTAAAAGACAGAGCAGGAAATTGGGGAATACCAGATTTCCCGTGCCGCCCAAACGAAGAAAGTGCATGCTGATGCATCTTCTTCGGGTGTGTTCATTACAGAGAACTGTTTCTCAGTATCCTTTACGTCCTGGGTATGAGATACCAGATCAGGATCCCGCATATGTAATCTGTTACATGGGCTGCAGAAAGGTAGAGAACTGAGAACGGGTGATAAGTTTCATGAGACAGAAAATGGTGCAAGTGTTGCAACCAAGTCTGTTGGTCACTATCATCCTGTATTACCAGAATACATTGATTCTGAACGAATGTTATTAGATACCGAACCTGATATACAACATCATATCAGTCTCTTTATTAGTAAAGAAAGGATATAATTTTGTATTGTTGGATAATGTTTTGAACATTTCCTATATCAAGAGTTGATCGGTTCAGGCACATTATCTAAAAGCATAGACGTTCTAAATCAAACCACAGTTCTTAACGTACAGAACACACACAAGAGGAAGAGTTCAGAAATGAATGAATCCTTCTTGATGCATTGTAGACTAGGTCATATCAATGCGACCCGACTGGCTGAAGTTACATTAAGATGCATATTTAAATGTTTTTGAGTTTACATCTTGTGAAACTTGCCAGTCATGTCATAAAGATAAGATGACCATATCTCTGTTTATTGGAAACAGAGAAAGAGTTAGTGAACTCTTGGGATTGATACACGCTGATGTATGAAAGTCTCCTGTCTACATATGCCAAGAACGGTTCTTTGTACTTCATTACATTCTCTGATGATCTCTCAAGATTCAGACATATGTTCCTGTTGAAACACAGGTCCGAACCATTTGAGATATTCACAGAATGTAAGTTAGAAGTAGAGAACCAAAAACGGGTATAAATATTATGTCCTTTGATGAGATCAAGGAGGAGAATACTTGAGCACGAAATCCTGGACTATTCTAAAGGAGAATGAGATTCTCTCTCAGCATTACTCCTCCGTATACACCATAGCACGATGGTATGTCGGGGCGGGGCAATAGCACCTTATGTGATATGGTGTGCTCTATGATGAGTACTACTGAGTTTCCTATTTCCTTTTGGGAGTTATGCACTTGAGAAGATGCATACCTATTGAATAAGGTTCAAATCAAATCAGTTGCCTACCACTTCATATGTGATATGGAATGGGAAGAGCCCATATCTTAAGTTTGTTAAGATTTGGTGTTGTCCGGCCTATGTCTAAAAAGCAAAATCCGGACAAGCTCAAGGCAAAGTCAGATCTGTGGAAATTTGTATGATATCCCAAGCATTCGCAAGGGAATATCTTTTACCAAACCGAGAAACAAAAGTGTTTTATTTCTCAACATGCCACCTTTGTGAAAGGAATTTCTTATGGAAAAATTAGTCGTCATGAGGTAGAACTGGAAGGAGTTCCAGCTATACAAACTACAACAGATGATTTGGTAGAACCGAAGGATTCAATAGTAACCAACGAACCTCAGCCTCTCCGCCGATCTAGTAGGGTTCCTCACCTACCTAAGAGATACTTCGGTTTCTCTATGACAGTGGGAGCGAGGATTGCATCATGAGATGATGACCCAACTAGTTTCGAGCTGGCCATCAGGAGTGAGACTCTGTAAGAATGGCTGGATGCTTATCGATCTGAGATGGAATCCTTATACACCAACAAAGTATGGACTTTGGTTGCTTTATCTGAAGGCTTAAATCCCCATCAGGAGCGAGTAAATCTTGAGAAGATTACTTGGTGTACATGGAAAAGTTGAGACTTTCAAAGCTATGCTTAAGTCCATCTAGATCCTACTTGCCACGGCTACGATATCTGGTGGTTGGGTGTCATGACAGCTTTTCTAGATGATGTTTTAGAAGATAGCGTCTATAAGTACACAGCCAGAGGGCTTCGTAGACAGGGGGAGCAGCGGAAACGTGTGCAAGGTGCTATATAGGATAAAATTGGCATCGCGGAGTTTGAACATCTGTTTTAATGTGGTAGTCAATGAGTTTGACTTCATCAAAATAGTAGATGAACCTTGTATATACAAAAAAGGTAGTAGGGAGTATGGTGGTGATCCTCGTAGAGTACGTGGATGACATACTCTTGATAGGGAAGGAGTTTCCTATGCTACGCTCGGTCAATCTCCGCTTATCACAAGGATTCTTCATATAGGATCAAAGCGATACCTCCTAAATCCTGGGTTTTGGATCTATGAGATAGATCTAATTGGATGTTAGGATACTCACTAGTTGTAGTGAGATGGTATCAATCGATCCTGGGGAGAATCACTGGAAAGGTTCCATAGTGATAAGTACGACTGAATGTCAGTCGCAGGCATTGTCTTTACCCTCAGTGGAGGGACGGTATGTTGGAAGAGTTCCAAGCTAGATACTGTGACTAACTAGACGATTAAAGGCAAGATACATCGTTACCAAAGATACTACCAAAGAGGCAGTCTGGATATATATATATATATATATATATATATATATATAAGTTCATGAGATGAACTTCGTTCCTACCATTGTATTTCAATGGAGTTATGGCTTTTGCCAAGGAACCCCCCCGTCCCATCAGAAATCCAGATATAATTCTTAGGCAGTATCACCTGATCATGGAGATGGTTGATCTCCAGGGAGATCGAGGTTAGGAGAGTAGACACAGAGGACGACAGCGCGGATCCATTCACAAAGGCCTTTTTCCCAGTAGAGACTTTTATGGGATGGTTGAGTATGAGATACTTCAACCGCAGCTAATTGTTGGGTATGTGATACCACAACAGATGGCCCTAGTGCAAGTGGGAGATTGTTAGTTATATGTATGCCCTAGAGGCCATTACTGTACATACGATGTATATTGTAGTGGATGCTTGGACATATATAGGGAGGACTTTCTTGCTCGACATGATAATATGCTATCTGGTTGTACTTTATCTTAACATGTACTCTGATTGTCTCTATATTACATGTTGATAAAGCCCTTAGGATATGTACTCGACTACTAGGACTATGATGAGATCATACTAGTGCGGCCACGGTAGTCGACGAGTACATCCTATAACTGTTCCTAGTCGAGGGTGTATCGAGACAGGGCATCGATACACCAGAGTAGACTAGCGTATACGCACCCATATGATGGACGATGGATGATCCCATATCCATCGGTGTTTGACATCAAGGATAGTGTACGGGTGCTCAGTGGAGACTGGGTACACTGGACGGACTCGCCGAGAACTCCCAGATGGTATTATACCTCACGTCAGATGGCAGTTCTCCGTTGACACTGGTACAGAGTAGTCTGTTGACCCGAGATCGTCATAGAGTCTTGTGTGATTCCCATTGTGCTTTGATTTCCACCTTACCACGTCCAAGAGAGCGTGCAAAACGGTGGTTTTTGGGTACAGTCCCGAATCGCATGGAGGCAATGAGCGATAGGAGGGGATTCGTCTCTCCCGGTATAGGGAGTTGATGTTGTGCTGTGTTCGATTGACTATAACCGGAAATCCCTGGCCAGGGTTGCTGAGATTTACTGGTAAGTGTTACCAGTAGTTTCTCAAACTGTTATAGACCTCATATCGACACGACTTATCGAGCTACTGGGGTCTGACGTTTACCACCCCTAGGCGAGATATGTGACATATCAGACGACGAGACCGGACTGTACGGGAGTGTTACTGATTGGATTCACAGGAGAACTAGCGGGCTTGCTTGTTGATCTTCTGATCGCTCAATACTTGGGTGGCCGTTACGTTTTGCACACCGCTTACGGCTTGTGGGTGTTTGATATGATCATCACCTACTGCCGGCGTATTGACGAGTCTTTAGAGTCCTACACAGGGGTTTTGTTCATATCAGATTTTTGCATTTTCATACCGCCCAATTTTTATCACATTGCATATCGGTAGATACTCTTGAGCCGTGTTTGCTAGTCAATTACAGGATACAGGTTCCCGGTTCTCAAACGGAGAAATTCATGGAAAACACGACAAAATCCGGTTCCTGCCAACCGCAGATAAAACACGGTCTCCGCTCTTCATCCGTATGTTGCCAGATACCAGTTTAGGAAGACAAAGTGTCAAATCAATGTCATTCTCATGCACAAGGCTCAATGGTAGCAAAAAATCCAAGAGATCTACGCGGAGCTCGAGGCAATCAACCACAAAAAAGTCCACCCTTGCTCAATAGAAATTCTGGAAGAATTGGGAAAGAGTTTTCAGAAAATACACACACCAGACAAGAGGGGACATGAGACCAGGAAAACACTCAGAAGCCCACACCCTAAACCCACAGTAGGGGCGCGGATCCGCGGCCATAGGGGGCTATAGGCGGCGGATCCGCGGCCGTACAGGCAGTTCAGGCAGAGACTTTTCAGGGGCAGTTTGGTCATTTCGTCAGGGTTCTGTTAGTTGCCCTAGGGTTTCATTTCTTGGCCTATAAATAGCCCAGAATTTTGAGAAGGAAGGGTCAATTTTTGTATTCTCATTTTTGCCTAGTTTTTGTATAGTTCTTCTTCTTCTTCTTCATTCTTTTTCCATGAAAATTGTAGTGAGAGCTTTTTGAGTGGAGATCAATGAAGATGAGGGTTTTGTATCATTCTCTTGTGTTTCTTCTCCCCCTTGAGATTCTTGCTTTCTCTTGATCATTCAACCTCTTCATTGAGCTTGAATGGTTAAGGGTTAGTTATTGATCTCAAGGGTCGTATTTTCTCACTGGACCAGCACTTCATTTCACATGCGTTCTCTACCCTTCCCTTGATCTTGCAACCTCTTGATTGAGCTTGCAAGTTTATGGGTTGGCTATTGATCACATGCTTGTCTTGAGTCCTAGTTCCTTGTTCTTTTTACTCGCTTTTTATTACTCGCTTTTTATTACTTGCAATTTATTTCATGCACTTAAATTCCATGCACTTATATTCTTGTAATCTTTTCTTCTCTTTGTTCTTTTCTTTTTGTTCTCTCTTTTTGGTTCTCTTTTGTGAATGAATGTAATTATTATTGTTAAGAAGAAATACGATATTATAAGTTAAAGATTTTCTTTTCTCTTTTCCTTTTCCCGTTATTTTCCATTGAACTCCGCCCAAACCATACGCAAGCGCTCCGTTAGGCACCGTACCCTGACAAGGTAACGGTGATTCCTAACCGCGACCGGTTGCGTTCGGTTTGGCCGGAGGCGAAAGAAAAAGACAAGAACGGAAGGACAAGGGTAAATAAGCCGGATTCCATGAATACCGCGCTTAAATCCCCTAATCCATGTTGTTGCCGATTGCTCTAGCTTCAATTGGTCAAGACTCGGCTCAAAGGTTTCGAGTACGGATTTCTTTAGCTTATAATCTCGTATCTTTTCTTAACAACTTTATACTTGCAAATAAACACATAGGTTAGAATCAAACTCATACACACATTCTTTATTGACTCGTCTAAGACAAGAAGGTAAGATACCACCATCTCCCTGTGGACCGACCCGTGCTCAACCGGCTAGCTGCAAAGCGACACCGTCCTGATCGCGGTTACACTTAAATTCTTTGAACATCCGACACGCCAAAAGCGTGCGACCAAATGGTGCCGTTGCCGGGGAGACGGTAGCGTATTTTTCTTTCTTGTTATTCGGGTTAATATTCTTTTTGTATATATTTATAAAAAAAAATATATAAATCTTTTTGTTTTTTTTTGATCATTTTTGTGGGCAAGTGTGCAAATTTTTGCGTATTTGCAAACTGCGATTGTGGGGAGCAAAGTGTGCATTCAAGGCAAAGGTGATTACGAAGTACAGTGCCAAAGATCCAGGTAGTTTGACCCGCGCAAGCGAACCTTTCAAGCTTACCGGATTTGATTCAACGGAGGTTTCCTAACCCAAAACTTAACGGTACGTATTTTACTAACACCTTCTTCTCAAATCCGACGCATCCAATATACTATTCTTTGCAGGATTCTTTGCAAGTTCGCTAGCAAATGCTAAAAATTGACTAACCCGTATTTGTTGCAGTGCCGCGCTTAAACTAAAAAACGATTGTTTGATTCTTTATAGAATTTTTGAATTGCGCATTGCATACATTAATACAGACTTAAGGGCAAGCGAACCCCACAACATACGGTAAAGGATTTCATCACCTTTTCCGTGGCCCACAAATCACGAACTTGATCATAACGTTTACCCGCACAAATTTAAAAGAAACTAGACTTTAAGACTTAAGGACTTCGCGCTCACTAGGAGAAGTTAACTGTGTTTAGAACCTTGCTTAACGGTATATTGTTTACGGGGTGTCTAGGAAAGTGTTAACGGCGAAACCGCCAAAAGAGAAAGGGTTATTTAATTAAGGAACTTCGCGAAAGCGTTGGAAAACCTCCCCTTATCTCTGCACTTACCTGGCCTCGTGATCAGTGTATCTTGAGCCTGTTTCTCGACACAGTTTCACTTCGACAATCAAGTTCTGGAGCAGGTCTAGTTGACCTAGGTTAACCCTAGAACGATTAGGTGTGTGGTATTTTTGTGTCGTGATTGTTTTTTTCTATATTCTTTTTGTGTATATTTCATTCTTTTGTCTATAAAAAAAAAATTTATCACATTCTTTTTCCCCTTCTTTTCTCTACCTTTCTTTCTCTCTCTTCATATCATGGGTACTCCACCTCGCAAAACTCTTGCCAAACTTTGGTATCCACAACCAGACATAACTTCTTACGGTTCTTGTTTTGGTCGAACTTCGAACGATCCCTCCATGCCCAAAATTTCTTTGAAAGATCGGATAGACGCGTCTAGGACGAACAACTGGACCCCGCAATCCACTTCGTATCAACCATTTCAAACATTCACACCTTCTTGCGTTGATACCACTTTTGAAAATCCAGTTGTAACCCCGAGACCTATGTCTATTGCTGAACGTATTGAACAATCTCGTAGCCGATCTTTCACTCCTTTCACCACTACAAATTCTTGGGATCAACAATTCCATTCACCTTCTTATCCCAATGTTGATCCCACTCCTGTCCAACCATTCAATTCCTACCAATCCTACCCTACTTTTGCACCTTCCCTAGACATTGCTTCAGAACCGCCATTTGGGAGTTTTCAGTATCCAAACAACTTTGAATCTTTTCCTGAAACCCCTTCACAACCAATGTCTAGTCTAGAATAGTCGTTGGAAGACTTTAGGGTAGCGTCAAGCCAACAAATGATTGATTTGAATGCGTCCATGGCCGCCCTCATGCAACCTAGTGACCCGGTAGCTAGTTTTCAACTAGCTCCAACTTTTTCAATGTATGATGAGGCGGTAGGACAGGCTGTGAATTTGAGTGGAGAGAGTGAGCTGTACCCCCTTCCGAATCAAGCCTACCCCGTCCAAATTGAATCCCACAACTCCTGTGTTGAAAGCCTATCAAGTGTCCCAAATGAATTATCAGTTGAAGATAGAATGTTTAATGAGTTGTGCGACTTTGTAGTGTTTGATTTGCCCGATTGTGAAGGGTCCCTTCCAAGTGAAACCATACCTAATCCTTTTGACCTCTACACCTATATCTTAGAACCAGAATCGATTAATATCCATGCTTTTGATGAGGTGTCAGAGAATTTTGATTTTCACTTGATTGAGGATATTGACGCTGGGAATATTTTGGATGATGAACCCGTAGATTTGGCTGAGTTTTCAAATCATCATCCCGAGTCATTTAATGTTTTTCCCGAACCCCATATGCATCCGGAATTTGAAGAGAAGTGCATGGATGTGCTAAATTTTGAGGAGAATATTGAGGATAGTTTTGAGGATGAACCAGTTTTAATTGATGAGTCGGATTTTCCAATTCATCCTGTCCTTTCCACTGACTGTGTACACCCTCCTGAACCTTTAACCGATAACCTTCCTCAACCACTTCCCTCCATCCTTTCCATCGTTCTGACCTTGAAAGAACCCGTCTCGCTCTCATTTCATATGTCTGGTTTACCAGGTTCGGCGTACCCATGGTTTCTCACGAACCAAGAGGGATTTGACCCCATTTCTCGACGGGTAAATTTATTAGCACAATCGCTTTTCACACGTCGGTCATCACAAATTGTGCTAATCTATTTACTCCATTTGCACCCTCAAGTTCGTATTCCACTTCTTTTTCCCTTCCGCCATTCTTCTTCCTCTCATATACCGAGACCGTATCCCGCTTCTCTCCGCATACGGTCTCGCGTATTCTCCATTTCCTTCATCTTCACCTTCTTTCACCAGCCACTGCTTTATCACGATAAGATCTTTGAATGGTTGGTACTAACTTTTGGCCTGTGTAAGGCCTTGTATAGCTTGATACTGTTCTCTTTCCCCCCTAATCCTGAATTTCAACGCTTAACAGTGGAAACACTGTTTTACTTAAGTTTGGGGGGGACACTTTTTTTGTATATATTTTTTGTTTTTTCCTTTTTTGTTTTGTATATAATTTGTTTTTGGGGGAGCGCCGACAATTTTGACCCTCTTGGTATAGCCTGACAGTGAGGGCACTGTCAAGTTTAAGTTTGGGGGTGTGCTCGGTAAGCTTTCTTCCTTCGTATTCATATGTATATTTTGCATCTGCATATTAAAACCATAAAATCCATAAAAATCTGAAAATTTTCTTAAAATATAAAAACTTTTTTGTCAAGTTAGCTTGTGGAAGAACTCTGATTCAACATTCGACGGTTTTTGTTTGAAAAAATAGGAATAACTAAATCTTATGTTTAGATTTTGAAAACCTGAAAGATAACTCTCCTTTGAAGTTAACTATAGCTGATATACGTCTTTACATCACACTACACGTGTCGTGAATTTTTGGAATTAGATGACAAGTCTTTCATGTTTAAACTTTTAAACAGATAAATGATTTTCTGAGGATCAAATAGGCTTGTTCTGAAATAAGTAATGTCAAGAATAGTTTATGAAGTAAAGAGAATATGAAGGAATGTTATTGATGCCGTAATTGGAGCTAAGTCTGAAAAATAACCCATCGGAAACTTGATTGGAATGATTACACACCAAACCCACTAAACACGTCTTTTATCCAAAAAAAATAATAATTGAACTGCCGGTTATATCTCCGTTCGTATTAAATCATCTGATTTTCACGTCAAACTGTCTTTTGTTTTTTGACCTAGGTAACTTGAGTAATTAAGTCCACTGGGGTGTTTCTACACCTAATGCCCTAAAACCAACTGGTTTGGGTGCATTGGCCCAAAGCTCGCTATGAAGCCTAGAAAGTCCAGTTTAAAACAAAGTCAAGCAAGTGTTCTCTCCGAGTTAAAATTCCTAACGGTTCTTTGTGTGAGAATAATCTTGATAAAAGACAGGCTTTTATAAAAAAATTTTAACGGAGATATGAAGGTTTTATTCTATGATAAAGACTATTGCACGTTCACAGAGGTGTGTATGAAATGAAAACAAGAAGAAGGTGGAGTGAAAAATACGACATAGTTTCCTGTTAAGGAAGATAGAAATTCTGAAGTTGAAACCTTACTGGAAAACGAAACTTGAAAAATGCTTAACTCTTTATAAAACTTATGTGATCCTTTTAAAATTGTTATCTGGGCTTTATTGTGCGACATGATAACTTTAATCGATCCTTCTGGAACTTAACGACACAAATTGCACTGCACGTAAAGACATATAAAATCTGTAGTTAAATAAGAAGCGAGGTGTGAAAAATAAAGGTTCGATAGTCTAGACTTAGGATTATAGAATTGTTATTTTCTGAAACAAAAACTTTAGGGTTTGAATCTTAGTTATTGTACAAAACCAACTTGACCGGATTTTGTGGGTAGTATCCGCTGAAAACCCTCAGGAGACAACACTCCTCCTACTAGGGACACCTAGAGGTTTAACGGCTTGTTGCACATGCTCAGTGCAATCGCGTTCCCTGCGAAAGTGCGGTTAGGATTTTCTTTTTTGCGAATAATTGGTTTTGCTCGGGACGAGCAAATGATAAGTTTGGGGGTATTTGTTCATATCAGATTTTTGCATTTTCATACCGCCCAATTTTTATCACATTGCATATCGGTAGATACTCTTGAGCCGTGTTTGCTAGTCAATTGCAGGATACAGGTTCCCGGTTCTCAAATGGAGAAATTCATGGAAAACACGACAAAATTCGGTTCCTGCCAACCGCAGATAAAACACGGTCTCCGCTCTTCATCCGTATGTTGCCAGATACCAGTTTAGGAAGACAAAGTGTCAAATCAATGTCATTCTCATGCACAAGGTTCAATGGTAGCATAAAATCCAAGAGATCTACGCGGAGCTCGAGGAAATCAACCATAAAAAAGTCCACCCTTGCTCAATAGAAATTCTGGAAGAATTGGGAAAGAGTTTTCAGAAAATACACACACCAGACAAGAGGGGACAGGAGACCAGGAAAACACTCAGAAGCCCACACCCTAAACCCACAGTAGGGGCGTGGATCCGCGGCCATAGGGGGCTATAGGCGGCGGATCCGCGGCCGTACATGCAGTTCAGGCAGAGACTTTTCAGGGGCAGTTTGGTCATTTCGTCAGGGTTCTGTTGGTTGCCCTAGGGTTTCATTTCTTGGCCTATAAATAGCCCAGAATTTTGAGAAGGAAGGGTCAATTTTTGTATTCTCATTTTTGCCTAGTTTTTGTATAGTTCTTCTTCTTCTTCTTCATTCTTTTTCCATGAAAATTGTAGTGAGAGCTTTTTGAGTGGAGATCAATGAAGATGAGGGTTTTGTATCGTTCTCTTGTGTTTCTTCTTCCCCTTGAGATTCTTGCTTTCTCTTGATCATTCAACCTCTTCATTGAGCTTGAATGGTTAAGGGTTAGTTATTGATCTCAAGGGTCGTATTTTCTCACGGGACCAGCACTTCATTTCACATGCGTTCTCTACCCTTCCCTTGATCTTGCAACCTCTTGATTGAGCTTGCAAGTTTAAGGGTTGGCTATTGATCACATGCTTGTCTTGAGTCCTAGTTCCTTGTTCTTTTTACTCGCTTTTTATTACTCGCTTTTTATTACTTGCAATTTATTTCATGCACTTAAATTCCATGCACTTATATTCTTGTAATCTTTTCTTCTCTTTGTTCTTTTCTTTTTGTTCTCTCTTTTGGTTCTCTTTTGTGAATGAATGTAATTATTATTGTTAAGAAGAAATACGATATTATAAGTTAAAGATTTTCTTTTCTCTTTTCCTTTTCCCGTTATTTTCCATTGAACTCCGCCCAAACCATACGCAAGCGCTCCGTTAGGCACCGTACCCTGACAAGGTAACGGTGATTCCTAACCGCGACCGGTTGCGTTCGGTTTGGCCGGAGGCGAAAGCAAAAGACAAGAACGGAAGGACAAGGGTAAATAAGCCGGATTCCACGAATACCGCGCTTAAATTCCCTAATCCACGTTGTTGCCGATTGCTCTAGCTTCAATTGGTCAAGACTCGGCTCAAATGTTTCGAGTACGGATTTCTTTAGCTTATAATCTCGTATCTTTTCTTAACAACTTTATACTTGCAAATAAACACATAGGTTAGAATCAAACTCATACACACATTATTTATTGACTCGTCTAAGACAAGAAGGTAAGATACCACCATCTCCCTGTGGACCGACCCGTGCTCAACCGGCCAGCTGCAAAGCGACACCGTCCTGATCGCGGTTACACTTAAATTCTTTGAACATCCGACACGCCATCGGCGTGCGATCAGGTTTCCTGGCTCAAGCGAAACGGAGTAGGAGCACATATGTGATATGTGCGGGACCGAGATTAATACGATACGTGATACCGTATTCTATTCTCGCGATTTGTAACATTGATCAGTTGTATGCGATATAGCCGGGTTATCGGATCAAGTGTTGATTCGATAAGTTGTTACACATGATATTAGTCGGTTATTGCCGGATTATTAAATCAAGAGTTGATTTAATAATTTAATGTATAATTATATATTTGATATATTACATTACATTAACTAGTATTAGCTCACTTAAGATTTATTTTCTCACTTGTTTGTGCACATTGTTTATATGTGATATATGCAAGTGTACATGTTTGTATCATGCTTGATGATACACACAAGATGGGTGTATGAGACTCATACCAAGATTAGGGTAAAGATTAGGGTTATTGTTTTATCTTAAGATTTAAGAAAAGGGTTTAACTTAGTCAAAGTAATCAAGCTTGAAGAAGCTTGGAGAAGCTTTGACAAAGTCCACTCTTTTGTCATTTCTTTTGATATTCTTTAACCTAACCTTTAACCTAATGCTTTGGTTAATTTTGTAAGTGCACGGCGGCGCCCCGGCCGTCAATCCGACGCCGGAATGCGGAAACGGTGATAAACTTAAATTTTGCGGACTTTGCAAACCGGCACCACCGCGCACTAATCCCCGGATCGTTACCATTAACAAGTCTACGCTACAAACAAGAAAGGGAAGAGATGTATACCGACGATCCAACTCCTCCGGTCTTCATCTCCACTCCGATCTCCTCGCGGGATCTCCGTCCGTCTCCTCCTCGTCGGAAAGGGCACCACGAAGCCGGGTACTTTTACGGGCTCCCACCTCAATACCGAGGCAACTCGCGCATGAAGCCGGCAACTCGACATGCTCAAGATATGCTGTAGGAAGTGTAGTGTAGAGTGGATGTCTCACTTTGGGGTTTGTTGCCATTTGTAGATGATGGAGGAATCAAGAAGAAAAATGGTGCTTGCATTTTTCTTGGCATGAAAAGAGATCAAGAATGGAAAAACTCTCTCAAAGATGAAGCTCTCTCCTTCTCTTTTCTTCTTCTTACTTTTCTAATGAAAACCTTCATCCATCAAGTGAGAATAATAGTGGAGGGAAAAACAATATGAAGCAAGAAGGGAGGTGAGTGTAGGAGATGTAGAAAGGGTGACCACATCAAGAGACAAAGAAACATACACCATGCTTTACCTTTTTCAAACCATACCCTTTCAAATCTCTCAATTCAAAAGCATGGAGCAAAAGAAATGAAAGCTATCATAATCAATCTATATGCAAGAAAACCCCTCCACAAATGTAATTTGCAAAACTGCAAATTACCCCCTCCATCGGAAAAGTCCGGCCGGGAAAGAACAAAGGAAAACCGGCCGGAACGGAATGCAAACTGGCAACTCCAGAAAACTGGTCCCGTAATAAATTACAGGAAAACCCCATACTGTGCATACACACCCGCATCTGTATTCCGTCCGGATACAAATGCAAAAAGACAAAATCTGCACTGTACTAGACTAGGACCGGCTTAAACCAAAGCCGGCTAGTAATATCCGTTCGATCCTGATCCGTGCAATACCGCACGTATCTGATCGAACCCTGCCATATATCTATACGGCTACTAGTACAAACCGTCCGATCCTGATCCGTGCAATACCGCACGTATCTGATCGGACCCTGCCATATCTCCATACGGCCTCTACAGCGTTTCGCCCGAAAGCTTGAGTAACTGAAAGTGTGGTGGACTCTAAAGACTCGTCAATACTATGGCTGTGGATTTAACCACTAGCACGTCAGAGGTATAAGCCAATACGTGACGGGCCACCAGCTATTGACTAAAAGGGACGTCGATGAGGAAGCTCACCCCGACACCCAACTGAGCCTGTCAGTGACAATATCCGTACAGTCCGGTCCGTTCGTCTATGAGCATCGCATGGCGGGCCTAGGGGGTTGGTAAAAGTCAGACCCCCAAAAGCGGTACAAGTCGTGTCGGAGTGTAGCCCAGAACACCCTGAGATACTACTGGAATACCTACCAGTAAATCCCCTGCCTTGGCCAAGGTCTTTGTGTAATGGCTCTCCTAGACACAGCGCGACCTCACCCCCAATACCGGGAGAGACGAAACCCCCGAAGATCCGCTCACTGCCTCCATGTGGCTCGGGACTGTACCCAACTAAAACCTGTTTGCACGACTCCTTTGAGCCGTGGTAGGGTAGTAATCAAAGTACAGTGGGAACTCACACGAGACAAATGACGATCCCCAGGTCGATGAACTAACCTGTACACATGTCACCTGGGAACTGCTATCTGACGTCAGGTATAAGACCAACTAGCATGTTCCCGGCGAGTCCTGTCCGGTGTACTCATAACCCAATGAGCACCTGTATACATCTTAGGTGAACCAACTGACACCAGTGGCTTGTGAGACCGGCCACCGCCCCTCGTCGGGGTCTCAACTGTATACACTAGTCTACTCTGGAGAATCGATGCCCTGTCTCGAAACTCCCACGACTAGGGACCTTTTAAGGATGTGCTAATAGACTCCAGCTCTCACTTATATGATCGCCCTCATACTGCCGGCAGTCAAGCAAGAATCCTAGGGGCTTTATCAACGTGCAATAGCGACATGTCAGGTCACCTAAAGCAGTACACGATGATAAAGGTAAACCAGATAGCATACTATCATCTCGAGTAAGACTGTCCCACCGGGATAGGTCCTCCCTCAATCATTGCAATCACGTGCCTGTGATCCAATAATTGACTCTGAGGGCACTATCTCCAACAATCTCCCACTTGCACTCAAGGCTAATTATTGCGATGTCGCATACTCACAGCCCGTGTGATACCGAACACCCAACTCCTCTACTAGTCAGTCTCACAAATCCCGTTTGTGAAACTAATGCGTTCGAGGAATAGCCTCAGTGAGTGGATCCGCCTTGATGTTTCTTTCTATGTCTCTCTATATCTCAAATTCGCGGAGAAAGCCATCTCCCGAAATGAGCAATACCTGTCTTAGAATGTCTGGATGTCTGATGGGACTTAGCTCATAAATGAACTCCAAATCCAAACTTCTTAGACTGTATCGTCAACTGAACTTAATCAGTATCCTGCGCCATGCCTCCCTCAGCATTTCCTTGGACCACCTGTCCAAAATACTGCCCCTCATCAGAAGGAAAAATATAACTCTGACAACCTCCTTGTCGTCCATGTCACCTTGGAAGCCTGGAATTATAACTGTTTCCCGAATAGGGCTTTCGTTATCATATCCCTAGAACAGCCACTTATGTTCTAAAACTGCTTCCGACTGTTTCTCCAGGATTGGATCAATATCAACTTATTGCATCTGGTGCAAGAACAACATCTGGTGTGGTACTTGACATCTCATGATTGACTCAATTGCCTGAGCAAGTGATCTGCCAATCATGCACGTCCCTCTCCCCTTTAGTCTGTAAGACACCTTTAGAGAGGGTGACTCCATTACCTGCAGGTACACTACCGTGCCAGGAGTCGTCCATTCTAAATCCTCATAGAATGCTGTCAAGGTACCCAGATTAGGAAACCACCCAAATCTAGATCCAAAACCATAGATCTAGTAACCAGTATGTCTGATATAATGTCCAAGTCCTTTGTGGAGAAACCACTGTGTGACGATCAAAGTATAACCGATCGTAGTAAAGGAATATCACTTCCTACTACCTTCTCAACAGATCCATCCCCTATTCTGATGACGTCAAACCTATGACTGTCACATCAGAAACAGATGATCTATCTCCGCTACATCTGTATTAGTCTATAAATAGACATAAGTCTGATGTCCACCAATGCTTCCGCTGCTCCCACTGACTATGACAACCCTCTGCCAGAGTCATATAGACGTGCACTTCTAAAACTAGTTTAGAACGACGCTATATTCATCCTCCTGCCGGGTCTCGCAGCCTGGAACAACAACAATGGCAGTTGTGGGTAAACAAGAACTTCCATGTCACCGTCCTTGAGGCTACCGGAGTACCTCTCGGGTGCCTGAAGTTACCCACCTTATCTGCGGAGTGGCCAGTGGAATGTCAAATCAGATTGAATCTTTAGGTTCCTTATCAAATCTTCAGTAATCGTTTGCGGTTCTGGAATCACTTCCAGTTCTACCATACTCCCACTGCTGTTTTTGAAAAAATCCATTTTTAATAAAACTGTGGCGAGTCTAGAACAATATTGCTATTGTTCATCCAGATGGTAGAAAGTCAACCCGCGTCATAGCCTGGGTCAACCCACAAACAGCCATTACAGAAACGTGCCTTGAGTTGTCCAGTGTCTGGTTTTAAGCATAAGCCGGACAACTCCCCGTACCTTAACAACGTTAAGATATGAACTGTTCTACATCCAATATAGAACCAGAGGCACTGATTTAATTGAACCAGATTCAAAACATGCAGCTATCTCCAGTGCATGTCAACTAAATGGAGAGAGGCCGATCAGCGTTACTCAACTTAGGAATGCTTCCAATTATGAGTAACCTGAAAGAGAAACAAGTTCTCTTAATCATTACTATCAACTGAATACCATACACAAGTATCTACATCTTCGATCACTTTGAAGAATCCCGATACTTGCAACACCTGGTTCTCTACTTTATTCTTATATCTATAACTTCTCAAAACTTCGACCCTGTGTTTGTACGAAACACCTGTCTAAGAACTAGAGAAGTCATAAGTAAGCAGAATACAGTACGAGGACCAACCCCTCTGTCCTGATGGACCCTGGACAACATACAATACTCTGTATAAGTCCCTTGAGTCAGATAACTCATTCACTGTGTGTCGTAGGTTGAAAACTGTACTTTTGGTTAAGAAGAATTACACCGCTGTTCAATGCTCCTTACCTAACCATCCACTGATATAGGTAAATGTCATCGACATAATATCAAATGGTATATCTCACTCTATGAAAATAGACGTACAGATATATCAATTTGAAATTGGTGCACAACAGCGGATATTCAAAACCAAATATTTGCCGACCTGCAAATAGCCCAGGTGATCTCCTCAAAACTCACCGATTACTACGAATCCCGATATAATGAGGATGATCACCCAATTCCCAATGACTTACTCCCACTCATCATCTGTAAAACCATATAGATGAGAGAATCATACCTGGTAAATACATACCCTGGAGTAAGTATCCAATCGGGAATTCAGTTTTCTTTTAACGGTACACAGTTGAACTGAAACATTGAAATGTTTCGATGGGGTATCCTGGTATTCCTAGTAATGCCTCTTCCAGATTCACGACTGTAACCGTATAATTCTTTGCCACCTCTCCAAATCCCTTAATATGTCTTTAGTCTTTACCTTCTGCACACCCCTTTAGGCCAAATGGTTTTCTTCCTTCCCTACCGTTCGGCACCAGCCTATGGTTTGGAAGAAGACTATCCAATAAGCATAATGGGTGTACTGTCCCAATCCTAGGAACACTTGCAATGCGAGAGAAGGTGAAGATAAAAGACACCTGAATAAATCTTATTCCTATTTCTCCTGAACCAGAATCCATCCCCGAACTGGAACACGTTCCTTTCGAGTTCGTATATAACCATACGATGGAGTATCCAATAAACTGTGGATCTTCGTAGTGATACGGAGTGTCCTGGAGAAATACAAAGGTGATTTAGGATTGGCAAAGGAATACTTGGTTTGGTCGTGAATATCTGTTGCAACTTACTTTGCCCTCTTACTAATCCCTTGCTTTGTCTGAACTTAATACCTTCTGTACACCGTTTAGGCTAACTGGTTTTCTTCATTCCCTACCGGTCGGCACCAGCCTATGGTTTGGAAGAAGACTATCCAATTTGCATAATAGGTGTACTACTCCTAAACTAAGGAGTACTCGCAACCTGAGAGAGGGTGAAAAGAAAAGACAACTGAATAATCCTATCCGTTTTCTCCAGAACCAGAAACCATCCTCGAATAAATCCCTTCGAGTTCGTATCTAACCATACGATGGCTTTGTCCAATGGAAGTGGACGTTCGTAGTAAAACGGGGTGTCCTGGAGAAAAGGGTAAAAGCAGGAGTGGCAATGAGGTTTGCAACTCTGACAATCCAAAAGCCAGTGTTAAGTAGGTTCGGTCAACTTGGTCACTGAGTCATAATCTTGGGTCGGGTCAATGGTCGCTGCCAAAGAGAGAGAGAAAAGAAACACTCAGCGTGCACTCTATCCTAGATCAGAATGGTTACCAATTTATCTAATCAGGAAACCTCCCACTGTACCTCAAATTCTCCTCCAAACCTGAAAGAAGAATTAGTCGGGGTCACCCGAGGAGTAAACCAACTCATCAGTGGGAATCGGGATCCAACTCTCATCGCATGATAACGTGACGGAATCCGCTCACGGTATCACACTCCAGAAGGTATGCGCATATCTGGCAAGTTTCAGTTCTTTTGAAACTCCCGATGTGATTTCTGCCCCATGCTCTTATGACCTTGGCGAAGGTCAACAAATCATAAGTCACATGTCAAGTTCTACCCGTCATTATCCAGGTTAATTTGAATCCACCCGTACAAGCCCTTGACGAAGGTCAACAAGGCTATACGACTGTCCCAAACCAACGCATCTACCTATGCAGCAGAAAGGTAACAAGCAGCTACCATGCACTATGCCTTGACGAAGGTCAACAAACATAGCATGAATACTACGTGCTACCCGTCTGAAATGACGGAGGGCTACGAATGGTTTCTGGCGAAAACCTTTAACGTAATGAACTTGATATCGTTGAAGGAACGGATAGCTTTTTAGAAAATATAGTGACGAAAACCATTGCTAAAGAGGTCACTCCCGGTGAAGGGATCTCGGCTCTTTCCCCGTAGAATGGGGTGCAGGATATTCCAAATGAATACCACAGTGCAAAGCAAAAGTAATCGGCTATAGAGAAGTTAATGCCCTGATGCAAACTTCTGTCCAAGGGGTCACTCCCGGTGAAGGGATCTCGGCCCTTGCCTCGTCGACTGAGGAGCAGGATATTCCAAATGAATACCACGATGCAAAACAAAAGTGAACGTCCTTGCAATAACAGCTTTTTGAAAAGTGTTCCAACAACATCAGATTAGGTTTGTTTAACTTGCATTGATCCGAATCAACGCAGTCCCATCAATTGATCACACCACAAAGAACGAAAATATACTGACGTACGTATATGCCATCCGCATTCGCCACTGGGTCCCGTCATTACCCGTTAGGTTAGCTAACTAACGACAGAGCGGGGACTAGACTAGCGCGGATGAAAAACATATACAACATCTACTAATATATATACCAATATATTATATTTCGCTCAAGGCGTGAAAAGAAATGCAACATCACAGAAATGTACAGCATCACAGAACAATACAGATATCTGGGATCCCCGGGTTTCACAGAGCCACTACTGAAACCCGACGTTCCCCTGGTCGTGTGGATAGCCTGTGCAATGAAAACCTAGACCCCTACGGGCGCGGCAAGTCACCCGCCAAAACCTGAAGCGAGGCAGCCCCCTTCAACTCCGTGAATGGACCACCCAGCACTCCACGGAATCCGGCAACTTGGGCACCCCTCCTGGGTCAACCTGTACCCCCTACGAGTGCGGCTAATAGCCCGCCAATCCTAGAGTGAAGCCCCCTCCGTCTCAATGCCATGAGATGCGGGCTTGTTGCCCTCTAGAATCCGGCTATCCGTGCACCCCACCGCGGGGTAATCCTAGTACATAATGTAAAATATACATACACCGGGTACATCGACCGCAACCAGGTCGTGCCCCAAAATAATAATACAATCAGGCAGTGACGGCAGTCCACATGTCGGACGCTCGCCCCGCAAAATCAAATGCACATAATACAACAGCACAGTACTAGCATTGCATCCAGGCTATCCCCCACGACCGATCCGCAACATCACAGCAAATACATAGAACATCAACGTGAAAGTCACGTTCGCAAATCCGTCTAACCGGGCTATAGCAGTTAGATCGGATTTACCGATCGAGTGACATTCACGGTCGCAGATATAATGTAAATACTGTGAAAAATGTGTTTAAAATATCCGATCGATCAAAAATTAACAAGTGGGCCCCCAAACAAAAACTGTAGCACTCACAGAAATAATTGGCCCAATTTTAATATTCCAGAAACCAAATTTTCAACTCAGGAACACACTGGAAAAATTTGGGGGGGTGAACAGTAAATTCCGCGGCGGAAGAGCCGCACGAGGTGGGGTTTCGCGGCGCTTGCGCGGCGGAATAGTGAGATCATTTTGCCAAATTTTTTCAGTATGCTTCTATTTCCCTGCACATCACTCTGAGACAACCAGAAAAAATTTTTAGACTCAAAAAAATTTCGACAGAAACTGATGTGCTAAATAAATACGGTTTTTGGAAATTTCGGTCGATCGGAATTGATAAACACATTACACAAAGCTAGACTATGTTAATGGCGAGGCTCTGATACCACTGTAAGTGCACGGCGGCGCCCCGGCCGTCAATCCGACGCCGGAATGCGGAAACGGTGATAAACTTAAATTTTGCGGACTTTGCAAACCGGCACCACCGCGCACTAATCCCCGGATCGTTACCATTAACAAGTCTACGCTACAAACAAGAAAGGGAAGAGATGTATACCGACGATCCAAGTCCTCCGGTCTTCATCTCCACTCCGATCTCCTCGCGGGATCTCCGTCCGTCTCCTCCTCGTCGGAAAGGGCACCACGAAGCCGGGTACTTTTACTGGCTCCCACCTCAATACCGAGGCAACTCGCGCATGAAGCCGGCAACTCGACATGCTCAAGATATGCTGTAGGAAGTGTAGTGTAGAGTGGATGTCTCACTTTGGGGTTTGTTGCCATTTGTAGATGATGGAGGAATCAAGAAGAAAAATGGTGCTTGCATTTTTCTTGGCATGAAAAGAGATCAAGAATGGAAAAACTCTCTCAAAGATGAAGCTCTCTCCTTCTCTTTTCTTCTTCTTACTTTTCTAATGAAAACCTTCATCCATCAAGTGAGAATAATAGTGGAGGGAAAAACAATATGAAGCAAGAAGGGAGGTGAGTGTAGGAGATGTAGAAAGGGTGACCACATCAAGAGACAAAGAAACATACACCATGCTTTACCTTTTTCAAACCATACCCTTTCAAATCTCTCAATTCAAAAGCATGGAGCAAAAGAAATGAAAGCTATCATAATCAATCTATATGCAAGAAAACCCCTCCACAAATGTAATTTGCAAAACTGCAAATTACCCCCTCCATCGGAAAAGTCCGGCCGGGAAAGAACAAAGGAAAACCGGCCGGAACGGAATGCAAACTGGCAACTCCAGAAAACTGGTCCCGTAATAAATTACAGGAAAACCCCATACTGTGCATACACACCCGCATCTGTATTCCGTCCGGATACAAATGCAAAAAGACAAAATCTGCACTGTACTAGACTAGGACCGGCTTAAACCAAAGCCGGCTAGTAATATCCGTTCGATCCTGATCCGTGCAATACCGCACGTATCTGATCGAACCCTGCCATATATCTATACGGCTACTAGTACAAACCGTCCGATCCTGATCCGTGCAATACCGCACGTATCTGATCGGACCCTGCCATATCTCCATACGGCCTCTACAGCGTTTCGCCCGAAAGCTTGAGTAACTGAAAGTGTGGTGGACTCTAAAGACTCGTCAATACTATGGCTGTGGATTTAACCACTAGCACGTCAGAGGTATAAGCCAATACGTGACGGGCCACCAGCTATTGACTAAAAGGGACGTCGATGAGGAAGCTCACCCCGACACCCAACTGAGCCTGTCAGTGACAATATCCGTACAGTCCGGTCCGTTCGTCTATGAGCATCGCATGGCGGGCCTAGGGGGTTGGTAAAAGTCAGACCCCCAAAAGCGGTACAAGTCGTGTCGGAGTGTAGCCCAGAACACCCTGAGATACTACTGGAATACCTACCAGTAAATCCCCTGCCTTGGCCAAGGTCTTTGTGTAATGGCTCTCCTAGACACAACGCGACCTCACCCCCAATACCGGGAGAGACGAAACCCCCGAAGATCCGCTCACTGCCTCCATGTGGCTCGGGACTGTACCCAACTAAAACCTGTTTGCACGACTCCTTTGAGCCGTGGTAGGGTAGTAATCAAAGTACAGTGGGAACTCACACGAGACAAATGACGATCCCCAGGTCGATGAACTAACCTGTACACATGTCACCTGGGAACTGCTATCTGACGTCAGGTATAAGACCAACTAGCATGTTCCCGGCGAGTCCTGTCCGGTGTACTCATAACCCAATGAGCACCTGTATACATCTTAGGTGAACCAACTGACACCAGTGGCTTGTGAGACCGGCCACCGCCCCTCGTCGGGGTCTCAACTGTATACACTAGTCTACTCTGGAGAATCGATGCCCTGTCTCGAAACTCCCACGACTAGGGACCTTTTAAGGATGTGCTAATAGACTCCAGCTCTCACTTATATGATCGCCCTCATACTGCCGGCAGTCAAGCAAGAATCCTAGGGGCTTTATCAACGTGCAATAGCGACATGTCAGGTCACCTAAAGCAGTACACGATGATAAAGGTAAACCAGATAGCATACTATCATCTCGAGTAAGACTGTCCCACCGGGATAGGTCCTCCCTCAATCATTGCAATCACGTGCCTGTGATCCAATAATTGACTCTGAGGGCACTATCTCCAACAAATTTTTGACATGAGTTAAGCATGATAGCTTAACTCAACCATGGTTACATTATTTATTGGATAAGTTATCATTTGGATGGATAATTCATTCTTTCTTCTTCTTCATCAAGCTCCATCCAAAATCTTACTAGCTCCAATGGTGCTATGAGAAAAAGAGTGAGAAAATCAATTCTAAAGTGAGCCCACTTCCTACTTCTTCATCCTCTACCACTTGCCATGTAGTAGAGTGTGTTCTCTTCACGAAGTTTATGACCTAGTGAAGGAATATCTTGAGTTAGTGTCTCCCCGACGTAGATCATCTTCGGCTTCGAAATCATCGTAGCAAGCACGTTCGTTCTTCTCGTGGAACTTCACTAGAGTCCAGAGTGCACGATCGCAGCGATGGGGACGTCTACACGGAGCTAATGAAGTGAAGGACCGGATCTACAAAGGTTGTAATCTCTTTCACTTAGTGTTAAAGTTGTTAACATGCAAGTTTTCGCCTAAACCCTAGTTTAAAGATCCGTATTAGAGTTGTTCGGCACGGCTAAAATTTTAATCGGGCATGGTTGATGCCTCGTAGACCCTTGTGCGTGTGCCTAGCAACCCTACAACATCGACACGACTTATCGGTTACTGGGGTCTGACGTATACCACCCCTAGACTTGATATGCGACATATCAGACGAACAGACCGGACTGTACGGGAGTGTTGCTGATTGGATTCACAGGAGAACGGACAGGCTAGCTTGTTGATCTTTCGATCGCTCAATACCTGGGTGGCTGTTACGTTTAGCTGACTGCTTGCAGCTTGTGGGTGTTTGATATGATCATCACCTGCTACCGGCGTATTGACGATTCTTTAGAGTCCTACACAGAGGTTTCTTGGCTCAGGCAAAACGGAGTAGAGGCACATATGTGATATGTGCAGGACCGAGGATAATGCGATATGTGATACCGTACTATATTCTCGCGATATTTAGATATGAACCGGGTCATCGGATCAAGTGTTGATTCGTTGAATCGGTACATGAGATATTAGTCGGTTATATTCGATATAGCCGGATCGTCGGATCAAGTGTTGATTCGATGATTTAATGTATAATGATATATATGATATATTGTATTACATTATCTAATATTGGCTCACTTTATTATTTCATTTTCTCACCGGATTAATACATTGATATATATGCGATATATGTTAATTGTATTATTTTCTTTTGTTGCAAATATATAATATATATGTGATATATATTATTGTGACATGATATGATTTATTATGAAACATGTTTAGTGATGATAAAAAGAGATTAGGGTTTGATTAGGGTTAGCTACTTCTTGCACATTCTAGAAGGATTTCCTTTTGTCTTGGTTAAGATATTATGGTTGATACTTATCCATGATTCATTCTTAAACTAACCAAACCCTAGCTCTAGTTTATTCTCTACAAAGGTTAAGCTTATCATCCTTGACCATGGTTTCATAATCAATCATATATTCTTTACTACTATTCATCACGAAAGGATTATCTTTTTCATTCTTCATCTTCTTCTCCCTTGAGTTTTTGAAAGAGCTTACTAGTTATTTCTTTTGTGACGATTTCTTGTGAGAAAATGATATAAAAAGAAAGCATAAATACTACTCCATCATCCTCATCTAATCTAGCCCATTAGATTAGGGTGTTCACCTCATTAGAGTGAGAGAGCTTGAGCTATTGCAACTTCGACATAGATCATCGGAGAAAAGGAATACGACAAGCTATCATGGATCGTTCGAGTCGTGGAGCCTCTCTTGAGTCCGGGAGATCGTGGATCGCGGCGAAAGGACTTCTACTCGGAGCTTATGAAGCGAAGGAGCGGACTACATGTTAGTTGTATGTATGCCATAGAAACCAGTATTGTACAGATGATGTATATTATATTGGATGCTTGGACATATATAGAGAGGACTTTCTTGCTCGATATGATAGTATGCTATCTGGTTGCGCTTTACTTTAACATGTATACTTGTCTCTTTATACTGTTTCATAGTTACATGTAGGTAAAGCCCTTAGGATGTGTACTTGACTACCTGGACTATGATGCGTATCATACTAGTGGGGACATGGTAGTCCATCAGTACATCCTTCAAGGTCCCTAGTCATGGGTGTATCGAGACGGGGCATCGATATACCAGTGTAGACTAGCGTATACGCTTCTCGACCCATGAGATGGGCGATGGATGATCCCATATCCATTGGTGTTTGACATCAGATATGGTATACGGGTGCTCAGTGGAGACTGGGTACACTGGACGGACTCACCGAGAACTCCAAGATGGAATTATACCTCACGTCAGATGGCAGTTCTCTGGTGACACTTGTGCAGGTTAGTCTGTAGACCCGAGATCGTCATAGAGTCTTGTGTGATTTCCATTGTGCTTTGATTTCCACCTTACCACGTCCATGAGGGCATGCAAAACGGTGGTTTTTGGGTACAGTCCCGAGTCACATGGAGGCAATGAGCGATAGGAGGGGTTTCGTCTCTACCGGTATTGGGGGTTGATGTTGCGCTGTGCTCGATTGGCCGTAACAGGGAAGTCCCTGGTCAGGGCTGATTTAGAGATTTATTGGTAAGTGTTACCATTAGTTTCTCGACCCGTTATGAGCCTCACATCGGCACGACTTATCGGTTATTGGGGTCTGACGCTTACCACCCCTAGACTTGATAAGCGACATATCAGACGAGGAGACCGGACTGTACGAGAAGTGTTACCGGTAGGCTTTTACAGGAGTTGGAGCGGGGTTGCTTGCTGATCTTCTGATCGCTCAATACCCGGGTAGCCGTTACGTCCAGCTAGTACCGCTGACGTCTTATGGGTGCTTGATGTGATCATCACCTACTGCCGGCGTGTTGACGAGTCTTTAGAGTCCTACATAGAGGTTATACTGGCTCAGGAAAAACGAAATAGGAGCGCATATATGATATGTGTGGGACCGAGAATAATGCGTGTATGTGATACCGTATTCTATTCTCGTGACTTTTTGTATCGGTCGGTTATATATGATATAGCCGGGTTATCGAATCAAGTGTTGATTCGATAAGTCGATATATTGGGTGTTAGTCGGTTATATGTGATATGACCGGATTATTAAGTCAAGTATTGATTTAATAATTTATTGTATAATTGTATATTTGATATACTAGTTTATATTAACTAACACTTGTTCTCTTTAGGTATTTTCTCATATATATACACTTGAATATATATATGTGATATATATATTAAAAGTGTTTTCTTTTGTATCATGGTTGATGATACACTATACATGGGTGTGCAAGACATACACCATACTTTTTTAGATGGTGGTTAATATTTATTTAAAGTAATTACAAATTAGTGATGCTTAGGTCATAAGCATGAAGCTTGTAGAAGCTTATGGATGCTTTGACAAAGTCCACTTAATTTGTTTTTACTTTAGATTTTTATTAACCTAACCATTTTGAATTAGCTATGGTTATGGCTCTACAAGAGTTAGTATATGATACTCACTCACCATGGTTAGCCTTCTCACTTGATCATTATCCTCATCTCTTTCTTTTCTTCTTCTTCTTCTTTATTTTGAAAAGAGAAAAAGCTTGCTAGGGTTTGATCAAAAGTGAGAAAGCTTGTGAGAAATAAAATTCTAAAGAGAACCCACTTCCTATTTCTCCATCCTCTACCAGACTAGCACTTTAGTTTAGAGTGTTTGCTTCACTAATTCTCAAGTTAGTGAAGTAGAAGCTTGAGTTGGCATCTCCTCGACGTAGATCATCTTCGGCCTTGAAGACTTCAAGCAAGGAAGTGTCTTTCTGTTAGTTATATGTATGCCCTAGAGGCTATTACTGTACATACGATGTATATTGTAGTGGATGCTTGGACATATATAGGGAGGACTTTCTTGCTCGACATGATAGTACGCTATCTGGTTGTACCTTATCTTAACATGTACTCTGATTGTCTCTTTGTTACATGTTGATAAAGCCCTTAGGATATGTACTCGACTACTGGGACTATGTTGAGATCATACTAGCGGGAAAGTGTGCAAGCTGCTTAAATCCATTTATGGATTAAAGCAAGCATCGCGGAGTTGGAACATATGCTTTGACGTCGTTATCAAAGAGTTTGATTTCGTCAAAAACGTAGATGAACCTTGTATCTACAAGAAGGTGGCAGAGAGTAAGGTTGTCTTCCTCGTATTGTACGTGGACGACATACTCTTGATAGGAAATGACATTCCTATGCTGCAATCTGTCAAGCTCTTCTTATCACAAAGATTCTCAATGAAAGATCTTGGTGATGCCTCCTGCATATTGGGAATTATGATCTATAGAGATAGATCTAAACGGATATTGGGATTGTCCCAATCCAGGTACATTGACACCATACTAAAGAGGTTTAGTATGGAAGAGTCCAAACGTGGGTTTTTACCCATGATCTCAGGGCTCACTCTCTCCAAAAAGATGTCTCCCAAGACTAATTTGGAGAGAGCTCGCATGCAAGGGATACCCTATGCTTTGGCAGTAGGCTCTATCTTGTACGCGATGCTATGTACCAGACCCGATGTAGCATACTCACTAAGTGTAGTGAGCAGGTATCAAGCTGATCCTGGAGAGTGTCACTGGACGGCTGTGAAGAGCATTCTCAAGTACTTGCGAAGGACTAAAGAGATGCTCTTGGTGTATGGTAACGGAGAACTCCAAGTGGAGTCCTTTACCGATTCGAGCTTCCAGAGTGATAAGGACGACTCTAAGTCGCAGTCAGGATTTGTCTTTACCCTTTACGGAGGGGCGGTTAGCTGGAAGAGTTCCAAGCAGGAAACCGTGGCAGACTCGACGATGGAGGCTGAATACATCGCTGCCAATGATGCTGCCAAAGAGGCTGTCTGGATCAAGAAGTTCATTACTGAACTTGGAGTGGTTCCATCCATTGAGCATCCAATACCTTTGTATTGCGATAACAATGGAGCGGTGGCTTTGGCCAAGGAACCCAGGTCCCATCAGCGATCCAGGCATATTCTGAGGCGTTATCACCTGATCCGGGAGATAGTTGATCGCCGGGAGATCGAGGTCAGGAGGGTTGACACGAAGAACAATACTGCGGATCCACTCACGAAGGCCATTCCCCAGATACAGTTTGAGAGACTCTTCGGGATGCTTGGTATGCGATACTACAGCAGCAGGCCCTAGTGAAAGTGGGAGATTGTTAGTTGTATGTATGCCCTAGAGGCCAGTATTGTACAGATGATGTATATTATATTGGATTCTTGGACATATATAGAGAGGACTTTCTTGCTCGATATGATAGTATGCTATCTGGTTGTACTTTACTTTAACATGTATACTTGTCTCTTTATACTGTTTTATAGTTACATGTTGGTAAAGCCCTTAGGATGTGTACTTGACTACCTGGACTATGATGCGGATCATACTAGTGGGGACATGGTAGTCCATAAGTACATCCTTCAAGGTCCCTAGTCGTGGGTGTATCGAGACGGGGCATCGATATACCAGTGTAGACTAGCGTATACGCTTCTCGACCCATGAGATGGGCGATGGATGATCTCATATCCATTGGTGTTTGACATCAGAGATGGTATACGGGTGCTCAGTGGAGACTGGGTACACTGGACGGACTCACCGAGAACTCCCAGATGGAATTATACCTCACGTCAGATGGCAGTTCTCTGGTGACACTTGTGCAGGTTAGTCTGTAGACCCGAGATCGTCATAGAGTCTTGTGTGATTCCCACTGTGCTTTGATTTCCACCTTACTACGTCCATGAGGGCGTGCAAAACGGTGGTTTTTGGGTACAGTCCTGAGTCACATGGAGGCAATGAGCGATAGGAGGGGTTTTGTTTCTCCCGGTATTGGGGGTTGATGTTGCGCTGTGCTCGATTGCCCGTAACAGGGAAGTCCCTGGCCAGGGATGATTTAGAGATTTATTGGTAAATGTTACCAGTAGTTTCTCGACCCGTTATGAACCTCACATCGGCACGACTTATCGGTTATTGAGGTCTGACGTTTACCACCCCTAGACTTGATAAGCGACATATCAGACGAGGAGACCGGACTGTACGGGAAGTGTTACCGGTAGGATTTTACAGGAGTTGGAGCGGGCTTGCTTGCTGATCTTCTAATCGTTCAATACCCGGGTAGCCGTTACGTCCAGCTAGTACCGCTGACGGCTTGTGGGTGCTTGATGTGATCATCACCTACTGCCGGCGTGTTGACGAGTCTTTAGAGTCCTACATAGAGGTTATACTGGCTCAGGCAAAACGAAATAGGAGTGCATATGTGATATGTGCATGACCGAGAATAATGCGTGTATGTGATACAGTATTCTATTCTCGTGACTTTTTGTATCGGTCGGTTATATATGATATAGCCGGGTTATCTAATCACGTGTTGATTCGATAAGTCGATATATTGGGTGTTAGTCGGTTATATGTGATATGACCGGATTATTAAGTCAAGTATTGATTTAATAATTTATTGTATAATTGTATATTTGATGTACTAGTTTACATTAACTAACACTTGTTCTCTTTAGGTATTTTCTTATATATATACACTTGAATATATATATGTGATATATATATTAAAAGTGTTTTCTTTTGTATCATGGTTGATGATACACTATACATGGGTGTGCAAGACATACACCATACTTTTTTAGATGGTGGTTAATATTTATTTAAAGTAATTACAAATTAGTGATGCTTAGGTCATAAGCATGAAGCTTGTAGAAGCTTAAGGATGCTTTGACAAAGTCCACTTAATTTGTTTTTACTTTAGATTTTTATTAACCTAACCATTTTGAATTAGCTATGGTTATGGCTCAACAAGAGTTAGTATATGATACTCACTCACTATGGTTAGCCTTCTCACTTGATCATTATCCTCATCTCTTTCTTTTCTTCTTCTTCTTCTTCATTTTGAAAAGAGAAAAAGCTTGCTAGGGTTTGATCAAAAGTGAGAAAGCTTGTGAGAAATAAAATTCTAAAGGGAACCCACTTCCTATTTCTCCATCCTCTACTAGACTAGAACTTTAGTTTAGGGTGTTTGCTTCACTAATTCTCAAGTTAGTGAAGTAGAAGCTTGAGTTGGCATCTCCTCGACGTAAATCATCTTCGGCTTTGAAGACTTCAAGCGAGGAAGTGTCTTTCTGTTAGTTATATGTATGCCCTAGAGGCTATTACTGTACATACGATGTATATTGTAGTGGATGCTTGGACATATATAGGGAGGACTTTCTTGCTCGACATGATAGTACGCTATCTGGTTGTACCTTATCTTAACATGTACTCTGATTGTCTCTTTGTTACATGTTGATAAAGCCCTTAGGATATGTACTCGACTACTGGGACTATGATGAGATCATACTAGTGGGGCCACGGTAGTCGACGAGTATATCCTATAACTGTTCCTAGTCGAGGGTGTATCGAGATAGGGCATCGATACACCAGAGTACACTAGAGTATACGCATCTTGACCCATATGATGGGCGATGGATGATCCCATATCCATCGGTGTTTGACATCAAGGATGGTGTACGGGTGCTCAGTGGAGACTGGGTACACTTGACGGACTCGCCGAGAACTCCCAGATGGTATTATACCTTACGTCAGATGGCAGTTCTCCGGTGACACTGGTACAGAGTAGTCTGTTGACCCGAGATCGTCAAAGAGTCTTGTGTGATTCCCACTGTGCTTTGATTTCCATCATACCACGTCCAAGAGGGTGTGCAAAAAGGTGGCTTTTGGGTACAGTCCCGAATCACATGGAGACAATGAGCAATAGGAGGGGATTCGTCTCTCCCGGTATAGGGAGTTGATGTTGCGTTTTGTTCCCGATTAGCAATAACCGGAAATCCCTGGCCATGGTTGCTGAGATTTACTGGTAAGTGTTATCAGTAGTTTCTCGAACTGTTATAGACCTCATATCGACACGACTTATCGAGCTACTGGGGTCTGACGTTTACCACCCCTAGGCGAGGTATGCGATATATCAGACGACGAGACCGGACTGTACGGGAGTGTTACTGTTTGGATTCACAGGAGAATGTACAGGCTTGCTTGTTGATCTTCTGAGCTATCAATACCTGGGTGGCTGTTACGTTTAGCTGACCGCTTGCAGCTTGTGGGTGTTTGATATGATCATCACCTACAGCCAGCGTATTGATGATTCTTTAGAGTCCTAAACAAAGGTTTCTTGGTTCAGGCAAAACGGAGTAGGAGCACATATGTGATATGTGCTGGACCGAGGATAATGATATATGTGATACCGTATTGGATTCTCGCGATATGAGATATCGGCCGGGTATATGTGATATAGCCGGGTCATCGTATTAGTCGGTTATATGCGATATAGCCGGATTGTCGGATCAAGTGTTGATTCGATAATTTAATGTATAATAATATATGTGATATATTAAATTACATTAACTAATATTGGCTCACTAAAGATTCTTTTTCTCACTCGGGTAATACATTGATATATATGCGATATTGTTAGGTCCACGTTACCTCTCCCGGTACTTTCGGGGTTGCGGAAACGGTAAAACAAAATTTTTCTAAACTTTGTAACATGGACTGTAAAAGCCTGATCTTTTCTAAACAATACACTAGCTACCTAACATGAGATGTTATCTACTCGGTTAGGGGTTATACCTCAACTTGAACTCCTTCTCTTCTTGTTGTTCTTCACTCCTTGTTGTTCTTCACTTCTTGTTGCTCTTCTCTTTGCTTGCTCAATGGTTGATCCGGACTTTGGTCACCTCCGCGACCTCCTTGAGTCGAAGACGATCCACCCGAGAGATGTACACCGAGCTCCACCTCAAGCCAAGGTAACTAGGGCAAGGAGATTGCTAATCTAGAAGCCCTAGGATATGTAGAGGAGATGTATGGATGTGTTTGTCAAGTGAAATCCTTTTTCTCTCAACACATGAGATCAAAGGAGAAATCAAGAGGAGGAAGAAGAAGGAGGAAGGTTAGCAACCATGGAGCTTCTCATTTTCAAGAGAGTGAATGAGAATAAAATTTTGATCAAAAGAAAAACAACCATGGTTGTAAATAATGCAAAACAACATCATTACTAATCCCATCAAGATAAAGTTGATGGCTACTTTTGAAATGACCATTATCATAATCCAAAAGAAAAAGGAAAAGAAAAGAAGAGTGTGGAACCCTCTTGAAAGTCAATGGTCAACCCGGTCAACCGGTCAACAAAGTCAAGAGAGGTCAACGGGGGTCAAATGGTCAATGCAATTAGCCATCATAAGATTATCACTAATAGGATTAGTAAATGATGTTCGCGGCTCATAATGGTTTTGACCAAACGAACTGTCAAAAACCCTAATGAGTCCGCCTCAAAATGGTTTTGACCGAATCAACTGTCAAAACCCTAATGAGGCACATCCTCCTTCATCACTCCGAAAAACTGTGCATACACACCTGCATCCGTATTCCGTAGAATGCGGATGCACAGAAGACAAAACAAATCCATCCGTGCAATACTAGGATCCGGCTTAAACCAAAGCCTACTAGTACCGCCTTCCCGAACACCATACGCACACAAGTGTACGTAAGTGATCGCAGCCCTGCCGTAAAACCATACGGCCTCTACACGTTTCGCTCAGTGCAGGGAAACTCTCTGTGTGGGACTCTAAAGACTCGACACTACGCTGGCAGTGGGTTTAACCACAGACCGCAAGCGGCACTAGCTGTACGTAACGGTCCCAGGTAGATGTCGATAAGAAGGCCGATGAGGTAAACCCATCCGAACTCCTACTGAGCCTGTATGTGACAATCTCCGTACAGTCCGGTCTGTTCGTCTGATACATCACATGTCGGGCCTAGGGGGCGGCAAGCGTCAGACCCCTAATAGCGGTATAAGTCGTGTCGGAATGAAGCCCAGAACACCCTGAGATAACACTGGAACCTACCGGTATATCTCGCTTGCCCTGGCCAGGGACTACTTGTGTAATGGCTCTCCTAGACACAGCGCGATGTCAACCCCCAATACCGGGAGAGACGAATCCTGTCTAACCGTCACTGCCTCCAAGTGCTTCGGGACTGTTCCCAACTACTACCTGTTTGCACGACTCAGTAGAGCCGTGGTAGGGTAGTAACCAAAGAACAGTGGGAACACACTCGAGGCGAAATGACAGTGTCAAGTCAGCGGACTAAGTTGTACTCATGTCACCTGGGAACTGATAACCGACGATAGGTATAATACCAACCATCAGTTCGCGACGAGTCCTGTCCAGTGTACTCATAACCTAACGAGCACCCGCATACTATCTCAAGTACAACGTACCGACGGCTGTGGGACAGACCGTCTCCCGTGCTGGGATGAGAAGCGCATACGCTAGTCTACTCCGGAGCATCGATGCCCTATCTCAATACTCCCACGACTAGGGACGTGTATAAGGATGTGCTTGTAGATTACCCAGCCCCCACGAGTGTGATCGCCATCACAACGCCGGTAATCAAGCAAAGATCCTAAGGGCTCTACTAATGCGTATAGGTGATATAATAAATAAACACACATGTACACATTAAAGCAGAGACAAACCAAGTAGCATACTACTATATTGAGCAAGATTGTCTGTACAACTGTGAATATCCCAAGCTTCCATCAAGTAATATACATACTAGTATGATACAGTAATGGCCTCTAGGGCATATACACTAACAGATATATGTTAATTGTATTATTTTATTTGGTTACAATAAATATTGTATATGTGATATATAATATTGTAACATGATATGATAACTAATGCAACATGTTTAGTAGAGATTAAACAAGATTAGGGTTTGATTTGGGTTAATACTTTCTAGGTTTCACTTCATATTATGAGTGTTAGCTTGTGTTATCGAAACTTCAAGGTAGATCATCTTGGTATCGAAGATCGGAAGCTAAGGTTGCATCATTCTTTTTGTGAAGTTTCTCGAGAGTCCACAACACGATGATCGCAGCGAAGGGACCTCAACACGGAGCTTAAGAAGTGAAGGACCGGATCTACAAAGGTTGTAATCCCTCTCACTTAGTGTTAAAGAGTTTAACATGCATGTTTTCTCCTAAACTCTAGTCTAAAGATCCGGCTTCGGGTTGATCGGCACGGATAAATTTTTAATCGGGCATGGTTGATTCCTCGTAGAACCTTGTGAGCATGCCTAGCAACCCTATAGTGGTATCAGAGCCAAGCTAGAGCTTTAGGCGAAGTCTAGACGAAGTTTAAAGTCCAATCGAACCCGAAAACCCCGACACGAACCCTTCTCTGTACATTTTTTAAAAATGTGTTTTTTATGAATTAAAAATGCTCAGAACAATAACCAGGAAAAACTAAGAATTACTGTGAAGTACGGTCCACTAACTCAATATTTTGACCGCGGAACTGCGGCCAAACCATGGGTTTGGCGGCGGTTCCGCGGCCAAAATTTCTACTTAGTCCCTTCAATTTCACTTATTTATTCTTAGGTCCTTTCTTGGCAATTTTTCCTGGGAATTTTTTAATTCCACTCAAGTGTTGAGTTTTCTAGGGTTGTATTGGGGACTCGTTGATTCGATCAGATAATTTAACTTTGTTTAGTTTTGTCCGGATAATTTTAGAAACTGTTAAAAAGTTCGAACGGATATCAATAACTCACTTTTTCCCCAGTCGGAAATTTTTTCAAAAGTTGGATTTTTTCTCGAGTTTAAGAACGTTCTAAGTCATGCAAGTAACGCGATGGACCCTCTAGAAGACAACAAACCTTAACTCGATTATGTGACTGCCTTGAACTGCCTTTTGAACCTTAGGGTTTGGGGCAGTACGGCGTGCCACATGTGAGGCGTTGGCTTGACCCTTCTACGGCTGGACCATTGGTACTGTGCCATGTGATGGATGTTTTTAAACTCCCCTCAAGTGTTGAGAAAGATTTGGGAAAACTTGGGTGTTTGATTATTCGATCGGAAAGTTTAACATTGTCTATTTATCTGGAATGTGATACAATATTTGGAATCCACAGGTAGTTATGAGATAACTAATTTGAATGTTATAAACATAACAGTTTAGTCTCGATGATCGGTTGCCACGGGATTTTGATGTGATCAAAAGTCCGTCGCAATCACGTAGCGTCCGCGGATACTCGCCGGGTAAACTTAGTAGACAGCCCCGACCATAGCCCCGACCAAGTGACTGCAGGAGAACCCCGTCGCCAAAAGCATCCGTTCGGGTGCTCGCGGCAGCGGTGTTCCGCCTTAGTGCACTTCGTTGACGGCATCCGGGGGTGCGGCGGTCTACTAAAGTTTGCGACGAGCATTTGATCAGGATGTCGGGAATCTTGTTGAATTTCCTGACTTGATATTGAAAAGAGTTTTCGATAATGAGACTAAAATGCGGGGTTTATAATTGTTAGGCATGTGATGTCTAAGGAATTCATTTGGTTAGGCATGCGATGTCTAAAGAGGTTGCGGATTCCAACTGTTGTAGTTTTACACTTTCTTTTCTGTGACCTTAAGCGTAGTATGTGGTGTATCGCCGGCTTCGTTGCTATACATCAACGACAATCGGGATACGCATACTTGCTTACGTTGATGATATGAGATATTATGTGTTGCTGTGATATGTTGTATTGGATCGTCGCGTTTGAATAGCCCGGGGTTTTATGTGAGATGAGAGTTTTTCTTTTTCATTCATGTAAAATTCATTTGTATGTAATATTCTTTTATTGGGGCACTTCCGGGATGAGGTTGATGTCACCACTTGTATATTATTTACTTTTTCGCATTAGGTAGACCCAAGGCGGGGAGCACAAGTTACCGGGTTCTAGGGTCCAGTGGGAGACCATCTCGAGGAGTCGAGACCGGGTCTCCTAACCCTGGAATTGGCAGAGTTGCTTGCCGCTCTCGTAGGGGTCTAGGGATGTGGGTTTGGCTATTCATCGTGACCGTGGAATCCGTGTTTTATACAGGCTCGTATTAAAACACGGACGTCCTAGTATATCCAATATTTCATATATGTTCTTCTGCTGCAATGTTCTGTGATGAGATCATATTACTGCCTGAGACGAATGTTTATATTATATATATGAGATATATGTTATATTGCAGATTTCGTTTCAAAAGTGATGCTTATGAAGCATAATTAAATGGGACTTCATTAATGAGATTAGTGAAACTAAAATAAATCTATAGATGTTGTAGAAACTTGTTTAAAAACTGGTAGCTCTAGTTCTTGCTTTGCATATCGGTGTTCCTTGTAAAACATCCAGCACCTTATTCGATAAGGAAAGAGCCAAGATCCCTTTACCGGGAGTGACCTCTTTAGTGAAACTAACAGATGCTACAAACTCGGTTTGTCTTTTGATTGCTTATAGAGTTCTTGCTTTTCACAGCGGTATATATGATATACCCTGCACCTTATTCGATGAGGAAAGGGTCGACGATCCCTTCACCGGGAGTGACCCTTTTAGCAAAACTAGAAAAGCCTAAAAAACACTCCATTTAAAATCACTCGATTCTACAACGATATCAAGTTCATTACGCAAAGGGTTTTCTTAAAAACCTGTTGTAGCCCTCCGTCATTTCAGATAAGGACTGTTTAGTATTCATGCTGCGTTTGTTGGCCTTTGTCAAGGCGTAGTGTGCGGTAGCTGAATAGGACTTATCTGCTTATGCATATGATGCAGATTGGATTAGGGTAGTCGTGCGACCTTGTTGGCCTTTGTCAAGGGCCGTGCGGGTGTGTTTACTTCAATCAAGAAATGACGGGTTGAACTTGACTAGCAGCCTATGGTTTGTTGGCCTTTGTCAAGGTCATAGGAGGCTTGGGGCAAAATATTATTGGGAATTTCAAGTGTTGAAATTTGCAATGAGATTGCATACCTTCTATGAGATAGTTGGATCCCGATACCCGCTGCGAGTAAGAGATACTCCTGGGAGAGTTTTACACATTACAATTAGCCGATCAAGTAGGTGTCTAGAAAGGTGTTAACGGGGTTACGCCCCTGGGAAAACGAGGTTTACTTTAATTAGGTTCGTGCGAAAGCACGGGGGACCTCCCTCAAAGTACCGACACTGGCCTGGCTGAAAGATTGGCGAACTTGTAGCGTGTGATTAATCCCGGCTAGTCTTTCCTTTTAGGGGTTGCCGGAAGATTTGACTAAAACAGTGGGAGACATCCTGATTAGATATATTAGATAACCAATCTAATCTTGCAAGAGCATACGCTGAGTGTTTTCTTCTCTCTCTCTCTCCAGGTAGCGACCATATCACGCCTTAATCAAGATAATAAAACGGATGAATTAACCGAACCCGCTTGTTATACTGAGCTGGGGAACGTTGGTCCCGCTCCAACTTATAATTGTTATAAGACAGAGCAGGAAATTGGGGAATACCAGATTTCCCGTGCCGCCCAAACGAAGAAAGTGCATGCTGATGCATCATCTTCGGGTGTGTTCATTACAGAGAACTGTTTCTCAGTATACTTTACGTCCTGGGTATGAGATACCGGATCAGGATCCCGCATATGTAATCTGTTACATGGGCTACAGAAAGGTAGAGAACTGAGAACGGGTGATAAGTTTCATGAGATAGAAACTGTGCAAGTGTTGCAGCCAAGTCTGTTGGTCACTATCACCCTGTATTACCAGAATACATTGATTCTGAACAAATGTTATTAGATACCGAACCTGATATACAAAATCATATCAGTCTCTTTAATAGTAAAGAAAGGATATAATTTTGTATTGTTGGATAATGTTTTGAACATTTCCTATATCAAGAGTTGATCGGTTCTGGCACGTTATCTAAAAGCATTGACGTTCTAAATCAAACTACAGTTCTTAGTATACGGAACACACACAAGAGGAAGAGTTAAGAAATGAACGAATCTTTCTTGAGGCATTGTAGACTAGGTCATATCAATGCGACCCGACTAGCTATGTTACATTTAGATGCATATTTAAATTTGTTTGAATTTACATCTTGTGAAACTTGCCAGTCATGTCACAAAGATAAGATGACCATAGCTCTGTTTATTGGAAACAGAGAAAATGTTAGTGAACTCTTGGGAATGATACATGCTGATGTATGAAAGTCTCCTGTCTACACATGCCAAGACCGGTTCTTTGTACTTCATTACATTCTCTGATGATCTCTCAAGATTCAGACATATGTTCCTGTTGAAACACAAGTCCGAACCTTTTGAGATATTCACAGAATGTAAGTTAGAATTAGAGAACCAAAATACGGGTAAAAGTATTATGTCCTTTGATGTGATCAAGGAGGAGAATACTTGAGCACGGAATTCCTGGACTATTCTAAAAGAGAATGAGATTCTCTCTCAGCATTACTCCTCCGTATACACCACAGCACGTCGGTGTATCGGGGCGGAGCAATAGCACCCTATGTGATATGGTGTGCTCTATGATGAGTACTACTGAGTTTCCTATTTCCTTTTGGGAGTTATGCACTTGAGAAGTTACATACCTATTGAATAGGGTTCAAATCAAATCAGTTGCCGACCACTTCATATGTGATATGGAAAGGGAAGAGCCCATATCTTAAGTTTGTTAAGATTTGGGGTTGTCCGGCCTATGTCTAAAAGCAAAATCCGGACAAACTCGAGGTAAAGACAGATCTGTGGAAGTTTGTTGGATATCCCAAGCATACGCAAGGGAATATCTTCTACCTAATCGAGGAACAAAATATGTTTTGTTTCTCAACATGCCACCTTTGTGAAAGGGAATTTCTTGTGAAGAAATTAGTGGTCATGAGGTAGAACTGGAAGGAGTTCCAGCTATACAAACTACAGCAGATGATTTGGTAGAACCAAATGATTCAATAGTAACCAACGAACCTCAGCCTCTCCTCCGATCTAGTAGGGTTCCTCACCCACCTGAGAGTTACTTCGGTTTCTCTATGACAGTGGAAGCGAGGATTGCATCATGAGATGGTGACCCAACTAGTTTCGAGCTGGCTATCAGGAGTGGGACTCTGTAAGAATGGCTGGATGCTTATCGATCTGAGATGGAATCCTTATACACCAACAAAGTATGGACTTTGGTTGCTTTATCTGAAGGGTTAAATCCCCATCAGGAGCGAGTATATCTTGAGAAGATTACTTGGTGTATATGGAAAAGTTGAGACTTTCAAAGCTATGCTTAAGTCCATCCAGATCCTACTTGCCACGGCTACATACCATGACTACGATATCTGGTTGTTGGGTGTCATGACTGCTTTTCTAAATGATGTTTTAGAAGAGAGCATTTATAAGTACACAGCCAGAGGGCTTCGTAGACAGTGGGAGCAGCAGAAACGTGTGCAAGATGTTTTATGTGATAAAGCAGGCATCGCGGAGTTGGAACATCTGTTTTGATGTGGTAGTCAAAGAGTTTGACTTCATCAAAATGGTAGATGAACCTTGTATATACAAAAAGGTAGTAGAGAGTATGGTGGTGATCCTCGTAGAGTACGTGGATGACATACTCTTGATAGGGAATGAGTTTCCTATGCTACGCTCGGTCAATCTCCGCTTATCACAAGGATTCTCCATATAGGATCAAAGTGATACCTCCTAAATCCTGGGTTTTGGATCTATGAGATAGATCTAATTGGATGTTAGGATACTCACTATTTGTAGTGAGATGGTATCAATCGATCCTGGGGAGAATCACTGGAAAGGTTCCAGGATGATAAGGACGATTGAATGTCAGTCGCAGGCATTGTCTTTACCCTCAGTGGAGGGACGGTATGTTGGAAGAGTTCCAAGCTAGATACCGTGACATACTAGATGATTAAAGCCAAGATACATCGTTACCAAAGATACTACCAAAGAGGCAGTCTGGATATATATAAGTTCATGAGATGAACTTCGTTCCTACCATTGTGTGACAATGGAGTTGTGGCTTTGGCCAAGGAACTACCGTCCCATCAGAAATCCAGATATAATTCTTAGGCAGTATCACCTGATCATGGAGATGGTTGATCTCCAGGGAGATCGAGGTTAGGAGAGTAGACACAGAGGACGACAGCGCGGATCCACTCACAAAGGCCTTTTTCCCAGTAGAGACATTTATGGGATGATTGAGTATGAGATACTTCAACCGCAGCTAATTGTTGGGTATGTGATACCACAACAGTTGGCCCTAGTGCAAGTGGGAGATTGTTAGTTATATGTATGCCCTAGAGGCCATTACTGTACATACGATGTATATTGTAGTGGATGCTTGGACATATATAGGGAGGACTTTCTTGCTCGACATGATAGTACGCTATCTGGTTGTACTTTATCTTAACATGTACTCTGATTGTCTCTTTGTTACATGTTGATAAAGCCCTTAGGATATGTACTCGACTACTGGGACTATGATGAGATCATAATAGTGGGGCCACGGTAGTCGACGAGTACATCCTATAACTGTTCCTAGTCGAGGGTGTATCGAGATAGGGCATCGATACACCAGAGTAGACTAGCGTATACGCATCTTGACCCATATGATGGGCGATGGATGATCCCATATCCATCGGTGTTTGACATCAAGGATGGTGTACGGGTGCTCAGTGGAGACTGGGTACACTGGACGGACTAGCCGAGAACTCCCAGATGGTATTATACCTTACGTTAGATGGCAGTTCTCCGGTGACACTGGTACAGAGTAGTTTGTTGACCCGAGATCGTCATAGAGTCTTGTGTGATTCCCACTGTACTTTGATTTCCATCATACCACGTCCAAGAGGGCGTGCAAAAAGGTGGCTTTTGGGTACAGTCCCGAATCACATGGAGGCAATGAGCGATAGGAGGGGATTCGTCTCTCCCGGTATAGGGAGTTGATGTTGCGCTGTGTTCGATTGGCTATAACCGGAAATCCCTGGCCAGGGTTGCTGAGATTTACTGGTAAGTGTTATCAGTAGTTTCTCGAACTGTTATAGACCTCATATCGACACGACTTATCGAGCTACTGGGGTCTGACGTTTACGACCCCTAAGCAAGATATACGACATATTAGATGACGAGACCGGATTGTACGGGAGTGTTACTGTTAGGATTCACAGGAGAATGTACAGGCTTGCTTGTTGATCTTCTGAGCGATCAATACCTGGGTGGCTGTTACGTTTAGCTGACCGCTTGCAGCTTGTGTGTGTTGATATGATCATCACCTACTGCCAGCGTATTGACGAATCTTTAGAGTCCTACACAGAGGTTTCTTGGCTCAGGCAAAACGGAGTAGGAGCACATATGTGATATATGCTGGACCGAGGATAATGCGGTATGTGATACCGTATTGGATTCTCACGATATGAGATATCGGCCGGGTATATGTGATATAGCCGGGTCATCGTATTAGTCGGTTATATGCGATATAGCCGGATTGTCGGATCAAGTGTTGATTCGATAATTTAATGTATAATAATATATGTGGTAGTCCATAAGTACATCCTTCAAGGTCCCTAGTCGTGAGTGTATCGAGACGGGGCATCGATATACCAGTGTAGACTAGCGTATATGCTTCTCGACCCATGAGATGGGCGATGGATGATCTCATATCCATTGGTGTTTGACATCAGAGATGGTATACGAGTGCTCAGTGGAGACTGGGTACACTGGACGGACTCACCGAGAACTCCCAGATGGAATTATACCTCACGTCAGATGGCAGTTCTCTGGTACACTTGTGCAGGTTAGTCTGTTGACCCGAGATCGTCAAAGAGTCTTGTGTGATTCCCACTGTGCTTTGATTTCCACCTTACCACGTCCATGAGGGCATGCAAAACGGTGGTTTTTGGGTACAGTCCCGAGTCACATGGAGGCAATGAGCGATAGGAGGGGTTTCGTCTCTCCCGGTATTGGGGGTTGATGTTGTGCTGTGCTCGATTGGCCCTAACAGGGAAGTCCCTGGCCATGGCTGATTTAGAGATTTACTGGTAAATGTTACCAGTAGTTTCTCGACCCGTTATGAGCCTCACATCGGCACGACTTATCGGTTATTGAGGTCTGACGTTTACCACCCCTAGACTTGATAAGCGACATATCAGACGAGGAGACCGGACTGTACGGGAAGTGTTACCGGTAGGCTTTTACATGAGTTGGAGCGGGCTTGCTTGCGGATCTTCTGATCGTTCAATACCCGGGTAGCCGTTACGTCCAGCTAGTACGCTGATGGCTTGTGGGTGCTTGATGTGATCATCACCTACTGCCGGCGTGTTGACGAGTCTTTAGAGTCCTACATAGAGGTTATACTGGCTCAGGCAAAACGAAATAGGAGCGCATATGTGATATGTGCAGGACCGAGAATAATGTGTGTATGTGATACCGTATTCTATACTCGTGACTTTTTTTATCGGTCGGTTATATATGATATAGCCGGGTTATCGAATCAAGTGTTGATTCGATAAGTCGATATATTGGGTATTAGTCGGTTATAGGTGATATGACCGGATTATTAAGTCAAGTATTGATTTAATAATTTATTGTATAATTGTATATTTGATATACTAGTTTATATTAACTAAAACTTGTTCTCTTTAGGTATTTTCACATATATATACACTTGAATATATATATGTGATATATATATTAAAAGTGTTTTCTTTTGTATCATGGTTGATGATACACTATACATGGGTGTGCAAGACATACACCATACTTTTTTAGATGGTGGTTATTATTTATTTAAAGTAATTACAAATTAGTGATGCTTAGGTCATAAGCATGAAGCTTGTAGAAGCTTATGGATGCTTTGACAAAGTCCACTTAATTTGTTTTTACTTTAGATTTTTATTAACCTAACCATTTTGAATTAGCTATGGTTATGGCTCTACAAGAGTTAGTATATGATACTCGCTCACCATGGTTAGCCTTCTCACTTGATCATTATCCTCATCTCTTTCTTTTCTTCTTCTTCTTCATTTTTGCTAGGGTTTGATCAAAAGTGAGAAAGCTTGTGAGAAATAAAATTCTAAAGAGAACCCACTTCCTATTTCTCCATCCTCTACTAGACTAGCACTTTAGTTTAGGGTGTTTGCTTCACTAATTCTCAAGTTAGTGAAGTAGAAGCTTGAGTTGGCATCCCCTCGACGTAGATCATCTTCGGCCTCGAAGACTTCAAGCAAGGAAGTGTCTTTCTGTTAGTTATATGTATGCTCTAGAGGCCATTACTGTACATACGATGTATATTGTAGTGGATGCTTGGACATATATAGGGAGGACTTTCTTGCTCGACATGATTGTACGCTATCTGGTTGTACTTTATCTTAACATGTACTCTGATTGTCTCTTTGTTACATGTTGATAAAGCCCTTAGGATATGTATTCGACTACTGGGACTATGATGAGATCATACTAGTGGGGTCACGGTAGTCGACGAGTACATCCTATAACTGTTCCTAGTCGAGGGTGTATCGAGATAGGGCATCGATACACCAGAGTAGACTAGCGTATACGCATCTTGATCCATATGATGGGCGATGGATGATCCCATATCCATTGGTGTTTGACATCAAGGATGGTGTACGGGTGCTCAGTGGAGACTGGGTACACTGGAAGGACTCGCCGAGAACTCCCAGATGGTATTATACCTTACGTTAGATGGCAGTTCTCCGGTGACACTGGTACAGAGTAGTCTGTTGACCCGAGATCGTCATAGAGTTTTGTGTGATTCCCACTGTGCTTTGATTTCCATCATACCACGTCCAAGAGGGCGTGCAAAAAGGTGGCTTTTGGGTACAGTCCCGAATCACATGGAGGCAATGAGCGATAGGAGGGGATTCGTCTCTCCCGGTATAGGGAGTTGATGTTGCGCTGTGTTCGATTGGCTATAACCGGAAATCCCTGGCCAGGGTTGCTGAGATTTACTGGTAAGTGTTATCAGTAGTTTCTCGAACTGTTATAGACCTCATATCGACACGACTTATCGAGCTACCGGGGTCTGACGTTTACCACCCCTAGGCGAGATATGCGACATATCAGACGACGAGACCGGTCTGTACGGGGGTGTTACTGTTTGGATTCACAGGAGAATGTACTGGCTTGCTTGTTGATCTTCTGAGCGATCAATACCTGGATGGCTGTTACGTTTAGCTGACCGCTTGCAGCTTGTGGGTGTTTGATATGATCATCACCTACTGCCAGCGTATTGACGATTCTTTAGAGTCCTACACAGAGGTTTCTTGGCTCAGGCAAAACGGAGTAGGAGCACATATGTGATATGTGCTGGACCAAGGATAATGCGGTATGTGATACCGTATTGGATTCTCGCGATATGAGATATCGACCGGGTATATGTGATATAGCCGGGTCATCGTATTAGTCGGTTATATGCGATATAGCCGGATTGTCGGATCAAGTGTTGATTCGATAATTTAATGTATAATAATATATGTGATATATTAAATTACATTAACAAATATTGGCTCACTAAAAGATTCATTTTCTCACGAGATAATACATTGATATATATGCGATATATGTTAATTGTATTATTTTCTATTGTTACAAAATATGTTGTATATGTGATATATAATATTGTAACATGTTAGGGTTACAAATTTAACAATGGATTAGGGTTTAAACTTGGTTAGGGTTTGGATTAGGGTTAGCTTTTGCATGAAGCTTTCATGAAGCTTCATGAAGCTTTGACTTTGTGGATGCTTGATATTTTTGTGAGATATTATGTTAACCCAATCCAAACCATTAACTATAGTTAACTCTCTACAAGGGTTAACTCTCTCATGCTTAACCCTTGGTTAGATTTGTAACCACTACAATAATTCATTGTTCATCACAAAAGGATTCAGGTAATCTTCTTCATTCTTCTTCTTCTTCATGCTTGAGTTCCTTCATGAAAAAGCTTTCTTTTGTGATGAAAGTGAGTGAGAAAAAGATTTTAAATGATGGCAAAAATCCTACTTCATCATCCTCATATATACTTGCCATTTAGATAAGGGTGTTCACTTCATATTATGAGTGTTAGCTTGTGTTATCGAAACTTCAAGGTAGATCATCTTGGTATCGAAGATCGGAAGCAAAGGTTGCATCATTCTCTTCGTGAAGCCTCTCGAGAGTCCACAACACGATGATCGCAGCGAAGGGACCTCAACACGGAGCTTAAGAAGTGAAGGACCGGATCTACAAAGGTTGTAATCCCTCCCGCTTAGTATTAAAGAGTTTAACATGCATGTTTTCGCCTAAACTCTAGTCTAAAGATCCGGCTTCGGGTTGTTCGGCACGGCTAAATTTTTAAACAGGCATGGTTGATGCCTCGTAGAACCTTGTGAGCGTGCCTAGCAACCCTACACTTTTGCCTCGTGAAGCCATGCAAGGGTCCGGGAGAACCACGATCGCAGCGAAGGGACTTCAACAAGGAGCTAAAGAAGTGAAGGACCGATCTACAAAGGTTGTATTTCGTGTTCCCTTAGAAGTAAAGTTGTTTACTTACTATTAGTTTCGCCTAAACTCTAGTATACGATCTTGCTTAGGGTTGTTCGGCACATAAAAATTTAATTTTGGCATGGTCGATGCCTTGTAGAGCCTTGTTAGTGTTCCTAGTAACCCTACATTACTGTAACACCTTAGAATGTGTTTTGTGGCTAATTATATTTTAATGTATGGTTTTTAGTAAAAAGTTTACCAAACTAAGTTTCAAATATTTTATCTTATTTAATGAGTATTTTATTTTTTCCTTGGCTTGCACACACTTGTGCATGATAACTAGGGTGCTAATTTGGGGTTTAACCATGATTGGCAACCATGGTGGGCTAAATATTTCCTTAAGCCATTTTAAGTTTTGTATTAAGTCATTTTGGGTTTTAATTATGGTTGTTGTTTTCTTTTTCTTTTGTTTTTGGAAATGGTTGTTTTTGTGTTGACTTGGTGTGAGAGAGAGAGTGTGCATTATGAGGCATGATGTCTTGCCCATGCCTTCATTTAATGAAGAGAGAGAGAGAGAGGGGAGGGGGTTGACTTGTTGGTGTTTTCTCATTCTCACTCATTGCTCTCATTCTCTCACACAAACACACACACACACAGCCCTGCTTCAGCTCCAGCAGCAGCAAACAACAGCAGCAGCAGCAGAGAAGCAAGTAGCAGCACCAGAAACAACATCAGCACCATTAGCAACAGCAACACCATTAGCAGCAGCAGCAGTAGAGAGCATCACCAGAAGCTAGCAACAGCAGCAGCTTCATCAGCAACACACACACACACACAACAGCAGAGCAAGGCAGCAACAGCAGCAGCTCCAACACCAGCATCCATCAGCAGCAGCAGCAGACATCATCATCAGCATTCATCATCAGCAGCACCTGTAGGCAGCAACAGCAGCAGCCGGAGCTCCAGCTGTTAGTTATATGTATGCCCTAGAGGCCATTACTGTACATACGATGTATATTGTAGTGGATGCTAGGACATATATAGGGAGGACTTTCTTGCTCGACATGATAGTATGCTATCTGGTTGTACTTTATCTTAACATGTACTCTGATTGTCTCCATATTACATGTTGATAAAGCCCTTAGGATATGTACTCGACTACTGGGACTATGATGAGATCATACTAGTGGGGCCACGGTAGTCGACGAGTACATCCTATAACTGTTCCTAGTCGAGGGTGTATCGAGACAGGGCATCGATGCACCAGAGTAGACTAGCGTATACGCATCTTGACCCATATGATGGGCGATGGATGATCCCATATCCATCGGTGTTTGACATCAAGGATGGTGTACGGGTGCTCAGTGAAGACTGGGTACACTGGACGGACTCGCCGAGAACTCCCAGATGGTATTATACCTCACGTCAGATGGCAGTTCTCCGGTGACACTGGTACAGAGTAGTCTGTTGACCCGAGATCGTCATAGAGTCTTGTGTGATTCCCACTGTGCTTTGATTTCCATCATACCATGTCCAAGAGGGCGTGCAAAAAGGTGGCTTTTGGGTACAGTCCCCAATCACATGGAGGCAATGAGTGATAGGAGGGGATTCGTCTCTCCCGGTATAGGGAGTTGATGTTGTGCTGTGTTCGATTGGCTATAACCGGAAATCCCTGGCCAGGGTTGCTGAGATTTACTGGTAAGTGTTATCAGTAGTTTCTCGAACTGTTATAGACCTCATATCGACACGACTTATCGAGCTACTGGGGTCTGACGTTTACCACCCCTAGGCGAGATATGCAACATATCAGACGACGAGACCGGACTGTACGGGAGTGTTACTGTTTGGATTCGCAGGTGAAGTTATAGGCTTGCTTGTTGATCTTCTGAGCGCTCAATACCTGGGTAGCTGTTACGTTTAGCTGACCGCTTGCAGCTTGTGGGTGTTTGATATGATCATCACCTACTGCCGGCGTATTGACGATTCTTTAGAGTCTTACACAGAGGTTTCTTGACTCTGGCAAAACGGAGTAGGAGCACATATGTGATATGTGCGGGACCGAGGATAATGCGATATGTGATACCGTATTGTATTCTCGCGATATTTGATATCAGCCCGGTCATCGGATCAAGTGTTGATTCGATGAATCGGTACGGATAAATATTAGCCGGTTATATGCGATATAGCCGGATTGTCGGATCAAGTGTTAATTCGATAATTTAATGTATAATAATATATATGATATATTAAATTGCATTAACTAATATTTGCTCACTAAAAGATTCTTTTTCTCACTCGGGTAATACATTGATATATATGCGATATATGTTAATTGTATTATTTTATTTTGTTACAATAAATATTGTATATGTGATATATAATATTGTAACATGATATGATAAATAATGCAACATGTTTAGTAGAGATTAAACAAGATTAGGGTTTGATTTGGGTTAATGGTTTCTAGATGATTCTAGAAGGTTTTTGTTTTGTCATGATAAAGATATTTTCATATGACTCATTCTTAACTCAACCCAAAACCCTAACCCTTGGTTAATTCTCTACAATGGTTAAGTGAACCATGGTTGCATAATTGATCATGATCTCCTTTTCCTATTCATCACAAAAGAATTCAACTAATATTGTTCATCTTCTTCCTTCATTCTTTTCATGGAAAAACCTTTCTTGATTTTTCCAAGTGATGAATAATTGTGAGAAAAATATAAATAAAGAGAGCAAAAATCCTACTTCATCATCCTCATCTTCCCTTGCCATTTAGATGAGGGTGTTCACATCATTTCATGAGTGTAAGCTTGTGTTAAAGAAACTTCAAGGTAGATCATCTTAGTATCGAAGATCGGAAGCAAAGGTTGCGTCTTTCTCTTCGTGGAACCTCTCGAGAGTCCGGATCCCGATGATCGCAGCGAAGGGACCACAAAACGGAGCATATGAAGTGAAGGACCGGATCTACAAAGGTTGTAATCCCTCTCACTTAGTGTTAAAATGTTTAGCATGTTTGTTTTCGCCTAATCTCTAGTTTAAAGTTCCGTATTCGGGTTGTTCGGCACGGCTAAACTTTTAATCGGGCATGGTTGATGCCTTATAGACCCTTGTGCGCGTGCCTAGCAACCCTACAGTGGTATCAGAGCTAAGCTAGAGCTTTAGGCGAAGTCTAGACGAAGTTTAAAGTCCGATCGAACCCGGAAAACCCGATAAAACCCACTTTCTGGAAATTTTTCCAAAACTGTGATTTTTCCAAATTAAAAATTGCCAAAAAATTCAGCAGGGAATTCTATGAGTTACTGTGAAGCACGTGTTGCTGACTCGACAAAAGAGCCGCGGAACCGCGGCCCCACCATGGGTTTAGCGGCGGTTCCGCGGCCATTTTGGTGAGTCACAACACGTGGCTTGCACAGTAATTCTTGTCTTCAAGTGCTGAGTCTTCTGGAAATTTTTATTTTTAATTATTCAACTGTTGAATTATCTGGGTTGTATTGGGGACTTAAAAAGTTCGATCGGATATTTTAACTTTGTTTAGTTTTGTCCGGATAAATTTTAGAAACTGTTAAAAAATTCGAACGGATATCAATAACTCACTTTTTCCCCTGTCGGAAAATTTTTCAAAAGTTGGATTTTTTCTCGTGTTTAAGAATATTCTAAGTCATGCAAGTAACTCGATGGACCCTCTGGAAGACAACAAACCTTAACTCGATTATGTGACCGTCTTGAACTGCCTTTTGAACATTAAGGTTTGGGGCAGTACGACGTGCCACATGTGAGGCGTTGGCTTGACCCTTCTACGGCTGGACCATTGGTACTGTGGCATGTGATGGACGTTTTTAAACTGATTTCAAGTGTTGAGATTTATTGGGGAAATCTTGGGTGTTTGATGATTCGATCGGAAAGTTTAACTTTGTCTATTTATCTGGAATGTGATACAATAATTGGAATCCACAGGTAGTTATGAGATAACTGATTTGAATATTATAAACATAGCAGTTTAGTCTCAGATGATCGGTTGCCACGGAATTTTGATGCGATCAAAAGTCCGTCGCAATCACGTAGCGTACGCGGATACTCGCCGGGTAAACTTAATAGACAACCTCACTCCATAGCCCCGACCAAGTGACTGTAGGAGAACCCCGTCGCCGAAAGCATCCGTTCGGGTGCTCCCGGTAGCGGTGTTCCGCCTTGGTGCACTTCGTCGACGGTATCGGGGTGCGGCCGTCTACTAAAGTTTGCGACGAGCATTCGATCAGGACGTCGGGAATCTTGTTGAATTGGCCGACATGGTATTGAAAAGAGTTTTCGATAAATGAGACTAAAATGCGGGGTTTATAATTGTTAGGCATGCGATGTCTAAAGGTATTCATTTGGTTAGGCATGCGATGTCTAAGGAGGTTGCGGATTCCAACTGTTGTAGTTTTACACTTTCTTTTCTGTGACCGTAAGCGTAGTATGTGGTGTATCGCCGGCTTCGTTGCTATACATCAACGACAATCGGGATACGCATACTTGCTTACGTTTGATGATATGTGATATTATGTGTTGCTGTGATATGTTGTATTGGATCGTCGCTTTTGAATAGCCGGGGGTTTTATGTGAGATGAGAGTTTTTCTTTTTCATTCATGTAAAATTCATTTGTATGTAATATTCTTTTATTGGGGCACTTCCAGGTAGCGGAAGATGTCACCGTTGTATATTATTTACTTTTCCGCATTAGGTAGACCCAAGGCGGGGAGCACAAGTAACCGGGTTCTAGGGTCCAGTGGGAGACCATCTCGAGGAGTCGAGACCGGGTCTCCTAACCCTAGGATTGGCAGTGTTACTTGCCGCTCTCGTAGGGGTCTAGGGATGTGGGTTTGGCTATTCATCGCGACCGTGGAATCCGTGTTTTATACAGGCTCGTATTAAAAACACGGACGTCCTAGTATATCCAATATTTCATATATGTTCTTCTGCTGCAATGTTCTGTGATGAGATCATATTACTGCCTGAGACGAATGTTTATATTTTATATATATGAGATATATGTTATATTGCAGATTTCGTTTCAAAAGAGATGCTTGTGAAGCATAATAAAATGGGACTTCATTAATGAGATTAATGAATTAAAAGAAACCTAAGATGTTGTAGAAACTTGTTCATAAAAACTGGTAGCTACAGTTCTTGCTTTGCATAGCGGTGTTCCTTGTAGAACATCCAGCACCTTATTCGATAAGGAAAGGACCGAGATCCTTTCACCGGGAGTGACTCCTTTAGCAATAACTGGCAGATGCTACAAACTCGGTTTGTCTTTTGATTGCTTCTATAGTTTCTGCTTTGCATAGTGATATTTGTGAAATATCCTGCACCTTATTCGATGAGGAAAGGGCCGACGATCCCTTCACCGGGAGTGACCCCTTTAGCAAAACTAGAAAAGCCTCAAAAACATTCCATTTAAAATCACTCGATTCTACAACGATATCAAGTTCATTACGCAAAGGGTTTTCATAAAAACCTGTCGTAGCCCTCCGTCATTTCAGATAAGTACTAGTTAGTATTCGTGCTGCGGTAGTTTGGCCTTCGTCAAGGCGTAGTGTACGGTAGCTAACTAATGCTTATCTGCTTGCATACGATGCGATTAGATTAGGGTATTCGTACGGCGTAGTTTGGCCTTCGTCAAGGGTTGTGCGGGTGGGTTTAATTCAATCAAGAAATGAACGGGTTGAACTTGACTAGCGGACTATGAGTAGTTTGGCCTTCGTCAAGGTCATAGGACGCTAGAGGTAAAATATTATCGGGAATTTCAAGTGTTGAAATTTGCAATGAGATTGCATACCTTCTATAAGATAATTGGATCCCGATACCCGCTGCGAGTAAGAGTTACTCCTGGGAGAGTTTTACACATTACAATTAGCCGATCAAGTAGGTGTCTAGAAAGGTGTTAACGGGGTTACGTCTCTGGGAAAACGAGGTTTACTGTAATTAGGTTCGTGCGAGAGCACGGGGGACCTCCCTCAAAGTACCGACACTGGCCTGGCTGAAAGATTGGCGAACTTGTAGCATGTAATTAATCCCGGCTAGTCTTTCCTTTTAGGGTTTGAAGGAAGATTTGACTAAAACAGTGGGAGACATCCTGATTAGATATATTATAACCAATCTAATCTTGCAAGAGCATACGCTGAGTGTTTTCTTCTCTCTCTCTCCAGATAGCGAACATATCACGCCTTAATCAAGATAATAAAACGGATATATTGACTGAACCCGCTTGTTATACTGAGCTGGGGAACGTTGGTCCCGCTCCAACTTATAATTGTTATAAGACAGAGCAGGAAATTGGGGAATACCAGATTTCCCGTGCCGCCCAAACGAAGAAAGTGCATGTTGATGCATCATCTTCGGGTGTGCTCATTACACAGAACTGTTTCTCAGTATCCTTTACGTCTTGGGTATGTGATACCGGATCAGGATCCCGTATATGTAATCTGTTACATGGGCTACAGATAGGTAAAGAACTGAGAACGGGTGATAAGTTTCATGAGACAGAAAACGGTGCAAGTGTTGCAGCCAAGTCTGTTGGTCACTATCACCCTGTATTACCAGAATACATTGATTCTGAACAAATGTTATTAGATACCGAACCTGATATACAAAATCATGTCAGTCTCTTTATTAGTAAAGAAAGGATATAATTTTGTATTGTTGGATAATGTTTTGAACATTTCCTATATCAAGAGTTGATCGGTTCAGGCACGTTATCTAAAAGTATTGACGTCCTAAATCAAACTACAGTTCTTAGTATATTGAACACACACAAGAGGAAGAGTTCAGAAATGAACGAATCCTACTTGAGGTATTGTAGACTAGGTCATATCAATGCGACCAGACTGGCTGAAGTTACATATAGATGCATATTTAAATTAGTTTGAATTTACATCTTGTGAAACTTGCCGGTCATGTCACAAAGATAAGATGACCACAGCTCTGTTTATTGGAAACAGAGAAAGAGTTAGTGAACTCTTGGGATTGATACATGCTGATGTATGAAGGGCCCCTGTCTACACATGCCAAGATCGGTTCTTTGTACTTCATTACATTCTCTGATAATCTCCCAAGATTCAGACATATGTTCCTGCTGAAACACAAGTCTGAACCTTTTGAGATATTCACAGAATATAAGTTAGAAGTAGAGAACCAAAATACGGGTAAAAGTATTATGTCCTTTGATGTGATCAAGGAGGAGAATACTTGAGCACGGGATTCCTGGACTATTCTAAAGGAGAATGAGATTCTCTCTCAGCATTACTCCTCCGCATACACCACAGCACGATGGTATATCAGGGCGGAGCAATCACACCCTATATGATATGGTGTGCTCTATGATGAGTACTGCTGAGTTTCCTATTTTCCTTTTGGGAGTTATGCACTTGTGAAGTTGCATACCTATTGAATAGGGTTAAAATCAAATCAGTTGCCTACCACTTCATATGTGATATGGATAGGGAAGAGCCCATATCTTAAGCTTGTTAAGATTTGGGGTTGTTCGGACTGTCTAAAAGCAAAATCCGGACAAGCTCGAGGCAAGGTCTGTTATGTAGAACTGGAAAGGTTCGAGCTATACAAAATGCAGCTGATGATTTGGTAGAACCAAAGGATTCAATAGTTTCCAACGAACCTCAGCCTCTCTGCCGATCTAGTAGGGTTCCTCACCCACCTGAGAGATACTTCGTTTTCTCTATGACAGTGGGAGCGAGGATTGCATCATGAGATGATGACCCAACTAGTTTCGAGCTGGCCATCAGGAGTGGGACTCTGTAAGAATGGCTGGATGCTTATCGATCTGAGATGGAATCCATATACACCAACAAAGTATGGACTTTGGTTGCTTTATCTGAAGGGTTAAATCCCCATCAGGAGCGAGTATATCTTGAGAAGATTACTTGGTGTACATGGAAAAGTTGAGACTTTCAAAGCTATGCTTAAGTCCATTCAGATCCTACTTACCACGGCTACATACCATGACTACGATATCTGGTGGTTGGGTGTCATGACTTCTTTTCTAAATGATGTTCTAGAAGAGAGTGTCTATAAGTACACAGCCAGAGGGCTTCGTAGACAGTGGGAGCAGCGGAAACGTGTGCAAGATGTTTTTTATGATAAAACAGGCATCGCGGAGTTGGAACATCTGTTTTGATGTGGTAGTCAAAGAGTTTGACTTCATCAAAATGGTAGATGAACCTTGTATATACAAAAAGGTAGTAGAGAGTATGGTGGTGATCCTCGTAGAGTACGTGGATGACATACTCTTGATAGGGAAGGAGTTTCTTATGCTACGCTCGGTTAATCTCCGCTTATCACAAGGATTCTCCATATAGGATCAAGGTGATACCTCCTAAATCCTAGGTTATGGATCTATGAGATAGATCTAATTGGATGTTAGGATACTCACTAGTTGTAGTGAGAAGGTATCAATGGATCCTAAGGAGAATCACTGGAAAGGTTCCAGGGTGATAAGAACGACTGAATGTCAGTCGCAGGCATTGTCTTTACCCTCAGTGGAGGGACGGTATGTTGGAAGAGTTCCAAGCTGTATACCGTGACATACTAGACAATTAAAGGAAAGATACATCGTTACCAAGGATACTACCAAAGAGGCAGTCTGGAAATATATAAGTTCATAAGATGAACTTCGTTTCTACCATTGTGTGACAATGGAGTTGTGGCTTTAGCCAAGGAACTACCGTCCCATCAGAAATCCAGATATAATTCTTAGGCAGTATCACCTGATCATGGAGATGGTTGATCTCCAGGGAGATCGAGGTTAGGAGAGTAGACACAGAGGACGCAGCGCGGATCCACTCACGAAGGCCTTTTTCCCAGTAGAGACTCTTACGGGATGGTTGAGTATGAGATACTACAACTGCAGCTAATTGTTGGGTATGCGATACCATAATAGATGGCCCTAGTGCAAGTGGGAGATTGTTAGTTATATGTATGCCCTAGAGGCCATTACTGTACATACGATGTATATTGTAGTGGATGCTAGGACATATATAGGGAGGACTTTCTTGCTCGACATGATAGTATGCTATCTGGTTGTACTTTATCTTAACATGTACTCTGATTGTCTCTATATTACATGTTGATAAAGCCCTTAGGATATGTACTCGACTACTGGGACTATGATGAGATCATACTAGTGGGGCCACGGTAGTCGACGAGTACATCCTATAACTGTTCCTAGTCGAGGGTGTATCGAGACAGGGCATCGATGCACCAGAGTAGACTAGCGTATACGCATCTTGACCCATATGATGGGCGATGGATGATCCCATATCCATCGGTGTTTGACATCAAGGATGGTGTACGGGTGCTCAGTGAAGACTGGGTACACTGGATGGACTCGCCGAGAACTCCCAGATGGTATTATACCTCACGTCAGATGGCAGTTCTCCGGTGACACTGGTACAGAGTAGTCTGTTGACCCGAGATCGTCATAGAGTCTTGTGTGATTCCCACTGTGCTTTGATTTCCATCATACCACGTCCAAGAGGGCGTGCAAAAAGGTGGCTTTTGGGTACAGTCCCGAATCACATGGAGGCAATGAGCGATAGGAGGGGATTCGTCTCTCCCGGTATAGGGAGTTGATGTTATGCTGTGTTCGATTGGCTATAACCGGAAATCCCTGGCCAGGGTTGCTGAGATTTACTGGTAAGTGTTATCAGTAGTTTCTCGAACTGTTATAGACCTCAAATTGACACGACTTATCAAGCTACTGGGGTCTGACGTTTACCACCCCTAGGCGAGATATGCAACATATCAGACGACGAGACCGGACTGTACGGGAGTGTTACTGTTTGGATTCGCAGGAGAAGTTACAGGCTTGATTGTTGATCTTCTGAGCGCTCAATACCTGGGTAGCTGTTACGTTTAGCTGACCGCTTGCAGCTTGTGGGTGTTTGATATGATCATCACCTACTGCCGGCGTATTGACGATTCTTTAGAGTCCTACACAGAGGTTTCTTGACTCAGGCAAAACGGAGTAGGAGAACATATGTGATATGTGCGGGACCGAGGATAATGCGATATGTGATACCGTATTGTATTCTCGCGATATTTGATATCAGCCGGGTCATCGGATCAAGTGTTGATTCGATGAATCGGTACGGATAAATATTAGCCGGTTATATGCGATATAGCTGGATTGTCGGATCAAGTGTTAATTCGATAATTTAATGTATAATAATATATATGATATATTAAATTGCATTAACTAATATTTGCTCACTAAAAGATTCTTTTTCTCACTCGGGTAATACATTGATATATATGCGATATATGTTAATTGTATTATTTTATTTGGTTACAATAAATATTGTATATGTGATATATAATATTGTAACATGATATGATAAATAATGCAACATGTTTAGTAGAGATTAAACAAGATTAGGGTTTGATTTGGGTTAATGGTTTCTAGATGATTCTAGAAGGTTTTTGTTTTGTCATGATAAAGATATTTTCATATGACTCATTCTTAACTCAACCCAAAACCCTAACCCTTGGTTAATTCTCTACAATGGTTAAGTGAACCATGGTTGCATAATTGATCATGATCTCCTTTTCCTATTCATCACAAAAGGATTCAACTAATATTGTTCATCTTCTTCCTTCATTCTTTTCATGGAAAAACCTTTCTTGATTTTTCCAAGTGATGAATAATTGTGAGAAAAATATAAATAAAGAGAGAAAAAATCCTACTTCATCATCCTCATCTTCCCTTGCCATTTAGATGAGGGTGTTCACATCATTTCATGAGTGTAAGCTTGTGTTAAAGAAACTTCAAGGTAGATCATCTTAGTATCGAAGATCGGAAGCAAAGGTTGCGTCTTTCTCTTCGTGGAACCTCTCGAGAGTCCGGATCCCGATGATCGCAGCGAAGGGACCACAACACGGAGCATATGAAGTGAAGGACTGGATCTACAAAGGTTGTAATCCCTCTCACTTAGTGTTAAAATGTTTAGCATGTTTGTTTTCGCCTAATCTCTAGTTTAAAGTTCCGTATTCGGGTTGTTCGGCACGGCTAAACTTTTAATCGGGCATGGTTGATGCCTCGTAGACCCTTGTGCGCGTGCCTAGCAACCCTACACCAGCAACTTGCAGCAGCTCCTTTCACTTCTTCACCTGTCTTCTAGGGTTCATTAGGGTTTTTGCTTGAACCCCATTTCATGGTTTGCTAAGCTTGTGTGTTGATTAGCTTCGATTAGTGTTAAATAGCTAGTTTAGTGCTAGATTATGGTGATTTGTGAGATGTTATGGCAAATTGATGATTGTGTTGGTAAACCCTACCTATTTTAGTATTATTAAGGTCACATTAACTGAGAATTAACCCAGATTACACTAAAATACCATTGGGTTTGCTTTTTGTGCAAAATTGGTGTTTTAATGCGACATTGTGACATTCTGTGATCTGCTTTTGATCCAGACACTTCAGGACAAAATTGAGCAAACTGGAGCATGTACACTAGGTCTAGATACCACCACCTGAGCACGGAACCTTAATTCCAAACAGTGGCCGCAAATTTATTAGGTTTGGCCGCAATTTGCTGCCAAGTAGGGGGCTGGGGTGTTGGGGTTTTGTCTAGGGTACTCTGCAGTGTATTGTAGTATTTTGGCATGTCTAGTTTTGTAATATTTGACCTGTAGGAAAATCTGGGACAATATACCGTTTTTCTAGTTCGTTGTGTTTTCGCGATACGCGCGATACGTGAGTGGGTTATGCGATCCAGCGTGTCGCGGCGTGTCGCGATGGTTTTAGACGCGTATACACACGATTCAGCGTATCGTGTACACGCGCGTTTAGTTCGCGACACGAGTTTCTCGTTTTGGTTCGATATCGCGTTTTGCGGAATATTTGGCTTATATATGATTTCCATGTCTTATTTGCAGGTTTGCAGGCAGGGACTACGGACACTACTACAGGGGGGAGCAGATGGTAGGATTCACCTAGCATGGAGCGTTGGTGAGTAGATTTAACATCTACAGGGGAATCGCCCGCATGGCGTTATGCGTCTGGGCTAGGATTCAGATACCTGTCGCATATTCTACGTCATTGTTAGAATTGCGCATTTACTTTATTTCCTTGATATAGTTGTACTGTGACTAGCAGCCGTAGGACACTGCACATATTATTGACGGTTCATGTTGCACGAGCACGGATTGTATGCTACACACACACCGTCAATAATTGCCATGTCACACACAACCCCTTATAGATACTATATTGCTTATCATACTTGACATCTAGCTTATCGGTATACCTATAGTGTATCTTACCATTAGTGATAGGTACATCTATACCTTGCGATACAGCTACATGTATACCTTGCACATATTTTACTTATACCCAGGGGGGTATCCTTCATATTCTACTTATACCCAGGGGGGTATACGACATCTTTTACTTATAGATAGACACCTATACTTAGCTGTACCTTATTGATTTTGCATACATCTGGTTTCAGCTACATATTCTCTTTTATATGCTCGCATTTCAGATATATTGCATATCTTTATTCCTGGATTTGCGCATTGTTTATTGGGATTTTAGATGATGTTTTCTGGATTTGGGAACTTCAGGAGTTCATGAAATTATGCATACATTGAAAAACCCGGTTTTCTTGATATGATATTTGCGCATCCACCATGAGTTTTATCGGTGCTCATTTATATATACCCCTACGAGGAGGCGTCAAGGCCGTAGAGGGTACATGGTGGGGCCCGATATGGTTCCCCTCGGCAAGAAGATCGGTGGACTTTGCCGATTGAGCCTGGAGGCGGGCGAGTACCTACCGGTGACAATACCCATGACTCGGCGGGGGATCACGGAGACACCGTTGGGAGTCATGTACGTATGCATACGTCGAAAGGCGAGGGTCAGAGCTAGGCACTCATGCTTTCGGGATAGCGTATGATACGTGATCAGGATTTCTGTGTCGATGCTTGGCACATGGATTTCATGACATTTCTTTAACACCTTTGTATTTATAACAGGGGATTTAGCCGTTGTTATATATACCCTTACACCAATATTAGTGGAGTGGGACGCTAATATATGTGTATTGACCCCATCATATTTATTTCTGCATATATAAATATTTAGGACGCTAGAATCTAACTTGAGATGTGATTTGGGATATTAGGAGATTCATTGAGATTGGATACAGGATACCTATGAGATTGTCGATTTGTACATTCGGGATATAGGAGATTACTCGATATTGTACATTGTGGAGATGTGAGACTTATATGATATGAGAGCCCAACTTGGGGGCTGATTTGAGGAATTGGGATTTGAGTGTCTTGATGGATTGTGATCCTACCACGATGTCAGGTTTCCGTGGGAATGTCACATTTCACTCCATACCTCATACCTATTCACTTATGCACGGTTTCGTATATTGGTAGTACCTGTTAGTGTACCCTTATGATTGCTGCATATCTATTTTCTCATATCCCTATTGCATAGTTATTGCATACTATTATCATGTTATTATTGCTTCACATATTGATTGTACCTGCTAGTGTACTTTCCTTTATTCTGCATTTCACATGACCTGTTATTACTGCAATTGGATATCTTAGATTCATGCTGTACGTACATACCTGCGATTACCTGCATATGTTATCTACTATTCACGAGTAGGCAACTCACCCCCGTTGTGCCACAGGTGTTTCAGGTTGTTCCCCAGAGTAGTCGAGGCAGGCTATTCAGCTATTCATCTATCATCTTTTGTGATAAATACCGCATCAGCTCGCAGTACTATTTTGCTTAGGTGGGTTGGATGATTATCTGTATTTCATATTGTACATTCGTTGTATCTTGTACTCTCCATCTACTATAATGTTGTTGACTTAGAGACTTGGTGAGGACGTTATTGTATATTAATGGTGGATTTTTTGTCTTTTATATACAGTTTCCTTCCTATTGTCTCTTATTTCTTCGCTACGGCGTCGTATATTTATGATGTGATTGTTTTCCGCCTTTGGGCCAGTTTTTACAAAAAGGGGTGTTGCTAAAATTTAAAATATAGAAAGTGGGATTTTTAAAGAATTTGGGTTGCGATTTCAAATGTTTCAAAAACATTTATTATCTTTTCCGTACTTTTATGGTTTAGATTTCTGGGTTTTGGCTTTCTTTTACTGCATTACGTCTTTAGGCGTTGCGTAGTATTAGGGCCGTCACGTGCCAATTTCGGGTCGTGACAAAGTTGGTATCAGAGCGCTAGGTTTTACCTTTCAGAGTGTAGGCTGACCTTAGTATGATGGAGTAGGTAGCTTAAGCAAAGTAACGTAGTGTGTGTATGTCTGCAGCATACCCATGATGCGGTACTTCGCCTTAAGTGACCTAAGTACAATTTGCTTGAAATTCCTTCCTTGATGATTCATATCCTTGAGATTCGATTCCTTATTCTCATCGAATCTTATATCTATTTATAGCCTTGCCGCCGATGACTATGGGGACTCAGAGTGATGCAGCGAGGGCCGAGGTCAGAGTTGGCTCGGGTGAGACGAGTACTGACCAGGATGGCTCTCTAGTTGCACAGGTGCAGACGGATCAGCCTACGACACATACTATTGATAGACTTTTGGCAGAGATGCAGGACTTCCGCCAGACTATGAATTCATTGGTTGATGTCGTTCGGGAGCTACGACAGGAGGTTGTTACCCCTGTTACTCAGTTGTCACTTACGATCAGCGTGCAGCAGTCTGTCACCTACATAGCACCAGTGGTTGCAGCTCCAGTTGATGAGGCGTATATTCTAAAGGCTCAGAGAGTTCCAGGACAGTGGAGGACTCGTACCAGTGTACCAGCCCAGAGACAGAGGTTTGGTCATCGAGACAGATTTCGTGGCCGTCGCGGGAGTAGCAGAGGCTTAGGACGAGGACGGTCGTTCAGCTCTCATTCCCAGGAGGGTCAGCAGTCACCACGTGGATGTTTTCGATGCAGAAGCCTTCAACACTTCGTCAGGGATTGTTCCTTAGCACCTCGTCAGGATCGTTTTCAGAGAGGCCGTGGACGTGGAAGGTTCGCTCAGAGGGCTCAGTCTACCAGAGGAGTTCAGCCAGTTGCGGGTAGAGGGCAGACACATGAGTTTGCTTCTACTCATCGGGACGCGCAGACGTCCAATGTGGAGTTTTCATGTATCCTTAATTCGCTTGTTCTTTTGATGTATTCGTTTGTTTTTCATGCTTGTGCCGTGGTTGGGTAGATTAGTCGTAGTTTGTTGTTTTAACTTCTGTCAGTGATTCTTTTGTTGCGCGACACGTATTTCAGTTGTGTGCCAATCGGATAGGAGATAGAGATTCGTCCGTCGTTTTGGTCCTTCTAGAGATGTTGGATTTGATGTTCTCCTGGGCACGGACTGTTTAGCTACGTGTTAGGCGTTTGTGGACTGCCGTGAGGAAACAGTCAGGAATTGTTTTCCCGGCGAGTCAGTTCTTACTGTGCAGGTGGATAGTTGTGCCGCCTCTCACAGCTTGAATTCAGCCTTTTTCGCTAGTCGGCTTCTTAGGAGATGTCGTGGATTCTTGACGTTCATTCGTGATACCGTAGCCACATAGGTTTTGTTGAACCGGTGTTCCTTTCGTGCGAGAGTTTTTCCGACGTTGTTCCGGATGGGCCGGCGAAGCTTGGGAGCTAAAGGATCAGCTGTAGAGTTGTGGTTTGGGGAGTTTTGTGCGTCTGAGTGTTTCGCTTTTGGAAGCTCCTATTTCTGTTCGTCATGGAGAAAGACGGCAGTTTAGGGTTGCGTATCGACGGATCGTTAATTGAACCGGCTTACGGTGCGGATAGGTATCCTTCACCTCGCCGTGACGATTTCTTCGATCAGCTCCACAGTGCGAGACATTTTCTAAGTTTGTTTGGGATCAGGTCATCATTATTGCGGATTCGGGGTGATGGCATTCCGAAGACTGCCTTATGCGTGAGACGGGCTTTGTGTGTTTTTGTGAGTCGTTGGATTCCCTGATGCCCTAGCAGCATTCGTAGATGTGATGAACCAGATTCCTGCAGGCCGTTCCTCGACCAGTTATTGTTGTGTTTTTTACGACATTCTGGTCTATCTAATGTGTCTTGAAGGACAATAGTAGCACTTGAGGATTTGTTATGTAGATACTGGGAGAGCACCAGCAGTTTGCTAAATTCTCGGAGTGTTTCTTCAGGCTTGTTTTGTGTTGACTCCAAGGTCTTGTAGTCATGGGAGATGGTTTCGTATGGTTCCGAGGGAGATCGTGGCCGTACAGCTTAGGCCCAGACTTGTGTGCAGGACGGAGATCCGCAGATTTTTGGGCTTAGCAGGTTTTTATCGCTGTTTCATGCAGGATTGCTAGAGTAGTGCTGCACCGTCGACTGAATGGACCGGAAGGGGGGTTTCTTTCTGTGGACTGAGGCTTGTGTGCGGAGTTTTCATCAGTTGAAGATTCTGTTAACAACTGCACCAGTTCTTTCTTTGCTTTCTGGTTCGGGCGACCTTGTTGTTTAACTGTAATGTTTCTTGAGTGGTCTCGAGTGTGTACTGAGGTGGCACTATAGAGTTATCGCTTTTGCTTCCTTACATTTAGAGGAAGTACGCGAAGGATATTCCACTCATGATCTGGAGATGGCCGCGGTGGTTTTGCGTTGGAGAATTGGAGACACTACTTGTTCGAGAGTCGTGTCAGATTTTCCACGGACCACCAGAGCTTAATGTACATATTCCTGCAGCGGATTCTGATTGTTATGATAGTCTTCTGCAGATTTACAGTTCTTGTGTGATCGTTGAGTACAGCTTAAGTTCGTTTCTACGGAGGGGGCAGCTTGCTCATGTCCGCGCCCGACCACTTTTCTTAAATCGCTTTCGCGAGACACTGCCCGCCGATGCTCGTTCGTCAGAGATACTTGAGCATACTCGGCTGGGTAATGATTCGGAGTCCTTGATTTGTGACACGGTGTGCTAAGTTAGGGACGCGTGGGTGTACCTGATGTTATCTGGTAGAGACGTGTAATCCTAAAGCAGGCACATCTGTCAACTCTCTATATCCATTCAAGTTCCACCAACATTGACGTGACTTGTGAGATAGTTACGGGTGGACAGGGATGTAAGGAGAAGTTTCATGGTTCGTTTCAAGGTGTCTGTCTTGTTGTGTGCTTGGGTCGAGCATCTGAGGCCGGCTGGAGAGTTGCTACCTTTTACCGTTCCGAAGTAGGAGTGGGAGCAGATCTCCACGAATTTCATTATGGTTTCTACCCAAGTTTAGTCAGGGTGTGACTCCATTCGGATTCTTTTCGTCCGGTTATACTCAGTTTTCTCAGTTGTTCCTTGTTAAGTTGTGTGTTTGTATTAATTGTTGTCAGCAGTTGGGGATCGCCACTCGCTATCATTAGGGTTCTCCTTCGATAGCTGCTATCAGGAGACACTCCAATTAGCAACCTTTAGGTTTAGGGGTTAGGTCGTGTCGATCACCAGTCTGTTCTTCTGACTCTGCGTAAGTAGGATTTTGGACCCCAGCTATGTCTAGAGACTTCGGAGGTGATCCAATTGATTCAGGTCAGGATGAGAATTGTAGCCAGTGCAAATAGAGGTCTTATGCCGACGGTGCTGGGCGTAGACTTAAGTGCACAGTGGCAAATCATGTATTCCTGCGGATTTTTCCGATGAATGACGTGTTGGATTTTTGGGAAGCTTGTCCCAGGATTTTAGGTCCTTTTGACATCCTATAAGCGGGTTAGTTTTGTTGCCTTTAATTTGGCACTTCCACCAAGATTATTAAGTATTCACCCCGTTTTCCTTATATTAATACTTTACGATTACCATCATGACCTTTCCTACATGATTGGCACTAGACCATTTAGCTTAGACGCGATCTTTCGTTCGCCAGCAGCCAATTGTGTTAATGGCTCGGCGGGTGGAGAAACGTCGGTCAAGGGTCTTGCCATCTGTGAAGGGTTTTTCTTGGACGTAGCCGTATAGTGAGATAATCACTTGGGAGGCTGGGGGCGAGAATTGGGAGTTGTAATCTTCTCTTTGAAGGTACACGTATCGGTATATTTTTAAATTCGGGGACGGATTTCTTTTAAGGGGGGGAGATTGTAACACCTTAGAATGTGTTTTGTGGCTAATTATATTTTAATGTATGGTTTTTAGTAAAAATTTTACCAAATTAAGTTTCAAATATATTATCCTATTTAATGAGTATTTTATTAGATTTTTCCTAGGCTTGCACACACATGTGCATGATAACTAGGGTGCTAATTTGGGGTTTAACCATGATGGCAACCATGGTGGGCTAAACATTTCCTTAAGCTATTTTAAGTTTTGTATTAAGTCATTTTGGGTTTTAATTATGGTTGTTGTTTTCTTTTTATTTTATTTATGGAAATGGTTGTTTTTGTGATGACTTGGTGTGAGAGAGAGAGTGTGCATTATGAGGCATGATGGTTTGCCCATGCCTTCATTTAATGAAGAGAGAGAGAGAGAGAGGAGGGGTGTCACGACCCGAAAGTACGGAACATGACCGGCACTTAGGCTACGAACGTCTCAAGGCGTACGTGCTCTAAGTAAGCCGAGCCCAGAAATCAAAACAAAGAAAAGTAGTGGAGTGAAGGAAAACCACATGTAAATCAACCAGTTTACAACAAAATATACAACGCCTAAAGGCGAGGATCACAACAGAAAAGGGAACTCAACAGCATGAAACCCAGAGAAATATAACGAGCGACCCTAAGGTTGAAAGACACACCACTGGTCTCTATCTCAAATAAGTACAAGTTTGGTTGATGGAACTTCTAGATACAACTGAAATATAATATACAAAGTATAATGATGGGTATGATACAAATAACCCACCCACTAGCAAGTCACCTGAAGAAGCTGTGCCCGCAAAGCCGTAATGGAACTCGTACGGCAACACCTGCAAGAAACTGGGGCACAACGGGGTGAGTTTCCAACTTGTGAATAGAAACACATCTACGTACAGAAAATCGCATGTATGACGCAATCCTAGGTCATACGATCATAATATACAATCCTCAAGTATATAATCAGCATTCTATAACCATGACTAGGGTAGCTATCTATCCCAAATGTAATCCCATGTATCTGTGTCAATGTCAATGCCTCAGGTAGCAATGTATCATATGAATGATGTATGAATGCATGAAAAGTATGATCAATGCAATCAAGTCTGTATGTGACCAATGTCTGTAAATAGGTGGATCCCATCCACGTATCACCCAATGACAATAAGCATCATGCATGTAAATATGAGGATATAGTCAAAATCATGAAAACACATCATGAAACCTGTGCCCAGCATCGGCACGAAACATAGCCTCAATCTCAATATCTCTGATAAGTCTCACCATTTAGGGCACCGTCAATCCAGACCGGTCCCTACCATCAATCTCAAGACCACGATGGTATCCTCCGGATATCCGACGTGTCGGGTAAAATCACCGGTCGGTAGTGCTCCCCTGCCAGGCTCAACGCCATCTCCTGTGATCTTCTTGCCCCAGGGTACCGCACCGCGCCCACCATGTACCCGCAATCGGCCTCATCCGCCTCCTCGAATCGGGTTTCACATGTCGCTCTCAGCACCGAGAAAACACATGGTGGACGCACTGAAATATCATATCAGGGGTAACCGGGTTTTTACAACAATTACATAATCTCTTTGAAATACCCACGGTTCTCAAATCCAGAAATATCATAGAACAACATATCTCAATGCGCATAATCAGAAAACATGATGTATGTGACATATCAATGAAGTGCAAGTATAACAACATATCATGCAACATGGAATAACAGTATGCACATACAAGGGTCATATCCTGCAGCAATAATACTACTGTGTAGTGACATGGCAATTACCGATGAAGATGTGTGTGAACTGGCAAGTAAGTGTACGTGATACATACGCATCATCGGTAATGGTGCTGGTGTCCTAACAGCATGATATCAACAATAGAATATGAATCACAATAAGTGTGCGATGCAGAACAACAATAATAATATGCGGGAGCTGAATACCAAATACCAGGATAACTAAACTGCATCTAATGTCATAAGATTCAAATAGCTACACCACTATAAGGCAGAGATGAAGCTAACAGTAGATAAGGGAAACCGCCAAACTTCTGAGTCGATACATATATATATAGTCGGTGATCCCGCCTTATCATATCACATCCGATACCATATCTCTATAATCGGTTATTCCCAAGTCAAGAGGGCGGATCAAACATCAAAATATAGCTTGTACGTGAATCCGTCGTACGGCATCCCTAAATCTGGGTACGGGTCAATCATATTCATTATATTACTCATCTGGTATCCTCTTATCAAGATCATCATATGGGGTACTGACCTACGTCTAGTGTAATGCTAATATCATCACTATAGTCATGACCTGACTACTGATTGACAGTCTCGTATGAATCGATATCATCATCATATATCGTCAATGTAATCATAATCCGGCTTCCGATTGACAGCCTCTAGCAAAACGATATCATCAGCAGATATCATCTCAAGGAGTAAACAATGCCCAAGGCGGCCTATCATCAATATCTTATCATAACATGTCATATCATATCCTATCTCGTATCATAATCACATGTCGATCATTTAATAAATATCACTATTCCTATGGCATCATTATCCCGAAATCTGCTAAAGCATCACGACGTATCTCAAATATGAATTCTACCATATTCCCGAAAATCATAATCGGATCGATAGCATCGACTCAACTCAAACCCAAGTATCATCCTCAAATCCGTATGTGAACACCTAGTCCCATACCCATGTGAACACATAACTATATAGAATCCCATAACCATATATGTAATAAGGATGTATACAAGTATGTATGTGTGAATATGTATGTGTAGTGTACCCACTACCCTAGGGTTCATAACCTTTCATCAATCCAACATACCAATATCCATTTTAACATTATTATTGATCCCGAATAACATATATTAAATGTTAGTGTGTATACGCATCCGTATACATCACGACGAATTGCGGGGGTGCTATACGCCATCCACCCGACTTCTCCCCGTAGATATAAATCTACTCACCTTGTTTATGTGTGTCGATGCCGATGTCGCCTTTTGCATTTCTAACGCCGCGACGCCACGTGGGGTACCTACAAGGATATCACACGCTAAAACCCATGAAAACCATGTCGGAAGCCAAAATGGTGCATGCTACGCCCATAGGTAAAAACCTGTAGCCTTGCATGCAAACACAGCCAATGGTCACTGGTCGTTGGCGTTCTAACGCCACCCGACGGAAACGAAACATCGAATACTAAAACCCATGCTAAAAAAAGTCGTAAATCATACGCCAACTCATGAAAAACAAACCAGATTTTACCCTAACTGGAATCAGTCAAAACTAGACATACCAGGGGTCAAGTTTACATGAAATAGGGCTGTGCACGCAAAACGATGCAGTTTCACCCTGGTCAGGCCTCAAATTGCGGCCAGAAGGGATATATCTGCGGCCTGGTATGGGTGTTGGGGGCTAGGGCTTTGTGGGATGGTTCCAGGGTGCCTGCACAGCCTACTGCCAAGTCAATTTTATTTTAGGAGGTCCGGGTTGATAGCAGTTTCCAGAAAGGTCCAAAAGTCGACAAAATCGCTAAATTACGCCAAGTATAACAAATCTGGTATCTAACTGGAAATCTGGGGAAATCTTGGTTAAACTGGTCTCAAATACACCTAATAAGGTTATACCAACCATCAAAACCATCTCTTGGCCAAACCTCACTCAGATTCACTAAAACTAGCACTAGATCACAAATATAACACTAAATTTCAGTCTTAACAACTATAACTTAACAAGATAGGAGTTTGGGTTGCAAGATTATGCCTTAAGGGTCCTAGAATGAAGGAGAAGGGAAGATGGAGGAAGGAGTGTTGCTGCTGAAGTGCCCTGTAGCAGCCTCAAGTGTATGGTTGCTGCTACTGTTTCCACTGCAGCTGATGCTGCTGATGTTTTTGGGTGTTGTGGTAGTGTTTATGGTGTTGGGTTGCTGATGTAGCAGCTGATGTGAAGAAATTGGGCTGAAGCTGTTTTCTTAACAGCAGTTTGTTGCTGTTGCTGAGGGTTGGTGTTGTTTTGAATAAAGTTACTGCTGTTGCTGCAGATGCTGATGCAATGGGGCTGAAATGTTAATAAGGGTGTATAGGTGTGGGGCTAGTTGCTGCAGCTGCTGTAGCTGTTGTAGGGGCTGATGTGAGTGTGTAGGTGGCTGATGTTACAGCTTGTAGCAGCAGCTAGGGGGCTGATGTGTTGGTGAAGGGACCTGACGCAGCTGCTGCTGGGGTGTGCTGATGCATGATTGGGGGCTGAAGCTGTTTCATCAGCCGCTGTTGCTGATGTAGGGTGTGTAGGTGTTGGCTGAAGTGTTGGGTTGTTCTCTTTTGCTGATGTTTTAGTGAGTGTGAGAGAGAGTTAGAAGATGTGAGAGGGGGGGTGTGAAGGGCACAAAGGGTAATAATGAATGATATGGATCATGGCACCCCCTAGCCACCTCTCTCTTTCCCTCTTAACACATGCTAGCACCCACAAGCCATCATGGCTCACTTTCTCCCTACACAAGGTCAACTAACCCTAATCACCCTTAGACAAGGCCAAATCCCTTAGGTTAAAACTAATTAACCTAACTAAATGGTTAGACCACCATGGTCATCCTAGCATGGTTCAACCCTAGGCTTAACCCTAGCTACCATGCACATGTGTGTGTAGCCCAGATAAAATTCCGATAAAATATCAATAAGACCAGATAAAATATTTAAAAGCCTCTTTGGTAAACTTTTACCAAAAACCCTACATTAAACACAATTATCACTAAATAACATTTTTTTTGAATTTCCATAATTTTTTTGTCCAGAATTTTCCCAAAATAATATTATATTTTTCTGAAATGTTACAGTCTTCCCCCCTTAAAGAAATTCGGTCCCCGAATTTAAATTTAAACTCCCAAACTCTAAAACATTTCAATAAAATTTCTAAGTCCACGGGGCTCCGAAATCAACAATCCATAAAACACATCGTAGCGCAATCCAAGCGCAAGAGCAATGAGCAGATAACTCAAAATCACAACTCCGTCAAGCATCCTGCAATCATCGGAGTCAAGGCGAAAGCACGAAGGCTAAATCCAAAGCAAAACCGATATGCCATAAATCGGAACTATATACGTAAATACCAAATCCGTACATGTAAATATCTCGAAGGGAATGCATGCCAAAAATATTTTTTTAAAGTCAACGTGTAATGCACACAACACTGCACAGTGGCGGACGTCTTTATAAGAAAATAGCCATATACGTATATACCTTTTGTTTAACATTCACGACCCGCCGTTTTAAAAACAATTTAGAAGGGTTCCCTCATTCCAAACGTCTCGTGTCGCATCGGACACGTATGTAAATAATGAGACTATAGCTCGCTTTTGGAAATCGCTTGAAATCTATCAATGCATGCAAAATATATCCAGGCACTATCCTTGACTAGTCCTGCTCAGTGCGAAAAACAAATCGCAATATCATAAAACGTACTGCTCCATAAGAAATCAATCCCAAAATGTGCATAAGAATACTACGTGCGTCCGGTGCGCACGGAAATCAAAATCCATAAATGTGCCATACATGCGCACAAAACAACATCTATGTGCATCGGGTGTGCACGAAGCATCTGCCATGGGCCACATGTGTGCCTGACAGCAAAAACAGGTGCATCTGATATGCACGAAGAATCTCGATTTAGTGCATCTGGTGTGCACCAAATCGCATCTCATAACATGCGCCCAACATACGCTAAAAAGTCCAATTCCGGTGCATCCATCATGCCCGAAATCATGAAATCCAATATCAAGCGCCGAACACGCGCAAATCCCATCAGGTGCATAAGATGCACAAAACAAATATCGAGCATCACCCTCGAAATCGAAGTCCAGTGCATCCATGTGCACAAAATATACGTCACTGCACTTCAAGCATATGTAAACTATACAGAGTGCAAAAACTAATTCGTGTGCGTGCGTACGCACAAAATCAACTCAAATGTCTAAACTCCATAAAATCACGAACATGTGAAACCAAGGCACGAAAACGATATCAAGTGCAACAACTGTGCAAAAATCGTAAATCCTCAATCATCAAGATCAAATCAAGCGAATAAATCGCCCAAAACACCGAAATCAAGTATGGCGGAATAGTTCCGCTCAAGCACATCCTCCAAGAATCTCTGGCCAACAGTCGTGATCACTCCTAGCATGTCTCGCCAACGATCCTGAACTCTGGCCTACTGGTGTGCGTATCAATGACCACTCCTGGGTCCAAGTCCTCTCTGTGGATTACCAATCTCACGATCCATCGGCTCATTGGTCCTGTCAGGTGTGCTAACGGAGACGATTCCATTTTGGCACATCTCTGGTCATCTCTCGGTCAATCATCACGACCACTCGCAATGCAGTAGGTCACTGGCGACGGCCTCTGGCTCTCCGAATGCACGCGATGCATCTGATCCTGGGTGTAAATATCATTGCAACAGTGTCCTGGAAGGAATCTTGCTCAAGGTCGCTTCCAAATCTCGTCTCTGCCAATTGTCCGGGAGTCATCGTCCTTTACTATATCTGTTTCTCGTTCCGGAATGGCTGCATACTCACCGTGACTCCTGCTGGAAGGTATATCCAAGTACAATGTCTCGCATTCGTATCGCATCTCTGGTGTCGGCGGAGTGGAACGTCATCATATCCAGATCTTGTACGGACCTCTTACTCCACTTTTCTCTAATGTCGGCTGCTTTGGACTCGCCTCGTCGTGGCTGCGTGGACTGAGCTCCAACGGCTATCCTCGTATCTGGAGTCTCCCAAGAAATGCATCTCACCATCTATCAACCGAATAAAGTCGAGCCATCCGATCGATTTGTCAAGACCTCATAATCCACCAAGAGCTCAACATCTTGGGTACAGTATAATAGTATTGAGTACATACCACAGCATCGGTGGTCCAGCCATAGAAGGGCAAACCCAAGCCTCACTAATGGCGCCGCAGAATTGCCGTAAACCCTAAGGTTCAAAGGCTTTCACACGGTCATTATGTCGAGTTAGGGTTTCATTCTTCTAGAGGGACCATAGAATTGCCTGCAAGCCTCTCCGAACACTTTAAACCTGGAATAATAGGTTTCTGACATTCGATTGTCTCTGTCGACTCTCAACGTCTCCGCGTGAAGTCGTCTCAATTGGAATCAATCTATCTGATGACCTCGCATCGGGGTAGCAAACAAACCACACGTCCTAGTCATTCATCATCGGGGACTAGCGACCTTCTATCATCTCTTAGTATACTCGTACCGCAATAGCTCCAACATCTAGGGCGATATCTCGTCGTTCACAGCAATAACGGGCTCACTCGTCTACACGCTGAACCGTGCCTCAATCGTCATGAATAAGCCATACATCAACGGTCATCACAATCTGGCTGGCCTCTGTCAGTGGTTCAATTCTCTGGTGCTAATCCGCACGTCCGAGTAATCTCATACGGCAATCCATCCACGCTCGTGGCGCGAAGCACAGTAGAAAGACACATCTCTACAATCGTGTGTCACCCGAAATTACGCCTCGGTCAGTCCTCGTTCGTAACGAGCTCATGCTGACCGCAACTCTAGCCGTAGCTCTCCCTGCTCGTAATCGTGCCAGCAAAACCATTACTGGTACCGATGAGGCTAGATCAGGAAGGGCTATAATACTGAACAAGGAAATGTACATCCTAAGGCTTCTTAAGTGGAGTGGCGTATCGTAAATATGCCGCGGACATACCCACGGTACGTCACTCTACTTTAGTTACCTGTTCCATCAACCAAGGGTCATCCTATGCTCCGAAGGTAAAACCTAACGCTTTGATACCAACTTTGTCACGACCTGAAAGTACGGAACATGACCGGCACTTAGGCTACGAACGTCTCAAAGCGTACGTGCTCTAAGTAAGCCGAGCCCAGAAATCCAAACCAAGAAAAGTAGTGGAGTGAAGGAAAACCATATGTAAATCAACCAGTTTATAACAAAATATACAACGCCTAAAGGCGAGGATCACAACAGAAAAAGGAACTCAACAGCATGAAACCCAAAGAAATATAACGCGCGACCCAAAGGTCGAAAGACACACCACTGGTCTCTATCTCAAATAAGTACAAGTTTGGTTGATGGAACTTCTAGATACAACTGAAATATAATATAAAAAGTATAATGATGGGTATGATACAAATAACCCACCTACTAGCAAGTCACCTGAAGAAGCTGTGCCCGCAAAGCCGTAATGGAACTCGTACGGCAACACCTGCAAGAAACTGGGGCACAACGGGGGTGAGTTGCCAACTCGTGAATAGAAACACATCTACGAACAGAAAATCGCATGTATGACGCAATCCTAGGTCATACGATCATAATATACAATCCTCAAGTATATAATCAGCATTCTATAACCATGACTAGGGTAGCTATCTATCCCAAATGTAATCCCATGTACCCGTGTCAATGTCAGTGCCTCAGGTAGCAATGTATCATATGAATGATGTATGAATGCATGAAAAGTATGATCAATGTAATCAAGTCTGTATGTGACCAATGTCTGTAAATAGGTGGATCCCATCCACGTATCACCCAATGACAATAAGCATCATGCATGTAAATATGAGGATATAGTCAAAATCATGAAAACACATCATGAAACCTGTGCCTTGCATCGGCACGAAACATAGCCTCAATCTCAATATCTCTGATAAGTCTCACCATCTAGGGCGCCGTCAATCCAGACCGGCCCCTACCATCAATCTCAAGACCAAGACGGTATCCTCCGGATATCCGACGGGTCGGGTAAAATCACCAGTCGGTAGTGCTCCCCTGCCAGGCTCAACGCCATCTCCTGCGATCTTCTTGCCCCGGGGTACCGCACCGGGCCCACCATGTGTAGGGTTCCTAGGCACACAATAGAGGTCTCACAAGGCATCAACCATGCCAATTTCAAAAATTACGGGTGCCGAGAAACCCTAATACGGATCGTTAACTAGATATTTAGGCGAAAAACGAAACTAGTTAACATCTTAACTAAAGGAGAGAGGCTACAACCTTTGTAGATCCGGTTATCCACTTCCTTAGCTCCATGTAGTCGTCCTCTCGCTGTCCATCTCGAATCCCGAACTCAAACGTCGGCTTCATCGGAGAATTGGGCGGACTAGGTCGTCGGCTTCGTGCCGAAGAAGATCTACGTCGAGGCATCACAAGTTCAAGCTCCGACTTCACAAATTTGTGAAACTTGTGAAGAAAACAACCAAAACAACTTGGCAAGAGGTAGAGGGTGAAGAAATAGGAGGTGGGTTCACTTTAGAATTGGATTTCTCACTTTGGAACTCAAGTTGCCATTGATGGCATCAAGCTTTCTTTCTTGAAGAAGAAGAAGATCAAGAAGGAAATATTATGATAAGTTCTTTAAAATGAAAAGAAAATGAATACTTATCATAATGTAAACCATGGTCAAGTTTAGAGATTAAACTAAGGTTAGTTGGAATGGTTAGGGTTAAGGAAGAGATAAGAATGGTGGACTTGTTCAAAGCTTCAAGAAGCTTCAACATAAAAACAAAATAAGCCACCATCCTTAATAATTTCCAAAATGAATATATAAATAAATAACTAAGTAAATAATCAAAACCCTAACCATTCATATAACCATGGTTTAATCTTTACACAAACCCAAGTGAGCAAGTATCATCAAACATGATACAAACTAGTGTACAAAAGTATATCACATATACAATGTGCACATCAAGTGAGAAAATCCATTTAAAATGAACCAATACTAGTTAATGCAAAATAATATATCAAATATATAATTATACATTAAATCATTGAATCAACACTTGACTTAACGATCCGGTCATATCGCATATAACCGACTAGTCACCTATGTATCGGCTTATCGAATCAATCGTTGATTCGATATCTAGGTTATATCGAATATAACCAGTCAATACATTCATCGCGAGAATGGAATACGGTATCACATACACGCATTATTCTCGGTCCTGCACATATCTCATATGCGCTCCTATTTCGTTTCGCTTGAGCCAGGAAACCTCTGTGTAGGACTCTAAAGACTCGTCAATACGCCGGTAGCAGATGATGATCATATCAAACATCCACAAGCCGCAAGCGGTCTGCTAAACGTAACGGCCATCCGGGTATTGAGCGATCAGAAGATCTACGAGCTAGCCTGCTCACACTCCTGTGAATCCAACCCGTAACACTTACCGTACAGTCCGGTCTGTTCGTCTGATATGTCGCATATCAAGTCTAGGGGTGGTAAACGTCAGACCCCAATAACCGATAAGTCGTGCTGATGTGAGGCTCATAACGGGTCGAGAAACTACTGGTAACACTTACCAGCAAATCTCTGATCAGCCCTGGCCAGGGACTTCCCTGTTACGGCCAATCGAGCACAGCGCAACATCAACCCCCAATACCGGGAGAGACGAAACCCCTCCTATCGCTCATTGCCTCCATGTGACTCGGGACTGTACCCAAAGACCACTGTTTTGCACGCCCTCATGGACGTGGTAAGGTGGAGATCAAAGCACAGTGGGAATCACACAAGACACTATGACGATCTCAGGTCTACAGACTAACCTGTACAAGTGTCACCTGAGAACTGCCATCTGACGTGAGGTATAATACCATCTGGGAGTTCTCGGCGAGTCCGTCCAGTGTACCCAGTCTCCACTGAGCACCCGTATACCATCTCTGATGTCAAACACCAATGGATATGGGATCATCCATCGCCCATCTCATGGGTCGAGAAGCATATACGCTAGTTTACACTAGTTTACACTGGTATATCGATGCCCCGTCTCGATACACCCACGACTAGGGACCTTGAAGGATGTACTTATGGACTACCATGTCCCCACTAGTATGATCTGCATCATAGTCCAGGCAGTCAAGTACACATCCTAAGGGCTTTACCAACATGTAACTAAAAGACAGTTTAAAGAGACTAGTGTACATGTTAAGATAAAGAGCAACCAGATAGCATACTATCATATCGAGCAAGAAAGTCATCTCTATATATGTCCAAGCATCCAATATAATATACATCATCTGTACAATACTGGCCTCTAGGGCATACATACAACTAACAATCTCCCACTTGCACTAGGGCCAGCTGCTGTAGTATCGCATACCGAGCATCCCGAAGAGTCTCTCAAACTGTATCTGGGGAATGGCCTTCGTGAGTGGATCCGCTGTGTTGTTCTTCGTGTCAACTCTCCTGACCTCGATCTCCCGGCGCTCAACTATCTCCCGGATCAGGTGATACCGCCTCAGAATATGCCTGGATCGCTGATGGGACCTGGGTTCCTTGGCCAAAGCCACCGCTCCATTGTTATCGCAATACAAAGGTATTGGATGCTCAATGGATGGAACCACTCCAAGTTCAGTAATGAACTTCTTGATCCAGACAGCCTCTTTGGCAGCATCATTGGCAGCGATGTATTCAGCCTCCATCGTCGAGTCTGCCACGGTTTCCTGCTTGGAAGTCTTCCAGCTAACCGCCCCTCCGTAAAGGGTAAAGACAAAGCCCGACTGCGACTTAGAGTCGTCCTTATCACTCTGGAAGCTCGAATCGGTAAAGGACTCCACTTGGAGTTCTCCGTTACCATACACCAAGAGCATCTCTTTAGTTCTTCGCAAGTACTTGAGAATGCTCTTCACCGCTGTCCAGTGATTCTCTCCAGGATCAGCTTGATACCTGCTCACTACACTTAGTGAGTATGCTACATCGGGTCTGGTACATAGCATCGCGTACATGATAGAGCCTACAGCCGAAGCATAGGGTATCCCTTGCATGCGATCTCTCTCCAAATCAGTCTTGGGAGATATCTCTTTTGAGAGAGTGACTCCAAAGATCGTGGGTAAGATCCCACGCTTGGATTCTTCCATACTAAACCTCTTTAGTATGGTGTCAATGTACCTGGATTGGGACAATCCCAATATCCGTTTGGATCTATCTCTATAGATCCTAATCCCCAATATGCAGGAGGCATCACCAAGATCTTTCATTGAGAATCTTTGTGATAAGAAGAGCTTGACCGATTGCAGCATAGGAATATCATTTCCTATCAAGAGTATATCGTCCACGTACAATACGAGGAAGACAACCTTACTCTCTGCCGCCTTCTTGTAAATACAAGGTTCATCTAGATTTTTGACGAAATCAAACTCTTTGATAACGACGTCAAAGCAGATGTTCCAACTCCGCGTGCTTGCTTTAATCCATAAATGGATTTAAGCAGCTTGCACACCTTCCCGCTGCTCCCACTGTCTACGAAGCCCTCTGGCTGAGTCATGTACACGCACTCTTCTAAATCACCATTTAGAAAGGCGGTCTTAACATCCATTTGCCAGATTTCGTAGTCATGATATGCAGCGATGGCAAGCATGATCCGGATGGATTTAAGCATAGCCACTGGAGAAAAGGTTTCGTCATAGTCCATACCTGGTCTTTGACGAAAACCCTTTGCAACAAGTCTAGCTTTGAAAGTCTCCACTTTCCCATCTACACCAAGTTTCTTCTTGAAGATCCACTTGCTCCCAATGGGTTTTACCCCTTCAGGAGCAACTTCCAATGTCCATACTTTGTTGGTGTACATGGATTCCATCTCGGACCGCACAGTATCCAGCCATTTCACTGAGTCCCCACTCGTGATGGCCTGCTCGAAGCTAGTTGGGTCATCATCCTCCATGATGCAATCCTCGCTCCCACCGTCCATGAGAAAACCGTAGTATCTCTCAGGTTGGCGAGGAACCCTACTAGATCGACAGAGAGGCTGGGGTTCGTCGGGTACTATTGAATCTTCTGGTTCCACTAAATCTTCAGTTATAGTTTGTGTTTCTGGAACTTCTTCCAGTTCTACCTCAGAGCCACTAATCTCTTTTGCAAGAAATTCCTTTTCTAAAAAGGTGGCATGTTAGCAATAAACACCTTTTGTTGTTCACTGTGGTAGAAAAAATATCCATTTGAATGTTTAGGATATCCCACAAACTTATATAGAACTGACCGTGCCTCGAGTTTGTCTGGATTTTGCCTTTTGACATAGGCCAGACAACCCCATATCTTAACTCGTTTAAGACATGGTCTCTTCCCACTCCATATCTCATATGGTGTGGTAGGTACAGATTTAGTTGGAACTTGATTCAGTAGGTATGCCGCTGTCTCAAGCGCATACCCCCAGAAGGAAATAGGTAACTCAGCTGTACTCATCATGGAGCGCACCATATCTAATAGGGTGCGATTCCTCCGCTCCGATACACCGTTGTGCTGTGGTGTATAAGGAGGAGTAAGCTGAGAGAGAATCCCATTCTCTTTTAGGAAGTCCAGGAATTCATTGCTCAAGTATTCACCTCCTCGATCAGATCGAAGGATTTTTAATACTTTTTCCGGTTTGGTTCTCGACTTCTTGTTTATATTCTCTAAATTTCTCAAAAGCTTCAGACTTGTGTCTTATCAAGTACACATGTCCGTATCTTGAGAGATTGTCAGTGAATGTAATGAAGTATGAAGAACCATCCCTGGCATGTGTAGACATGGGACCGCATACATCACTATGTATTAGTCCCAAGAGTTCGGTAACTCTTTCTCCGTGTCCCGTAAATGGAGTTTTGGTCATCTTGCCTTTGAGACATGACTGGCAAGTGTCATAAGATGAAAATTCGAATGGATTCAAATACCCATCCTTATGCAACTTAGCCAGTCGTGTCGCATTGATGTGACCCAGTCTACAATGCCACAAGAAGGATTCGTTCAGTTCAGAACTCTTCCTCTTGTGTGTGTTTGTTATACTCAGAACTGTTGATTGATTTAGAACATAAATGCCATTGCACAACGTGCCTGATCCAACCAACTTTTGGTTACGGAAAATGTTCATAACATTGTCCTGTAATACAAAATTATATCCCTCTTTACTCAACAAAGAAACCGATATAATGTTGCATATCAGGTTCGGCATGTAATAGCATTCGTTCAGAACCAATGTATTACCAGTTGGTAATGCAAGGTGATATTCCCCGACAGTCTTGTAAGGTTCCTAGGCACTTTAGTAAGGTCTCACAAGGCATCGGACATGCCAAATTAAAATTTTTGGTGCCGAGAAACCCTAGACTACGGATCTTAACTAGATGTTTAGGCGAAAAAGATAACTAGTTAACTGTTAACTACTGGGATACGGAAATTACAACCTTTGTAGATCCGGATATCCACCTCCACGGCTCCGCAACGTCATGTCCTCGCTGTCCATCATGAATCCTCGACTCGATCATCGGCTTCATCGGGAAAGCAAGCGGAATAGGTCGTCGGCTTTGTGTCAAAGACGATCTACGTCGAGGTTGCACAAACTCAAGCTCCGACTTCACAAACTTGTGAAACTTGTGAAGTAAACACCCAAAACAACTTGGCAAGAGGTAGAGGGTGAAGAAATAGGAGGTGGGTACACTTTAGATTTGGATTTATCTCACTAGATCTCAAGTTGCCATTTTTGTAGCAAGCTTGAAGAAGAAGAAGAAGATGAGCTCAAGAAAGAATTATAATAAGTCTTATCATAAAAATAAATATAAATCAAAATACTTATCATAACTTGAACTAGGGTCAAGTGTAGAGAATTAACCATGGTCACTTTGATGGGTTAGGGTTAAGCATGAAGATAAGGATGGTTGCTAAAGTCAAAGCTTCATGAAGCTTCAACAAAATGACAAAGAAAGCCACCATCCTCATCTTATTCTTTTCCAAATAAATAAATAAACAAATAAATAAATAAATGAAAATGCAAAACCCTAATTATCATATTAACCATGGATTAATTTTATACACTTAACTAAATGATCAAGTATCATCAAACATGATACAAAAAGTGCACGAAAGTATATCACATATACAATGTGCAATCCTAGTGAGAAAAATCCGTTTAAAGTGAACCAATACTAGTTAATGCAAAGTAATATATCAGATATATAATTATACATTAAATCATTAAATCAACACTTGATTCAATGATCCGGTCATGTCGCACATAACCGACTAGTATTCAATGCATCGATTTATCGAATCAATGATTCGATAACTAGGTCATATCGAATATAACCAATCGAAACATATATCGCGAGAATGAAATGCGGTATCACATACACGCATTATTCTCGGTCCTGCACATATCTCATATGCGCTCCTATTTCGTTTCGCTTGAGCCAGGAAACCTCTGTGTAGGACTCTAAAGACTCGTCAATACGCCGGTAGCAGATGATGATCATATCAAGCACCCACAAGCCGCAAGCGGTCTGCCAAATGTAACGGCCACCCGGGTATTGAGCGATCAGAAGATCGACGAGCTAACCCGCTCACTCTCCTGCGAATCCGACCAGTAACACTTACCATACAGTCAAGTCTCTTCGTCTGATACGTCGCATATCAAGTCTAGGGGTGGTATACGTCAGACCCCAATAACCCAATAAGTCATGCCGATGTGAGGCTCGTAACGGGTCGAGAAACTACTGGTAACACTTACCAGCAAATCTCAGATCAGCCCTGGCCAGGGACTTCCCTGCTACGGCCAATCGAGCACTGCGCAACATCAACCCCCAATACCGGGAGAGACGAAACCCCTCCTATCGCTCATTGTCTCCATGTGACTCGGGACTGTGCCCAAAGACCACCGTTTTGCACGCCCTCATGGACGTGGTAAGGTGGAGATCAAAGCACAGTGGGAATCACACAAGACTCTATGACGATCTCGGGTCTACAGACTAACCTGTACAAGTGTCACCTGAGAACTGCCATCTGACGTGAGGTATAATACCATCTGGGAGTTCTCGGCGAGTCCGTCCAGTGTACCCAGTCTCCACTGAGCACCCGTATACCATCTCTGATGTCAAACACCAATGGATATGGGATCATCCATCGCCCATCACATGGATCGAGAAGCGTATACGCTAGTCTACTCTGGTATATCGATGCCCCGTCTCGATTACACCCACGACTAGGGACCTTGAAGGAGGTACTTATGGACTACCATGTCCCCACTAGTATGATCTGCATCATAGTCTAGGTAGTCAAGTACACATCCTAAGGGCTTTACCAACATGTAACTATAAGACAGTATAAAGAGACTAGTGTACACGTTAAGATAAATGGCAACCAGATAGCATACTATCATGTCGAGCAAGAAAGTCATCTCTATATATGTCCAAGCATCCAATATAATATACATAATCTGTATAATACTGGCCTCTAGGGCATACATACAACTAACAATCTCCCACTTGCACTAGGGCCAGCTGCTGTAGTATCTCATACCGAGCATCCCGAAGAGTCTCTCAAACTGTATCTGGGGAATGGCCTTCGTGAGTGGATCCGCCGTGTTATTCTTCGTGTCAACTCTCCTGACCTCGATCTCCCGGCGATCAACTATCTCCCGGATCAGGTGATACCGCCTCAGAATATGCCTGGACCGCTGATGGGACCTGGGTTCCTTGGCCAAAGCCACCGCTCCATTGTTATCGCAATACAAAGGTATTGGACGCTCAATGGATGGAACCACACCAAGTTCAGTAATGAACTTCTTGATCCAAACAGCTTCTTTAGCAGCATCGTTGGCAGCGATGTATTCAGCCTCCATTGTCGAGTCTGCCACGGTTTCCTGCTTGGAACTCTTCCAGCTAACCGCCCCTCCGTAAAGGGTAAAGACAAAACCCGACTGCGACTTAGAGTCGTCCTTATCACTCTGGAAGCTCGAATCGGTAAAGGACTCCACTTGGAGTTCTCCGTTACCATACACCAAGAACATATCTCTAGTCCTTCGTAAGTACTTGAGAATGCTCTTCACAGCTGTCCAGTGACTCTCTCCAGGATCAGCTTGATACCTGCTCACTACACTTAGTGAGTATGCTACATCGGGTCTGGTACATAGCATCGCATACATGATAGAGCCTACTGCCGAAGCATAGGGTATCCCTTGCATGCGAGCTCTCTCCAAATCAGTCTTGGGAGACATCTCTTTGGAGAGAGTGACTCCAGAGATCGTGGGTAAATTCCCACGCTTGGACTCTTCCATACTAAACCTCTTTAGTATGGTGTCAATGTACCTGGATTGGGACAATCCCAAAATCCGTTTGGATCTATCTCTATAGATCCTGATCCCCAATATGCAGGAGGCATCACCAAGATCTTTCATTGAGAATCTTTGTGATAAGAAGAGCTTGACCGATTGCAGCATAGGAATATCATTTCCTATCAAGAGTATGTCGTCCACGTATAATACGAGGAAGACAACTTTACTCTCTGCCACCTTCTTGTAGATACAAGGTTCATCTGGATTTTTGACGAAATCAAACTCTTTGATAACGACGTCAAAGCAGATGTTCCAACTCCGCGATGCTTGCTTTAATCCATAAATGGATTTAAGCAGCTTGCACACCTTTCCGCTGCTCCCACTGTCTACGAAGCCCTCTGGCTGAGTCATGTACACGCACTCTTCTAAATCTCCATTTAGAAAGGCGGTCTTAACATCCATTTGCCAGATTTCGTAGTCATGAAAGGCAGCAATGGCAAGCATGATTCGGATGGATTTAAGCATAGCCACTGGAGAAAAGGTTTCGTCATAGTCCACACCTGGTCTTTGACGAAAACCCTTTGCTACAAGTCTAGCTTTGAAAGTCTCCACTTTCCCATCTACACCAAGTTTCTTCTTAAAGATCCACTTGCTCCCAATGGGTTTTACCCCTTCAGGAGCAACTTCCAAAGTCCATACTTTGTTGGTGTATATGGAATCCATCTCGGACCGCATAGCATCCAGCCATTTCACTGAGTCCCCACTCGTGATGGCCTGCTCGAAGCTAGTTGGGTCATCATCCTCCATGATGCAATCCTCACTTCCACCATCAATGAGAAAACCATAGTATCTCTCAGGTGGACGAGAAACCCTACTAGATCGGCGGAGAGGCTGGGGTACGTCGGGAACTACGGAATCCTCTGGTTCAACTAAATTGTCAGTTGCAGTTTGTGGTGCTGGAACCTCTTCCAGTTCTACCTCTTTGTCAATAATTTCTTTTGCAAGAAATTCCCTTTCCAAAAAGGTGGCATGTTGAGCAACAAACACTCTTTGTTCCTCAGCTAGGTAGAAAAAATATCCTTGAGAATTCTTAGGATATCCCACAAACTTGCAAAGGACTGACCGTGCCTCGAGTTTGTCCGGATTTTGCTTTTTGACATAGGCCGGACAACCCCATATCTTAATTCGCTTAAAATATGGTCTCTTCCCACTCCATATCTCATACGGTGTGGTAGGTACAGATTTAGACGGAACCAGATTCAATAGGTATATGGCTGTCTCAAGCGCATACCCCCAAAAGGAAATAGGTAACTCAGCATTACTCATCATTGAACGCACCATATCTAATAGGGTGCGATTCCTTCGTTCCGATACACCGTTGTGCTGTGGTGTATAAGGAGGAGTAAGCTGAGAGAGAATCCCATTCTCTTTTAGATAATCCAGGAATTCACTGCTTAAGTATTCACCTCCTCGATCAGATCGAAGAACCTTAATACTTTTGCCCGTTTGGTTCTCTACCTCGTGCTTATATTCTTTGAATTTCTCAAAAGCTTCAGACTTGTGTTTCAACAGGAACACATGCCCGTATCTAGAGAGATCATCAGTGAATGTAATGAAGTAGGAAGAACCATTTCTGGCGTGTGTAGACATTGGACCGCATACATCACTATGCACCAGTCCCAAGAGTTCGGTAACTCTTTCTCCGTGTCCTTTAAACGGAGTTTTGGTCATTTTTCCTTTGAGACATGAATGGCAAGTGTCATAAGATGATAATTCGAATGAATTCAAATATCCATTCTTATGCAACTTAGCTAGTCGTGTCTCATTGATATGACCAAGTCTACAATGCCACAAAAAGGATTCGTTCATTTCTGAGCTTTTCCTTTTGTGTGTGTTTTGTATATTGAAAACTGTATTTTGATTGAGAATGAATATGCCATTATGTAGCGAGCCTGATGCAATCAACCTTTGATCTAGGAATATGTTCATAACATTATCCTTTACTACAAAATTATAACCTTCTTTACTTAGTAAAGAAACTGATATAATGTTGCACATCATGTTCGGTATATAATAGCATTCATTCAGGATTAGTGTATCACCATTTGGTAATACTAGGTGATATGTGCCAACTGCTTTGGCTGCAACATTTGCCCCATTCCCTACATGAACGGAATGTTCACCTTTTCTCAGTTCTCTACCTTTTCGCAGCCCATGTAACATCTTACATATGTGGGATCCTGACCCGGTATCTAATACCCAGGACGTAGGGTGAACTGAGAAACAGTTCTCAATGACAAACACACCCGAAGATGATGCATCAACATGCATGTTCTCCGTTTGGGCGGCGTGAGAATCCAGATATTCTCCTGTTTCCTGTTCAGTCTTATAACACTTATAAGATAGAACGGGTTCAACGTTCCCCTGCACTGTATAACATGCGGGTTCGGTCAATACATCCATTTTATTATCTTTATTAAGGCATGAAATGGTCACTACCTGGAGAGAGAGAGAAGAAAACACTTTAGCGTAAGCTCGTGCAAGATCAGATTGGTTATTATCTTATCTAATCAGGATGGCTCCCACTGCTTTTTATCAAATCTTCCTCCAAACCTTAAAAGGAAAGACTAGCCGGGATTAATTACACACTACAAGTTCGCCAATCTTTCAGCCAGGCCAGTGTCGGTACTTTGAGGGAGGTCCCCCGTGCTTTCGCACGAACCTAATTACTGTAAACCTCGTTTTCCCAGAGGCGTAACCTCGTTAACACCTTTCTAGACACCTACTTGATCAGCTAATTGCAATGTGTAAAACTCTCCCAGGAGTAACTCTTACTCGCAGCGGGTATCGGGATCCAACTATCTCATAGAAGGTATGCAATCTCATTGCAAATTTCAACACTTGAAATTCCCGATAATATTTTGCCCCAGGCGATCTATGACCTTGACTGAGTCAACAAACCATAGACCGCAAGTAAAGTTCAACCCGTCATTTCCTGATTGAATTAAACCCACCCGCACGACCCTTGACTAAGTCAACAAGGCCGCACGACTACCCTAATCCAATCTGCATCATATGCATAAACAGATAAATAGTAATTAGCTACCGCACACTACGCCTTGACTGAGTCAACAAACGCAGCACGAATACTAACTATTACTTATCTGAAATGACGGAGGGCTACGTCAGGTTTTTAAGAAAACCCTTTCCGTAATGAACTTTATATCGTTGTAGAATCAAATAAAGTTTTGAAATGGAGTGATTTTGAGGCTTTTCTCGTTTTGCTAAAGGAGTCACTCCCGGTGAAGGGATCTCGGTCCTTTCCTCGTCGAATGAGGTGCGGGATATATCATATATATCGCTGTGCAAAGCAAAAACGCAAAAGCAGTCAAAATCAAACCGAGTGTGTAGCATCTGCCAGTTATTGCTAAAGGAGTCACTCCCGGTGAAGGGATCTCGGTCCTTTCCTCATCGAATAAGGTGCGGGGTATATCATATATACCGCTGTGCAAAGCAAAAACTGTAGCTACCTGTTTTATTTTAAAATCTGATTCTACAACATCATAGGTTTCTTTTCTTTCATTAATCACATTAATGAAGTCCCATCATTTAAATACCTAAACATCACAGATAGATATGACGTACACTTATGCCATCCGCATTCGCCTCGATGTCCCCTCGTGCACCGTTAGGTTAGGTAACTAACGACAGAGTAGGGCAGGGCTAGCGCGGGTGTAAAACATAAGTAACGTCTATACAATATATCATATATACCATATACTATATCCATCACAGAGTCACAACTCAGATATCGCAGCAGAATAAACATATGAAATATTGGATATACTAGGACGTCCGTGTTTTCAATACGAGCCAGTATAAAACACGGATTCCACGGTCGTGATGAATAGCCAATCCCACACCCCTAGACCCCTACGAGAGCGGCAAGCTACCCTGCCAATTCTAGGGTTAGGAGACCCGGACTCGACTCCTCGAGTTGGTCTCCCACTGGACCCCAGAACCCGGTTACTTGTGCTCCCCTCCTTGGGTCTATCCTAATGCGGAAAAGTAAATAATATACAAAGGGTGACAACTTCCGCTACCTGGAAGTGCCCCAAATAAAAGAATATTACATACAAGTTTTTACATGAATGAAAATGAAAAACACTCATCTCACATAAAAACCCCCGGCTATTCGATTACGACGATCCAATATAACATATCCAGCAACACATAACATCACATGTCATCAACGTAAGTAAGTATGCATACCCCAATTGTCCTTGACGTATAGCAACGAAACCGGCGATATGAACATACTACACTTACGGTCACAGAAAAGAAAGTGTAAAACTACAACAATTGGAATCCGCAACTACTTTAGACATCACATGCCTAACAGTTACAAACCCCGCATTTTAGTCTCATTATCGAAAACTCTTTTCAATATCGTATGGGACTAAACTGCTAGATTTATAACATTCATCCAGTTATCTCATAACTGTTTGTGAATTCCAATTATTGTATCCAATTCCGGATAAATAGAATATATTAAACTTTCCGATCGAACATTCGAACACCCAAGTTTTCCCGACACCAATCAACACATGAAATAGGTTCAAAAACATTCACTTCATGCCTCAGTACCAACGGTCCAGCCGTAGAAGGGTCAAGCCAACGCCTCACATGTGGCACGCCGTACTGCCCCAAACCCGAAGGTTCAAAGGGCAGTTCAAGACGGTCACATAATCGAGTTAAGGTTTGTTGTCTTCTAGAGGGACCATCGCGTTACTTGCACTACTGAGAACGTCTTTTAACCACACAATAATCCAACACTTGGATATTCCGGCAGGGGAAAACCTGGGTATTTACATCCGGTCGAACTCTTTAACATATTCTACAATTATCTGGAAAAACACTAAGACAAAAATTTGATAACCCGATTGAATAAACGAATCCCTAAAGCAACCCCAAAATACTCCTCTGTGAAGTCACAATAAAATATCCCAGAAAATATATCACTGAAAAATAGGAGTTACTGTGCAAAAATGAGTGCCTAATAAGACAAAACGGCGGCGGAAGGGCCGCATTAGCACGCTAATGCCGCGGTTCCGCCGCACTTTAGAGGGATCATTTGGTAATTTTTGCACCGTAATTCTTATATTTCCCTGCTTATTTTTCTGCATATTTTTAATTTGCAAAAATCCACATTTTACCAAAATGTACAGAGAGCAATTTGGAAATCGGATTTCGGTTCGATCGGACTTCAAACTCCGTCTACGCTTCGCCTAAGGCTCTAGCTAGGCTCTGATACCACTGTAAGGTTCCTAGGCACTTTAGTAAGGTCTCACAAGGCATCGGACATGCCAAATTAAAATTTTTGGTGCCGAGAAACCCTAGACTACGGATCTTAACTAGATGTTTAGGCGAAAAAGATAACTAGTTAACTGTTAACTACTGGGATACGGAAATTACAACCTTTGTAGATCCGGATATCCACCTCCACGGCTCCGCAACGTCATGTCCTCGCTGTCCATCATGAATCCTCGACTCGATCATCGGCTTCATCGGGAAAGCAAGCGGAATAGGTCGTCGGCTTTGTGTCAAAGACGATCTACGTCGAGGTTGCACAAACTCAAGCTCCGACTTCACAAACTTGTGAAACTTGTGAAGTAAACACCCAAAACAACTTGGCAAGAGGTAGAGGGTGAAGAAATAGGAGGTGGGTACACTTTAGATTTGGATTTATCTCACTAGATCTCAAGTTGCCATTTTTGTAGCAAGCTTGAAGAAGAAGAAGAAGATGAGCTCAAGAAAGAATTATAATAAGTCTTATCATAAAAATAAATATAAATCAAAATACTTATCATAACTTGAACTAGGGTCAAGTGTAGAGAATTAACCATGGTCACTTTGATGGGTTAGGGTTAAGCATGAAGATAAGGATGGTTGCTAAAGTCAAAGCTTCATGAAGCTTCAACAAAATGACAAAGAAAGCCACCATCCTCATCTTATTCTTTTCCAAATAAATAAATAAACAAATAAATAAATAAATGAAAATGCAAAACCCTAATTATCATATTAACCATGGATTAATTTTATACACTTAACTAAATGATCAAGTATCATCAAACATGATACAAAAAGTGCACGAAAGTATATCACATATACAATGTGCAATCCTAGTGAGAAAAATCCGTTTAAAGTGAACCAATACTAGTTAATGCAAAGTAATATATCAGATATATAATTATACATTAAATCATTAAATCAACACTTGATTCAATGATCCGGTCATGTCGCACATAACCGACTAGTATTCAATGCATCGATTTATCGAATCAATGATTCGATAACTAGGTCATATCGAATATAACCAATCGAAACATATATCGCGAGAATGAAATGCGGTATCACATACACGCATTATTCTCGGTCCTGCACATATCTCATATGCGCTCCTATTTCGTTTCGCTTGAGCCAGGAAACCTCTGTGTAGGACTCTAAAGACTCGTCAATACGCCGGTAGCAGATGATGATCATATCAAGCACCCACAAGCCGCAAGCGGTCTGCCAAACGTAACGGCCACCCGGGTATTGAGCGATCAGAAGATCGACGAGCTAACCCGCTCACTCTCCTGCGAATCCGACCAGTAACACTTACCATACAGTCAAGTCTCTTCGTCTGATACGTCGCATATCAAGTCTAGGGGTGGTATACGTCAGACCCCAATAACCCAATAAGTCATGCCGATGTGAGGCTCGTAACGGGTCGAGAAACTACTGGTAACACTTACCAGCAAATCTCAGATCAGCCCTGGCCAGGGACTTCCCTGCTACGGCCAATCGAGCACTGCGCAACATCAACCCCCAATACCGGGAGAGACGAAACCCCTCCTATCGCTCATTGTCTCCATGTGACTCGGGACTGTGCCCAAAGACCACCGTTTTGCACGCCCTCATGGACGTGGTAAGGTGGAGATCAAAGCACAGTGGGAATCACACAAGACTCTATGACGATCTCGGGTCTACAGACTAACCTGTACAAGTGTCACCTGAGAACTGCCATCTGACGTGAGGTATAATACCATCTGGGAGTTCTCGGCGAGTCCGTCCAGTGTACCCAGTCTCCACTGAGCACCCGTATACCATCTCTGATGTCAAACACCAATGGATATGGGATCATCCATCGCCCATCACATGGATCGAGAAGCGTATACGCTAGTCTACTCTGGTATATCGATGCCCCGTCTCGATTACACCCACGACTAGGGACCTTGAAGGAGGTACTTATGGACTACCATGTCCCCACTAGTATGATCTGCATCATAGTCTAGGTAGTCAAGTACACATCCTAAGGGCTTTACCAACATGTAACTATAAGACAGTATAAAGAGACTAGTGTACACGTTAAGATAAATGGCAACCAGATAGCATACTATCATGTCGAGCAAGAAAGTCATCTCTATATATGTCCAAGCATCCAATATAATATACATAATCTGTATAATACTGGCCTCTAGGGCATACATACAACTAACAAGTCTTAGCTGCAACAATTGCACCATTTCCAACTCTAATGTCTTTATCACCTTCTCCAAGTTCTCTACCTTTCCTAAGCCCATGTAACTGATTACATATATGGGATCCTGACCCGGTATCTAATACCCAGGACGTAGAGCAAATGGAGAAACAGTTCTCAGTAACGAACACACCCGAAGAAAATGCATCAACATGTACTTTCTTCAATCGGGTGGCATGGGAATCCTGGTATTCCCCTATATCCTGTTCATTCCTATAACTCTTATAAGAATGAACGGAACCAACGTTCCCCAGCACAGTATAACATGCGGGTTCGGTCAATACATCCATATTATTATCTTTATTAGGGCATGAAATGGTCGCTACCTGGAGAGAGAGAGAAGAAAACACTTTAGCGTATGCTCGTGCAAGATCAGATTGGTTATTATCTTATCTAATCAGGATGGCTCCTACTGCTTTTTATCAAATCTTCCTTCAAACCCTAAAAGGAAAGACTAGCCGGGATTAATTACACACTACAAGTTCGCCAATCTTTCAGCCAGGACAGTGTCGGTACTTTGAGGGAGGTCCCCCGTGCTTTCGCACGAACCTAATTAATGTAAACCTCGTTTTCCTAGAGGCGTAACCTCGTTAACACCTTTCTAGACACCTACTTGATCGGCTAATTGTAATGTGTAAAACTCTCCCAGGAGTAACTCTTACTCGTAGCGGGTATCGGGATCCAACTATCTCATAGAAGGTATGCAATCTCATTGCAAATTTCAACACTTGAAATTCCCGATAATATTTTGCCCCTAGTGTGCCATGACCTTGACAGAGGTCAACAAATCATAGTGCACTAGTCAAGTTCAACCCGTCATTTCTTGATTGAATCAAACCCACTCGCACGACCCTTGACAGAGGTCAACAAGGTCGTACGACTACCCTAATCCAATCACATCACATGCTTTGCAGATAATTACTAGTTATCTACCGCACACTACGCCTTGACAGAGGTCAACAAACGCAGCACGAATACTAAATAGTCTTTATCTGAAATGACGGAGGGCTACGTCAGGTTTTTCTGAACACCTATTGCGTAATGAACTAGATATCGTTGTAGAATCAAATGAAGTTTTGAAATGGAGTGATTTTGAGGCTTTTCCAGTTTTGCTAAAGGGGTCACTCCCGGTGAAGGGATCGTCGGCCCTTTCCTCGTCGAATGAGGTGCGGGATATATCATATATATCACTGTGCAAAGCAGAAATTATAGAAGCAATCAAAAACAAACCGAGTGTGTAGCATCTGCCAGTTATTGCTAAAGGAGTCACTCCCGGTGAAGGGATCTCGGTCCTTTCCTCATCGAATAAGGTGCAGGGTATATCATATATACCGCTATGCAAAGCAAGAACTGTAGCTACCTGTTTTGTTTAAAATTTGATTCTACAACATCTTAGGTTTCTTTTCTTTCATTAATCAGATTAATGAAGTCCCATCATTTAAATACCTAAACATCACAGATAGATATGACGTACACTTATGCCATCCGCATTCGCCTCGATGTCCCCTCGTGCACCGTTAGGTTAGGTAACTAACGACAGAGCAGGGCAGGGCTTGTGCGGGTGCAAAACATAAGTAACGTCTATATAATATATCATATATACTATATAAAGTATCTATCAAAGAACATCACATGATCGCATCACATATATCGCAGCAGAAGAAACATATGAAACATTGGATATACTAGGACGTCCGTGTTTTCAATACGAGCCAGTATAAAACACGGATTCCATGGTCGTGATGAATAGCCAATCTCACACCCCTAGACCCCTACGAGAGCGGCAAGCAACCCTGCCAATTCTAGGGTTAGGAGACCCGGACTCGACTCCTCGAGATGGTCTCCTATTGGACCCTAGAACCCGGTTACTTGTGCTCCCCTCCTTGGGTCTATCCTAATGCGGAAAAGTAAATAATATACAAAAGGTGACCACTTCCGCAACCTGGAAGTGCCCCAAATAAAAGAATATTACATACAAGTTTTTACATGAATGAAAATGATAAACACTCATCTAACATAAAAACCCCCGGCTATTCGAACACGACAATCCAATATAACATATCCAGCAACACATAACATCACATGTCATCAACGTAAGTAAATATGCGCATCCCAATTGTCGTTGACATATAGCAACGAAACCGGCGATATCACATATTACACTTACGGTCACAGAAAAGAAAGCGTAAAACTACAACAATTGGAATCCGCAATCTCTTTAGACATCGCATGCCTAATCAAATGAAATACTTAGACATCACATGCCTAACAATTATAAACCCCGCATTTTAGTCCCATTATCGAAAACTCTTTTCAATATCAAGTGAGACTAAACCGCTATATTTATAACATTCATTCAGTTATCTTATAACTATTTGTGAATTCCAATTATTGTATCCCATTCCGGATAAATAGAAAATATTAAACTTTCCGATCGAACATTCGAACACCCAAGTTTTCCCGACACCGATCAACACATGAAATAAGTTCAAAGACATTCATTTCATGCCTCAGTACCAACGGTCCAGCCATAGAAGGGTCAAGCCAACGCCTCACATGTGGCACGCCGTACTGCCCCAAACCCGAAGGTTCAAAGGGCAGTTCAAGACGGTTACATAATCGAGTTAAGGTTTGTTGTCTTCTAGAGGGACCATCGCGTTACTTGCACTACTCAGAACGTCATTAAACTACGGAAAAGTCCAACAATTGGAAATTTCCCGGCAGGGGAAAGATTGAGTATTTACATCCGGTCGAAACTTTTAACATATTCTAAATATCCGGAAAACCACATCGACAAAATCTGATAATCCGATCGAATCATCCAGTCCCCAATACAACCCAGAAAATTCAACTTTTGAACAAATATTAAAAATTCCCAGGAAAATCACTACTGGAAACTAAGAATTACTGTGCAAAATTCTTTATATATTGAGATCGTACGGCCGCGGAACCGCCGCATGAGCCATGCTCATGCCGCGGATCCGCGGCGACTTTGTGGAATTGGGCTGTCGAATTTCACAGAAACTCTTATATTTTCCTGATGGTTTTTCTGCATATTTTTAATCTGGAAAAATCCCAGTTTTTAGAAAATGTCCAGAGAGCAAGTTTGGTATTAGGGTTTCGATTCGTTCGGATTTCAAACGTCGTCTACACTTCGCCTAAGGCTCTAGCTAGGCTCTGATACCACTGTAGGTCAGGCAGCCACCCCATCCAATGGGGTCACCGTGGCACCAACGGGTCCCTCAGCAGCTACTTTTTACGCATGCCCCCTCGCGAGGACTACAACCCGCCGGAACACCTTCCGGTCTCGGGACACCCTGGGGGTAAGAGCTTATGCTTCGCCACACTGTCAGACAGTGAGAACCCCCCATAGGTCGACATCTAATGCCTAGTAGCTCTGATACCACTGTAGGGTTCCTAGGCACACAATAGAGGTCTCATAAGGCATCAACCATGCCAATTTCAAAAATTACGGGTGCCGAGAAACCCTAATACGGATCGTTAACTAGATATTTAGGCGAAAAACGAAACTAGTTAACATCATAACTAAAGGAGAGAGGCTACAACCTTTGTAGATCCGGTTATCCACTTCCTTAGCTCCATGTAGTCGTCCTCTCGCTGTCCATCTCGAATCCCGAACTCAAACGTCGGCTTCATCGGAGAATTGGGCGGACTAGGTCGTCGGCTTCGTGCCGAAGATGATCTACGTCGAGGCATCACAAGTTCAAGCTCCGACTTCACAAATTTGTGAAACTTGTGAAGAAAACACCCAAAACAACTTGGCAAGAGGTAGAGGGTGAAGAAATAGGAGGTGGGTTCACTTTAGAATTGGATTTCTCACTTTGGAACTCAAGTTGCCATTGATGGCATCAAGCTTTCTTTCTTGAAGAAGAAGAAGATCAAGAAGGAAATATTATGATAAGTTCTTTAAAATGAAAAGAAAATGAATACTTATCATAATGTAAACCATGGTCAAGTGTAGAGATTAAACTAAGGTTAGTTGGAATGGTTAGGGTTAAGGAAGAGATAAGAATGGTGGACTTGTTCAAAGCTTCAAGAAGCTTCAACATAAAAACAAAATAAGCCACCATCCTTAATAATTTCCAAAATGAATATATAAATAAATAACTAAGTAAATAATCAAAACCCTAACCATTCATATAACCATGGTTTAATCTTTACACAAACCCAAGTGAGCAAGTATCATCAAACATGATACAAACTAGTGTACAAAAGTATATCACATATACAATGTGCACATCAAGTGAGAAAATCCATTTAAAATGAACCAATACTAGTTAATGCAAAAAAAATATCAAATATATAATTATACATTAAATCATTGAATCAACACTTGACTTAACGATCCGGTCATATCGCATATAACCGACTAGTCACCTATGTATCGGCTTATCGAATCAATCGTTGATTCGATATCTAGGTTATATCGAATATAACCAGTCGATACATTCATCGCGAGAATGGAATACGGTATCACATACATGCAATATTCTCGGTCCTGCACATATCTCATATGCGCTCCTATTTCGTTTCGCTTGAGCCAGGAAACCTCTGTGTAGGACTCTAAAGACTCGTCAATACGCCGGTAGCAGATGATGATCATATCAAACATCCATAAGCCGCAAGCGGTCTGCTAAACATAACGGCCATCCGGGTATTGAGCGATCAGAAGATCGACGAGCTATCCCGCTCACACTCCTGTGAATCCAACCCGTAACACTTACCGTACAGTCCGGTCTGTTCGTCTGATATGTCGCATATCAAGTCTAGGGGTGGTAAACGTCAGACCCCAATAACCGATAAGTCGTGCCGATGTGAGGCTCATAACGGGTCGAGAAACTACTGGTAACACTTACCAGCAAATCTCTGATCAGCCCTGGTCAGGGACTTCCCTGTTACGGCTAATCGAGCACAGCGCAACATCAACCCCCAATACCGGGAGAGACGAAACCCCTCCTATCGCTCATTGCCTCCATGTGACTCGGGACTGTACCCAAAGACCACCGTTTTGCACGCCCTCATGGACGTGGTAAAGTGGAGATCAAAGCACAGTGGGAATCACACAAGACTCTATGACGATCTCGGGTCTACAGACTAACCTGTACAAGTGTCACCTGAGAACTACCATCTGACGTGAGGTATAATACCATCTGGGAGTTCTCGGCGAGCCCGTCCAGTGTACCCAGTCTCCACTGAGCACCCGTATACCATCTCTGATGTCAAACACCAATGGATATGGGATCATCCATCGCCCATCTCATGGGTCGAGAAGCGTATACGCTAGTCTACACTGGTATATCGATGCCCCGTCTCGATACACCCATGACTAGGGACCTTGAAGGATGTACTTATGGACTACCATGTCTCCACTAGTATGATCTGCATCATAGCCCAGGCAGTCAAGTACACATCCTAAGGGCTTTACCAACATGTAACTAAAAGACAGTTTAAAGAGACTAGTGTACATGTTAAGATAAAGAGCAACCAGATAGCATACTATCATATCGAGCAAGAAAGTCATCTCTATATATGTCCAAGCATCCAATATAATATACATCATCTGTACAATACTGGCCTCTAGGGTATACATACAACTAACACCATGTACCCGCAATCGGCCTCATCCGCCTCCTCGAATCGGGTTTCACATGTCGCTCTCAGCACCGAGAAAACACATGGTGGACGCACTGAAATATCATATCAGGGGTAACCGGGTTTTTACAACAATTACATAATCTCTTTGAAATACCCACGGTTCCCAAATACAGAAATATCATAGAACAACATATCTCAGTGCGCATAATCAGAAAACATGATGTATGTGACATATCAATGAAGTGCAAGTATAACAGCATATCATGCAACATGGAATAACAGTATGCACATACAAGGGTCATATCCTGCAGCAATAATACTACTGTGTAGTGACATGGCAATTACCGATGAAGATGTGTGTGAACTGGCAAGTAAGTGTACGTGATACATACGCATCATCGGTAATGGTGCTGGTGTCCTAACAGCATGATATCAACAATAGAATATGAATCACAATAAGTGTACGATGCAGAACAACAATAATAATATGCGGGAGCAGAATACCAAATACCAGGATAACTAAACTGCATCTAATGTCATAAGAGTCAAATAGCTACACCACTATAAGGCTGAGCTGAAGCTAACAGTAGATAAGGGAAACTGCCAAACTTCTGAGTCGATACATATATATATAGTCGGTGATCCCGCCTTATCATATCACATCCGATACCATATCTCTATAATCGGTTATTCCCAAGTCAAGAGGGCGGATCAAACATCAAAATATAGCTTGTACGTGAATCCGTCGTACGGCATCCCCAAATCTGGGTACGGGTCAATCATATTCATTATATTACTCATCTGGTATCCTCTTATCAAGATCATCATATGGGGTACTGACCTACGTCTAGTGTAATGCTAATATCATCACTATAGTCATGACCTGACTACTGATTGACAGTCTCGTATGAATCGATATCATCATCATATATTGTCAATGTAATCATAATCCGGCTTCCGATTGACAGCCTCTAGGAAAACGATATCATCAGCACATATCATCTCAAGGAGTAAACAACGCCCAAGGCGGCCTATCATAAATATCTTATCATAACATGTCATATCATATCCTATCTCGTATCATAATCACATGCCGATCATTTAATAAATATCACTATTCCTATGGCATCATTATCCCGAAATCCGCTAAAGCATCACGACGTATCTCAAATATGAATTCTACCATATTCCCGAAAATCATAATCTCGGATCGATAGCATCGACTCAACTCAAACCCAAGTATCATCCTCAAATCCATATGTGAACACTTAGTCCCATACCCATGTGAACACATAACTATATAGAATCCCATAACCATATATGTAATAAGGATGTATGCAAGTATGTATGTGTGAATATGTATGTGTAGTGCATCCACTACCCTAGGGTTCATAACCTTTCATCAATCCAACATACCAATATCCATTTTAACATTATTATTGATCCCGAATAACATATATTAAATGTAAGTGTGTATACGCATCCGTATACATCACGACGAATTGCGGGGGTGCTATACGCCATCCACTCGACTTCTCCCCGTAGATATGAATCTACTCACCTTGTTTATGTGTGTCGACGCCGATGTCGCCTTTTGCATTTCTAACGCCGCGACGCCACGTGGGGTACCTACAAGGATATCACATGCTAAAACCCATGAAAACCATGTCGGAAGCCAAAAATGGTGCATGCTACGCCCAGAGGTAAAAACCTGTAGCCTTGCATGCAAACACAGCCAATGGTCACTGGTCGTTGGCGTTCAAACGCCACCCGACGGAAACGAAACATCGAATACTAAAACCCATGCTAAAACAAGTCGTAAATCATACGCCAACTCATGAAAAACAACCCAGATTTTACCCTAACTGGAATCAGTAAAAACAAGATATACCAGGGGTCAAGTTTACATGAAATAGTGCTGTGCATGCAAAACGATGCAGTTTCACCCTGGTCTGGCCGCAAATTGCGGCCAGAAGGGATATATCTGCGGCCTGGTATGGGTGTTGGGGGCTAGGGCTTTGTAGGATGGTTCCAGGGTGCCTGCACAGCCTACTGCCAAGTCAATTTTATTTTAGGAAGTCCGGGTTGATAGCAGTTTCCAGAAAGGTCCAAAAGTCGACAAAATCGCTAAATTACGCCAAGTATAACAAATCTGGTATCTAACTGGAAATCTGGGGAAATCTTGGTTAAACTGGTCTCAAATACACCTAATAAGGTTATACCAACCATCAAAACCATCTCTTGGCCAAACCACACTCAAATTCACTAAAACTAGCACTAGATCACAAATATAACACTAAATTTCAGTCTTAACAACTATAACTTAACAAGATAGGAGTTTGGTGTAAGTCGATGTACAACACCCCACGACTAGCGGGGAGGCGGAAATTTGAAAAACGATCTTGTTCTTTACATAAACATCGACTAACCGCATGAATCGAAGCTAAACGATAACTAACATCAAACATAGAAGTTAACAACTACTATGTAAAGGGATTATACCTAAAGAACCGTGTCCTTCGTCTTTACGAACTCCACCTCCTCCTCGGCCTTCTCCAAGTAGTAGACGATCCACCACGAGAGCTAAACTCCAATCTTTGCCTCTAAACTTGAGGCAACTAGGTATCTTTAAGTGCTAATCAAAGTACCTAGATGAAATAGAGTATGGTTATGGATTAAGTAGCCCAACTAATCCTTGTACTCAACACATGAGAGGGGAGGATTAGGGTTTGAAGAGAGAGAGCTTGAGGAGAGAGAAGATGAACATAATAATCAAATGAGAAAATGAGTTATCATAATATATATCAAGCATTATTGTTTTTCAAGAAAAGAAAAGAAAATGATTTACAACCATGCTTGATAAATATCTTATGGTGATTCATCTCCATGAGTCATTAAGCATTTATGATGCATTAATGACATGGATGAATCATCCATATGACTCACTAATCTCATTTAATGTATATGCCACCTTAACCTCCTTAGTCACCATCTTCTAGAAGCTTCTCACGCAATTACGAGAACGCCCCTCCTATCCGTGAAAACACGGAAAAACTTTTGACTGTATAAATCCAATAACCGGATACTAGTAACCGGCTTAAACCAAAGCCGACTAGTAAAAACTGTCCGAAAGTCGTACGTGCGTAAACACACGTATGCGTCCGAACCCTTGTCGTAAAACCATACGACCTCTATATCGTTTCGCCTGGAGTAGGGAAACTCTCTGCGTGGGACTCTATAGACTCGACTACTACGCTGGCAGTGGGTTTAACCACAGACCGCAAGCGGCACTAGCTGTACGTAACGGTCCCCTGGTAGATGTCGATAAGAAGGCCGATGAGGAAACCCATCCGAACTCCTACTGAGTCTGATGTGACAATCTCCATACAGTCTGGTCCGTTCGTCTAAGACTATCGCATATCGGGCCTAAGGGGCGGCAAGCGTCAGTCCCCTAATAGCGGTATAAGTAGTGCCGGAGAGAAGCCCATTACACCCTGAGAAACTACTGGAACCTACCAGCAAATCTCGCTTGCCCTAGCCAGGGACTTTGCGTAATGGCTCTCTGACACAGCGCGATATCAACCCCCAATACCGGGAGAGACGAATCTTGTCTAACCGCCACTGCCTCCAAGTGCTCGGGACTGCACCCAACTGCTACCTGTTTGCACGACTCCTTTGAGCCGTGGTAGGGTAGCAATCTAAGAACAGTGGGATACACTCGAGGCGAAGTAGCAGTGTCAAGTCTGCGGACTATGCTGTACTCATGTCACCTGGGAACTGTTCACTGACGACTGGTATAAAACCAACCAACAGTTCCCTGTGAGTCCTGTCCGGTGTACCCGTAACTTAACGAGCACCTGCATACTATCTCCAGTACGACGTACTGATGGCTGTGGGACAGACCATCTCCCTAACTGGGATGAGAAGCGTACACACTAGTCTACTCCAGAGTATCGATGCCCTGTCTCGACAATCCAACGACTAGGGTCCTGAATAAGGATGTGCTTGTAGACTACCCAGCCCCCACTAGTGTGACTGCCATCACAACGCTGGTAGTCAAGCAAGATCCTAAGAGCTCTATCAATACGTATACTCACATATTAAGATAGAAAAACCAAGTAGCATACTACCATGTTTAGCAAGACTGTTATATACATGTGAATATCCCAAGCTTCCATTAAGTAATATGTAAGTCTACGCTAGTGCCCCGGCAGTCTACAGACGCCAAATGCGGAATAAAAACTTTTAAACTGGCGCTATCGTATACTTTAACCCGGATCTTCCATTATTGCTAAACTAACAAACTGTAAAGAGTGTAGAAAGATTGTACCGAACGATCTGAGTCCTTCGTTCTTCAACCATCATCCCACGCTCCGTTGCGGCTGCTCCGATCTCGTCGATCTCCGTTATCCTCGTCAAGGTGACACCACATCACCGATTCATTAAACGGGCTCCCGCCTCTGACTCGAGGCAACTCGATCGTCAAGTTTGCTAAAAGATACGACCAAGAATGATGTAGAGAATGAGTAGATGACTTTGTCTCATTTCGTCCAAGTCCGTGGACGATCGGTTAATGAAGTTGCCGAGGGAATTGGGTGAATGGAAATTGAACTAGGAAATTTCCATGCATCCAAACTATATGAAATCTTTGGCCAAAATTAATGAATCAATCTCACACCCACAATGAAGTGGCCGGCCATATTTATTGAAGGAGGGAGGTGATGGTAGGAGGAGGGAGGTGACCATAGCACAAAATATCATATGTAAATAGCCTAAGGAAAACAAAACACCATGATGACTCAAATAATTGAACCAATTAGATCAAACCTAGTCACCTTATCATGAATGACTCACCAAGCCTCATCATCACTTCTAGAAGCTTCTAGAATGATGACTCACCTCATCTGAAGAAAAGATAAATCCGTCTTTAACCGAATGTTAAAAGACGGCTGATAGAAAACTGGAAACTGACAACTTCCAAAAGTGATCCTGAAACGAATTTCAGGACAACCCCGAAACTGTATAAATATACCCGCATTTGTATTACGACCGAATACAAATGCAACTGAGACAAAGATATTATACCTACTCAATATAATACTCGGATGCGGCTTAAACCAAAGCCGACCAGTATCACCTGTCCGAAAATCGACACGTGCGTAAACGCACGTGCATTTTCCGAACCCTGCCATAAAACCATACGGCCTCTACAACGTTTCGCCCGAACTTGGGAAACTGTCTGTGGGGAACTCTAATGACTCGTCAGTACCCTGGCAGTGGGTTTAACCACAAACCGTCAGCGGCACTAGCAATGCGTAACGGCTGCCCACGGACTGACCTTAAGGGAGACCGATGAGCGCACTCAAGGGAGGCCGATGAGCGAACTCATCCAGAAACCCTACTGAGCCTAACAGTGACAATGTATATACAGTCCGGTCCGTTCGTCAATGAGTATCGCATATCCTCCTAGGGGGCTAGCAACGTCAGACCCCCAATAGCAGTATAAGTCGTGTCGGAGTGAAGCCCAATAACACCCTGAGATACTACTGGAGTACCTACCAGTAAATCTCCTGCCACGGCCGTGGGCTTTGTGTAATGGCTCTCCTAGACACAGCACGATCTGTCCCCCAATACCGGGAGAGACGAATCCCCTGCCGATCCGCTCACGTGCCTCCATATGGCTCGGGACTGTACCCAAAAGCTACCTGTTTGCACGACTCCTTTGAGCCGTGGTAGGGTAGAAATCAAAGCACAGTGGGAACTCACACGAGACAAATGATGACCTCAGGTCGATGAACTAACCTGTACACATGTCACCAGGGAACTGCTATCTGACGGTAGATATAATACTAACTAGCAGATTCCCGGCGAGTCCTGTCCGGTGTACTCATAACCCAATGAGCACCTGTATACATCTTAGGTGATCCAACTGACACCAGTGGCTTGTGAGACCTGCCACCGCCCCTCGTCGGGGTCTCGACTGTACACACTAGTCTACTCCGGAGTATCGATGCCCTGTCTCGAAACTCCCACGACTAGGGACCACAATTAAGGATATGCATATAAGCTACCCAACTCTCACGTATATGATCGCCATCATACTGTTGGTAGTAAAGCAAGATCCTAAGGGCTCTATCAAAGTGTAACATGCAATCAGTCACCTGAACATGTACACGACTGATAAAGGCAAACCAGATAGCATACTATCATCTCGAGTAAGACTGTGCTACCGGGATAGGTCCTCCGCAATCATTGCAATTACGTACCTGCGATCCAATAATTGACTATGAGGGCACTATCTCCAACAATCTTCCACTTGCACTCAAGGCTAATATTGCGATGTCGACTACTCACAGCCCGTGTGAAACCGAACATCCAACTCCTCTACTAATCAGTTTCACAAAGCCCGGTTGTAAAACTATTGTGTTCGAGAAATAGCCTCAGTGAGTGGATCCGCCTAGAAGTTTCTTTCTGTATCTCTCTTAATCTCAAGTTCGCGGAGAAAGCCATCTCCCGAATTGAGTAGTACATGTCTTAGAATATGTCTGGATATCTGATGGGACCTTAGTTCATAAATGAACTCCATATCCAAACTTCTTAGACTGTATGGATCACTGAACCTAATCAGTATCCGGCACCATGCCACCCACAATATCCTCTGGAACCACCTGTCCATAATACTGTCCTTCGTCAGAAGGAAAACTAAAACTCTGACAATCACTCTGTCATCCATGTCACCTTTGAAGCCTGGAATGATAACCGTCTCCCGAAAGAGGCTGCCGTTATCAAATCCATAGAACATGTACTAATGTTCTAAAACTGCTTCCTTATGTTTCTCCAGGATTGGATTAATACAAACTTATTGCATCTAGTGCAAAAACAACATCTGGTGTGGTACTTGACATCTCATGATTGACTCAATTGCCTAAGCAAGTGATCTGCCAATCATGCACATCCCTCTCCCCTTTAGTCTATACGACACCTTTAGAGAGGGTGACTCCATCACCTGCAGGTACACTACCATGCTAGGAGTCAACTATTCTAAAAACCATTAGAATATCTGTCAAAGTACCCACATTGGGAAACTACCCAAATCCAGATCTAAAACCATAGATCTAGAAACCAGAATGTCAAATATTATATCCATATCCTGTCTGGAGAAACAACTGTGTGACGACCACAGTACAACCGATCGTAGTATATGAATTTGACTTCCTGCTCTGTGTATGTCATCCAGATACCATGACATCACACCCTACTACCTTCTTAACTGATCCATCCCCTATTCTGATTGAAGTCAAACCCATGACTGTCACATCAAAATTAGATGATCTATCTCCGCTATAACTGCTCAAGTCTATAAATAGATATAAGCATCTTGCCCACTATGCTTCCGCTGCTCCCACTGACTACGACAACCCTCCTACCGGGTCTCATATCCTGGAACAACAGTAGTATCAAGTCTTGGTAGATAAGAACCTCCCTGTCACCGTCTCTGAGGCTACCGAAGTACCTCTCGGGCGTCTGAGGTTACCTACCATACCTGCGGAGTGGCTATTGGAATGTCAAACCTGATTGAATGTATAGGTCCTATTAAATTTTCCGTAATCGTTCGCGGTTCTGGAATCACTTCCAGTTCTACCATACTCCCACTACTGTTTTCTGAAAAAGATCCATTTTTACTAAAACTGTGGCGAGTCAAGAACAATATCACTATTGATCTTCCAAATGGTAGAATATCAACCCTCGTCATTGCTAGGGTCAACCCACAAACAGCCATTACAGAAACGTGCCCTGAGTTATCCAGAGTCTGGTTTTAAGCATAAGCTGGACAGCTCTCCGTGCCTTAATATCTTTTAAGGTACGATCTATTCTATATCCAATATAGAAACTTTGGCACTTATTTAATTAGAACCATATTCAATCCATGCAGCTGTCTCCAGTGCATATCAACTTAATGAAAAGAGGCTAATCAGCATTACTCAACTTAGGAATCCATCCAATTATGAGTAACCTGAAAGAGAAACACGTTTCTCAAAACCATCACTATCATCTGAATACCAATCACAAGAATCTACATCTTCGATCTCTTTGAAGAATCCCGATACTTGTGACACCTGGTTCTCTACTTTATTCTTATACCCACAACTTCTCAAAACTTAGACCTTGTATTTCTACGAAACACTCGTCTAAATATTAGAGAAGTTATAAGTAAACAGAACATAGTATGAGGACCTACCCCTTTGTCCTAATGGACACTTGGACAACATACAATACTCTGTATAAGTCCGCTGAGTTAAACAACTCAGAACCTGTGCGTCGTAGGTTGAAAACTGTACCCTGGCGATTTCCTCAAATATCACCAATTACAACGAATTCCGATATAATGAGGATGATCACCTAATTCCCAATATCTTACTCCCACTCATCATCTGTAAAACCATACAGATATGAGAATGAAACCTGGTAAATACATACCCTTGGAGTAAGTGTCTAATCGGGAAAACAGTTTTTCCTTTAACAATGCACTAAAACATGAAAATGTTTCGTAGGGGTATCCTGGTATTCATAGCAATGCCTCTTCCATAATCCAATTCATGATTTCAACCGTATATTTTATTGCCATCTCTCCAAATCCCTTTATTTGTCTTTAGTCGTTACCTTCTGTACACCACGTTAGGCTAAATGGTTTTCTTCCTTCCCTACCGTTCGTCACCAGCCTATGGTTTGGAAGAAGACTATCCAGTAAGCATAATAGGTGTACTCTCCTAAACCAAGGAGTACTCGTATCTCGAGAGAAGGTGATGATAAAAGACAACTGAATAATACCTTATTCTTTTAAAGGTGAAATAGGAGTGGCGATGAAGTACGCGGTTTTGGTTGTGAATGATATCAGTCGCAATTTACTTTGCCCTCTTTCTAATCCCTTTATTTTGTCTTTACATATTACCTTCTGCACACCCTACTTAGGCTAATTGGTTTTCTTCATTCCCTACCTTTCGGCACCAGCCTATGGTTTGGAATAAGACTATCCAATAGGCGTAATAGGTGTACTCTCCTAAACCAAGGAGCTCTCGCAACCTGAGAGAAGGTGATAATAAAAGACAACTGAATAAACCAATTCTATTTCTCCTGAACCTGGATCCATCCCCGAAGAAGTCCCTTCGAGTTCGTATATAACCATACGATGGATCTATCCAATGGAAGTGGATAACCGTAGTAATACGGGTGTTCTGAGAAATGCAAAGGGTAAAAGAAGGAGTGGCAATGACTTATGCAACATAGAAAATCCAAAAGCCAGTATTTTAAGAAGGTTCGGTCAACCTGGTCACTGAGTCATAGTCTAGGGTCGGTCAAAGGTCGCTGCCAAAGAGAGAGAGAGAGAAAAGAAACACTCTGCGTGCACTCTAACCTAGATCAGAATGGTCATCACTTTATCTAATCCGGAAACCTCCCACTGTCCTGTCAAATTCTCCTCCAAACCTAAAGAAGAATCAATCGGGATCACCCGAAGAGTAAACCAACTCATCAGTTGGAATCAGGATCCAACTCTCATCGCATGATAACGTGATGGAATGCATCCACGTTACTCATACTCCAGAAGGTATGCGCATACTCGGCAAGTTTCAGTTTCTTTAGAAACTCCTGATATGATTTTTGCCCCATGCTCTTATAACCTTGGCTTTGGTCAAAGTGTCATAAGTCACATGCCAAGTTCTACCCGTCACTATCTTGTCAATTTGAACCCACCCGCACATGCCCCTGACTTTGGCCAATCGGAAGAACGACTGTCCCAAACTAACTCATCTATCTATGCAACAATTGAATACCCAGCAGCTACCAAACACTATGCCTTAACTTTGGCTAAAATGCATAGCTTGAATACTACTAAATACCCAAAAGAAGTGACGGAGGGCTACGGCTGGTTTTTGGCGAAAAACCTTTAGCGTAGTGAACTTGATATCGCTGAAGGAACCTGATAGCTTTTTAAAATATAGTGGCGAAAACCTTTTGCTAAAGAGGTCACTCCCGGTAAAGGGATCTCAGCTCTTTCCTCGTGGAATGAGGTGCAGGATATTCCACTGAATACCGCTATGCAAAGCAACTTGTAATCGACTATAGTAAAGTTATTACCCTGACGCAAACTTCTGTCCAAGGGGTCTTTCCCGGTGAAGGGATATCAGCCCTTGCCTCGTCGAATGAGGTGCTGGATATTCACACCGAATACCGCTATGCATAACAAAAAGAAACGTCTTTTTAATAACATCCTTTTTTAAAATTGTTCCAACAACTCAAACAAGTTTGTTTTACTTTTCATTGATCAGAATCAACGCAGTCCCATCAATCAATCACACCAGAAAAGAACGAAAATAAAATGTACGTATATGCCATCCGCATTCGTCACTGGGTCCCGTCATCACCCGTTAGGTTACTTAACTAACGACAGAGCGGGGAATGGACTAGCGCGGGTGTAAAACATATACAACATCTAATAGTATATAAACCAATATACAATAATCGCTCCAGGCGTGATAGTATGCAACATTACAGAAAAGTAATAAGCATCACTGAACAATACAGATAATCTGGGATCCCCGAGTTTCACAGAGCCGCTGCTAAAACTCGACGTTCCCCTGTCGTGTGGATAGCCTGTGCAATGAAACCTAGACCCCTACGGGTGCGGCAAGTTACCTGCCAAAACATGAAGCGAGGCAGCCCCCTACAGCATAGTGAATGGACCACCCTGCACTCCACGGAATCCGGTAAGCTTGGGCACTCCTCCTTGGGTCAACCTGTACCCCCTATGAGTGCGGCGAATAGTCTGCCAATTCTAGAGTGGGACCCCTCTGCCTCTCAAAGCAATGAGATGCAGACCCATTGCCCCCCAGAACCCGGCTATCCGTGCACTCCGTCACGGGGCAAAACCTAGTACAGTAATAAAAATAGTACAATAGGTACATCGACCGCAACCTGGTCGTGCCCCAAAAGAATATTATACAACAGGCAGTGACGGCTGTCCACAAGTTGGACGCTCGCCCCGCAATATCAAATGTACAAATAAACACAAACTGTACTACCATTGCACACTGCTATCCACCACGACAAATCCGCAACATCACAGCACAACACAGAACATCAACGCGAATGTCACGTTCGCAAACCCGTCTAAAAGAACTATAGCAATCAGACGCGGTTTACCGATCAAATGACATTCCCGGTCGGAGATATAATGTAAGCACTGTAAACTAACGTGTTTAAATTTCGATCGACGAAATATCAAAAAGTGGGCCCCACTGCTTACTGGTGAACAGTAACAAAACCTGGGCCAAAACGATATTTACCAAAAACCCCAAAATCCAAAGAAGAACCCTCTGGAAAAATTTGGAAGCACGTGCTTCCCACGTGGCCGCGGATGCGCGGCCAAACCATGGGTTTGGCCGCGTTTCCGCGGCAGCTTGGAGGAATCACGAGTCCAAATTTCGTCGTGGCTCTTAAAAAAGCCTGCACGGATTTTTAAGACATCCAGAAATAATTTTTGAAGCCATTTAAAATTAACAGAAACTGTCGGGTTGAAATTTTGCAATTTTGGTTTTTCGGTTCGATCGAAGTTTTGAACACGTTAGCACAAGTTAGTATAGCAAAATGGTTAGGCTCTGATACCACTGTAAGTCTACGCTAGCGCCCCGGCAGTCTACAGACGCCAAATGCGGAATAAAAACTTTTAAACTGGCGCTATCGTATACTTTAACCCGGATCTTCCATTATTGCTAAACTAACAAACTGTAAAGAGTGTAGAAAGATTGTACCGAACGATCCGAGTCCTTCGTTCTTCAACCATCATCCCACGCTCCGTTGCGGCTGCTCCGATCTCGTCGATCTCCGTTATCCTCGTCAAGGTGACACCACATCACCGATTCTTTAAACGGGCTCCCGCCTCTGACTCGAGGCAACTCGATCGTCAAGTTTGCTAAAAGAGACGACCAAGAATGATGTAGAGAATGAGTAGATGACTTTGTCTCACTTCGTCCAAGTCCGTGGACGATCGGTTAATGAAGTTGCCGAGGGAATTGGGTGAATGGAAATTGAACTAGGAAATTTCCATGCATCCAAACTATATGAAATCTTTGGCCAAAATTAATGAATCAATCTCACACCCACAATGAAGTGGCCGGCCATATTTATTGAAGGAGGGAGGTGATGGTAGGAGGAGGGAGGTGACCATAGCACAAAATATCATATGTAAATAGCCTAAGGAAAACAAAACACCATGATGACTCAAATAATTGAACCAATTAGATCAAACCTAGTCACCTTATCATGAATGACTCACCAAGCCTCATCATCACTTCTAGAAGCTTCTAGAATGATGACTCACCTCATCTGAAGAAAAGATAAATCCGTCTTTAACCGAATGTTAAAAGACGGCTGATAGAAAACTGGAAACTGGCAACTTCCAAAAGTGATCCTGAAACGAATTTCAGGACAACCCCGAAACTGTATAAATATACCCGCATTTGTATTACGACCGAATACAAATGCAACTGAGACAAAGATATTATACCTACTCAATATAATACTCGGATGCGGCTTAAACCAAAGCCGACCAGTATCACCTGTCCGAAAATCGACACGTGCGTAAACGCACGTGCATTTTCCGAACCCTGCCATAAAACCATACGGCCTCTACAACGTTTCGCCCGAACTTGGGAAACTGTCTGTGGGGAACTCTAATGACTCGTCAGTACCCTGGCAGTGGGTTTAACCACAAACCGTCAGCGGCACTAGCAATGCGTAACGGCTGCCCACGGACTGACCTCAAGGGAGACCGATGAGCACACTCAAGGGAGGCCGATGAGCGAACTCATCCAGAAACCCTACTGAGCCTAACAGTGACAATGTATATACAGTCCGGTCCGTTCGTCAATGAGTATCGCATATCCGCCTAGGGGGCTAGCAACGTCAGACCCCCAATAGCAGTATAAGTCGTGTCGGAGTGAAGCCCAATAACACCCTGAGATACTACTGGAGTACCTACCAGTAAATCTCCTGCCACGGCCGTGGGCTTTGTGTAATGGCTCTCCTAGACACAGCACGATCTCGCCCCCAATACCGGGAGAGACGAATCCCCTGCCGATCCGCTCACGTGCCTCCATATGGCTCGGGACTGTACCCAAAAGCTACCTGTTTGCACGACTCCTTTGAGCCGTGGTAGGGTAGAAATCAAAGCACAGTGGGAACTCACACGAGACAAATGACGACCTCAGGTCGATGAACTAACCTGTACACATGTCACCAGGGAACTGCTATCTGACGGTAGATATAATACTAACTAGCAGATTCCCGGCGAGTCCTGTCCGGTGTACTCATAACCCAATGAGCACCTGTATACATCTTAGGTGATCCAACTGACACCAGTGGCTTGTGAGACCGGCCACCGCCCCTCGTCGGGGTCTCGACTGTACACACTAGTCTACTCCGTAGTATCGATGCCCTGTCTCGAAACTCCCACGACTAGGGACCACAATTAAGGATATGCATATAAACTACCCAACTCTCACGTATATGATCGCCATCATACTGTTGGTAGTAAAGCAAGATCCTAAGGGCTCTATCAAAGTGTAACATGCAATCAGTCACCTGAACATGTACACGACTGATAAAGGCAAACCAGATAGCATACTATCATCTCGAGTAAGACTGTGCTACCGGGATAGGTCCTCCGCAATCATTGCAATTACGTACCTGCGATCCAATAATTGACTATGAGGGCACTATCTCCAACATAATATACAAACTAGTATGATACAATAATGGCCCCTAGGGCATATACACTAACAATCTCCCACTTGCACTAGGGCCATGTACTGGCATATCGAAGACCGATGATCTCGAGTAGCCTCTCGAACTGAATCTGAGGTAGGGCCTTTGTGAATGGATCAACAATGTTCTCTCCAGTAGCAACTCTCCGAACCTCGATCTCCTGACGATCAATGATCTCCCTGATCAGGTGATACCGCCTTAAGATGTGTCTGGCCTTCTGATGGGACCTTGAATCCTTCGCTAAAGCTATAGCTCCGTTGTTGTCACAATACAGAGGTATTGGATCAACAATAGTAGGAACCACCTGAAGTTCTGTTAGGAACTTCTTCATCCAGACTGCTTCTTTTGCGGCATCGCAAGCAGCAATATACTCCGCTTCCATCGTCTAGTCAGCAACGTTGTCTTGCTTGGAACTCTTCCAGCACACCGCCCCTCCATTGAGGGTAAAGACATAACCCGACATGGACTTGGAATCGTCCTTATCACTCTGGAAGCCGGAATCAGCAAAGGCCTATAACCTGAGGTCTTTCCCGCCGTAAACCAAGAACATCTCCTTAGTCCTTCTCAGGTACTTGAGAATGTTCTTTACTGCTATCCAGTGCTTCTCCCCTGGGTCTGACTGATACCGGCTTACCACGCTCAGTGCGTAAGCTACATCTGGTCTGGTGCACAACATCGCATACATTATAGAGCCTACCGCAGAAGCGTAGGGTATAATAGACATGCGTTCCCTTTCCAAATCAGTCTTGGGAGACATCTCTTTGGATAGGGTGATTCCGTGACAAGCCGGTAGATTACCGCGCTTAGAATCTTCCATACTGAATCTTTTCAGTACAGTGTCGATATACCTGGACTGTGAAAGTCCCAACATGCTCTTGGATCTATCACAATAGATCCGGATCCCCAGAATGTAAGAGGCATCTCCCAGGTCTTTCATGGAGAACCTGTGTGACAAGAATCCTTTGACAGATTGTAGCATAGGAATGTCATTTCTTATCAACAGAATGTCATCCACGTACAAGACGAGGAATACGACACTTCTGGCTACAACTTTACTATATATGCACGGTTCATCTGGATTTTTGATGAAGTCATATTCTTTGACTGTTTCATCAAAACAGATGTTCCAACTCCGCGATGCCTGCTTCAGTCCATAAATGGACTTAAGCAACTTGCATACTTTCCCGCTGCTCCCACTCTGATTGAAACCCTCTGGCTGATCCATATAGATGCACTCTTCTAAATTTCCATTCAGAAAAGCCGTCTTTACGTCCATCTGCCAGATTTCATAATCATGGAAGGCAGCAATAGCAAGAAGTACCCGAATGGAGTTGAGCATAGCCACTGGAGAAAAAGTTTCGTCATAGTCCAAACCAGGTCTTTAACGAAAACCCTTTGCAACAAGTCTAGCCTTATAGGTTTCCACCTGTCCATCTACACCAATCTTTTTCTTGAAGATCCATTTGCAACCTATGGGTTTTACCCCATCTGGAGCAAAGTCCAAAGTCCATACATTGTTGGTGTACATGGACTCCATTTCGGTCCGCATTGCATCTAGCCATCGTACCGAGTCGCCACTCTGGATGGCCTGCTGGAAGCCAGTAGGTTCATCATCATCTATGATGCAATCCTCTCTATCCCCATCTATGAGAAAACCGTAGTATCTCTCAGACGGATGAGACGGCCTACTACTCTTGCGGAGGGGTGCGGGAATGTCCTGTTTTTCTTGAACTACCGGTTCTACCAAACTTTCAGTATTAGTTTGTGGTTCTGGAATTTCTTCCAGTTCTATTTCGCTCCCACTTGATTCCTTTTCTAAAAACTGATGTTCTAGAAAATGGGCATTACGAGAAACAAATACCTTTTGTTCCTCTGTGTAATAGAATAGATATCCCCTGGAGTTCTTTGGATATCCCACAAACTTACACTTTACTGATCGTGCCTCGAGTTTGTCCACATGCTGCTTTTTAACAAAAGCTGGACATCCCCAAATCTTTATATACTGTAGATGGGGTTTCTTCCCGCTCCACATCTGATATGGAGTGGCAGGCACAGTCTTGGTAGGTACCATGTTCAGAAGATATGCCGCTGATTCTAGCGCATAACCCCAAAAAGATCGCGGTAACTCAGCATTACTCATCATGGATCGTACCATATCCAATAGGGTTCGATTCCGTCTCTCCGATACACCGTTATGCTGTGGAGTGTATGGAGGAGTAAGTTGAGAGAGAATTCCTTTCTCTTTTAGGTAACCTAGGAACTCCGCACTTAAGTATTCACCACCTCGATTAGATCTTAGTGTCTTGATACTTTTGCCGGTTTGGTTTTCTACTTCATTCTTATACTCTTGGAATTTCTCAAAAGCCTCGGATTTATGTTTCATCAGATAAATGAATCCGTACCTTGAGTAATCATCCGTGAAAGTAATGAAATAGGAAAAACCACCTCTTGCATGTGTAGACATTGGACCACATACATCGCTGTGTATGAGTCCTAAGAGCTCGCTCGCTCTTACTCGATGTCCAGTAAATGGAGTCTTTGTCATCTTTCCTTTGAGACAAGATTGACAAGTGTCATAAGTTTGATATTCGAACGAGTCCAAATATCCTTCTCTATGCAACTTAGTAAACCTTCTCTCATTGATGTGACCCAGTCTACAATGCCATAAGAAAACTTTATTTAAATCTGGAGACTTTCTTTTTAGTGTGTTCTGGACATTGAAAATTTGGAGTTGGTTTAACACATATATACCGTTTTCCAGTGTACCGGACTCAATCAAACTATGATTAAGGTGGATGTTAACAACACCACTTCCAAACGTGAAATCATAACCTTTATTTGATAACAAGGAAACATATATGATATTACACGTCAAGCTGGGTACACAAAAACAGTTATGTAAAACCAAAATGTGTCTACTCGTCAATCCCAGGTGATAATCCCCTACGGACACAGCTCCCACGCTAGCTCCGTTAGCAACCATCAGGGTCATATCACCTTCCTTCAGCACTCTACGGTTTCTCAGTGCCTGCAATGAATTGCAAATATGAGATCCTGATCCGGTATCCAATACCCAGGAAGTAGAGTTGATTGACAGACAATTCTCAATTACAAACACACCTGAAGTCGAAGCCACAGCTTGCTTCGGTTCCTGGTTCTTGGCGTTCCACGCCCTGCAATCCTTTTTCCAGTGCCCTTTCCTGTGACAATGGAAGCACTCATCCTAGCCCACTACTGGTACCGCAAACTTTTTCTTTCCCTTCCCTCCCACCTTACTTACACCTCCTCTAGGTCTGGGGGCGGCCTTCTTTTTCCTTCCTTTGGCCCTAGCCTTGGACCCGGAAGAAGAAGCACCGCCAACAAACATAGCGGGTGTTTCCCTTGCCTTCTGCAAGGTGCCCTCTGCACTCCTTAACATGTTCAGGAGTTCCGGAAGTTCAACTTCTTTTCTTTGAATGTTGAAGTTCAGGATAAACTGGGCGTAGGTGGGAGGAAGGGACTGGAGAATAAGGTCTGTATAGAGCTCGTTATCCAAAGTCGTCCCAAGGACTGCGAGCTCTTTTATATAGCCGATCATCTTTAGGACATGTTCTCATATCGATGACCCGACAGCCAACCTCGCTCGAGACAAGTTCTTAGAGGTCTCGTATCTTGCTATACGAGATTGCTCTCCATAAAGTTCCTTTGTATGGAGAAATATGGCATCTAGTTCCATATCCTCGTGCCTCCTCTGATGTTCATTGTTCATCGAGGCAAGCACGATGCACATGGCTTTCGCGCAATTGAAATCCCAGGTTTTGCGGATTTCCTTATCCTCATTACTGGATTTGGGACCAGGGACAGCAGGTGCCGTAGCGGTGAGGACGTACCCCAATTTGTCATAGGTCAAAACCATTTTGACATTCCGCAGCCAATCTTTATAGTTTGGCCCTGTCAGTATATTTTTCTCTAAAAGTAACTTAAGTCCAGTCATTTTCAGGGTCGCTGCAATTAGGAGAGAGAGAAGAAAACTCTTTAGCATGATGCTCTTGCAAGTTTAGAGTGGTTTTTAGTTTATCTAAACTGGATGGCTCCCACTGTTTCTCGAATCCTTCCTCAAACCATAAAAGAAGAATTAGCCAGGACTATTCTCACTGTACAATACTTGCTTAACTGTTCAGCCAGGCTGGTGTCGGTACTTCGAGGGAGGTTTTCCAATGCTTTCGCGAAGTTCCTTAATTAAATAACCTCTTTTCTCTGGGGGCGTAACCCCGCTGACACCTTTCTTGACACCTACTTGGTTTATAGCATTGATCGTTAAGTGACGAATATCCTGATGAGTAGCATATACTCACAGTAGGATCGGGATCCAAATATCATCGTATGATAATGTTGAAGGAATCCTACCAACATTCATCAAACTCCAAATGGTATGCAACTCTTTGCAAATTTCAGTTTCTTTAGAAATTCCCGATATATATTTTTTCCCCATGCTCTTATGATCTTGGCGTTAGGTCAAAATGTCATAAGTCACATGTCAAGTTCTACCCATCATTATCTTGTCAATTTGAACCCATCCGTATATATCCTTGACGTTCGGCCAAAATGATAATACGACTGTCCCAAACTAACTCATTTATCTATGCAACAAATGAATATCCAGTAGCTACCAAACACTATGCCTTGGCGTTAGGTCAAAATACATAGCTTGAATACTACTGAACACCCAGATGAAATGACGGAGGGCTACGAATGGTTTGGGCGAAACCGTGAACGTAGTGAACTTGATATAACCGAAGGAACCTGATAGCTTTTAAAAAGAGTGGTTAAAGCTCCGCATTTAAAAATATCTGTTTTTAAAATTAACCGAGTGGTTTCTTTTAAATTGTTCCAACGATTAAACTTTTGGTTTATTTTCTTTGCATTATAAATAATGCGTCCCATCATTAACCTATCATTGCAGAAAACAACGAAAATACAACGTCCTCTTATGCCATCCGCATTCGCCACGGGGTCCCGTCATCACCCGTTAGGTTACTTAACTAACGACAGAGCGGGGGCTGGGCTAGCACGGGTGTAAAACATAAGTGACGTCTAAATAGCTATCATATATAGATATTGTACATTCGTCAGATGCAATAATAGGCATTCCAGATCACAGATGAACTTTATTGGATTTACAAGCAATCCGTGTTTGTTTTGAGCCTGCAACAAAAGAAGGATTACATAGTTGTGATGAATAGCCATTACCCCACCCAAGACCCCTACGGGTACGACAAACTACCCGCCCGGCAGTTTGTGCACCCCACCTTGGGTCTGTCCTAGGAGCAAAAACAGTAAAATGAAATAATACAACGGTGGCTACAACCGCAACCTGGATGTGCCCCGCAAAAATAATATTACAACAAATTACATTTACATCAAATGAATTAAATAATAACCCATCACATAACCCCGTCTATACATCACAACAGTCCAACACAGTTCATATCCACAAACAGTAAAAACCATTACAGAAATGTGCAACCCCCTGCCAACCGACATACTAGCAGTTAGGGGAGGTTTACGAACACATTATACAAACACAGATATAATCCAACAAGCAAATACCGTATAATTTCGATCGATTAAACACATTTAATTTTTCTCCAATACTTCTCTGTAAATCTGAAACCTGAGCAAAAATTAAAAAATTCCAGAAAATACTAAATATCACAGAGAACCAACACAGGAAAATTGGGCAGATGAATCGGCAACTCGGCGGCGGAATCACGGCGGATCGGTGGGATCCGCCGCGGTTCCGAGGCGCTTTAGCCGATTCATGAGCCCAGTTTTCTTGGGTGTTCTAATACTATCATTTAGGGCTTTCTGAACCTGCTTGAAAATTTTTTGGACTTCATTTAAAAATCGACAGAAACTCATGATATCGGAGTTTTCCGGTTTTGTTTTTTCCGTTCGAAATTCATACAATTTTGCAAGTGAGTTATTTATTGTTTAGCGTGGCTCTGATACCACTGTAAGTCGATGTACAACACCCCACGACTAGCGGGGAGGCGGAAATATGAAAAACGATCTTGTTCTTTGCATAAACATCGACTAACTGCATGAATCGAAGCTAAACGATAACTAACATCAAACATAGAAGTTAACAACTACTATGTAAAGGGATTATACCTAAAGAACCGTGTCCTTCGTCTTTACGAACTCCACCTCCTCCTCGGCCTTCTCCAAGTAGTAGACGATCCACCACGAGAGCTAAACTCCAAGCTTTGCCTCTAAACTTGAGGCAACTAGGTATCTTTAAGTGCTAATCAAAGTACCTAGATGAAATAGAGTATGGTTATGGATTAAGTAGTCTAACTAATCCTTGTACTCAACACATGAGAGGGGAGGATTAGGGTTTGAAGAGAGAGAGCTTGAGGAGAGAGAAGATGAACATAATAATCAAATGAGAAAATGAGTTATCATAATATATATCAAGCATTATTGTTTTTCAAGAAAAGAAAAGAAAATGATTTACAACCATGTTTGATAAATATCTAATGGTGATTCATCTCCATGAGTCATTAAGCATTTATGATGCATTAATGACATGGATGAATCATCCATATGACTCACTAATCTAATTTAATGTATATGCCACCTTAACCTCCTTAGTCACCATCTTCTAGAAGCTTCTCGCGCAATTACGAGAACGTCCCTCTTATCCGTGAAAACACGGAAAAACTTTAGACTGTATAAATCCAATAACCGGATACTAGTAACTGGCTTAAACCAAAGCCGACTAGTAAAAACTGTCCGAAAGTCGTACGTGCGTAAACACACGTATGCGTCCGAACCCTTGTCGTAAAACCATACGACCTCTATATCGTTTCGCCTGGAGTAGGGAAACTCTCTGCGTGGGACTCTAGAGACTCGACTACTACGCTGGCAGTGGGTTTAACCACAGACTGCAAGCGGCACTAGCTGTACGTAACGGTCCCCAGGTAGATGTCGATAAGAAGGCCGATGAGGAAACCCATCCGAACTCCTACTGAGTCTGATGTGACAATCTCCATACAGTCCGGTCCGTTCGTCTAAGACTATCGCATATTGGGCCTAGGGGCGGCAAGCGTCAGTCCCCTAATAGCGGTATAAGTCGTGTCGGAGCGAAGCCCATTACACCCTGAGAAACTACTGGAACCTACCAGCAAATCTCGCTTTCCCTGGCCAGGGACTTTGCGTAATGGTTCTGTGACACAGCGCGATATCAACCCCCAATACCGGGAGAGACGAATCCTGTCTAACCGCCACTGCCTCCAAGTGCTCGGGACTGCACCCAACTGCTACCTGTTTGCACGACTCCTTTGAGCCGTGGTAGGGTAGCAATCTAAGAACAGTGGGACACACTCGAGGCGAAGTAGCAGTGTCAAGTCTGCGGACTATGCTGTACTCATGTCACCTGGGAACTGTTCACTGACGACTGGTATAAAACCAACCAACAGTTCCCTGTGAGTCCTGTCCGGTGTACCCGTAACCTAACGAGCACCTGCATACTATCTCCAGTACGACGTACTGATGGCTGTGGGACAGACCATCTCCCCAACTGGGATGAGAAGCGTACACACTAGTCTACTCCGAAGTATCGATGCCCTGTCTCGATAATCCAACGACTAGGGACCTGAATAAGAATGTGCTTGTAGACTACCCAGCCCCCACTAGTGTGACTGCCATCACAACGCTGGTAGTCAAGCAAGATCCTAAGAGCTCTATCAATACGTATACTCACATATTAAGATAGAAAAACCAAGTAGCATACTACCATGTTTAGCAAGACTGTTATATACATGTGAATATCCCAAGCTTCCATTAAGTAATATACAAACTAGTATGATACAATAATGGCCCCTAGGGCATATACACTAACATTTGGGTTGCAAGATTATACCTTAAGGGTCCTAGAATGATGGAGAAGGGAAGATGGAGGAAGGAGTGTTGCTGCTGAAGTGCCCTGGAGCAGCCTCAAGTGTATGGTTGCTGCTACTGTTTCAACTGCAGCTGATGCTGCTGATGTTTTTGGGTGTTGTGGTAGTGTTTATAGTGTTGGGTTGCTGATGTAGCAGCTGATGTGAAGAAATTGGGCTGATGCTGTTTTCTTAACAGCAGTTTGTTGCTATTGCTGAGGGTTGGTGTTGTTTTGAATAAAGTTACTGCTGTTGCTGCAGATGCTGATGCAATGGGGCTGAAATGTTGATAGGGGTGTATAGGTGTGGGGCTAGTGGCTGCAGCTGCTGTAGCTGTTGTAGGGGCTGATGTGAGTGTGTAGGTGGCTAATGTTACAGCTTGTAGCAGCAGCTAGGGGGCTGATGTGTTGGTGAAGGGACCTGATGCAGCTGCTGCTGGGGTGTGCTTATGCAAGATTGGGGGCTGAAGCTGTTTCATCGGCTGCTGGTGCTGATGTAGGGTGTGTAGGTGTTGGCTGAAGTGTTGGGTTGTTCTCTTTTGCTGATGTATTAGTGAGTGTGAGAGAGAGTTAGAAGATGTGAGAGGTGTAGGGTTGCTATGCACGCGCACAAGGGTCTACGAGGCATCAACCATGCCCGATTAAAAATTTAGCCGTGCCGAACAACCCGAATACGGATCTTTAAACTAGAGATTAGGCGAAAACAAATATGTTAACAACTTTAACACTAAGTGAGAGGGATTACAACCTTTGTAGATCCGGTCCTTCACTTCATATGCTCCGTGTTGTGGTCCCTTCGCTGCGATCATCGGGTTCCGGACTCTCGAGAGGTTCCGCGAAGAGAAAGATGCAACCTTTGCTTCCGATCTTCGATACAAAGATGATCTACCTTGAAGTTTCGTTAACACAAGCTAACACTCATGAAATGATGTGAACACTCTCATCTAAATGGCAAGTGAAGATGAGGATGATGAAGTAGGATTTTTTCTCTCTTTATTTATCTTTTTCTTACAATTATTCATCACTTGGGAAAAAGCTAGCAAGCTTTTTCCATGAAGAAAGATGAAGGAAGAAGATGAAGAAGAATAATAGAATTCCTTTTGTGATGAATAGAAAGAATTAATATGATAAATAATGCAACCATGGTCAACTAAACTCATGTAGAGAATTAACTAGGGTTAGGGTTTGGGTTAGGTTAAAGCATGAGTCACTTGAAAATATCTTTCACAAAACAAAACCAAAACCTTCTAGAATCATCTAGAAAGCTTAACCCTAATCCAAACCCTAATCATGTTTAAACTCCACTAAACATGTTTCATTAGTTATCAAATCATGTTACAATATTATATATCACATATATAATATTTATCGTAACAAAATAAAATAATACAATTAACATATATCGCATATATATCAATGTATTACCCGAGTGAGAAAAAGAATCTTTTAGTGAGCTAATATTAGATAATGTAATTTAATATATCATATATATTATTATACATTAAATTATCGAATCAACACTTGATCCGACAATCCGGCAATATCGCATATAACCGACTAATATTTATCCGTACCGATTCATCGAATCAACACTTGATCCGATGACCCGGCTGATATCATATATCGCGAGAATAGAATACGGTATCTCATATCGCATTATCCTCGGTCCCGCACATATCACATATGTGCTCCTACTCCGTTTTGCCTGAGCCAAGAAACCTCTGTGTAGAACTCTAAAGAATCGTCAATACGCCGGCAGTAGGTGATGATCATATCAAACACCCACAAGCTGCAAGCGGTCAGCTAAACGTAACAGCCACCCAGGTATTGAGCGCTCAGAAGATCAACAAGCAAGCCTATAACTTCTCTTGTGAATCCAAACAGTAACACTCCCGTACAGTCCGATCTCGTCGTCTGATATGTTGCATATCTCGCCTAGGGGTGGTAAACGTCAGACCCCAGTAGCTCGATAAGTCGTGTCGATTTGAGGTCTATAACAGTTCGAGAAACTACTGATAACACTTACCAGTAAATCTCAGCAACCCTGGCCAGGGATTTCCGGTTATAGCCAATCGAACACAGCACAACATCAACTCCCTATACCGGGAGAGACGAATCCCCTCCTATCGCTCATTGCCTTCATGTGATTCGGGACTGTACCCAAAAGCCACCTTTTTGCACGCCCTCTTGGACGTGGTATGATGGAAATCAAAGCACAGTAGGAATCACACAAGACTCTATGACGATCTCGGGTCAACAGACTACTCTGTACCAGTGTCACCGGAGAACTGCCATCTGACGTGAGGTATAATACCATCTGGGAGTTCTCGGTGAGTCCGTCCAGTGTACCCAGTCGCCACTAAGCACCCGTACACCATCCTTGATGTCAAACACCGATGGATATGGGATCATCCATCGCCCATCATATGGGTCAAGATGCGTATACGCTAGTCTACTCTGGTGCATCGATGCCCTGTCTCGATACACCCTCGACTAGGAACAGTTATAGGATATACTCGTCGACTACCGTGGCCCCACTAGTATGATCTCATCATAGTCCCAGTAGTCGAGTACATATCCTAAGGGCTTTATCAACATGTAATATAGAGACAATCAAAGTACATGTTAAGATAAAGTACAACCAGATAGCATACTATCATGTCGAGCAAGAAAGTCCTCCCTATATATATCCAAGCATCCATTACAATATACATCGTATGTACAGTAATGGCCTCTAGGGCATACATATAACTAACAATCTCCCACTTGCACTAGGGCCATCTGTTGTGGTATCGCATACCCAACAATTAGCTGCGGTTGAAGCATCTCATACTCAACCATCTCATAAAAGTCTCTACTGGGAAAAAGGCCTTTGTGAGTGGATCCGCGCTGTCGTCCTCTGTGTCTACTCTCCTATCCTCGATCTCCCTGGAGATCAACCATCTCCATGATCAGGTGATACTGCCTAAGAATTATATCTGGATTTCTGATGGGACGGTAGTTCCTTGGCTAAAGCCACAACCCCATTGTCACACAATGGTAGGAACGAAGTTCATCTCATGAACTTATATTTATCCAGACTGCCTCTTTGGCAGCATTCTTGGTAACGATGTATCTTGCCTTTAATCGTCTAGTCTGTCACGGTATCTAGCTTGGAACTTTTCCAACATACCGTCCCTCCACTAAGGGTAAAGACAATGCCTGCGACCGACTTTCAGTCGTCCTTATCACCCTGGAACCTTTCCAGTGATTCTCCTCAGGATCTGTTGATACCATCTCACTACAACTAGTGAGAATCCTAACATCCAATCAGATCTATCTCATAGATCCAAAACCCAGGATTTAGGAGGTATTATTTTGATCCTATATGGAGAATCGTTGTGATAAGCGGAGATTGACCGAGTGTAACATAGGAAACTCCTTCCCTATCAAGAGTATGTCATCTACGTACTCTACGAGGATCACCACCATACTCTCTACTACCTTTTTGTATATACAAGGTTCATCTACCATTTTGATGAAGTCAAACTCTTTGACTACCACATCAAAACAGATGTTCCAACTCCGCGATGCCTGCTTTATCCTATAAAGCATCTTGCACACGTTTCCGCTGCTCCCACTGTCTACGAAGCCCTCTGGCTGTGTACTTACAGACGCTCTTTCCTAAAACATCATTTAGAAAAGCAGTCATGACACCTAACCACCAGATATCGTAGTCATGGTATGTAGCCGTGGCAAGTAGGATCTGGATGGACTTAAGCATAGCTTTGAAAGTCTCAACTTTTCCATGTACACCAAGTAATCTTCTCAAGATATACTCGCTCCTGATGGGGATTTAACCCTTCAGATAAAGCAACCAAAGTCCATACTTTGTTGGTGTATAAGGATTCCATCTCAGATCGATAAGCATCCAGCCATTCTTACAGAGTCCCACTCCTGATGGCCAGCTCGAAACTAGTTGGGTCTTCATCTCATGATGCAATCCTCGCTCCCACTGTCATAGAGAAACCGAAGTATCTCTCAGGTGGGTGAGGAACCCTACTAGATCGGCGGAGAGGCTGAGGTTCGTTGGAAACTATTGAATCCTTTGGTTCTACCAAATCATCAGCTGCAGTTTGTATAGATGGAACATTTCCAGTTCTACATAACAGACCTTGCCTCGAGCTTGTCCGGATTTTGCTTTTAGACATAGTCCGGACAACCCTAAATCTTAACAAACTTAAGATATGGGCTCTTCCCTTTCCATATCACATATGAAGTGGTAGGCAACTGATTTGATTTGAACCTTATTCAATAGGTATGCAGCTTCTCTAGCGCATAACATCCAAAAGGAAATAAGAAACTCAGTAGTACTCATCATAGAGCACACCATATCACATAGGGTGCTATTGCTCCGCCCCGATACACCGACGTTCTGTGGTGCATACAGAGGAGTAATGCTGAGAGAGAATCTCATTCTCCTTTAGAATAGTCCAGGAATTTCGTGCTCAAGTATTCTCCTCCTTGATCACATCAAAGGACATAATACTTCTACCCGTATTTTTGGTTCTCTACTTCTAACTCATATTCTGTGAATATCTCAAAAGGTTCGGACCTGTGTTTTAACAGAAACATATGTCTGAATCTTGAGAGATTATCAGAGAATGTAATGAAGTAGAAAGAACCGGTCTTGGCATGTGAAGACAGGGGACTTACACACATCAGCATGTATCAATCCCAAGAGTTCACTAACTCTTTCTTTGTTTCCAATAAACAGAGCTATGGTCATCGTATCTTTGTGACATGACTGGCAAGTTTCACAAGATGTAAATTCAAAATAATTTAAATATGTAACTTCAGCCAGTCGGGTCGTATTGATATGACCTAGTCTACATTGCCTCAAGAAGGATTCGTTCATTTCTGAACTCTTCCTCTTGTGTGTGTTCCGTATACTAAGAACTGTAGTTTGATTTAGAACATCAATGCTTTTAGATAACGTGCCTGAACCGATCAACTCTTGATATAGGAAATGTTCAAAACATTATCCAACAATACAAAATTATATCACTTCTTTACTAATAAAGAAACTGATATGATGTTGTATATCAGGTTCGGTATCTAATAACATTTGTTCAGAATCAATGTATTCTGGTAATACAGGGTGATAGTGACCAACAGACTTGGCTGCAACACTTGCACCGTTTTCTATCTCATGAAACTTATCACCCGTTCTCAGTTCTCTACCTACCTGTAGCCCATGTAACAGATTACATATGCGGGGTCCTGATTCGGTATCTCATACCCAGGACGTAAAGGATACTGAGAAACAGTTCTTTGTAATGAATACACCCGAAGATGATGCATCAACATGCACTTTCTTCGTTTCGGCGGCACGGGAAATCTGGTATTCCCAAATTTCCTGCTCTGTCTTATAACAATTATAAGTTGGAGCGGGACCAACGTTCCCCGGCTCAGTATAATAAGCGGGTTCGGTCAATATATCCGTATTATTATCTTGATTAAGGCGTGATATGGTCGCTACCTGGAGAGAGAGAGAAGAAAACACTCAGCGTATGCTCTTGCAAGATTAGATTGGTTATCTAATATATCTAATCAGGATGTCTCCTACTGTTTTAATCAAATCTTCCTTCAAACCTTAAAAGGAAAGACTAGCCAGGATTAATTACACGCTACAAGTTCGCCAATCTTTAAGCCAGGCCAGTGTCGGTACTTTGAGGGAGGTCCCCCGTGCTTTCGCACGAACCTAATTATAGTAAACCTCGTTTTCCCAGGGGCGTAACCCCGTTAACACCTTTCTAGACACCTACTTGATCGACTAATTGTAATGTGTAAAACTCTCCCAGGAGTAACTCTTACTCGCAGCGGGTATCGGGATCCAACTATCTCATAGAAGGTATGCAATCTCATTGCAAATTTCAACACTTGAAATTCCCAATAATATTTTACCCCTAGCGTCCTATGACCTTGACGAAGGCCAAACTACCCATAGTCCGCTAGTCAAGTTCAACCCGTTCATTTCTTGATTGAATTAAACCTACCTGCACGACCCTTGACGAAGGCCAAACTACGCCGTACGAATACCTTAATCCAATCACATCGTATGCTAGCAGATAAGCACTAGTTAGCTACTGTACACTACGCCTTGACGAAGGCCAAACTACCGCAGCACGAATACTAACTAGTACTTATCTGAAATGACGGAGGGATTCGACAGGTTTTAAGAAAACCTATTGCGTAATGAACTTGATATCGTCGTAGAATCGAGTGATTTTAAATGGAGTGTCTTTGAGGCTTTTCTAGTTTTGCTAAAGGGGTCACTCCCGGTGAAGGGATCGTCGGCCCTTTTCTCATCGAATAAGGTGCAGGATATATCATATATAACGCTGTGCAAAGCAAGAACTATAGAAGCAATCAAAAGACAAACCGAGTTTGTAGCATCTACCAGTTATTGCTAAAGGAGTCACTCCCGGTGAAGGGATCTCGGTCCTTTCCTTATCGAATAAGGTGCTGGATGTTCTACAAGGAACACCGCTATGCAAAGCAAGAACTGTAGCTACCTGTTTTTAAGAAATTCGATTCCACAACATCTTAGGTTTCTTTTATTTCATTAATCTCATTAATGAAGTCCCATTTTATTATGCTTCACAAGCATCTCTTTTGAAACAAAATCTGCAATATAACATATATCTCATATATATAATATAAACATTCGTCTCAGGCAGTAATATGATCTCATCACAGAACATTGCAGCAGAAGAACATATATGAAATATTGGATATACTAGGACGTCCGTGTTTTCAATACGAGCCTGTATAAAACACGGATTCCACGGTCGCGATGAATAGCCAAACCCACATCCCTAGACCCCTACGAGAGCGGCAAGTAACACTGCCAATTATAGGGTTAGGAGACCCGGTCTCGACTCCTCGAGATGGTCTCCCACTGGACCCTAACACCCGGTTACTTGTGCTCCCCGCCTTGGGTCTACCTAATGCGGAAAAGTAAATAATATACAACGGTGACATCTTCCGCTACCTGGAAGTGCCCCAATAAAAGAATATTACATACAAATGAATTTTACATGAATGAAAAAGAAAAAACTCTCATCTCACATAAAACCCCCGGCTATTCAGAACGCGACGATCCAATATAACATATCACAGCAACACATAATATCTCATATCATCAACGTAAGCAAGTATGCGTATCCCGATTGTCGTTGATGTATAGCAACGAAGCCGGCGATACACCACATACTACGCTTACGGTCACAGAAAAGAAAGTGTAAAACTACAACAGTTGGAATCCGCAACCTCCTTAGACATCGCATGCCTAACCAAATGAATTCCTTAGACATCACATGCCTAACAATTATAAACCCCGCATTTTAGTCTCATTATCGAAAACTCTTTTCAATGTCAAGTCGGGCAATTCAACAAGATTCCCGACAACCTGATCGAATGCTCGTCGCAAACTTTAGTAGATGGCCGCACCCCCAGATGCCGTCGACGAAGTGCACTAAGGCGGAACACCGCTGCCGCGAGCACCCGAACGGATGCTTTTGGCGACGGGGTTCTCCTACAGTCACTTAGTCGGGGCTATGAGGCGTAGCTGTCTATTAAGTTTACCCGGCGAGTATCCGCGTACGCTACGTGATTGCGACGGACTTTTGATCACATCAAAATTCCGTGGCAACCGATCATTTGAGACTAAACTGCTATGTTTATAATATTCAAATCAGTTATCTCATAACTACCTGTGGATTCCAAATATTGTATCACATTCCAGATAAATAGACAAAGTTAAACTTTCCGATCGAATCATCAAACACCCAAGATTTCCCCAATATATCTCTACTCTTGAAATCAGTTTAAAAACATCCATCACATGCCACAGTACCAATGGTCCAGCCGTAAAAGGGTCAAGCCAACGCCTCACATGTGGCACGCCGTACTGCCCCAAACCCTAAGGTTCAAAAGGCAGTTCAAGACGGTCACATAATCGAGTTAAGGTTTGTTGTCTTCTAGAGGGTCCACCGCATTACTTGCACGACTTAGAACGTTCTTAAACACGAGGAAAAATCCATCTTTTGAAAAAATTTCCGACAGGGGAAAAAGTGAGTTATTGATATCCGTTCGAACTTTTTAACAGTTTCTAAAAGTTATCCGGACAAAACACAAAGACGCAGTTAAAGTTCCCGATCGAATCATCGAATCCCCAATACAACCCAGAAAATTCAACAGTTGAATAAATATTAAAAATTCCCAGAAAATACAGCACTAAAAGATAAGAATTACTGTGCAAACCACGTGCCAAGAATCGACTTTATGGCCGCGGAACCGCCGCACATGCTGGGGTGGGGCCGCAGTTCCGCGGCGCCTTAGTCGAATTGCGCTCACGTGCTTCACAGTAACTCATATAACTCCCTGCTGTAATTTTTGGATATTTTTAATTTGGAAAAAACCACAGTTTTGAAAAATTTCCAGAAACTAGGGTATATCGGGTTTTCCGGGTTCGATCGGACTTTAAACTTCGTCTAGACTTCGCCTAAAGCTCTAGCTTGTCTCTGATACCACTGTAGGGTTGCTATGCACGCGCACAAGGGTCTACGAGGCATCAACCATGCCCGATTAAAAATTTAGCCGTGCCGAACAACCCGAATACGGATCTTTAAACTAGAGATTAGGCGAAAACAAATATGTTAACAACTTTAACACTAAGTGAGAGGGATTACAACCTTTGTAGATCCGGTCCTTCACTTCATATGCTCTGTGTTGTGGTCCCTTCGCTGCGATCATCGGGTTCCGGACTCTCGAGAGGTTCCACGAAGAGAAAGATGCAACCTTTGCTTCCGATCTTCGATACAAAGATGATCTACCTTGAAGTTTCGTTAACACAAGCTAACACTCATGAAATGATGTGAACACTCTCATCTAAATGGCAAGTGAAGATGAGGATGATGAAGTAGGATTTTTGCTCTCTTTATTTATCTTTTTCTCACAATTATTCATCACTTGGGAAAAAGCTAGCAAGCTTTTTCCATGAAGAAAGATGAAGGAAGAAGATGAAGAAGAATAATAGAATTCCTTTTGTGATGAATAGAAAGAATTAATATGATAAATAATGCAACCATGGTCAACTAAACTCATGTAGAGAATTAACTAAGGTTGGGGTTTGGGTTGGGTTAAAGCATGAGTCACTTGAAAATATCTTTCACAAAACAAAACCAAAACCTTCTAGAATCATCTAGAAAGCTTAACCCTAATCCAAACCCTAATCATGTTTAAACTCCACTAAACATGTTGCATTAGTTATCATATCATGTTACAATATTATATATCACATATATAATATTTATCGTAACAAAATAAAATAATACAATTAACATATATCGCATATATATCAATGTATTACACGAGTGAGAAAAAGAATCTTTTAGTGAGCTAATATTAGATAATGTAATTTAATATATCATATATATTATTATACATTAAATTATCGAATCAACACTTGATCCGACAATCCGGCAATATCGCATATAACCGACTAATATTTATCCGTACCGATTCATCGAATCAACACTTGATCCGATGACCCGGCTGATATCATATATCGCGAGAATAGAATACGGTATCTCATATCGCATTATCCTCGGTCCCGCACATATCACATATGTGCTCCTACTCCGTTTTGCCTGAGCCAAGAAAGCTCTATGTAGGACTCTAAAGAATCGTCAATACGCCGGCAGTAGGTGATGATCATATCAAACACCCACAAGCTGCAAGCGGTCAGCTAAACGTAACAGCTACCCAGGTATTGAGTGCTCAAAAGATCAACAAGCAAGCCTGTAACTTCTCCTGTGAATCCAAACAGTAACACTCACGTACAGTCCGGTCTCGTCGTCTGATTTGTTGCATATCTCGCCTAGGGGTGGTAAACGTCAGACCCCAGTAGCTCGATAAGTCGTGTCGATTTGAGGTCTATAACAGTTCGAGAAACTACTGATAACACTTACCAGTAAATCTCAGCAACCCTGGCCAGGGATTTCCGGTTATAGCCAATCGAACACAGCACAACATCAACTCCCTATACCGGGAGAGACGAATCCCCTCCTATCGCTCATTGCCTCCATGTGATTCGGGACTGTACCCAAAAGCCACCTTTTTGCACGCCCTCTTGGACGTGGTATGATGGAAATCAAAGCACAGTGGGAATCACACAAGACTCTATGACGATCTCGGGTCAACAGACTACTCTGTACCAGTGTCACCGGAGAACTGCCATCTGACGTGAGGTATAATACCATCTGGGAGTTCTCGGCGAGTCCGTCCAGTGTACCCAGTCTCCACTGAGCACCCGTACACCATCCTTGATGTCAAACACCGATGGATATGGGATCATCCATCGCCCATCATATGGGTCAAGATGTGTATACGCTAGTCTACTCTGGTGCATCGATGCCCTGTCTCGATACACCCTCGACTAGGAACAGTTATAGGATATACTCGTCGACTACCGTGGCCCCACTAGTATGATCTCATCATAGTCCCAGTAGTCGAGTACATATCCTAAGGGCTTTATCAACATGTAATATAGAGACAATCAAAGTACATGTTAAGATTAAGTACAACCAGATAGCATACTATCATGTCGAGCAAGAAAGTCCTCACTATATATATCCAAGCATCCATTACAATATACATCGTATGTACAGTAATGGCCTCTAGGGCATACATATAACTAACAAGAGGGGGGGTGTGAAGAGCACAAAGGGTAATAAAGAATGATATGGATCATGGCACCCCCTAGCCACCTCTCTCTTTCCCTCTTAACACATGCTAGCACCCACAAGCCATCATGGCTCACTTTCTCCCTACACAAGGTAAACTAACCCTAATCACCCTTAGACAAGGCCAAATCCCTTAGGTTAAAACTAATTAACCTAACCAAATGGTTAGACCACCATTGTCATCCTAGCATGGTTCAACCCTAGGCTTAACCCTAGCTACCATGCACATGTGTGTGCAGCCCAGATAAAATTCCGATAAAATATCAATAAGACCAGATAAAATATTTAAAAGCCGCTTTGGTAAACTTTTTACCAAAAACCCTACATTAAACACAATTATCACTAAATAACATTTTTTTTGAATTTCCATAATTTTTTTGTCCAGAATTTTCCCAAAATAATATTATATTTTTCTGAAATGTTACAAGGGGGTTGACTTGTTGGTGTTCTCTCATTCTCACTCATTGCTCTCATTCTCTCACACAAACACACACACCCCTGCTTCAGCTCCAGCAGAAGCAAACAACAGCAGCAGCAGCAGCAGAGAAGCAAGTAGCAGCACCAGAAACAACATCAGCACCATTAGCAACAGCAACACCATTAGCAGCAGCAGCAGTAGAGAGCATCACCAGAAGCAGCTTCATCAGCAACACACACACACAACAGTAAAGCAAGGCGGCAGCAGCAGCAGCTCCAACACCAGCATCCATCAGCAGCAGCAGCAGACATCATCATCAGCATTCATCAGCAGCAGCAACTGCAGGCAGCAACAGCAGCAGTAGGAGCTCCAGCAACTTGCAGCAGCTCTTTTCACTTCTTCACCTACCTTCTAGGGTTCATTAGGGTATATTTATTGAACCCCATTTCATGGTTTGCTAAGCTTGTGTGTTGATTAGCTTCGATTAGTGTTAAATAGCTAGTTTAGTGCTAGATTATGGTGATTTGTGAGATGTTATGGCAAATTGATGATTGTGTTGGTAAACCCTACCTATTTTAGTGTTATTAAGGTCACATTAACTGAGAATCAACCCAGATTACACTAAAATACCATAGGGTTTGCTTTTTGTGCAAAATTGGTGTTTTAATGCGACATTGTGACATTCTGTGATCTGCTTTTGACCCAGACACTTCAGGACAAAATTGAGCAAACTGGAGCATGTACACTAGGTCTAGATACCACCACCTGAGCATGAAACCCTAATTCCAAACAGTGGCCACAAATTTATTAGGTTTGGCCGCAATTTGCGGCCAAGTAGGGGGCTGGGGTGTTGGGGTTTTGTCTAGGGTACTCTGCAGTGTATTGTAGTGTTTTTGCATGTCTAGTTTTGTAAGATTTGACCTGTAGGAAAATCTGAGACAATATACCGTTTTTCTAGTTCGTTGTTTTTTCGCGATACGCGCGATACGTGAGTGGGTTCTGCGATCCAGCGTGTCACGGTGTGTCGCGATGGTTTTAGACGCGTATACACACGATTCAGCGTATCGTGTACACGCGCGTTTAGTTCGCGATGCGAGTTTCTCGTTTTGGTTCGATATCGCGTTTTGCGGAATATTTGGCTTATATATGATTTTCATGTCTTATTTGCAGGTTTGCAGGCAGGGACTACGGACACTGCTACAGGGGGGAGCAGATGGTAGGATTCACCTAGCGTGGAGCGTAGGTGAGTAGATTTAACATCTACAGGGGAATCGCCCGCATGGCGTTATGCGTCTGGGCTAGGATTCAGATACTTGTCGCATATTCTACGTCATTGTTAGAATTGCGCCTTTACTTTATTTCCTTGATATAGTTGTACTGTGACTAGCAGCCGTAGGACACTGCACATATTATTGACGGTTCATATTGCACGAGCACGGATTTTATGCTATACACACACCGTCAATAATTGCCCTGTCACACACAACCCCTTATAGATACTATATTGCTTATCATACTTGACATCTAGCTTATCGGTATACCTATAGTGTATCTTACCATTAGTGATAGGTACATCTACACCTTGCGATACATCTACAGGTATACCTTGCACATATTTTACTTATACCCGGGGGGGTATCCTTCATATTCTACTTATACCCAGGGGAGTATACGACATCTTTTACTTATAGGTAGACACCTATACTTAGCTGTACCTTATTGATTTCGCATATATCTGGTTTCTGCTACATATTCTCTTTTATATGCTCGCATTTCAGATATATCGCATATCTTTATTCCTGGATTTGCGCATTGTTTATTGGGATTTTAGATGATGTTTGCTGGATTTGGGAACCGCGGGAGTTCATGAAATTATGCATACATTGAAAAACCCGGTTTCCTTGATATGATATTTGTGCATCCACCATGAGTTTTATCGGTGCTCATTTATATATACCCCTACGAGGAGGCGTCAAGGCCGTAGAGGGTACATGGTGGGGCCCGATATGGTTCCCCTCTGCAAGAAGATCGATGGACTTTGCCGATTGAGCCTGGAGGCGGGCGAGTACCTACCGGTGACAGTACCCATGACTCGGCGGGGGATCACGGAGACACCGTTGGGAGTCATGTACGTATGCATACGTCGAAAGGCGAGGGTCAGAGCTAGGCACTCGTGCTTTCGGGATAGCGTATGATACGTGATCAGGATTTCTGTGTCGATGCTTAGCGCATGATTTTCATGACATTTCTTTAACACCTTTGTATATATAACAGGGGATTTAGCCGTTGTTATATATACCCTTACACCAATATTAGTGGAGTGGGACGCTAATATATGTGTATTGACCCCATCATATTTATTTCTGCATATATAAATATTTAGGACGCTAGAATCTTACTTGAGATGTGATTTGGGATATTAGGTGATTCATTGAGATTGGATACAGGATACCTATGAGATTGTCGATTTGTACATTCGGGATATAGGAGATTACTCGATATTGTACATTGGGGAGATGTGAGACTTATATGATATGAGAGCCCAACTTGGGGGTTGATTTGAGGAATTGGGATTTAAGTGTCTTGATGGATTGTGATCCTACCACGATGTCAGGTTTTCGTGGGAACGACACATTTCACTCCATACCTCATACCTATTCACTTATGCACGGTTTCATATATTGGTAGTACCTGTTAGTGTACTCTTATGATTGCTGCATATCTACTTTCTCATATCCCTATTGCATAGTTATTGCATACTATTATCATGTTATTATTGCTTCACATATTGATTGTACCTGCTAGTGTACTTTCCTTTATTCTGCATTTCACATGACCTGTTATTACTGCAATTGTATATCTTAGATTCATGCTGTACGTACATACCTGTGATTACCTGCATATGTTATCTACTATTCACGAGTTGGCAACTCACCCCCGTTGTGCCACAGGTGTTTCAGGTTGTTCCCCAGAGTAGTCGAGGCAGGCTATTCATCTATCATCTTTTGCTATAGATACCGCATCAGCTCACAGTACTATTTTGCTTAGGTGGGTTGGATGATTATCTGTATTTCATATTGTACATTCGTTGCATCTTTTACTCTCCATCTACTATTATGTTGTTGACTTAGAGACTTGGTGAGGACGTTATTGTATATTAATGGTGGATTTGTTGTCTTTTATATACAGTTTCCTTCCTATTGTCTCTTATTTCTTCGCTACGGCGTCGTATATTTATGATGTGATTGTTTTCCGCCTTTGGGCCAGTTTTTACAAAAAGGGGTGTTGCTAAAATTTTAAATATAGAAAGTGGGATTTTTAAAGAATTTGGGTTGCGATTTCAAATGTTTCAAAAACTTTTATTATCTTTTCCGTATTTTTATGGTTTAGATTTCTGGGTTTTGGCTTTCTTTTACTGCGTTACGTCTTTAGGCGTTGCGTAGTATTAGGGCCGTCACGTGCCAATTTCGGGTCGTGACAACTACAAAGGTTATAATCCCTCACACTTAATTGTAAAGATGTTTACTTGCATGTTAAACCCTAATAATCTAGCAAAGATCCCGGCTTTGGGTTGTTCGGCACATCTAAAGTTTTATTTGGGCATGTTTGATGCCTTATGAACCTTCACTAGAGTGCCTAGGAACCCTACAGTTGGGCACTCACGATTGTATGAGATTCACAGGATTTGAGGGCCGATGTGGATGACTGCGCCTGAGTTTTACTGGGATTTAGGTATATTGATGGACACCGGTCATTTTCCCATGTTGATATTCCGTGTAGACACTATTTATTCCCATGCTCAGCATTTAGTATTGACATCTCATCCTGTAGATATAGTACACATGATATACATGATTATCGCATACCCTGCTCATGTTATATAGGGTTGTTAGATTCCATATCAGACATGACTATTGCATATCTTGCACATCATATGGAGAGACTTTTAGATTGCACTTGTTGCCCGATGTGAGCATTCAGTTCATCATATAGATGTTATCTGTTGGCATAGGTTAGAGTATCGCAGCACGTGCATACTCGCGATTACCTTTATATGTTATCTACTATTCACGAGTTGGCAACTCACCCCCGTTGTGCCACAGTGCTTGCAGGTTGCCCTTGGGAGTAGTCGCGGCTGGCTGTTTACCGCATCTTTTTACACAGATACCATTGCTGAGGCGTGTTAGCCCTTTTGATATTAGGTGGGTTTTGTACGGTATCTGTTTACTTTTCAGTTGCATCTTGATGTATCTAGCACTCTCCATCTACTTTCATGTATTGACTTAGAGACAGTTATGAGGACGATGTATGTTATTTGTACTCTGGTATCGAGCTCGTTGTGAGCCGACTTTATCTATGTGGTTTTACCTCTTATGATATTTGTTTTCACTTTACTGCTCATTCTTCGCTTCGGTGTCGTATATTTTATTGAGGTGATTGCTCCGCCGTTGGGCGCAATTCTCCCATTGAGATTCTCTATTTATTTCACATGTTACTTTTACTTATATCTCGCCTTTTACCCGATTTCGGGACAAATTTTTGGAAAAGGAAATGTTGTTAAAATTATTTAAATAATAACTTGAACCAAAAAAGGATTGCTACTAAACAACTTAAAGTTTTCTAAATGTTTTAACACTCCAAATTTTAATGGTTTTGTATTCTGGGTTCGGCTTACTTAGTCACGTTACGCCTGTAGACGTTGTGTGGTTAAGTGTCGGTCATGGGCCGAACTTTGGGTCGTGACAAACAGCCCTGGCCAAAGACTTCCTGTTATAGCCAATCGAGCATGGCGCAACGTCAACTCCCTATACCGGGAGAGACGAAACCCCTCCCATCACTCATTCCCTCTATGTGACTCCAAACTGTACCCAAAATCCACTTGTTTGCACGATTCCTTTGAGCCGTGGTAAGGAGGAAATCAAAGCACAGTAGGAAGCACACAAGGCTCTATGACGATCTCGGGTCTACAGACTAACCTATACCAGTGTCACCAAAGAACTGCTATCCGACGATAGGTATAGTGTAGGGTTCCTTAGCACTCTCACAAGGTTTTATAAGGCATCAGATATGCAATTTTTCAAAAAACTAGAGAGCAAACCAACCCAAACCAAGGATCTAACTAGAGAATTTGGGTTAAACTAAGCAAGTAAACAACTTTAGTCTAAGTGAACAAGGAATACTGTTAGTGTTTATGCCCTAGAAGGCCATTACTGTATCATACTAGTTTGTATATTACTTAATGGAAGCTTGGGATATTCACAGTTATATAACAGTCTTGCTAAACATGGTAGTATGCTACTTGGTTTTATCTATCTTAATATGTGAGTATACGTATTGATAGAGCTCTTAGGATCTTGCTTGACTACCAGTGTTGTGATGGCAGTCACACTAGTGGGGGCTGGGTGGTCTACAAGCACATCCTTTTTCAGGTCTCTAGTCGTTGGATTGTCGAGACAGAGCATCGATACTCCGGAGTAGACAAGTGTGTACGCTTCTCATCCCAGTTGGGGAGATGGAATGTCCCACAGCCATCAGTACGTCGTACTGGAGATAGTATACATGTGCATGTTATGTTACGGGTATACCGGACATGACTCACAGGGAACTGTTGGTTGGGATTATGCCCGTCGTCAGTTAACAGTTCCCAGGTGACATGAGTACATCATAGTCCGCAGACTTGACACTGCTACTTCGCCTCGAGTGAGTCCCATTGTTCTTAGATTGCTACCCTACCACGGCTCAAAAGAGTTATGCAAATAGGTAGCAGTTGGGTGCAGTCCCGAGCACTTGGAGGCAGTGGCAGTTAGACAGGATTCGTCTCTCCCGGTATTGGGAGTTGATATCGCGCTGTGTCAGAGAGCCATTACGGAAAGTCCCTGTCCAGGGAAAGCGAGATTTACTGGTAGGTTTTCCAGTAGTTTCTCAAGGTGTAATGGGCTACGCTCCGACACGACTTATACCGCTTTTAGGGGACTGACGCTTGCCGCCCCCTAGGCCCGATATGGGTGTAGGGTTCCTAAGCACTCTTGTGAGGGTTCATAAGGCATCAAACATGCTCGAATAAAATTTTAGACGTACCGAACAATCCAAAGACGCGATCTTTGCTAGATTATTAGGGTTTAACATGCAAGTAAACATCTTTACTACTAAGTGTGAGGGATTACAACCTTTGTAGTCCGCTCCTTCGCTTCATAAGCTCCGAGTAGAAGTCCCTTCGCCGCGATCCACGATCTTCCGGACTCAAGAGAGGCTCCACGACTCGAACGATCCATGCTACCTTGTAGTGTTCCGCTTCTCCGATGATCTACGTCGAAGTTGCAATAGCTCAAGCTCTCTCACTCTAATGAGGTGAACACCCTAATCTAATGGGCTAGATTAGATGAGAATGATGGAGTAGTATTTATGCTTTATTTTTATATCATAATCTCACATGACATCATCACAAAAGGAATTTCTAGTAAGCTTTCTCAAAGCTAAGGAGAGAAGAAGATGATGAATGAATAAGATAATCCTTTTGTGATGAATAGTAGTAAAGAATATATGATTGATTATAGAACCATGGTCAACGATGAGAAGCTTAACCTTTGTAGAGAATAAACTAGAGCTAGGATTTGGTTAGGTTAAGGAATGTGTCATGGATAAATATCAACCATAATATCTTAACCAAGACAAAAGGAAATCCTTCTAGAATGAACAAGAAGGAGCTAATCCTAATCAAACCCTAATCTCTTTTTATCATCACTAAACATGTTTCATAATAAATCATATCATGTTACTATAATATATATCACATATATATTATATTTGTAACAAAAGAAAATAATACAATTAATATATATCGCATATATATTAATGTATTATCCTGTGAGAAAATAAAATAATAAAGCGAGCCAATATTAGATAATGCAATACAATATATCATATATATTATTATACATTAAATCATCGAATCAACACTTGATCCGACAATCTGGCTATATCGAATATAACCGACTAATATATCATGTACCGATTCATCGAATCAACACTTGATCCGATGACCCGGTTCATATCTAAATATCGCGAGAATATTGTACGGTATCACATATCGCATTATCCTCGGTCCTGCACATATCACATATGTGCCTCTACTCTGTTTTTCCTGAGCCAAGAAACCTCTGTGTAGGACTCTAAAGAATCGTCAATACGCCGGTAGCAGGTGATGATCATATCAAACACCCACAAGCTGCAAGCGGTCAGCTAAACGTAACAGCCATCCAGGTATTGAGCGATCAAAAGATCAACAAGCTAGCCTGTCCGTTCTCCTGTGAATCCAATCAGTAACACTCCCGTACAGTCCGGTCTGTTCGTCTGATATGTCTGTAAGTCCATGCTACCCTTCCCCGGTTCTTGCGGGGTTGCGGAAGTGGTGAAAAACGATTTTCAAGAGGGTGGTAACATGGACTCAAAAACGGATCTTTGTTAAACTACTAACTAACAACCTAACAAGAGTTTACCTACTCGGTTAGGGGGCTATACCTTACTTGAACTCCTTCGTCTTCGACTCCTCCCGGTGTACGGATCGGCCTCAACTCGTCGTCTCCTTGCGCCAAAGATGGATCCACCCGAAAGCTTCTACCTTTGGCTTCTTCTTCGAACTTTGAAGAAACTAGATCACTTGGCTTGCTAGGCCTAGTGAACTAGAATGAGTAGAGGAATGTTTTGGTGTCATTTTATCTCTAAGGCAATGAGTCTCAACACATGAGAATGGTTTGCCTTGAGGTAGAGAGAGCAAGAGGAAGAGGGAGAGCTTGAGAATGAGAGAGCTCAAGAGAGAGAAAAACAATGAAAGAATGAGCCTCACTTTTCTCATACCCCCTCTCATAATCCAAAAGCATCATGAGCCATAATGATAATCAAGTATTATGTGATGGCTATCATTTCACAAAAGGCAATATCATTTCATGCACTCATTTTGCAAACTACAACAAGCAAGCAAAAGTCTTTGCATGAAAATGACAACCATTGTGATGATGATGGTCAACTAGTCCAACCTAGTCAACCGGTCAACTAAGTCAACAAGTCAACAAAGTCAACACCTGAACAACCATGTCACTATAATACTTAATTAACATTATTGCTAAATATATATATTGTTGGAGATAGTGCCCTCATAGTCAATTATTGGATCGCAGGTACGTGATTGCAATGATTGCGGAGGACCTATCCCGGTAGGACAGTCTTACTCGAAATGATAGTATGCTATCTGGCTTGCCTTTATCAGTCGTGTACATGTTCAGGTGACTGATTGCATGTTACACTTTGATAGAGCCCTTAGGATCTTGCTTTACTACCAACTGTATGATGGCGATCATATACGTGAGAGTTGGGTAGTTTATATGCATATCCTTAATTGTGGTCCCTAGTCGTGGGAGTTTCGAGACAGGGCATCGATACTCCGGAGTAGACTAGTGTGTACAGTCGAGACCCCGACGAGGGGCGGTGGCCGGTCTCACAAGCCACTGGTGTCAGTTGGATCAACTAAGATGTATACAGGTGCTCATTGGGTTATGAGTACACCGGACAGGACTCGCCGGGAATCTGCTAGTTAGTACTATACCTATCGTCAGATAGCAGTTCCCTGGTGACATGTGTACAGGTTAGTTCTTCGACCTGAGGTCGTCATTTGTCTCGTGTGAGTTCCCACTGTGCTTTGATTTCTACCCTACCACGGCTCAAAGGAGTCGTGCAAACAGGTAGCTTTTGGGTACAGTCCTGATCCATATGGAGGCACATGAGCGGATCGGCAGGGGTTTCGTCTCTCCCGGTATTGGGGGCGAGATCGTGCTGTGTCTAGGAGAGCCATTACGCAAAGCCCTCGGCCGAGGCAGGAGATTTACTGGTAGGTATTCCAGTAGTATCTCAGGGCGTTCTGGGCTACACTCCGACACGACTTATACTGCTAATGGGGGTCTGACGTTACTAGCCCCCTAGGCGGATATGCGATACTCATTGACGAACGGACCGGACTGTATATACATTGTCATTGTTAGGCTCAGTAGGGTTTTCGGAGGAGTTCGCTCATCGGTCTCCCTTGAGTTCGCTCCTCGGCCACCCTTGAGGTCAGTCCATGGGCAGCCGTTTCGCATAGCTAGTGCCGCTGACGGTTTGTGGTTAAACCCACTGCCAGGGTGCTGACGAGTCATTAGAGTCCCCCACAGACAGTTTCCCAAGTTCGGGAGAAACGTTGTAGAGGCCGTATGGTTTTATGGCAGGGTTCGGAAAATGCACGTGCGTTTACGCACGTGTCGATTTTCGGACAGATGATACTGGTCGGCTTTGGTTTAAGCCGGATCCGAGTATTATATTGAGTAGGTATAATATCTTTGTCTCAGTTGCATTTGTATTCGGTCGTAATACAAATGCGGGTATATTTATACAGTTTCGGGGTTGTCCTGAAATTCGTTTCAGGATCACTGTTGGAAGTTGCCAGTTTCCAGTTTTCTATCAGCCGTCTTTTAACATTCGGTTAAAGACGGATTTGTCTTTTCTTGAGATGAGTGTGGATTCTTCTAGAAGGTTCTAGATGAGGTGACTAGGATTAAATGGTGTTAAGTTTTCATTGGTTGCATTTAATGGTTCATTAAAGCTTGATGAGGTGTTTAAGTTATTCATCCTTTATCATTAAAGCTTCTTGTTTTCTTTAAGATATTTTTAAAGTGAGAAGGTTTCTCTTATGGTCACCCCCCTCTCCTACGGTCACCTCCCTCTTGCTATATATGGCTTGCCCTCTCTCTCTCCTCATTCTCACTCTCACTTGATGTTTCATTTCGGTTAGAAAAGATTATGATAGCATTTGGGGTGTATGGAATTTTACAGTTCATTTCATTCCATCACCCGATTTCCACGGCAACTTCATTAACCGATCGTCCACGGATTTGGGCGAAGTGAGACAAAGTCATCTACTCATTCTCTACATCAATCTTGGTCGTCTCTTTTAGCAAACTTGACGATCGAGTTGCCTCGAGTCAGAGGCGGGAGCCCGTTTAAAGAACCGATCATGTGGTGCCACCTCGACGAGGAGATCGGCGATCGACGAGATCGGAGCAGCCGCAACGGAGCGTGGGATGATGGTTGAAGAATGAAGGACTCGGATCGTTCGGTATAACCATTCTACATTCTATACAGTTTGTTAGTTTAGCAATAATGGCAGATTCGGGTTAAAGTATACGATAGCGCCAGTTTAAAAGTTTTTGTTCCGCATTTGGCGTCTGTAGACGGCCGGGGCGCTAGCGTAGACTTACAGTGGTATCAGAGCCTAACCATTTTGCTATACTAACTTGGGCTAACGTGTTCAAAACATCGATCGAACCGAAACTCAAAAACGACAAAATCCTATATTGACAGTTTCTGTTGTTTTTAAACGGTCTCAAAAATTATTTCTGGATGTCTTAAAAATCCGTGCAGGGAATTCTAAGACCCACGACAAAATTTGGGGTCGTGATCCCTCCAAGTCGCCGCGGAAGGGCGGCCAAACCCATGGTTTGGCCGCGCAACCGCGGCCACATGGGGAGCACGTGCTCCCAAATTTTGTCAGTAGGTTCTGTTTGGGATTTTGGGGTTTTTGGTATATAAAGTTTTGACCCAGATTTTGTTACTGTTCACCAGTAAGCAGTGGGGCCCACTTTTTGATATTTGGTCTTTGGTCGATCGAAATTTAAACACGTTAGTTTACAGTGCTTACATTATATCTCCGACCGGGAATGTCATTTGATCGGTAAACCGCGTATGATTGCTATAGTTCTTTTAGACGGGTTTGCGAACGTGACATTCGCGTTGATGTTCTGTGTTGTGCTGTGATGTTGCGGATTTGTCGTGGTGGATAGCAGTGTGCAATGGTAGTACAGATTGAGTTTATTTGTACATTTGATATTGCGGGGCGAGCGTCCAACTTGTGGACAGCTGTCACTGCCTGTTGTATAATATTCTTTTGGGGCACGACCAGGATGCGGTCGATGTACCTATTGTACTATTTTTCATTACTGTACTAGGTTTTGCCCCGAGACGGAGTGCACGGATAGCCGGGTTCTGGGGGGCAACGGGTCCGCATATCATGGCTTTGAGAGGCAGAGGGGTCCCACTTCAGAATTGGCAGACTATTCGCCGCACTCGTAGGGGGTACAGGTTGACCCAAGGAGGGGTGCTCAATTTACCGGATTCCGTGAAGTGTTGGGTGGTCCATTCACTATGCTGTAGGGGGCTGCCTCGCTTCAGGTCTTGGCAGGTAACTTGCCGCACCCGTAGGGGTCTAGGTTTCATTGCACAGGCTATCCACACGACAGGGGAACGTCGAGTTTCAGCAGCGGCTCTGTGAAACTCGGGGATCCCAGATATCTGTATTGTTCTGTGATGCTTATTACTTTTCTGTAATGTTGCATATTATCACGCCTGGAGCGATTATGTATATTGGTTTATATACTATTAGATGTTGTATATGTTTTACACCCGCGCTAGTCCAGTCCCCGCTCTGTCGTTAGTTAAGTAACCTAACGGGTGATGACGGGACCCAGTGACGAATGCGGATGGCATATACGTACATTTTATTTTCGTTCTTTTCTGGTGTGATTGATTGATGGGACTGCGTTGATTCTGATCAATGCAAAGTTAAACAAACCTGTTTGAGTTGTTGGAACAAATTTAAAAAATGTTGTTGCAAAGACGTTTCCTTTTGTTATGCATAGCGGTATTCAGTGGAATATCCTGCACCTCATTCGACGGGGCAAGGGCTGATATCCCTTCACCGGGACTGACCCCTTGGACAGAAGTTTGCGTCAGAGTAATAACTTTACTATAGTCGATTACAAGTTGCTATGCATAGCGGTATTCAGTGGAATATCCTGCACCTCATTCCACGAGGAAAGAGCCGAGATCCCTTTACCGGGAGTGACCTCTTTAGCAAAAGGTTTTCGCCACTATATTTTAAAAAGCTATCAGGTTCCTTCAGCGATATCAAGTTCATTACGCTAAAGGTTTTTCGCCAAAAACCAGCCGTAGCCCTCCGTCACTTCTTTTGGGTATTCAGTAGTATTCAAGCTATGCATTTTAGCCAAAGTTAAGGCATAGTGTTTGGTAGCTGCTGGGTATTCAATTGTTGCATAGATAGATGAGTTAGTTTGGGACAGTCGTTCTGCCGATTGGCCAAAGTCAGGGGCATGTGCGGGTGGGTTCAAATTGACAAGAAAGTGATGGGTAGAACATGGCATGTGACTTATGACATTTTGACCAAAGCCAAGGTTATAAGAGCATGGGGCAAAAACTATATCAGGAGTTTCTAAAGAAACTGAAACTTGCCGAGTATGCGCATACCTTCTGGAGTATGAGTAACGTGGATGCATTCCATCACGTTATCATGCGATGAGAGTTGGATCCTGATTCCCACTGATGAGTTGGTTTACTCTTCGGGTGATCCCGATTGATTCTTCTTTAGGTTTGGAGGAGAATTTGACAGGACAGTGGGAGGTTTCCGGATTAGATAAAATGATGACCATTCTGATCTAGGTTAGAGTGCACGCAGAGTGTTTCTTTTCTCTCTCTCTCTTTGGCAGCGACCTTTGACCGACCCTAGACTATGACTCAATGACCAGTTTGACCGAACCTTCTTAAAATACTGGCTTTTGGATTGTCTGAGTTGCATAAGTCATTGCCACTCCTTCTTTTACCCTTTGAATTTCTCAGAACACCCGTATTACTACGGATATCCACTTCCATTGGATAGATCCATCGTATGGTTATATACGAACTCGAAGGGACTTCTTCGGGGATGGATCCAGGTTCAGGAGAAATAGAATTGGTTTATTCAGTTGTCTTTTATTATCACCTTCTCTCAGGTTGCGAGAGCTCCTTGGTTTAGGAGAGTACACCTATTACGCCTATTGGATAGTCTTATTCCAAACCATAGGCTGGTGCCGAAAGGTAGGGAATGAAGAAAACCAATTAGCCTAAGTAGGGTGTGCAGAAGGTAATATGTAAAGACAAAATAAAGGGATTAGAAAGAGGGCAAAGTAAATTGCGACTGATATCATTCACGACCAAAACCGCGTACTTCATCGCCGCTCCTATTTCACCTTTAAAAAGAATAAGGTATTATTCAGTTGTCTTTTATCGTCACATTCTCTCAGTTGCGAGTACTCCTTGGTTTAGGAGGGTACACCTATTATGCTTACTGGATAATCTTCTTCCAAACCATAGGCTGGTGCCGAACGGCAGGGAAGGAAGAAAACCAGTTAGCCTAACGATGGTATACAGAAGGTAACGACTAAAGACAAATAAAGGGATTTGGAGAGATGGCAATAAAATATACGGTTGAAGTCATGAATTGGATTATGGAAGAGGCATTGCTATGAATACCAGGATACCCCTACGAAACATTTTCATGTTTCAGTGCATTGTTAAAGAAAAACTGTTTTCCCGATTAGACACTTACTCCAAGGGTATGTATTTACCAGGTTTCATTCTCATATCTGTATGGTTTTACAGATGATGAGTGGGAGTAAGATATTGGGAATTAGGTGATCATCCTCATTATATCGGAATTCGTTGCAATTGGTGATATTTGAGGAAATCGCCAGGGTACAGTTTTCTACCTACGACGCACAGGTTTTGAGTTGTTTAACTCAGCGGACTTATACAGAGTATTGTATGTTGTCCAAGTGTCCATCAGGACAAAGGGGTAGGTCCTCGTACTATGTTCTGTTTACTTATAACTTCTCTAGTATTTAGACAAGTGTTTCGTAGAAATACAAGGTCTAAGTTTTGAGAAGTTATGGGTATAAGAATAAAGTAGAGAACCAGGTATCACAAGTATCGGGATTCTTCAAAGAGATCGAAGATGTAGATTCTTGTGAATGGTATTCAGATGATAGTGATGGTTTTGAGAAACGTATTTCTCTTTCAGGTTACTCATAATTGGATGGATTCCTAAGTTGAGTAATGCTGATTAGCCTCTTTCCATTAAGTTGATATGCACTGGAGACAGATGCATGGATTTGAATATGGTTCCAAATTAAATTAGTGCCAAAGTTTCTATATTGGATATAGAATAGTTCGTACCTTAAAAGAAATTAAGGTACGGGGAGTTGTCCAGCTTATGATTAAAACCAGACACTGGATAACTCAGGGCACGTTTCTGTAATGGCTGTTTGTGGGTTGACCCTGGCTATGACGAGGGTTGATATTCTACCATTTAGAAGATCAATAGTGATATTGTTCTTGACTCGCCACAGTTTTAGTAAAAATGGATCTTTTTCAGAAAACAGTAGTGGGAGTATGGTAGAACTGGAAGTGATTCCAGAACCGCGAACGATTACGGAAAAATTTAATAGGACCTATACATTCAATCAGGTTTGACATTCCAATAGCCACTCCGCAGGTATGGTAGGTAACCTCAGACACCCGAGAGGTACATTGGTAGCCTCAAGAACGGTGACAAGGAGGTTCTTATCTACCCAGACTTGACACTACTGTTGTTCCAGGATATGAGACCCGGTAGGAGGGTTGTCGTAGTCAGTGGGAGCAACGGAAGCATGGTGGACAAGTAGCTTATGTCTATTTATAGACTTGAGCAGTTATAGCGGAGATAGATCATCTAATTTTGATGTGACAGTCATGGGTTTGACTTCAATCAGAATAGGGGATGGATCAGTTAAGAAGGTAGTAGGGTGTGATGTCATGGTATCTGGATGACATACACAGAGTAGGAAGTAAAATTCCTATACTACGATCGGTTGGACTGTGGTCGTCGAACAGTTGTTTCTCCAGACAGGATATGGATATAATATTTGACATTCTGGTTTCTAGATCTATGGTTTTAGATCTGGATTTGGGTAGTTTCCCAATATGGGTACTTTGACAGATATTCTAATGGTTTTTAGAATAGTTGTCTCCTAGCATGGTAGTGTACCTGCAGGTGATGGAGTCACCCTCTCTAAAGGTGTCGTATAGACTAAAGGGGAGAGGGATGTGCATGATTGGCAGATCACTTGCTTAGGCAATTGAGTCAATCATGTGATGTCAAGTACCACACCAAATGTTGGTTTTGCACTAGATGCAATAAGTTTGTATTAATCCAATCCTGGAGAAACATAAGGAAGCAATTTTAGAACATTAGTACATGTTCTATGGATTTGATAACGGCAGCCTCTTTCGGGAGACGGTTATCATTCCAGGCTTCAAAGGTGACATGGTTGACAGAGTGATTGTCAGAGTTGTAGTTTTTCCTTCTAACGAAGGACAGTATTATGGACAGGTGGTTCCAGAGGATACTGTGGGTGGCATGGTGCTGGATACTGATTAGGTTCAGTGATCCATACAGTCTAAGAAGTTTGGATATGGAGTTCATTTATGAACTAAGGTCCCATCAGATATCCAGACATGTTCTAAGACAGGTACTACTCAATTCGGGAGATGGCTTTCTCCGCGAACTTGAGATTAAGAGAGATATAGAAAGATACTTCTAGGCGGATCCACTCACCGAGGCTATTTCTCGAACACAATAGTTTTACAAACGGGCTTTGTGAAACTGATTAGTAGAGGAGTTGGATGTTCGGTTTCACACGGGCTGTGAGTAGTCGACATCGCAATATTAGCCTTGAGTGCAAGTGGGAGATTGTTGGAGATAGTGCCCTCATAGTCAATTATTGGATCGCAGGTACGTGATTGCAATGATTGCGGAGGACCTATCCCGGTAGGACAGTCTTACTCGAAATGATAGTATGCTATCTGGCTTGCCTTTATCAGTCGTGTACATGTTCAGGTGACTGATTGCATGTTACACTTTGATAGAGCCCTTAGGATCTTGCTTTACTACCAACTGTATGATGGCGATCATATACGTGAGAGTTGGGTAGTTTATATGCATGTCCTTAATTGTGGTCCCTAGTCGTGGGAGTTTCGAGACAGGGCATCGATACTCCGGAGTAGACTAGTGTGTACAGTCGAGACCCCGACGAGGGGCGGTGGCCGGTCTCACAAGCCACTGGTGTCAGTTGGATCACCTAAGATGTATACAGGTGCTCATTGGGTTATGAGTACACCGGACAGGACTCGCCGGGAATCTGCTAGTTAGTACTATACCTATCGTCAGATAGCAGTTCCCTGGTGACATGTGTACAGGTTAGTTCTTCGACCTGAGGTCGTCATTTGTCTCGTGTGAGTTCCCACTGTGCTTTGATTTCTACCCTACCACGGCTCAAAGGAGTCGTGCAAACAGGTAGCTTTTGGGTACAGTCCCGAGCCATATGGAGGCACATGAGCGGATCGGCAGGGGTTTCGTCTCTCCCGGTATTGGGGGCGAGATCGTGCTGTGTCTAGGAGAGCCATTACGCAAAGCCCTCGGCCGAGGCAGGAGATTTACTGGTAGGTATTCCAGTAGTATCTCAGGGCGTTCTGGGCTACACTCCGACACGACTTATACTGCTAATGGGGGTCTGACGTTACTAGCCCCCTAGGCGGATATGCGATACTCATTGACGAACGGACCGGACTGTATATACATTGTCATTGTTAGGCTCAGTAGGGTTTTCGGAGGAGTTCGCTCATCGGTCTCCCTTGAGTTCGCTCCTCGGCCACCCTTGAGGTCAGTCCATGGGCAGCCGTTACGCATAGCTAGTGCCGCTGACGGTTTGTGGTTAAACCCACTGCCAGAGTGCTGACGAGTCATTAGAGTCCCCCACAGACAGTTTCCCAAGTTCGGGCGAAACGTTGTAGAGGCCGTATGGTTTTATGGCAGGGTTCGGAAAATGCACGTGCGTTTACGCACGTGTCGATTTTCGGACAGATGATACTGGTCGGCTTTGGTTTAAGCCGGATCCGAGTATTATATTGAGTAGGTATAATATCTTTGTCTCAGTTGCATTTGTATTCGGTCGTAATACAAATGCGGGTATATTTATACAGTTTCGGGGTTGTCCTGAAATTCGTTTCAGGATCACTGTTGGAAGTTGCCAGTTTCCAGTTTTCTATCAGCCGTCTTTTAACATTCGGTTAAAGACGGATTTGTCTTTTCTTGAGATGAGTGTGGATTCTTCTAGAAGGTTCTAGATGAGGTGACTAGGATTAAATGGTGTTAAGTTTTCATTGGTTGCATTTAATGGTTCATTAAAGCTTGATGAGGTGTTTAAGTTATTCATCCTTTATCATTAAAGCTTCTTGTTTTCTTTAAGATATTTTTAAAGTGAGAAGGTTTCTCTTATGGTCACCCCCCTCTCCTACGGTCACCTCCCTCTTGCTATATATGGCTTGCCCTCTCTCTCTCCTCATTCTCACTCTCACTTGATGTTTCATTTCGGTTAGAAAAGATTATGATAGCATTTGGGGTGTATGGAATTTTACAGTTCATTTCATTCCATCACCCGATTTCCACGGCAACTTCATTAACCGATCGTCCACGGATTTGGGCGAAGTGAGACAAAGTCATCTACTCATTCTCTACATCAATCTTGGTCGTCTCTTTTAGCAAACTTGACGATCGAGTTGCCTCGAGTCAGAGGCGGGAGCCCGTTTAAAGAACCGATCATGTGGTGCCACCTCGACGAGGAGATCGGCGATCGACGAGATCGGAGCAGCCGCAACGGAGCGTGGGATGATGGTTGAAGAATGAAGGACTCGGATCGTTCGGTATAACCATTCTACACTCTATACAGTTTGTTAGTTTAGCAATAATGGCAGATTCGGGTTAAAGTATACGATAGCGCCAGTTTAAAAGTTTTTGTTCCGCATTTGGCGTCTGTAGACGGCCGGGGCGCTAGCGTAGACTTACATATATATCTTATTCTCATTAGGGTTAAGCAAAAGTCAATGGTCAACGGTCAACTGTCAACAGTCAACAGTCAACAACCCCAATGAGAATACTCTGCCTCTGTCAACTGTGCATACACACCCGCATCCGCGTTCCGAGGAACACGAATACAAACGAGACAAAACCAATCCCAAAACGTACACTAGGAACTGGCTTAAACCAAAGCCCGCTAGTGTTAACTGTCCGGACACCAAACGTGCACAAGTGCACGGATGTGACCGAACCCTGTCGCAAAACCATGCGACATCTACTCTTTTGCCTAAAGGCGAATAGCTTTCTGTGTGGGACTCTAAAGACTCGACACTACGCTGGCAGTGGGTTTAACCACAGACCGCAAGCGGCACCAGCTGTGCGTAACGGTCCCCAGGTAGATGCCGACAAGAAGACTGACGAGGTGAAACCCATCTGAACTCCTACCGAGTCTGAATGTGACAATCTCTGTATAGTCCGGTCTGTTCGTCTGATACATCGCATGGCGGGCCTAGGGGGCGGTAAACGTCAGTCCCCTAATAGCGGTACAAGTCATGTCGGAGTAAAGCCCAGAACACCCTGAGATAGCACTGGAAACCTACCAGTATATCTCGCTTGCCCTGGCCAGGGACTACTCGTGTAATGGCTCTCCTAGACACAGCGCGATGTCAACCCCCAATACCGGGAGAGACGAATCCTGTCTAACCGTCACTGCCTCCAAGTGCTTCGGGACTGCATCCAAAAACTACCTGTTTGCACGACTCTTTTGAGCCGTGGTAGGGTTGTAATCAAAGTACAGTGGGAACACACTTGAGGCGAAGTGACAGTGTCAAGTCAGCGGACTAAGCTGTACTCATGTCACCTGGGAACTGATAATTGATGATAGGTATAGTACCAACCAACAGTTCCCGACGAGTCCTGTCCAGTGTACTCGTAACCCAACGAGCACCCGCACATTATCTCCAGTACGACGTACTGATGGCTGTGGGACATACCATCTCCCCTGCTGGGATGAGAAGCGCATACGCTAGTCTACTCCGGAGTATCGATGCCCTGTCTCGATAGTCCTGCGACTAGGGACCTGTATAAGGATGTGCTTATAGATTACCCAGCCCCCACGAGTGTGACTGCCATCACAACGCTGGTAATCAAGCAAAGATCCTAAGGGCTCTACTAATATGTATAAGCGATATGCTAAAAGAAACACATGCACATATTGAAGTAGAAACAAACCAAGTAGCATACTACCATTTTGAGCAAGATTGTATTTACAACTGAGAATATCCCAAGCTTCCATTAAGTAATATACAAGCTAGTATGATACAGTAATGGCCTCTAGGGCATATACACTAACAATGTCGCATATCAAGTCTAGGGGTGGTATTCGTCAGACCCCAGTAACCGATAGGTCGTGTCGATGTGAGGCTCAAAACAGGTCGAGAAACTACTGGTAACACTTACCAGTATATCTCTATATCATCCCTGGCCAGGGACCTCCAGTTATAGCCAATCGAACACAGCACAACATCAACTCCCTATACCGGGAGAGACGAATCCCCTCCTATCGCTCATTGCCTCCATGTGATTCGGTACTGTACCCAAAAGCCACCGTTTTGCACGCCCTCTTGGACGTGGTAAGGTGGTAATCAAAGCACAGTGGGAATCACACAAGACTCTATGACGATCTCGGGTCTACAGACTACCCTGTACCAGTTTCACCGGAGAACTGCCATCTGACGTGTGGTATATCACCATCTGGGAGTTCTCGGCGAGTCCGTCCAGTGTACCCAGTCTCCACTGAGCACCCGTACACCATCCTTGATGTCAAACACCGATGGATATGGGATCATCCATCGCCAATCATATGGGTCAAGATGCGTATACGCTAGTCTACTCTGGTGTATCGATGCTCTGTCTCGATATACCCTCGACTAGGAACAGTTATAAGATGTACTCATCGACTACCGTGGCCCCACTAGTATGATCTCATCATAGTCCCAGTAGTCGAGTACAGATCCTAAGGGCTTTATCAACATGTGAGAGAAAGACAGTAAACCAGTACAAGTCAACATGTTAAGATAAAGTGAAACCAAATAGCATACTATCATGACGAGCAAGAAAATCCTCTCTGTATATATCCAAGTATCCATCATAATATATATATTATGTACAACAATGGCCTCTAGGGCATATACATAACTAACAATCTCCCACTTGCACCAAGGCCAGCTGCTGTAGTATCTCATACCTAGCATCCCGAATAATCTCTCAAACTGTATCTGCGGAATGGCCTTCATGAGTGGATCCGCAGTGTTGTCCTTCGTATCTACTCTCCTGACCTCGATCTCCCGGCGATCAACTATCTCCCTAATCAGGTGATACCGCCTCAGAATATGTCTGGACTTCTGATGGGACCTGGGTTCCTTGGCCAAAGCCACAACTCCATTGTTATCGCAATACAGAGGTATTGGATGTTCAATGGATGGAACCACACCAAGTTCACTAATGAACTTCTTTATCCAGACAGCCTCTTTGGCAGTATTGTTGGCAGCGATGTATTCAGCCTCCATCGTCGAGTCTGCAACGGTATCCTGTTTGGAACTCTTCCAACATACCACCCCTCCATTGAGGGTAAAGACAAATCCCGAATGCGACTTAGAGTCGTCCTTATCACTTTGGAAGCTGGAATCGGTAAAGGACTCCACCCGGAGTTCTCCGTTACCATACACCAAGAACATGTCTCTGGTCCTTCGTAAGTACTTGAGAATGTTCTTCACAGCTGTCCAGTGAATCTCTCCAGGATCTGCTTGATACCGACTCACTACACTCAGTGAGTATGCAACATCGGGTCTGGTACATAGCATCGCATACATGATAGAGCCTACTGCCGAAGCATAGGGTATCCCTTGCATGCGAGCTCTCTCCAAATCAGTCTTGGGAGACATCTCTTTAGAGAGAGTGAGTCCAGAGATCGTGGGTTGGTTCCCACGCTTGGATTCTTCCATACTAAACCTCTTTAGTACGGTGTCAATGTACCAGGATTGGGACAATCCCAATATCCTTTTAGATCTATCTCTATAGATCATGATTCCCAATATGCAGGAGGCATCACCTAGATCTTTCATTGAGAATCTTTGTGATAAGAAGAGCTTGACTGATTGAAGAATAGGAATATCATTTCCTATCAAGAGTATGTCGTCCACGTACAATACGAGGAAGCCAACCTTACTCTCCGCTACCTTCTTATAGATACAAGGTTCATCTATATTTTTGATGAAGTCAAACTCTTTGAATACAACATCAAAACGGATGTTCCAACTCCGCGATGCTTGCTTCAACCCATAAATGGATTTAAGCAGCTTGCACACCTTTCCGCTGTTCCCACTATCTATGAAGCCCTCTGGCTGAGTCATGTACACGCACTCTTCTAAATCACCGTTTAGAAAGGCGGTCTTAACATCCATTTGCCAGATTTTGTAGTCATGGTATGCAGCAATGGCAAGTAAGATCCGGATGGACTTAAGCATAGCCACTGGAGAAAAGGTTTCGTCATAATCCACACCTGGTCGTTGACGAAAACCCTTTGCTACAAGTCTAGCTTTGAAAGTCTCAACTTTTCCATCTACACCAAATTTCTTTTTAAAAATCCACTTGCTCCCAATGGATTTTACCCCTTCAGGTGCATTTTCTAAAGTCCATACTTTGTTTGTGTACATGGATTCCTTCTCAGATCGCATTGCATCCAGCCATTTCACAGAGTCACCACTCGTGATGGCCTGCTCGAAACTAGTCGGGTCATCATCTTCCATGATGCAATCCTCGCTTCCACCATCAATGAGAAAACCGTAGTATCTCTCAGGTGGATGAGAAACCCTGCTAGACCGGCGGAGAGGCTGGGGTTCGTCAGGTACTACTGAATCCTCTGGTTCCACTAAATCTTCAGTTGTAGTTTGTGTTGCTGGAACCTCTTCCAGCTCTACCTCATCGCCACTAATTTCTTTTGCAAGAAATTCCTTTTCTAAAAAGGTGGCATGTTGAGCAACAAACACCTTTTGTTGTTCACTATGGTAGAATAGATATCCATACGAATTGCTTGGATATCCTACAAACTTACAAAGAACTGATCGTGCCTCGAGTTTTTCCGGATTTTGCTTTTTAACATAGGCCAGACAACCCCATATCTTAACTCTTTTAAGAGATGGTCTCTTCCCATTCCATATCTCATATGGAGTGGTAGGCACAGATTTAGTTGGAACTTTATTCAATAGGTATATGGCTGTCTCCAGCGCATACCCCCAGAAGGAAATAGGTAACTCAGCTGTACTCATCATTGAGCGCACCATATCTAATAGGGTGCGATTCCTCCGCTCCGATACACCGTTGTGCTGTGGTGTATAAGGAGGAGTAAGCTGAGAGAGAATCCCATTCTCTTTTAGATAATCTAGGAACTCACTGCTTAAGTATTCTCCTCCTCGATCAGATCGAAGAATCTTAATACTTTTGCCCGTTTGGTTCTCTACTTCGTGCTTATATTCTCTGAATTTCTCAAAAGCTTCAGACTTGTGTTTCATCAGGAACACATATCCGAATCTTGAGAGATCGTCAGTGAATGTAATGAAGTAGGAAGAACCGTTCCTGGCATGCGTAGACATGGGACCGCATATATCACTATGTACCAGTCCTAAGAGTTCGGTAACTCTTTCTCCGTGTCCACTAAACGGTGTTGGAGATAGTGCCCTCGTAGTCAATTATTGGATCGCAGGTACGTGATTGCAATGATTGCGGAGGACCTATCCCGGTAGGACAGTCTTACTCGAGATGATAGTATGCTATCTGGTTTGCCTTTATCAGTCGTGTTCATGTTCAGGTGACTGATTGCATGTTACACTTTGATAGAGCCCTTAGGATCTTGCTTTACTACCAACAGTATGATGGCGATCATATACGTGAGAGTTGGGTAGTTTATATGCATATCCTTAATTGTGGTCCCTAATCGTGGGAGTTTCGAGACAGGGCATCGATACTCCGGAGTAGACTAGTGTGTACAGTCGAGACCCCGACGAGGGGAGGTGGCCGGTCTCACAAGCCACTGGTGTCAGTTGGATCACCTAAGATGTATACAGGTGCTCATTGGGTTATGAGTACACCGGACAGGACTCGCCGGGAATCTGCTAGTTAGTACTTTACCTATCGTCAGATAGCAGTTCCCTGGTGACATGTGTACAGGTTAGTTCATCGACCTGAGGTCGTCATTTGTCTCGTATGAGTTCCCACTGTGCTTTGATTTCTACCCTACCACGGCTCAAAGGAGTCGTGCAAACAGGTAGCTTTTGGGTACAGTCCCGAGCCATATGGAGGCACGTGAGCGGATCGGCAGGGGATTCGTCTCTCCCGGTATTGGGGGCGAGATCGTGCTGTGTCTAGGAGAGCCATTACGCAAAGCCCTCGGCCGAGGCAGGAGATTTACTGGTAGGTATTCCAGTAGTATCTCAGGGCGTTCTGGGCTACACTCCGACACGACTTATACTGCAAATGGGGGTCTGACGTTACTAGCCCCCTAGGCGGATATGCGATACTCATTGACGAACGGACCGGACTGTATATACATTGTCACTGTTAGGCTCAGTAGGGTTTTCGGAGGAGTTCGCTCATCGGTCTCCCTTGAGTTCGCTCCTCGGCCACCCTTGAGGTCAGTCCATGGGCAGCCGTTACGCATAGCTAGTGCCGCTGACAGTTTGTGGTTAAACCCACTGCCTGGGTGCTGACGAGTCATTAGAGTCCCCCACAGACAGTTTCCCAAGTTCGGGCGAAAAGTTGTAGAGGCCGTATGGTTTTATGGCAGGGTTCGGAAAATGTACGTGCGTTTACGCACGTGTCGATTTTCGGACAGATGATACTGGTCGGCTTTGGTTTAAGCCGGATCCGAGTATTATATTGAGTAGGTATAATATCTTTGTCTCAGTTGCATTTGTATTCGGTCGTAATACAAATGCGGGTATATTTATACAGTTTCGGGGTTGTCCTGAAATTCGTTTCAGGATCACTTTTGGAAGTTGCCAGTTTCCAGTTTTCTATCAGCCGTCTTTTAACATTCGGTTAAAGACGGATTTATCTTTTCTTCTGATATGAGTGAGTCATCATTCTAGAAGCTTCTAGAAGTGATGAAGTGGCTAATGAGTCATCTTGGCTTTAATGGTGCTTTTATTAAGTGATGACTATGTTAATATGAGTCATGCTTTGATTTTAACCATTTCTTGTTTAGCTAAAGATCTTTATGCTTGATATTTCTTCATGATATTTATCATATGGTCACCCCCTCTCCTACGGTCACCTCCCTCTTCACTATAAGAGGCCGGCCCCTCTCTCTTTCTCAGTGTGGTGGAATTCATCGGTTATAAAAGATATGATAGTTTTGGGGTGTATGGAATTCACAGTTCATTTCATTCCATCACCCGATTTCCACGGCAACTTCATTAACCGATCGTCCACGGATTTGGACGAAGTGAGACAAAGTCATCTACTCATTCTCTACATCAATCTTGGTCGTCTCTTTTAGCAAACTTGACGATCGAGTTGCCTCGAGTCAGAGGCGGGAGCCCGTTTAAAGAACCGATCATGTGGTGCCACTTCGACGAGGACATCGGAGATCGACGAGATCGGAGCAGCCGCAACGGAGCGTGGGATGATGGTTGAAGAACGAAGGACTCGGATCGTTCGGTATAACCTTCCTACACTCTTTACAGTTTGTTAGTTTAGCAATAATGGCAGATCCGGGTTAAAGTATACGATAGCGCCAAGTTAAAAGTTTTTGTTCCGCATTTGGCGTCTGTAGACTGCCGGGGCGCTAGCGTAGACTTACAGTGGTATCAGAGCCTAACCATTTTGCTATACTAACTTGTGCTAACGTGTTCAAAACATCGATCGAACCGAAACTCAAAAACGACAAAATCCTATATTGACAGTTTCTGTTGTTTTTAAACGGTCTCAAAAATTATTTCTGGATGTCTTAAAAATCCGTGCAGGGAATTCTAAGACCCACGACAAAATTTGGGGTCGTGATCCCTCCAAGTCGCCGCGGAAGGGCGGCCAAACCCATGGTTTGGCCGCGCAACCGCGGCCACGTGGGGAGCACGTGCTCCCAAATTTTGTCAGTAGGTTCTGTTTGGGATTTTGGGGTTTTTGGTATATAAAGTTTTGGCCCAGATTTTGTTACTGTTCACCAGTAAGCTGTGGGGCCCACTTTTTAATATTTGGTCTTTGGTCGATCGAAATTTAAACACGTTAGTTTTACAGTGCTTACATTATATCTCCGACCGGGAATGTCATTTGATCGGTAAACCGCGTCTGATTGCTATAGTTCTTTTAGACGGGTTTGCGAACGTGACATTCGCGTTGATGTTCTGTGTTGTGCTGTGATGTTGCGGATTTGTCGTGGTGGATAGCAGTGTGCAATGGTAGTACTGATTGAGTTTATTTGTACATTTGATATTGCGGGGCGAGCGTCCAACTTGTGGACAGCCGTCACTGCCTGTTGTATAATATTCTTTTGGGGCACGACCAGGATGCGGTCGATGTACCTATTGTACTATTTTTCATTACTGTACTAGGTTTTACCCCGCGACGGAGTGCACGGATAGCCGGGTTCGAGAAAGCAACGGGTCCGCATCTCATGGCTTTGAGAGGCAGAGGGGCCCCACTTCAGAATTGGCAGACTATTCGCCGCACTCGTAGGGGGTACAGGTTGACCCAAGGAGGGGTGCTCAATTTACCGGATTCCGTGAAGTGCCGGGTGTTCCATTCACTATGCTGTGGGGACTACCACGCTTCAGGTTTTGGCGGGTAACTTGCCGCACCCGTAGGGGTCTAGGTTTCATTGCACAGGCTATCCACACGACAGGGGAACGTCAAGTTTCAGCAGCGGCTCTGTGAAACTCGGGGATCCCAGATTATCTGTATTGTTTTGTGATGCTTATTACTTTTCTGTAATGTTGCATACTATCACGCCTGGAGTGATTATGTATATTGGTTTATATACTATTAGATGTTGTATATGTTTTACACCCGCGCTAGTCCAGTCCCCGCTCTGTCGTTAGTTAAGTAACCTAACGGGTTATGACGGGACCCAGTGACGAATGCGGATGGCATATACGTACATTTTATTTTCGTTCTTTTCTGGTGATTATTTGATGGGACTGCGTTGATTCTGATCAATGCAAAGTAAAACAAACCTGTTTGAGTTGTTGGAACAATTTAAAAAGTGTTGTTGCAAAGACGTTTCCTTTTGTTATGCATAGCGGTATTCAGTGGAATATCCAGCACCTCATTCGACGGGGCAAGGGCCGATATCCCTTCACCGGGACTGACCCCTTGGGCAGAAGTTTGCGTCAGCGTAATAACTTCACTATAGTCGATTACAAGTTGCTTTGCATAGCGGTATTCAGTGGAATATCCTGCACCTCATTCCACGAGGAAAGAGCCGAGTGTAAGTGCACGGCGGCGCCCCGGCCGTCAATCCGACGCCGGAATGCGGAAACGGTGAATAACTTAAATTTTGCGGACTTTGCAAACCGGCACCACCGCGCACTAAACTCCGGATCGTAACCATTAACAAGTCTACGCTACAAACAAGAAAGGGAAGAGATGTATACCGACGATCCAAGTCCTCCGGTCTTCATCTCCACTCCGATCTCCTCGCGGGATCTCCGTCCGTCTCCTCCTCGTCGGAAAGGGCACCACGAAGCCGGGTACTTTTACGGGCTCCCACCTCAATACCGAGGCAACTCGCGCATGAAGCCGGCAACTCGACATGCTCAAGATATGCTGTAGGAAGTGTAGTGTAGAGTGGATGTCTCACTTTGGGGTTTGTTGCCATTTGTAGATGATGGAGGAATCAAGAAGAAAAATGGTGCTTGCATTTTTCTTGGCATGAAAAGAGATCAAGAATGGAAAAACTCTCTCAAAGATGAAGCTCTCTCCTTCTCTTTTCTTCTTCTTACTTTTCTAATGAAAACCTTCATCCATCAAGTGAGAATAATAGTGGAGGGAAAAACAATATGAAGCAAGAAGGGAGGTGAGTGTAGGAGATGTAGAAAGGGTGACCACATCAAGAGACAAAGAAACATACACCATGCTTTACCTTTTTCAAACCATACCCTTTCAAATCTCTCAATTCAAAAGCATGGAGCAAAAGAAATGAAAGCTATCATAATCAATCTATATGCAAGAAAACCCCTCCACAAATGTAATTTGCAAAACTGCAAATTACCCCCTCCATCGGAAAAGTCCGGCCGGGAAAGAACAAAGGAAAACCGGCCGGAACGGAATGCAAACTGGCAACTCCAGAAAACTGGTCCCGTAATAAATTACAGGAAAACCCCATACTGTGCATACACACCCGCATCTGTATTCCGTCCGGATACAAATGCAAAAAGACAAAATCTGCACTGTACTAGACTAGGACCGGCTTAAACCAAAGCCGGCTAGTAATATCCGTTCGATCCTGATCCGTGCAATACCGCACGTATCTGATCGAACCCTGCCATATATCTATACGGCTACTAGTACAAACCGTCCGATCCTGATCCGTGCAATACCGCACGTATCTGATCGGACCCTGCCATATCTCCATACGGCCTCTACAGCGTTTCGCCCGAAAGCTTGAGTAACTGAAAGTGTGGTGGACTCTAAAGACTCGTCAATACTATGGCTGTGGATTTAACCACTAGCACGTCAGAGGTATAAGCCAATACGTGACGGGCCACCAGCTATTGACTAAAAGGGACGTCGATGAGGAAGCTCACCCCGACACCCAACTGAGCCTGTCAGTGACAATATCCGTACAGTCCGGTCCGTTCGTCTATGAGCATCGCATGGCGGGCCTAGGGGGTTGGTAAAAGTCAGACCCCCAAAAGCGGTACAAGTCGTGTCGGAGTGTAGCCCAGAACACCCTGAGATACTACTGGAATACCTACCAGTAAATCTCCTGCCTTGGCCAAGGTCTTTGTGTAATGGCTCTCCTAGACACAGCGCGACCTCACCCCCAATACCGGGAGAGACGAACCCCCGAAGATCCGCTCACTGCCTCCATGTGGCTCGGGACTGTACCCAACTAAAACCTGTTTGCACGACTCCTTTGAGCCGTGGTAGGGTAGTAATCAAAGCACAGTGGGAACTCACACGAGACAAATGACGATCCCCAGGTCGATGAACTAACCTGTACACATGTCACCAGGGAACTGCTATCTGACGTCAGGTATAAGACCAACTAGCATGTTCCCGGCGAGTCCTGTCCGGTGTACTCATAACCCAATGAGCACCTGTATACATCTTAGGTGAACCAACTGACACCAATGGCTTGTGAGACCGGCCACCGCCCCTCGTCGGGGTCTCGACTGTATACATTAGTCTACTCTGGAGTATCGATGCCCTGTCTCGAAACTCCTACGACTAGGGACCTTTTAAGGATGTGCTTATAGACTCCAGCTCTCACTTATATGATCGCCCTCATACTGCTGGCAGTCAAGCAAGAATCCAAGGGGCTCTATCAACGTGCAATAGCGACATGTCAGGTCACCTAAAGCAGTACACGATGATAAAGGTAAACCAGATAGCATACTATCATCTTGAGTAAGACTGTCCTACCGGGATAGGTCCTCCCTCAATCATTGCAATCACGTGCCTGTGATCCAATAATTGACTCTGAGGGCACTATCTCCAACACCGAGATCCCTTTACCGGGAGTGACCTCTTTAGCAAAAGGTTTTCGCCACTATATTTTAAAAAGCTATCAGGTTCCTTCAGCGATATCAAGTTCACTACGCTAAAGGTTTTTCGCCAAAAACCAGCCGTAGCCCTCCGTCACTTCTTTTGGGTATTCAGTAGTATTCAAGCTATGCATTTTAGCCAAAGTTAAGGCATAGTGTTTGGTAGCTGCTGGGTATTCAATTGTTGCATAGATAGATAAGTTAGTTTGGGACAGTCGTTCTGCCGATTGGCCAAAGTCAGGGGCATGTGCGGGTGGGTTCAAATTGATAAGATAGTGATGGGTAGAACTTGGCATGTGACTTATGACATTTTGACCAAAGCCAAGGTTATAAGAGCATGGGGCAAAAATCATATCAGGAGTTTCTAAAGAAACTGAAACTTGCCGAGTATGCGCATACCTTCTGGAGTATGAGTAACGTGGATGCATTACATCACGTTATCATGCAATGAGAGTTGGATCCTGAGTCCCACTGATGAGTTGGTTTACTCTTCGGGTGATCCCGATTGATTCTTCTTTAGGTTTGGAGGAGAATTTGACAGGACAGTGGGAGGTTTCCGGATTAGATAAAATGATGACCAATCTGATCTAGGTTAGAGTGCACGCAGAGTGTTTCTTTTCTCTCTCTCTCTTTGGCAGCGACCTTTGACCGACCCTAGACTATGACTCAGTGACCAGGTTGACCGAACCTTCTTAAAATACTGGCTTTTGGATTGTCTGAGTTGCATAAGTCATTGCCACTTCTTCTTTTACCCTTTGCATTTTCTCAGAACACCCGTATTACTACGGATATCCACTTCCATTGGATAGATCCATCGTATGGTTATATACGAACTTGAAGGGACTTCTTCGGGGATGGATCCAGGTTCAGGAGAAAAAGAATTGGTTTATTCAGTTGTCTTTTATTATCACCTTCTCTCAGGTTGCGAGAGCTCCTTGGTTTAGGAGAGTACACCTATTACGCCTATTGGATAGTCTTATTCCAAACCATAGGCTGGTGCCGAAAGGTAGGGAATGAAGAAAACCAATTAGCCTAAGTAGGGTGTGCAGAAGGAAATATGTAAAGACAAAATAAAGGGATTAGAAAGAGGGCAAAGTAAATTGCGACTGATATCATTCACGACCAAAACCGCGTACTTCATCGCCGCTCCTATTTCACCTTTAAAAGAATAAGGTATTATTCAGTTGTCTTTTATCATCACCTTCTCTCGAGATGCGAGTACTCCTTGGTTTAGGAGGGTACACCTATTATGCTTACTGGATAGTCTTCTTCCAAACCATAGGCTGGTGCCGAACGGTAGGGAAGGAAGAAAACCAGTTAGCCTAACGATGGTGTACAGAAGGTAACGACTAAAGACAAATAAAGGGATTTGGTGAGATGGCAATAAAATATACGGTTGAAGTCATGAATTGGATTATGGAAGAGGCATTGCTATGAATACCAGGATACCCCTACGAAACATTTTCATGTTTCAGTGCATTGTTAAAGAAAAACTGTTTTCCCGATTAGACACTTACTCCAAGGGTATGTATTTACCAGGTTTCATTCTCATATCTGTATGGTTTTACAGATGATGAGTGAGAGTAAGATATTGGGAATTAGGTGATCATCCTCATTATATCGGAATTCGTTGCAATTGGTGATATTTGAGGAAATCGCCAGGGTACAGTTTTCTACCTACGACGCACAGGTTTTTGAGTTGTTTAACTCAGCGGACTTATACAGAGTATTGTATGTTGTCCAAGTGTCCATCAGGACAGAGGGGTAGGTCCTCGTACTATGTTCTGTTTACTTATAACTTCTCTAGTATTTAGACAAGTGTTTCGTAGAAATACAAGGTCTAAGTTTTGAGAAGTTATGGGTATAAGAATAAAGTAGAGAACCAGGTATCACAAGTATCGGGATTCTTCAAAGAGATCGAAGATGTAGATTCTTGTGAATGGTATTCAGATGATAGTGATGGTTTTGAGAAACGTGTTTCTCTTTCAGGTTACTCATAATTGGATGGATTCCTAAGTTGAGTAATGCTGATTAACCTCTTTCCATTAAGTTGATATGCACTGGAGACAGATGCATGGGTTGAATATGGTTCCAATTAAATAAGTGCCAAAGTTTCTATATTGGATATAGAATAGTTCGTACCTTAAAAGATATTAAGGTACGGGGAGTTGTCCAGCTTATGGTTAAAACCAGATTCTGGATAACTCAGGGCACGTTTCTGTAATGGCTGTTTTGTGGGTTGACCCTGGCTATGACGAGGGTTGATATTCTACCATGTGGAAGATCAATAGTGATATTGTTCTTGACTCGCCACAGTTTTAGTAAAAATGGATCTTTTTCAGAAAACAGTAGTGGGAGTATGGTAGAACTGGAAAAGTGATTCCAGAACCGCGAACGATTACGGAAAATTTAATAGGACCTATATATTCAATCAGGATTGACATTCCAATAGCCACTCCGCAGGTATGGTAGGTAACCTCAGACACCCGAGAGGTACTTCGGTAGCCTCAAGGACGGTGACAGGGAGGTTCTTATCTACCCAGACTTGACACTACTGTTGTTCCAGGATATGAGACCCGGTAGGAGGGTTGTCGTAGTCAGTGGGAGCAACGGAAGCATGGTGGGCAAGTAGCTTATGTCTATTTATAGACTTGAGAAGTTATAGCGGAGATAGATCATCTATTTTTGATGTGAAAGTCATGGGTTTGACTTCAATCAGAATAGGGGATGGATCAGTTAAGAAGGTAGTAGGGTGTGATGTCATGGTATCTGGATGACTTACACAGAGTAGGAAGTAAAATTCCTATACTACGATCGGTTGTACTGTGGTCGTCACACAGTTGTTTCTCCAGACAGGATATGGATATAATATTTGACATTCTGGTTTCTAGATCTATGGTTTTAGATCTGGATTTGGGTAGTTTCCCAATGTGGGTACTTTGACAGATATTCTAATGGTTTTTGGAATAGTTGACTCCTAGCATGGTGGTGTACCTGCAGGTGATGGAGTCACCCTCTCTAAAGGTGTCGTATAGACTAAAGGGGATAGGGATGTGCATGATTGGCAGATCACTTGCTTAGGCAATTGAGTCAATCATGAGATGTCAAGTACCACACCAAATGTTGGTTTTGCACTAGATGCAATAAGTTTGTATTAATCCAATCCTGGAGAAACATAAGAAAGCAGTTTTAGAACATTGGTACATGTTCTGCGGATTTGATAACGGCAGCCTCTTTCGGGAGACGGTTATCATTCCAGGCTTCAAAGGTGACATGGATGACAGAGTGATTGTCAAAGTTTTAGTTTTCCCTCTGACGAGGGACAGTATTATAGACAGGTGGTCCAATAGGATACTGTGGGAAGCAAGGTGCCCGATACTGATTAGGTTCAGTGGTCGATTCAGTCTAAGAAGTTTGGATATGGAGTTCATTTATGAACGAAGGTCCCATCAGATATCCAGACATATTCTAAGACAGGTACTACTCAATTCGGGAGATGGCTTTCTCCGCGAACTTGAGATTAAGAGAGATACAGAAAGAAACTTCTAGGCGGATCCACTCACCGAGGCTATTTCTCGAACACAATAGTTTTACAAACGGGCTTTGTGAAACTGATTAGAAGAGGAGTTGGATGTTCGGTTTCACACGGGCTGTGAGTAGTCGACATCGCAATATTAGCCTTGAGTGCAAGTGGGAGATTGTTGGAGATAGTGCCCTCGTAGTCAATTATTGGATCGCAGGTACGTGATTGCAATGATTGCGGAGGACCTATCCCGGTAGGACAGTCTTACTCGAGATGATAGTATGCTATCTGGTTTGCCTTTATCAGTCGTGTTCATGTTCAGGTGACTGATTGCATGTTACACTTTGATAGAGCCCTTAGGATCTTGCTTTACTACCAACAGTATGATGGCGATCATATACGTGAGAGTTGGGTAGTTTATATGCATATCCTTAATTGTGGTCCCTAATCGTGGGAGTTTCGAGACAGGGCATCGATACTCCGGAGTAGACTAGTGTGTACAGTCGAGACCCCGACGAGGGGCGGTGGCCGGTCTCACAAGCCACTGGTGTCAGTTGGATCACCTAAGATGTATACAGGTGCTCATTGGGTTATGAGTACACCGGACAGGACTCGCCGGGAATCTGCTAGTTAGTACTTTACCTATCGTCAGATAGCAGTTCCCTGGTGACATGTGTACAGGTTAGTTCATCGACCTGAGGTCGTCATTTGTCTCGTATGAGTTCCCACTGTGCTTTGATTTCTACCCTACCACGGCTCAAAGGAGTCGTGCAAACAGGTAGCTTTTGGGTACAGTCCCGAGCCATATGGAGGCACGTGAGCGGATCGGCAGGGGATTCGTCTCTCCCGGTATTGGGGGCGAGATCGTGCTGTGTCTAGGAGAGCCATTACGCAAAGCCCTCGGCCGAGGCAGGAGATTTACTGGTAGGTATTCCAGTAGTATCTCAGGGCGTTCTGGGCTACACTCCGACACGACTTATACTGCAAATGGGGGTCTGACGTTACTAGCCCCCTAGGCGGATATGCGATACTCATTGACGAACGGACCGGACTGTATATACATTGTCACTGTTAGGCTCAGTAGGGTTTTCGGAGGAGTTCGCTCATCGGTCTCCCTTGAGTTCGCTCCTCGGCCACCCTTGAGGTCAGTCCATGGGCAGCCGTTACGCATAGCTAGTGCCGCTGACGGTTTGTGGTTAAACCCACTGCCAGGGTGCTGACGAGTCATTAGAGTCCCCCACAGACAGTTTCCCAAGTTCGGGCGAAAAGTTGTAGAGGCCGTATGGTTTTATGGCAGGGTTCGGAAAATGTACGTGCGTTTACGCACGTGTCGATTTTCGGACAGATGATACTGGTCGGCTTTGGTTTAAGCCGGATCCGAGTATTATATTGAGTAGGTATAATATCTTTGTCTCAGTTGCATTTGTATTCGGTCGTAATACAAATGCGGGTATATTTATACAGTTTCGGGGTTGTCCTGAAATTCGTTTCAGGATCACTTTTGGAAGTTGCCAGTTTCCAGTTTTCTATCAGCCGTCTTTTAACATTCGGTTAAAGACGGATTTATCTTTTCTTCTGATATGAGTGAGTCATCATTCTAGAAGCTTCTAGAAGTGATGAAGTGGCTAATGAGTCATCTTGGCTTTAATGGTGCTTTTATTAAGTGATGACTATGTTAATATGAGTCATGCTTTGATTTTAACCATTTCTTGTTTAGCTAAAGATCTTTATGCTTGATATTTCTTCATGATATTTATCATATGGTCACCCCCTCTCCTACGGTCACCTCCCTCTTCACTATAAGAGGCCGGCCCCTCTCTCTCTCTCAGTGTGGTGGAATTCATCGGTTAGAAAAGATATGATAGTTTTGGGGTGTATGGAATTCACAGTTCATTTCATTCCATCACCCGATTTCCACGGCAACTTCATTAACCGATCGTCCACGGATTTGGACGAAGTGAGACAAAGTCATCTACTCATTCTCTACATCAATCTTGGTCGTCTCTTTTAGCAAACTTGACGATCGAGTTGCCTCGAGTCAGAGGCGGGAGCCCGTTTAAAGAACCGATCATGTGGTGCCACTTCGACGAGGACATCGGAGATCGACGAGATCGGAGCAGCCGCAACGGAGCGTGGGATGATGGTTGAAGAACGAAGGACTCGGATCGTTCGGTATAACCTTCCTACACTCTTTACAGTTTGTTAGTTTAGCAATAATGGCAGATCCGGGTTAAAGTATACGATAGCGCCAAGTTAAAAGTTTTTGTTCCGCATTTGGCGTCTGTAGACTGCCGGGGCGCTAGCGTAGACTTACAAACGGAGCTTTGGTCATTTTACCTTTGAGACATGAATCGAAAGTATCATAAGATGATAATTCGAACGGGTTCAAATATCCATCTTTATGTAACTTAGCCAGTCGTGTCGCATTGATATGACCAAGTCTACAATGCCACAAGAAGGATTCGTTCATTTCTGAACTCTTCCTCTTGTGTGTGTTTTGTATATTGAGGACTGTATTTTGATTTAGAATGAATATTCCATTATGTAACGAGCCTGATGCAATCAACTTTTGATCTAGGAATATGTTCATAACATTATCCTTTACTACAAAATTATATCCTTCTTTACTTAATAAAGAAATTGATATAATGTTGCACATCATGTTCGGTATATAATAGCACTCATTCAGAATCAGTGTATTACGACTTGGCAATACTAGGTGATATTCGCCAACTGCTTTGGCTGCAATACTTGCACCGTTCCCTACTTGAACGGAATGATCACCTTTTCCCAGTTCTCTACCTTTTCGTAGCCCATATAACAATTTACATATGTGGGATCCTGATCCAGTATCTAATACCCAGGACGTAGGGTGAACTGAGAAACAGTTCTCAATAACTAACACACCTGAAGAAGATGCATCAACATGCATGTTCTTTTGGGCGGCGTGAGAATCCAGATATTCTCCTATTCCCTGTTCAGTCTTATAACTCTTATAAGAAAGAACGGGTCCAATGTTCCCCTGCTCAGTATAATAAGCGGGTTCAGTCAATACATCCATATTATTATCTTGATTATGGCCTGACATGGTCGCTACCTGGAGAGAGAGAGAAGAAAACACTTTAGCGTATGCTCTTGCAAGATTAGATTGGTTATTATCTTATCTAATCAGGATGTCTCCCGCTGTTTTTATCAAATCTTCCTTCAAACCCTAAAAGGTAAGATTAGCCGGGATTAATTACACCCTACAATTTCGTCAATCTTTCAGCCAGATCAGTGTCGGTACTTGAGGGAGGTTCCCCGTGCTTTCGCACAGACCTAATTAAAGTAAACCTCGTTTTTCCAGAGGCGTAACCCCGTTAACACTTTTCTAGACACCTACTTGATCGGCTAATTGTCCTGTGTAAAACTCACCCGGGAGTAACTCTTACTCGCAGTGGGTATCGGGATCCAACTATCTCATAGGAGGTATGCAATCTCATTGCAAATTTCAACACTTGAAATTCCCGATAATGCTTTTACCCATAGCAACTTATGACCTTAGCTAAGGTCAACAAATCATAAGTTCTAGTCAAGTTCAACCCGTCATTTCCTGATTGAATTAAACCCACCCGTACGACCCTTGGCTAAGTTCAACAAAGTCGTACGACTACCCTAACTCAATCACATCTCATGTTTTAACAGATAAATACTAATTAGCTACCGTACACCACGCCTTGGCTAAGGTCAACAAACGCAGCACGAATACTAAATTGTTAGTTATATGTATGCCCTAGAGGCCATTACTGTACATAGGATGTATATTGTCGTGGATGCTGGGACATATATAGGGAGTACTTTCTTGCTCGACATGATAGTATGCTATCTGGTTACTCTTTGCCTTAACGTGTATACTGATTGTCTCTCTGTTACATGTTGGTAAAGCCCTTAGGATGTGTACTTGACTACCTGGACTATGATGTGGATCATACTAGTGGGGACATGGTAGTCCATAAGTACATCCTTCAAGGTCCCTAGTCGTGGGTGTATCGAGACAGGGCATCGATATACCAGAGTAGAATAGCGTATACCTTCTCGACCCATACAGATGGGCGATGGATGATCCCATATCTATTGGTGTTTGACATCAGAGATGATATACGGGTGCTCAGTAGAGACTGGGTACACTGGACGGACTCGCCGAGAACTCCCAGATGGTATTATACCCTACGTCAGATGGCAGTTCTCTGGTGACACTGGTACAAGTTAGTCTGTAGACCCGAGATCGTCATAGAGTCTTGTGTGATTCCCACTGTGCTTTGATTTCCAACTTACCACGTCCAAGAGGGCATGCAAAACGGTGGCTTTTGGGTACAGTCCCGAATCACATGGAGGCAATGGGCGATAGGAGGGGATTCGTCTCTCCCGGTATAGGGAGTTGATGTTGCACTGTGTTCGATTGGCTATAACCGAAAATCCCTGGCCAGGGTTGCTGAGATTTACTGGTAAGTGTTACCAGTAGTTTCTCGAACTGTTATAGACCTCATATCGACACGACTTATTGAGCGGGTCTGACGTTTACCACCCCTAGGCGAGATATGCGACATATCAGACGAACAGACCGGACTGTATGGTAAGTGTTACTGGTTGGATTCACAGGAGTGTGAGCGGGCTTGCTCGTCGATCTTCTGATCGCTCAATACCCGGGTGGCCGTTACGTTTAGCATACCGCTTGCGACTTGTGGGTGTTTGATATGATCATCACCTGCTGCCGGCGTATTGACGAGTTTTTAGAGTCCTACACAGAGGTTTCCTGGCTCAAGCGAAACGAAATAGGAGCGCATATGAGATATGTGCGGGACCTAGAATAATGCGTGTATGTGATACCGTATTCCATTCTCGTGATGAATATATCGATTGGTTGTATGCGATATAACCTAGTTATCGATTCAAGGATTGATTCGATAAGCCGATACATTGGATATTAGTCGGTTATATGAGATATGACCGGATCGTTAAATCAAGTATTGATTTAATGACTTAATGCATAATTATTGTCACGACCCGCAGGGTACGGAACGTGACTGGCACTTAAGTTTACGAAACGTCTCAAGACGTCCGTAAAATAAGTAAGCCAAAGCCCAGAACCCAAAACCAAATAAGCAAAAGAGTGAAGAAAAACCAATCAATTGAAAGCGAGTTTATCAAATAAGTCATATAAAACCTTTTTAAAAACGTTAACAATTTTTCCGAAAATTTCGGCAGAGACTCCTTTGTAAACACTGGCCCCCAAAATGGGTACAACAAGAATATATATAAATCCAACAAATAAGGAATCCCCAAGCGGGAGCTAGCTCTTCGCCACAAGGCGGTCACAAATCCCACGCAATATAAAACAACAACAAGCAAAATAATCATAAAGAAGCATGAGAAAAACAGCATGTCGACTCAAGTGAGCTCGACCCCAAAATACAGCATAAAAGTCCACAAATCTCACAGTCTCATCTCTAGGTCAATAAACAACAATACTGATAGATACAGTAGATGGTGTACTCTAGATACAAAGAATATACAAGATGGTACAAAAATAATAATACAACCCACCTACGAGCAAAACCCTCGAGTCCTGGCAAAAGAGGCAAAAGAAGCGGTGCGCCCGCCGCTACTGTGCTGACGGAGCGGTCCTGCAAATGACTGTGGCACAACGGGGATGAGTTGCCAATTCGTGAGTAATAAATAACATCTATAGAGGCTATCGCAAGTATGCACACAAGCATCCTAGTGTTGGATATATGTATGCCCTAGAGGACATTATGTGATAGTGGATGTATCTATACATGTATATATATATTCAGTATGGATTCTTTCTCGACATGATAGTATGCTATCTAGTTCTTTATCTGACATGTTGATTTGATCATGCTTTTATTCATTCATACATGCTGATAAAGCCCTGAGGATATCGGCTTGACTACAGTGGTTATGATAGAGATCATACTAGTGGGACATCTGTAGTTTATAAGCATATCCTGAAATGTCCCTAGTCGGAGGTGTATCGAGACGGGGCATCGATATACCAGAGTACACTAGCATATATGATACTAGACCCATGTGATGGGCGATGGATGTTCCCACATTCATCGATGTTTGACATCAAGATCATATACGGGTGCTCAGTGGTGACTGGGTACACTGGACGGACTCACCGAGAACTCCTATATGGAATTATATCTATCGTCGGATAGCAGTTCTCAGGTGACACTGGTACAGGTTAGTCTGTAGACCCGAGATCGTCATAGAGTCTTGTGTATTCTCCCACTGTACTTTGTTTGCCACCCTACCACGGCTCTACCGAGTCGTGCAAACAGGTGGCCGTTGGGTACAGTCCCGAGACACACGAAGGCGATGAGCGATAGGAGGGGTTTCGTCTCTCCCGATATTGGGAGTTGATGCTGTGCAGTGCCCGACTGGTTATATCAGCAAGTCCCTGGCCAGGGCTGCTGAGAATTGCTGATAAGTGTTATCAGTAGTTTCTCGATCTGTTATAGACCATTCACCGGCACGACTTATTGAGTTATTGGGGTCGATGTGACCATCCCTAGGCTCGATATGCAGCATATCTGACGAAGAGACCGGACTGTACGGTAGTGTTGCCGGTTGGCTCGACGGGAGTTGTAGCAGGTTCGCTTGTTTTCTTCTGATCGCTCAATACCCGGGTGGCCGTTACGTTTAGCTGACCGCTTGCGGTTTGGGGGTACTTGATATGATCATTACCCTCTGCCGGCGTATTGACGAGTCTTAGAGTCCCACACAGGAGTTACCTAGTCCAGGCGAAACGTTGTGGTGCGCGTATGCGATATGCGCATGGACCCGATTAAATTGCGCGTATAGGATACCGAACATTGATCGGGCGGCTTGCTTTTGGTGGGGTCATATGTGATATGGCCGGATTGATAAATCAAGTGTTGATTTATCATTTAACCATTAGTTTTCTCACTTAAACCCTTCCTTGTATTTGATGGATGTATGCATGCATGCATGTGTTTCTTTCTTTCATTCTAGTTTCATGCACATGTGGATGTGCATACATGCATACATACATACACCCATCTATCATGGTTGTTAGCACATGGAAATGGTGGCAATATAAGACTCACACCATAGATTAAATGATGGATTTTTATTTGTTTTTGTATTTAAAACAAAATTGAAAAGAGAAGGATAATCTTTACTAGCTGTCTACATTCTTCTTCTAACCTAACCAAGCTCACCTACCACTAACCTTTGGTTATCCTTCTCTTTATCATTTAAAACTCAAGTTAAATAAACTCTCCATCACTTAACCATGGTTGGTTGTAAGAAGGAATAAAATATAAAAGGTTATATTTCATTTCTTTTTCAATGGTCATCTTTTATCTTTTACACTTGCTAAAAAAGAAAAGCCACCATCTTCATCCTCCTTCACCATTTCCTCTCTAGGTTTTTCTAGTGAGTTAAACACACTTAAAGAAAGGTTTTTGAAGTGAGATCCTTAGCCACAACATCATTCTACTCAAGTTTAGCCAACTTGATTAGAGTGTTCTCTTTGTTTTTCCAAAGTTGCAAGCTTGGACGGGAAACTCCGGGTGGATCGTCGTGGACGTAAGAGGACTACAAGTGGACCTTCTTCCAACACCCAAGAGACTAAGGAGTCAAGCAAGAGGGGAGCTACAAAGGTTGTAGTCTCGAAACCCTAATTTTTATTAGCTTAAAGTTTAGTAACCCTAATTTTCTAGGATCGATTCCTTTGCGTGTTTGTTTAGCACCATAAAAATACATACTTTGAGACATGTGATTCTTCAAAACTCTTCATAGGGTGCTAGGCAAACCAGGCATTGGTATCAGAGCCGACCTAGAACATTAGGCTACCTTTTTACGAAGTTAAAACTCCGATCGAACCGAAATACGGCCTTTTAGAGTGCTCTCTGGAAATTTTCTAAATTTTGACATTTTTCAGAATTAAAAATATGTAAAAAATTCAGCAGGTAAAAATAAGGATTACGGTACAAAAATTATTCAATGAACAGTAATTATTTGCCGCGGAAACGCGGCCTAAGCTTGCTTAGGCCGCGGTTCCGCGGCAATAATTACTGTTCATTGAATAATTTTTGTACCGCGGCCGTATACATCAATTCATGAATAATTTTTTTTCAGTAATTCTGGAATCTGCTTGTAAATCTTTTAGGGTATTTTTAATCTGTATTCAGTTTTGAAAAATTCTGGAGATGGTTTTGGACTCGTCGATTCGATCGGAATTTTGATTTCGTGGTTTTTCCAGGTAAATTAGAAAGTATTGAAGTGTTTGAACGAGTATCATTTGCTCACTATTCACGGGGTTTAAATACTTTGGAGATACGTGCAAGTCTTTTTGCGGTGGTCCCTCTAGAAGACAACAAACCTTAACTCGATTATGTGACCGTCTTGAACTGCCTTTTGAACCTTAGGGTTTGGTGCAGTACGGCGTGCCACATGTGAGGCGTTGGCTTGACCCTTCTACGGCTGGACCGCTACTACTGTGTCACACTTCGGATTTTTTAACCCTGCTCAAGTGTTGAACTTTAGTGAATCTTGGAAACTTGATCGTTCGTTCGAAAACTTTAATACTGTCTGTTTATCTGGAATGTGATACAATATGTGGAATTCATATAGTTTAGGCATGAAATACGAAATATGTGATATTTCGCATTTGTGATGTCTAAAGAGAATGTGGATTCCAAATATTGTAGTTTTACACTTTCTTTTCTGTGACCGTAAGTGTAGTATGTTCGATATCGCCGGTTTCGTTGCTATACATCAACGACAATCGGGGTACGCATACTTACTTACGTTGATGATATGTGATATTATGTGTTGCTGAGATATGATGTGCAGGATTGTCGCGATTGAATAGCCGGGGGGTTTTATGTGAGATGAGAGTTTTATATTTTCATTCATGTAAATTCAAATGTAATGTAATATTCTTTTATTTAGGGCACTTCCGGGTTGAGGTTGTGTCACCAGTGTTGTATATTATTTACTTTTCCGCATTAGGATAGACCCAAGGTGGGGAGCACAAGTGACCGGGTTCTGGGGTTCAGTGGGAGGCCATCTCGAGGAGTCGAGACCGGGTCTCCTAAACTCCAGGATCGGTAGGGTCGCTTGCCGCTCTCGTAGGGGTCTAGGGGTGTGGGCTTGGCTATTTATCGCGACTGTGGAATCCGTATTTTCTATTATTGGCTAAATACTAAATACGGACGTCCTAGTATATCCCACATTATATATATGTTTCTGCTGCCTGTGTTCTGTGATATCTGAGATGAATGACATATTATTTATATGATATATAGTAGACGTTGCTTATGTTTTACACCCGCGCTAGTCCCGTCCCGGTATGCCGTTAGTTAAGTAACCTAACGGTGCATAACGGAACATTGCGGCGAATGCGGATGGCATAAGCGTACGTGTTATTTTCGTTTCTTTTCTGTGATTGTCTTAAGGAATTAAATGATGGGATTACATTAATATGATTAATGTAAAGAAAATAAACCTAAAAAGATGTAGAATCAAATTTGAAAACCACTCGGCTCTTTATGAAAAAGCTATATTTCAAAACTGCAGAGCACAAGCCAGTCCTATTGAAAACCGTTTGATTCTGCAACGATATCAAGTTAAGAGCGTTAAAGATTTTCTTAAAAATCATTCGCAACCTTCCGTCATTTTAGGAAGTAGAGTACTTAGTATTCGTGCTACGTTTGTTGACTTTAGTTAAGGCGTAGTGTACGGTAGCTAAGTGATGTCTTCCTACACTGCATATGATGCAGATTAATTAGGACATTCATGCGACTTTGTTGACCATAGTTAAGGGTCATATGGGTGGGTCTAATTGATCAAGAAATGACGGGTAGAACTTGACTGGTACTTATGATTTTTTGACCATAGTTAAGGTCATAAGTACTAGGGGTAAAAATTACATCGGGAATTTCAAGTGTTGAAATTTGCAATGAGATTGCATACCTTCCATATGATGGTTGGATCCCGATCCCACTGTGGGCAATAGTTGCTCCTAAGAGAGTTTTGCAGTTTACAATTAGCTAACTCATTAGGTGTCTAGAAAGGTGTTAACGGGGCTACGCCTCTGGGAAAACGAGGTTTACTTTAATTAGGTCCGTGCGAAAGCACGGGGAACCTACCTCAAGTACCGACACTGGCCTGGCTGAACGGTTAGCGAAGTTGTAGACTGTAATTAATCCTGGCTAGTTTTCTTTTTATGGTTTGAAAGAAAAACTTGATTAAAGCAGTGGGAGACATCGATTAGACAAGATAATAACCAATCTGATATGTGCAAGAGCTTTCGCTGAGTGTATTCTTTTCTCTCTCTTAATGGCAGATACCCATGACTGGACTCAAGCTTCTACTAGATAAAAACAAACTGAATGGGACCAACTATAAAGACTGGCTGAGGAATCTGAAAATCGCCTTGACTTATGATAAAGTATCATATGTCCTCACGGCTTCAGCCCCGCCCGTCCCAGGTCCAAAATCCTCAGTTGCGGACGTTGAAGTCCGCAAGACATGGGACGCTGACTGTGCCATGGCCAAATGCCTCGCTCTTGCATCGATGGACAATACACATCAAAAGCAGCACGAGAATATGGACATTCAAACCATCTTTCTCCATACAAAGGAGTTGTATGGAGAGCAATCCCGCGTATTACGATACGAAGCATCAAAGAAACTGTTTCAGATGCGAATGGCCCCTGGCACACCAGTACGAGACCATGTTCTGAAGATGATAGCTCTTATAGAAGAGCTTGAGGACCTAGGATGGACAATGGACAATGAACAATATATAGATATTATTCTGCAGTCCCTCCCCTCCACCTTTGCTCAATTCATAGTGAACTTCAACATCCAAGGCATGGAGAAGGAACTCCCTGAACTCCTTAACATGTTAAGGAGTGCAGAGAGCACTATGAAGTCAGCAAAAACTCCCGTTATGACTATTGGACAGTCTTCCTCTTCTCGCCCGAAAGCTAAGGCCAAGGGAAAGAAAAAGAAGAAACCCACTAATCCTAAGGGCGGAGTTAAAAAGGTGAAGGGAAAGAAAAAGTCCAAGGCTGGAGACTCGGGGAAAGGCGAATGTTTTCATTGCTACAAGACAGGACATTGGAAGCGCAACTGCACGGAGTACTTAAGTCTCAAGAAGAAGCATGGTGATGCTTCTGCTTCAGGTGCGTTTGTGACAGAAAACTGTTTTTCAATAAACTCTGCTTCCTAGGTATTGGATACCGGTTCAGGTTCTCACATTTGCAATTCTATGCAGGGGCTGAGAAATAGCAAGGTTTTGAAGACAGGTGACCATACTCTGCGCGTTGGAAATGGTTCCAATGTACATACAGTCGCAGTGGGAGAGTATCACTTGGGGTTGCCATCTGGATGTATTTTGATTTTGAATCCATGTTATTTTGTACCAAGTATGCTATGTAATATAATATCCGTTTCTTTGTTGGACAATGAAGGATATAATTTTGTATTGCAGAACAATGTTATGAACATTCACCTAAATCAAATGTTGGTTGGGTATGGTACGCTTAATAACGGAATATATGTCCTAAATCAACACACAGTTTTCAGTATACAACACACTAATAAAAGAAAACTTTCAGAATTAAATGAAGCTTTTCTTTGGCATTGTAGACTTGATCATATTAAAGAAACAAGACTAAACAAGTTACACAAAGATGGATATTTAAACTCTTTTGAATATAAATCTTATGCGACTTGCCAGTCTTGTATCAAGGGTAAAATGACCAAAACTCCGTTTACCGGACACGGAGAAAGAGCTACTCAGCTCCTTGGCCTCATACATAGTGATGTATGTGGGCCAATGTCTACACAGGCTAGAGGCGGTTTTTCATACTTCATTACATTCACTGACGATTTCTCAAGATTCGGTCATGTATTTTTATTAAAGCACAAGTCCGAAGCTTTCGAGAAATTCATTGAATATAAACAAGAAGTAGAAAAACAAACCGGCTTGAGTATTAAGATGCTTCGATCAGATCGAGGTGGTGAGTATCTCAGTACAGAATTTGCAAACTTCCTAAAAGAGAATGGGATTCTCTCTCAGCTCACTCCTCCTTACACACCACAGCACAACGGTGTGTCAGAATGACGGAATAGGACCCTATTAGATAAGGTCCGGTCCATGATGAGTGACGCTGAGTTACCAGTCTCGTTTTGGGGGCATGCATTGGAGACTGCAGCGTTTCTGCTAAACAGGGTTCCAACCAAAGCCGTGTCTACCACGCAATATGAGATATGGAATGGGAAGAGACCATCTCTTAAGAGAATTAAGATTTGGGGTTGCCCGGCCTATGTTAAAAAGAAGAATCCGGACAAACTCGAGACACGGTCAGTCATGTGTAACTTTGTGGGATATCCAAAGAATTCTTATGGATATCTGTTCTACCACAAAGAGGAACAAAAGGTGTTTGTTTCTCAGTATGCCACATTCTTGGAAAAAGAGTTTTTCACAGATAAAGATGATGGCAAGGTAGTGGATCTAGAAGAGGTTCTGGAGACACAAACTACAAATGACGATTTGGTTGAACCGGCTGTTGCAACAGAAACTGAAGAACCTCGGCCACTCCGTAGGTCTGGTAGGACTTCTCGCCCACCGGAGAGGTACTACGGTTTCCTCATTGATGGTGACGGAGAAGATTGCATCATGGATGATGATGATCTTTCCAGTTTTCAGCAAGCTATCACGAGTGGTGCCTCTGTGAAGTGGCTGGATGCCATGAGATCCGAAATGGAGTCTATGTACACCAACAAAGTATGGACTTTGGACGTTGTACCCCCTGGGGTAAAACCTGTAGGGTGCAAATGGATCTTTAAAAGAAAGATTGGTGTAGATGGGCAGGTAGAGACCTATAAGGCAAGACTTGTGGCGAAAGGTTTTCGTCAAAGACCAGGTTTGGACTATGACGAAACTTTTTCGCCGTAGCCATGCTTAAATCCATTCGGATCCTACTTGCTATTGCTGCTCACTACGACTATGAAATCTGGCAGATGGACGTTAAAACAACATTTCTAAATGGAGATTTAGAGGAATGCGTTTATAAGGATCATCCAGAGGGCTTCATTGACAGTGGGAGCAGCGAGAAAGCATGTAGACTGCTTAAATCCATATATGGGTTAAAGCAGGCATCTCGGAGTTGGAACATCTGTTTCGATGATGTTATCAAAGAGTTTGATTTCATCAAAAATCCAGATGAACCTTGTGTTTATAAGAAGGCTGTAGGAAGAGCTGTCACATTCCTCGTATTGTACGTGGATGACATTCTTCTGATAGGAAATGATATTCCTATGCTACAGTCGGTCAAATCATTCTTATCACTAAGGTTCTCCATGAAGGACCTGGGTGATGCCACATACATCCTGGGCATAAGGATCTATAGGGATAGATCCAAAAAGTTATTGGGATTGTCCCAAACCAGGTACATCAACACCATCCTAAAAAGGTTTAGTATGGAAGACTCCAAGCGGGGTGCCTTACCCGCTTGCCATGGAGTCACTCTCTCCAAGGATTCTTGTCTAAAGACCGATGAAGAAAGAGCTCGCATGAGCATTATACCTTATGCTTCGGCAGTAGGATCTATAATGTAAGCGATGTTATGTACACGCCCAGATGTAGCTTATGCACTTAGTGTTGTAAGCAGGTATCAATCCAACCCAGGGGAGAACCACTGGACAGCTGTGAAGAACATTCTTAAGTACTTACGAAGGACTAAAGAATTGTTCTTGGTGTATGGTAATACAGATCTCCAAATGGAGGCCTTTACCGATTCGAGCTTCCAGAGCGATAAGGATGACAGCAAATCTATCTCAGGGTTTGTATTTACCCTTAATGGAGGGGCGGTAAGTTGGAAGAGTTCCAAACAGGATACCGTTGCAGACTCTACGATGGAGGCTGAGTACATTGCTGCAAATGATGCCGCCAAGGAAGTCGTCTGGATGAAGAAGTTCGTCTCGGAGCTAGAAGTAGTTTCAACCATTATTGATCCAATACCCTTGTATTGTGATAATAATAGGGCTATGGCGTTAGCCAAGGAGCCCTGGTCCCATCAGCGGTCCAGACACATCCCGAGGCGTTTTCATTTGATCCGGGAGATTGTTGATCGCCGCGAGATCGAGATTAAGAGAGTAGACACAAAGAATAACGCCGCGGATCCACTCACGAAGGCCCTCCCTCAGCCACAGCATGAGCGACTTTTTGAGATGTTGGGTATGAGATACGCCAATAACTGGCCTTAGTGCAAGTGGGAGATTGTTGGATATATGTATGCCCTAGAGGCCATTATGTGATAGTGGATGTATCTATACATGTATATATATATTCAGTATGCATTCTTGCTCGACATGATAGTATGCTATCTGGTTCTTCTTTATCTGACATGTTGATTTGATCATGCTTTTATTCATTCATACATGCTGATAAAGCCCTGAGGATATCGGCTTGACTACAGTGGTTATGATAGAGATCATACTAGTGGGACATCTGTAGTTTATAAGCATATCCTGAAATGTCCCTAGTCGGAGGTGTATTGAGACGGGGCATCGATATACCAGAGTAGTCTAGCGTATATGATACTAGACCCATGTGATGGGCGATGGATGTTCCCACATTCATCGATGTTTGACAGCAAGATCATATACGGGTGCTCAGTGGTGACTGGGTACACTGGACGGACTCACCGAGAACTCCTATATGGAATTATATCTATCGTCGGATAGCAGTTCTCAGGTGACACTGGTACAGGTTAGTCTGTAGACCAGAGATCGTCATAGAGTCTTGTGTATTCTCCTACTGTACTTTGATTGCCACCTTACCACGGCTCTACCGAGTCGTGCAAACAGGTGGCCGTTGGGTACAGTCCCGGGACACACGAAGGCGATGAGCGATAGGAGGGGTTTCGTCTCTCCCGATATTAGGAGTTGATGCCGTGCAGTGCCCGACTGGTTATATCAGCAAGTCCCTGGCCAGGGCTGCTGAGAATTGCTGATAAGTGTTATCAGTAGTTTCTCGATCTGTTATAGACCATTCACCGGCACGACTTATTGAGTTATTGGGGTCGACGTGACCATCCCTAGGCTCGATATGCAGCATATCTGACGAAGAGACCGGACTGTATGGTAGTGTTGCCGGTTGGCTTGACGGGAGTTGTAGCAGGTTCGCTTGTTTTCTTCTGATCGCTCAATACCCGGGTGGCCGTTACGTTTAGCTGACCGCTTGCGGTTTGGGGGTACTTGATATGATCATTACCCTCTTCCGGCGTATTGACGAGTCTTAGAGTCCCACACAGGAGTTACCTAGTCCAGGCGAAACGTTGTGGTGCGCGTATGCGATATGCGCATGGACCCGATTAAATTGCGCGTATAGGATACCGAACATTGATCGGGCGGCTTGCTTTTGGTGGGGTCATATGTGATATGGCCGGATTGATAAATCAAGTGTTGATTTATCATTTAACCATTATTTTTCTCACTTAAAACCTTTCTTGTATTTGATGGATCTATGCATGCATGCATGTGTTTCTTTCTTTCATTCTAGTTTCATGCACATGTGGATGTGCATACATGCATACATATATACACCCATCTATCATGGTTGTTAGCACATGGAAATGGTGGCAATATAAGACTCACACCATAGATTAAATGATGGATTTTTATTTGTTTTTGTATTTAAAACAAAATTGAAAAGAGAAGGATAATCTTTACTAGCTTCAACATTCTTCTTCTAACCTAACCAAGCTCACCTACCACTAACTTTGGGTTATCCTTCTCTTTATCATTTAAAACTCAAGTTAAATAAACTCTCCATCACTTAACCATGGTTGGTTGTAAGAAGGAATAAAATATAAAAGGTTATATTTCATTTCTTTTTCAATGGTCATCTTTTATCTTTTACACTTGCTAAAAAAGAAAAGCCACCATCTTCATCCTCTTTCACCATTTCCTCTCTAGGTTTTTCTAGTGAGTTAAACACACTTAAAGAAAGGTTTTTGAAGTGAGATCCTTAGCCACAACATCATTCTACTCAAGTTTAGCCAACTTGATTAGAGTGTTCTCTTTGTTTTTCCAAAGTTGCAAGCTTGGACGGGAAACTCCGGGTGGATCGTCGTGGACGTAAGAGGACTACAAGTGGACCTTCTTCCAACACCCAAGAGACTAAGGAGTCAAGCAAGAGGGGAGCTACAAAGGTTGTAGTCTCGAAACCCTAATTTTTATTAGCTTAAAATTTAGTAACCCTAATTATCTAGGATCGATTCCTTTGCGTGTTTGTTTAGCACCATAAAAATACATACTTTGAGACATGTGATGCTTCAAAACTCTTCATAGGGTGCTAGGCAAACCTTACACCTAGCATCTATAATACAGGTATGGCGGGATATAATAGCACGTATGTATGCAATATGAATATACTAGCAGGTATGAATGCAATGTGAATCAACTCATGATCTGAATGTGTAAGTATATTAATCATGTTTTTCCTTTAGGAATCTCTTTTGAAATACCAGCACAATCCCAATAGAATCAACAAGAACCTGTGTCCAGCAACGACACCTCAAAACTATCACAAATCTCATATATCCATGTCATAGTATCTCTGGCCTCAGCCATCCGGCTGACCCATCTCAATATCACTATCTCAACATCTCGCGGCTACGGTCGGTATCCTCTGGATATCCGCCGTGCCAAACAGTCACCGGTAGGTAATCCGTCCCCTGCCAGGCTCATCGTCAGCAACACGAGCTTCTTGCCCCGGGGTACCTTACCGGGCTCACCATGTACCCGAGACGGTTCATCTAACTCCTCGAAACGGGTCTCGAAAACCACAACAAACTCATGGTGGATGACACTTACATCATTAGAAAACCGCAATTTACATATTTTAAAAATATAATAAGTTTAGAAATTTTGCGGCTTTCCCCCGAAATCCAGAATATCACAAAATCTCAAGAAATCCTCATAAATGCATATGCCAATGATAATGAATGCATATGGTGTCAATAATCAAGTTGCGATGTATGATTGATAGACTAGGCATGAACAAATAACATGATGAGGTACATGCACATGATTAGCAATCTTATGATTTCATTTTAAGGAATTAAAGGCAATAGCACAGGTTTAAGCATCAATTATAGTAAAAGGTTTCAAATTATAGGTTATCTAATATGGTGGCATGGCAATTACCAGGGCGTGTGTGTAAGCATGAATAGTGCTCGTGCTGCATATAAAAACCCTGGCAATGGTGCAGGTGTCCTATAGAATGTGTTCGCATATGTAGGTCAAATAAGGCATGGATGTAGTTACTAATATCACTAAAATCTTAACTACTTAAACTATCGGGAGACTTGCGCCATCCAAACGATAGTCCCCCGTAGATATTAAATCTACTCACTGGAATCCCTAGCTAGCCACGTCCAATCACCGCTTTCCCCTTTCGTGCCGCGTCTGACGTCTCCGCGACCGAACCTGGAATTTAGATCAATACAAAACATAGGGTTACATATCAAGAACGACGCAAATCCCAAACGAAAATACCAACGTTCACAAGCTAGGCACAACGTGCACAAGGTGCGCGGAACACACGCGAAAAACGCAAAAAAACTAACTAAATCGTCGATTTGGTCGCCCGGCAAAGCTAAAATCCGATCACTCAAAAATCCGCACTCACACATCCTAAATGTCATAGGATATGCCAAAAATATCATCAAGATATCGCAAATAATTCATCACATACTTTTATATAAAAACTAGTAAGCATTACATTCAAAAAAAATCGGTGCAAAAATCGCCGATTAGCGACAAAAAGACTACAACCTAGCATAAACATCCAACCACATAACTAGTTAACCACAATCACTCTAATTATAACACATTACAATGCTTCAAATCATATTTTTCCATAAACAACCCTTTCTTGATTTTTATAACCACCAATTAAATCCAATTTCACACTTGAAAAACATAAATTAACACATATTGAAGCCCACTTTAAGCAAAGTAATCTCTTAAATTAGGTTTGTATAATAACTAGATAACAAAATAACTTAATTAATCTCATAATGGTGTTCTAAACCCTAATTAAAAGTCAAGCCATGAACTAAATGTAGGGTTCCTAGGCACGCTAATGAGGTCTCACAAGGCATCAACCTTGCCAATTTCAAAAATTACGGTGCCGAGAAACCCTAATACGGATCGTTGGCTAGAAGTTTAGGCGAAATAGAAACTAGTTAACAACTTAACTAAATGGTAAACGGAAATACAACCTTTGTAGATCCGGTTCTCCACCTCCATGGCTCCGCGATGAAGTCTCCTCGCTGTACAAATCGGATCTTGGGCTCTAGCGTCGGCTTCATCGGAGAAAAAGCGGGCTAGGTCATCGACGACGATGCCGAAGATGATCTACGTCGAGGCATCACTAGATTAAGCTCCCACTTCACCAAGTCATGAAACTTGTGAAGAAAACAAACTCTACTACTTGGCAAGAGGTAGAGGATGAAGAAATAGGAAGTGGGTTCACTTTAGAATTGGATTTCTCACTCATTTCATCAAGTCACCATTGATGAAGTGAAGCTTTCTTCATTGAAGAAGATGAAGAAGAAGAAGAAAAAATATGATAAGTTATTTTGTAAAATAGAAAATCAATGAATACTTATCATAATCCAACCCTAGTTAGGTGTAGAGAATTAACTTAGGTTAGGTTGTATGGTTAGGGTTAGAGAAAGAAACAAAATGGTCAACAATTTCAAAGCTACATGAAGCTTCAAGGATAATCCAAAATTGGCCACCATTCTATTTCTTTCACAAATCAATGAATAAATAAAAGAATAAGTAAATGAAGCATAAGAAACCCTAACCATTGACCAACCATGGTTTAAACCATACACCAAACTATCATGTATCATCAAACATGATACATTCAAGTGCACAAAACTATATCACATATACAATGTGCACATGAAGTGAGAAAACCCATTTAAAGTGAACCATTACTAGTTAATGCAAAGTAATATATCAAATATATAATTATGCATTAAATCATTAAATCAACACTTGATTTAACGACCCGGTCATATCGCATATAACCGACTAATATTCAATGTATCGTCTTATCGAATCAATGCTTGAATCGATAACTAGGTTATATTGCATACAACCAATCGATACATTCATCGTGAGAATAGAATACGGTATCACATACACGCATTATTCTTGGTCCCGCACATATCTCATATGCGCTCCTATTTCGTTTCGCTTGAGCCAGGAAACCTCTGTGTAGGACTCTAAAGACTCGTCAATACGCCGGCAGCAGATGATGATCATATCAAGCACCCACAAGCCGCAAGCGGTCTGCTAAACGTAACGGCCACCCGGGTATTGAGCGATCAGAAGATCGATGAGCAAGCCCGCTCACACTCCAGTGAATCCAACCAGTAACACTACCGTACAGTCCGGTCTGTTCGTTTGATATGTCGCATATCTTGCCTAGGGGTGGTAAACGTCAGACCCCAATAGCTCGATAAGTCGTGTCGATATGAGGTCTATAACTGTTCGAGAAACTACTGGTAACACTTACCAGTAAATCTCAGCAACCCTAGCCAGGGATTTCCTGTTATAGCCAATCGAACACAGCGCAACATCAACCCCCTATACCAGGAGAGACGAATCCCCTCCTATCGCTCATTGCCTCCATGTGACTCGGGACTGTACCCAAAAACCACCGTTTTGCACACCCTCTTGGACGTGGTAAGATGGAAATCAAAGCACAGAGGGAACCACACAAGACTCTATGACAATCTCGGGTCAACAGACTACTCTGTACCAGTGTCACCAGAGAACTGCCATCTGACGTAAGGTATAATACCATCTGGGAGTTCTCGGCGAGTCCGTCCAGTGTACCCAGTCTCTACTGAGCACCCGTATATCATCTCTGATGTCAAACACCGATGGATATGGGATCATCCTGTTAGTGTATATGCCTTAGAGGCCATTACTGTATCATACTAGTTTGTATATTACTTAATGGAAGCTTGGGATATTCACCTTGTATATACAATCTTGCTCAAAATAGTAGTATGCTACTTGGTTTGTTTCTACTTCAATGTGTACATGTGTTTATTTTTGTATATCGCCTATACACATTAGTGGAGCCCTTAGGATCTTTGCTTGATTACCAGCGATGTGATGGCCGTCACACTAGTGGGGCTGGGTAATCTATAAGCACATCCTTATGCAGGTCCCTGGTCGCAGGACTATCGAGACAGGGCATCGATACTCCGGAGTAGACCAGCGCATGCGCTTCTCATCCCAGTGTGGGAGACGGTCTGTCCCACAGCCGTCAGTACGTCGTACTTGAGATAGTATGCGGGTGCTCGTTAGGTTACGGGTACACTGGACAGGACTCGTCGGGAACTGACTAGTTGGTATTATGCCTATCGTCAGTTATCAGTTCCCAGGTGACATGAGTACAGCTTAGTCCGCTGACTTGACACTGTCACTTCGCCTCGAGTGTGTTCCCACTGTACTTTGATCACTACCCTACCACGGCTCAAAGGAGTCGTGCAAACAGGTAGTGGTTGGGTGCAGTCCCGAAGCACTTGGAGGCAGTGACGGTTAGACAGGATTCGTCTCTCCCGGTATTGGGGGTTGACATCGCGCTGTGTCTAGGAGAGCCATTACACGAGTAGTCCCTGGCCAGGGCAAACGAGATATACTGGTAGGCTTCCAGTGTTATCTCAGGGTGTTTTGGGCTTCGCTCCGGCACGACTTGTACCGCTATTGGGGGACTGACGTTTACCGCCCCCTAGGCCCGCCATGCGATGTATCAGACGAACAGACCGGACTTTACGGAGAATGTCACACTCAGGCTCAGTAGGAGTTCAGATGGGTTTCGCCTCGTCGGTCTTCTTGTCGGCACTATCTGGGGACCGTTACGCACAGCTAGTGCCGCTTGCGGTCTGTGGTTAAACCCACTGCCAGCGTAGTGTCGAGTCTTTAGAGTCCCACACAGAAAGCTTTTCGCCTTTAGGCAAAAGAGTAGAGGTCGCATGGTATTGCGACAGGTCGCATGGTTTTGCGACAGGGTTCGGTCACATCCGTGCACTTGTGCACGTACAGTGTCCGGACAGTTCACACTAGCGGGCTTTGGTTTAAGCCGGATCCTAGTATACCTTATGGGATTAGATTTATCCAGTTTTCATTCGTGTTCCTCGGAACGCGGATGCGGGTGTGTATGCACAGTTGACAGGGAGGCAGAGGCAGCGGATTCTCATTAGGGTTGTTGACAGTTGACCGTTGACTATTTGACTTTTTGCTCAACCCTAATGAGAATATGATATGTGATTAACTATTATATTAATTAAGTATTATGGTGACATGGTTGTTGTCTTTTGTTGACTTTGTTGACTTGTTGACTTTTGTTGACTTGTTGACTTTGTTGACCGGTTGACTAGGCTTGACTAGTTGACCATCATGATAACCATAGCCATCATTTCATGGCAAAGACTTTTACTTGCTTGCTCATTTGTGTAAAATGAGTGCATGATATGATATGGTTATGGTTGCTTCAACCATCACATAAGACTTTTTTGATATGATGAGTTATCATGACTTTGGATTATGAGAGTGTGAGAGACAAAATAGTTGCTCATTCTTTCTTGCTCATTCTCTCTCTTGTTCTTGAGCTCTCTTGCTTTGCTCTCACCCTCATCCTCTTGCTCCCTCTCTTGACTCTATGGTTCATATCTCTCATGAGTTGAGAATCAAGAACCATAGATAAAATCCCATTCTAATTCTTCTCTACTCATTCTAGTTCACTAGGTTTAGCAAACCAAGTGAACTAGTTTCTTCAAAGAACGAAGAAGGAGCTAAAGGTTGGAGCTTTCAGGTGGATCAATCTTCGGCGTACGGAGACGACGAGAAGAAGCCAATCGGACCACCATCGGAGCTTGAAGACGAAGGAGTTCAAGACAAGCAAGGTATAACCCCCTAACCGAGTAGCTAGAAACTCATAGTTAGGTTGTTAGATAGATGTTTAACCAAGATCCGGGCTATAGGTCCATGTTACCACCTCCGTAAATATCGTTTTTTACCAAATTCCGCATTCCCGAAAGTACCGGGAGAGGTAGCATGGACTTACAGTGGTATCAGAGCCTAGTTAAACTCTATCTAGCATGTTAGCAAGTAACTAGAAGATCGATCAAAGAAAATGTCCCGAAAACGAACCCCAAAAATTCGAGTTTCTGTCGATTTTTTTACTGTTCAAAAGTTGATTATTTTAACACCTAAAATCGGCTCAGGGTTTTTAGAAGCCACTGTAGAAAAATCACCAACCGATCTCTCTAAACGACCGCGGAAACGCGGCAATAGCTTGCTATTGCCGCGGTTCCGCGGCCTCCTTGTCGCCTCTCTGGTGTTTCTTTGCTACAGTGTGCATCTGGGGGTATTTTGGAAATTTTGGTACATGTATTTTCAACCCAGATTTTCCAGAACGAAAATTTTATTTTGGGGTCCCGAAAATCCGTATTTTTGATCGAACTTCTAAAAGACTTAAGCTAACGGGTTTTTCTGTAATGTGATATTTGTATTGAACGTCTACTAATCGCTATATGTCGATTAGTGGGGGTTATACAAATCTGTGATCTGTAATGTTGCTGGAATGTGTATATGAATATGTTGGATTGTCGCGGGTGAATAGCCGGGGGTTGTGAGATGAGAGTTTTCTTTTCTTTCAATTCATGTAAATTTGTAAATTGATGTAATAATTATTTGTATGGCCGCACAACCGGGTCGGGGTTGTAGCCGTCATTGTATAATTTCTTTTTACTGTTTTTGCTCCTAGGATAGACCCATGGAGGGGGTGCACAAACTACCGGGTATGCCAAAGTGTCGAGTGGCCTACTCATGGATATGAGGGAGGTTGCTACGCTTCGGGTACTTGGCGGGTAGTTTGCCGCACCCGTAGGGGTCTTGGGTGGGGTATTGGCTATTCACCGCGACCGTGTAATCTGTCTTTCGTTACAGGCTCATACGAATTACAGATTCCTAGTATATCCAATGTATTCATCTGTGATCTGAAATGTTTATCATTGCAGTATATCTATATATGATATTATTTAGGCGTTGCTTATGTTTTACAGACGCGCTAGCCCAGCCCCCGCTCTGTCGTTAGTTAAGTAACCTAACGGGTAATGACGGGGCCCAGTGGCGAATGCGAATGGCATAAGCGTACGTCATATTTTGGTTGTTTTCTGCAATGGTAGGATTAAATGATGGGACGCATTAAAAGAACTAATGCAAGAATATCACGCATTAAAAGAACTAATGCAAGATAATAAACCAAGTTAAAGTCGTTGGAACACTTTCGAAAAACCACTCGGTTCTTTTCAAAACCAACTTTTAAATGCGGAGCTTCAGCCACTCCTTTTAAAAGCTATCTCGTTCCATCGACCAAATCAAGTTCACTACGTTCACGGTTTTGCCAAAACCATCCGTAGCCCTCCATCATTTCAGTTAAATATTCGGTAGTATTCAAGCTATGTATTTTGACCTCACGCCAAGGCATAGTGATTGGTAGCTGCCGGATATTTATCTGTTGCATAGATAGAATGCGTTGGTTTGAGACAGTCGTATTGCCATTTTGGCCTACGTCAAGGGTATGTACGGGTGGGTTCAAATTAACCTGGATAATGATGGGACGAACTTGACATGTGACTTATGACATTTTGACCTCACGCCAAGGTCATAAGAGCATGGGGCAAAAATCCACATCGGGAGTTTCATAAGTACTGAAACTTGCTAGATTTGCATACCATTTGGAGTGTGATGATTCTGGTAGGATTCCTTCAGTTTCGTCACGCGATGATATTTGGATCCCGATCCTACTGTGAGTATATGCTACTCCTCGGGAAATTTCTCACTTAACGATCAATGCTATAAACCTAGTAGGTGCCTAGAAAGGTGTTAGCGGGGCTACGCCCCCAGGGAAAAGAGGTTCTATAATTAAGGAACTTCGTGAAAGCGTTGGAAAACCTCCCTCGAAGTACCGACACCGGCTTGGCTGAACGGTTAAGCAAGTATTGTGCGGTGGGATTGATCCTGACTAATTCTTCCTTTATGGTTTGAGGAAGGATTCGAGAAACAGCGGGAGCCATCCTGTTTAGACAAACTAAAAACCACTCTAAACTTGCAAGAGCATCATGCTGAGTGTTTCTTCTTCTCTCTCCTAATTGCAGCAACCAAATCGACATGACTGGACTTAAGTTACTCCTAGATAAAAATATACTGACAGGGCCAAACTACAAAGATTGGCTCAGGAATGTCAAAATGGCAATCACTTACGACAAGCTGGGGTATCTTCTTACCACCAAAGCTCCCCCTGCCCCTGGTCCCACTTCCAGCGTCGCGGATAAGGAAATCCGCATGACTTGGGAGATTGATAGCGCGAAGGCCAAGTGCCTCGTACTTGCCTCGATGGACAACGAACATCAGAGGAGGCACGAGAATATGGACCTTGAATCCATATTTCTCCATACAAAAGAACTGTATGGAGAGCAATCTCGTATCGCAAGATACGAAGCGTCGAAAAAGTTATTTTCGGCAAAGATGGCCGTCGAATCATCAGTAGCCGAGCACGTGCTAAAGATGATCGGCTACATTGAGGAGCTCGCGGACCTAGGGACCACATTGGAGGGTGAACTCTATACAGATATAGTTCTCCAGTCCCTTCCTTCCACTTACGCCCAGTTCATACTGAACCTCAACTTACAAGAAAAAGAGGTTGAACTTTCAGAGCTCCTCAACATGCTGAGGAGCGCAGAGGGCACCCTACAGAAAGGTAGGGAAACATCCACTTTGTTTGTAGGAGGATCATCTTCTTCTAGGTCCAAGGCGAAAGCCAAGGGAAAGAAGAAGAAAGCCCCCGCCAAACCAAGGGGCGGTGTTAGTAAAGTGGAAACGAAGGGAAAAGCAAAAGCAACAAAGTTAGCGGGGAAGCTTGTGGATAAGGAAGAATGCTTCTATTGTCATAAGAAAGGTCACTGGAAGAATGATTGCAGGGCTTGGAAAGCCAGGACACAGGAATTGAAGCAGGTTGCAGCTTCAGCTTCAGGTGTGTATGTTATTGAAAACTGTCTTTCAATAAATTCTACTTCCTGGGTATTGGATACCGGATCAGGATCTCATATCTGTAATTCTTTGCAGGCGTTGAGAAACCGCAGGGTTTTGAAGGCAGGTGATATGACCCTCAGAGTTGCGAACGGAGCTAGCATGGATGCTAAAGCCGTGGGGGACTATCACCTGGGAATGTCAGATGGACATGTTTTGGTTTTGCGTAATTGCTTTTTTGTACCCAACGCAACTTGTAATATCATTTCCGTATCTTTAGTTTCTAAAGAAGGTTATGAATTTGCGTTTGTAAGTAATGTTGTAAACATTCACCTTAATCAAGTTTTGATTGGGTCATGTACATTGAGTAATGGTATATACGTATTGAACCAACCACAGATTTTCAATGTCCAGAATACACACAAAAGAAAGTCTCCGGAAAAAAATCAGACTTTCTTGTGGCATTGTAGACTGGGTCACATCAATGAGAGAAGGTTGACGAAGTTACATACAGAAGGGTATTTGAATGCGTTCGAATATCAGTCGTATGCCACTTGTTAATCCTGTCTCAAAGGAAAGATGAAAAAGACTCCGTTAACTGGACATGGAGTAAGAGCGAGCGAGCTCTTGGGACTCGTACACAGTGACGTGTGCGGTCCAATGTCTACACATGCGCGAAGCGGATATTCTTACTTCATTACTTTTACGGATGACTTCTCAAGGTACGGTTATGTCTTCTTAATGAAACATAAGTCCGAAGCCTTTGGAAAATTCCAGGAGTATAAGAATGAAGTAGAGAAACAGACCGGCAAAAGTATTAAGGTTCTAAGATCGGATCGAGGTGGAGAATACTTAAGTGCCGAGTTCCTGGACTATTTAAAAGAGAACGGAATTCTCTCTCAGCTTACTCCTCCATACACTCCGCAACATAACAGTGTATCGGAAAGACGGAACAGAACCCTATTGGATATGGTTCGGTCCATGATGGGTAACGCTGAGTTGCCGCGATCATTCTGGGGGTATTTGCTAGAATCAGCTGCGTACCTTTTGAACCGAGTTCCGACTAAGACTGTGCCTTCCACACCATATGAAATGTGGAGTGGGAAGAAACCCTATCTTCAATATCTGAAGATCTGGGGATGTCCGGATTTTGTCAAAAAGCAGCATGCGGACAAGCTCGAGGCACGCTCAGTACTGTGCAAGTTTGTGGGATACCCAAAGAACACCAAGGGGTATCTTTTCTATTACGCAGAGGAACAAAAAGTCCTTGTTTCTCGGAATGCCCACTTTCTAGAACACCAGTTCTTGGAAAAGGAAATAAGTGGGAGCGCGGTAGAACTGGAAGAAATTCCAGAACCACGGACTGTTACTGAAAGTTTAGTGGAACCAGAGGGTTCGGAAAAACAGGACATTCCTACGCCGCTCCGCAGGAGTAGTAGGCAGACTCATCCGCCCGAGAGATACTACGGTTTTCTCGTAGACGGGGATAGAGAGGATTGCATCATAGACTATGATGCCTACTAGCTTCCAGCAGGCCGTTCAGAACGTTGACTCAGTGAAATGGCTGGATGCAATGCGGACCGAAATGGAGTCCATGTACACCAACAAGGTATGGACGTTGGACATTGCTCCAGATGGGGTAAAACCCGTAGGATGCAAGTGGATCTTCAAAAGGAAGATTGGTGTAGATGGGCAGGTTGAGACCTATAAAGCTAGGCTGGTAGCAAAGGGTTTTCGTCAAAGACCTGGCTTGGACTATGGCAAAACCTTTTCTCCAGTAGCCATGCTGAAATCCATTCGGATCCTTCTTGCCATTGCTGCCTTCCACGATTATGAGATTTGGCAAATGGACGTAAAGACAGCTTTTCTAAATGGAAGTTTAGAGGAGTGTGTCTATATGGACCAGCCAGAGGGTTTCATTCAGAGTGGGAGCAGCGGAAAGGTGTGCAAGTTGCTTAAGTCCATCTATGGACTAAAGCAGGCATCGCGGAGTTGGAACATCTGCTTTGATGAGACAGTCAAAGAATTTGGCTTTATCAAAAATCCAGATGAACCATGCATCTATAGTAGATTTGTAGCGAGAACTGTAGTATTCCTCGTTTTATACGTGGATGACATTCTCTTAATAGGAAATGACATTCCTATGCTACAATCTGTCAAGGGGTTCTTGTCACACAGGTTCTCCATGAAAGACCTGGGTGATTCCTCGTACATTCTGGGTATCCGGATCTACCGTGACAGATCCAAGAGGATATTAGGACTTTCACAGTCCAGGTACATCGACACCATACTGAAGAGATTCAGTATGGAAGATTCCAAGCGCGGTAACCTACATATAACTAACACTAATGGCCTCTAGGGCATACATATAACTAACACTAAAAAAACTAGATTAGAGATTAACACTAATTTAACATTTCAAAGTTCAAATTTAGCATAATACAACTAACAATTAACCATAGATTAGAAATTATACCTCGCAAGCCTAAACCCTTGGTTGCTCTAACCACTCAAGACACCTCTTTTCTCCAAGATTTGAACAAATTTAGGTTTGAGAGGAGGTGGAAAAAGGGTTTGCTTTGAATTTGTGAAAGAAATTTTGGATTTTGATGGATTTTTGTGATAAAAATGAAGCAAAAAGGGAATGAGAATTGGGGAATTTTCTTGGGCTGTTGCTGCAGGATTTCTGAGCTGTTGAGGAGTGGGGAGAGGTGTGGGGGAGTTGGGGAAAGGTGTAGAGAAAGTTTCCAAGTCAAAAGACCAAGTCAACCAACAAAACCCATACCCAATTTAATATATTAAAACCCTTATCATATCATTTTGTTCAAATGAGATGGGGAAATTATTTTGTGGGCTTGTTGCTGAGGTGGGGCCGGCCTAGGGGTGAGGGAAGGGTGAATGGGGTTTTACAAAAGAAATTTTATGCAAAAAGACCCCCTACAAGTCCAAAATTGCAAGTTTTAGCTTAAATTCAATAAATTTCGTTTTCCATAATAAAAATTAGTTAAAACTTGAAATAAAATACTAAAAAATTATGTTACAACTAGATTTTAATTAACATGATTTTAAAGATTAAAATTAGCCCAAAGAAATTTGTATTTATCGCTAATTTAATGTATTTTCTTACCGGCTTAAAATAATATTAAAAAAATTGAAAAATAGGGAAAATTTTTTAAATGACCAAAAATTAATAAGTAACTCATTAGCTACTAAAAACTAGAAATTACCTATCCAAATTAGCTATAATTAGTCCTAAACTGAAAAATAACAAAAAGGACGGTTTACGGAAAAATACCGAATTTTCACCGATTTTCAGGAAAACACCAAAACGACTTTTCAAGACGCTACAATCTTCCCCCCTTAAAGAAATTCGGTCCCCGAATTTAAAAATATAACTACGCGTACCTTCGAAGAGATGGGGATATTTCTTCCTTATCTCGCCCTCGGTCTTCCAGGTGACCTCCTCGCTGCTCGGGCCACGCCAAAGGACCTTGACGGTCGGTATAACTTTCGATCTCAACTTCTTCACCTGCCGATCCAGGATGGCCACCGGCTGCTCTGCAAAAGAAAGGTCGCGCTCTAGCTGGACTGTCGGGTGCTGAATCGCATGCGAAGGGTCATGAAGGTACTTGCGGAGCATCGAAATATGGAAGACGGGGTGAACATCGGGAAAGCTGGGTGGAAGAGCCAAACGATATGCAACTGCGCCGACACGCTCGAGAATCTCGAAGGGACCTACAAATCTGGGACTAAGCTTTCCTTTTCGCCCAAATCGCATCACGCACTTCATCGGAGAGACCCTCAGAAAAACATGATCGCCAACTGCGAACTCTAGTCTGCGACGGCGCCTGTCTGCATACGATTTCTGCCTGCTCTGAGCCGCTTTCATCCGGTCTCGAATCAACTGTATCTTCGCTGTCGTCTCCTCAACAAGCTGCGGCCCCAATATACTGCTCTCGCTGAGCTCTGTCCAACAAACGGGCGATCTGCATCTCCTCCCATACAATGCCTCGAAAGGTGCCATGTGAATAGTATCCTGGAAGCTGTTGTTGTAGGAGAACTCCACTAACGGTAAATGACGATCCCAGCTACCGCCGAAGTCTAAAACGCACGCTCTGAGCATGTCCTCGAGAGTTTGAATGGTCCGCTCTGACTGTCCGTCGATCTGCGGATGAAACGCTGTGCTGAAGCTCAAACGAGTGCCCAAAGCCTCCTGAAGTCTCTGCCAAAGTCGGCTGGTGAACTGGGTGCCTCGATCTGACACGATACAAGTCGGTACGCCATGCAACCGCACGATCTCGTCGATGTAAAGCTGGGCATACTGAGCGAAGATGAAAGTGGTCTTCACTGGCAGGAAGTGAGCCGCTTTCGTCAATCGATCTATGATCACCCAGATGGAGTCGTACCCTCGACTGGTCCTGGGTAGACCCACCACGAAATCCATCGAAATCTGCTCCCATTTCCACTCTGGAATGGGTAACGGCTGTAGCTCTCCTGCGGGCCTCTGGTGCTCGGCCTTGACTTGCTGACAAGTCAGGCATCTCGATACAAACTCCGCATTGTCCCTCTTCATCCCGTCCCACCTGTAGGTCTCTCTCATATCATGGTACATCTTGGTGGAACCGGGGTGGACACTATACACTGATCGGTGTGCCTCCTCAAGAATGTCGCGCCGCAATCCATCAGTATCTGGTATGCACAGTCTAGATCCATATCGTAAAATCCCCTGATCATCAATCACGAACTCGGAAAATCTGCCCTGTCCCATCTGTGCCATGATCTCTGAGCAACGGTCGTCTCTGCGCTGTGCCTCATACATACGGTCAAGCAACTGTGGGCGTGCACGAACATGCGCGGGCTGTCCCCCTGTCTGAGTGAACTCGAACTCAACTCGGCTGTCGCATAAAATCTGCCAATCTGCTGACGACTGCCTCTGCACTGCGCGCAAATAGGATAGACTACCCCCGGTCCTCCTGCTCAAAGCATCTGCCACAACATTCGCCTTGCCTGGGTGATATAAGATCTCGCAGTCGTAGTCTTTCACCAACACCATCCAACGACGCTGTCTAAGGTTCAGGTCTCGCTGCTGAAATATGTATTTTAAGCTCTTGTGGTCTGTGAATATTTGGCACGACTCTCCATATAGGTAATGTCGCCAAATCTTCAGTGCAAAGACCACTGCAGCCATCTCCAAATCATGAGTAGGGTAGTTCTGTTCATGCTTCTTCAACTGCCGAGAAGCATATGCGATCACCCGGCCATGCTGCATCAATACGCATCCTAACCCCACTCGCGAAGCATCACAGTTGACCATAAATCCGCCTGATCCCGAAGGCAAAGATAATACCGGCGCCGTAGTCAAACAAGTCCGTAGCTGCTGAAAACTGCGCTCACACTCCTCTGTCCAAACGAAAGGAACTCCCTTCCGGGTCAAACCGGTCAAAGGTGCAGCTATACGGGAGAAGTCCTGAACAAAACGCCTGTAGTAGCCTGCCAGGCCTAGAAAACTACGGATCTCGGTAACCGATGTAGGTCGGGGCCACTGCTGAACAGCCTCAATCTTCTTCGGGTCCACACATATGCCGTCTCTCGTAATCACGTGACCCAAGAATCCGACGCTGTCCAGCCAGAATGCACACTTAGAGAGCTTTGCGAACAGCTGGTGCTCCCTCAGAGTCTGTAACGTAATCCGCAAGTGCTGCTCGTGCTCCTCTCTGCTCCGAGAGTACACCAAGATATCGTCGATAAACACGATGATGAACAAGTCAAGATACGGCCTAAATGTACGGTTCATCAAATCCATGAATGTTGCTGGGGCGTTGGTGAGTCCGAACGACATCACCAAAAACTCATAGTGGCCGTAGCACGTGCGGTAAGCTGTCCTCGGTATATCCTCCTGTCGAACTCGCAGCTGATGGTATCCTGATCGCAAGTCGATCCTCGAAAAATACCCCGCACCCTGAAGCTGGTCGAACAAATCATCAATGCGTGGCAACAGATATCTGTTCCGTACGGTAACCTTGTTCAGCTGGCGGTAATCGATACATAAGCGCAAACTTCCGTCCTTCTTCTTGACAAACAGGACCGGAGCACCCCACGGAGAAACACTAGGTCGAATAAGCCCCTTATCTACCAAATCCTGCAACTGATCCTTCAGCTCTCGAAGCTCTGCCGGGGCCATCCGATAAGGCGGTATAGAAATAGGCCCCGAGCCGGGAATCAAATCAATGCAGAACTCAACATCGCGCTCAGGTGGTAGCCCAGGTAGCTCATCAGGGAAAACATCAGGGAACTCACAAACAACCGGGATCCGGTCCAACGGAACCTCTGCAGCTCGAGTATCACAAATATACGCTAAGAATCCCTGACATCCCTTCCGCAAGAGCTGACCAGCGCGAAGAGACGAAATCAAGCTGGGAAGGGTGACGCTGCGGTCTCCCTGAATAACAAGGACTGGCTCTCCCGGAAAGCTAAATCTGACTGCCTTCTCACGGCAGTCCACCGAAGCATAACAAGTGGCTAGCCAATCCATGCCCAGAAGCACATCAAAGTCCAACATATTGAGGAGAATCAAATCAACCAATGAATCCCTCTCCCCGATACGAACGGAACACAATCGAAATACAAAACGAGCGACAAACGACTCGCCTACCGGAGTAACAACAACAAGCGGATGATCTAACGATGACGACTCACGGCCCAACATCGGTGCAAAGTGTGTAGAGACGTACGAATGTGTGGAACCTGGGTCGAATAATACCCGTGCGTCAAAAGAGCAAACTGGCAAGGTACCTGTCACAACGGCATTGGATGCCTATGCATCCTGCGGTGTTAAAGCAAATACTCGGGCCTGTCCTCCACCGATAGCGGGCTGACCTCGACCTCGGCCTCTTCCTCCTCGTCCTCTCTGAACAGGACCGCCGCGTTCACGGCCTCTGGGTGCACCTAACTGGCGTGGAGCATCGCCTGTGGTTGGAAGTAGGGCTCTCTGAGGAGGGGGTGGTGATGGTGGTAGGGTCACATGCGGAACTGTCGCCGCTCCCTGTCGTCTCGCCGGACAGTCTCTGACAAGATGGTGCGGACTCCCGCACCCAAAACACCCTGGCGACGGCTGCTGTCCCTGGGGATATGAACTATATAACTGACCCCATCCAAATCCTCTGCCGGGCCCATCCCTCGGAAAGAATCTGGCACGCTGCCTCTGAGACGGCACCTTGGTGCGAATCCTCTTCGGCCCAGAAACGGCCGAAGTCTGTGATATGCGTGCCTCCATCCGTAATGTCGTATCCATAGCAGCTGAATAAGTGTGGTAGTGCTGGGCGCCAATGGCAAGATATAGCTGGGCATCAAGTCCCTGTACGAACTCTTCACTATCTTCTCTTCGGTATCCACCAAATACGGAGCATATCGGGACAACTGTGTAAACTGGATGTCATACTCAGACACCGTCATCCCAGGTGTCTTGATCAAGGACTCAAAACTACGAGCTCTGGCGTCACGAACGCTCTCTGGGAGGAAACGAGCTAGAAAGACTGCTGTAAACTCGGCCCACATCATAGGCGGTAGACCTGCAGCTCGACCTCTCAAGACTGACTCCCACCATATCTGCGCGAGACCCTCTAGACGGAAACTCGCAAGCTCCACCCATCGATCATCCGAACATCTCAGCGAACGGCAGATCCTGGCTAAACTGTCAAGGAACGTCTGTGGGTCCTCCGCTGCCTCGGTGCCGGTGAATACTGGAGGTCTCAGCCTCATGAAATCCTGTAGTGAAACCGGGATGGTCACGGCGGTAGTAGTATGAGCAGGTATCATAGTAGTCTGGGATGTAGTAGGTGCGTCATCCGGCCTCGGTGTACGACTGGCTGCAACTAGGGATCCTACCATCTAACGTAGCTCCTGCATACTCCCTATCATCTGTCGCAACTCCTCCATACCAGTCTCAAGCCTATCCATACGGCCTGGGGAAGGTGGATCGGTCTGTCCCTGCGGCGTAGGCATAACACCCTGCTCAGTCCTAGTCTCGGACGAGCCAGCTCGAATCTCATCTCGGGCGGCAGCCCTCTGTGCCCTCGTAGCCTTCGGCGGCATAGTGGCTGGTACAGGAAAAAGGATAATAAGAACAGTGCAATAGAATCATAGGATACACGGAATTGAAGAAGGAATTTCAAGCAAGTATATCCTAAAGTCACTTAGGCGGAGTACCGTATCGCAAGTATGCCGCGGACATACACACGCTACGTTACCCTACTTAAGTCACTTACTCCATCTACCAAGGGTCATCCTACACTCAAAAAGGTAAAACCTATCGCTCTGATACCAACTTTGTCACGACCCGCAGTGTACGGAACGTGACTGGCACTTAAGTTTACGAAACGTCTCAAGACGTCCGTAAAATAAGTAAGCCAAAGCCCAGAACCCAAAACCAAATAAGCAAAAGAGTGAAGAAAAACCAATCAATTGAAAGCGAGTTTATCAAATAAGTCATATAAAACCTTTTTAAAAACGTTATCAATTTTTTCGAAAATTTCGGCAGAGTCTCCTTTGTAAACACTGGCCCCCAAAATGGGTACAAGAATATATATAAATCCAACAAATAAGGCGTCCCCAAGCGGGAGCTAGCTCTTCGCCACAAGACGGTCACAAATCCCACGCAATATAAAACAACAACATGCAAAATAAACATAAAGAAGCATGAGAAAAACAGCATGTCGACTCAAGTGAGCTCGACCCTAAAATACAGCATAAAAGTCCACAAATCTCACAGTCTCATCTCTAGGTCAATATACAACAATACTGGTAGATACAGTAGATGGAGTACTCTAGATACAAAGAATATACAAGATGGTACAAAAATAATAATACAACCCACCTACGAGCAAAACCCTCGAGTCCTGGCAAAAGAGGCAAAAGACGCGGTGCGCCCGCCGCTACTGTGCTGACGGAGCGGTCCTGCAAAAGACTGTGGCACAACGGGGGTGAGTTGCCAACTCGTGAGTAATAAATAACATCTATAGAGGCTATCGCAAGTATGCACACAAGCATCCTAGCATCTATAATACAGGTATGGCAGGACATAATAGCAGGTATGTATGCAATATGAATATACTAGCAGGTATGAATGCAATGTGAATCAACTCATGATCTGAATGTGTAAGTATAAGAATCATGTTTTTCCTTTAGGAATCTCTTTTGAAATACCAGCACAATACCAATAGAATCAACAAGAACCTGTGTCCAGCAACGACACCTCAAAACTATCACAAATCTCATATATCCATGTCATAGTATCTCTGGCCTCAGCCATCCGGCTGACCCATCTCAATATCACTATCTCAACATCTCGCGGCCACGGTCGGTATCCTCTGGATATCCGCCGTGCCAAACAGTCACCGGTAGGTAATCCGTCCCCTGCCAGGCTCATCGTTAGCAACACGAGCTTCTTGCCCCGGGGTACCTTACCGGGCCCACCATGTACCCGAGACGGTTCATCCAACTCCTCGAAACGGGTCTCGAAAACCATAGAAAACTCATGGTGGACGACACTTACATCACTAGAAAACCGCAATTTACATATTTTAAAAATATAATAAGTTTAGAAATTTTGCGGCTTTCCCCCGAAATCCAGAATATCACAAAATCTCAAGAAATCTTCATAAATGCATATGCCAATGATAATGAATGCATATGGTGTCGATAATCAAGTTGCGATGTATGATTGATAGACTAGGCATGAACAAATAACATGATGAGGTACATGCACATGATTAGCAATCTTATGATTTCATTTTAAGGAATTAAAGGAAATAGCACAGGTTTAAGCATCAATTATAGTAAAAGGTTTCAAATTATAGGTTATCTAGTGTGGTGGCATGGTAATTACCAGGGCGTGTGTGTAAGCATGAATAATGCTCGTGCTGCATATAAAAACCCTAGCAATGGTGCAGGTGACCTATATAATGGGTTCGCATATGTAGGTCAAATAAGGCATGGATGTAGTTACTAATATCACTAAAATCTTAACTACTTAAACTATCGGGAGACTTGCGCCATCCAAACGATAGTCCCCCGTAGATATTAAATCTACTCACTGGAATCCCTAGCTAGCCACGTCCAATCACCGCTTTCCCCTTTCGTGCCGCGTCTGACGTCTCCGCGACCGAACCTGGAATTTACATCAATACAAAACATAGGGTTACATATCAAGAACGACGTAAATACCAAACGAAAATACCAACGTTCACAAGCTAGGCACAACGTGCACAAGGTGCGTGGAATACACGCGAAAAACGCAAAAAAACTAACTAAATCGTCGATTTGGTCGCCCGGCAAAGCTAAAACCCGATCACTCAAAAATCCGCACTCACACATCCTAAATGTCATAGGATATGCCAAAAATATCATCAAGATATCGCAAATAATTCATCACATACTTTTATATAAAAACTAGTAAGCATTACATTCAAAAAAAATCGGTGCAAAAATCGCCGATTTGCGACAAAAAGACTACAACCTAGCATAAACATCCAACCGCATAACTAGTTAACTACAATCACTCTAATTATAACACATTACAATGCTTCAAATCATATTTTTCCATAAACAACCCTTTCTTGATTTTTATAACCACCAATTAAATCCAATTTCACACTTGAAAAACATAAATTAACACATATCGAAGCCCACTTTAAGCAAAGTAATCTCTTAAATTAGGTTTGTATAATAACTAGATAACAAAATAACTTAATTAATCTCATAATGGTGTTCTAAACCCTAATTAAAAGTCAAGCCATGAACTAAAAAAACTAGATTAGAGATTAACACTAATTTAACATTTCAAAGTTCAAATTTAGCATAATACAACTAACAATTAACCATAGATTAGAAATTATACCTCCCAAGCCTAAACCCTTGGTTGCTCTAACCACTCAAGACACCTCTTTTCTCCAAGATTTGAACAAATTTAGGTTTGAGAGGAGGTGGAAAAAGGGTTTGCTTTGAATTTGTGAAAGAAATTTTGGATTTTGATGGATTTTTGTGATAAAAATGAAGCAAAAAGGGAATGAGAATTGGGGAATTTTCTTGGGCTGTTGCTGCAGGATTTCTGAGCTGTTGAGGAGTGGGGAGAGGTGTGGGGGAGTTGGGGAAAGGTGTAGAGAAAGTTTCCAAGTCAAAAGACCAAGTCAACCAACAAAACCCATACCCAATTTAATATATTAAAACCCTTATTATATCATTTTGTTCAAATGAGATGGGGAAATTATTTTGTGGGCTTGCTGCTGAGGTGAGGCCGGCCTAGGGGTGAGGGAAGGTTGAATGGGGTTTTACAAAAGAAATTTTATGCAAAAAGACCCCCTACAAGTCCAAAATTGCAAGTTTTAGCTTAAATTCAATAAATTTCGTTTTCCATAATAAAAATTAGTTAAAACTTGAAATAAAATACTAAAAAATTATGTTACAACTAGATTTTAATTAACATTATTTTAAAGATTAAAATTAGCCCAAAGAAATTTGTATTTATCGCTAATTTAATGTATTTTCTTACCGGCTTAAAATAATATTAAAAAAATTGAAAAATAGGGAAAAATTTTAAATGACCAAAAATTAATAATTAACTCATTAGCTACTAAAAACTAGAAATTACCTATCCAAATTAGGTATAATTAGTCCTAAACTGCAAAATAACAAAAAGGACGGTTTACGGAAAAATACCGAATTTTCACCGATTTTCAGGAAAACACCAAAACGACTTTTCAAGGCGCTACAATTATATATTTGATATATTACTTTGCATTAACTAGTATTGGTTCAATTTAAATGGATTTTCTCACTTGTTGTGCACATTGTATATGTGATATATTTTTTGTGCACTTGATTGTATCATGTTTGATGATACATGCATGTTTGTGTGTATGTTTAGTTTAAACCTTGGTTAAGTAAATGGTTAGGGTTTTGTTTAATTTATTTATTCATTTATTTATTTATTTCATTTTGGGAAAAAGAGAAATGGTGGCTTGCTTTGTTTTACATTGAAGCTTTGAAAAAGTCTACCATTTTTGTTTCATGCCTAACCTAACCATTCACCTAACCTTCGTTTACTCTCTACACATAACCATGGTTGCAATATGATACTTATCATATTATTTTCTATTTTGGAAATACTTATGAGATTATCATCATCATCTTCTTCTTCTTCTTCTTCTTCAAGAAGAAAGCTTGCCTCCATTAATGCCAACTTGAGAAAAAGAGTGAGAAATCCAATTCTAAAGTGAACCCACTTCCTATTTCTTCATCCTCTACCACTTGCCAAGTAGTATAGGGTGTTTTCTTCACAAGTTTCTTGACTTGGTGAAGTTGGAGCTTGATCTTGTGTTGCCTCGACGTAGATCATCTTCGGCATCGAAGTCGATGACCTAGCCCGCCCATTTCTCCGATGAAGCCGACGCTAGAGCCCGGGATCCGATGATCGCAGCGAGGAGACATCATCACGGAGCTATGGAGGTGGAGGACCGGATCTACAAAGGTTGTATTTTCCGTTCACTTAGTTAAGTTGTTAACTAGTTGCATGTTTCGCCTAATCTCTAGTCAACGATCCGTATTAGGGTTTCTCGGCACTTGTAATTTTTGAAATTGGCATGGTTGATGCCTTGTGGGACCTCATTAGTGTGCCTAGGAACCCTACATAAATAATATCTATCTGAAATGACGGAGGGCTACGCAGGTTTTTCAGAAAACCATGAGCGTAATGAACTTGATATCGTCGTAGAATCATGTGAAATTTTGAAATGGAGTGTTTTTGAGGCTTTCATTAGTTTTGCTAAAGAGGTCACTCCCGGTGAAGGGATCTCAGCCCTTTCCTTATCGAATAAGGTGCCGGACATATCATATATATCACTATGCAAAGCAAAACTCAAAAAGCAATCAAAAGACAAACCGAGTTTTGTAGCATCTGCCAGTTTCGCTAAAGAGGTCACTCCCGGTGAAGGGATCTCGACTCTTTCCTCATCGAATAAGGTGCAGGGTATATCATATATACCGCTATGCAAAGCAAGACTGTAGCTACCCTTTTTTATAAAGTTTTGATTCTACAACATATTTTAGGTTTCTTTTCTTTTTATTAATCTCATTAATAAAATCCCATCAGCTTATGCTTCCTAAGCATCACAGAAGAAACAAAAGCAGTAATATTTATATATCATATATATATATATATATATATATATATATAGTATAAGCATTTGTCTCAGGCAATAATATGATCTCATCACAGAACATTGCAGCAGAAGAACATATATGAAATATTGGATATACTAGGATGTCCGTGTTTTTAATACGAGCCGGTATAAAACACAGATTCCACGGTCACGACGAATAGCCAAACCCACATCCCAAGACCCCTATGTGAGCGGCAAGTAACACTGCTAATTCTAGGGTTAGGAGACCCGGTCTCGACTCCTCGAGATGGCCTCCCACTGGACCCTAGAATCCGGTTACTTGTGCTTCCCACCTTGGGTCTACCTAATGCGGAAAAGTAAATAATATACACTGGTGACATCAACCTCATCCCGGAAGTGCCCCAATAAAAGAATATTACATACAAATGAATTTTACATGAATGAAAATAAAAACCCTCATCTCACATAAAACCCCCGGCTATTCAGAACACGACGATCCAATATAATATATCACAGCAACACATAATATCACATATCATCAACGTAAGTAAGTATGCATAAACCGATCGCCATTGATGTATAGCAACGAAAACCGGCAAAACAACTACATACTACACTTACGGTCACAGAAAAGAAATTGTAAAACTACAATATTTGGAATTCATAATCACTTTAGACATCGTAAATCCGAAATATCACATACTTCTGTCAAGACCCGAGAATTCGACTCGTGACCGGCACTTAACCACGCGACGTCTATAGGCGTAACGCGGCTAAGTAAGCCGGACCCAGAAATCAAAAACAATAAATAAAGAGTGATTAAAACATTTTCGTAAAAACAGTCATGCATGTCCGAAAAACATCTTATTAATTTAGTAGAAATCCTTTAAGTTCAAGAGTTAATAAATTTTATAATTTTGGTAACATTTCCCTTTTAAATATTTGCCCTGCAAATCGGGTAAAAGCAAGGTGTAGCAGAAATAACAAGTGAAATGAATAAAGCATCCCAATAAAATATACGACGCCGTAGCGAAGAATACACAGTAAAGCAAGGACAATATAGCAAAGGTAAGACTGCATAACAAAAAGTCGACTCACATGCGAGCTCGACACCAGAATATAAAATCATACATAACGTCCTCTCAACTGTCTCTAAGTCAATACAGAAAGGTAGATGGAGAATACTAGATACATCAATATACAACTGAATGATAACAGATACCGTACAAAACCCACCTAAACAGCAAAAAGGCTAACTCGCCTCAGAAAGGGGTATCTGTGCCAAAAGATGCGGTAACAGCCAGCCGTGACTACTCCCAAGGGCAACCTGCAAACACTGTGGCACAACGGGGGTGAGTTGCCAACTCGTGAATAGAGATAACATATAAAGGTAATCGCGAGCATGCACGTACAGCGCTACTCTAACAAATGCCAGCAGATGATATCAATGCGAGGTAAGCAGTATGCATAATAATCATGCAAGTCCTCTATCAGGTGATATGGCTACAGGATGAGATGCGATAATGAATGCTGAGTATGGGAATGTAGTATCTACATGAAGTGTCAAGGTGGACTACATATGTATGTATGCACCGCGAATCCCAACATCCCAAACGCCGGTACTCCATCGGCCCTCATATCCTGTATATCCCTGAGAATCCCGAGTGCCCAACATCGGCACCCAAATAACATAAATACTCGTGTCTAGCAACGACACGCAAAACAACCTGTATCGGGCATCCGTCCATCCGGGTCAGCCCTCTCTCAAAGTATATATATATCGGGAATCCGTCAATCCGGGTCATCCCTCTCTCAATACATCGGGCGTCCGTCAGTCCGGGTCATCCCTCTCTCAATCCATCGGGCGTCCGTCAGTCCGGGTCAGCCCTCTATCAATCCATCGGGCATCCGTCAGTCCGGGTCAGTCCCCTCTCAATACATGCCTCTAGCACCGAGAAAACACGGGGTGACGCCCCAAAATATCATATCAAGGGAACCGGGTTTTTAAATGATTACATATTTGAAAAGAGCCACGGTTCCCAAATCCAGAAGTTACATGCAATCCCATCCCATATGCACGTAAATGTGATGTGATATGTGCATCAAGTATGAATGTCACGTCAAGTCATATAAAAGATGAGCTACAACAATATACAACAGTATAATCATGGCAGTTCTACAGTGAGTGTGGCATGGCAACTACTAACGGTGTGTGTGTAGCATGCAAAATAGTGCCCGTGCAACATAAACCGTTAGTAATTGTGCGGTGTTCTATCAGTTCTAAGCAATATATATATATATGGCAGGGAATGCAATATGTGATGACAACCCATGGTATGGTATATGTGGTATATAACAATAAAGTCCTATCAGCCCTGACGCATAACGCCATGCGGGCGATATCCCCGTAGATGTGAAATCTACTCACCGAGCCTCGTGCTAAGTGTATCCAACAACTTGCTTGCCCTTCTTCGCAGCGTCCGTCTCACTGGCCCGCGAACCTAAAATCACATACACATATCACACATAAGCTTAAATTCACAGAAACGCGACATCACGGTCCAACTAGAAACCCGTGTCGCAAACCAATCGCGCGTGTGCGCGATACGCTAAAACGTGTAATCACGCGCCAGGAAACTACCCCGACGCGCCGCGATACGCAGAAACCCAAACCTACTCACGTATCACGCGCGTCGCGAAGGTTTAGAAAACGGCAAAATAGGTATTTGGTCCCAGATTTTTCTACAGAACTAAACTTACAAAAATATATATACCATAGAACCCTACACACTAGCAGACACCCACTAGACCAAATAACACCCAAATCCCTACCCATCTGGCCGCAAATTGCGGCCAGAATGAGGAAATCGGCGGCTTACTGTAGCAGTATGGGGGTCGGGTTTCATCTGGGGTTTCAGCACATCATCACTATACTACTGTCAACTCAATATCACTCAGATCTCATCGGGTCAAAAGCAGATCCAGAAAAGCTCAAATTTGCACAAATACGACATTTTGCATCGAATAGTGAAACTGGTGGTATTTTAGTGTAATTGGGGTTGAACTAGGTTACAATGGCCTCAATAACTCACTAATGACCTACTGAAACCAAATCTCACCTCATTAGCCCAACGTTCCCTCTAAACACCCCATATCGCACTAAAACGCACTAAAATCCACTAACCGAAGCAAAACTACACTAACCAAGCTAACTAGGGAATGAGTTTAGGAATTATACCTCATACTTAACCCTAGGGAGCTGCAGGAAGGTGAAGAAGTGAAGGGAAGGGGCTGCACTTGGAGCTGGTGCTGCTGCTGCTCACTGTGCTGCTGTTGCTGTTGTGTTTTGCTGCTGCTGCTGCTGTGAAGCTTGTTGCTGCTGCTGCCACTTCTCTCTGCTGCTGCTGTTGCTTCTAGCTCCTGCTGCTGCTGCTGGGGTTCTGCTGAGGTAAGTGTGTGTGTGTGTGGGTGTGAGGTTGAGAGAAAGAAACAAAGAATGAGAGGGAAAAAAATCATCACTCCAAATGTCAACCCCTCACTCTCTCTCTCTTCATTAATGGCAAGCATGGGCTAAGCCATGATGCCCACTCCCTCTCTCTCACAAGTCCACACTCAAAACTAATTCAAATTAAAGTAACCTTTTTAATTAGCTAATTAAACCCACTTAAAACCCAAAAGACTTTAACCCACAAGATTAACCCACCATGGTTAATAATTATGGTATTAACTTAATTTAAAAACCCTAGTTTACATGCACATGTGTGTGCAAGCCTAGGAAAATTTTGGAAAAATATTTATTAAATTAGGAAAAATATTTATTAAATTAGGAAAAATATTTAAAACACAATTTGGTAAACTTTTTGTTAAAAACCATTATTTAGATATAATTATTCACTAAACAAATCCTAAGGTGTTACAATCTCTCCCCCTTAAAGAAATTTGTCCCCGAATTTCAAAAATCTAACTACACGTACCTTCAAAAAGATGGGGATACGTCTTCATCATCTCGCTTCCGGTCTCCCAAGTGACCTCCTCACGGTTCTGGCCACGCCAAAGTACCTTAACTGATGGAATGTCCTTCGATCTCAGTTTCTTCACTTGTCGATCCAAAATCGTCATCGGCTGCTCAGCATAGGAAAGGTCGCGCTCAAGCTGGATCGTCGGATGCTGAATCGCATGAGAAGGATCATGTAGATATCTGCGGAGCATCGAGACATGGAACATGGGATGCACATCTGGAAAGCTGGGCGGAAGGGCTAAACGGTAGGCTACCGCACCAACACGCTCGAGGATCTCGAAGGGGCCCACATATCTGGGACTGAGCTTCCCCTTCTTCCCAAACCTCATCACACCCTTCATTGGAGAGACCCTCAAGAAAACATGATCACCAATAGAAAACTCGAGTCTGCGTCGTCGACGGTTTGCATAAGATCTCTGCCTACTCTGGGCTGCTCTTATCCTATCGCGAATAACTGGATCTTCGCTGTCGTCTCCTCAACGATCTGTGGCCCTAAGATACTGCCCTCACTGAGCTCTGTCCAACAAGTGGGAGACCTGCATCTCCTCCCATAAAGAGCCTCAAATGGTGCCATCTGAATGGTCTCCTGGTAGCTGTTATTGTAGGAGAACTCTACTAAGGGCAAATGATGATCCCAGCTACCTCCAAAATCTAGTACACAAGCTCTGAGCATGTCCTCGAGAGTCTGGATGGTCCGCTCTGACTGTCCGTCGGTCTGAGGATGAAAAGCCGTGCTGAAACTCAAGCGAGTGCCCAAAGCCTCCAGGAGCCTCTGCCATTGTCACGACCCAAGTTTGGATGTGACAGGCACTTAGATTATATCATATCTAAAGATATGCACAATCCAAGTAAGCAAAAACCAAGATCAAAATACCTTATTTCGGAATTATTTATGAAAATTTAGTTTTTAAGTAGAAATCTCAAGTTATTAAGTTTATTCATTAAGCAAATAATAAAGGTTAAGTTTGGTTGTATTCCGGGTTGGAATCAACAATACTAACAATAAACATGAATATAACATATAATGAACATCACTGAATCTCATAAAGAAAGAAGTTATGAAACTGATCAACCGATCTCAACTATACATATATTTACCAACTCTCTTTTCTAAGTCAAAATACAAGTCTGATGGAGTCTTTCTAGATACAAAAGTACAAAAACCAAAAAGGAGGTTACTACACATGTAACCTACCGATCAAAAGATGGAAACAACAGCAAAAGTGATCCTGCCTCGCAGCTACCCGTCCACTCTATCCCTGCAAGGAACTGTGGCACAACGGGGATGAGTTGCCAACTCAGTGAATACAACTAACATATAACGGCGAATAAAGTAAATATGGTAATCATGATAATGAACATGAATCAATATGATATATGAGTATATGTGAAATCCAACAATAAATCACATCATACTTCTGAAATCACAACTCAATAGAAATCATCTCTCGGTGTCTATCAACGACACAAAACTTTCATTTCTTATAGGCATCATTCCCCGAATGATCCTATACCCATAATATCGGTCGTCATCCTCTAGATGCACGCCGCATGTTTCTATAACCAATATCCGGAATCGAGTAACCTCGCTAGGCTCCCCCGTCTCAATACGGCTATCCTGCCCCTCGGTCTCGACCGGGTCCACCCTGTATCCAACTGTATAGCTCCCCCACTCAGTATGGATAACGTAAATCCGCGACCGTATATCTCCCCCACTCGGTCCGGAATAAAACCAAAAACAGAAATCAACTCAGGGTGGACATGTCACATCAATCATGAAAACGGGATTTATGTAATAGTATTTAAAAACTCAAATCATAAATCCTCAATTCTGTATCTATCTCATATCCAACATGGAAATACGCATAAAGCAACAAAATGTAAATAAGGAATTCTACCAATATACTTAACATTTGAAAGACAATATAATCCATGTTAATAAGTATGATATTTAAGTGTATGTGACATGGCAATATCGACGAGGTGTGTGTAGCATATAAGATGTGCACGTGGCATGACTCGTCGATACTTGTGAAGTGTTCTAACAACTAAGCAACATATAAGTAATGAAATGAATGATATTCTAATTATTTAACATGATGATATGAATATCGTATTAATGTAAAACCATGGGCGAAACACGCCATCTCTACTAAATTCCCCGGTAGATGTTTAGTCTACTCACCGGAAAGTCGATCTACTCCGAAATCGCTAATCCTTTCCCTTTCCTCGCGGCTTCCGTATTCTTCGTATCCGCGTCTAAATATACCAATATATCGTATATAAGCAAAACTGTATTTCCGACATAACGGAAATAGAAAACACGTTATACCCTTTTTGCTAGTTATCTAATATTAGGTTATATCAAGTTGTTTCACACTTAGTCTCGCTGGATTTTAGCTTAAACCTGCACAGTTTCAGAATTTAAAACGCGACTTAGTTTCGTCGTGTCGTTTTTAACGTTTTACGATTCCTTTCCAACATATCATCCCAGATTTTAACTGTAGTGAAACTAATTAAAATCAACAGTACCAAAATACCCCAAATTGTATACTGCAACCACCCCAATAGACCAAACCCCCAAAACCCTCACCTTGGCCGGCGACGCCGGCCAAACTCCTCATGTCGCCGGCCCAAAACCGGCGCCCCACTATCGTTTTCTTGTGGTGTTTTCACCTTGATTCCTACATCATTTCTACACTGTTGAATTTACTTAATTAGGTTCCAGATTAAAGCAGATATTAACAGACTCTAATTTTGCTAAAATACGATATTAGGTGACATGTTTAATCTGTTTTAACTAATCTACAGAGTTTAATTACCTACTGTGATTTAGAATTTTACCTTCCTATTAGTTGTAGGAATAACCCTTCAAGAATCTACAAGCTCCCCCTAGCTTGATGATGAGCCATCTCCATGATCAAGCCCCCTCTCCTTCTTCTTGTTCCTCTTGTTTTCTTTTTCCTTTACTTTTCTTTTCTTTTGATTTTCTTTTCAGTTTTAATTTGAGTTTCAGAACTGAATTGGTTTATATATGTGGGAGGAGGAAGGATAAGGTAAGGTGGAGGTGTCAAGGCCAAGGGTGTGCACAATTCATGCAAGGAGGAGGTGGAAATTGGTGGTGGCATGAAGCATGAGGTGGTTCTAAAGATTATCTTCTCATTTTCCTTTTAAATTTGCATTTGATTTCAGAACTGAATTAATATCCCTTTTCCACTTAAACCCTTGACAATACCCAATTTGCATAAAAACTTAACTTTGCAATTTAACCCTTCACAATTAACTTATTACAAAACACATCCTTTATTAAAATGAAGCTAAAATTATCTTAAAAACCCTTATAACTTATTAAAATTACATTCTAAAATTCTAATTTAATTTGTATTACATATATCTTATAAAGATTGACATATTAGTTTTTAACCATTTTGTGATTTATCAGCTTATTCTTATTTTAATTAAATTTATTTATTTCTAGGTTTTTCCTAAATGTTACAATATTCCCCCCTTAAGAAAATTCGGTCCCCGAATTTAAACTAATTACTATACATACCTAAGAAAAGATGTGGAAATTTCTTTCGCATCGCGTCCTCCGTCTCCCAAGTAATCTCCTCGCGATCCTTTCCTTGCCAGAGAACCTTTACAGATGGCAGTATCCTCGATCGTAGTTGCTTTGCTTGCCTATCCAGAATAGCAACTGGCTGCACTGTGAAGGATAGATCTGGCTCAAGCTGTAGAGTCTGATGATGGATCGCATGAGATGGATCGTGAAGATATCTGCGAAGCATCGAAACATGAAACACCGGATGTACGTCGGGAAAACCAGGTGGAAGTGCTAACCGATAAGCTACAGCGCCCACTCTCTCTAAAATCTCATATGGTCCAACATATCTGGGGCTGAGCTTCCCTTTCTTCCCGAAGCGCATCACACCCTTCATTGGAGATACTCGAAGGAACACATGATCTCCCACATCAAACTCGAGTTTGCGTCGTCTTCGATCCGCATACGACTTCTGTCTGCTTTGAGCCGCTTTCATTCTATCTCGTATCAAGTGAATCTTCTCTGTAGTTTCCTGTACTATCTGCGGTCCCAATATACAACTCTCACTAAGTTCTGTCCAGCAAATAGGTGATCTACATTTCCTTCCATACAAAGCTTCAAAGGGTGCCATCTGGATCGTCTCTTGAAAACTGTTATTATAAGAAAATTCTACCAAAGGTAGGTGACGATCCCAACTACCACCGAAATCTAGGCTACAAGCCCGAAGCATATCCTCTAATATCTGAATTGTCCGCTCCGACTGACCGTCTGTCTGTGGGTGGAAAGCTGTACTAAAACTCAGTCGTGTACCAAGAGCATCTTGAAGTTTCTGCCATAGCCTGCTCGTGAACTGGGTACCTCGATCTGATACTATGCATGTCGGCACTCCATGTAGACGTACAATCTCATCGATATAAATCTGTGCATACTGAACAAATCCATATGTCGTCTTCACTGGAAGAAAATGAGCGGCCTTCGTCAGCCTGTCTACAATCACCCAAATAGAATCGTACCCTCTGCTAGTCCTGGGTAGACCCACCACAAAATCCACAGAAATCTGTTCCCATTTCCACTCTGGAATGGGTAAAGGTTGCAGCTCCCCGGCTGGCCTCTGATGTTCTGCTTTGACTTGCTGACAAGTCAAGCATCGTGAAACAAAATCCGTAACATCCTTCTTCATTCCTTCCCACCAATAATTATCCTTCAAATCACGATACATTTTTGTGGAACCAGGATGAATACTGTATACTGATCTGTGGGCATCCTCCAAAATCTCACGCCTCAATCCATCAGAATCTGGCACACAGAGACGAGTCCTAAAACGTAACACTCCATAATCATCAATCACGAACTCCGTCTCCTTGCCCTGCCTAACATGATCCATAATCTCTACCAAGCGAGTATCGGTAGGCTGGGCATCTCGAATACTATCCAATAGCTGAGGTCTGGTGCGAACATGTGCCAACTGACCTCCTGCCGATGTAAACTCAAACTGTATACGACTATCACATAAGATCTGCCAGTCTGTAGAAGACTGTCTCTGCAAAATGCTCAAATGAGATAAATTACCTCTAGGCCTCCGACTCAAGGCATCTGCCACAACATTTGCCTTGCCTGGATGGTACAAAATCTCACAGTCGTAATCTTTCACCAATTCCATCCATCTACGCTGCCTGAGATTCAGATCTTTCTGCTGAAAGATATACTTTAAACTTTTATGATCTGTGAAGATTTGACACGTTTCTCCATACAAGTAATGTCTCCAAATCTTCAAGGCGAAAACTACAGCAGCCATCTCTAGATCATGAGTAGGGTAATTTTGTTCATGCCTCTTTAACTGTCGAGAAGCATACGCTATAACCTTGCCGTGTTGCATCAACACACAGCCTAAGCCCACTCTAGAAGCATCGCAATATACGACGAAACCCCCTGAACCGGAAGGTAAAGATAATACAGGTGCAGTCGTCAAACGCGTCTTCAACTGTTGGAAACTCTGCTCACATGCATCTGTCCACTGAAAAGGAACTTCCTTCCTAGTCAATCCTGTCAAAGGTGCCGCTATCCTTGAGAAATCCTGCACGAAGCGTCTGTAATAACCTGCCAGACCTAAGAAACTCCGAACCTCCGTAACTGATATAGGCCTGGGCCAGTTTTGTACCGCTTCAATCTTCTTTGGGTCCACGCATATACCTTGTCTTGTAACTATGTGACCCAAGAAATCCATACTATCGAGCCAAAAAGTACACTTAGAAAACTTTGCATACAACTGATGCTCTTTCAAGGTCTGCAACGTGATACGTAAATGCTGCTCGTGCTCCGTCTGACTCCGAGAATATACAAGAATATCATCTATGAATACTATAATAAACCGATCGATAAATGGTCTAAAGATACGGTTCATCATATCCATAAAAGCTGCTGGAGCATTGGTAAGTCCGAACGACATCACCAGAAATTCATAATGCCCATATCTCGTACGAAACGCTGTCTTCGGAATATCGTCTTTCCGAACCCTCAACTGATGATATCCTGACCTTAAGTCAATCTTTGAGAAGAATCCGGCTCCTTGCAACTGATCAAACAAATCATCTATTCGCGGTAATGGATACCTGTTTCGCACCGTGACGCGATTCAGCTGTCGGTAGTCAATGCACATTCTCATACTACCGTCCTTCTTCTTTAAAAATAACACAGGAGCTCCCCACGGTGAAACACTCGGACGTACAAGTCCTCGATCTAACAACTCTTGCAACTGGCCCTTGAGTTCTTTCAATTCCGTCGGTGCCATTCGATAGGGTGGTATAGAAATAGGCCCTGCACCCGGAATCAAGTCGATACAAAACTCAATATCTCGATCAGGTGGCAATCCTGGCAACTCTGCAGGAAATACCTCAGGAAATTCTCGTATGATCGGGATTTGGTCCAAAGGAACTTCAGCGACCTCTATGTCCTGAATAAAAGCCAAGAACCCAAGATAACCCTTCTTCAAAAGCCGCCCCGCACAAAAAGCAGAAATCATGTTAACAGGGGTTAACTTGCAATCCCCCTGCACAACCAACATCGGTTCACCTGGAAAACAAAATCTAACCGCTTTTCCTCTACAATCTACATAGGCATGACAAGCGGCTAACCAATCCATCCCAAGAAGTATATCAAAGTCCAACATGTCCAAGAGAATCAGATCAACTAGGGAATCTCTATTACCAATACGCACCGAACACGATCTGAATACGTGCCGAGCTATAAAGGAATCTCCAACTGGAGTAATCACTACCAAAGGTAACTCTAACAATGACGACTCCTTCCCCAACAAAAGTGCGAATCGTGAAGATACATAAGAGTGTGTAGAACCGGGATCAAATAAGACATGTGCCTCTAAAGAGCATACTGTAAGAGTACCAGTCACGACTGCATTTGATGCCTGGGCATCCTGTGGAGTCAGTGCAAAAACCCGTGCCTGGCCCCTGCCCGCATCCTGTCGTCCTCTACCTCTATCTCCTCTACCTCTCTGAGCACGTCCCGCATAGCCTCGACCTCGTGGTGCAACTGCCTGGCGTGTAGCGCCAACTGGGGGAGGAAGTAAAGCCATCGGTGTAGGAGAAGGAAGGGGTAAAGCAGCCTGTGGAGCAACGGTCCCGCCCTGAGATCTGCAATCTCTCGCAAAGTGCCCGAGAAGTCCACATCTATAACAAGTATATGGTGGTCTCTGATCACCAGGATAAGAACTAAACATATGGCCCTGTGTCCAATCTCGTCCAACACTGCGGCCTGGAGTATATCTGCCTGGATAGGACCCTCTACCTCGGCCAAACTGTCTATTTGTCGGCACGAATGGTCTACTCCTCTTTGGCTCCGGAACAACTCCTGACTGGCTCAAACGCTCCTCTACTCGTATCGCCGCATCCAAGGCCTGTGCATATGTATCAAAATGCTGGGAGCCTATCGCCAGATACAACTGTGTGTCCAAACTCCTTAGGAACCTTTTCACCCGAAGCTCTTCTGTAGGTACTAAGTATGGAGCATATCGCGAAAGCTGGGTGAAGCGTAAGTCATAATCGGCTACTGACATACTTGCTGCTTTCTTCAACGCTTCGAAACTGCTAGCTCTAGCATCCCTCACACTCTCGGGAAGAAATCTGGCAAGAAAGACTGTAGAAAACTCAGTCCACGTCATCGGAGGAAGATTCGTAGCTCGCCCTCTCTCCATCGACTCACACCACTCCTGTGCAAGTCCCTCCAAACGAAAGCTAGTCAGCTCAACTGACCTCGCATCAGAACATCGTAATGATCTGCATATCCTCGCCATTCTATCAAGAAAAGACTGAGGATCTACCGCCACATCGGTCCCTGTGAATACCGGTGGTCTCAACCTCATAAACTCCGCAAGTGATACCTCCATTACTCTCGTATCTACTGGTGCTACCGTCTGTGTAGGCTGTACCTCGGACTCTGCTACGGTCGGTGCTGGATCTGATCTCAAAGCTCGAGTGGTCTCAGCTAACTGTCCTACCACTCGCTGTAATCCCAACATACCCTCCTCGATCCTAGTCATGCGATCTGGAGGAGGAGGATCAGCATGCTCATGCACCTCCTGCACGTCCGGTGTACCAGTCCTCATCACAGGCGGACTCGCCCTAGCTACATTCCTGGCTGCGGCTCGCCTAGCCCGCGTAGCCATAGCAACTGGAACAAGAAACGAGAGTTGATAAGGTGTGGGAACAGAAGAATTCAATAACGGAGAATCAACGGAAGAATAGATCAAGATAAACATCCTAAGGTTAGTTAGGCTGAATACGATAACGTAAATATGCCGCGGAACATACGTACGGTACTGCATTCGTCCTAATTCACCTACTCCATCAAACCACAGGTCATCCTAACTCTCAGACTTACATCAACCTATTGAAATCCCTTACTGAATTCCGTAAGGTTACTCCTAAGCTCTTATACCAACTTTGTCACGACCCAAGTTTGGATGTGACAGGCACTTAGATTATATCATATCTAAAGATATGCACAATCCAAGTAAGCCAAAAACCAAGATCAAAATACCTTATTTCGGAATTATTTATGAAAATTTAGTTTTTAAGTAGAAATCTCAAGTTATTAAGTTTATTCATTAAGCAAATAATAAAGGTTAAGTTTGGTTGTATTCCGGGTTGGAATCAACAATACTAACAATAAACATGAATATAACATATAATGAACATCACTGAATCTCATAAAGAAAGAAGTTATGAAACTGATCAACCGATCTCAACTATACATATATTTACCAACTCTCTTTTCTAAGTCAAAATACAAGTCTGATGGAGTCTTTCTAGATACAAAAGTACAAAAACCAAAAAGGAGGTTACTACACATGTAACCTACCGATCAAAAGATGGAAACAACAGCAAAAGTGATCCTGCCTCGCAGCTACCCGTCCACTCTATCCCTGCAAGGAACTGTGGCACAACGGGGATGAGTTGCCAACTCAGTGAATACAACTAACATATAACGGCGAATAAAGTAAATATGGTAATCATGATAATGAACATGAATCAATATGATATATGAGTATATGTGAAATCCAACAATAAATCACATCATACTTCTGAAATCACAACTCAATAGAAATCATCTCTCGGTGTCTATCAACGACACAAAACTTTCATTTCTTATAGGCATCATTCCCCGAATGATCCTATACCCATAATATCGGTCGTCATCCTCTAGATGCACGCCGCATGTTTCTATAACCAATATCCGGAATCGAGTAACCTCGCTAGGCTCCCCCGTCTCAATACGGCTATCCTGCCCCTCGGTCTCGACCGGGTCCACCCTGTATCCAACTGTATAGCTCCCCCACTCAGTATGGATAACGTAAATCCGCGACCGTATATCTCCCCCACTCGGTCCGGAATAAAACCAAAAACAGAAATCAACTCAGGGTGGACATGTCACATCAATCATGAAAACGGGATTTATGTAATAGTATTTAAAAACTCAAATCATAAATCCTCAATTCTGTATCTATCTCATATCCAACATGGAAATACGCATAAAGCAACAAAATGTAAATAAGGAATTCTACCAATATACTTAACATTTGAAAGACAATATAATCCATGTTAATAAGTATGATATTTAAGTGTATGTGACATGGCAATATCGACGAGGTGTGTGTAGCATATAAGATGTGCACGTGGCATGACTCGTCGATACTTGTGAAGTGTTCTAACAACTAAGCAACATATAAGTAATGAAATGAATGATATTCTAATTATTTAACATGATGATATGAATATCGTATTAATGTAAAACCATGGGCGAAACACGCCATCTCTACTAAATTCCCCGGTAGATGTTTAGTCTACTCACCGGAAAGTCGATCTACTCCGAAATCGCTAATCCTTTCCCTTTCCTCGCGGCTTCCGTATTCTTCGTATCCGCGTCTAAATATACCAATATATCGTATATAAGCAAAACTGTATTTCCGACATAACGGAAATAGAAAACACGTTATACCCTTTTTGCTAGTTATCTAATATTAGGTTATATCAAGTTGTTTCACACTTAGTCTCGCTGGATTTTAGCTTAAACCTGCACAGTTTCAGAATTTAAAACGCGACTTAGTTTCGTCGTGTCGTTTTTAACGTTTTACGATTCCTTTCCAACATATCATCCCAGATTTTAACTGTAGTGAAACTAATTAAAATCAACAGTACCAAAATACCCCAAATTGTATACTGCAACCACCCCAATAGACCAAACCCCCAAAACCCTCACCTTGGCCGGCGACGCCGGCCAAACTCCTCATGTCGCCGGCCCAAAACCGGCGCCCCACTATCGTTTTCTTGTGGTGTTTTCACCTTGATTCCTACATCATTTCTACACTGTTGAATTTACTTAATTAGGTTCCAGATTAAAGCAGATATTAACAGACTCTAATTTTGCTAAAATACGATATTAGGTGACATGTTTAATCTGTTTTAACTAATCTACAGAGTTTAATTACCTACTGTGATTTAGAATTTTACCTTCCTATTAGTTGTAGGAATAACCCTTCAAGAATCTACAAGCTCCCCCTAGCTTGATGATGAGCCATCTCCATGATCAAGCCCCCTCTCCTTCTTCTTGTTCCTCTTGTTTTCTTTTTCCTTTACTTTTCTTTTCTTTTGATTTTCTTTTCAGTTTTAATTTGAGTTTCAGAACTGAATTGGTTTATATATGTGGGAGGAGGAAGGATAAGGTAAGGTGGAGGTGTCAAGGCCAAGGGTGTGCACAATTCATGCAAGGAGGAGGTGGAAATTGGTGGTGGCATGAAGCATGAGGTGGTTCTAAAGATTATCTTCTCATTTTCCTTTTAAATTTGCATTTGATTTCAGAACTGAATTAATATCCCTTTTCCACTTAAACCCTTGACAATACCCAATTTGCATAAAAACTTAACTTTGCAATTTAACCCTTCACAATTAACTTATTACAAAACACATCCTTTATTAAAATGAAGCTAAAATTATCTTAAAAACCCTTATCACTTATTAAAATTACATTCTAAAATTCTAATTTAATTTGTATTACATATATCTTATAAAGATTGACATATTAGTTTTTAACCATTTTGTGATTTATCAGCTTATTCTTATTTTAATTAAATTTATTTATTTCTAGGTTTTTCCTAAATGTTACAGCCATAGTCTACTGGTAAACTGGGTGCCTCTGTCGGATACAATACACGTCGGGACTCCGTGCAGTCGCACTATCTCGTCAATGTAGATCTGGGCATACTGAGTAAATCCGAAAGTCGTCTTCACTGGTAGGAAGTGAGCCGCTTTCGTCAAACGATCCACGATCACCCAGATGGAGTCATACCCCTGACTAGTCCTGGGTAGACCCACCATGAAATCCATCGAAATCTGCTCCCACTTCCACTCCGGAATGGATAACGGCTGTAGCTCTTCCGCGGGCCTCTGGTGCTCAGCCTTGACTTGCTGACAAGTCAGGCATCTCGATACAAAATCTGCAATGTCCCTCTTCATTCCGTCCCACTAATAAACACCTCTCATATCATGATACATCTTGGTGGAACCGGGATGGACGCTATAAACCGATCGATGTGCCTCCTCAAGAATCTCGCGCCTCAATCCCTCAGCATCTGGTACGCACAGTCTGACTCCAAACCGTAGTATCCCCTGATCATCGATCACGAACTCGGAAAATCTGCCCTGTCTAATGTGTGCCATGATCTCTGAACATCGGTCATCACTGAGCTGTGCCTCACGTATGCGATCGATCAACTGTGGCCGTGCACGGACATGCGCTATCTGTCCTCCAATCGACGTGAACTCGAACTGTACTAGGCTGTCGCATAATATCTGCCAATCTGCGGATGACCGCTCCTGTACTGCGCTCAAACATGATAAACTACTCCCGGGCCTCCTGCTCAAAGCATCCGCCACCACATTTGCCTTGCCCGGGTGATATAAGATCTCGCAGTCGTAATCCTTCACTAACTCCATCCATCGACGCTGTCGAAGGTTCAGGTCCCGCTGCTGAAATATGTATTTCAGACTCTTGTGATCCGTGAATATCTGGCACGACTCGCCGTATAGCTAATGTCGCCAGATCTTAAGTGCGAAGACCACTGCTGCCATCTCCAAATCGTGAGTGGGGTAGTTTTGTTCATGTCTCTTCAATTGTCGCGAAGCATACGCGATCACCCTGTCGTGCTGCATCAAAACGCATCCCAACCCCACTCGAGAAGCATCACAGAAGACCACAAATCCGCCCTGTCCGGAAGGTAAAGATAACACCGGTGCCGTCGTCAGCCGAGTCCGTAACTGCTGGAAACTGTGCTCGCACTCCTCCGTCCAATCGAAAGGAACTCCCTTCCGGATCAATCCGGTCAACGGTGTAGCAATACGGGAGAAGTCCTGCACAAAACGTCTGTAGTAACCAGCCAACCCCAAAAAGCTGCGAATCTCCGTCACCTACGTGGGTCTGGGCCAACGCTGAACGGCCTCGATCTTCCTCGGGTCTACACATATACCGTCTCGTGAAATCACATGCCCCAAGAAATCTACGCTGTCCAGCCAAAAAGCACACTTGGAGAATTTCGCATAAAGCTGGTGCTCCCTCAAGGTCTGTAATGTAATCCGCAGGTGCTGCTCATGCTCCTCACTACTCCGGGAATACACCAAAATATCGTCAATGAAGACTATAATGAACAGATCCAAGTAAGGCCGGAAAATACGGTTCATCAAGTCCATGAAGGCTGCTGGCGCATTGGTGAGTCCGAACGACATTACCAAAAACTCATAATGGCCGTAGCGCGTACGGAAAGCTGTCCTGGGAATGTCCTCATGTCGAACCCGCAGCTGATGATAGCCCGATCGTAAATCGATCCTCGAAAAGTACCCTGCCCCCTGAAGCTGGTCGAACAAATCGTCGATACGCGGCAAAGGATACCTGTTCCGCATTGTCACCCTGTTCAGCTGGCGGTAGTCGATACATAGACGCAAACTGCCGTCCTTCTTCTTGACGAACAGGACTGGAGCACCCCAAGGAGAAACACTGGGTCGAATAAGTCCCTTGTCCAGCAAATCTTGCAACTGACCCTTCAACTCTCGAAGTTCCGCCGGGTCCATCCGATAAGGCGGTATGGAAATAGGCCCCGAGCCAGGAACCAAATCAATACAGAAAGAAATGTCGCGCCCGGGCGGCAACCCAGGAAGCTCATCAGTGAACACATCAGGAAACTCGCTAACAACCGGAACCTGGTCCAATGGAACCTGTATAGCGTGAGCATCACAAACATAGGAGAGAAATCCCTGACATCCCTTCCTCAAAAGCTGTCCAGCGCGAAAAGAAGAAATCACACTGTGAGGGGCGGCACCACGGTCCCCCAACACAACAAAAACCGACTCACCGGGAAAGCAGAATCTAACTGTCTTCTCACGGCAGTCTACAGAAGCATAGCACGTGGCTAACCAATCCATACCCAAAAGAACGTCGAAGTCCAACATCTCCAGAAGGATCAAGTCGACAGGCAACTCTCTCTCGCCAATACAGACGGTACAAGATCGGAACACGTGCCTAGCAACAAACGACTCTCCCACAGGAGTAGTCACCACAAGCGGTTGATCAAGCAAGCCGGACTCTCTACCCAGACTTGGCACAAAGTGCGTGGATACATACGAGTGTGTGGATCCGGGATCGAACAGTACATGTGCATCAACTGTACATACAGGAAGGATACCTGAAACCACTGCATTGGACGCCTGCGCGTCCTGATGTGTCAAAGCAAAAACCCTCGCCTGTCCACCACCTGCGACTGGCTGCCCTCTGCCTCGGTCACCTCGCCCTCTCTGAGCAACTTTTCCACGCCCACGACCTCGCTGTGTATGAGTCTGGCGCGGAGCAACGGTAGGTACGATAGGCAACGCCCTCTGGGGTGGTGAAGGTGGTAATGTGACATGCTGTGCTGTCGCCTCACTCCGGGGTAACTCAGGACAATCCCGTACACGATGGTAAGAACTCCCACAGCGAAAACATCCCGACGATGACCGCTGACCATCCTGGGAATAGGAACTGAATAACCGGCCCCGCCCCGAATCTTTGCTGCCTGCAATGCGTCTATCACGGCGCCGAAAAGGCTGTTTCTGTGCTGATGTATCCGCACGAACCCTCTTCGGCTCTGGAACTACCGAAGTCTCAGGAAGGTGCTCCTCGACCACTAGGGCTGCGTCTACAGCTGCTGCATAGGTCTCATAGTGCTGGGCGCTGATCGTGAGGAACAATGGTGTAAGCAAGCCTCGAACAAATCTCCTGACTCTCAACTCCTCGGTAGCCACTAAATATGGGGCATAGACTGCCAACTCTGTAAACAGCACGTCATGCTCTGCCACTGTCATCCCTGGCGTCTGGCGCAAGGACTCAAATCTGCGTGCTCGGGCATCTCTAACACTCTGAGGAAGGAAACGGGCTAGAAATATGGTCACGAACTCCGTCCAGGTCATAGGAGGAAGACCTGCTGCTCTGCCCTTCTCAACGGAATCACACCACTTCTGCGCAAGACCTTCGAGGCAAAAGATCGCGAACTCGACCCATCTCGCATCTGCGCATCTGAGAGAACGGCATATCCTAGCCATCCTGTCTATGAAAGACTGTGGGTCCTCGGCTGTATCGGTGCCTGTGAATACCGGAGGCTTCAGCCTCATGAACTCTGATAGCGATACAGTGATCACCTCCGTAACCGCAGGGGCAACTGGCTGTGCGGTAGGTACCATTGCGGTCTCTGGAACAGGTGGAGCTACCTCTGGTCGCTGCGCTCGAAGCGTCTCAACTAGCGATCCTATCATCTGGCGCATCTCCTGCATGCTAGATCCCACCGTCTGGCGCATCTCCTGCATACCAGCCCCTAGCGTGGCGATCTGCTCTGTCACGGCAGGAACAGCCTGCTCGGGTACAACCGGCGTACTGCCCGGATCAGTCCTCGTCTCAGACGAGTCAACTCGAATCTCGGCCCTCGCGGCCGCTCTCTGTGCCCTCGTAGTCTTAGGCGGCATAATGGCTGAAAGAAAATTTGGATTCGATAAGAACACAGAAATCGAATCGCAAGAATATAAGGAGGGATCAAATCAATAAGTCCTAAGGTCGCGTAAGCGGAGTACCGTGTCATGAGTATGCCGCGGAACATACACACGCTACGCTACCCTGCTGCAGCTACCTACTCCATCATACCAGGGTCATCCTACACTCCGAAGGTAAAACCTACGCTTTGATACCAACTTTGTCACGACCCGAGAATTCGACTCGTGACCGGCACTTAACCACGCGACGTCTACAGGCGTAACGCGGCTAAGTAAGCCGGACCCAGAAATCAAAACCAATAAATAAAGAGTGATTAAAACATTTTCGTAAAAATAGCCATGCGAGTCCGAAAAACATCTTATTAATTTAGTAGAAATCCTTTAAGTTCAAGAGTTAATAAATTTTATAATTTTGGTAACATTTCCCTTTTAAATATTTGCCCCGCAAATCGGGTAAAAGCAAGGTGTAGCAGAAATAACAAGTGAAATGAATAAAGCATCCCAATATAATATACGACGCCGTAGCGAAGAATACACAGTAAAGCAAGGACAATATAGCAAAGGTAAGACTGCATAACAAAAAGTCGACTCACATGCGAGCTCGACACCAGAATATAAAATCATACATAACGTCCTCTCAACTGTCTCTAAGTCAATACAGAAAGGTAGATGGAGAATACTAGATACATCAATATACAACTGAATGATAACAGATACCGTACAAAACCCACCTAAACAGCAAAAAGGCTAACTCGCCTCAGAAAGGGGTATCTGTGCCAAAAGATGCGGTAACAGCCAGCCGTGACTACTCCCAAGGGCAACCTGCAAACACTGTGGCACAACGGGGGTGAGTTGCCAACTCGTGAATAGAGATAACATATAAAGGTAATCGCGAGCATGCACGTATAGCGCTACTCTAACAAATGCCAGCAGATGATATCAATGCGAGGTAAGCAGTATGCATAATAATCATGCAAGTCCTCTATCAGGTGATATGGCTACAGGATGAGATGCGATAATGAATGCTGAGTATGGGAATGTAGTATCTACATGAAGTGTCAAGGTGGACTACATATGTATGTATGCACCGCGAATCCCAACATCCCAAACGCCGGTACTCCATCGGCCCTCATATCCTGTATATCCCTGAGAATCCCGAGTGCCCAACATCGGCACCCAAATAACATATATACTCGTGTCTAGCATCGACACGCAAAACAACCTGTATCGAGCATCCGTCCATCCGGGTCAGCCCTCTCTCAAAGTATATATATATCGGGAATCCGTCAATCCGGGTCATCCCTCTCTCAATACATCGGGCGTCCGTCAGTCCGGGTCATCCCTCTCTCAATACATCGGGCGTCCGTCAGTCCGGGTCAGCCCTCTATCAATCATCGGGCATCCGTCTGTCCGGGTCAGCCCTCTATCAATCCATCGGGCATCCGTCAGTCCGGGTCAGCCATCTATCAATCCATCGGGCATCCGTCAGTCCGGGTCAGCCCCCTCTCAATACATGCCTCTAGCACCGAGAAAACACGGGGTGACGCCCCAAAATATCATATCAAGGGAACCGGGTTTTTAAATGATTACATATTTGAAAAGAGCCACGGTTCCCAAATCCAGAAGTTACATGCAATCCCATCCTATATGCACGTAAATGTGATGTGATATGTGCATCAAGTATGAATGTCACGTCAAGTCATATAAAAGATGAGCTACAACAATATACAACAGTATAATCATGGCAGTTCTACAGTGAGTGTGGCATGGCAACTACTAACGGTGTGTATGTAGCATGCAAAATAGTGCCCGTGCAACATAAACCGTTAGTAATTGTGCGGTGTTCTATCAGTTCTAAGCAATATATATATATATGGCAGGGAATGCAATATGTGATGACAACCCATGGTATGGTATATGAGGTATATAACAATAAAGTCTATCAGCCCTGACGCATAACGCCATGCGGGCGATATCCCCGTAGATGTGAAATCTACTCACCGAGCCTCGTGCTAAGTGTATCCAACAACTTGCTTGCCCTTCTTCGCAGCGTCCGTCTCACTGGCCCGCGAACCTAAAATCACATACACATATCACACATAAGCTCAAATTCACAGAAACGCGACATCACGGTCCAACTAGAAACCCGTGTCGCAAACCAATCGCGCGTGTGCGCGATACGCTAAAACGTGTAATCACGCGCCAGGAAACTACCCCGACGCGCCGCGATACGCAGAAACCCAAACCTACTCACGTATCACGTGCGTCGCGAAGGTTTAGAAAACGGCAAAATAGGTATTTGGTCCCAGATTTTTCTACAGAACTAAACTTACAAAAATATATATACCATAGAACCCTACACACTAGCAGACACCCACTAGACCAAACAACACCCAAATCCCTACCCATCTGGCCGCAAATTGCGGCCAGAATGAGGAAATCGGCGGCCTACTGTAGCAGTATGGGGGTCGGGTTTCATCTGGGGTTTCAGCACATCATCACTATACTACTGTCAACTCAATATCACTCAGATCTCATCGGGTCAAAAGCAGATCCAGAAAAGCTCAAATTTGCACAAATACGACATTTTGCATCGAATAGTGAAACTGGTGGTATTTTAGTGTAATTGGGGTTGAACTAGGTTACAATGGCCTCAATAACTCACTAATGACCTACTGAAACCAAATCTCACCTCATTAGCCCAACGTTCCCTCTAAACACCCCATATCGCACTAAAACGCACTAAAATCCACTAACCGAAGCAAAACTACACTAACCAAGCTAACTAGGGAATGAGTTTAGGAATTATACCTCATACTTAACCCTAGGGAGCTGCAGGAAGGTGAAGAAGTGAAGGGAAGGGGCTGCACTTGGAGCTGGTGCTGCTGCTGCTCACTGTGCTGCTGTTGCTGTTGTGTTTTGCTGCTGCTGCTGCTGTGAAGCTTGTTGCTGCTGCTGCCACTTCTCTCTGCTGCTGCTGTTGCTTCTAGCTCCTGCTGCTGCTGCTGGGGTTCTGCTGAGGTAAGTGTGTGTGTGTGTGGGTGTGAGGTTGAGAGAAAGAAACAAAGAATGAGAGGGAAAAAAATCATCACTCCAAATGTCAACCCCTCACTCTCTCTCTCTTCATTAATGGCAAGCATGGGCTAAGCCATGATGCCCACTCCCTCTCTCTCACAAGTCAACACTCAAAACTAATTCAAATTAAAGTAACCTTTTTAATTAGCTAATTAAACCCACTTAAAACCCAAAAGACTTTAACCCACAAGATTAACCCACCATGGTTAATAATTATGGTATTAACTTAATTTAAAAACCCTAGTTTACATGCACATGTGTGTGCAAGCCTAGGAAAATTTTGGAAAAATATTTATTAAATTAGGAAAAATATTTAAAACACAATTTGGTAAACTTTTTGTTAAAAACCATTATTTAGATATAATTATTCACTAAACAAATCCTAAGGTGCTACAACTTCGCATTTCATGCCTAACTCTATGAATTCCCCATATTGTATCACATTCCAGATAAATAGACAATGTTAAACTTTCCGATCGAATAATCAAACGCCCAAGATTTCCCCAATATATCTCAACACATGAAATCAGTTTAAAAACATCCATCGCATGCCACAGTACCAATGGTCCAGCCGTAGAAGGGTCAAGCCAACGCCTCACATGTGGCACGCCGTACTGTCCCAAACCCTAAGGTTCAGAGGCAGTTCAAGACGGTCACATAATCGAGTTAAGGTTTGTTGTCTTCTAGAGGGTCCACCGCGTTACTTGCGTGACTTAAAACGTTCTTAAACTCGAGAAAAAATCCAACTTTTGAAAAATTTTCCGACAGGGGAAAAAGTGAGTTATTGATATCCGTTCGAACTTTTTAACAGTTTCTAAAATTATCCGGGAAAAATTAAACGAAGTTCAAGTATCCATCGAATCAACGAGTCCCCAATACAACCCTAGAAAACCCAACACTTGAGTGGAATTACAAAATTCCTAGGAACAAATGACAAGAAAGGACTTAAGAATAAATACATGAAGTTACAGGGACTAAGTCATAATTTTGGCCACGGAACCGCCGCCAAACCCTTGGTTTGGCGCGGTTCTGCGGTCATATTAGAGAATTAGTGGGCCGTACTTCACAGTAATTCTTAGTTTTTCCTGCTCTATTTTCTGAGCATTTTTAATTCATAAAAAATCACAATTTTGAAAAATGTACAGAGAGGGGTAAACATCGGGGTTTCCGGGTTCTATCGGATTTTAAACTTCGTCTAGACTTCGCCTAAAGCTCTATCTTAGCTTTGATACCACTGTAGGGTTCCTAAGCACTTTTGTGAGGGTTCATAAGGCATCAAACATGCCCGAATAAAATTTTAGACGTGCCGAACAACCCAAAGCCGGGATCTTTGCTAGATTATTAGGGTTTAACATGCAAGTAAACATCTTTACTAGTAAGTGTGAGGGATTACAACCTTTGTAGTCCGCTCCTTCTCTTCATAAGCTCCGAGTAGAAGTCCCTTCGCCGCGATCCACGATCTCCCGGACTCAAGAGAGGCTCCACGACTCGAACGATCCATGCTAGCTTGTAGTGTTCCGCTTCTCCGATGATCTACGTCGAAGTTGCAATAGCTCAAGCTCTCTCACTCTAATGAGGTGAACACCCTAATCTAATGGGCTAGATTAGATGGGGATGATGGAGTAGTATTTATGCTTTATTTTTATATCATAATCTCACATGAAATCATCACAAAAGGAATTTCTAGTAAGCTTTCTCAAAGCTAAGGAGAGAAGAAGATGAAGAATGAAAAAGATAATCCTTTTGTGATGAATAGTAGTAAAGAATATATGATTGATTATGGAACCATGGTCAAGGATGAGAAGCTTAACCTTTGTAGAGAATAAACTAGAGCCAGGGTTTGGTTAGGTTAAGGAATGTGTCATGGATAAATATCAACCATAATATCTTAACCAAGACAAAATGAAATCCTTCTAGAATGAACAAGAAGGAGCTAACCCTAATCAAACACTAATCTCTTTTTATCATCACTAAACATGTTTCATAATAAATCATATCATGTTACTATAATATATATTACATATATATTATATTTGTAACAAAAGAAAATAATACAATTAATATATATCGCATATATATTAATGTATTATCCGGTGAGAAAATGAAATAATAAAACGAGCCAATATTAGATAATGTAATACAATATATCATATATATTATTATACATTAAATCATCGAATCAACACTTGATCCGACAATCCGGCTATATCGAATATAACAGACTAGTATATCATGTACCGATTCATCGAATAAATACATGATCCAATGACCCGGTTCATATCTAATATCGCGAGAATATAGTACGGTATCACATATCGCATTATCCTCGGTCCTGCACAAATCACATATGTGCCTCTACACCGTTTTGCCTGAGCCAAGAAACCTCTGTGTAGGACTCTAAAGAATCGTCAATAGCCGGTAGCAGGTGATGATCATATCAAACACCCACAAGCTGCAAGCGGTCAGCTAAACGTAACAGCCACCCAGGTATTGAGCGATCAGAAGATCAACAAGCTAGCCTATCCGTTCTCCTGTGAATCCAATCAGTAACACTCCCGTACAGTCCGGTCTGTTCGTCTGATATGTCGAATATCAAGTCTAGGGGTGGTTTACGTCAGACCCCAGTAACCGATAAATCGTGTCGATGTAAGGCTCATAACAGGTCGAGAAACTACTGTTAACACTTACTAGTATATCTCTATATCAGCCCTGGCCAGGGACCTCCAGTTATAGCCAATCGAACACAGCACAACATCAACTCCCTATACCGGGAGAGACGAATCCCCTCCTATCGCTCATTGCCTCCATGTGATTCGGGACTGTACCCAAAATCCACCGTTTTGCACGCCCTCTTGGACGTGGTAAGGTGCAAATCAAAGCATAGTGGGAATCACACAAGACTCTATGACGATCTCGGGTCTACAGACTACCCTGTACCAGTGTCACCGGAGAACTGCCATCTGACGTGTGGTATATCACCATCTGGGAGTTCTCGGCGAGTCCGTCCAGTGTACCCAGTCTCCACTGAGCACCCGTACACCATCCTTGATGTCAAACACCGATGGATATGGGATCATCCATCGCCCATCATATGGGTCAAGATGCGTATATGCTAGTCTACTCTGGTGTATCGATGCCCTGTCTCGATATACCCTTGACTAGGAACAGTTATAGGATGTATTCATCGACTACCGTGGCCCCACTAGTATGATCTCATCATAGTCCCAGTAGTCGAGTACAGATCCTAAGGCTTTATCAACATGTGAGAGAAAGACAGTAAACCAGTACAAGTCAACATGTTAAGATAAAGTGAAACCAAATAGCATACTATCATGACGAGCAAGAAAATCCTCTCTGTATATATCCAAGCATCCATCATAATATACATCATATGTACAACAATGGACTCTAGGGCATATACATAACTAACAATGCGATAGTCTTAGACGAACAGACCGGACTGTACGGAGATTGTCACAGCAGGCTCAGTAGGAGTTCGGATGGGTTTACTCATCGGGCCTTCTTATCGACATCTACCTGGGGACCGTTACGTACAGCTAGTGCCTCTTGCGGTCTGTGGTTAAACCCACTGCCAGCGTAGTGTCGAGTATTTAGAGTCCCACACAGAGAGTTTCCCTGCTTCGGGCGAAACGATATAGAGGTCGTATGGTATTACGACAGGGTTCGGACGCATACGTGTTTTTACGCACGTACGATGTTTGGACAGTTTTTACTAGTCGGCTTTGGTTTAAGCAAGATTCTAGTATCGGATTATTGGATTTATACAGTCTAAAGTTTTTCCGTGTTTTTACGGATAGGAGGGGCGTTCTCGTAATTTGTCGGGAAGCTTTTTGAAGCATGGTGACTTGGGGGTTAAGGTGGCATTTGCATTAATTGGATAAATGAGTCATGGTGTGATTCATACATGGAGTTAATGAATCAATTATGATTTATATCACTCATGTGATGAATCACTTAGTGTATTAATGAAACATGATGATATATCATTATTTATTATTCATTTAATATATATGATATGTTTCATATATACACATATGATTTATTCATCCAAAAGGATTCTCACTCTCACCTTCTCTCTCCTCAAGCTCTCCATCTTCAAACCCTAACCCTAACCTCTCATGTGTTGAGATCAAGGGTTAGCTAGACTAATACATCCACAATCCAACTCTATATCACCTAGGTTGCTTAGATTAGCACTTTGAGTAACCTAGTTACCTCAAGTTAGAGGTTAAGCTTGGAGTAGAAGCTCTCGGGTGGATCGTCTTTGACTCAAGGAGGCCGTTGAGGTGCCGACGTTCCAAAGAGCCTACAAGGAGTGGAAGATAGTGATGAAGACCCGAAGGACAAATAACATGAGGTATAACTTCGAATCAGAGTAGTTAAACCTTTCGTAATTTGCTAGTAATGGTTTAGACACGATTCATGCGCTCAAGTCTGTGTTACGAAGCTTTGATGATCGTTTTTCATATATTCCGCCTCCCTGCAAGTTCGTGGGGTGCGTGACATGGACTTACAGTGGTATCAGAGCCAACTAAACCATTACTAGCTTGTTATCAACTAAGTAGATCTTCGATCGATGGAAAAAACGAAAACAACACCCCGATACCCTTTCAGTTTCTGTTAATTTTAAAAGTGTCAGAAAAATTATTTGTGTTAGTTATGTATATGCCCTAGAGGCCATTGTTGTACATATGATGTATATTATAATGGATGCTTGGTTATATATAGAGATGACTTTCTTGCTCGTCATGATAGTATGCTATTTGGTTTCACTTTGTCTTAACATGTTGACTTGTATTGGTTTACTGTTTTACTCTCACATGTTGATAAAGCCCTTAGGATCTGTACTCGACTACTGGGACTATGATGAGATCATACTAGTGGGGCCGCGGTGGTCGATGAGTACATCCTATAACAGTTCCTAGTCGAGGGTATATCGAGACAGGGAATCGATACACCAGAGTAGACTAGCGTATACGCATCTTGACCCATATGATGGGCGATGGATGATCCCATATCCATCGGTGTTTGACATCAGAGATGGTGTACGGGTGCTCAGTGGAGACGGGGTACACTGGACGGACTCGGCGAGAACTCCCAGGTGGTGATATACCACACGTCAGATGGCAGTTCTCCGGTGACACTGGTACAGGGTAGTCTGTAGACCCGAGATCGTCATAGAGTCTTGTGTGATTCCCACTGTGCTTTGATTTACACCTTACCACGTCCAAGAGGGCATGCAAAACGGTGGCTTTTGGGTACAGTCCCGAATCACATGGAGGCAATGAGCGATAGGAGGGGATTCGTCTCTCCCGGTATAGGGAGTTGATGTTGTGCTGTGTTCGATTGGCTATAACTGGAAGTCCCTGGCCAGGGCTGATATAGAGATTTACTGGTAAGTGTTACTAGTAGTTTCTCGACCCGTTATGAGCCATACATCGACACGACTTATCGGTTACTGGGGTCTGACGTATACCACCCCTAGACTTGATATGCGACATATCAGACGAACAGACCGGACTGTACGGGAGTGTTACTGATCGGATTCACAGGAGAACGCACAGGCTAGCTTGTTGATCTTCTGATCGCTCAATACCTGGGTGGCTGTTACGTTTAGCTGACCGCTTGCAGCTTGTGGGTGTTTGATATGATCATCACCTGCTACCGGCGTATTGACGATTCTTTAGAGTCCTACACAGAGGTTTCTTGGCTCAGGCGAAAAGGAGTAGAGGCACATATGTGCAGGACCGAGAATAATGCGATATGGGATACCGTATTATATTCTCGCGATATTTAGATATGAACCGGGACATCGGATCAAGTGTTGATTTAATGAATCGATACATGATATATTAGTCGGTTATATTCGATATAGCCGGATCGTCGGATCAAGTGTTGATTCGATGATTTAATATATAATAATATATATGATATATTATTATATTAACTAATATTGGCTTGCTTTATTATTTCATTTTCTCACTGGATGATACATTGATATATATGCGATATATGTTAATTGTATTATTTTTTTTTGTTGCAAATATATAATATATATGTGATATATATTATTGTGACATGATATGATTAATTGTTAAACATGTTTAAGGATGATTAATTGAGGTTAGGGTTTGATTAGGGTTAGATGCTTCAAGTTCCTTCTAGAAGCATTTTTTCTTTTGTCATTCTTAGGATATTTTTGGATGACACTTATTTAACTTAACCAAATCCTAACTCTAGTTGTTTCTCTACACATTCTTATCCACTCATCCTTAACCATAGTTTATATATCAATCATATACACTTTTATTCTATTCATCAAAAAAGGATTATTATTATTCTTATTAGTTTTTCCATTATCATCTTCTTCTTCTCTCTTGAGAAAAGCTTGCTAGAAAATCCTTAAGTGATGAAATAATATGAGAAAATGATATAAAAAGAAAGAAAAATTATCACTCTCTCACCCTTATCTCATCTAGGCCATGAGATTAGTGTGTTCTTCTCTTTTGAGTGAGAAAGCTTGAGCCGTAGCAACTTCAAGGTAGATCATCGGAGATTTGGAATACTTCGAGCTAGCATGGATCGTTCGAGTCGTGGAGCCTCTCATGAGTCCGGGAGATCGTGGATCGCGGCAAAGGGACTTCTACTCGGAGCTTGTGAAGTGAAGGAGCGGACTACAAAGGTTGTAATCCCTCACACTTAGATAAAAGTTATCTTCTTGCATGTTAAACCCTAATAATCTAGCAAAGATCTCGGCTTTGGGTTGTTCGGCACGTCTAAAATTTAATTCGGGCATGTTTGATGCCTTATGAACCTTCACAAGAGTGCCTAGGAACCCTACAGTGGTATCAGAGCCTAGCTAGAGCATTAGGCGATGTGTTTATGAAGTTAAAACTCCGATCGAACCCGAAACGACGCAAAAAGACCCCTCTCTGGAAATTTTTTAAATTTTGGGATTGTTCTGAATTAAAAATATGTAAAAAAATCAGCAGGGAATTGTAAGAATTACCTTAAAACTCGAGCCCCTAATTCCACTAAACGGTGGCGGAACCGCGGCGCAAGCATGGCTTGCGCGGCGGTTCCGCGGCGGATTGATGAGATCATGACACGTGGATTTTATGGTAATGTCCGTAGGTACTTGTTGATGTTTCTGGATATTTTTAACAGTGATTCCAGTATTGTTTAAATCTGGGGTTTATTTGGTAATAGTAGATTCGATCGGAATATTTAAGTTCGTTTTTCTTTCCGGATATTTAGAAATTGTTAAACTAGTTGAACGTATATCATTAACCGACTATTTCCCTGCACGACAAACTTTCAAGCGTTGAATTTTTACTGGGTTTAAATTTTTCGGAAAATTGTACAAGTTTAGCGGTAAACCCTCTAGAAGACAACAAACCTTAACTCGATTATGTGACCGTCTTGAACTGCTTTTTGAACCTTCGGGTTTGGGGCAGTACGGCGTGCCACATGTGAGGCGTTGGCTTGACCCTTCTACGGCTGGATCACCAGCACTGTGTCATATTCTGGGATTATTTGAACTCCGCTCAAGAGTTGAGCACTTTGGGAAATTTTGGGTATTTGATCATCTGTTCGGAAAGTTTAATACTGTCATTTATCTGGAATGTGATACAATATGTGGAATTCATAGAGTTAGGCATGAAATGCGGAGTATGTGATATTTCGGATTTACGATGTCTAAAGTTATTGTGGATTCCAAATATTGTAGTTTTACACTTTCTTTTCTGTGACCGTAAGTGTAATATGTGATATCGCCGGTTTCGTTGCTATATGTCAACGACAATTGGGATGCGCATATTTACTTACGTTGATGATATGAGATATTATGTGTTGCTGTGATATGTTATATTGGATCGTCGCGATCAGAATAGCCGGGGGTTTTATGTGAGATGAGGGTTTTTATTTTCATTCATGTAAAATTCATTTGTAATGTAATATTCTTTTATTTGGGGCACTTCGAGGTTGCGGTTGCTGTCACCAGTGTATATTATTTACTTTTCCGCATTAGGTAGACCCAAGGAGGGGAGCACAAGTAACCGGGTTCTAGGGTCCAGTGGGAGGCCATCTCAAGGAGTCGAGACCGGGTCTCCTAACCCTAGAATTGGCAGTGTTACTTGCCGCTCTCGTAGGGGTCTTGGGATGTGGGTTTGGCTATTCGTCGCGACCGTGGAATCCGTGTTTTATACAGGCTCGTATTGAAAACACGGACATCCTAGTATATCCAATATTTCATATATGTTCTTCTGCTGCACTGTTCTGTGATGAGATCATATTACTTCCTGAGACGAATGCTTATATTATATATATATGCTGATATATAAATATTACTGCTTTCGTTTCTTCTGTGATGCTTAGGAAGCATAAGCTGATGGGATATTGATTAATGAGATTAATAAAAGAAAAGAAACCTAAAGATGTTGTAGAATCAAAAACTTTATAAAAAGGGTAGCTACAGTTTTGCTTTGCACAGTGATGTATATGATATATCCTGCACCTTATTCGATGAGGAAAGGACCGAGATCCCTTCACCGGGAGTGACTCCTTTAGCGAAACTGGCAGATGCTACAAAACGCGGTTTGTCTTTTGATTGCTTTTAGTGTTTTGCTTTGCACAGCGGTATATATGATATATCCTGCACCTTATTCGATGAGGAAAGGGCTGACGATCCCTTCACCGGGAGTGACCCCTTTAGCGAAACTAAGAAAAGCCTCAAAAACACTCCTTTTTAAAATTACTCGATTCTACGACGATATCAAGTTCATTACGCTCAGGGTTTTCTGAAAAACCTGCGTAGCCCTCCGACATTTCAGATAGGTAATACTTAGTATTCGTGCTACGTTTGTTGGCTTTCGTCAAGGCGTAGTGTGCGGTAGCTAATTATTACTTATCTGTTACATATGATGAGATTGGGTTAGGGTAGTTGTGCGGCTTTGTTGGCTTTCGTCAAGGGACGTACGGCTGGGTTTAATTCAATCAAGAAATGTTCGGGTTGAACTTGACTAGCGCACTATGGTTTGTTGGCTTTCGTCAAGGTCATAGAACGTTAGGGGCAAAAGCATTATCGGGAATTTCAAGTGTTGAAAATTGCAATGAGATTGCATACCTCCTATGAGATAGTTGGATCCCGATACCCACTGCGAGTAAGAGTTACTCCTGGGAGAGTTTTACACAGGACAATTAGTCATTCAAGTAGGTGTCTAGAAAAGTGTTAACGAGGTTACGCCTCTGGGAAAACGAGGTTTACTTTAATTAGGTCCGTACGAAAGCACGGGGAACCTCCCTCAAAGTACCGACACTGATCTGGCTGAAAGATTGACGAAATTGTAGGGTGTAATTAATCCCGGCTAATCTTACCTTTTAGGGTTTTAAGGTAGATTTGATAAAAACAGTGGGAGACATCCTGATTAGATAAGATAATAACCAATCTAATCTTGCAAGAGCATACGCTAAAGTGTTTTCTTCTCTCTCTCTCCAGGTAGCGACCATGTCAGGCCATAATCAAGATAATAATATTGATGTATTGACTGAACCCGATTATTGTACTGAGCAAGGGAACGTTGGACCCGTTCTTTCTTATAAGAGTTATAAGACTGAACAGGAAAGAGGAGAATATCTGGATTCTCACGCCGCCCAAAAGAACTTGCATGTTGATGCATCTTCTTCAGGTGTGTTAGTTATTGAGAACTGTTTCTCAGTTCACCCTATGTCCTGGGTATTAGATACCGGATCAGGATCCCACATATGTAAACAGTTACATGGGCTACGTAAAGGTAGAGAACTGGGAAAAGGTGATCATTCCGTTCAAGTAGGGAACGGTGCAAGTATTGTATCCAAAGCAGTTGGCGAATATCACCTTGTATTACCAAGTCGTAATGCACTGATTCTAAATGAGTGCTATTATATACCGAACATGATGTGCAACATTATATCTGTTTCTTTATTAAGTAAAGAAGGATATAATTTTGTCGTACAGGATAATGTTATGAACATATTCCTAGATCAAAAGTTGATTGCATCAGGCTCGCTACATAATGGCATATTCATTCTAAATCAGAATACAGTCCTAAATATCCAAAACACACACAAGAGGAAAAGTTCAGATATGAACGAATCCTACTTGTGGCATTGTAGACTTGGTCATATCAATGCGACACGACTGGCTAAGTTACATAAGGATAGTTATTTGAATCCGTTCGAATTATCATCTTATGATACTTGCCATTCATGTCTCAAAGGAAAGATGACCAAAGCTCCGTTTAGTGGACACGGAGAAAGAGTTACTGAACTCTTAGGACTAATACATAGTGATGTATGCGGTCCCATGTCTACGCATGCCAGGAACGGTTCTTCCTACTTCATTACATTCACTGACGATCTCTCTAGATACGGACATGTGTTTCTGATGAAACACAAGTCTGAAGCTTTTGAGAAATTCAGAGAATATAAGCACGAAGTAGAGAACCAAACGGGCAAAAGTATTAAGATTCTTCGATCTGATCGAGGAGGTGAATACTTAAGCGGTGAGTTCCTAGATTATCTAAAAGAGAATGGGATTCTCTCTCAGCTTACTCCTCCTTATAAACCACAGCACAACGGTGTATCTGAGCGGAGGAATCGCACCCTATTAGATATGGTACGCTCCATGATGAGCGAGGCTGAGTTACCTATTTCCTTCTGGGGGTATGCGCTTGAGACAGCCATACATCTATTGAATATGGTTCCTACCAAATCAGTGTCTACCACTCTATATGAGATATGGAAAGGGAAGAGACCATCTCTTAAGTATGTTAAGATATGGGGTTGTCCAGCCTATGTCAAAAGACAAAATCCGGACAAACTCGAGGCAAGATCTGTCTTATGTAAGTTTGTAGGATATCCCAAGAACTCACAAGGGTATATCTTCTACCACACTGAGGAACAAAAGGTGTTTGTTTCTAAACATGCCACCTTTTTGGAAAAGGAATTTCTTGCAAAAGAAATTGATGCAATGAGGTAGAACTGGAAGAGGTTCCAGCCACACAAACTACAACAGATAATTTAGTGGAACCAGAGGATTCAGTAGTACCCGACGAACCCCAGCCTCTCCGCCGATCTAGTAGGGTTTCTCATCCACCTGAGAGATACTACGGTTTTCTCATTGATGGTGGAAGCGAGGATTGCATCATGGATGATGATGAACCGACTAGTTTCGAGTAGGCCATCACGAGTGGTGACTCTGTGAAATGGCTGGATGCAATGCGATCTGAGATGGAATCCATGTACACCAATAAAGTATAGATTTTAGAAAATGCTCCTGAAGGGGTAAAACCCATTGGGAGCAAGTGGATTTTTAAAAAGAAATTTGGTGTAGATGGAAAAGTTGAGACTTTCAAAGCTAGACTTGTAGCAAAGGGTTTTCGTCAACGTCCAGGTGTGGATTATGACGAAACCTTTTCTCCAGTGGCTATGCTTAAGTCCATCCGGATCTTACTTGCCATTGCTGCATACCATGACTACGAAATCTGGCAAATGGATGTTATGACCGCCTTTCTAAACGGTGATTTAGAAGAGTGCGTGTACATGACTCAGCTAGAGGGCTTCGTAGATAGTGGGAGCAGCGGAAAGGTGTGCAAGCTGCTTAAATCCATTTATGGGTTAAAGCAAGCATCGCGGAGTTGGAACATCTGTTTTGATGTTGTAGTCAAAGAGTTTGACTTCATCAAAAATATAGATGAACCTTGTATCTATAAGAAGGTAGCAGAGGGTAAGGTTGTCTTCCTCGTATTGTACGTGGATGACATACTCTTGATAGGAAATGATATTCTTATGCTGCAATCAGTCAAGCTCTTCTTATCACAGAGATTCTCAATGAAAGATCTAGGTGATGCCTCCTGCATATTGGGAATAATGATCTATAGAGATAGATCCAAACGGATACTGGGATTGTCCCAATCCAGGTACATTGACACCATACTAAAAAGGTTTAGTATGGAAGAATCCAAGCGTGGGAACCAACCCACGATCTCTGGACTCACTCTCTCCAAAGAGATGTCTCCCAAGACTGATTTGGAGAGAGCTCGCATGCAAGGGATACCCTATGCTTCGGCAGTAGGCTCTATCATGTATACGATGCTATGTACCAGACCCGATGTAGCATACTCACTAAGTGTAGTGAGTCGGTATCAAGCAGATCCTGGAGAGAGTCATTGGACAGCAGTGAAGAACATTCTCAAGTACTTACGAAGGACTAAGGAGATGTTCTTGGTGTATGGTAACGGAGAACTCCAGGTGGAGTCCTTTACCGATTCCAGCTTCCAAAGTGATAAGGACGACTCTAAGTCGCATTCGGGTTTTGTCTTTACCCTCAATGGAGGGGCGGTATGTTGGAAGAGTTCCAAACAGGATACCGTTGCAGACTCAACGATGGAGGCTGAATACATCGTTGCCAACGATGCTGCCAAAGAGGCTGTCTGGATCAAGAAGTTCATTAGTGAACTTGGTGTGGTTCCGTCCATTGAGCATCCAATACCTCTGTATTGCGATAACAATGGAGCTGTGGCTTTGGCCAAGGAACCCAGGTCCCATCAGAAGTCCAGACATATTCTGAGGCGGTATCACCTGATCAGGGAGATAGTTGATCGCCGGGAGATCGAGGCCAGGAGAGTAGATACGAAGGACAACACTGCGGATCCATTCACGAAGGCTATTCCCCAGATACAGTTTGAGAGATTATTCGGGATGCTAGGTATGCGATACTACAGCAGCTGGCCTTAGTGCAAGTGGGAGATTGTTAGTTATGTATATGCCCTAGAGGCCATTGTTGTACATATGATGTATATTATAATGGATGCTTGGTTATATATAGAGATGACTTTCTTGCTCGTCATGATAGTATGCTATTTGGTTTCACTTTGTCTTAACATGTTGACTTGTATTGGTTTACTGTTTTACTCTCACATGTTGATAAAGCCCTTAGGATCTGTACTCGACTACTGGGACTATGATGAGATCATACTAGTGGGGCCGCGGTAGTCGATGAGTACATCCAATAACAGTTCCTAGTCGAGGGTATATCGAGACAGGGCATCGATACACCAGAGTAGACTAGCGTATACGCATCTTGACCCATATGATGGGCGATGGATGATCCCATATCCATCGGTGTTTGACATCAGAGATGGTGTACGGGTGCTCAGTGGAGACTGGGTACACTGGACGGACTCGCCGAGAACTCCCAGATGGTGATATACCACACGTCAGATGGCAGTTCTCCGGTGACACTGGTACAGGGTAGTCTGTAGACCCGAGATCGTCATAGAGTCTTGTGTGATTCCCACTGTGCTTTGATTTCCACCTTACCACGTCCAAGAGGGCGTGCAAAACGGTGGCTTTTGGGTACAGTCCCGAATCACATGGAGGCAATGAGCGATAGGAGGGGATTCGTCTCTCCCGGTATAGGGAGTTGATGTTGTGATGTGTTCGATTGGCTATAACTGGAAGTCCCTGGCCAGGGCTGATATAGAGATTTACTGGTAAGTGTTACTAGTAGTTTCTCGACCCGTTATGAGCCATACATCGACACGACTTATCGGTTACTGGGGTCTGACGTATACCACCCCTAGACTTGATATGCGACATATCAGACGAACAGACCGGACTGTACGGGAGTGTTACTGATCGGATTCACAGGAGAACGCACAGGCTAGCTTGTTGATCTTCTGATCGCTCAATACCTGGGTGGCTGTTACGTTTAGCTGACCGCTTGCAGCTTGTGGGTGTTTGATATGATCATCACCTGCTACCGGCATATTGACGATTCTTTAGAGTCCTACACAGAGGTTTCTTGGCTCAGGCGAAACGGAGTAGAGGCACATATGTGATATGTGCAGGACCGAGAATAATGGGATATGGGATACTGTATTATATTCTCGCGATATTTAGATATGAACCGGGACATCGGATCAAGTGTTGATTTGATGAATCGGTACATGATATATTAGTCGGTTATATTCGATATAGCCGGATCGTCGGATCAAGTGTTGATTCGATGATTTAATATATAATAATATATATGATATATTATTATATTAACTAATATTGGCTTGCTTTATTATTTCATTTTCTCACTGGATGATACATTGATATATATGCGATATATGTTAATTGTATTATTTTTTTTTGTTGCAAATATATAATATATATGTGATATATATTATTGTGACATGATATGATTAATTGTTAAACATGTTTAAGAATGATTAATTGAGGTTAGGGTTTGATTAGGGTTAGATGCTTCAAGTTCCTTCTAGAAGCATTTTTTCTTTTGTCATTCTTAGGATATTTTTGGATGACACTTATTTAACTTAACCAAATCCTAACTCTAGTTGTTTCTCTACGCATTCTTATCCACTCATCCTTAACCATGGTTTATATATCAATCATATACACTTTTATTCTATTCATCACAAAAGGATTATTATTATTCTTATTAGTTTTTCCATTATCATCTTCTTCTTCTCTCTTGAGAAAAGCTTGCTAGAAAATCCTTAAGTGATGAAATAATATGAGAAAATGATATAAAAAGAAAGCAAAATTACCACTCTCTCACCCTCATCTCATCTAGCCCATGAGATTAGTGTGTTCTTCTCTTTTGAGTGAGAAAGCTTGAGCCGTAGCAACTTCAAGGTAGATCATCGGAGATTTGGAATACTTCGAGCTAGCATGGATCGTTCGAGTCGTGGAGCCTCTCATGAGTCCGGGAGATCGTGGATCGCGGCGAAGGGACTTCTACTCGGAGCTTGTGAAGTGAAGGAGCGGACTACAAAGGTTGTAATCCCTCACAATTAGATAAAAGTTATCTTTTTGCATGTTAAACCCTAATAATCTAGCAAAGATCCCGGCTTTGGGTTGTTTGGCATGTCTAAAATTTAATCCGGGCATATTTGATGCCTTATGAACCTTCACAAGAGTGCCTAGGAACCCTACAATTTGATATGCCTTAAAATTCACAGCAGGGTATTATAAGAATATTGGGAAAATACGAGACCCTAACTCGGCATGAAGGTCATGGATCCGCGGCAAGAAGGTGCTTTTGGCCGCGGATCCGCCGCCGAGTCAACGCCGAGTTGACTTGGATTTGCTCTGTTATTCATAATTTTTGGTATTTTGTTTTCCTGTATATTCTGTTTCTGCCCAGGTTACTTCTGTGCTGGCTTGCATTTGGGGTAGACACGGAAAAAGGTTGTCGATCGATATTCTAAGTTATTTGCTAATCGGGTTTTTATCTGTAATGATTAATGTGTTCGTAAACCTCCCCTAACTGCTAGTATGTTGGTTGGCAGGGGGTTGCACATTTCTGTAATGTTTACTATTTGTGTATATGAACTTGATTGGATCGTTGTGATGATTAGCCAGGGTTTGAGATAGGTTTTATATTCATTCATTCGATGTAAATTGTAATATGATGTAATATTCTTTTGCGGGGCACATCCAGGTTGCGGTTGTAGCCACCGTTGTATTATTTAATTTACTGTTTTTTGCTCCTAGGATAGACCCAAGGTGGGGTACACAAACTACCGGGTATGTTGAAGTGTTTAGTGGCCTACTCACGTTGTTGAGGGAGACCGCTTCACTTCGGGTACTTGGCGGGTAGTTTGCCGTACCCGTAGGGGTCCCGGGTGGGGTAAAGGCTATTCATCACAACTGTGGAATCCGTCTTTTGTTGCAGGCTCAAAGCAAACGTGAATTGCTTGTATATCCAATAATGTTCATCTGAGATCTGGAATGCCTATTATTGCGTCTGACGAATGTACAATATCTATATATGATAGCTATTTAGACGTCACTTATGTTTTACACCCGCGCTAGCCTAGCCCCCGCTCTGTCGTTAGTTAAGTAACCTAACGGGTGATGACGGGACCTAGTGGCGAATGCAGATGGCATAAGAGGACGTTGTATTTTCGTTGTTTTCTGCAATGATAGGTTAATGATGGGACACTTTATTTATAATGCAAAGAAAATAAACCCAAGTTGAATCGTTGGAACAAATTTAAAAGAAACCACTCGGTTATTTTAAAAGAGCAGAATTTTTTAAATTGCGGAGCTTTAACCACTCCTTTTAAAAAAAAGCTATCAGGTTCCTTCGATTATATCAAGTTCACTACGTTCACGGTTTCGCCAAAACCATTCGTAGCCCTCCGTCATTTCTTATGAATGGTCAGTAGTATTCGAGCTATGTTTGTTTGGCCCTTAGTCAAGACATAGTGATTGGTAGCTGCTGGGGTATTAATTTGTTGCATAGATAGATGAGTTGGTTTGGGACAGTCGTATTACTTTGTTTGGCCCTTAGTCAAGAGTATATATGGATGGGTTCAAATCAACAAGATAATGATGGGCAGAACTTGACATGTGACTTATGATTTGTTGGCCCTTAGTCAAGGTCATAAGAACATGGGGCAAAAATCATTATCGGGAGTTTCTAAAGAAACTGAAACTTGCTAGTGTTGCATACCATTTGGAGTTTGATGAATGTTGGTAGGATTCCTTCAACATTATCGTACGATGATATTTGGATCCCGATCCTACTATGAGTATATGCTACTTATCAGGAGATTCGTCTATTAACGATCAATGCTATAAACCAAGTAGGTGTCGAGAAAGGTGTCAGCGGGGCTACGCCCCCAGAGAAAAGAGGTTATTTAATTAAGGAACTTCGCGAAAGCATTGGAAAACCTCCCTCGAAGTACCGACACTAGCCTGGCTGAACGGTTAAGCAAGTATTGTACAGTGAGAATAGTTCTGGCTAGTTCTTCTTTTATGGTTTGAGGAAGGATTCGAGAAACAGTGGGAGCCATCCAGTTTAGATAAATTAAAAACCAATCTAAACTTGCAAGAGCATCATGCTAAAGTGTTTTTTTCTCTCTCTCTCTCTCTCATTGCAGCGACCTTGTGACCATGACTAAGTTACATCTAGATAACAAGTTGACTGAATCTAACTTATATGACTTGCAAAGGTCTGTCCAGATGTCCATTGCCTATGACAAGCTGGACCACCATATTACTACTCAAGATCCCGCCGTCCCAGGTCCAGTTTCCACCGTCGCAGATATGGATATCCGTCAGACAAGGGAAAAGGATAAAGCGAAAGCTAAGTGCCTCGTATTGGCTTCAGTTGATGGTGTATACCAGAAGCAACACGAGAAGATGGACTTAGTTTCCATCTTTCTCCATAACAAAGATTTATATTGAGAGCAATCTCATATCGCAAGATATGAGACCTCGAACGATTTAAATCAAGCGAGGTTGGCTGTCGGGTCATCTGTAGGGGACAACGTCCTTACAATGACTAGCAATATTGATGAGCTCAAGGACCTGGAGACCACGTTGGGAAACAGGTCATACGCTGACTTATTTCCACAGTCCCTACCCTCTACTTACACCCTGAAAGAAACCAGGGAGACATAAGCTCTGCTTAATGGGGGACCTTCTTCTTCTACATCCAGGGCGAAAGCAAAGGGTGAAAAGAAGAAGACCTCTACGAAGACGATATACGGATTCAATAAAGTAGAAGGAAAGGGAAGAGCAAAAGTTTTGGGACTTGATATAGCTAAGGAGGGATGTTCCTATTGTTATGGGAACGGGCATTGGCAGAAGGATTGCAGGGCTTTGGAAGCCAGTAGCCAGGATACGAAGCATGTTATGGCTTCAGCCTCAAGTGTGTTTGTAATTGAGAACTGTTTGTCAATTAACTCTACTTCCTGGGTAATAGATACCGGAGCAGGATCTCATATCTGTAATTCATTACATGCTTTGAGAAACCGTAGAGATATAAGGATAGGTGATTTGTCTCTCAGAGTTGCAAACGGAATGAGCGTAGACGCTGAATCTGTGGGAGAATATCGCCTAGGTTTGACAAGTGGGCAGATATTGATTCTACGTAACTGTCTGTATGTACCTAGTTTGACTTGTAATATCATATCAGTATCCTCACTTTCGAGAGAGGGATATGACTTTACATTCGTAAGCGATGTAGTTCACATCCACCTAAATCAAGTTCTGATTGGGTCCGGTACATTAGATGACGGTATATACGTATTGAATCAAGCTCAGGTTTTCAATGTCCAGAACACACTTAAAAGAAAGTCTCCAGAAATAAATCAGGCTTTCTTATGGCATTGTAGACTAGGTCACATCAATGAAACACGATTAACGAAGTTACATAGAGAAGGATATTTGAATCCGTTCGAATATCAATCTTATGCCACTTGTGAATCTTATCTCATGGGAAAGATGACAAAGACTCCGTTTACTGGACACGGAGTAAGAGCGAGCGAGCTATTAGGACTCGTACACAGTGACGTGTGCGGTCCAATGTCTACACATGCGCGAGGTGGTTATTCCTACTTCATTACTTTTACGGATGATTTCTCTAGGTATGGATATATCTTCTTAATGAAGCATAAATCCGAGGCCTTTGAGAAATTCCAAGAGTACAAGAATGAAGTGGAAAAACAGACAGGCAAAAGTATCAAGACACTGAGATCTGATCGAGGTGGTGAATACTTAAGTGCCGAGTTCCTGGGATACTTAAAAGAGAATGGAATTCTCTCTCAGCTTACTCCTCCATACACACCACAACACAACGGTGTATCGGAAAGGAGGAATCGAACCCTATTGGATATGGTTCGTTCCATGATGAGTAAGGCTGAGTTACCGCGATCTTTCTGGGGTTATGCACTAGAATCAGCTGCATATCTTTTGAACCAGGTTCCAACCAAGACTGTGCCTACCACACCATATCAGATGTGGAATGGGAAGAAACCCTGTCTTAAACACTTTAGTACATGGGGATGTCCAGCTTTTGTAAAAAAGCAGCATCCGGACAAGCTCGAGGCACGCTCAGTACAGTGTAAGCTTGTGGGATATCCAAAGAACTCCAAGGGATATTATTTCTATTACGCAGAGGAATAAAAGGTTTTTGTTTCTTGTCATGCCCACTTCTTAGAAACTGAATTTTTAGAAAATCATAAGAGTGGGAGCGCAGTAGAACTGGAAGAAATTCCAGAACCACAAGCTGTTACTGAAAGTTTGGTAGAACAAGAAGTTTCAGAAGAAAGGGACATACCAGCGCCTATCCGCAGAAGTAGTAGGCAGTCTCATCCACCCGAGAGATACTACGGTTTTCTCATAGACGGGGATCGAGAAGATTGCGTCATTGATAATGACGACCCTACTAGCTTCCAGCAAGCCATTCAGAGCGGCGACTTAGAAAAATGGCTGGATGTAATGCGGACCGAAATGGAGTCCATGTACACTAACAAAGTATGGACTTTGGACATTTCTCCAGATGGGGTAAAACCCGTAGGATGCAAGTGGATCTTCAGAAAGAAGATTGGTATAGATGGACAGGTTGAAACCTATAAGGCTAGACTTGTTGCAAAGGGTTTCCGTCAAAGACCTGGTTTGGACTATGACGAAACCTTTTCTCCAGTGGCTATGCTCAAATCCATTCGGGTCCTTCTTGCTATTGCTGCCTTCCACGATTATGAGATCTGGCAGATGGACGTAAAGACGGCCTTTCTAAATGGTAATTTGGAAGAGTGCGTCTATATGGATCAGCCAGAGGGATTCATTCAGAGTGGGAGCAGCGGTAAAGTATGCAGGCTGCTTAAATCCATTTATGGACTAAAGCAGGCATCGCGGAGTTGGAACATCTGTTTTGATGATACTGTCAAAAAATTCGACTTTATCAAAAATCCAGATGAACCATGCATATACAGTAAGATTGTAGGGAGAGTTGTTGTATTCCTCGTCTTGTACGTGGATGACATTCTCCTAATAGGAAATGATATTCCTATGCTACAGTCAGTCAAAAGATTCTTGTCATAGAAGTTCTCCATGAAAGACCTGGGTGATTCCACCTACATTCTGGGGATCCAGATCTATCGTGATAGATCAAAGAGGATGTTGGGACTTTCGCAGTCCAGGTACATAGACACCATATTGAAAAGATTTAGTATGGATGATTCTAAGCACGGTAACCTACCGGCTTGTCACGGAATCACCCTCTCCAAAAAGATGTCTCCCAAGACTGATTTGGAAAGGGATCACATGTCGATTATACTCTACGCTTCTGCGGTAGGCTCTATAATGTATGCGATGTTATGTACTAGCCCAGATGTAGCATACGCATTGAGCGTTGTAAGCCGGTATCAGGCAAACCCAGGGGAGAAGCACTGGATAGCAGTAAAGAACATTCTCAAGTACCTGAGGAGGACTAAGGAGATGTTCTTGGTGTATGGCGGAAAAGACCTTCAGATCGAGGCCTTTGCTGACTCCAGCTTCCAGAGTGACAAGGATGACTCCAAGTCCATGTCGGGTTATGTCTTTACCCTTAATGGAGGGGCGTTCTATTGGAAGAGTTCCAAGCAGGACACCGTTGCTGACTCAACGATGGAAGCGGAGTACATAGCTGCTTGCGATGCCGCAAAAGAAGCTGTCTGGATGAAGAAGTTCCTCACAGAACTTTAGGTGGTTCCTACCAGTGTTGGTCCAATACCTCTGTATTGCAACAATAACGGCGCTATAGCTTTAGCGAAGGAACCCAGGTCCTATCAGAAGTCCAGACACATCTTAAGGCGGTATCACCTGATCAGGGAGATCGTCGATCACCGGGAGATCAAGGTAAAGAGAGTAGACACAGAGAATAACACTGCTGATCCATTCACAAAGGCCATTCCTCAGACGCAGTTCGAGAGGCTATTCGAGATGATAGGTCTGCGATATGCCAGTACATGGCCCTAGTGCAAGTGGGAGATTGTTTGGGTTTATGTCCTAGAAGGCCATTACTGTATCATACTAGTTTGTATATTACTTAATGGAAGCTTGGGATATTCACGGTTATATAACAGTCTTGCTAAACATGGTAGTATGCTACTTGGTTTTATCTATCTTAATATGTAAGTATACGTATTGATAGAGCTCTTAGGATCTTGCTTGACTACCAGCGTTGTGATGGCAGTCACACTAGTGGGGGCTGGGTAGTCTACAAGCACATCCTTTTTCAGGTCCCTAGTCGTTGGATTGTCGAGACAGGGCATCGATACTCCGGAGTAGACTAGTGTGTACACTTTTCATCCCAGTTGGGGAGATGGTCTGTCCCACAGCCATCAGTACGTCATACTGGAGATAGTATACAGGTGCTCATTAGGTTACGGGTACACCGGATAGGACTCACGGGGAACTGTTGGTTGGGATTATACCCGTCGTCAGTTAACAGTTCCCAGGTGACATGAGTACAACATAGTCCGCAAACATGACACTGCTACTTCACCTCGAGTGTGTCCCACTATTCTTAGATTGCTACCCTACCACGGCTCAAAGGAGTCATGCAAACAGGTAGCTGTTGGGTGCAGTCCCGAGCACTTGGAGGCAGTGGCAGTTAGACAGGATTCGTCTCTCCAGGTATTGGGAGTTGATATCGCGCTGTGTCAGAGAGCCATTACGCAAAGTCCCTGGCCAGGGCAAGCGAGATTTACTGGTAGGTTTTCCAGTAGTTTCTCAAGGTGTAATGGGCTACGCTCCGACACGACTTATACCGCTTTTAGGGGACTGACGCTTGCCGCCCCTAGGCCCGATATGCGATAGTCTTAGACGAACAGACCGAACTGTACGGAGATTGTCACAGCAGGCTCAGTAGGAGTTCGGATGGGTTTACTGAAGGGCCTTCTTATCGACATCTACCTGGGACCGTTACGTACAGCTAGTGCTGTCACGACCCAAAATTGGCCCCTGACGGCCCTAATACTACGCGACGCCTAAAGACGTAACGCAGTAAAAGAAAGCCAAAACCCAGAAATCTAAACCATGAAAAATACGGAAAAGACAATATAAGTTTGAAGCAATTGAAATCGCAACCCAAATTCTTTAAAAGTCTTACTTTCTTTCTTAAAAATTTTAGCAACAACCCATTTGTAAAAACTGGCCAAGAAGAATACAATACAAATATACGACGCCGTAACGAAGAAATAAAGACAGTAGAGAGAAGCTGTATATATAAAAGACATCAAATCCACAATAATACACACTAACGTCCTCACCCAGTCTCTATGTCAATAATACAATAGTAGATGGAGAAAGAGTACAATATACAACGAATATACAATATGAAATACAGATAACTATCTAACCCACCTAAGCAAAAGGTACTGTGAGCTGATGCGGTATCTGTAGCAAAAGATGGTAGCTGGATAGCTGAATAAAGGAATAGCCTGCCTCGACTACTTTGGGGAACAACCTGAAACACCTGTGGCACAACGGGGGTGAGTTGCCAACTCGTAAATAGTATAAAACATATGCAGGTAATCGCAGGAATGCACGTACAGCATGAATCTAAGATATGCGATTACAATAATAATATGTCATGCAATGCTGAAATAAGGAGAGTACACTAGCAGGTACAATCAATATATGAAGCAATAGTAACATGACAATAATATGCAATAACTATGCAATAGAGATATGAGAAGCAAATATGCAACTATCATAAGGGTACACTATAAGTACTACCAATATATGAATCCGTGCATAAGGTAGGTAAGGGTGAGGTATAAGGTGGAATATGTCATTTCCCACGGAAACCTGACGTCGTGGTAGGATCACAATCCATCAAGATACTCCAATCCCAAATCCTCAAACCGGCCCCCACATTGGGCTGTCACAATATAAAAGTCTCACATCACCTCAATGTACAATATCGAATAGCTTTCCTATATCTCGAATGTACAAATCACCAATCACATAGGTATATCCAATGTCCAATCCCAATGAATCACCTAGTATCCCAAGTCCAATCTCAAGTAAGTTTCTAGCATCCTAAAGGTAAATATATGTACAGAAATAAATATGATGGGGGAAATACACATATATTAGCGTCCCATACCACTAATATTGGTGTAAGGGTATATATAACAACGGCTAAATCCCCTGTTATATATACAAAAAGGGGTTAAAGAAATATCATGAAACCGTGTGCCAAGCATCGACACAGAAATCCTCGTATATGGGGCTCCGTCAGTCCGGATCAGCCCACGGGGTCCGTCTGCAGTGTCGGCCCTCGGCCCCGACAGTACAGGTCATCCCGTATCCATCTCTCTACTCTGGCCAGTAGCCTCCGGACAACTGCCAGGTCATATCAATCACCGGTAGGTACTCGCCCGCCTCCAGGCTCAATCGGCAAACCCATCGATCTTCTTGCCGAGGGGAACCATACCGGGCCCCAACATGTACTCTCATACGGCAACCACACATCGTATGGAGCATAAAATCAGCACCGATAAAACTCATGGGGGACGCTCGAAATATCATATCAAGGAAACCGGGTTGTTACATGTATGCATAATTTCATGAACTCCCGCGGTTCCAAAATCCCGAAAACATCATGAAAAATCCAGATAAACAATGCGCAATCCAGGAATAATGTATGCGATATATCTGAATGCGAGCAGGTAAACACAAGTATATAGCTGAACCAGATGTATGCGAAATCATGATAAGGTACAGCTAAGTAACATCAGTAAATGTGAATATGCGACAACAACTGAATATGTATCTAACATACAGGTGTAGCAAAGTATAGGTATCTACCTATAGGAACTGATGTCGTATACCCCCTGGGTATAAGTAACATATGTAGGAAATCCCTCCCGGTATAGGTAAAATATGTAGGAGGTATACCTGTAGCTGTATCGCAAAGTGAAAATATACCTATCACTAAAGGTATGATACGCTATAGGTATACCGATAAGCTAGATGTCAAGTGTGGCAAGCAAGGGTAACTATAAGGGGTAGTGTGTGACATGGCAATTATTGACGGTGTGTGTGTAGCATACAATCCGTGCTCGTGCAACATGAACCGTAATTAATGGGTGCCGTGTCCTACGGCAGCTAGTCACAGTATATAACTACATCAAGGAAATGCAATAAAGGCGCAATTCTACAATGACGTAGAATATGCGACAGGTAATTGAATCCTAGCCCAGACGCATAACGCCATGCGGGCGATTCCCCTGTAGATGTTATATCTACTCACCTACACTCCATGCTGGGTGAATCCTATCATCTGCTCCCCCTGTAGCCGTGTCCGTAGTCCCTGCCTGCAAACCTGCAAATACGACACGAAATCATATATAAGCCAAATATCTCGCGAAACGCGATATCGAATCGAAACGAGAAACTCGCGTCGCGAACTAAACGCGCGTGTGCACGATACGCTGAATCGTGTGTGTACGCGTCTAAAACCCATCGCGACACGCCGCGATACGCTGGATCACAGAACTCACTCACGTATCGCGCGTATCGCGCAAACACAACGAAACACAAAAGCGATATAAGATCCCAGATTTTTCCTACTGTGAAAACTAATCAAATAAACAAGACCAGAGGAACCCTAACCATAGCAGACACCTACAGACAAAAACCCAAACCCTAGCTCCTCACTATGGCCGGCGTCGCCGGCCCCTCCTTCAGCCGTCGCCGGCCCTGGCCGGTGGCCTGGGGTCCGTTTCTCAGGTGGTGCTCCAGGTCCTCTAGTACAACACTACCACTATGTTTAATTTTCCAGTATACACCTAGGATCACAGCAGGTTCCAGATATCACAAATATCGCTTAAAAACACCGATTTTGCACAAAAAGGAAAACCTAGGGTATTTTAGTGTAATCTGGCTATTCCTCAGTTGAAGTGGCCTTGTTAACACTTGAATATACTAGGTTAACCAACACAATCATCAATTTACCACCATATCTCACATATCACAAAAACTAGCACTTAATTAGCCAATTAACACTAATCGACACCAACTACGCACAAGCTAGCAATAAAGGGAATTGGGTTCAGCAATTATACCCTAAAGACCCCCAAGAAGCAGGTGAAGAAGTGTGTGCAGGTGCTGGGGCTGCTGCTGCTACAGGTGCTGCCTGTTGCTGCTGTTTCTGCTACTTGCTGCTGCTACTGTTGTTGTTGCTGAAGATGATCATGATGCTGATGATGCGTTGTAGTTGATGTTGCTGTGGTTGTTATTGTTGTTGTTCCCATTGCTGCTGCTGCTGTTGCCTCTGAAGCTGTTGCTGTTGCTCTTGTGTTGTTGTTGTTGCTGCTGCTTTCTGAAGCTGCTGCTGCCAATGATGCTGATGGTGTGTGTGAGTAAGTGTGTGTGTGTGTTTGAGAGAGAGAATGAGAGAATGAAAGTGAGAAAGGAAAAAAAATGAGGCAACAAACACACACACCCTTCTCTTTCTCTTTCCTCAATTGAGAAGCATGGCTTGGCCATGTAGCACCATGCCTCCCTCTCTCTCAAAGTCAAACCAAACAAAATATTTAAAACCTTAATAAAATTCCTTTTCATTAAAAACAACCATGCACTACAATTAAACCTAAAATCACTTAAACAAAAATAAAGCTAACTTAAAGAGAATGGGTTAACCTATCAAGCTTGCTAAACATGGTCTAATCCCATCTCTAAACCCTAGTTGTCATGCACAAGTGTGTATGTGCCTAACAAAATTCCAATAAAATACACATTAAATAGGATAAAATATTTAAAAATCAATTTGGTAAACTTTTTATTAAAAACCATATATTAAAATATAATTAGCTACAAAACACATTCTAAGGTGTTACAATCTCCCCCCCTTAAAAGAAATTCGTCCCCGAATTTAAAAATATTCCGATACGCATACCTTCAAAGAGAAAATTAAAATCCTCAAATCTCGCTCGCAGCCTTCCAAGTGACTATCTCACTATGCGGCTACGCCCAAGAAAACCCTTCACAGATGGCAAGACCCTTGACCGACGTTCCTCCACTTGCCGAGCCATTAACACACATGGCTGCTGGTGAACGGAAGATCGCGTCCAGCTAAATGGTCTGGTGCCAAAACATGTGGGAAAAGGTCATGAAGGTAATTGTAAAGTATCATCACAAGGAATACGGGGTGAAATTCTAATAATCTGGGCGGAAGTGCCAAATTGAAGGCAACAAAACTAACTCGCTTATAGGATCTAAAAGGACCTAAAATACTGGGATAAGCTTCCCAACATCCAACACGTCATTCATCGGAAAGTCCACAGGAATACATGATCTGTCCTACGAACTCGAGTCTATGACCAACACCGTCGTCATAAGACCTCAGTTCGAAATGGACAATCCCCATCCTGACCTAACACAACTGGACCGTCTCCGAAATCTCTAGACTAGTTGGGGTCCAAAGTCCTACTTACGCAGAGTCAGAAAAACAACAGGCTGGTGGTCGACACGTCCTCACCCCTAAACCTAAGGGTGGCCAATTGGAGTATCTCCTGATAACAGCTATCGAAGGAGAACCCTAACGATGGCGAGTGACGATCCCCAACTGCTGTCAACAAACAAACAAACACACAAACTTAACAAAACAACTGAGCAAACTGAGTATAACCGGATGACAAGAATCCGAATGGAGTCAAACCCTAACCAAACTTGGGTAGAAACCATAGCGAAATTCGTGGAGATCTGCTCCCATTCCTACTTCGGAACGGTAAAAGATTGCAACTCTCCAGCCGGCCTCAGACGCTCGACTCGAGCACACAACAAGACTGACACCTTGATGTTAGTGTTTATGCCCTAGAAGGCCATTACTGTATCATACTAGCTTGTATATTACTTAATGGAAGCTTGGGATATTCACATGTATATAACAGTCTTGCTAAACATGGTAGTATGCTACTTGGTTTTTCTATCTTAATATGTGAGTATACGTATTGATAGAGCTCTTAGGATCTTGCTTGTCTACCAGCGTTGTGATGGCAGTCACACTAGTGGGGGCTGGGTAGTCTACAAGCACATCCTTATTCAGGTCCCTGGTCGTTGGATTATCGAGACAGAGCATCGATACTCCGGAGTAGACTAGTGTGTACGCTTCTCATCCCAGTTGGGGAGATGGTCTGTCCCACAGCCGTCAGTACGTCGTACTGGAGATAGTATACAGGTGCTCGTTAGGTTACGGGTACACCGGACAGGACTCACAGGGAACTGTTGGTTGGTTTGATACCAGTCGTCAGTAAACAGTTCCCAGGTGACATGAGTACAGCGTAGTCCGCAGACTTGACACTGCTACTTCGCCTCGAGTGTGTCCCACTGTTCTTAGATTGCTACCCTACCACGGCTCAAATGAGTCGTGCAAACAGGTGGCAGTTGGGTGCAGTCCCGAGCACTTGGAGGCAGTGGCGGTTAGACAGGATTCGTCCCTCCCGGTATTGGGAGTAGATATCGTGCTGTGTCAGAGAGCCATTACGCAAAGTCCCTGGCCAGGGCAAGCGAGATTTGCTGGTAGGTTCCAGCAGTTTCTCAGGGTGTAATGGGCTTCACTCCGACACGACTTATACCGCTATTAGGGGACTGACGCTTGCCGCCCCCCTAGGCCCGATATGCGATAGTCATGGACGAACGGACCGGACTGTATGGAGATTGTCACATCAGACTCAGTAGGAGTTCGGATGGGTTTACTCATCGGCCTTCTTATCGACAACTACCTGGGGACCGTTACGTACAGCTAGTGCCGCTTGCGGTCTGTGGTTAAACCCACTGCCAGCGTAGTAGTCGAGTCTCTAGAGTCCCACACAGAGAGTTTCCTACTCCAGGCGAAACGATATAGAGGTTGCATGGTTTTGCGACAAAGGGTTCGGACGCATACGTGCGTTTACGCGCGTACGACTTTCGGACAGTTTTTACCAGTCGGCTTTGGTTTAAGCCAGTTACTGGTATCCGGTTATTGGATTTATACAGTCTAAAGTTTTTCCGTATTTTTACGGATCGGAGGGGCGTTCTCGTAATTACTCGAGAAGCTTCTAGAAGATGTGACTAAGGAGGTTTCTTTTGGATGAGAGAGTGAGTCATAGTGGTGATTCATTCACTTCATTAATGCACATTTATTGCTTAATGACTCATGTTAATGAATCATCACAAGATATTTTGTGAAGCATGCTTATTCATTTCCTTTATTGATTTATTGAAAATAAGAATGCTTCATAATAATATGATACACTCTCTCTCTTCTCTCATTATCATATCACACATTCTCTCTCCTCAAGCTCTCATCTTCTAACCCTAATCCTTAATCCTCATGTGTTGAGATCAAAGGATTAGTTAGACTAAACAATCCATAACCTTCACTCTTTATCATTCTATCATCTTTGATTAGCAATCAAAGTTGATTAGTTACCTCAAGTTAGAGGTTTAGCTTGGAGTTTCGCTCTCGGGTGGATCGTCTACTACCTAGAGAAGGCCGAGGAGAACAAAGGAGGACGTAAAGAAGAAGGACCGGTTTCATTAGGTATAATCCCTAATCTTTTGTGAAAAGAAACTCATAGAATACGGTTTTTTAGAGTTTAGCTTCGATTCAAGCGGTTAGTCGATGTTCGTTGTTTAAACTTGATAAGTTTTTGTAAATTCCGCCTCCCCATAAGTACTGGGGTGTACTACATCGACTTACAGTGGTATCAGATCCTCGCTAAACACTAAATAACTTAATCGCAAATTTGTACGAATTTCGAACGAAAAAACGAACCCGGAAAACCCTAATTCTGTATAGTTTCTGTCGAACTTAAAATCAAGTCCTAAAATTTTTTTAATGTGTTCAGAGAGCTAGAAAGGGGTCCAGGAGAACACCCAAGAAATTCGAGCCCATGAATCGGCAACTCGGCCGCGGAAGCGCGGCGGATCGGTGGGATCCGCCGCGCTTCCGCGGCGCTTTGGCCGAGTCATGGACTCGTCTTTCTTGTGTGGGTCCCCTGTGACATTTGGGGTTTTCTGGAATATTTAATTATTGCTCAGGTTACTGTTTAACAGAGCAGATTTTGGAGCAATATTGAAGTTGTTTATTCGATCGAAAAATACAGTATTTGCGTATTGGATTATATCTGTGATTGTTTAATGTGTTCGTAAACCTCCCCCAACTGCTAGTATGTCGGTTGGCAGGGGGTTGCACATTTCTGAAATGGTTATATCTGTATGTGCATATAAACTGTATTGGACTGTTGTGGTGTATAGCCGGGGTTAGCAAAGGGTTATTGTTTAATTCATTTGTTGTAAATGTAATTTGTTGTAATATTATTTTCGCGGGGCACTTCCAGGTTGCGGTTGTAGCCACCGTTGTATTATTTCATTTTACTGTTTTTGCTCCTAGGACTGACCCAAGGTGGGGTACACAGACTGCCGGGTGGGTAGTTTGCCGTACCCGTAGGGGTCGAGGGTGGGGTAAACGGCTATTCATCACAACTGTGTAATCTGTCTTTTCTTGCAGGCTCAAAAGAAATACAGATTGCTTGCAAATCCAATATTGTTTATCTGTGTTCTGGAATGAATATCATTGCGTCAGACGAATGTAAAATACCTATATTTATTATAGCTATTTAGACGTCACTTATGTTTTTCACCCGCGCTAGCCCAGCCCCCGCTCTGTCGTTAGTTAAGTAACCTAACGGGTGATGACGGGACCCCGTGGCGAATGCGGATGGCATAAGAGGACGTTATATTTTCGTTGTTTTCTGCAATGATAGGTTAATGATGGGACGCATTATCTATAATGCAAAGTAAAACAAACCAAAGTTTAAATCGTTGGAACAATTTAAAAGAAACCACTCGGTTATTTTTAAAACAGATATTTTTAAAATGCGGAGATTTAACCACTCCTTTTAAAAGCTATCAGGTTCCTTCGGTTATATCAAGTTCACTACGTTCACGGTTTCGCCAAAACCAGTCGTAGCCCTCCGTCATTTCTTATGAATGGTTAGTAGTATTCAAGCTATGTTTGTTTGGCCCTTAGTCAAGACATAGTGTTTGGTAGCTGCTGGGGTATTCATTTGTTGCATAGAAAGATGAGTTGGTTTGGGACAGTCGTATTACTTTGTTTGGCCCTTAGTCAAGAGTATACGGATGGGTTCAAATCAACAGGATAATGATGGGCAGAACTTGACATGTGACTTATGATTTGTTGGCCCTTAGTCAAGATCATAAGAGCATGGGGCAAAAACTTATATCGGGAATTTCTAAAGAAACTGAAATTTGCAAAGAGATGCATACCATTTGGAGTTTGATGAATGTTGGTAGGATTCCTTCGACATTATCATACGATGATATTTGGATCCCGATCCTACTGTGAGTATATGCTACTTATCAGGATATTCGTCGCTTAACGATCAATGCTATAAACCTAGTAGGTGTCCAGAAAAGTGTCAGCGGGGTTACGCCCCCAGAGAAAAGAGGTTATTTAATTAAGGAACTTCGCGAAAGCGTTGGAAAACCTCCCTCGAAGTATCGACACCGGCCTGGCTGAACGGTTAAGCAAGTATTGTACGGTGAGAATAGTCTTGGCTAATTCTTCTTTTATGGTTTGAGGAAGGATTTGAGAAACAGTGGGAGCCATCCAGTTTAGATAAACTAAAAACCACTCTAAACTTGCAAGAGCATCATGCTAAAGAGTTTTCTTCTCTCTCTCCTAATTGCAGCGACCCTGAAAATGACTGGACTTAAGTTACTTTTAGAGAAAAATATACTGACGGGGCCAAACTATAAAGATTGGCTGCGGAATGTCAAGATGGCTTTGACCTATGACAAACTGGGGTACGTCCTCACCGCTACAGCACCTGCTGTCCTTGGTCCCAAATCCAGCAATGCGGATAAGGAAATCCGTAAAACCTGGGATTTAGATTGCGCGAGAGCCAAGTGCATCGTGCTTGCCTCGATGAACAATGAACATCAGAGGAGGCACGAGGATATGTCCCTAGATGGCATATTTCTCCATACAAAGGAACTTTATGGAGAGCAATCTCGTATAGCAAGATACGAGACCTCTAAGAAACTGTTTCGAGCGAGGTTGGCTGTCGGGTCATCAGTAGGTGAACATGTCCTACAGATGATCGGCTATATTGAAGAGCTCGCGGACCTTGGGACGACTTTGGATAATGAGCTCTATACAGACCTTGTTCTCCAGTCCCTTCCTCCCACCTACGCCCAGTTTATCCTCAACTTCAATCTTCAAGGAAAAGAAGTTGAACTTGCGGAACTCCTGAACATGTTAAGGAGTGCAGAGGGCACCTTGCAGAAGGCAAGGGAAACACCCGCTATGTTTGTTGGCGGTTCATCTTCTTCCGGGTCCAAGGCTAGGGTCAAAGGAAGGAAGAAGAAGGCCGCACCCAGACCTAGAGGAGGTGTTAGTAAGGTGGGAAAGAAGGGAAAGAAAAAGTTTACAGCACCGGTAGTTGGCCTGGATGAGTGCTTCCATTGTCACAGGAAAGGGCACTGGAAGAAGGATTGCAAGGCGTGGAACGCCAAGAACCAGGAACCGAAGCAAGCTGTGGCTTCGACTTCAGGTGTGTTTGTAATTGAGAATTGTCTGTCGATCAACTCTACTTCCTGGGTATTGGATACCGGGTCAGGATCTCATATTTGCAATTCATTGCAGGCACTGAGAAACCGTAGAGTGCTGAAGGAAGGTGATATGATCCTCAGGGTTGCTAACGGAGCTAGCGTGGGAGCTGCGTCCGTCGGGGATTATCACCTAGGATTGACGAGTGGACACATTTTGGTTTTACATAACTGTTATTTTGTACCCAGCTTAACGTGTAACATCATATCAGTTTCCTTGTTATCAAATAAAGGTTATGATTTCACGTTTGTAAGAGATGTTGTCAACATCCACCTTAATCATGGTTTGATTGGGTCCGGTACTCTAAATAACGGCATATATGTGTTAAACCAACTCCAAATTTTCAATGTCCAGAACACACTAAAAAGAAAGTCTCCAGATTTAAATAAAGCTTTCTTATGGCATTGTAGACTGGGTCACATCAATGAGAGAAGGTTGACTAAGTTGCATAGAGAAGGATATTTGGACACATTCGAATATCAAACTTATGACACTTGTCAATCTTGTCTCAAAGGAAAGATGACAAAGACTCCATTCACTGGACAAGGAGTAAGAGCGAGCGAGCTCTTAGGACTCATACACAGTGATGTATGCGGTCCAATGTCTACACATGCGAGAGGTGGTTATTCCTACTTCATTACTTTTACAGATGATTTCTCTAGGTATGGATATGTTTTCTTAATGAAGCATAAATCAGAGGCCTTTGAGAAATTCCTGGAATTTAAGAGTGAAGCGGAAAACCAAACAGGCAAAAGTATTAAGACACTTAGATCTGATCGAGGTGGAGAATACTTAAGTGCCGAGTTCCTAGGTTACCTAAAAGAGAAAGGAATTCTCTCTCAGCTTACTCCTCCATACACTCCACAGCACAACGGTGTATCGGAGAGACGGAATCGAACCCTATTAGATATGGTACGATCCATGATGAGTAATACTGAGTTACCGCGATCTTTCTGGGGTTATGCGCTAGAATCAGCGGCATATCTTTTAAACCAGGTTCCAACCAAGACTGTGCCTACCACACCATATCAGATGTGGAGTGGGAAGAAACCCTGTCTAAAACATTTTAGGACATGGGGGTGTCCAGCTTTTGTAAAAAAGCAGCATGTGGACAAGCTCGAGGCACGCTCAGTACTGTGTAAACTTGTGGGATATCCAAAGAACTCCAAGGGATATTATTTCTATTACGCAGAGGAACAAAAGGTTTTTGTTTCTCGTCATGCCCACTTCTTAGAAACTGAATTTTTGGAAAATCAGAAGAGTGGGAGCGAAGTAGAACTGGAAGAAATTCCAGAACCACAAGCTGTTACTGAAAGCTTGGTAGAACCAGTGGTTCAAGAAGAACAGAACATTCCCGCACCCCTCCGCAGGAGTAGTAGGCCGTCTCGTCCGCCTGAGAGATACTACGGTTTTCTCATAGACGGGGATAGAGAGGATTGCATCATAGATGATGATGAACCTACTGACTTCCAGCAGGCCATCCAGAGCGGCGACTCGGTACGATGGCTAGATGCAATGCGGACCGAAATGGAGTCCATGTACACCAACAAAGTATGGACTTTGGACTTTGCTCCAGATGGGGTAAAACCCATAGGATGCAAATGGATCTTCAAGAAAAAGATTGGTGTAGATGGACAGGTGGAAACCTATAAGGCTAGACTTGTTGCAAAGGGTTTTCGTCAAAGACCTGGTTTGGACTATGACGAAACTTTTTCTCCAGTGGCTATGCTCAAATCCATTCGGGTCCTTCTTGCTATTGCTGCCTTCCATGATTATGAAATCTGGCAGATGGACGTAAAGACGGCTTTTCTGAATGGAAATTTAGAAGAGAGCGTCTATATGGATCAGCCAGAGGGTTTCAATCAGAGTGGGAGCAGCGGGAAAGTATGCAAGCTGCTTAAGTCCATTTATGGACTAAAGCAGGCATCGCGGAGTTGGAACATCTGTTTTGATGAGACAGTCAAAGAATATGACTTTATCAAAAATCCAGATGAACCGTGCATATATAGTAAAGTTGTGGCCAGAAGTGTCGTATTCCTCGTCTTGTACGTGGATGACATTCTATTGATAGGAAATGACATTCCTATGCTACAATCTGTCAAAGGATTCTTGTCACACAGGTTCTCCATGAAAGACCTGGGTGATGCCTCTTACATTCTGGGGATCCGGATCTATCGTGATAGATCCAAGAGGATGTTGGGACTTTCGCAGTCCAGGTATATCGACACTGTACTGAAAAGATTCAGTATGGAAGATTCTAAGCGCGGTAATCTACCGGCTTGTCACGGAATCACCCTCTCCAAAGAGATGTCTCCCAAGACTGATTTGGAAAGGGAACGCATGTCTATTATACCCTACGCTTCTGCGGTAGGCTCTATAATGTATGCGATGTTGTGTACCAGACCAGATGTAGCTTACGCACTGAGCGTGGTAAGCCGGTATCAGTCAGACCCAGGGGAGAAACACTGGATAGCAGTAAAGAACATTCTCAAGTACCTGAGGAGGACTAAGGAGATGTTCTTGGTTTACGGCGGAAAAGACCTCAGGTTGGAGGCCTTTGCTGATTCCGGCTTCCAGAGTGATAAGGACGATTCCAAGTCCATGTCGGGTTATGTCTTTACCCTCAATGGAGGGGCGGTGTGCTGGAAGAGCTCCAAGCAGGACACCGTTGCAGACTCGACGATGGAAGCGGAGTATATAGCTGCTTGCGATGCCGCAAAAGAAGCAGTCTGGATGAAGAAGTTCCTAACAGAACTTCAGGTGGTTCCTACCATAGTTGATCCAATACCTCTGTATTGCGACAACAACGGAGCTATAGCTTTAGCAAAGGAACCAAGGTCCCATCAGAAGTCCAGACACATCTTGAGGCGGTATCACCTGATCAGGGAGATCATTGATCGTCAGGAGATCGAGGTTCGGAGAGTTGCTTCAGAAGAGAACATTGCTGATCCATTCACGAAGGCCCTTCCTCAGATTCAGTTCGAGAGGCTACTCGAGATCATTGGTCTGCGATATGCCAGTACATGGCCCTAGTGCAAGTGGGAGATTGTTAGTGTTTATGCCCTAGAAGGCCATTACTGTATCATACTAGCTTGTATATTACTTAATGGAAGCTTGGGATATTCACATGTATATAACAGTCTTGCTAAACATGGTAGTATGCTACTTGGTTTTTCTATCTTAATATGTGAGTATACGTATTGATAGAGCTCTTAGGATCTTGCTTGTCTACCAGCGTTGTGATGGCAGTCACACTAGTGGGGGCTGGGTAGTCTACAAGCACATCCTTATTCAGGTCCCTGGTCGTTGGATTATTGAGACAGAGCATCGATACTCCGGAGTAGACTAGTGTGTACGCTTCTCATCCCAGTTGGGGAGATGGTCTGTCCCACAGCCGTCAGTACGTCGTACTGGAGATAGTATACAGGTGCTCGTTAGGTTACGGGTACACCGGACAGGACTCACAGGGAACTGTTGGTTGGTTTGATACCAGTCGTCAGTAAACAGTTCCCAGGTGACATGAGTACAGCGTAGTCCGCAGACTTGACACTGCTACTTCGCCTCGAGTGTGTCCCACTGTTCTTAGATTACTACCCTACCACGGCTCAAATGAGTCGTGCAAACAGGTGGCAGTTGGGTGCAGTCCCGAGCACTTGGAGGCAGTGGCGGTTAGACAGGATTCGTCCCTCCCGGTATTGGGAGTAGATATCGTGCTGTGTCAGAGAGCCATTACGCAAAGTCCCTGGCCAGGGCAAGCGAGATTTGCTGGTAGGTTCCAGCAGTTTCTCAGGGTGTAATGGGCTTCACTCCGACACGACTTATACCGCTATTAGGGGACTGACGCTTGCCGCCCCCCTAGGCCCGATATGCGATAGTCATGGACGAACGGACCGGACTGTATGGAGATTGTCACATCAGACTCAGTAGGAGTTCGGATGGGTTTACTCATCGGCCTTCTTATCGACAACTACCTGGGGACCGTTACGTACAGCTAGTGCCGCTTGCGGTCTGTGGTTAAACCCACTGCCAGCGTAGTAGTCGAGTCTCTAGAGTCCCACACAGAGAGTTTCCTACTCCAGGCGAAACGATATAGAGGTTGCATGGTTTTGCGACAAAGGGTTCGGACGCATACGTGCGTTTACGCGCGTACGACTTTCGGACAGTTTTTACCAGTCGGCTTTGGTTTAAGCCAGTTACTGGTATCCGGTTATTGGATTTATACAGTCTAAAGTTTTTCCGTATTTTTACGGATCGGAGGGGCGTTCTCGTAATTACTCGAGAAGCTTCTAGAAGATGTGACTAAGGAGGTTTCTTTTGGATGAGAGAGTGAGTCATAGTGGTGATTCATTCACTTCATTAATGCACATTTATTGCTTAATGACTCATGTTAATGAATCATCACAAGATATTTTGTGAAGCATGCTTATTCATTTCCTTTATTGATTTATTGAAAATAAGAATGCTTCATAATAATATGATACACTCTCTCTCTTCTCTCATTATCATATCACACATTCTCTCTCCTCAAGCTCTCATCTTCTAACCCTAATCCTTAATCCTCATGTGTTGAGATCAAAGGATTAGTTAGACTAAACAATCCATAACCTTCACTCTTTATCATTCTATCATCTTTGATTAGCAATCAAAGTTGATTAGTTACCTCAAGTTAGAGGTTTAGCTTGGAGTTTCGCTCTCGGGTGGATCGTCTACTACCTAGAGAAGGCCGAGGAGAACAAAGGAGGACGTAAAGAAGAAGGACCGGTTTCATTAGGTATAATCCCTAATCTTTTGTGAAAAGAAACTCATAGAATACGGTTTTTTAGAGTTTAGCTTCGATTCAAGCGGTTAGTCGATGTTCGTTGTTTAAACTTGATAAGTTTTTGTAAATTCCGCCTCCCCATAAGTACTGGGGTGTACTACATCGACTTACACTTGAAACGAACCTGAAACTTCTCTTTACATCCCTGTCCACTCGTAACTATCTCACAAGTCACGCCAAAGCTGGTGGAACTTGAATGAATAAAGAGAGTTGACAGATGTGCATGTTCTAGGTTTATACGTCTCTACCCGATGAAACCAGGTACACAAACGCGTCCCTAACTTAGCACATCATTGTCACAAATCAAGGTCTCCGAATCATTACCCAGCCGAATATGCTCAAGTATCTCTGACGTACGAGCTTCGACGGGCAGTGTCTCGTGAAAGCGATTTAAGGAAAGTGGTCGGGCGCGGACATGAGCAAGCTGTCCCCTCCGTAGAGACGAACTAAGCTATACTTGACGATCACACAAGAACTGTAAATCTGCAGAAGACTAACACAACAATCCAAATCTGCTGCAGGAAGATGTACATTAAGCTCTAGTGGTCCATGGAAAATCTGACACGACTCTCAAGTAAGTAGTGTCTCTAAATCTCCAACGCAAAACCACCGCGGCCATCTCCAGATCATGAGTGGAATATCCCCCTCGTACTTCCTCCAAATGTAGGGAAAGCAAAAGCGATATCTCTATAGTGTTACCTCAGTACACCCTCGAGCCCACTCAAGAAACATTACAGTTAAACAACGAAGTCGCCCGAACCAAAAGCAAAGAAAGACTGATGCAGTTGCTAACTGAATCTTCAACTGCTGAAAACTCCGTACACATGACTCAGTCCACAGAAAAGAAACCTCCTTTTGGTCAATTCAGTCAACGGTGCATCATTACTCTAGCAATTCTGCACGAAACGGCGGTAAAAACCTGCTAAGACCAACCATCTGCGGATCTCCGTCCGGCACACAAGTCTGGGCTTAAGCCGTACGGTCACAATCTCCCTCGGAACCATACGGAACCGTCTCCCGTGACTACAGGACCTAGGATTCAACACAAAACAAGCCTGAAGAAACACCCTGAGAATTAGCAACTGCTGGTGCTCTCCCAGCATCCGCATAACAAATCCTCAAGTGCTACTCTTGTCCCTTAAGACACATTAAGTAGACCAGAGTGTCGTAAATAACACAACCAAAAACTGGTCGAGGGACGGCCTGCAGAAATCTGGTTCATCATATCTACGAATGCTGCTAGGGCATCGGGGAATCCAACGACTCACCGAAAACACACAAAGCCCGTAGCACGCACAAGGCAGTCTTCAGAATGCCGTCACTCCGAATCCGCAATAATGATGACCTGATGCCAAGCACACTTAGAAAAATGTCTCGCACTCTGGAGCTGATCGAAGAAATCGCCACGGCAAGGTGAAGGATACCTAACCGCACCATAAGCCGGTTCCATTGACGATCCGTCGATACACAACCTCAACTGCCGTCTTTCTCCTCAACGAACGGAAATAAGAGTTTCCAAAAGCGAAACACTCAGACGCACAAAACTCCCCAAACCAAAACTCTGCAGCTGATCTTTAAGCTCCCAAGCTTCGCTGGCCCATCTGGAACAACGTCGGAAAAACTCTCGCACGAAAAGAAACCCGGTCCAACAATCCCTCGGTGGCTCCGGTATCACGAATGAACGTCAAGAATCCACGACATCTCCTCAGAAGCCGACTAGCGAAAAAGGCTGATTCAAGCTGTGAGAGGCGGCACAACTATCCACCTGCACAACAAGAACTGACTTGCCGGGGAAAACAAAACCTAACTTGTTTCCTCGCGGTAGTCCACAGACGCCTAACACGTATCTGACCAGCCCGTGCCCAGGAGAACGTCAAATCCAACATCTCTAAAAGGATCAAAATGACGGAAGAATCTCTATCTCCTTACCGATTGGCACACAACTGAATACGTGTCGCGCAACCAAAGGATCGCTGACAGAAGTTAACACCACTACGACTAATCTACCCAACCACGGTACAAGTAAGAAACAAACAAATACACCAAGAGAACATCTAACTCAAGGGTACCTGAAAACTCCACATTGGACGTCTGCGCGTCCCGATGAGTAGAAGCAAACTCCTGTGTCTGCCCTCTACTCGCAGCTGGATGAACTCCTCTGGTAGCCTGAGCCCTCTGAGCAAATCTTCCACGTCCACGGCCTCTCTGAATACGATCCTGACGCCGTGCTGAGGAACAATCCCTGACGAAGTGCTAAAGGCTTCCGCATCGAAAACATCCACGTGCTGACTGCTGACCATCCTGGAGATAAGAGTTGAACGACTGTCTTCGTCCTAGGCCTCTGCTACTCCCGTAGTGGCCACGAAATCCGTCTCGACGAACAAACCTCTGTCTCTGGGCTGGTACACTGGTACGAGTCCTCCACTGTCCTGGAACTCTCTGAGCCTCTGTAATATGCGCCTCGTCAACTGGGGCTGCAACCACTGGTGCAATGTAGGTGACGGACTACTGCATACTGATCGTAAGGGATAGCTGAGTAACGGGGGTGACAACCTCCTGTCGTAGCTCCCGAACGACGTCAACTAAAGAACTCATCGTCTGGCGGAACTCCTGCATCTCTACCAAAAGTCTATCCATAGTATAGGTCGTAGGCTGATCCGTCTGCACCTGTGCAACTAGAGTGCCATCCTGGTCAGTACTCGTCTCACCCGAGCTAACCCTGACCTCGGCCCTCGCTGCATCACTCTAAGTCCCCATAGTCATCGGCGGCAAGGCTATAAATAGATATAAGATGAGATTCGATAAGAATGAGGAAATCGAATCTCAAAGATATGAATCATCAAGGAAGGAATGTCAAGCAAATTGTACTTAGGTCACTTAATGCAAGGTACCGCGCTGTGGGTATGCTGCAGACATACACACACTACGTTACTCTGCTTAAGCTACCTACTCCATCATACTAAGGTCATCTTACACTCCGAAAGGTAAAACCTAACGCTCTGATACCAACTTTGTCACGACCCAAAATTGGCCCGTGGCGGCCCTAATACTACACGACGCCTAAAGACGTAACGCAGAAAAAGAAAGCCAAAACCCAGAAATCTAAACCATGAAAAATACGGAAAAGATAATATAAGTTTGAAGCAATTGAAATCGCAACCCAAATTCTTTAAAAGTCTTACTTTCTTTCTTAAAAATTTTAGCAACAACCCATTTGTAAAAACTGGCCAAGAAGAATACAATACAAATATACGACGCCGTAACGAAGAAATAAAGACAGTAGAGAGAAGCTGTATATATAAAAGACATCAAATCCACAATAATACACACTAACGTCCTCACCCAGTCTCTATATCAATAATACAATAGTAGATGGAGAGAGAGTACAATATACAACGAATATACAATATGAAATACAGATAACTATCTAACCCACTTAAGCAAAAGGTACTGTGAGCTGATGCGGTATCTGTAGCAAAAGATGGTAGCTGGATAGCTGAATAAAGGAATAGCCTGCCTCGACTACTCTGGGGAACAACATGAAACACCTGTGGCACAACGGGGGTGAGTTGCCAACTCGTGAATAGTATAAAACATATGCAGGTAATCGCAGGAATGCACGTACAGCATGAATCTAAGATATGCGATTACAATAATAATATGTCATGCAATGCTGAAATAAGGAGAGTACACTAGCAGGTACAATCAATATATGAAGCAATAGTAACATGACAATAATATGCAATAACTATGCAATAGAGATATGAGAAGCAAATATGCAACTATCATAAGGGTACACTATAAGTACTACCAATATATGAATCCGTGCATAAGGTAGGTAAGGGTGAGGTATAGGGTGGAATATGTCATTTCCCACGGAAACCTGACGTCGTGGTAGGATCACAATCCATCAAGATCTCCAATCCCAAATCCTCAAACCGGCCCCCATATTGGGCTGTCACAATATAAAAGTCTCACATCACCTCAATGTACAATATCGAATAGCTTTCCTATATCTCGAATGTACAAATCACCAATCACATAGGTATATCCAATGTCCAATCCCAATGAATCACCTAGTATCCCAAGTCCAATCTCAAGTAAGTTTCTACCATCCTGAAAGTAAATATATGTACAGAAATAATATGATGGGGGCAATACACATATATTAGCGTCCCATACCACTAATATTGGTGTAAGGGTATATATAACAACGGCTAAATCCCCTGTTATATATACAAAAAGGGGTTAAAGAAATATCATGAAACCGTGTGCCAAGCATCGACACAGAAATCCTCGTATATGGGGCTCCGTCAGTTCGGATCAGCCCACGGGGTCAGTCTGCAGTGTCGGCCCTCGGCCCCGACAGTACAGGTCATCCCGTATCCATCTCTCTACTCTGGCCAGTAGCCTCCGGACAACTGCCAGGTCATATCAATCACCGGTAGGTACTCGCCCGCCTCCAGGCTCAATCGGCAAACCCATCGATCTTCTTGCCGAGGGGAACCATAGCGGGCCCCACCATGTACTCTCATACGGCAACCACACATCGTATGGAGCATAAAATCAGCACCGATAAAACTCATGGGGGACGCTCGAAATATCATATCAAGGAAACCGGGTTGTTACATGTATGCATAATTTCATGAACTCCCGCGGTTCCCAAATCCCGAAAACATCATGAAAAATCCAGATAAACAATGCGCAATCCAGGAATAATGTATGCGATATATCTGAATGCGAGCAGGTAAACACAAGTATATAGCTGAACCAGATGTATGCGAAATCATGATAAGGTACAGCTAAGTAACATCAGTAAATGTGAATATGCGACAACAACTGAATATGTATCTAACATACAGGTGTAGCAAAGTATAGGTATCTACCTATAGGAACTGATGTCGTATACCCCCCTGGGTATAAGTAACATATGTAGGAAATCCCTCCCGGTATAGGTAAAATATGTTGGAGGTATACCTGTAGCTGTATCGCAATGTGAAAATATACCTATCACTAAAGGTATGATACGCTATAGGTATACCGATAAGCTAGATGTCAAGTGTGGCAAGCAAGGGTAGCTATAAGGGGTAGTGTGTGACATGGCAATTATTGACGGTGTGTGTGTAGCATACAATCCGTGCTCGTGCAACATGAACCGTCAATAATGGGTGCAGTGTCCTACGGCAGCTAGTCACAGTATATAACTACATCAAGGAAATGCAATAAAGGCGCAATTCTACAATGACGTAGAATATGCGACAGGTAATTGAATCCTAGCCCAGACGCATAACGCCATGCGGGCGATTCCCCTGTAGATGTTATATCTACTCACCTACACTCCATGCTGGGTGAATCCTATCATCTGCTCCCCCTGTAGCCGTGTCCGTAGTCCCTGCCTGCAAACCTGCAAATACGACACGAAATCATATATAAGCCAAATATCTCGCGAAACGCGATATCGAATCGAAACGAGAAACTCGCGTCGCGAACTAAACGCGCGTGTGCACGATACGCTGAATCGTGTGTGTACGCGTCTAAAACCCATCGCGACACGCCGCGATACGCTGGATCACAGAACTCACTCACGTATCGCGCGTATCGCGCAAACACAACGAAACACAAAAGCGATATAAGATCCCAGATTTTTCCTACTGTGAAAACTAATCAAATAAACAAGACCAGAGGAACCCTAACCATAGCAGACACCTACAGACAAAAACCCAAACCCTAGCTCCTCACTATGGCCGGCGTCGCCGGCCCCTCCTTCAGCCGTCGCCGGCCCTGGCCGGTGGCCTGGGGTCCGTCTCTCAGGTGGTGCTCCAGGTCCTCTAGTACAACACTACCACTATGTTTAATTTTCCAGTATACACCTAGGATCACAGCAGGTTTCAGATATCACAAATATCGCTTAAAAACACCGATTTTGCACAAAAAGGAAAACCTAGGGTATTTTAGTGTAATCTGGCTATTCCTCAGTTGAAGTGGCCTTGTTAACACTTGAATATACTAGGTTAACCAGCACAATCATCAATTTACCACCATATCTCACAAATCACAAAAACTAGCACTTAATTAGCCAATTAACACTAATCGACACCAACTACGCACAAGCTAGCAATAAGGGGAATTGGGTTCAGCAATTATACCCTAAAGACCCCCAAGAAGCAGGTGAAGAAGTGTGTGCAGGTGCTGGGGCTGCTGCTGCTACAGTTGCTGCCTGTTGCTGCTGTTTCTGCTACTTGCTGCTGCTACTGTTGTTGTTGCTGAAGATGATCATGATGCTGATGATGCGTTGTAGTTGATGTTGCTGTGGTTGTTATTGTTGTTGTTCCCATTGCTGCTGCTGCTGTTGCCTCTGAAGCTGTTGCTGTTGCTCTTGTATTGTTGTTGTTGCTGCTTTCTGAAGCTGCTGCTGCCAATGATGCTGATGGTGTGTGTGAGTGAGTGTGTGTGTGTGTGTTTGAGAGAGAGAATGAGAGAATGAAAGTGAGAAAGGAAAAAAAATGAGGCAACAAACACACACACCCTTCTCTTTCTCTTTCCTCAATTGAGAATCATGGCTTGGCCATGTAGCACCATGCCTCCCTCTCTCTCAAAGTCAAACCAAACAAAATATTTAAAACCTTAATAAAATTCCTTTTCATTAAAAACAACCATGCACTACAATTAAACCTAAAAGCACTTAAACAAAAATAAAGCTAACTTAAAGAGAATGGGTTAACCTATCAAGCTTGCTAAACATGGTCTAATCCCATCTCTAAACCCTAGTTGTCATGCACAAGTGTGTATGTGCCTAACAAAATTCCAATAAAATACACATTAAATAGGATAAAATATTTAAAAATCAATTTGGTAAACTTTTTATTAAAAACCATATATTAAAATATAATTAGCTACAAAACACATTCTAAGGTGTTACAAGTGCCGCTTGCGGTCTGTGGTTAAACCCACTGCCAGCGTAGTGTCGAGTCTTTAGAGTCCAACACAGAGAGTTTCCCTGCTTCGGGCGAAACGATATAGAGGTCGTATGCTATTACGACAGGGTTCGGACGCATACGTGTTTTTGTAGGGTTACTAGGCACACTAACAAGGCTCTACAAGGCATCGACCATGCCAAAATTAAAATTTTATGTGCCACACAACCCTAAGCAAGATCGTTAACTAGAGTTTAGGCGAAACTAATGGCAAGTAAACAACTTTACACTAAAGGGAACGCGATATACAACCTTTGTAGATCGGTCCTCCACTTCATTTGCTCCTTGTTGAAGTCCCTTCGCTGCGATCAAGGTTCTCCCGGGCTCTTGCATGGCTTCACGACGCGAAGGATGCGACCTTGCTTGAAGTCTCCGAGGCCGAAGATGATCTACGTCGAGGGAATTCCGACTCAAGCTCCTACTTCACTAACTTGAGAATTAGTGAAGTAAACACCCTAAACTAAAGTGCTAGTCTAGTAGATGATGGAGAAATAGGAAGTAGGTTCTCTTTGGATTTTTGTTTCTCACAACTTTTCTCACTTTGGATCAAACCCTAGTTTTCTTTTTCTCTTTGGATCAATGAAGAAGAAGATGATGAACCAAAGAAAAGAAAATGAGGATAATGATTAAGTGTCATGGCTAACCTTGGTGAGAGAGTATCATATACTAACCCTTGTAGAGACTTAATCCTAGGCTAATCTTTATGGTTGGGTTAAGAAATATCCATAGTAAAAACAAAACCAAGTTGAATTAGTCAATGCATCCACAAGCTTCCAAAAGCTTCATGCATTTTCTAATCCTCCTCTTGATTTTGTAATTACTTTAGATATTAAAAACCCAAAATAAAAATTAGCATAGTGTAAGTCTCATACACCCATGTATAGTGTATCATCAACCATGATACAAAAATACAACACATTTTCATATATATCATATATAGTAAAAATGTGTACAAGTGAGAAAAAACCCTAGGTAAACATGCCTTAGTAAATGTAAACTAGTATATCTAATATACTCTTATACACTTAATTATTAAATCAACACTTGACTTAATAATCCGGTCATATCTCATATAACCGACTAACATTCATCGTATCGACTTATCGAATCAACACTTGATTCGATAACCCGGTCATATCATATATAACCGGCCGATACAAAAAGTCGCGAGAATATAATACGGTATCACATACATGCATTATTCTCGGTCCCGCACATATCACATATGCGCTCCTATTTCGTTTTGCCTGAGCCAGTAAAACCTCTATGTAGGACTCCAAAGACTCGTCAATACGCCGGCAGTAGGTGATGATCACATCAAGCACCCACAAGCCGTCAGCAGTACTAGCTGGACGTAACGGCTACCCGGGTATTGAGCGATCAGAAGATCAGCACGCAAGCCCGCTCCAACTCCTATAAAATCCTGCCGGTAACTCTTCCCGTACAATCCGGTCTCCTCGTCTGATATGTCGCATATCAAGTCTAGGGGTGGTTAACGTCAGACCTCAATAACCGATAAGTCATGCCGATGTGAGGCTCATAACGGGTCGAGAAACTACTGGTAACACTTACCAGTAAATCTCCGAATCAGCCCTGGCCAAGGACTTCCCTGTTACGGCCAATCGAGCACAGCGCAACATCAACCCCCAATACTGGGAGAGACGAAACCCCTCCTATCGCTCATTGCTTCCATGTGACTCGGGACTGTACCCAAAAACCACCGTTTTGCATGCCCTCATGGACGTGGTAAGGTAGAAATCAAAGCACAGTGGGAATCACACGAGACTCTATGACGATCTCGGGTCTACATACTAACCTGCACAAGTGTCACCAGAGAACTGCCATCTGACGTGAGGTATAATACCATCTGGGAGTTCTCGGCGAGTCCGTCCAGTGTACCCAGTCTCCACTGAGCACCCGTATACCATCTCTGATGTCAAACACCAATGGATATGGGATCATCCATCGCCCATCTCATGGGTCGAGAAGCGTATACGCTAGTCTACACTGGTATATCGATGCCCCGTCTCGATACACCCATGACTAGGGACCTTGAAGGATGTACTTATGGACTACCATGTCCCCACTAGTATGATCCGCATCATAGTCCAGGTAGTCAAGTACACATCCTAAGGGCTTTACCAACATGTAACTATAAGACAGTATAAATAGACATGTATACATGTTAAAGTAAAGAGCAACCAGATAGCATACTATCATATCGAGAAAGAAAGTCCTCTCTATATATGTCCAAGCATCCAATATAATATACATCATCTGTACAATACTGGCCTCTAGGGCATACATACAACTAACAATCTCCCACTTGCACTAGGTCCAGGTGCTATAGTATCGCATACCTAGCATCCCGAAGAGTCTCTCAAACTGTATCTGGGGAATCGCCTTCGTGAGTTGATCCGCAGTGTTGTTCTTCATGTCAACCCTCCTGACCTCGATCTCCCGGCGATCAACTATCTCCCGGATCAGGTGATACCGCCTCAGAATATGCCTGGATCGCTGATGGGACCTGGGTTCCTTGGCCAAAGCCACCGCTCCATTGTTATCGCAATACAAAGGTATTGGATGCTCAATGGATGGAACCACTCCAAGTTCAGTAATGAACTTCTTGATCCAGACAGCCTCTTTAGCAGCGATGTATTCAGCCTCCATCGTCGAGTCTGCCACGGTTTCCTGCTTGGAACTCTTCCAGCTAACCGCCCCTCCGTAAAGGGTAAAGACAAATCCTGACTGCGACTTAGAGTCGTCCTTATCACTTTGGAAGCTCGAATCGGTAAAGGACTCCACTTGGAGTTCTCCGTTACCATATGATCGCACGCTTTTGGCGTGTCGAGTTTTAAGAGTTCTAAAGTTTACCGCGATCAGGACGGTGTCGCTATGCAGCTAGCCGGTTGAGCACGGGTCGATCCACAGGGAGATGGTTGTATTTCCGTTCTTGTTTTAGACGAGTCAATAAAGAATCTGTATGATTGTTTGATCTAACCTATGTGTTTATTTGCAAGTATAAAGTTGTTAAGAAAAGATACGAGATTATAAGCTAATGAAATCCGTACTCGAAACCTTTGAGCCGAGTCTTGACCAATTGAAGCTAGAGCAATCGGCAACAACGTGGATTAGGGGATTTAAGCGCGGTATTCGTGGAATACGGCTTATTTACCCTTGTCCTTCCGTTCTTGTCTCTTGCTTTCGCCTCCGGCCAAACCGAACGCAACCGGTCGCGGTTAGGAATCACCGTTACCTTGTTAGGGTAGGGTGCCTAACGGAGCGCTTGCGTATGGTTTGGGCGGAGTCCAATGGAAAATAACGGGAAAAGGAAAAGAGAAAAGAAAATCTTTAACTTATAATATCGTATTTCTTCTTAACAATAATAATTACATTCATTCACAAAAGAGAACCAAAAAGAGAGAACAAAAAGAAAAGAACAAAGAAAAGAAAAGATTACAAGTATTAAGTGCATGAATTTAAGTGCATGAAATAAATTGCAAGAAAGAAAAACAAGATAATAAGCGAGTAATAAAAAGCGATAAAAAGAACAAGAAACTAGAACTCAAAACAAGCATGTGATCAATAGCCAACCCTTAAACTTGCAAGCTCAATCAAGAGGTTGCAAGATCAAGGGAAGGGTAGAGAACGTATGTGAAATGAAGCGCTAATTCCATAAGAAAATACGACCCTTGAGATCAATAACTAACCCTTAACCATTCAAGCTCAATGAAGAGGTTGAATGATCAAGAGAAAGCAAGAATCTCAAGGGGAAGAAGAAACACAAGAGAATGATACAAAAAGCCCTCATCTTAATTGATCTCCCACTCAAAAAGCTCTCAGTACAATTTTCATGGAAAAAGAATGAAGAAGAAGAAGAAAAAGACTAAATCCTAAAAAGAAAGAAGAACAAAAGAATGACCAAGGTTGGGCTCATATCTTCTGTATTTATAGGCAGGGAAATGAAACCCTAGGGGCAAATTCTGACATAATATGGAGTACCCAAAGTGCCCCCAAAAACTCATCAGAAGAGGCGCCAACATGGCCGCGGATCCGCGGCCAATACCCCCTATTGGCCGCGGATCCGCGTCCCTTTAGTGGTGTTGGGCTGTGGGCTTTGGTCGGGGTCCCTGGTTTGTTGTCCTCTTCAGTGTGGTACATATATTTTCTGAAAATACTTTCACATTTCTTCCAGAATTTCTGTTGAGGAAAGGTGGACTTTTGTGGATGCTTTTGTCATGATTGCCTCGAGCTCCGCGTAGATTTCTTGGAACTTGTTGTTGCCATTGAGCCTTGTGCATGAAGGTGACATTGATTTGACATTTCGTCTCCCTAAACTGGTATCTGGCAACAAACGGATGAAGAGCGGAGACCGTGTTTTATCTGTGGTTGGCAGGAACCCGGATTTTGTCGTGTTTTCCATGAATTTCACCGTTTTAGAACCGAGAACCTGTATCCTGCAAATATGTAACAAACACGGATTAAAAGCACCTACCTATAAACAACCGAGCGTAAGAATGGGCGGTATAAAATTCCGTATTCTGTGTTGAACAAATACCCCCAAACTTAACTTTTGCTCGTCCCGAGCAAAACCAATTATTCACAAAAATAATAGACGTGATGTAATCTTACGATGACGTATTCTTATCCTTCGATGAATTGATACTAGATCGATGATGATCAACGAGAATAAGGGATTTCTAGTGAAACTAGGGTTTCATCATTTATCACTTGTTCCTTCGTCGACATCATTCACATTCTAGCCTCTAGTAAATTTAAGAAACGATCGTAGATCCCTAATTTCGAGCGATCACAATCAAGAAAGCATCGCAACGAAACTAGGTCATCGATTCTTGAACTTGCTAGGGTTTACAAAACCCGTAGGACTTAAGAATCGTATTAAGATTTGTTACATCATCATTCTATTGATCGTCACGACTCCTTTACGAGCGGAGTTTTACTCAAACATCACAACAAGAAATACAATTACAAATTGAGATCGAATCATGATGTAAGAATTTAAAGAAAACAAGATTAAAGAATTTCACCTTTTATTTATATCAACAATTTCATTACATTCGCTCAAGAACTACAAGAGGAAGAACTCGATCGTCGATTTGGCTTCGCTCGGCTCCGTGAGTCGCGGATCGGCTTGGATCACTTGCTCGATTGGAGATCGGCTCCGCTCCTAAAAGGTTGAAGGGCTTCTCTCTTGATTGGTACTCGGGATCTTGAATTTTGATTGGAATTAGGGTTAGGGTTTCGCGCAAGTCTTGTCACTAGACTTGTGGAAGAAGATGAAGAATTGAAGAATGAGGAAGACTAAAGATTATGGAAGAACAACTAAGAACAACCTTTTAACCCTAGATCTAGGCTCATATTTATAGACCATCAAAACCCTAGATTTAGGCTTTCAAATTTGAATTTCCCTCCAAAAGTTTGTTGAGGATATTTGAATTTCCCTCCAAAAGTTTGTTGAGGAGAAGCTTCTAGAAGAAGTTTGTTAAGCCGAGCCTTCTAGATGTGCCACGTGGAGTTTCTACAATGTTCTGGAAGCTTGAGCCGTTACTGTAAGCACGTGCAGGAATATTGAGCCAATGATGACGTCATCACGCCGCGGTTCCGCGGCATAAGCGGGCTCCCGCCGCGGATCCGCGGCGGTTTGTGGGCTTCAGGGCTTGAGTCTTCTGTGTTGAATGTGGGCTGACATATGGGCCTTTATAAAATATATTAAATCTTATTTGGCTTTCTGTATCACTGCCAGATCTCAGATCTTTGAGTTGACGTATCTTTTATCAGCACTTTGACAATTTTGTCCTGTCTCCTGGAATTTCCTGCACAAATATCGAAACAAGTGTTGCGCAATACAGGGATGATGCGATGCCATGATAAACACACAATTTCCTCAGAAATGCCGGTTTTCGAGTCTAACACATGCAATCTGATATTTAACGACTGATTTGCTAATATGTGCTATATGAATGCCGAACACTTCTAGATGAGTGCAAATGATTGGGAAATTGCCGTGTTAAAAATACATTATTTTCGACTGATCAAATTCCCCCAAACTTATTTTCGATCGTCTCGAGCGAACTTTTTATTAAAAAGAGAAAGTGAAAATAAAGAAAGAGAAAAACTAACTAGCACACTTTCGTAGGCAACACGATTGCACTGAGCACGTGCAACAAGCCTTTAAACCTCTAGGTGTCCCTAGTTGGAGGAGTGTTGTCTCCTGAGGGTTTTCAGCGGATTGCACCCACAAAATCCAATAATAAATGGCAGATCATGAAATTTACATTTAAAGACAAGAATTGTAAAAGAAAGACTTTGAAAATTAGGGTTTCCAACTAAGCTAGCTTTTCGGTTGTCATGAGCCCTAGCTTAATGGTCATGAAAAGATGTCGGAAATCACGTCCTCCCTCAATAAAACATCGTCTTATTCTTCATTCCTATCTTTCTTCCAAACATCGATCATATAACCCTGCGTGTGTGTAAAGACATCCCTACACCCGGAGAATTCAATTCAATCTATCATACTCTTGCCCATCAGCCTCAGTACTTTTTAATTAATGAATATTTAGATGAGATTGCTCACACACTTTCATGCGACCGTTAATACTTCTTGAGGTACTAACCGACCGATTACTCCTGTGCTTGCTTACTTGGTGTATTTTCCTCGTCTTGCACCACCTCAGGCATAGTAGTGACTCCCAGACCAGTTGGCCCTAGGGCACTAGGTGAAGAAGCACCCTCGCTATATATTTTTTTATTTCCCTCGGTGATAACAAAACCAGTGTCCATTTTTCTCACCACTTTATATTTTCTTCATTTTTTTATTTCCTTCATACTTTTGGCTTTAAGACAAGAGCATTTCAAGGTATCCTCTACTATCCCAGGCTTTAAGACGTGTGTAATTGCGAATAGCAGGGTATCAACGTTCAAAATGTTTGGCTTCCAGAATAGAAACTATTTTTCAGACTTATTTTTATCCTCAGATTAGTGACGTCCTTCATCTTACTAACCCTTGGGACAACGGCTCATAACTACTTATTACTAGTTCGTATAAGAAAACTTCTAATTTTCTTTGTTTTCTTAAATTTTTCTAATCTCATGGATGTAATTTTTCACTATCTAATCTTTCATTATCTTATTTATGTACAAAAAATATTTTTATTTTCTTGAATTTTTTTAAATTTTTATAGGTTTTCAAAAATGTTTTGTGCTTATGCAAAGTATGATGCAAATGATGCGAAAATATGTACAAACCTCCCCCAAACTTGTTTTCAACAGTGTCTTCACTGTTGCCATCTGCTAAATCTCGAAAAACCTGTAAGCTTGGGAGGAATTTATTAGTGGGGGCAAAATATTTAAGTGAAGACCCTCCCCCAAACTTATTTTTGGCTCATTATTTTGTAAAAATTTTCTTTTCAAGAGCCAGAAAAAAAATATACCCCCCCAAACTTCAGTTATGCAATGTTAATCTTTGAAAATCATATGAGGGGGTCAAAAAAAATCATTGGTCGATGCCAAGCTTTGCAAAGACCGAATGTTAACACCAACCATTCAAAATTTTTATCAATGCAGTGCTCTGGTTGGTGGAAGAAGAAGTGGGGAAAGGTTAAGTGGTGGAATAGAATGTGTGTGCGTCTCATTTTGGAGAGACGATGTAGTGAATGTGATGGATTACTCGCATTCTTTTTAAAATTCAAAAGAAGGGGTGGAGGTTCAATTTCATTGATTGGGAGATGATTCATCTCAACAACCGTGTCATTCAAAAATGCGAGTTCATCAGCGAAGATTTCCTCAAAAGTTTCATCTATACACCGATGAATAATGTCATCACAAATCGCGGGGTGATCTTCAGACTCTAAAAGCAGTTCATAATCGGTGTTAGTTGTTGACCCGGACATCTCGGTGGAAGAGTCCGTATGTGTAAGATACATAGTTGGGTCAAACAACAACATATGAAAAGAGTCAAGATCGGTATCAGGAGGATCATCAAATTCGTTGCTGTCGACATCCATTAAGTCGACAGAACAGACCTGAGCAGTAGGTTCGGAGGGTACACTTCCCAACTTGTAAATGTTCAGTTCAATTGACCTATTACCGAAAGATAGGGTCATAAAACCGTTACGACAGTTGATTATTGCGTTGGAAGTAGCCAAAAAGGGGCGACCTAAAATCACCGGAATTTGGTTCCGTGGGTTCGCTACAGGCTGTGTATCAATTACAATAAAATCCACAGGGAATATGAATTCCCCGATTTTTATTAACACATCCTCCAGCTCACCCCTAGGTTTGGTGATTGATCAGTCAGCCATCTGGAGAGTGCAATGGGTTGGCTTCAACTCTCCGATCCCTAGTTGCTCATAAACAGAGTATGGAAGCAAGTTAACACTAGCGCCAAGGTCTAGTAGAGCACAGTTAATGTGTTTTTCCCCAATAGAAATGGAAATCGTAGGATATCCAGGATCCTTACGTTTCCTCGGTAATTGCTGGGCGAAAGCCGTGTCTACTGTTTTTGCCATGAATATCTTCTTGGGCACTTGAGTCTTCCTCTTCCTAGTGCACAAGTTCTTAAGAGTTTTCGCATAGGACGGAACTTGTTGGATAGCATCTAGGAGAGGGATGTTGATGTTAACTTGCCTAAACATGTCTATAATCTTCTCCATATGTGGACTTGATTTGTTAGCCCTTAACCGATTAGGATAAGGTGCTTTAGCAATAAGCGCTGGGTCCATCATAGGAGAAGGAAGTGTGTGTGGCCCCGATCCCAAAATAGAAGTGAGGATCGTCTCTGGAGGAGTAAAAGAGGTGGACTGAGGTGGCGAGCCTTTTGGGAAACGAAGAATAGGCTCGGAAGAAGGTGGTGGGGTAGAAGAACTGGGGTCAGAATTAGAAGTAGAGGTGTGTGTGTGAGGAAAGGTCTCAGCTGGGGTATCATTGATTGATTTTTTAGTATCATCAAACTCTTCCCCAACTTGATTGTCAAGCACTCTTCCAGATCTCAACGTGATTGCATCCACATGATGTGAATAGCCAGGATTAGGTAAAGGTTGAGCTGGAAGTTTCCCTTTCTCTCTTGCACTCATTTCGGCTTTTAATCGTGCAATTTCTTCTTCCATCGATTTACTACTCTCGCTTTGGGACGCAGAGTTTTTCTCAATGTTATCTACAGAAGACTTTATTTCAGCCGATACTTGCATGAGATTTGTTAGAAGCAAGTTTATGAATGAAGAGGATTCATCAGTCCCGGTCAACTGCAAAGGACTAGATGGTGCGGGTGTGTTGACCGGATTTTGAAAATTCTGTGATTGGAAGGGGTGCTGACTCAATTGAAGTTGTGGGTGCTGTTGTGGTGGAGGGATCCTTTGGAAATTGTTTTGGGTTGGAACCGTGTTTTGAGATTGTGATTGGTTCCAAGCAAAATTTGGGTGATTCCTCCAACCCTGATTATATGTGGAAGAAAATGGATCGTTTCTAGGTCTTTGAAATGCGGCATTGGTGGCTCATGACCTTGAAACGGACATTCTTCCGTCAAGTGAGAAGGATCAGAACAGCATCCACATACAGTTTTGGAGAGTGATATTTGACTTAGGGCGGCTAAAAATTTGTTTTCCATAGTCTCGAGTTTCTTTTGCATAGCTGAAATGTCAGCTCTAACTCCTATGGAAATATTATTGCCATCCCCAAACGATTGACTCACACCCTCCCACTGTAAAGATTTTTCAGCGAAATTTTCTAGAAAATTCTAGGCTTCCCCATCATCTTTAGTCATGAAGTTGCCTTGACACATGGATTCAAGGGTCTGTCTTGTGTTAGGATTAATGCCCTCATAAATGATTCGGCACAGTTCCTATCTCGGGATGCCGTGATGTGGACATTGGACCAACAGATCCTTGAAACGTTCAAGACATTTTGAAAATGTTTCATTTAGAAGCTGGGTGAATTGATAGATTTCGCTACGGACTCGAGCTGTCTTTTGATGTGGGTATAATTTCTTAAGGAATGCTTTGACGAATTCTTCCCAATTTGAAATGGAATGTGCGGTAGTGTTATACAGCCACATCTCGGCAAAATCGCACAAGGTAAATGGGAGAAGACGAAGACGGAAAGCATCCACAGAAAGCTGTGAAGTACCCATCATTGCGCATACATTTTCAAATTTGGTGATAAATACGTATGCGTTCGCAGACTCGAGACCGTGAAATTTTGGTAGAAGGTTGATGTATTGGGGTTTTATTTGAAAATTTTCCCCGTTGGCTGGTGGAATGGAAAGACAGGTGGAAAGGGGACCTCGTGTAGGATAGCATCTCTCTTAGAGAGAGATGCGAGGTGGATTCTGCGCACTAACGGACGGCGACAGGGTAGTGGAAAAGAAATTCGATGGAGGTGGATCCATCGAAGTGGGTGTGGTGGTGGGTAAAAGAAAGGGTAAATGTAGAAATACCGACTTTAGGGTCGATCAAGGAACGCGGACTAAACATGCACTAGAATCCTGTTGTCCAGCCTATCTTGCACTAAAAAGGGTTAGTACAAATGGCGGCGTGAATTTATAATTAGGGGAATGATATGAATGCGGTGTTTGTTTTGAAAAGATACGGATTTTTGAAAAAAATGATGCAACACAACAAATGCAGCACACAAAACCCTAGAATCTAGTGGTCACCTGGGTCAAACTCTAGACCGCTCCTAACTGCCAAAAGACAAGTCGCAGGATAAATCCTCCACTGCGTCTTTATCCCCCTGTGGCCAGGTAAGTGGGAGGTTCTCCACTACGTAAGTAATGGGCCTAATTAAGTAACCACTAGCCTTCGACACACTTGCCTTAGACACCACAAAAGAAACGCGGATAAGCAATGAATTACCCACGGCCTTCTTCTGTCCTAAGTGAGCGCGACGGTCCTTAGAGTCATCTCTAGATATTTTTTAGTTAATTAGGGTAAATGCGGATGCAAGTTTTGCGATTTTCGGGGCTTAAGAAGGGTAATGAACTCCCCACCTAATCTGGATTTGGTCTTTGCCCCTTAATGTCCGTATTAATTATGCAGCAACCACAAAAATCAAAACAAGCACAATTTAATTTTTGCAATTTGCGCGCTGCGATTTATTTGCAAAGAAACCTGCAGCAAATTGTTTTTTAGAGCAGATTTAAGAAGGAGATAAGAAAGATAGAAATTACCAGGGAATTCTGGTACAGAGAAGAGCTAATGAAACCGCGGAAGCGCGGCAATGAGGGACTTAAACCGCGGAATCGCGGTCTTGTGAGAAGATCGCTGCACAAAAATTTATTTAGAGGCTTCTGTTCACCTCAAGAGCTCTCTGGAATGCTCAGAAATTTTTTTCTCCTACTCCTATAATTCCAGATTTCCTCGCAATTAAATCACAACACACGTATTAGGGTTTGTGCGAGTTTAGATCTAAAAATTATAATGGAATAAATTTTTCAACTCAAATTTCAAAATACGAACAATTAGCGCACTATCCCCGGCAACGGCGCCATTTGATTGATCGTTTCTTTGTGTGTGTTAAGAAAATGAATAAAATTCACAATCAAAGAATTATATTTGACCGCAATCAACTACGGTGTCGGAAGTAGATTGTAAGTGAGTGCGGATCGTCCACAGGGACAGTGTAATAGTTCGTCTTCTGAATTAGATGAATTGAAACTTTAAAAGAAAGAAAAGAAAGCAATTCATGATTTATATTTGAAGTTCAAGAATTAGAAAATCTAGATCTAATAACAAGAAAAAGATAGAATCAAGAATTGATAGTTTGATGATTTTTCCAACCAAATATCAAGAATCGAAATGAGGGTCGTAGGAATCGATCGGATTTATAGACGTGATGTAATCTTACGATGACGTATTCTTATCCTTCGATGAATTGATACTAGATCGATGATGATCGACGAGAATTAGGGATTTCTAGTGAAACTAGGGTTTCATCATTTATCCCTTGTTCCTTCGTCGACATCATTCACATTCTAGCCTCTAGTAAATTCAAGAAACGATCGTAGATCCCTAATTTCGAGCGATCACAATCAAAAAAGCATCGCAACGAAACTAGGTCATCGATTCTTGAACTTGCTAGGGTTTACAAAACCCGTAGGATTTAAGAATCGTATTAAGATTTGTTACATCATCATTCTATTGATCGTCACGACTCCTTTACGAGCGGAGTTTTACTCAAACATCACAACAAGAACTACAATTACAAATTGAGATCGAATCATGATGCAAGAATTTAAAAAAAACAAGATTAAAGAATTTCACCTTTTATTTATATCAACAATTTCATTACATTCGCTCAAGAACTACAAGAGGAAGACTCGATCGTCGATTTGGCTTCGCTCGGCTCCGTGAGTCGCGGATCGGCTTGGATCACTTGCTCGATTGGAGATCGGCTCCGCTCCTAAAAGGTTGAAGGGCTTCTCACTTGATTGGTACTCATGATCTTGAATTTTGATTGGAATTAGGGTTAGGGTTTCGCACATGTCTTATCACTAGACTTGTGGAAGAAGATGAAGAATTGAAGAATGAGGAAGACTAAAGATTATGGAAGAACAACTAAGAACAACCTTTTAACCCTAGGTCTAGGCTCCTATTTATAGACCATCAAAACCCTAGATTTAGGCTTTCAAATTTGAATTTCCCTCCAAAAGATTGTTGAGGATATTTGAATTTCCCTCCAAAAGTTTGTTGAGGAGAAGCTTCTAGATGATGTTTGTTAAGTCGAGCCTTCAAGATGTGCCACATGGAGTTTCTACAATGTTCTGGAAGCTTGGGCCGTTAGTGTAAGCACGTGCAGGAATTTTGAGCCAATGATGATGTCATCACGCTGTTGGAGATAGTGCCCTCAGAGTCAATTATTAGGTCACAGGTACGTGATTGGAATGATTGATGGAGGACCTATCCCGGTAGAACAGTCTTACTCGAGATGATAGTATGCTATCTGGTTTACCTTTATCAGCGTGTACTGCTTTAGGTGACCTTACAGGTCGCTATTACACGTTAGTAGAGCCCCTAGGATTCTTGCTTGACCACCAGCAGTATGAGGGCGATCATATACGTGGGAGCTGGCAGTCTATAAGCATATCCTTAAATGGTCCCTAGTCGTGTGAGTTTCGAGACAGGGCATCGATACTCCAGAGTAGACTAGTGTATACAGTCGAGACCCCGACGAGGGGCGGTGGCCGGTCTCACAAGCCACTGGTGTCAGTCGGATCACCTAAGATGTATACAGGTGCTCATTGGGTTATGAGTACACCGGACAGGACTCGCCGGGAACATGCTAGTTGGTCATATACCAGACGTCAGATGGCAGTTCCCTGGTGACATGTGTGCAGGTTAGTTCATCGACCTGGGGATCGTCATTTGTCTCGTGTGAGTTCCCACTGTACTTTGATTACTACCCTACCACGGCTCAAAGGAGTTGTGCAAATAGGTTTTAGTTGGGTACAGTCCCGAGCCACATGGAGGCAGTGAGCGTATCTTCAGGGGTTCGTCTCTCCCGGTATTGGGGGTGAGGTCGTGCTGTGTCTAGGAGAGCCATTACACGAAGCCCTCGGCCGAGGCAAGGAGATTTACTGGTAGGTATTCCAGTAGTATCTCAGGGTGTTCTGGGCTACACCCCGACACGACTTGTACCGCTTTTGGGGGTCTGACTTTACCAACCCCCTAGGCCCGCCATGCGATACTCATAGACGAACGGACCGGACTGTACGGATATTGTCACTGACAGGCTCAGTAGGGTTTTCAGGCTGAGTTCGCTCACAGACGTCCCTTTTAGCCGATACCTGGTAGCCCGTTACGTATTGGCTTATACCACTGACGTGCTAGTGGTTAAATCCACAACCAAGGTGTTGACGAGTCTTTAGAGTCCCCCACATTTAGTTACTCAGCTTTCGGGCGAAAGGTTGTAGAGGCCGTATGGAGATATGGCAAGGTCCGATCAGATACGTGCGGTATTGCACGGATCAGGATCGGACAGTTTGTACTATAGGCCGTATGGATATATGGCAGGGTTCGATCAGATACGTGAGGTATTGCAAGGATCAGGATCGAACGGATATTACTAGCCGGCTTTGGTATAAGCCGGATCCTAGTATAGTACAGTGTAGATTTTGTCTCATTGCATTTGTATTTCGGTCGGAATACAAATGCGGGTGTGTATGCACAGTATCGGGGTTTTCCTGTAATTTATTACGGGACCAGTTTTTTGGAGTTGCCAGTTTACTTTTCGTTTCGGCCAGTTTCCTTTGTATCGTTCATTGGCCGAAGTTTGGTGGAGGAGGGTTTATTTGCATTGTTGCAAATAAGCATTAGTGGAGGGGTTCTTTGCATACTTCCTTGTATCATGATGGTGCACCATTCTTTTGACCTTGACTTCTTCTATCATGATTGCTTGACTTTGTGAGCAATCATGGTTGTAGTAGGTAGGTTTTTGGAGTATGGGTTTGATTTTGTGATCATTGCTTTTCATGATAACCTTTCCTCTCTCTCTCTTGCATGATATGAGTATGGCTCCACTCTCACACACCCCTCTCCCTCCTCCTCCTCTAGTTATGGCCGGCCAAGCATGGAGGAGGGGTTGCCCATTTTTGTAGTGGGGATTTTTGCTCTCTTGATGCTAGAAAAATCCCCAAGTTCCTCCACAAAAGTTCATACCTCATTTCCTCCACCAAAATGGCACCTCCATAAACCCCAAATGAGACACTAGTTCTACCATATTCTACAGCAAATCTTGGGCACGTCGACTAGCCAGCTTCGTGCCCGAGTTGCCTCGGCATTGAGGTGGGAGCCGTAAAAGAAGTAGGCGATGTGGTGCACTTCCGGCGACGAGGTGGAGACCGGAGCTTCCGCAGGAGATCGGGACGACGACGAGAAGACCGGAGGACTTGGATCAGTCGGTATATCTCACTTCCCCGTCTTGTAGTTAGCTAGGACTAGTTAATGGTTCGATCCGGGTATTAGTGCGCGGCGGTTTTCCAGTTCAAGAAAAATTTAAGTTTATCACCGCTTCCGCATTTGGCCGTCGGATTGACGGCCGGGGCGCCGCCGTGCACTTACAGTGGTATCAGAGCCTCACCATTAACTTAGTCTAGCTTGGTTTAATGTGTTTTACAATTCCGATCAAACAAAAATCCCAAAACCACATTTTTCACCACATCAGTTTTCTGTTGAAACTTTTTGGTGTCGAAAATTTTTTCAGGTTGTAAAATAGTGATGTACTGGAGGTTATAAGCCCACTGTAGAAATTCGACGCAGTAAGTCGACCACCAGAGCGCGGAACAGCGGCCAAACCCCCCTTTGGGCCGCGGTTCCGCCGCCGAATGTTGTCCTTGCTTTGTCAAATTTCTTCAGTCGCTTTCTGGGTTGAAAATATGGGTTTTGGAATAATAACAATGGGCCCAGAATTTCTTGATCTGCTACAGTGATGCTTGGGGGCCCACTTGTTAAAATTTGATTGATCGGATATTTTAAACACATTATTTCACAGTATTTACATTATATCTGCCACCGTGAATGTCACTCGATCGGTAAGTCCAGTCTAACTGCTATAGCCCGGTTAGACGGATTTGCGAACGTGACTTTCACGTTGATGTTCTGTTTTTGCTGTGATGTTGCGGATCGGTCTTGGGGGATAGCCTTGATGCAATGCTAGTACAGTTGTGGTTGTATTATGTACATTTGATATTGCGGGGCGAGCGTCCGACATGTGGACTGCCGTCACTGCCTGATTGTATTATTATTTTGGGGCACGGCCAGGTTGCGGTCGATGTACCCGGTGTATGTATATTTTACTTTCTGTACTAGGATTACCCTGTGGAGGGGTGCACGGATAGCCGGGTTCTGGAAGGAAACAAGCCCGCATCTCATGGCATTGAGACGGAAGAGGCTTCACTCTGGGATTGGCGGGCTATTCGCCGCACTCGTAGGGGGTACAGGTTGACCCAGGAGGGGTGCCCAAGTTGCCGGATTCCGTGGAGTTCCGGGTGGTCCATTCACGTACTGAAAGGGGCTGCCTCGCTTCAGGTTTTGGCGGGTGACTTGCCGCGCCCGTAGGGGTCTAGGATTTCATTGCACAGGCTATCCATACGACCAGGGGAACGTCGGGTTTCAGTAGTGGCTCTGTGAAACCCGGGGATCCCAGATATCTGTATTGTTCTGTGATGCTGTACATTTCTGTGATGTTGCATTTTCTATCACGCCTTGAGAGAAATATAATATATTGGTATATATATTAGTAGATGTTGTATATGTTTTACATCTACGCTAGTCCAGTCCCCGCTCTGTCGTTAGTTAGCTAACCTAACGGGTAATGACGGGACCCAGTGGCGAATGCGGATGGCATATACGTACGTCATATTATTTTCGTTCTTTATGGTGTGATCAATTGATGGGACTGCGTTGATTCGGATCAATGCAAGTTAAAAACAAACCTAATCTAATGTTGTTGGAACACTTTTTTCAAAAAGCTGTTATTGCAAGGACGTTCACTTTTGTTTTGCATCGTGGTATTCAGTTGGAATATCCTGCTCCTCAGTCGACGAGGCAAGGGCCGAGATCCCTTCACCGGGAGTGACCCCTTGGACAAAAGTTTGCGTCAGGGCATTAACTTCATTATAGCCGATTACTTTTGCTTTGCACCGTGATATTCAGTTGGAATATCCTGCACCTCATTCTACGGGGAAAGAGCCGAGATCCCTTCACCGGGAGTGACCTCTTTAGCAACGGTTTTCGTCACTATATTTTTAAAAGCTATCCGTTCCTTCAACGATATCAAGTTCTTTACGTTAAAGGTTTTCGCCAGAAACCATTCGTAGCCCTCCGTCGTTTCATATGGGTAGTCAATAGTATTCAAGCTGTGTATGTTGGCCAAAGTCAAGGCATAGTGATTGGTAGCTATTGGGGTATTCATATGCAGCATAGATAGATGCGTTGGTTTGGGACAGTCGTACTGCCATTTTGGCCAAAGTCAAGGGTATGTACGGGTGGATTCAAATTAACCTGGAGAATGACGGGTAGAACTTGACATGTGACTTATGATATGTTGGCCAAAGTCAAGGTCATAAGAGCACGGGGCAGAAATCACATCGGGAGTTTCAAAAGAACTGAAACTTGCCAGATATGCGCATACCTTCTGGAGTGTGACACCGTGAGCGGATTCCGTCACGTTATCATGCGATGATAGTTGGATCCCGATTCCCACTGATGAGTTGGTTTACTCCTCGGGTGACCCCGACTAATTCTTCTTTCAGGTTTGGAGGAGAATTTGAGGTTACAGTGGAAGGTTTCCTGATTAGATAAATTGGTAACCATTCTGATCTAGGTTAGAGTGCACGCTGAGTGTTTCTTTTCTCTCTCTCTTTGGCAGCGACCATTGACCCGACCCTAAGACTATGACTCAGTGACTAAGTTGACCGAACCTTCTTAAACACTGGCTTTTGGATTGTCAGAGTTGCAAACCTCATTGCCACTCCTACTTTTACCCTTTTCTCCAGGACACCCCGTTTTACTACGAACGTCCACTTCCATTGGACAAAACCATCGTATGGTTAGATACGAACTCGAAGGAATTTATTCGAGGATGGTTTCCGGTTCTGGAGAAAACGGATAGGATTATTCAGTTGTCTTTTCCTTTTACCTTCTCTCAAGTTTGAGTACTCCTTGGTTTAGGAGTAGTACACCTATTACGCAAATTGGATAGTCTTCTTCCAAACCTTAGGCTGGTGCCGAACGGTGGGGAATGAAGAAAACCAATTAGCATAAAAACGGTGTATAGAAGGTATTAGGATCAGACAAAGCAAGGGATTAGTAAGAGGGCAAAGTAAATTGCGACTGCTATTCACGACCAAACTAAGTATTTCTTCGCCAATCCTAAAATCACCTTTGTATTTCTCCAGAACACTCCGTATCACTACGAAGATCCACAGTTTATTGGATACTCCATCGTATGGTTATATACGAACTCGAAAGGAACTTGTTCCAGTCGGGGATGGATTCTGGTTCAGGAGAAATAGGAATAAGATTTATTCAGGTGTCTTTTATCTTCACCTTCTCTCGCATTGCGAGTGTTCCTAGGATTAGGACAGTACACCCATTATGCTTATTGGATAGTCTTCTTCCAAACCCTAAGCTGGTGCCGAACGGTAGGGAAGGAAGAAAACCATTTGGCCTAAAGGGGTGTGCAGAAGGTAATGACTAAAGACATATGAAGGGATTTGGAGAGGTGGCAAAGAATTATACGGTTACAGTTGTGAATCTGGATAATGGAAGAGGCATTACTAGGAATACCAGGATACCCCATCGAAACATTTCAATGTTTCAGTTTCACTGTGTACTGTTAAAGGAAAACTGATTTCCCGATTAGACACTTACTCCAGGGTATGTATTTACCAAGTATGATTCTCACATCTGTATAGTTTTACAGATGATGAGTGGAAGTAAGTTATTGGGAATTAGGTGATCATCCTCATTATATCGGGATTCGTTGTAATCGTTGATATTTGAGGAAATCACCTGGGCTGTTTGCCGGTTGGCAAATATTTGGTTTTGAATATCCGCTGTTATGCACCAATTTCAAATCGATATATCTGTACGTCTATTTTCATAGAGTGAGATATACTTTTTGAAATTATGTCGATGACATTTACCTATATCAGTGGATGGTTATGTAAGGAGCATTAAACAGCGGTGTAATTCTTCTTAACCATAAGTACAGTTTTCAACCTACGACACAAAGTGAATGAGTTATCAGACTCAAGGGACTTATACAGAGTATTGTATATTGGACAGAGGGGTTGGTCCTCGTACTATATTCGGTTTACTTATGACTTCTCTAGTTTTTGGACAGGTGTTTCGTAGAAACACAGGGTCCGAATTTTGAGAAGTTATAGGTATTTGAATAAAGTTGAGAACCAGGTATTGCAAGTGTCGGGATTCTTCAAAGTGATCGAAGATGTAGATACTTGTATATGGTATTCAGTTGATAGTAATGGTTAAGAGAACTTGCTTCTCTTTCAGGTTACTCATAATTGGAAGCATTCCTAAGTTGAGTAACGCTGATCGGCCTCCTTCCATTTAGTTGACATGCACTAGAGATAGCTGCATGACTTGAATTTGGTTCAATTAAATCAGTGCCTCTGGTTCTATATTTGATATAGAACAGTTCATATCTTAACGATGTTAAGGTACGGGGAGTTGTCCGGCTTATGATTAAAACCAGACACTAGACAACTCAAGGCACGTTTCTGTAATGGCTGTTTGTGGGTTGACCCAGGCTATGACGAGGGTTGACTTTCTACCATCTGGATGAACAATAGAGATATTGTTCTAGACTCGCCACAGTTTTATTAAAAATGGATTTTTTCAGAAAACAGTAGTGGGAGTATGGTAGAACTGGAAGTGATTCCAGAACCACAAACGATTACTGAAGATTTGATAGGGAACCTAAGGATTCAATCTGGATTGACATTCCATTAGCCACTCCGCAGATAAGGTGGGTAACTTCAGGCACCCGAGAGGTACTCCGGTAGCCTCAAGGACGGTGGCTGGGAAGTTCTTGTTTACCCACAATTACCATTGCTGTTGTTCCAGGCTGCGAGACCCGGCGGGAGGATGAGTATAGCGTCGTTCTAAGCTAGTTTTAGAAGTGTACGTCTATATGACTCTGCCAGAGGATTGTCGTAGTCAGTGGGAGCAGCGGAAGCATTGGTGGACATGTAGCTTATGTCTATTTATAGACTAAAGCAGATGTAGCGGAGATAGATCATCTATTTCTGACGTGACAGTCATGGGTTTGACTTCATCAGAATAGGGGATGGATCTGTTGAGAAGGTAGTAGGGTGTGATATCCTGGTATTTGGATGACACACACAGAGTAGGAAAAGAAACTCCTATACTACGATCGGTTACACTTTGGTCGTCACACGGTAGTTTCTCCACATGGAACTTGGACATCATGTCAGACATACTGGTTACTAGATCTTTGGTTTTAGATCTAGATTTGGGTGGTTTCCCAATCAGGGTACTTAGACAGCATTCTAAGAGTATTTAGAATGGACGTCTCCTGGCACGGTAGTGTACCTGCAGGTAATGGAGTCACCCTCTCTAAAGGTGTCTTATAGACTAAAGAGGAGAGGGATGTGCATGATTGGCAGATCACTTGCTCAGGCAATTGAGTCAATCATGAGATGTCAAGTACCACACCAGATGTTGTTCTTGCACTAGATGCAATAAGTTGACATTGATCCAATCCTGGAGAAACGGTCGGAAGCAGTTTTAGAACATAAGTGGATGTTCTAGGGATATGATAACGACAGCCTCATTCGGGAGACAGTTATCATTCCAGGCTTCCAAGGTGACATGGACGACAAGGAGGTTATCAGAGTTATAGTTTTTCCTTCTGATGAGGGGCAGTATTTTGGACAGGTGGTCCATGGCAATACTGAGGGTGGCATGGCGCAGGATACTGATTAAGTTCAGTTGACGATACAGTCTAAGAAGTTTGGATTTGGAGTTCATTTATGAGCTAGGTCCCATCAGACATCCAGACATTCTAAGACAGGTATTGCTCATTTCGGGAGATGGGTTTTCTCCGCGAACTTGAGATATAGAGAGACATAGAAAGAAACAACAAAGCGGATCCACTCACTAAGGCTATTCCTCGAACGCAATAGTTCCGCAAGCAAGCTTTGTGGGACTGATTAGTAGAGGAGTTAGGTGTTCGGTATCACACGGGCTGTGAGTATGCGACATCGCAATAATTAGCCTTGAGTGCAAGTGGGAGATTGTTGGAGATAGTGCCCTCAGAGTCAATTATTAGGTCACAGGTACGTGATTGCAATGATTGATGGAGGACCTATCCCGGTAGAACAGTCTTACTCGAGATGATAGTATGCTATCTGGTTTACCTTTATCAGCGTGTACTGCTTTAGGTGACCTTACAGGTCGCTATTACACGTTAGTAGAGCCCCTAGGATTCTTGCTTGACCACCAGCAGTATGAGGGCGATCATATACGTGGGAGCTGGCAGTCTATAAGCATATCCTTAAATGGTCCCTAGTCGTGTGAGTTTCGAGACAGGGCATCGATACTCCAGAGTAGACTAGTGTATACAGTCGAGACCCCGACGAGGGGCGGTGGCCGGTCTCACAAGCCACTGGTGTCAGTCAGATCACCTAAGATGTATACAGGTGCTCATTGGGTTATGAGTACACCGGACAAGACTCGCCGGGAACATGCTAGTTGGTCATATACCAGACGTCAGATGGCAGTTCCCTGGTGACATGTGTGCAGGTTAGTTCATCGACCTGGGGATCGTCTTTTTTTCTCGTGTGAGTTCCCACTGTACTTTGATTACTACCCTACCACGGCTCAAAGGAGTCGTGCAAACAGGTTTTAGTTGGGTACAGTCCCGAGCCACATGGAGGCAGTGAGCGTATCTTCAGGGGTTCGTCTCTCCCGGTATTGGGGGTGAGGTCGTGCTGTGTCTAGGAGAGCCATTACACGAAGCCCTCGGCCGAGGCAAGGAGATTTACTGGTAGGTATTCCAGTAGTATCTCAGGGTGTTCAGGGCTACACCCCGACACGACTTGTACCGCTTTTGGGGGTCTGACTTTACCAACCCCCTAGGCCCGCCATGCGATACTCATAGGCGAACGGACCGGACTGTACGGATATTGTCACTGACAGGCTCAGTAGGGTTGTCAGGCTGAGTTCGCTCACAGACGTCCTTTTTAGTCGATACCTGGTAGCCCGTTACGTATTGGCTTATACCCCTGACGTGCTAGTGGTTAAATCCATAACCAAGGTGTTGACGAGTCTTTAGAGTCCCCCACATTCAGTTACTCAGCTTTCGGGCGAAAGGTTGTAGAGGCCGTATGGAGATATGGCAAGGTCCGATCAGATACGTGCGGTATTGCACGGATCAGGATCGGACAGTTTGTACTATAGGCCATATGGATATATGGCAGGGTTCGATCAGATACGTGCGGTATTGCACGGATCAGGATCGAACGGATATTACTAGCCGGCTTTGGTATAAGCCGGATCCTAGTATAGTACAGTGTAGATTTTGTCTCATTGCATTTGTATTTCGGTCGGAATACAAATGCGGGTGTGTATGCACAGTATCGGGGTTTTCCTGTAATTTATTACGGGACCAGTTTTCTGGAGTTGCCAGTTTGCTTTTCGTTTCGGCCAGTTTCCTTTGTATCGTTCATTGGCCGAAGTTTGGTGGAGGAGGGTTTATTTGCATTGTTGCAAATAAGCATTAGTGGAGGGGTTCTTTGCATACTTCCTTGTATCATGATGGTGCACCATTCTTTCGACCTTGACTTCTTCTATCATGATTGCTTGACTTTGTGAGCAATCATGGTTGTAGTAGGTAGGTTTTTGGAGTATGGGTTTGATTTTGTGATCATTGCTTTTCATGATAACCTTTCCTCTCTCTCTCTTGCATGATATGAGTATGGCTCCACTCTCACACACCCCTCTCCCTCCTCCTCCTCTAGTTATGGCCGGCCAAGCATGGAGGAGGGGTTGCCCATTTTCGTAGTGGGGATTTTTGCTCTCTTGATGCTAGAAAAATCCCCAAGTTCCTCCACAAAAGTTCATACCTCATTTCCTCCACCAAAATGGCACCTCCATAAACCCAAAATGAGACACTAGTTCTACCATATTCTACAGCAAATCTTGGGCACGTCGACTAGCCAGCTTCGTGCCCGAGTTGCCTCGGCATTGAGGTGGGAGCCCGTAAAAGAAGTAGGCGATGTGGTGCACTTCCGGCGACGAGGTGGAGACCGGAGCTTCCGCAGGAGATCGGGACGACGACGAGAAGACCGGAGGACTTGGATCAGTCGGTATATCTCTCTTCCCCGTCTTGTAGTTAGCTAGGACTAGTTAATGGTTCGATCCGGGTATTAGTGCGCGGCGGTTTGCCAGTTCAAGAAAAATTTAAGTTTATCACCGCTTCCGCATTTGGCCGTCGGATTGACGGCCGGGGCGCCGCCGTGCACTTACACACGCCACGGTTCCGCGGCATAAGCGGGCTCCCGCCGCGGATCCGCGGCGGTTTGTGGGCTTCAGGGCTTGAGTCTTCTGTGTTGAATGTGGGCTGACATATGGGCCTTTATAAATTATATTAAATCTTATTTGGCTTTCTGTATCACTGCCAGATCTCAGATCTTTGAGTTGACGTATCTTTTATCAGCACTTTGACAATTTTGGCCTGTCTCCTGGAATTTCCTGCACAAATCTCAAAACAAGTGTTGCGCAATACAGGGATGATGCGATGCCATGATAAACACACAATTTCCTCAGAAATGCCGGTTTTCGAGTCTAACACATGCAATCTGATATTTAACGACTGATTTGCTAATATGTGCTATATGAATGCCGAACACTTCTAGATGAGTGCAAATGATAGGGAAATTTCCGTGTTAAAAATACATTATTTTCGACAGATCACTTGTCATATCATATCATGTAACATCTCGTAACGTACTCACATGTTGACCATTTTGTATATATCACTATTCCTATGGCATCATCATCCCAAAAATCTGCTAAAGCATCAAGACATATCTCAAATATGAATTATACCATATGTTAGTTGTATGTATGCCCTAGAGGCCAGTATTGTACAGATGATGTATATTATATTGGATGCTTGGATATATATAGAGATGACTTTCTTGCTCGATATGATAGTATGCTATCTGGTTGCTCTTTATCTTAACATGTATACTAGTCTCTTTAAACTGTCTTATAGTTACATGTTGGTAAAGCCCTTAGGATGTGAACTTGACTAGCTGGACTATGATGCAGATCAAACTAGTGGGGACATGGTAGTCCATAAGTACATCCTTCAAGATCCCTAGTCGTGGGTGTATCGAGACGGGGCATCGATATACCAGTGTAGACTAGCGTATACGCTTCTCGACCCATGAGATGGGCGATGGATGATCCAATATCCATTGGTGTTTGACATCAGAGATGGTATACGGGTGCTCAGTGGAGACTGGGTACACTGGACGGACTCGCCGAGAACTCCCAGATGGTATTATACCTCACGTCAGATGGCAGTTCTCAGGTGACATTTGTGCAGGTTAGTCTGTAGACCCGAGATCGTCATAGAGTCTTGTGTGATTCCCACTGTGCTTTGATTTCCACCTTACCACGTCCATGAGGGCGTGCAAAACGGTGGTTTTTGGGTACAGTCCCGAGTCACATGGAGGAAATAAGCGATAGGAGGGTTTTCGTCTCTCCCGGTATTGGGGGTTGATGTTGTACTGTGCTCGATTAGCCGTAACAGGGAAGTCCCTGGCCAGGGCTGATTCAGAGATTTGCTGGTAAGTGTTACCAGTAGTTTCCCAACCCGTTATGAGCCTCACATCGGCACGACTTATCGGTTATTGGGGTCTGACGTTTACCACCCCTAGACTTGATATGCGACATATTAGACGAGGAGACCGGACTGTACAGGAAGTGTTGCCGGTTGGCTCGACGGGAGTTGTAGCAGGTTCGCTTGTTCTCTTCTGATCGCTCAATACCCGGGTGGCCGTTACGTTTAGCTGACCGCTTGCGGCTAAGGGGTACTTGATATGATCATCACCCACTTCCGGCGTATTGAAGAGTCTTAGAGTCCCATAATGGAGTTACCTAGTCCAGGCGAAACGTTGTGGTGCGCGTATGCGATATGCGCATGGACCCGATTAAAATGCGTGTATGGGATACCGTATATTGATCGGGAGGCTTGCTTTTGGTTAGGGTCGTATGTGATATGGCCGGATTGATAAATCAAGTGTTGATTTATCATTTAACCATTAGATTCTCACTAGAAATCTTTTCTTGTATCTTTGGATGTATGCATGCATGTATGCATACCTTGTTGATTCATGCACATATGGATGTGCATGCACACATACATACATACATCATCTATCGTGGTTGTTTATACATAGAAAATGGTGGATATATAAGACTCACACCATGGTTTATTTTATGGATATTTAATTTTATTTTTGCTAAAACAAAAGAATTGAGATAAGATTGAATCATGGTCAAAGTTTCTAAACTCTTCTTGTGACCTAACCATTTGCACCTAACTTTTGACCATGGTTTAATCTTTCTCTTGTATTTAACTAAAGAAAAATTAAATATTCATAAAGAGATAACCATGGTTTGAGATGAAGAGAAAAAGATATATATTCTTATGTTTTTCTTATTCTCTAGAGAGTTATTCTCATCTTCTTCTAAAATATCCATCATCTTCTTCAACCTTGAGCTCATGCTCTCTTGAATTTTCTAGAGAGCAAATCATTCATTAAGATAGGATTTTGAAGTGAGAAAAGCCACCACAACATCATTCTACACAAGTCTTGCCCACTTGTTTAGAGTGTAAGCTTCGTTTTTCATTCTTGATCTTGCGAAGTTGCTAGCTTGGACAAAGCGGACTCCGGGTGGATCATCGGTGACCTAGAGGAGTTCGAGCGGAGATTTTCCAAACCCCAAGTAGCCAAGGAGTCTAGCGTAGGGAGCTACAAAGGTTGTACTCTCAAAACCCTAGCATTTCTTTCATGTGATGAAGCATAGTTTATGAAACCCTAATTTTTCTAGGATCGATCCTTTGTATGTTAACTTAGCACCCTAAAAATTCAATCTTTGGTACATGTGATGCTTCCAAACCCCTCATAGGGTGCTAGGCTAACCTTTCATTGGTATCAGAGCCAACCTGGAACATTAGGCGACTATTTTACGAAGTTAAAACTCCGATCGAACCGAAAATACGGGTTTTTGGGTGCTCTCTGGACTTTTTTCAAATTCTGGTTATTTTCAGAATTAAAAATACGTAAAAAATTCAGCAGGAAAATTTAAGAATTACGGTGTAAAATTTATGCAATGAACAGTTAATCGTGCCGCGTAAACGCGGCCTAAGCTTGCTTAGGCCGCTGTTCCGCGGCCGTACAAGTCGATCACTGCATAAATTTTATACTGTAATGTTTTGTTCTGCTTGTATATTTTTTAGAGTATTTTTAATCTGTGTGGACTGCTGAAAATTTCTGGAGATGGTTTTGGGCTTGTCGATTCGATCAGAATTTTCATTTCGTTGCTTTTCCGGGTAAATTAGAAAGTATTGAAGTGTTTGAACGAGTATCATTTGCTCACTTTTCACGGGGTTTAAAATCTTTCGGAAATACGTGCAAGTTGTGGTGGACCCTCTAGAAGACAACAAACCTTAACTCGATTATGTGACCGTCTTGAACTGCCCTTTGAACCTTAGGGTTTGGGGCAGTACGGCGTGCCACATGTGAGGCGTTGGCTTGACCCTTCTACGGCTGGACCGCTACCACTGTGTCACACTCTGGGTTTTTGAACTCCGCTCAAGTGTTGAGCTTTAGTGAAACTTGGGTATTTGATCGTTCGTTCGAAAACTTTAATACTGTCTAATTATCTGGAATGTGATGCAATGTGTGGAATTCATATTATAAGACAGGAAATACGAGGTATGTGATACTTCGCATTTACGATGTCTAAAGAGAATATGGATTCCAAATATTGCAGTTTTACACTTTCTTTTCTGTGACCGTAAGTGTAGTATGTATTTACCGATTGTCGTTGCTATACGTCGACGACAATCGGTGTATGCATACTTACTTACGTTGATGATATGGGATATTATGTGTTGCTGAGATATGATGTGCAGGATTGTCGCGATAGAATAGCCGGGGGGGTTTATGTGAGATGAGAGTTTTATATTTTCATTTATGTAAATTCAAATGTAATGTAATATTCTTTTATTTGGGGCACTTCCGGGTTGAGGTTGTGTCACCAGTGTTGTATATTATTTACTTTTCCGCATTAGGATAGACCCAAGGAGGGGAGCACAGGTGACCGGGTTCTGGGGTTCAGTGGGAGGCCATCTCGAGGAGTCGAGACCGGGTCTCCTAAACTCCAGAATTGGTAGGGTCGCTTGCCGCTCTCGTAGGGGTCCAGGGTGTGGGCTTGGCTATTCATCTCGACTATGGAATCCGTATTTTCTATTTTGGATAAATACTAAATACGGACGTCCTAGTATATCCCACATTTTATCTATGTTTCTGCTGCGATATCTGTGATGTGATCATTTGATATGTTCTGATGGATACAGTATATAGTATATATGATATATTATATAGGCGTTACTTATGTTTTACACCCGCACTAGCCCTGCCCTGCTCTGTCATTAGTTACCTAACCTAACGGTGCACGGGGGGACATCGAGGCGAATGCGGATGGCATAAGTGTACGTCGTATTTATCTGTGATGTTTAGGTGACTTAAATGATGGGACTTCATTAATGTGATTAATGAAAGAAAAGAAACCTAAAAGATATTGTAGAATTAAATTTTAAATAAAAAGGGTAGCTACAGTTTTGCTTTGCATAGCGGTATATATGATATACCCTGCACCTTATTCGATGAGGAATGGGCCGAGATCCCTTCACCGGGAGTGACCCCTTTAGCAATAACTAGCAGATGCTACACACTCGGTTTGTCTTTTGATTGCTTCTAAAGTTTCTGCTTTGCATAGTGATATATATGATATATCCCGCACCTCATTCGACGAGGAAAGGGCCGACGATCCCTTCACCGGGAGTGACCCCTTTAGCAAAACTAGAAAAGCCTCAAGAACACTCCATTTCAAAATTCATTCGATTCTACAACGATATCAAGTTCATTACGCAATAGGTTTTCAGAAAAACCTGTCGTAGCCCTCTGTCATTTCAGATAAGTCCTGCTTAGTATTCGTGCTGCGTTTGTTGACCTTGTCAAGGCGCAGTGTGCGGTAGCTGACCAGTATTTATCTGCTTATGCATATGATGCAGATTGGATTAGGGTAGTCGTACGGCCTTGTTGACCTTGTCAAGGGTCGTGCGGGTGGGTTTAATTCAATCAAGAAATGACGGGTTGAACTTGACTTACGGTCTATGGTTTGTTGACCTTGTCAAGGTCATAGATCGTTTGGGGCAAAATATTATCGGGAATTTCAAGTGTTGAAATTTGCAATGAGATTGCATGCCTTCTATGAGATAGTTGGATCCCGATACCCACTGCGAGTAATTGTTACTCCCGGGAGAGTTTTACACAGGACAATTAGCCGATCAAGTAGGTGTCTAGAAAGGTGTTAACGAGGTTAGGCCTCTGGGAAAACGTGGTTTACTTTAATTAGGTCCGTGCGAAAGCACGGGGAACCGCCCTCAAAGTACCGACACTGGCATGGCTGAAAGATCGGCGAAGTTGTAAGGTGTAATTAATCCCGGCTAGTCTTTCCTTTTAGGTTTTGAAGGAAGATTTGATAAAAACTAGTGGGAGCTATCCTGATTAGATAAGATAATAACCAATCTGATCTTGCAAGAGCATACGCTAAAGTGTTTTCTTCTCTCTCTCTCCAGGTAGCGACCATGTCATGCCCTAATAAAGATAATAATATGGATGTATTGACTAAACCCGCATGTTATACTGTGCTGGGGAACGTTGGTTCCGTTCTTTCTTATAAGAGTTATAGGAATGAACAGGACATAGGGGAATACCAGGATTCCCAAGCCACCCGAATGAAGAAAGTACATAATGATGCATTTTCTTCGGGTGTGTTCGTTACAGAAAATTGTTTCTCCATTTGCCCTACGTCCTGGGTATTAGATACCGGGTCAGGATCCCATATATGTAATCAGTTACATGGGCTTAGAAAAGGTAGAGAACTTGGAGAAGGTGATAAAGACATAAGAGTTGGAAATGGTGCAATTGTTGCAGCCAAGACTGTCGGGGAATATCACCTTGCATTACCTACTGGTAATACTTTGGTTCTGAACGAATGCTATTACATGCCGAACCTGATATGCAACATTATATTGGTTTCTTTGTTAAGTAAAGAGGGATATAATTTTGTATTACAGGATAATGTTATGAACATTTTCCATAACCAAAAGTTGGTTGGATCAGGCACGTTATGTAATGGCATTTATATTCTAAATCAATCAACAGTTCTGAGCATAACAAACACACACAAGAGGAAGAGTTCAGCACTGAACGAATCCTTTTTATGGCATTGTAGACTCGGTCATATAAATGCGACACGGCTGGCTAAGTTGCATAAGGTTGGATATTTGAAACCATTCGAATTTTCATCTTATGACACTTGCCAGTCATGTCTGAAAGGCAAGATGACCAAAACTCCGTTTACGGGACACGGAGAAAGAGTTACCGAACTCTTGGGACTGATACATGGTGATGTATGCGGTCCCATGTCTACACATGCCAGGGATGGTTCTTCGTACTTCATTACATTCACTGACGATCTCTCTAGATTTGGATATGTGTTCCTGATGAAACACAAATCAGAAGCTTTTGGGAAATTTAGAGAATATAAACAAGAAGTCGAGAACCAAACCGGAAAAAGTATTAAAATCCTTCGATCTGATCGAGGAGGTGAATACATGAGCAATGAATTCCTGGACATCCTAAAAGAGAATGCGATTCTCTCTCAGCTGACTCCTCCATATACACCACAGCACAACGGTGTATCGGAACAGAGGAACCGCTCCCTATTAGATATGGTCCGCTCTATGATGAGCACAGCTGAGTTACCTATTTCCTTCTGGGGATATGCGCTGGAGACAGCAGCATACCTATTGAATCAAGTTCCATCTAAATCTGTACCTACCACACCATATGAGATATGGAGTGGGAAGAGGCAATATCTTAAACGAGTTAAGATATGGGGTTGTCCAGCCTATATCAAAAGACAAAATCCGGACAAGCTCGAGGCACGGTCAGTTCTTTGCAAGTTTGTGGGATATCCAAAGAGTTCATATGGGTATTTTTTTCTACCACAGTGAGGAACAAAAAGTGTTTGTTGCTCAACATGCCACTTTTTTAGAAAAGGAATTCCTTGAAAAAGAAATTAGTGGCAAAGTGGTAGAGCTGGAAGAGGTTCCAGATACACAAACCGTAACTGAAGATTTAGTGGAACCAGAAGATTCAGTAGCTCCCAATGAACCTCAACCTCTCCGTCGATCTAGTAGGGTTCCTCGCCAACCTGACAGATACTACGGTTTTCTCATGTATGGTGGGAGCGAGGATTGCATCATGGAGGATGATAACCCAACTATCTTCGAGCAGGCCATCACGAGTAGGGACTCAGTGAAATGGCTGGATGCAATGCGGTCCGAGATGGAATCCATATACACCAACAAAGTATGGACTTTGGAAGTTGCTCCTGAAGGGGTAAAACCCATTGGGAGCAAGTGGATCTTCAAGAAAAAACTTGGTGTAGATGGGAAAGTGGAGACTTTCAAAGCTAGACTTGTTGCAAAGGGTTTTCGTCAAAGACCAGGTGTGGACTATGACGAAACCTTTTCTCCAGTGGCTATGCTTAAATCCATCCGGATCATGCTTGCCATCGCTGCATATCATGATTACAAAATCTGGCAAATGGAAGTTAAGACCGCCTTTCTAAACGGTGATTTAGAAGAGTGCGTGTACATGACTCAGCCAGAGGGCTTCGTAGATAGTGGGAGCAGCGGGAAGGTGTGCAAGCTGCTTAAATCCATTTATGGATTAAAGCAAGCATCGCGGAGTTGGAACATCTGCTTTGACGTCGTTATCAAAGAGTTTGATTTCGTCAAAAACCCAGATGAACCTTGTATCTATAAGAAGGTGGCAGAGAGTAAGGTTTTCTTCCTCGTATTGTACGTGGACGATATACTCTTGATAGGAAATGACATTCCTATGCTGCAATCGGTCAAGCTCTTCTTATCACAAAGATTCTCAATGAAAGATCTTGGTGATGCCTCCTGCATATTAGGAATTAGGATCTATAGAGATAGATCCAAACGGATATTGGGATTGTCCCAGTCCAGGTACATTGACACCATACTAAAGAGGTTTAGTATGGAAGAATCCAAGCGTGGGAACTTACCCACGATCTCTGGAGCCACTCTCTCCAAAGAGATGTCTCCCAAGACTGATTTGGAGAGAGCTCGCATGCAAGGGATGTAGGGTTTCCTTAACACCTCTATTAGGGTTTAGAAGCATCATACATGCTATAACAATAAAATTTTGATGTGCTAAGCAAACTATACAAAGAATCGAACTAGAATATATGAAGTAACTATTAATAGTATCAACAATTAAGAGTTAAGTTATACTAAGTGATGAGACTACAACCTTTGTAGACCTCTTTGGAAGACTCCTTGGCTTTGAAAAGGTTCGCTTGATCAACTCCTCGTCCACGACGATCCACCCGAAGCACTTTGCTCTAAGCTTGATGCTTCCTTCGATCTTTGAAAAACTTGAAGCACAACACCCAACACAAGATAGCTAAGGTTGTGTAGGATGATGAAGTGGTTGCTATTCTTATTTAATACCATTTCTTTTCTTTCTCTAACTCTATTTTAACATTTAAAAGAGAGCTAGGGTTTTGAGGAAGAAGATGGCTCTCTCTTTTCTTTTGGAGTGAAAATGATAATAATAATTGAAAATGAGAGAGAGAGAGATATCTTATCATAACCATAACTATAGTTAAATATAATATCTAGATATTTCAATTTAGGTTAAAGGCAAAAGGAAAAGAAACCATGGTTGAGTTAAATTCAACGATGGAAATGTGTAGAAAAGTGTAGAAGAAATGACCCATTAATCTTTTCTTTTGCCTTTAATCTTTATTGAAAATATCCATATATTATTTTATCTACAATATGATTCTTATATTGCCATCCTCTTTGTATCATCAACCATGATACTTTTCATGTATGTATGTATGTATGCACATCATCATGTACATATACATGCATGTATCCATAAGAAGAAAAGGATTTAAATAAATAATATAAAAGCCTATATTAAATCAACACTTGATTTAATAAATTGGTCATATCTTATACGACCCGACTAATATTAAATGCCCAATTAAAATACAGTATCATATAGTCGTATTTAATCGAGACTCCGCACATATCTCATATGTGCACCACATCGTTTCGCCAGAGCCGAGAAACTTCTATGTGGGACTCTAAGACTCGTCAATACGCCAGCAGTAGATGATGATCATATCAAACACCTACAAGCCGCAAGCGGTCAGCTAAACGTAACGACCACCCGGGTATTGAGCGATCAGAATAAGAACAAGCGAACCTGTCAAAACTCCTGTCAATCCATCCGGCAATACTAACCGTACAGTCCGGTCTCTTCGTCAGATATGCTGCATATCGAGTCTAGGGATGGAATCGTCGACCCCAATAACTCAATAAGTCATGCCGGTATATGGTCTATAACAGATCGAGAAACTTACTGATAACACTTATCTGTAATATCTCAGCAACCCTGGCCAGGGACTTCCCGTTATAGCCAATCGTGCACAGCACAGCATCAACCCCCAATACCGGGAGAGACGAAACCCCTCCTATCGCTCACTGCCTCCATATGCCTCGAGACTATACCCAAAATCCACCTGTTTGTACGACTCAGTAGAGCCGCAGTAGGGTGGAGATCAAAGTACAGTGGGAGGACACACAAGACTCTATGACGATCTCGGGTCTACAGACTAACCTGTACCAGTGTCACCTGAGAACTGCTATCCGACGTATGATATAATACCATATAGGAGTTCTCAGTGAGTCCGTTCAGTGTACCCAGTATCACTGAGCACCCGTATACTATCTTCGGGGTCAACACACCAGACGGATATGGGATCATCCATCGCCCATCATATGGAACAAGAATGGTATACGCTAGTCTAAACTGGAATATCGATGCCCTGTCTCGATATACCTATGACTAGGTGTTGGAGATAGTGCCCTCATAGTCAATTATTGGATCGTAGGTACGTGATTGCAATGATTGCGGAGGACCTATCCCGGTAGGACAGTCTTACTCGAGATGATAGTATGCTATCTGGTTTGCTTTATCACTCGTGTACATGTTCAGGTGACTGATTGCATGTTACACTTTGATAGAGCCCTTAGGATCTTGCTTTACTACCAACAGTATGATGGCGATCATATACGTGAGAGTTGGGTAGTTTATATGCATATCCTTAATTGTGGTCCCTAGTCGTGGGAGTTTCGAGACAGGGCATCGATACTCCGGAGTAGACTAGTGTGTACAGTCGAGACCCCGACGAGGGGCGGTGGCCGGTCTCACAAGCCACTGGTGTCAGTTGGATCACCTAAGATGTATACAGGTGCTCATTGGGTTATGAGTACACCGGACAGGACTCGCCGGGAATCTGCTAGTTAGTATTATATCTATCGTCAGATAGCAGTTCCCTGGTGACATGTGTACAGGTTAGTTCATCGACCTGAGGTCGTCATTTGTCTCGTGTGAGTTCCCACTGTGCTTTGATTTCTACCCTACCACGGCTCAAAGGAGTCGTGCAAACAGGTAGCTTTTGGGTACAGTCCCGAGCCATATGGAGGCACGTGAGCGGATCGGCAGGGGATTCGTCTCTCCCGGTATTGGGGGCGAGGTCGTGCTGTGTCTAGGAGAGCCATTACACAAAGCCCACGGCCGTGGCAGGAGATTTACTGGTAGGTACTCCAGTAGTATCTCAGGGCGTTATTGGGCTTCACTCCGACACGACTTATACTGCTCTTGGGGGTCTGACGTTACTAGCCCCCTAGGCAGATATGCGATACTCATTGACGAACGGACCGGACTGTATATACATTGTCACTGTTAGGCTCAGTAGGGTTTCTGGATGAGTTCGCTCATCGGCCTCCCTTGAGTTCGCTCATCAGCTTCCCTTGAGGTCAGTCCATGGGCAGCCGTTACGCATAGCTAGTGCCGCTGACGGTTTATGGTTAAACCCACTGCCAGGGTACTGAAGAGTCATTAGATTTCCCCACAGACAGTTTCCCAAGTTCGGGCGAAACGTTGTAGAGGCCGTATGGTTTTATGGCAGGGTTCGGAAAATGCACGTGCGTTTACGCACGTGTCAGTTTTCGGGCAGATGATACTGGTCGGCTTTGGTTTAAGCCGGATCCGAGTATTATATTGAGTAGGTATAATATCTTTGTCTCAGTTGCATTTGTATTCGGTCGTAATACAAATGCGGGTATATTTATACAGTTTCGTGGTTATCCTGAAAGTCGTTTCAGGATCACTTTTGGAAGTTGCCAGTTTCCAGTTTTCTATCAGCCGTCTTTTAACATTCTGTTAAAGACGGATTTATCTTTTCTACAGATGAGGTGGGTCAGTGTTCTAGAAGATTCTAGATGAGGTGACTAGGCTATTTGGTGTAGTGTTCTTATTGGGTGTATTAAAGACTTGATGACTAGGTTAATATGAGTCATCATTTTCATTATGCTATTTTGTTTTCCTTAAGATCTTTTCACATGATATTTGTGCTATGGTCACCTCCCTCCTCCTACGGTCACCTCCCTCCATGAATATATTTGGCCGGCCACTTCATTGTGAAGAGTAGAAATTGATTCATTCATTTTTGGCCAAAGTTATCATATAGTTTAGTGTATGGAAATTTCCTAGTTCAATTCCATTCACCCGATTTCCACGGCAACTTCATTAATCGATCGTCCACGGACTTGGACGAAGTGAGACAAAGTCATCTACTCATTCTCTACATCATTCTTGGTCGTCTCTTTTAGCAAACTTGATGATCGAGTTGCCTCGAGTCAGAGGCGGGAGCCCGTTTAAAGAATCGGTGATGTGGTGTCACCTCGACGAGGATATCGGAGTTCGAAGAGATCGGAGCAGCCGCAACGGAGCGTGGGATGATGGTTGAAGAACGAAGGACTCGGATCGTTCGGTATAACCTTTCTACACTCTTTACAGTTTGTTAGTTTAGCAATAATGGCAGATCCGGGTTAAAGTATACGATAGCGCCAGTTAAAAAGTTTTTGTTCCGCATTTGGCGTCTGTAGACTGCCGGGGCGCTATCGTAGACTTACAGTGGTATCAGAGCCTCACTATTTTGCTATACTAACTTGTGCTAACGCGTTTAAAACATCGATCCGACCGGAAATCGAAAATTGCAAAATCTTTGCTTGACAGTTTCTGTTGTTTTTAAACGGTCTCAAAAATTAATTCTGCATGTCTTAAAAATCCGTGCAGGGAATTCTAAGAACCACGACAAAATTTGGTATTGTGATTCCTCCAACTTGCCGCGGAAACGCGGCCAAACCCCTGGTTTGGCCGCGCATCCGCGGCCACTTGGGGAGTTCATTATCCCAAATTTTTCAAGTGGGTTTTCTGTTAGATTTTGTGATTTTTGGTATATATCATTTTGGCCCAGGTTTTGTTACTGTTCACCAGTAAGTAGTCGGGCCCACTTTTTGATATTTGGTCTTTGGTCGATCGAAATTTAAACACGTTAGTTTACAGTGCTTACATTATATCTCCGACCGGGAATGTCATTTGATCGGTAAACCGCGTCTGATTGCTATAGTTCTTTTAGACGGGTTTGCGAACGTGACATTCGTGTTGATGTTCTGTGTTGTGCTGTGATGTTGCAGATTTGTCGTGGTGGATAGCAGTGTGCAATGGTAGTACAGTTTGAGTTTATTTGTACATTTGATATTGCGGGGCGAGCGTCCAACTTGTGGACAGCCGTCACTGCCTGTTGTATAATATTCTTTTGGGGCACGACCAGGTTGCGGTCGATGTACCTATTGTACTATTTTTCATTACTGTACTAGGTTTTGCCCCGAGACGGAGTGCACGGATAGCCGGGTTCGGGAGGGCAACGGGTCCGCATCTCATAGCTTTGAGAGGCAGAGGGGTCCCACTCTAGAATTGGCAGACTATTCGCCGCACTCGTAGGGGGTACAGGTTGACCCAAGGAGGGGTGCCCAAGATTACCGGATTCCGTGGAGTGCTGGGTGGTCCATTCACTATGCTGTAAGGGGCTGCCTCGCTTCAGGTTTTGGCGGGTAACTTGCCGCACCCGTAGGGGTCTAGGTTTCATTGCACAGGCTATCCACACGACAGGGGAACGTCGGGTTTCAGCAGCGGCTCTGTGAAACCCGGGGATCCCAGATTATCTGTATTGTTCTGTGATGCTTATTACTTTTCTGTAATGTTGCATACTATCACGCCTGGAGCGATTATTGTATATTGGTTTATATACTATTAGATGTTGTATATGTTTTGCACCCGCGCTAGTCCAGTCCCCGCTCTGTCGTTAGTTAAGTAACCTAACGGGTGATGACGGGACCCAGTGACGAATGCGGATGGCATATACGTACATTTTATTTTCGTTCTTTTCTGGTGTGATTAATGATGGGACTGCGTTGATTCTGATCAATGCAAAGTAAAAAAAACCTGTTTGAGTTGTTGGAACAATTTAAAGAGTGTTGTTACAAAGACGTTTCCTTTTGTTATGCATAGCGGTATTCAGTGGAATATCCTGCACCTCATTCGACGGGGCAAGGGCCGATATCCCTTCACCGGGACTGACCCCTTGGACAGAAGTTTGCGTCAGCGTAATAACTTCACTATAGTCGATTACATGTTGCTTTGCATAGCGGTATTCAGTGGAATATCCTGCACCTCATTCCACGAGGAAAGAGCCGAGATCCCTTTACCGGGAGTGACCTCTTTAGCAAAAGGTTTTCGCCACTATATTTTAAAAAGCTATCAGGTTCCTTCAGCGATATCAAGTTCACTACGCTAAAGGTTTTTCGCCAAAAACCAGCCGTAGCCCTCCGTCACATCTTTTGGGTATTCAGTAGTATTCAAGCTATGCATTTTAGCCAAAGTTAAGGCATAGTGTTTGGTAGCTGCTGGGTATTCAATTGTTGCATAGATAGATGAGTTAGTTTGGGACAGTCGTTCTGCCGATTGGCCAAAGTCAGGGGCATGTGCGGGTGGGTTCAAATTGACAAGATAGTGACGGGTAGAACTTGGCATGTGACTTTTGACATTTTGACCAAAGCCAAGGTTATAAGAGCATGGGGCAAAAATAATATCAGGAGTTTCTAAAGAAACTGAAACTTGCCAAGTATGCGCATACCTTCTGGAGTATGAGTAACGTGGATGCATTCCATCACGTTATCATGCGATGAGAGTTGGATCCCGATTCCCACTGATGAGTTGGTTTACTCTTCGGGTGATCCCGATTGATTCTTCTTTAGGTTTGGAGGAGAATTTGACTGGACAGTGGGAGGTTTCCAGATTAGATAAAGTGATGACCATTCTGATCTAGGTTAGAGTGCACGCAGAGTGTTTCTTTTCTCTCTCTCTCTTTGGCAGCGACCTTTGACCGACCCTAGACTATGACTCAGTGACCAGGTTGACCGAACCTTCTTAAAATACTGGCTTTTGGATTGTCTATGTTGCATAAGTCATTGCCACTCCTTCTTTTACCCTTTGAATTTCTCAGAACACCCGTATTACTACGGATATCCACTTCCATTGGATAGATCCATCGTATGGTTATATACGAACTCGAAGGGACTTCTTCGAGGATGGATCCAGGTTCAGGAGAAATAGAATTGGTTTATTCAGTTGTCTTTTATTATCACCTTCTCTCAGGTTGCGAGGGCTCCTTGGTTTAGGAGAGTACACCTATTACGCTTATTGGATAGTCTTATTCCAAACCATAGGCTGGTGCCGAAAGGTAGGGAATGAAGAAAACCAATTAGCCTAAGTAGGGTGTGCAGAAGGTAATATGTAAAGACAAAATAAAGGGATTAGAAAGAGGGCAAAGTAAATTGCGACTGATATCATTCACGACCAAAACCGCGTACTTCATCGCCACTCCTATTTCACCTTTAAAAGAATATGGTATTATTCAGTTGTCTTTTATCATCACCTTCTCTCGAGATGCGAGTACTCCTTGGTTTAGGAGGGTACACCTATTATGCTTACTGGATAGTCTTCTTCCAAACCATAGGCTGGTGCCGAACGGTAGGGAAGGAAGAAAACCATTTAGCCTAACGATGGTGTACAGAAGGTAACGACTAAAGACAACTAAAGGGATTTAGAGAGACGGCAATAAAATATACGGTTGAAGTCATGAATTGGATTATAGAAGAGGCATTGCTATGAATACCAGGATACCCCTACGAAACATTTTCATGTTTCAGTGCATTGTTAAAAGAAAAACTGTTTTTCCCGATTAGACACTTACTCCAAGGGTATGTATTTACCAGGTTTCATTCTCATATCTGTATGGTTTTACAGATGATGAGTGGGAGTAAGATATTGGGAATTAGGTGATTATCCTCATTATATCGGAATTCGTTGTAATTGGTGATATTTGAGGAAATCGCCAGGGTACAGTTTTCCACCTACAACGCACAGGTTTTGAGTTGTTTAACTCAGCGGACTTATACAGAGTATTGTATGTTGTCCAATGTCCATCAGGACAAAGGGGTAGGTCCTCGTACTATGTTCTGTTTACTTATAACTTCTCTAGTTTTTAGACAAGTGTTTCGTAGAAATACAAGGTCTAAGTTTTGAGAAGTTGTGGGTATAAGAATAAAGTAGAGAACCAGGTATCACAAGTATCAGGATTCTTCAAAGAGATCGAAGATGTAGATTCTTGTGATTGGTATTCAGATGATAGTGATGGTTTTGAGAAACATATTTCTCTTTCAGGTTACTCATAATTGGATGGATTCTTAAGTTGAGTAATGCTGATTAGCCTCTTTCCATTAAGTTGATATGCACTGGAAACAGCTGCATGGATTGAATCTTGGTTCCACTTAAATAAGTGCCAAAGTTTCTGTATTGGATATAGAATGGATCGTACCTTAAAAGATGTTAAGGTACGGGGAGTTATCCAGCTTATGATTAAAACCAGACACTGGATAACTCAGGGCACGTTTCTGTAATGGCTGTTTGTGGGTTGACCCTGGTTATGACGAGGGTTGATATTCTACCATTTGCAAGATCAATAGTGATATTGTTCTTGACTCGCCACAGTTTTAGTAAAAAAAAAATGGATCTTTTTCAGAAAACAGTAGTGGGAGTATGGTAGAACTGGAAGTGATTCCAGAACCGCAAACGATTATGGAAAATTTAATAGGACCTATACATTCAATCAGGTTTGACATTCCAATAGCCACTCCGCAGGTATGGTAGGTAACCTCAGACACCCGAGAGGTACTTCGGTAGGCTCAAGGACGGTGACAGGGAGGTTCTTATCTACCCAGACTTGACACTACTGTTGTTCCAGGATATGAGACCCGGTAGGAGGGTTGTCGTAGTCAGTGGAAGCAACGGAAGCATAGTGGGCAAGATGCTTATGTCTATTTATAGACTAGAGCAGTTATAGCGAAGATAGATCATCTAATTTTGATGCGACAGTCATGGGTTTGACTTCAATCAGAATAGGGGATGGATCAGTTAAGAAGGTAGTAGGGTGTGATGTCATGTTATCTGGATGACATACACAGAGTAGGAAGTAAAATTCCTATACTACGATCGGTTGTACTGTGGTCGTCACACAGTTGTTTCTCCAGACAGGATATGGATATAATATATGACATTCTGGTTTCTAGATCTATGGTTTTAGATCTGGATTTGGGTAGTTTCCCAATGTGGGTACTTTGACAGATATTCTAATGGTTTTTGGAATAGTTGACTCCTAGCATGGTGGTGTACCTGCAGGTGATGGAGTCACCCTCTCTAAAGGTGTCTTACAGACTAAAGGGGAGAGGGATGTGCATGATTGGCAGATCACTTGCTTAGGCAATTGAGTCAATCATGAGATGTCAAGTACCACACCAAATGTTGGTTTTGCACTAGATGCAATGAGTTTGTATTAATCCAATCCTGGAGAAACATAAGGAAGCAGTTATAGAACATAAGTGCATGTTCTACGGATTTGATGACGGCAGCCTCCTTCGGGAGACGATTATCATTCCAGGCTTCAAAGGTGACGTGGATGACAGAGTGATTGTCAGAGTTATAGTTTTTCCCTCTGACAAAGAGGGACAGTATTATGGACAGGTGGTCCAAGAGGATACTGTGGGTGGCTTGGTGCCCGATACTGATTAGGTTCAGTGATCGATACAGTCTAAGAAGTTTGGATATGGAGTTCATTTATGAACTAAGGTCCCATCAGATATCCAGACATGTTCTAAGACAGGTATTACTCAATTCGGGAGATGGTTTTCTCCGCGAACTTGAGATTAAGAGAGATATAGAAAGATACTTCTAGGCAGATCCACTCACTAAGGCTATTTCTCGAACACAATAGTTTTACAAACGGGCTTTGTGAAACTGATTAGTAGAGGAGTTGGATGTTCGGTTTCACACGGGCTGTGAGTAGTCGACATCGCAATATTAGCCTTGAGTGCAAGTGGGAGATTGTTGGAGATAGTGCCCTCATAGTCAATTATTGGATCGCAGGTACGTGATTACAATGATTGCGGAGGACCTATCCCGGTAGGACAGTCTTACTCGAGATGATAGTATGCTATCTGGTTTGCCTTTATCAGTCGTGTACATGTTCAGGTGACTGATTGCATGTTACACTTTGATAGAGCCCTTAGGATCTTGCTTTACTACCAACAGTATGATGGCGATCATATACGTGAGAGTTGGGTAGTTTATATGCATATCCTTAATTGTGGTCCCTAGTCATGGGAGTTTCGAGACAGGGCATCGATACTCCGGAGTAGACTAGTGTGTACAGTCGAGACCCCGACGAGGGACGGTGGCCGGTCTCACAAGCCACTGGTGTCAGTTGGATCACCTAAGATGTATACAGGTGCTCATTGGGTTATGAGTACACCGGACAGGACTCGCCGGGAATCTGCTAGTTAGTATTATATCTATCGTCAGATAGCAGTTCCCTGGTGACATGTGTACAGGTTAGTTCATCGACCTGAGGTCGTCATTTGTCTCGTGTGAGTTCCCACTGTGCTTTGATTTCTACCCTACCACGGCTCAAAGGAGTCGTGCAAACAGGTAGCTTTTGGGTACAGTCCCGAGCCATATGGAGGCACGTGAGCGGATCGGCAGGGGATTCGTCTCTCCCGGTATTGAGGGCGAGGTCGTGCTATGTCTAGGAGAGCCATTACACAAAGCCCACGGCCGTGGCAGGAGATTTACTGGTAGGTACTCCAGTAGTATCTCAGGGTGTTATTGGGCTTCACTCCGACACGACTTATACTGCTCTTGGGGGTCTGACGTTACTAGCTCCCTAGGCAGATATGCGATACTCATTGACGAACGGACCGGACTGTATATACATTGTCACTGTTAGGCTCAGTAGGGTTTCTGGATGAGTTCGCTCATCGGCCTCCCTTGAGTTCGCTCATCAGCTTCCCTTGAGGTCAGTCCATGGGCAGCCGTTACGCATAGCTAGTGCCGCTGACGGTTTGTGGTTAAATCCACTGCCAGGGTACTGACGAGTCATTAGAGTTCCCCACAGAAAGTTTCCCAAGTTCGGGCGAAACGTTGTAGAGGCCGTATGGTTTTATGGCAGGGTTCGAAAAATGCACGTGCGTTTACGCACGTGTCAGTTTTCGGGCAGATGATACTGGTCGGCTTTGGTTTAAGCCAGATCCGAGTATTATATTGAGTAGGTATAATATCTTTGTCTCAGTTGCATTTGTATTCGGTCGTAATACAAATGCGGGTATATTTATACAGTTTCGGGGTTATCCTGATGTTGGGGTAAAAATTTACACCCCGGTTGACCGAGTCAAAGTCAAGGTCAACCCCAAGCCAGGTGGGCCTAAGCCCAGGTCAAGTGGGCCCATGCCCAGGTCGAGTCCGAAACATGAAGCGGCCGACCCTCCCCATGCCAAAAATGAAATCATGTAATAAATAATTTTTATGTAATTTTTTATACATGAATGTATGCAAAATGGGCATAAAGCCAATATTTTGTAAGCCCATGGCTTATGTGCAAAAAATGAAATGGCACATAAGCCATGGGATAGGCAAAATGCCATTTTGTGAAGCCCAAGGGGCTATATGTAAATATGTAAGCCTATATAAGGCAACATGATGATGAATAGAAGATATACTTTTCATTCCCCCAAAAACTAGGGTTCTTTGTGCCTCCTACTCCTTCTCCAAGGTTCCAAAAACCTTCTTCTTTCTTTTGAATTAAATCAAGAGTTTAACTCTTCCTTTTCCCAAAAAAAATAGTTTTTCACCACAAAACCCACAAAGGGGAACCCAGATCTCCCACCAGATCTCGAAAAGAAGAGATTTTTAAAATCTCACATCTCTTGATCTTCAAGATCCGGCCAAAAGACAAGAAGAAGAAGGAGACCCATCTCCAAAAATCTAACTTTGGACAGATCCAAGACTCAAAAGAAAAGCCAAAGATTCCTAGGAGTTTAACTCCTTTCTAGATCTGTTGGAGTTTAACTCCATAAAATTAATTTTCTGTCAGGAGTTTAACTCCAAAAATCCTTTGGGAGTTCAACTCCCCAACCTAAGGGCTAGACCCCTCCCTTTCTGCGGGTGTTTTCCCGCGGTCACGTGCGCCCACGTGACCCCGGGCGCTAAGGCGCCCAAACGGTCACGTGTGCCCACGTGACCCCGGGCGCTGAGGCGCCCAAACGGTCACGTGCACCCACGTGACCCCGGGCGCTGAGGCGCCCAAACGGTCACGTGCGCCCACGTGACCTCGAGCGCTGATGCGCCCAGCGGTCACGTACGCCCACGTGACCCCGGGCGCTGAGGCGCCCAGCGGTCATGTGCGCCCACGTGACCCCCGGGCGCTGAGGCGCCCAAAACGGTCACGTGCGCCCACGTGACCCCGGACGCTGAGGCGCCCAAACGGTCACGTGTGCCCACGTGACCCCGGGCGCTGAGGCGCCCAAACGGTCACGTGTGCCCACGTGACCCCGGGCGCTGAGGCGCCCTGCGGTCACGTGTGCGCACGTGACCCCGGGCACTACGCGCCCATATGCTGTGCACGCGTCTTTAAGACGCTTTTTCCCCATTTTTTTTATACACCCCACACTAAATTTGCCTCCCCGATAGAAAAAAATTTCTAACGGGGCGCTGCCCCGCACCCCGCAAGGGGGCTGCTAGCCCCCTTGACCCCCAGCCCGCTATCCGGGTAGCGGGACCCCCGTAAAAACTCTGCGGGGCCCCCGATATTTCCAAAACCCCTTCAAAACACGATACCGCATATTGAGTTCGCATGACCAGTTTAACCCGTCAAATCGGAGGTTCCTTCGCTCCAAATGCGAGGGGTAATTAACGGCAGCTTAGTCCGCGGCTGCCGGAGATTCGGATCCCCACAATCAATAAACCCCGGCCTATCCTAGGCAGGGGGAATCTGTAATGCGCCTGACAAGCGTGCGCGTATTCCCATCTCAATGGGGTGACGAAAAACACCCTACACCTGAAAGTCGTTTCAGGATCACTTTTGGAAGTTGCCAGTTTCCAGTTTTCTATCAGCCGTCTTTTAACATTCTGTTAAAGACGGATTTATCTTTTCTACAGATGAGGTGGGTCAGTGTTCTAGAAGATTCTAGATGAGGTGACTAGGCTATTTGGTGTAGTGTTCTTATTGGGTGCATTAAAGACTTGATGACTAGGTTAATATGAGTCATCATTTTCATTATGCTATTTTGTTTTCCTTAAGATCTTTTCACATGATATTTGTGCTATGGTCACCTCCCTCCTCCTACGGTCACCTCCCTCCATGAATAAATTTGGCCGGCCACTTCATTGTGAAGAGTAGAAATTGATTCATTCATTTTTGGCCAAAGTTATCATATAGTTTAGTGTATGGAAATTTCCTAGTTCAATTTCCATTCACCCGATTTCCACGGCAACTTCATTAACCGATCGTCCACGGACTTGGACGAAGTGAGACAAAGTCATCTACTCATTCTCTACATCATTCTTGGTCGTCTCTTTTAGCAAACTTGACGATCGAGTTGCCTCGAGTCAGAGGCGGGAGCCCGTTTAAAGAATCGGTGATGTGGTGTCACCTCGACGAGGATATCGGAGTTCGAAGAGATCGGAGGAGCCGTAACGGAGCGTGGGATGATGGTTGAAGAACGAAGGACTCGGATCGTTCGGTATAACCTTTCTACACTCTTTACAGTTTGTTAGTTCAGATCCGGGTTAAAGTATACGATAGCGCCAGTTAAAAAGTTTTTGTTCCGCATTTGGCGTCTGTAGACTGCCGGGGCGCTAACGTAGACTTACACTAGGAACATTTCAAGGATATGCTTATAAACTACAGATGTCCCACTAGTATGATCCACATCATAATGCTAGTAGTCAAGCCAATATCCTTAGGGCTTTATCAACATGTACCAAATGAATATAAACATGATCAAGTGAACATATGATAAAGTAAAACCAGATAGCATACTATCATATCGAGCAAGACTGTCCCCCGAATATATATATATATATATATATATATACATATCAGTACATACACTATCTCATAATGGCCTTTAGGGCATACATATATCCAACAATCTCCCACTTGCACTAAGGCCAGTTATTGGCATATCTCATACCCAACAACTCAAAAAGTCGCTCATGCTGCGGCTGAGGGAGGGCCTTGGTGAATGGATCCGCAACGTTGTTCTTTGTGTTACTCTCTTAATCTCGATCTCGCGGCGATCAACTATCTCCCGGATCACATGATATCGCCTCAGGATGTGTCTGGACTTCTGATGAGACCTGGGCTCTTTGGCCAACGCCATAGCCCCATTATTGTCACAATACAGAGGTATTGGATCAATAATGGTTGGAACTACTCCTAGCTCCGCGATGAACTTTGTCATCCAGACGGCTTCCTTGGCAGCATCATTTGCAGCAATATATTCAGCTTCCATCGTTGAGTCTGCAATGGTATCCTGTTTGGAACTCTTCCAACTCACCGTCCCTCCATTGAGGGTAAATGCAAACCCTGAGATAGACTTGCTGTCATCCTTGTCACTCTGGAAGCTCGAATCGGTAAAGGCCTCCATTTGGAGATCCCCATTACCATACACCAAGAACAATTCTTTAGTCCTTCGCAAGTACTTAAGAATGTTCTTTACAGCAATCCAGTGATTCTCCCCTGGGTTAGATTGATACCTGCTTACTACACTAAGTGCATAAGCAACATCAGGGCGTGTACATAACATTGCATACATTATCGATCCTACTGCCGAAGCATAGGGAATAATGCTCATGCGAGCTCTCTCTATATCAGACTTTGGGCAATCGTCTTTTGAGAGAGTGACTCCGTGGCAAGCGGGTAAGGCACCTCGCTTGGAGTCTTCCATACTAAATCTCTTTAGGATGGTGTTTATGTACTTGGTTTGGGACAATCCCAATAACCGTCTGGATCTATCCCTATAGATCCGTATACCCAATATGTATGTGGCATCTCCCAGGTCCTTCATGGAGAACCTTTGTGATAAGAATGATTTGACCGACTGTAGCATAGGAATGTCATTTCCTATCAGAAGTATGTCATCTACGTACAATACGAGGATTGCGACATTTCTTCCTACAGTCTTCTTATAAACACAAGGTTCATCTGGATTTTTGATGAAATCAAACTCTTTGATAACATCATCAAAACAGATGTTCCAACTCCGTGATGCCTGCTTTAATCCATAAATGGATTTAAGTAGCTTACATGCTTTACCGCTGCTCCCACTATCAATGAATCCCTCTGGCTGATCCATATAAACGCATTCCTCTAAATCACCATTTTGGAATGCAGTTTTAACATCCATCTGCCAGATTTCATAGTCGTAGTGAGCAGCAATAGCAAGTAGGATCCGAATGGATTTAAGCATGGCTACCGGAGAGAAAGTCTCGTCATAGTCCAAACCTGGTCTTTGACGAAAACCTTTCGCTACCAACCTTGCCTTATAGGTCTCTACCTGTCCATCTACACCGATCTTTCTTTTAAAGATCCATTTGCATCCCACAGGTTTTATCCCAGAGGGTACATCATCCAAAGTCCATACTTTGTTGGTGTACATGGACTCCATTTCGGATCTCATGGCATCCAGCCAATTCACAAAGTCACCACTCGTGATAGCCTGATGAAAGCTGGCAGGATCATCATCATCCATGATGCAATCTTCTCTATCACCATCAACGAGAAAACCGTAGTATCTCTCCGGTGGGCGAGAAATCCTACCAGATCTACGGAGTGGCTGAGGTTCATTAGATTCTGTTATAACTTCAGGTTCAGCCAAGTTGTCATTTGTAACTTGTGTTTCTAGAACTTCTTCTAGATCTACCACATTGCCATTTGTATTGTTTGAAAAAATCTCATCTTCTAAAAAGGTGGCATACTGAGAAACAAACACTTTTTGTTCCTCTTTGTGGTAAAAAAGATACCCAAACGAATGTTTAGGATATCTTACAAATATACATTTGACTGATCGTGTCTCGAGTTTGTCTGGATTCTGCTTTTTAACAAAAGCCGGACAACCCCAAATCTTAACTCTTTTAAGAGATGTTTCTTCCTATGCCATATCTCATATGGAGTGGTAGACACGGTCTTGGTTGGAACTTTGTTTAACAGAAAAGCTGTTGTTTCCAATGCATGCCCCGAAAACGAGAGAAGTAACTCAGCATCACTCATCATGGATCGTACCATATCTAATAGGGTACGGTTCCTTCGTTCTGACACACCGTTGTGCTGTGGTGTGTAAGGTGGAGTGAGCTGAGAGAGAATCCCATTCTCTTTTAGGAAGTCTAAGAACTCAGTACTTAAGTACTCTCCACCTCGATCTGATCGAAGTATCTTGATACTCTTTCCTGTTTGGTTTTCTACTTCATGTTTATACTCCTTGAATTTCTCGAAAGCTTCAGATTTATGTTTTATCAAATATACATGACCAAATCTTGAGAAATCATCAGTAAAAGTTATGAAGTATGAAAAACCGCCTCTTGCATGTGTAGACATTGGTCCGCATACATCACTATGTATGAGGCCTAGGAGCTCAGTAGCTCTTTCTCCGTGTCCTGTAAACGGGGTTTTGGTCATTTTACCTTTGATACAAGACTGGCAAGTTGCATAAGATTTATACTCAAATGAATTTAAATATCCATCTTTATGAAGCTTGTTTAGTCTTGTTTCATTAATATGACCAAGTCTACAATGCCAAAGAAAAGCTTCATTTATCTCTGAAAATTTTCTTTTATTTTTGTGTTGTACGTTGAAAACTGTGTGTTGATTAAGGACGTATATCCCGTTATTTAATGTACCACAACCAATCAACTCTTGATTCAGTCTAATGTTCATAACATTGTGTTGCACAGCAAAATGATACCCTTCATTGTCTAACAAGGAAACAGATATAATATTACAAAGCATACTTGGTACAAAATAACACGGGTTCAAAACCAATATACAACCCGAAGGCAAACCTAGGTGATACTCTCCTGCTGAAACTGCATTTACATTGGAACCATTTCCAACTTGGAGAGTATGATCACCTGTCTTCAGAACTCTGCTATTTCTCAACGCCTGCACAGAATTGCAAATATGAGAACCCGAACCGGTATCCAATACCCAGGAAGCAGAGTTAATAGAAAAACAGTTTTCAATTACGAACACACCTGAAGCTGAAGCATCACCATGCTTCTTCTTGAGTGCTAGGTACTCAATACAGTTCCTCTTCCAGTGTCCCGTCTTCTTGCAATGGAAACATTCACCTTTCTCTGATGCCCCAACCTTGGACTTGCCTTTTCCCTTCACCTTTTTGACTCCACCCTTAGGTTTGGTGGGTTTCTTCTTCATCTTTCCCTTGGCCTTAGCCTTTGGGTAAGAGGAGGAGGATTGCCCAACACTCATAACGGGAGTCTTCACTGACTTCAGTGTGCTTTCTGCACTCCTTAACATATTAAGGAGTTCAGGCAGTTCCTTCTCCATGTTGTGCATGTTGAAGTTAATGATGAACTGAGCAAAGATGGAGGGGAGAGACTGCAGAATAATATCTGTATACTGTTCATTGTCCATTGTCTACCCAAGGTCCTTAAGCTCTTCTATGAGAGCTATCATTTTCAGAACATGGTCTCCTACTGCTGTGCCAGCGGTCATGCGCATCTGAAACAGTTTCTTAGACGCTTCGTATCGTAATACGCGGGATTGCTCTCCATACAACTCTTTTGTATGGAGGAATATGGCTTGTACGTCCATATTCTCGTGCTGCTTTTAATGTGTGTTATCCATCGATGCAAGCGCGAGGCATTTTGCCGTGGCACAGTCAGCGTCCCATGTCTTGCGGATTTTCCTATCCGCAACTGAAGATTTAGGACCTAGGGGGGCAAGGCTGGAGCTGTAAGGACATATGATACTTTATCATAAGTCAAGGCTATGTTTATATTCCTCAGCCAGTCTTTATAGTTGGTCCCATTCAGCTTGTTTTTATCTAATAAAAGCTTAAGTCCTGTCATGGGTATCTGTCATTAAGAGAGAGAAAATAATACACTTAGCGAAAGCTCTTGCAAAGATCAGATTGGTTATTATCTTGTCTAATCGATGTCTCCCACTGTTTTTATCAAATTTTCTTTAAAACCTTTTAAAAAGAAAACTAGCCGGGATTAATTACATTCTACAACTTTGCCAACCTTTCAGCCAGGCCAGTGCCGGTACTCGAGGGAGGTTCCCCGTGCTTTCGCACGGACCTAATTAAAGTAAACCTCGTCTTCCCAGAGGCGTAGCCCCGTTTGGCACCTTTCTAGACACCTACCGAGTCAGCTAATTGTAAAGTGCAAAATTCTCCCGGGAGCAACATTTGCTCGCAGTGGGATCGGGATCCTACTATCATATAGAAGATATACAATCTCATTGTAATTTTCAACTCTTGAAATTCCCGATATTATTTTTACCCCTAGTACTTATGACCTTAACTAAAGTCAACATATCATAAGTGCTAGTCAAGTTCTTCCCGTCATTTCGTGATTAACTAGACCCACTCATATGACCCTTAACTAAACTCAACATAATCATATGAATGTCCTAACTAATCTGCATCATATGCAGTGTAGGAAGACATCACTCAGCTACCGTACACTGCGCCTTAACTAAAGTCAAAATACGCAGCACGAATACTAAGTACTCTACTTCCTAAAATGACGGAGGGTTGCAGATACTTTTTAAGAAAACTTTTGACGCTTTGAACTTGATATCGTTGTAGAATCTAATAGGTTTAAAAGGAGTGGCTTAAGCTCCGCATTTTGAAACTTGCTTTTTTACAAAAAAGGCTGAGTGTGTTTCAAATCTGATTCTACAACATCTTTTTAGGTTCATTTATCTTTTACATTAATCTCATTAATGTAGTCCCATCATTTAAATCCTAAGCCATTACAGAAAGAAACGAAAATATAACGTACACTTATGCCACTCGCATTCGTCACAGTGTCCTGATATGCACCGTTAGGTTACTTAACTAACGGCATACCGGGACGGGGCTAGTGCGGGTGAAGAACATAAGTAACGTCTAATATATATCATATATATATAATATTTCATTCGTCTCAGATATGAATTAAAAGATCACATCAGATAATAAAATCAGCAGAAGCGCATAAAGGATATCTAGGAGGTCCGTATTTTATATTTAGCCAGCAATAAAAAATACGGATTCCACGGTCGCGATGAATAGCCAAGCCCACACCCCTAGACCCCTACGAGAGCGGCAAGCGACCCTACCAATTCTGGAGTTTAGGAGACCCGGTCTCGACTCCTCGAGATGGCCTCCCACTGAACCCAAGAACCCGGTCACTTGTGCCCTCCACCTTGGGTCTATCCTAATGCGGAAAAGTAAATAATATACAACACAGGTGACAACAACCTCTCCCCGGAAGTGCCCCAAATAAAAGAATATTACATACAATTTAATTTTACATGAATTAAAAGAATACTCTCATCTCACATAAAAAAGAAAACCCCCGGCTATTCATTGCGACAATCCTGCATATCAAATCTCATCGACACATAATATCAAATATCATCAACGTAAGTAAGTATGCATACACCGATCGTCATTGATGTATAGCAACGAAAATCGGTAATACATACTACACTTACGGTCACAGAGAAATAAAATGGAAACATACAACAATTGAAATCTTTAACTGCCTTTAAACAACACAAATCCGGAATATCACATATACAAGATTTCATGCCTAAATAATGTAAAGCTCGCATTTGGGTCTCATTCAAGAAAACACCTTTTCAAAACAAACCGGATAATTCAACAAGATTTCCGTTTATCCCGAGACCGAACTGCTAGATTTACACGCAACAAACAAATTTGTAAATTTCAATTATTGTATCACATACTATTAAACTAAGCGACGTTGGAACATTCGATCAAACGATTTAAACAACCACAAATTGTTCTGAAAGCTCAACACCTGAGCATATTATAAAAATACCAGTAACATCAGAAAACATATATGGGCCAGCACAAGAAAACACGGCCCATGAATCACCTATACCACCGCGTAACCACCGCAACAAGCCACTTTGGGCTGCGGTTCCGCGGCCTTATAGTCGATTTAGGGCATCGTTTTTCTGGTGAGCCCATATATTTCCCTGCTTAATTTTTTACATATTTTTAATTTGAAAAATTCCAGGTTTTGAAAAAATTTCCAGAGAGCACCCCCTGGTGTCGTTTTTCGTCCGTTCGATGTTTTCAATGTCGTCTAGGTTACCACAAAGCTCTAGCTTGGCTCTGATATCACTGTAGAATTTCCTTAACACCTCTATTAGGGTTTAGAAGCATCATACATGCTATAACAATAAAATTTTGAGGTGCTAAGCAAACTATACAAAGAATCGAACTAGAATATATGAAGTAACTATTAATAGTATCAACAATTAAGAGTTAAGTTATACTAAGTGATGAGACTACAACCTTTGTAGACCTTTTTGGAAGACTCCTTGGCTTTGAAAAGGTTCGCTTGATCAACTCCTCGTCCACGACGATCCACCCGAAGCACTTTGCTCTAAGCTTGATGCTTCCTTCGATCTTTGAAAAACTTGAAGCACAACACCATACACAAGATAGCTAAGGTTGTGTAGGATGATGAAGTGGTTGCTATTCTTATTTAATACCTTTTCTTTTCTTTCTCTAACTCTATTTTAACATTTAAAAGAGAGCTAGGGTTTTGAGGAAGAAGATGGCTCTCTCTTTTCTTTTGGAGTGAAAATTATAATAATAATTGAAAATGAGAGAGAGAGAGAGAGATATTTTATCATAACCATAACTATAGTTAAATATAATATCTAGATATTTCAATTTAGGTTAAAGGCAAAAGGAAAAGAAACCATGGTTGAGTTAAATTCAACCATGGAAATGTGTAGAAAAGTGTAGAAGAAATGACTCATTAATCTTTTCTTTTGCCTTTAATCTTTATTGAAAATATCCATATATTATTTTATCTACAATATGATTCTTATATTGCCATCCTCTTTGTATCATCAACCATGATACTTTTCATGTATGTATGTATGTATGCACATCATCATGTACATATACATGCATGTATCCATAAGAAGAAAAGGATTTAAATAAATAATATAAAAGCCTATATTAAGTCAACATTTGATTTAATAAATTGGTCATATCTTATACGACCCGACTAATATTAAATGCCCGATTAAAATACAGTATCATATAGTCGTATTTAATCGAGACTCCGTACATATCTCATATGTGCACCACTTCGTTTCGCCAGAGCCAAGAAACATCTATGTGGGACTCTAAGACTCGTCAATACGCCAGCAGTAGATGATGATCATATCAAACACCTACAAGCCTCAAGCGGTCAGCTAAACGTAACGGCCACCCGGGTATTGAGCGATCAGAATAAGAACAAGCGAACCTGTCAAAACTCCTGTCAATCCATCCGGCAACACTAACCGTACAGTCCGGTCTCTTCGTCAGATATGCTGCATATCGAGTCTAGGGATGGAATCGTCGACCCCAATAACTCAATAAGTCATGTCGGTATATGGTCTATAACAGATCGAGAAACTTACTGATAACACTTATCAGTAATATCTCAGCAGCCCTGGCCAGGGACTTCCTGTTATAGCCAATCGTGCACAACACAGCATCAACCCCCAATACCGGGAGAGACGAAACCCCTCCTATCGCTCACTGCCTCCATATGCCTCGAGACTATACCCAAAATCCACCTGTTGGTACGACTCAGTAGAGCCGCAGTAGGGTGGAGATCAAAGTACAGTAGGAGGACACACAAGACTCTATGACGATCTCGGGTCTACAGACTAACCTGTACCAGTGTCACCTGAGAACTGCTATCCGACGTATGATATAATACCATATAGGAGTTCTCGGTGAGTCCGTTCAGTGTTCCCAGTCTCACTGAGCACCCGTATACTATCTTCGGTGTCAACACACCAGACGGATATGGGATCATCCATCGCCCATCATATGGAACAAGAATGGTATACGCTAGTCTAAACTGGAATATCGATGCCCTATCTCGATATACCTACGACTAGGAACATTTCAAGGATATGCTTATAAACTACAGATGTCCCACTAGTATGATCCATATCATAATGCTAGTAGTCAAGCCAATATCCTTAGGGCTTTATCAACATGCACCAAATGAATATAAACATGATCAAGTGAACATATGATAAAGTAAAACCAGATAGCATACTATCATATCGAGCAAGACTGTCCCCCGAATATATATATATATATATATATATATATATATATATACATATCAGTACATACACTATCTCATAATGGCCTCTAGGGCATACATATATCCAACAAGGGATACCCTATGCTTCGGCTGTAGGCTCTATCATGTACGCGATGCTATGTACCAGACCCGATGTAGCATACTCACTAAGTGTAGTGTGTAGGTATCAAGCTGATCCTGGAGAGAGTCACTGGACAGCTGTGAAGAGCATTCTCAAGTACTTACGAAGGACTAAAGAGATGCTCTTGGTGTATGGTAACGGAGAACTCCAAGTGGAGTCCTTTACCGATTCGAGCTTCCAGAGTGATAAGGACGACTCTAATTCGCAGTTGGGATTTGTCTTTACACTTTACGGAGGGGCGGTTAGCTGGAAGAGTTCCAAGCAGGAAACCGTAGCAGACTCGACGATGGAGGCTGAATACATCGCTGCCAACGATGCTGCCAAAGAAGCTGTCTGGATCAAGAAGTTCATTACTGAACTTGGAGTGGTTCCATCCATTGAGCATCCAATACCATTGTATTGCGATAACAATGGAGCGGTGGCTTTGGCCAAGGAACCCAGGTCCCATCAGCGATCCAGGCATATTCTGAGGCGGTATCACCTGATCCGGGAGATAGTTGATCGCCGGGAGATCGAGGTCAGGAGGGTTGACACGAAGAACAACACGGCGGATCCACTCACGAAGGCCATTCCCCAGATACAATTTGAGAGACTCTTCGGGATGCTCGGTATGCGATACTAGAACAACTGGCCCTAGTGCAAGTGGGAGATTGTTAGTTGTATGTATGCCCTAGAGGCCAGTGTTGTACAGATGATGTATATTATATTGGATGCTTGGACATATATAGACATGACTTTCTTGCTCGATATGATAGTATGCTATCTGGTTGCTCTTTATCTTAACATGTATACTAGTCTCTTTAAACTGTCTTATAGTTACATGTTGGTAAAGCCCTTAGGATGTGAACTTGACTACCTAGACTATGATGCAGATCATACTAGTGGGGACATGGTAGTCCATAAGTACATCCTTCAAGGTCCCTAGTCATGGGTGTATCGAGACGGGGCATCGATATACCAGTGTAGACTAGCGTATACGCTTCTCGACCCATGAGATGGGCGATGGATGATCCCATATCCATTGGTGTTTGACATCAGAGATGGTATACGGGTGCTTAGTGGAGACTGGGTACACTGGACGGACTCGCCGAGAACTCCCAGATGGTATTATACCTCACGTCAGATGGCAGTTCTCAGGTGACACTTGTGCAGGTTAGTCTGTAGACCCGAGATCGTCATAGAGTCTTGTGTGATTCCCATTGTGCTTTGATTTCCACCTTACCACGTCCATGAGGGCGTGCAAAACGGTGGTTTTTGGGTACAGTCCCGAGTCACATGGAGGCAATGAGCGATAGGAGGAGTTTCGTCTCTCCCAGTATTGGGGGTTGATGTTGTACTGTGCTCGATTGGCCGTAACAGGGAAGTCCCTGGCAAGGGCTGATTCAGAGATTTGCTGGTAAATGTTACCAGTAGTTTCTCAACCCGTTATGAGCCTCACATCGGCACGACTTATCGGTTATTGGGGTCTGACGTTTGCCACCCCTAGACTTGATATGCGACATATTAGACGAGGAGACCGGACTGTACGGGAAGTGTTGCCGGTTGGCTCGACGGGAGTTGTAGCAGGTTCGCTTGTTCTCTTCTGATCGCTCAATACCCGGGTGGCCGTTACGTTTAGCTGACCGCTTGCGGCTTGGGGGTACTTGATATGATCATCACCCACTGCCGGCGTATTGACGAGTCTTAGAGTCCCACAATGGAGTTACCTAGTCCAGGCGAAACATTGTGGTGCGAGTATGCGATATGCGCATGGACCCGATTAAAATGCGTGTATGGGATACCGTATATTGATCGGGAGGCTTGCTTTTGGTTAGGGTCGTATGTGATATGGCCGAATTGATAAATCAAGTGTTGATTTTATCATTTAACCATTAGATTCTCACTAAAAATCTTTTCTTGTATCTTTGGATGTATGCATGCATGTATGCATACCTTGTTGATTCATGCACATATGGATGTGCATGCACACATACATACATACATCATCTATCATGGTTGTTTATACATATAAAATGTTGGATATATAAGACTCACACCATGGTTTATTTTATGGATATTTAATTTTATTTTTGCTAAAACAAAAGAATTGAGATAAGATTGAATCATGGTCAAAGTTTCTACACTCTTCTTGTGACCTAACCATTTGCACCTAACTTTTGACCATGGTTTAATCTTTCTCTTGTATTTAACTAAAGAAAAATTAAATATTCATAAAGAGATAACCATGATTTGAGATGAAGAGAAAAAGATATATATTCTTATGTTTTTCTTTTTCTCTAGAGAGTTATTCTCATCTTCTTCTAAAATATCCATCATCTTCTTCAACCTTGAGCTCATGCTCTCTTGAATTTTCTAGAGAGCAAATCATTCATCAAGATAGGATTTTGAAGTGAGAAAAGCCACCACAACATCATTCTACACAAGTCTTGCCCACTTGTTTAGAGTGTAAGCTTCGTTTTTCATTCTTGATCTTGCGATGTTGCTAGCTTGGACAAAGCGGACTCCGGGTGGATCATCGATGACCTAGAGGAGTTCGAGCGGAGCTTTTCAAAACCCCAAGTAGCCAAGGAGTCTAGCGTAGGGAGCTACAAAGGTTGTACTCTTAAAACCCTAGCATTTCTTTCATGTGATGAAGTATAGTTTATGAAACCCTAATTTTTCTAGGATCGATCCTTTGTATGTTAACTTAGCACCCTAAAAAAAATCTTTGGTACATGTGATGCTACCAAACCCCTCATAGGGTGCTAGGCTAACCTTTCATTGGTATCAGAGCCAACCTGGAACATTAGGCGACTATTTTACGAAGTTAAAACTCCGATCGAACTGAAAATACGGGTTTTTGGGTGCTCTCTGGACTTTTTTCAAAATCTGGTTATTTTCAAAATTAAAAATACGTAAAAAATTCAGCAAGAAAATTTAAGAATTACGGTGTAAAATTTATGCAATGAACAGTTAATCGTGCCGCGTAAACGCGGCCTAAGCTTGCTTAGGCCGCTGTTCCGCGGCCGTACAAGTCGATCACTGCATAAATTTTATACTGTAATGTTTTGTTCTGCTTGTATATTTTTTAGAGTATTTTTAATCTGTGTGGACTGCTGAAAATTTCTGGAGATGGTTTTGGGCTTGTCGATTCGATCGGAATTTTCATTTCGTTGCTTTTCCGGGTAAATTAGAAACTATTGAAGTGTTTGAACGAGTATCATTTGCTCACTTTTCACGGTGTTTAAAATCTTTCGGAAATACGTGCAAGTTTGTTTGTGGTGGACCCTCTAGAAGACAACAAACCTTAACTCGATTATGTGACCGTCTTGAACTGCCCTTTGAACCTTAGGGTTTGGGGCAGTACGGCGTGCCACATATGAGGCGTTGGCTTGACCCTTCTACGGCTGGACCGCTACCACTGTGTCACACTCTGGGTTTTTGAACTCCGCTCAAGTGTTTAGCACTTTAGTGAATCTTGGGTATTTGATCGTTCATTCGAAAACTTTAATACTGTCTAATTATCTGGAATGTGATGCAATGTGTGGAATTCATATTATAAGACATGAAATACGAGGTATGTGATACTTCACATTTACGATGTCTAAAGAGAATGTGGATTCCAAATATTGCAGTTTTACACTTTCTTTTCTGTGACCGTAAGTGTAGTATGTATTTACCGATTGTCGTTGCTATACGTCGACGACAATCGGTGTATGCATACTTACTTACGTTGATGATATGGGATATTATGTGTTGCTGACATATGATGTCCATGATTGTCGCGATAGAATAGCCGGGGGGGTTTATATGAGATGAGAGTTTTATATTTTCATTCATGTAAATTTAAATGTAATGTAATATTCTTTTATTTCGGGCACTTCCGGGTTGAGGTTGTGTCACCAGTGTTGTATATTATTTACTTTTCCGCATTAGGATGGACCCAAGGAGGGGAGCACAGGTGACCGGGTTCTGGGGTTCAGTGGGAGGCCATCTCGAGGAGTCGAGACCGGGTCTCCTAAACTCCAGAATTGGTAGGGTCGCTTGCCGCTCTCGTAGGGGTCCAGGGTGTGGGCTTGGCTATTCATCGCGACTATAGAATCCGTATTTTCTATTTTGGCTAAATACTAAATACGGACGTCCTAGTATATCCCACATTATATCTATGTTTCTGCTGCGATATCTGTGATGTGATCATTTGATATGTTCTAATGGATACAGTATATAGTATATATGATATATTACTACGAACTGCGGGGGTGCTATACGCCATCCACCCGACTTCTCCCCGTAGATATAAATCTACTCACCTTGTTTATGTGTGTCGATGTCGATGTCGCCTTTTGCACCTCCAACGCCGTGACGCCACGTAGGGTACCTACAAGGATATCACACGCTAAAACACATGAAAACCATGTCGGAAACTAAAATGGTACACACTACGCCCATAGGTAAAAACCTGTAGCCTTGCGTGCAAACACAGCCAATGCTCACTGGTCGTTGGCGTTCAAACGCCACCCGACGGAAATGAAACATCGAATACTAAAACCCATGCTAAAACAAGTCGTAAATCATACGCCAACTCATGAAAATCAACCCATATTCTATCATAACTGGACTCAGTCAAAACTAGACATACCCAGGGTCAAGTTTACATGAAATAGAGCCATGCACGCAAAACGAGGCAGTTTCACCCTGGTCTGGCCGCAAATTGCGGCCAGAAAGGATATATCTGCGGCCAGGAATTTGAGGTGGGGGCTAGGGTTTTTTGGGATGGTTCCAGGGTGCCTGCACAGCTTACTGCCAAGTCAAATTTATTTTGGGGTTCCCGGGGTGAAAGCAGATCTCAGAAAGGTCAAAAAGTCGACAAAATCGATAAAATACGCCAAGTTGAAACTTTCAGGTAACCAACTAGAAATCTGGGGAAATCTTGGTTAAACTGGTCTCAAATACACCTAATAAGGTTATACTAACGCTCACAACCATCTCTTGGCCAAATCTCACTCAATTTTATCTAAACTAGCATTAATCCACTTAATAACACTAAGTTTTAGTTTTACGACCAAATCAAGCAAGAAAGGAGTTGGGTTGTGAGAATATACCTCAAGGGGGGTCCTAGGATGTAGGAGAAGAGAAGATCAAGAAGAAGAGGAGTGTGTGGTTGCTGGTGGGGTGCTGTTCCTTCAGCTAGTCTGCTCCTTTTGTTGTTGTTTTTCTTGTGTTGCTGTTGCAGTGGCTGCAGCTGCTGCTTGCAAATTTCTCTTATTTATTACTTTGTGTGTGTTGTAGCAGCTGCTGTGCTGGGGGTGTTGTTTTGTGGTGAAGTTGAAGTATCTGATGTTGGGGTGTGGTGAAGTTTTGAATGGAATTGCTGCTGTTGTGACTGCTTTTCACAGCAGTGCTGATGCTTTTGTGGCTGATGTAGCTGCTGATGTGAGGAAATTGGGGCTGAAGTGTTAATATGGGGGCTGAAGTGTTGATATGGGGGTGTAGGCGTTGGGCTAAGTATTAGGGCTGGTGTAGGGTTGGCTGATGTGTTGTTTCAGCTGCTGATGTTGGCTGAAATTGTAATGTGAGTGAGAGGGATATATGTGAGAGAGATAAGTAAAAAGGCTTGAAGTGAAGTGAGGTTAACTCCTATCATCTTCACTCAACATTAAATGCAAGTCATGGCACAACCATCATGCCTCCTCTCTCTCTCTCTAGCCACAAGTCAACCCCGACCTAATTAAACAAAACTACACCCTTAGTTAAAACTAATTAACCTAACCAAATGGGTTAAACCACCATGGTCATCTAAGCATGGTTCATCCCTAAGCCATCATGAGTCCATAACATGAGACAAGCGTGGAAAATGTTATGTGCACAATTTTGCACAAAAAGCCAAAAATCCAAATAGCGATTTTTGATCGCGATTAACACTAAAGTCGCATATAATTCATCATAAAAACTGTAAATGGCATATTTCCACAAAATAACCTATTTTAGAATTCCCAAAAAATTTTCTCCGGAATTTTCCCCATTTATCGGTATTTAATTATACCGACTATTAAAATATTCATTAAAAATTAATATTAAATTATGAAAATTCCCAAAAATAATACTTTATTTTTTTGAAATGTTACAGCTCTGATACCACTATAGGGTTACTAGGCACACTAACAAGGCTCTACAAGGCATCGACCATGCCAAAATTAAAATTTTATGTGCCGCACAACCCTAAGCAAGATCGTTAACTAGAGTTTAGGCGAAACTAATGGCAAGTAAACAACTTTACACTAAAGGGAACGCGATATACAACCTTTGTAGATCGATCCTCCACTTCATTTTCTCCTTGTTGAAGTCCCTTCGCTGCGATCAAGGTTCTCCCGGGCTCTTGCATGGCTTCACGACGCGAAGGATGCGACCTTGGTTGAAGTCTCCGAGGCCGAAGATGATCTACGTCGAGGGAATTCCGACTCAAGCTCCTACTTCACTAACTTGAGAATTAGTGAAGTAAACACCCTAAACTAAAGTGCTAGTCTAGTAGAGGATGGAGAAATAGGAAGTGGGTTCTCTTTGGATTTTTGTTTCTCACAACCTTTCTCACTTTGGAACAAACCCTGGTTTTCTTTTTCTCTTTGGATCAATGAAGAAGAAGATGATGAACCAAAGAAAAGAAAATGAGGATAATGATTAAGTGCCATGGCTAACCATGGTGAAAGAGTATCATATACTAACCCTTGTAGAGACTTAACCCTAGGCTAATCTTTATGGTTGGGTTAACAAATATCCATAGTAAAAACAAAACCAAGTTGAATTAGTCAATGCATCCACAAGCTTCCACAAGCTTCCACAAGCTTCATGCATTTTCTAATCCTCCTCTTGATTTTGTAATTACTTTAGATATTAAAAACCCAAAATAAAAATTAGCATAGTGTAAGTCTCATACACCCATGTATAGTGTATCATCAACCATGATACAAAAATACAACACATTTTCATATATATCATATATAGTAAAAATGTGTACAAGTGAGAAAAAACCATAAGTGAACATATAGTAAATGTAAACTAGTATATCTAATATACAATTATACACTTAATTATTAAATCAACATTTGACTTAATAATCCGGTCATATCTCATATAACCGACTAACATTCATCGTATCGACTTATCGAATCAACACTTGATTTGATAACCCGGTCATATCATATATAACCGACCGATACAAAAAGTCGCGAGAATATAATATGGTATCACATACATGCATTATTCTCGGTCCCGTACATAACACATATGCGATCCTATTTCGTTTTTCCTGAGCCAGTAAAACCTCTATGTAGGACTCCAAAGACTCGTCAATACGCCGGCAGTAGGTGATGATCACATCAAGCACCCACAAGCCGTCAGCGGTACTAGCTGGACGTAACGGCTACCCGGGTATTGAGCGATCAGAAGATTAGCAAGCAAGCCCGCTCCAACTCCTGTAAAAGCCTGCCGGTAACACTTCCCGTACAGTCTGGTCTCCTCGTCTGATATGTCGCATATCAAGTCTAGGGGTGGTTAACGTCAGAACCCAATAACCGATAAGTCGTGCCGATGTGAGGCTCATAACGGGTCGAGAAACTACTGGTAACACTTACCAGTAAATCTCTGAATCAGCCCTGGCCAGGGACTTCCCTGTTACGGCCAATCGAGCACAGCGCAACATCAACCCCCAATACTGGGAGAGACGAAACCCCTCCTATCGCTCATTGCCTCCATGTGACTCGGGACTGTACCCAAAAACCACCATTTTGCACGCCCTCATGGACGTGGTAAGGTGGAAATTAAAGCACAGTGGGAATCACACGAGACTCTATGACGATCTCGGGTCTACATACTAACCTGCACAAGTGTCACCAGAGAACTGCCATCTGACGTGAGGTATAATACCATCTGGGAGTTCTCGGCGAGTCCGTCCAGTGTACCCAGTCTCCACTGAGCACCCGTATACCATCTCTGATGTCAAACACCAATGGATATGGGATCATCCATCGCCCATCTCATGGGTCGAGAAGCGTATACGCTAGTCTACACTGGTATGTCGATGCCCCGTCTCGATACACCCACGACTAGGGACCTTGAAGGATGTACTTATGGACTACCATGTCCCCACTAGTATGATCCGCATCATAGTCCAGGTAGTCAAGTACACATCCTAAGGGCTTTACCAACATGTAACTATAAGACAGTATAAAGAGACATGTATACATGTTAAAGTAAAGAGCAACCAGATAGCATACCATCATATCGATCAAGAAAGTTCTCTCTATATATTTCCAAGCATCCAATATAATATACACCATCTGTACAATACTGGCCTCTAGGGCATACATACAACTAACAGTTTTTACGCACGTACGATGTTCGGACAATTTTTACTAGTCGGCTTTGGTTTAAGCCAGATTCTAGTATCGGATTATTGGATTTATACAGTCTAAAGTTTTTCCGTGTTTTTATGGATAGGAGGGGCGTTCTCGTAATTTGTCGGGAAGCTTCTTCAAGCGACTTAGGGGTTAAGGTGGCATTTGCATTAATTGGATAAATGAGTCATGGTGTGATTCATACATGGAGTTAATGAATCAATTATGATTTATATGACTCATGTGATGAATCACTTAGTGTATTAATGAAATATGATGACATATCATTATTTATTATTCATTTAATATATATGATATGTTTCATATATACACATATGATTTATTCATCCAAAAGGATTCTCACTCTCACCTTCTCTCTCCTCAAGCTCTCCATCTTCAAACCCTAACCCTAACCTCTCATGTATTGAGATCAAGGGTTAGCTAGACTAATACATCCACAATCCAACTCTATATCACCTAGGTTGCTTAGATTAGCACTTTGAGTAACCTAGTTACCTCAAGTTAGAGGTTAAGCTTGGAGTAGGAGCTCTCAGGTGGATCGTCTTTCACTTGAGGAGGCCGTTGAGGTGCCGACGTTCCAAAGAGCCTACAAGGAGTGGAAGATAGTGATGAAGACCTGAAGGAAAAGTAACGTGAGGTATAACTTCGAATCAGAGTAGTTAAATCTTTCGTAGTTTGCTAGTAACGGTTTAGACACGATTCATGCGCTCAAGTCCATGTTACGAAGCTTTGATGATCGTTTTTCATATATTCCGTGTAAGTCTACGCTAGCGCCCCGGCAGTCTACAGACGCCAAATGCGGAATAAAACTTTTTAACTTGGCGCTATCGTATACTTTAACCCGGATCTGCCATTATTGCTAAACTAACAAACTGTAAAGAGTGTAGAATGGTTATACCGAACGATCCGAGTCCTTCGTTCTTCAACCATCATCCCACGCTCCGTTGCGGCTGCTCCGATCTCGTCGATCTCCGATCTCCTCGTCGAGGTGGCACCACATGATCGGTTCTTTAAACGGGCTCCCGCCTCTGACTCGAGGCAACTCGATCGTCAAGTTTGCTAAAAGAGATGACCAAGATTGATGTAGAGAATGAGTATATGACTTTGTCTCACTTCGTCCAAATCCGTGGACGATCGGTTAATGAAGTTGCCGAGGGAATCGGGTGATAGAATGAAATGGACTGTGAAATTCCATACACCGATAAAACCTATCATAATCTTTTCTCTCTAAAATGAAAACTCAAGTGAAGTCAGGAGGAGAGAGAAGGCCGGCCTCTTTATATGATGGAGGGAGGTGACCGTAGGAGGAGGGAGGTGACCACATCACAAATATCATGAAGAAATATCCTAAGGAAAACAAAAACCCATAATGAAAAAGATGACTCATAAAATTGAACCAATAAGATTAAACTTAGTCATCTTATCATGAATGACTCACCAAGCCTCATCATCACTTCTAGAAGCTTCTAGAATGATGACTCACCTCATCTGAAGAAAAGATAAATCCGTCTTTAACCGAATGTTAAAAGACGGCTGATAGAAAACTGGAAACTGGCAACTTCCAAAAGTGATCCTGAAACGAATTTCACGACAACCCCGAATCTGTATAAATATACCCGCATTTGTATTACGACCGAATACAAATGCAACTGAGACAAAGATATTATACCTACTCAATATAATACTCGGATCCGGCTTAAACCAAAGCCGACCAGTATCATCGGTCCGAAAATCGACACGTGCGTAAACGCACGTGCATTTTTCGAACCCTGCCATAAAACCATATGGCCTCTACAACGTTTCGCCCGAACTTGGAAAACTGCCTGTGGGGGACTCTAATGACTCGTCATCACCCTGGCAGTGGGTTTAACCACAAACCGTCAGCGGCACTAGCAATGCGTAACGGCTGCCCATGGACTGACCTCAAGGGTGGCCGAGGAGCGAACTCAAGGGAGACCGATGAGCGAACTCCTCCGAAAACCCTACTGAGCCTAACAGTGACAATGTATATACAGTCCGGTCCGTTCGTCAATGAGTATCGCATATCTGCCTAGGGGGCTAGCAACGTCAGACCCCCAATAGCAGTATAAGTCGTGTCGGAGTGATGCCCAATAACACCCTGAGATACTACTGGAGTACCTACCAGTAAATCTCCTGCCACGGCCGTGGGCTTTGTGTAATGGCTCTCCTAGACACAGCACGATCTCGCCCCCAATATCGGGAGAGACGAATCCCCTGTCGATCCGCTCACGTGCCTCCATATGGCTCGGGACTGTACCCAAAAACTACCTGTTTGCACGACTCCTTTGAGCCGTGGTAGGGTAGAAATCAAAGCACAGTCGGAACTCATACGAGACAAATGACGACCTCAGGTCGATGAACTAACCTGTACACATGTCACCTGGGAACTGCTATCTGACGATAGATATAATACTAACTAGCAGATTCCCGGCGAGTCCTGTCCGGTGTACTCATAACCCAATGAGCACCTGTATACATCTTAGGTGATCCAACTGTCACCAGTGGCTTGTGAGACCGGCCACCGCCCCTCGTCGGGGTCTCGACTGTACACACTAGTCTACTCCGGAGTATCGATGCCCTGTCTCGAAACTCCCACGACTAGGGACCACAATTAAGGATATGCATATAAACTACCCAACTCTCACGTATATGATCGCCATCATACTGTTGGTAGTAAAGCAAGATCCTAAGGGCTCTATCAAAGTGTAACATGCAATCAGTCACCTGAACATGTACACGACTGATAAAGGCAAACCAGATAGCATACTATCATCTCGAGTAAGACTGTGCTATCGGGATAGGTCCTCCGCAATCATTGCAATCACGTACCTGCGATCCAATAATTGACTATGAGGGCACTATCTCCAACATTCCGCCTCCCCGCAAGTTCGTGGGGTGCATGACATGGACTTACAAATACAACCTTTGTAGACCGGTCCTTCACTTCTAAAGCTCCGTGTAGTGGTCTCTTAGCTCCAAGTAGTGGTCTCCCGGACTCTCGTTAGGCTCCACTAGGCGAAAGGAACGAGCTTTCTTAAAGATATTCGAGGCCGAAGATGATCTACGTTGAGGAATCTCCAATTCAAGCTAGCTCTTCACTAATTGAGAATTAGTGAAAGAAACAACCTATACTAAATGGAAAGTTTGGTATAGATTGGTGAAGTAGAAATTTTGCCCACTTTAGAATTATTTTTCTCTCTCTTTCTTCAGCTCAAGAAAACCTAGAGAGCTAAATTGAGATGAAGAAGAAGATGAAGTGGTGAATAATGGCAACCATGGGTGAGAAAATATCATAAATGATATTTGTAGAGACTTAACCTTGGCTAAAAGCAATGGTTAGGTTAATAAATATCTAGAGTAAAACAAAATTAGTGGACTAAGTCAATGGTTTCCACAAGCTTCTACAAGCATCTAACCCATGACAATTTCCACCTAATTTTGTTTATTCCTTAAATAAATAATCACCGTAATTATCTTAAGTATAGTATGAGTCTCATACACCCATATACAATGTATCATCTAGCATGACACAAAGAGAATACATTAATATATATCACATATATATTAAATGTATACGTAGAAAAGAAATTTTTAAGTGAGCTAATATTAGTTAATATATATTAATATATAAAATATATAATTATATATTAAATTATTAAATCAACACTTGATTTAATAATCCGGCTATATCACATATAACCGACTAATATCATTTATATCATCTTATCGAATCAACACTTGATTCAATAACCCGACTATATCTCATATAACCGACCGATATCAAATATCGCAAGATTAGAATACGGTATCACATACACATATTAATCTCGGTCCCGCACATATCACATATGTGCCCTACTTCGTTTTGCTTGAACTAGGAAACTTCTGTGTGAGATTCTAAAGACTCGTCAATACACCAGCAGTAAGTGATGATCACATCAATCACCCACAAGCCGTCAGCGGTACTAGCTGGACGTAACGGCTACCCGGGTATTGAGCAATCAGAAGATCAACAAGCAAGCTTGTCCATACTCCCATGAATCCAATAAGTAACACTACTGTACAGTCCGGTCTCTTCGTCTGATATGTTGTATATCTAGCCTGGGGGTGGTAAACGTCAGACCCAAATAGCTTGATAAGTCATACCGATGTGAGGCTCATAACGGTTTGAGAAACTACTGATAACACTTACTAGTAAATCTCAGCAACCCTGGCCAGGGATTTCCTGTTATGGCCAATCGAGCACAGCGCAACATCAACCCCCAATACCGGGAAAGACGAAACCACTCCTATCGCTCATTGCCTCCATGTGACTCGGGGCTGTACCCAAAAACCACCTGTTTGCACGCTCTTTTGAACGTGGTAGGGTGGAAATCAAAGCATAGTGGGAATCACGCAAGACTCTATGACGATCTCGGGTCTACAGACTAACCTGTGCCAGTGTCACCAGAGAACTGCTATCTGACGATAAGTATAATACCATCTAGGATTTCTCGGCGAGTCCTGTTCGGTGTACCCAGTCTCCACTGAGTACCCGTATACAATTTTTGATGTCAAACACCAATGGATGTGGGATCATCAATCGCCCATCAAATGGGTCCAGAAACGTATACGCTAGTCTACTCTGAAATATTGATGCCCTATCTTGATACTCCTACGACTAGGAACAATTAAAGGATGGACTTATGGACTACCGTGGCCCCACTAGTATGATCTCCATCATACTCCTGGTAGTCAAGTACTCATCCTAAGGGATTTATCAACATGTAAGAGAGAGATAGTATAAAGATACAAGTATACATGTTAAGATAAAGAGCAACCGGATAGCATACTATCATGTCTAGCAAGAAAGTCCTCTCTATATATGTCCAAGCATCCACTATAATATACAGTCATGTACAATAATGGCCTCTAGGGCATACATACAACTAACATATAGTACCATCTAGGAGTTCTCGGGGAGTCCTATTCGGTGTACCCATTCTCTAATGAGAACCTGTGTACAATCTTTGATGTCAAACACCAATGAATATGGGATCAACCATCGCCCCATACAGGGTCACGAAACATACACATTAGTCTACTCTGGAATATCGATGCCCTATCTCGATATTCCCTCGACTAGGAACAATTAAAGGATGTGCTTGTGGACTACCCAGATCCCAGTAGTATGATCTGCATCATAGTCCTGGTAGTCAAGCCAACATCCTAAGGGCTTTATCAACATGTATATGAGTGACAGTATAATAATACCAGCGAATACGTTAAGATAAAGGCAACCAGAAAGCATACTATCACGTCGAACAAGAAAGTCCTCCATATATATGTTCAAGCATCCACTATATCATACAATAATGGCCTCTATGGCATACATATCCCTAACAATCTCCTACTTGCACTAAAGCCAGTTATTGTAGTATCTCATACCCAACATCCCCAAAAAGTCTCTCAAATAGCATTTGGGGAAGGGCCTTCTTGAGTGGATCCGCTGTGTTATCCTCTGTGTCAACTCTCTTGACCTCGATCTCCCGGCCATCAACTATCTCCCGGATCAGGTGATACCGTCTATGAATATGTCTGGATCTTTGATGGGACCGGGGTTCCATGGCCAAAGCCACAGTTCTATTGTTATCACAATACACATGTATCAATGGATGGAACTGTTAGTGTATATGCCCTAGGGGCCATTATTGTATCATACTAGTTTGTATATTACTTAATGGAAGCTTAGGATATTCACAGTTATATAACAGTCTTGCTAAACATGGTAGTATGCTACTTGGTTTTTTCTATCTTAATATGTAAGTATACGTATTGATAGAGCCCTTAGGATCTTGCTTGACTATCAGCGTTGTGATGGAAGTCACACTAGTGGGGGCTGGGTAGTCTACAAGCATATCCTTTTCCAGGTCCCTAGTCGTAGGATTATCGAGACAGGGCATCGATACTCCGGAGTAGACTAGTGTGTACGCTTCGCATCCCAGTTGGGGAGATGATCTGTCCCACAGCTATCAGTACGTCGTACAGGAGATTGTATACAGGTGCTCGTTGGGTTACGGGTACACCGGATAGGACTCGCGGGGGACTGTTGGTTGGTATTATACCCGTCGTCAGTTAACAGTTCCCAGGTGACATGAGTACAGCATAGTCCGCAGACTTGACACTGCTACTTCGCCTCGAGTGTGTCCCACTGTTCTTAGATTGCTACCCTACCACGACTCAAAGGAGTCGTGGAAACAGGTAGCAGTTGGGTGCAGTCCCGAGCACTTGGAGGCAGTGGCGGTTAGACAAGATTCGTCACTTCCGGTATTTGGAGTTGATATCGCGCTGTGTCAGAGAGCCATTACGCAAAGTCCCTGGCCAGGGCAAGCGAGATTTACTGGTAGGTTCCAGTTGTTTCTCAGGATGTAATGGGCTACGCTCCGACACGACTTATACCGCTATTAGGGGACTGACGCTTGCCGCCCCTAGGCCTGATATGCTATAGTCTTAGACGAACAGACCGGACTGTACGGAGATTGTCACATCAGACTCAGTAGGAGTTCGGATGGGTTTCCTCATCGGCCTTCTTATCGACATCTACCTAGGGACCGTTACGTACAGCTAGTACCGCTTGCGGTCTGTGGATAAACCCACTGCCAGCGTAGTAGTCAAGTCTTTAGAGTCCCACACAGAGAGTTTCCCTGCTCCAGGCGAAACGATATAGAGGTCATATGGTTTTACGACAAAGGTTCGGACGCATACGCGTGTTTACGCACGTACGACATTTGGACAGTTTTTACTAGCCGGCTTTGGTTTAAGCCAGTTTCTAGTATCGGGTTATTGGATTTATACAGTCTAAAGTTTTTCCGTGTTTTCACGGATAGAAGGGGCGTTCTCGTAATTTCGCGAGAAGCTTCTAGAAGGATGGTGACTTGGGGGTTTAGGTGGCATTTGCATTTATTGTTTTAATGACTCATTTGTGTGCTTCATCCATGGAGTTAATGCTTCATTAATTGATCTAGTGACTCATGAGATGAATCACTCATATGAATAAATGAAGCATGGTTGTTAAATTATTTATTTTAATTATTTGATAAAAGATAATGCTTCATATATTCAAATGAGTTCATTATTTCTTCTCATTCTCTTGCTCAACTTCTCTCTCCTCAAGCTCTCTCTCTTCAAACCCTAATCCTCCCCTCTCATGTGTTGAGATCAAGGATTAGATAGACTAATTAATCCATAACCTTACTCTATATCACGTAGGTACCTTTGATTAGTAACTAAAGAAACCTAGTTACCTCAAGTTTAGAGGTGAAGCTTGGAATATAAGCTCTCGGGTGGATCGTCTATTACGTAGAGGAGGCCGAGGAGGAGCTTGATAACGAAAAGACGAAGGACTAGGTTCACTAGGTATAATCTCTTTTCATAGTAGTTAAGAACTCATATTTATTTGTTAGTTATAGTTTACCAAAGATTCTTCGGTTAGTCGATGTTAACTCAAAGAACATGATTGCTTTTCATATTTCCGCCTCCCCGCAACTCGTGGGGTGTTGTACATCGACTTACAGTGGTATCAGAGCCTCGATAAGCAATAATTAACTCATTAGCAAAGTCGTAAGAATTTCGAACGCAAAACGAACCGGAAAAAACATCAAAATCACTAAGTTTCTGTCGTTTTTAAAACAGGCCCTAAAAATTTTTCAGGGACCTCTAAAAATACAAGCAGGGAATTATAAGGATTATGGAGAAACTTGGGTGCATGAATCGGCCAAACAGCCGCGGAACCGCGGCCGATCCCATCGATCCGCCGCTGATCCGTAGCCGAGTTGATGCCGATTCAACCCAATTTTGCCCAGTAATTCTTTTGTGATGTTTTTTTTTTCTGGAATATTTATTTTCTGCTCAAGTCTCAGGCGCACAGAGAAGTTTTGGAGTAGAATCTAAAGTGTTTGATCGATCGAAATTATACGATGTTTGCTAATTAGATTATATCTGTGAACTGTATTATGTGTTCGTAAACCTCCCCTAACTGCTAGTATGTCGGTTGGCAGGGGGTTGCACATTTCTGTAATGGATTTTACTGTTTGTGGTTATGAACTGTATTGGATTGTTGTGATGATTAGCCGGGGTTTGTGATGGGTTGTTATATTTATTCATTCAATGTAATTGTAATATGTTGTAATATTATTTTGCGGGGCACATCCAGGTTGCGGTTGTAGCCACCGTTGTATTATTTCATTTTACTGTTTTTGCTCCTAGGATAGACCCAAGGTGGGGTGCACAAACTACCAGGTACTTTGAAGTGTTTAGTGGCCTACTCACGTTGTTGAGGGAGACCGCTTCACTTCGGGTACTTGGCGGGTAGTTTGTCGTACCCGTACGTAGGGGTTTAGGATGGGGTAATGCTATTCATCACAACTGTGTAATCCGTCTTTCGTTGCAGGCACAAAAGAAACGCGGATTGCTTGCATATCTAATAATGTTCATCTGTGATCTGGAATGCCTATTATTGCGTCTGACGAATGTACAATATCTATATATGATAGCTATTTAGACGTCACTTATGTTTTACACCCGCGCTAGCCCAGCCCCCGCTCTGCCGTTAGTTAAGTAACCTAACGGGTGATGACGGGACCCAGTGGCGAATGCAGATGGCATAAGAGGACGTTGTATTTTCGTTGTTTTCTGCAATGATAGGTTAATGATGGGACGCATTATTATTAATGCAATGAAAATAAACCAAAGTTGAATCGTCGGAACAGTTTAAAAGAAACCACTCGGTTATTTTTAAAAATAAAAGATATTTTTAATTGCGGAGCTTTAACCACTCCTTTTAAAAGCTATCAGGTTCCTTCGGTCATATCAAGTTCACTACGTTCACGGTTTCGCCAAAACCATTCGTAGACCTCCGTCATTTCATTTGGGTATTCAGTAGTATTCAAGCTATGTATTTTGACCTAACGCCAAGGCATAGTGTTTGGTAGCTGCTGGGTATTCATTTGTTGCATAGATAGATGAGTTAGTTTGGGACAGTCGTATTATCATTTTGGCCGAACGTCAAGGATATGTACGGATGGGTTCAAATTAACAAGATAATGATGGGTAGAACTTGACATGTGACATATGACATTTTGACCTAACGCCAAGGTCATAAGAGCATGGGGCAAAAATTTATATCGGGAATTTCTAAAGAAACTGAAATTTGCAAAGAGAAGCATACCATTTGGAGTTTGATGAATGTTGGTAGGATTCCTTCAGCATTATCATACGATGATATTTGGATCCCGATCCTACTGTGAGTATATGCTACTCATCAGGAGATTCGTCACTTAACGATCAATGCTATAAACCAAGTAGGTGCCGAGAAAGGTGTCAGCGGGGCTACGCCCCCAGAGAAAAGAGGTTATTTAATTAAGGAACTTCGCGAAAGCGTTGGAAAACCTCCATCGAAGTACCGACACCGGCCGGCTGAATGGTTAAGCAAGTATTGAACGGTGAGAATAGTCCTGGCTAGTTCTTCCTTTTTGGTTTGAGGAGGGATTCGACAAACAGTGGGAGCCATCCAGTTTAGATAAATTAAAAACCACTCTAAACTTGCAAGAGCATCATGCTAAAGTGTTTCTTCTCTCTCTCCTACCTGCAACGACCCTGAAAATGACTGGACTTAAGTTAATTTTAGAAAAAAATATACTGACAGGGCCAAACTATAAAGATTGGCTGCGGAATGTCAAAATGGCTTTGACCTATAACAAGTTGGGGTATTGTAACACCTGAGTTTAGGGTTGGTGGTTTTTTTTTGTTAATATGAGGTTTTTGGTAAAAAGTTTACCAAAACGGGTTTCTAATGATTTATCTGGTTTTATGGTTATTTTTGTAGAATTTTATCTCGACCACACACACTTGTGCATGATAACTAGGGTTAAGCCTAGGGTTACCAAGTTTGGGTATGCATGGTGGGTTAACCATGTTTAGCCAACCATGTTGGGTTAGGCCCCTTTGTTAAGTTATTTGGTGTTAATTAAGGAGTTTTTATTTTTTAAAAGTGGATTAGGGTTATGGTTGTTTTGTGTTGAGAAAGGGGAGATTATGATGGGTGTCATGTTTCTTTTAATGAGAGTGAGGGAATGATGGCTCTTGGTTTGTGTCACACTACCTTCTTTTCAAAACTTTCACTTACCCCTCAAATCCTTCTCACATATACACATACATCAGCCCAATTCCTGCTCATTTCAGCCACCAAAAACCAACATCAGCAACAACTACAACCCCATAGCATCAGCTCTTTAACCCAATAGCAGTAGCTACATCAACAGCAGCACCATCATTTGCATCAGCCCAATTTCTGCCAAGTTTTCTGTAGGGTTGCTATGCACGCGCACAAGGGTCTACGAGGCATCAACCATGCCCGATTAAAAATTTAGCCGTGCCGAACAACCCGAATACGGATTTTTAAACTAGAGATTAGGAGAAAACTAACATGTTAACAACTTTAACACTAAGTGAGAGGGATTACAACCTTTGTAGATCCGGTCCTTCACTTCATATGCTCCATGTTGTGGTCCCTTCGCTGCGATCATCGGGTTCCGGACTCTCGAGAGGTTCCACAAAGAGAAAGATGCAACCTTTGCTTCCGATCTTCGATACAAAGATGATCTACCTTGAAGTTTCGTTAACACAAGCTAACACTCATGAAATGATGTGAACACCCTCATCTAAAGGGCAAGGGAAGATGAGGATGATGAAGTAGGATTTTTGCTCTCTTTATTTATCTTTTTCTCATATTTATTCATCACTTGGAAAAAATCTAGAAAGCTTTTTCATGAAAGAATGAAGGAAGAAGAAGATGAATAATAATCCATTATCCTTTTGTGATGAATAGAAAGAATTAATATGATAAATAATGCAACCATGGTCAACTAAACTCATGTAGAGAATTAACTAGGGTTAGGGTTTGGGTTGGGTTAAAGCATGAGTCACTTGAAAATATCTTTCACAAAACAAAACCAAAACCTTCTAGAATCATCTAGAAAGCTTAACCCTCATCCAAACCCTAATCATGTTTAAACTCCACAAAACAAGTTGCATTAGTTATCATATCATGTTACAATATTATATATCACATATATAATATTTATCGTAACAAAATAAAATAATACAATTAACATATATCGCATATATATCAATGTATTACCCGAGTGAGAAAAAGAATCTTTTAGTGAGCTAATATTAGTTAATGCAATTTAATATATCAAATATATTATTATACATTAAATTATCGAATCAACACTTGATCCGACAATCCGGCTATATCGCATATAACCGACTAATATTTATCCGTACCGATTCATCGAATCAACATTTGATCCGATGACCCGGCTGATATCAAATATCGCGAGAATACAATACGGTATCACATACCGCATTATCCTCGGTCCCGCACATATTACATACGTGCCCCTACTCCGTTTTGCCTGAGCCAAGAAACCTCTGTGTAGGACTCTAAAGAATCGTCAATACGCCGGCAGTAGGTGATGATCATATCAAACACCCACAAGCTGCAAGCGGTCAGCTAAACGTAACAGCTACCCAGGTATTGAGCGCTCAGAAGATCAACAAGCAAGCCTGTACATTCTCCTGTGAATCCAAACAATAACACTCCCGTACAGTCTGGTCTCGTCGTCTGATATGTCGCATATCTCGCCTAGGGGTGGTAAACGTCATACCCCAGTAGCTCGATAAGTCGTGTCGATATGAGGTCTATAACAGTTCGAGAAACTACTGATAACACTTACAAGTAAATCTCAGCAACCCTGGCCAGGGATTTCTGGTTATAGCCAATCGAACACAGCACAACATCAACTCCCCATACCGGGAGAGACGAATCCCCTCCTATCGCTCATTGGCTCCATGTGATTCGGGACTGTACCCAAAAGCCACCTTTTTGCACGCCCTCTTGGACGTGGTATGATGGAAATCAAAGCATAGTGGGAATCACACAAGACTCTATGACGATCTCGGGTCAACAGACTACTCTGTACCAGTGTTACCGGAGAACTGCCATCTGACGTGAGGTATAATACCATCTGGGAGTTCTCGGCGAGTCCGTCCAGTTTACCCAGTCTCCACTGAGCACCCGTACACCATCCTTGATGTCAAACACCGATGGATATGGGATCATCCATCGCCCATCATATGGGTCAAGATGCGTATACGCTAGTCTACTCTGGTGTATCGATGCCCTGTCTCGATACACCCTCGACTAGGAACAGTTATAGGATGTACTCGTCGACTACCGTGGCCCCACTAGTATGATCTCATCATAGTCCCAGTAGTCGAGTACATATCCTAAGGGCTTTATCAACATGTATCATAGAGACAATCAGAGTACATGTTAAGATAAAGTACAACCAGATAGCATACTATCATGTCGAGCAAGAAAGTCCTCCCTATATATGTCCAAGCATCCATTACAATATACATCGTATGTACAGTAATGGCCTCTAGGGCATACATATAACTAACAATCTCCCACTTGCACTAGGGCCATCTGTTATGGTATCGCATACCCAACAATTAGCTGCGGTTGAAGTATCTCATACTCAACCATCCCATAAAAGTCTCTACTGGGAAAAAGGCCTTTGTGAGTGGGTCCGCGCTGTTGTCCTCTGTGTCTACTCTCCTAACCTCGATCTCCCTGGAGATCAACCATCTACATGATCAGGTGATACTGCCTAAGAATTATATCTGGATTTCTGATGGGACGGTAGTTCCTTGGCTAAAGCCACAACTCCATTGTCACACAATGGTAGGAACGAAGTTCATCTTATGAACTTATATATATCCAGACTGCCTCTTTGGTAGCATCTTTGGTAACGATGTATCTTGCCTTTAATCGTCTAGTATGTCACGGTATCTAGCTTGGAACTCTTCCAACATACCGTCCCTCCACTGAGGGTAAAGACAAAGCCTGCGACTGACATTCAGTCGTCCTTATCACCCTGAAAACTTTCCAGTGATTCTCCCTAGGATCGATTGATACCATCTCAGTACAACTAGTGAGTATCCTAACATCCAATTAGATCTATCTCATAGATCCAAAAACCCAGGATTTAGGAGGTATCACTTTGATCCTATATGGAGAATCCTTGTGATAAGCGGAGATTAACCGAGCGTAGCAAAAGAAACTCCTTCCCTATCAAAAGTATGTCACCCACGTACTCTACGAGGATCACCACCATACTCCCTACTACTTTTTTGTATATACAAGGTTCATCTACCATTTTGATGAAGTCAAACTCTTTGACTACCACATCAAAACAGACGTTCCAACTCCGCGATGCCTTCTTTATCACATAAAACATCTTGCACATGTTTCTGCTGCTCCCACTGTCTACGAAGCCCTCTGGCTGTGTACTTATAGATGCTCTTTTCTAAAACATCATTTAGAAAAGTAGTCGTGACACCCAACCACCAGATATCGTAGTCATGGTATGTAGCCGTGGCAAGTAGGATCTGGATGGACTTTAAGCATAGCTTTGAAAGTCTCAACTTTTCCATGTACACCAAGTAATCTTCTGAAGATATACTTGCTCCTGATGGGGATTTAACCCTTCTGATAAAGCAACCGAAGTCCATACTTTGTCGGTGTATAAGGATTCCATCTCAGATCGCTAAGCATCCAGCCATTCTTATAGAGTCCTACTCCTGATGGCCTGCTCGAAACTAGTTGGGTCATCATCTCATGATGCAATCCTCGCTCCCACTGTCATAAAGGAACCGAAGTATCTCTCAGGTGGGTGAGGAACCCTGCTAGATCGGCGGAGAGGCTGAGGTTCGTTGGAAACTATTGAATCCTTTGGTTCTACCAAATCATCAGCTGCAGTTTGTATAGCTGGAACCATTCCAGTTCTACATAACAGACCTTGCCTCGAGCTTGTCCGGATTTTGATTTTAGACATAGGACGGACAACCCCAAATCTTAACAAACTTAAGATATGGGCTCTTCCCTTTCCATATCACATATGAAGTGGTAGGTAACTGATTTGATTTGAACCCTATTCAATAGGTATGCAACTTCACAAGTACATAACTTCCTAAAGGAAATAGGAAACTCAGTAGTACTCATCATAGAGCACACCATATCACATAGGGTGCTATTGCTCCGCCCCGATACACCGACGTGCTGTGGTGTATACGGAGGAGTAATGCTGAGAGAGAATCTCATTCTCCTTTAGAATAGTCCAGGAATTCCATGCTTAAGTATTCTCCTCCTTGATCACATCATAGGACATAATACTTTTACCCGTATTTTGGTTCTCTACTTCTAATTTATATTCTGTGAATATCTCGAAAGGTTCGGATCTGTGTTTCAACAGAAACATATGTCTGAATCTTGAGAGATTATTAGAGAATGTAATGAAGTACAAAGAATCGGTCTTGGCATGTGTAGACAGGAGACTTTCATACATCAGCATATATCAATCCCAAGAGTTCACTAACTCTTTCTCTGTTTCCAATAAACAGAGCTGTGGTCATTTTATCTTTGTGACATGACCGGCAAGTTTCACAAGATGTAAATTCAAACAAATTTAAATATGCATCTTAATGTAACTTCAGCTAGTCGGGTCGCATTGATATGACCTAGTCTATAATGCCTCAAGAAGGATTCGTTCATTTCTGAACTCTTCCTCTTGTGTGTGTTCCGTATACTAAGAACTGTAGTTTGATTTAGAACGTCAATGCTTTTAGATAACGTGCTTGAACCGATCAACTCTTGATATAGGAAATGTTCAAAACATTATCCAACAATACAAAATTATATCACTTCTTTACTAATAAAGAAACTGATATGATTTTGTATATCAGGTTCGGTATCTAATAACATTCGTTCAGAATCAATGTATTCAGGTAATACAGGGTGAAAGTGACCAACAGACTTGGCTGCAACACTTGCACCGTTTTCTGTCTCATGAAACTTTTTACCCGTTCTCAGTTCTCTACCTATCTGTAGCCCATGTAACAGATTACATATGCGGGATCCTGATCCGGTATCTCATACCCAGGACGTAAAGGATACTGAGAAACAGTTCTCTGTAATGAACACACCCGAAGAAGATGCATCAACATGCACTTTCTTCGTTTGGGCGGCACGGGAAATCTGGTATTCCCCAATTTCCTACTCTGTCTTATAACAATTATAAGTTGGAGCGGGACCAACGTTCCCCAGCTCAGTATAACAAGCGGGTTCGGTTAATAATCCGTATTATTATCTTGATTAAGGCGTGATATGGTCGCTACCTGGAGAGAGAGAGAAGAAAACACTCACCGTATGCTCTTGCAAGATTAGATTGGTTATCTAATATATCTAATCAGGACGTCTCCCACTATTTTAATCAAATCTTCCTTCAAACCCTAAAAGGAAAGACTAGCCGGGATTAATTACACGCTACAAGTTCGCCAATCTTTCAGCCAGGCCAGTGTCGGTACTTTGAGGGAGGTCCCCCATGCTTTCGCACGAACCTAATTAATGTAAACCTCGTTTTCCCAGAGGCATACCCCGTTAACACCTTTCTAGACACCTACTTGATCGGCTAATTGTAATGTGTAAAACTCTCCCAGGAGTAACTCTTACTCGCAGCGGGTATCGGGATCCAACTATCTCATAGAAGGTATGCAATCTCATTGCAAATTTCAACACTTGAAATTCCCGATAATATTTTGCCCCTAGCGTCCTATGACCTTGACGGAGGTCAACAAATCATAGGCTACTAGTCAAGTTCAACCCGTCATTTCTTGATTGAATCAAACCCACCTGCACGACCCTTGACGGAGGTCAACAAGGCCGCACGACTACCCTAAAACAATCTGCATCATATGCATAAACAGATAAATTCTAGTTAGCTACCGCACACTACGCCTTGACGGAGGTCAACAAACGTAGCACGAATACTAAGAAGGACTTATCTGAAATGACGGAGGGCTACGACAGTTTTTTAAGAAAACCTTTTGCGTAATGAACTTGATGTCGTTGTAGAATCGAGTGATTTTAAATGGAGTGTTTTTGAGGCTTTTCTAGTTTTGCTAAAGGGGTCACTCCCGGTGAAGGGATCGTCGGCCCTTTCCTCATCGAATAAGGTGCAGGATATTTCACAAATATCACTATGCAAAGCAAGAACTATAGAAGCAATCAAAAGACAAACCGAGTTTGTAGCATCTGCCAGTTATTGCTAAAGGAGTCACTCCCGGTGAAGGGATCTCGGTCCTTTCCTTATCGAATAAGGTGCTGGATGTTCTACAAGGAACACCGCTATGCAAAGCAAGAACTAGAGCTACCAGTTTTTATAAACAAGTTTCTACAACATCTTAGGTTTCTTTTAGTTTCATTAATCTCATTAATGAAGTCCCATTTTATTATGCTTCACAAGCATCACAGTTGAAACGAAATCTGCAATATAAAATATATCTCATATATATAATATAAACATTCGTCACAGGCAGTAATATGATCTCATCACAGAACATTGCAGCAGAAGAACATATATGAAATATTGGATATACTAGGACGTCCGTGTTTTCAATACGAGCCTGTATAAAACACGGATTCCACGGTCGCGATGAATAGCCAAACCCACATCCCTAGACCCCTACGAGAGCGGCAAGTAACACTGCCAATTCTAGGGTTAGGAGACCCGGTCTCGACTCCTCGAGATGGTCTCCCACTGGACCCTAGAACCCGGTTACTTGTGCTCCCCGCCTTGGGTCTACCTAATGCGGAAAAGTAAATAATATACAACGGTGACATCTTCCGCAACCTGGAAGTGCCCCAATAAAAGAATATTACATACAAATGAATTTTACATGAATGAAAAAGAAAAACTCTCATCTCACATAAAACCCCCGGCTATTCAGAACGCGACGATCCAATAGAACATATCACAGCAACACATAATATCTCATATCATCAACGTAAGCAAGTATGCGTATCCCGATTGTCGTTGATGTATAGCAACGAAGCCGGCGATACACCACATACTACGCTTACGGTCACATAAAAGAAAGTGTAAAACTACAACAGTTGGAATCCGCAACCTCCTTAGACATCGCATGCCTAACCAAATGAATTCCTTAGACATCTCATGCCTAACAATTATAAACCCCGCATTTTAGTCTCATTATTGAAAACTCTTTTCAATATCAAGTCAGGCAATTCAACAAGATTCCCGACATCCTGATCGAATGCTCGTCGCAAACTTTAGTAGACGGCCGCACCCCCAGATGCCGTCGACGAAGTGCACTAAGGCGGAACACCGCTGCCGCGGGCACCCGAACGGATGCTTTCGGCGACGGGGTTCTCCTACAGTCACTTGGTCGGGGCTATGGGGCGTAGCTGTCTATTAAGTTTACCCGGCGAGTATCCGCGTACACTACGTGATTGTGACGGACTTTTGATCACATCAAAATTCCGTGGCAACCGATCATTTGAGACTGAACTGCTAGATTTATAATATTCAAATTAGTTATCTCATAACTTTTTGTGGATTCCAAATATTGTATCACATTCCAGATAAATAGACAAAGTTAAACTTTCCGATCGAATCATTAAACACCCAAGATTTCCCCAATGTATCTCAACACTTGAAATCAGTTTAAAAACATCCATCACATGCCACAGTACCAATGGTCCAGCCGTAGAAGGGTCAAGCCAACGCCTCACATGTGGCACGCCGTACTGCCCCAAACCCTAGGGTTCAAAAGGCAGTTCAAGACGGTCACATAATCGAGTTAAGGTTTGTTGTCTTCTAGAGGGTCCACCGCGTTACTTGCACGACTTAGAACATTCTTAAACTCGAGAAACAATCCAACTTTTGAAAAATTTTCCGACTGGGGAAAAAGTGAGTTATTGATATCCGTTCGAACTTTTTAACAGTTTCTAAAAATTATCCGGAACAACTAAACAAAGTTAAAACATCCGATCGAATCAACGATTCCCCAATACAACCCTTGAAAACTCAACACTTGAGTGGAATTAAAATATTCCCAGAAAAACTTAACAATAAAGGGCCTAAAAATAATTACATGAAATTTCAGGGACTAAGTCCAAATTTTGGCCGCGGAACAGCCGCAAAACCAATGGTTTGGCCGCGGTTCCGCGCTCCAATTTTGGAATTAGAAGTCCGTACTTCACAGTAATTCTTAGTTTTTCCTGCTTGTTTTTCTAAGCATTTTTAATTCAGAAAATATCAACTTTTTGAAAAATGTACAGAGAGGGTTCCGTGTCGGGGTTTCGGCGTTCGATCGGACTTTAAACTTCATCTAGACTTCGCCTAAAGCTCTAGCTTGGCTCTGATACCACTGTAGGGTTGCTATGCACGTGCACAAGGGTCTACGAGGCATCAACCATGCCCGATTAAAAATTTAGCCGTGCCGAACAACCCGAATACGGATCTTTAAACTAGAGATTAGGCGAAAACTAACATGTTAACAACTTTAACACTAAGTGAGAGGGATTACAACCTTTGTAGATCCGGTCCTTCACTTCATATGCTCCGTGTTGTGGTCCCTTCGCTGCGATCATCGGGTTCCGGACTCTCGAGAGGTTCCACGAAGAGAAAGATGCAACCTTTGCTTCCGATCTTCGATACAAAGATGATCTACCTTGAAGTTTCGTTAACACAAGCTAACACTCAAGAAATGATGTGAACACCCTCATCTAAAGGGCAAGGGAAGATGAGGATGATGAAGTAGGATTTTTGCTCTCTTTATTTATCTTTTTCTCATATTTATTCATCACTTGGAAAAAATCTAGAATGCTTTTTCATGAAAGAATGAAGGAAGAAGAAGATGAATAATAATCCATTATCCTTTTGTGATGAATAGAAAGAATTAATATGATAAATAATGCAACCATGGTCAACTAAACTCATGTAGAGAATTAACTAGGGTTAGGGTTTGGGTTGGGTTAAAGCATGAGTCACTTGAAAATATCTTTCACAAAACAAAACCAAAACCTTCTAGAATCATCTAGAAAGCTTAACCCTCATCCAAACCCTAATCATGTTTAAACTCCACAAAACAAGTTGCATTAGTTATCATATCATGTTACAATATTATATATCACATATATAATATTTATCGTAACAAAATAAAATAATACAATTAACATGTCACGACCCGAAAGAGCACGTGACTGGCACTTGAATCATATGAAGTCTATAGGACCCCATCTGATCCAAGTAAGACAAAAGCCCAGCAATCTAAAACCATTTTAAAGAGTAAGGAAATCATTGTTCAGAAATCCAAGTTTTTAAATAACTAAGCCGAATATGTATTTTAAAAATGTGTAACCTTTCCTGAAAATTTCGGCAGAGTTTCCTTTGTAAAAACTGGCCCCGAACGGGGTACAACATGAATAATATATATAACATGATAAAACGCATCCCCAAGCGGGAGCTAGCTCTTCGTCAATCGACGGTCACAACCACGCAAGCAATAAGAATATACAACGCCAAAGGGCGAGGATCAAACTCAAAAAGAAACTCAAACAGTCAGAAAACCGTATTACTACTAGCGCGACTCTAAGGTCGAAATAATACAACACTGCCTCTAAGTCTGAACAATATACAAGTTTTTAGTTGATGGAAATTCTAGATACAATAGATAATACATGAACAATGGCGGTTCTGATACAAAAGAACCCACCTACCAATGCAAGTCACCCAAATGGAAGCAGTGTGCCAGAAATGCCGCTATGGAATCTGTACGGCAAAAACCTGCAAGAACTGGGGCACAACGGGGGTGAGTTGCCAACTCGTGAATAGAAAATATCTACAAGCAGAGATCGAATGCATGACCCATCCTAGGTCAATACGATCAGATATAAATAAACCTCAATATGAATAAAGCTGAAGCATGCTAAACTGGCAATGTAATCTCTATATATGAGTGTAGTGCCAAGTGCTCGTGCTAGTGCCTCAGGTAATAGCATGTCATGAATATGATGTATGATCAATGTAATCAAATCTGTACACACGTGGATCCCGTCCACTCGTCACCCACTGACGATAACCATCATGAAAGTAAATATCATAAAAACTGTGCATGGAAATATGAGGATATAATCCACCCGTGTCCCTCGCGACACATCAATATCATGGAACCGGAGTGCCCAGCATCGGCACTCGAAAACATCAGTCTAAACTGTGCCCAGCATCGACACAAAACATAAGTCTCAGTATCTCGATACCTCTGTATCTCGAATCTCAATGTCTCAATCACAAAATCTAGGGCGCCGTCAATCCCGATCGGCCCCTACCATCCATCTCATGACTACGACGGTATCCTCCGGATATCCGACGTGTCGGGTAATATCACCGGTAGGTAGTCTCCCCCTGCCAGGCTCATCGTCATCACTACGAGCTTCTTGCCCCGGGGTACCTTACCGGGTCCACCATGTACCCGCAATCGGTCTCATCCGCCTCCTCGATTCGGGTTTCACATGTCGCTCTCAGCACCGAGAAAACACATGGTGGACGCACTGAAATATCATATCAAGGGTAACCGCGTTTTAAGGTAATGATATATTCTCTTTTTAAAACATCCTCGGTTCCCAAATCCAGAAATATCATAGAAACCACATATCTCAATGCGTATAATCAAGTATGAAGTATGCTACATGTAAAGGAAGGTATATACATCATCATGTCATGCAAGGATCATATACTGAATGCAATAGTACTACAGTGTAGTGACATGGCAATTATCGATGATGAGTGTGTGGGACGGCAACAAGTGTACGTGGAACATATGCATCATCGATAATGGTGCTGGTGTCCTAGCAGCATGACTGAAATATCACACAGTGCAAGCGATGCAATGCAAATAGCAGGAATATGCGGAAATGAATAATCAACGCAAACACCGAACCTGCCCCAATAGATATATTATGCAACCATGCCTTTTTAAATAAGACGAATCAGGGCTTTTGGTAAAGTAAGGGCTACGGTGTTTTACGAAAAGACACATCATTTGAAAATATCCGTATAACCCTTCTGCTTATCTTTAAAATATTCCCGATTCGTTAGTTCTGAAATAGGTATGACTCGGTCTAGTCCAAAGTCTACTAAGAAAAGCTAGACAGGAGGGGTATGAAACCACCTAATCTGAGTCAATATATATATAAGTATAGATATAATAGTCGGTGATCACGCCTCGATACCGTATCGTAAGATATCCTCAAGTCATGAGTGCGGATCTATCATCAATATCGGCTCGTACGGTAAATCATCGTACGGCATCCCAATAGCTGGGTAGGGGTCAATATCACACCATTTCATCACATATCAGTATCACTAATATCAGATCACACAATCTGGGGTACTACTATAAGTCTAGAACAAGTCGATACCATCAATAAGAATATGAATGCGGGCAAAGCACATGTCCCAAGGCCCGCTAAAACTATCATATCGCACCTCAAAAGCGATTGTGTCACACCGCCGATCTCACGGCCTCACATCAAGTGTCACCTCAAACCCACGTATCATCCTCAAATCCCGTATATAAACACATAGTCCCATACCCATGTGTAGATATACACACCATCAAATGAAAGAATGAATGCAAGAATGTGTGTAAGATGTGTGTAAATGTAGGTATGAGTGCAATCGCTACCCTAGGGTTCGCACTATACTACTCCAATATAATCTTAGCATCAAGAATACCATTAATACTATCAATAATCCTAACAACACATAATAAATATACGTGTGTATACGTATTCGTATACAACACCACGGACTGCGGGGGTGCTATACGCCATCCACCCGACTTCTCCCCGTAGATATAAATCTACTCACCTGTATCCTGCGTGTCGGTGTCGATATCACCGTCATCTTCTGCATCGCCTCGGATTGTCGCGGGGTACCTACACATATCACACGTATCGCATCGCATCAAAACCAATTCAAAACTTGAAACGACACGCTAAAACCAATACGATACGCTAAAAGGCTTATAGGTTAGAACCTACGGTTAGCCTTCGCAAAACAACCCGAAATCACTCGATGCAGTCGTACAAACGTCACACGATCGAGATAACGTACAAACACCAAAATATGGAAATCAAAATACGTAACACTAAACACTGAAAGTAAGGCAGCAACCCATGAAAACGATCCCAGATTTCGTCTCAGGTCAAATCAGGTCAAATAAACAACTCTAGGGTGCTGTGCAGGGTGTATATGAGCTACTGGACCAACCCCGAAGCATTCCACCTTCACTTGGCCGGCCACAAGTCTCCCAAAACCGGCCTCGCCGGCCCCCCTATGCCCAATGGGGTCCGTTTGGTCAGGGTGGCCTCCTATGGTCTCAATTTGGTCCCTGGTATTGTTGAATTTGCCTGAAACAGTCCCAGTACATTCCAGATTTCCCTGCACGCTCCAGGTTATCACAAACCGACATGAAAGTCCCGTAATTCCGTATTCTTGGGTTTCAGGTTGTTTCAGGTCAGGGGCTTGGTCAAAATAGGGTCTAAGGTCACCAATTGAGTCCAATTGCAAAGCCATAACTCAAGTTTACCCTAATCCTCTCTAGTTTGGTCCAAAGTGCACAAAATCACACGATATCGATATGAAACTTTAAAAGAGGCTAAAACACTTGAAATACTACAATGTTAGTGAAGGAATTACCTCAATAAAGATTCAAGAATCTTCCCACAGCACCAAAACAGCAACTTCCTTGGTCCATTCTATAGATCTTGGGCTTGTGTGCAATTTTAGTGAAATGAGTGTGAGGTTTTGAGATGGTTTTAATGGTGTTTCTTGGCTTGAAGATGGAGGAGGAAGTGAGGGAAGGGGCAGCAGCAGGAGGAGAGTGAAGAGGGAGGGAAATTGAGGAAATAGCTAAGTGTTTGGTCAATGGTTCAACCCATACCTCTTTCTCACCAACCCCATTCTCATTTTCTTTTCTTTTTCTTTTCTTTTCCTTTTCTTTTCTTAAAACCAACCTTCTCACATCAATAGTGATCCCAAAGCAAAACCATGACAAGAAAATGTAACACAAGTTCAAAAATGATATGTGCACATTTTGCACAAAAAGCCAAAAAATCCGATTTGCGACTTTTAATCGCGATTAGCGCTAAATTAGCATATAAATGATCACAACACTTAAAATGGCATAATTCCAATAGATAACCCATTTTAGAATTTTCCATAATTTTTCTCCATTTGTTTGCATTTAAATATTAATTTAATATTAAAATAATCAATAAAATAATATTAAATCATAAAAATTCCTAAAAATAATATTTTATTATTTTGAAAATGTTACAATCTACCCCCCTTAAAGAAATTCGGTCCCCGAATTTAAATTTAAAACCCCCAGGTACTAAAACATTTCAATACAAATCCCAAGTCGTCGGGGCTCCGAAATCATCAATACACAAAATGTCACAGCGCAATGCATGCGCATGGGTAATGAGCAGATAACTCAAAAACAACGCTCCATCAAGCATCCCGCAATCATCGGAGTCAAGGTAAAAACACAATGTCAAATCCAATACAAAACCGATATGATATGGACCAAAACTACACATGTAGACATCCAATCTATACATGTAAATAGATGATGCAAAAGCATGCCAAATCTTTTTAAGTCGGTGTGCGATGCACCTAACACTGCACAGTGGCGGACGTTTTTCATAAGGAAATAACTATATATGTATATATATCTTTTGTTTACTAAGCACGTCCCGCCGTTTTGAAAACAATCAGAAGGGTTTCCTTGTTTTTAAAACGTCTCGTGTCATATCAGACACGTAGGTATATATGTATCGAGACTATAGCTCGCTCCTTGGAAATCCCTTCAACTATCAATGCATGCAAAATATATCCAGGTACTGTCCTCTGACTAGTCCTGCTCAGTATGAAAACAAATATCCGAAATCATAAAAGTGTACTGCTCCAAAAGGAATAAATCCCAAAAATGCACATAACACAATCCTGTGCGTCTGGTGCGCACGGAAATCAAAAATCCAAATATGTGCTAAACAGGTGCACAAATCAACATCTAGGTGCAACGGGTGTGCACGAAGCATCTGTCATAGGCAACGTGTATGCCTGACAGCCACAAATCCGGTGCATCTGACATGCACGAAGAAATCTCGATTTAGTGCATCGGGTGTGCACCAAAATCGTATCTAAAAACATGCGCCCAACATGCGCGAAAATCCAAATCGGTGCATCCATCGTGCACGAATGAAAATCTAAACCCTGCGTACTCCATATGCACGGAAACACGAATCCAATAGCAAACGCCGAACATGCGTAAGTCACATCACAAGAACGGAGTGCAAAAAAATCAACCATCAAAATCCGGGTCAAAATCAACAATATAATGCGGCTCAAACCAAAATCAAGTGTACCGCAAAGGAAAATCTCACAACCGTGTGCATCAGCGTGCACAAATCAAATCATAACACCAAAATGCATTAAAACTATGCTGGAAGCATAAATCAAATCACCGGCATATAATAGGCACGAAATCACAATCAATACCTCCAGAATAATAGTGATGCGCCAGGTATAAATGCCCAATAAGTGCAATCATGGTGCACGAAAACAGAAATCATAGAACTCAGTCATCGAAACCAAATCATGAAAACGGATCGCCAAAATACCGAAATCCCAAACTGACAGATACGTGATAGTCGAATCACAAAATCACAATCATAAATACTGTCGTCGGTATATCCTCCCTCGAAGTCGAGAAGGTGCCGGTACATTCAATTCTAGCAGCGCAAGATCTCTACTTGCCTCATGCTCGCGGCTGGCGTCCTCTGCCTCTGGTTCCTGATCTTTCCTGTAGATTGCCAATCTCACAATCCATCGGCTCACCGGCCCGGTCAGGAGTGCTGACAGGAACGATTCCGTTCTGGCACTTCTTGTCACCTCTCGGTCAATCCTCACGATCGCTCGTAAAGCCATATGTCACTGGCATCGGCCTCCGGCTCTCAGAATGCACATCACATATCTGATCCTGGGTGCAAACGTCATTGCGGCAATGTTCTGGAAGGAATCCTGCTCAAGTCTCTGCCGATCTTGCCTATGCCGATCTGTACGGAGGCTGGTACTCTCGCATAGTCTCTTCTCGTCCAATGGGCATCTGTGTCCTCAGCACAGCATTTCCTCGGAAATCGGTCGCATCCCAGCGCCTCTGTAAGCATATCAGGCCTCTGGTCTCGACGGAAGGTAATGACAGCTCATCAGTGTCTCACACGAACCTCTGGTTCCGCTCGTCTGCATCATCGTCCATTTCAACATCGCGTCTCTATCTGCGCACCGCAATGCCTTCGGCTACGGTCCATCCGAAGTCTCCAACACGGACTCGAAATCACGAACTCGGTATCTTCCTCACTCGGTAGAAGATATCTAGCCGAGCACGTCCTCAGCGTGCGTGTCACATCTCTAATGTCGACGGAGTGGGACGTCATCTCGTCGAAGTCTCATATGAACTCTTTACCCCACCTTGCTCAAATGTCGACTGATCCGGACTCGTCTCATCGTGGCTACACGAACTGCGCTCCGACGGCTATGCTCGCACCTGGAGTCTCCCAAGCAGTGTCCCATCACGATATCCGAAAGATGTCGAATCATCCGATCGACTCGTCAGAACCTCGTAATCCCCCAAGAGCTCACATCTCGGGTACAGTTCAATAGTATCGAGTACATGCCACAACGTCGGTGGTCCAGCCGTAGAAGGGCAAACCCAAGCCTCACTAATGGCGCCGCGGAACCGCCGTAAACCCTAAGGTTCAAAGGCTGTCACACGGTCATTAAGTCGAGTTAGGGTTTCATTCTTCTAGAGGGTCCATAGAATCACCTGCATGTCTTTCCGTATACTTTAAACTTGGAAAATAGGCTCCTAACATTCGATCGTCTCTATCGACTCTCAACGAACCTGCGTGAAGTCATCTCTAGCTGGAAACAATCCACCTGATGACCTCGCATCGGGGTAAGCGAATTCACCACACGTCCTAGTCATTCATCCTCGGTGACTAGCAACTCGCTATCATCTCTCTAAGAACATGCTCATGCTGCAGTAGCTCCAATCATCTGGGCGATATCTCATCATTTGCAACAACAACTGGCTCATACGCCTGTACGCCGAACAACGCCTCAATCCCTCAGAAAAGGCGATACATAAGCGGTCATCTCTGAATCGGTCTGCTCTAGATCTAAGCAAGACTCTCCACACTGGAGATCTTCAACTCAACTGGGCCCGCTCTGGCGCAAAATCGGACGAATCACCTTGGTCTCTCAAATCGGGTAGACTAGCTATCATCTGTCGCATATCTGCCTGAAAGCTCCGGCAATCTCAGCTCGTAAGCTCCGAAAGCAACATCCCGCCAATCTCAGCAACAGTTGGTCCATCTGCCTGCACGGTAGGCGACATCACAATCTCTGAGGTATGCTGTACATCAACAGTCCTCTCTCAACTGGCAGCTCTAACAAGGGCCCGATCATCCGGTGCAAGACCAAGCACTCGCCTCCACTAGAGGTCACAATCAACAACACTAACTCGAGACGTTCCCATGTCACCAGAAAACACAATGGTCGGCCCTCGTACCAAACGAGCTCACACCGGCCGTAACCCTAGCAGCAGCCCAAACTGCGCTCAAACACGGTGACAGGAATCTCAATCGAGTATCAAGAGAGCACATCAGTGGCAAGAAGGGAAACAACAGATCCAAAGTGGATACATGATCATAGGAAGGAACAGTATCAATGAAGGTATGATCATGAAACTAATAGAATCGGGGATCTCAAATGGATGTATAATCCTGGATATGAAGAGAATCATTGATCTCGAAAGTATGTACATCCTAAGGTTCCTTAAGCGGAGTGGCGTGTCGTAAGTATGCCGTGGAACATACCAACGGTACGTCACTCTACTTTAGTCACCTAATCCATCAACCAAGGGTCATCCTAAAACGACAAAAGTTCGGGTTTACACCCCCTCGACCAAGTCTAAGTTCCGTAAGGTCAAGCCTAAGTTCCGTATATAAACAACTCCCTAGGCTCCACATAGTCAAACTTAAACTCGAACCAAGGTCAACCTAGCGCTCTGATACCAACTTTGTCACGACCCGAAAGAGCACGTGACTGGCACTTGAATCATATGAAGTCTATAGGACCCCATCTGATCCAAGTAAGCCAAAAGCCCAGCAATCTAAAACCATTTTAAAGAGTAAGGAAATCATTGTTCAGAAATCCAAGTTTTTAAATAACTAAGCCGAATATGTATTTTAAAAATGTGTAACCTTTCCTGAAAATTTCGGCAGAGTTTCCTTTGTAAAAACTGGCCCCGAACGGGGTACAACATGAATAATATATATAACATGATAAAACGCATCCCCAAGCGGGAGCTAGCTCTTCGTCAATCGACGGTCACAACCACGCAAGCAATAAGAATATACAACGCCAAAGGGCGAGGATCAAACTCAAAAAGAAACTCAAACAGTCAGAAAACCGTATTACTACTAGCGCGACTCTAAGGTCGAAATAATACAACACTGCCTCTAAGTCTGAACAATATACAAGTTTTTAGTTGATGGAAATTCTAGATACAATAGATAATACATGAACAATGGCGGTTCTGATACAAAAGAACCCACCTACCAATGCAAGTCACCCAAATGGAAGCAGTGTGCCAGAAATGCCGCTATGGAATCTGTACGGCAAAAACCTGCAAGAACTGGGGCACAACGGGGGTGAGTTGCCAACTCGTGAATAGAAAATATCTACAAGCAGAGATCGAATGCATGACCCATCCTAGGTCAATACGATCAGATATAAATAAACCTCAATATGAATAAAGCTGAAGCATGCTAAACTGGCAATGTAATCTCTATATATGAGTGTAGTGCCAAGTGCTCGTGCTAGTGCCTCAGGTAATAGCATGTCATGAATATGATGTATGATCAATGTAATCAAATCTGTACACACGTGGATCCCGTCCACTCGTCACCCACTGACGATAACCACCATGAAAGTAAATATCATAAAAACTGTGCATGGAAATATGAGGATATAATCCACCCGTATCCCTCGCGACACATCAATATCATGGAACCGGAGTGCCCAGCATCGGCACTCGAAAACATCAGTCTAAACTGTGCCCAGCATCGGCACAAAACATAAGTCTCAGTATCTCGATACCTCTGTATCTCGAATCTCAATGTCTCAATCACAAAATCTAGGGCGCCGTCAATCCCGATCGGCCCCTACCATCCATCTCATGACTACGACGGTATCCTCCGGATATCCGACGTGTCGGGTAATATCACCGGTAGGTAGTCTCCCCCTGCCAGGCTCATCGTCATCACCATGAGCTTCTTGCCCCGGGGTACCTTACCGGGTCCACCTTGTACCCGCAATCGGTCTCATCCGCCTCCTCGATTCGGGTTTCACATGTCGCTCTCAGCACCGAGAAAACACATGGTGGACGCACTGAAATATCATATCAAGGGTAACCGGGTTTTAAGGTAATGATATATTCTCTTTTTAAAACATCCTCGGTTCCCAAATCCAGAAATATCATAGAAACCACATATCTCAATGCGTATAATCAAGCATGAAGTATGCTACATGTAAAGGAAGGTATATACATCATCATGTCATGCAAGGATCATATACTGAATGCAATAGTACTACAGTGTAGTGACATGGCAATTATCGATGATGAGTGTGTGGGCCGGCAACAAGTGTACGTGGAACATATGCATCATCGATAATGGTGCTGGTGTCCTAGCAGCATGACTGAAATATCACACAGTGCAAGCGATGCAATGCAAATAGCAGGAATATGCGGAAATGAATAATCAACGCAAACACCGAACCTGCCCCAATAGATATATTATGCAACCATGCCTTTTTAAATAAGACGAATCAGGGCTTTTGGTAAAGTAAGGGCTACGGTGTTTTACGAAAAGACGCATCATTTGAAAATATCCGTATAACCCTTCTGCTTATCTTTAAAATATTCCCGATTCGTTAGTTTTGAAATAGGTATGACTCGGTCTAGTCCAAAGTCTACTAAGAAAAGCTAGACAGGAGGGGTATGAAACCACCTAATCTGAGTCAATATATATATAAGTATAGATATAATAGTCGGTGATCACGCCTCGATACCGTATCGTAAGATATCCTCAAGTCATGAGTGCGGATCTATCATTAATATCGGCTCGTACGGTAAATCATCGTACGGCATCCCAATAGCTGGGTAGGGGTCAATATCACACCATTTCATCACATATCAGTATCACTAATATCAGATCACACAATCTGGGGTACTACTATAAGTCTAGAACAAGTCGATACCATCAATAAGAATATGAATGCGGGCAAAGCACATGTCCCAAGGCCCGCTAAAACTACCATATCGCACCTCAAAAGCGATTGTGTCGCACCGCCGATCTCACGGCCTCACATCAAGTATCACCTCAAACCCACGTATCATCCTCAAATCCCGTATATAAACACATAGTCCCATACCCATGTGTAGATATACACACCATCAAATGAAAGAATGAATGCAAGAATGTGTGTAAGATGTGTGTAAATGTAGGTATGAGTGCAATCGCTACCCTAGGGTTCGCACTATACTACTCCAATATAATCTTAGCATCAAGAATACCATTAATACTATCAATAATCCTAACAACACATAATAAATATACGTGTGTATACGTATTCGTATACAACACCACGGACTGCGGGGGTGCTATACGCCATCCACCCGACTTCTCCCCGTAGATATAAATCTACTCACCTGTATCCTGCGTGTCGGTGTCGATATCACCGTCATCTTCTGCATCGCCTCGGATTGTCGCGGGGTACCTACACATATCACATGTATCGCATCGCATCAAAACCAATTCAAAACTTGAAACGACATGCTAAAACCAATACGATACGCTAAAAGGCTTATAGGTTAGAACCTACGGTTAGCCTTCGCAAAACAACCCGAAATCACTCGATGCAGTCGTACAAACGTCACACGATCGAGATAACGTACAAACACCAAAATATGGAAATCAAAATACGTAACACTAAACACTGAAAGTAAGGCAGCAACCCATGAAAACGATCCCAGATTTCGTCTCAGGTCAAATCAGGTCAAATAAACAACTCTAGGGTGCTGTGCAGGGTGTATATGAGCTACTGGACCAACCCCGAAGCATTCCACCTTCACTTGGCCGGCCACAAGTCTCCCAAAACCGGCCTCGCCGGCCCCCCTATGCCCAATGGGGTCCGTTTGGTCAGGGTGGCCTCCTATGGTCTCAATTTGGTCCCTGGTATTGTTGAATTTGCCTGAAACAGTCCCAGTACATTCCAGATTTCCCTGCACGCTCCAGGTTATCACAAACCGACATGAAAGTCCCGTAATTCCGTATTCTTGGGTTTCAGGTTGTTTCAGGTCAGGGGCTTGGTCAAAATAGGGTCTAAGGTCACCAATTGAGTCCAATTGCAAAGCCATAACTCAAGTTTACCCTAATCCTCTCTAGTTTGGTCCAAAGTGCACAAAATCACACGATATCGATATGAAACTTTAAAAGAGGCTAAAACACTTGAAATACTACAATGTTAGTGAAGGAATTACCTCAATAATGATTCAAGAATCTTCCCACAGCACCAAAACAGCAACTTCCTTGGTCCATTCTATAGATCTTGGGCTTGTGTGCAATTTTAGTGAAATGAGTGTGAGGTTTTGAGATGGTTTTAATGGTGTTTCTTGGCTTGAAGATGGAGGAGGAAGTGAGGGAAGGGGCAGCAGCAGGAGGAGAGTGAAGAGGGAGGGAAATTGAGGAAATAGCTAAGTGTTTGGTCAATGGTTCAACCCATACCTCTTTCTCACCAACCCCATTCTCATTTTCTTTTCTTTTTCTTTTCTTTTCCTTTTCTTTTCTTAAAACCAACCTTCTCACATCAATAGTGATCCCAAAACAAAACCATGACAAGAAAATGTAACACAAGTTCAAAAATGATATGTGCACATTTTGCACAAAAAGCCAAAAAATCCGATTTGCGACTTTTAATCGCGATTAGCGCTAAATTAGCATATAAATGATCACAATACTTAAAAATGGCATAATTCCAATAGATAACCCATTTTAGAATTTTCCATAATTTTCCATAATTTTTCTCCATTTGTTTGCATTTAAATATTAATTTAATATTAAAATAATCAATAAAATAATATTAAATCATAAAAATTCCTAAAAATAATATTTTATTATTTTGGAAATGTTACAATTAACATATATCGCATATATATCAATGTATTACCCGAGTGAGAAAAAGAATCTTTTAGTGAGCTAATATTAGTTAATGCAATTTAATATATCAAATATATTATTATACATTAAATTATCGAATCAACACTTGATCCGACAATCCGGCTATATCGCATATAACCGACTAATATTTATCCGTACCGATTCATCGAATCAACATTTGATCCGATGACCCGGCTGATAACAAATATCGCGAGAATACAATACGGTATCACATACCGCATTATCCTCGGTCCCGCACATATCACATACGTGCCCCTACTCCGTTTTGCCTGAGCCAAGAAACCTTTGTGTAGGACTCTAAAGAATCGTCAATACGCCGGCAGTAGGTTATGATCATATCAAACACCGACAAGCTGCAAGCGGTCAGCTAAACGTAACAGCTACCCAGGTATTGAGCGCTCAGAAGATCAACAAGCAAGCCTGTACATTCTCCTGTGAATCCAAACAGTAACACTCCCGTACAGTCCGGTCTCGTCGTCTGATATGTCGCATATCTCGCCTAGGGGTGGTAAACGTCAGACCCCAGTAGCTCGATAAGTCGTGTCGATATGAGGTCTATAACAGTTCGAGAAACTACTGATAACACTTACCAGTAAATCTCAGCAACCCTGGCCAGGGATTTCCGGTTATAGCCAATCGAACACGGCACAACATCAACTCCCTATACCGGGAGAGATGAATCCCCTCCTATCGCTCATTGCCTCCATGTGATTCGGGACTGTACGCAAAAGCCACCTTTTGCACGCCCTCTTGGACGTGGTATGATGGAAATCAAAGCACAGTGGGAATCACACAAGACTCTATGATGATCTCAGGTCAACAGACTACTCTGTACCAGTGTTACCGGAGAACTGCCATCTGACGTGAGGTATAATACCATCTGGGAGTTCTCGGCGAGTCCGTCCAGTGTACCCAGTCTCCACTCAGCACCCGTACACCATCCTTGATTTCAAACACCGATGGATATGGGATCATCCATCGCCCATCATATGGGTCAAGATGCGTATACGCTAGTCTACTCTGGTGTATCGATGCCCTGTCTCGATACACCCTCGACTAGGAACAGTTATAGGATGTACTCGTCGACTACCGTGGCCACACTAGTATGATCTCATCATAGTCCCAGTAGTCGAGTACATATCCTAAGGGCTTTATCAACATGTATCATAGAGACAATCAGAGTACATGTTAAGATAAAGTACAACCAGATAGCATACTATCATGTCGAGCGAGAAAGTCCTCCCTATATATGTCCAAGCATCCATTACAATATACATCGTATGTACAGTAATGGCCTCTAGGGCATACATATAACTAACTTTTTCAGCCACAATATCTGCAGTAGCTGCTGCTACAGCCACCCTAACTCCATAAAAACAGCAACAGCTACCCCAACACATCACCTCACCCCCCAACAGCCAAGTACAACCCCTGCTGCTGCTACTGCAACACTTCCTACACCAAATAAATCAACAGAACTTTGCAACAGCAACAACAACTTCAGCTGCTGCAAACAGCCCAAAGCTCCAAAACCACACCCACACAACATCACTACACACCACACTTCACCACAATTGCTGCTAAACCTTCTTCACTTGCTGCTACAACAGCAACACAAGCAAGCACCAAAACAAAAAAAACAACAGCAGCAGTTCAGCAGGTTCTGTAGCAGCATCAGCCTGTAGCAGTGAGGCAGTTCAGCTCATTCCAGCCAAGTTTTGCAGCACCAGGTGCTTTAGCAGCAGCACACACCCTCATACTTCTTCTCTTTTCCTTCATCTAGGTTCTCTAGAGGTATAACCCCTTAATCCAACTCATAATTGCTGAAGTTATGGATATCTTGCTTATTTTAGTGTTTATTATATGTTTAGTAGTAGTTTTAGGGTAAATTAGGGGAATTTTGAGAATGTAATAGTTGTGATGGTTAGAGTAACCCATGTAGGTGCTGTTGAGACCAGTTAACCAGAGAATTGCCCCAGATTTAACAAAGGTACCCGATTTATCCGACTTGGCGTAAATTGGCAGCTTTAGCGACTTTTTAGCCTTTCTGAAACCTGCTTTTGACCCGATCCACTCAGGTAAATGTTGCGAAGACTGCAGCTCTGTGACCTTAGCAGAGACACCCAACCAAAACATGGGGACCCCTCTCCCTATTCTGGCCGCAGATTTATTATATCTGGCCGCAAATTGCGGCCAGAATGGGGGTGGGGGTGTAGGGTTTTGGTGTGTGGGTTTACTCTCCGTAGCTAAGGTTTTTGGTATCTGTAACTTTTCAAGTTGGGTCCAGAGGCAAAATCTGGAGCTTGTATCGTGTTTCCGATGTTTTAAGTCTTGTGCGATACGCGCGTAATACGCGTGGTTCTGTGGTTCACTGCGCGACACAGCGTGTCAGTTGGGTTTTGGTAGGTTTGTGCGGGTCGCGACGTGTCGTGTGCACGCGCGTTTTTGTTTCACGCTCGCGTATCCTTTTATCGATATATCGTGTTTTGCAATATTTTCCTGATATATTGTGACTATTGTAAATTCTAGATTCGCCGGCAGGGACTTCAAGCGCGGCAGAGAAAGGAAAGCAGGTGGTCGGACACACCTAGCGCGGGATCACGGTGTAGGGTTCCTAGGCACACTAAGGAGGCTCCACAAGGCATCGACCATGCCGGATTAAAAAAATTTAGGTGCCTAACAACCCGAAGCAAGATCGTTAACTAGATATTAGGCGAATCAAAAAGCTAGTAAATCACAGTTACACTAAAGTGAATGGAAATACAACCTTTATAGATCCGCTCCACCATTTCTTTAGCTCCGTGTTGACGTCCCTCCGCTGCGATCATCGGGATCCCGGACTCTAGCGATGGTTTCGTCGGAGAAATGGTCGGGCTAGGTCATTGACTTCGAGGCCGAAGATGATCTACGTCGAGACGACTCAAACTCAAGCTCCATCTACACTAGGTCAAGGAACTTGTGAAGAAAACACCCTCTACTACATGGCAAGTGATAGAGGATGAAGAAATAGGAAATGGGTTCACTTTGGATTTGGATTTCTCACTTGGAATCATCACTTGGAAAAATCTAGCAATGGTTTCTTCTCTTCATGAAGAAGATGAAGAAGAAGAAAGAAAAATAATTATGAATTATTTTCAAAAAGAAAATCAAGTGATGGTTATCATAATGCAACCATGGGTGAGATTAACTAGTGTAGAGACAAAACTAGGGTTTAGGTGAATGGTTAGGTTTAGGAAAGAAACAAAATGGTCAAAGCTTCAAAGCTTCATGAAGCATCAAAGAAAATCCAAAGAAAGCCACCATTTTATTTCTTTCCAAAATGAATGAATAAATAAATAAATGAATAAATAAATCATTACCCTAACCATTTACCTAAACATGGTTTAAAGTAAACACACACCCAAGTTTGCATGTATCATCAAACATGATACAAACTAGTGCACAAACATATATCTTATATATACACAATATGCACAATCAAGTGAGATAATCAATCTTAAGTGAACCAATACTAGTTAATGTAAAGTAATATATCAAATATATAATTATACATTAAATCATTAAATCAACACTTGATTTAATGATCCGGTCATACTGCATATAACCGACTAATATCAAGTGTATCAATGTATCGAATCAACACTTGATTCGGTAACCCGGCTATATCTCATAAAACCGTCCAATGATACAAATCGCGAGAATAGAATACAGTATCACATACTGGTATTATTCTCGGTCCCACACATATCTCATATGCGCTCCTATTTCGTTTCGCTTGAGCCAGGAAACCTCTGTGTAGGACTCTAAAGACTCGTCAATACGCCGGCAGCAGGTGATGATCATATCAAACACCCATAAGCCGAACGCGGTCTGCTAAACGTAACGGCCACCCGGGTATTGAGCGATCAGAAGATCAACGAGCAAGCCCGCTCAGACTCCTATGAATCCAACCGGTAACACTTACCGTACAGTCCGGTCTGTTCGTCTGATATGTCGCATATCTCGCCTAGGGGTGGTAAACGTCAGACCCCAGTAGCTCGATAAGTCGTGTCGATATGAGGTCTATAACAGTTTGAGAAACTACTGATAAAACTTACGAGTAAATCTCAGCAACCCTGGCCAGGGATTTCCGGTTATAGCCAATCGAACACAGCGCAACATCAACTCCCTATACCGGGAGGGACGAATCCCCTCCTATCGCTCATTGCCTCCATGTGATTCGGTACTGTACTCAAAAACCACCGTTTTGCACGCTCTCTTGGACGTGGTAAGGTGGAAATCAAAGCACAGTGGGAATCACACAAGGCTCTATGACGATCTCGGGTCTACAGACTAACCTGTACCAGTGTCACCAGAGAACTGCCATCTGACGTAAGGTATAATACCATCTTGGAGTTCTCGGCGAGTCCGTCCAGTGTAATCAGTCTCCACTGAGCACCCGTATATCATCTCTAATGTCAAACACCAATGGATATGGGATCATCCATCGCCCATCTGTATGGGTCAAGAAGGTATACACTAGTCTACTCTGGTATATCGATGCCCTGTCTCGATACACCCACGACTAGGGACCTTGAAGGATGTACTTATGGACTACCATGTCCCCACTAGTATGATCCGCATCATAGTCCAGGTAGTCAAGTACACATCCTAAGGGCTTTACCAACATGTAAGAGAGAGACAGTCAGTGTACACGTTAAGGTAAAGAGTAACTAGATAGCATACTATCATGTCGAGCAAGAAAGCCCTCCCTATATATGTCCAAGCATCCACAACAATATACATCCTATGTATAGCAATGGCCTCTAGGGCATACATATAACTAACAATCTCCCACTTGCACTAGGGCCATCTAGTAGCAGTGGTTGTAGTATCTCATACTCAACCATCCCATAAAAGTCTCTCTCTGGGAAATAGCCTTTGTGAGTGGATCCGCCGTGTTGTCCTCTAAGTCTACTCTCCTAACCTCGATAACCCTGGAGATCAACCATCTCCATGATCAGGTGACACTGCCTAAGAATTATGTCTGGATCACAGACGGGACGGGCGTTCCTTGGCATAAGCCACAACTCCATTGTCACACAATGTGAGTAACGAAGTTCATCTCATGAACTAATATACACCTAGACTTCCTCTTTCGTAGCATCATAAGTAGCGATGTATCCAGCCTTTATCGTCTAGTTTGCCACGGTATCTAGCTTGGAACTCTTCCAACATACCTGTAACATTTTCAAAAATATAAAATATTAATTTTGGGAATTCTTATAATTTAATATTATTTTATTGATTACTTTAATATTAAATCTATAATTAAATGCAATTAAATAGGAAAAATGTTAGAAAAATTATGAAAAATTTTGGAAAATTCTAAAATAGGGTGTATTAGTGAATTATGACATTTTTGAGTTTTTGTGATTAGTTTGACACTAATTTAGTGCTAATCGCGATTAAAATCGCTAATCGGGTTTTTTGGTAATTTTGTGCAAAACTTGCACATATCACTTTTTCTACACTTGTGCATTTTTCTAGCCATGGTTTTCATTTGGGTTTACTATTGGTATGGGAAGGATTGGAATTAAAGGAAATGAAAAGAAAAGAAAAGGAAAGAGTAGGTATAATGATGAGAGAGAGGGGCAAGGTCAACCCCGCCTTTTTGAACCATGCTTCCATCATTCCTTCACTCTCATTTCTTCCCCTCTCTCCCATAGTTGCTGCTGCTGCCTAGCCCCTTTCCCTCCCTTCTTCAACTCCTCATTTCATCTCAAAAATCACTCCAAAACCCCAATCTCCTTTCATTAAAATTGTGCAAAATCCCTAGATCTACACATGGAGCTAAAGAAGCAAGGATTTTGGCCACTAGGGGCAACTCAAGAATTTTCTTGAGTTGCTAATGGAGGTAATTACTGAACCACTAGCTTAATTATAGCCTTTCCTATAAACCCATGTTAAGATTTCATCGATATTGTGTGATATTATGGACTTGGTGATAACCTAGTTAGGGTTTGAGGGAAATTGGTGTTGTATTATGAAATTGAGCTTAGTAGAGGTTTTACCAACACCCTAGTGTTTGAATTGGAACCCAAAACCTGAAGCTTGAACCAGAATACGGATTTTAGAAACCAATATCGGGGAAAAAACTGGAATCTGTCACTGTTATTTAGAATCTGCTAACACCCCGAGAACCCTAAAATAATATTGAGTGGACAGTGACATGTGCAGGCACCTATGAACCAACACCCCAAACCCTAGCCCCCAATTCCCTTTTCCGGCCGCCAAATTCCCTCTTTTGGCCGCCAATTGCGGCCTGGGTCCCACCTTATTGGCTCGTTTTGGTTCTGTAGCTCCTACATTGTTAGTTTAGGCCCCTGATATATATATATTTGTATAAAGTGACCTGGGGTAAAATCTGGAACACATTTCATGAGTTGATGTTTTGGACTTTAGTTTCCGTATTCCGTATTTTCATTTCTGAAATGGTGGAATGTGTTTTGCCTCGACTATTTGTCGTTTATACGACGATATAGAGGATTTATTGATGGTTTTGAAAGCGTGCCATAGGTTCTCACCTATAGGCCCCCTTATCGTATCGTTTTGGATTTCATGCGCCGTTTTAGCTTGGATTTGGTTTTAATGCGCATATACGATATTTGATGTGTAGGTACCCATGAAGACTTCGGGACGACAAGCAAATGCGTGGTGATGTCCGCAAATGATGATGCAGGTGAGTAGATTATACCTACACGGGGAAGTCGAGTGGATGGCGTATAGCACCCCCGCAGTCCGTAGATAGATTACTATGTAGTTTAATTGTGATATTAGGTGTGTTATGGATAGTATAGGGTTAGAAGTGACTAGTGTAATTCATAGTCGCGAACCCTAGGATAGAATTACACCTATACACACACCCTTGCTTATCACTTGTACTTGCACTGTGATTGATGATATGTGATGACTTTGGAGATGAGTCGATGATGTGGGCTTGGTGCCCTGGGATCGGTGATTTGATACGATTCATATGTGGGATATGACTTGTGATTCTTGCGGGCTTGGGATATGTGTTTACCCCCGCATGCATTCTTACTGATGTTACCGTTTTGTACTAGACATAGAGTAGTACTCCAGACTATATGATCTAATGATGGTGATATCTGTTATGTGATGAGACAGTGAGATGTTGACCCCTACCCAGCTATGGGGATGCCGTACGATGATTTACCGTACGTGCCGATGTTGATGATAGATCCGCACTCATAACTCGAGGATATCTTATGATATGACATTGAGGCGAGATCACCGACTATATATCCTTATATATATACCGACTCAGATTTAGGTGGTTTCCACTCCTACCCCTCCTGATTGACCTGATACTTAGATGTAGTTGCATAGTAGATACTTCTCTGTGATGTTGACTACTAGAATTCTGCATCTTCATGCTATTCGCATTGCTGGCATATGTTCATTGCTATATTATTATCATGCTGTTAGGACACCAGCACCATTATCGATGATGCGTATGTTTCACGTACACCATTTGCCGGCTCACACACTTCATCATCGATAATTGCCATGCCACTACACTGTAGTACTATTGCATTCATGAGATGATTCTTCATTCGACATATGCACATTACTATTCCATGTTGCATGATTTCTGATATGATTACTGTTCTTTACATGTCGCATACGTCATGGATTGACTGCATAGCACATCGCATTGGATTTACTTCCTGATGTTGGATTTTCATGTGATTTCTGGTTTTTGAGGACCGTGGGGTTATTTAAGAAAAGATGCACTTTTATGAAAACCCGGTACCTCGTGATATGATATTTCGGTGCGTCCACCACGCGTTTTCTCGGTGCTGAGACGTGTGCTTGAAACCCGATTCGAGGAGTGATGATCCGTTTGCGGGTTCGTGGTAGGCCCGGTATGGTTCCCCTCGGCGAGATGATCGATGGGTTATGCCGATTGAGCCTGGAGGCGGGCGAGTACCTACCAGTGATTGTATTTGAGCTCGGCGGATATCCGGGGGATACCGCCTGGAGCCGAGAGATGGGCGTACTGCCGGGGCCGACGGGCCGATACCGCAGACGGAGCCCAGAGATGGACATGGGTTGACTCGTACTGCCGGGGGCCGAGGGCCGATACCGCAGACGGAGCCCCATATAGATGAGGATTTACGTGTCGATGCTAGGCACGGGTTTCATGAGGCTTTCCATGATTTTGTTTATATCCTCACATTGCATACATGATGCTTACTGTCAGTGGGTGACAGGTGGACGGGTTCCACATACATACAGACTTGGATCATATACAGACTGGTTTTACATTGATCATACTTTATTTGTATATATAACAGGGTATGAGGGCGCTGTTATATATACCCTTACACCAATATTAGTGGTATGGGACGCTAATATATGTGTATCGATATCATTGATATTTCATCATGGTTACTTCATGCAGACATACCTTACACTGATGACATGTTATTACCTGAGTACCTGGCACTACATACATGATTAGATGTTACCTTGCCACCTTATCACACTCAGATGTACTCTTGTGGATTGTATTACTGATTGTTGACTTAGGTTTATGTCTTGCATTCGGTTTCTGCTTGTAGATGTTTCTATTCACGAGTTGGCAACTCACCCCCGTTGTGCCACAGTTCTTGCAGGTTCTGCCGTACAGGTTCTATTGCGGCATTTCTGGCACACTTTCTGCTTGCGGGTGATTTGCTTGGTAGGTGGATTCTTTCGCATCAAGAACCACCATTGTATTTATTATTTCATTGTATCTAGAATTTCCACCAACCAAAACTTGTATATTGTTTCCGACCTAGACTTTAGTGTTGTATACTTCGACCTTAGAGCCGCGCTTAGTTGTGTTGCGGATTTTTCTTATTGCTTTGAGCTTTCTTTTGGATTTGACCCTCGCCACTTGGCGTTGTATATTATATCTTGTGTGGTTGTGACCGTCGATTGACGAAGAGCTAGCTCCCGCTTGGGGATGCCTTTATCATTGCATATATATTGTTATTCTTGTTTTACCCCATTCGGGGCCCGTTTTACAAAAGAAACTCTGCCGAAATTTTTAGGAAAGACTTACTGTTTTTAAATGTACATTCGGCTTAGTTATTTCAAAACCTTGATTTCAAACATGTTTTTCTTCACTTCTTTAAACCAGTTCTTTACTTATTCCTAAAAATGGTTTTAGATTTCTGGGCTTTTGGCTTACTTGGATCAGATGGAGTCCTATAGACTTCATATGGTTCAAGGGCCAGTCACGTGCTCTTTCGGGTCGTGACAAAGTTGGTATCAGAGCGCTAGGTTGACCTTGGTTCGAGTCTAAGTTTGACTATGTGGAGCCTAGGGAGTTATTTATATACGGAACTTAGGCTTGACCTTACGGAACTTAGACTTGGTCGAGGGGGTATTCGACCCGAACTTTCATCGTTTTAGGATGACCCTTGGTTGATGGATTAGGTGACTAAAGTAGAGTGACGTACCGTTGGTATGTTCCGCGGCATACTTACGACACGCCACTTCGCTTAAGGAACCTTAGGATGTACATTTCTTTCGAGATCAGTGATTCTCTTCATATCCAGGATTATACATCCATTTGAGATCCCCGATTCTATTAGTTTCATGATCATACCTTCATTGATGCCGTTCCTTCCTATGATCATGTATCCACTTTGGATCTGTTGTTTCCTTTCTTGCCATTGATGTGCTCTCTTTGATACTCGATTGAGGTTCATGTCACCATGTTTGAGCGCAGTTTGGGCTGCTGCTAGGGTTACGGCCGGTGTGAGCTCGTTTGGTACGAGGGCCGACCATTGTGTTTTCTGGTGACAAGGGAACGTCTCGAGTTAGTGTTGGTGATTGTGACCTCTGGTGGAGGCGAGTGCTTGGTCTTGCACCGGATGATCGGGCCATTGTTAGAGCTGCCAGTTGAGAGAGGACTGTTGATGTACAGCATACCTCAGAGATTGTGATGCCGCCTACCGTGCAGACAGATGGGCCAGCTGTGGCTGAGATTGACAGGATGTTGCTTTCGGAGCTTACGAGCTGAGATTTGCCGGAGCTTTCGGGCAGATATGCGACAGATGATAGCTAGTCTACCCGGTTTGAGAGATGAAGGTGATTCGTCCGATTTTGCGCCAGAGCGGGCCCAGTTGAGTTGAAGATTTCCAGTGTGGAGAGTCTTACTCAGATCTAGAGCAGGCCGACTCAGAGATGACCGCTTATGTATTGCCTTTCCTGGAGGATTGAGGCGTTGTTCGGCGTACAGGCGTATGAGCCAGTTGCTGCTGCAAATGACGAGATATCGCCCAGATGGTTGGAGCTACTGCAGCATGAGCATGTTCTTGGAGATATGATAGCAAGTCGCTAGTCACAGAGGATGAGTGACTAGGACGTGTGGTGAGTTTGCTTACCCGATGCGAGTCATCAGGTGGATTGATTCCAGATAGAGACGACTTCACGCAGGTTCGTTGAGAGTCGATAGAGACGATCGAATGTCAGGAGCCTATTTTCCAAGTTTAAAGTATACGGAAAGACATGCAGGTGATTCTATGGACCCTCTAGAAGAATGAAACCCTAACTCGACTTAATGACCGTGTGAAAGCTTTTGAACCTTCGGGTTTGCGGCGGTTCCTCGACGCCATTAGTGAGGCTTGGGTTTGCCCTTCTACGGCTGGACCACCGACGCTGTGGCATGTACTCGATACTATTAAACTGTATCCGAGATGTGAGCTCTTGGGGGATTATGAGGATCTGACGAGTCGATTGGATGGTTCGACAACTTTCGGATATCGTGATGGGACACTGCTTGGGAGACTCCAGATGCGAGCATAGCCGTTGGAGCACCGTACATGCAGCCATGAGGAGACGAGTCCGAATCAGTCGACATTGACGCAGAGTGAAGAAAAAGAGTTCGCGAGATATTTCGACGAGATGACGTCCCACTCCGCTGACATCAGAGATGTGATACGCACCCAGAGGTGTTGTATATGGATATATCTTCCAGAAAGAAGCGCGATAAGTATGCAGCCGTTTCGGAATAAGCTTTAGCTTCAGCATTGGATGACGACTTCCGGGCATTTCGGCAGGATTGAGAATTGAGAAAGGAACCCGACAGGACCCTTCGGGAAATGATATGAGAAGACCTAGACCCAGAGTGGTCATTTTGCGCACACCCAGCAGGATAGAGTTCAGCATTGACGACAAGGTAGTTGACCAGGTTCGGATAAGGAACTTACACAGATGCGATGCGAATTGATCAAGGACGGACGAGTGATGAGTATTCCTCCGATGGTTGGGACGTGTTCCCGAGAACCAGTTCGGCCTGACATCTGCTACAGAATGATGAAGCTACAGGTTTCGCGATTTCGAGTCCGTGTGAGAGACTTCAGATTGACCGTGGCCGAGAACAGTGCATCGTAGCTTAGCATGACGCCATAGTGGACGACGATAGAGACAGTTGGAACAAGAGGTTCGTGTGAGACACTGATGAGCTGTCATTGCTTCCCGTCGAGACTAGAGACCTGATTTGCTTACAGAGACGTTGGGATGTGACCAGTTTCTGAGAAGATATTGTGCTGAGGACACAGGTATCTTTTGAGCGAGAAGAGGTTGTGCAGGAGAGCCAGCCTCCGTACAGATCGGCATAGGCATGATTGGAAGAGACCTTGAGCAGGATTCCTTCCAGGACATTGCTGCAACGATATTTGCACCCCAGGATCAGATGTGAGACGTGCTTCCAAAGAGCCAGAGGCCGACGCCAGTGATATGCTGCCTTACGAGTGGTCGTGAGGATTGACCGAGAGGCGACCAGAGAAGTGCCAGAACGGAATCGTCCCCGTTAGCACACCTGACAGGGCCGATGAGCCGATTGACTGTGAGATTGGTAACCCACAGAGAAGATAAGGACCCAGAGAGTCAAAGGACGCCAGATCGTGAGCAAGAGGCAGGTAGATATCCTGCGCTGCTAGCAGTAGATTGCACCGACTCCTTCTCGACCTTGAAGGAGGAACTACCGACGACGGTATTTATGATTTGTGATTTTGTGATTCGATTATCACGTATCCGTCATTTTGGATTTCGGTATTTTGGGCGTTCTGTATGCATGATTTAGTTTTGATGACTGAGTTTCATGATTTTGGTTTCACGCACCCACTGGATATTTATATATTTTGCATAGAGTTGTTACATTTGAGATATTGATTGAGATTTCATGCCTACCGTATGCAGTGATTTGATTTGCACTTCCAGCGTAGTTTTCATGCACCTTTAGTGTTTTGATATACGATTTTGGTGCACGCCAGATGCACTAAATCGGGATTCTTCGTGCATGTCACATGCACCTGATTTTTCTGTCAGGCACACATATTGCCTACGACAGATGTTTCGTGCACACCAGTTGCACCTAGATGTTGTTTTGTATACCTGTTTGACACATTTATGGATCTTGATTTCCGTGCGCACCAGACGCACAAGATTGTGTTATGTGCATTTTTGGGATTTATTACTTTTGGAGAAGTACCTTTTATGATGTTGGATTTTTGCTTTCATACTGAGCAGGACTGGTCAGTAGACGGTACCTGGATATACTTTTGCATGCTTTTACATCAGCTTTTTTTTATATGTATAGATTGGATGTCCATATGTGTAGTTTTGATCCATATCATATCGGTTTTGTATTGGACTTGACATTGTGTTTTTTTTTACCTCGACTCCGATTATTGCGGGATGCTTGACGGAGTTTGCTTTGAGTGATCTGCTCATTTTTCATGCGCATGCATTGCGCTGTGACGTTTTATGTATTGATATTTTCGGAGCCCCGACAAAATGGCTTAGCACAGAAATTGTTTTAAGTATTGGGGGTTTAAATTTAAATTCGGGGACCGAATTTCTTTAAGGGGGGTAGATTGTAACATTTTCAAAAATATAAAATATTAATTTTGGGAATTTTTATAATTTAATATTATTTTATTGATTATTTTAATATTAAATCTATAATTAAATGCAATTAAATAGGAAAAATGTTAGAAAAATTATGAAAAATTTTGGAAAATTCTAAAATAGGGTGTATTAGTGAATTATGACATTTTTGAGTTTTTGTGATTAGTTTGACACTAATTTAGTGCTAATCGCGATTAAAATCGCTAATCGGGTTTTTTGGCAATTTTGTGCAAAACTTGCACATATCACTTTTTCTACACTTGTGCATTTTTCTAGCCATGGTTTTCATTTGGGTTTACAATTGGTATGGGAAGGATTGGAATTAAAGGAAATGAAAAGAAAAGAAAAGGAAAGAGTAGGTATAATGATGAGAGAGAGGGGCAAGGTCAACCCCGCCTTTTTGAACCATGCTTCCATCATTCCTTCACTCTCATTTCTTCCCCTCTCTCCCATAGTTGCTGCTGCTGCCTAGCCCCTTTCCCTCCCTTCTTCAACTCCTCATTTCATCTCAAAAATCACTCCAAAACCCCAATCTCCTTTCATTAAAATTGTGCAAAATCCCTAGATCTACACATGGAGCTAAAGAAGCAAGGATTTTGGCCACTAGGGGCAACTCAAGAATTTTCTTGAGTTGCTAATGGAGGTAATTACTGAACCACTAGCTTAATTATAGCCTTTCCTATAAACCTATGTTAAGATTTCATCGATATTGTGTGATATTATGGACTTGGTGATAACCTAGTTAGGGTTTGAGGGAAATTGGTGTTGTATTATGAAATTGAGCTTAGTAGAGGTTTTACCAACACCCTAGTGCTTGAATTGGAACCCAAAACCTGAAGCTTGAACCAGAATACGGATTTTAGAAACCAATATCGGGGAAAAAACTGGAATCTGTCACTGTTATTTAGAATCTGCTAACACCCCGAGAACCCTAAAATAATATTGAGTGGACAGTGACATGTGCAGGCACCTATGAACCAACACCCCAAACCCTAGCCCCCAATTCCCTTTTCCGGCCGCCAAATTCCCTCTTTTGGCCGCCAATTGCGGCCTGGGTCCCACCTTATTGGCTCGTTTTGGTTCTGTAGCTCCTACATTGTTAGTTTAGGCCCCTGATATATATATATTTGTATAAAGTGACCTGGGGTAAAATCTGGAACACATTTCATGAGTTGATGTTTTGGACTTTAGTTTCCGTATTCCGTATTTTCATTTCTGAAATGGTGGAATGTGTTTTGCCTCGACTATTTGTCGTTTATACGACGATATAGAGGATTTATTGATGGTTTTGAAAGCGTGCCATAGGTTCTCACCTATAGGCCCCCTTATCGTATCGTTTTGGATTTCATGCGCCGTTTTAGCTTGGATTTGGTTTTAATGCGCATATACGATATTTGATGTGTAGGTACCCATGAAGACTTCGGGACGACAAGCAAATGCGTGGTGATGTCCGCAAATGATGATGCAGGTGAGTAGATTATATCTACAGGGGGGAGTCGGGTGGATGGCGTATAGCACTCCCGCAGTCCGTAGATAGATTACTATGTAGTTTAATTGTGATATTAGGTGTGTTATGGATAGTATAGGGTTAGAAGTGACTAGTGTAGTTCATAGTCGCGAACCCTAGGATAGAATTACACCTATACACACACCCTTGCTTATCACTTGTACTTGCACTGTGATTGATGATATGTGATGACTTTGGAGATGAGTCGATGATGTGGGCTTGGTGCCCTGGGATCGGTGATTTGATACGATTCATATGTGGGATATGACTTGTGATTCTTGCGGGCTTGGGATATGTGTTTACCCCCGCATGCATTCTTACTGATGTTACTGTTTTGTACTAGACATAGAGTAGTACTCCAGACTATATGATCTGATGATGGTGATATCTGTTATGTGATGAGACAGTGAGATGTTGACCCCTACCCAGCTATGGGGATGCCGTACGATGATTTACCGTACGTGCCGATGTTGATGATAGATCCGCACTCATAACTCGAGGATATCTTATGATATGACATTGAGGCGAGATCACCGACTATATATCCTTATATATATACCGACTCAGATTTAGGTGGTTTCCACTCCTACCCTTCCTGATTGACCTGATACTTAGATGTAGTTGCATAGTAGATACTTCTCTGTGATGTTGACTACTAGAATTCTGCATCTTCATGCTATTCGCATTGCTGGCATATGTTCATTGCTATATTATTATCATGCTGTTAAGACACCAGCACCATTATCGATGATGCGTATGTTTCACGTACACCATTTGCCGGCTCACACACTTCATCATCGATAATTGCCATGCCACTACACTGTAGTACTATTGCATTCATGAGATGATTCTTCATTCGACATATGCACATTACTATTCCATGTTGCATGATTTCTGATATGATTATTGTTCTTTACATGTCGCATACGTCATGGATTGACTGCATAGCACATCGCATTGGATTTACTTCCTGATGTTGGATTTTCATGTGATTTCTGGTTTTTGAGGACCGTGGGGTTATTTAAGAAAAGAGGCACTTTTATGAAAACCCGGTACCTCGTGATATGATATTTCGGTGCGTCCACCACGCGTTTTCTCGGTGCTGAGACGTGTGCTTGAAACCCGATTCGAGGAGTGATGATCCGTTTGCGGGTTCGTGGTGGGCCCGATATGGTTCCCCTCGGCGAGATGATCGATGGGTTATGCCGATTGAGCCTGGAGGCGGGCGAGTACCTACCGGTGATTGTATTTGAGCTCGGCGGATATCCGGGGGATACCGCCTGGAGCCGAGAGATGGGCGTACTGCCGGGGCCGACGGGCCGATACCGCAGACGGAGCCCAGAGATGGACATGGGTAGACTCGTACTGCCGGGGGCCGAGGGCCGATACCGCAGACGGAGCCCCATATGGATGAGGATTTACGTGTCGATGCTAGGCACGGGTTTCATGAGGCTTTCCATGATTTTGTTTATATCCTCACATTGCATACATGATGCTTACTGTCAGTGGGTGACAGGTGGACGGGTTCCACATACATACAGACTTGGATCATATACAGACTGGTTTTACATTGATCATACTTTATTTGTATATATAACAGGGTATGAGGGCGCTGTTATATATACCCTTACACCAATATTAGTGGTATGGGACGCTAATATATGTGTATCGATATCATTGATATTTCATCATGGTTACTTCATGCAGACATACCTTACACTGATGACATGTTATTACCTGAGTACCTGGCACTACATACATGATTAGATGTTACCTTGCCACCTTATCACACTCAGATGTACTCTTGTGGATTGTATTACTGATTGTTGACTTAGGTTTATGTCTTGCATTCGGTTTCTGCTTGTAGATGTTTCTATTCACGAGTTGGCAACTCACCCCCGTTGTGCCACAGTTCTTGCAGGTTCTGCCGTACTGGTTCTATTGCGGCATTTCTTGCACACTTTCTGCTTGCGGGTGATTTGCTTGGTAGGTGGATTCTTTCGCATCAAGAACCACCATTGTATTTATTATTTCATTGTATCTAGAATTTCCACCAACCAAAACTTGTATATTGTTTCCGACCTAGACATTAGTGTTGTATACTTCGACCTTAGAGCCGCGCTTAGTTGTGTTGCGGATTTTTCTTATTGCTTTGAGCTTTCTTTTGGATTTGACCCTCGCCACTTGGCGTTGTATATTATATCTTGTGTGGTTGTGACCGTCGATTAACGAAGAGCTAGCTCCCGCTTGGGGATGCCTTTATCATTGCATATATATTGTTATTCTTGTTTTACCCCATTCGGGGCCCGTTTTACAAAAGAAACTCTGCCGAAATTTTTAGGAAAGACTTACTGTTTTTAAATGTACATTCGGCTTAGTTATTTCAAAACCTTGATTTCAAACATGTTTTTCTTCACTTCTTTAAACCAGTTCTTTACTTATTCCTAAAAATGGTTTTAGATTTCTGGGCTTTTGGCTTACTTGGATCAGATGGAGTCCTATAGACTTCATATGGTTCAAGGGCCAGTCACGTGCTCTTTCGGGTCGTGACAATACCGTCCCTTTACTGAGGGTAAAGACAATGACTGCGACTGACATTCAGTCGTCCTTATCACCCTGAAACCTTTCCAGTGATTCTCCTCAGGATCAATTGATACCATCTCACTACAACTAGTGAGAATCCTAACATCCAATTACTTCTATCTCATAGATCAAAACTCAGGATTTAGGAGGTATCACTTTGATCCTTTATGGAGAATCTTTGTGATAAACGGAGATTGACCGAGCGTAGCATAGGAAACTCTTTCCCCATTAAGAGTATGTCATCCATGTACTCTACGAGGATCACAACCATACTCCCTACTACCTTTTTGTATATACAAGGTTCATCTATCATTTTGATGATGTCAAACTTTTTGACTAACACATCAAAACAGACGTTCCAACTCCGCGATGCCTGCTTTATCACATAAAACATCTTGCACACGTTTCCGCTGCTCCCACTGTCTACGAAGCCCTCTGGCCGTGTACTTATAGACGCTTTCTTCCAAATCATCATTTAGAAAAGCAGTCAAGACACCCAACCGCCAGATATCGTAGTCATGGTATGTAGCCGTAGCAAGTAGGATCTGGATGGACTTAAGCATAGCTACTTAGAAATGGTTTCATTATAAGCCATAACTGGTCTATAATGCAAACCTTTAACAAGTCTAGCTTTGGAAGTCTCAACTTTTCCATGTACACCAAGTAATCTTCTCAAGATATACTTGCTCCTGATGGGGATTTAACCCTTCAGATAAAGCAACCAAAGTCCATACTTTGTTGGTGTAAAAGGATTCCATCTCAGATCGATAAACATCCAGCCATTCTTACAGAGTCCCACTCCTGATGGCCAGCTCGAAACTAGTTAGTTCATCATCTCATGATGCAATCCTCGCTCCCACTGTCATAGAGAAACCGGAGTATCTCTCAGGTGGGTGAGGAAACCTACTAGATCGGCGGAGAGGCTGAGGTTCGTTGGTTGCTATTGAATCCTTTGGTTCTACCAAATCATCAGCTGCAGTTTGTATAGCTGGAACTGTTTCCAGTTCTACCTCATGACCAATAAATTCTTCACAAGAAATTCCCTTTCACAAAGGTGGCATGCTGAGAAACAAAACATTTTTCTTCCTCGGTTAGGTAGAAGATATTCCCTTGCGTATGTTTGGGATATCCAACAAACTTCCACAGATCTGACTTTGCCTCGAGCTTGTCCGGATTTTTCTTTTAGACAAAGGCCGGACAACCCCAAATCTTAACTTACTTAAGAGATGGGCTCTTCCCTTTCCTTATCTCATATGAAATGGTAGGTATCTGATTTGATCGGAACCCTATTCAATAGGTATGCTACTTCATAAGTGCATAACCCCATAAAAGGAAATAGGAAACTCAGTAGTACTCATCATAGAGCACACCATATCACATAGGGTGTTATTGCTCCGCCCTGATATACCATCGTGTTATGGTGTATACGGAGGAGTAATGCTGAGAGAGAATCTCATTCTCCTTTAGAATAATCCAGGAATTCCGTGCTCAAGTATTCTCCTCCTTGATCACATCAAAGGACATAATACTTTTACCCGTATTTTGGTTCTCTACTTCTAACCTATATTCTGTGAATGTCTCAAAAGGTTCGAACTTGTGTTTCAACAGGAACATATGTCTGAATCTTGAGAGATTATCAGAGAATGTAATGAAATACAAAGAACCGGTCCTGGCATGTGTAGACAGGGGACCTACATACATCAACATGTATCATCCCAAGAGATCACTAACTCTTTCTCTGCTTCCAATAAACAGAGCTGTGGTCATCTTATCTTTGTGACATGACCGGAAAGTTTTCATAAGATGTAAATTCAAACAGATTTAAATATGCATCTATGTGCAACTTAGCTAGTCGGGTCGCATTGATATGACCAAGTCTACAATACCTCAAGAAGGATTCGTTCATATCTGAACTCTTTTTTTTGTGTGTATTCTATATACTAAGAATTGTAGTTTGATTTAGAACGTTAATGCTTTTAGATAACGTGCCTGAACTGATCAACTATTGATATAGGAAATGTTCAAAACATTATCCAACAAAACAAAATTGTATCCTTCTTTAATGAATAAAGAGATTGATATGATTTTGTATATCAGGTTCGGAATCTAATAGCATTTGTTCAGAATCAATGTATTGGTAATACAGGGTGACAGTGACCAACAGACCTGGCTGCAACACTTGCACCGTTTTCTGCCTCATGAAACTTATCACCCGTTCTCAGTTCTCTCCCTTTCTGTAGCCCATGTAACAAATTACATATGCGGGATCCTGATCTGGTATCACATACCCAGGACGTAAAGGATACTGAGAAACAGTTCTTTGTAATGAACACACCCGAAGATGATGCATCAACATGCACTTTCTTCGTTTGGGCGGCACGGGAATTCTGGTATTCCCCAATTTCCTGCTCTGTCTTATAACAATTATAAGTTGGAGCGGGACCAACGTTCCCCATCTCAGTGTAACAAGCGGGTTCGGTCAATATATCCATTTTATTATCTTGATTAAGGAGTGACATGGTCGCTACCTGGAGAGAGAGAGAGAGAAGAAAACACTCTGCGTGCGCTCTTACAAGATCAGATTGGTTATTATTTTATCTAATCAGGATGGCTCCCACTGTTTTTATCAAATCTTCCTTCAAACCCTAAAAGGAAAGACTAGCCGGGATTAATTACACGCTACAAGTTTGCCAATCTTTCAGCCAGGCCATTGTCGGTACTTTGAGGGAGGTCCCCCGTGCTTTCGTACGAACCTAATTAACATAAACCTCATTTTCCCAGAGGCGTAACTGTAAGTCCGCGGGGGCGCCCCGGCCGTCGATCCGACGCCGGAAACGCGGAAACAATAACTTTGCAAACTAGCAAACCGGCACCACCGCGTACTTTCCACCCGGATCGGGCCATTAACCTAGCAACTAGCTAACAAGAAAAGAGTAGAGAAGCTATACCAAGCGATCCGTGTCCTTCGGTCTTCGTCTCCACTCCGATCTCCTGCGGAATCTCCGTTCATCTCCTCCTCGTCGGAAAGGGCACCACGTAGCCGAATACTTTTACGGGCTCCCACCTCTTGACCGAGGCAACTCGGGCACGAAGTTGGCTAGCCGACGCGTCCAAGACTTGATGTAGGTGTAGTGTAGAACATGTTGTCTCTTTTGGGTAGTGAAGTTGCCATGGATGGAAAAGAGAATGAAATTTTGGAGAGAGCTTGTGAACTTTGATACAAAAATGAGAATGAGAATAATTTCCATACACCAAAGGAAAACCTCTCTCACTTTTCTCCCATGAAGTGGCCGGCCTCTAATTGGAATGAGAAGGGAATCAAAACCAAGGGAGGTGAGTGTAGGAGATCAAGGGTTGTGACCACAACAAAAGCAAGCTTCACATCAAACACTTAATCAATCTTTTACAAATCCAATCTCAATTAATGCTAGCCATTATGAAGAATAAAGTAAAGATGCTTTATCCATCATAATCCAACAAATGCAAGAAAACCCCTCCAAAATAAGTTATTTGCACTCTTGCAAATAACCCCCTCCATCGGAAAGTCCGGCCTCGAAAGAACAAAGGAAAACCGGCCGGAACGGAATGCAAACTGGCAACTTCAGAAAACTGATCCCGTAATAAATTACAGGAAAACCCCGCTACTGCATATACATGCCCGCATTTGTATTCCCACTGAACACAAATGCAAAGAGACAAAATCTACACTATCTAATACTAGGATCCGGCTTAAGCCAAAGCCGGCTAGTAAAAACCGTCCGATCACGATCCATGCAATACCGCACGTATCTGATCGAACCCTGCCATATCTCCATACGGCCTCTACATCGTTTCGCCCGAAACCTGAGTAACTGTGTGTGGTGGACTCTAAAGACTCGTCAATACTATGGCTGTGGATTTAACTACTAGCACGTCAGAGGTATTAGCCATACGTGACGGGCCACCAGCTATTGACCAAAAGGGACGTCGATGAGCGAACTCATCCTGACACCCTACTGAGCCTGTCAGTAACAATATCTGTACAGTCCAGTCCGTTCGTCTATGAGCATCGCATGGCGGGCCTAGGTGGTTGGTAAAAGTAAGACCCCCAAAAACGGTACAAGTCGTGTCGGAGTGTAGCCCACAACACCCTGAGATACTACTGGAATACCTACCAGCAAATCTCCTGCCTTGGCCCAGGACTTTTCATGTTCTGGCTCTCCTAGACACAGCGCGACCTCACCTCCAAGACCGGGAGAGACGAACCCCTGCAGATCCGCTCACTGCCTCCATGTGGCTCGGGACTGTACCCAACTAAAACCTGTTTGCACGACTCTTTTGAGTCGTGGTAGGGTAGTAATCAAAGCACAGTGGGAACTCACACGAGACAAATGACGATCTCAGATCGATGAACTAACCTGTACACATGTCACCAAGGAACTTCTATCTGAAATCAGGTATAATCCCAACTAGTAGGTTCCGGGCGAGTCCTGTCCGGTGTACTCATAACCTAATGAGCACCTGTATACATCTTAGGTGAACCAACTGACACCAGTGGCTTGTGAGACCGTCCACCGCCCCTCGTCGGGGTCTCGACTGTATACACTAGTCTACTCTGGAGAATCGATACCCTGTCTCGAAACTCCCACGACTAGGGACCTTTTAAGGATGTGCTTATGGACTCCAACTCTCACTTATATGATCGCCCTCATACTGCTGGTAGTCAAGCAAGAATCCTAGGGGCTCTATCAACGTGTAATAGCGACTCGTAAGGTCACCTAAAGAGTACACGATGATAAAGATAAACCAGATAGCATACTATCATCTTGAGTAAGACTGTCCTACTGGGACAGGTCCTCCCCTCAATCATTGCAATCACGTACCTGTGATCCAATAATTGACTCTGAGGGCACTATCCCCAACAATCTCCCACTTGCACTCAAGGCTAATTATTGCGATGTCGCATACTCACAGCCCGTGTGATACCGAACACCCAACTCCTCTAATAGTCAGTCTCACAAAGCTCGTTTGCGAAACAATTGCGTTCGAGGAATAGCCTTAGTGAGTGGATCCGCTCTGATGTTTCTTTCTATGTCTCTCTCTATCTGTAACGTTTTGAAAATGGTTTCGGTGAAATTTCGAAAAAAATCGGTAAAATAAATGGGTTTTCTGTAAAAAGTCAAAATGCAAATATCTTATTATAAAAATTAAATATACATATTCTAGCTATGTAATTGCTAGTATTTGGTGTTTATTGAGCCGCTGGTGAAATTTCAAATTTTCTGAAAAAAAATATTATTTTATTATTATTTTAAGCCGTCACTAATACATTTAATTAGGGAAAATTACAAATTGGAATGAGTTGAAACAAATTTTGTGCATCATAAAACATTAAATAAAATTTTATCATGTGGTTTCTGGAACGAAATTATTTGCCAAAACGGTTTAGAAATTATTGAAGAAAAAAAGGCTTTTTTTAGCGTAAATGGATGTTTGGGGTATTGTATTTATCATTTTTCATCACCCCACACCCGTACCCACACCCACACACCCCTATTTACTTCTCCCCTTGGCTGAATTCAGCAGCCACCATCTTTTTCCCCACTTGAATTTCAAAGGAAAAGAAATGAAAGAAAAGAAAAGAAAAGAAAATGGATAAATTAGTTAGACTTTTGACTTTGGTTGGACTTTGACTTTCTCCCCCCACTTTCTCTACCTCCCTCTCTCTCCTCTCCACCTCCCATTCCAGCCGAACCCCTCTCCTACAGCAGCAGCAGCCCCCCCCCCCATTTCCCTTCTCTTTTGTCTTCAAAACTTCATCAAAAATTTCCTCAAAATCCATCAAAAAAATCCCAAAACCCAAATCCGACTCCTACCCATTTTAGCTTAGCCCGTATAGCATGGATCTTTGTGAAAAGAGAGCATTTTGGGAGGCCATGGGTGCTTGTGGATCTTCAAATGTTTTTGGGTATAATTCTAAACATTTTTGCTTAATTTGTTACTAATTTCTTAAAGCTAATTTAATTAAGTGTTAATTTGGTTTATGTGAGTTTAATTGCATGATTAAAGATTTCAAGTTAGGGTTTGTTGTGGAAATGAGTTGTGTTTGATTGTGCATGGTTTAGTGATGTGGATTAACATATTTAGTTTTGTAGAAAACTAATCTAGTTGTTAATTACAAGTTGTTACTTGAAAAATGTCCAAATTAAGCTTTTGTTGCAAACTAGGTTTTTTGATTTAATTCGAAATATGAGATTAAAAATATGGTTAGGGTTTTTATCGTATTATTAACTTTATTAAGTGTAGTTTAATGCTTTAGAGCATGGAAATCCAACCTAAATTGTAGTTTGTGCATTTTTGCTATGAAATTGTTAAAATTTAGGTATTTTGTAAACTAGCATATTAGGGTTTTTGGAATTTAATGAGATTAAATTCCGGAAATTGTTATATGACTTATTTAAGATATTTAATAAGTATATTGGCCGCTACATTTATTTAAACGTCATGTTTTGTAAAAAAACGGCGAATTGTGCTTGCAAGATTTTCGGAAAAATGACTTTTTAAGTGAAATTGGGGTTTTTGTGAGTTTTAACCTAGTTTATATTAAAATTAGTGTTCGTGAATGTCCAAATGAGTGTGATTGGATTTTTCTCGATGGTTTGACGTTTGTACATCGACATCGAGGGTTGGTTTGACTATTCTTGCATGCGTAGGCGATAGGTTTGGACCTATGCGTGATACGCGTGCCGATTTGATTTTCGTTTGCCGTTTCGATTTCGAATTTAGTTTTAATGCGATATGGTGCGTTATGATATGTAGGTACCCCATGTGGACTTCGAGACGACAAGCAAGCGCGTGGCGACGTCGGCACCGCTAGCGAGGACCAGGTGAGTAGATTTATATCTACGGGGAGAAGTCGGGTGGATGGCGTATAGCACCCCCGCAGTCCGTGGTGGTGTATACGGATGCGTATACACACCAACAATTATTGTATGTTATTTGGGATTATTAACGATGTTTAAGATGGATATTGGTGTGTTGGATTATTTTAGTGTTGCGAACCCTAGGGTAGTGTTGCACAACACATACACACATACATAGTTGCATACTTTCCTATTGATATGTGCTCATGGGATTCTTTATCGTTATGTGTTCACATGGGTATGGGACTATGTGTTCACATACTGATTTGAGGATGATACTTGGGATTGAGCTGAGTCGATGAGATTTGATTTGAGGCCGTGAGATCGGTGATATAGCAGGGTCGTATTTGAGATACGACATGACGTTGTAGCGGGTCCTGGACGTAGTGTTTCACACACGTCCATGCATACGTAGGCGGTATCAGTATGGTACTAGACGTAGATCAGTACTCCGATCATGATATTTGATAAAGAGGATACCAGATGAATAGTATGATGAATATGATATTGACCCGTACCCAGATTTGGGATGCCGTACGACGGATTTACGTACGAGCTATATTGATGATTGATCCGCACTCTTGACTTGGTATGCCTGATTATAGATATGGTATCGGCTATGATATTATTGAGGCGGGATCACCGACTATACATATACAGGTAGGTATATGTATCGAATCAGATGATAGGCGGTTTCCTTACCTGTAGTTCAGCTTGTTAGTTCAGCCGTATAGTTTAGTGTAGTTGTTAGATTAGATTAGACTCCTACCTATTTCAAAACTAACGAATCGTGAGTATTTTAAAAGACAGCCCAAGGGATTCTACGGATATTTTAAAAGAAGTATCTTTTCCTAAAAACACCGTAACCCTTATTTTCTAAACACCGCGATTCGTGTTATTTCAAAAGGCACTATTGTAGTACTTATATTAGGATAATGCAGATTAGTTATAGTTGCGTCTAGTATTCAGCTCCCGATCATTTTTACTGTTCGCTCCGCATCGCATACTTATATTATAATTTCTTATTGCATTATTAGTATCATGCTGTCAGGACACCAGCACTATTACCGATGACGCGTATGTACCACGTACACTTACTTGCCGGCTCACACACATCTTCATCGGTAATTGACATGTCACGAACACTTTAGAAAATACTAATTCATTTGACATAGGTTGTTAGCTAATAGTTTAGACATGATATTAGTGTACTTGCCTTATATGCTAGTTAGACTATGTAGTTATTGCCTACTACTTCATGCATGTTATTATTCACTGTTGTGTCGCATTCATGGATTCTCATGCCTATATTCACTGTTTACATGCTATTGATGACTTGGATTCAGATTTCATGAGATTTCTTGGATTTGGAGGAAAACCGCAAAAACATAAATAAACCTTTTATCCCTTTTAAAATAAAAAGTGCGGTTTTCCCATGATGTATGAGTCGTCCAACATGAGTTTGCTGATGGATTTCGAGACCCGATTCGAGGAGTGGAGGAACCGTTTCGGGTACATGGTGGGCCCGGTGCAGTACCCCGGGGCAAGAGGAATGTGTTGTTGACGTTGAGCCCGGCAGGGGAGCACTACCGACCGGTGATATTACCCGACGCGTCGGATATCCGGAGGATACCGTCGTGGTCTTGAGATGGATGGTAGGGGCCGGTCTGGATTGACGGCACCCTAGATATTGAGATTTTGAGATATTGAGGTACAGAGATTGTGATACAGAGATATCGAGATATTTGGACACTTGTTTTGTGTCGATGCTAGGCACTGTTTTATGCTGATTTCATTTATGGTACCTCATTTTTAAAATACAGAAATCTCAATGAATTATGAAAGCAGTTTTCTTCAGTACTTGCATTCTGTTTCATACATTCATACATCATCCATATGATATATTGCTAGCCGATGCACTGACACGGGCACATGGGTTTATACTTGGGATAGATATTTACCCTAGCCATGGTTATAGGCTGCTGGTTATATATTTGAGGATGTATTATAATCATATGACCTAGGATTGCGTTGTTCATGCGATTTCTATTCGTAGATGTTTTTCTATTCACGAGTTGGCAACTCACCCCCGTTGTGCCCCAGTTTCTTGCAGGTTTTGCCGTACAGGTTTCATTACGGCTTTGCTGGCACTGCTTCTTTCGGGTGACTTGCTAGTAGGTGGGTTTATTGGTATCGTACCCATCATATTACTTTGTATAATATTATTCAGTTGTATCTAGTAAAATCCATCAACCAAACCTGTATTTATTTGAGATAGAGACCAGTGATATTATTCTTTCGACCTTAGAGTCGCGCGTTATATTTCTGCGGTTTTCTTGTGGTTTTGAGTTTCCTTTTAAATTTTGATCCTCGCCGTTGGCGTTGTATATTATATTGCTTGTGTGGTTGTGACCGTCGATTGACGAAGAGCTAGCTCCCGCTTGGGGATGCCTTTTTATTGATTTCGTATACTATTCATGTTGTATCCCGTTTGGGGGCCAGTATTTACAAAGGAGACTCTGCCGAAATTTTCAGTAAATTTTTGATGTTTTAAAAACCGCATAATTCGGCTTATGCTATTGAAATTACTTGCTTTAAGTTGGTTTTTCCTGCACTCTACTACTTTTCTTGGTTTGGATTTCTGGGTTTTCGGTTTACTTAGATTACGTACGCCTCGAGACGTTTCGTAGTTTAAGTGCCGGTCATGTTCCGTACTTTCGGGACATGACAAGTTGGTATCAGAGCGTTAGGTTTTAACCTTCGGAGCGTAGGATGACCCTTGGTTGATGGAATATGTGACTAAAGTAGAGTGATGTATCGTTGGTATGTTCCGCGGCATATTTACGACACGCCACTCCACTTATGAAGCCTTAGGATGTACATTTCCTTGTTCAGTATTATATTCCTTCCTGATCTATCCTCATCGGTACCAGTTTGGTGTTGCTGCTACGGTTACAGGCAGGGAGAGCTACGGCTAGAGTTGCGGTCAGCACAAGCTCGTCAAGAACGAGGACTGACCAGGGCATGATTCCGGCGACACACGATTGCAGAGATGTGTCTTTTCATTATGTCTTCGCGCCACGAGCGTTGGGTGGATTGCTGTATGAGATTACTCGGACGTGCCGATTTGCACTAGAGGATTGAGCCACTGATAGAGGCCAGCCAGATTTGATGACCATTGAAGTATTGCTTACTCCTGATGATTGAGGCACCGTTCAGCGTGCAGACGAGCGGGCCAGTTATTGCTGCGAACGATGAGATATTGCCCCAGATGCTGGAGTTAGTGCAGAATAAGTAGTACTAAGAGATGATAGAAGGTCGCTAGTCATCGAGGATGAATGACTAGGACAGGTGGTTCGTTCGCTTACCCCGATGCGAGGTCATCGGATAGATTGATTCCAGCTAGAGACGACTTCACGCAGAGACGTGAGGGTCGACAGAGACGATCGAATATCGGAAACCTATTATTCCAAGTTTAAAGTAGTCGGAAAGACATGCAGGCAATTCTATGGTCCCTCTAGAAGAATGAAACCCTAACTCGACTTAATGACCGTGTGAAAGCCTTTGAACCTTCGGGTTTGCGGCAGTTCTACGGCGCCATTACCGAGGCTTGGGTTTGCCCTTCTACGGCTGGACCACCGATGCTGTGGTATGTATTCGATACTATTAAACTGTGCCTAAGATGTTGAGCTCTTGGGGGATTATGATGTTTTGACGACTCGATCGGATGGCTCGACTTAATTCGGATGCTAGGTGGTGAGATGCATTTCTTGGGAGACTCCCGATACGAGGATAGCCGTTGGAGCTCAGTCCATGCAGCCGCGACGAGACGAGTCCAAAGCAGACGACATTAGAGAAAAGTGAAGTAAGAGGTTCGTACCAGATCTAGATGAGATGACGTTCCACTCCGCCAACATCAGAGATGTGATGCGCATGCCGAGACATGGTACTTGGATTTACCTTCCAGAAGGAGTCGCGATGAGTATGCAGTCGTTCCGGAGCAAGATGCAGATATAGGAAAGGACGATGACTTCCGGACAGTTGGCAGAGACGAGACATGGAAGAGACCGTGAGCAGGATTCCTTCCAGGACACTGCTGCAAGGATACTTGCATCCAGGATCAGATGTGTCACATACATTAAGAGAGCCAGAGGCCGACGCCAGTGATATGCTGTCTTACGAGTGGTCGCGAGGATTGACCGAAAGATGACCAGAGAAGTGCCAGAACGGAATCATCCCCGTTAGCACATCTGACAGGTCCGATGAGCCGATGGACCGAGAGATTGGTAATTCACAGTGAAGACCTTGACCCAGGAGTGGTCATTGTTACGCACACCAGCAGGCCAGAGTTCATGATCACCGACGAGACGTCCCTCTAGTGACCGCGACAGTTGGCCCGAGATTCTTAAAGGATGCGCTTGAGCGGTACTATTCCGCCATTATTGATTTCGATGTTTTGGGTGATTTATTCGCATGATTTGATTTTGATGATTGAGAATTTACGATCTTTGCACAGTGTTGCACTTGATATTGGATTTCATGATTTCGTGCACGATGGATGCACCTGATTTGGATTTTCGCGCATGTTTTGAAGTGTGAATTTGGTGCACACCAGATGCACTAAATCGAGATTTTTCGTGCATGTCAGATGCACCTGATTTTGCTGTCAGGCACACATGTTGTCTACGACAGATGTTTCGTGCACACCCGATGCACTTAGATTTTGTTTCTGTGCATATGAATGGCACATATTTAGATTTTAATTTCCGTGAGCACAAGACGCACGTAGTATTCATACGCGTATTTTGGGATTGATTTTTCTTATAGAGCAGTACGTTTTTATGATATCGCTATGTGTTTTCGTACTGAGCAGGACTAGTCAAAGGACAGTACCTGAATATATTTTTGCATGCATTGATAGTTATTGAAGGGATTTCCAAAAAGTGAGCTATAGCCTCAGTATTTACCTACGTGTCTGATATGACACGAAATGTTTAAAACAAGGAGACCCTTCTAAATTGTTTCCAAAACGGCGGAACTTACATTTCAAACAAAGGTATATATGTATATAGTTATTTTCTTATGATAGACGTCCGCCACTGTGCAGTGTTATACGCGTTGCACAGCGACTTAAAGAGATTTGACATGCATTTCATTCAGATACTTACAGATATAGATTCGATATTTACATGTATAGTTTCGAGTTATGTCATATTGGTTTTGATTTGGATTTGGCATTGATGTCTTCTCCATGACTCCGATGATTGCGGGATGCTTGACGGAGTTTTGATTTGAGTTATATACTCATTTTTCAAGCGCATGCGCTGTGCTATGATTTGTTTTATGTATTTACAATTTCGGAGCTCCGACGACTTGATGGTTTTCTTAGATGTTTTAGTATTTGGGGGAGTTTGAATTTAAATTCGAGGACCGAATTTCTTTAAAGGGGGAAGATTGTAACGTTTTGAAAATCGTTTCGGTGAAATTTCGAAAAAAATCGGTAAAATAAAGGGGTTTTCTGTAAAAAGTCAAAATGCAAATATCTTATTATAAAAATTAAATATATATATTCTAGCTATGTAATTGCTAGTATTTGGAGTTTATTGAGCCGCTGGTGAAATTTCAAATTTTCTGAAAAAAAATATTATTTTATTATTATTTTAAGCCGTCACTAATACATTTAATTAGGGAAAATTACAAATTGGAATGAGTTGAAACAAATTTTGTGCATCATAAAACATTAAATAAAATTTTATCATGTGGTTTTTGGAACTAAATTATTTTCCAAAACGGTTTAGAAATTATTGAAGAAAAAAAGGCTTTTTTTAGCGTAAATGGATGTTTGGGGTATTGTATTTATCATTTTTCATCACCCCACACCCGTACCCACACCCACACACACCCATTTACTTCTCCCCTTGGCTGAATTCAGCAGCCACCATCTTTTTCCCCACTTGAATTTCAAAGGAAAAGAAATGAAAGAAAAGAAAAGAAAATGGATAAATTAGTTAGACTTTTGACTTTGGTTGGACTTTGACTTTCTCCCCCTACTTTCTCTACCTCCCTCTCTCTCCTCTCCCCCTCCCATTCCAGCCGAACCCCTCTCCTGCAGCAGCAGCAGCCCCCCCCATTTCCCTTCTCTTTTCTCTTCAAAAGTTCATCAAAAATTTCCTCAAAATCCATCAAAAAATCCTAAAACCCAAATCCGACTCCTACCCATTTTAGCTTATCCCGTATAGCATGGATATTTGTGAAAAGAGAGCATTTTGGGAGGCCATGGGTGCTTGTGTATCTTCAAATATTTTTGGGTATAATTCTAAACATTTTTGCTTAATTTGTTACTAATTTCTTAAAGCTAATTTAATTAAGTGTTAATTTGGTTTATGTGAGTTTAATTGCATGATTAAATATTTCAAGTTAGGGTTTGTTGTGGAAATGAGTTGTGTTTGATTGTGCATGGTTTAGTGATGTGGATTAACATATTTAGTTTTGTAGAAAACTAATCTAGTTGTTAATTATAAGTTGTTACTTGAAAAATGTCCAAATTAAGCTTTTGTTGCAAACTAGGTTTTTTGATTTAATTCGAAATATGAGATTAAAAATATGGTTAGGGTTTTTATCGTATTATTAACTTTATTAAGTGTAGTTTAATGCTTTAGAGCATGGAAATCCAACCTAAATTGTAGTTTGTGCATTTTTGCTATGAAATTGTTAAAATTTAGGTATTTTGTAAACTAGCATATTAGGGTTTTTGGAATTTAATGAGATTAAATTCCGGAAATTGTTATATGACTTATTTAAGATATTTAATAAGTATATTGGCCGCTACATTCATTTAAACGTCATGTTTTGTAAAAAAACGGCGAATTGTGCTTGCTAGATTTTCGGAAAAATGACTTTTTAAGTGAAATTGGGGTTTTTGTGAGTTTTAACCTAGTTTATATTAAAATTAGTGTTCGTGAATGTGCAAATGAGTGTGATTGGATTTTTCTCGATGGTTTGACGTTTGTACATCGACATCGAGGGTTGGTTTGACTATTCTTGCATGCGTAGGCGATAGGTTTGGACCTATGCGTGATACGCGTGCCGATTTGATTTTCGTATGCCGTTTCGATTTCGAATTTAGTTTTAATGCGATATGGTGCGTTATGATATGTAGGTACCCCATATGGACTTCGACACGACAAGCAAGCGCGTGGCGACGTCGGCACCGGCTAGCGAGGACCAGGTGAGTAGATTTATATCTACGGGGAGAAGTCGGGTGGATGGCGTATAGCACCCCCGCAGTCCGTGGTGGTGTATACGGATGCGTATACACACCAACAATTATTGTATGTTATTTGGGATTATTAACGATGTTTAAGATGGATATTGGTGTGTTGGATTATTTTAGCGTTGCGAACCCTAGGGTAGTGTTGCGCTACACATACACACATACATAGTTGCATACTTTCCTATTGATATGTGCTCATAGGATTCTTTATCGTTATGTGTTCACATGGGTATGGGACTATGTGTTCACATACTGATTTGAGGATGATACTTGGGATTGAGCTGAGTCGATGAGATTTGATTTGAGGCCGTGAGATCGATGATATAGCAGGATCGTATTTGAGATACGACATGACGTTGTAGCGGGTCCTGGACGTAGTGTTTCACACACGTCCATGCATACGTAGGCGGTATCAGTATGGTACTAGACGTAGATCAGTACTCCGATCATGATATTTGATAAAGTGGATACCAGATGAATAGTATGATGAATGTGATATTGACCCGTACCCAGATTTGGGATGCCGTACGACGGATTTACGTACGAGCTATATTGATGATTGATCCGCACTCTTGACTTGGGATGCCTGATTATAGATATGGTATCGGCTATGATATTATTGAGGCGGGATCACCGACTATACATATACAGGTAGGTATATGTATCGACTCAGATGATAGGCGGTTTCCTTACCTGTAGTTCAGCTTGTTAGTTCAGCCGTATAGTTTAGTGTAGTTGTTAGATTAGATTAGACTCCTACCTATTTCAAAAATAACGAATCGTGAGTATTTTAAAAGACAGCCCAAGGGATTCTACGGATATTTTAAAAGAAGTATCTTTTCCTAAAAATACCGTAACCCTTATTTTCAAAACACCGCGATTCGTGTTATTTCAAAAGGCACTATTGTAGGACTTATACTAGGATAATGCAGATTAGTTATAGTTGCGTCTAGTATTCAGCTCCTGCACATTTTTACTGTTCGCTCCGCATCGCTTACTTATATTATAATTTCTTATTGCATTATTAATATCATGCTGTTAGGACACCAGCACCATTACCGATGACGCGTATGTACCACGTACACTTACTTGCCGGCTCACACACATCTTCATCGGTAATTGACATGTCACGAACACTTTAGAAAATACTAATTCATTTGACATAGGTTGTTAGCTAATAGTTTAGACATGATATTAGTGTACTTGCCTTATATGCTAGTTAGAGATTGTAGTTATTGCCTACTACTTCATGCATGTTATTATTCACTGTTGTGTCGCATTCATGGATTCTCATGCCTATATTCACTGTTTACATGCTAATGATGACTTGGATTCGGATTTCATGAGATTTCTTGGATTTGGAGGAAAACCGCAAAAACATAAATAAACCTTTTCTCCCTTTTAAAATAAAAAGTGCGGTTTTCCCATGATGTATGAGTCGTCCACCATGAGTTTGCTGATGGATTTCGAGACCCGATTCGAGGAGTGGAGGAACCGTTTCGGGTACATGGTGGGCCCGGCGCGGTACCCCGGGGCAAGAGGAATGTGTTGTTGACGTTGAGCCCGGCAGGGGAGCACTACCGACCGGTGATATTATCCGACGCGTCGGATATCCGGAGGATACCGTCGTGGTCTTGAGATGGATGGTAGGGGCCGGTCTGGATTGACGGCGCCCTAGATATTGAGATTTTGAGATATTGAGGTACAGAGATTGTGATACAGAGATATCGAGATATTTGGACACTTGTTTTGTGTCGATGCTGGGCACTGTTTTATGCTGATTTCATTTATGGTACCTCCTTTTTAAAATACAGAAATCTCACTGAATTATGAAAGCAGTTTTCTTCAGTACTTGCATTCTGTTTCATACATTCATACATCATCCATATGATATATTGCTAGCCGATGCACTGACACGGGCACATGGGTTTACACTTGGGATAGATATTTACCCTAGCCATGGTTATAGGCTGCTGGTTATATATTTGAGGATGTATTATGATCATATGACCTAGGATTGCGTTGTTCATGCGATTTCTATTCGTAGATGTTTTTCTATTCACGAGTTGGCAACTCACCCCCGTTGTGCCCTAGTTTCTTGCAGGTTTTGCCATACAGGTTTCATTACGGCTTTGCTGGCACTGCTTCTTTCGGGTGACTTGCTAGTAGGTGGGTTTATTGGTATCGTACCCATCATATTACTTTGTATAATATTATTCAGTTGTATCTAGTAAAATCCATCAACCAAACCTGTATTTATTTGAGATAGAGACCAGTGATATTATTCCCTCGACCTTAGAGTCGCGCGTTATATTTCTGCGGTTTTCTTATGGTTTTGAGTTTCCTTTTGAATTTTGATCCTCGCCGTTGGCGTTGTATATTATATTGCTTGTGTGGTTGTGACCGTCGATTGACGAAGAGCTAGCTCCCGCTTGGGGATGCCTTTTTATTGATTTCGTATACTATTCATGTTGTATCCCGTTTGGGGGCCAGTATTTACAAAGGAGACTCTGCCGAAATTTTCAGTAAATTTTTGATGTTTTAAAAACCGCATAATTCGGCTTATGCTATTGAAATTACTTGCTTTAAGTTGGTTTTTCCTGCACTCTACTACTTTACTTGGTTTGGATTTCTGGGTTTTCGGTTTACTTAGATTACGTACGCCTCGAGACGTTTCGTAGTTTAAGTGCCGGTCATGTTCCGTACTTTCGTGGCGTGACACTATCTCAAGTTCGCGAAGAAAGCCATCTCCCGAAATGAGCAATACCTGTCTTAGAATGTGTCTGGATGTCTGATGGGACCTAGCTCATAAGTGAACTCAAAATCCAAACTTCTTAGACTGTATCGTCAACTGAACTTAATCAGTATCCTGCGCCATACCTTCCCTCAGTATCCTCCTGGACCACCTGTCGAAAATACTGCCCCTCGTCGGGGGGAAAACTATAACTCTGACAGCCACTCTGCCATCCAGGTCACCTTGGAAGCCTGGAATGATAACTGTGTCCCGAAAGAGAATGCTGTTATCATATCCCTAGAACATCCACTTATGTTCTAAAACTGCTTCCGATTATTTCTCCAGGATTGGATGAATATCAACTTATTGCACCTACTGCAAGAACAACATCTGGTGCGGTACTTGACATCTCATGATTGACTCAATTGCCTAAGCAAATGATCTGCCAATCATGCGCATCCCTCTCCCCTTTAGTCTGTAAGACACCTTTAGAGAGGGTGACTCCATTACCTGCAGGTACACCACCATGCCAGGAGTCGTCCATTCTAAATACTCATAGAATGTTGTCTAAGTAACCAGATTGGGAAACCACCCAAATCTAGATCTAAAACCATAGATCTAGTAACTAGAATGTCTGATATAATATCCAAGTCCTATGTGGAGAAACCACTGTGTGACGACCAAAGTATAACCGACCGTAGTATAGGAATATTACTTCCTACTCTGTGTATGTCATCAAATACCAGGACATCACACCCTACTACCTTCTTAACAGATCCATCCCCTATTCTGATGAAGTCAAACCTATGACTGTCACATCAGAAATAGATGATCTATCTCCGCTATATCTACTTTAGTCTATAAATAGACATAAGCCTGATGTCCACCAATGCTTCCGCTGCTCCCACTGACTACGACAACCTTCTGGCGGAGTCATATATACGTGCACTTCTAAAGCTAGTTTAGAACGACGCTATACTCATCCTCCTGCCGGGTCTCACAGTCTGGAACAACAGCAATGGAAAGTCTGGGTAAACAAGAACCTCCATGCCACTGTCCTTGAGCATACCGAAGTACCTCTCGAGCGCCTGAGGTTACCCACCATATCTGCTGAGTGGCCAATGGAATGTCAAACCAGATTGAATCTTTAGGTTCTTATCAAATCTTCAGTAATCGTTTGTGGTTCTAGAATCACTTCCAGTTCTACCATACTCCCACTACTGTTTTCTGAAAAAATCCATTTTTTATTAAAACTGTGGCGAGTCAAGAACAATATCACTATTGATCTTCCAGATGGTAGAAAATCAACCCTCGTAATAGCCCGGGTCAACCCACAAACAACCATTACAGAAACGTACCTTGAGTTATCCTGAGTCTGGTTTTAAGCATAAGCTGGACAACTCCCTGTATCTTAACAATGTCAAGATATGAACTGTTCTATATCCAATATAGAAACAGAGGCACTGATTTAATTGAACCAGATTCAAATCATGCAGCTGTCTCCAGTGCATGTCAACTAAATGGAAGGAGGCCGATCAACATTACTCAACTTAGGAATACTTCCAATTATGAGTAACCTGAAAGAGAAGCAAGTTCTCTTAACCATTACTATCAACTGAATACCATATACAAGTATCTCCATCTTCGATCACTTTGAAGAATCCCGATACTTGCAATATCTGGTTCTCTACTTTATTCTTATACCTATAACTCCTCAAAACTTAGACCCTGTGTTTCTACAAAACACATGTCTAAGAACTAGAGAAGTCATAAGTAAACCGGATATAGTACGAGAACCAACCCCTCTGTCCCCATAGATGCTGGACAACATACAATACTCTGTATAAGTCCCTTGAGTCTAACAACTCATTCACTGTGTGTCGTAGGTTGAAAACTGTACTTATGGCTAAGAAGAATTACACCGTTGTTCATGTTAGTTATGTATATGCCCTAGAGGCCATTGTTGTACATATGATGTATATTATAATGGATGCTTGGTTATATACAGAGATGACTTTCTTGCTCGTCATGATAGTATGCTATTTGGTTTCACTTTATCTTAACATGTTGACTTGTATTGGTTTACTGTTTTACTCTCACATGTTGATAAAGCCCTTAGGATTTGTACTCGACTACTGGGACTATGATGAGATCATACTAGTGGGACCACGGCAGTCGATGAGTACATCCTATAACAGTTCCTAGTCGAGGGTATATCGAGACAGGGCATCGATACACCAGAGTAGACTAGCGTATACGCATCTTGACCCATATGATGGGCGATGGATGATCCCATATCCATCGATGTTAGACATCAGAGATGGTGTACGGGTGCTCAGTGGAGACTGGGTACACTGGACGGACTCGCCGAGAACTCCCAGATGGTGATATACCACACGTCAGATGGCAGTTCTCCGGTGACACTGGTACAGGGTAGTCTGTAGACCCGAGATCGTTATGGAGTCTTGTGTGATTCCCACTATGCTTTGATTTCCACCTTACCACGTCCAAGAAGGCTTGCAAAACGGTGGCTTTTGGGTACAGTCCCGAATCACATGGAGGCAATGAGCGATAGGAGGGGATTCGTCTCTCCCGGTATAGGGAGTTGATGTTGTGCTGTGTTCGATTGGCTATAACTGGAAGTCCCTGGCCAGGGCTGATATGGAGATTTACTGGTAAGTGTTACAAGTAGTTTCTCGACCCGTTATGAGCCATACATCGACACGACTTATCGGTTACTGGGGTCTGACGTATACCACCCCTAGACTTGATATGCGACATATCAGACGAACAGACCGGACTGTACCGGAGTGTTACTGAATGGATTCACAGGAGAACGAACAGGCTAGCTTGTTGATCTTCTGATCGCTTAATACCTGGGTGGCTGTTACGTTTAGCTGACCGCTTGCAGCTTGTGGGTGTTTGATATGTTCATCACCTGCTACCGGCGTATTGACGATTCTTTAGAGTCCTACACAGAGGTTTCTTGGCTCAGGCGAAACGGAGTAGAGGCGCATATGTGATATGTGCAGGACCGAGAATAATGCGATATGAGATACCGTATTATATTCTCGCGATATTTAGATATGAACCGGGTCATCGGATCAAGTGTTGATTCAATGAATCGGTACATGATATATTAGTCGGTAATATTCGATATAGCCGGATCGTCGGATCAAGTGTTGATTCGATGATTTAATGTATAATAATATATATGATATATTGTATTACATTATCTAATATTGGCTCGCTTTATTATTTCATTTTCTCACTGGATGATACATTGATATATATGCGATATATGTTAATTGTATTATTTTCTTTTGTTGCAAATATATAATATATATGTGATATATATTATTGTGACATGATATGATTAATTGTTAAACATGTTTAAGGATGATTAATTGAGATTTGGGTTTGATTAGGGTTAGTAGCTTCATGCATCTTCTAGAAGCTTTCTTCTTTTGTCATTCTTAAGATATTTAGAATGACACATTCTTTTAACCTAACCAAACCCTAACCCTAGTTGTTTCTCTACTCATTCTTATCCTATCATCCTTGACCATGGTTTACAAATCAATCATATATTACTTTCTATTCATCACAAAAGGTTTTAATCTAAGGAATATATTTTCCATTATCATCTTCTTCCTTCTTGATAAGCTCTCTTGAAAATCCTAAAGTGATGATTAAAAATGAGAAAATGATTTAAAAAGAAAGCAAAATTACTACTCTCTCATCCTCATCTCATCTAGCCCATGGGATTTGTGTGTTCTTCTCTTTTGAGTGAGAAAGCTTGAGTCGTAGAAACTTCAAGGTAGATCATCGGAGAATTGGAATACTTCGAGCTAGCATGGATCGTTCGAGTCGTGGAGCCTCTCATGAGTCCGGGAGATCGTGGATCGCGGCAAAGGGACTTCTACTCGGAGCTTGTGAAGTGAAGGAGCGGACTACAAAGGTTGTAATCCCTCACACTTAGATAAAAGTTATCTTCTTGCATGTTAAACCCTAATAATCTAGAAAAGATCCTGGCTTTGGGTTGTTCGGCACGTCTAAAATTTAATCCGGGCATGTTTGATGCCTTATGAACCTTCACAAGAGTGCCTAGGAACCCTACAGTTCAATGCTCCTTACCTAACCATTCACTGGTATAGGTAAATGTTATAGACATAATCTCAAAAAGGTATATCTCACTCTATAAAAATAGACGTACAGATATATCAATTTGAAATTGGTGCATGACAACGGATATTCAAAACCAAATCTTTGCCGACCGGGAAACAACACAGGTGACTTCCTCAAATATCACTGATTTCAATGAATCCCGATATAATGAGGATGATCACCCAATTCCCAATAACTTACTCTCACTCATCATCTGTAAAACCATACAGATGTGAGAATCATACCTGGTAAATACATACCCTAGAGTAAGTGTCTAATTGGGAAATCAGTTTTCTTTTAACAATACACAGTGAAACTGAAACATTGAAATGTTTCGATGGGGTATCCCTGTATTCCTAGTAATGCCTCTTCCATTATCCAGATTCACAACTGTAACCGTATAATTCTTTGCCATTTCTCCAAATCCCTTTATATGTCTTTAGTCATTACCTTCTGTACACCCCTTTAGGCCAAATGGTTTTCTTCCTTCCCTACCGTTCGGCACCAGCCTATGATTTGGAAGAAGACTATCCAATAAGCATAATGGGTGTACTGTACTAATCCTAGGAACACTCGCAATGCGAGAGAAGGTGAAGATAAAAGACACCTGAATGAACTTTATTCCTATTTCTCCTGAACCAGGATCCATCCCCGAACTGGAACAAGTTCCTTTCGAGTTCGTATATAACCATACGATGGATTATCCAATAAACTGGGATCTTCGTAGTGATACGGAGTGTCCTGGAGAAATACAAAGGTGATTTAGGATTGGCGAAGAAATACTTGGTTTGGTCGTGAATAGCAGTCGCAATTTACTTTGCCCTCTTACTAATCCCTTTCTTTGTCTTTACTTAATACCTTCTGTACACCGTTTAGGCTAATTGGTTTTCTTCATTCCCCACCGTTCGGCACCAGCCTAAGGTTTGGAAGAAGACTATCCAATTTGCGTAATAGGTGTACTATCTCCTAAACCAAGGAGTACTCGCAATCTGAGAGAGAAGGTAAAAGGAAAAGACAACTGAATAGTCCTATTCGTTTTCTCCAGAACCAGAAACCATCCTTGAATTTCTTCGAGTTCGTATATAACCATACGATGGTTTTGTCCAATGGAAGTGGACGTTCGTAGTAATACGGGGTGTCCCGGTGAAAAGGGTAAAAGTAGGAGTGGCAATGAGGTTTGCAATTCTGACAATCCAAAAGCCAGTGTTAAGAAGGTTCGGTCAACTTGGTCACTGAGTCATAGTCTAGGGTCGGGTCAATGGTCGCTGCCAAAGAGAGAGAGAAAAGAAACACTCAGCCTGCACTCTAACCTAGATCAGAATGGTTATCACTTTATCTAATCTGGAAACCTTCCACTGTAACGTCAAATTCTTCCCCAAACCTAAAAGAAGAATTAGTCGGGATCACCCGAGGAGTAAACCAACTCATCAGTGGGAATCGGGATCCAACTATCATCGCATGATAACGTGAGGGAATCCGCTCACGTTATCACACTCCAGAAGGTATGCACATATCTGACAAGTTTCAGTTCTATTGAAACTCCCGATGTGGATTTTTGCCCTATGCTCTTATGACCTTGACGAAGGCCAACATATCATAAGTCACATGTCAAGTTCTACCCGTCATTATCCAGGTTAATTTGAACCCACCCGTACATACCCTTGACGAAGGCCAAAATAGTAGTACGACTGCCCCAAACCAACGCATCTATCTATGCTGCAGAAAAGTAACAAATAGCTACCATACACTATGCCTTGACGAAGGCCAACATACATAGCATGAATACTAAGTGCTACCGTTCTGAAATGACGGAGGGCTACGAATGGTTTCTGGCGAAAACCTTTAACGTAAAGAACTTGATATCGTTGAAAGAACTGATAGCTTTTAAAAAAATATAGTGACGAAAACCTTTGCTAAAGAGGTCACTCCCGGTGAAGGGATCTCGGCTCTTTCCCCATAGAATGAGGTGCAGGATATTCCAACTGAATACCACGATGCAAAGCAAAAGTAATCGGCTATAGTGAAGTTATTGCCTTGACGCAAACTTTTGTCCAAGGGGTCACTCCCGGTGAAGGGATCTCGGCCCTTGCCTCGTCGACTGAGAAGCAGGATATTCCAACTGAATACCACTGTGCAAAACAAAAGTGAACGTCCTTGCAAAAACAGCTTTTTGAAAAATGTTCCAACAACATCAGAATAGGTTTGTTTATCTTGCATTGATCCGAATCAACGCAGTCCCATCAATTGATCACACCACAAAAGAACGAAAATAATGATGTACGTATATGCCATCCGCATTCGCCACTGGGTCCCGTCATCACCCGTTAGGTTACTTAACTAACGACAGAGCGGGGACTGGACTAGCGCGGATGCAAAACATATACAACATCTACTAGTATATATACCAATATATTATATTTCGCTCAAGGCGTGATAAAATGCAACATCACAGAAATGTACAGCATCACAGAACAATACAGATATCTGGGATCCCCGGGTTTCATAGAGCCGCTACTGAAACCCGACGTTCCCCTGGTCGTGTGGATAGCCTATGCAATGAAATCCTAGACCCTTACGGGCGCGGCAAGTTACCCGCCAAAACCTGAAGCGAGGCAGCCCCCTTCATCAACGTGAATGGACCACCCAGCACTTCATGGAATCCGGTAACTTGGGCACCCCTCCTTGGGTCAACCTGTACCCCCTACGAGTGCGGCGAATAGCCCGCCAATTCTAGAGTAAAGCCCCCTCCGTCTCAATGACATGAGATGCGGGCTTGTTGCCTTCTAGAACCCGGCTATCCGTGCACCCCTCCGTGGGGTAATCCTAGTACAGAAAGTAAAATATACATACAACGGGTACATCGACCTCGACCCGGTCGTGCCCTAAAAGAATAATACAAACAGACAGTGACGGCAGTCCACATGTCGGATGCTCGCCCCGCAATATCAAATGTACATATAAAACAAAACTGTACTAACATTGCATCCAAGCTATCCCCCACGACCAATCCGCAACAACACAGCACAATCACAGAACATCAACGTGAATGTCACGTTCGCAAATCCGTCTAACCGGGCTATAGCAGTCAGACAGGATTTACCGATCGAGTGACATTCACGGTCGCAGATATAATGTAAATACTGTGAACTAGCATGTTTAAAATATCCGATCGAACAAATTCACCGAAGTGGGCCCCAAGCAGTACTTTAGCACTTACAGAAAATCTGGGCCCAAAAAGAATATCCCAAAACCCCCATTTTGAAGTCTAAAGCCTACTGGAAAAATTTGGCACGCTGAACAGTTAAAAGAGCGGCGGAACCGCGGCCCAAGCATGGGTTTGGCCGCGGTTCTGCGGCGGTATGGTGAGATCTCGCGACCAAATTTTCCCAGATTGCTTAGATTTCCATGCACAATATTCTGCAACAACCTGAAAAATTTTTGGAGCAGAAAAAATTTCGACAGAAACACGATGCAATGGAAAATACGGTTTTTGGGGATTTTTGTTCGATCGAGTTCTAAAAATACTAGAGCAAGCTAGGCATGGTTAATGGCGTGGCTCTGATACCATTGTAAGTCCGTGGGGGCACCCCGGCCATCGATCCGACGCCGGATACGCGGAAATAATAACTTTGCAAACTAGCAAACCGGCACCACCGCGCACTTTCCACCCGGATCGGGCCATTAACCTAGCAACTAGCTAACAAGAAAAGAGTAGAGAAGCTATACCAAGCGATCCGTGTCCTTCGGTCTTCGTCTCCACTCCGATCTCCTGCGGAATCTCCGTTCATCTCCTCCTCGTCGGAAAGGGCACCACGTAGCCAAATACTTTTACGGGCTCCCACCTCTTGACCGAGGCAACTCGGGCGCGAAGTTGGCTAGCCGACGCGTCCAAGACTTGATGTAGGTGTAGTGTAGAACATGTTGTCTCTGTTGGGTAGTGAAGTTTCCACGGATGGAGAAGAGAATGAAATTTTGGAGAGAGCTTGTGAACTTTGATACAGAAATGAGAATGAGAATAATTTCCATACACTAAAGGAAAACCTCTCTCACTTTTCTCCTATGATGTGGCCGGCCTCTAATTGGAATGAGAAGGGAATCAAAACCAAGGGAGGTGAGTGTAGGAGATCAAGGGTGGTGACCACAACAAAAGAAAGCTTCACATCAAACACTTAATCAATCTTTTACAAATCCAATCTCAATTAATGCTAGCCATTATGAAGAATAAAGCAAAGATGCTTTATCCATCATAATCCAACAAATGCAAGAAAACCCCTCCACAATAAGTTATTTGCACTCTTGCAAATAACCCCCTCCATCGGAAAGTCCGGCCATGAAAGAACAAAGGAAAACCGGCCGGAACGGAATGCAAACTGGCAACTTCAGAAAACTGATCCCGTAATAAATTACAGGAAAACCCCGCTACTGCATATACATGCCCGCATTTGTATTCCCACTGAACACAAATGCAAAGAGACAAAATCTACACTATCTAATATTAGGATCCGGCTTAAGCCAAAGCCGGCTAGTAAAAACCGTCCGATCACGATCCGTGCAATACCGCACGTATCTGATCGAACCCTACCATATCTCCATACGGCCTCTACAGCGTTTCGCCCGAAACCTGAGTAACTTTGTGTGGTGGACTCTAAAGACTCGTCAATACTATGGCTGTGGATTTAACCACTAGCACGTCAGAGGTATTAGCCATACGTGACGGGCCACCAGCTATTGACCAAAAGGGACGTCGATGAGCGAACTCATCCTGACACCCTACTGAGCCTGTCAGTGACAATATCTGTACAGTCCGGTCCGTTCATCTATGAGCATCACATGGAGGGCCTAGGGGGTTGGTAAAAGTCAGACCCCCAAAAGCGGTACAAGTCGTGTCGGAGTGTAGCCCAGAACAACCTGAGATACTACTGGAATTCCTACCAGCAAATCTCCTGCCTTGGCCAAGGACTTTTCATGTTCTGGCTCTCCTAGACACAGCGCGACCAGATTGAAAGAATTAAAGTTAACCGCAATCAAGACGGTGTCGCTATGCAGCTAGCCGGTTGAGCACGGGTCGATCCACAGGGAGATGGTTGTATTTCCGTTCTTGTCTTAGACGAGTCAATAAAGAATTTGTATGAGTTTGTTCAATCTAACCTATGTGTATTATTTGCAAGTATAAAGTTGTTAAGAAAAGATACGAAAGTGTAAGCTAAGGAAATCCGTACTCAAAACCTTCGAGCCGAGTCTTCACCAATTGATGCTAGAGCAATTGGCAACAACGTGGATTAGGGGATTTAAGCGCGGTATTCGTGGAATCCGGCTTATTTTCCCTTGTCCTTCCGTTCTTGTCTCTTGCTTTCGCCTCCGGCCAAACCGAACGCAACCGGTCGCGGTTAGGAATCACCGTTACCTTGTTAGGGTAGGGTGCCTAACGGAGCGCTTGCGTATCGTTTGGGCGGAGTTCAATGGAAAATACGGGAAAAGGAAATGAGCAAAGAAACGTTAACTTATAATATCGTATTTCTTCTTAACAATAATAATTACAACCATTCACAAAACAAACCAAAAAGAGCAAAAGAAAAGAACAAAGAAAAGAAAAGATTACAAGCAAGTAATTAAAGTGCATGGTAATAAATTGCAAGTAATTAAAGACAAGAATGAAAAATGCAAGAAAGTAATTACAAGAACCATAGAACTCAAAACAAGCATGGGATCAATAGCCAACCCTTAAACTTGCAAGCTCAATCAAGAGGTTGCAAGATCAAGAGAAGGGTAAAGAACTCATGTGAAATGAAGCACTAAAGAGAGAACAAAATGATACAACCGCTTGAGACCACTGACCAAAGCTTAAACTTGCAAGCTCACTTAAGAGGTTGCAAGATCAAGTTAAGGTAGAGAGCTCAAGGGGGAAGCTAAGCAAAAAGAATAATACAAAAAACCCTCATCTTCATTGATCTTCCACTCAAAAAGCTCTCACTACAATTTTCATGGAGGAAAGAATGAAGAAGAAGAAGAAGAAGACTAAAACCTAACAAAAGAGGCTAAAGAATTTAACACCAAAAGCTTGGAAAGTTCTGGGGTATTTATAGGAAGGGAATTGGAAACCTAGGGCAAGAATCTGCCCCTAAATGAAATGACCTAACTGCCCCCAAAACACGACACAGAGAGGAGCTAGTACGGCCGCGTTTCCGCGGCCTAAACCTGCTTAGGCCGCGGAACCGCGGCTGTCTTGATGAGTTGGGTCACAATCTTTTGTGGCCTTCCCTGGTTTGTAGTTGTCTGCTGTTTGGTATATGACTTTTCTCAAAATCTCTTCACATTTCTTCCAGAATTTTAGTAGATCAAAAGGTGATGTGATGTGGATCTTTTGCCATGATTTCCTCGAGCTCCGCGTAGATTTCTTGGATCTTGTGTTGACATTGAGCTTTGTGCATGAAAATGACAATCGATTTGCCATTTTGTCCCTTAAACTGGTATGTGGCAACACACGGATAGAGAGCGGAGACCCGTGTTTTATCTGTTGTTGGCAGTATTCCGGAATTTGTCGTACTTTTCCATGATATTCACTGTTTAGAGCTGAGACCAGTATCCTGCAATTATGTAGCAAACACTGATTAAAAGCACCTGTCTATAAACAAACGAGCGTAAGAATGGGCGGTATAAAATGCAATATTCTGGTATGAACAAATACCCCCAAACTTAACTTTTGCTCGTCCCGAGCAAAACCAATTATTCACAAAAATAAAATCCTAACCGCACTTTCGCAGGGAACGCGATTGCACTGAGCGCGTGCAACAAGCCGTTAAACCTCTAGGTGTCCCTAGTGGGAGGAGTGTTGTCTCCTGAGGGTTTTCAGCGGATTACACCCACAAAATCCCGTCAAGCTAGTGTCATAAGTTAACATCGATTCTACTCCTACAGTTTAGTATTTACGTTAGAATCTCTATCATCCTAAGTTAGAAATATTCAACCCTTATTTTTCACACCTCCTATCTATTTAACCTTAGGTCTTATACGTTCCAAAAAAGTTTAGAAAGATGTTGGTTCTCCTTAGTTTTCCTTCTAAAGTGCGGCCTCAAATCAGGGATTTTTATCAACTTTACAGAAAACACAAGTCTTATTCTTTATTTCTATCTTTTATCCAAACATCGATTGTATACCCCTACGTGTGTGTATATTTGCACCCCTACACTCAAGAATTCAATTCAAGCTATAATACCCTTGCCCTAATACCTAATACTACTTCTTTTCATTAAGGATGGACGGATCTGCTCACACACCTTTCACGCGACTATTAATGCTTCTTGAGGCACTAACGACCGATTACTGAATGTGTGAACTTTAAAGCGTAAATAGCAGTTTCCAGGTCTTGATTTTATTCTATTTTTTTCTTTTTCTTTTTCTTTTTCTTTTTCTTTTTCAAGACTGGATATATTTTTCAACATGCTCTTTTGGTGTTTAGCTTTAACTACCGTTTTTTCTTTCATACTAGGCTTTCAGGCAAGAGTATTTCTAGGTATCCTCTACTATCCCAAGTTTCAAGGTGCGTGTAAGTGCAGTTTGTAGGGTATATACTTTCTAAATTTGAACTCAAGAAAAGAAACTATTTTTCAGACTTAACCTTCAGTAGAGCTTCAATACTTTTTCCTTCATCTTGACTTAACTCAAGAACTGAACTCAAGATTACCTATTTCTCAAAAAAAAAACTGTAAGGACGTATACTTACCAAAATTAGACAGAATGAGGGTAATTTTTAGGATTTTCAATTCCTAAGCCTAGAATTTAGTTATTTCTAACATATCAACTAAACTTTCAGAATAAAAATCTAAGTTACCCTATTAGCTAACTTGACGACAAAGTTTTTATATTTTTGGAAAATTTTCGATTTTTGTGGGCTTTAATAAGGTATGCAAATGCAAAATATACAAATGAATGTGAAGGAAGAAAGCTTACCGAGCACACCCCCAAACTTAAACTTGACAGTGCCCTCACTGTCAGGCTACACTAAGAGGGTTAAAATTGTCGGCGCTCCCTAGAAAAAAATTATATACAAAACAAAAAGGAAAACAAAAAAATATATACAAAAAAGGAGTCCCCCCAAACTTAAGTAAAACAGTGTTTCCACTGTTAAGCGTTGAAGTTCAGGATTAGGGGGGAAAGAGAATAGTATCAAGCTATACAAGGCCTTACAAAGGCCAAAAGTTAACACCAACCATTCAAAAATTCTATCTTTGTAAGATGCGGGTTGGTGAAAGAAGGTGAAGAGGAAAGAAATGGAGAATACGCGAGACCGTATGGAGATAGAAGCGGGATACAGTCTCGGTATTTGAGAAGAAGAATGGCGGAAGGGAGAAGGAAGTGGAATACGAACTTGAGGGTGGAAATGGAGTGAATAGATTAGCACAATTTTTGATGACTGATGTGTAAGAAGCGTTTGTGCTAATCTATTAACCCATTGAGAAATGGGGTCAAATCCCTCAAGATTCGTGAGAATCCATGGGTACGCCGAACTCGGTAAACCAGACATAGGAAGTGAAAATGATACGGTTTCTTGCATTGTCGAAACGATGGAAAGGATGGGGGGAAGTGATTGAGGAAGGGTATCGGTTAAGGGTTCTGGAGGGTGTACACAGTCAGTGAAAGGAACAGGATGAATTGGAAAATCCGACTCATCATCTAGAATTGTTTCATCCTCAAAAATATCCTCAAAAGCCTCATCAAAGTTAAGCTCATCCATGCATATTTCATCAAAATCCAGATGCATATAGGGTTCGGGAAAAATATTTAATGACTCGGGATGATGATTTGAAGAGAAAAACTCAGCCAAATCTATGGGTTCATCATCCAAAATATTCCCGGCGTCAATATCCTCAATCAAGTGAAAATCAATATTCTCAGACACCTCATCAAAAGCATGGATTTCAATCAATTTTGGTTCTAAGATGGAGGTGTAGAGGTCAAAAGGTTTGGGTGTGGTTTCACTTGGAAGGGTCCCTTCACAATTAGGTAAATCAAACACTACAAAGTCGCACAACTCATTCATCATTCTATCTTCAATTGATAAATCATGTGGGATACTCGATAGACTTTCAAAACAGGAGTTGTGGGATTCAATTTGGGACGGGTAGATTTGATTTGGAAGGGGGTACATCTCACTCTTTCTACTCAAATTCACAGCCTGTCCTGCCGCCTCATCATACATTGGGAAATGTGGAGCTAGCTAGAAACTAGCTACCGGGTCAGTAGGTTGTATGAGGGAGGCCATGGACGTATTCAAATCCATCATCTGTTGGCATGATGCTACCCTAAAGTCTTCCAACGACTGTTCCAGACTAGACATGGGTTGTGATGGAGTTTCAGTAAAAGATTCGAAGTTGTTTGGATACTGGAAACTCCTAAATGGTGGTTCTGAAGCAATGTCTAGGGAAGGTGCAAAAGTTGGGTAGGATTGATAGGAATTGAATGGCTGGACAGGAGCAGGATCAACATTTGGATAAGAAGGTGAATGGAATTGTTGATCCCAAGAATCTGTAGTGGTGAAAGGAGTGAAGGATCGGCTACAAGATTGTGCAATATGTTCAGCAATGGACATTGGTCTAGAAGTTACCACAGGACTCGAAAAAGGGGTATCAACGTAGGAAGGTGGTGGAGGTTGAAACGGTGGATACAAAGTGGATTGCGGAGTCAAATTGTTTGTCCTAGACGTGTCTATCCGATCTCTCAATGAAATTTTTGGCATGGATGGATCGTTCGAAGTTCGGCCAAAGCAAGAACCGTAAGAAGTAATGTCTGGTTGTGGGTACCAAAGTTCGGCAAGAGTTTTGCGAGGTGGTGTACCCATGATATGAAGAGAGAAAGAAAGAAAGATAGAGAAAAGGAGGGGAAAAAGAATGTGATTTTTTTTAGGTAGCTATTAACAAAAGAATGAAATATACACACAAAAAAGAATATGGACAAAAACAATCACGACACAAAAATACCACACACCTAATCGTTCTAGGGTTCACCTAGGTCAACTAGACCTGCTCCAGAACTTGATTGTCGAAGTAAAACTGTGTCGAGAAACGGGCTCAAGATACACTGATCACGAGGCCAGGTAAGTGCAGAGATAAGGGGAGGTTTTCCAACGCTTTCGCGAAGTTCCTTAATTAAATAACCCTTTCTCTTTTGGCGGTTTCGCCGTTAACACTTTCCTAGACACCCCGTAAACAATATACCGTTAAGCGAGGTTCTAAACACAGTTAACTTCTCCTAGTGAGCACGAAGTCCTTAAGGCTTAAAGTCTAGTTTCTTTTAAATTTTGTGCGGGTAAACGTTATGCTCAAGTTCGTGATTTGTGGGCCACAGAAAAGGTGATGAAATCCTTTACCGTATGTTGTGGGGTTCGCTTGCCCTTAAGTCCGTATTAATGTATGCAATGCGCAATTCAATAAAAATTCTATAAAGAATCAAACAATCGTTTTTTAGTTTAAGCACGGCACTGCAACAAATACGGGTTAGTCAATTTTTAGCGTTTGCTAGCGAACTTGCAAAGAATCCTGCAAAGAATAGTATATTGGATGCATCGGATTTGAGAAGAAGGTGTTAGTAAAGTACGTACCGTTAAGTTTTTGGGTTAGGAAACCCCCGTTGAATCAAATCCGGTAAGCTTGAAAAGTTCGCTTGTGCGGGTCAAACTACCCGGATCTTTGGCACTGTACTTTGCAATCACCTTAGCCTTGAACGTACACTTTGCTCCCCACAATCGCCGTTCGCAAATCCGCAAAAATCTGCAGACTTGCTCACAAAAATTATCAAAAAAAACCAAAAGATTTTTTTTATTTATAAATATATACAAAAAGAATATTAACCCGAATAACAAGAAAGAAAATACGCTACCGTCTCCCCGGCAACGGCGCCATTTGATTGAAAGAATTAAAGTTAACCGCAATAAAAACGGTGTCGCTATGCAGCTAGCCGGTTGAGCACGGGTTGATCCACAGGGAGATGGTTGTATTTCCGTTCTTGTCTTAGACGAGTCAATAAAGAATTTGTATGAGTTTGTTCAATCTAACCTATGTGTATTATTTGCAAGTATAAAGTTGTTAAGAAAAGATACGAAAGTGTAAGCTAAGGAAATCCGTACTCAAAACCTTTGAGCCGAGTCTTCACTAATTGATGCTAGAGCAATTGGCAACAACGTGGATTAGGGGATTTAAGCGCGGTATTCGTGGAATCCGGCTTATTTACCCTTGTCCTTCCGTTCTTGTCCATTTGATTGAAAGAATTAAAGTTAACCGCAATCAAGACGGTGTCGCTATGCAGCTAGCCGGTTGAGCACGGGTCGATCCACAGGGAGATGGTTGTATTTCCGTTCTTGTCTTAGACGAGTCAATAAAGAATTTGTATAAGTTTGTTCAATCTAACCTATCTGTATTATTTGCAAGTATAAAGTTGTTAAGAAAAGATACGAAAGTGTAAGCTAAGGAAATCCGTACTCAAAACTTTTGAGCCGAGTCTTCACCAATTGGCAACAACGTGGATTAGGGGATTTAAGCGCGGTATTCGTGGAATCCGACTTATTTACCCTTGTCCTTCCGTTCTTGTCTCTTGCTTTCGCCTCCGGCCAAACCGAACGCAACCGGTCGCGGTTAGGAATCACCGTTACCTTGTTAGGGTAGGGTGCCTAACGGAGCGCTTGCGTATCGTTTGGGCGGAGTTCAATGGAAAATACGGGAAAAGGAAATGAGAAAAGAAACGTTAACTTATAATATCGTATTTCTTCTTAACAATAATAATTACAACCATTCATAAAACAAACCAAAAAGAGCAAAAGAAAAGAAAAGATTACAAGCAAGTAATTAAAGTGCATGGTAATAAATTGCAAGTAATTAAAGACAAGAATGAAAAATGCAAGAAAGTAATTACAAGAACCATAGAACTCAAAACAAGCATGGGATCAACAGCCAACCCTTAAACTTGCAAGCTCAATCAAGAGGTTGCAATATCAAGAGAAGGGTAAAGAACTCATGTGAAATGAAGCACTAAAGAGAGAATAAAATGATACAACCGCTTGAGACCAATGACCAAAGCTTAAACTTGCAAGCTCACTTAAGAGGTTGCAAGATCAAGTTAAGGTAGAGAGCTCAAGGGGGTAGCTAAGCAAAAAGAATAATACAAAAAACCCTCATCTTCATTGATCTTCCACTCAAAAAGCTCTCATTACAATTTTCATGGAGGAAAGAATGAAGAAGAAGAAGAAGAAGACTAAAACCTAACAAAAGAGGCTAAAGAATTTAACACCAAAAGCTTGGAAAGTTCTGAGGTATTTATAGGAAGGGAACTGGAAACCTAGGGCAAGAATCTGCCCCTAAATGAAATGACCTAACTGCCCCCAAAACACGACACAGAGAGGAGCTAGTACGGCCGCGTTTCCGCGGCCTAAGCCAGCTTAGGCCGCGGAACCGCGGCCGTCTTGATGAGTTGGGTCACAATCTTTTGTGGCCTTCCCTGGTTTGTAGTTGTCTGCTGTTTGGTATATGACTTTTCTCAAAATCTCTTCACATTTCTTCCAGAATTTTAGTAGATCAAAAGGTGATGTGATGTGGATCTTTTGCCATGATTTCCACGAGCTCCGCGTAGATTTCTTGGATCTTGTGTTGACATTGAGCTTTGTGCATGAAAATGACAATCGATTTGCCATTTTGTCCCTTAAACTGGTATGTGGCAACACACGGATAGAGAGCGGAGACCCGTGTTTTATCTGTTGTTGGAAGTAATCCAGAATTTGTCGTACTTTTCCATGATATTCACTGTTTAGAGCTGAGACCAGTATCCTGCAATTATGTAGCAAACACTGATTAAAAGCACCTGCCTATAAACAAACGAGCGTAAGAATGGGCGGTATAAAATGCAATATTCTGGTATGAACACGACCTCACCCCCAATACCGGGAGAGACGAACCCCTGCAGATCCGCTCACTGCCTCCATGTGGCTCAGGACTGTACCCAACTAAAACCTGTTTGCACGACTCTTTTGAGCCGTGGTAGGGTAGTAATCAAAGCACAGTGGGAACTCACACGAGACAAATGACGATCTCAGGTCGATGAACTAACCTGTACACATGTCACCAGGGAACTGCTATCTGACATCAGGTATAATCCCAACTAGCAGGTTCCCGGCGAGTCCTGTCCGGTGTACTCATAACCCAATGAGCACCTGTATACATCTTAGGTGAACCAACTGACACCAGTGGCTTGTGAGACCGGCCACCGCCCCTCGTCGGGGTCTCGACTGTATACACTAGTCTACTCTGGAGAATCGATACCCTGTCTCGAAACTCCTACGACTAGGGACCTTTTAAGGATGTGCTTATGGACTCCAGCTCTCACTTATATGATCGCCCTCATACTGCTGGTAGTCAAGCAAGAATCCTAGGGGCTCTATCAACGTGTAATAGCGACTCGTAAGGTCACCTAAAGCAGTACACGATGATAAAGATAAACCAGATAACATACTATCATCTTGAGTAAGACTGTCCTACTGGGACAGGTCCTCCCCTCAATCATTGCAATCACGTGCCTGTGATCCAATAATTGACTCTGAGGGCACTATCTCCAACAGTAACCCCGTTGACACCTTTCTAGACACCTACTTGATCGACTAATTGTAATGTGTAAAACTCACCCAGGAGTAACAATTACTCGCAGTGGGTATCGGGATCCAACTATCTTATAGAAGGTATGCAATCTCATTACAAATTTCAACACTTGAAATTCCCGATAATTTTGCCCCTAGCACCCTATGACCTTGATGGAGGTCAACAAACCATAGGCTACTAGTCAAGTTCAACCCGTCATTTCTTGATTGAATCAAACCCACCCGCATGACCCTTGACGGAGGTCAACAAGGCCGTACGACTACCCTAACCCAATCTGCATCATATGCATTAGCAGATAAATACTAGTTAGCTACCGCACACTACGCTTTGACGGAGGTCAACAAACGTAGCACGAATACTAAGTAGGACTTATCTGAAATGACGGAGGGCTACGATAGGTTTTTCTGAAAACCTATTGCGTAATGAACTTGATATCGTTGTAGAATCAAATGATTTTAAAATGGAGTGTTTTTTAGGCTTTTCTAGTTTTGCTAAAGGGGTCACTCCCGGTGAAGGGATCGTCGGCCCTTTCCTCATCGAATAAGGTGCAGGATATATCATATATACCTCTGTGCAAAGCAAGAACTATAGGAGCAATCAAAAGACAAACCGAGGGTTGTAGCATCTGCCAGTTATCGCTAAAGGAGTCACTCCCGGTGAAGGGATCTCGGTCCTTTCCTTATCGAATAAGGTGCAGGATGTTCTACAAGGAACACCGCGATGCAAAGCAAGAACTGCAGCTACCTATTTTTGAAAATTCGATTCCACAACATCTTTTAGGTTTCTTTTCTTTCATTAATCATATTAATGAAGTACCATCATTTACATCACCTAAACATCACAGATAAATACGACGTACGCTTATGCCATCCGCATTCGCCTCGATGTCCCCTCGTGCACCGTTAGGTTACTAACGACAGAGCGGGGCAGGGGTAGCGCGGGTGTAAAACATAAGTAACGTCTATATAATATATCATATATACTATATACAGTATTTATCACAGAACATCAAATGATCACATCACAGATATCGCAGCAGAAGAATCATATGAAATATTGGATATACTAGGACGTCCGTGTTTTCAATACGAGCCTGTATAAAACACGGATTCCACGGTCGCGATGAATAGCCAAACCCACACCCCTAGACCCCTACGAGAGCGGCAAGCAACCCTACCAATTCTAGAGTTAGGAGACCCGGACTCGACTCCTCGAGTTGGTCTCCCACTGGACTCTAGAACCCGGTTACTTGTGCCCTCCTCCATGGGTCTATCCTAGTGCGGAAAAGTAAATAATATACAAAGGTGACATCTTCCGCAACCTGGAAGTGCCCCAATAAAAGAATATTACATAGAATTAATTTTACATGAATAAAAATAAAAACTCTCATCTCACATAAAAAACCTCGGCTATTCAAAACGCGACGTTCCAATATAACATATCCAGCAACACATAACATCACATGTCATCAACGTAAGTAAATATGCGCATACCAATTGTCATTGACATATAGCAACGAAACCGGCGATATCACATATTACACTTACGGTCACAGAAAAGGAAGTGTAAAACTACAACAGTTGGAATCCGCAATATCCTCAGACATCGCATGCCTGACCAAATGAATTCCTTAGACATCACATGCCTAACAATTATAAACCCCGCATTTTAGTCTCTATATCGAAAATACTTTTCAATATCAAGTCGGGCAATTCAACAAGATTCCCGATAAACTGATCGAATGCTCGTCGCAAACTTTAGTAGACGGCCGCACCCCCAGATGCCGTCGACGAAGTGCACTAAGGCGGAACACCGCTGCCGCGAGCACCCAAACGGATGCTTTTGGCTACGGGGTTCTCCTACAGTCACTTGGTCGGGGCTATGGGGCATGGCTATCTATTAAGTTTACCCGGCGAGTATCCGCGTACGCTATGTGATTTCGATGGACTTTTGTTCACATCAAAATTCCGTGACAACCGATCAAGTGAGACTAAAGTGCTATGTTTATAACATCCAAATCAGTTATCTCATAACTACTTGTGAATTCCAAATATTGTATCACATTCCAGATAAATAGAAAATGCTAAACTTTCCGATCTGACAATCAAACACCCAAGTTTTCCCAAAACAACTCAACACATGAAATAAGTTTTAAAACATTCACTTCATGCCACAGTACCAACGGTCCAGCCATAGAAGGGTCAAGCCAACACCTCACATGTGGCACGCCGTACTGCCCCAAACCCTAAGGTTCAAAGGGCAGTTCAAGACGGTCACATAATCGAGTTAAGATTTGTTGTCTTCTAGAGGGTCCATCGTGTTACTTGCACTACTTAGAACGTTCTTAAACCACGGAAAAATCCAACACTTGGAAATTTCCCGACAGAGGAAAAAGTGGGTATTTGTATCCTATCGAACTTTTCAACATGTTCTAAAATATCCGGAAAAACATAAACAAAATTAAACAATCCGATCGAAACATCGAGTCCCCAAAACAACCCTAGAAAACTCAACACTTGAGTGGAATTAAAAAGTTCCCAGAAAAAATAACAAGAAAGGACCTAAGAATAATTACATGAAATTTCAGGGACTAAGTCACAATTTTGGCCGCGGTTCCACGGTCGAATTTTTGAGTTAGAGGTCCGTACTTCACAGTAATTCTTAGTTTTTCCAGCTTAATTTTCTGAGCATTTTTAATTCACAAAAAACCACAGTTTGGAAAAATGTACAGAGAAGGATTTGGGATTAGGGTTTCGGGTTCGATCGGGTTTCTAACTTCGTCTACTCATCGCCTAAGGCTCTAGCTATGCTCTGATACCACTGTAGGGTTCTTAGGCATACTAAGGAGGATCCACAAGGCATCGACCATGCCGGATTAAAAAATTTAGGTGCCTAACAACCCGAAGCAAGATCGTTAACTAGATATTAGGCAAATCAAAAAGCTAGTAAATCACATTTACACTAATGTGAATGGAAATACAACCTTTGTAGATCCACTCCACCATTTCTTTAGCTCCGTGTTGACGTCCCTCCGCTGCGATCATCGGGATCCCGGACTCTAGCGATGGTTTCGTCGGAGAAATGATCGGGCTAGGTCATTGACTTCGAGGCCGAAGATGATCTACGTCGAGGTGACTCAAACTCAAGCTCCATCTTCACTAGGTCAAGGAACTTGTGAAAAAAACAACCTCTACTACATGGCAAGTGATAGAGGATGAAGAAATAGGAAGTGGGTTCACTTTGGATTTGGATTTCTCACTTGGAATCATCACTTGGAAAAATCTAGCAATGGTTTCTTCTCTTCATGAAGAAGATGAAGAAGAAGAAAGAAAAAGAATTATGAATTATTTTCAAAAAGAAAATCAAGTGATGGTTATCATAATGCAACCATGGGTGAGATTAACTAGTGTAGAGAGGGTTTAGGTGAATGGTTAGATTTAGGATAGAAACAAAATGGTCAAAGCTTCAAAGCTTCATGAATCTTCAAAGAAAATCCAAAGAAAGCCACCATTTTATTTCTTGCCAAAATGAATAAATAAATAAATAAATGAATAAATAAATAAATCATTACCCTAACCATTTACCTAAACAAGGTTTAAAGTAAACACACACCTAAGTTTTCATGTATCATCAAACATGATACAAACTAGTGCACAAACATATATCATATATATATACAATGTGCACAATCAAGTGAGATAATCAATCTTAAGTGAACCAATATTAGTTAATGTAAAATAATATATTAAATATATAATTATACATTAAATCATTAAATCAACACTTGATTTAATGATCCGGTCATACTGCATATAACCGACTAATATCAAGTGTATCAATATATCGAATCAACACTTGATTCGATAACCCGGCTATATCTCATATAACCGTCCAATGATACAAATCGCGAGATAGAATACAGTACCACATACTGGTATTATTCTCGGTCCCGCACATATCTCATATGCGCTCCTATTTCGTTTCGCTTGAGCCAGGAAACCTCTGTGTAGGACTGTAAAGACTCGTCAATACGCCGGCAGCAGGTGATGATCATATCAAACACCCACAAGCCGCAAGCGGTCTGCTAAACGTAACGGCCACCTGGGTATTGAGAGATCAGAAGATCAACGAGCAAGCCCGCTCAGACTCCTATGAATCTAACCAGTAACACTTACCGTACAGTTCGGTCTGTTCGTCTGATATGTCGCATATCTCGCCTAGGGCTGGTAAACGTCAGACCCCAGTAGCTCGATAAGTCGTGTCGATATGAGGTCTATAACAGTTTGAGAAACTACTGATAACACTTACCAGTAAATCTCAGCAACCCTGGCCAGGGATTTCCGGTTATAGCCACTCGAACACAGCGCAACATCAACTCCCTATACCGGGAGAGACGAATCCCCTCCTATCGCTCATTGCCTTCATGTGATTCGGGACTGTACCCAAAAACCACCGTTTTGCACGCCCTCTTGGACGTGGTAAGGTGGAAATCAAAGCACAGTGGGAATCACACAAGGCTCTATGACGATCTCGGGTCTACAGACTAACCTGTACCAGTGTCACCAGAGAACTGCCATCTGACGTAAGGTATAATACCATCTGGGAGTTCTCGGCGAGTCCGTCCAGTGTACTCAGTCTCCACTGAGCACCCGTATATCATCTCTAATGTCAAACACCAATGGATATGGGATCATCGATCGCCCATCTGTATGGGTCGAGAAGGTATATGCTAGTCTACTCTGGTATATCGATGCCCTGTCTCGATACACCCACGACTAGGGACCTTGAAGGATGTACTTATGGACTACCATGTCCCCACTAGTATGATCTGCATCATAGTCCAGGTAGTCAAGTACACATCCTAAGGGCTTTACCAACATGTAACAGAGAGACAGTCAGTGTACACGTTAAGGTAAAGAGTAACCAGATAGCATACTATCATGTCGAGCAAGAAAGTCCTCCCTATATATGTCCAAGCATCCACTACAATGTACATCCTATGTATAGCAATGGCCTCTACGGCATACATATAACTAACACACGGGTGAGTAGATTTAACATCTACGGGGACGATCATTTGGATGGCGCAAGTCGCCCGATAGATTAGTAAACTTGAAAATTGTACTTTAACACTTGCTTATGACATTAGAAATGATAATACTTGCAAAATAATTGCTGCAGTTAAGATCTATATGTTGTACCCATAACTCATTATGTAGGACACATGCACCATTACCTGGTTTTTTATATGCAGCACGAGCACTATTCATGCGTACACCCACACCCTGGTAATTGCCATGTCACGACACTAGATAACTATGAATCTGAACATGTTAATTGTTTACCTGTACTATTGCAATAAATAATAAAGATGAAATCATAAGAATTGTCATTCTCGTGCATATATATCGTTACATAACTTACTCATGCCTAGTATAAATCATACATTGCAACTTGAACATTGATACCATTTGCATTCATTATCATTGACATATGCACCCATGATGATTTCACGAGATTTATGATATTTCTGGATTTGAGGAAAAGCCGCAAGATTTTGAAACTTATGATCTTTTAAAAATAAAAGTTGTGGTTTTCTAATAATGTAAGTGTCGTCCACCAAGAGTTTGCTGTGTTCTCGAGACCCGTTTCGAGGAGGTGGATGAACCGTCTCGGGTACATGGTGGGCCCGGTAAGGTACCCCGGGGCAAGAAGATCGCAGGAGATGGCATTGAGCCTGGCAGGGGACGGACTACCTACCGGTGACTTCATTTGGCACGGCGGATATCCTGAGGATACCGACCGCGACCGCTGGTTTGAGATATGGATATTTGGGTTGGATGAGCCGGATGGCTGAGATCAGAGATATTTGACATGGATACATGAGATTGAGACAGTTTTTGAGGTGTCGTTGCTAGACACGGATTTTGTTGATTTCATGGATATTATACTGGTACTAAAAAGAGTTTCAAAAACAAAGAAAGGATAGTCCTTGTACTTACATGTTGAGACCTTGAGTTGACTCATATAGTATACATACATGTTAGTACATCCATGTGACATTCATACTTGTTAGCACACTGATGATGCATACATATCTGCTAGTGCCTATAGCCATACCTGTTTAGAGATGCTAGTATACTTATGTGCATACATGCGATAGCCTTTGTAGATGCTATTTATTACTCGCGAGCTGGCAACTCACCCCCGTTATGCCACAGCTTTTCTGCAGGTCTGTTCCGTCAGCACTGTTGCGGCGGACACTTTTGCCTCTTTTGCTCTGTTTTCCAGGATTCGAGGTTTTTGCTCATAGGTTGGTTGTTATCATTTGTACCACCTTGTTATGATCATTGTATCTAGAGTACTCCATCTACTACTACTATTTCAGCTGTACCAGTTTATTTGGATTACTGTATATTGACCTAGAGACGAGGTTGTGAGACTTATGGATTTTTGTTATGTGGGGTCGAGCTCACTTGAGTCGACATGTTATTTTATCTGTGCTTTCATTCTTATTTATGCACACTGTATTTATATTGCGTGGGATTTGTGACCGCCTTGAGGCGAAGAGTTAGCTCCCGCTTGGGGATGCCTTTTTCCTGTTTGCACCCGTTTGGGGGCTTGTTTTTACAAAAGAGGTTCTGTCGGAATTTTTGGGAAAAGGGAAAGTTATTTTTAAAAGGAAACTTGTGGTGGTTTAATGGAGTAAAATGCTTTAAATAAATTGGCTTCCTTCACTTTAATTCTTAATTGGGTTTTGTATTCTGGGCTTCGGCTTACTTATTTTACGGGCGCCTTGAGACGTGTCGTAACTTAAGTGTCGGTCGCGTTCCGTACCTTGCGGGTCGTGACAGGTATGTCCTCACCGCTAAGGCACCTGCAGTCCCAGGTCCCACATCCAGTAATGCGGATAAGGAAATCTGCAAAACCTGGGAGTATGATTGCGCGAAGGCCAAATGCATCGTGCTTGCCTCGATGAACAATGAACATCAGAGGAGGCACGAGGATATGGATCTTGATGCCATATTTCTCCATACAAAGGAACTTTATGGAGAGCAATCTCGTATAGCAAGATACGAGACCTTAAAGAACTTGTTTCGAGCAAGGTTGTCCGTCTGATCATCGGTAGGAGAACATGTCCTAAAGATGATTGGCTATATAGAAGAGCTTGCAGACCTTGGGACGACTTTGGATAATGAGATATATACAGACTTGATTCTCCGGTCTCTTCCTTCCACCTACGCCCAGTTTATTCTGAATTTCAACATTCAAAGAAAAGAAGTTGAACTTCCATAACTCCTTAACATGTTGAGGAGTGCAGAGGGCACCTTGCAGAAGGCAAGGGAAACACCCGCTATGTTTGTTAGCGGTGCTTCTTCTTCCGGGTCCAAGGCTAGGGCCAAAGGAAAGAAGAAGAAGGCCGCCACCAAACCTAGAGGAGGTGTTAGAAAGGTGGGAGCGAAGGGAAAGAAAAAGATTGCGGTGCCAGTAGTGGCCCAGGATGAGTGCTTCCATTGTCATAGGAAAGGGCACTGGAAGAAAGACCGCAAGGCGTGGAACGCCAAGAACCAGGAACCGAAGCAAGTTGTTGCTTCGACTTCAGGTGTGTTTGTAATTGAGAATTGTATGTCAATCAACTCCACTTCCTGGGTATTGGATGCCGGATCAGGATCTCATATATGCAATTCATTGCAGGCACTGAGAAACCGTAGGGTGCTGAAGGAAGGTGATATGACCCTAAAGGCTGCTAACATAGCTAGCGTGGGAGCTGTGTCCGTCGGGGATTATCACCTGAGATTGGACACATTTTGGTTTTACATAACTGTTTTTGTGTACCTAGATTAACGTGTAATATCATATCGGTTTCCTTGTTATCAAATAAAGGTTATGATTTCACGTTTGTAGGTGATGTTGTTAACATCCACCTTAATCATAGTTTTATTGGGTCCGATACACTGGATAACGGTATATATGTCTTAAACCAACTACAGATTTTCAATGTCCAGAACACACTAAAAAGAAAATCTCCAGATTTAAATAAGGCTTTCTTATGGCATTGTAGACTAGGTCACATCAATAAGACAAGGTTAACTAAGTTACATAGAGAAGGATATTTGGACTCGTTCGAATATCAAACTTATGCCACTTGTCAATCATGTCTCAAAGGAAAAATGACAAAGACTCCATTCACTGGACATGGAGTAAGAGTAAGCGAGCTCTTAGGACTCATACACAGCGATGTATGTGGTCCAATATCTACACAAGCAAGAGGTGGTTTTTCCTATTTCATTACTTTTACGGATGATTACTCTAGGTACGGATTCATTTATCTGATGAAACATAAATCCGAGGCTTTTGAGAAATTCCAGGAGTATAAGAATGAAGTAGAAAACCAAACTGGCAAAAGTATCAAGACACTAAGATCTGATCGAGGTGGTGAATACTTAAATGCCGAGTTCCTAGGTTACCTAAAAGAGAAAGGAATTCTCTCTCAGCTTACTCCTCCATATACTTCACAGCATAACGGTGTATCGGAGAGACGGAATCGAACCCTATTGGATATGGTACGTTCCATGATGAGTAATGCTGAGTTACCGCGATCTTTCTGGGGTTATGCGCTAGAATCAGCGGCATATCTTTTGAACATAGTTCCTACCAAGACTGTGCCTACCACGCCATATCAGATGTGGAGTGGGAAGAAACCCTATCTTCAGTATCTGAAGATTTGGGGATGTCCAGCTTTTGTTAAAAAGCAGCATGTGGACAAGCTCGAGGCACGATCAGTACTGTGTAAGTTTGTGGGATATCCAAAGAACTCCAGGGGGTATCTATTCTATTACGCAGATGAACAAAAGGTTTTTGTTTCTCGTAATGCCCATTTTCTAGAACATCAGTTTTTAGAAAAAGGAAATAAGTGGGAGCGAAATAGAACTGGAAGAAATTCCAGAACCACAAACTACCACTGAAAGTTTGGTAGAACCAGTAGTTCAAGAAGAACAGGACATTCCCGCACCCCTCCGCAGGAGTAGTAGGCCGTCTCATCCGTCTGAGAGATACTACAGTTTTATCATAGATGGGGATGGAGAAGATTGCATCATTGATGATGATGAACCTACTAGCTTCCAGCAGGCCATCCAGAGCGGCGACTCGGTACGATGGCTAGATGCTGTAGGGTTCCTAGGCACACTAATGAGGTCTCACAAGGCATCAAACATGCCAATTTCAAAAATTACAAGTGCCGAGAAACCCTAATACGGATCGTTGACTAGAGTTTAGGCGAAACAAGAAACTAGTTAACAACTTAACTAAAGGGTAAACGGAAATACAACCTTTGTAGATCCGGTCCTCCACCTCCATAGCTCCGTGACGGTGTACCCTCGCTGCGATCATCGGATCCCGGACTCTAGCGTCGGCTTCATCGGAGAAATGGGCGGGCTAGGTCGTCGACTTCGATGCCGAAGATGATCTACGTCGAGGCAACACAAGATCAAGCTCCCACTTCACTAAGTCATGAAACTTGTGAAGAAAACACCCTATACTACTTGGCAAGAGGTAGCGGATGAAGAAATAGGAAGTGGGTTCACTTTAGAATTGGATTTCTCACTCTTTTTCTCAAGATGTCATTAATGGTTGCAAGCTTCTTCTTTGTTGAAGCAGAAGAAGAAAAGAATATGATAAGTTATTTTTTAAAATAGAAAATAAATGAATACTTATCATATAGAAACCATAGTTAGGTGTAGAGAATAAACCATGGTTAGTTTGAATGGTTAGGGTTAAGCATGAAGAAAAAATGGTCACTTAGTCAAAGCTTCATGAAGCTTCAACAACAAACAAAGAAAGCCACCATTTTCTCTTTATCATTTCAAAAAGAAAAACAAATAAATAAATAGATAATAAAATGAAAACCCTAACCACTACACAACCATGGTTTAATCTTTACACAAACCCTGGTGAGCATGTATCATCAAAGATGATACAAACAAATGCACAAAAGTATATCACATATACAATGTGCACATCAAGTGAGAAAATCCATTTAAAGTGAACGAATACTAGTTAATTGATTGATGTGAAAGAGTGTGTTTGTAGTTTAACCACAATCAGAACGGTGTCGCGTGTAGCTAGACCGAGGTGAGTACGGGTCGTCCTCAGGGAAACGTTGAATATTTTACTCTTACCTTAGATGTGTTGAGAAAGAGAGGAGGGATAAAGGATTTTTTATAGAAAGATTTCTAGATCTACGTTAAACAAGAATGTAAAATATAGATTTAAATTATTTTAAAGATGTAATTAATATAAAAAGAGGGCTTGTAGGATTCGTTAGGATTTAGTAGTTATGGATGATTAATTAAAAGTTACCCTTTTTATCCATTAATAGATTTAGAACTAGAACGACGGTGATGCGTGTAGATTAGGGTTTCTGGAGGGAAAAGGAATCCCACTCTTAACCCTTATCTCGACACGGAACTTCGTTCATTATCTAGCCTTTACCAAAACAATCATTAATCACGGTCGGAACTAACAAAGAATTGTTAGCGCGCCCGATTAGGATGTTAATGATTCTTTTGATAAAGTTCATAAACTTTATAGGACTTAAAAAGGGTTTAGGGATGTTCATCATCCATTAGCCTACCCTAATCCTACGAACCCTAACAAGCGGATAATTACTCGCGCATGTTGGGAGAAAAAGAGATGGAGAGAAAATGCATAATTAAACTACGAAGAAATAGAATAAGAAAAAGAACTACCTTTATTAATCAACAAGATCAAATACACTTTGATTCCTTAGAAAATGATTACAAAAACCTAGTTTGCTTCTCGATCTCTTCTAAGGAGGTAGATGAACTGTTGATGATCAGTCTGGATGCGTGAGCCGTCTTGGACTTTGTGATCGCGTCGACTTGATAACTTTTCCAAGAGGCTCTCGGTGCTCTTTTGTAGTGCAAAGCCAAAATCTTATTGTTGAAAAGTTGGTAAAATTCTTCATAGATTTATGCCAAAAAATATTGCTTCCCAATTCCCTAGAAGTGCGGCGGATCCGCGGCCCAAGGGGGGTTTGGCCGCGGATCCGCGCTCAAAGGTGAGGATCTCTTGATCAAAATTCTTGGGCTTTCTTCTTGTGACATGTGGCAATCCTAAGCACCTTTAGAATTCAGAAATCTTCTCTCGGTTGCTTCCAGACTTGGTCTCTAAGTTTTGCTTCTTAATTTGGCAAGTTTTCTTCAACAACTTGATTTGTTTGATAAATTCTGCATAACAACTTGGAAAATTCTGCACAATAATCTCAAATAATATTTAGTAGGCTTATTTCTACTAGAATTTGGTCAATGAATTTATTTGCATACATTTTCCTACCAAATGCTAATTAAAATATATTAACACATGGAAAATAATGTTTTTACACATAAACCCTCATATGTATAATATATCATAATAAAGTCCTTTTTTTAATATGAAAATGGTAGGAAAAATGTAATACAAATGTGCAGTTTTATCAACTGAACAAATACCCCCAAACTTATCTTTGATCGTCCCGAGCAAACTAGTTTATTCAAGAGGAGAAAAAGAAAGGAGAAAACTAAGCACACTTTCGTAGGCAGACACGATTGCACTGAGCACGTGCAACAAGCCGTTAAACCTCTAGGTGTCCCTAGTAGGAGGAGTGTTATCTCCTGAGGGTTTTCAGCGGATTACACCCACAAAATCCAATAACAAAAGAAAGATGATGAAATTTACATATAAAGATAAGAACCATAAAAGAAAGGCTTTGAAAAGAAGAGTTTCCAACTACACTAGCTTTTCAGTTGTCATGAGCCCTATCTTAATAGTCATGAAAAAATGTTAGAAATCACATCATCCCTCAATAAAACATCGTCTTTATTCTTCATTCCTACCTTTCATCCAAACATTGATCATATAACCCCACGTGTGTGTAAAGAACATCCCTACATTCGGAGAATTCAATTCAAGCTATCATACTCTTGTCCATCTACCTTAGTACTTTTTAATTTGATGAATATTAAGATTCGCTCACACATTTTCATGCGACCGTTAATACTTCTTGAGGTACTAACCAACCGATTACTCCTGTGCTTGCTGATTAGGTGATAATATTTTCCTCGTCTTGCACCACCTAAGGCTTAGTAGGGACTTCCAGACCAGTTGGCCTTAGGGCACTAGGTGAAGAGGCACCCTCGCTATATTTTTTTATTGCTGCCTTGGCGATAACAAAACCAGTGTTCATTTTTTTTCTTTTCACTATTTTTATATTTTCTTCATCATTTTTTTTTCACTTCCTTCATACTTTGGCTTTTAGACAAGAGCATTTCAAGGTATCCTCTACTATCCCGAGTTTCAAGACGTGTGTATGTGCATACAGTAGGGTATCAACATTCAAATGTTTGGCTTCCAGAATAGAAATTATTTTTCAGACTTATTTTTATATTCAGATTAGTGACATCCTTCATCTTACTAACCCTTGGGACAACTGCTCATAACTACTTATTACCAGTTCGTTTAAGAAAACTTCTAATTTTCTTGGTTTTCTTAAACTATTCCTATCTTTTGGATGTAATTTTTCACTTTCTACTCTTTTGTTATAATTTTTTTTTTAATTTTTGAAAATGTTGTGCTTATGCAAAATATGATGCAAATTGATGTGTAAATAAGCACAAACCTCCCCCAAATCTGTTTACAGCAGTGTCCTCACTGATGTCATCCGTTAAGCTCAAAAACCTGTAGACTTGGGAGGAAATTATTAATAGGGGCAACAATATATGAAAGTGAAAATCCTCCCCCAAACTTATTTTAGGCTCACAATTTTGTAAAAATCATTTTCTTTCAAGAGCCAAAATATACCACCCCTCCCCCAAACTTGAGTTAAACAATTTTAATCTTTTAAAATCAAATGAGGGGTCAAGCTTATTGATCAATGCCAAGCTTTACAAAGACCGAATGTCAACACCAACCATTCAAAAATTTTATCAATGAAGTACCAAGGTTGGTGGAAGAACATGTCACCTTTTGATGTGAAGAAGTGGGGAGGTGACAAGAGGTGTAATGGAAAAGGATTGCGTCTCAATTTGGAGAGACGACACAGTGATAGTAATGATGGATTACTCGCATTGTCATGATTGTTCAAAAGAGGGGGTGGAGGTCCAATTTCTTCATCTTGGAGTTGATTCATCTCAACACCCGTGTCTTGTAAAAATGCGAGTTCATCAGCGAAAATTTCCTCAAAGCTTTCATCGATACCCCGAAGAATAATGTCAACAGAAAAAATGGGGGGATCGTCCGACTCTATAAAAAGTTCCTCATCAGCGTTAGATGTTGACCCGAACAACTCGGTGGAAGAGTCCGTGTCAAACAACGACATATGAAAAGAGTCAGAATTATGAGGTTGATCAAATTCGCTACTGTCGACATCCATTTATTCGACAGAACACACATGAGCATAGGGTTCGGAGGGTTCACTTCCCAACTTGTAAATGTTAAGCTCAATTGACTTCTTTCCAAAGGATAGGGTCATAGAGCCGTTTCTACAATTGATTACCGCGTTGGAAGTGGCCAAAAAGGGTCGACCGAGTATCACCGGGATTTGATTGCGTGGGTTTGCCACAGGCTGTGTATCAATAACGATAAAGTCCACAGGAAATAAGAATTCCCCGACTTTGATTAACACATCCTCTAGCTCACCCCTATGTTGGGTGATAGATCGATCGGCCATCTGAAGAGTGCAATGCGCCGGCTTTAACTCTCCGATCCCTAATTGCTCATAAACAGAATACGGAAGCAAGTTAACACTAGCACCAAGATCGAGTAGAGCACGATTGATATTTTTACCCCCAATAGAGATTGAAATTGTAGGACTTCTAGGGTCCTTTCGTTTCTTGGGAAGTTGTTGTGTAAAAGCAGTGCTCACATTACTCGAAAGGAAAACTTTTTTTAGGTACTTGAACTTTTCGCTTCCTAGTGCACAAGTCCTTTAAGATTTTCGCATATGACGGAACTTGTTGAATAGCATCTAGGAGAGGAATGTTTATGTTAACTTGCTTAAAAATTTCCACAATCTTCTTCATTTATGGACTTGGTCTGTTGTCCCTCAACCTGTTTGGATAAGGTGCTTGATAAATAAGTTTTGGATCCAACGTTTGTGGAGAAGACTGTGGAGATGGATTCGATCCCAAAATTGGAGTGGGAATCGACTTAGATAGATTTGGCAAAATGTTCGAGCCTTGGTGAAAACGGAGAATAGGCTCGGATGAAGGTGGAAGACTAGACGAATTAGGGGAAGAAGAAGAAGAAGGGGTATCAAATGTGTCACTATCATCAAATTGCTCACACACTTGGTTATTCAGCACTCTCCCCGATCTCAACGTAGTAATGGCATTCACATTATGACTTTGTGAATGTCCAGGATTCGGTAGGGGTTGAGATGGAAGTTTCCCTTTCTCTCTTGCACTCATTGCGGCGTTTAACTGTGCGATTTGGTTTTCTATTGATTTAATACTCTCACCATGGGAGGAGGAGTTTTTCGTTAGGGTATCAATAGAAGACCTTATCTCAGCCAAATTTTGCATGGATTGTTTCATGAACATATCCAAAGTTTGTGCAAGTGAGTTGTCAGTACCGGCCACTTGTGGTGTAGAAATGTTGGCCGGATTTTGGAAATTTTGTGACTGAAAGGGGGGCTGATTCTGTGATTGTGGTTGCTGTGGAGGAGGTCTTTGATAATTACTTTGTTGGTTTTGATTCCAAGTAAAGTTAGGATGATTCCTCCATCCTTGATTGTATATGGAAGAATAAGGGTCGTTTTTAGGTCGCTGCTGAAAAGCAGCATTAGCTTGAAACGATGCATTCATAGGACATTCTTCCGTTAAGTGTGAAGGATCCGAACAGCAACCACAGACAGTCTTAGGAAGCGTGACCTGATTTAGGGAGAATGTTGAGAACTTGTTTTCAATAGCAACGAGTTTCTTCTGTATCGCTGCCATTTCGGCATTCACTGTGATAGAAACATCGAGCTGGTGAATACCTCCCTTAGTTGAAGGTGGTCTTTCGCTTTCCCACTGCAACGTGTGTTCAGCAAGGTCTTCCAGATATTTCCATGCTTCACCGTCATCTTTAGACATGAAATTGCATTGACACATTGTTTCAAGCATCTGCTTTGTCGCTGGATTAATGCCCTCATATATAATCCGACATAAATCCCATCTCTGTATTCCGTGATGGGGGCATTGGACAAGCAGATCTTTGAAACGTTCAAAGCACTTCCAAAATGGTTCATTGGGAAGCTGGGTGAACTGGTTGATCTCGCTCCTAACATGTGCAGTCTTATGATTTGGGTAAAACTTCTTAAGAAATGCTACGATGAATTCATCCTAATTAGCGATAGAATGTGCGGCAGTATTATAAAGCCATTTTTCTGCCAAGTCGCACAGTGTGATTGGGAGAAAACGTAAGCGCATAGCATCTAAGGTCAATTGTGAAGTACCCATCATTGCGCATACGTTTTCGAATTTGGTGATGAAAACGTATGCGTCTTCCGACTCAAGCCCGTGAAATTTGGGCAGCAGATTGATGTAGTGGGGTTTAATTTCGAAATTATCCCCGTTAGGTGGTGGAAGAGATAGACTAGTAGGAAGAGGACCACGAATAGGATAACATCTCTCTTGGATAGAGATGCACGGTGGATTCTGCTCACCTGCGGGCGGTGGCAGCGTGGTGTTATAATTAGATGTAGTGCCGTCCATCACGGTCGTTGTAGTATAGTGGTGAGTATTCCCGCCTGTCACGCGAGTGACCCCGGCAACGGCGCCATTTGATTGATGTGAAAGAGTGTGTTTGTAGTTTAACCGCAATCAGAACGGTGTCGCGTGTAGCTAGACCGAGGTGAGTACGGGTCGTCCTCAGGGAAACGTTGAATATTTTACTCTTACCTTAGATGTGTTGAGAAAGAGAGGAGGGATAAAGAATTTTTTATAGAAAGATTTCTAGATCTACGTTAAACAAGAATGTAAAATATAGATCTAGATTATTTTCAAGATGTAATTAATATAATAAGAGGGCGTGTAGGGTTCGTTAGGATTTAGTAGTTATGAATGATTAATTAAAAGTTACCCTTTTTATCCATTAATAGATTTAGAACTAGAACGACGGTGATGCGTGTAGATTAGGGTTTCTGGAGGGAAAAGGAATCCCACTCTTAACCCTTATCTCGACACGGAACTCCGTTAATTATCTAGCCTTTACCAAAACAATCATTAATCGCGGTCGGAACTAACAAAGAATTGTTAGAGCGCCCGATTAGGATGTTAATGTTTCTTTTGATAAAGTTCATAAACTTTATTGGACTTAAAAAGGGTTTAGGGATGTTCATCATCTATTAGCCTACCCTAATCCTACGAACCCTAACAAGCGGAGAATTACTCGCGCATGTTGGGAGAAAAAGAGATGGAGAGAAAATGCATAATTAAACTACGAAGAAATAGAATAAGAAAAAGAACTACCTTTATTAATCAACAAGATCAAGTACACTTTGATTCCTTAGAAAATGATTACAAAAACCTAGTTTGCTTCTCGATCTCTTCTAAGGAGGTAGATGAACCGTTGATGATCAGTCTGGATGCGTGAGCCGTCTTGGACTTCGTGATCGCGTCGACTTGATAACTTTTCCAAGAGGCTCTCGGTGCTCTTTTATAGTGCAAAGCCAGAATCTTATTGTTGAAAAGTTGGTAAAATTCTTCATAGATTTATGCCAAAAAATCTTGCTTCCCAATTCCCTAGAAGTGCGGCGGATCCGCGGCCCAAGGGGGGGTTTGGCCGCGGATACGCTCTCAAAGGTGAGGATCTCTTGATCAAAATTCTTGGGCTTTCTTCTTGTGACATGTGGCAATCCTAGGCACCTTTAGAATTCAGAAATCTTCTCTCGGTTGCTTCCAGACTTGGTCTCTAAGTTTTGCTTCTTAATTTGGCAAGTTTTCTTCAACTTGATTTGTTTGATAAATTCTGCATAACAACTTGGAAAATTCTGCACAATAATCTCAAATAATATTTAGTAGGCTTATTTCTACTAGGATTTGGTCAATGAATTTATTTGCATACATTTTCCTACCAAATGCTAATTAAAATATATTAACACATGGAAAATAATGTTTTTACACATAAACCCTCATATGTATAATATATCATAATAAAGTCCTTTTTTTAATATGAAAATGGTAGGAAAAATGTAATACAAATGTGCAGTTTTATCAACTGAACATTAATGCAAATTAATATATCAAATATATAATTATGCATTAAATCAACACTTGATTTAACGATCCGGTCATATCTCATATAACCGACTAATATCCAATGTATCGGCTTATCGAATCAATCCTTGAATCGATAACTAGGTTATATCGCATACAACCAATCGATACATTCATCGCGAGAATAGAATACGGTATCACATACACGGATTATTCTCGGTCCCGCACATATCTCATATGCGCTCCTATTTCGTTTCTCTTGAGCCAGGAAACCTCTGTGTAGGACTCTAAAGACTCGTCAATACGCCGGCAGCAGATGATGATCATATCAAACACCCACAAGCCGCAAGCGGTCTGCTAAACGTAATGGCCACCCGGGTATTGAGCGATCAGAAGATCGACGAGCAAGCCCGCTCACACTCCTGTGAATCCAACCAGTAACACTTACCGTACAGTCCGGTCTGTTCGTCTGATATGTCGCATATCTCGCCTAGGGGTGGTAAACGTCAGACCCCATTAGCTCGATAAGTCGTGTCGATATGAGGTCTATAACAGTTCGAGAAACTGCTGGTAACACTTACCAGTAAATCTCAGCAACCCTGGCCAGAGATTTCCGGTTATAGCCAATCGAACACAGCGCAACATCAACTCCCTATACCCGGAGAGACGAATCCCCTCCTATCGCTCATTGCTTCCATGTGATTCGGGACTGTACCCAAAAGCCACCTTTTTGCACGCCCTCTTGGACGTGGTAAGGTGGAAATCAAAGCACAGTGGGAATCACACAAGGCTCTATGACGATCTCGGGTCAACAGACTACTCTGTACCAGTGTCACCAGAGAACTGTCATCTGACGTAAGATATAATACCATCTGGGAGTTCTCGGCGAGTCCGTCCAGTGTACACAGTCTCTACTGAGCACCCGTATATCATCTCTGATGTCAAACACCAATGGATATGGGATCATCCATCGCCCATCTGTATGGGTCGAGAAGGTATACGCTAGTCTACTCTGGTGTATCGATGCCCTGTCTCGATACACCCACGACTAGGGACCTTGAAGGATGTACTTATAGTCTACCATGTCCCCACTAGTTTGATCCGCATCATAGTCCACGTAGTCAAGTACACATCCTAAGGGCTTTACCAACATGTAACAGAGAGACAATCAGTGTACACGTTAAGGTAAAGAGCAACAAGATAGCATACTATCATGTCGAGCAAGAAAGTCCTCCCTATATATGTCCCAGCATCCACTACAATATACATCCTATGTACAGTAATGGCCTCTAGGGCATACATATAACTAACAGATGCAATGCGGACCGAAATGGAGTCCATGTACACCAACAAAGTATGGACTTTGGACTTTGCTCCAGATGGGGTAAAACCCATAGGATGCAAATGGATCTTCAAGAAAAAGATCGGTGAAGATGGACAGGTGGAAACCTATAAGGCTAGACTTGTTGCAAAGGGTTTTCGTCAAAGACCTGGTTTGGACTATGACGAAACTTTTTCTCCAGTGGCTATGCTCAAATCCATTCGGGTCCTTCTTGCTATTGCTGCCTTCCATGATTATGAAATCTGGCAGACGGACGTAAAGACGACTTTTCTGAATGGTAATTTAGAAGAGTGCGTCTATATGGATCAGCCAGAAGGTTTCAATCAGAGTGGGAGCAGCGGGAAAGTATGCAAGTTGCTTAAGTCTATTTATGGACTAAAGCAGGCATCGCGGAGTTGGAACATCTGTTTTGATGAAACGGTCAAAGAATATGACTTTATCAAAAATCCAAATGAACCATGTATATATAGTAAAGTTGTAGCACGAACTGTCGTATTCCTCGTCTTGTACGTGGATGACATTCTATTGATAGGAAATGAAATTCCTATGCTACAATCTGTCAAAGGATTCTTGTCATACAGGTTCTCCATGAAAGACCTGGGTGATGCCTCTTACATTCTGGGGATCCGGATCTATCGTGATAGATCCAAGAGGATGTTGGGACTTTCGCAGTCCAGGTATATCAACACTATACTGAAAAGATTCAGTATGGAAAATTCTAAGCGTGGTAATCTACCGGCTTGTCACAGAATCATCCTATCCAAAGAGATGTCTCCCAAGACTGATTTGGAAAGGGATCGCATGTCGATTATACCCTACGCTTCTGCGGTAGGCTCTATAATGTATGCGATGTTGTGCACCAGACCAGATGTAGCTTACGCACTGAGCGTGGTAAGCCGGTATCAGTCAGACCCAGGGGAGAAGCACTAGATAGCAGTAAAGAACATTCTCAAGTACCTGAGAAGGACTAAGGAGATGTTCTTAGTTTACGGCGGAAAAGACCTCAAGATGGAGGCCTTTGCTGATTCCGGCTTCCAGAGTGATAAGGACGATTCCAAGTCTATGTCAGGTTATGTCTTTACCCTCAATGGAAGGGCGGTGTGCTGGAAGAGTTCCAAGCAGGACACCGTTGCTGACTCGACGATGGAAGCGGAGTATATTGCTGCTTGCGATGCCGCAAAAGAAGCGGTCTAGATGAAGAAGTTCCTAACAGAACTTCAGGTGGTTCCTACCATTGTTGATCCAATACATCTGTATTGCGACAACAACGGAGCTATAGCTTTAGCGAAGGAACCAAGGTCCCATCAGAAGTCCAGACACATCTTAAAGTAGTATCACCTGATCACCTGATCAGGGAGATCATAGATCGCCGGGAGATCGAGGTCCGGAGAGTTGCTACTGAAGAGAACATTGCTGATCCATTCACAAAGGCCCTACCTCAGATTCAGTTCGAGAGGCTTCTCGAGATCATCGGTCTTCGATATGCCAGTACATGGCCCTAGTGCAAGTGGGAGATTGTTAGTGTATATGCCCTAGGGGCCATTATTGTATCATACTAGTTTGTATATTACTTAATGGAAGCATGGGATATTCACAGTTATATAACAGTCTTTCTAAACATGGCAGTATGCTACTTGGTTTTTTCTATATTAATATGTGAGTATACCTATTGATAGAGCCCTTAGGATCTTGCTTGACTACCAGCGTTGTGATGGCAGTCACACTAGTGGGTGCTGGGTAGTTTACAAGCACATCCTTTTCCAGGTCCCTAGTCGTAGGATTATCGAGACAGGGCATCGATACTCCGGAGTAGACTAGTGTGTACGCTTCTCATCCCAGTTGGGGAGATGGTCTGTCCCACAGCCATCAGTACGTCGTACTGGAGATAGTATACAGTTGCTCGTTGGGTTACGGGTACACCGAACATGACTCGCGGGGGACTGTTGGTTGGTATTATACCCGTCGTCAGTTAACAGTTCCCAGGTGACATGAGTACAGCATAGTCCGCAGACTTGACACTGCTACTTCGCCTCGAGTGTGTCCCACTGTTCTTAGATTGCTACCCTACCACGGATCAAAGGAGTCGTGCAAACAAGTAGTAGTTGGGTGTAGTCCCGAGCACTTGGAGGCAGTGGCGGTTAGACATGATTCGTCTCTCCCGGTATTGGGAGTTGATATCGCGCTGTGTCAGAGAGCCATTACGCAAAGTCCCTGGCCAGGGCAAGCGATATTTACTGGTAGGTTCCAGTTGTTTCTCTGGGTGTAATGGGCTACGCTCCAACACGACTTATACCGCTATTAGGGGACTGACGCTTGCCACCCCCTAGGACCGATATGCGATAGTCTTAGACAAACAGATCGGACTGTACGGAGATTTTCACATCAGGCTCAGTAGGAGTTCGGATGGGTTTGCTCATCGGCCTTCTTATCGACATCTACGTGGGAACCGTTGCGTACAGCTAGTTCCGCTTGCGGTCTGTGGTTAAACCCACTGCCAGCGTAGTAGTCGAGTCTTTAGAGTCCCACACAGAGAGTTTCCCTGCTCCAGGAGAAATGATATAGAGGTCTTATGGTTTTACGACAAGGGTTCGGACGCATACGTGTGTTTATGCACGTACGACATTCGGACAGTTTTTACTAGCCGGCTTTGGTTTAAGCCAGTTTCTAGTATCGGGTTATTGGATTTATACAGTCTAAAGTTTTTCCGTGTTTTCACGGATAGGAGGGGCGTTCTCGTAATTTCGCGAGAAGCTTCTAGAAGGATGGTGACATGGGGGTTTAGGTGGCATTTGCATTTATTGTTTTAATGACTCATTTGTGTGATTCATCCATGGAGTTAATGCTTCATTAATTGATCTAATGACTCATGAGATGAATCACTCATATGAATAAATGAAGCATGGTTGTTAAATTATTTATTTTAATTATTTGATAAAAGATAATGCTTTATATATTCAAATGAGTTCATTATTTCTTCTCATTCTCTTGCTCACCTTCTCTCTCTTCAAGCTCTCTCTCTTCAAACCCTAATCCTCCCCTCTCATGTGTTGAGATCAAGGATTAGATACAAAAATTAATCCATAACCTCACTCTATATAACCTAGGTACCTTTGATTAGCAACAAAAGAAACCTAGTTACCTCAAGTTTAGAGGTGAAGCTTGGAATAGAAGCTCTCGGGTGGATCGTCTATTACTGTCACGACCCGAATATTTTCGACTCGTGACCGGCACTTAACCACGCTACGTCTACAGGCGTAACGCGACTAAGTAAGCCGAACCCAGAAATGAAAACCATTTAAAATTGGCGAGTGTTGAAAACATTTAATTAAGCCATTTAGAAAACCTTAAATAGTCCAATAAGTTCTTTTAAAGTTACGTTATCATTTAAATAATTTTAGCAGCATTTCCTTCGTAAAAGTAGCCCCGAGACCGGGTACAAAACAGGATATAAATAAAGATGGAATATAATGAAATGAAACATTCCCAAACGGGAGCAATCGCGCCCAACGGCGGAAACCATCATCACAAGAGTAATAGTGAACATCACAGAAATATAAATTGCATATAAAAACAGTCGGCTCCTACTAGCTCGACACCAGAATACAAAATACACATTATCGTCCTCACACAGTATCTAAGTCTAGTACATAAATGGTAGATAGAGAATACTAGATACAAAAGGAGCACAATAAAAGTAATCAGATACCACAACCCACCTAAAGCAAAACAGCTCTCGCCCAACTGCAATGTTATCTGTAGCCAAAAGATGCAAAAGGCAGCCTGCCGCGACTACTCTGAAGGGCAACCTGCAAATACTGTGGCACAACGGGGGTGAGTTGCCAACTCGTGAATAGAGGTAACATATAAAGGTAATCACGAGCATGCACGTAATGCGCTACTCTAACATATGCCAGCAAGTAAGGTCTATATGCGACAAGTAGTAGGTGCAATAATCATGCAAAGGCTCTGTCTGGTAAAACGATTACAGGATGAAATGCATGATAAACAATGCTGAGCATGGGATAAACAACATCTACATGGAAATATCAACATGAAAACATAATCGGTGCCCCAAACTGCACCCAAATCTCAAATAAACTCAGGCACCGGCACTCTCCTCGGCCCTCAAATCCTGTAAATCTCTGAGAATCACGAGTGCCCAAAATCGGCACTCAAAATATCATAAAATACTCATGTCCAGCATCGACACGCAAATCCTCATATATCGGGCTCCGTCAGTCCGGATCAGCCCACGGGCTCCGTCTACAGTATCGGCCCTCGGCCCCGGCAGTACGGATCATCCCGCATCCATCTCTCGACTCTGGTCAGTATCCTCCGGAAAACCGCCAGGTCCAACCAATCACCAGTAGGTACTCTCCACCCTGCCAGGCTCATCGTCTAATCCACGAAAAACATTTCTCGCCCCGGGGAACCATACCGGGTCCACCACGAACCCGCAAACGGATCATCCAACTCCTCGAATCGGGTTTCAAGCACACGTCTCAGCACCGAGAAAACGCGTGGTGGACGCACCAAAATATCATATCACGAGGGACCGGGTTTTCAAATAGTGCATCTTTTCTTTAAATAATTCCACGGTCCTCAAAACCAGAAATTTCATAGAAATCCAACACCAAAGAGTGAACCAAATGTGATATGCTATGTACATCAAGTCACAATGCAGGTACAAGGGAGAACCGCTTTTTAAAATAGTTTGAGTTTTTAAAGACATCTTGCGGCTCCGAATTTCTATGAAGATCATAACGAATCATATATGAAATGAACTACAACAATGTAATCATGGCAATTCTACAGTGGGTGTGTCATGGCAATTACAAACGGTGTGTGTGTAACATGCAGATTAGTGCTCGTGCAACATGAACCGTTAATAGTGCGGTGTTCTATCAATTCTAAGTTTACATACATATAGCAGGGAATGCAGTATCCAACAGTAGTATACATGACAATCAATGAAGGAAAAATGCAATATATAACTATAAGGTCCTATCATCCCTGACGCATAACGCCATGCGGGCGATATCCCCGTAGATGTTAAATCTACTCACCGAAGTCTCGCGCTAAGTGTAGCCGACGACTTGCTTCCCTTTCTTCGCAGCGTCCGTCTCACTCGCCTGCGAACCTAGAATCACACAATATATCACACATAAGCTCAAATCCACAAAAACGTGACATTAAGGTCAAACTAGAAACCCGTGCCGCAAACCAAGCGCGCGTGTGCGCGATACGTAAAAACGAGTGATTACGCGCCTGAAACTACCCTGACGCGTCGCGATACGCAGAAATCCCAAACCACATGCGTATCACGTGTGTCGCGAAGGTTTAAAATACGAGAAATAGGGTAATTAGCTCCAGATTTTCCTACAGCAAGAATCACACAAAAATACACATGCCATGAGTCTAAGGGTCTCAGCAGACACCTATAGGACCAAACCCCAACCAAAACCCTCCCCATCTGGCCGCAATTTGCGGCCAGATCGAATTTTCCGGCGGCCTGAACATGAAGTGTGGGGGTCGGGTTCTACCTGGGGGATCAGCACCTAATCACTATACTGCAGTCTTCTCAAAATTATTCTGAACTCACCGAATCGATAGCAGTTTACAGAAAGACAAATTTTGCTTAAAACGATGAATTTGCATCAATAGGGATCTGGTGGTATTTTAGTGCAATTGGGGGCTAAGCTGGGTTAATATGGCCCTAACAACACTCCATCAACTTACTAAAGCCAAATCAAACATCACTTGGTCAAGGTTCCCACAAATCACCACATATCGCACTAAAACGCGCCAAAAAACACTAACCGAAGCTAAGTTACACTAAATAAGCAAACTAGGGAGTAAGTTCAGGAAGTATACCCCACACTCGACTCTAGGGAGCTGGAGGAAGAAGAAGAAGTGGAGGGAAGGAGCTGCAGCTGGAGTTGTTGCTGCTGCTACTCACTGCTGCTGCTCTCACTGGTGCTGCTGCTGTTTACTGCTGCTTGCTGCTGCTGTGTTGCTTGCTGCTGCTGTTGTGGAGGCTTCTGCTGCTGCTGCTGTGGAGGTAAGTGTGTGTGTGAGTGTGAGAGTGAGGTTGAGAGAAAAGATTACAAGAATGAGAGGAAATCATAACCCCAAATGTCAACCCCTCCATTCTCTCTCTTCATTAAATGCAAGCATGGCTTTTGCCATGATGTATTCTCTCTCTCTCATTCTCACCAAGTCAACACTAAAAGGGGAATTCAAATTAAAGCAACCATAATAAACTAATTAAACTTAATTAACACCCAAAAGACTTAATCCCCATGATTAAACCTACCATGGTTGCTAATCATGGTATCACCTCATTTAAAAAACCTAGTTTACATGCACATGTGTGTGCAAGCCTAGGAAAATTCTAGAAAAATATTTATTAAATTTGGAAAAATATTTGAAACTCAATTTGGTAAACTTTTTATTAAAAACCCTTTACTTAAATATAAATAGCCACTAAACACATCCTAAGGTGTTACAATCTCTACCCCTTAAAGAAATTCGTCCCCGAATTTCAAAATCTAACTACACGTACCTTCGAAAAGACGGGGGTACTTCCTCCTCATCTCGCTTTCGGTCTCCCAAGTGACCTCCTCGCTGCTCGGACCACGCCAAAGTACCTTGACTGAAGGAATGTCTTTCGATCTCAATTTCTTCACTTGTCGATCCAAGATCATCACCGGCTGCTCTGCATAGGAAAGGTCGCACTCAAGCTGTATCGTCGGGTGCTAAATCGCATGCGAAGGATCATGAAGATACCTACGGAGCATCGAAACGTTAAATACGGGGTGCACATCTGGAAAACTGGGCGGAAGGGCTAATCGGTATGCAACTGCACCAACTCGCTCGAGGATCTCGAAGGGGCCCACATATCTGGGACTGAGCTTCCCCTTATTCCCAAACCTCATCACACCTTTCATTAGGGAGACCCTCAAGAAAACATGATCACCAATAGAAAACTCAAGTCTGCGCCGCCGACGGTCCGCATAAGATCTCTGCCTACTCTGGGATGCTCTCATCCTATCGCGAATCAACTTGATCTTCGCGGTCGTCTCCTCAACAATCTGTGGCCCTAAGATACTGCTCTCACTGAGCTCTGTCCAACAGGCGGGCGATCTGCATCTCCTCCCATAAAGTGCCTCAAATGGTGCCATCTGAATGGTCTCCTGGTAGCTGTTATTGTAGGAGAACTCTACTAAGGGTAAGTGATGATCCCAGCTACCTACGAAATCTAATACACACGCTCTGAGAATGTCCTCGAGAGCCTGAATAGTCCGCTCTGACTGTCCGTCGGTCTGCGGATGAAATGCTGTGCTGAAACTCAAGCGAGTGCCCAAAGCCTCCTGAAGCCTCTGCCATAGTCGACTGGTAAACTGGGTGCCTCTGTCGGACACGATACATGTCGGGACTCCGTGCAGTCGTACTATCTCGTCGATGTAAATCTGGGCGTACTGAGCAAATCCTAAAGTCGTCTTCACTGGTAGGAAGTGAGCCGCTTTCGTCAAACGATCCACGATCACCCAAATGGAGTCATACCCTCGCCAAGTCCTGGGTAGACCCACAACGAAATCCATCGAAATCTGCTCCCATTTCCACTCCGGAATGGGTAACGGCTGTAGCTCTCCCGCGGGCCTCTGGTGCTCGGCCTTGACTTGCTGACAAGTCAGGCATCTCGACACAAAATCTACGATGTCTCTCTTCATTCCGTCCTACCAGTAAACACCTCTCATGTCATGGTACATCTTGGTGGAACCGGGATGAACACTATATACCGATCGATGTGCCTCCTCAAGAATATCGCGCCGCAGTCCCTCAGCATCTGGTACGCACAGTCTAACCCCAAATCATAGTACCCCCTGATCATCGATCACGAACTCTGAAAATCTGCCCTGTCCAATCTGCGTCCTGATCTCTGAACATCGGTCATCACTGCGCTGTGCCTCATGTATGCGGTCAAGTAGCTGTGGGCGTGCACGAACATGCGCGATCTGTCCTCCAATCGGCGTGAACTCGAACTATATTCGGCTGTTGCATAATATCTGCCAATCTGCCGACGACTGACCCTGTACTGCGCTCAAACAAGATAGACTACCCCCGGGCCTCCTGCTCAAAGCATCCGCCACCACATTCGCCTTGCCCGGGTGATACAGGATCTCGCAGTCGTAATCCTTCACTAACTCCATCCATCAGCGCTGTCTAAGGTTCAGGTCTCGCTGCTGAAATATATACTTTAAACTCTTGTGATCAGTGAATATCTGGCACGACTCGCCGTATAGGTAATGTCGCAAGATCTTAAGTGCAAAGACCACTGCAGCCATCTCCAAATCGTGAGTGGGGTAGTTCTGTTCATGTTTCTTCAATTGTCGCGAAGCATACGCCATCACCCTGTCATGCTGCATCAATACGCATCCTAACCCCACTCGAGAAGCATCACAATAGACCACAAATCCGCCTGATCCTGAAGGTAATGATAATACCGGTGTCGTAGTCAGCCGAGTTCGTAGCTGCTGGAAACTGTGCTTGCACTCCTCCGTCCAATCGAAGGGAACTCCCTTCCGGGTCAACCCGATCAAAGGTGTAGCAATACTGGAGAAGTCCTGCACAAATCGCCTGTAGTAAACCGGCCAACCCCAAAAAGCTGTGAATCTCCGTAACCGATGTGGGTCTGGGCCAACGCTGAACGGCCTCGATCTTCCTCGGGTCTACACATATACCGTCTCGTGAAATCACATGCCCTAAGAAGTCTATGCTGTCCAGCCAGAAAGCACACTTGGAGAATTTCACATAAAGCTGGTGCTCCCTCAATGTCTGCAGTGTAATCCGCAGGTGCTGCTCGTGCTCCTCACTACTCCGGGAATACACCAAGATATCGTCAATGAATACTATGATGAACAGATCCAGATATGGTCGGAAGATACGGTTCATCAAGTCCATGAATGCTGCTGGCGCATTGGTGAGTCCGAACGACACCACCAAAAACTCATAATGGCCGTAGCGCGTACGGAAAGCCGTCCTAGGAATGTCCTCCTGTTGAACCCGCAGCTGATGATAGCCCGATCGTAAATCGATCCTCGAAAAGTATCCTGCCCCCTGAAGCTGGTCGAACAAATCGTCGATACGTGGCAAGGGATATCTGTTCCACACTGTCACCCTGTTCAGCTGGCGGTAGTCGATACACAGACGCAAACTGCCGTCCTTCTTCTTGACGAACAGGACTGGAGCACCCCAAGGAGAAACACTGGGTCGAACAAGTCCCTTATCCAGCAAATCTTGCAACTGACCCTTCAACTCTCGAAGTTCCGCCGGGGCCATCCGATAAGGCGGTATGGAAATAGGCCCCGAACCAGGAACCAAATCAATACAGAAAGAAATGTCGCGCTCGGGCGGTAGCCCAGGGAGCTCGCTATGGAACACATCAGGAAACTCGCTAACAACCGGAACCTGATCTAATGGAACCTCTGTAGCACTAGCATCGCAAACATAGGCGAGAAATCCCTGACATCCCTTCCTCAAAAGCTGTCCAGCGCGAAAAGAAGAAATCACACTGTGAGGGGCGGCACTACGGTCCCCCAACACAACAAAAACCGACTCGCCGGGGAAACAGAATCTAACTGTCTTCTCACGGCAGTCCATGGAAGCATAGCACGTGGCTAACCAATCCAGGCCCAAAAGAACGTCGAAGTCCAACATTTCAAGAAGGATCAAGTCAACAGGCAACTCTCTCTCGCCAATACAGACGGTGCAAGATCGGAACACGTGCCTAGCAACAAATGACTCTCCCACAAGAGTAGTCACCACCAGCGGCTGATCAAGCAAACCGGACTCTCTACCCAAACTCAGCACAATGTGTGTGGATACGTACGAGTGCATGGATCCGGGATCGAACAACACGTGTGCATCAACAGAACATACTGAAAGGATACCTGAAACCACCGCATTGGACGTCTGTGCGTCCTGATGCGTCAAAGCAAAGACCCGCGCCTGTCCACCACCTGCGACTGACTGCCCTCTGCCTCGGTCATCTCGCCATCTCTGAGCAACTCCTCCATGCCCACGACCTCTCTGAGTATGAGTCTGACGCGGAACAACGGTAGGTACAACAAGCAACGCCCTCTGTGGTGGTGAAGGTGGCAAAGTAACATGTGGTGCTGCCGCCTCCCTCCGGTGTATCTCAGGACAATCTCTAACGAGGTGAAGTAGACTGCCGCATCTAAAGCAACCCCGCGACGACTGCTGACTCTCCCGGGGATACGAACTAAACATCTGGCACCGCCCCGAATCTCTGCCACTCCCCGCACCTGAACGATACCTGTCGCGGCGTCTGAATGACTGTCTCTGTGTGGATATGCTAGTACGAACTCTCTTCGGCTCTGGAACTACCGAATTCTCAGCAAGGTGCTCCTCGACTAATAGGGCTGCGTATCTCTCGTAATGCTGCGCGCTGATCGCGAGGAACAGTGGTGTAAGCAAGCCTCGAACAAATCTCTTGACTCGCATCTCCTCGGTAACCACCAGGTACGGAGCATAAACTGCTAGCTCTGTAAACATCACGTCATACTCTGCCACTGACATCTCCGGAGTCTGGCGTAAGGACTCGAACCTGCGTGCCCTAGCATCTCTGACACTCGGTGGAGGAAAGCGGGCAAGAAAAAGTGCCGCGAACTCTGTCCAGGTCATTGGAGGAAGACCTGCCGCTCTGCCCTTCTCAACTGAATCACACCACTTCTGCGCAAGACCTTCCAAGCGAAAGCTCGCGAACTCAACCCATCTCGCATCTGAGCATCTGAGGGAACGACATATCCAGGCCATCCTATCAATGAAAGACTGTGGGTCATCGGCTGTATCGGTGCCAATGAAGACCGGAGGCTTCAGCCTCATGAACTCTGATAGCGATACTGTAATCACCTCCGTGGCTGCAGGGGCAACTGGCTGTGCGGTAGGTACCATCGCGGTCTCTGGAACGGTTGGAGCTACCTCTGGTCGCTGCGCTCGAAGCGTCTCAACTAGAGACCCTATCATCTGGCGCATCTCCTGCATGCTGGATCCCACCGTCTGGCGCATCTCCTGCATACCAGCCCCTGGCGTGGCGATCTGATCTGTCACGGGAGGAACAGTCTGCTCGGGTACAACGGGTGCACTACCCGGATCAGTCCTCGTCTCGGATGAGTCAACTCGAATCTCAGCCCTCGCGGCCGCTCTCTGCGCCCTCGTAGTCTTTGGCGGCATAATGGCTGAAAGGAAATAAGGATTCGATAAGAATACGGAAATCGAATCACAAGAATATATATACTCAAGAAGGAATTTAAATCAATAAGTCCTAAGGTCGCTTTGGCGGAGTACCGTGTCGTGAGTATGCCGCGGAACATACACACGCTACGCCACTCTGCTTCAGCTACCTACTCCATCATACCAAGGTCATCCTAAACTCCGAAAGGTAAAACCTATGCTTTGATACCAACTTTGTCACGACCCGAATATTTTCGACTCGTGATCGGCACTTAACCACGCTACGTCTACAGGCGTAACACGACTAAGTAAGCCGAACCCAGAAATGAAAACCATTTAAAAGTGGCGAGTGTTGAAAACATTTAATTAAGCTATTTAGAAAACCTTAAATAGTCCAATAAGTTCTTTTAAAGTTACGTTATCATTTAAATAATTTTAGCAGCATTTCCTTCGTAAAAGTAGCCCCGAGACCGGGTACAAAACAGGATATAAATAAAGATGGAATATAATAAAATGAAACATTCCCAAACGGGAGCAATCGCGCCCAACGACGGAAACCATCATCACAAGAGTAATAGTGAACATCACAGAAATATAAACTGCATATAAAACAGTCGGCTCCTACGAGTTCGACACCAGAATACAAAATACACATCATCGTCCTCACACAGTATCTAAGTCTCGTACATAAATGGTAGATGGAGAATACTAGATACAAAAGGAGCACAATAAAAGTAATCAGATACCACAACCCACCTAAAGCAAAACAGCTCTCGCCCAACTGCAATGGTATATGTAGCCAAAAGATGCAAAAGGCAGCCTGCCGCGACTACTCTGAAGGGAAACCTGCAAATACTGTGGCACAACGGGGGTGAGTTGCCAACTCGTGAATAGAGGTAACATATAAAGGTAATCGCGAGCATGCACGTAATGCGCTACTCTAACATATGCCAGCAAATAAGGTCTATATGCGACAAGTAGTAGGTGCAATAATCATGCAAAGGCTCTGTCTGGTAAAACGACTACAGGATGAAATGCATGATAAACAATGCTGAGCATGGGATAAACAACATCTACATGGAAATATCAACAAGGAAACATAATCGGTGCCCCAAACTACACCCAAATCCCAAATAAACTCAGGCACCGGCACTCTCCTCGGCCCTCAAATCCTGTAAATCTCTGAGAATCACGAGTGCCCAACATCGGCACTCAAAATATCATAAAATACTCATGTCCAGCATCGACACGCAAATCCTCATATATCGGGCTCCGTCAGTCCGGATCAGCCTACGGGCTCCGTCTGCAGTATCGGCCCTCGGCCCCGGCAGTAAGGATCATCCCGCATCCATCTCTCGACTCTGGTCAGTATCCTCCGGACAACCGCCAGGTCCAACCAATCACCGGTAGGTACTCGCCACCCTGCCAGTCTCATCGTCTACTCCACGAAAAACATTTCTCGCCCCGGGGAACCATACCGGGTCCACCACGAACCCGCAAACGGATCATCCAACTCCTCGAATCGGGTTTCAAGCACACGTCTCAGCACCGAGAAAACGCATGGTGGACGCACCAAAATATCATATCACGAGGGACCGGGTTTTCAAATAGTGCATCTTTTCTTTAAATAATTCCACGGTCCTCAAAACCAGAAATTTCATGGAAATCCAACACCAATGAGTGAACCAAATGTGATATGCTATGTAAATCAAGTCACAATGCAGGTACAAGGGAGAACCGCTTTTTAAAATAGTTTCAGTTTTTAAAGACATCTTGCGGCTCCCAATTTCTATGAAGATCATAACGAATCATATATGAAATGAACTACAGCAATGTAATCATGGAAATTCTACAGTGAGTGTGTAATGGCAATTACTAACGGTGTGTCTGTAACATGCAGATTAGTGCTCGTGCAACATGAACGCTTAATAGTGCGGTGTTCTATCAATTCTAAGTTTACATACATATAGCAGGGAATGCAGTATGCAACAGTAGTATACATGACAGTCAATGAAGGAAAAATGCAATATATAACTATAAGGTCCTATCAGCCCTGACGCATAACGCCATGCGAGCGATATCCCCGTAGATGTTAAATCTACTCACCGAAGTCTCGTGCTAAGTGTAGCCGACGACTTGCTTCCCTTTCTTCGCAGCGTTCGTCTCACTCGCCTGCGAACCTAGAATCACACAATATATCACACATAAGCTCAAATCCACAAAAACGTGACATTAAGGTCAAACTAGAAACCCGTGCCGCAAACCAAGCGCGCGTGTGCTCGATACGTAAAAACGTGTGATTACGCGCCTGAAACTACCCTGACGTGTCGCGATACGCAGAAATCCCAAACCACATGCGTATCACGTGTGTCGCGAAGATTTAAAATACGAGAAATAGGGTAATTAGCTCCAGATTTTCCTACAGCAAGAATCACACAAAAATACACATGCCATGAGTCTAAGGGTCTCAGCAGACACCTATAGGACCAAACCCCAACCAAAACCCTCCCCATCTGGCCGCAATTTGCGGCCAGATCGAATTTTCCGGCGGCCTGAACATGAAGTGTGGGGGTCGGGTTCTACCTGGGGGATCGGCACCTAATCACTATACTGCAGTCTTCTCAAAATTATTCTGAACTCACCGGATCGATAGCAGTTTACAGAAAGACAAATTTTGCTTAAAACGATGAATTTGCATCAATAGGGATCTGGTGGTATTTTAGTGCAATTGGGGGCTAAGCTGGGTTAATATGGCCCTAACAACACTCCATCAACTTACGAAAGCCAAATCAAACATCACTTGGTCAAGGTTCCCACAAATCACCACATATCGTACTAAAACGCGTCAGAAAACACTAACCGAAGCTAAGTTACACTAAATAAGCAAACTAGGGAGTAAGTTCAGGAAGTATACCCCACACTCGACTCTAGGGAGCTGGAGGAAGAAGAAGAAGTGGAGGGAAGGAGCTGCAGCTGGAGTTGTTGCTGCTGCTACTCACTGGTGCTGCTGCTCTCACTGGTGCTGCTGCTGTTTACTGCTGCTTGCTGCTGCTGTTGTGGAGGCTTCTGCTGCTGCTGCTGTGGAGGTAAGTGTGTGTGTGAGTGTGAGAGTGAGGTTGAGAGAAAAGATTACAAGAATGAGAGGAAATCATAACCCCAAATGTCAACCCCTACATTCTCTCTCTTCATTAAATGCAAGCATGGCTTTTGCCATGTTGCATTCTCTCTCTCATTCTCACCAAGTCAACACTAAAAGGGGAATTCAAATTAAAGCAACCATCATAAACTAATTAAACTTAATTAACACCCAAAAGACTTAATCCCCATGATTAAACCCACCATGGTTGCTAATCATGGTATTACATCATTTAAAAAACCTAGTTTACATGCACATGTGTGTGCAAGCCTAGGAAAATTCTAGAAAAATATTTATTAAATTTGGAAAAATATTTGAAACTCAATTTGGTAAACTTTTTATTAAAAACCCTTTACTTAAATATATATAGCCACTAAATACATCCTAAGGTGTTATAATTACGTAGAGGAGGCCGAGTGGGAGGTTGATAACAAAAAGACGAAGGACTAGGTTCACTAGGGATAATCTTTTTTCATAGTAGTTATGAACTCCTATGTATTTGTTAGTTATAGTTTAGCAAAGATTCTTCGGTTAGTCGATGTTAACTCAAAGAACAAGATTGTTTTTCATATTTCCGCCCCCCGGAACTCGTGGGGTGTTGTACATCGACTTACAGGAACCACACCAAGTTCAGCTTGAACTTGTTCATCCAGACAGCCTCTTTGGCAGCATCGTTGGTAGCGATGTATTCAGCCTTCATCATCCAGTCTGCTTTGGTATCTTGCTTGGAACTCTTCCAACATACCGCCCCTCCATTTAGGGTGAAGACAAAACCCAAGACCGACTTACTGTCATCCTTATCACTCTGGAAGCTCGAATCGGTAAAGGACACCACCTGGAGTTCACCGTTACCATACACCAAGAACATCTCTTTAGTCCTTCTTAAGTACTCAAGAGTGTTCTTCATAGCTGTCCAGTGTTTCTCCCGTGGATCTGATTGATACCTACTCACTACACCTAGTGAGTAAGCTACATCTGGTCTGGTATATAATATCGTATACATGATAGACCCGAGTGCCGAAGCATAGGGTATCCCTTGCATGAGAGCCCTCTCCAAATCAGTCTTGAGAGACATCTCTTTGGAGACAGTGATTCCTGAACAAGCGGGTAAATTACCACACTTAGAATCTTCCATACTAAACCTCTTTATTATGGTGTCAATGTACCTGGATTGGGACAATCCCAACATCCGTCTAGATCTATCTCTATAGATCTTTATCCCCAGGATGTATGAGGCATCACCTAGATTTTTCATGAAGAACTTTTATGATAAGAAGAGCTTGACCGAGTGTAGCATAGGAACATCGTTTCCTATCAAGAGTATGTCATCCACATATAATACGAGAAAGACAACCTTACTCTCTACAACCTACTTATATATACATGGTTTATCTACATTTTTGATGAAGTCAAACTCTTTGACAGCATCATCGAAACAGATGTTTCAGCTCCGTGATGCCTACTTTAATCCGTAGATTGATATAAGCAGCTTGCACACGCTTCCGGTGCTCCACTGTCTACGAAGCCCTCTGGCTGTGTCATGTACACGCTCTCTTCTAAATCACCATTTAGAAAAGCGGTCTTGACATCCAACTGCCAGATTTCATAGTCATGGTATGCATCAACGGCAAGTAGGATCCTGATGGACTTAAGCATAGCCACTGGAGAAAAGGTTTTATCATAGTCTACACCTGGTCATTGACGAAAACCTTTTGCTACAAGTCTAGCTTTGAAGGTCTCAACCTTTCCATCTACACCAATTATCTTCTCAAGATCCACTTGCTCCCGATGGGTTTTACCCCTTCAGGAGCAACTTCCAAAGTCCATACTTTGTTGGTGTACATGGATTCCATCTCAGCTCGCATAGAATCCATCCATTTCACAGAGTCTCCATTTGTGATGACCTGCTCGAAACTGGTTGGGTCATCATCTTCCATGATGCAATCCTTGCTCCCACCGTCTATGAGAAAACCGTAGTTCTACTAGGTGGATGAGGAACCCTACTAGATCTGCGGAGTGGCTGGGGTTCGTTGGGGACTATTGAATTCTCCGGTTCTACTAAATCGTCAGTTATAATTTGTGTAGTTGGAACATCTTCCAGTTCTATTTCATTACCACTAATTTCTTTCACAAGAAATTCCTTTTCTAAAAAGGTGGCATGTTGAGAAACAAACACCTTTTGTTCCTCGGTGTGGTAGAAGATATACCCTCACGAATGTTTAGGATATCCTAAAAACTTGCACAGAACCGACCTTGCCTTGAGCCTGTCCGGATTTTTCTTTTTAACATAGGCCGGACAACCCCATATCTTAACTTGTTCAAGAGATGGTCTTTTCCCAATCCATATCTCATATGGAGTGGTGATTGATCTAAAATTCTTGTTTGTGTAAATCGAACAAAGCGAATGAGTTTCTTTGTGTCGGTAATTAGAAAATGTATAGAATCACAATCAAAGAATTATATTTGACCGCAATCAATTACGGTGTCGATTGTAGATTGTAAGTGAGTGCGGATTGTCCACAGGGATTGTGCGATTCGTTTTTATATTTGCTTTGTTTGAATCGAAAAGTTAATCGAAAAGAAAAGAAAACATGATTCAAGAATTTATCAATTGATTCAAGTGTCACGAGTTTAATCAAGAATCAAGAAACTGATAAACAATCAAGAATTGGGTTTCGATAATATTTCCAAACAAAATGTCAAGAATCTAAATGAGGCTCGTAGGAATCGATCGGATCTATAGACGTGATGTAATCTAAAGATTTCGTGTTCTTGTCCTCCGAAGGATTGATACTAGATCGATGATGATCGACGAGAGTTAGGGCTTTCTTGATGAAACTAGGGTTTCATCGTTTAACCCTTGTTCTTTCGTTGATTTCATTCACATTCTAGCCTCTAGCAATTTCAAGAAACGATCGTAACTCCCCAATTTCGAGCGATATCAATCAAGAAAGCATCGCAACGAAATGGGTCGTCGGTTCTTGAATTTGCTAGGGTTTACAAAACTCGTAGGAATCAAGAATCGATTTAAGATATATTACATCATCATTCTATTGACCGTCTCGACTCCTCGACGAGCGGAGTATTACTCAAGCATCACAACAAGAATTATAACTAGAAATTTAGATTGACTCATGATGAAAGAATTTAAAGAAAACAAGATAAAAGAATTTCACATTTTATTTATATCAACAATTTGATTACAGTCGCTCAAGAACTACAAGAGGAAGAATTAAATTGTCGACTTGGCTTCGCTCGGCTCCGTGAGTCGCGAATCGGCTTGGACCACTTGCTCCGTTGAAGACCGGTTCGGCTCCTAAAAGGTTGCAAGGCTTCTTGCTTGAATGGGTACTCGGGATCTTGGCTTTTGAATGGAATTAGGGTTAGGGTTTCACACAAATCCTCTCACTAGATTTGTGGAAGAAGAAGATGAAGAGAGAGAGAATGGCTCTTAAATTGGCTAAAAATGATTAGATTCCAAGATGAATCAAGATGATTTACAAGTGAGCCTAGGGTCTTATTTATAGAGTACCCAAAACCCTAAGCCTTTGAGTTCCCTCCAAAAGTTTGTTGAAAGACTTCTAGAAAGAGTTTGTTAGGCTTAGCTTAGGGTTTAAGCTAGGGTTTAGGTTGAAGTTTCTAGAATACAAGGTTTAGTTTAGTGTAGGAACAACGGTTTTCTGATCTGGCAGAAGTCTCTGGAGTCTTCTGGAAGTTGTCATGTCTTTCTGAGCTTCTGGATGTGAGGTAAGAGATGTGCACTAAAGATTTAGGGCTGACGTGGCAGAAGAGCCGCGGAACCGCGGCCTAAGCCGACTTGCGCCGCGGTTCCGTGGCCAAGTGGTGGCTTAATGGCTTCAAACATCCTGTGTTGTCTTTTGATGATATTTGGGACTTTTTCTGATATGTTGAATTGTATTTGTCCCTTTGGATTGATACCAGAACTGAAATCATTGAGTTGGCGTAATGTTTGATCAATACCATGTACATTTTGGCCTTTCTTCTGGATTTTCCTGCACAGATCTCAAAACAAGTGTTGCGCAAATGTAGGGATGATGCGATGCCATGAAATGTGGTCAATTTCCTGTATAGTGCCGGTTTTAGGGTCTAACACATGTAATCTGATATTTTGCGACAGTTTTGCTAATATGTAAAATATGAATGCCGAACACTTCTATATGGATGCAAATGATGAGGAAATTGCCGGCTAAAATATACAATATTTTCGACTAATAAAATTCCCCCAAACTTAATTTCGATCGTCTCGAGCGAACTGTTTTATTAAAAAGAGAAGGAGAAAATAAAGAAAGAGGAAAAAAACTAACTAGCACACTTTCGTAGGCAACACGATTGCACTGAGCACGTGCAACAAGCCTTTAAACCTCTAGGTGTCCCTAGTAGGAGGAGTGTTGTCTCCTGAGGGTTTTCAGCGGATTGCACCCACAAAATCCAATAATAAAAGGAAGATCATGAATATTACATTTAAAGAAAAGAATCGTAAAAGAAAGACTTTGAAAATTAGGGTTTCCAACTAAGCTAGCTTTTCGGTTGTCATGAGCCCTATCTTAATGGTCATGGAAAGATGTCAGAAATCACGTCCTCCCTCAATAAAACATCGTCTTATTTTTCATTCCTATCTTTCTTCCAAACATCGATCATATCACCCTGCATGTGTGTAAAGGACATCCCTACACCGGGAGAATTCAATTCAAGCTATCATACTCTTGCCCATCAGCCTCAGTACTTTTTAATTAATGAATATTTAGACGAAATTTCTCACACACTTTCATGCGACCGTTAATACTTCTTGAGGTACTAACCGACCGATTACTCATGTGCTTGCTTACTTGGTGTATTTTCCTCGTCTTGCACCACCTCAGGCATAGCAGTCACTCCCAGACCAGTTGGCCTTAGGGCACTAGGTGAAGAAGCACCCTCGCTATATATTTTTTATTGCCCTTGGTGATAACAAAACCAGTGTCCATTTTTCTCACCACTTTATATTTTCTTCATTTCATTTTTTTATTTTTTCCTTCATACTTTTGGCTTTAAGACAAGAGCATTTCAAAGTATCCTCTACTATCCCAGGCTTTAAGACGTGTGTATGTGCGAATAGCAGGGTAGCAACGTTCAAAATGTTTGGCTTCCAGAATAGAAACTATTTTTCAGACTTATTTTTATCCTCAGATTAGTGACGTCCTTCATCTTACTAACCTTTGGGACAACGGCTCATAACTACTTATTACTAGTTCGTATAAGAAAACTTCTAATTTTCTTGGTTTTCTAAAATTTTTCTAATCTCATGGATGTAATTGTTCACTATCTAAACTTTCATTATCTTATTTATATACAAAAAAGTGTAAATATTAAAATTATTTTTATACTTGAAAATTTTTCAATTTTTATGGGTTTTGAAATTTTTTCAATTTTTATAGATTTTTTAAAAGAAATGTTTTGTGCTTATGCAAATGATGTAAAAATAAGCACAAACCTCCCCCAAACTTGTTTTCAACAGTGTCCTCACTGTTGCCAACAGCTATGTCTGAAAAACCTGTAAATCTGGGAGGAATTATTAGTGGGGGCAAAATGTATAAGTGAAGAACTTCCCCCAAACTTATTCTTTTTACTCATCTACATTCATGCAGTGATATACTGGATATGAAGGTGAGATGGAGGAATTTTAATCCAAATAAACTGGCTCTTGTAAGAACAAGAGCTCCTCCGTGGGGTCAGTGGAAAAATATGGCTTTAGTCTATGTCCATTTACTTTGAAAAAGGTGCCGTTTTTAACATTTTCTACTTCTACTGCCCCGTATGGGTATACAGACCGCACAACAAAAGGTCCCTTCCATCGAGATCGGAGATTTCCCGCATGAAGGTGTAATCGTGAATCATAAAGAAGGACTTGTTGACCAGGTGAAAATGTTTTCCTCAAAATGTTTTTATCGTGAAAAACCTTAGTCCTGTTCTTTATGATTACAGTGTTATCATAAGCTTCATCGCGGAGTTCGCTTAGCTCGTTAAGTTGCAGCTTTCGAAAGTTGCAAGCAAGGTTTAAATCAAAATTTATTTCTTTAATAGCCCACAATGCTTTATGCTCTATCTCGACGGGTAAATGAAATGCTTTTCCAAACACTATCCTATATGGAGACATCCCTAGGTCGGTCTTATATGCAGTTCGGAATGCCCAAAGAGCATCCGTCAGTTTAGTCGACCAGTCTTTTCTATTTTTAGCAACAGTTTTCTCCAGGATAAGTTTGATTTGTCTGTTTGAGATTTCAGCCTGCCCGCTTGTTTGGGGGTGATAGGGTGTAGCAAGTCGGTGGTTGATTGAGTATTTCCGCATCAGAGTCTCGAAAGACCTGTTGCAGAAGTGTGTCCCATTATCGCTAATAATAGCGCGTGGGTGTCCAAATCGCGAGAAGATATTCTCTTTTAAGAACTTAATGACAACTTTCTTGTCAATAGTGCGACATGGAATGGCTTCTACCCACTTTGAGACATAATCAACCGCCAGCAGTATGTACAAATTCCCAAAGGAGCTGGGAAAAGGACCCATAAAATCTATGCCCCAAAATCGAATATTTCAACAACCAAGATGGGTTGCTGAGGCATTTCATTCCTCTGGGAGATTCTACCCGTATACTGACATTGTGTACAGGTTTTACAATGCTCAAATGCGTCCTTGAATAAGGTAGGCCAATAAAATCCACATTGCAAAACCTTTTCCGCTGTCTTTCTAGGACCAAAGTGACCCCCACAGGCCTGATCATGACAAAAAGAAAGAACACTCTTGAACTCTTCATTCGGGACGCACCGGCGAATGATCTGATCAGGATAATATTTAAACAAATAGGGCTCGTCCCAGTAATAGTGTTTTACTTGGGATAGAAAACGGTATTTGTCCTGTTTCGACCAATCGCTGGGTATCAGTCCCGTGGCATGATAGTTCACAATATCCCCGAACCATGGTTCATTGGATATGCTCAAGAGTTGCTCGTCAGGAAATGAGTCATTGATCGGCAGGGTCACAGGGAAAGAAATGATGCATGAAAGATGATCGGCTACTACGTTTTCACATCCTTTCTTATCTTTGATAACAAGATCAAATTCTTGTAACAGTAGGATCCAACGTATTAGTCGACCTTTTGCATCTTTCTTCGCTAGAAGATGTTTTAAAGCGGAATGATCAGTATACACAACTATAGGTGAGCCGATTAAGTAAGGCCTGAATTTTTCTAATGCAAATACAACCGCTAAGAGTTCTTTTTCTGTGGTTGTATAATTGATTTGTGCATCATTCAGGGTCTTACTAGCATAGTAAATCACGTGTGACATCTTTTCGATGTGCTGTCCTAGGACTGCACCTACTGCAAAATCAGATGCGTCACACATCAGCTCAAAGGGGTAGTCCCAGTTTGGTGACGATAGAATGGGGGCTGAAGTGAGTGAGTGTTTAAGTGAGTCGAAAGCTGTCTCGCAATCCGAGTCAAAATGGAAGGTCGTATCCTTGGCCAGGAGAAGAGTTAAAGGTCTAGCAATTTTGCTAAAATCCTTAATGAATCTCCTATAAAAGCCAGCATGGCCAAGGAAAGAGCGAATATCTTTGACGCTTTTGGGATGATGGGGGTTTTGAATGACATCTATTTTCGCTCTGTCAACCTCAATGCCTTTCTGTGAAATGACATGTCCAAGAACAATTCCTTCTTGGACCATAAAATGGCATTTTTCCCAGTTCAAAGTCAAGTTCTTCTCTTTGCAACGAGTAAGAACAGCGTCAAGATTCGCTAGGCAATCGGAAAAAGAGTCTCCAAAAATCGAGAAGTCGTCCATAAAGATCTCCAGGAAATTCTCTACCATATCAGAGAATATCCCCATCATACACCGCTGAAAGGTAGCGGGAGCATTGCATAACCCGAAGGGCATGCGACTGTAAGCAAAGGTACCAAAAGGACAAGTAAAAGTGGTTTTATTTTGATCCTTTTTGGCGATGGGGACCTGATTGTAGCCTGAGTATCCATCCATAAAACAATAATACTCTCGTCCTGTTAAGCGTTCCAGCATCTGATCAATGAATGGTAGAGGAAAATGGTCTTTCCTCGTGGCAGCATTGAGTTTTCTATAATCGATACATACACGCCACCCAGTTTGGGTGCGTGTCTGAATCAACTCATTCGCCTCATTGGTTATAACAGTGATGCCGGATTTCTTAGGAACGACATGTATAGGACTCACCCATTGGCTATCGGAGATGGGGTATATAATACCATTATCTAAGCATTTGACGATCTCTTTCATGACCGCTTCCTTCATGACGGGATTCAACCGTCTCTGTGGTTCTCGGGTTGGTCTGGCATCATCCATCACATGTATATGATATTCAACTATCAAGGGACTAATCCCTTTGATGTCCGCCATACTCCAACCAAACGCCTCTTTGTTAGATCTCAATACCGATAAAAGTGCATTCACTTGCTCTAATGCTAGAGAAGCGGAAATTATAACCGGTAAAGACTCCTTCTCACCTAAATAAGCATATTTCAGATGAGAGGGTAAAATTTTGAGATCTAATTCGGGCGGAGAAATGATAGAAGGAGGGATCATTGAGTGATTTTTGGATTTACAAAGAAGCTCAGAGCCTGTGAAAGATACAGACTCGGGTGGAGAAAAGTCAGAAGTGCAGGACTCAAGTGCAGGTAAAGTGTCCTCACTAAGATATTGTGTAAAGTCAAACAGAGATGTGGTAATGTCATCGAGATCAGTAAAGCAAAGTTCCTCAGCTCCACAACTATCGGGAGCGATCTCATGGACAGAGCACACATCTAAAATATGAGCAGAGGGTTCTGATGGCTGTCTTCCAACTTTGTAGATATTTAGTTCAATGGTCATATTTCTAAATGATAAGTTCATTGAACCGTTTCTACAGTTTATAACAGCGTTGGAAGTGGCAAGGAAAGGACGACCTAAAATCACCGGAATTTGGCCCCGGGGGTTTGCTACAGGATGTGTTTCGAGTACAATGAAGTCTACAGGGAAAACAAATTCCCCGACCTTTATCAACACATCCTCTAATTCACCCTTTGGTTTGGTGATAGATCGGTCCGCCATCTAGAGAGTGCAGTGAGCAGGTTTCAGCTCTCCAATCCCTAATTGCTCATAGACAGAATAAGGGAGCAGGTTAACACTTGCGCCAAGGTCTAAAAGAGCACGATTTATGTTTTTACCCCCAATAGAAATCGATATTGTAGGACATCCTGGGTCCTTTCGTTTCTTTGGTAGCTGGGGAATAAAAGCAGTGCTGATATTATTAGACATAAAGACCTTCTTCGGCACTTGAGTCTTCCTCTTCCTAGTGCACAAGTCCTTAAGAATTTTCGCATAAGCGGGGACTTGTTGAATCGCATCTAGGAGAGGGATATTGATGTTAACCTGTTTGAACATTTCTATAATTTTCTCCATATGAGGACTCGTTCTATTACCCCTTAACCGGTTCGGGTAAGGAGCTTTCGCAATAAGCGCAGGGTCCATCATAGGAGAAGGAAGAGGGGGCAGACGAGGTCCCAAAAGAGGTGTGGGGACCGTCTGTGGAGAACTATAAGGGTTGGGAGAAGGTGTCCAGCCTAAAGGGAAATGGAGAATAGGCTCGTGAGAAGATGGTGTGGTAGAAGAAGAAGGATCAGAAGGAGAAGTGTGTCTGTGTGGAAAGGTCTCAGCCGGGGTGTTGATATGATTTTCAGTATCATCAATACCTTCCCCGACATGATTATTCATCACTTTCCCCGATCTCAACGTTGTGATGGCATTTACATTGTAATGCCCAGGATTCTGTAGGGGTTGAGAGGGAAGTATCCATTTTTCTCTCGCACTCATTTCGGCTTTAAGACGAGCTATTTCAGCTTCCATCGATCTGATACTTTCAGCTTGGGACGCTGAGTTTTTCTTTATCTTACTGACGGAAGATCTAACCTCAGTCGAAAGCTCTATGAAATTTGATAAAAGTGATTTCACGGTTTGAGTGAATTGAGAGAATTCGTCAGAACAGGACAACTGCATAGGATTAGACTGTGCAGGATTGTTGCCCTGGTTTTGGAAATTTTGTGACTGGTAGGGGTGCTGAGTGAGTTGAAGGGGCTGCTGTTGTGGTGGAGGAAGAGCCCTTTGAAAATTATTCGTGTTTGGAACCGTGTTTTGAGATTGGTCTTGGTTCCAAGCGAAATTCGGGTGATTCCTCCAACCCTGATTGTACGTGGAAGAATATGGATCGTTTCGAGGTCTTTGAAATGCGGCATTAGAATGCTCGTGACCTTGAAACGCAGAGTTTAATGGACATTCTTCCGTTAAATGAGACGGATCAGAACAGCACCCACAAACAGTTTTGGGGAGCGACATTGGGTTTAGGGAGGCTGCAGAAAATTTGTGTTCCATAGCGTCGAGCTTCTTTTGCATTGCTGCCATCTCAGCTCGAACACCTATGGACACATCTATTTGGTGTACGCCACCCCTATTCAATGGTTGGGTTCCACTCTCCCACTGTAGTGATTTTTCAGCGAACTCTTCTAAGTACTTCCAAGCTTCCCCATCATCCTTAGTCATAAATGTACCTTGACACATGTTTTCAAGGCTCTGTTTAGTGTTTGAGTTAATGCCCTCATAAATGATTCGGCAAAGCACCCATCTCGGGATGCCGTGATGAGGACACTGAACCAAAAGATCCTTGAAACGTTCAAAGCATTTAGAGAATGGTTCAGTAGGGAGCTGGGCAAATTGATTCAGTTCGCTACGGATTCGAGCTGTCTTTTGGATTGGGTAAAATTTCTTAAGGAATGCAGCGACGAATTCTTCCCAATTCGTAATAGAGTGTGCGGTAGTGTTATATAGCCACTTATCGGCTATATCGCACAAGGTAAATGGAAGAAGTCGTAGACGCATGGCATCCACTGAAAGTTGTGACATACCCATCATTGCGCATACGTTTTCAAATTAGGTAATGAAAACGTAAGTGTCCTCAGTCTCGAGTCCGTGGAATTTGGGTAAAAGATTGATATACTGGGGCTTAATCTCAAAGTTATCCCCATTGGCTGGTGGTGTGGATAAGCAGGTCGAAAGAGGACCTCTAAGTGGATAGCATCTCTCCTGGAGAGAGATGCGGGGTGGATTCTGCGCACCAACGGAAGGCGGCAGATTAGGGCTAAAGAAGTTTGATAGATTCGGATCCATCGGTGTGGGTGTGGTAGTGGGTAAAGAAAAGGTAAATGGAGAAATATCGACTTCAGAGTCGATAAAGGGTACGCGGACTAAACGGGCACTAGAATCCCGTGTCCAGCCTATCTTGTACTAAAAAGGGTTAGTACAAGTGGCAGCGTTGGCTTATAATTAGGGGTAAACAAATGCAGCACACAAACCCTAGAATCTAGTGGTCAACTAGGTCCGGCTCTAGACCGCTCCTAACTGCCAAAAGACAAGTCGCAGGATAGAATCCTCCACTGCCTCTTTGTTCCCCTGTGGCCGGATAAGTGCCAGGTAAGTGGGAAGGTACTCCACTACGTAAGTAGTGGGCCTAATTAATAACCACTAGCCTTAGACATGTAAGTCTACGCTAGCGCCCCGGCAGTCTACAGACGCCAAATGCGGAATAAAACTTTTAAACTTGGCGCTATCGTATACTTTAACCCGGATCTGCCATTATTGCTAAACTAACAAACTATAAAGAGGGAAGAAGGGTTGTACCGAACGATCCGAGTCCTTCGTTCTTCAACCATCATCCCACGCTCCGTTGCGGCTGCTCCGATCTCGTCGATCGCCGATCTCCTCGTCGAGGTGGCACCACATGATCGGTTCTTTAAACGGGCTCCTGCCTCTGACTCGAGGCAACTCGATCGTCAAGTTTGCTAAAAGAGACGACCAAGAATGATGTAGAGAATGAGTAGATGACTTTGTCTCACTTCGTCCAAATCCGTGGACGATCGGTTAATGAAGTTGCCGTGGAAATCGGGTGATGGAATGAACTGTAAAATTCCATGCACGCCAAATACTATCATATCTTTTCTAACCGAAATGAAAACTCAAGTGAGAGTGTGTGTATGAGGAGAGAGAGGGGGCCGGCCTCATATAGGAAGAGGGGGGTGACCGTAGGAGAGGGGGGTGACCACAAGCAAAAGATATTATCATAACAAATATCCTAAGGAAAACAAAACCACTAATAACAAAGCATGAGTCATTAGGCTAGTCATCAAAAACAATAATGACACCATTAATGCCTAATGAGTCATGAAGCCACTTCATCACTTCTAGAAGCTTCTAGAATGATGACTCACTCCATCTGAAGAAAAGATAAATCCGTCTTTAACAGAATGTTAAAAGACGGCTGATAGAAAACTGGAAACTGGCAACTTCCAAAAGTAATCCTGAAACGACTTTCAGGATAACCCCGAAACTGTATAAATATACCCGCATTTGTATTACGACCGAATACAAATGCAACTGAGACAAAGATATTATACCTACTCAATATAATACTCAGATCCGGCTTAAACTAAAGCCGACCAGTATCATCTGTTCGAAAATCGACACGTGCGTAAACGCACGTGCATTTTCCGAACCCTGCCATAAAACCATACGGCCTCTACAACGTTTCGCCCGAACTTGGGAAACTGCCTGTGGGGAACTCTAATGACTCGTCAGCACCCTGGCAGTGGGTTTAACCACAAACCGTCAGCGGCACTAGCTATGCGTAACGGCTGCCCATGGACTGACCTCAAGGGTGGCCGAGGAGCGAACTCAAGGGAGACCGATGAGCGAACTCCTCCGAAAACCCTACTGAGCCTAACAGTGACAATGTATATACAGTCCGGTCCGTTCGTCAATGAGTATCGCATATCCGCCTAGGGGGCTAGCAACGTCAGACCCCCAATAGCAGTATAAGTCGTGTCGGAGTGAAACCCAATAACACCCTGAGATACTACTGGAGTACCTACCAGTAAATCTCCTGCCACGGCCGTGGGCTTTGTGTAATGGCTCTCCTAGACACAGCACGATCTCGCCCCCAATACCGGGAGAGACGAATCCCCTGCCGATCCGCTCACGTGCCTCCATATGGCTCGGGACTGTACCCAAAAGCTACCTGTTTGCACGACTCCTTTGAGCCGTGGTAGGGTAGAAATCAAAGCACAGTGGGAACTCACACGAGACAAATGACGACCTCAGGTCGATGAACTAACCTGTACACATGTCACCAGGGAACTGCTATCTGACGGTAGATATAATACTAACTAGCAGATTCCCGGCGAGTCCTGTCCGGTGTACTCATAACCCAATGAGCACCTGTATACATCTTAGGTGATCCAACTGACACCAGTGGCTTGTGAGACCGGCCACCGCCCCTCGTCGGGGTCTCGACTGTATATACTAGTCTACTCCGGAGTATCGATGCCCTGTCTCGAAACTCCCACGACTAGGGACCACAATTAAGGATATGCATATAAACTACCCAACTCTCACGTATATGATCGCCATCATACTGTTGGTAGTAAAGCAAGATCCTAAGGGCTCCATCAAAGTGTAACATGCAATCAGTCACCTAAACATGTACACGACTGATAAAGGCAAACCAGATAGCATACTATCATCTCGAGTAAGACTGTCCTACCGGGATAGGTCCTCCGCAATCATTGCAATCACGTACCTGCGATCCAATAATTGACTATGAGGGCACTATCTCCAACAATCTCCCACTTGCACTCAAGGCTAATATTGCGATGTCGACTACTCACAGCCCGTGTGAAACCGAACATCCAACTCCTCTACTAATCAGTTTCACAAAGCCCGTTTGTAAAACTATTGTGTTCGAGAAATAGCCTCGGTGAGTGGATCCGCCTAGAAGTTTCTTTCTGTATCTCTCTAAATCTCAAGTTTGCGGAGAAAGCCATCTCCCGAATTGAGTAGTACATGTCTTAGAACATGTCTGGATATCTGATGGGACCTTAGTTCATAAATGAACTCCATATCCAAACTTCTTAGACTGAATCGATCACTGAACCTAATCAGTATCGGGCACCATGCCACCCACAGTATCCTCTGGAACCACCTGTCCATAATACTGTCCCTCGTCAGAGGGAAAACTAAAACTCTGACAAACACTCTGTCATCCATGTCACCTTTGAAGCCTGGAATGATAACCGTCTCCCGAAAGAGGCTGCCGTTATCAAATCCATAGAACATGTACTAATGTTCTAAAACTGCTTCCTTATGTTTCTCCAGGATTGGATTAATACAAACTTATTGCATCTAGTGCAAAAACAACATTTGGTGCGGTACTTGACATCTCATGATTGACTCAATTGCCTAAGCAAGTGATCTGCCAATCATGCACATCCCTCTCCCCTTTAGTCTATACGACACCTTTAGAGAGGGTGACTCCATCACCTGCAGGTACACCACCTCGCTAGGAGTCAACTATTCCAAAAACCATTAGAATATCTGTCAAAGTACCCACATTGGGAAACTACCCAAATCCAGATCTAAAACCACAGATCTAGAAACCAGAATGTCAAATATTATATCCATATCCTGTCTGGAGAAACAACTGTGTGACGACCACAGTACAATCGATCGTAGTATAGGAATTTTACTTCCTACTCTGTGTATGTCATCCATATACCATGACATCACACCCTACTACCTTCTTAACTGATCCATCCCTTATTCTGATTGAAGTCAAACCCATGACTTTCACACCAAAATCAGATGATCTATCTCCGCTATTGTTAGTGTATATGCCCTAGAGGCCATTACTGTATCATACTAGTTTGTATATTACTTAATGGATGCTTGGGATATTCACCTTGTATATACAGTCTTGCTCAAAATAGTAGTATGCTACTTGGTTTGTCTCTACTTCAATGTGTACTTGTGTTTATTTTACTATATCACTTATACGCATTAGTGGAGCCCTTAGGATCTTTGCTTGATTACCAGCGTTGTGATGGCAGTCACACTAGTGGGGGCTGGGTAATCTATAAGCACATCCTTATACAGGTCCCTAGTCGCAGGACTATCGAGATAGGGCATCGATACTCCGGAGTAGACTAGCGTATGCGCTTCTCATCCCAGTGTGGGAGATGGTCTGTCCCACAGCCATCAGTACGTCGTACTGGAGATAGTATACGGGTGCTCGTTGGGTTACGAGTACACTGGACAGGACTCGTCGGGAACTGACAGGTTGGTATTATACCTATCGTCAGTCGTCAGTTCCCAGGTGACATGAGTACAGCTTAGTCCGCTGACTTGACACTGGCACTTCGCCTCGAGTGTGTTCCCACTGCACTTTGATCACTACCCTACCACGGCTCAAAGGAGTCGTGCAAACAGGTGGTGGTTGGGTGCAGTCCCGAAGCACTTGGAGGCAGTGACGGTTAGACAGGATTCGTCTCTCCCGGTATTGGGGGTTGACATCGCGCTGTGTCTAGGAGAGCCATTACACGAGTAGTCCCTGGCCAGGGCAAACGAGATATACTGGTAGGTTTCCAGTGTTATCTCAGGGTGTTTTGGGCTTCGCTCCGGCACGACTTGTACCGCTATTGGGGGACTGACGTTTACCGCCCCCTAGGCCCGCCATGCGATGTATCAGACGAACAGACCGGACTGTACGGAGAATGTCACATTCAGACTCAGTAGGAGTTCAGATGGGGTTTTCACTTCGTCAGCCTTCTTGTCGACATCTACCTGGGGACCGTTACGCACAGCTAGTGCCGCTTGCGGTCTGTGGTTAAACCCACTGCCAGCGTAGTGTCGAGTCTTTAGAGTCCCACACAGAGGGTATTCGCCTCTGGGCAAAACAGAGTAGAGGTCGCATGGTTTTGCGACAGGGTTCGTTCTCATCCGCGCACTTGTGCACGTTTGGAGTCCGGACGGATTATACTGGCAGGCTCTGGTTTGAGCCAGATACTGGTATGTGTTTTTGGGGTTGCTTTTATATCTTGGTATTCTTGTTTTTCGGAACGAGAATGCAGGTGTGTATGCACAGTTGCTTGAGGCGGAGAATGAGATTTTTCATTAGGGTTTCGGAACGGGTGCGTATGCACAATTGACAGTCTTCATTTTCCAAACCCTAATGGATTTATATATTATCTATTAATAATAATAATTAAATGAGAATTATGTTATGGTTGTTTTTGTTGACTTGTTGACCTTGGTTGACTTGTTGACCATTGACCACTTTCATGCCTTCAAAAGTCCTCCTTGATTTATGCTTACATTTTTAAATGAAGCATGGTAGTGGTCATTCCAAATTACCATCAACTATTCTCATTTTCAATTATTATTATTAGATAATTATTTTCTTTTGCATTATGGTTGCAAGATAGAATATGATAGCTCATTCTATCATATTCATTCTCTCTCCTCTCTTCATCTTCTTCTTCCTCTAGTCAAGAGAAACCTTCTCATGAGTTGAGAATCCTTCTCTTGAAAAAGAAAAGCAAACCCTAGTCACTCTCTCTACTCATTCTAGGTTGAAGGTTTAGCAAACCGGAAACCCTAGTTCACTCAAAGATCGAGGAAGAGCCCAAAGTCGAACCTTCGAGGTGGATCCATCTTCGACGGGAGAAGGCGACGTAAAGAGAACCATCAACCTCTACAAGACTTGAAGAAGAAGGAGTTCAAGTATAGGTATAACCATCTTCCATAGTAGCTAACTCTCTTTAGCTAGAATACTAGTTTTAGTTTAGACAACGATCCCGACCATGTTTAGTCCATGTTGCCTCTTGCGATAAAAATTCGTTTTTTATACCGTTTCCGCCTCCCCGTAAGCACCGGGGGTCGCAATATGGAATAACAGTGGTATCAGAGCCTAACTAAACTTAAACTAGCTTGGTAGTGAAGTGTAACGAAGTTCGAAACCGCAAAAACCCAAAAACCGTATTTTTCAAAAACCTGAGTTTCTGTTGAAATTTTTTTGGCTCGAAATGAAAAAATTTATATTTGTAAAATCATCTCAGGGTTTTCTAAAAACACACATGAAAAACGATCCAGTTTGGAGCTCAAAGCGCCGCGCATCCGCGGCACGAGGTAGGCTCGTGCCGCGGAACCGCCGCGCTTTGTCGTCTTCTGCGCCTCGTTTTTCGTGCAGTGTCTGTAGGTTTTGGTTTTGGGATTTTTGAGATATATTATATGTACCCAGATTTTCCAGAAAAGAAATTTCCTTTTGGGGTCCTATAATTCCGTATTTTTCCGAACTTCACTACACTTTGGCTATATTGGTTATATCTGTGTTGTTTGCATGTATTGAACGTCGGCTAATCGCTATAAGTCGATTAGTCGGGGTTATACATGATCTGTAATGTGCTGGAATGTGTATATGAATGTGTTGGACTGTCGCGGGTGAATAGCCGGGGTTTGGATGTGAGATGAGCTTTTGTTTTTCTTTCATTCATTTGTAAATGTAAATTGATGTAATTATATTATTTGTTTGGCCGCACAACCGGGTCGGGGTTGTAGCCGTCATTGTATAATTCTTTTTACTGTTTATGCTCCTAGGATAGACCCATGGTGGGGTGCACAAACTACCGGGAACTTGGCGGGTAGTTTGCCGCACCCGTAGGGGTCTTGGGTGGGGTATTTGCTATTCACCGCGACCGTGTTATCCGCTTTTCGTTTCAGGCTCGAAAGAAATGCGGATTGCTAGTATATCCAATGTATTCATCTGTGATCTGTAATGTCTATCATTGCTTTCTATTTAGGCGTTGCTTATGTTTTACAGCCGCGCTAGCCCAGCCCCCGCTCTGTCGTTAGTTAAGTAACCTAACGGGTGATGACGGGGCCCCGTGGCGAATGCATATGGCATAAGCGTACGTCATATTTTGGTTGTTTTCTGCAATGGTAGGATTAAATGATGGGACGCATTAAAAGAACTAATGCAAGAATATCACGCATTAAAAGAACTAATGCAAGATAATAAACCAAGTTAAAGTCGTTGGAACACTTTCGAAAAACCACTCGGTTCTTTTCAAAACTAACTTTTAAAATGCGGAGTTTGAGCCACTCCATTTAAAAGCTATCTCGTTCCATCGACCAAATCAAGTTCACTACGTTCACGGTTTTGCCAAAAACCATTCGTAGCCCTCCGTCGTTTCGTATGAATATTCAAATAGTATTCAAGCTGTGTTTGTTGACCTTCGTCAAGGCATAGTGATTGGTAGCTGTTAAGTATTCATATGTAGCATAGATAGATGCGTTGGTTTGGGACACTCACATTACCTTGTTGACCTTCGTCAAGGGTATATGCGGGTGGATTCAAATTAACCTGGATAATGACGGGCAGAACTTGACATGTGACTTATGATTTGTTGACCTTCGTCAAGGTCATAAGAGCATGGGGCAAAAATCCACATCGGGAGTTTCATAAGTACTGAAACTTGCTAGATTTGCATACCATTTGGAGTGTGGTGATTCTGGTAGGATTCCTTCAGTTTCGTCACGCGATGATATTTGGATCCCGATCCTACTGTGAGTATATGCTACTCCTCGGGAAATTTCTCACTTAACGATCAATGCTATAAACCTAGTAGGTGCCTAGAAAGGTGTTAGCGGGGCTACGCCCCCAGGGAAAAGAGGTTCTTTAATTAAGGAACTTCGCGAAAGCGTTGGAAAACCTCCCTCGAAGTACCGACACCAGCCTGGCTGAACGGTTAAGCAAGTATTGTACGGTGGGATTGATCCTGACTAATTCTTCCTTTATGGTTTGAGGAGGGATTCGAGAAACAGTGGGAGCCATCCTGTTTAGACAAACTAAAAACCACTCTAAACTTGCAAGAGCATCATGCTGAGTGTTTCTTCTTCTCTCTCCTAATTGCAGCGACCAATCAACATGACTGGACTTAAGTTACTCCTAGATAAAAACAAGCTGACAGGGCCAAACTACAAAGATTGGCTCAGGAATGTCAAGATAGCAATCACTTATGACAAGCTGGGGTATCTTCTTACCACCAAAGCTCCCCCTGTCCCTGGTCCAACTTCCAGCGTCGCGGATAAGGAAATCCGCAAGACTTGGGAGATTGATAGCGCGAAGGCCAAGTGCCTCTTGCTTGCCTCGATGGACAACGAACATCAGAGAAGGCATGAGAATATGGACATGGAGTCCATATTGCTTCATACAAAAGAACTGTATGGGGAGCAATCACGTATCGCAAGATACGAAGCGTCGAAAAAGTTGTTTTCGACAAGAATGGCCGTCGGATCATCAGTAGCCGAGCACGTGCTAAAGATGATCGGTTACATTGAGGAGCTCGCTGACCTAGGGATCACATTGGAGAGTGAGCTATATACGGATATAGTTCTCCAGTCCCTTCCTTCCACTTACGCCCAGTTTATAATGAATTTCAACCTACAAGAAAAGGAGGTTGAACTTTCAGAGCTCCTCAACCTGCTGAGGAGCGCAGAGGGCACCCTACAGAAAGGTAGGGAAACATCCACTTTGTTTGTAGGAGGATCATCTTCTTCTAGGTCCAAGGCGAAAGCCAAGGGAAAGAAGAAGAAAGCCTCCGCCAAACCAAGGGGCGGTGTTAGTAAAGTGGATACGAAGGGAAAAGGAAAAGCAACAAAGATAGCGGGGAAGATTGTGGATAAGGAAGAATGCTTCTTTTGTCATAAGAAAGGACACTGGAAGAATGATTGCAGGGCCTGGAAGGCCAGAACACAGGAATTGAAGCAGGTTGCAGCTTCAGCTTCAGGTGTGTATGTTATTGAAAACTGTCTTTCTATAAACTCTACTTCCTGGGTATTGGATACCGGATCAGGATCTCATATCTGTAATTCTTTGCAGGCGTTGAGAAACCGTAGTGTTTTGAAAGCAGGTGACATGACCCTCAGAGTTGCAAACGGAGCGAGCATGGATGCTAAAGCCGTGGGGGACTATCACCTGGGAATGTCAGATGGACATGTTTTGGTTTTGCGTAATTGCTTTTTTGTACCCAACGCAACTTGTAATATCATTTCTGTATCTTTAGTTTCTAAAGAAGGTTATGAATTTGCGTTTGTAAGTAATGTTGTAAACATTCGCCTTAATCAAGTTTTGATTGGGTCAGGTACTTTGAGTAATGGTATATACGTATTGAACCAACCACAGATTTTTAATGTCCAGAATACACACAAAAGAAAGTCTCCAGAAATAAACCAGACTTTCTTATGGCATTGTAGATTGGGTCACATCAATGAGAGAAGGTTGACGAAGTTACATACAGAAGGGTATTTGAATGCGTTCGAATATCAGTCGTATGCCACTTGTCAATCCTGTCTCAAGGGAAAGATGACAAAGACTCCGTTTACTGGACATGGAGAAAGAGCGAGCGAGCTCTTGGGACTTGTACACAGTGACGTGTGCGGTCCAATGTCTACACATGCCCGAAGCGGACATTCTTACTTCATTACTTTTACGGATGACTTCTCAAGGTACGGTTATGTTTTCTTAATGAAACATAAGTCCGAGGCTTTTGAAAAATTCCAGGAGTATAAGAATGAAGTAGAGAAACAGACCGGCAAAAGTATTAAGATTCTAAGATCGGATCGAGGTGGAGAATACTTAAGTGCCGAATTCCTGAATTACTTAAAAGAGAATGGTATTCTCTCTCAGCTTACTCCTCCATACACTCCGCAACATAACGGTGTATCGGAGAGACGGAACCGAACCCTATTGGATATGGTTCGGTCCATGATGAGTAACGCTGAGTTACCGCGATCATTCTGGGGATATGCAATAGAAGCAGCTGCGTATCTCTTGAACAAGGCTCCCACCAAGACTGTGCCTACCACCCCTTATGAGATGTGGACTGGGAAGAAACCCTGTCTCAAGTATCTTAAAGTATGGGGATGTCCAGCCTTTGTAAAAAGGCAGCATGCGGACAAGCTTGAGGCACGTTCAGTACAGTGTAAGTTTGTGGGATACCCAAGGAACTCCAGGGGGTATCTTTTCTATTCCGCTGAGGAACAAAAGGTTTTTGTTTCTCAGCATGCCCGCTTCTTGGAAACTGAGTTTTTGGAAACCCAGATAAGTGGGAGCACAATAGAACTGGAAGAAGTTCCAGAACCACAGACTGTTACTGAAAGCTTAGTGGAACCAGAGGGTTCAACAGAACAGGACATTCCTACGCCGCTCCGCAGAAGTAGTAGGCAGTCTCATCCGCCCGAGAGATACTACGGTTTTCTCATAGACGGGGATAGAGAGGATTGCATCATAGATTATGATGAGCCTACTAGCTTCCAGCAGGCCGTTCAGAGCGTTGACTCAGTGAAATGGCTGGATGCAATGCGGACCGAAATGGAGTCCATGTACACCAATAAGGTATGGACGTTGGACATTGCTCCAGACGGGGTAAAACCCGTAGGATGCAAGTGGATCTTCAAAAGGAAGATTGGTGTAGATGGACAGGTTGAGACCTATAAAGCTAGGCTGGTAGCAAAGGGTTTCCGTCAAAGACCTGGCTTGGACTATGACGAAACCTTTTCTCCAGTAGCCATGCTGAAATCCATTCGGATCCTTCTTGCCATCGCTGCCTTCCACGATTATGAGATCTGGCAAATGGACGTAAAGACAGCTTTTCTAAATGGAAATTTAGAGGAGTGTGTCTATATGGATCAGCCAGAGGGTTTCATTCAGAGTGGGAGCAGCGGAAAGGTGTGCAAGTTGCTTAAGTCCATCTATGGACTAAAGCAGGCATCGCGGAGTTGGAACATCTGTTTTGATGAGACGGTCAAGGAATTTGGCTTTATCAAAAATCCAGATGAACCATGCATCTATAGTAGATTTGTAGCGAGAACTGTAGTATTCCTCGTTTTATACGTGGATGACATTCTCTTAATAGGAAATGACATTCCTATGCTACAATCTGTCAAGGGGTTCTTGTCACAAAGGTTCTCCATGAAAGACCTGGGTGATGCCTCATACATCCTGGGGATCCGGATCCATCGTGATAGATCCAAGAGGATATTAGGACTTTCACAGTCCAGGTACATCGACACCGTACTGAAAAGATTCAGTATGGAAGATTCCAAGCGCGGTAACTTACCGGCTTGTCACGGGATCACCCTCTCTAAAGAGATGTCTCCCAAGACTGATTTGGAGAGGGATCGCATGTCTATTATACCCTACGCTTCTGCGGTAGGCTCTATAATGTATGCGATGTTGTGTACCAGACCGGATGTAGCTTATGCACTGAGTGTAGTAAGCCGGTATCAGTCAAACCCTGGGGAGAAACATTGGATAGCAGTAAAGAACATTCTCAAGTACCTGAGGAGGACTAAGGAGATGTTCTTGGTGTATGGCGGAAAAGACCTCCAGATCGAGGCTTTTGCTGACTCCAGCTTCCAGAGTGACAAGGATGATTCCAAGTCCATGTCGGGCTTTGTCTTTACCCTCAATGGAGGGGCGGTGTGTTGGAAGAGTTCCAAACAGGAAACCGTTGCAGACTCGACGATGGAAGCGGAATACATCGCTGCATCTGATGCCGCAAAAGAAGCTGTCTGGATGAGGAAGTTCTTGAAAGAACTTCAGGTGGTTCCGTCCATTGTTGACCCAGTACCTCTGTATTGCGACAACAACGGGGCTATAGCTTTAGCAAAGGAACCCAGGTCCCATCAGAGATCCAGGCACATCTTGAGGCGGTATCACCTGATCAGGGAGATCGTGGATCGCAAGGAGATCGAGGTTCGGAGAGTAGCTTCAGAAGACAACACTGCAGATCCATTCACCAAGGCCCTGCCCCAGACTCAGTTCGAGCGGCTGATCGAGATGATAGGTCTTCGATACGCCAGTACATGGCCTTAGTGCAAGTGGGAGATTGTTAGTGTATATGCCCTAGAGGCCATTACTGTATCATACTAGTTTGTATATTACTTAATGGATGCTTGGGATATTCACCTTGTATATACAGTCTTGCTCAAAATAGTAGTATGCTACTTGGTTTGTCTCTACTTCAATGTGTACTTGTGTTTATTTTACTATATCACTTATACGCATTAGTGGAGCCCTTAGGATCTTTGCTTGATTACCAGCGTTGTGATGGCAGTCACACTAGTGGGGGCTGGGTAATCTATAAGCACATCCTTATACAGGTCCCTAGTCGCAGGACTATCGAGATAGGGCATCGATACTCCGGAGTAGACTAGCGTATGCGCTTCTCATCCCAGTGTGGGAGATGGTCTGTCCCACAGCCATCAGTACGTCGTACTGGAGATAGTATACGGGTGCTCGTTGGGTTACGAGTACACTGGACAGGACTCGTCGGGAACTGACAGGTTGGTATTATACCTATCGTCAGTCGTCAGTTCCCAGGTGACATGAGTACAGCTTAGTCCGCTGACTTGACACTGGCACTTCGCCTCGAGTGTGTTCCCACTGCACTTTGATCACTACCCTACCACGGCTCAAAGGAGTCGTGCAAACAGGTGGTGGTTGGGTGCAGTCCCGAAGCACTTGGAGGCAGTGACGGTTAGACAGGATTCGTCTCTCCCGGTATTGGGGGTTGACATCGCGCTGTGTCTAGGAGAGCCATTACACGAGTAGTCCCTGGCCAGGGCAAACGAGATATACTGGTAGGTTTCCAGTGTTATCTCAGGGTGTTTTGGGCTTCGCTCCGGCACGACTTGTACCGCTATTGGGGGACTGACGTTTACCGCCCCCTAGGCCCGCCATGCGATGTATCAGACGAACAGACCGGACTGTACGGAGAATGTCACATTCAGACTCAGTAGGAGTTCAGATGGGGTTTTCACTTCGTCAGCCTTCTTGTCGACATCTACCTGGGGACCGTTACGCACAGCTAGTGCCGCTTGCGGTCTGTGGTTAAACCCACTGCCAGCGTAGTGTCGAGTCTTTAGAGTCCCACACAGAGGGTATTCGCCTCTGGGCAAAACAGAGTAGAGGTCGCATGGTTTTGCGACAGGGTTCGTTCTCATCCGCGCACTTGTGCACGTTTGGAGTCCGGACGGATTATACTGGCAGGCTCTGGTTTGAGCCAGATACTGGTATGTGTTTTTGGGGTTGCTTTTATATCTTGGTATTCTTGTTTTTCGGAACGAGAATGCAGGTGTGTATGCACAGTTGCTTGAGGCGGAGAATGAGATTTTTCATTAGGGTTTCGGAACGGGTGCGTATGCACAATTGACAGTCTTCATTTTCCAAACCCTAATGGATTTATATATTATCTATTAATAATAATAATTAAATGAGAATTATGTTATGGTTGTTTTTGTTGACTTGTTGACCTTGGTTGACTTGTTGACCATTGACCACTTTCATGCCTTCAAAAGTCCTCCTTGATTTATGCTTACATTTTTAAATGAAGCATGGTAGTGGTCATTCCAAATTACCATCAACTATTCTCATTTTCAATTATTATTATTAGATAATTATTTTCTTTTGCATTATGGTTGCAAGATAGAATATGATAGCTCATTCTATCATATTCATTCTCTCTCCTCTCTTCATCTTCTTCTTCCTCTAGTCAAGAGAAACCTTCTCATGAGTTGAGAATCCTTCTCTTGAAAAAGAAAAGCAAACCCTAGTCACTCTCTCTACTCATTCTAGGTTGAAGGTTTAGCAAACCGGAAACCCTAGTTCACTCAAAGATCGAGGAAGAGCCCAAAGTCGAACCTTCGAGGTGGATCCATCTTCGACGGGAGAAGGCGACGTAAAGAGAACCATCAACCTCTACAAGACTTGAAGAAGAAGGAGTTCAAGTATAGGTATAACCATCTTCCATAGTAGCTAACTCTCTTTAGCTAGAATACTAGTTTTAGTTTAGACAACGATCCCGACCATGTTTAGTCCATGTTGCCTCTTGCGATAAAAATTCGTTTTTTATACCGTTTCCGCCTCCCCGTAAGCACCGGGGGTCGCAATATGGACTAACAGCTATAACTGCTCTAGTCTATAAATAGACATAAGCTACTTGCCCACTATGCTTCCATTGCTCCCACTGACTACGACAACCCTCCTACCGGGTCTCATATCCTGGAACAACAGTAGTGTCAAGTCTTGGTAGATAATAACCTCCCTGTCACTGTCCTTGAGGCTACCGAAGTACCTCTCGGGTGTCTGAGGTAACCTACCACACCTGCGGAGTGGCTATTGGAATGTCAAACCTGATTGAATGTATAGGTCCTATTAAATTTTCCGTAATCGTTTGCGGTTCTGGAATCACTTCCAGTTCTACCATACTCCCACTACTGTTTTCTGAAAAAGATCCATTTTTACTAAAACTGTGGCGAGTCAAGAACAATATCACTATTGATCTTCGAAATGGTAGAATATCAACCCTCGTCATAGCCAGGGTCAACCCACAAACAGCCACTACAGAAACGTGCCCTGAGTTATCCAGTGTCTGGTTTTAATCATAAGCTGGACAACTCCCCGTACCTTAATATCTTTTAAGGTACGATCCATTCTATATCCAATACAGAAACTTTGGCACTTATTTAATTGGAACCAAGATTCAATCCATGCAGCTGTCTCCAGTGCATATCAACTTAATGGAAAGAGGCTAATCAGCATTACTCAACTTAGGAATCCATCCAATTATGAGTAACCTGAAAGAGAAACACGTTTCTCAAAACCATTACTATCATCTGAATACCAATCACAAGAATCTACATCTTCGATCTCTTTGAAGAATCCCGATACTTGTGATACCTGGTTCTCTACTTTATTCTTATACCCACAACTTGTCAAAACTTAGACCTTGTATTTCTACGAAACACTCGTCTAAATACTAGAGAAGTTATAAGTAAATAGAACATAGTACGAGGACCTACCCCTTTGTCCTGATGGACACTGGACAACATACAATACTCTGTATAAGTCCGCTGAGTTAAACAACTCAAAACCTGTGCGTCGTAGGTAGAAAACTGTACCCCGGCGATTTCCTCAAATATCACCAATTACAACGAATTCCGATATAATGAGGATGATCACCTAATTCCCAATATCTTACTCCCACTCATCATCTGTAAAACCATACAGATATGAGAATGAAACCTGGTAAATACATACCCTTGGAGTAAGTGTCTCATCAGGAAAACAGTTTTTCCTTTAACAATGCACTGAAACATGAAAATGTTTCGTAGGGGTATCCTGGTATTCATAGCAATGCCTTTTCCATAATCCAATTCATGACTTCAACCGTATATTTTATTGCCATCTCTCCAAATCCCTTTATTTGTCTTTAGTCGTTACCTTCTGTACACCATCGTTAGGCTAAATGGTTTTCTTCCTTCCCTACCGTTCGGCACCAGCCTATGGTTTGGAAGAAGACTATCCAGTAAGCATAATAGGTGTACCCTCCTAAACTAAGGAGTACTCGCATCTCGAGAGAAGGTGACGATAAAAAACAACTGAATAATACCTTATTCGTTTAAAGGTGAAATAGGAGTGGCGATGAAGTACGCGGTTTTGGTCGTGAATGATATCAGTCGCAATTTACTTTGCCCTCTTTCTAATCCCTTTATTTTGTCTTTACATATTACCTTCTGCACACCCTACTTAGGCTAATTGGTTTTCTTCATTCCCTACCTTTCGGCACCAGCCTATGGTTTGGAATAAGACTATCCAATAGGCGTAATAGGTGTACTCTCCTAAACCAAGGAGCTCTCGCAACCTGAGAGAAGGTGATAATAAAAGACAACTGAATAAACCAATTCTTATTTCTCCTGAACCTGGATCCATCCTCGAAGAAGTCCCTTTGAGTTCGTATATAACCATACGATGGATCTATCCAATGGAAGTGGATATCCGTAGTAATACGGGTGTTCTGAGAAATTCAAAGGGTAAAAGAAGGAGTGGCAATGACTTATGCAACTCAGACAATCCAAAAGCCAGTATTTTAGGAAGGTTCGGTCAACCTGGTCACTGAGTCATAGTCTAGGGTCGGTCAAAGGTCGCTGTCAAAGAGAGAGAGAGAAAAGAAACACTCTGCGTGCACTCTAACCTAGATCAGAATGGTCATCATTTTATCTAATCCGGAAACCTCCCACTGTCCTGTCAAATTCTCCTCCAAACCTAAAGAAGAATCAATCGGGATCACCCGAAGAGTAAACCAACTCATCAGTGGGAATCAGGATCCAACTCTCATCGCATGATAACGTGATGGAATGCATCCACGTTACTCATACTCCAGAAGGTATGCGCATACTTGGCAAGTTTCAGTTTCTTTAGAAACTCCCGATATAGTTTTTGCCCCATGCTCTTATGATCGTGACTAAGGGCCAGCCCACCATAAGTCACATGTCAAGTTCTTCCCATCATTATCTTGTTAATTTGAACCCACCCGTACTCGCCCTTGACTAAGGGCCAACAAGGCTGTACGACTGTCCCAAACCAACTCATCTATCTATGCAACATGTGAACACCCCAGCAGCTACCAATCACTATGTCCTAGCTAAGGGCTAGACCAACATAGCTTGAATACTACTGACCATCCATATGAAATGACGGAGGGCTACGGCTGGTTTTTGGCGAAAAACCTTTAGCGTAGTGAACTTGATATCGCTGAAGGAACCTGATAGCTTTTTAAAATATAGTGGCGAAAACCTTTTGCTAAAGAGGTTACTCCCGGTAAAGGGATCTCGGCTCTTTCCTCGTGGAATGAGGTGCAGGATATTCCACTGAATACCGCTATGCAAAGCAACTTGTAATCGACTATAGTGAAGTTATTACTCTGACGCAAACTTCTGTCCAAGGGGTCAGTCACGGTGAAGGGATATCAGCCCTTGCCCCGTCGAATGAGGTGCAGGATATTCCACTGAATACCGCTATGCATAACAAAAGGAAACGTCTTTGCAATAACACTTTTTAAATTTGTTCCAACAACTGAAACAGGTTTGTTTTACTTTGCGTTGATCAGAATCAACGCAGTCCCATCATACAATCACACCAGAAAAGAACGAAAATAAAATGTACGTATATGCCATCCGCATTCGTCACTGGGTCCCGTCATCACCCGTTAGGTTACTTAACTAACGACAGAGCGGGGACTGGACTAGCGCGGGTGTAAAACATATACAACATCTAATAGTATATAAACCAATATACATAATCGCTCCAGGCGTGATAGTATGCAACATTACAGAAAAGTAATAAGCATCACAGAACAATACAGATATCTGGGATCCCCGAGTTTCACAGAGCCGCTGCTGAAACTCGACGTTCCCCTGTCGTGTGGATAGCCTGTGCAATGAAACCTAGACCCCTACGGGTGCGGCAAGTTACCCGCCAAAACCTGAAGCGAGGTAGTCCCCACAGCATAGTGAATGGAACACCCGGCACTTCACGGAATCCGGTAAATTGAGCACCCCTCCTTGGGTCAACCTGTACCCCCTACGAGTGCGGCGAATAGTCTGCCAATTCTGAAGTGGGACCCCTCTGCCTCTCAAAGCCATGAGATGCGGACCCGTTGCTTTCCCGAACCCGGCTATCCGTGCACTCCGTCTCGGGGCAAAACCTAGTACAGTAATGAAAAATAGTACAATAGGTACATCGACCGCAACCTGGTCGTGCCCCAAAAGAATATTATACAACAGGCAGTGACGGCAGTCCACAAGTTGGACGCTCGCCCCGCAATATCAAATGTACAAATAAACTCAAACTGTACTACCATTGCACACTGCTATCCACCACGACAAATCCGCAACAATACAGCACAACACAGAACATCAACGCGAATGTCACGTTCGCAAACCCGTCTAAAAGAACTATAGCAATCAGACGCAGTTTACCGATCAAATGACATTCCCGGTCGGAGATATAATGTAAGCACTGTAAACTAACGTGTTTAAATTTCGATCGACCAAAGACCAAATATTAAAAAGTGGGCCCCACAGCTTACTGGTGAACAGTAACAAAATCTGGGCCAAAACTAAATATACCAAAAATCCCAAAATCCTACATAGAACCCACTGGAAAAAATTGGACGCACGTGCTCCTCACATGGCCGCGGAAGGGCGGCCAAACCATGGGTTTGGCCGCTCTTCCGCGGCGACTTGGAGGAGTCACGACTCCAAATTTTGTCGTGGGTCTTCAAATCTCCTGCACGGATTTTTAAGACATCCAGAAATCAATTTTGACACTGTTCAAAATCAACAGAAACTGTCGGGCATGGATTTTGCAATTTTCGATTTCCGGTCGGATCGATGTTTTAAATGTAAGTCGATGTAGTACACCCCAGTGCTTATGGGGAGGCGGAATTTACAAAAACTTATCAAGTTTAAACAACGAACATCGACTAACCGCTTGAATCGAAGCTAAACTCTAAAAACCGTATTCTATGAGTTTCTTTTCACAAAAGATTAGGGATTATACCTAATGAAACCGGTCCTTCTTCTTTACGTCCTCCTTTGTTCTCCTCGGCCTTCTCTAGGTAGTAGACGATCCACCCGAGAGCGAAACTCCAAGCTAAACCTCTAACTTGAGGTAACTAATCAACTTTGATTGCTAATCAAAGATGATAGGATGATAAAGAGTGAAGGTTATGGATTGTTTAGTCTAACTAATCCTTTGATCTCAACACATGAGGATTAAGGATTAGGGTTAGAAGATGAGAGCTTGAGGAGAGAGAATGTGTGATATGATAATGAGAGAAGAGAGAGAGTGTATCATAATATTATGAAGCATTCTTATTTTCTAAAAATCAATAAAGGAAATGAATAAGCATGCTTCACAAAATATCTTGTGATGATTCATTAGCATGAGTCATTAAGCAATAAATGTGCATTAATGAAGTGAATGAATCACCACTATGACTCACTCTCTCATCCAAAAGAAACCTCCTTAGTCACATCTTCTAGAAGCTTCTCGAGTAATTACGAGAACGCCCCTCCGATCCGTAAAAATACGGAAAAACTTTAGACTGTATAAATCCAAAAACCGGATACCAGTAACTGGCTTAAACCAAAGCCGACTGGTAAAATCTGTCCGAAAGTCGTACGCGCGTAATCGCACGTATGCGTCCGAACCCTTTGTCGCAAAACCATGCAACCTCTATATCGTTTCGCCTGGAGTAGGAAACTCTCTGTGTGGGACTCTAGAGACTCGACTACTACGCTGGCAGTGGGTTTAACCACAGACCGCAAGCGGCACTAGCTGTACGTAACGGTCCCCAGGTAGTTGTCGATAAGAAGGCCGATGAGTAAACCCATCCGAACTCCTACTGAGTCTGATGTGACAATCTCCATACAGTCCGGTCCGTTCGTCCAAGACTATCGCATATCGGGCCTAGGGGGGCGGCAAGCGTCAGTCCCCTAATAGCGGTATAAGTCGTGTCGGAGTAAAGCCCATTACACCCTGAGAAACTACTGGAACCTACCAGCAAATCTCGCTTGCCCTGGCCAGGGACTTTGCGTAATGGCTCTCTGACACAGCACGATATCTACTCCCAATACCGGGAGGGACGAATCCTGTCTAACCGTCACTGCCTCCAAGTGCTCGGGACTGCACCCAACTGCCACCTGTTTGCACGACTCCTTTGAGCCGTGGTAGGGTAGCAATCTAAGAACAGTGGGACACACTCGAGGCGAAGTAGCAGTGTCAAGTCTACGGACTACGCTGTACTCATGTCACCTGGGAACTGTTCACTGACGACTGGTATCAAACCAACCAACAGTTCCCTGTGAGTCCTGTCCGGTATACCCGTAACCTAACGAGCACCTGTATACTATCTCCAGTACGACGTACTGACGGCTGTGGGACAGACCATCTCCCCAACTGGGATGAGAAGCGTACACACTAGTCTACTCCGGAGTATCGATGCTCTGTCTCGATAATCCAACGACCAGGGACCTGAATAAGGATGTGCTTGTAGACTACCCAGCCCCCACTAGTGTGACTGCCATCACAACGCTGGTAGACAAGCAAGATCCTAAGAGCTCTATCAATACGTATACTCACATATTAAGATAGAAAAACCAAGTAGCATACTACCATGTTTAGCAAGACTGTTATATACATGTGAATATCCCAAGCTTCCATTAAGTAATATACAAGCTAGTATGATACAGTAATGGCCTTCTAGGGCATAAACACTAACAATCTCCCACTTGCACTAGGGCCATGTACTGGCATATCGTAGACCAATGATCTCGAGTAGCCTCTCGAACTGAATCTGAGGAAGGGCCTTCGTGAATGGATCAGCAATGTTCTCTTCTGAAGCAACTCTCCGAACCTCGATCTCCTGACGATCAATGATCTCCCTGATCAGGTGATACCGCCTTAAGATGTGTCTGGACTTCTGATGGGACCTTGGTTCCTTCGCTAAAGCTATAGCTCCGTTGTTGTCGCAATATAGAGGTATTGGATCAACTATGGTAGGAACCACCTGAAGTTCTGTTAGGAACTTCTTCATCCAGACTGCTTCTTTTGCGGCATCGCAAGCAGCTATATACTCCGCTTCCATCGTCGAGTCAGCAACGGTGTCCTGCTTGGAGCTCCTCCAGCACACCGCCCCTCCATTGAGGGTAAAGACATAACCCGACATGGACTTGGAATCGTCCTTATCACTCTGGAAGCCGGAATCAGCAAAGGCCTCCAACCTGAGGTCTTTTCCGCCGTAAACCAAGAACATCTCCTTAGTCCTCCTCAGGTACTTGAGAATGTTCTTTACTGCTATCCAGTGTTTCTCCCCTGGGTCTGACTGATACCGGCTTACCACGCTTAGTGCGTAAGCTACATCTGGTCTGGTACACAACATCGCATACATTATAGAGCCTACCGCAGAAGCGTAGGGTATAATAGACATGCGTTCCCTTTCCAAATCAGTCTTGGGAGACATCTCTTTGGAGAGGGTGATTCCGTGACAAGCCGGTAGATTACCGCGCTTAGAATCTTCCATACTGAATCTTTTCAGTATAGTGTCGATATACCTGGACTGCGAAAGTCCCAACATCCTCTTGGATCTATCACGATAGATCCGGATCCCCAGAATGTAAGAGGCATCACCCAGGTCTTTCATGGAGAACCTGTGTGACAAGAATCCTTTGACAGATTGTAGTATAGGAATGTCATTTCCTATCAATAGAATGTCATCCACGTACAAGACGAGGAATACGACACTTCTGGCCACAACTTTACTATATATGCACGGTTCATCTGGATTTTTGATAAAGTCATATTCTTTGACTGTCTCATCAAAACAGATGTTCCAACTCCGCGATGCCTGCTTTAGTCCATAAATGGACTTAAGCAGCTTGCATACTTTCCCGCTGCTCCCACTCTGATTGAAACCCTCTGGCTGATCCATATAGACGCTCTCTTCTAAATTTCCATTCAGAAAAGCCGTCTTTACGTCCATCTGCCAGATTTCATAATCATGGAAGGCAGCAATAGCAAGAAGGACCCGAATGGATTTGAGCATAGCCACTGGAGAAAAGGTTTCGTCATAGTCCAAACCAGGTCTTTGACGAAAACCCTTTGCAACAAGTCTAGCCTTATAGGTTTCCACCTGTCCATCTACACCAATCTTTTTCTTGAAGATCCATTTGCATCCTATGGGTTTTACCCCATCTGGAGCAAAGTCCAAAGTCCATACTTTGTTGGTGTACATGGACTCCATCTCGGTCCGCATTGCATCTAGCCATCGTACCGAGTCGCCGCTCTGGATGGCTTGCTGGAAGTCAGTAGGTTCATCATCATCTATGATGCAATCCTCTCTATCCCCGTCTATGAGAAAACCGTAGTATCTCTCAGGCGGACGAGACGGCCTACTACTCCTGCGGAGGGGTGCGGGAATGTTCTGTTCTTCTTGAACCTCTGGTTCTACCAAAATTTCAGTAGCAGTTTGTGGTTCTGGAATTTCTTCCAGTTCTACTTCGCTCCCACTCTTCTGATTTTCTAAAAATTCAGTTTCTAAGAAGGTGGCATGACGAGAAACAAAGATCTTTTGTTCCTCTGCGTAATAGAAATAATATCCCTTGGAGTTCTTTGGATATCCCACAAGCTTACACAGTACTGATCGTGCCTCGAGCTTGTCCACATGCTGCTTTTTTACAAAAGCTGGACACCCCCATGTCCTAAAATGTTTTAGACAGGGTTTCTTCCCACTCCACATCTGATATGGTGTGGTAGGCACAGTCTTGGTTGGAACCTGGTTCAAAAGATATGCCGCTGATTCTAGCGCATAACCCCAGAAAGATCGCGGTAACTCAGTATTACTCATCATGGATCGTACCATATCCAATAGGGTTCGATTCCGTCTCTCCGATACACCGTTGTGCTGTGGAGTGTATGGAGGAGTAAGCTGAGAGAGAATTCCTTTCTCTTTTAGGTAACCTAGGAACTCGGCACTTAAGTATTCTCCACCTCGATCAGATCTTAGTGTCTTAATACTTTTGCCTGTTTGGTTTTCTGCTTCACTCTTGAATTCCAGGAATTTCTCAAAGGCCTCTGATTTATGCTTCATTAAGAAAACATATCCATACCTAGAGAAATCATCTGTAAAAGTAATGAAGTAGGAATAACCACCTCTCGCATGTGTAGACATTGGACCGCATACATCGCTGTGTATGAGTCCTAAGAGCTCGCTCGCTCTTACTCCTTGTCAGTGAATGGAGTCTTTGTCATCTTTCCTTTGAGACAAGATTGACAAGTGTCATAGGTTTGATATTCGAACGTGTCCAAATATCCTTCTCTATGCAACTTAGTCAACCTTCTCTCATTGATGTGACCCAGTCTACAATGCCATAAGAAAGCTTTATTTAAATCTGGAGACTTTCTTTTTAGTGTGTTCTGGACATTGAAAATTTGGAGTTGGTTTAACACATATATGCCGTTATTTAGAGTACCAGACCCAATCAAACCATGATTAAGGTGGATGTTGACAACATCTCTTACAAACGTGAAATCATAACCTTTATTTGATAACAAGGAAACTGATATGATGTTACACGTTAAGCTGGGTACAAAATAACAGTTATGTAAAACCAAAATGTGTCCACTCGTCAATCCTAGGTGATAATCCCCGACGGACGCAGCTCCCACGCTAGCTCCGTTAGCAACCCTGAGGATCATATCACCTTCCTCCAGCACTCTACGGTTTCTCAGTGCCTGCAATGAATTGCAAATATGAGATCCTGATCCGGTATCCAATACCCAGGAAGTAGAGTTGATCGACAGACAATTCTCAATTACAAACACACCTGAAGTCGAAGCCACAGCTTGCTTCGGTTCCTGGTTCTTGGCGTTCCACGCCTTGCAATCCTTCTTCCAGTGCCCTTTCCTGTGACAATGGAAGCACTCATCCAGGCCAACTACCGGTGCTGCAATCTTTTTCTTTCCCTTCTTTCCCACCTTACTAACACCTCCTCTAGGTCTGGGTGCGGCCTTCTTCTTCCTTCCTTTGGCCCTAGCCTTGGACCCGGAAGAAGATGCTCCGCCAACAAACATAGCGGGTGTTTCCCTTGCCTTCTGCAAGGTGCCCTCCGCACTCCTTAACATGTTCAGGAGTTCCGCAAGTTCAACTTCTTTTCCTTGAAGATTGAAGTTGAGGATAAACTGGGCGTAGGTGGGAGGAAGGGACTGGAGAACAAGGTCTGTATAGAGCTCATTATCCAAAGTCGTCCCAAGGTCTGCGAGCTCTTCTATATAGCCAATCATCTGTAGGACATGTTCACCTACCGATGACCCGACAGCCAACCTCGCTCGAAACAATTTCTTTGAGGTCTCGTATCTTGCTATACGAGATTGCTCTCCATAAAGTTCCTTTGTATGGAGAAATATGCCATCTAAGGACATATCCTCGTGCCTCCTCTGATGTTCATTATTCATCGAGGCAAGCACGATGCACTTGGCTCTCGCGCAATCTAAATCCCAGGTTTTGCGGATTTCCTTATCCGCATTGCTGGATTTGGGACCAGGGACAGCAGGTGCCGTAGCGGTGAGGACGTACCCCAGTTTGTCATAGGTCAAAGCCATCTTGACATTCCGCAGCCAATCTTTATAGTTTGGCCCCGTCAGTATATTTTTCTCTAAAAGTAACTTAAGTCCAGTCATTTTCAGGGTCGCTGCAATTAGGAGAGAGAGAAGAAAAACTCTTTAGCATGATGCTCTTGCAAGTTTAGAGTGGTTTTTAGTTTATCTAAACTGGATGGCTCCCACTGTTTCTCGAATCCTTCCTCAAACCATAAAAGAAGAATTAGCCAAGACTATTCTCACCGTACAATACTTGCTTAACCGTTCAGCCAGGCCGGTGTCGATACTTCGAGGGAGGTTTTCCAACGCTTTCGCGAAGTTCCCTAATTAAGTAACCTCTTTTCTCTGGGGGCGTAACCCCGCTGACACTTTTCTGGACACCTACTAGGTTTATAGCATTGATCGTTAAGCGACGAATATCCTGATAAGTAGCATATACTCACAGTAGGATCGGGATCCAAATATCATCGTATGATAATGTTGAAGGAATCCTACCAACATTCATCAAACTCCAAATGGTATGCATCTCTCTGCAAATTTCAGTATCTTTAGAAATTCCCGATATAAGTTTTTGCCCCATGCTCTTATGACCTTGACTAAGGGCCAACAAATCATAAGTCACATGTCAAGTTCTGCCCATCATTATCCTGTTGATTTGAACCCATCCGTATACTCTTGACTAAGGGCCAACAAAGTAATACGACTGTCCCAAACCAACTCATCTATCTATGCAACAAATGAATACCCCAGCAGCTACCAATCACTATGTCTTGACTAAGGGCCAAACAAACATAGCTTGAATACTACTGACCATTCATAAGAAATGACGGAGGGCTACGACTGGTTTTGGCGAAACCGTGAACGTAGTGAACTTGATATAACCGAAGGAACCTGATAGCTTTTAAAAGGAGTGGTTAAATCTCCGCATTTAAAATTATCTGTTTTAAAAATAACCGAGTGGTTTCTTTTAAATTGTTCCAACGATTTAAACTTGGTTTATTTTCTTTGCATTACAGATAATGCGTCCCATCATTAACCTATCATTGCAGAAAACAACGAAAATATAACGTCCTCTTATGCCATCCGCATTCGCCACGGGGTCCCGTCATCACCCGTTAGGTTACTTAACTAACGACAGAGCGGGGGCTGGGCTAGCGCGGGTGTAAAACATAAGTGACGTCTAAATAGCTATAATAAATATAGATATTTTACATTCGTCTGACGCAATGATATTCATTCCAGAACACAGATAAACAATATTGGATTTGCAAGCAATCTGTATTTCTTTTGAGCCTGCAAGAAAAGACAGATTACACAGTTGTGATGAATAGCCGATTACCCCACCCTCGACCCCTACGGGTACGGCAAACTACCCACCCGGCAGTCTGTGTACCCCACCTTGGGTCAGTCCTAGGAGCAAAAACAGTAAAATGAAATAATACAACGGTGGCTACAACCGCAACCTGGAAGTGCCCCGCGAAAATAATATTACAACAAATTACATTTACAACAAATGAATTAATCAATAACCCATTGCAAACCCCGGCTATACACCACAATAGTCCAATACAGTTTATATGCACAAACAGATATAACCATTTCAGAAATGTGCAACCCCCTGCCAACCGACATACTAGCAGTTGGGGGAGGTTTACGAACACATTAAACAATCACAGATATAATCCAATACGCAAATACTGTATTTTTCGATCGAATAAACAACATCAATATTGCTCCAAAATCTGCTCTGTTAAACAGTAACCTGAGCAATAATTAAATATTCCAGAAAACCCCAAATATCACAGGGGACCCACCCATGAAAAATGAGCTCATGACTCGGTAACTCGGCCGCGGAAGCGCGGCGGATCGGTGGGATCCGCGGCGCTTCCGCGGCGCTTTAGTCGAATCATGGGCTCGAATTTCTTGGGTGTTCTCCTGTGGTCATGTCAAGCTCTCTGAACACACCAGAAAAATTTTAGGACTTTATTTTAAGTTCGACAGAAACTAAACAGAATTAGGGTTTTCCGGCTTCGTTTTTTCGTTCGAAATTCGTACAAATTTGCGATTAAGTTATTTAGTGTTTAGCGAGGCTCTGATACCACTGTAAGTCGATGTAGTACACCCCAGTGCTTATGGGGAGGCGGAATTTACAAAAACATATCAAGTTTAAACAACGAACATCGACTAACCGCTTGAATCGAAGCTAAACTCTAAAAACCGTATTCTATGAGTTTCTTTTCACAAAAGATTAGGGATTATACCTAATGAAACCGGTCCTTCTTCTTTACGTCCTCCTTTGTTCTCCTCGGCCTTCTCTAGGTAGTAGACGATCCACCCGAGAGCGAAACTCCAAGCTAAACCTCTAACTTGAGGTAACTAATCAACTTTGATTGCTAATCAAAGATGATAGGATGATAAAGAGTGAAGGTTATGGATTGTTTAGTCTAACTAATCCTTTGATCTCAACACATGAGGATTAAGGATTAGGGTTAGAAGATGAGAGCTTGAGGAGAGAGAATGTGTGATATGATAATGAGAGAAGAGAGAGAGTGTATCATAATATTATGAAGCATTCTTATTTTCTAAAAATCAATAAAGGAAATGAATAAGCATGCTTCACAAAATATCTTGTGATGATTCATTAGCATGAGTCATTAAGCAATAAATGTGCATTAATGAAGTGAATGAATCACCACTATGACTCACTCTCTCATCCAAAAGAAACCTCCTTAGTCACATCTTCTAGAAGCTTCTCGAGTAATTACGAGAACGCCCCTCCGATCCGTAAAAATACGGAAAAACTTTAGACTGTATAAATCCAAAAACCGGATACCAGTAACTGGCTTAAACCAAAGCCGACTGGTAAAATCTGTCCGAAAGTCGTACGCGCGTAATCGCACGTATGCGTCCGAACCCTTTGTCGCAAAACCATGCAACCTCTATATCGTTTCGCCTGGAGTAGGAAACTCTCTGTGTAGGACTCTAGAGACTCGACTACTACGCTGGCAGTGGGTTTAACCACAGACCGCAAGCGGCACTAGCTGTACGTAACGGTCCCCAGGTAGTTGTCGATAAGAAGGCCGATGAGTAAACCCATCCGAACTCCTACTGAGTCTGATGTGACAATCTCCATACAGTCCGGTCCGTTCGTCCAAGACTATCGCATATCGGGCCTAGGGGGGCGGCAAGCGTCAGTCCCCTAATAGCGGTATAAGTCGTGTCGGAGTAAAGCCCATTACACCCTGAGAAACTACTGGAACCTACCAGCAAATCTCGCTTGCCCTGGCCAGGGACTTTGCGTAATGGCTCTCTGACACAGCACGATATCTACTCCCAATACCGGGAGAGACGAATCCTGTCTAACCGTCACTGCCTCCAAGTGCTCGGGACTGCACCCAACTGCCACCTGTTTGCACGACTCCTTTGAGCCGTGGTAGGGTAGCAATCTAAGAACAGTGGGACACACTCGAGGCGAAGTAGCAGTGTCAAGTCTACGGACTACGCTGTACTCATGTCACCTGGGAACTGTTCACTGACGACTGGTATCAAACCAACCAACAGTTCCCTGTGAGTCCTGTCCGGTGTACCCGTAACCTAACGAGCACCTGTATACTATCTCCAGTACGACGTACTGACGGCTGTGGGACAGACCATCTCCCCAACTGGGATGAGAAGCGTACACACTAGTCTACTCCGGAGTATCGATGCTCTGTCTCGATAATCCAACGACCTGGGACCTGAATAAGGATGTGCTTGTAGACTACCCAGCCCCCACTAGTGTGACTGCCATCACAACGCTGGTAGACAAGCAAGATCCTAAGAGCTCTATCAATACGTATACTCACATATTAAGATAGAAAAACCAAGTAGCATACTACCATGTTTAGCAAGACTGTTATATACATGTGAATATCCCAAGCTTCCATTAAGTAATATACAAGCTAGTATGATACAGTAATGGCCTTCTAGGGCATAAACACTAACATTAAACGCGTTAGCACAAGTTAGTATAGCAAAATGGTGAGGCTCTGATACCACTGTAAGTCTACGCTAGCGCCCCGGCAGTCTACAGACGCCAAATGCGGAATAAAACTTTTAAACTTGGCGCTATCGTATACTTTAACCCGGATCTGCCATTATTGCTAAACTAACAAACTATAAAGAGGGAAGAAGGGTTGTACCGAACGATCCGAGTCCTTCGTTCTTCAACCATCATCCCACGCTCCGTTGCGGCTGCTCCGATCTCGTCGATCGCCGATCTCCTCGTCGAGGTGGCACCACATGATCGGTTCTTTAAACGGGCTCCTGCCTCTGACTCGAGGCAACTCGATCGTCAAGTTTGCTAAAAGAGACGACCAAGAATGATGTAGAGAATGAGTAGATGACTTTGTCTCACTTCGTCCAAATCCGTGGACGATCGGTTAATGAAGTTGCCGTGGAAATCGGGTGATGGAATGAACTGTAAAATTCCATGCACCCCAAATACTATCATATCTTTTCTAACCGAAATGAAAACTCAAGTGAGAGTGTGTGTATGAGGAGAGAGAGGGGGCCGGCCTCATATAGGAAGAGGGGGGTGACCGTAGGAGAGGGGGGTGACCACATGCAAAAGATATTATCATAACAAATATCCTAAGGAAAACAAAACCACTAATAACAAAGCATGAGTCATTAGGCTAGTCATCAAAAACAATAATGACACCATTAATGCCTAATGAGTCATGAAGCCACTTCATCACTTCTAGAAGCTTCTAGAATGATGACTCACTCCATCTGAAGAAAAGATAAATCCGTCTTTAACAGAATGTTAAAAGACGGCTGATAGAAAACTGGAAACTGGCAACTTCCAAAAGTAATCCTGAAACGACTTTCAGGATAACCCCGAAACTGTATAAATATACCCGCATTTGTATTACGACCGAATACAAATGCAACTGAGACAAAGATATTATACCTACTCAATATAATACTCAGATCCGGCTTAAACTAAAGCCGACCAGTATCATCTGTTCGAAAATCGACACGTGCGTAAACGCACGTGCATTTTCCGAACCCTGCCATAAAACCATACGGCCTCTACAACGTTTCGCCCGAACTTGGGAAACTTCCTGTGGGGAACTCTAATGACTCGTCAGCACCCTGGCAGTGGGTTTAACCACAAACCGTCAGCGGCACTAGCTATGCGTAACGGCTGCCCATGGACTGACCTCAAGGGTGGCCGAGGAGCGAACTCAAGGGAGACCGATGAGCGAACTCCTCCGAAAACCCTACTGAGCCTAACAGTGACAATGTATATACAGTCCGGTCCGTTCGTCAATGAGTATCGCATATCCGCCTACGGGGCTAGCAACGTCAGACCCCCAATAGCAGTATAAGTCGTGTCGGAGTGAAACCCAATAACACCCTGAGATACTACTGGAGTACCTACCAGTAAATCTCCTGCCACGGCCGTGGGCTTTGTGTAATGGCTCTCCTAGACACAGCACGATCTCGCCCCCAATACCGGGAGAGACGAATCCCCTGCCGATCCGCTCACGTGCCTCCATATGGCTCGGGACTGTACCCAAAAGCTACCTGTTTGCACGACTCCTTTGAGCCGTGGTAGGGTAGAAATCAAAGCACAGTGGGAACTCACACGAGACAAATGACGACCTCAGGTCGATGAACTAACCTGTATACATGTCACCAGGGAACTGCTATCTGACGGTAGATATAATACTAACTAGCAGATTCCCGGCGAGTCCTGTCCGGTGTACTCATAACCCAATGAGCACCTGTATACATCTTAGGTGATCCAACTGACACCAGTGGCTTGTGAGACCGGCCACCGCCCCTCGTCGGGGTCTCGACTGTATACACTAGTCTACTCCGGAGTATCGATGCCCTGTCTCGAAACTCCCACGACTAGGGACCACAATTAAGGATATGCATATAAACTACCCAACTCTCACGTATATGATCGCCATCATACTGTTGGTAGTAAAGCAAGATCCTAAGGGCTCCATCAAAGTGTAACATGCAATCAGTCACCTAAACATGTACACGACTGATAAAGGCAAACCAGATAGCATACTATCATCTCGAGTAAGACTGTCCTACCGGGATAGGCCCTCCGCAATCATTGCAATCACGTACCTGCGATCCAATAATTGACTATGAGGGCACTATCTCCAACAAGACACACTCGCCTTAGGCACCACAGGAAAACGCGGATAAGCAATGAATTACCCACGGCCTTCTTCTGTCTTAATTGAGCGCGACAGTCCTTAGAGTCATCTCTAGATTTCTTTTAGTTAATGTGGGTCAATGCGGATGCAAGTTTGGTGGTTTTCGGGGCCTAGGAAGGGTAATGAAATCCCCACCTAATTTGGATTTGGCCGTGCCCCTTAATATCCGTATTTATAATGCAAACAACCAAGAAACAAAATCACGCACAAATTTAACTTTGCAATTTGCGAGCTGCTATTCTTTGCAAAGAATCCTGCAGAAAAGTATTAGTTGGAGCTAAAAAGAGGAGAGAGGAGAAGTCAAGAATTCACCTGAAGCAAAAATTGCACAGAGACGCCCCAAGCCTGCCGCGGTTCCGCCGCAATTGGAGGTTAATGTCGCCTTTCCGCGGTCTAGTAGTGAGAACACTGCACCAAACTTTTTCAGGGAGCTTCTGTTGACTCCCTCAGCTCTCTGGTATATTCCAACAATTTTTATCAATTTCCAGCAAACTCCAGATTTCCTTGCAATGAAACACAACAAATTGTTTAGGGTTTGCACGAATTTTGATCTCAAAATAACAATGAAATAATTCTTTCAATTCAAACTATAATATGAAACGAATTAGCGCGCGATCCCCGGCAACGGCGCCATTTGATTGATCTAAAATTCTTGTTTGTGTAAATCGAACAAAGCGAATGAGTTTCTTTGTGTCGGTAATTAGAAAATGTATAGAATCACAATCAAAGAATTATATTTGACCGCAATCAATTATGGTGTCAATTGTAGATTGTAAGTGAGTGCGGATCGTCCACAGGGATTGTGCGATTCGTTTTTATATTTGCTTTGTTTGAATCGAAAAGTTAATCGAAAAGAAAAGAAAACATGATTCAAGAATTTATCAATTGATTCATGTGTCACGAGTTTAATCAAGAATCAAGAAACTGATAAACAATCAAGAATTAGGTTTCAATAATATTTCCAAACAAAATGTCAAGAATCTAAATGAGGCTCGTAGGAATCGATCGGATCAATAGACGTGATGTAATCTAAAGATTTCGTGTTCTTGTCCTTCGAAGGATTGATACTAGATCGATGATGATCGACGAGAGTTAGGGCTTTCTTGATGAAACTAGGGTTTCATCGTTTAACCCTTGTTCTTTCGTTGATTTCATTCACATTCTAGCCTCTAGCAATTTCAAGAAACGATCGTAACTCCCCAATTTCGAGCGATATCAATCAAGAAAGCATCGCAACGAAATGGGTCGTCGGTTCTTGAATTTGCTAAGGTTTACAAAACTCGTAGGAATCAAGAATCGATTTAAGATATATTACATCATCATTCTATTGACCGTCTCGACTCCTCGACGAGCGGAGTATTACTCAAGCATCACAACAAGAATTATAACTAGAAATTTAGATTGACTCATGATGCAAGAATTTAAAGAAAACAAGATAAAAGAATTTCACCTTTTATTTATATCAACAATTTGATTACAGTCGCTCAAGAACTACAAGAGGAAGAATTAAATTGTCGACTTGACTTCGCTCGGCTCCATGAGTCGCGAATCGGCTTGGACCACTTGCTCCGTTGAAGACCGGCTCGGCTCCTAAAAGGTTGTAAGGCTTCTTGCTTGAATGGGTACTCGGGATCTTGGCTTTTGAATGGAATTAGGGTTAGGGTTTCACACAAATCCTCTCACTAGATTTGTGGAAGAAGAAGATGAAGAGAGAGAGAATGGCTCTTAAATTGGCTAAAAAATGATTAGATTCCAAGATGAATCAAGATGATTTACAAGTGAGCCTAGGGTCTTATTTATAGAGCACCCAAAACCCTAAGCTTTTGAGTTCCCTCCAAAAGTTTGTTGAAAGACTTCTAGAAAGAGTTTGTTAGGCTTAGCTTAGGATTTAAGCTAGGGTTTAGGTAGAAGTTTCTAGAATACAAGGCTTAGTTTAGTGTAGGAATAAGGGTTTTCTGATCTGGCAGAAGTCTCTGGAGTCTTCTGGAAGTTGTCATGTCTTTCTGAGCTTCTGGAAGTGAGGTAAGAGATGTGCACTAAAGATTTAGGGCTGACGTGGCATAAGAGCCGTGGAACCGCGGCCTAAGACGGCTTGCGCCGCGGTTCCGCGGCCAAGTGGTGGCTTAATGGCTTCAAACTTCCTGTGTTGTCTTTTGATGATATTTGGGACTTTTTCTGATATGTTGAATTGTATTTGTCCCTTTGGATTGATACCAGAACTGAAATCATTGAGTTGGCGTAATGTTTGATCGGTACCATGTACATTTTGGCCTTTCTTCTGGATTTTCCTGCACAGATCTCAAAACAAGCGTTGCGTAAATGTAGGGATGATGCGATGCCATGAAATGCGGTCAATTTCCTGTATAGTGCCGGTTTTAGGGTCTAACACATGTAATCTGATATTTTGCGACAGTTTTACTAATATGTAAGATATGAATGCCGAACACTTCTATATGGATGCAAATGATGAGGAAATTGCCGGCTAAAATATACAATATTTTCGACTAATCAAGTGGTAGGCAACGGATTTGGTTGGTACGCTATTCAATAGGTATGTAGCTATCTCAAGCGCATAACCCTAAAAGGAAATAGGTAACTCAGCAACACTCATCATTGAGCGCACCATATCTAATATGGTGAGATTCTTCCGCTCCGATACTTCGTTGTGCTGTGGTGTATACGGAGGAGTAAGCTGAGAGAGAATCCCATTCTCTTTTAAGTAGTCTCTGAATTCCGTGCTTAAGTATTCTTCTCCCCGATCAGATTGAAGGATTTTAATACTTTTACCCATCTTGTTCTCAACTTCGTACTTATATTCCTTGAATTTCTCAAAAGATTCAGATTTGTGTTTCAACAGGAACACATGTCCGTATCTTGAGAGATCATCGGTGAATGTAATAAAGTACGAGGAACCATTCCTGGCATATGTAGACATAAGACCGCATACATCACTATGTATCAGTCCCAATAGTTCAGTAGCTCTTTCTCCGTGTCTAGTAAACGGAGATTTGGTCATCTTGCCTTTGAGACAAGACTGACAAGTTTCAAAAGATGTAAATTCGAACGGATTCAAATATCCATCCTTATGCAACTTAGCCAGTCTTGTCGCATTGATATGACCTAGTCTACAATGCCACATGAAGTCTTCGTTCATTTCTGAACCGTTCATCTTGTGTGTGTTGTGTATACTTATAACTGTTTTGTGATTTAGAACGTATATACCATTATACAACGTACCATACTCAATCAACACTTGATTTAGGAAAACATTCAGAATATTTTTGGTACGAAATAACAGTCGCTCAGAATCATTGTGTTACCACTTGGTAATACAAGGTGATATTCGCCAACTGCTTTGGCTGCAACAATTGTACCATTCCCTTCTCTGAGAGACATATCACCTTTTCCCAGTTCTCTACCTCACTTTAGCCCATGTAACAAATTACATATATGGGATCCTGATCCGGTATCCAATACCCAGGACGCAGAGCAAACTGAGAAACAGTTCTCGGATACGAACACACCCGAAGATGATGCATCAACATGCTTGTTCTTCGTTTGGGTGGCGTGGGAATCCTGATATTCCCCTATTCCTTGCTCAGACTTATGACAATCATAAGAAAAAGAAGAACCTAGCCCAGTATAATAAGTGGGTTCGGTCAATACATCCATATTATTATCTTGATTAAGGCGTGTCATTGGTCGCTACTAGGAGAGAGAGAGAAGGATAATCACTTTTGTGTGCACTCTTTACAAGATTAGATTGGTTATTATTTTATCTAATCAGGATGGTTCCCACTGTTTTTATCAAATTTTCCTTCAAACCCTAAAAGGTAAGATTAGCCGGGATTAATTACACCCTACAAGTTCGCCAATCGGTCAGCCAGACAGGTATTGGTACTCCGAGGGAGTCTCCCTATGTTTTCGCATGGAACTAATTAAATAATCTCGTTTCCGCAGGGGCATCGCCCCGTTAATACCTTTCTTAGACACCTAATGGATCGGCTAATTATAAAGTGGAAAACTCTTCCAGGAGTAACTCTTACACGCAGTGGGTATCGCGATCCAACTATCATATAGAAGGTATGCAATCTCATTGCAAATGTCAACACTTGAAATTCCCAATATCTGTTTTTACCCCTAGCTACTTATGACCTCAACAAGGTCAACAAATCACAAGCGCTAGCCAAGTTCAACCGTTATTTCTTGATTAAATTAAACCCACCCGCACGACCCTTGACAAGGTCAACAGGGCCGCACGACTACCCTAATCTATAAGTCTACGGTAGCGCCCCGGCCGTCAATCCGAGGCCAAACGCGGAACAAAATCTTTTCAAAAACTGGCGCTAACGCAGCCTTTTACCCGGATCATGCCATTAGCCCTATACTAGTAATACAGAAAAGAGTTTGGAGAGATTATACCGATCGATCCATGTCCTTCAGTCTTCAATCTCTTCGCCAAGCTCCTTGCGGCTGCCCCCGAACAAACTCGCTCTCCGATCTCGCTCGTCGAAGTGGCTCCATGTCGATGATTCTTTATACGGGCTTCCGCTTCAAACCGAAGCAACTCGGACATGAAGTTTGCTAGCCGACATGTCCAAGGTGAAGTAGAGATAGTGTGTGATTACTTTGTCTCAATACACTCTAGGATTATCAACACATGAGAGGGATAGAGTGGAGGTTGAAGAAGAAGCCATTGATGGAAGTTGTGAGCTCAAGAAGAAAGCTAGTGAAGAAAAAGAGCTTGCTTATTGTGTGAGATAAAATGTGAGAGCTGTAAAAAATAAAAATCTTAAGACCAAACCGAAGACTCATATGGATGCCCTTTCTCTCTCCACATATCAATCCCACACAATAATCAATCAAGAGAATAGACATGGCACAAAAAATAACACCATGAGTCACCAAACTAGCATATGCCATAATCAAAGCCCTAGGTTAAAAACTTATGCTCACAATTTCCACCTAATTAAACTTTAAACCAAAAGTTTAATCCAAAAAAAAGAATGTCAACTTCTAAAGTAAACTCATGACGGATCACAAGAATACCCCTCATCCGTATATACATACCCGCATCCATATTCCGACTGAATACGAATATTACGAGACGAAAGTAATCCAACAATCTAATACTAGGATCTGGCTTAAACCAAAGCCCACTAGTATGATCCGTCCGATCATGATTCGTGCACGAGTGCACGTATATGATCGAACCTTGCCATAAAACCATACGGTCTCTACAACGTTTCACCCGAACTTGGGAAACTTTCTGTGGGGGACTCTAAAGACTCGTCAATACGCTGGCAGTGGGTTTAACCACAAGCACGTCAGTGGTACTAGTGTAAGTGCACGGCGGCGCCCCGGCCGTCATTCCGAGGCCAAAATGCAGAAACAAAACTTTTCTTTAACTTTTAAAACTGGCGCTATCGCGTACTAAAAACCCGGATCGGGTCATTAACCTACTCCTAGCAAACTAGAGAAGGGGTAGAGAGATATACCGAGCGATCCGTGTCATTCGGTCTTCTCGTCGTCGTCCCGATCTCCCCGCGGAATCTCCTGTCTTCAACTCCTTGTCGGAAGGGCACCACATCGCCAGGTTCTTTTACGGGCTCCCACCTCTGGACCAAGGCAACTCGGGCACGAAGTTGGTGAGTCGACGTGTCCAAAATTGCTGTAGGATAGTGTAGAACTATATGTCTCTATTGGGGTTGAAGTTGCCATGGTTTTTGGTGGAGGAATGAGATGCAAGTTTTTTGGATGAACAAAGGGATTTTTGTGCGAACAAAGGGATTTTTGTGCAAAATGAGAACCATCCCCACCCAAAAATGGGACAGCCCCTCCTCTAATATGGCCGGCCCCTTCATCAAGAATGAGAGAGGGGAGGAAGCAAAAAGAAATAATGCAAGAGAGAGAGAGAAAAAGGCTTATGATGATGAATCATGATCACAACTAGGTCTCACTCCAAAACCCATCACTCTCATCACAAAAGTCAAGCCATCATGAACAATCATGAACCAAGAAGTCAAATGGTGGTAGAATCATCATGAAACTATCATGTGCCATAAAAGTCTTCTCCATTGTTAATTGTACAATTGCAAATAACCCCCTCCACCACAATTTTCAGCCAATGAAAGAAACAAAGGAAAATGGCCGAAACAGAAAGCAAACTGGCAACTTCAGAAAAACGATCTCGTAATAAATTACAGGAAAATCCTGCGACTGTATATACATACCCGCATTTGTATTGCGACCGAATACAAATGCAATGAGACAAAATCTACACTGTACAATACTAGGATCCGGCTTAAACCAAAGCCCGCTAGTATTAACCGTCCGATCATGATCCGTGCAATACCGCACGTACATGATCGAACCCTGCCATATCTCCATACAGCCTCTACAACGTTTCGCCCGAAACTTAAGAAACGGTCTGTGGGGGACTCTAAAGACTTGCCAATACTTTGGTTGTGGATTTAACCACTAGCAAGTCAGAGGTATTAGACATACGTAACGGGAAACCACGTACTGACCAAAAGGGACGTCGATGAGCGAACTCATCCTGACACCCTACTGAGCCTGTCAGTGACAATATCCGTACAGTCCGGTCCGTTCGTCTATGAGCATCGCATGGCGGGTGTCACGACCCGCAGGGTACGGAACGTGACTGGCACTTAAGTTTACGAAACGTCTAAAGACATCCGTAAAGTAAGTAAGCCAAAGCCCAGAAAACAAAACCAATTAAGCAAAAGAGTGAAGAAAACCCAATCAGTTGAAAGCGAGTTTATCAAATAAGTCATGTAAAACCCTTTTTAAAAACAATACCAATTTTTCCGAAAATTTCGGCAGAGTCTCCTTTGTAAATACTGGCCCCCAAAATGGGTACAACAAAATATATATGAATCCACCAAAATAGGGCATCCCCAAGCGGGAGCTAGCTCTTCGCCACAAGACGGTCACAAATCCCACGCAATATAAAATGACAACAAGCAAAATAATCATAATGAAGCATAAGAAAACATCATGTCGACTCAAGTGAGCTCGACCCCAAAATACAACATAAAAGTCCACAACCTCACAGTCTCATCTCTAGGTCGATATACAATAATACTGGTAGAAACAGTAGATGGAGTACACTAGATACAAAGAATATACAAGGTGGTACAAAAATAATAACATAACCCACCTATGAGCAAAATCTCGAGCTCAGGCAAAAGAGGCAAAAGAACAAGTGCGCCCGCCGCTACTGAACTGACGGAGCGGACCTGCAAAAGACTGTGGCACAACGGCGGTGAGTTGCCAACTCGTGAGTAATAAATAACACCTACAAAGGCTATCGTATGCATGCACACAAGCATCCTAGCATCTAAAATACAGGTATGAATGGGTGCACTAGCAGGTGTGTATACAACATCAGTGTACGAATATGTATGCAACATGAATATCTGAGGTCTCAATAGGTATATATATAAGAAACATTTATATCTTTTTGTTTTTGAAACTCTTTTAGAATGCCAGCATAATACTCAAAGAATCGACGAGAACCGGTGTCCAGCAACGACACCCAAAAGCTGTCTCAAATCTCATAAATGTATCTCTGGCCTCAGCCGTCCGGCTGACCCATCTCAAATATCAATATCTCATCATCTAGCGGCCACGGTCGGTATCCTCTGGATATCCGCCGTCCCAAACAGTCACCGGTAGGTAATCCGTCCCCTGCCAGGCTCAACGTCAACACCACATTCCTCTTTCCCCGGGGTACCTTACCGGGCCCACCATGTACCCGTGACTGTTCCTCCACTCCTCGACACGGATTTCCAAAACCACAGCAAACTCATGGTGGACGACACTTACATCACTAGAAAACCGTAATTTACATATTTTAAAAATATAATAAGTTTAGAAATTTTGCGGCTTTCCCCCGAAATCCAGAAATATCATAAAATCTCAAGAAATCCTCATAAGTGCATATGTCAATGATAATGAATGCATATGGTATCAATAATCAAGTTGTGATGTGTGATTAATAGATTAGGCATGAACAAGTAATATGATGAAGCACATGCACATGAATAGCAATCCTACGATTTCATTTTAAGGAATTAAAGCAATAGCGCGAGTTTAAGTATCAATTATAGTAAAAGGTTTAAATTTAAAGGTTATCTAGTGTGGTGGCATGGCAATTACCAGGGTGTGTGTGTAAGCATGAATAGTGCTCGTGCTGCATATAAAAAAACCTGGCAATGGTGCAGGTGTCCTATAAAATGGTTTCGTATATGTATGTCAATATAGGGCATGAATGTAGCAAATAATCATACAAGTATTACACCCCTAATTACTAACATTACTAAGAATCTTTTTTAAGGTACTAAAACTATCGGGCGACTTGCGCCATCCAACGATAGTCCCCCGTAGATGTTACATCTACTCACCGGAATCCCTAGCTAGATGTGTCCAATCACCGCTTTCCCCTTTCGAGCCGCGTCTGACGTCTCCGCGACCGAACCTGGAATTTACATCAGTACCAAACATAAGGGTACATATCAAGAACGACGCAAAACCCAAACGAAACTACTAAAGTTCACTAGATATGTACAACGTGCGCAGGGTGCGCGGAACATACGCGAAAATCGCAAAAACTGCCAAAAATCGCCGATTTGGTTGCCCGGCAAAACCAAAACCCGACTACTCAAAAATCCGCACTCACGCATCCTAAACGTCATAGGGGATGCTAAAAATATCCCCAAGGTATCACAAATAATTCACCAAATAAATTTAATAAAAACCTAGTAAGCACAAAACTAGCAATTTTGGTGTAAAAATCGAAAATTAGCTATACGGTTATCACAATCCAACACAATATCCAACCACACAACAAGCAATCTACAAACACTATAATTACAACACATTAGCAAAGATTCAAAACCTATTTTCCATAACAACCATTACTTGAATTATATAACCTAGAAATTCTTAATCCAAACTATATATGAAAACCTTAAATTAACACTAATTTATAACTCAATTAGCAAGTTAACCTTCTAGATTAGGTTAGCAAAACAACTAGATAACAAATTAGGTTTAATCAACTAGATAATGGTTTCTAAACCCTAATTCAACTTATTTATCATGCTTCACAACCCATTTCCATACACAAACCCCTTTCTTGAATTTCCTAAAACAACAATTTACAACCAAAATCACACTTTTAAAATTAACTAAATTAGCATAATTTGAAGACTACATAAACAAGGTAACCATATAGATTAGTTAATTAACAACTAGATTAACTACAAAACAATTTAATTAACTATCATGGCTTCAAAAACCCTAGTTTAATACAACTACACTTTTATAAACTAGATTAGAAATTAGCTAAACTTTTAACACTAAACCATACAATTAAAGGAATTTAGCAAAAAGAAAGTAACTTGATGGAAATTATACCTCAAGATCTATGGATCAAGCATGTGATTTGCCTCTAAGGATGGCTTCCTAGCTCCAAGATTCAAGCAAGAATGGCTAAGGATAAATGATAGCATAAGGATTTTGTTTGGATTTTTGAATTAATTATGGATTTTGATGTGTTTTCTTGAAGAAATTTGAAGAAAAATGAAAAGAAAAGAGATGAAGAAGAGGGAGTGCAGGTTTCGGCCAGAGGAGAGCATGGGGGAGGGGTGTGGGTGAGTGGGAAAGGTCAAGAGTCAACTCCCCAAAAGTCAAAGCACCATACTTCAACAACTATATTTAAAATAATTTCCTAAACAAAACAATTCCACACATGAAGAAAAAGCAACGTGAGACCAGAAATTTCTGGACTTGATCAAGGTGGGTCTGTCCTAAGGCTGAGGGAAGAGAGAGAGGGGTTTTACAAAAGAAATTTTATGCAAAAAGACCCCCTACAAGTCAAAAATTGCAAGTTTTAGCTTAAAATTCAATAAATTCGTTTCCTATCATAAAAATTTGTTAAAAATCAAAATAAAATACTAAAAATTTATGTTACAACTAGATTTTAATTATCATAATTTTAAAGATTAAAATTAGCCCGGAAAAATTTTTATTTAACGCTAATTTAATGTATTTTCTTACCAGCTTAAAATAATATTAAAAAATTGAAAAATTAGGGAAAATTTTTAAACGAACAGAATGTCATAAGCAACTCATTAGCTACTAAAAACAAGAAATTACCTATCCATTTTAAGTATAATTAGCCCTAAGCTGCAAAATAACGAGAAAGACGATTTTCGGAAAAATACCGAATTTTCACCGACTTTCAGGAAAACACCAAAACGACTTTTCAAGAAGCTACAATCTTCCCCTCTTAAAGAAATTCGGTCCCCGAATTTAAAAATATAACTACGCGTACCTTCGAAGAGATGGGGATATTTCTTCCTCATCTCGCCCTCGGTCTCCCAGGTAACCTCCTCGCTGCTCGGGCTACGCCAAAGGACCTTGACGGTTGGTATAATCTTCGATCTCAACTTCTTCACCTGCCGATCCAGGATGGCCACCGGCTGCTCTGCAAAAGAAAGGTCGCGCTCTAGCTGGACTGTCGGGTGCTGAATCGCATGCGAAGGGTCGTGAAGGTACTTGCGGAGCATCGAAACATGGAAGACGGGGTGAACATCGGGAAAGCTGGGTGGAAGGGCCAAACGATATGCAACAGCGCCGACACGCTCGAGGATCTCGAAGGGACCTACGAATCTAGGGCTAAGCTTCCCCTTTTGCCCAAAACGCATCACGCCCTTCATCGGAGAGACTCTCAGAAAAACACGGTTGCCAACTACGAACTCTAATCTGCGACGGCGCCTGTCTGCATAGGATTTCTGCCTGCTCTGAGCCGCTCTCATCCGGTCTCGGATCAACTGTACCTTCTCTGTCGTCTCCTCAACAAGCTGCGGCCCCAAAATACTGCTCTCGCTGAGCTCTGTCCAACAGACGGGCGATCTGCATCTCCTCCCATACAATGCCTCGAAAGGTGCCATCTGAATAAATTCCTGGAAGCTGTTGTTGTAGGAGAACTCCACTAACGGTAAATGACGATTCCAGCTACCGCCGAAGTCTAAAATGCACGCTCTGAGCATGTCCTCGAGAGTCTGAATGGTCCGCTCTGACTGTCCGTCGGTCTGCGGATGAAACGCTGTGCTGAAGCTCAAACGAGTGCCCAAAGCCTCCTGAAGTCTCTGCCAAAGTCGGCTGGTGAACTGAGTGCCTCAATCTGACACGATACAAGTCGGTACGCCATGTAGTCGCACGATCTCGTCAAAGTAGAGCTGAGCATACTGAGCGAAGCTGAAAGTCGTCTTTACTGGCAGGAAGTGAGCCACTTTCGTCAATCGATCTACGATCACCCAGATAGAGTCATACCCTCGACTGGTCCTGGGTAGACCCACAACGAAATCCGTCGAAATCTGCTCCCATTTCCACTCCGGAATGGGTAACGGCTGTAGCTCTCCTGCGGGCCTCTGGTTCTCGGCCTTGACTTGCTGGCAAGTCAGGCATCTCGATACAAACTCCGCAATGTCCCTCTTCATCCCGTCCCACCAGTAGGTCTCTCTCATATCATGGTACATCTTGGTGGAACCGGGGTGGACTCTATACACTGATCGGTGTGCCTCCTCAAGAATGTCGCGCTGCAATCCATCAGCATCTGGTACGCACAGTCTAGATCCATAGCGTAGAATCCCCTGATCGTCAATCACGAACTCGGAAAATCTGCCCTGTCCCATCTGTGCCATGATCTCTGAGCAACGGTCGTCACTGCGCTGTGCCTCATATATACGGTCAAGCAACTGTGGGCGTGCACGAACATGCGCGAGCTGTCCCCCTGTCTGAGTGAACTCGAACTCAACTCGGCTGTCGCATAACATCTATCAATCTGCTGACGACTGCCTCTGCACTGCGCGCAAAAAGGATAGACTACCCCCGGGCCTCCTACTCAACGCATCTGCCACCACATTCGCCTTGTCGGGGTGATATAAGATCTCGCAGTCGTAGTCTTTCACCAACTCCATCCAACGACGCTGTCTGAGGTTCAGGTCTCGCTGCTGAAATATGTACTTTAAGCTCTTGTGATCGGTGAATATCTGACACGACTCGCCGTACAGGTAATGTCGCCAAATCTTCAGTGCAAAGACCACTGCAGCCATCTCCAAATCATGAGTGGGGTAGTTCTGTTCATGCTTCTTCAACTGCCGAGATGCATAAGCGATCACCCGGCCATGCTGCATCAATACGCATCCTAATCCCACTCGCGAAGCATCACAGTAGACAACAAATCCGCCTGATCCCGAAGGCAAAGATAATACCGGCGCCGTAGTCAAACAAGTCCGTAGCTGCTGAAAACTGCGCTCGCACTCCTCTGTCCAGACGAAAGGAACTCCCTTCCGGGTCAAACCGGTCAACGGCGCAGCTATACGGGAGAAGTCCTGAACAAAACGCCTGTAGTAGCCCGCCAAGCCTAGAAAACTACGGATCTCAGTAACCGATGTAGGTCGGGGCCACTGCTGAACAGCCTCAATCTTCTTCGGGTCCACACATATGCCGTCTCTCGTAACCACGTGACCCAAGAATCCGACGCTGTCCAGCCAGAAAGCACACTTGGAGAACTTCGCGAACAGCTGGTGCTCCCTCAGAGTCTGTAACGTAATCCGCAAGTGCTGCTCGTGCTCCTCTCTGCTCCGGGAGTACACCAAGATATCGTCGATAAACACGATGATGAACAAGTCAAGATACGGCCTGAATGTACGGTTCATCAAATCCATAAATGCTGCTGGGGCGTTGGTGAGTCCGAACGACATCACCAAAAACTCGTAGTGGCCGTAGCGCGTGCGGAAAGCTGTCCTCGGTATATCCTCCTGTCGAACTCACAGCTGTTGGTATCCTGATCGCAAGTCGATCCTCGAAAAATACCCCGCACCCTGAAGCTGGTCGAACAAATCATCAATGCGCGGCAACGGATATCTGTTCCGAACGGTAACTTTGTTTAGCTGGCGGTAGTCGATACATAAGTGCAAACTTCCATCCTTCTTCTTGACAAACAGGACCGGAGCACCCCACGGAGAAACACTCGGTCGAATAAGCCCCTTATCTAACAAATCCTGCAACTGATCCTTCAGCTCTCGAAGCTCTGCCGGGGCCATCCGATAAGGCGGTATAGAAATAGGCCCCGAGCTGGGAATCAAATCAATGTAGAACTCAACATCGCGCTCAGGCGGTAGCCCAGGTAGCTCATCAGGGAAAACATCAGGGAACTCACAAACTACCGGGACCCGGTCTAACGGAACCTCTGCAGCTCGAGTATCACAAACAAACGCTAAGAATCCCTGACATCCCTTCCGCAAGAGCTGACCAGTGCGAAGAGACGAAATTAAGCTGGGAAGGGTGACACTGCGGTCTCCCCGAATAACAAGGACTGGCTCTCCCGGAAAGCTAAATCTGACTGCCTTCTCACGGCAGTCCACCGAAGCATAACAATTGGCTAGCCAATCCATGCCCAGAAGCACATCAAAGTCCAACATATCGAGGAGAATCAAATCAACCGATGAATCCCTCTCCCCGATACGAACGGAACACAAACGAAAAACAAAACGAGCGACAAACGACTCGCCTACCGGAGTAACAACAACAAGCGGATGATCTAACGACGACGACTCACGGCCCAACATCGGTGCAAAGTGTGTAGAGACGTACGAATGTGTGGAACCTGGGTCGAATAATACCCGTGCGTCGAAAGAACAAACTGGCAAGGTACCTGTCACAACGGCATTGGATGCCTGCGCATCCTGCGGTGTCAAAGAAAAAAGTTGGGCCTGTCCTCCACCGATAGCGGGCTGACCTCGACCTCGGCCTCTCCCTCCTCGTCCTCTCTGATCAGGACCGCCGCGTCCACGGCCTCTCGGTGCACCTAACTGGCGTGAAGCATCGCCTGGGGTAGGAAGTAGGGCTCTCTGAGGAGGGGGTGGTGATGGTGGTAGGGTCACATGCGGAAATGTCGCTGCTCCCTGTCGTCTCACCGGACAGTCTCTGACAAGATGGTGCGGACTCCCGCACCCAAAACACCCTGGCGAAGGCTGCTGCCCCTGGGGATAAGAACCATATAACTGTCCCCGCCGAAATCCTCTGCCAGGCCTATCTCTCGGAAAGAATCTGGCGCGCTGCCTCTGAGACGGTACCTCGGTACGAATCCTCTTCGGCCCAGAAACGGACGAAGTCCGTGATATGCGTGCCTCCATCCGCAATGCCGTATCCATAGCAGCTGAATAAGTGTCGTAGTGCTGGGCGCCAATGGCAAGATATAGCTGGGCATTAAGTCCCTGTACGAACCTCTTCACCATCTTCTCCTCGGTATCCACCAAATACTGAGCATATCGGGATAACTGTGTAAACTGGATGTCATACTCAGACACCGTCATCCCAGGTGTCTTGACTAAAGCCTCGAAGCTACAAGCTCTGGCGTCACGAACGCTCTCTGGAAGGTAACGGGCTAGAAAGACCGCTGTAAACTCGGCCCAAGTCATAGGCGGTAGACCTGCAGCTCGACCTCTCAAGACTGACTCCCACCATGTCTGCGCGAGACCCTCTAGTCGGAAACTCGCAAGCTCTACCCATCGATCATCCGAACATCTCAGCGAACGGCAGATCCTGGCTAAACTGTCAAGGAACGTCTGTGGGTCTTCCGCTGCCTCGGTGCCGGTGAATACTGGAGGTCTCAGCCTCATGAAATCCTGTAGTGAAACCGGAATGGCCACGGTGGTAGTAGTAGGAGCAGGTATCATGGTCGTCTGTGATGTAGTAGGTACGTCATCCGGCCTCGGTGTACGACTGGCTGCAACTAGGGATCCTACCATCTGACGTAGCTCCTGCATGCCTCCCATCATCTGTCGCAACTCCTCCATACCAGTCTCGAGCCTATCCATACGGCCTGGGGAAGGTGGATCGGTCTGTCCCTGTGGCGTAGGCATACCACCCTGCTCAGTCCTAGTCTCGGACGAGCCAGCTCGAATCTCGTCTCTGGCGGCAGCCCTCTGTGCCCTCGTAGCCTTCGGCGGCATAGTGGCTGTTACAGGAAAACGGATAGTAAGGACAGTGCAATAGGATCATAGGATACACGGAATTGAAGAAGGAATTTTTCAAGCAAGTATATCCTAAAGTCACTTAGGCGGAGTACCGTATCGCAAGTATGCCGCGGACATACGCACGCTACGTTACCCTGCTTAAGTCACTTACTCCATCTACCAAGGGTCATCCTACACTCAAAAAGGTAAAACCTATCGCTCTGATACCAACTTTGTCACGACCCGTAGGGTACGGAACGTGACTGGCACTTAAGTTTACGAAACGTCTAAAGACATCCGTAAAGTAAGTAAGCCAAAGCCCAGAAAACAAAACCAATTAAGCAAAAGAGTGAAGAAAACCCAATCAGTTGAAAGCGAGTTTATCAAATAAGTCATGTAAAACCCTTTTTAAAAACAATACCAATTTTTCCGAAAATTTCGGCACAGTCTTCTTTGTAAATACTGGCCCCCAAAATGGGTACAACAAAATATATATGAATCCACCAAAATAGGGCATCCCCAAGCGGGAGCTAGCTCTTCGCCACAAGGCGGTCACAAATCCCACACAATATAAAATGACAACAAGCAAAATAATCATAATGAAGCATAAGAAAACATCATGTCGACTCAAGTGAGCTCGACCCCAAAATACAGCATAAAAGTCCACAACCTCACAGTCTCATCTCTAGGTCGATATACAATAATACTGGTAGAAACAGTAGATGGAGTACACTAGATACAAAGAATATACAAGGTGGTACAAAAATAATAACATAACCCACCTATGAGCAAAATCTCGAGCTCAGGCAAAAGAGGCAAAAGAACAAGTGCGCCCGCCGCTACTGAACTGACGGAGCGGACCTGCAAAAGACTGTGGCACAACGGGGGTGAGTTGCCAACTCGTGAGTAATAAATAACACCTACAAAGGCTATCGTATGCATGCACACAAGCATCCTAGCATCTAAAATACAGGTATGAATGGGTGCACTAGCAGGTGTGTATACAACATCAGTGTACGAATATGTATGCAACATGAATATCTGAGGTCTCAATAGGTATATATATAAGAAACATTTATCTCTTTTTGTTTTTGAAACTCTTTTAGAATGCCAGCATAATACTCAAAGAATCGACGAGAACCGGTGTCCAGCAACGACACCCAAAAGCTGTCTCAAATCTCATAAATGTATCTCTGGCCTCAGCCGTCCGGCTGACCCATCTCAAATATCAATATCTCATCATCTAGTGGCCACGGTCGGTATCCTCTGGATATCCGCCGTCCCAAACAGTCACCGGTAGGTAATCCGTCCCCTGCCAGGCTCAACGTCAACACCGCATTCCTCTTGCCCCGGGGTACCTTACCGGGCCCACCATGTACCCGTGACGGTTCCTCCACTCCTCGACACGGATTTCCAAAACCACAGCAAACTCATGGTGGACGACACTTACATCACTAGAAAACCGTAATTTACATATTTTAAAAATATAATAAGTTTAGAAATTTTGCGGCTTTCCCCCGAAATCCAGAAATATCATAAAATCTCAAGAAATCCTCATAAGTGCATATGTCAATGATAATGAATGCATATGGTATCAATAATCAAGTTGTGATGTGTGATTAATAGATTAGGCATGAACAAGTAATATGATGAAGCACATGCACATGAATAGCAATCCTACGATTTCATTTTAAGGAATTAAAGCAATAGCGCGAGTTTAAGTATCAATTATAGTAAAAGGTTTAAATTTAAAGGTTATCTAGTATGGTGGCATGGCAATTACCAGGGTGTGTGTGTAAGCATGAATAGTGCTCATGCTGCATATAAAAAAACCTGGTAATGGTGCAGGTGTCCTATAAAATGGTTTCGTATATGTATGTCAATATAGGGCATGAATGTAGCAAATAATCATACAAGTATTACACCCCTAATTACTAACATTACTAAGAATCTTTTTTAAGGTACTAAAACTATCGGGCGACTTGCGCCATCCAACGATAGTCCCCCGTAGATGTTACATCTACTCACCGGAATCCCTAGCTAGCTGTGTCCAATCACCGCTTTCCCCTTTCGAGCCGCGTCTGACGTCTCCGCGACCGAACCTGGAATTTACATCAGTACCAAACATAAGGGTACATATCAAGAACGACGCAAAACCCAAACGAAACTACTAAAGTTCACTAGCTAGGTACAACGTGCGCAGGGTGCGCGGAACACACGCGAAAATCGCAAAAACTGCCAAAAATCGCCGATTTGGTCGCCCGGCAAAACCAAAACCCGACTACTCAAAAATCCGCACTCACGCATCCTAAACGTCATAGGGGATGCTAAAAATATCCCCAAGGTATCACAAATAATTCACCAAATAAATTTAATAAAAACCTAGTAAGCACAAAACTAGCAATTTTGGTGCAAAAATCGAAAATTAGCGATACGGTTATCACAATCCAACACAATATCCAACCACACAACAAGCAATCTACAAACATTATAATTACAACACATTAGCAAAGATTCAAAACCTATTTTCCATTACAACCATTACTTGAATTATATAACCTAGAAATTCTTAATCCAAACTATATATGAAAACCTTAAATTAACACTAATTTATAACTCAATTAGCAAGTTAACCTTCTAGATTAGGTTAGCAAAACAACTAGATAACAAATTAGGTTTAATCAACTAGATAATGGTTTCTAAACCCTAATTCAACTCATTTGTCATGCTTCACAACCCATTTCCATACACAAACCCCTTTCTTGAATTTCCTAAAACAATAATTTACAACCAAAATCACACTTTTAAAATTAACTAAATTAGCATAATTTGAAGACTACATAAACAAGGTAACCATATAGATTAGTTAATTAACAACTAGATTAACTACAAAACAATTTAATTAACTATCATGGCTTCAAAAAACCCTAGTTTAATACAACTACTCTTTTATAAACTAGATTAGAAATTAGCTAAACTTTTAACACTAAACCATACAATTAAAGGAATTTAGCAAAAAGAAAGTAACTTGATGGAAATTATACCTCAAGATCTATGGATCAAGCATGTGATTTGCCTTTAAGGATGGCTTCCTAGCTCCAAGATTCAAGCAAGAATGGCTAAGGATAAATGATAGCATAAGGATTTTGTTTGGATTTTTGAATTAATTATGGATTTTGATGTGTTTTCTTGAAGAAATTTGAAGAAAAATGAAAAGAAAAGAGATGAAGAAGAGGGAGTGTAGGTTTCGGCCAGAGGAGAGCATGGGGGAGGGGTGTGGGTGAGTGGGAAAGGTCAAGAGTCAACTCCCAAAAAGTCAAAGCACCATACTTCAACAACTATATTTAAAATAATTTTCTAAACAAAACAATTCCACACATGAAGAAAAAGCAATGTGAGACCAGAAATTTCTGGACTTGATCAAGGTGGGGCTGTCTTAGGGCTGAGGGAAGAGAGAGAGGGGTTTTACAAAAGAAATTTTATGCAAAAAGACCCCCTACAAGTCAAAAATTGCAAGTTTTAGCTTAAAATTCAATAAATTCGTTTCCTATCATAAAAATTTGTTAAAAATCAAAATAAAATACTAAAAATTTATGTTACAACTAGATTTTAATTATCATAATTTTAAAGATTAAAATTAGCCCGGAAAAATTTGTATTTAACGCTAATTTAATGTATTTTCTTACCGGCTTAAAATAATATTAAAAAATTGAAAAATTAGGGAAAATTTTTAAACGACCAGAATGTCATAAGCAACTCATTAGCTACTAAAAACAAGCAATTACCTATACATTTTAAGTATAATTAGCCCTAAACTGCAAAATAACGAGAAAGACGGTTTTCGGAAAAATACCGAATTTTCACCGATTTTCCCAAAACGACTTTTCAAGACGCTACAGCGGGCCTAGGGGGTTGGTAAAAGTCAGACCCCCAAAAGCTGTACAAGTCGTGTCGGAGTGTAGCCCAGAACACCCTGAGATTCTACTGGAATACCTACCAGTAAATCTCCAGCCTTGGCTGAGGACTTCGTGTAATGGCTCTCCTAGACACAACGCGACCTCACCTCCAATACCGGGAGAGTCAAACCCCTACAGATCTGCTCACTGCTTCCATGTGGCTCGGGACTGTACCCAACTAAAACCTGTTTGCACGTCTCCTTTGAGCATGGTAGGGTAGTAATCAAAGTGTTAGTGTATATGCCCTAGAGGCCATTACTGTATCATACTGGATTGTATATTACTTGATGGAAGCTTAGGATATTCACCTTGTATTGACATTCTTGCTCAAAATGGTAGTATGCTACTTGGTTTGTTTCTGCTTTAATGTGTGCATGTGTTTCTTTTAGCATATCGCCTTTACACATTAGTGGAGCCCTTAGGATCTTTGCTTGATTACCAGTGTTGTGATGGCAGTCACACTCGTGGGGGCTGGGTAATCTATAAGCATATCCTTATGCAGGTCCCTAGTCCCAGGGCTATCGAGACAGGGCATCGATACTCCGGAGTAGACTAGTGTATGCGCTTCTTATCCCAGTTTGGGAGACGGTCTGTCCCACAGCCGTCAGTACGTCGTACTTAAGATAGTATGCGGGTGCTCGTTAGGTTACGAGTACACTGGACAGGACTCGTTGGGAACTGTTGGTTGGTACTATACCTATCGTCAGTTATCAGTTCCTAGGTGACATGAGTACATCTTAGTCCGTTGACTTGACACTGTCACTTCGCCTCGAGTGTGTTCCCACTGTACTTTGATTACTACCCTACCACGGCTCAAAGGAGTCCTGCAAACAGGTAGTTTTTGGGTGCAGTCCCGAAGCACTTGGAGGCAGTGACGGTTAGACAAGATTCGTCTCTCCCGGTATTGGGGGTTGATATCGCGCTGTGTCTAGGAGAGCCATTACACAAAGTCCCTGGCCAGGGCAAGCGAGATAGACTGGTAGATTTCCAGTGTTATCTCAGCTGTTCTGGGCTACACTCCGGTACGACTTGTACCGCTAGTAGGGGACTGATGTTTACCGCCCCCTAGGCCCGCCATGCGATGTTCTTAGACGAACATACCAGACTGTATGGAGATTGTTACATACAGGCTCAGTAGGAGTTCAGATGGGTTTACCTCGTCAGTATTCTTATCGGCATCCACCTGGGGACCATTACGTACAGCTAGTGACGCTTGCGGTCTGTGGTTAAACCCACTGCCAGCGTAGTGTCGAGTCTTTAGAGTCCCACAGAGAGGGTTATTCGCCTTTGGGCAAAACAGAGTACAGGTCGCATGGTTTGCGACAGGGTTCGTTCACATCCGCGCACTTGTGCACGTTTGGCGTCCGGACAGACATTACTAGCGGGCTCTGGTTTGAGCCAGATCCTAGTATATGTTTTGGGGTTAGTTTTATCTCATAGTATTCATGTTCCTTGGAACACGAATGCGGGTGTGTATGCACAGTTGATTGAGGCGGAGGAAGAGGTTTTTCATTAGGGTTTTGGAACGGGTGCGTATGCACAGTTGACAGTCGTCTTTTTCCAAACCCTAATGAATTTGTGATATATCAATTAATAATATTAATTAAATGAAATTGTTGTAGGGTTCCTAGGCACGCACAAGAGGTCTCATAAGGCATCAACCATGCCCGTTTCAAAAATACGGTGCCGAGAAACCCTAGTCTACGGATCGTTAGCTAGATGTCTAGGCGAAAAAGAAACTAGTTTACAACTAAACTAAAAGAACGGAAATACAACCTTTGTAGATCCGTTTCTCCACTTCCATAGCTCCATGAAGAAGTCCTCTCCGCTGTACAAATCCGATCTTGGACTCTCGCGTTAGCTTCATCGGAGAAATAGGCGGGCAAGGGCGTCGGCTTCGTGCCGAAGATGATCTACGTCGAGGCATCACTAGATCAAGCTCCAACTTCACCAAGTCAAGAAACTTGTGAAGAAAACACACTCTACTACTTGGCAAGAGGTAGAAGATGAAGAAATAGGAAGTGGGTAGACTTTAGAATTGGTTTTCTCACTTGATTTCATCAATCACCATTGATGAAGTGAAGCTTTCTTCATAAAAGAAGATGAAGAAGAAGAAGAATAATATTATGATAAGTTATTAAAATGAAAAGGAAAATGAATACTTATCATAATACTAACCTTAGTTAAGTGTAGAGAATAGACCATGGTTTGTTTAAATGGTTAGGGTTAAGTATGAAGACAAGAATGGTGACTAAGTCAAAGCTTCATGAATCTTCAACAAACAAAAAAACAAAGCCACCATTCTTTCTTTATCCTTTCCAAAACAAATAAATAAATAAATAAACAAATGAATAAGATACTCAAAACCCTAATCATTAAGTAAACCATGGTTTAATCTTTACACTTAACCAAGTTAACATGTATCATCAAACATGATACAATCATGTGCACAAAAGTATATCACATATACAACTTGCACAATTCATGTGAGAAAATCCATTTAAAGTGAACCAATACTAGTTAATGCAAAGTAATATATCAAATATATAATTATACATTAAATCATTAAATCAAGACTTGATTTAACGATCCGGTCATATCGCATACAACCGACTAATATCCAATGTATCGGTTTATCGAATCAATCCTTGATTCGATAACTAGGTTATATCGCATACAACCATTCGATACATTCATCGCGAGAATAGAATACGGTATCACATACACGCATTATTCTCGGTCCCACACATATCTCATATGCGCTCCTATTTCGTTTCGCTTGAGCGAGGAAACCTCTGTGTAGGACTCTAAAGACTCGTCAATACGCCGGCAGCAGGTGATGATCATATCAAACACCCACAAGCCGCAAGCGGTCTGCTAAACGTAAGGCCACCCGGGTATTGAGCGATCAGAAGATCGACGAGCAAGCCCGCTCACACTCCAGTGAATCCAACCAGTAACACTACCGTACAGTCCGGTCTGATCGTCTGATATGTCGCATATCTCGCCTAGGGGTGGTAAACGTCAGACCCCAATAGCTCGATAAGTCGTGTCGATATAAGGTCTATAACAATTCGAGAAACTACTGGTAACACTTACCAGTAAATCTCAGAAACCCTGGCCAGGGATTTCCTGTTATAGCCAATCGAACACAGCGCAACATCAACTCCCTATACCGGGAGAGACGAATCCCCTCCTATCGCTCATTGACTCCATGTGACTCGGGACAGTACCCAAAAACCACCGTTTTGCACGCCCTCTTGGACGTGGTAAGATGGAAACCAAAGCACAGTGGGAACCACACAAGACTCTATGACGATCTCGGGTCTACAGACTAACCTGTACCAGTGTCACCAGAGAACTGCCATCTGACGTAAGGTATTATACCATCTGGGAGTTCTCGGCGAGTCCGTCCAGTGTACCTAGTCTCTACTGAGCACCCGTATATCATCTCTGATGTCAAACACCGATGGATATGGGATCATCCATCGCCCATCTGTATGGGTCGAGAAGGTACACGCTAGTCTACTCTGTTATATCGATGCCCCGTCTCGATACACCCACGACTAGGGACTTTGAAGGATGTACTTATGGACTACCATGTCCCCACTAGTATGATCCTCATCATAGTCCAGGTAGTCAAGTACACATCCTAAGGGCTTTACCAACATGTAATAGAGAGACAATCAATGTACACGTTAAGGTAAATAGTAACCAGATAGCATACTATCATGTCGAGCAAGAAAGTCCTCCCTATATATGTCCCAGCATCCACTACAATATACATCCTATGTACAGTAATGGCCTCTAGGGCATACATATAACTAACAATCTCCCACTTGCACTAGGGCCATCTGTAGCAGTGGTTGTAGTATCTCATACTCAACCATCCCATAAAAGTCTCTCTCTGGGAATAGGCCTTCGTGAGTGGATCCGCTGCGTTATCCTCTAAGTCTGCTCTCCTTGCCTCGATCACCCTGGAGATCAACCATCTCCATGATCAGGTGATACTGCCTTAGAATAAGTCTGAATCATTGATGGGACCGGCGTTCCTTGGCATAAGCCACAACTCCATTGTCTCACAATTTTAGGAACGTAGTTCATCTCATGAACTAATATACACCCAAACATCCTCTTTGGTAGCATCTTAAGTAGCGATGTATCCAGCCTTTATTGTCTAGTATGTCACGGTATCTAGCTTGGAACTCTTCCAACATACCGTCCCTTTGCTGAGGGTAAAGACAATGCCTGCGACTGACATTCAGTCGTCTTTATCACCCTGGAACCTTTCCAGTGATTCTCCCCAGGATCGATTGATACCATCTCACTACAGCTAGTGAGTGTCCTAATATCCATTTAGATCTATCTCATAGATCCAAAACCCAGGATTTAGTAGGTATCACTTTGATCCTATGTGGAGAATCATTATGATAAGCGGAGATTGACCGAGCGTAGCATAGGAAACTCCTTCCCTATCAAGAGTATGTCATCCACGTCTGGTCGATGACGAAAACCTTTAACAACTCTATCTTTGAAAGTCTCAACTTTTCCATCTACACCAAGTAATCTTCTCAAGATATACTTGCTTCTGATGGGAATTTAACCCTTCAGATATAGCAACCAAAGTCCATACTTTGTTGGTGTATGAGGATTCCATCTCAGATCACTAAGCATCCAGCCATTCTTACAGAGTCTTACTCCTGATGGCCAGTTCGAAGCTAGTTGGGTCATCATCTCATGATGTAATCCTCGCTCCCACTGTCATAGAGAAACCGAAGTATCTCTCAGGTGGGTGAGGAACCCTACTAGATCGGCGGAGAGGCTGAGGTTCGTTGGTATCTACTGAATCCTTTGGTTCTATCAAATTATCTGCTGTAGTTTGTATAGCTGGAACCTTTCCAGTTCTACATTACAGACCTTGCCTCGAGCTTGTCCGGATTTTTCTTTTAGACATAGGCCGGACAATCCAAATCTTAACTAACTTAAGACATGGGCTCTTCCCATTCCATATCACATATGAAGCGGTAGGCAACTGATTTGATTGGAACCCTATTCAATAGGTATGCAACTTCTCAAGTGCATAACTCCCAAAATGAAACAGGTAACTCAGTAGTACTCATCATAGAGCACACCATATCAAATAGGGTGTGACTGCTCCGCCCCGATATACCAACGTGCTATGGTGTATCCGGAGGAGTAATGCTGAGAGAGAATCTCATTCTCCTTTAGAAAAGTCCAAGAATTCTGTGCTCAAGTATTCTCCTCCCTAATCTCATCATAGGACATAATACTTGTACCCGTATTTTGGTTCTCTACTTGTAACTTATATTCTGTGAATATCTCAAAAGGTTCGGACTCATGTTTCAACAGGAACATATGACTGAATCTTGAGAGATTATCAGAGAATGTAATGAAGTATAAAGAACCGGTCTTGGCATGTGCAGACAGGGGACCTACATACATCAACATGTATCATCCCAAGAGTTCACTAACTCTTTCTCTGTTTCCAGTAAACAGAGCTATGGTCATTTTATCTTTGTGACATGACTGGCGAGTTCCACAAGATGTAAATTCATACTAATTTAAATATGCATCTTTATGTAACTCTAGCTAGTCGGGTCACATTGATCTGACCTAGTCTACAATACCTCAAGAAGTATTCGTTCATTTTTGAACTCTTCCTCTTGTGTGTGTTCTGTATACGAAGAACTGTAGTTTGATTTAGAACATTAATGCTTTTAGATAACGTCCCTGAACCGATCAACTTTTGATATAGGAAATGTTCAAAACATTATCCAACAATACAAAATTTTATCGTTTCTTTACTAATAAAGAGACAGATATGATTTTGTATATCAGGTTTGGTATCTAATAACATTCGTTCAGAATCAATGTATTATAATACAGGGTGACAGTGACCAACAGACTTGGCTGCAACTCTTGCCCCGTTTTCTGCCTCATGAAACTTATCACCCGTTCTCAGTTTTTCTACCCTTTTGTAACCCTATGTAACAGATTACATATCTGGGATCCTGATCCGGTATCATATACCCAGGATTCAGAGGATACTGAGAAACAATTCTGTGTAACGAACACACCCGAAGATGATGCATCAACATGCACACTCTTCGTTTGGGCGGCACGGGAATTCTGGTAATCCCCAATTTCCAGCTTTGTCTTATAACAATTATAAGTTGGAGTGGGACCAACGTTCCCCAGCTCAGTATAATAAGTGGGTTCGGTCAATTATCCGTATTATTATCTTGATTAAGGCGTGATATGGTCGCTTCCAGGAGAGAGAGAGAAGAAAACACTCAGCGTGCGCTCTAGCAAGAATAGATTGGTTATTATTTTATCTAATCAGGATGGCACCCACTGCATTTTATCAAATCTTCCTTCAAACCCTAAAAGGAAAGACTAGCCGGGATTAATTACACACTACAAGTTTGCCAATCTTTCAGCCAGGCCAGTGTCGGTACTTTGAGGGAGGTCCCCCATGCTTTCGCACGAACCTAATTAATGTAAACCTCGTTTTCCCAGAGGCGTAACCCCGTTGACACCTTTCTAGACACCTACTTGATCGGTTAATTGTAATGTATAAAACTCTCCCAGGAGTAACTCTTACTCGCAGCGGGTATCGGGATCCAACTATCTCATAGAAGGTATGCAATCTCATTGCAAATTTCAACACTTGAAATTCCCGATAATATTTTGCCCCTAGCGTGCTATGACCTTGACGAAAGCCAACAAACCATAGCCCGCTAGTCAAGTTCAACCCGTACATTTCTTGATCAAATTAAACCCACCCGCGCGACCCTTGACGAAATCCAACAAAGCCGCACGACTACCCTAATCCAATCGCATCGTATGCTAGCAGATAAGCAGCATATAGCTACCGCACACCGCACCTTGACGAAAGCCAAAAAATGCAGCACAAATACTATATACAACTTATCTGGAATGACGGAGGGCTATGACAGGTTTTTCTGAAAACCTATTGCGTAATGAACTTGATATCGTTGTAGAATCAAATGATTTTAAAATGGAGTGTTTTTGAGGCTTTTCTAGTTTTGCTGAAGGAGTCACTCCCGGTGAAGGGATCGTCGGTCCTTTCCTCATCGAATGAGGTGCGGGATATATCATATATATCACTGTGCAAAGCAAAAACACTTAAAAGCAATCAAAAGACAAACCGAGGGGTGTAGCATCTGCCAGTTATTGCTAAAGGAGTCACTCCCGGTGAAGGGATCTCGGTCCTTTCCTTATCGAATATGGTGCAGGATATATCACATATACCGCTGTGCAAAGCAAGAACTGTAGCTACCTGTTTTATTTTGAGATTCGATTCTACAACATCTTTAGGTTTCTTTTCTTTCATTAATCACATTAATGAAGTCCCATCATTTAATGTACCTAAACATCACAGATAAATACGACGTACACTAATGCCATCCGCATTCGCCTCGATGTCCCCTCGTGCACCGTTAGGTTAGGTAACTAACGACAGAGCAGGGCAGGGCTAGTGCGGGTGCAAAACATAAGTAAAGTCTATATAATATATCATATATACTATATACTGTATCCATCACAGAACATCACATGATCACATCACAGATATCGCAGCAGAAGTAACATATGAAATATTGGATATACTAGGATGTCCGTGTTTTCAATACGAGCCAGTATAAAACACGGATTCCACGGTCGTGATGAATAGCCAAACCCACATCCCTAGACCCCTATGAGAGCGGCAAGCAATCCTACCAATTCTAGAGTTAGGAGACCCGGACTCGACTCCTCGAGTTGGTCTCCCACTGGACTCCAGAACCCGGTTACTTGTGCCCTCCTCCTTGGGTCAATCCTAGTGCGGAAAAAGTAAATAATATACAAACGGTGACAACTTCCGCTACCTGGAAGTGCCCCAATAAAAGAATATTACATACAAGTTTTTACATGAATGAAAATGAAAAACACTCATCTCATATAAAAAACCCCGGCTATTCAAACACGACGATCCAATAAAACATATCCAGCAACACATAACATCACATGTCATCAACGTAAGTAAATATGCGCATCCCAATTGTCGTTGACATATAGCAACGAAACCGGCGATATCACATATTACACTTACGGTCACAGAAAAAAAAATGTAAAACTACAACAGTTGGAATCCGCAACCACCTCAGACATCGCATGCCTGACCAAATGAATTACTTAGACATCACATGCCTAACAATTATAAACCCCGCATTTTAGTCTCAAAATCGAAAACACTTTTCAATATCAAGTCGGGCAATTCAACAAGATTCCCGACATCCTGATCGAATGCTCGTCGCAAACTTCAGTAGACAGTCGCACCCCCGATACCGTCGACGAAGTGCACCAAGGCGGAACACCGCTACCGGGAGCACCCGAACGGATGCTTTCGGCGACGGGGTTCTCCTACAGTCACTTGGTCGGGGCTAAGGAATGTAGCCGTCTAATAAGTTTACCCGGCGAGTATCCGCGTACGCTACGTGATTGCGACGGACTTTTGATCACATCAAAAATCCGTGGCAACCGATCAAGTGAGACTAAACTGCTATGTTTATAATATTCATTCAGTTATCACATAACTTTTGTGAATTCCAATTGTTGTATCACATTCCGGATAAACAGAAAATGTTAAACTTTCCGATCGAACAATCGAACAACCAAGTTTTCCCGATACAGATCAACACATGAAACAAGTCTAAAAACATTCAGTTCGTGCCTCAGTACCAACGGTCCAGCCGTAGAAGGGTCAAGCCAACGCCTCACATGTGGCACGCCGTACTGCCCCAAACCTGAAGGTTCAAAGTGCAGTTCAAGACGGTCACATAATCGAGTTAAGGTTTGTTGTCTTCTAGAGGGTCCATCGAGTTACTTGCACTACTTAGAACGTCTTTAAACCACGGAAAGATCCAACACTTGGAAATTTCCCGACACGGGAAAAATTGGGTATTTTTATCCGGTCGAACTTTTTAACATATTCTAAAATTTATCCGGAAAGCCACACAGACAAAAATTTGATAATCCGGTCGAACATTCGAATCCCCAAAACAACCCAGAATATTCAACTCTTGAATAAATATTAAAAATTCCCAGAAAATCCAACACCAGAAAAGAGGAATTACTGTGTAAACAGGAATTGATGATGTCACCATATGGCCACGGAACCGCCGCAGAAGCCAGGCTTCTGCCGCGGTTCCACCGCACTTTGGTGGATTCAAGGGGACGGGCTTCCCAGTAATTCTTACAATTCTCTGCTGAATTTTCTGCATATTTTTAATGTGGAAAAATCCCAGATTTTAGAAAAAGTCCAGAGAGCATGTTTGGTTTAGGGTTTCGGGTTCGTCCGGGCTTCAAATTGCGTCTACACATCGCCTAAGGCTCTAGCTAGGCTCTGATACCACTGTAGGGTTCCTAGGAACGCACAAGAGGTCTCATAAGGCATCAACCATGCCCGTTTCAAAAATACGGTGCCGAGAAACCCTAGACTACGGATCGTTAGCTAGATGTCTAGGCGAAAAAGAAACTAGTTTACAACTAAACTAAAAGAACGGAAATACAACCTTTGTAGATCCGTTTCTCCACCTCCATAGCTCCATGAAGAAGTCCTCTCCGCTGTACAAATCCGATCTTGGACTCTCGCGCTAGCTTCATCGGAGAAATAGGCGGGCAAGGTCGTCGGCTTCGTGCTGAAGATGATCTACGTCGAGGCATCACTAGATCAAGCTCCAACTTCACCAAGTCAAGAAACTTATGAAGAAAACACACTCTACTACTTGGAAAGAGATAGAGGATGAAGAAATAGGAAGTGGGTAGACTTTAGAATTGGTTTTCTCACTTGATTTCATCAATCACCATTGATGAAGTGAAGCTTTCTTCATAAAAGAAGATGATGAAGAAGAAGAAGAATATTATGATAAGTTATTAAAATGAAAAGGAAAATGAATACTTATCATAATACTAACCTTAGTTAAGTGTAGAGAATAGACCATGGTTTGTTTAAATGGTTAGGGTTAAGTATGAAGACAAGAATGGTGACTAAGTCAAAGCTTCATGAATCTTCAACAAACAAACAAACAAAGCCACCGTTCTTTCTTTATCCTTTCCAATACAAATAAATAAATAAATAAACAAATGAATAAGATAATCAAAACCCTAATCATTAAGTAAACCATGGTTTAATCTTTACACTTAACCAAGTTAACATGTATCATCAAACATGATACAATCATGTGCACAAAAGTATATCATATATACAACTTGCACAATTCAAGTGAGAAAATCCATTTAAAGTGAACCAATACTAGTTAATTCAAAGTAATATATCAAATATATAATTATACATTAAATCATTAAATCAACACTTGATTTAACGATCCGGTCATATCGCATACAACCGACTAATATCCAATGTATCGGTTTATCGAATCAATCCTTGATTCGATAACTAGGTTATATCGCATACAACCATTCGATACATTCATCGCGAGAATAGAATACGGTATCACATACACGCATTATTCTCGGTCCCGCACATATCTCATATGCGTTCCTATTTCGTTTCGCTTGAGCCAGGAAACCTCTGTATAGGACTCTAAAGACTCGTCAATAAGCCGGCAGCAGGTGATGATCATATCAAACACCCACAAGCCGCAAGCGGTCTGCTAAATGTAACGGCCACCCGGGTATTGAGCGATCAGAAGATCGACGAGCAAGCCCGCTCACACTCCAGTGAATCCAACCAGTAACACTACCGTACAGTCCGGTCTGATCGTCTGATATGTCGCATATCTCGCCTAGGGGTGGTAAACGTCAGACCCCAATAGCTCGATAAGTCGTGTCGATATGAGGTCTATAACAATTCGAGAAACTACTGGTAACACTTACCAGTAAATCTCAGCAACCCTGGCCAGGGATTTCCTGTTATAGCCAATCGAACACAGCGCAACATCAACTCCCTATACCGGGAGAGACGAATCCCCTCCTATCGCTCATTGCCTCCATGTGACTCGGGACTGTACCCAAAAACCACCGTTTTGCACGCCCTCTTGGACGTGGTAAGATGGAAATCAAAGCACAGTGGGAACCACACAAGACTCTATGACGATCTCGGGTCTACAGACTAACATGTACCAGTGTCACCAGAGAACTGCCATCTGACGTAAGGTATAATACCATCTGGGAGTCCTCGGCGAGTCCGTCCAGTGTACCCAGTCTCTACTGAGCACCCGTATATCATCTCTGATGTCAAACACCGATGGATATGGGATCATCCATCGCCTATCTGTATGGGTCGAGAAGGTACACGCTAGTCTACTCTGGTATATCGATGCCCCGTCTCGATACACCCACGACTAGGGACTTTAAAGGATGTACTTATGGACTACCATGTCCCCACTAGTATGATCCTCATCATAGTCCAGGTAGTCAAGTACACATCCTAAGGGCTTTACCAACATGTAATAGAGAGACAATCAATGTACACGTTAAGGTAAATAGTAACCAGATAGCATACTATCATGTCGAGCAAGAAAGTCCTCCCTATATATGCCCCAGCATCCACTACAATATACATCCTATGTACAGTAATGACCTCTAGGGCATACATATAACTAACAATTATGTCATGGTTGGGTTTGTTGACTTGTTGACAAAGGTTGACTTGTTGACCATGGTTGAAATTTTGACCATCATCATTACACATCAAAGATGCTCTTTGATCTTTGCAAAAACCATTTAATATGAAATGATAATTGTCTCATCAAACCAACCATCAACTTTTTCATTTGATTAAAATTATTAATTTGATTAATTCACATATTTTGTTGTGGTTGTAAAACTATTCTCATTCTATCTTAACCATTCTCTCTCCTCTTTTCATCTTCCTCCTCCTCTAGTTCAAGGAGAATCATTCTCATAAGTTGGGAAACCTTTCCTTGGAGATAAAACACCCAAAGCCACTCTCTACTCATCCTAAGGTTGAAGGTCTCGCAAGCCGGACACTTTAGTTCTCTCAAGATCGAGAAAGGAGCTCAAGGTAGAAACCCTCAGGTGGATCCATCTTCGACAAGAGAAGGCAACGAGGAAAGCATCATCCGACCACTACAAAGAGTCTAAGAAGAAGGAGTTCAAGTTGAGGTATAACCCCTAACCGAGTAGATAACTCTCTTGTTATTTGCTAGTGTGTAGTTTAGCCAAGATCCGGTTTAGTAGTCCATGTTACCTAAACACTAAAAATCGTTTTTCACCATTTCCGCAAGCCCGAAAGAACCGGGAGAGGTAACGTGGACTTACAGTGGTATCAGAGCCTAACTAAACACACCCTAGCATGTTAGCAAAGTATCTAGAATTTCGACCGGACAAAAAACCGCGAAACACCCCGGAAAATCCTTGTTTCTGCCGATTTTTATTTCTGCTCAAAAAATAATAAATCAAGTCTTAAAAATCGGCTTAGGCATTTTAATGAACAGGCAAGAAAAACGATCCAGCGAACCGACCGACTCACCACGGTTCCGCGGCCGAGTTGACTCGGCCGTGGATCGTTTCTCCTGCAGTTTGTCTCTTGTGGTATTTTGTAACACCTTAGGATAAGGGTTAGTGTATAATTATAATTAAATAATGATTTTTAATAAAAAGTTTGCCAAACTGTGTTTTAAATATTTTTCCTAATTTAATAAACATTTTTCCAAAATTTTCCTAAACTTGCACACACATGTGCATGTAAACTAGGGTTTTTAAATTAAGTAAATACAATAATTATTAACCATGGTGGGTTAATTGTAGGATTAATTCTTTTGGATTCTTAAATGGGTTTATTTAATTAGTTAAATTAAAAGATTACTTTAATTTGAATTATGGAATTAGTGTTGACTTGTGTGAGAGAGAGAGAATGCATCATGGCTTTAGGCCATGCTTGCATTAAATGAGGTGAGAGAGAGAGAGGGGTGACTTTTGTGTGAATGATTAGGGTGGCTCTCATTTCTTTCTTTGGTTTTCTCTCAAACTCTCACACTCTCACATACACAACACACCAACACACTCACACAACACACTTACCTCTCCCCAGCTCCAGAAGCAGCAGCAGGCACAGCCACAGCAGCAGCAACATGAAGCAATAGCAGCAGCAGGAGAATTCAGCAGTAGCAGCAGTGGGCAGCAGCAGCTCCAGCACCCAGTGCAGCCCCTCCCCTTCACTTCTTCTCCTTCTTGCAGCTCCCTAGGGTCGAGAGTGAGGTATATTTCCTATCTTGCTTCCCTAGTTTGCCTAGTTAGTGTAGTTTTGCATCGGTTAAAGGATTTTAGTGTGTTTTAGTGCGATATGGGGTGTTTAGTGTGAACCTTGTGCTTTTGAGGCGAGATTTGGTTTCAGTAGGATGATTGTGGTCTGTTGAGGCCATTGTAACTTAGTCGAACCCCTATTACACTAAAATACCACCAGATTTCATATTTGATGCAAAATGTCGTATTTGGGCAAAAGGTGAGTTTTCTGGAACTGCTATTGACCCGGTGAGTGCAGAGTGAAATTGTGGATATTGTAGCATGGTGGAGAGGAGCAAATACCATAGGTGAAACCCGACCCCCTGACTCCCCACTTTGGCCGCCAAAACCGCCATTCTGGCCGCAAATTGCGGCCAGACAGGAAGGGTTTTGGGTGTTTTTGGGTTCTGTAGGTGTATTCCAGTGTGTAGGGTCTTTTGGTATATATATTTTTGTAAGATCAATTCTGTAGGAAAATCTGGGACCAGTTACCCGTTTTGCCGTTTTTCTAAACCTTCGCGACACGCGTGATACGTGAGTAGGTTTGGGTTCTGCGTATCGCGGCGCGTCGGGGTAGTTTCGTGGCGCGTGTTTACACGTTTTAGCGTATCGCGCACACGCGCGATTGGTTTGCGACACAGGTTTCTTGTTGGATTATAATGTCGCGTTTTGTGACTTAAGCTTATATGTGTATGTGATTCTAGGTTCGCAGGCCAGTGAGACGGACGCTGCGAAGAAGGGCAAGCAAGTGGTTGGATACACTTAGCGCGAGACACGGTGAGTAGATTTCACATCTACGGGGATATCGCCCGCATGGCGTTATGCGTCAGGGCTGATAGGATCTTAGTATTACATATTGCATTTACTTATGGACTGTCATCTCATATTGCATTTCCCTGCTATGTGTTATTGATATATGCTAGAACTGATAGAACACCACACTATTACTAACGGTTTATGTTGCACGAGCACTATTTACATGCTACACACACACCGTTAGTAATTGCCATGCCACACTCACTGTAGAACTGCCATGATTATACTGTTGTGTTATTGCTGTAGTTCACCATACATGTGATTGACTATGATTTCCTGGACATTGGGAGCCGCATGACATCTTTAAAAACGGAAGCTATTTTAAAAAGCGGCTTTCCCTTATATACCTGCCATGGATTGATCATATTGTACCTCGCATTGGATTGACTTATTGATGATGGATTTTTCATGTGATTTCTGTTTTGAGGACCGTGGAATTATTTAAGGTAAAATATGCTATTTTGAAAACCCGGTACCTCGTGATATGATATTTTGGTGTGTCCACCACGCGTTTTCTCGGTGCTGAGACGTGTGCTTGAAACCCGATTCGAGGAGTGGATGTTCCGTTTGCGGGTTCGTGGTGGGCCCGGTATGGTTCCCCTCGGCGAGATGATCGATGGGATTTGCCGATTGAGTCTGGAGGCGGGCGAGTACCTACCGGTGATTGGTTGGACCTGGCAGTTGTCCGGAGGATACTGACCAGAGTCGAGTGATGGATGCGGTATGACCGTGCTGCCGGGGCCGAGGGCCGATACCGCAGACGGACCCCGTGGGGCCGGTCCGGATTGACGGCGCCCGATATTCGAGGATTTACGTGTCGATGCTGGACACGGGTATTTTATGATGTTTTGGGTGCCGATGTTGGGCACTCGTGATTCCTCCGAGATATACAGGATTTGAGGGCCGATGGGTGTGCCGGCGTCTGAGTATATGTGGGATTTGGGTGCAGTTTGAGGCACCGATCATTGCTTTCCATGTTGACATAGTCCATGTAGATATTATTTATCCCATACTCAGTATTGATTACTATACATCTCATCCTGTGGCATTTACCTGTTAGAGTACATGCATTACTACTGTATCCACTGTTGACATGCATTGATATCATCTGCTGGCATTAGTAGAGCCACGCTATATGTGCATGCCTGCGATCACCTTTATATGTTATCTCTATTCACGAGTTGGCAACTCACCCCCGTTGTGCCACAGTGTTTGCAGGTTGCCCTTGGGAGTAGTCACGGCTGGCTGTTACCTCATCTTTTGGCACAGATACCCCTTTTGAGCAGAGATAGCCCTTTTGCTGTTTAGGTGGGTTTTGTACGGTATCTGTTATCTTTCAGTTGTATATTGATGTATCTAGTACTCTCCATCTACCTTATGTATTGACTTAGAGACAGTTGTGAGGACGATATGTATGATTTTATATTCTGGTGTCGAGCTCGCATGTGAGCCGACGTTACTTTATGCAGTCTCATCTTTTATGATATTGTCCTTATTTTACCGTGTATTCTTCGCTACGGCGTCGTATATCATTGTGATGCTTTATTCATGTCACTTGTTATTTCCGCTACACCTTACTTTTACCCGACTTTCGGGGCTAATGTTTTAAAAAAAGGAAATGTTACCAAAATTATAAAACTCATAACTTTTGAACTTAAAAGGGATTTCTAGTAAATAAATGGAAGTTTTTCAGACATTTACTATTGCTTTTACAAAATGCTTTAAATCACTCTATAATTATTGGTTTTGATTTCTGGGTTCGGCTTACTTAGCCGCGTTACGCCTGTAGACGTTGCGTGGTTAAGTGCCGGTCACGAGTCGAATTCTCGGGTCGTGACAAAGTTGGTATCAGAGCGTAGGTTTTACCTTTGGAGTGTAGGATGACCCTGGTATGATGGAGTAGGTAGCTGCAGCAGGGTAGCGTAGCGTGCGTATGTTCCGCGGCATACTCACGACACGGTACTCCGCTTACGCGACCTTAGGACTTGTTGATTTGATTCCTCCTTATATTCTTGTGATTCGATTTCCGTGTTCTTATCGAATCCAAATTTTCTTTCAGCCAATATGCCGCCTAAGACTACGAGGGCACAGAGAGCGGCCGCGAGGGCCGAGATTCGTGTTGACTCGTCCGAGACGAGGACTGATCCGGGCAGTACGCCGGTTGTACCTGAGCAGGCTGTTCCTGCCGTGACAGAGCAGATCGCATCGTTAGGGGCTGGTATGCAGGAGATGCGCCAGATGATAGGATCGTTAGTTGAGACGCTTCGAGCGCAGCGACCAGAGGTAGCTCCACCAGTTCCAGAGACCGCGATGGTGCCTACCGCACAGCCAGTTGCCCCTGCAGCCACGGAGGTGATTACAGTATCGCTATCAGAGTTCATGAGGCTGAAGCCTCCGGTTTTCACAGGCACCGATACAGCCGAGGACCCACAGTCTTTCATAGACAGGATGGCCAGGATATGTCGTTCCCTCAGATGTGCAGATGCGAGATGGGTTGAGTTCGCGAGCTTTCGCCTGGAAGGTCTTGCGCAGAAATGGTGTGATTCAGTGGAGAAGGGCAGAGCAGCAGGTCTTCCTCCTATGACCTGGACGGAGTTCGTGACCATATTTCTAGCCCGTTTCCTTCCCCGGAGTGTTAGAGATGCCCGAGCACGCAGGTTTGAGTCTTTGCGCCAGACGTCAGGGATGACAGTGGCAGAGTATGACGTAGTGTTTACAGAGCTAGCAGTCTACGCCCCACATCTAGTGGCCACCGAGGAGTTGCGAGTCCGGAGATTTGTTCGAGGCTTGATTTCACCAGTGTTCCTCGCGATCAGCGCGCAGCACTACGAGACCTATGCAGCAGCTGTAGACGCAGCCCTTGTGGTCGAGGAGCACCTTGTTGAGACTTCGGTATTTCCAGAGCCGAAGAGAGTTCGTACCAGTATTTCCGCACGGAGGCAGTCATTCAGACGCCGCGACAGGTATCGTTCCGGTACGAGGGGTAGCAGAGATTCGGGATGGGGTCGGATGTTTAGTTCGTATCCCCAGGACGGTCAGCAGTCGCCGCGGGGTTGCTACAGATGTGGCAGCCTACTTCACCTCGTTCGAGATTGTCCAGAGACACACCGGAGGGAGGCGGCAGCACCGCGTGTTACCTTACCACCTTCACCACCCCAGAGGGCGTTGCCCGTTGCGCCTACCATTGCTCCGCGCCAGACTTATGCTCAGAGAGGTCGCGGGCGTGGAGGAGTTGCTCAGAGAGGACGAGATGACCGAGGCAGAGGTCAGTCAGTTACAGGTGGTGGACAGGCGAGGGTCTTTGCTTTGACACATCAGGACGCGCAGGCGTCCAATGCAGTGGTTTCAGGTATCCTCCCTGTATGTTCGGTTGATGCACATGTATTGTTCGATCCCGGATCCACACACTCGTACGTATCCACACACTTCGTGCCGAGTTTGGGTAGAGAGTCTGGCTTACTTGATCAGCCGCTTGTGGTGACTACTCCTGTGGGAGAGTCGTTTGTTGCTAGGCACGTGTTCCGATCCTGTATCGTCTGTATTGGCGAGAGAGAGTTGCCTGTCGACTTGATCCTTCTGGAGATGTTGGACTTCGACGTTCTTTTGGGCATGGATTGGTTAGCCACGTGCTATGCTTCTTTGGACTGCCGCGAGAAGACAGTTAGATTCTGTTTCCCCGGTGAGTCGGTTTTTGTTGTGTCGGGGGACCGTAGTGCCGCCCCTCACAGTGTGATTTCTTCTTTTCGTGCTGGACAGCTTTTGAGGAAGGGATGTCAGGGATTTCTCGCCTATGTTCGCGATGCTCGCGCTACAGAGGTTCCATTGGATCAGGTTCCGGTAGTTAGCGAGTTTCCTGATGTGTTCCCTGACGAGCTTCCTGGGTTGCCGCCCGAGCGCGACATTTCTTTCTGTATTGATTTGGTTCCTGGTTCGGGGCCTATTTCTATACCGCCCTATCGGATGGCCCCGGCGGAACTTCGTGAGCTGAAGGGTCAGTTACAGGATTTGCTGGACAAGGGACTTATTCGACCCAGTGTTTCTCCTTGGGGTGCTCCAGTCCTGTTCGTCAAGAAGAAGGATGGCAGTTTGCGTCTTTGTATCGACTACCGCCAGCTGAACAGGGTGGCAGTGCGGAACAGGTATCCTTTGCCGCGTATCGACGATTTGTTCGACCAGCTTCAGGGGGCAGGGTACTTTTCGAGGATCGATTTACGATCGGGCTATCATCAGCTGCGGGTTCGACAGGAGGACATTCCCCGGACAGCTTTCCGTACGCGCTATGGCCATTACGAGTTTTTGGTGATGTCGTTCGGACTCACCAATGCGCCAGCAGCCTTCATGGATTTGATGAACCGTATTTTCCGGCCTTATTTGGATCTGTTCATCATAGTCTTCATCGACGATATCTTGGTGTATTCCCGGAGTAGTGAGGAGCACGAGCAGCACCTGCGGGTTACATTGCAGACATTGAGGGAGCACCAGCTTTATGCGAAATTCTCCAAGTGTGCTTTTTGGCTAGACAGCGTGGACTTCTTGGGTCACGTGATTTCACGAGACGGTATATGTGTTGACCCGAGGAAGATCGAGGCCGTTCAGCGTTGGCCCAGACCCACATCGGTGACGGAGATTCGCAGCTTTTTGGGATTGGCCGGTTACTACAGGCGTTTTGTGCAGGACTTCTCACGTATTGCTACACCGTTGACCGGGTTGACCCGGAAGGGAGTTCCCTTCGATTGGACGGAGGAGTGCGAGCACAGTTTTCAGCAGTTACGGACTCGGCTGACGACGGCACCGGTGTTATCTTTACCTTCCGGATCGGGCGGATTTGTGGTCTTTTGTGATGCTTCTCGAGTGGGATTGGGATGCGTTCTGATGCAGCATGATAGGATGATCGCGTATGCCTCGCGACAATTGAAGAAGCACGAGCAGAACTACCCCACTCATGATTTGGAGATGGCAGCAGTGGTCTTCGCACTTAAGATCTGGCGACATTACTTATACGGTGAGTCGTGCCAGATATTTACGGATCACAAGAGTCTGAAATACATATTCCAGCAGCGGGACCTGAACCTTCGACAGCGTCGATGGATGGAGTTAGTGAAGGATTACGACTGCGAGATCTTATATCACCCGGGCAAGGCAAATGTGGTGGCGGATGCTTTGAGCAGGAGGCCCGGGAGTAGTTTATCTTGTTTGAGCGCAGTACAGGAGCAGTCATCCGCAGATTGGCAGATATTATGCGACAGTCGAGTACAGTTCGAGTTCACGTCGATTGGAGGACAGATAGCGCATGTCCGTGCACGCCCACAGTTGATTGATCGTATACGTGAGGCACAGCTCAGTGATGACCGGTGTTCAGAGATCATGGCACAGATGGGACAGGACCGATTTTCCGAGTTCGTGATCGATGATCAGGGGATACTACGGTTTGGAGTCAGACTGTGCGTACCTGATGCTGAGGGACTGAGGCGTGAGATTCTTGAGGAGGCACATCGATCGGTGTATAGCGTCCATCCCGGTTCCACCAAGATGTATCATGATATGAGAGATGTTTACTGGTGGGACGGAATGAAGAGGGACATTGCAGATTTTGTATCGAGATGCCTGACTTGTCAGCAAGTCAAGGCTGAGCACCAGAGGCCCGCGGGAGAGCTACAGCCGTTACCCATTCCGGAGTGGAAATGGGAACAGATTTCGATGGACTTCGTGGTGGGTCTACCCAGGACTAGTCGGGGGTATGACTCCATCTGGGTGATTGTGGATCGTTTGACGAAAGCGGCTCACTTCCTACCGGTGAAGACGACTTTCGGATTTACTCAGTATGCCCGGATCTATATTGACGAGATAGTGAGACTACACGGAGTCCCGACGTGCATTGTGTCCAACAGAGGCACCCAGTTTACTAGTAGACTATGGCAGAGGCTTCAGGAGGCTTTGGGCACTCGCTTGAGTTTCAGCACGGCATTTCATCCGCAGACCGACGGACAGTCAGAGCGGACCATCCAGACTCTCGAGGACATGCTCAGAGCTTGTGTACTAGATTTCGGAGGTAGCTGGGATCATCATCTGCCCTTAGTAGAGTTCTCCTACAATAACAGCTACCAGGAGACTATTCAGATGGCACCATTTGAGGCTCTTTATGGGAGGAAATGTAGGTCGCCTACTTGTTGGACAGAGCTCAGTGAGAGCAGTATCTTAGGGCCCCAGATCGTCGAGGAGACGACCGCGAAGATCCAGTTGATTCGCGATAGGATGAGAGCAGCGCAGAGTAGGCAGAGGGCTTATGCAGACCGTCGACGACGCAGACTTGAGTTTTCTGTTGGTGATCATGTTTTCTTAAGGGTCTCCCCAATGAAAGGTGTGATGAGGTTTGGGAAGAAGGGGAAGCTTAGCCCCAGGTATGTGGGCCCCTTCGAGATCCTCGAGCGTGTCGGTGCAGTGGCTTACCGGTTAGCTCTTCCACCCAGCTTTCCAGACGTGCACCCCGTATTCCATGTTTCAATGCTCCGCAGATATCTACATGATCCTTCGCACGCGATTCAGCATCCGACGATCCAGCTTGAGCGTGATCTTTCCTATGCAGAGCAGCCAGTGATGATCTTGGATCGACAAGTGAAGAAATTGAGATCGAAGGAGATTCCATCAGTTAAAGTGCTTTGGCGTGGTCAGAACCGTGAAGAGGTCACTTGGGAGACCGAAAGCGAGATGATGAAGACGTATCCCCATCTTTTTGAAGGTAACCTTAGTTAGATTTTTTTTGAAATTCGGGGACGAATTTCTTTAAGGGGGAGAGATTGTAACACCTTAGGATAAGGGTTAGTGTATAATTATAATTAAATAATGATTTTTAATAAAAAGTTTACCAAACTGTGTTTTAAATATTTTTCCTAATTTAATAAACATTTTTCCAAAATTTTCCTAAACTTGCACACACATGTGCATGTAAACTAGGGTTTTTAAATTAAGTAAATACAATAATTATTAATCATGGTGGGTTAATTGTAGGATTAATTCTTTTGGATTCTTAAATGGGTTTATTTAATTAGTTAAATTAAAAGATTACTTTAATTTGAATTATGGAATTAGTGTTGACTTGTGTGTGAGAGAGAGAATGCATCGTGGCTTTAGGCCATGCTTGCATTAAATGAGGTGAGAGAGAGAGAGGGGTGACTTTTGTGTGAATGATTAGGGTGGCTCTCATTTCTTTCTTTGGTTTTCTCTCAAACTCTCACACTCTCACATACACAACACACCAACACACTCACACAACACACTTACCTCTCCCCAGCTCCAGAAGCAGCAGCAGGCACAGCCACAGCAGCAGCAACATGAAGCAATAGCAGCAGCAGGAGAATTCAGCAGTAGCAGCAGTGGGCAGCAGCAGCTCCAGCACCCAGTGCAGCCCCTCCCCTTCACTTCTTCTCCTTCCTGCAGCTCCCTAGGGTCGAGAGTGAGGTATATTTCCTATCTTGCTTCCCTAGTTTGCCTAGTTAGTGTAGTTTTGCATCGGTTAAAGGATTTTAGTGTGTTTTAGTGCGATATGGGGTGTTTAGTGTGAACCTTGTGCTTTTGAGGCGAGATTTGGTTTCAGTAGGATGATTGTGGTCTGTTGAGGCCATTGTAACTTAGTCGAACCCCTATTACACTAAAATACCACCAGATTTCATATTTGATGCAAAATGTCGTATTTGGGCAAAAGGTGAGTTTTCTGGAACTGCTATTGACCCGGTGAGTGCAGAGTGAAATTGTGGATATTGTAGCATGGTGGAGAGGAGCTGATACCATAGGTGAAACCCGACCCCCTGACTCCCCACTTTGGCCGCCAAAACCGCCATTCTGGCCGCAAATTGCGGCCAGACAGGAAGGGTTTTGGGTGTTTTTGGGTTCTGTAGGTGTATTCCAGTGTGTAGGGTCTTTTGGTATATATATTTTTGTAAGATCAATTCTGTAGGAAAATCTGGGACCAGTTACCCGTTTTGCCGTTTTTCTAAACCTTCGCGACACGCGTGATACGTGAGTAGGTTTGGGTTCTGCGTATCGCGGCGCGTCGGGGTAGTTTCGTGGCGTGTGTTTACACGTTTTAGCGTATCGCGCACACGCGCGATTCGTTTGCGACACAGGTTTCTTGTTGGATTATAATGTCGCGTTTTGTGACTTAAGCTTATATGTGTATGTGATTCTAGGTTCGCAGGCCAGTGAGACGGACGCTGCGAAGAAGGGCAAGCAAGTGGTTGGATACACTTAGCGCGAGACACGGTGAGTAGATTTCACATCTACGGGGATATCGCCCGCATGGCGTTATGCGTCAGGGCTGATAGGATCTTAGTATTACATATTGCATTTACCTATGGACTGTCATCTCATATTGCATTTCCCTGCTATGTGTTATTGATATATGCTAGAACTGATAGAACACCACACTATTACTAACGGTTTATGTTGCACGAGCACTATTTACATGCTACACACACACCGTTAGTAATTGCCATGCCACACTCACTGTAGAACTGCCATGATTATACTGTTGTGTTATTGCTGTAGTTCACCATACATGTGATTGACTATGATTTCCTGGACATTGGGAGCCGCATGACATCTTTAAAAACGGAAGCTATTTTAAAAAGCGGCTTTCCCTTATATACCTGCCATGGATTGATCATATTGTACCTCGCATTGGATTGACTTATTGATGATGGATTTTTCATGTGATTTCTGTTTTGAGGACCGTGGAATTATTTAAGGTAAGATATGCTATTTTGAAAACCCGGTACCTCGTGATATGATATTTTGGTGTGTACACCACACGTTTTCTCGGTGCTGAGACGTGTGCTTGAAACCCGATTCGAGGAGTGGATGTTCCGTTTGCGGGTTCGTGGTGGGCCCGGTATGGTTCCCCTCGGCGAGATGATCGATGGGATTTGCCGATTGAGTCTGGAGGCGGGTGAGTACCTACCGGTGATTGGTTGGACCTGGCAGTTGTCCGGAGGATACTGACCAGAGTCGAGTGATGGATGCGGGATGACCATGCTGCCGGGGCCGAGGGCCGATACCGCAGACGGACCCCGTGGGGCCGGTCCGGATTGACGGCGCCCGATATTCAAGGATTTACGTGTCGATGCTGGACACGGGTATTTTATGATGTTTTGGGTGCCGATGTTGGGCACTCGTGATTCCTCCGAGATATACAGGATTTGAGGGCCGATGGGTGTGCCGGCGTCTGAGTATATGTGGGATTTGGGTGCAGTTTGAGGCACCGATCATTGCTTTCCATGTTGACATAGTCCATGTAGATATTATTTATCCCATACTCAGTATTGATTACTATACATCTCATCCTGTGGCATTTACCTGTTAGAGTACATGCATTACTACTGTATCCACTGTTGACATGCATTGATATCATCTGATGGCATTAGTAGAGCCACGCTATATGTGCATGCCTGCGATCACCTTTATATGTTATCTCTATTCACGAGTTGGCAACTCACCCCCGTTGTGCCACAGTGTTTGCAGGTTGCCCTTGGGAGTAGTCACGGCTGGCTGTTACCTCATCTTTTGGCACAGATACCCTTTTTGAGCAGAGATAGCCCTTTTGCTGTTTAGGTGGGTTTTGTACGGTATCTGTTATCTTTCAGTTGTATATTGATGTATCTAGTACTCTCCATCTACCTTATGTATTGATTTAGAGACAGTTGTGAGGACGATATGTATGATTTTATATTCTGGTGTCGAGCTCGCATGTGAGCCGACGTTACTTTATGCAGTCTCATCTTTTATGATATTGTCCTTATTTTACCGTGTATTCTTCGCTACGGCGTCGTATATCATTGTGATGCTTTATTCATGTCACTTGTTATTTCCGCTACACCTTACTTTTACCCGACTTTCGGGGCTAATGTTTTAAAAAAAGGAAATGTTACCAAAATTATAAAACTCATAACTTTTGAACTTAAAAGGGATTTCTACTAAATAAATGGAAGTTTTTCAGACATTTACTATTGCTTTTACAAAATGCTTTAAATCACTCTATAATTATTGGTTTTGATTTCTGGGTTCGGCTTACTTAGCCGCGTTACGCCTGTAGACGTTGCGTGGTTAAGTGCCGGTCACGAGTCGAATTCTCGGGTCGTGACATATTTTTTGATTTTTGAGATGGTTTGTTTCTGCCCAGATTTTCCAGAGAACAAGTTTGTTTTTGGGGTGGTTACAAATCCGTATTTTGGTCGATTTTCTGTAGACTTTGGCTAATAGGTTGTATCTGTAATGTTATATATGTATTGAACGTCTGCTAATCGCTATACGTCGATTAGTGGGGGTTATACATATCTGTGATCTGTAATGTTGATGGTATGTGTATATGAATTCGTTGGATTGTCGCGGATGAATAGCCGGGGGGATTGTGAGATGAGAGTTTTGTTTTTATTTCAATTCTTGTAATATGTAAATTGATGTAATATTATTTGTATGGCCGCACAACCGGGTTGGGGTTGTAGCCGTCATTGTATAATCTCTTTTTACTGTTTTTTTCTCCTAGGATAGACCCAAGGAGGGGTGCACAAACTACCGGGTACCTCGAAGTGCCGAGTGGCCTACTCACGTCGTTGAGAGAGGTTGCTTCACTTCAGATACTTGGCGCGTAGTTTGCCGCACCCGTAGGGGTCTAGGGTGGGGTTTGGCTATTCATCACGACCGTGTAATCCGCTCTTCGTTACAGGCTCGTACGAATTGCAAATTCCTAGTATATCCAATGTATTCATCTGTGATCTGGAATGTCTATCATTGCATGTGACGAATGTTTTTATATATCTATATGATATCTATTTAGGCGTTGCTTATGTTTTGCATCCGCGCTAGTCTAGCCCCCGCTCTGTCGTTAGTTAAGTAACCTAACGGGTGATGACGGGACCCCGTGGCGAATGCGGATGGCATAAGCGTACGTCATATTTTCGTTGTTTTCTGCAATGGTAGGATTAAATGATGGGACGCATTAGAATTAATGCAAGAAAAAATAAACCAAGTAAAAGTCGTTGGAACACTTTGAAAACCACTCGGTTCTTTTCAAAACCAAACTTTTAAATGCGGAGCTTGAACCACTCCTTTTGAAAGCTATCTCGTTCCTTCGACTATATCAAGTTCACTACGTTCACGGTTTTGCCAAAACAATTCGTAGCCCTCCGTCGTTTCACATGAATGGTCAATAAGTATTCAAGCTATGTATGTTGGCCAAAGTTAAGGCATAGTGATTGGTAGCTATTGGGTATTCATATGCAGCATAGATAGATGTGTTGGTTTGGGGCAGTCGTTCTACCATTTTGGCCAAAGTCAAGGGTATGTGCGGGTGGGCTCAAATTAACCTGGAGAATGACGGGTAGAACTTGACATGTGACTTATGATATTTTGGCCAAAGTCAAGGTCATAAAAGCATGGGGCAAAAATCCACATCGGGAGTTTCAAAAGAACTGCAACTTGCTAGCGCTGCATACCATTTGGAGTGTCATGATTCTGGTAGGATTCCTTTAGTTTTGTCACGCGATGATATTTGGATCCCGATTCTACTGTGAGTATATGCTACTCCTCCGGAACATTCTCACTTAACGATCAATGCTATAAACCAAGTAGGTGTCTAGAAAGGTGTTAGCGGGGGTACGCCCCCAGGGAAAAGTGGTTACTTAATTAAGGAACTTCGCGAAAGCGTTGGAAAACCTCCCTCGAAGTACCGAAACTAGCCTGGCTGAACGGTTAAGCAAGTATTGTACAGTGAGATTGATCCCGACTAGTTCTTCCTTTATGGTTTGAGGAGGGATTCGAGAGACAGTGGGAGCCATCCTGTTTAGACAAATTAAAAACCACTCTAAACTTGCAAGAGCATCATGCTAAAGTGTTTCTTCTCTCTCTCCTAATTGCAGCAACCAAACATCATGACTGGACTTAAGTTACTTCTAGATAAAAACATACTGACAGGGCCAAACTACAAAGATTGGCTCAGGAATGTCAAAATGGCAATCACTTATGACAAGTTGGGGTATCTTCTTACCACCAAAGCTCCCCCTGTCCCAGGTCCCAAAACTAACGTCGCGGATAGGGAAATCCGTAAGACCTGGGAAATCGACTACGCGAAGGCCAAGTGCCTCGTTCTTGCCTCTATTGTCAACGAACATCAGAGGAGGCACGAGAATATGGACCTCGAATCCATATTTCTCCATACAAAAGAACTGTATGGAGAGGAATCTCGTATCGCCAGATACGAAGTGTCGAAGAAGTTGTTTTCGGCAAGATTGGCCGTCGGATCATCGGTAGCGGAACACGTTCTTAAGATGATTGGCTACATAGAGGAGCTCGCGGACCTTGGGACCACGTTGGAGAATGATCTCTATACGGACTTGATTCTTCAGTCCCTTCCTTCCACTTACGCCTAGTTCATCCTGAATTTCAACTTGCAAGAAAATAAAGTTGAACTTTCAGAGCTCCTCAACTTGCTGAGGAGTGCAGAGGGCACCCTACAGAAAGGTAGGGAAACATCCACTTTGTTTTTAGGAGGATCTTCCTCTTCTAGGTCCAAGGAAAAAGCCAAGGGAAAGAAGAAGAAAACCTCCGCCAAACCAAGGGGCGATGTTAGTAAGGTGGATACGAAGGGAAAGGCAAAAGCAACAAAAGTAGCGGGGAAGGTTGTGGATAAGGAAGAATGCTTTTACTGTCACAAGAGTGGGCACTGGAAGAAAGATTGCAGGGCTTGGAAAGCCAGAACACAGGATCTGAAGCAGGTTGCGGCTTCAGCTTCAGGTGTGTATTTTATTGAAAACTGTCTATCAATAAACTCTACGTCCTGGGTATTGGATACCGGATCAGGATCTCATATCTGTAATTCTTTGCAGGCGTTGAGAAAGCGTAGGTTTTTGAAAGAAGGTGACATGACCCTCAAAGTTGAAAACGGAGCTAGCATGGATGCTGAGGCCGTGGGGGACTATCACCTGGGAATGTCAGATGGACATGTTTTTGTTTTACGTAATTGCTTTTTTGTACCCAATGCAACTTGTAATATCATTTTTGTATCTTTTTATTTCTAAAGAAGGTTATGAATTTGCGTTTGTAAGTAATGTTGTAAACATTCACCTTAATCAAGTTCTGATTGGGTCAGGTACATTGAGCAATGATATATACGTATTAAACCAACCACAGATTTTCAATGTCCAGAATACACACAAAAGAAAGTCTCCGGAAATAAATCAGACTTTCTTATGGCATTGTAGACTGGGTCACATCAATGAGAGAAGGTTTACGAAGTTACATACAGAAGGATATTTGGATCCGTTCGAATATCAATCATATGCAACTTGTCAATCCTGTCTCAAAGGAAAGATGACAAAGACTCCGTTCACTGGACACAGAGTGAGAGCGAGCGAGCTCTTGGGACTCGTACACAGCGACGTGTGCGGTCCAATGTCTACACATGCACGAAGCGGTTATTCTTACTTCATTACTTTTACGGATGACTTTTCAAGGTACGGTTATGTCTTCTTAATGAAACATAAATCCGAAGCCTTTGGAAAATTCCAGGAATATAAGAATGAAGTAGAAAAACAAACTGGCAAAAGTATCAAAACACTGAGATCTGATTGAGGTGGTGAATACTTAAGTGCCGAGTTCCTGGATTACTTAAAAGAGAATGGAATTCTCTCTCAGCTTACTCCTCCATACACTCCGCAACATAACGGTGTATCGGAGAGACGGAACCGAACCCTATTGGATATGGTACGGTCCATGATGAGTAACGCTGAGTTACCGCGATCATTCTGGGGATATGCACTAGAATCAGCTGCATACCTTTTGAACCGAGTTCCAACTAAGACTGTACCTACTACACCATATCAGATGTGGTGTAGGAAGAGACCCTATCTTAATCACATTAAGACATGGGGATGTCCAGCTTTTGTCAAAAAGCAACATGCGGACAAGCTCGAGGCACGCTCAGCACAGTGCAAGTTTGTGGGATATCCAAGGAACTCCAAGGGATTTTTCTTCTATTGCGAAGAGGAACAAAAGGTTCTTGTTTCTCGGCATGCCTACTTCTTGGAAACTCAGTTTTTGGAGAATCAGATAAGTGGGAGCGCAATAGAACTGGAAGAAATTCCAGAACCACGAGCTATTACTGAAAGCTTAGTAGAACCCGAGGGTTCGAAAGATCAGGACATTCCTATGCCGCTCCGCAGAAGTAGTATGCAGTCTCAGCCGCCTGAGAGATACTACGGTTTTCTCATAGACGGGGATAGAGAGGATTGCATCATTGATAGTGATGAGCCGACTATCTTCCAGCAGGCCATTCAGAGCGTTGACTCGGTAAAATGGCTGGATGCAATGCGGACCGAAATAGAGTCCATGTACACCAACAAAGTATGGACATTGGACATTGCTCCAGATGGGGTAAAACCCGTAGGATGCAAGTGGATCTTCAAAAGGAAGATTGGTGTAGATGGACAGGTTGAGACCTATAAAGCTAGACTTGTTGCAAAGGGTTTCCGTCAAAGACCTGGCTTGGACTATGACGAAACCATTTCTCCAGTGGCTATGCTGAAATCCATTCGGATCCTTCTTGCCATTGCTGCCTTCCACGATTATGAGATCTGGCAAATGGACGTAAAGACCGCTTTTCTAAATGGAAATTTAGAGGAGTGTGTCTATATGGACCAGCCAGAGGGTTTCATTCAGAGTGGGAGCAGCGGAAAGGTGTCCAAGTTGCTTAAGTCTATCTATGGACTAAAGCAGGCATCGCGGAGTTGGAACATCTGTTTTGATGAGACGGTCAAAGAATTTGGCTTTATCAAAAATCCAGTTGAACCATGCATCTATAGTAGATTTATAGAGAGAACTGTAGTATTCCTCGTTTTATACGTGGATGACATTCTCTTGATAGGAAATGACATTCCTATGCTACAATCTGTCAAAGGGTTCTTGTCACACAGGTCCTCCATGAAAGACCTGGGTGATGCCTTATACATTCTAGGGATCCGGATCTATCGTGACAGATCCAAGAGGATATTAGGACTCTCACAGTCCAAGTACATTGACACCATACTGAAAAGATTCAGTATGGAAGATTCCAAGCGCGGTAATCTACCGGCTTGTCATGGGATCACCCTCTCCAAAGAGATGTCTCCCAAGACTGATTTGGAAAGGGATCGCATGTCTATTATACCTTACGCTTCTGCGGTAGGCTCTATAATGTATGCGATGTTGTGTACCAGACCAGATGTAGCTTATGCACTGAGTGTGGTAAGCCGGTATCAGTCAAACCCTGGGGAGAAACATTGGATAGCGGTAAAGAACATTCTCAAGTACCTGAGAAGGACTAAAGAGATGTTCTTGGTGTATGGCGGAAAAGACCTCCAGATCGAGGCCTTTGCTGACTCCAGCTTCCAGAGTGACAAGGATGATTCCAAGTCCATGTTGGGTTATGTCTTTACCCTCTATGGAGGGGCGGTGTGTTGGAAGAGTTCCAAACATGAAACCGTTGCTGACTCGACGATAGAAGCGGAATATATCGCTCCTGCAGATGCCGCAAAGGAAGCTGTCTGGATGAAGAAGTTCCTCACGGAGCTTCAGGTGGTTCCTACTATTGTTGATCCAATACCGCTGTATTGTGACAACAACGGAGCTATAGCTTTAGCGAAGGAACCTAGGTCCCATCAGAAGTTGTGGGTCGCCAGGAGATCAAGGTTCGGAGAGTTGCTACGGAAGATAGCACTGCTGATCAATTCACCAAGGCCTTACCCCAGACTCAGTTCGAGCGGCTGATCGAGATGATATGTCTTCGATACGCCAGTACATGGCCTTATCGCAAGTGGGAGATTGTTAGTGTATATGCCCTAGAGGCCATTACTGTATCATACTGGATTGTATATTACTTGATGGAAGCTTAGGATAATCACCTTGTATTGACATTCTTGCTCAAAATGGCAGTATGCTACTTGGTTTGTTTCTGCTTTAATGTGTGCATGTGTTTCTTTTAGCATATCGCCTTTACACATTAGTGGAGCCCTTAGGATCATTGCTTGATTACCAGCGTTGTGATGGCAGTCACACTCATGGGGGGCTGGGTAATCTATAAGCACATCCTTATGCAGGTCCCTAGTCGTAGGGCTATCGAGACAGGGCATCGATACTCCGGAGTAGACTAGCGTATGCGCTTCTTATCCCAGCTTGAGAGACGATCTGTCCCACAGCCGTCAGTACGTCGTACTTGAGATAGTATGCGGGTGCTCGTTAGGTTACGAGTACACTGGACATGACTCGTTGGGAACTGTTGGTTGGTACTATACCTATCGTCAGTTATCAGTTCCCAGGTGACATGAGTACATCTTAGTCCGTTTACTTGACACTATCACTTCGCCTCGAGTGTGTTCCCACTGTACTTTGATTACTACCCTACCACGGCTCAAAGGAGTCGTGCAAACAGGTAGTTTTTAGGTGCAGTCCCGAAGCACTTGGAGGCAGTGACGGTTAGACAGGATTCGTCTCTCCCGGTATTGGGGGTTGATATCGCACTGTGTCTAGGAGAGCCATTACACAAAGTCCCTGGCCAGGGCAAGCGAGATAGACTGGTAGGTTTCCAGTGTTATCTCAGGTGTTCTGGGCTACACTCCGGCACGACTTGTACCGCTAGTAGAGGACTGATGATTACCGCCCCCTAGGCCCTCCATGCAATGTTCTTAGATGAACAGACCGGACTGTACGGAGATTGTCACATACAGGCTCAGTAGGAGTTCAGATGGGTTTACCTCGCCAGTCTTCTTATCGGCATCTACCCGGGGACCGTTACGTACAGCTAGTGCCGCTTGCGGTCTGTGGTTAAACCCACTGCCAGCGTAGTGTCGAGTCTTTAGAGTCCCACACAGAGGGGTTTCGCCTTTGGGCAAAACAGAGTACAGGTCGCATGATTTTGCGACAGGGTTCGTTCACATCCGCGCACTTGTGCACGTTTGGCGTCCGTACAGACATTACTAGCGGGCTCTGGTGTAACATCTTCAAAAATATAAAATATTAATTTTGGGAATTTTTATAATTTAATATTATTTTATTGATTATTTTAATATTAAATCTATTTTTAAATGCAAATAAATGGAGAAAAATTACGGAAAATTATGGAAAATTCTAAAATAAGATAAATTAGTGAATTATGACATTTTTAAGTTGTTGTGATCATTTTGACACTAATTTAGTGCTAATCGCGATTAAAATCGCTAATCGGGTTTTTTGGTAATTTTGTGCAAAACTTGCACATATCACATTTTCTACACTTGTACACTTTTCTTGCCATGGTTTGTTATTTGGGGATACTATTGGGGTGAGAAGGATTTGGATAAGAAAAGAAAAGAAAAGGAAAGAGTAGGTGTAATGATGAGAGAGAGAGGGGCAAGGTCAACCCCACCTTTTTGAACCATACCCTCATTATTTCCTTGTTGTTTTCTCTCCCTCTCCTCCCTCATTCCTGCGGCTGCTGCTGCTCCCTTCCTTCTTCCTCCTCCTCCTTCAAAAACTCCCCACATCACCATGAAACCAAACTCAAAACCTCACACTCATTTCACGAAACATGCACACTAGCCCGAGATCTACAAGATGGACCAAGAAAGCTTGGGTTTTGACCACTTGGGGCAACTCAAGAATTTTCTTGAGTTGCCAATTGAGGTAATTTCTGAACCATAATCTTAGTTTTAGCCTTTCCTATAAACCCATGTCAAGATTTTATCGATATTGTGGATTTTGGTGGAATTGAGAGAAACCTAGTTAGGGTTTGAGTGAATTGGTGTTGCATTATGAAATTGGGCTCAGTATTGATCTTACCAACACACTAGTGTTTGAATTGGAACCCCAAACCTGATGCTAGAACCAGAATACGGATTTTAGAAAGCTATATCGGGGAAAAACCTGGAATCTGCCACTGTTAAATGGAATCTGATAACACCCCGAGACCCCATAAATAAAATTGAGTGGACAGTAGCATGTGCAGGCACCCAGGAAACTAACCCCAAAACCCTAGCCCCTAACTCTTCTTGCCGGCCGCCAAAAGCTCCTTTCTGGCCGCAAATTGCGGCCAGACCAGGGAGGAGTTGCCTCGTTTTGCGTGCCTGGCCCCATTTCATCAATTCTTGGCCCTGGGTACTTCTAGTTTTGACAGATTCTATCTAGGGTGAAATCTGGGACATATATCCTATGTTGTCGTTTTGGATTCGTGTTTCCGTATTCCGTATTTTTGGATTCTGAAATGGTGGAATGTGTTTTGCCTCGACTATTGTCGTTTATACGACGATATAGAGGATTATGGATGGTTTTGAAGGCGTGCCATAGGTTCTCACCTATAGGCCCCTTATCGTATCGTTTTGGAGTTTATGCGCCGTTTTAGATTGGATTTGGTTTTAATGCGCATATACGATATTTTGATGTGTAGGTACCCATGAAGACTTCGGACGACAAGCAAATGCATGGTGATGTCCGAAATTGGTGATGCAAGGTGAGTAGATTATATCTACGGGGGAAAGTCGGGTGGATGGCATATAGCACCCCCGCAGTCCGTAGATAGCTTATTATATAGTATTGTGATATTAGGTGTATTTGGGTTATGTAGGGTTAGAAGTGACTAGCGTAGTTCATAGTCGCGAACCCTAGGATAGAATTACACCTATACATATACCCTTGCTTTTTCACATGTACGTACACTGTGACGGATGATATGTGACGACTTTGGAGATGAGTCGATGATGTGGGCTTGGTGCCCTGAGATCGGTATCTTGATGCGATTCATATGTGGGATATGACTTGTGGTTCTTGCGGGCTTGGGATGTGTGTTTACCCCCGCATGCATACTTTACCGATGTTACCGTTTGTACTAGATATAGAGTAGTACACCCAGACTATATGATCTGATGATGGTGATATTTGTTATGTGATGAGACAGTGAGATGTTGACCCCTACCCAGCTTTTGGGAATGCCGTACGACGGTTTACCGTACGAGCTGATATTGATGATAGATCCGCACTCATAGCTAAAGGATATCTTACGATATGACATTGAGGCGGGATCACCGACTATATATCTACATATATACTTAGACTCAGTTTTAGGTGGCTTCCACACCTACCCCTCCTGATTGACAGGATACTTAGATGTAGTTGCATAGTAGATACTTCACTGTGCTGCTGATTACTAGATTTCCGCATATTCATACTATTCGCATTGCTGGCATATGTTCATTACCATGTTATTATCATGCTGTTAGGACACCAGCACCATTATCGATGATGCGTATGTTTCACGTACACTACTTGCCGGCTCACACACTTCATCATCGATAATTGCCATGTCACTACACAGTAGTACTATTACATTCGTGATATGATGCTTCCTTTGACATATGCGCATTCCTATTCCATGTTGCATGATTTCCGATATGATTACTCTCTTTACATGTCGCATATATCATGGATTGATTGCATAGTACATCGCATTGGATTTACTGCTGGATGTTGGATTTTCATGTGATTTCTGGTTTTTGAGGACCGTGGGGTTATTTAAGAAAAGAGGCACTTTATGAAAACCCGGTACCTCGTGATATGATATTTCGGTGCGTCCACCACGCGTTTTCTCGGTGCTGAGACTTGTGCTTGAAACCCGATTCGAGGAGGTGATGTACCGTTTGCGGGTTCGTGGTGGGCCCGGTATGGTTCCCCTCGGCGAGATGATCGATGGGTTATGCCGATTGAGCCTGGAGGCGGGCGAGTACCTACCGGTGATTTTACCTGAGCTCGGCGGATATCCGGGGGATGCCGCCTGGAGCCGAGAGATGGGCATACTGCCGGGGCCGACGGGCCGATATCCGCAGACGGAGCCCAGAGATGGACATGGGTTGACTCATACTGCCGGGGCCGAGGGCCGATATCCGCAGACGGAGCCCCATACGGATGAGGATTTACGTGTCGGTGTTTGGCACGGGTTTCATGATGAGTTTTCCATGATTTTGGTTATATCCTCACATTGCATACATGATGCTTACTGTCAGTGGGTGACAGGTGGACGGGTTCCACATATATACATACTTGGTTCATATACAGACTGGATTTACTTTTATCTTACACCAATATTAGTGGTATGGGACGCTAATATAGGTGTATTGATATTATTGATGCTTCATGCAGACATACCTTACACTGATGACATGTTGTTACCTGAGTACCTGGCACTATATACATGATTAGATGTTACCTTGCCACCTTATTACACTCAGATGTACTCTTGTGGATATTTTACTGATCGTTGACTTAGGATTATGTCTTGCATTCGATTTATCCTTGTAGATGTTTCTATTCACGAGTTGGCAACTCACCCCCGTTGTGCCACAGCTCTTGCAGGTTATGCCGTACAGGTTCTATTGCGGCATTTCTGGCACACTACCTTCTTGCGGGTGACTTGCTTTTGGTAGGTGGATTCCTTTGTATCAAGAATCCCCGGTTTGTATTTATTTTATTCATTGTATCTAGAAATTGTCCATCAACCAAATCTTGTATATTCTTTCTGACTCAGAGACAGTGTTGTATTATTCGACCTTAGAGTCGCGCTTAGTAGTATTGCGGTTTTCTTGCTACTTTTGAGCTTTCTTTTGATTTTGATCCTCGCCACTTGGCGTTGTATATTATCATATCATTGCGTGGTTGTGACCGTCGATTGACGAAGAGCTAGCTCCCGCTTGGGGATGCCTTTATCATTTATATATTGTTATTCATGTTGTACCCCATTCGGGGCCAGTTTTACAAGAGAAACTCTGCCGAAATTTTTAGAAAAGACTTATTGTTTTCAAAACATACCTTCGGCTTAGTTATTTAAAAACCTTGATTTCAAACCTGTATTTCTTCACTTCTTTAAACCGGTTTTCTTTACTTATTCTTCAAAATGGTTTTAGATTTCTGGGCTTTTGGCTAACTTGGATCAGATGGAGTCCTATAGGCTTCATATGGTTCAAGTGCCAGTCACGTACTCTTTCGGGGCGTGACAAAGTTGGTATCAGAGCGCTAGGTTGACCTTGGTTCGAGTCTAAGTTTGACTATGTGGAGCCTAGGGGGTTGTATATATACGGAACTTAGGCTTGACCTTACGGAACTTAGACTTGGTTGAGGGGGTGTAAACCCGAACTTTCGTCGTTTTAGGATGACCCTTGGTTGATGGATTAGGTGACTAAAGTAGAGTGACGTACCGTTGGTATGTTCCGCGGCATACTTACGACACGCCACTCCGCTTAAGGAACCTTAGGATGGACATTTGTTTTGAGATCAGTGATTCTTTCATATCCTGGATTATACATCCATTTGAGATTCCCGATTCTATTAGTTCATGATCATACCTTTATTAATGTTGTTCCTTCCTATGATCATGCATCCACTTTGGATCTGTTGTTTCCCTTCTTGCCACTGATGTGCTCTCTTTTGATACTCGATTGAGATCCCTGTCACCATGTTTGAGCGCAGTTTGGGCTGCTGCTAGGGTTACGGCCGGTGTGAGCTCGTGTGGTACGAGGGCCGACCTTTGTGTTTTCTGGTGACATGGGAATGTCTCGAGTTAGTGTTGGTGTTTGTGACCTCTAGTGGAGGCGAGTGCTTGGTTTGCACCGGATGATCGTGCCTTTGTTAGAGCTGCCAGTTGAGGGAGGACTGTTGATGTACAGCATACCTCAGGGATTGTGATGTCGCCTACCGTGCAGACAGATGGACCAGCTGTTGCTGAGATTGACAGGATGTCGCTTCCGAAGCTTACGAGCTGAGATTGCCGGAGCTTTCAGGCAGTCATGCGACTGATAATAGCTAGTCTAACCGATTTGAGAGACGAAGGTGATTCGTCCGATTTTGCGCCAGAGCGGGCCCAGTTGAGTTGAAGATTTCCAGTGTGGAGAGTCTTACTCAGACCTAGAGCAGGCTGATTCAGAGATGACCGCTTATGTATTGCCTTTCCTGGAGGATTGAGGCATTGTTCGGCGTACAGGCGTATGAGCCAGTTGTTGCTGCAGATGATGAAATATCGCCCAGATGATTGGAGCTACTGCAGCATGAGCATGTACTTAGAGAGATGATAGCGAGTCGCTAGTCACCGAGGATGAATGACTAGGACGTGTGGTGAGTTTGCTTACCCCGATGCGTGGATATCAGATTGATTGTTTCCAGCTAGAGACGACTTCACGCAGGTTCGTTGAGAGTCGATTGAGACGATCGAATGTCAGGAGCCATTTTCCAAGTTTAAAGTATACGGAAAGACATGCAGGTGATTCTATGGACCCTCTAGAAGAATGAAACCCTAACTCGACTTAATGACCGTGTGACAGCCTTTGAACCTTAGGGTTTACGGCGGTTCCGCGGCGCCATTAGTGAGGCTTGGGTTTGCCCTTCTACGGCTGGACCACCGACGCTGTGGCATGTACTCGATACTATTAAACTGTACCCGAGATGTGAGCTCTTGGGGGATTATGAGGATCTGACGAGTCGATCGGATGGTTCGACATCTTTCGGACATTGTGATGGGACACTGCTTGGGAGACTCCAGATGCGAGGATAGCCGTCGGAGCGCAGTTTGTGTAGCCATGATGAGACGAGTCCGAATCAGTCGACATTTGAGCAGAGTGAAGAAAAGAGTTCGTACGAGACTTCGACGAGATGATGTTCCACTCCGCTGATATTAGAGATGTGATACGCACCCAGAGGCGTGGTTTATGGATATATCTTCCAGAAAGAAGCGTGATAAGTATGCAGCCGTTCCGGAATGAGCTTGGGTTTCAGCATTGGATGATGACTTCCGGGCACTTCGGCAGGATTGAGATTTGAGAAAGGAATCTCGGCAGGACCTTTCTGGAGTACGATACGAGAAGACTTAGACCCAGAGTGGTCATTTTGTGCACACCCAGCAGGGCAAAGTTCAGCATTGTCGACGAGGTAGTTGACCAAGTTCGGATAGAGGAACTTGACCAGAAGCGTTGCGAATGGATCAAGGACGGACGAGTGATGAGTATTCCTCCGATGGTTGAGACGTGTTTCCGAGGACTAGTTCGGCCTGACATCTGCTACAGAGTGATGAAGCTACAGGATACGCGATTTCGAGTCCGCGTGAGAGACTTCAGATTGACCGTGGCCGAGAACAGTGCAGTGCATAGTAGCTTGGCGTGACGTCATAGTGGACGACGATAAAGACAGTTGGAATAAGAGGTTCGTGTGAGACCCTGACGAGCTGTCATTGCTTTCCGTCGAGACTAGAGACCTGAGTTGCTTACAGAGACGTTGCGATGTGACCAGTTTCTGGAGAAATATTGTGCTGAGGACACAGATGCCTTTTGAGAGAGAAGAGGTTATGCAGGAGAGCTAGCCTCTGTACTGATCGGCATAGGCATGATTGGAAGAGACCTTGAGCAGGATTCCTTCCAGGACATAGCTGCCATGATGTTGCACCCAGGATCGGATGTGTGACGTGCTTTCAGAGAGCCAGAGGCTGACGCCAGTGATATGCTGCCTTACGAGTGGTCGTGAGGTTTGACCGAGAGGTGACCAGAGAAGTGCCAGAACGGAATCGTCCCCGTTAGCACACCTGACAGGGCCGATGAGCCGATTGACCGCGTGATGGGTAATCCGCAGAGAAGATAAGGACCCAGAGAGTCAGAGGACGCCAGACCGTGAGCAAGAGGCAGGTGGATATCCTGCGCTTCTAGCTGTGGATTGCACCGACTCCTTCTCGACCTTGAAGGAGGAACTACCGAAGACGGTATTTAGGATTTGTGATTTTGTGATTCGATTATCACGTATCCGTCATTTTGGATTTCGGTATTTTGGGTGTTCTGTTTGCATGATTTAGTTTTGGTGACTGAGTTTCATGATATTGGTTTCATGCACCCACTGGATATTTATATATTTCGCGCAGAGTTTTCATGCATTTTAGTGTTATGCTTTGATTCGTGCACGCTGATGCACACGATTGTGAGATTTTCCTTTGAGGTACACCTGATTTTGGTTTGAGACGCATTTTATCGTTGATTTTGACCCGGATTTGATGGTTGGTTTTGCACTCCGTGCTGGTGATGTGCTTTACACCTATTCGATGTTTGTTATTGGATATCGTGATTCCGTGCATGTTGAGTGCGCAGGGTTTAGATTTTCGTTCGTGCACGATAGATGCACAGATTTGGATTTTCGCGCATGTTGGGCGCATGTTTTTAGATACGATTTTGGTGCGCACCCGATGCACTAAATCGAGATTTCTTCGTGCATGTTAGATGCACCGGACCTTGGCTGTCAGGCACATACGTTGCCCATGACAGAGGTTTCGTGCACACCCGTTGCACCTAGATGTTGTTTTGTGCACCTGTTTAGCACATATTGGATTTTTGATTTCCGTGCGCACCAGACGCACAGGATTGTGTTACGTACATTTTTTGAGATTTATTCCCTTTGGAGCAGTACCCCTTATGATGTTGGGTTTTTGCTTTCATGCTGAGCAGGACTAGTCAGTAGACGATACCTGGATATACTTTTGCATGTTTTACATCAACTTTTTACGTGTATAGATTGGATGTCTACATGTGTAGTTTCGATCCATATCATATCGGTTTTGTATTGGATTTGACATTGTGTTTTTATATCGACTCCGATGATTGCGGGATGCTTGACGGAGTTTTGTTTTTGAGTTATCTGCTCAGTACCCTTGCGCATGCATTGCGCTGTGACGTTCTTTGTGTTGATATTTTCGGAGCCCCGACAAATTGGATTATTACTGAGATTGTTTTAGTAGTAGGGTTTTAAATTTAAATTCGGGGACCGAATTTCTTTAAGGGGGGTAGATTGTAACATCTTCAAAAATATAAAATATTAATTTTGGGAATTTTTATAATTTAATATTATTTTATTGATTATTTTAATATTAAATCTATTTTTAAATGCAAATAAATGGAGAAAAATTACGGAAAATTATGGAAAATTCTAAAATAAGATAAATTAGTGAATTATGACATTTTTAAGTTGTTGTGATCATTTTGACACTAATTTAGTGCTAATCGCGATTAAAATCGCTAATCGGGTTTTTTGGTAATTTTGTGCAAAACTTGCATATATCACATTTTCTACACTTGTACACTTTTCTTGCCATGGTTTGTTATTTGGGGATACTATTGGGGTGAGAAGGATTTGGATAAGAAAAGAAAAGAAAAGGAAAGAGTAGGTGTAATGATGAGAGAGAGAGGGGCAAGGTCAACCCCACCTTTTTGAACCATACCCTCATTATTTCCTTGTTGTTTTCTCTCCCTCTCCTCCCTCATTCCTGCGGCTGCTGCTGCTCCCTTCCTTCTTCCTCCCCCTCCTTCAAAAACTCCCCACATCACCATGAAACCAAACTCAAAACCTCACACTCATTTCACGAAACATGCACACTAGCCCGAGATCTACAAGATGGACCAAGAAAGCTTGGGTTTTGACCACTTGGGGCAACTCAAGAATTTTCTTGAGTTGCCAATTGAGGTAATTTCTGAACCATAATCTTAGTTTTAGCCTTTCCTATAAACCCATGTCAAGATTTTATCGATATTGTGGATTTTGGTGGAATTGAGAGAAACCTAGTTAGGGTTTGAGTGAATTGGTGTTGCATTATGAAATTGGGCTCAGTATTGATCTTACCAACACACTAGTGTTTGAATTGGAACCCCAAACCTGATGCTAGAACCAGAATACGGATTTTAGAAAGCTATATCGGGGAAAAACCTGGAATCTGCCACTGTTAAATGGAATCTGATAACACCCCGAGACCCCATAAATAAAATTGAGTGGACAGTAGCATGTGCAGGCACCCAGGAAACTAACCCCAAAACCCTAGCCCCTAACTCTTCTTGCCGGCCGCCAAAAGCTCCTTTCTGGCCGCAAATTGCGGCCAGACCAGGGAGGAGTTGCCTCGTTTTGCGTGCCTGGCCCCATTTCATCAATTCTTGGCCCTGGGTACTTCTAGTTTTGACAGATTCTATCTAGGGTGAAATCTGGGACATATATCCTATGTTGTCGTTTTGGATTCGTGTTTCCGTATTCCGTATTTTTGGATTCTGAAATGGTGGAATGTGTTTTGCCTCGACTATTGTCGTTTATACGACGATATAGAGGATTATGGATGGTTTTGAAGGCCTGCCATAGGTTCTCACCTATAGGCCCCTTATCGTATCGTTTTGGAGTTTATGCGCCGTTTTAGATTGGATTTGGTTTTAATGCGCATATACGATATTTTGATGTGTAGGTACCCATGAAGACTTCGGACGACAAGCAAATGCATGGTGATGTCCGAAATTGGTGATGCAAGGTGAGTAGATTATATCTACGGGGGAAAGTCGGGTGGATGGCGTATAGCACCCCCGCAGTCCGTAGATAGCTTATTATATAGTATTGTGATATTAGGTGTATTTGGGTTATGTAGGGTTAGAAGTGACTAGCGTAGTTCATAGTCGCGAACCCTAGGATAGAATTACACCTATACATATACCCTTGCTTTTTCACATGTACGTACACTGTGACGGATGATATGTGACGACTTTGGAGATGAGTCGATGATGTGGGCTTGGTGCCCTGAGATCGGTATCTTGATGCGATTCATATGTGGGATATGACTTGTGGTTCTTGCGGGCTTGGGATGTGTGTTTACCCCCGCATGCATACTTTACCGATGTTACCGTTTGTACTAGATATAGAGTAGTACACCCAGACTATATGATCTGATGATGGTGATATTTGTTATGTGATGAGACAGTGAGATGTTGACCCCTACCCAGCTTTTGGGAATGCCGTACGACGGTTTACCGTACGAGCTGATATTGATGATAGATCCGCACTCATAGCTAGAGGATATCTTACGATATGACATTGAGGCGGGATCACCGACTATATATCTACATATATACTTAGACTCAGTTTTAGGTGGCTTCCACACCTACCCCTCCTGATTGACAGGATACTTAGATGTAGTTGCATAGTAGATACTTCACTGTGCTGCTGATTACTAGATTTCCGCATATTCATACTATTCGAATTGCTGGCATATGTTCATTACCATGTTATTATCATGCTGTTAGGACACCAGCACCATTATCGATGATGCGTATGTTTCACTTACACTACTTGCCGGCTCACACACTTCATCATCGATAATTGCCATGTCACTACACAGTAGTACTATTACATTCGTGATATGATGCTTCCTTTGACATATGCGCATTCCTATTCCATGTTGCATGATTTCCGATATGATTACTCTCTTTACATGTCGCATATATCATGGATTGATTGCATAGTACATCGCATTGGATTTACTGCTGGATGTTGGATTTTCATGTGATTTCTGGTTTTTGAGGACCGTGGGGTTATTTAAGAAAAGAGGCACTTTATGAAAACCCGGTACCTCGTGATATGATATTTCGGTGCGTCCACCACGCGTTTTCTCGGTGCTGAGACTTGTGCTTGAAACCCGATTCGAGGAGGTGATGTACCGTTTGCGGGTTCGTGGTGGGCCCGATATGGTTCCCCTCGACGAGATGATCGATGGGTTATGCCGATTGAGCCTGGAGGCGGGCGAGTACCTACCGGTGATTTTACCTGAGCTCGGCGGATATCCGGGGGATGCCGCCTGGAGCCGAGAGATGGGCATACTGCCGGGGCCGACGGGCCGATATCCGCAGACGGAGCCCAGAGATGGACATGGGTTGACTCATACTGCCGGGGCCGAGGGCCGATATCCGCAGACGGAGCCCCATACGGATGAGGATTTACGTGTCGGTGTTTGGCACGGGTTTCATGATGAGTTTTCCATGATTTTGGTTATATCCTCACAATGCATACATGATGCTTACTGTCAGTGGGTGACAGGTGGACGGGTTCCACATATATACATACTTGGTTCATATACAGACTGGATTTACTTTTATCTTACACCAATATTAGTGGTATGGGACGCTAATATAGGTGTATTGATATTATTGATGCTTCATGCAGACATACCTTACACTGATGACATGTTGTTACCTGAGTACCTGGCACTATATACATGATTAGATGTTACCTTGCCACCTTATTACACTCAGATGTACTCTTGTGGATATTTTACTGATCGTTGACTTAGGATTATGTCTTGCATTCGATTTATCCTTGTAGATGTTTCTATTCACGAGTTGGCAACTCACCCCCGTTGTGCCACAGCTCTTGCAGGTTATGCCGTACAGGTTCTATTGCGGCATTTCTGGCACACTACCTTCTTGCGGGTGACTTGCTTTTGGTAGGTGGATTCCTTTGTATCAAGAATCCCCGGTTTGTATTTATTTTATTCATTGTATCTAGAAATTGTCCATCAACCAAATCTTGTATATTCTTTCTGACTCAGAGACAGTGTTGTATTATTCGACCTTAGAGTCGCGCTTAGTAGTATTGCGGTTTTCTTGCTACTTTTGAGCTTTCTTTTGATTTTGATCCTCGCCACTTGGCGTTGTATATTATCATATCATTGCGTGGTTGTGACCGTCGATTGACGAAGAGCTAGCTCCCGCTTGGGGATGCCTTTATCATTTATATATTGTTATTCATGTTGTACCCTATTCGGGGCCAGTTTTACAAGAGAAACTCTGCCGAAATTTTTAGAAAAGACTTATTGTTTTCAAAACATACCTTCGGCTTAGTTATTTAAAAACCTTGATTTCAAACCTGTATTTCTTCACTTCTTTAAACCGGTTTTCTTTACTTATTCTTCAAAATGGTTTTAGATTTCTGGGCTTTTGGCTAACTTGGATCAGATGGAGTCCTATAGGCTTCATATGGTTCAAGTGCCAGTCACGTGCTCTTTCGGGGCGTGACATCTGGTTTGAGCCAGATCCTAGTATATGTTTTGGGGTTAGTTTTATCTCATAGTATTCATGTTCCTCGGAACATGAATGCGGGTGTGTATGCACAGTTGATTAAGGCGGAGGAAGAGGTTTTTCATTAGGGTTTTGGAACGGGTGTGTATGCACAGTTGACAGTCGTCTTTTTCCAAACCAAAATGAATTTGTTATATATCAATTAATAATATTAATTAAATGAAATTGTGTCATGGTTGGGTTTGTTGACTTGTTAACCAAGGTGGACTAGTTGACCATGGTTGAAACTTTGACCATCATCATTACACATCAAAGATGCTCTTTGATCTTTGCAAAAACCATTTAATGTGAAATGATAATTGTCTCATCAAACCAACCATCAACTTTTTCATTTGATTAAAATTATTAATTTGATTAAATCACATATTTTGTTATGGTTGTAAAACTATTCTCATTTTATCATAACCATTCTCTCTCCTCTTTTCATCTTCCTCCTCCTCTAGTTCAAGGAGAATCATTCTCATGAGTTGAGAAACCTTTCCTTGGAGATAAAACACCCAAAGCCACTCTCTACTCATCCTAAGGTTGAAGGTCTAGCAAGCCGCACACTTTAGTTCTCTCAAGATCGAGAAAGGAGCTCAAGGTAGAAACCCTCAGGTGGATCCATCTTCGACAAGAGAAGGCAACGAGGAAAGCATCATCCGACCACTACAAAGAGTCTAAGAAGAAGGAGTTCAAGTGGAGGTATAACCGCTAACCTAGTAGATAACTCTCTTGTTAGTTGCTCGTGTGTAGTTTAGCCAAGATCCGGTTTAGTAGTCCATGTTACCTAAACCCTAAAAATCGTTTTTCACCATTTCCGCAAGCCCGAAAGAACCGGGAGAGGTAACGTGGACTTACACAAAGTACAGTGGGAACTCAAACGAGACAAATGATGATCTCAGGTCGATGAACTAACCTGTATACATGTCACCAGGGAACTGCTATCTGACGTCTGGTATAAGACCAACTAGCATGTTCCCGGCGAGTCCTGTCCGGTGTACTCATAACCCAATGAGCACCTGTATACATCTTAGGTGAACCAACTGACACCAGTGGCTTGTGAGACCGACC